>OU342511.1:12500-4812500 GCA_910589525.2 Ennomos quercinarius | reverse complement strand
CACACACAGGATTTCTTTTTTCTTGTCTCATTTTCGAACTGTCTTTGTTGGTCTTGTACATCCTAAGTCTATGATTTATCTATTCTGTTATTGTTGTTTGTTCTGGTGAATAAAATGTCAAGGTACTTTTTATTTATTAAATACATACATATAATACAGCATAGAGCATACAAATAGAACAAACATCTATCTATGTACATCACACAAGTTTTTGCCCTGGGAATCAAACCCACTACCTATACAGTTCAGAAAGGCAGAGCTCGTCACCGTAGGCAGGGCGACAGTTTTGGGGGTTCAAACCTCTCCTGAAATCAGCTCCGGCCCAAGGGTAGAGGAAGAATGTTTCGAATTTCCTGAAATACTGTAAGTACGGCAAAAATAAAAATTGTCGCACTCGCTTCGCTCGCGCTTTTTATATGTCTTCTGTATTTACTTTTATAGCAAGCGCGTTATTCCTGACTGACATGTAATTCATGATTGAATTGCCATACGTGTTTACTGAAATACAAAACTTTTCGCGCTCAGCTTCGCTCGTGGTTTATATATTTCTATTGCTGTATTTTTTTTAATAGCAAGAGCGTTTGTACTGACATGGTAATTCTAAATTAATTTTTTAATGGTGCAGGTATACAAAAGTAACCATGTTGAACCTCCCCCCCCCCCCCCCCGTCCATACCTACATAATGTCTCTATTCTCTTTTTTGTCTGGCACTCTTCAATGACATCCGATTTGGATTAAATTCTGCACACAAATTGCTACATCAACATAAGATGATTTTAATCAAAAAAAAAAATCAAAAAAAAAAAAAAACTCGCAAAATTTAGAGTTCCCGCAATTTAGAGTAGCCATAACAAACTACCATCATCATCATCATCATCATCAACAGCCTGAAGACGTCCACTGCTGAACATAGGCCTCCCCCAGAGCACGCCACCTTGAGCGGCTGCTCGCCTCCTGCATCCATCGGCTCCCCGCGGCTTTCACCAGGTCGTCGGTCCACCGAGTGGGGGGCCGGCCTACGCTGCGTCTTCCGGTTCGTGGTCGCCACTCGAGAACCTTTCTTCCCCATCGGTTGTCAGTTCTACGAGCGATGTGGCCTGCCCATTGCCACTTCAACTTACTAACTCTAAGAGCTATATCGGTCACTTTAGTTCTCCTGCGGATCTCCTCGTTCCGGAGCTTATCTCGCAGGGAAACACCGAGCATAGCTCGCTCCATAGCTCGCTGCGCGACTTTGAGCTTACTAATGAGGCCAACAGTAAGAGACCATGTCTCAGTTCCATAAGTCATCACTGGCAACACACACTGATTGAAAACTTTCGTTTTCAGGCTCTGCGGTATTTTGGACGAAAAGATAGGACGAAGCTTCCCGAACGCTGCCCAGCCGAGTTGGATTCTTCGCGCCACCTCTTTGTCGAAGTTGGACCTACCTAATTGGACAATCTGTCCTAGGTAGACATACTTGTCGACAACTTCGAGAGTATCGTTCCCAACAATTACCGGTATAGGTGGAACATGAGCATTAGAAATGATCTTTGTCTTGTCCATATTCATCTTAAGACCAACCTGCTGGGAGACTCTACTGAGGTCGTTGAGCATGGTGCTAAGGTCCTCGAGCGATTCCGCCATTATGACTATATCATCGGCAAAACGAAGGTTAGTGATGTACTCGCCATTTATGTTGATGCCAGATCTTTTCACTCCAAGAGCTTGAAAACATCCTCCAATGCGTTTGTGAACAGTTTCGGAGAAATAACGTCTCCCTGTCTCACGCCTCTTTGCAATGGAATTTGTTCCGTACTCTGGTCCTGTAGTCGGACTGACATAGTGGCCTTACTGTACAAACACTTCAAAACTTCGATATACCTATAGTCAATTTGGCATCGCTGCAAGGACTGCAGCACCGCCCAAGTCTCGATTGAATCGAAGGCTTTCTCATAGTCCACAAACGCTAGGCATAACGGCCGATTATACTCTTCGGCAATACAACAAATAACAAACATATAACAAACTACCATTCAAGCAAAATCTTATTTTCCTCATATAGTCACATTACTGTATTAAAAGATACAAATCTCAGCAAATAGATCCCCATTGTGTGATAAATTGCATGGAACCGCGTATTCATGGCAAATCTGTATCCAAGCTGTTTTCCCCGTTGTGAAAGGATAAGGAAGTATTTAGATGACGTGACGCCGCGTATTATGCGTAGACATAGTATTATTACATATAATATATTATAGTAATCTTTATAAAGTATATATAGAGGCGCCCCGCAATTTGGAAATTTCCACAGAGAGAAAATGACTATTGATTTCCTGAATGATTTCATATGGAAAACCACTGGCTGTTATAAAATGAACTGGAGTCTGGATTTACCATGGATAGCCATCATCATCATCATCATCATCATCATCATCATCATAGTAAAATTGTGATTTCTCTATAATCTGTGTGAATGGCATACATTTTCCATCTGTCAATGTATAATGGTCAATAGTATATCTAGAAATACCTATGCATTTATTCATAGTGCCAATTCTGTTGCGCAAAATCCTATATCTATTACTTACAGGTACAAACTATAATACCAAATCTAATTTGAGAGCTCCAAAAACTTTTCCATCCCTTTCATTAGCTCGAAATGACAAGGACCACAATAGCTTTAGAACTGTCAAATTAAATTTATTTTACGATTTTAGGCGAATCGAACATTATCGGTTAATTTTTTTTGTCTCACGCCCATTGATTTTTTTATTCGGTGATCTCTATGTACAGAATAACTTCCACACTACGCTTTATTATTATCTGGCTACGGTCTTAGGACCCTACCTAATAAATAAAATCGATCGCCACAATCAATCTCGGCATGTCTGTAGGCACCTTAACACCCGCGTCACTCCATCGCGTCCTGTAAATGCAGCCGGAAATGATAAATTACTCCCTTCAGATCCCTTTTTATCTGTTCAGCAAAAACAGGGGTAGCCAACCATTTGTTAGAGAGATAGACGTGTCGCATTGCTATGGGCTTTATGGGAATTCTATGGGTTGCATATTGTGCCACAAAAGACTTAATATATACTAGAGGCAGCCCGCGGCTTAACCCGTGTATGTTTATTGTATACAGTCTTTAACAACCCTTTTGCCCCTAAAGGTTGAGTTGTCAAAAACCCTTTCTTAGTACACCCTTATGTCATAAAAGAAAGACTAAGGTGCAGCGGTTTGGTTCTAGCTCTTTCACACCATGTTACATGTTCGCGACATGGTGTCGCAAATATTCATGTGGTTGACCTAATTTCATTCATATAACCAATGTTATTGTATTATATACAATTATATTTATTCCTGCGATATAATGTACTTATAAATTAGTTTCAACTATCAAAGCAAAAGACGTCCCTGAAAGATTTTAAGGTCACCTATTCATAAATGTCAGAGGACTGAAACACTTTTGTATCAAAAACGTGATGGTATTGCCAATTTCGAGAAGCTTTTGATGTATCCAGGAGAGAGGCAAAGGGGCACCATCATCCTCTTTGCCTTTTCCCATTTTTAATTGGGGCGGCTCCCAATCTAGCCTGTAGCGGCGAGCTACCAGAATTACACGAGTGACTGCGATCTGATCTCGCAACCCATAAGAAACCCAGAGGCATATGGGCAGTGGGGCTTATATCTAGAAGGATATTTATATTAAAGATCTTTGTTCGAAATAAACACTGTTTATCGCTGCTATTATGTCACCCAAGTGTTTGATTACTTTTACTTTCAAGTTTAGACTTACAAATGTTAGACTAACCGACACCGTTGACCGTTGGCTGCGAATAAAATAGCAAAACCAACCTTACAAATAAAATAATTATACTGTATCTTCGCTGCAGTGTCCAATTCGTAAAGAACTTTTTAAAATTTTTGAACATCACAATGAAGCCCACAGCTTAGTTATGACTTTGCAATTGACACTAGCTTAAGTTTTTTTTATCCTTTATCTTCTATTTGACCGGAGTGACTGTCTAACTGACAGACGACGTACAGCCCGATTTACTGGACTTGAAAACGTGATGTGGCTTCATCTCTTATAACATAAACGTGTAATATGAAAAGCTTTTTTAAAATTTAAATCCTCATAGTTATAGATATCCATAGGCTACGGTGACCGCTTCCCATCAGGTAAGCACACGCCTCACAAGATACACGCGGGTGGCATATCACTGTAATACGTGCATAGGACATAACCCTAGTAGAATATAATATTCCACCCCCAATGTTTAAGTCCTGGATATGTACCTGTTTCATATTCCGTCAACTTATCGTTGCTGTCGAGGTAAGCTAGAATTTATCTTGAATAGATATTGGAAGTTTCCACTCATTACTTTTTTATATTAATAAAGTTATATAGGCACGCTGTAGTCTGTATAATACTAGACTCGCATCCCACGGCTGCCACTCCCGCGCTCTTACCATAGTTTAGTCGTTTCCCATTTAATCAATGACTGTAAGTGTCCAGAGAGGAATGTGTCAAATCCAGGAAAGTGTCGTATTAGCGAAAGTAACGACTTACTTAAGGCGACGGGTAGGGCCAGATAAGCAGGTCAACGTCCGTTCAAAGAAACATCGACCTTAACTTTGTGGCCTTAAACATCAATTCAGTCTGCACTTTAGCACGCCGCTTACGACAAAGACAACGCAAGAAATTACTGATTTTGATGGTTTTTCATTAATATCTATGTCTATATAGTATTTTTCAAAATTATGAAGTCCTCACAACATCTGAATGTTTGTTGGGAATACACTAAATTTTTTTGTAAAAATATATTCGATAGGAACTCAGTAAAATTAGAACATTAAAATTTTTTGAGGGAGGCATGCAGTTTTTTTCAATAGAGCTATATTTATTAATCTTGTATTTGCGGACATCACAAACGACTTAATGAAATGAATTAAATGATTATATTCAATTCAAAGCTCCACATGCTCTAATTACGCCAGGAAACGTGTCAAAAACATCTTGTTTGCCCTACCCGTCGCCTTAAAGTAGCCAACTAGGGAATGTGTTGACCTGTTACTGGACTGCCCCTCGGAAACTTTAGATTTTCCGGGACTAAATATAATTACAACCAGTCCCGCTAAGCAAGAGGTGTGCTAAGGGAGTGAATGTTGAGATGACGTCTGACAGAAATGAGGGGAAGAAAAAAACATGCTGCACCAACCCCATTTAAATGGGATAAGGGTAGGCGGATAAAGATGATGATCTAGATAAACGAGTAGCTAACAATTTTAGAAATATGTCCTGTCAACTTCTCGTTGACATGGTTTGCTACAAGCCAAAACGAGACAGAGCATTTCAAAAATTGATTAAAAAGTATCGTTTACAATTAAGGCAATAGCCTTACGAACGATGGTATATAGCATACTTATTAGTATGCTACCATCGTTCGTAAGGCTATCGCCGTGTTACCATTTCATCAAGTAAAATAAGTCCCAAGGCCTTTCAAAAAATAAAATAAAACGTAGAACCATAGCCTTATTATTTTTAGCGTCTAAATCGTCGAGAGGAGAGGAAGAGCCAACCAGGAAGTTAATTAAAGTAAGATAATCTATCCCCGACGGCCGGCCGGGCCTCATAGGGCAAGTTTTAACGATGCGGTCTATGCTTTTGTTAATTTAGTGCAAAAAAATGTTTATATATTATACAATATTTCTATATCTATTCATCATCATCATCAACAGCCTGAAGACGTCCACTGCTCAACATATGCCTCCCCCAGAGAGCGCCACTATGAGCAGCTGCTCGTCTCCTGCTTCCATCGGCTCCCCGCGACTTTCACCAGATCGTCGGTCCACTTAGTGAGGGGCCGGCCTACGCTGCGTATTCCTATTTGTTGTAACTGTCTTCTGGATCCATATTGTTTCCATTTTCTCACATTGTTTCTTTGCTTTGTTGCTCGTTACTCTAGTTGGTGCTATTATGGCGGCAAGTTAGGTAACTGAGATCGCGTAACCAAGAACGTATGTAGGACTTCTGATAGGAGGCGAACGTAATTCCTCGAAATCTTGACTTTGATTTTTATGACATTTGTAATAAGATATAAAATCTAATAATTCATCTGTATTCGTGATATAATATTACTGTACTTGTGTTAAGTAAGTAATAGTTGAGAGTCAGCAATAAAATCGCATTCAGTTTTATATATTAGCAGGAAAAGGATGAAAGATAATTTTGATTTGCAATGCCAATCATTTGAAAGAACGGGCCTGCTTTCTTTTTCTCTCAATTGCTTCTCTGTGCCTAGCTGCCTATCCGTAACTCGTAAAACAGTGGCGTATGTTTGCTATTGCTATACTTCCTTCGCTTTATTGTGTTTATTGAATATATTCTGACCTAAACACAAAGTGATACAAAAATATTTAAGTGTAGGTCGCCTTAATTCAATAAATGAATAGCTTAAAATATTTGGCAAGTAAATACACAGAACCACACAGAATCTTTCAGAACTACACATAATCACAGTTTTACATCACAGTCATCAGTTTTAGTTATCCTGAATTCCTGATGTTCTCCGGAAAGGGATTGGCAGGTATTCGAGGGAAGTTTATAGCATATTCGTTGCATTATCAAATATTTTTATACTAGCAGTTCTCCGAATAGGAGACCGTATACCGAACCGTACACGACTGACCGACTGACCGACTGACCGACCGACCGACCGACCGACCGACCGAACGACCGTACCGACCGTGTCCGTGCCGTGCCGTGGAGGGAGACCGTATGTTGTTTAGACCTCAGTACCAAATATGTATCAAAATCGTCCGGCAAATGGTACCGCAGCAAACTGCCTCACTTATTAGAAACTCTACAATCAAAAATCACCAACGACAAAAGCTTCTATGACGTTATAAAACCAGTATACCAAGTTTCGAAAAAATGTTGAAAAGTATACGCGAGTAGCAAAATACAGTACATCCGGACAAATGAAAGTTTTTGCAGGTTGTTGCTTGCTTTACTGTCTCGGTCAATTAACAAAATATGCTGCAAGATATCAGTAGGCATTTCCGAACAAAAAGCTTTCAGAAAATCCCCACCAAAAACGCTATGATACCACTGGCAATTCTTAGATAAAAAGCTTCCACAAATCTCTCAAGTGATAATATGACTACGTGTAGGCATTTTTTAAGAAGAAATCGTAGAGAAACCCCTACCAAAAGGTTCTTCAAATCATTTTGTTTATCTATGTCAAACATAAACAAAGAAATTCCAACAAATCTACTTTGGTAAATAATACAGTATATTCTACTTAGAAAACTCTTTTGTAACTAAGTCAGAAGAAGCACTTCAAACACCCACGGGCGGTACAGTGTTCAACAAAACTTACAGAGCAATTTCAAACCTCAAAGCTTAGTTCAAAGTACAAGATTTTTTAGCTCCAAATGTACCTTGTTCCTAAATTAATGTTTAATCTTTTTTTACGTAACTCTTTTTAAACTTTAGCCATTTGAACTCATATAATAAAGTCAAAACAGGCCTCTTCAAGCACAAAAATTTAAAAAAAAAAAATTCTGCGTTCCAGCTTAAATGTAAAAAAGAAAACGTAGCGTCAAGTGTTAGTTTAACACATTATCATACCTCCTTTATATTTATCCTTATTATTATCACATTACTGTTTTACTTCGCGGACAATAATTTTATCAATTTTTTTTATAAAAATTATGTGCGCGAAACGACCCGCTTTGACTTTTTTCCGCAGTCAGGTATCAGTTATATGATAATAATAAGGATAAATAAAAAGACGTATGCTAATGTGTTAAATTAACACTTGACACTACGTTTTCTTTTTTACATTTAAGCTATGTGCAAGCTGTTATGAAACAACTTTTCATTCTGACTGTACATTTCACGTGATCGTGTTGAGTTGGGATGTTATTCCGTATTTTATCTCCATGCCGAGTCAGGATTGTGCCGAGTCAGAATCAAATAGGGCTGAGTTTAATTTAAAGACTTGGGTGGTTAGATAAATCAAAATGGTGTCTGTAAATATAATTTACATAAAATATTATGTAATTAATTATTCTCTGTAAATATCCACATAAGCCAGACATATTTACCGAAAGCCACTCCTTGTAAAATGTTAAGTAATAAACGTTATATTAAATTCTATTCAGAGAGTATTATCTGTGTCAGAGATAAATTTGTACTCGTAGCAAAATACGTAGCGTGCTACGCCGTAGAAGCGTAGGGTTGCTACGGTGGTCTATCTACGCGTTATCTAATGTGCTGTATTTTCCGCTGTAATAATCTTTTCACTGCATGAATGACCGCAAGCTAGATATAAACACATAAATTGCTCTTTTATGTCTTTGCTTATTAGTTTTTTTACATTTTGAGTGTTTATACGATATCGGGGAGCCGATGGATGCAGGAGGCGAGCAGCCGCTCAAGGTGGCGCTCTCAGGGGAGGCCTATGTTCAGCAGTGGACGTCTTTAGGCTGTTGATGATGATGATGATGATGATGATTAAGTACAGATATCTCAGATACCTATCCGAATAACAAACAACACTTTTATCCTGGGAAATTGGGTTTTGCGGGAACTAGGCCCGATTTCACCAAACTAGAATAAATTTTATTCCAGGTATAACTTTCCGAGAACAACCGAGTTACGCGAATATAGCCCTTATATCACCAATTTTGTGAAGAGTAAGACTTATTCCTTGGATACAATCAAAATGGTGTCTTTTTTGTGTAATTTAATTTGTCAATTAGCTGTATCCAAGAGTAACGAATAGCCGTATACTTGGAATAAACGTTGGTGAAATTGGGCCTTAGCTGTAGTAAATTACATAAGTAAATCCACAGTGGAGATTGTATTATTTTACAAAACTTATGCTTTTTCCAGTGTTAATGTTTAAAATTGGTGGTGTTTTACGCATTAAGTGCTGAATTACGAGCATGAGTGTGGGCAAGTGATATAATGTAGTGAAACGTGGTTTTTCGTGTTGCTTCCAAAATTCCATAGAAGCCTCTAGTAAAGTTGCCACCACTTTACTAGGGCATGCCTTCGACTGGATTATGACTTAGACTAGACTATGACTACTCTGACTGTGACTATGACTTGACTTTAAGTGAAAATTTCCATAATACGATGAAAAATTACAAAACTTGACACTGGCTAAATACACTATGTGTGGAGCCAAAATATACGAAAAAAAAAACTACAGTGGCTAAATTGCAAACTAAACAGTGGTGAAAACACAAACTAAACAGTGACTAAATTGCCAACAAAACCATGGCTAAATCACGAATAAATAGTGGCTATGCTACGAACTAAACAGTGACTAAATGAGCAACAGTAGCTGAACTCTTTTAAAACATACAATATTAATGGCGACGCATACCTATATATTGTTTACCTGATTCTTTACACAGAAAACACGTGTCAAAGAAAATTCCAGTTAATATGATCATGTTTACTGAGAATATATAGCAGAGCCCTTTTATGTCAACTGTTATTTATTACTTACGTTACGTGCCCTTTGTTCACACCCACAGGTTTTATGGAAACCCCTTAAATATTGGTAATTGAATTATTTTATCGTGCATTTGAACCTGCAAAGAATCGGAAAATTATACTTGCACCAATTCAGATCATCAGTAGCATAAGCCAGAGATATCCACTTGTGAACACAGGCCTATAGAATGACATTGTAAACAGCTACTCTGCTGACGGCTTTCCGTAGGTAGCTCCCAACGGATACCACAAAACGGATCCCATTTTCCAAGAATTGCCATCTGATCCCAATAGTCATTTAATAAATAAAAAAAAAAAATGAAGCGAAATGAAGCTGCAGTCTTCAGTTGATATGTCAGCCTACGGTGAACTCAATAGACGAATCTGGAGTTCCTTGCGACACGACTTGCGTGCTCTTAGTACTTCACGTATTGAGGGCGCAATTGAGCGGAACCAAGGCTCTAAAGTGTTCGCAAAGGATTCGTCTATTGGGCAACACCAAATGACAAAACTGAAGACCGAAAATGGTAGCGTCATTTCATCCAAGCCTGAGATTCTGAGAGAGATCGAGAACTTCTATGGACAGTTATACACCTCGACACGTAAGCCCGCTACTAACACAGCTCAGGACATCAGAGCCAAGTTAGTCCGACACTATACCGAAGATATCCCGGACGTCAGCCTGTACGAGATTAGAATGGCCCTCAAACAGCTTAAAAACAACAAGGCACCAGGTGAAGATGGAATTACGACCGAACTTCTGAGAGCGGGTGGTAGACCGGTACTTTTAGTCCTCCAGAAGTTATTTAATTCTGTCATCCTTGAAGGTATAACGCCAGAGGCATGGCACAAGAGCGTGGTGGTGCTCTTCTTCAAAAAAGGCGATAACACCTTATTGAAGAACTATAGGCCCATCTCGCTCTTGAGTCATGTGTATAAGCTGTTTTCGAGAGTCATTACGAATCGTCTCGCACGCAGGTTTGATGAATTCCAGCCTCCCGAACAAGCCGGTTTCCGAAAAGGCTTTAGCACCATAGACCACATCCATACGCTGCGCCAGATTATACAGAAGACCGAAGAGTATAATCGGCCGTTATGCCTAGCGTTTGTGGACTATGAGAAAGCCTTCGATTCAATCGAGACTTGGGCGGTGCTGCAGTCCTTGCAGCGATGCCAAATTGACTATAGGTATATCGAAGTTTTGAAGTGTTTGTACAGTAAGGCCACTATGTCAGTCCGACTACAGGACCAGAGTACGGAACAAATTCCATTGCAAAGAGGCGTGAGACAGGGAGACGTTATTTCTCCGAAACTGTTCACAAACGCATTGGAGGATGTTTTCAAGCTCTTGGAGTGGAAAAGATCTGGCATCAACATAAATGGCGAGTACATCACTAACCTTCGTTTTGCCGATGATATAGTCATAATGGCGGAATCGCTCGAGGACCTTAGCACCATGCTCAACGACCTCAGTAGAGTCTCCCAGCAGGTTGGTCTTAAGATGAATATGGACAAGACAAAGATCATGTCTAATGCTCATGTTCCACCTATACCGGTAATTGTTGGGAACGATACTCTCGAAGTTGTCGACAAGTATGTCTACCTAGGACAGATTGTCCAATTAGGTAGGTCCAACTTCGACAAAGAGGTGGCGCGAAGAATCCAACTCGGCTGGGCAGCGTTCGGGAAGCTTCGTCCTATCTTTTCGTCCAAAATACCGCAGAGCCTGAAAACGAAAGTTTTCAATCAGTGTGTGTTGCCAGTGATGACTTATGGAACTGAGACATGGTCTCTTACTGTTGGCCTCATTAGTAAGCTCAAAGTCGCGCAGCGAGCTATGGAGCGAGCTATGCTCGGTGTTTCCCTGCGAGATAAGCTCCGGAACGAGGAGATCCGCAGGAGAACTAAAGTGACCGATATAGCTCTTAGAGTTAGTAAGTTGAAGTGGCAATGGGCAGGCCACATCGCTCGTAGAACTGACAACCGATGGGGAAGAAAGGTTCTCGAGTGGCGACCACGAACCGGAAGACGCAGCGTAGGCCGGCCCCCCACTCGGTAGACCGACGACCTGGTGAAAGCCGCGGGGAGCCGATGGATGCAGGAGGCGAGCAGCCGCTCAAGGTGGCGTGCTCTGGGGGAGGCCTATGTTCAGCAGTGGACGTCTTCAGGCTGTTGATGATGATGATGATGAAATAAAAAAAATAGAAAAAAAAAAAGTCCCATCGAATACCACGTCAAATGTACTGATAGTACTATCATCGACAAAATAGTTTTCTAAAAAATGAAGTACCAGGAAGCAAGAAATACAGAGGAAGTTAGAGTAACGAAAAATATCACCTAGGTACCTCTAGGTAAGTTACTCATTGGTTTTCACCATCACGTCATCCCCTAGTAATGGCCCCGGTCTTTATGATGCGTCTTTTGTTTTATGGTTGCCACTCGGGATCCTAATACCACAGTATATCACAATAATACATAGCATCTAATCCCATTTCATTTTTTACCCACATCACGTCACTTTACATCATCAGCGAGAAAACGTCCACTGCTGAACACAAGCTTTCCCTATAAAACGCCTGTTTGGATGCTTATCATAGGGGGGAGGGGAGGTTAGCCATAATCACCACGCTTGGCAGGAGGCTTGGTGATCTCAGAAGATTTTAATGTATCGAGGGGAATGCTGCCACATCAATAGCCAGAAGACGTTCACTGCTGAATACAGGCCTCTCCCATGATACGCCACTTTGGATGCTTATCATAGGGGGGGAAGGAGGTTTGCCATAATCACCACGCTTGGCAGGCAGCTTGGTGATTGCAGAAGATTTTAATGTATCGAGGGGAATGCTGCCACATCAATAGCCAGAAGACGTTCACTGCTGAATACAGGCCTCTCCCATGAAACGCAACTTGGGGTGCTTATCATAGGGGGAGGGGAGGTTTGCCATAATCAGCACGCTTGGCAGGTGGCTTGGTGATCTCAGAAGATTTGAATGTACCAAGGAGAACGCTGCTGTCCATTCTCTGGGTATTCCTTTAGCTGGTTCTTACGGCATCCACTGGAAGAGATGGGGTGGTCCTATTCTCACGCCACCGGGACCATATGGTCACGTTTCTTACTTTACAATTTTAATTTGAACCACTTTATTACTCTATACGAAGTATGACTTAATCTTTATTATTTGACCTTTAACATTTTAAGTACCTAGCAATTCTTGGCAAATATGAAATGAAATGTTCCGCACAACTTCGTGAGAATCCTTCAAAATGATATAACCTATTTATGTAAGAAAGATTTAGAATAATAATTATTTAACATGCTGGTTGTTGAAGTCGGAGTTCACGGAAATCGCAGTTCACAGATGCGACGTAATAAAAGATAATATAAGATAAATACTCAAGCTAACTACTACAATAATAAAAACTAAACTAAACTAAACTAAGCTAAACTAAACTAAACTAGCTACACTACCTACTACAAAGAACACTTATGGACTGTATAATAGCCGCGATGGCCTATAGACAGTCCAAGTACTCCAGCCCACTACCGGTAGGTAGCGTACCCAACATGCTGGCCGCATTGCCACGTTGAATTGCAATGCTGATGCGTTGGGCCAAATAAGTGCCAGCATTTTGGTCACGCATCGCATCGACCAGGCGCTCTGATAGACTTTGGAAAACGCGATGAGCTCCCGGTCCCCACGGACCCAGGGTCTCAACACCAAACGGCTCAAATATGTAACCGCTACCGAGATTACTATATTTGCGCCGTTTTAGCTGCTCAGCAGAATTAGCCGCGGCGCCGACCCTAACGTGTGTCTCGGGAAGGTGTGACGGCGCCATAGTATCGACGCAAGTAGCGTCCCACACTAAAGGCCGCCCCATCTTCCAGGGAACCAGAGTCATTCCGTCGGGTCTTTTACCATCGTCACGCATGAGACCATTCGGTTCGAGAATGGCTGCAGCATTGGCGGTGGTAAAAGCCCGGCGAATGATGTCATTAAGACTAGCGTGGCGCGAAATTCGACCAGCGCTTTTTGAACACGAGAGACCGTGATGACCGAGCTGGTCAACTGCGGTACCGCACTGGCAGCGATGGGCCACACAACATCTTGCGCCCAAACGTAAGCTGATAGCTAAACGAAAAGTAGTCGGATCTAAAAGGTTACCAGTGTTGAAAGAAGGCATGGCCTGTAACCAAAGTCCTGACTCCCACACAGAGACTGCGAGAAGCCGAGCACGATCAGCGACGCTAGGACACGTATCTAAAAGATTTTTCCGTGCTAGTTCGCAGAGCGGTCGGTCCCACAGCCTCTGTGAGGAAAGAACCACCGGGAAATCAGAATTTGGACAAGCCAACCCCCAGGCATTCTTGGCCTCAGACAAATGGGCTACTTCGAAAGTACCTAAAGATGGAGCAAGAATTTTTTCTATTAATTTATGTGTACCATGTACAGAGGACAAAAATGCCGGTAATGCAACACTCGAAATTTTGCGTATCCCTAAACCTCCTAAGCGCAGCGGTAGAGAGGCTTGCGACCACGTCCTGTCATCCATATCAACATGCCTACCGCAATAGGTCTAAGATAAATTGAACAGAGCGATGGTGGCCGAGCGGTAGCATGTGCGCTTCTCAATCTTACCGCACCGGGATCGATCCTCGGCCCTGCACCAATGACTTATCTAGTAAGTTATGTGCAGTTTTCGATGCCATTGCTCCGCGCCTCGGAGAGCAAGTTAAGCCGTCGGTCTCGGTTGTCATAAGAACATCTATGGCAATCGTTATGGGTAGTCAGACGCCTGATAGAATCTGACACCTGATCTAACCATCCCTGTTACTGGTCCGTTATGGGTTGCGAGGTCAGATGGCAGTCGCTCGTAATTCTGGTAGCTCGCCGCTACAGGTTAGATTGGGAGCCGACCCCAATAACAAATGGAAAAAGGCAAAGAGGATGATGATGATAGGATAAATTGAACCTGTATAATTAATTATAATGCGAATTTAAAGGTAAAAGTGTACAAAACTAAAGAGAAAATTGGCTTGGCGTACAAAACGCGCGCTTGGTATCGCTTTATAACACAGACAATATATTTTAATTAATTTAAACAAATGACTTGATGAGCTAGTCGTTTCCCTGATGCTGTGGCCTGATGTTAACCGTCACGACCGCCCATAACAGATTGCAGTGTCACTCGGAACTCAAAATTAAAGTTTCGCATGACGCTACGCACTGCGCACGTCATCCTGAGGCATCGCACAGTCTAAAAATGATTTCTAGACTGTGAGATCAGTTCATAAGTGTCATTTGCCCTGTAATTTAACTAGCTACAATGCCCTTCAAACCGGAACACAATAGTGCTTGCACACTACTGCTTGGCGGCAGAATAACTGGCAAAGCGGTGGTACCTACCTAGACGAACTTTGCAGAAAAATCGTACCACCGAGTCCTACCATTCGGTCACTATGTTAAAAAGTTCTACGCAGGGTTGGTTTTCAGCGAAGGTACTCTCAAGGAAAGGTGTTCATTGACAAGTCTTTATTTCTAGCAAAGAGTATGTAACGCTACGCTAAGAGTAAATAACACTACGCCAAGAATTTCTAGCACTCTAGCAAAATAGTGTAATCCGACGCGCTGCTTCTGCGTGGGCGTCAACTCTCAGCATTTTCTTGGTGAAATGGATGATCATTAAAAATAACAAGCCGTGAACAGTTTTGGTACAGTGACATTTATCTGATGTCAGCGTATCTTTCCGAATTATTAATTTTCCATATTCTAGTATTATCCACATTATTATTTTTCCAAAATCTACTTTTTTCATATTCGGAATTTTCCACATTACTAAATTTACACATTCTTAATTTTACAAATTCGTAAAATTCCATATTCTGAATTTTCCATATGGAAGTACAATCGTGATAAAGATGTTATCAATATTTTTTTTCTCAAACGTGCTTGGAAATGTTATTTTGACAACCCTCTTCGAGATAAATCGAAAGTGCTGTACTGGCGCGCAGCGGCCGGCGAAAGTTGTATGAAAATCCATACCTGTCGTGGTTTAGCGTCCAAATAAATTTCATACAAAACTCATTTCTGTCGTGTAATTTAAAATTGATAAAAAGTCTTTCAAGGTTCCTTGCAAATAGAATAGATGAGAATTGAGGATAATAGCTGAGGATTGATGAAAATTGATGAGAATAGATGAGAACTGATGAAAATAGATGAGAAATGATGAGAATTGGTGAGAATTGATAATAATAGATGGTAATCGATGGAAATAGATGAGAATAGACGAGAATAGATGATAGTTTTCATTTCCGCGCATTATTTGAGAAAAGTACTATACAAGCCATGGCCACAACTAGCCATTGATGGACTTACGTATGTGTGTGCCCACATTTACACATTCGTCCATTAATGCCCCTGTTGCCAGGCGCTGTAGTAATGTACTATTAACTGCGGCTGGTATGGGCTAACTCAAAAGTGCCCGTGGTTTAACCAGGTGAACTGAGCAGCTGGACCACGGGCAATGCTCATCGTAGCTAGGTATGCCTACTGTAGGTGTAATATACAATTATACATGTCCTCGTGCTCATACTGGGGCATTATATTTTACGAAAGAGGGTTTCCATCCTCCTGTAGATATACATACTTTTCTGCATGTTGACCTATGGACTACAGGTTTATTATAATTATGTAAATAGTAGGTGAAAATAGGTAATAGTTAGGTTAGGTACCTATAATCATAGACTTCCTGTGCAAATAGGGCGAATTCTGTGCCTATAATAGATTATTACAGGAATATATGTTTATGTTCCATTAATTTTGCTTTGTGTATGAAACTGTACTTGTTAGGAAAATTAAGAATTTGTCCAATTTCTAATTAGGAAAACAAAGAATGCGGAAAATTCAGAATTTGTAATTTTAAGAATTTGGACTAATAAGATTGCGTATTTTTAAGAAATCGGAAAATATAGAATGTGAAAAATCCCGAATATGGAATTTATCGCTGACACCATTTATCTAGCTTTCTCTTGTCTAATAACAAACCTCATGCTTCATTCATGATCTCAGATGTCAGATAATTTGATAATGAACGTAGTTAAGATGCTGACACGAATTAGCCATAAATATTAATAATGCCCAGTAAACACAGATCCTGGACTCTAAGACTCCCGGGGATTTCATGGCATTTATGGTATTAGAATAGAACGACTCATGCGTGACCTTGCGGAAGATACAAAATGAAACAAGAATATCTAGTGCAATAGTATTTCATTGACCCGCCCCGGCTTCGCACTTAATTAGTTTTACGCCTTATCTCAGTCTAAAGGAAGAGAGAAGGAAGATGGAAAAAGATAAGGGAAAAGGATGAATGCATGAAACGGTGAAAGGACGCAGATGCTGGCGCACCTGCCTTCTTTCACTCTCATCCATTTATTCTTTTCCCTTATGTTTTCCCCCCTCCCTTCTCTCTTTCCCATACTACAGGATAGGAGTGGCTTTGGACCTAATACTGAAGGTAGAATGTCTGTAATTTCTGAACCACAAAACCAACGACCTTGAAATATTTACGGGACAATATTTAACCCACCTTTTATCAACAAAAAAAGAATAAATGAAATCGGACCACGCGGTAATGAATTACAAATAAGTACATATTTTTTCTTCCATCCCTTCTCCCGCAGGAACTGTGCTGAATTTTGGGATAAAAGTATCCTATAGCCTACCTCGTAATATGAACTTAAACTTGGGAGGGCCAGCCTACGCTGCGTCTTCCGGTTCGTGGTCGCCACTCGAGAACCTTTCTTCCCCATCGGTTATCAGTTCTACGAGCGATGTGACCTGCCCATTGCCATTTCAACTTGCTAATTCAAAAAGCTACATGTACGGTGGCTTTAGTTCGCTTACGGATTTCCTCATTTCAGATCTTGTCTCGCAAGGAAACTCCGAGCATAGCTCTATCCATAGCTCGTTGCGCGACATTGAGTTTACTCATAAGGACAACAGTAGGTAAGAGACCACGTCTCAGTTCCATAAGTCATCACTGGCAACACACACAGATTGAAAACGTTCTCAAGCTTTGAGGTATTTTAGATGAAAAGATAGGTCGAAGCTTCCCGAACGCTGCCCAGCCGAGTTAGATTCTACGTGCGACCTCTTTGTCGAGTCAAAGACGTTCAGAATTCACCTACCTAATTGTATAATCTGTCCTAGGTAGACATATTTGTCTACAACTTCGAGATTGTCGTTCCCAACAATTACTGGCATAGGTGGAACATGAGCATTAGACATGACTTTCGTCTTGCCCATGTTCATCTTACGACTAACCTGTTGGGAGACTCTACTGAGGTCGTTGAGCATGGTGATAAGTTCCTCGAGCGACATAATAATTTATAATGACGAATATATAGAGGTATAACAAACATTTAAAAAAGTTAAAAACAGATTCATATTGAGAACTTCTCCATTTTAGGCTGGAAAAACGGTCGTCGTAGGTACTTATTATGGGAATCTATAATATGACTTATTCTACTTAACATTTTTCCCCTCCATTTCATGTCTATCACAACACGAAAATTAACCAAATTACGCTCCTCATATTTTATGCCAAGAGTGCAAAATTGTGTTAACAACCGTCATAACATCGTTACGTTTTGTTTCTTTATAAATTCGTAGTTTATTTTGTTACAAGAGTTAGAAATGAGATCTGTAAAAATAGACATTTCCATTGCTATCTCACTCTCACTACACTTTGAACATAATGGTGGAAGTGAGACATAAGTATTTCCTAGCTCTTTATTTCTACGTGTACAATGCACAACCGTGCCTTATGCATTGGATTGCTATTATATTATTACTAGCTGACCCACCCTGGCTTCTCACAGCCTAATTAATTATCTGCCCCTTTTCACCATCCCATTGTATTTGGCCTTTCTCTACACTTATCCCCATCTCTTCTTTCTCCCTCCTTCTTTTCGTCTCTACTTCTTCCCTTTCTCTCTCTACAATGCCTATTACTTCTTTTTGGATAAACCGATGTTGATGAAACAAACGCAAAAGCCTGCTCAATACTACAAAGAATGTTTAACAGTAAACGGCGTTCAAAGTCTAGTTAGTAGTTTTTGCATAATTAATCTACATACAGACAGACATACAGACAAAAATGTTAAAAACTATAATTGTTGATACAAAGTACTTTTATAACCCTAAAATATTATGTTCTTGAGTATTTTCATTGCTAAACCAGTCAACCAGTTTGTATCATCAACAGCCTGAAGACGTCCACTGCTGAACATAGGCCTCTTCACAAAGCGCCACTTTGAGCGGCTGCTTGCCTCCTGCACCCCTCGGTTTTCTCCAAGTCATCGGTCCACCTAGTGGAGGGTAACAGTTTATATGTGGAGATGCGGAACGATAAACAAAACATAAAATGCGTGAATATTATTATTCCCCAATATCCTCAGGTCGTAATATCAAAAATCTTCTCGTTCCTAATTTTATGTTAATCAAGAAAACACGTTCCAAATCTCATCTCCGAGTTTATTAAAAAGTTTAGCTTCGCCACAGATAATGCTTCGCGTAACTTGTTTTGTTTGGGACGAACTGTCATCATTCATATTAGAAGAAGTACCGGACAGAAGTTCTGTAATTATTTTAGATGGATAAATAATTCAATTTAAATATATTCCGACAAATATTATGCATTTTTGTTTTACAATATTCAAAAATATTGTAAAACTTGAATCGCCTTCATTTTATACTGAATCACCTGGATGACATTTTTTTTTCTGTGGTAACAGCATTCTCCTCGGTGCCATTAAAATATCTTCTGTGATCACCAAGCGACCTGCCATGCCTGCCAAATATGTGAGTACGGCAACCCCCCAATCTCTCATGATAAGTATCCAAAGTCGCGCTTTTTCTTATTTTTAATTATTTATTTATATACTTACCAACCGAAAAAATCATCCGAGCTATGCTCGGTGTTTCCCGGAACCGGAAGACGCAGCGTAGGCCGGCCCCTCACTAGGTGGACCGACGATTAAGTGAAAACCGCGGGGAGCTGATGGATACAGAAGGCGAGCAGCCGCTCAAGGCGGCGCTCTCTGGGGGAGGCCTATGTTTAGCGGTGGACGTCTTCAGGCTGTTGATGATGATGATGGTTGTAGGGTTGTTTCATAAAACACGTTGTCGGGATCTTAGCAAAGTTGTATTATCTATATCAATAATCAATTATAATTAATAACATGTTCATCGGATCTAAACGCGCATTTAAGTGACAACTAGTAGTTAACGACAGTTGCACCAAGTTGACACTTGACAGTGACAAACTCTACAATCGTGAACCGAAAAAAGTTTTATGGGGGATGCTTATGTTCTGCAGTGGATGTTTCCGGCTGTTGATGTATGTAGTACTTATTATATACATTTAGGCTGTTCACACAATGGTATATCAGTCGATGTTTTCGTGCAATAATGGCTCAGGTGAGTTAATGTGATGTCGTATAAATAGCGGGACATAAAACTCATTTAACGCTAATGGAATTAAACTTTTACAAGATATTATATAGGTAGAGACAGCTTGCTAAGTGAAGTCAGGCGGAGACGATTTATAGTTTACCAAAGTTAATTACAAAAGTATATAATAAAAAATATATAAATGAAACCATTTTCGTCTTCAGCTTTTTGGGAAAACCACCTTCTATATATGTATTTTTGCGTTATCCCTTTCAGTGCAAAGTTGTCTCGAAGAGATCGCTTTGAGCGAAAAGACTGACCATTGTTTCACTTTTGTTATGCTTGTGTAGTCTTTATTTTTAAGACTAAAGTGTTCTTAATTTATAACATAAGAAAAGAACTACCCCCTAATTAATCACGTGAGGTTCGAAAAGGAGGGGCTCGGAAAAAATCACAAAACATCACGGGGGGGGGGGGGTGTAGTGAGATATCACGTGAAAAATATTCACCATGGACTACCAAAACCTCACATCACGTGATTAATTTACTGGACGACCCCGTACGTAGGATTTAATACACACGATAATTTTTGTGAACATTTTTAAGGCGTTCCTTGCCGTGCCACACACAACCACACGATGGCCTCCTACGGGGGCTACTTGTGTTGCATCATTAAAAATATTTATTCATTGTGTTTCAGAATTCAGGTGGCTATTACATTATGGCGAGTCAGTACCGCGCGGTACCGAGCTCGGGGCGTCCGTCGGTTTGACCAAATATATCTAGTTTCATTTATTGATATATAAGAGCATTATTTAAAAATATAAAATAATTTGTAGTACTTTAGAAAAATGGTGAACTTTATTTTGGTTACAATATTTTGTCGATGTAATAAAAAGCTCCGGAGATATTTCACCTTTTGTTGAAGCCTTTTTTAATAAAAATAAAATTTAATTTTTTTTTTAATTACTTGAAAGGCAAAAATCAAAAATCTGTTCTGCTATTATGGAAGTACCGGATGTATTTAATGGAGTATAATTTAGTTTGGAGACTTACGTTACACAGACTTTGCAAATTGGAGCTCTCAGGTCGGGTCTTTTGTGTGTTTCTGGCTATACGAACACCGGGAGAATGATGATTGCTAAATAATCAGGAAAGTTACCTGAATTTCGCTCTATCAATATCAAAGAATATGAAATGAAGGGTATTTTTTATATAATGTCTAAGTATAGACATTAAAGCTATGCATCAAATATTGACGACGAAAACCTTGCAACTACGCATAATTTTGTAACAACCTTCAGTGTATGCATTAGAATGAACCCTACAAATGTGGAGAGGATGCAAAACAACAACCTCTATTATGCAGTGCAGAAATAGTTATTTTCTAATTTGTTTCTTTCTATCGAGTTTAAAATTGGCAAAGGTAAAACAAGAAAAAAACACTGGGTAGCTATAGTGTTTACAAGTAAGACGTCTAATAAATATTGCATCGAAACGTCATAACGTCTAGGTAAATAAAAATATGTATTAGTCCTGTTTAAACAAATAACTCGGTATGTATTGAAATCGCGAGAGTTTAAGAAATACTACTTTCACAGTGTGCGAATGGGATCCTCTTTTCTCCCTGCACAGAACACTTTAATTTAAACTTAAATTCGAAGTCAAACGTTCGTAAAAGTAGCTAGCTACATATTACTGATCTGTGGTAAAAGTTCTATTTGACTTTCCCTAGAGCTTCGAATTCGTTTATAAGTTCCTTGGTCTCTTCTTTGATCGTTATTGATCCTTGAAGTGAGATAGTTCTAGAAGTCTTTTTATCGTACGATCACGTGCCAAGCGTAGCGATCTACAGGTAGGTATACAAAGGATTTGAAATCAGCATCCATTCGTCCTAACGACCTTACAGATTATCAAAGTTACGATCTCAAAGCTTCACGATCCAGGATCCAATTCTACTGAGTGCTAGAAATCTGGAACTTAAAGTAACGAAGCGTCTCGCACTCAGTGCCTTTAAATGAGCACTTTGCCCGCCGGCAATTTGCTACCGACCCTGTTATATGGTTCAACCAAAGGCTATTAAACCACAACACTGCGTGTATCTCTCTCAGTCCCCATAAGTCATTTCTGAGTCCTAATAAGAACTCAGAAATTTGGGTTTTCAATTTAATTACATATGTAGGATATTACCTACGGCGGAGTTGTTACGTTATTGCAACTGCAATCATAAATCACTAATCACTGTATTTCAATCAAGTTCATCATAGATCATCAAATAGAAACTGATCCGGAGCTTCGATTACACCCGTAAAGAAGAAGCTCCAAGAAACTTCACGGTGATAATTATTATTCATTTTATCATTAACGATTTCACTCAAATAGTAACAATGACTATCACGATTTCTACGACTTGTGTTCACGTCCAGAGTCGAACGACGAATGCCCCGAGTGCCGGTCGACCACTCCTTTTATACTTGTTCAGTGGCGGGGCGTTGCAGGTAGAATGTGACGCAATACCCGATTGCGACCAGTTTTGATGTTGCTTTTGCTGCTCATACCACGATGTTGCTATTCCGCTTATATCCCGACACATATATATATCTGTAAGATCAATTACAGTAGCAATGGTATCATTATACCATGTATCTTATAACATCACCAACAGCTTGAAAGACTTTATTGAACAGCGAATGAGCCAACCAATCCGAACTGCTAAATGCCTTTTTTTTAAGGGGGCCCTCGCACTTACCTGCCACCACGGGGGTGATGGCAGGGGGTATGTGGGACTCGAACCCACTAAAACCCCCCCGTGATCCGTCCGCCGCCAGGATAGGGCGAGATAGACTTGATTCATTCCACATTCGTCAGACGTAGTTTCTGTCCGCATAAAAATCCATTTTCGAGCCACCGTTTTCAGCTCAAAATACAACGTATGATAAACTTACAAATAAGGTAGGTACATAACGTATTAACGTTACCTATTTATAACATAAGCATAAGCGGTGAATATCAATACATATTATATATATAGTTTATGCTTCGGTAAACAGAGACCTGTAGAGTATAATGATAAACAATCTGATATAGTGTATATATAAACCTGTGATATAGTGGTGAACTTTGATCTTGTTTAACTGAAGAGAGTAGCGTTATATTTCTTTGTAATCATTTGCAGATCGCAACTTCACTCGGTTGCTCCTAAATCAAATCTCTGTTCCATTTCATAAAGCACCGCCAATCACCATTGATCATATTCAGTAGGCAAATGAAAAATCACAGTCTGTGAAAAATCGCAGGTGAAATCACAGTGACTAAAATAAATCATATGATCAAATGACAATGATTTAAAAGTAGCAATCATTTCCTTGCCTAGTAAGTATGTATACAAGTGTTTTTACGAGAAATACGCTTGATTACTAAGTACTCCATTCGTTTCTTTCTCCATAGGTTCACCAGAACGGGGGTATTAATTTATACGGGTTTACCAGACACCAGTATTTTGTGTTATATGGATTTTGGATACATCGTATTTGCTTATTACATCGGATTGTATTGTACCTATTTGTTATTAATTCTGTGATGGCTGTCGATTCTTCCGCAACATTTAAAGTGTTACATCGTCGCTTGTTTGACTAAGTGACGTATCTGACATTTTTTCTACAAATACGTTGATTAGACAGTTCGACGCGTCTTTGAAAGTAGATAAAAGCTACATTTAAAGAGATACGTAAAAATGTCAGATAAGTCAGTCAAACAAGCGACGACATAGCCGAGCTAGTTTTATATGGGGAAAGAGTCTTTATTCTATAAACTAGCTAATACAATAATACCACCTATTGTTACATGATACAGTTACACCGGCTTCTACAAAAAATATTTTGACTAGCCGCGTTGACATAAATGCGCTCTGATAAACTTTGGAAAACGTGATGCAATAAATAAAGTAAATTATAAAGTAAATTTAATAGTATTGGAACCACAGGAAATTATCCTATGGAACAAAGCTAGCTGAAACTGTACTTTGGCTCTTAAAGGATGACAATATTGGGTACCTATTCATATTATGTCCATCTGCCCATTTGGTCCTAAGGTGAATACATGTGGCCAAATAATTATTATGAACTGCAGTTTTACGACCGTACTTTCATGTATGTTTTCATTTGTAATGTGTACCTATATGTATATATTGTGTTGATTAATGTGCGTGTACGCTGGCGTAAAAAAACTCACAATAGTAGAGATGAGGAAACCAAATTATCATAATCATTTTAGTATGATATGATTACGCCGTAAATCTCATACCTCAAAGCACTAAAACAAATGAAGTTCCTTATTCAGCGAAAAGGCAAACAGGGCAAAGCTAAAAGACGTAAAGTTGCCTCCCTTTCCTTACTTGGATTAGGTACGGTGAGTGCTGCCCTTAATACAATGAGCAGTGACCTTGACCTTATGCTTACCTTTTTTTTATTTATTTTTTTTAACACTGACAGACAAACTAGCTGACGGCCCGCCTGATAGTAAACAGTTACCGACACCTGCAACACCAGGGGCGTTGCCGATGCGTTGCCTACCTTTGAAGACTTTATTACCCGTCGTTTGAAGTGCCCCATGTTGTAGCTCAGCGGAAACACCTCAGAGGGTAACTTATTCTTCATCTTGGAAGTGTGCGGCAGGAATGACCTCGTGAAACGGACTGTGCGAGACATCCATGGGTCCACGAGGTGTGGATGAGCTTTTTGACGGTGACGAGCTGTGCGGTTATAAAACTGTGATGCTGGTACTAGGTTGAACAGCTCTTCAGAGCATTCCCCATTGAAGGTTTTGTAGAACACACAAAGGGAACCGATGTCTCGGCGTAAACTCAGTGGTTCTAAATCTAAATCTAAGTCTGCAGCAAGCCAGTCTCACTCCGCGCTTTAGGTATGAAGCTACAAGTACATGGGACCGCGCGTCTAGACGGGTCGGTCTGTTTACGCGTAATGCGTCAGAAGAGCAGTGATATAGCGATAGAACGAAAGGCACCTCCTTAAGGAAGGCTTGTAGCGCTGTGCGAGCTGAACTACAGTTTATAGCGTTCCAGCAAGAGTCGCTATTTATTTAAGTGACTTCGCGGAGTGAGTCTCCGCGTGAGCGGGTCTTCTGTACGTAGTACTATATATCTATTCTGTGTCTGCGGCCAAGTTTAAGATAAAAGTCAACGAGTGAATAACGTATGACTCAACACCCAAAGCATACGGTGTACCGTTCATTAGGTATATAAAGCTATTAGGAAGTGACGCAGATATAATCCGTTTTGTGTGTGGTGTGGGAATGCTATCTCTATTTTTCGTGGATCTTCACGTATTTACGAGCGCGAGTGTAGCTCAGCGGAAACCCCACTCCCACTCGGCCCTGCACCAAGTTATTTGCGGAATTCTTTTCTTTTCTAATAAACTCTTCAATAGTGTTTTTGTTTTAGATATTTTGTAGCTGAGTTGGAACCAATAAAGTAAACCCCACTTAAGAGCTATCATTTGGGAGAGTCTAACCCGGTGAGTTGGAAGGCGCGGGTTAAAAACCCGCTGGTTGCTTAAATTTTAAGAACTATAACTTTGTAGAATCATTAGATAGGTATCTGTAATTAAATTAGTGAGATTATTTTGGTGGTTATATTAATATACCGTTAAAGAATAGATGTTACCTAAGCTTACATCAGATTCTGGGAAATATATTGAACTGAAGATAAAACTAACGTGTTCGCGGTATTCTCTAAAGAGTAACGATTTTCGGAGCTACGATAAAAAGAGCACACTAAACTATTTCCAATCCATTTCATTCCGGATCCATTTTTTGTTTCAGGTGTGCTTTGGGAATTGAAAATAACATTCGAACCAATTTCATATTTTATAACTAAACTACATCATCATCACATTCGTGGATCAACTGGAAGAAAGGATCACGTTTGGCAGGTGGCTTGGTAATCTCAGAAGATTTACATGTACCGAGGAGAACGCTGCTGCCCATTCCCTGGATATTCCCTTAGCCGGCTCTTAGTGCACCCACGGAAGGAGATGGGGTGGTCCTATTCCCCACCACTGGGCTATATATTATACCAAAATATATGCACACCTTCACCTCTATCTCACACACCATACTAGTACCCACTTACTAGTTACCAAACAGTACAATAACACAAAACGTCTATCAAAACTTAATTAACCCGTAGATAAGACGTTCAATTTACCTGTGGTAATAGACAACCATTGTTCTGTATAAACGGTTTTCATTTAGACCAAGCTATTTGCATTCCTTTTCTATCTAAATGAAAATGGGGTGTAACGGTGGACTGACGGTTCTATCCAAGGCTTTATCAGACGCGTAAACGGCCGTTAGAAAACCTGGTTTCTATTAAAGAAGATTGAAAAAGAAAATGAAACTGTATAGTGTAGATGTAATCTGTATATTAAGTTGCGAAAAGAGTAAAAAGTTATTGTATTGGTCTGGGAGTTGCCAGTTACATTTCTTCCTATTTCTAAGGCAGGGTTAATGAATGCTTTTGAAGGAGTTTAACGAATACATCCAAGGTTCAAAAGCCGTGTGGTCCTGATTTGCAAATAGAACCACCCCATCTCTTCCCGTGGGTGCCGTAAGAGCCGGCTAAGCTAAGGGAATATCCGGGGAATCGGCAGCAGCATTCTCCTCGGTACATTGAAATTCTGCCAAACGCCTGCCAAGTGTGGTGTTTGTGGTTTTGATCCTAGTCTTCATCTCACAAACAGTATTCTCTAAAAGACAAACGCCAATTTCTCAGTTTAAACCTGCAGAACACTTTTGAAAGAAATACTATCAGGCAACTGAACGGGCTCCAGTTTCAGCCAAGGCCTGCTATCAGTCCCTTAAAAAAAACGAAAAAAAATACTGACATGCTGACATACAACGAGATTAAAATAATATATATATTATATCATGAAATAAGGAGGAGAGGAATGCCAATATACCAAGAAAACAGAGTAGATCAGAAATATGCCAAAAACCGTCTTTTTCTTCTTCTCGTGTAGGCAAGTGGTCAGCACTGGTGTCAGAATTTTCAGGCCGCCCTTAGGCTTCTAACTTGGCTTAACGACTATAGTCTTAAGACAACAGCCAGAACCGACGGCTTAACGTGCCCTCCGAAGCTCGGTAGCGGTCAGTTGTAAATACCACTTTTTGCTGTAGCGGTCACCCATCAAAGTAGTGACCGCAGCAAACGTTGCTTAACTTTACCGATCGGTTAGGAACGGCTAGTCGTGCTTCGCTATGAGCGCTACAAAAACCGTTATAAACCTAGATGCCGCTGCAAAATGAGCGGGCTATACGGCTAGCTGCAGCGGGCTAGGTTTAAGGGCTTGTGCAAGGCCAGCGCGAATTCAAGTCAAAGCCACAGAATAGATGTATAGTACTAGGCCAAAGCGGGGATGAGCCAGGGGCCGAGCGGCAGGGGCGGTCTAAGTTAAACTGGTTCCAACGCGCAATAGTTTAGGTAATTTATTATTACACTGAATATAAAGGGTATTTTAATAATCCGCTATACATAAGCCTTCCATTATATTTAGTTGAACTACTACACAAAGTTTCATGATCTTATTTAAAGTATTCATTGAATAATCGCTGTTTATTTGTACGGTTTGGAGGTAAATTTGTAATTTTTTTCTATCGAGAAAATTTTATTAATTCGTGTTTTCACTATACATTTGCAGTAGCATTAGTCCTGAACTTTACCATATATTAATTTCAAAGTCATTGTTGCAATATTGTTGACAGGATACTGCTTCAAGCTAAGCCGTTTTAAGCAATTTGGCGTTGTATTGGCTCTTAAAACGGTTTTTTGGCATATTTCTGTCTACGCTCAACTTAAAGTCCACTCATTTTGCAGCACCATCTAGTATACAACGGTTTTTGGCATATTTCTGATCTACGCTGTTTTCTTGGTGTATTAGCATTCCTCTCCTCCTTGTTTCATGATATATACACAGGTAGATGTCTGTGTATATATAGACGTATGACGTGTGCAGGGAGAAGTGTCACTCAAAATGGATATTTTGATGCAACTAAAACAATATAAAACTCAAGAAAAGACTCATTTTCAATAAACATAACGTATAGTTATATTTTATGTATACGACATAAATCAAAATCTTGCTAGTCATTTCACTTCGCAAAGCTCATTTCTCGTATCGCTCTCCACGAGCAGGTGTACTCCAGCCAAAATAAAGCGCATTTAAAAGTTGACACTACAGGTTGTTCTATAAGAACTGTGAATCAAAACATATTGTCATGAAATAAAGTAGCGGATCTTTTGATTCATGAATATTTTTTGGTAATCCTGTACAGAGATTTATAATGCGTAGATTGGCGACTACATTATTTTATGAATTATCTAGCTGACCCGCCTCGGCTTCGCACGGGTTAGTTAGTTTAACCTTCTTTCTTCCTCTGGACAAGGTTAGCCCTAACCTTGTCCAGAGGAAGAAAGAAGGTTGAGAGGAAAATATAGAGGAAAAAGGATGAATGGATGAAACGAATCGAATGGCGAATGTGGATGGAGGCAGGTGCTGGAGCACCTTTGTATCCTGCGATGTCTTTATCTTCCTAAAATATTTTTCTTAGTACCTAAATATTCTACATCTCACAGACAAACCACAATGTGCATCAATTCTTAAAGGAGCAAGACGTGACCATTTATTGTTAGAACTTTTAAGTCGCCATTTAGGTGGCGACTTAACGACTGACTGTTGTCTTATAATAACAACGATTGATGTCATAGAATCCATAATCAGACGTACGATATTTATATACCTAGATCCGTATTACAGTAGAACTATTGCTCAGTCTTGAATCTCTGCTCGAGACGAGATTTCATTCACGAAAGATCAAATTGTATCTATCTCTACTTGAGCATCAATCATCATCTTCATCATCATCATCAACAGCCTGAAGACGTTCCCCAGAGAGCGCCACTTTGAGCGGCGGCTTGTTCCTGCATCCCCCGCAGCTTTCACCAGACAACTCTTCGACTCAGCATAGTTCCGTAATACGGCTTGTATTAGACATAAAAATGCAATACTAATGCCCGTCTGCCCAACGTTTGATGTTTCCTAAGTTTGCACTTATCTCTTTACGTACCTACTGCAACGCATTTGGGTACTCCCTAAAAAGATAAGCGCGAACTTAGGATCTGTTAAACTTATGGCAGACGGGCATTAAACTTCTACAACCATAAATGTAGAGATTACCGGTTCAACAGAAGGTCACAAATACTCATCATCATCAGCCTGAAGACGTCCACTGCTGAACATAGGCTTCCCCCACAGAGCGCCACCTTGAGCGGCTTCTCGCCACCTGCATCCATCGGCTCCCCGCGGTTTTCCCCAGAACGTCGGTCCACCGAGTGGGGGGCTGGCCTACGCTGCGTCTTCCGGTTCGTAGTCGCCTTTCGAAAACTTTTCTTCCCCATCGGTTGTCAGTTCTGCGAGCGATGTGGACTGCCCATTGCCATTACAACTTGCTAATTCTAAGAGCTACATCGGTCACTTTAGTCCTAAATAAATACTAAAGAGATGAAATTGCGTATTAGACATTTCTGAGGTGAATTTACACTTCAATCGAACACTAGAAATTGCCAATCATTAGTGATATCGCATCACTTCCTGAATAATCGCGTCGAACCGTTCACGAGCGTCAATATTTACCCTACCCGCTTTGAAGTGCTGGCCGCCAATAAAAACAAATATACGGGAGTAGTGGGCATGGATTCGGGAGTCTGTGGATATTGAGTGACGTGAGTGTTACGCAAAAAATCACATTCTGGCAATGATAGTTCGAGTAGCTGATTAATTTATTTGTTGGTCTGTTCACACGTAGGCACTACCTACAGGAAGTTTAGAGAAGGGTATAGATCTGGCAGTTTCAGCTTTAAGCAAGGTTTCGTTTTTAGTACAAATTCCTAGGTTTTACAATATTTTATTATAATCAATAGTGATATGTTTAGTAGGTAGGTACGAGTAAATTCAAAGAATGATGGCAGATCCTATACATATTCATAATAGAAGACAGAAGCCGCGTGCATGAACGACACTTGTAATGAAAGTATAGAAAAAAAGGTATATTTAAACAGTAAATTGGATCATTGTTTTAAAAGATGGGAGAAAAAAGTTTCCATTACATAGACGTATTTGCTATTGTATGAAATCTTTAGTATCATAGAGTTGCCGCTAGGGGCGCTGTGCTATCTAAAGATGTATGTCATATTGTTACTTATGATAGCACCAAGATACCACAAAAACACATTTGAACCCGTGGAAACCCTAATCCTAGCGTATAACTGTTCCATAAAGTTTTGAGCTAGTATGGTGGGCGTAGATAGGAAGCTCATCCGTTCAATCACCCCGATATTCCCGTATTTCACCTCTATTTATTTAGGTGGTGAAACTTTTTTGTGAAGTCCTATTTTTGTGCTGCATCTTGTAAGTTAATGAACTCATGATATATGTCAAAAAGGTGATGATAAGGGTCATTATACAGTGGGGCAGAGGCACCGGGGACGATGGGACCGAGCAAATCTCTTTCTTATAAAAACACTGCTAGAATGAAATAGTTCATAACTTTTTCACTTATGTTTTAAAAACGTGGTTTGAAAACAAACACTGCCAATACAAATGCGAAAAGTTATTTGAAGTGTAACAATTAATTTTGGAAGTATAAGTAGAGAACACTGCCCGATTTCTGGAAGACTGTTAACATAAGTTTTGAACTTCCATGTACTAAATGTCATGTTAGTTCATCGATCCCGGTTGTTAGGTGTCGTAAGACAAACGTTAAGCCATGTCCGCTTTCGGGTGGCTTCATAATTCTGCGGAGAAAGGTGAGGTGGGATAGTAACTTTTTCATTCCGTCTTCAATAGAAACCTTTTGCCTCATTGCGCCTTATTCCCTGACTAAGGCTTATTCTGTTTCAGGACTTCTACATCCCTTTCGTAATCATAAAAGTAAAACGTTTTTCTCTGTTCGTAGGTCAAAAATATTTGAACCGATTGGTATTGCGTCCGGTTCGTTTAAACCTATTTTGAAAATACCGCCAATACGACCGCGATACGCCAATACGACTTATTTGGCTCAGCATTGCAGTTCATTGAGGCAATGCTGCCAGCATGTTGGGCACGCTACCTACCAGTAGTGGGCTGCAACATTTGGACTGTCTCAGATAAAAAATAAAACGTGAGATTCGAACGATTCCGATATCACATACTGGGGAGGGAAATGCGAAACGAAATTCTATTATTTTTCGCTTTGCTGAATAAGCTTTCGTAGATACCTTTATGTAGTCTCTAAAATTCTTACCAATTAGTGTGCAAACACTTTTTGCTGAAACTACGGAACGGATTTTGATAATTGGTACGTATTGTGTAGGTACCTATACTGTAGGTTCTGGGGTAACACGTATTTTCGGGCAGTCACTGATCTCTAATATTATACTAGTACGGGCAATATAAATGAGACTTATGATCTGATCACACAGCCTAGTAATCTAATTACTAGACTGTGTGAAGTCTTAGGATGACGTGCGCAGTGCAGTGTCACGCAAAACTATATTAATTTAGAGTTCCGAGTGATACTGCAATCTGTTATGTTATCTTAACATCAGGCGAACGACTAGCTCATCACGTCATTCATTTACATAAAATAAAATAAATAAATAGTACTGGAGCCTATTTACGGTAGTATTAAGAACGTATTGTTTTACAGTAATTATACCACAAAGATGTTTGAAACGGAAGAACACAATATAAGATTATGAAATCTTCGATACAAAGAAAAAACTTTAAAGAAGCTTGGAGAATAAGTACCGTAAGCACTTTTAGATTCCATTGTACCTATATCTTATCGATATTGAGTCAACCTGATAAAAAGGCGTATGCATATAGAGTCGGTCAGCTATTTAGTCCTAACGCGATATAGTCATATCGAGATTTAGGGTTTTTTTTTTATCTATGTTAAGGTAACCAATGGCTTAAAACTAACAACTTTTGACCATTGGTTAGAATTTGTCAGAGTTCTTAACCATTGGTTATCTTAACTTCGGATCAAAAAACTCAGCCTTAGTCCCGATTTCACCAAAGTTTATTCCAAGTATACGGCTATTCATTACTCTTGGATACAGCTAATTGACAAATGAAACTACACAACAAAGACGCCATTTTGATTGTATCCAAGGAATAAGTCTTATTCCTTCACAAAAAATTGGTGGTATAAGGGCTATATTCGCGTAGCTCGGTTGTTTTCGGAAAGTTATACCTGGAATAAAATTTATTCTAGTTTGGTGAAATCGGGCCTTAGTAGTTTAAAGCTCCTAACTTGTTTCATGAATCAATTCTTAGAAAACCACAACTGGGTGTTGTTTGAAACTAATAGTATTTAATAGTGTCCTGCGGTTTCATTCGCAGTTAAATTATTTTCCCGCGGAAACTTACATTTTCCAGGATAAATAGTATCCTATGTCCAACCTACCATATATCGACAAGTACAAAACGTACAGATTACCCCATCACTATCTTTTGTTCGAATGACTAATTCAAGAACAAGCTCCGCCCTATTCATCTCATTCGCTTACCCACTAAAATATTTCCTCTTAATTACTGTGGTACGTACCTGGTATTTTATTTTATTATCTATTTAATCTTAGTATTTATTAGTATTGTACAATACATATATTTATATCATGCTACCTAGTAAGTATTTTTGTTTCGGGTTAGAGCAACGGACACATAAATCTCATAAAAAAAATGTAGAATTGACTAGCTCATAGGTTTTCTTGCTATTTTCTGCTTTCAACTCCAAAGTAAATTAATATTTGTGGTTTCTCCGCATCCGCACACACTGTCGTGAACGGATAACTTATGAATACTTAGGTAAATTGTACTTTTGTAGTAAATACATGTACTTACATGGAATACCTACAATGTCTTGTCATTTTAATTAGCTGAATGCTTTATCATATTTATGTCATAGTCATGCTAAAAACGCACGAAACAGCGAAGTAATTCGTAAAATTATTATCTTTTTTTCCAACTACCCTAAAATTTATGCTTTAAATAGAACTGGTTGTTTATTAACTTTGTTAAGTATTGTTAGTTTTAAGAGGCACCCTCAGCCTACAAAACCTTAGTTAGTTTTCTTTTCTTAGATTAATTTGTAACTTAAGACGCTAACGCTAAGTCTTGCAGAAATATATTTTTATGTTAATAAAGAAATTTTAAAATCAAAAAAAATCAATCAATCAGTATCCTATGTTGGCCTCGGTAATGTGTGCAATCTGTGTGCAAATTATTATTGAAATTGGTTTATCTGTTTTTTAGTGAAAGCCAAACAAACAATCAACGTTTCACTTTTATATAAAAAATAACTGGTTCAAGGGGTTTTAATAGGAATGGCAGTGGCACCTACTATGTATTCTGTGGAGGCACCCAACTTAAGAAGTCAGTGCGGTCTGTGCGGTCTGTGTTACTGAACTTTCATAAAGCTTTCCAAGATGGGTACTTATCATAGTTAGAATCGTAAAGTTTGCTGAGCGGTTTGTCTGTTTCTTTTCTGTTATCTCTAACAATCTAATTTTTTCACAAAAAACTTGAAAGGTATATTATTAAAACCATAGACTTAGGAGAGAAACGAAAACATCCTAGGTCTGTGATTAAAACAAATCTAATACTTATTTTAAATTATGATTTACCTATAGCGATTGCTTAGCGTAATCAATAGATTTTTTATCATTGGACGTTTTTACCCATTGGTCATTTTTATTAATGGACATTGGCTTTGGACATTTTTCTTTTTTTACATTAGTCGTGTAAATCTACTTTTTCATGCAAAGTTTCGCTCTAGCCACGGAACTTCATACAAAATACCCGCGTTGTATTACCACTATACCCACAGCGGTAGCGAAAATGAAATTAGGCAATTTCGGTTGGTATTAACGAAATTATTTCTCTGATCCGAAGTTTTGCCTGAAAACACTGGTTTCGTATAATGACAAAAAGTCTTCAATCGCAACTGGTTACGAAAAATATTTCGAAATCTTTGATCGCAACTGGTTACGTACGTACAAGGATGAAAAAGTCTTCGTTCGTAACTGGTTACGAAGCGCCGGTTTCGTAGACGGCCGAAGCAGAACAGATAACGCTCAGCATACCGATTCAGACCTTTTCGATAACAAAACGAATCCATTCGATTGGATATAGCGTTCTCGTGTCGTATATATGGTTGTCTTATCACTGACATCCTCGGAATAGGCCCTTAGACTTAAAAGTCGCGCACTGGTAACTGCTAAGCCCCACTCGCTCTATAGTTACTGTGTTCCGGTTTGAAGGGCATTGTAGTTAGTGAAATTACTGGGCAAATGAGACTTTATTAAGTCTCAGGGTGACGTGCGCAGTGCAGTGTCACGAGAAACTATATTAATTTAGAGTTCCGAGTGATACTGCAATTTGTTATGGGCAGCCATGACGCTTAACATCAGGTGAACGACTAGCTCGTCACGTCATTCATTTACATTAAAAAAAGTAATTTGTGGTACTTAAGTAGTCAATTAAGTACGTAACTGTGGTTGTGACTTTAACGTATTATTTATTTTATCAAAAAGAAATTCTTGTGTAACCTCGCACTAATTACTTTTTTGTCCATTGGTTTTTTTATTTATCCTTTTCATAAAAAAAGTTCACCTAAATTGTAATATTAGGTAGTTTTACTAAACTTATTAAAGAAAAACTAACTTATTAACTTTGTATTAAACTGAGAAAAGCTAAACGAAGCTCTAAGCCGATGTATACGAGATGCTAAGCTTTATTAAAGCGCCGCGTCTGCAAAATTAATTTAAAATGCACTGAAAATATTTCGCATCTATTACGAGCTCTTACCCACATACCAATATTATTATGCCAAAACTTTAATATCACTTGGGAGGTGCAAAAACCTCCCAAGTGACTTTCAAAGCCGTAAAATGGAATAAGGAATGAACTTGATACTGAAGGAAGTGGTAAATTCTATACGGTAAGGAAGGAAGAGTTCTGGCTCTAAGTACTTTGTAATGATAATCGTTTATGGTGACGGGTAGAGCCAGATAAGCAGGTCAAAATCCGTTCAAAAAACATCGACCTTAACGTCGTTAAATATCAATTCAGTCTGCACTTCAGCGCGGCGCTTACGACAAAAACAACGCACGAAATGACTGATTTTGACTGTCTTTAATTAATATCTGTGTTTAGGTAGTATTTATCAAAATTGCGAAGTTATCACAACAGCTGAATGTTTGTTGGGGATACACTATTTTTTTTTTTGTAAAAATATATTCGTTACAAACTCAATAAAGTTTGAACATTAAAATTTTTGTGAGAAGTTTCCGATTTTTTTCTATACCTAGAGCTATATTTATTAATGTTGTCTTTGCGAACATCACGAGAGTCTTGTAATGAATTGCATAATATATTAAATTCACAGCTCCATACGCCAGGAAACGTGGCAAAAACACCTTGTTTGTACCTTCGCCTTAAATCATTTTGATGATTTTTCAAGACAAACAGTGATAATCACATTACAATACCTATGTCTGTTTGAGAATGAGCTAAGCTAACTAAGATAACCGACAACAAATCAACCTATAGTCAAAGGAGCGTGAGACAGACCAAAAGATGGTTCGTAGGTACTTCCAACTTTAGTTATTCAATAAAGTCGATTTCAAAAAAGCGTTATTATTTAATTATACCTCTACGTAGCAGGACCATTAATGCTGTGCCTCTACAGCAGCTTTATTTGATGTGGCTCGTAAACACTTCCAATTATTTGTTATTGGTCCTCTATGGGAATGTCTAGGAGCTTATGAGAATTATTGCGGTATATGTTACACATATATCACTCCTGGGACACCAATTGCCTATAATGATGATGGTTGAAGGGCTCCCGTGAGATTGGTTCTTGAAATATCTTGATGATTACAACCCACACACATTTAGAGTGTCCTTAGGGTTAGGTTTAGGTTTATTTATTGCATTATGTAATAAGTTCCACAACCCTGCTATGGTACCGCAAAATAATACTACTAACTTAGAGTTTACACAATAATATAATTTAGACTATGCGCTTTTGTCTTCCAAGTATTCTTGCACTGTAGGTATAGTAACATTTCTGTGATAGGAATTCTTTGAGTATTTTTTGAAATATTGTTTCTTTTTTGTTTTCGATTCTTATGTGAACCGGTAGCACAGATCAGTAATATGTAGCTAGCTAATCGGTAGTTTGTTATATACACAGAGTAACCATTTGCTTTTTTCTCTAATCTGTGGTTATATACCTATTTTATGAGTATTATAATGAGGCCCTCTTTCAAATATTTCTAGTTTAGGCAGTGGCACTATGATTTAGTTCTGTCATCGTGGATTTGTCTCGGTACTTTCCTTCTAGACTGGATTTTTCCTGGGACAGTCTGTATATCATAAGCCGAATAAGCGCTTATTTGAGCTTTTTTAGGAGTTCTAAAGCGCTTTTTAGCTTCATTCACCCGGTTAGTTTAGGCTTTGTCGCTGCATTTGCATAGTGTGTTTTCAAACTATACGTGCCCCGGAGCGTATATAATTTACTCATTTTCTGTTTAAACTATTATTTATCTGGGATTAAAGTATCCTAATATATGTAGATACGTATTACTAATAACTACAATATACCACTTTGAGAAAAACACCGATGCTCGGCACACAAATGTTTGTCTTGTGTGGGAATCGAATCCATACCCTGCAGCGCAGAAGGCAGCGAGCTACTACCACCTGTGGTACTACCTACTACTAATAACTGAGCTATGAAACCAAATACACCAATCTTCTTTTTTACATGTGTAATCGAAGCTACAGATCGGAGTTTTCTATTCTGCCTATGCAGAATAGAAAACTCCCGCCGAACTGCCGCATTGCTTGCACCTGTTGTGGAAAAGAGAACTTCTTTTTTTTCAACCTCACATTGTTGTGAGAGGCTTGCTATAAACAATTTTTGACATTACGCACTTTGTTATTTTATATGTTTAAGTTAAGTTTATTTTATGTACCTATCTCATTTGACTTGTACAAGTGCTATGAATAGCCTATTTGCAATAAAACACTTTGATTTGATTTGAATAACAAAATAAGGCATAATGCTCTTTGTGCCCCTACATACGAATCAAATATAAATTCTGTTTACACCAGCAGCAACATTTGCCTTGCTCATTAATTTCACATTAGGCACTGTAGTCTCGGCTCTTGGTCAGATTTAATTTAGGTCAGAGCACTAGATCGATGATGGCAATTAATGTTTAGGTTCCATGCATATAACGTGCTATACTATAACTATGTGTGTGTGAATACGTTACACGAAATAACCAAGTGATTAAGTCCTCGATTGCTTTAGTTTGCTTAATTAATAGTTAACTGAATGGAGTAGTTTATAGGTTTCAGTTTACCTTTACGAAGAAAAGGTTTTATATAATTTATGTTTTTAGTAATTTATTAGATAAAGATTTTATGGCTTAATAGCCAATGTTTTATTTTCGTTGACTTAAAAACGCACAAGAAGGAAAAAGGAAAGAGAAGCGATAATTTTCTAGGCGCTCATTTCTCTCAATATTTTACCCATTTTCCCGTGGAAAGTTGCAATTTTCCGGTATAAAAAGTGTCCAAGGTTGGTCATGTCAGTGTAAGCCATCTATGTTCAAGGTTTCATCCTAATCAATCCACCCGTTTTGACGTGAATGCAACACGCAAACAAACAAACTCATTTCCTTTTATTAAAGTAGGTAATTTAACAAGTTTGAATAATCGACCTTGTAGCTCTGAGAACAGAGTATATATCGCCCGCAAATAATACCATACCTAAAAAAGGTACTATGATGCGAGATCTGATCCTCATCACATCATAATAATACTGGCCAGCTAAAGAACCGAAACAAAGCATTTTCATTATCAACAAAAGGAGTCCCGACATTCTTTCGACGGCCATCAATTTCATTACATCCTCTTAGATAAAATTGTCCCGAGACACAATAGCACAATCTGTAAAAGGTACGTATATTTTATATTGATTTTTGATTTAGCTAATGGCCGTCCCGCCCACTGGTTTATATGAACTCAATAAGGGGGGTGATAATTGATAGAAGGCTTGGCTGAACAAATAAATGCTGAGGGTTTATGATTATAGGGTGCTTATGGTTCCTAATTGGTGTCAGTCCTGAAAGTAAAAATGGCTTTTATTAAGCTCTTCATTATCAATTAACTAGTAAGCTATTATCGGATACTGCATGGTATATTTACTATACTAAGTACCTTATGCTAAGTACTATATACTTATACTAATTACTACACCACTTATACTAAGTAGTACCTACACCAGCTCATTTTACACCTCAACGAGCTATGGCAAACGCTCGCAGAGATTCGGTGAGCTTGGTGTATCGGCTTATCAGTATTCTCTAAAGCTAAAGTTACCTATATAGCTCAGCAAATAAGCAAGGTAAACTGGCAATTTACTGGGCATATCTGGTGAAGAATCGATAACCATTGGGGTAGACGTGTTCTGGATTAAAGACCGCAAATCAGTAACTTAGTGTAGGACGCCCTGTATCAGGATTGGAGCGATGACTTACGCAAGGTAACTGGCACTTACTCAAGATTAGAGCCGAAAACCGGGCTCAGTTCTTTGGGAGATACTTTTTTGTGTACATATAGTAGCATTTGGCTCAAAGTCGCGCAGCGAGCTATGGAGCGAGCTATGCTCGGTGTTTCCTTGCGAGATAAGCTCCGGAACGAGGAGATCCGCAGAAGAACTAAAGTGACCGATATAGCTCTTAGAGTTAGTAAGTTGAAGTGGCAATGGGCAGGCCACATCGCTCGTAGAACTGACAACCGATGGGGAAGAAAGGTTCTCGAGTGGCGACCACGAACCGGAAGACGCAGCGTAGGCCGGCCCCCCACTCGGTGGACCGACGACCTGGTGAAAGCCGCGGGGAGCCGATGGATGCAGGAGGCGAGCAGCCGCTCAAGGTGGCGTGCTCTGGGGGAGGCCTATGTTCAGCAGTGGACGTCTTCAGGCTGTTAATGATGATGATGATGAGTAGCATTTGCACTTGAGAGCTGGATGTATATCGCGATACACACCTACCTACTTATTGTGTCTCTAATGCAGAGGAGCAGTGCTGATCAGGGATGGTGGCTAGCCAGAGCGAGAGCTAGAATAATATCATGCTATGGTTTCATCCAAAGACTTCTATGTATATCCCAGACAGGACATCTCTAACTTGCACTGTCAACCACTGCAAATATGCCTATGAGCATCTTGTCGCTCATACGATGCTCAGCACTCAAAGCGACTGCACGTGCAGCAGTGAATAGCAGTAAAATTTGTGATCCGAATGTGCCATTGAACTAGCGCTGCGTGTTGGGATCGTTGGTTAGACGATTTAATCTCGTAAAACGCTGTAGCGGATTTTAATTTAATTATACAAAAAATGACAACTATTTGTGCTTCGAATATCTTCTCTAGTACGTAGTACATATACCTCTTTGGTTTCATCACGATATTTAATCGGAAGCTCAAGTCAGTACCCACGCTGGGAAAGACCAAACATTTTGACTTCCTATTTGCACATGACGTATTTCCAGCGCTTTCGAATGCATCCGTCATATAGCAACGACAGCACGAATAATGTTCTGCTGCACATGACTGTGATTCATCATTCTCGACTAAACTTTTTCGTACCAATATAGCAATGGTACGCAATTCTGCATTCAAATATTTTTGAAAACTCGTTTGGCACAATTGGGAATCGAACCGGCTAAAATTCGAAAAAATAACATCATGTACTTTTATGGCATCAATCAGCAGGGGCAATCATAAGAATCAAATCTCTTTGAAGGTTTCCGAATGCTGCCCAGCCGAGTGGGATTCTTCTGAAGTATATAATAGAGAATCGCATATATATATGCTAATAACTCAGCAAAGTGGCCGGACCTAAATAACTCTCTCTCTCTCTCTCTCTCTCTCTCTATCTCTCTCTATCTCTCTTTTCTATGATCTGCGGAGAATCTCAAGAATACATTCACGAACTAACTGTTACCTAAACAGCGGCAATATTTTATTAGTGAGGACCGGGCTATAAGTAGCAACAAAAGGTACAACCAGCGAAATCCATCTTAATCCCATTACCCATAGATCCTTCCCGACGAATATATACCAAAAACTACGTTACTTATTCCAGATTCCGCAATAAGTAACGTCGAGGCTTTAGCTTTAGGCTTAGTAACTAATCTTTGTGACGAATCTGCACGCTGCCTGTTTTCTAACCGGATAAATTCTGTAATTTATTTGTAGCATTTATTAACTAGGTAAGTACCTAACTTAAGTACCTATAAGGTTTTTGTTACTTATTGTAAGATTTGTGATAGCTATATCTGTTAGGTACCTATCTACCTACTTTTGTTCCCCGGCGGATCTCCTCATTTCGGATCTTATCTCGCAGGGTCTTAGCTTTCCATAGCTCGTTGCGCGACTTTGAGCTTACTAATGAGGCCTACAGTGAGACCACCCCGGCTAGCATGTGCACCGCGATAAAATTTTCTCGACATTTTATCTCGTGAGAGACCGTGACAAGATTACGGTAGCGCCCTTAGAGTATAGACTAAAGCATAGAGAGATCATCAAAACGATATTATATTTATACTGCTCACACGTATCGCTACGTCAGCGGAGAAGGAAAGAATCAAACATATAGTAATTAGTTACGCTTGCGATAAGCACTGTACCATTTTTTTCGACTCGGGTGAACTGTTTTTTCTATACAAATCTGTCAGACACATTCACATCAAAGTGAAAAAAAAAAACAACATCATCATCATATAAAAAGTGTCCAAAAAAGTGATACGCTTGACACATAATCAAGTTCTCTCTATGCTTTACTCTATACTCTAAGGTAGCGCCTAGGTGTGTCTCACTCTAACAGCGACCAGTTTTCTCGCGGTGCGCATGCTAGGCCATCACGTCTGAGTTTTGGTAACTAAATAACGTCTCTCTGTCACACTCACGCACTCGTTTCGTCTTCGTAGAGCGTTATCTCTGTCACGCGAAGATTTAGAGCGGGAAAACGTGACATAGTGTGAGTGATTGAGACGACGCACTACGAAATAGAAACTATATCCGAAACTGTCTGATTGTCTCCTTCTTTAGCTCGATGTGCATTATTCACTTTGATATGGGAATACTATTCCCTTATTTAAGACTAGCTGACCCACCTCGGTTTCGCACGGGTTAATTAGTTTTACGCCTTAGCGCAGTCTAAAGGAAGAGAGAAGGAAGAGGGGAAAAGATAAGGGAAAAGGATGAATGCATGAAACGATGAAAGGAGGCTTTCACCTTCATCCATTCATCCTTTTCCCTTATCTTTTCCCCCCGCCCTTCTCTCTTTCCCATAGTACAGGGTCGGAGTGGCTTTGGATCTAATACTGAAGGTTGAATGTCTGTAATTTCTGAACCACAAAACCGACGACCTTGAAATATTTACGGGACAATATTTCCCCGTACTGTCCCGTAAATATTTCAAGGTCAACAACCTCTTTTCAACAAAAAAAGAATGAATGAAATCGGACCACGCGTTAATGAATTACAAATAAGTACATATTTTTACTTTCATTCCCTCTCCTGCGGGAACCGTGCTGAATTTCGACATTAAAAGTATCCTATAGCCTACCTCGTAATATGACCTCAATTCATGCCAAGTTTCATTTGAATCCATTCAGTAGTTTCGGCGTGATGCTCAGCCAAGATACAGACAGACAGACAGACAGACAAAAATGAAAAAAATATAGTTTTGGCTTTAGTATCGACTAGCTGCTGCCCGCGGCGTTGCCACGCGTGGACTACATTACCTATAGTAATAGTTATAGGTACTTAGCCCCGATGCAGACCGGCCACCGTCCACAACCACCGATGGCTGCCACGCACCACCGCAACTTACATATTCGGTAAAAATATGCCTTACACCTAGGTTAGGTTTGTCCAGACATATGGTAACTTTATGGTACTTTCGCAGCAGTAACGTTTACGCGCGACAGCCACCGGTATTTGGAAGCTGCCACATCTTATGCTGTGCAGTCTCATGCTTCTGAATAGGCTACGTGTGTCAGTGTAGTCTTTGTTCTGCATAGTACCTATATTTCCTACCTGCATTGCATAGGAATGAAAAAACGGCTTTATTTTTAAATCCACAAGCCAGAACCTTTTAATTCGAAAGATTTAATAAAAATTTAAATTATGTAAGCTTTAATATATTATCTTTTGGTACGTATCTGTTTACTCCTAAAACGCCATATAAGTCATACAACCTGTAAAGGCATAAATAGAAAAACTATAAAATAGATAGGTAGCAAAGAAGGTTAAGTTCTCAATTACTTATTGTACCTAACTACCTCTTAGAGTAGCGGTTATAATTATTACTCTTTGGTCATATCCTACACAGAGATTTTTTCTTTAATCTGTGCCTCCAGATAAACCAGATAGATGACATAAAGTTACCGTCAGTGTCCAAAAATAACCTCACCATCTCACCATGAAGCGGCCATGTTGTTTATAATTCAGATTCGTTTCGTAATGAAAACTTAATAATTATGACCAAAAAAATTAATGAAATTTCAATTTTAATATATCCTATTTTAAGCGCCGGTTATTTCTAAGCATATTAGTGAAACCTGCATGAAAATCAGTTCAGTATTTACGGAGTTCAGTCATAACAAACAAACAACGACACATCACTGTCCCTAGATGGCGCTGACACAAATAAAATGTCATAATGTATGGAAAAAGGGCAAAAAGCCGCGGGCCTGCATCGCGCAAGCGATATTTTTTGAACAATAGAACCTATGGGATAAATTACATTGGCTATAATTATGTGTGTGTTTCAAAGCATACCAGAACTTCACATTTATTATATGTAAGGATAAGGATAAGGATAAGGAAGGGATAGGGATTATAGAGAAGCCCTCCAACAAAATTTTTCAAAATATCTTTAATGTACAGAATTGACCCTGTTACAGTTTTATTATAAGTATAGATATAGATATAGATTATTTACAGTCGGGACTTTGATGTAAGAAAGCTACTCTTATATAAACAAGTATCACACGGCAAAAAGGTTGTCGAAAATTAAATAACTTTTGCATAGGTAATTTTCAGATACAGGTATCCAATCATTTCAAATAACATAAAAGCTTTCGAAGCATCAAGCGTCGGCATCAGTTTTAACAAAACAATATCAGAGTATTTCAATAAACATTATCGAAATACATTTCACAGAACACATCGCAGTTTTTATACATTTCGGAGCATTCATCACTATAGATTTCCAGCGCGCACTGAAAAATTCACTCGACTGGATGGATAGAGCAAATCTTTCAGTAAATAACTGTGAATTCGATATTCTGAAATATTTCGATGGGTTATTTTGTGTGATTTTTGGTCAGCGACAGCGGCAGTACTTTGAAATGAATTGAAATGTCATTCATCATCATCCTCTTTGCCTTTTCCCATTTGTTATTGGAGTCGGCTGCCAATCTAACCTGTAGCGGTGAGCTACCAGAACAGAATTACACGAGCGACTGTCATCTGACCTCGCAACCCATAAGGAACCAGTAACAGGAATGGTTAGACCAGGTGTCAGATTCTATCAGGCGTGTGACTACCCGTAACGATTGCCATATAATTATGTTCTTATGATAACCGAGGCCGACGGCTTCGAAAACTACACATAACTTACTAGATAAGTCATAGGTGCAGGGCCGAGGATTGAACCCGGTGTCGTAAGATTGCGAAGCGCACACGCTACCGCTTGGCCATCATCAGGCTAGTTTAAACAACTTCTCGGGGAGGGCACTGTACGCTGAAACACAGACGATAAGTCTAGATCGGCAGCAGCTACCCAACACAAATTGCAAGATTATATCTTTTGCCTTAGCTTTAATATGTCTTAAATGTCTATATCTTGTGAAATATATAAAGAATTTATTATCACTCAATTGAAATGTCATCCATCAGTCCTTTTTTGGAGTGTGTTTTACTTACTTTTTACTCTTTTCATAGGTGCTTTATAAGTTTGTGTTCTTTTATCAACTCAAGGAGGGATGAAAAATAGGTGATGTCGAGGAAACCAAATTCCCACGATTTTCAAAAAGTTAAACACCTGGGTTCCCGTTACCCCCAAAGTCACAATGTCAAAATTTTAATTTGTTTTTTTTTTTATTTATTACTAAGGGTGGGGTTTTTGATCCGTAATTAAGGTAACCAATGGTTAAAAACTGTAACAAATTTTAACCAATGGTCAAAATTTGTTACAGATTTTAACCATTGGCTACCTAACGTTTTAGGTTACGTTTAAATAGAAATAATATTATCACAGATAATATAATACTATACTAGTACTATTAATTACCTACTCCTCTTTTTTGTTGATTAGGTACTCTTCTTTTGTTAACATATATAACTTGACTACATTAAATTTTATATAATGAATGAACCGCCTGCGCTGTGATGCAATGGTGCTAAAACACGAACATTCACGCTCACTCATGAATGAGGCTGTGCACAAAATCAGAGTTGCACAGAGAGTCATAGAGCACTCTAACGCAAGGCATCAAACTTCACGCACTGATTACTGAATATGCTACCTTCAAGACCGAGTCCCGGTGAAAAATCTATGCTCGAAACTTTGGAACCTCAACCTCACGTTAGCCGCGCTACTGTGCCTACAGTAGCGCGGCTAACGTGAAGTTGAGCAGGAAACATGGTCTGGCGATGATAGGTAGAGTATATTAGTGATGACAGAGTGGTGGCCGAGACAAGGCTGCAAAGCATAGCTCGTCTGCAGCCAGCAAGATGGGTCGACGATATTACAAAGATCCAACATGGACCCGATTGGCAAAGGACTGAGGCGAACGGCATATTATGTATCTGTACGAAGCAAGGCCTTAATCCAGCGGCGGGATAATAAAACCTGAGAGATGATGATGGATAATGAGTGGATCGCAGAAATGCAGGTGCTTTTCGGGTGAACTATTTTTTTCTATCATCATATTTTACTATATCTTGTGCATATAAACAATTTTCATCTCATTTTCTTTTAAACTATAATTTTAAGTTATCATAAATATTAAATGCTAGGCACAAACCCGTTTTAACGTTTGATCTATAATTCCAAAGAAGATATTACGCTAAATCTAAATTCCATCAAACATATCTACCGAAAACTGGTGAACCAAAAAATTACAACAGATTTTTCATTTACTTTTCGTTGAAAGCCAAAATGTTTCTATCCGCTTTAGTTATTTCCCTAAAACATTCTGCTGCCACTGAAGCGGAAAGATTGTTTGGATACTAATATTTTATTCACAAAGAAAACCAACCCTTATGCTGCCAAACCAAAGTTATTTCTTTATTTAAAACTTCTGTATTTATTTGACGCTTTTTGGCGTAAATCAGCACAACTTCCGTTTTCTCATTTTCAGAGTTTTCCCCAAATACTTTTAGCTGTAAAGTATCTGAAGTACTTGTAAATTCAAGTTTGAATTTTATTCATCTAGAATACTTAACTAAATATATCTCATAACCACAGCAAACACTAATTAATTTGTTTTTTTTTTTGTAAACTTGAGATCAAAAAATAATCTCTCAATGTATCGTTGAAGAATAGCATCATACGTGAAAGCAGGTCAATAAATGTAGCTGTACCCTGGCTGTACCCACTTATCAGGGTAGCTTAAAACTATAAAGGTAGTCTCCACCAAAGCTTCCACGCGACTGTACCATTTCCGATGAAGTAAGATAAAAAAAAGAAACATAGCTACCTATTCAATAATCTAATATGACGACCATAGATTGACCTATGTAAATAGGGCGAATTCTGTGTTGACGACCTACTATTAAGGTTTTGGCGGAAAACGTAATAAAAACGAATTATATCTTCATTTTTCTTCATAGTTCTTGCAGCAAAACGAAGCCTTGCTCTGAGGACACAGCCTTTGTTATATGCCATCACAACTGACTTCGAAAACCCTGTACCTAATCTTTATTCCGCGATTGCTTTGATCGCAGAATCATTCCAAAACAATACTTACACTTCTATTTCAAAAAATCGTCACGGACCCGTGCCCATTTTGGGACAAAGGCGAAAGTGCCACAGAATATTAATCAGATGTTGGAGGTCACAAACTAAAAATAAATCTGAGGATATCGAATGTTATAAGTACTGTAATAACTGCTAATATGCTTTCGCAAAGGAATTTCGCCAAGGTGAGGCTGCCAGAATGTTTGATGGCCACGCCATTGTGCAAGTTAACGGTGCACAGTTTGTAAGTTTATCCTGGCTCGAAGTCGTTTAGAAGCTATGTAGGTACCTAATACCATCGAACAAGGAGAGGAATGCCAATATACCAAGAAAACAGCGTAGATCAGAAATATGCCAAAACCGTTATAAACCTAGATGGCGCTGCAAAATGAGCGGGCTATAAGTTGAGCATAGATCAGAAATATGCCGAAAAACCGTTTTAAACCTAGATGCCGCTGCTAAATGAGTGGGCTATACGGCTAGCTACAGCGGGCTAGGTTTAAAACGGTTTTTTTGGCATATTTCCGATCCACGCTAAACTTAGGTATAGCCCGCTCATTTTGCAGCGCCATCTAGGTTATGATGGTTTTCGGCATATTTCCAATCTACGCTGTTTTCTTGGTGTGTTGGCATTCCTCTCCTGCTTGTTTCCTGCTAATACTAAACGTAAAGAGTACATACGTAACGTGTGAGCGTGTTTCGTAAAGAGTTTAAATTGATTCGCGAGAAAACAGAATGCACATCTTTTACGCCGTTAAAAATAGAACTAGTAGTTCTGCGAACAGTAGACCTCGCGAGCGTAAACTTTTTCGGGTCAATTTGCTCGGAAGTTCGTTTTTTAAGCATAAGTCCTTACCTACATAGGCACTGAATATTCCCGGCCGGTAAATGGCACTGCTGCAATCTTCCCCTCTTTAGGAAATATCCCTTACAGCAGAGTAGCGCAGCGTTAGCCCGGCCCGCACTAGGTGGACCAACACTCTTGTCAAAACCACGCTTAACTGATGGATGCAGGAGGTGAGCAGCCGCTCAAATTGGCGCTCTCTGGGAAAGGTATATGTTCAACAGTGGACGACTTCAGGCTGCTGATGATGATGATGATGATAAACTCTTACAGCCAAAAATCGTTGACAACGAAAAAATTCTATGTATTCGTAGAATTTTTTGACAAAACAAGATGCCTATGGTTAGTTGAAAAATACGTGTATACGCGAGTACCAACATAGGGATAGATAAAAGCTTTCCCGAGTTGAAGCAGAGGCTTCCGCTCATTTCGTTTGTTCGGTCAATTGTATCGTAACACTTTAGATTAGATACTCTATTGCTATAGCACTTATAACGTGGCTGGACTCTCCATATTTAGTAGCCAAATTAGGTGGACAATACGTTTGAAAAAACACCGATCGATTACCAATCGTATATCATCACTGACCAACGATTTGAATACGTTTTGCGGTGGTATATTAGCAACACATAACATTTCTGTACACAAATGGACAGGTACAGTAGGTACAAAATGATTAATCATGATGTTGTTGATGATGATGATGATGACCTTCAAAAAACGTTCTATAATAACAATTAAGCACTATTGCACTTACCTATCTCTTTAAGACGTTCCTACTGCAATGCATTTGGGTTTTTTATGTAAGAGAATGACGTGACGAGCTAGTCGTTCGCCTGATGTTAAGCGTCACGGCTGCCTATAACAGATAGGGTATGTCCTAGAGAGATAGGGGCGAACTTAACAGCTTTCAAACCATAGTGTTTTTATGCAGTAAACGATGTGCTTTAATTACGTCATTTTGAATTATACTTGCAGATTAAAATGGACTGACCAATACATGTTTCCAAATAGGGGGTCGCTATCATGGAAGAATATCATGCTTGCAAAATTAAGATATCGCCCTAAAGATAGAAAGAATATCAAGACGTGATATTCGAACGCCATAATCACTAAACAGACATAAATGCTAAATAGCAAAACGCCATCTTAAAATGTCATTATTCAAAATACACTAGTAGCATATAGTCTAGATTTAATACCATAGTCACTAAATAGATATGAGCGTTGTATGACATAGTAGCAAATTGTCTGGATCTTGTGTTGATATTTTTCCAGCATTTTGAGATCGCCAACTCTAGAAATGTTAGGTATTAGTACCTACATTAAGATACAAGTGTGCGAAGTTGATCATTGCACTCGAGGTGGTAATAAGCTTTGGGAGCAGAGAGCGTACATGCACTAAATAAAAGATTTTTAAATAATAATATATATAATTTATGTCTGTGACTGTCCAGACTTGTTGCTGCGTAGTCATTTTAGAACTTAGCAAATCTGATACTTGTACTTTTTGAGATGATGACCAGCACCGATGTGGTGATTCTGCTAATTGCACATTTTGAGATGTGGATTAGATGAGATAAAGTCAAATTGCGACTCGGATATTTTGAGATATGTCCTAAGTGAGATGAAGTTATTTTGCGGTCTAGCCATTCTAATACTAACCGAACCTATCAAGTAAGACTGTAATTATACTTACCTACATGACGACCACGTCTCGTACTCGTAACTCGAAAAAATCTTATAAAAAGTCTATGTTCTAACCCTGAATTTCATATTATCGTCACCCCCAATCACAGCCTCCAATCATACATCAGTCTTTATCGACGGGGCCGATACCATTATCGAGATTACGGCACTTGTTCGAAAGTCCTTGTGTGCGGAGCCAAGGAAAATATATACGAAGCGATCTAGCATGGTTAATACCACCTGTAGCGTTGATCTTAACCACGTGCCGAGATTCTTTTGATCGGACTTGAAATAGTTTGAATATAATAGAAGCTTTGATTAGTCTGCATGCTCGTTTAGACGCATGTCCAATACGCATCAAGTGAAATGACGCAAATCGACGAATACGCAAAATGAAATGCGTCCAATAACACGTAATTTAATTACTAGTAGGTACGTACGATAAGTGTCCAATCACACTATATCACACTCATATTATAGAGACGAAAGTTTGTATGTGTGCATGTGTGTTTGTGTGTATGTTTGGTACGCCTTCACGCTTAAACAGCATGACATATTTGGATGAAATTTGGAATAGAGATCTTATATACTGGATTAACACATAGGCTACTTTTTATATATGTGAAACTGCACGGCGCAGCTAGTGTTTAACCGACTTTAAATAGAACGATTTCTCTATTCTTTTTTTGTTTTTTTTCTTTTTTTTATTGTTTGATAGGCTTGCGCTTGACCACTATCTCACCTGAAAACGATAAAGTTTTCTAGTTGGTTGTTTTTTTTTTTTAATGTTTGTTACCTCAAAACTCCACATTTAATCCGAACGGAACATTCTTCCTTCATTTTTGAAAGGACATACTTTCAGATTAGTCTTATAGTAATTTCATCATCATCGTAAAATACTTTTATATTTATCTCGAAAACTAATCGTCCCTGTGGGAAAACTGAGGAAAAGTTGGGGATAAAACCGGAAAACAATTATCTACAGCTAGCCACGAAAACGAGTTAACGCTGGAATCCCGCAGAGACGATGAATCGATGGCTACTACGCTACGTAGCACCACAGAAGACACAATGAACTAGAAGGAATAAACGCGAACCGAACTGAGGCACTTAAAACTACTCTATAATCTTACTAAGTAGCGGTTTTAGTCTGCACTGTCTGAAGTTTTAAATTTCCGGGTTATTACAGTTTCAATTCAGTCCTGCCTGACGATTTAAGTTCGTACATAATTTTCCGGGATAAAAGTAGAATAATCAAATCAATCCGTCCACAGTTGTTTGTGAATCTATTGCTTGGGCACGTTTTCTTATATGGACAACCCAACAAACACCTAAATAAGTGACGCCATTTTCTGTGATCCATAATAAGTATTATTGTAGGTACTTCTATTGTGCTTACACGCAAGAGTTACACAAATATAGGGATAGCTAAAGTTAAGTGTTCACTTTAAAAATGTGCTAGTATTAGTCAACATGCAGTTTATGAACAAATGTGATATCTGATTTATTCTAACATCTACGGTAGTACCCAGCTTCGTAATTAATCCTTGTTGGGTGTCTAGAGATATATTTCTGTAGAGCAATCATATTTTAATGTCTTGAAGAAAATTTTGCTTTACTTAGACTTTACTTTTTATTTGACTAGAAATACCTTAATAATAGAGATGAGGAAGAAAGAAAAACAATTGTGATCTCCATTTTAATATATGTACCTATACGGAAACGTAAACATTAATAGGAACTCACGCGCACTCGCCAGTTCCTCGTTCACCAGTTGACGAACCACTCGTTTTTTCATTGAAATCATTCAATTATTTATTATTATTGAAACTACCCGCCACCTTTATTCCTATCCCTCTCCAACGCTGTATGTTTGTATGTGTGGACTTTGGGTTTTTTGATTTGTACACAGATTGTTACACTGGGTGTAATTGAATTCATTAGCATCCTTTGAAACTAGGCACCTATAATATATGACACGTCACGTGTGGACCAAAATTTTTGAAAACTAACGCATCGATTTGGTATTGATAATAACTCCAAAAAGTGGGATAACTTCCTTAATCGAATGCTACAGTACAAAATTACATTAAAATAATTAAGAACTGTTTTTAATTACTGCATGCAAGGTAAAAAAACTTTTAAAATCAAAATCATTCGTGTCAACTACGTTAGGCGCCGCGCCAGTCTTCATCATTTTCAATAAAATATATTATTTTAATTTGCACTTTTTACCCTTTAATAATCATCGATTTATTATGTACTATCACGCACTCAATTTATGATAATGATTAAATTGCACCCTGTATAATACTACCAAAATTAACAAGTAATAAAGGCCCGTTAAAAAAAATTAACATGGAATACTTTTTGTGCCGGGAAATTGATGTTTCCCTCGGGAATGCCGAATGAGACCGCAGAGCGTCTCTACCTTATTCTAAGTTTTCACATAATTATTTTATTTATTTACAGTAACGTAGTTTAGAAAAGATGGCATCCAAATTACTCATCACCATCATCATCATCAACAGCCTGAAGACGTCCACTTTGAGCGGCTGCTCACCTCCTGCACCCACGGCCTTCACCAGAATATCGGTCCACCGAGTGCGGGGCTGGCCTACGCTGCGTCTTCCGGTTCGAGGTCGCCACTCGACAACCTTTCTTCCCCATTGGTTTTCAGTTCTACGAGCGATGTGGCCTGCCCATTGCCATTTCAACTTGCTAGTTCTAATATATCGGTCGCTTCCAGTTCTCCTGCGAATCTCCTCATTTCGGATCTTGTCTCGCAAGGAAACATAGCTCTCTCCGTAGCTCGTTGCGCAATTTACCAAACTTACTAGGTACTTGATGTTATGAGTGTCTTTTATAATAATTATCACACAATCACACGGAAAACAATTTCAGAATATTATAGTGAATTAAACTTTACGATCACCATATTGGATTCGGATCGCTTTGACGCACCCATAATGGTGAGAAGAATATTGTACTGTACATTCGCACAATAAGGCATTGTGTGGCTAAAATTAGCTTGCCTATTGTCTGTGTTATTAAACCTGTCAGCCGGATGGTAACCGCGACTTTGACCGTGGATGTAGAATTGTAGATTGTAGACATACCATTAGCATAGAAAGCAAATTTTTTGTTTTATTATTTCTGCTAAGCTCCCGTGGCCAGCGTGCACGTGGATAAACTTTTTTATGAAAATTATTTTAGGTACCTATATATAGGGTTAGCTAGCACGTTAAGCCGTCGGTCCCGATTCTCATAAGAACGTCTACGCCAATCGTTACGGGTAGTCAGAAGCCTAATAGAATCTGACACCTGGTCTAACCATCCCTGTTACTGGTCCCTTATAGGTTGCGAGGTCAGATGGCAGTCGCTCGTGTAGTTCTGGTAGCTCGCCGCTAGAAGTTAGATTGGGAGCCGACCCAAATAACAAATGGGAAAAGGCAGAGAGGATGATGATGAGGTACTTACCTAGTCTGTTATTCTCTACCATCAATTATAATTAGACACAGTAGCCAAATAACCATTGCTTGCTCCAAAGTTCAATGTAGGTAGGTAGAGGTAATATGAACCTAAGTGTGAATTTTTTCACCAATAGTTAAGGTAACCAATGGTTAAAATCTCTACCAAATTTGGTCATTGTGGCCATTGCTTAGAATTTGTTAGAGCTTTTAACCATTGGTTACTTTAACTATTGGTGAAACAAAACCCACCCATAGTAGATTCAATGTCTACATAGGGTAGGTAAGTACTAAATGAAATAAAAAGAGAGATTCAAGGCTTGCCTCGCCGTGATTAATATTATTTTTCAGGGAACAGTAATTAAGGGGCTTCTTTCTTTTTCATAAAATCCGGAATGAGGAGATCCGCAAGACATATTACAGAAATAGCTCTAGAATTAAGTAAAAAGAAAAGCCATTTAAATGGGCACGCTCACAGACTATATCGCTCGCAGAACCGATAACCGATGGGGAAGAAAGGTTTTCGAGTGGCGACTACGAACCGGAAGACAGCGTATAGTTCAGCTCTAGGTGGACTGACGATCTAGTGAAAACCGCGGGGAGCCGCAAGAGACAAAGCCGTTCAAAGTGGCGTTCTATGGTGGAGTTCCACGTTCAACAGTGGGTGATGATGACCAAGTTCAAATAGATCACACCAATCGAGCCCATTGAAATGATATCCAAAAAATAAAATCCTGATTGATGTCACATAATAATAATTGCAAAGCCTAACGAGCAAACCATTCATACTTATTCTATTTGATAGAAGATACATTCATACGTCAGGCAGACCAAATTGGGTCAGATAATGATCTTTTGATCGTGTGCTGTGTGCTTATAATTTTTAACACGTGCAAACCTACGTGATTCTAGTCAGATATTTTACTTTGGTGTCTTAAATACCTTCCCGGTTTGAGAACAGCACCACCGCATCTCTTCCCGCGAGTGCCGTGCCATCTCACCAAGCTGCCTGCCATCAAGTGTGGTGATTATGAAGCCCACCATAAATCCCCTTAGGAAGGAGGCCTACGTTCAGCAGTGAACGTTTTCCAGCTGATGATGATGATGATGTAATATGTCATTCATCTCATACCTAATATTTGCAGGGTCATCATCAACAACCTGAAGACGTCCACTGCTAAACATAGGCCTCCCCCAGAGAGCGCCACTTTTAGCGGCTACTCACTCCTGAATCAATCGGCTCCCCGTAGTTTTCACCAGATCGTCGGTCACCTAGTGGAGGACCGGCCTATACGCTGCGCCTTCGACCGTGGTTGCCACTCGAGAACCTTTCTTCCTCAGTGGTTGTCAGTTTTACGAGCGATGTGGCCTGCCCATTGTCATATCAACTTGCTATTTCTAAGAACTATATCGGTCACTTTAATTCTCCTGCGGAACTCCTCTCCATATCTCGTTGCGCGACTTGGCGCTTACTAATGAGGCCAAAAGTAAGAGACCACGTCTCAGTTCCATAAGTGATGACTTATGGAACTGAGACGTGGTCTCTTACTTCCAGGGTGGTCTCATATACATTTGGTGAGGATTTGATGATGGAGTACAATAATTACTGCCACCACGTGGGGAACGCATATACGTGTACGTGTGTAAGTGTGTGAGTTATACGTGGGCATACGGTAAAGTTCGAGAAACTCCACAATTTATGACAGCAAAGGCATCGGCTTTGTCAATGACTAGACCGATGGGCTTTGTGGCTTTTGAGACACCCTACGAAACCTATCAGCATGAAGTTAAAGCGATCGAACTATCGAAGTCGCGTTACTCCACAGAGTCCTTTTGCTTTTCCCTCGTTACCAAAACCCTTTTAAAAAAACTTATAAATCACGTAAATGTTCCAGACAAAACCCATTTTCTAAAGTAGGCTAGGATAGTAAGGTCGCCTCGGATCGTTTCTCCGCCTCACAACAGTGGACCACGAAACGATATATTCTGTGTAAAAATTTGACCTTCCAGTACGTAATAGAGAAACTTTTATGTCAGTTTTGTTTGTTTGTTGACGACACTCGTGGTTAACGGACATAAAATTTGATGTTTTCTATTCATTGAGAAACTACTTATTATTTTGTACCTCTATAGCTATTCTTACACTATATACTTACTAGACAAGCGTGCTACACCTTCGACCGCATTATCGCTTCCCATCAGTTGAGGTTGTGGTCAAACGCTAGCCTAGACGACAGTAAAAAAAAAATATAAGTACATACTTAGTGTAGTAGGTATAATAGCTTTTAAGAACCTAAACCCCAACAAAATGAGTTTTGGTATTGGATAAGGGATTCTTAATAACAGAATTGCAGACACGTCAGTGTTGGCACAGTACCGACACAGTGAAAACACCGGTGTCCATGAATCCATCATTTTCTACACACGTCAGTCTCCGTACCGTTCACGCGCTCTCAGCGTCAGTGACCGTGAAAATAACAGAAAGAGAGTATGTAGGTACCCCCTACACCAGGGCTGACCACTTGCCTACACGAGAAGAAGAAGAAGAAGACCTAATTAGGAAGTATAGTTTGAATAGGAAGCCTTAAAAATGAATCTAAAAATACCTATTACTCCTTTTTGGATAAACCAATTTTGTTGAAAGCTCAGAACTTAAAAATACACACACTCAACAGCCAACGGCGTTTAAATCCGTGACGAATTTTTATACAGAGAGAGACAGGCAAAAACTCCAAAATATATTTTTGGAGAAAAGACCGGGCTCAGTGGTGCACCTTGGGAGAGGCCCATATTGTCCAGTGTACTAACACAGGCTGATGGTGGAGATATTTTTGGCTTCTACTACTTTAATAAACCCCAAAATAATTAAAAGAATTAAATAATCCGTATAAGTTTTTCATGAATAGAAACAAAGTAATTACCTACTTTACAGTTTATATAAGTACACTAGCTGACCCGCGAGGCAGGTGCTAGCGCACTTTTCCCTTATCTTTTTCCCCCTCCCTTCTCTCTTTCCCATAGGACAGGATAGGAGATAGGAGTGGCTTTGGACCTAATAAAAACCAAACTTCAGTTGAATGTCTGTAATTTCTGAACCACAAAACCGACGACCTTGAAATATTTACGCGACAATATTTAAAGCACCCCCTTATCAACAAAAAAAGAATGAATAAAATTAATGCGTTAATGAATTACAAATAAGTACATATTTTAACTTTCATGCCCTCCCCCGCGGGAACCGTGCTGAATTTCGGGATTAAAGGTATCCTACCTTAATCCCGAAATTCAGCCTTAAGCCTACCTCGTAATATGAACTTAAATCATGCCAAGTTTCATTTGAATCCATTCAGTAGTTTCAGCGTGATGCTCAGCCAAGATACAGACAGACAGACAGACAATAATGAAAAAAATTATAGTTTCGATTATAGAGAGGGCTCCAACAAAATTTTTCAAAATATCTTTAATGTACAGAATTGACCCTGTTACAGTTTTATATTCTGCTTGTGTTTGTGGTAGGTGGGTTTAGGACGGAGGGTCCTAAATGAGACGTGCCTAGCCAGGAGCACAAATAAGATACACACAAATTGATGTATAAAATATAATTCTTGGTACTCACATTTACAAAGCTTGCACGCCTACAAGAGAGGAGGCCTATTAGAGGTCAAATAAATTTTGAGGTGATCTCTCAATTTTAAAAAATTTTACTCGCGTGGCGCTGGTAGGGGTCACCAATTTAGGACGGAGGGTCCTAAATGAGACGTGCCTAGCCAGGAGCACAAATAAGATACACACAAATTGATGTATAAAATATAATTCTTGGTACTCACATTTACAAAGCTTGCACGCCTACAAAATTGACCTAGCCCGGACGCCCGACCAAGTGTCGGTCAACCCCTGACCGGAGATATTACAATGACTACTACTACTGTGCCGGCTCGCCGTTAAAAAAGGGCTGGTCAGCCCTGCCTTAGGTTTATATAGACACTCTGAATGAACTACACTTGTTTTCACGTTAATTAAGATCCGAAACCACAGTACAGATCGCTAAGGCAGAGCTGAGAGCCTGTAGGCTTCAATTAGGATGCCGCCACTGTCAATGTCGCATATGACAATATCAAGGCGACATTGACAGTGACGAGTGTGTGGCTCTTGCGGTGTAGCGTATGCCGCCACAGTGGGTACACATGTTAATCTTTTTACTTGTGATGTCATTGTATGTATTAGGGTATTGTAATGTCATGTAGTGTAATGTTGTGTGTCACGAATAAATGTATTTTCTTTCTTTCATTCTTTCTTTACTTGAGCTATTCCCAAGCGGAAGGAACCGCCATGATAACATTTCAGAAATATAATAATGTTGTAAGAGTTCCATTTCCCAAAGGGTTATGAAAGGGAACTCGTAGAAGCTAAACGGAAACGCTACTCAGAAGAGGATGGATGTAGTCTATGGACTCCCAAGCGGCATGACCTCAATCAGTCATGTTCCAGTCTATAGCCTTTTTTGGCTGGAATGAACGCGAAAATGAGCCAACGTTTGCTTGTATGATTTAATAAAATAATATTTATATTTTCGAGATATAATCATATAAAGAACTCTGGGTATTTCCCACTGACTATTATTATTATTGGGACGGTTGGATTAAAGGTATAATTCAGAAGGTATGTTATGTACTCCGTGACTTGACATTGACACGGCACGTATTGTCAGGAGTTTCGTCACTCTGCAGCCCTAACCAACGGTAGCTTTGGGTCCTGCTGCGCTGGCTGCTGCCGGCGGGCCACTAGGTTTAGGTTTGTCATAATATTTTATAAAATAATTTTTATAAAAATATTGTAAAACACAAGTAATTGAAAGAGTGAATAAAAATAAAAGCCGGTAGTATTATTTGACACGGTGGGCGATAGCACGTACTGTCAGGAGTTTAATCAAATCAAATCCCCAGCACTCTGCAGCTAGGTGTACCTATTTATGTAGATGTAACTTCTAAACGCGTTCTGTAGGTATAGCTTTTAATGTCGAGTACGAAACCCATCCAAATGTCCTACACTCTGCTGCTATTAACTATAAACGTACTCTTTCGTTGCTCTGTCAAACGAGCTACCTACTGAATTGATAGTACTGAATAAATGATAGATCTAATACATAGCAAATATAGGTTCTATTACATACCTAATAGTACTATCACTTCTTCGTATAATAGATTTCGAGTATCCATGACAATATTATAGCAGTGATGGGTAATCCGATATGTAGCGGGGGAGAAACCCCATTGTTTTGAGATGTCAAGCAACAGGTAACCTTGCCTAATACACGTATATACGTACCTACTATGGGTATCTATGCATAACGGTTACGGTTGAATTAGGTAATAAGTACCTACTTGATTTTATAGTTTATAATCAAAGAAATTTGACATAACATGCCTTAAGGTGGGCATTACAGTTTCCCGATTTAGAAATGTATGTAGGTGTCCCAGATCATGTTGAAACAATAATTATGTAAAACCTATAATTTTAACATCCTATCGTGGCCATCATCATCATCATCGTCACCAGCCTGAAGACGTCCACTGCTGAACATAGGCCTCCCCCACAGAGCGCTGCTTTGAGCGGCTGCTTGCCCCCTGCATCCATCGGCTCCCCGCGGTTTTTACTAGGTCGTCGGCCCACCTCGTGGAGGGCCGGCCTACGCTGCGTCTTCCGTTTTGTAGCCATGCTTCTCTGCAAATAAAGAACTTTGAATTTTTTCATAAATTGATAGTTTCTATGCCGACTGTTCATTTTTAACCCCTGATGCGAACAGAGAGATGTTGTAAGTGTAACAAGTGGAGGTATCCCAAACGGATGAAACGATTGATTGTTTTTCAACCGACTTCAAAAAATTAAGAGGATTTCAATTCGGTAGCATTTTTTATGTTTGTTACCTCAGAACTCCATCATTTTACCTACAAACCATTTTTCAAAGATATTATTTCAGATTGGTCCGTAAAAAATCATCAAAATTTTGATAGGCTTTTAAATCAATACCCCAGAGAGCGCCACTTTGAGCAGCTGCTCGCCTCCTGCATCCATCGGCTCCCCGCGGCTTTTACCAGATCGTTGGTCCACTGGGTGGGAGGCCGGCTTACACTGCGTCTTCCGGTTCGTGGTCGCCACTCGAGAACCTTTCTTCCCCATCGGTTGTCAGTTCTACGAGCGATGTGGCCTGCCCATTGCCATTTCAACTTGCTAATTCTAAGAGCTATATCGGTCACTTTAGTTCTACTGCGGATCTCCTCATTCCGGAGCTTATCTCGCAGGGAAACGCCGAGCATAGCTCTTTCCATAGCTCGTTGCGCGACTTTGAACTTACTCGGCCACAGTAAGAGCAACAGTAAGAGGTTTATCATTAACCCCAATTATTAAAAGGAATTGTTTGAATGATGACTTGATCAAGTGTTCGAAATATTTTGTCATGGGATTTTAAGCTTTATCATATCTTGGTCACAGGTACCAAAATGTACGGGCTTCTACTGGAGAATATGGCGGAGTACATCCGGCAGACGTATGGCGAGGAGCGTTGGGAGGACATTCGGAGGCAGGCGGGCGTTGAGCAGCCTTCCTTCTCCGTCCATCAGGTCTATCCCGAGAACCTCATCACCAGGCTTGCGAAGAAGGCCCAAGAGGTACAAGTACTATAATATAGCTACGTAGTACCATTAAGTACCATATCAAGAGCCGGAAGACGTTTACTGCTGAACATATAGGCCTCCCCCATACATATGCCACCACTGGCAGGCGTCTTGGTGATAGTAGAAGATTTTAATGTACTGAGAATAATGCTGCTGTCCATTCCCTGGATATTATTTTTTTTAGCAGTAGGGTAGGTATTTCTTTTTTTTAGATAAGATAAGATAATTATTTATTTACCTAAAAATAATATTTTTTTTTACATTTTTTAAAAACACACAATCAGTAATGAAGTACGTTAGGTAGGTATAATATTTACTGTTCTAAGTATTTTTTTTTTATTTTTTTATGTTAATGATAAACAGCAACCCTTCAGCGAGCTTGTGACTTTAAATAAAAAGCAATATATTTTTTTGTAGATATCATTGTGTGGCTTACGTTCAGGAACCACAAATTAGATTTAAAAAAAGACAATTGGTTACTCTGTAAACCCAAAATGTGTGAGATTTTTATGTAAAATCTAATTTTATGCAATTTATTTTTCAAAAGCAGTTGTATGATTTTATTTAACCACGGGGCACGGGGATAGTAGATACCTAAATCATATACCTATATAGGTATGACCTATAAGCAATACTACAAAAAATTGTCCACGAGTAAATTAGTATAAGCAGGTACCATATTTCTGATTAGTTTAAAAATAAAATTCGTCGTTTTTCACCGCGATGATGTGTTAATCGAGCATATAATTTATTCAGATATAAATAGCAATCTTTGAAGTCTGCCAGCGACGGTGACTCCTTAGATTGTACGCTCGCATAATAGAGAGGTATTTGTATAACCTCATTCATTCAAATGTCAAGAAATTCAATATAATAGATGAATGTGGGATTCAAGTTTTCGGAGCCAATTTCTTCCTCGCCCATTTTATAAGACTTGATAGAAAACATAAGAAAATACATGTGTGATACACGTGTGACATTATTCTTTATCTACCTACTCATTTCGACTACTTATAAGCTATAACTCTATTTTTGAAAGAATCCTGTTTTTAGTGAGTTAGAGATGGCTATACACGTGGGCGAAGTTATAAAATACAAAGTTATGTAACTTGTGAAAAACAATGATCAAGCTGAAAAATAAGCGTTGCTTATGTAACCAATTTTACTCTTTAGAAACACGATTATAGTTTTCGATGTAGGTAAGTTTTTATTAAACCAGCCAAAATACTTAGGGTGGGATTTTTGATTCGTAGTTAGCGTAACCAACGGTTAAAGACTCTAACTGTATTTTAAACCATTGGTTATCTTAACTACGGATTCCCACCGTTAAACCACTAAGCTTCCAACGCGGGTCGTCGCCACGGGAACAATCAACCTGCCTTGGTAAAAGTATGTACAGGTACCTACACCTACTTAGGTATAAAAAAAATTAAAAAAAAATTATAAATACGTGTGGACATTTAACACAGTTACATTTAACTAAGCATAGCTTGTACTATGAGAACCAGATAACTGATAGAATACTTAGATACTTTTTGTTTGTGTATACATACATAGAATACCATATAACACCCAGACACAGAACAAACATCGATGATCATCACACAAAAGTTTATCCCAGGTGGGAATCGAACCAACACCCTATAGTTCAGAAGGCAGAGCTACTACCAACTGAGCTATCAGGCCAGTCAAATAGCTATCCTATTATATCAGTCGTATGTACCTATTATAGTATAGAATAGCTAACAGACGAGATAAATACTTACGATTAGGTACATATAGGTATATACTCGTAGCGAATCTTATAAAGTCCTCATAGTCAGTGACTGTGTATCATATTGTACCTAATACCTACAGCAGGCGTTATGTAACATATAACCCCCAAGCGTTTTCCAAAGTCTATCAGAGCGCCTGGTCGATGCGACGCGTGACCAAAATGCTGGGACTTATTTGGCCCAACGCATCAGCATTGCAATTCAACGTGGCAATGCGGCCAGCATGTTGGGTACGCTACCTACCGGTGGGCTGGAGCGCTTGGACTGTCTATAGGCCATCGCGGCTATTATACAGTCCATAAGTGTTCTTTGTAGTAGGTAGTGTAGCTAGTTTAGTTTAGCTTAGTTTAGTTTAGTTTAGTTTTAATTATTGTAGTAGTTAGCTTGAGTAATAAAGGCAATTTGCCCGTTAAAAAAAAACCCCAAAGAGTTATTAAACTCGTGCTCGTGAGATAGGAGTAGGTGTTTTATGCCTACGCTGTAAAATGTAACTTTAATGTTCAGGGCAAGAGCCTTTCCTAATTTGAATATTGAGCTTTATCGGTAGAGTAGTGTAGTTAGAATCACTACTATCATACATTATTGAGTAATGACAGTAACCTACCAGTGACCTATAGCGTTTGTTAGCTAATTGAATTTTTTTATTATTTATTTCTACTAGTAGAGATTTTTATCATTAGTCATTTTTATTAATACACATTGGCTTTAGACATTTTTAACATTATTCGTGTAAATCAAAAATATTACAGATAAGAAGACAGTGATCAAGATGATTCACAAAATTATCAATTTCGTTGCAATCAAGATTGAGCATCGTTTTATACGGGTAGACCGGGCAGTAACTTGTATTATAGCGGTATTATATACTTATTTTCGTCTCCTCGACAGACGGCCCATTAGCTCAGTTGGTTAGAGCGTCGTGCTAATAACGCGAAGGTCGCGGGTTCGATCCCCTCATGGGCCACATAAACTTTTTGCGCTGTACAATTAACTAAGCAGTTTTAGTTTGCTAGTACTTTATTTTTAATTGGTAGGTAATTGTAATTTGATTTGTTATAAATTATCAAATGATTGTGAACAAAACAAATTAAAAATCGAGTTAGTCGCTTTTTCAAATTCAAAAGTTTCAGCATTTGCAGCACTGCGCAGTAAAGTTTAAAAGAAGCATAATCTAATTTGCAAATAAATTATTTTTTTAGCATACAAAACACCAAATGAAAATTTAAAAAATTGGCTCTTTACTATGAAATAAAAAATTTATACAATGAAACGCAATAATAGGAGGGCAAAAATCAGATTTGGAGATGCTGGGATTTGAACCCAGGACTTTCAGCATGCGAAGCAGACACTCTACCACTGAGTTACATCCCCGACAAATAAAGTTGCGAAATTAAGATTCACATCACAGGACAATGCTCAATCGTGAATCAGTCGATACTCTTTTTTTTTTCTTTTTTATGTAAATTAATAGCGTGACGAACTAGTCATTCGCCTGATGTTAAGAGTCACGGCTGCCTACTGACTGCCCATAACGGATTGCAGTATCACTCGATTAATGTATTTTTGCGTGATACTGCACTGCGCACGTCATCCTGAGACTTCATAAAGTCTCATTTGCCCAGTAATATCACTAGCTACAATGCCCTTCAAACCGGAACACGGTAGTGCTTGCACACTACTGCTTGGCGGCAGAATAACTGGCAAAGCGGTGGTACCTACCTAGACGAACTTTGCAGAAAAGTCACTAATACAGACTAAATTATCGTGCCAATAACTAACGACTAGGTTAATAAAATTAGAAGTACCAATTGGAATTACCTAGTTAAAATATACCTACGTTTTCCACATTACCACAAAAGCCTGAAATTATGATTAGACGAAGCAAAACACGCTCCGTAAGCATTGCTGTTATGTTTTTAACAGGCGTTTTTTCCAGGTTCTCGGGATCACAGAACGAGAGTTTATGGATCAAATGGGCGTATATTTCGTCGGCTTCGTGTCACAATATGGCTACGATAGAGTCCTGTCTGTTCTTGGGCGTCATATGAGAGACTTTCTGAACGGATTGGACAACCTCCACGAGTATTTAAAGTTCAGTTATCCAAGAATGCGAGCGCCGAGTTTTATTTGCGAGAATGAAACAAGGCAGGGGCTTACACTTCACTACAGGTCGAAGAGAAGAGGGTTTGTTTACTATGCTATGGGGCAGATAAGAGAGGTGAGTGATATGTTAATAGATCCGATAAAATAAGCTTCCTTTCGTTTTATTAGATAGCACCTACAGACCCTACAGTACATGTGACAGTTTGCTTTTATTTACAGTAAGATGGTAATTACTTGAAGGTACTAACGAACGAGTGAATAGTATTGTTAGGTATTGAGATAACTTTAAAATCACCTTTATTTTTTTCATAATTAAGTCCGTAGTTTAGAATTTCTCTTTACTGTATGCTGAATGAGTATAATTATAATACCCCATACTGTCTAGAAAAAAAAATAAACCACATTGGCAAAGAAAAATAAAAAAAGTGAAAAAAGAAAACGATTGGAGGCGCCGGGTATCGATCCCGGTACCTCTCGCATGCTAAGCGAGCGCTCTACCATCTGAGCTACGCCCCCGTTGAACTCGAGCTCGAAATTAACTATCTGTTGTCAATGCAGCAAGAATTGAAAGACATTATGTTATTTGCGTAAAAGGTACGGTCATAAAATAGTCTGGGGTAAAATAATTTAAATTATACGCCTTTTTACTTTAGGATAAACAAAATATTATTAATCCCGTACTGTTCTATTTTCCTTAACAACATTTTAAAGTGTTTTAGCGCCATCTAACTAGCATGCTATGAAACCTTGAACTTCTTACCCAAACTAACAGATGGTGCTAATATCAATACTTTTTGAAATTGTTCCTTTCAGGTAGCTCGCCATTTCTACCACAAAGAGATGCGAATAGAGTTGCTTCGCGAAGAACTTCTCGTCGATACCGTCCACGTGACCTTTCAGCTAACGTTTGATAACAGAGCATTCACGCTTGCTTCCCTGGCGATGACCCGGGAAGAAAAACATCTGCCGATCAGCGCGTCTGTGCTGTTTGAGATCTTCCCATTTTGTATGGTTTTCGGGTAAGGCAGTAGGTAATTCATAAGTATACCGCAGCACTGGAGGATGAAATTGGCTGTTACCTAGGACCTAGGTACACCTCAGCCTGATGAATACCTACACACAACTACCTAGGGAAGGAAACGGGCACTTTTCCAGACCTTATGAAGTGTTCAAAGGTTTTACCATTATACAAAAATGGTCAAGCTGACAATCCATCAAACTACAGACCGATTTCAATACTTCCTGTTTTTAGCAAAATATTTGAACGCCTACTATTAGAACAGATGTCATATTTTTTCTATAAAAATAATCTAAAAGCAGCAGTTTGGGTTTATAAAGGGAAGGTCCACTACGGATGCAGCTGTTGCACTTGTAAAGTGCATCTATGATGTCTGGGAGAGATCACAAGATGGCGTTAGCGTCTTTTGTGATCTTTCCAAGGCATTTGATTGCGTTAATCATGAAACGCTTATGAAACTGCAACACTATGGTATTCGTGATGAATCTCTTGGGGTACTAGAGTCTTACCTAAAAAATAGAAATCAAACTGTAACTATTAGGAGAGCTCAATCACATCCTAATGAGGTGAAGTTGGGTGTCCCCCAAGGCTCGATACTGGTGCCTTTTCTGTTCCTCATATATATAAACGATTTGCCTTTTCTTGCAGAAAAAAAACATGACATTATTCTTTTTGCCGATGACACGTCATTAGTATTTAAAACACCTAGGAAAGATGGTAACCATTCAGTTATAAATAACTCTCTGTTTGATATACACGCCTGGTTCAGTGCGAACAATTTGGTACTTAATGCTAAAAAAACCAAATGTATAAATTTTAGTCTTAGTAAATCGGTGACTAAACCTGAACTTTTCATAGAAAATAAAAAACTTGAGGTTGTTGATACCACTGTATTTTTGGGCTTAACAATAGACTCAAAATTGCAGTGGGGTCCACATATTTCTTCTCTTTCGGGCAGGCTCAGCTCGGCGGCGTATGCGGTTCGGAAAATTCGTCAAATTACTGATATCAGCACAGCTCGCCTGGTTTACTTCAGCTACTTCCATAGCATCATGTCATATGGCATCCTGCTGTGGGGTAGAGCTGCTGACGCTGAAGCTATATTCATATTACAAAAACGGGCTATTAGAGCAGCATATGGACTTGGGGCTCGAGCTTCTTTGAGAGGGTTTTTCAAGAAAATTAGTATCTTAACAATGCCTTCACTTTTTATTTATGTTAACATTATGTATGTTAGGAAAAACATTGAATCGTTTGGAAAACTTGGTGACGGGCACACATACTGTACCAGAAATAGATCTAAGCTTGTCCAGCCAAAAACAAGGTTAACTAAGGTGAGCAAGTCTTTTTTGGTCTATAGCATTAAGTTCTATAATCAAATCCCACCTAGCATTCTGAATTTGACGGAAACTAAATTTAAGAATAAGGTAGATGATTATTTAAGTGACAAAAAAGCGTGGGATCTACCCCAGCTTATAACATGTAACAGTAGGTAGCGATTGAATAATTGTTATGACATTATGCTTATAATGAATACCTATGTTAATGACGTGTGAAATATGTACATGTGCCTACATTTACTCATTAAAATATTTTGATTTGATTTGATTTGATTAGGAATCGGTCTCTCTTGACTTGAGTGATAGGTACCTACAGTACATTGATAAGTGGATCATCGGATAACTTACATACGTAGGTACTAAGCATATGAAAATTATAAAAGTATAGGTATGGAATAGAATGGGGCTACTTATTGTATAACCTATGTTTAATTAAAAAAAATAATAGAGTATGGAAGTTTTGTAACGACGAAGCACACTCTACGGTATATACCCAAGCACTAGCTACTAATTATTCTGTGCCTTTACGGCCTTTGTGGCTTGCACATTAATCCCCTATATCTAAATAAATATTAGTTATTTAATTTATCTAACCTATAGGTCTGATATGGTGGTGCGCAGCATCGGCAACTCCTTGATGGTGATATTGCCAGATCTCGTTGGCAAGAAGATCACCAACTGGTTCGACCTCGTCCGACCGCTCATCGCGTTCAAGTTTCAAACGGTGAGAACCATCAATTGAAATAATTTGTACATAAATAGGCCAATACAACACTTTTACTTGTCGAAATCTTAAATTATACAATTACCAAGATGGTAACATATTTTTCCCACTACCGACGCAAACAACACAGAAAATAAAACGAAAAAAAAGAAAAAGCATTTAACAAGGGACAACGTATTGACGGAGAATAAGGCCCTTACCTAAATAAAGCCCTATTCAAACCGCCGCGGTATTCATACAGCGATGGGTAGCGGTGAATACCGCGCGGTATTTTGTACTGAAGTTCCGCGGCTAGCGCGAAACTTGAGCGAAACTACATACAAAATTATCCCGCGCGGAATACCGCTACCCACCGTGGTAAGTATACCGCACCGGTTTGAATAGGGCTTAATACCTATACTACACAATTTAACTAAATATACCCTAGGTAGTTAAATTTTTTAAGTTATACTCAACAGTCTAGGATGAGACTTGAGTCACTGAGATGAATTGTTCGACCCGACTCTATTGGGGTCGATGACACCTTTTCTATGGCATCGGCCTCAGTGAGCGCCGTTGCTATAAGTACCCACAGGCACTTTTTTTACACGGTCCCTTAGGCCCCGGTGTCTGTCTTGGTACTGGGGCCGATAGGACCATGTCGTTGGTAGAATCCTAACACGACCTCATCTCATGGAGGGGATTTAACCGAGTTTGGCGTCATCGATGGGACCAACGACGGTCAAAACCGTGGGGAGCCGATGCAGGAGGCAACTATAGCCCGTCAAAGTGGCAATCAATGGGGGACCTATGTTCAGCAGTGGACGTCTTCTGGCTGATGATGAATGTAACCGTAGCAATGGGTCGGAACACATTGGGGATACTTCTAATCCTCTAATTCCATCCAGATCCTGAACCGCACTAACAACATCTTCGAGCTGGTGACGGTGGAAGCTGTCATTCACGAGAAGGCGCCGTCTGACAAGAGGAACGAACTGCTCCGCCTCTCAGACGAGAGTGATGTCCAAACGGAGAAGAACTTGAGGTTAAAAGGTGCGTTTGCATTTATATTTTAGACTATATAGTTATAGGTATCACATACCTAGAATATTTTCGATCCTAGGTCTATGGCATAAAGTACCAACACGCACTTGGCCAGCGTAGTTGATTATGGCCTACAATCCCTCCATGTAAGACAAGGCCCGTGTCCTATTAGTGGGATCGTATTGGACTGATAACAATCGCTGGCTAATTACGTAACTCGCATCAAGTTTGCAACAGGCGTAAACGCAATCATTGCTGTCAAACATCATTTTGGCAGAGCAGAAAGCGATCGAGCGCTAGGTCACCGTCTGTCGGACAATCGATTAAATAAAAAGTGCATTATTTTGTTTCCATCTATTGCTGTTCTGTTGCTAGTGGCACTAGTATCAAAGGCCAAAGTGCATTCAGTGACAGGCAAAGCAACAGGCTGCGAGCGATTGCTAAGTGTTTGCTGTCGCTTTGCTACTGCTGTTGCTTTGCTACTGCTGTTGCAACTTTTACATAATACGACGGCGGGTCTAATGAGGAATGATGCAAACACTTTCCGAATTAATTAAACATTGTCCAGAGGAAAAATATATGAGTACCTAGATTTGCCTTCTGAGCTGTTTCCGCTGAGCTACAAAATGGGCACTCTTCAAACGATGGGATGGGTAAATAAAGTCGGTTCTTTTTTTATTAGGAGTTACCTACATCAGAAAGAATTTTCTGAAAAACACGGGCGTAACCACGTCCTTAAGGTGGAACGTTTCACTAACGCGGCTAAATTCATTTTTTTTTTGCCAATAATAGCTTAATTACTCAACGTGGTTACATGAAAACTAATTTTGCGCAAATAAATATAATGAATCAATAAATTACAATTAAACTCATCACTTACAAATCATCGGTTTAGCGACAAATGGCAATAGACTGAAAAACTAAGACGAAATTTGTTTATTGCCATTTGTCGCTAAAACAATGACGTCTAGGAGATACTTTTAATCGTAATTTATTGATACATTCTATTTCTTTACGTTAAAATCAGTTTTAATGTAATCACGTTTAGTAATTAAGCTATTATTGCCAAAAGAACGCAAGAAAATTTAAATTTGCCGCGCTAGTGAAACGTTCCACCTTAAAGGATAGATAACATTAAAATGTCAAAATATTAGTTAGTCAAAATATTAATACAATCACGCTCTGTCATCTGTAAAACTGGGAAACTGTAGAATTGTGATCCGTTGGAATTGGAATCTGTAGGTAATGGAAATTTGTAGAACTGGGACCAATTCCCTAATAGTAGGTATGTACTTACTATACGGGTACGGCACAGTATTATAATATTATCTGTGATTTGATGCCGGTAAGTATAATTATAGTACTTCCTGTGGGTATAATAATATAGGTAGGTATATAGGTACGTACAAGTAGGTGTTAAATATCTGTGTTCGAAGATCGATTGAATTTCCGCCCGAGCCCATATTGACGAAGCCTTCGACCCTTGTCAAGTCAGCCGTCATGTTTACGTGACTGTTCCGAGCTGGCATTGTTCTTGGTTGTTTACTGTTTTATCCTTTAATGATCTTATAATAGGCACCTACCCACGTTCAAAAGGCACGTCATGCAGAAATCAAGGATCATGGATCTTTAGGTAGCTCCCAAAGATATTAAATTAATAATTATAATTAACGCCCAACGATCACATACATAGATCCTGGACCCTAACTAGGATTCCTTGTATCTAAAGACCCAGGAACTACAAGGACCATGGTCCCACAACCCACAACACCCAGACCCAGAACAAGTCATATATTTGCGCTTTTCCTGTGCACATATACCTAGGTGAAATAGGTAGGTACCTACATGTCCTGTCGCGGTAACCGAACCCGCCGCCTCCGGGTTATGAGCCGACCCTGCTCACCCACCACACCACAGAGGCTGTCGGATTTTATATTACTTCCTAAAAAATGTAGGAACCAGTTTGATTGAACGTGTACCGTGTGTCATCTAATTCACCAGATTAGACGCTCTCCCAACTGAGCTACGGTCGAATGCCCCGTGCCGTGGCTGTGAAAATCTTTAGCACTATATTTTTGTTCCGACAAGCAGTAGCAGTGACATCTACAATAGAACCTGTGTTAGAAACACCCCCTGTGTCACTTGTTCAACAGGCACCTTAAGTAAGGCTTACATTTTAAATCTACTCCATGATAACTCCCAAAGAATCCTAAAAAACCGATCCCATCGATATTTCTTGCAATAATAATTGATCCTACATTACCATTTTGAATGCCCATCGGAACCCAATCAAAATGAAGGTCGAAAAACTGGACGATTATTTGGGTTAGGAGGCACGTCGCGCGTCGTCCTAAGGAACCGTCAGACAAAGGGACTAGGGGGTGTACTGTGAGCTCTTAGTGCGATTCAAAACTGAGCCTAGATTGGATCGCTTTGTTTTTTCGTATGAGTTTTTTGACAAGCGATCCAATATAGGCTCTGTTTTGAATCGCGCTAAGAGCTCACGGTACGCCCCCAGGGGCCGTACTGTGAACTCTTAGCGCGATTAATTACTGGATAGCTTGTCAAAATCCTCATACGGAAAAAAAGCGATCCAACATAGGCTCTGTTTTGAATCGCGCTAAGAGCTCACAGTACGCCCCCAGTAGGCATGGATCAAATCACAAGGAGCAGGTGAAAAATTAAGTTTATAAATCACTCTGTTACTTTTTGTCAGACAGTCTGCTACCAATCACAGTGTGATAATTGAATTGTAGCTTCGGGTTTCATAATACGAGAGTAGCATAAGCGGTGAATATCAAAACATATAATTTTATTTATGCTTCAGTAAAGAAATTGAGACCTAAAGAGTATAATTTTATTAACATTGTAGTGTAGCGGTGATCTTGTTTAACTTAAGAGAGTAGCGTTAGATTTCTTAGTAATCATTTGTAGCAGGTCGCAACGTCACTAGGTTGCTCCTAAATCACATCTGTGTTCCATTTCATAAAGCACAGCCAATCACCATTGATCACAAATTCATTAGGTATATGAAAAATCACAGGCTGTGAAAATTCACAGTGAAATCACAGTGATAAAAATAAATCATATGATGAGATGACAATGATTTTAAAGTAGCAATCATTTCCATGCCTAGCCTCCAGCCTCCAGTTTACTTTGACAGATAGGTAGGTACTTTTAACTCTCCAAGCTCCACCGAGTGCTATACGAAAACCTTTAATACTACACCACGTACATACATATCATGCAAAACAATTGTTATTAATACCCACTAGGTACCTACTTAGGTATTTGGTTATGGGGTATGGTTCTAACTTTCTAAGTAAGTATAGATATGTCGTCGCCATCGTCTATTTAGACTTTCACCGCTGCCATCACAAGTTGGAAGAGAAAATGGAAACTTTGCGAAACATCGTGAATTATTAGGGCTACTTTAAGTTACTCCAGACATATGGCTTAACTTCACTTAAAGTTTAAGTTCATTTGACTTCATTCAAACTTTGACATCAAAGCTTGAAGGCACTTGAAGAGGATACAAGAGTGGGCCTAAAGTTAGTGAAATACTTATGTAGGTACATTGGTAACTAAATGTGAATAAATAGGGTCCATTCTTGAAATTCCCCAGGCTAGACCCTCGTCAAGACTCCAGATTCAAGGAGTTGCAACCAAGTAATATTAATTAAGATTCAGTGAAATTAGGCGCACAACTTTAATCAAGCTAACTACTACAATAATAAAAACTAAACTAAACTAAACTAAGCTAAACTAAACTAAACTAGCTACACTAGCTACACTACCTACTACAAAGAACACTTATGGACTGTATAATAGCCGCGATGGCCTATAGACAGTCCAAGTGCTAAGTTCAAACAGTTTTTTTTTCCAACAGTTCCCTGGAAGATGGGGCGACCTTTAGTGTGGGACGCTACTTGCGTCGATACTATGGCGCCGTCACACCTTCCCGAGACACACGTTAGGGCCGGCGCCGCGGCTAATTCTGCTGAGCAGCTAAATCAGCACAAATATAGTAATCTCGGTAGCGGTTACATATTTGAGCCGTTTGGTGTTGAGACCCTGGGTCCGTGGGGACCGGGAGCTCATCGCGTTTTCCAAAGTCTATCAGAGCGCCTGGTCGATGCGACGCGTGACCAAAATGCTGGCACTTATTTGGCACAACGCATCAGCATTGCAATTCAACGTGGCAATGCGGCCAGCATGTTGGGTACGCTACCTACCGGTAGTGGGCTGGAGCACTTGGACTGTCTATATGCCATCGCGGCTATTATACAGTCCAACTTTAATTGAATCAAGTTTAAATTTGATATTTGTTTTAGGCACTTAATTGATAGCCACAAGCTTAGAATTAATAAGTAAGTAGTAAGTAAGTAGGCGCCTCTAAGCTAGACTTTATCTTTACCTACTATAATCATCTATAACGAGACAACGACGATTTTATACAGTACCTAAAATAGAGAGAGTAAATGTGTTATGGTGTCGTGCGTAAAGTACCAACAAAAATCAAGTTATTTTGTGAAGTGGTCATTATAACAGCCTAAAAGAGTGCAAGAGTGCGAGGTGTGGTGTGTAGATTCACCTACCATGAATTCCGTGACGTAATATTGGTCCCTCCTTTATCTTTAATTATCTGAGTTCTAATCAATCGAACGCACAGACCAAGTAGAGGATTCTGCGTTACCACGTGGACGGTGACGTTGTACAAACTCTGAAATTCTTTCTTTGTAGGTATATAAGTATATCTCCAAGACTGATGAAGATCGGGCTCCGGGCGGGCTGCCGTACTTCGGAGGAATAATGTTGTTATGTTATCTGTTATAGTATCTGTCCAACTAATAGAACAAATTATTGCCCCTGGTTGTCCTGCCGAAAGAGGCATGTCCGGGAGAGGGCCAATGCAGCCTGATGATGATGATCATGACGACAAAGTACTTATAAATAAATAAATAAAATAAATATGTGTGGACATTTCATAAAAAGAAAAGCGCCATCTAGCCCCAAACTAAGCATAGCTTGTACTATGGGAACCAGATACTGATACAATACTTAGATACTTTTTGTTTGTAAATACATACATAGAATAGAATATAACACTCAGACACAGAACAAACATCGATGTTTATCACACAAATGTTTGTCCCGGGTGGGAATCGAACCCACAACCTATAGTACAGGAGGCAGAGCTACTACCAACTAAGCTATCAGGCCAGTTATATATACGTTTATTAAGGTTCTTCTCGATCCTCTATCTATTATCTATCTATCTATCTATCTCTTTTCTTGGCAATGGCTCACGCCGAGGCTCGCACCCCAGGGACGCCCTTGAGCAATTGCCTCCCACTTTCACAGACCAATAGAAGATACTGCGTATCTATCCCACATTTGTCGGCTGGATGCCTTGTAAAATAAGAGACTGCCTTCCCGCTAGGTGACATTCTAAAAATCACAAGAGACCAAACAGCCCGTTGAAAAGTAGGAAGGTTCTGGACACTAACGACTGCATTTGATCGTTTTTGAGGACCTAAGGGCTAAGCTGGAGCTGAAACTCCCTAAATTCTACGGAAAACCCAGCTTACCTAGTTCTTACTTGGTTGTTTGCAGGGATGCCACGCAAGAAGCGTTTTGCGTACGATGGAAGACCCTTGCCAGATGTTATAAATTTGCATCTTAAAGGTAGCTTGTATAACCGGATTGTGTTGATGTGAACTAGGCCTTATGAAGGACTGAAAGGCCAAGCACTTAGAAAACTGTAAGCACAAATATCAAAAATAGATTTTTTATATACGCGTTAGAAGTGCACTACGTTAATGGGCTCAGGGAGTAGTTTGAAATGCGATGAATTTTCCGAGTAGTTCCTATTGCACTTTTCTATACGTTTGGGAAAATAAACAGGACAGTAGGAAAATGTATAAGTAATTGAACGGCTACTCTACCTACTTATCATAAGCAGTAACCTACCTAATTACAGTAGGTACGTACCAGAACGAAAATGTGTGTTAGGTTTCAAATTAAGTGTTGGTAGCTCTTACTTTACAAGCTTTATCACCAATTTTTTTTATATTTAGTTAGATACTAAGTTGCATTTAGCAGTCATCATCATCATCAACAGCCTGAAGACGTCCACTGCTGAACATAGGCCTCCCCCAGAGCACGCCACCTTGAGCGGCTGCTCGCCTCCTGCATCCATCGGCTCCCCGCGGCTTTCACCAGGTCGTCGGTCCACCGAGTGGGGGGCCGGCCTACGCTGCGTCTTCCGGTTCGTGGTCGCCACTCGAGAACCTTTCTTCCCCATCGGTTGTCAGTTCTACGAGCGATGTGGCCTGCCCATTGCCACTTCAACTTACTAACTCTAAGAGCTATATCGGTCACTTTAGTTCTCCTGCGGATCTCCTCGTTCCGGAGCTTATCTCGCAGGGAAACACCGAGCATAGCTCGCTCCATAGCTCGCTGCGCGACTTTGAGCTTACTAATGAGGCCAACAGTAAGAGACCATGTCTCAGTTCCATAAGTCATCACTGGCAACACACACTGATTGAAAACTTTCGTTTTCAGGCTCTGCGGTATTTTGGACGAAAAGATAGGACGAAGCTTCCCGAACGCTGCCCAGCCGAGTTGGATTCTTCGCGCCACCTCTTTGTCGAAGTTGGACCTACCTAATTGGACAATCTGTCCTAGGTAGACATACTTGTCGACAACTTCGAGAGTATCGTTCCCAACAATTACCGGTATAGGTGGAACATGAGCATTAGACATGATCTTTGTCTTGTCCATATTCATCTTAAGACCAACCTGCTGGGAGACTCTACTGAGGTCGTTGAGCATGGTGCTAAGGTCCTCGAGCGATTCCGCCATTATGACTATATCATCGGCAAAACGAAGGTTAGTGATGTACTCGCCATTTATGTTGATGCCAGATCTTTTCCACTCCAAGAGCTTGAAAACATCCTCCAATGCGTTTGTGAACAGTTTCGGAGAAATAACGTCTCCCTGTCTCACGCCTCTTTGCAATGGAATTTGTTCCGTACTCTGGTCCTGTAGTCGGACTGACATAGTGGCCTTACTGTACAAACACTTCAAAACTTCGATATACCTATAGTCAATTTGGCATCGCTGCAAGGACTGCAGCACCGCCCAAGTCTCGATTGAATCGAAGGCTTTCTCATAGTCCACAAACGCTAGGCATAACGGCCGATTATACTCTTCGGTCTTCTGTATAATCTGGCGCAGCGTATGGATGTGGTCTATGGTGCTAAAGCCTTTTCGGAAACCGGCTTGTTCGGGAGGCTGGAATTCATCAAACCTGCGTGCGAGACGATTCGTAATGACTCTCGAAAACAGCTTATACACATGACTCAAGAGCGAGATGGGCCTATAGTTCTTCAATAAGGTGTTATCGCCTTTTTTGAAGAAGAGCACCACCACGCTCTTGTGCCATGCCTCTGGCGTTATACCTTCAAGGATGACAGAATTAAATAACTTCTGGAGGACTAAAAGTACCGGTCTACCACCCGCTCTCAGAAGTTCGGTCGTAATTCCATCTTCACCTGGTGCCTTGTTGTTTTTAAGCTGTTTGAGGGCCATTCTAATCTCGTACAGGCTGACGTCCGGGATATCTTCGGTATAGTGTCGGACTAACTTGGCTCTGATGTCCTGAGCTGTGTTAGTAGCGGGCTTACGTGTCGAGGTGTATAACTGTCCATAGAAGTTCTCGATCTCTCTTAGAATCTCAGGCTTGGATGAAATGACGCTACCATTTTCGGTCTTCAGTTTTGTCATTTGGTGTTGCCCAATAGACGAATCCTTTGCGAACACTTTAGAGCCTTGGTTCCGCTCAATTGCGGCCTCAATACGTGAAGTACTAAGAGCACGCAAGTCGTGTCGCAAGGAACTCCAGATTCGTCTATTGAGTTCACCGTAGGCTGACATATCAACTGAAGACTGCAGCTTCATTTCGCTCCGGTCGGCCATTAGCTCAAGAGTTTTTTCTGAGAGCTTTTGAGTCTTCTTTCGGCGTTGGGTCTTAAAGAATTTCGATCCAACAGCTTGGACAGTTTCCACCAACCCGTCGTTTAGCTCGTCCACTGTGTTACAGTCGGCTAGGCACTGGAAGCGATTTTGGAGTTCCAGCTGAAAGCCTTCGGGGTTTTGGATTTGGACAGGATTTGGACGGAGCGTAGACTTCACCAGACGTGACCTTTCGAGCTTAACATTGATATTCAATGTGCCTCTAACAATACGGTGATCGCTACCGGTTTTCACCTTGCTGATCACAGAGACATCATCGAATATGTTCTTCTTGGTCGTCATGATGAAGTCTATCTCATTTTTAGTGGAACCGTCGGGACTTATCCACGTCCACTTCCTGGATGGCCGCTTCTCGTAGAAGGAGTTCATCATAAAGAGTCCCTCCTTCTCCATGAAGTCAGCCAGCCTCTGTCCTCGAGGGTTCCGCTGCCCGTATCCAAATGGCCCCACTCTCAGCTCATCGCTATTCCTTGTGCCCAACTTCGCATTGAAGTCTCCCATCACAACGGTGAAGTATGTTTCGGAAGTATGCATGGCTTCGGATATGTCCTCATACATAGCTTCTACTTCATCGTCTGAGTGTGCCGATGTCGGCGCGTATACCTGTATAACCTTCAACGAATACCGTTTGGTTATTCGGAGTACCAGGTACGCTACCCTGGCTGACACACTGTCGACTTTGACCACGTTGTTGACGAGAGACTTGCGGACGAGAAACCCGACACCCCCTTGGGAGAGTTGGTCTCCCTCCCGGTAGAAGAATAAGTTACCGGAATTTAGGATTATCGTGTCCTGTCCCTGTCTTCGGACTTCTGACAATCCCATTACATCCCAGCGTAACTTACCCATCTCCGCCTCTAGCTCGACCATCCTTTCGTCAGCCTTCAGTGTGCGCACGTTATGTGTTGCCAGGGCCAGGGGTCGTCGTTGGGGTTGGTAGCCGGGCGTCTGCCGGGGATTCTTCGCACCCCTTGCCCTGCCGTTACCGTGGCCGCTACCGTAGCCACGGGATAGCAGAGCTGCCGGGGACTGGGGGCCGTTTTTATTTGTGCTTGTCATTAGGGGGGGGGGGGGGGGGTTTGCCATAATCACCACGCTTGGCAGGCGGCTTGGTGATCGCAGTAGGTGAAGATTGATTGCCACCAAGACCGAGGGGAACGCTGCGACCCATTCCCTGGATATTCCCTTAGCCGCCTTCTACGGCACCCACGGGAAGAGATGGGGTGGTCCTATTCGTAACCGGGACCACACGGGAAATTTAGCATTTAGCAGTAGTTGCAGTATAATTGTAGTACAATTATAATTTAGGGAATAAAGGCACTTAGGCTTTTAAACGGGGTGTTTTAATAAGTTAAAACACCCCGTTTAGAACTATCTTCTTCTCCTCGTATTTAGGCAATCGGTTAGCCCCTGGTATCAGAATTTTTAGATTGCCAAATGCTTAACGAAGTCGTTATATGACAATAGCCGGGATCGACGACGCGCCAAGCAGTTGTAATTACAACTTTTTGTAGCGATCATCCATCAAAGCAGTGACCGCTGTGAACGTTGCTTAACTTTGCCGATTAAAACCACAGATTAGAGAAAAAAACAATCTGTGGTTAAAACGGCTATAGTTTTGAGAAGAGAAAAAGATAAAATAAATAAATAAATAAATAAATATGTGTGGACATTTCACACAGCGCCATCTAGCCCCAAACTAAGCATAGCTTGTACTATGGGAACCAGACAACTGATAGAATACTTAGATACTTTTTGTTTGTAAATACATACATAGGATGCATATAACACCCAGACACAGAACAAACATCAATGTTCATCACACAAACGTTTGTCCTGAGTAGGAATCGAACCCACAGCCTATAGTTCAGAAGGCAGAGCTACTACCAACTGAGCTAACAGGCCAGTCTAAAAGAAAATGACGCTGCACTCATATTGTTCGAAAAATTTTATGGGTTTAGGTATACTTATAAAGGGTAAAATTAACTAAATTTGAATATTTCAAAATTCAAAATACTTAATTAACGGACAAATAAATCCATTGGTTATTATGTGGCTTACATCTAGTAATTAATTAATCATAGACATTATAAAAATAACTAATTACAAAAAGGTAGGTACGTAATATATTATCAGCACGCCTTGAACAGGGTGATTTTAGCCTCGTGACTACACGCACTGAGAGAATCTGCGAGTCACGAGTCACTCAACATCTTACCTACCTACTCCTAACCGCCAATGCCCTACGCCTACGCTCCCTTTCAATGTCGACATTATCCTTAAGGTCGTCGGGAAGAATATCTCCGAGGTACTTAAATTGTATAATGAGGCTGAGCAAAACTATTCCAGGATATTCCCGATTCCATTTACATAGATGTATAATAATCAAGGCACGTGCATAATTTCAGCGGTTCGTCAACACGCAAGATATGGCATGTCGACGCACGTAGTTCCGCCTTGAATGCGGAATACGTGATACGTGAAAATAGCTGAATATTATTCATATTTGCCTCTACCTTTTCCTTTATCTGTATTATACACTGATATTTTGTTTTCGTGTACTTCGTTAAATTAGATTTGTTTTATTTATGTACCTATGCGTCATAAAATGCAAACATATCCTGAAGTTTTAAGGCGTATAGTAGGTAGGTACTGAAATAGTAAGTAGCCACCTAGCCTATAATATTTGAGAGGTACCTGAATCTTGATGGTAGTTAATATCGCTTTCCCAGAATCATAGGTCTCTCATACCTTTGTGATCATCATAATAAACTTTGTGATACTTAAGTAATTAAACTTAAGTCTCAGGCTCCAGCTTTTATCCCTGTTAATACTTTCTAAATCTGAAACTACTGATGAAACCTTTCTCTTGTTCTTTTATTTCTTATTTCTTGTTTTTTTTTTCTTTTTTTTTCTTATTTTTTTTTTTTCTTTTTTCTCTTTATCTTTTTCTTTGGAACTTGTTTTGTAACTCTCAACTCAATCAACCCCAAGTTTTTTTTTAATGTATGAATAGGCCAACGACTCATTTGCAGTCGAAGGTGTAGCACGTGACCTATGAAAGTTTCGCTATTTACTTAGGAAATACTACTACTTTTCTTTACTCATTATTACTGCCAATTTTGGTTTAGTCACACTTATGGTGAACTGGAGACTAAACGCCAAAATTACGGTTTTATTCTCTACAGTCTAAATCATTATCATCACTAGTATCTATAGACTATTATCTGTCTCAGTATCGTCCTTATGTAAGAACATTTCTTAATAACCAGGTCAAATGATCTACATGGATAACTGGCGTATGATGATGTACCTCGGCACGCCTGTGATGCCAGACTTGTCTGCGCTGGTCTCCACGGGACTTTACATCAACGATCTGTCCATGCATGACTTCAGCAGGTGAGTCTATAAGTGTTTACAACAGAAATACAAAAGTATTAGAAGAGTAGGTTAGTTACCTATTTACCTATACAATGTTTAGGTACTTACTGCTCAATCATTTCTTAATTTTAACATCGCTCAAGGACATCGTCATCATCATCCACCTATCCTTATCCCATTTAAATGGGGCCGATGCCGCATGTTTTTCTCTTCCACTCATTTCTATCAAACGTCATCTCAATATTCACTGCCTTAGCATTAGCACACATACATGTGTCATTTTTCAGACTGTCCATCCACACTTTTTTGGTCTTCCTCTACCTTTTTTGCCATCAACATTTACATTCAAACCTCTCTTGGTGACATGGCTTTCATTCCTCCGTATGACATGACCATATCCCGCTAGCCTCTATGACTATTACTATTTTTCTTTTTCTTTTTAACCGCTCAAAAACGGCTGTTGATTTTAATATAAAAACAATAAACGGTACTAAAGGTTGTGGGTTCGATTCCCACCCAGGACAAACATTTGTGTAATGAACATAGGTGTTTGTTCTGTGTCTGGGTGTTATATTGTATTCTATGTATGTATTTACAAACAAAAAAGTATCTAAGTATTCTATCAGTTATCTAGTTTCCATAGTACAAGCTATGCTTAGTTTGGGGCTAGATGGCGCTGTGTGAAATGTCCACACATATTTAATACTTGTAGAGTATAGGTATACCTAACAACCATCACAATCACAAATGTTCTACCTACTAATTTTTAAGTACGTTGAATAGTCACAGGTTCTAAGCAATGTTCACCAAAGTTATTGCAAAAGACCAGTAAACCATCGAAGTATGCAAAAGCGGATTTTATTCGTTAACTTTGTATGGAGTGAAAACTGTAGCTTAGAAGAACAATAACTATTCATACATTCCAGAGACTTGATGCTAGCTGGAACTCAGCAGTCAGTTGAGCTCAAGCTGGCCCTGGACCAGGAGCAGCAGAAAAGTAAGAAGCTGGAGGAATCCATGAGGAAGCTCGATGAAGAAATGAAGAGGACTGACGAACTGCTGTACCAGATGATACCGAAGCAGGTCGCTGATCGGCTGCGGAATGGGGAAAATCCGATTGATACTTGCGAGGTAATTAACAATGTTACTCTGAAACTTTTCTTCAAAATTAATATGTCAACGAAATAAGAGTGGGTACTAGGTAGGTAGAGGCAGAAAAACTTAATATTTGGGTACCTATTTAGGTAATTACAGCTTAAGTGATCAACATGATATTATTTTTTATTAAATACCAATTTAAATAAGAATATTAATATTTAAAAATAATAATATTCATATTATTACTTTTTATTATAATATTTGCTAGGTACTGGAAAAAATATTAGATTGGTACTTATACTTAAGTTATGTTGAGTATTAAGTTTTCAGAAATTTAAGGTAAGAAAAATATAATAAGTTTTCATTTTGAAAGATCACCTTATACAGTACGCTAACTTTCAGTAAATCTACAGTAAAGTTTTTAATTTCCTCTAAGTTTTATTTATCTCTAATCTAAATTGAATCAAGCACTAAACCAAAACGACTATTCCTATACAGAACAGGGTCCAATAACAAAATTCATCTCATCGGTAGAGCTAGAGACACGATCGTGTGTTTACTTGGGCTCGGGCGAGGTTGGGCTGATTGTTGGAAGATGATTAGAAGGATTTAGCCGTTGAAGGGTACCTTTTATGTTAAATTGCGTTTGCGGATATAAACGTTCGGAAAACCGTAGCTGGAAAATAGTGATAACTATCTAGTTAGTAGGTATAATGGCTATCTAGGTATAATGAACTTTGTGGACAGAATGGAAGTTAACGCAGTAGAGGTGGTATTATGGAGTAGGTACATAATACATATCTATCAACCATCCCAATTTCCTTAACAATAGTCAATATTCGGTTTGCCTAGGTACCTACTATACATAGAAGTCTTTGCCTACTACTTTATCTATAAGACAAGCTATATTATATTATCTTCGTAGCCGGCTGTTCTATTAGCCGAGTTTAGGGCACTTGGGATTAAATGTGGACGAAGGACAAACTAGAGAACGTCTTGGTGGTCGTTAGATGATGAAACTTTTACTATGTTTTATACACTTTCAGATGTTCAACAGCGTTTCGATCCTGTTCTCCGATGTGGTGACGTTTACGGAGATCTGCTCGCGCATCACTCCGATGGAAGTCGTCTCCATGCTGAACGCCATGTACTCCATCTTCGACACGCTCACTGAGAGGAATCGAGTTTATAAGGTAGGTACCTAAAGGTCATTTTTAAAAGGTTTTGACAACTCAGAACATTTAAAAGTATAATCAGGATGAAAACAATTTAACCAATAGTATAGCATTACCTGGAGTAGTAAATCAACTAGGAGTTTGCACAGCATACCTATTACGTAACATAAACTCGGTTGAGTGTGATAGAAATAGAAATTCCTACTCCTTTAAGAACGGATGCGCATAATGCGCAAGCCTCTACCAGCAGTTCCAATAAAATAATGCGAACTTAAATGGGGTTACAGGTAGAAACGATTGGCGACGCGTACATGGTGGTATCAGGTGCACCAGAGAAAGAGGACAACCATGCGGAGAAGGTCTGTGACATGGCACTTGATATGGTCGACGCTATCACTGACCTCAAGGATCCGAGCACAGGTAAGTTACCTCACATGAATGGTTTAAAGATTGAGTTTGAAAATATTGTCGCTATGTCGCTATCTATCAAAGAGGATCAAGGGGAAGTACCTATATAGCTGCGACGTGTTTTACTTCTCATGAGCTACCCTCAGAATCCGTTTTTGTTAAACATTAACGATATTGTATTAAATTACATGTAAAAAATGGGGGGTGACCATGTTTATTTTCTTTCGTATGCAAATGAATGACGTGACGAGCTAGTCATTCGCCTGATGTTAAGTGTCACGGCTGTCCAATGCCCATAACAGATTACATTATATATTACTTACTCTAGAATAGTTCTAGGTTGAGTGAGAGACATCCAGAAATGGGCTCAAAAAAATGAATGAAAAAGGATGATGATAATGAGAAAGGTTTGTTAAAAGAAAGATTCAATATCTAAGTGTACTTTATAAATGCTATGTATTCGTACTTCATCTTCCACTAGGCCACTGCTGGACTAGTCTTCTCGTAAGACACGCTACTGAGCCCTGAGTAGTAGTTATCTGAGCACTTGTTCTTTTTAATTTCAGGTTCCCACCTCTCAATCAGAGTGGGCGTCCACTCTGGCGCAGTGGTCGCTGGGATCGTTGGCCTGAAGATGCCTCGGTACTGCCTTTTTGGAGACTCGGTGAATACAGCCTCCCGCATGGAGTCAACATCTGAAGCCATGAGGATTCACATTTCGCAGACCACGCAGGAATTGCTCTCCCCTTCTTATATGGTCCAGGAGAGGGGAGAGATACAGGTCAAAGGGAAAGGTGTGTTTTCAATTTTTGTACGTAGGCAGGCACTTACCTACCTATAAAGTTTTTGCAGTAGGTAGTTAAGTAAACCTCCTGTATACGTGTGTTATATCTAAAAAACAAAACAATCTCTCAAAATGACGTATTACTTAAAGTAAAAAGTAGATAATACCTTTCTGCGCCTAGCATGTAACACTGCTGTAATTGGTTGAGCTGCTTTACTTTGAAAACCACACAACAAATAAGAAAACCTAGGCACAATTAAGATTGACTGGTTAGAAGGTTGTGTGAGTCTCACTCTTCCTCACAAAACGAGTTTTTTTTAATTTTTTTTATTTATTTTAGGATCAACAAACAGTACACAACAAAGATAATCTTAAAATAGTATAGACTTAGAATGTAAGTAGTTAATGTACCAACAACGCTGACCACAGATTGATATAAAATATATAACGAAAACAGAACAGAGAGATGTTACTTAAGATATTTAGTAACTGATACCTAACTATCGCCTTAAAATGAGTATCTAATTAAATACTATAAAAAATGGCGTATCTATAATTCTAAATTACAGAGATATAAATCTATTCGGCAGGCATAAAACCTACCACTATTTCAAGAATCGCAAGGTAGGCATACACAGCAATAGAAAACAGTTGCCCTAGTCGGTGGGTCAAGAGCAGTGATGAAGCAAACATAGCCATGATGATGTAGGTAAGGTAGGTAGGAATAAGACAAACAATCAGGTAGACTGCTTGCTACCATCACCACTCAAGACCTCCAACACAGTCCTCCGAAAATCGTCAATGCGTACATGAAATATGTCAATACTATTAAAATGATCGTTATAAGATTTAGTCATGCGGTACAGTGGTGAACGCTGACCCGAGTTGGTACGTCGGGTTGCGGTAAAAAAGGATTTTTGCTCTGTTCGTGAGTGGAGTCTAAATGGAACTTTGTAAAAAAGCCTATTTACCAGCTCGGGGCAGTCGTGACGATTGTGACAGATGTCATACAGCAACATTGCGCTAAGCTGCAACCTTCTAGAATTTAAGTCCACAAGTTTATATTTTTTAAGCAGATCTTCGTATGACATAAAACTGTGATTACATTTATAATTCATACAGCGTAAGAACTTCTTTTGAACTCTCTCAATGTCTTTAATATAACATTTATAATAAGGGGGTTGGGGGGGGGGGGGGGGGGGGGGGGTTATTTTTTATATATTTTTTAAGGTTTTTTTTGTTATTGTTTTTTTTTATTTTTTTATTTATACGGGAGACGCATACTCAAGCTATGATCGGACAAGTGACTTAAACAATAAACTATAAGTATGTTCATTTTTGAAATGATTAGCAGATCTTATGACAAAATTGTACATTTTGAAACCTCGTGATATAATATTCTGTATATGTATATCTAAGGTTAATTTACTATCCAGAGTAACACCTAAATCTTTGACAATTTGAACCTTATCCAGATTCGAATTACAAAGGGAATATGTGAAGTTACTTGCACTTCTCTTACGAGTAAAAACTATTGAACTGCATTTATTGAGACTAAGCGTCAGCTTATTTTCACTACAAAACACTGATAACCGATCCAAATCCAACTGAAAGTCCAGATGGTCTTGGTATGTATTAATGGTATGGTATATTTTCAGGTCATCAGCTATAATAAAAATTAGCAGAATTTAAAACATCTACTTATATCATTAACATATAAAACATATAGCAATGGCCCCAGTATTGAGCCTTGTGGGACCCCGGAACTAATAGGGACTGTATCCGATTCATACCCATTAATTACTACCTTTTGGCACCGGTTAGTGATATAAGATTTGAACCAGCGCCATAAGTTTCCACGAATACCATTAAAAGCAATTTTGTCTAATAGGATTTTATGGTCAACTCTATCGAAGGCTTTACGAAAGTCAGTATACACAGCATCAGTTTGTTTATTAATTATCCATATTATCAAAGATATCTGCTGTGTAAAGAGATATCTGCTGTGTAGAAAGATATCTGCTGTGTAACTTAAGCAAGATAAGTTTCTCTCAACTGCCCCTCGGATTCAGAGTGGGAGTAAGTGGTGGAATGAGCACAATCATCGCAGAACATTCCACACAAAAGTTTTCCAATGAACATAATCTTTACTTTATTCTTTCGTTTTCCATTAATCCAGGCGCGATGAAGACTTACTGGTTAGAAGGTCGCGAGTCCCGCCCGTCCCTCACAAAGGTGATCTCCCCCCAACTGTCCCCCTACTCGGAGTTAGAGTGGGAACGTGCAGCGGACGCACGTGATAGCATCGCGGAACATTCCGCGCAGCAGATGAACAATAAAGAACATCTCCCGAATTCTGTCAACTCTGCGCCGAACTCGCTTGTTTGTGGCATGCAAGTTGCTGCGAGAATTTCTCAGGTGAGTTGGCAGTTTTCGTATTCTTTTGATTTGGATTAGTTTTATTGTTAATTTTATATAAAGCTTATGTGCTATTGAGTTGGTTTTGTTTAAGTTAGGCATTTTGTTTGTGTCTTTTTCATATTAGGTGGTCATATGAACAATGTCGTATACCAATCATGCATCAGCGGAGTGATGCTGATCGGGTTTGCAGTTCAGGTCTTCCTCATTGAGAGACAGGACTTACATCTAGCGTGGAACAAAAAACATGCTGATGATAATGACAATACAAAAAATTTCAGAGGTCTTTCCACACACCAGCGCCAACCATGATGTCACCAGTGGAAGACAGACGGATGTACTCTCCTGTCACCTTTCAAGACGTAGCTCGCAGGAGCATAGCCAACTCACCCAACAGGGCTGAGCGAGAACGAGGTACTTAGTACTTAGCTAATCTTTTAAAATAGGTACCTAAGTAGAGGTTGGATAAAGCTAGTTTAAAATACCCGTAATAGTATTCTGAAGTATATCTACTGTAGGTACTTACCTACTGTCATGATGCCATCTCTAACTCCACAGAGTCAAGATCCAACTCAACGAGCTTAGCGTTAGTATACAACGATGCTGAATCAATAGACCCACCGCGCACCATCGACAGCCTAAACTCGTCCTTCTGGTAATTTGATTTTAAGTTTTATTTCATTCTTTCTCTAAAGTCTTTAAATTATTCAAACGGCACTGAAAGTATTACCTATTTACTTCTTCTTGTTTTCTCTAACTCTTTGTAGAATTTGTTAACATTTCTGAAGGTAATCCAAATATACCTATCATTGGTTTTGCACTTTTCTTTAGAGCTTCTATACATTATTGTGTCTGTTGAATTTCACTAGCAATAACATTTACTCATATTCCTTTCTAAACCATTTCAAAACATATACGGAATATCATTATGAAGGCAATCAAAACGTTCAAGTTACAGTTCGACGTCCCCTTGCAGAGTCGGAACTGCGCCAGTCGTGAAGGACCATGATAACACTTTCAATGAAACTGTAAGTTTTATCTACGCATTATGAGTTTACCTACTGTTATTAGGCATATTAGGTACCTATCCAAAGTCAGTCTACCTAATTAGGCGATTTTCTATTAATTCCAAAAAAATATTAACTAAGTTACAAATCTAATTTTTTTTAAAGTAATTTTTAAGGACAATGGTAGATAGTAGGGATACCTTAAGTATGGTTATACTTTGAATTTCATTCTATGATTATCTGATTGTTTTTAAGCAAAGTCATGTTGATTCATCCAAGGCTCAAACTTATATATACGTAGGGAGTTCAATGTACTCTCGGTATAAATATGTGTGGGACATGTCACGCAGCGCCATCTAACCCCAAACTAAGCATAGCTATGGGAACCAGATAACTGATACAATACTTAGATACTTTTTTGTTTGTAAATACATACATAGAATACAATATAACACCCAGACACAGAACAAACATCGATGTTCATCACACAAATGTTTGTCCTGGGTAGGAATCGAACCTACAACCTATAGTTCAGAAGGCAGAGCTACTACCAACTGAGCTAACAGGCCAGTCAAAATATCGGGGTAATATACTAATGATGAGGGTAATTAAATTATCTCATTAGTTTATGACACTCATTGAGGGTATAAATACAAAATTTTATTTGATTGTTCCCATTAGTATTCAAAATATCATTTCGGAAAGGCAGCTACGATGACTGATACGACAATGTTAAAAAAATCGAGCATCGCACTGTGATAAAATTCCTCACAAAACAAGGAAAGACTCAAAAAGTGGGTTCATCACTATGATCCTGAGAGCAAGCAGGAGTCTATGCAGTGGCATAAAAAAGGAACAGCCCCACCGAAGAAGTTCGAAGTCAGCCCATTCGCCGGAAAGCTCGTGGCCACAGTGTTTTGGGATTCCAAGGGAATCTTATTAATTGAGTACACAGAAAAAGGTGAGAGTATTACTGGCGCAACTTACGCTAACACCCTGCGAAATTTAAAGGAGTCAATAAAAGAAAAAAGACGGGGAAATTTGACCGCAGGTGTATTGCTTCTGCACGACAACGCGCCTGTTCACAAGGCGCGCATTACCAATGCTGCTGTGCGGGATTGCGGATTTGAAGAAATCAATCATCCACCCTACAGCCCGGACCTAGCCCCTAGTGATTGCTTTCTGTTCCCAAATCTCAAAAAAGAACTTCGAGGCAAGCATTTTTCCGACGATGAAGAGTTAAAGGCAGCAATTAACGATCATTTTTCAGACCAGGAAGAAAAATATTTTTTGGAGGGCATTGAAAAGTTATTTTCCAGGACAAATAAGTGTGTTCAGAATTTCAGATCCTAGGGGACTACATTGAAAAATAAATTTTATTCAGAATTTTCTGCTTATTCTTTCATGCCTATACAGAGAATACATTGAACGCCCCTCGTACCTACTTACTCCAAGTAGTTACTTTAAAAATCTATAATAATTTAATCTTAGAGAAATCCTATTCTTTAACCGACATATTGATAGAGCCATTATCCGGCTCTTTTGAAAACTTTAATCACGTCCGACTAATCTTGCTAGTAGTAGGTATTTGTTACGTTTAAAGTAATATATATTAAAGGTTACCCCTTCCTCCAACTGAACTACCACCTGTCTTACTCGATATTCCATCACCGACAGTGGGAAAGCCGCATGTCTCCTACACACTCCGCCCCGGCAGCTGTCAGCTCCATCGTGGATTCATGTTCCACACTCAGACCTGACACCACTTCTTTTATTGCACCACGAAACAGCACTGATGAAATGGGTAAGCGGAAGGCATTAAAAACAAAATCAAGTATTTTTAGTAGGTGCTAATATTGTTTTACAGAAAACAACAACATCATCCAAATAATATAGACACCAAAATAAATTAAATTTTAATGTAGGCACTATGATATAATGTTGAAATTGATTAATTTTTGGCGAGAACAAATGTATTGTTTTATGATGTAATGCGTTCATGACTTGCTAAGTTGCTATATAGACGTCCCTGTTAAACGATTTATAAAAGAATTAAATGTTCACATTACATTTTTTATGTAAAGCGTCAAACCAATCCACACTAGAGAAATATAGTCATGTCAATGAAACTTATTTGCCACTCTGACTGAAATATCCCATTCCAGCTGATTGCGCATATGAAAAAACACTACTGTTCAGCCAACCTCGTTTTTCATAAGGTTTAACAACAGACAACACTGTATTGTATGTTTTAATTCTTCTAATAAAAAACAACTTAATCTTGTTCAGAAACTGATACAGAATACCAAGACGCTCGAACAGATCATCAGACAGTCCACAACTGCAACCCAGAACCCATCGAAGACTCTCATCCCAAGCAAGGTAAAGTGGGACGGTTCAAGGCAAGAATAGCTCCTGGACACCACAAGAGTGCTATGTGCCGCAAACCAGTCAGCAACGATTCGATTAAAGAAAAAAATCAACAGATACCTGCAGGTAACGTCCAGCCTCATGGTCACCATCACACAAAGAATGTCAATCATCATCAGTGCTGTGGCGCGTTCGGTAATCCACATGTTAGACACAAATCTAATCATTCTAGTTGTCATATAATTTAACTTAAAATAGGACTGTTACTTTTATCATACATTTCGAATCAAATATGAATGAATGAATTCATATTTCACAAAATCAGCTATTGATATTTCATGTTATTGATGTTTCAGTTGAATAATCAGTACTTAAATACATCTGTTTATTCGTACAAAACTCTAGTCCAAGTGCAATAAAGATACATAGTTATTTTTTATACTGACAGTATTATTTTTATAGTGTTTATTGTTTTTTTTTAACAATTGTTAATATTTAGATCTCGACAACATGACATCCCAAAAAGTGATTCCAAAGATCCTATAAATATAAAAATCTCACAATGAGCTTTACATTGATGACAATAGATATCTTTAAAAAAACATTATATACTCGTACTTAAAGGTTCTATATCAAAACGTTATAACGCTGTATAACAGCGATTTCTTCTAAGTCTACTTAGTTTTTAAGATACTTAACTTTGATGGTATTAATAATGATGTTTAAAATAAAGACGATATTTTTATGATAATTAGAAATAATTTAGTGTAGGTACTTGAATCAAATTTTTATGTACAGGTAAAGCGGTTACTTAGAGTAGGGCTTTAAAACTTTACTGAAAAAATATTAAGTATGTTTTATTTTTTTATATTGTGTTGTTTGTAGTGTGTTTAACACGATTATATAAATAACTAAACCAAATTCTAGAAAATTAAGCTTTTTAGTGTGAGCAGAAATATTTATATAGGTACTTATTACTATTATATTCAATGAATTTTGATCAATTATAATTAAGTAGGTAGATAAAGTAAATAAAACAGGCTATTTAAAATAATTATTTATTTTATGTTATGTTTAAGTCACATCGCAGTTCAGTGTTGTGGGTCAATTAAGAAAAAATCATTATCTAGTCGTTTTGAGATTATAATGTATTATTTTGTGTTGTAACATGTACGTACTTAGTCTTACTTAATTTTAGTCACAACACGTTCGTTATTGCGAATAAATCAATATTTAAATAATATACAGAAGTCCTATGGTGTATTTGTTATAATTTTAAATGTACAATTGTGCTTCTATAAAAAAACTTGATTTGCCAATTTGAATCCACTTTAATAAAAATTGCATCCAGTTGTACCTACGTAATTTTATTTTTATCAATATTAAAGAGAGTTAGAAACAGTAATAAATGTATTGAAAATAAAAATTAACACACAGATAAAAATTTAAAATTATTACACAAATTCTTTTTATGAAACATTAATACCCCAAATACAATTTAGTTGATCTATTATTGCTATGAGTCCCTCATAATAGTCTAGTTATAATATAATACAAATCATACATTTTTCTTATCTCAAGAATTTACATAGGACTCAGTCTACTCAAAACTCAGCTCAGTTCCCTTCAAATGCCGCTCAGCCCAATCATCAAACCTTCGGGATAAGTCATCGGACATATAGTTCTTCCAGTCACCTATCTCACCCTTTCTAATAAATCTCAGATCCGTCGCTTCAAGATAATTCTTTCCAAAAGACTTTTCAAGAATAGCTTCGAGGTTTACAGCTCGGTTTGTCTTCATGTTGTTGAAAGACAGATGGTCGCAGAGTTTGTCGATTTGTTCGTCGCTCATACTTTTGTTGAGGAATTTGGCTGTCTTTTGCACGACTGTTGGCAGGTCGCGCTTCATTTCCTCGAACTTTATGAAGAGGAGGTTCGGGTCGTGACGCCTGTTCCAGAAGCCTGTGGAAATTAACTCTCGTAACATTCTTAGGAATTACGTTTTCACGCGGATGGCAGTAATGACGTGTCAGGAAAAGTTGGGATTTGATCGTCTTTTTCCTGATAGTGTACACTGTACATTACATTTACATACGTATCTAAACATGATTATTTTCACTAGCATAAAAACTGTGATTTTTATTAGTTTTATAAGAAGTCTTGGATAGTCATCATTTAAAATAGTTTATTTTGAGTTACTGAATGACTTGACGCTAGTTGTAAGCGATACAGCCGCCCATAACAGTTGCAGTGTTATTCGAAATTCAAAACATAAAGTGTCGTGTGACACTGCAATGCGCACAAGTGTGTGCGTACTCTTCGTCTTTGTCTTTGGCCGCTCGATAATTCATACCCACAATACTAATTTTTCATAAAACTTATAGTAGGTGTTTTCAGTTTTGCATTGCTATCAAATCTATGATAACTATGCCCATTATTTTCATAGTTAACGCTCGATGGGTTCTAAAAATTTGAACTATTTCTGATATCACATTTTGCCTAATATAGACAAAGAAGACGTTTTCTAGATAATACTAGAAGTGACTTGAGGTTTATTATTTATTCTGCTTGAGGGTTCCAGTTTTCACTTTTGCTATGAAGCCCCGAATGCCGAATTTTTGGTTGCTAAAGATAAGGAAGACGACTTCAAAAGCCGTTATCTGTTTAAATTAGTATTTTGTTTACACAAATCAATGTTAAATGGACAACAAGTGGTGCTATAAAATAAGGATTCCATTTATTTGTTGTAGCTAGGGAATCGTAAAATCTGTTATCTTTTGAATTTTGCCACTGGCATTCCATTTCCATTGGTTGAACATAAAAAAATTCGTTACATAGCAAAAGGATGACTAGGTTTGATAAGCAAAAGGTATAAATCAACCGCACGCGAAGCCTGATCTTTATTACTATTGGAAAACAGTTACATAAAGCTTCATTACGTCTTGAATATCTTAGCAAAATGTGGAAAGTTTTAGTTTTTGTATTATCAATAGTTGTCGCCGTCAAGAGTGATATTAAAGAAATCTTAGAAACAAAAACGTGGACCTTGGCTGCAGTACCTACAAAGTCTAACAAATTTGGTGTGAGTTGTCCGATGAAATTTGACATCACCAGAAATGGAAACCGTGCGTGTAATTGTAATGGAATAGACACACCACTTCTTATGGTCACGGGAAAATTTATTAATAAAGAATATCCCGTTTTAGTAGTCAATAGTATGGATGAATTAGAAGCTGCCAGAACATTTCAATGCTACTGTCCGCACGGTTTTACCTGGTATGATAATGCCATTTTAGTGTTGAAGATAGGAGAGGATAACTACCTGATTGAAGATTGCCATTATATGAGTGATCATCGTACTATGTCGTATTGCAATGATGCAATTATCGGAAAGCGTACACTGACACAAGCGAAACTACGAGATCTATCTAACCGTGTTGCTAGAATCGACAGCGCATGGACGACTATTTGCTCCTAAAGTGGAGACTATAGAATGCGGTGAACAGTAGATAAAGATCTACATGTTTTCTATTTTATTCAATTGTTTTCTAAATCTAATAGCTTACTTCAATTTTGTGAAATTCCTCTTCGACAAATATCAGCGAGGCTTGAGCTCGAGCACTTAAATTTGTTCAATAATTTTATGCACAGAATAAATCATTAAATTCTATTAAAGTACTTTCTTCTTTTTCTATAATAGGCAGAAATAGGGACGAAACGCGTAAGTAGAGTTTTATGACGGTAATGATGATCTATTAAAAACTTCGAAAGGCTCTCCATCAAGATTAAAAGATAGATACCTACTTATACCTAATGTTTTTCACATATGCGACAAATATTTCCATCATTCAGAACATAACAAATTAAAGAAAGGTGTAGACGTAGAACTCACCAAGTATGTGGTTCCACACGGGCCCGAAAGGCGCGCGGTCCCTCATGAAGATGTCGCAGAACTCCTCGAAGGTTCCCTTGAGGCCGTGCACCAGCGTGCAGTAGTGGTAGTATGACACCACCATGTCTTTGGGATTTCGGGCTGTGTAGATTACCTGGAGATGATGAAGCTATGCTAAAGTTTACAAAGATCACATAGGTAAGTAAATATTAGTATGAACGTTAAAACGGGTAAGCTTTTAGCTGTAAGCGATCACTTCCAGGCAATAAGTTTGAGTCGTGGGGAGATGATGGATCCTAGAGGCAAGCAGCCGCTCAAAGTGGTGCTCTCCCATAGAGGAGGCTTATGTTCAGCATTAGACGTCCTCAGGCTGATGATGATCGAAGATTCATATTTTATGGTTATTCATTATTATTAGTTTTATATTAATAGTTATCTTTTAAACCTACTTCGTACTTGGTCTTATCTCCAAGGTGCTGATTCAACGCGATACCGTTCTGTCCTAACTTGTAACCGCTAATTCAAATTGATTGATTCATTCGATTGACCCGATGGGGAAGAAAGGTTCTTGAGTGACGACCACGAACCGGAAGACGCAGCGTAGGCCGGCCCGCCACTCGGTGGACCGACGATCTGGTGATAGCCGCGGGGAGCTAATGGATGTAGTCGGCGAGCAGCCGGTCAAAGTGGCGCTCTATGGGGGAGGTCTTTGTTCAGCAGTGGACGTCTTCAGGCTGTTGATGATGATGATGAATTCAAATTAATTCAAAAGTCGAACGTACGACATTCGGTCCGATTTTGATATCCAAAAGTCCGCATGAATGCTGAGGATAATATAGGTACTTTAGATACTGGCGTGAATAGATCATAGATGTGTGTATGTTGTTCTATACGGTTGGATATGGAGAGAAGCCGGTCAAAGTGGCGCTCTATGGGGGAGGCCTATGTTCAGCAGTGGACGTCTTCAGGCTGTTGATGATGATGTGAATAGATGTTGATTCTTCCAAGATTAGTCCAAATATACCTTAGGTTTAGCAGAGCCGTCTTCCCTCTGTATCTCCAAAGGAAGCAGATCCCACGGCAGATGGCTGCGGATGTACCGGGGGGTCGGGAGGCGGTGCTTAACCAGGTCTACGGAGGTGCCCTTCACGGATTCGTCGTGCCATTCCGCGTGACCATCTACCATTATACAGGATAGTTCTACTAGGGGGCAACGAATCTGAAACATGGTAAAGAGGATACGTCTTCTTATAGGTTAGTTAAGAGTAGCCAGCAAGTAGCCAATAGGCATACCTTTATGTGTAAAAGCAATAGGATATACCTATTATTACTTTATAGCAGAAGGAAAATAAAGTTGATCTTCAGTGCAGACAAAAGAAGTAGGTAGGTAGGTAGGTAGGTAGGTAGGTGTAGGTAAGTTATTAGGTGCGCGGCAAATTCAAATTTTCTTGCGCTAGGTGGTAGGACTTTTCTGCAAAGTTCGTCTAGGTAGGTACCACCGCTTTGCCAGTTATTCTGCCGCCAAGCAGTAAGTGTGCAAGCACTACTGTGTTCCGGTTTGAAGGGCATTGTAGCTAGTGAAATTACTGGGCAAATGAAACTTTACGATCTGATCACTCAGTCTAGTAATCTGATTACTTGACTGTGTGATGTCTCAGGATGACGTGCGCAGTGCAGTGTCACGAGAAACTTTCTTGTTTTAAAGTTCCGAGTGTCACTGCAACTGTTATGGCCGGCCGTGTCGCTTAACATCTGGTGAACGACTAGCTCGTCACGTCATTCAATCGCGTAAAAAAATGAAAGTAAAAACCTTTTGCCAATAATAGCTTAATTACTAAACGTGATTACGTTAAAACTGATTCAACGTAGAGAAATAGTTCTATGGTGAAAAGGGGATAGCGGAATGAGCTGATGGAGGGCATGCGCAGTTGCACACTCTCTCACCGTGAAGTTAGTAGAGCCTACCTACACTTTTTATTGTGCAATCAAAGCATAATGCATTAGGTACATACGCCCATTTATAGATGAAAGTGGTCGATCAGCTGTGCATTATTACGAACAAAACAGGTAGGTACAGTAAGGAAACAGTAACTGGAAAACTTTCTTCTGTGCCTGAAGTAGGCAAATCAGGAAGTTACCGCGATGTTGATGTAATAGGCACTAGTAAGTAGATACCTTTGAGTAAGTCAACACGCAATACGAGTTAGCAACTTCTTCACCTACGTACATACCTACTTGTATATTTAGAAACCGAATAAATACATAGATAAGTACAAATTATCAATAAGGGGTGATGGCAAGGGTATGTGGGACTCGAACCCACTAAAATAACACCCCCCCCCCCCCCCCCCGAGATCCGTCCGCCGCCGGGATGGGGCGACATAGGGTCAGTTAATAAAACCTAAAATCAGTAAGCACGCTGGCGGCGGCGTAAGCAAACGGCCATCCCATCTGTTTCTGCGGGTGCCGTAAGAGCCAGCTAAGGGAATATCCAGGGAATGAGCATTCTCCTCGGTCTTCGTTATAATCTACTTCTTGCGATCACCAAAACGCCTGCCAACCGTGGTAGATAATACTGGTAATATTGGAAACAACTCCCTCCTAATAAATAACGCCCAACGATCACATACATAGATCCTGGACCCTAACTAGGATTCCCTGTATCTAGGGACCCAGGAACTACGAGGAACATGCTCTCACAACACCCAGACACAGAACAAGTATATGCGCTTTTTTTTCTGTGGGGACAAATACTTGTCCTGTCGCGGGAGTCAAACCCGCCGCCTCCGGGTTATGAGCCGACCACACCACGGCTGTCTAAATGACGGACAATTTTATTACAGGTATACATAATCTACATTGGCTCTCTATAGGTAGTCCAGGATAGATTACAAGAAGAATTCTCACCTGCTGAAGAGATTTAGCGCCTTCGTAGTCCAAGTCATGTCCAATCAGCCAAACCATTTCCTGCGCCCACGTGGACCCTGAGAAATTATTGCAGTTATCAATCAATTTTGTCAAAATTTGCTTTAAATCTTTATGTTGAAGATCTCACTCTATATTGTAATGTCTATAAATTAATGTCTACCCGAAAAGAGACTAAAAAACCCGCCCAAGTGCGAGTCGGACTCGTGCACAAAGGGTTTCGTACCATCTATAAAAACGTAAAAAAATCGTGTTTGTTGTATGGGAGCACCCTTAAATATTTATTTTATTCTATTTTTTTAGTATTTGTTGTTATAGCGGCAACAGAAATACATCAACTGTGAAAAATTCAATTTTCTAACTATCACGGTTTATGAGATACAACCTGGTGACAGACGGACAGCGGAGCCTTAGTCATAGGGTCCGTTTTATCCTCGTTTTACGGAACCCTATAAAGACGCTAAAGACATATCTATAGACTCGTATTTGCTCGTACTACAGAACTACTTCAGTAGTTAATCTGTGCTCAAGACAAAATTTGATTCATAAAATCATCAGCTTGTAAATGAAAATCACTACTTGTGCTAAAGAGGTATATGTACTACTTACAGCGGGGTAATTACGTAAAATTTGCAACAGCTGCGACAGCAGTAGCAAAGCAACAGCAGTAGCGAAGCATACATACTCGACACCACTAATGATGTATGACAGCAATCATCGCGCAATTTACGCCTGTTGCAAACCTGTTGCGAGTTAAGTAATACGCCTGCAGAAGTCTTTGACTTGTAGTGTGTGAATTCGGACTTGCACCGCTACATCCTATTAACACCCGTAACATGCGTCCGAACTACTTGTAAGGACGCCTGACAGTGTAAGCTCACACCTTCTACCATGTAGACGCCTCAATAGACTCCAATATACCACCAAACACCTCTCATTCTTCACCACCACCAGAACCTGGACCACCTTCGGAGCTGGCTCCTCTAGCCCAGCTCACCAGACATAGATAGCGGTCCCACCAGCGCTATCATGTCATTACAGACTTGAGCACCGATCAACGAACGAGCATTATTCTGTGGTACGGGACATACAGCAGAGAAACTACATCTACAACAATAATTATAACCCCTAGGCTAGTGTCGAGCTATTTTTTATTACATAAATTAATAATAATCCTAAAAAAATAAACAAAAAGAAGAAAAGAAAAATTAAACAGGTATCTCAAAAAATTACAAAGTTACAAGCATTTTAAAATACAGGAATAGAAAGAGACAGCTCAAACATGCAGTGACGCCACTCTTGCTCCTTCATAGTACCTCATTAGTAAGCTGTGGTATCTTTACATAACAGTCTCTTTGGCATGTGACTTCACAACGTGTGTTTTCATAGTAACTGTGTGTGGGGAATCTTCTGTTTTGCGAGAGAGGGACAGGCGATGCCCCCTCCAGAAACTTTAAGGTGGAACGTCACACTAGCGCAGCAAATTCAAATTTTCTTGCGTTCTTTTGCCAATAATAGTTTTATTACTTAATGTGATTACATGAAAACTAATTTTGCGCAAATAAATATAATGTATTAATAAATTACAATTAAAAGTATCACTTACATATCATTGGTTTAGTGACAAATGGCAATAGACTGAAAAACTAAGATGAAATTTGTTTATTGCCATTTGTCGCTAAATCAATTATATATAGTAGATACTTTTAATCGTAATTTGTTGATACATTCTATTTCTTTACGTTAAATCAGTTTTAATGTAATCACGTTTAGTAATTAAGCTATTATTGGCAAAAGAACGCAAGAAAATTTGAATTTGCCGCGCTAGAGTAACGTTCCACCTTAAAAGCGTACCTATATTTATTTACCGATGTAACTTATTTTTTTAATTATTGCATTCATTTTGACCTACTTTATAAAAACAATATTTACCTACCTACTTGTTAATTTTTAATAGCAGGCAACTAGCCTATTTATTGTCTCTACATTTCTCCGGAGAGGATTTAGAAAGTCCAATCGTAACCAAACCACCGCCGCGGTGCCGCAGCAATTTGTTTAGGCCCCGTATTACAAAACTACACTGAATCGTGAATCGATGCTCAAGACATGTTTTCATTCGCAATATGATCAATAAAATTTGTAAATGAAATACGATGTAGTAATTTAGTAGATACCCATGAGCATCGTTTTGTAAAGGTCCCAGCTACTTATTGCACAATTTTGCAATCGATAATTAATCGATATGAAATCTTACATAATCCAAGGAAAAGAGAACCACACAGTTATGCTGTAGGTACTTATTATTAACTAGCTGCGCCCCGCGGTTTCACCCGCAACTAATAAGTGGCCTATGTGTTAATCCAGTAGATAAGCTATCTCTATTCCAAATTTCATCCAAATCTGTCCAGCCGTTTAAGCGTGAAGAAGTAACAAACATACACACATATACACAAACACACATACACACATACAAACTTTCGCCTTTATAATATTAGTGTGATTAGATACAGCTGATTGGAATCCGTCGATCCGCGTCGGGCAACAACCGCCGCGTCGCCCGGGCGCTACGTACCGTTTAGATTCATCATCATCAACAGCCCGAAGACGTCCACTGCTGAACATAGGTTTCCCCCAGAGAGCGCCACTTTGAGCGGCTGCTTACCTCCTGCATCCATCGATTCCCCGCGGTTTTCACCAGGTTGTCAGTCTACCTAGTGGGGGGCCGGCCTACGCTGCGTCTTGCGGTTCGTGGTCGCCACTCGAAAACCTTTCTTCCCCATAGGTTGTCAGTTCTACGAGCGATGTGGCCTGTCAACTTGCTAGTTCTAAGAGCTATATCGATCACAGTTCTCTTGCGGATCTCCTCGTTTCGGATCTCCGTTTAGATTAGAACTTCATTATTATGTAGGCAGGAACCGTTAATAATATATAATTATTAACTTAAGTATACCAACCTAACGATTCTTTTCCTTACCTATGCCTATTACCCACTTAAACCACCCCCACAATACGGTGCACTATTTTGCCTCGACCTTAAATAATACTGGCTATATAGATATGCATAGATAGGTCGGTAGGTAGGTAAGAAGACAGGTTCTGTTTCATACATTCAATCAATTCAAATTTTTTATTTGCACCGTGGTAAAATTCGGATGATTCAAAATTTATTGGCAAAATTATGGAGTCAGATATAATTTCGCAAATAAACTCAAAATGTTTGACTCACCTGTTCTAGGATAGGAGCACATCCAGACGTCGCTTTCCCTAACCTCCATGTCCAAAATGTCCTGCCCAATGGTCATGTAATCCGCTGGAAGGATCACTCGACCAGGGTTGATCTCTACCATGCAGTCCTTCTTCTCAAACATGCGATCCAGTAACGTCCCTGTGTCTTCATCCAACTTCGAAAAGGTCAGCTCTGGTTTTGGCCTCATTTTGCTCAAAATGAGGGTTAGTTTTTTCACAGAATTCTATATAACCATGGATTTAGTAAACACGTCTGCTGTCGGCACCCCGAGGAAGTGTTGTGATCGCGTGCATTGCCTGTTGCTGTTGCATCGTTATTTCCGACTCTCACTGCAGGTGTTTGAATGAGGAGAGTGGATGTAGCCAGTAATTGGCGCGCTAGCATTATATTGCTATGTCTTTCGAGCTAGGTACGTAGGTCATACATACATATGGCACATAGATTCCAATGAATCTTTAGATTATAGAATTCGGTCGTAAACCTATCTCCTCTACCAGTCTTTGCCCTCTACCTATAAATTCTCATTTGTCACAAGTGAAAAAGGACGTGATTCACAAACATCAAACACCAATGTCGTGTTTATTAATTGATTCTTACTTTTAAAAATTAAGACGTGTAATGTTCAAAAACACGTTCATAATTTTTAAAAGTAAGTATCAATTGATAAATTTCACGACACCACTGAGAACTTTACGACAGGCGTTTAATTGGCTTCCTAAGTACTTATATTTTGTTAGTTACCTACTTTCTAATTATAGTTACAGCACAGAATAACTAATAGCCATCGAGCAACTAACCCCGGGGTAGTTCCTCGATGCTAATAGCCTACGCTTGCATTATAGTAGGTAGGTAAGTATTAAATAAGCCCCCCTAACAAAATAAGCCTAGTTAAGAACCTAATCCTATAGAGCAACTATTGTCAGTGCAGTGTTTAACCCTCTGGGCTAACCTACTGGAACAGTGTAAACCAGCTTCACTTTCATTTCTCTAGGAATAGGATAGGGCGTAATATTCAGAAACTACTATGTAAACAAGATTAGTGCAGGGAAAGTGGAGATCATATCGTGAACTTGCAATCTGTGCAAGCCACAATATTGCATAGCTTCATTTCCCTGTAGTAGTATTATATTATCTGTGCCTGAGCGGGCTACCTGATTAACCACTTTCCGTTTAACTTACACCTACAAAGGGCCGGATCTAGGGGGGCAAGTGTGCGGCCAGCAACCAGCAGTGTAGAGAAAAGGCAAATGGAGGTGGAGGGTAGAGCGGCAGAAATGGGGAATAAGGCGTAAAATTAATTAACCCATGCAAAGCCAGGGCGGATCCAGGATTTCATTTGGGGGGTGGGGGGCGGCATTTTGCTAAGATTCGGAGCTAGGGCTATAATTTTATCGACATCTGGATACCAATGTAGGAACCCAAGTCCACAAAGCCCGCTCCTCCACCTGACTGTCCGCGTATGTGGGTTCAGTGGTGGATTTACACATTAGGCTATGAAAATTTGTCGCCCTTGCCTACAGTTCCTAAGTTATTTTTACAATAATAATTCTACAATATAAGTAGTCGAAATTGCACAAGAAATAGTTATTGGGTAGGTATATTCGCGAGCTAATCAAAGCTCAATCAGGAATATAATCAAAAAATTCACCAGTGCTTTGGGTAGGTATCACACTCACACTAATATTATAAAGGCGAAAGTTTGTATGTGTATACCTATGTGTGTATGTTTGTTACTTCTTCACGCTCAAACGGCTGGATGGATTTGGATGAAATTTAAAATATAGATAGCTTATATACTGGAATAACACATAGGCTAATTTTTATCCGCGAGTGAAACCACGGGGCGCAGCTAGTAAGTAATAATTATAAGTTTTCAAAAAACACTTCCTTTTTACTTTCGCTACCCAAAGAAATCACCTAGGGCGAACTAGGTGACCCACTAGGTACCTACACGGTGGCTAAATTCTCTAGAGTATTATCTTAAATCCTGAAAGTGTTAATTTGAATATTAAAACCATGGCTGCTAATTCTGGTAATCTAGGTAATGGTATAAAACCATAGATCTAGTAATGAAAACGTTCTAGGTCTGTGTATAAAACAATACCTACCTACAATAAAAATTGAAATACAAGAAACCTGCGCAGAGCGCTGCGCGCGCAGACAATCGGTCTATTGACCCGCCCCGTGCCCATAGTGCGCGACGCCACCATCGCCATATCGCATCCACTTCCGCATCCAGTTTTCCTTTCCCGTCCGGTCCCCCGTCTACAGTCTGTCTACCTACCTGTCTGTCCCCCCCAAAACTTCTTTGGTCGGCAAGCAACGAGATTGTAAACAAAAAATTAGTAAACTTTAAATTCATAATAAAAATGTCTAAAGTAACAAACGTGAACTCTAGCTTAGCTTACGAAATACTGCTATACTTAAATAGCTTTTATTTAGGTATGTTTTTCGTGTGTGAAGTGGCTATGGGCATTCTAAAAGCGATAAACGTTTCCTATCCTGAAAACGCCTTGCTAACAGAAGCAGGAATATTCAGTTTACTGTGCCTTGTTGAAGTTTTCCGCATCTTTTTGGGAAGAAGAGGAAATCTGGCTAGCAGAAGTAAGTCTCAAGCTTAGGTCTCAAGTATATATATTTATAGTCTCCTCCATAGTAATTACTTATTTTTGAGGTTTTATACCCAAAGGATAAAACGGGACCATAAAGCCTCAGTAGGGTTAGCACGGCCGGTAGACAAAACTGTCTTTCCCCTGTTTTACTCCAAGCATGTATGAAGAAAGTGACGTAAAACGGGGAAAGACAATTTTGTCTACCGTCCGTGCTAACCCAGCAGGTAGGTAGGTATCTCTTTTCAACCTTCACGACTACTTCTCTTGAACTGTAGGCACCTAATTATAAGCTTTAATTAGTCAGCTGATTTTTTTACACAATATTATGCGTTATTTGTATTACGGCCTTTAATAACGCATATTCTGTAAAAAACACGACTCACACTTGCCAGTTTTTATGTTGTTTCTTACCACATTTCTCCTCCTATTTACGGCCTACCAATTGGGAAATAGCATTAAACTAATAAGTATTTTTTTCAGGGATACCAGTCTTCTTCTCTATCCTGCTTACCATACCATCAGCGGTTGGTGTCTGCTACTTCCTAATCTACCAGACTTACATATTACGGTTGGAGTACATTTGGTGCGCAGTGATGCTCATGTTTCACGCTTTGGAGCTCGGCTTTGCTCTTCTGTTCATCTTTACCGTGTGTAAGAATCAACAGTATGACTAGAACAAGTTTCAAAGTACCTCGCTGCCAAAGAGATACTAGTGCCAATGAACCAAGTGATTATTAGCTTCCATTATGGATATAATTGACTAAAACTCTTTAAGCTGTGCTTTAATGTGAAAAAGTTAATAGTTTTAAACAGAATTATCAATGCTGTCTATGGTAATATGTATGTAAATGTTTAAAACTAGGTATTTGTGAGCTACTTATGGATTTTGTAACTATGTTTTGTACAATTATTATTTTTCGTATCACAATTTTAGAATAATAGGTATAGACTTACTGCTTTTATGTGCCTTGATGTGATCTCCAAATGTTGATAATCTGAACATAATCTCAGCTAAGAGACTTTATAGCCTTCCAGATTATTACAATTAAAAATGTTAGGTAGTTAATGCCTTTTTTGTATCCTAGTTATAAGAAATATACATTATCTGTATACTGTAGTGTGATTCAAACTTAATGGCAGCTGTAAAGTTGGCACAAACACTGCTCAGTAGCAAAAATTTGATATGTGCGGACAGCGGAAAATGATAAATGCAGTGTGCAGGGGGCTTGCAGAACACTTCACAGCCGCCATTAAGTTTGAATCACTCTACATTTCAGTAGTTTTAAAGTTAAATTCTATATGTTCCAACTTCAATTTCAAAAATAAATAATGTTACTAATATTTAACATTTTTATTTCTACATCTTATAATACAACATATAATGACAACAGCTTATGCTTCGTTAGGTGGTACAAGGTGGTCTGGTAACTTCTGACATTCAACCTTTGTAACTTTTAGAGCACAGCCTTCAGGGAGGTTCCTTTCAATGTATTCCAAGTATGTATCACAAGTGGATTCAGTAAGCCTCTGTAGGTGGATGAAACGGAAGTATGTCCGGATCTCGTACTGAACTCTATGCTTTTTAAATATATGTACACTTCTAAGAAGGGTGTGTCGTTCTTTCTCTGCTTTTCTCAGAGCCCAGCTGGAAAAGTTTTTTTATAGCATGAAGTAGGTATGAATGTCTAAACTAAACTCTACAAATATCAGGTAAATTTTCTACAAACCTCTTAGTAACTTCAATGCCCAAATGTGAAGCGGCAGCCACACAGAACCATGAGTAACTTAACAGCACTGCAGGGTCAATACCCCTCATTTCTAGCTCCACCTTTTTGTACAGTTTGTCTAACTCGACAGTTCTTGGAGCATTTTCTATTGGCTTTGACATAGGAGCAATGGTAGAAAGATGCCAAGAAGCATAGTAAGGAGTCCCTGCATAGCGAGATAGCGGCGCAGCACGTAAAATACTCTAAAAATAAAATTATCTTGTCAATCCGTAATGTTGTTTTTGAAAGAAAATATTTTTCATAACCTTACCCAGATTGCATTCATTTTATTTATCCTTCTGGGTTTTTCCTTATAATCAACGATTCTCAATATTTATTTATCTTTCCAACTTTGAAGTCTTTGCCTAATTCGAATCGGTTCTTCTCTTCTCTTTTCTCTTTACATTTTTTATTTATAATTTATAAATAAAAGTGATAGAATTAAAAAATAAATACATAGAGATTGAAGATGAAGACCAGTGTTGCCAACTCTGATTCGCCAAAGGGAGCTAAAGTGTCCCAAAAAAAGAGCTAAAATTATCAGAAAAAGGAGCTAAACCAAGGAAACACCAATTTCTGTCACTATGAAAACGGGTTTTCGTCTTTAAAATGCTTTGTACACGTAATGATTCAATAAATCAGCCCTTTCGGGCTGTAACTCGCAGCGATAATAACTACAGGAGGTATGCTTTGAGCTTTTCATTAATTACTACTTTCAACCAATCCTGAAAAGGTGCCTCTGAAGGCCATTTATCATGGAGTTTTTGACTAAAGCGCTTTATTTTCACTAATATCAGCAGCACTTAAAATTGGCAAGTTGAAATGGCAATGGGCAGGCCACATCGCTCGTAGAACTGACAACCGATGGGGAAGAAAGGTTCTCGAGTGGCGACCACGAACCGGAAGACGCAGCGTAGGCCTGCCTCCCACTCGGTGGACCGACGATCTGGTGGAAGCCATGGGGAGCCGATGGATGCAGGAGGCGAGCAGCCGCTCAAGGTGGCGCGCTCTAGGGGAGGCCTATGTTCAGCAGTAGACGTCTTCAGCTATTGATGATGATGATGATGATGATGGTGATGAGTTATCAATGTATATTAAGACAATGTCAAAAACAGACACTTTTTTGGCCACAATACTTTCATTTGTATATATATTCCGAAAGATCACCTAGTGAGAGTGGTTGACTATGGCGGTGTTAGCGATAAATTCCGTATTCAGGGTTTTCCACATTCTATATTTTCCGATTTCTTAGTAATACGTAAACTTATCAGTTCATTTTCTTAATTTTACTTATTCTTAATTTTCCGCATTATTTATTTTCCTAATTAGAAATTGTACAAATTCTAAATAATTCAGATATGTTAATAGAACATACATTCACGAAACAAATATAGATGCACCTAATGAAATAAGAAGCCAAATATGCCGAAAAAAAGGAGCTAAGGAGCTAAATACAATTTTTTAGAGCTGCCGATGTGGAAAAAGAGCTAAATTTAGCTCCAAAAGAGCTTATTTGGCAACACTGATGAAGACCACAAATCACAGATTAGAGAAAAAAACAATTGACTATGCCCTATGCCACAAATTGTCATCACAGACACAGACTAGAGTACTTTTTTGTAATAGGGAAATATCACAGATAAGAGCAGAGTGATATATCCAGTGCTGCCAATGCCAACACTGATTCGCCAAAGAGAGCTAAAGTGTCCCAAAAAATGAGCTAAAAAAGAAAGTTTTAGGACAGCCAAATAAAAAAAAAAATAAGTTCATAAAAATCCGTTAGATGGCGTTGACGAGACATAACTGAAGATTTATGCCACAGATTAGAGAAAAAACAATACTGTGCCAGCCAAGTCTCGTCAGCGCCATCTATCTTTGGCTGTAGAACTTCGTCCAGCTGTCAGAAAATTCCCTATTATCAGAAAAAGGAGCTAAACCAAGGAAATACCAATTTCTGTCACTATGAAAATGGTTCTGCAGCTTTGACATGCTTTTTACACTTAATGATTTAATAAATCAGCCCTCTCGAGCTTTAACTCGCGATAATAACTACAGTATGTATGCTTTGAGCTTTTCATTAACTACTACTTTCAACCTGAAAAGGCACCTCTGAAGGCTATTCGTCATGGAATGTTTGACTAAAGCGCTTTGTTTCGACTAAATATCTACAGAACTACATATCAGGACTCACGAAAAAAAATTGGCTAATAAAGCACAATTTTAGGAAAATTCACTTTAATATGAGTTCTCAATTGCAAAATTAAGACAATGTCAAAACAGACACTTGGGCACAACACTTTCGTTTGTTCAGGATTTTCCACATTTCATCCACTACTCGAAATGAAATGTGGAAAATCTTGAATATGGAGTTTATTGCTAACACCGCCATAGTCATCCACTACTCGGTGATCTTTTGGAATATACAAACGAAAGTGTTGTCTGGCCAAAAAAGTGTCTGTCTTTGACATTGTCTTAATTTTGACATTGGAAACTCATATTAAAGGGAATTTTCCTAAAATTGTACTTTTTTAGGCTATTTTTTATTTATTTTTTTAACTTGATACCTGAGATATGGTGCATGCAGCTATAGTCTTTGACTTGTATAGTAGATATCTGTGAGCTATAGGTCGCTCTTGACTAAAGCGCTTCATTTCGACATTAGTCGAAATAAAGCACTTTAGTCAATAATTCTATAATGAATTGCTTCAGAGGCGCCTTTTTAGGCTTGGTTGAAAGTAGTAATAAATGAAAACTCAAAACATACCTACTGTAGTTATTATCACTGCAAGTTAAAGGCCGAGAGGGTTGATTTATTGAATTAAAAAGTATAAAAAGCATGTCAAAGCTACAGAACCGTTTTCATACTGACAGAAATTGGTATTTCCTTGGTTTAGCTCCTTTTTTCTGATAATTTTAGCTCTTTTTTGGGGCACTTTAGCTCCCATTTTGATGAATCAGTGTTGGCAATGGCAACACTGTTTGGCGGAAACAGTAGTAAAAAAACTAAGTAAATTGCGAAAATAGAATGAGGCATTTTATTTAAAAAGAAACACTAGTTCCGCTTCTTTTCTAGATGACGCTGTAAGTACGTAGTTTAAATCTTTCAAACCACAGAGTAGTTTAAACATAAGAAAATGCTTAGACTACCTACAAAGAAATATCAAATTCAGTTGAGTGCACCACGAGTACATTGTCTGTAGGGGTCTGTAGTATCTCCTAAGTAGTCTGTGGTGCATTCTTATTAGGTAAATTGATGTACAGTAGATCTGCGAGATAGATAAACGTGAATATTATAAACGTTAAAATAAAGCCAAGGTATCCCGCAATGAAACTAAAAAAACTAAAGAGTTTAGAGTTGTCAGTCAGTATTGTGAATTTGTGCACATTTCCTTTAACCTGTGGTCTATGCTTGAAACAGTGACAGTGACAGATTTTAGCAAAAGCCTGGCGAACGACTGGCGCCATCTATTGAGTAATGCATAAAATACAATTTCTTTTTTTTAATAAAACACCTCATTGAGAAAATAAGTACATAGCAATATTACTTATCCCAACTTCCCAAGGGTTCCAAGGTGATGCCCTCCTTGTTTCTGACATCTTGTGTGTGATAGCTAGCTAGAAAGTCAACATTCACTTCATCGCATTCACGCACTGCTCTTCAGGAAAACAAAGACATGGTTGGACCTCTAGCGTTTATGAAGATCTTGCACTGCAGAAACAGTAATAACAAGGGTCAGGGAAATGCGCGACCAACGTTTTCAATACCTTCTATGAATTCTGCTTTAAAGCGAACTAAAGATCTAAGTACGGAAGCTGTGGCAACGCCACGAAAGAAAACTAAGAGTAATTTCAAAGCGAGTTATAAAATTGTAAAAACAGAAGTTGATATTGAACATTGTAGAGTTTGTCTAAGAGAAGGAAAATTTCCAATTTTTGGAGACACTGAAGACCTGGTTGATGGTCTCAAAATTATTGGAGGTGTAGATGTAAGTGTTGATGACCCTCATCCTAAATACCTATGTCAATCTTGTCATGCATTACTTCAAGGTGCATTATTGTTTAGAAAAACAGCTAAGCATTCTGATGAGTCATTAAAAAAAAGGGAACATCAAGAAACAATGGTTGAAATTGACGACGACTACAGCAACTTCTCTGATAATGAACTACCAACTGATATGCCAGAACAAAATACTAAATTTGCAAAGTTTCTGTCTTGCAAAATATGTGATCTACAATTTAGTTCATATAAAGAATACAATGATCACACAATGTCATCGGAGCATGAAAACAAAAAACATATGTGCCCAATTTGCAAGAACATGTATGTTCCCCACTATCTCAAAACACACATGGCTACTCACGATAATGTAGTATCTTATGTGTGCGATGTTTGTGGGAAATACTATAAAAACCAGTCACATTTCACCCGGCATCGCTTAACTCATTTCTACAGCTTGCCATTTCAATGTTCTCTATGTCCGTACAAGGGGCGGTTCAGTGAATCTTTAAAAATGCACATGAGGTCACATACAGGAGAAAAACCATACCAATGTGCGCAATGTCCTTCTCGCTTCATCAGCAAGAGCAATCTTAACAAGCACACACTGACCCATAAAAGAGAACAAAATTTCAGATGTGAAATGTGTGGACGAGGGTACTATACTAAGCGAGAGCTAGAATTGCACTTTAAAGTAGATCACATAGGTATCAAAGAACATGCTTGTAAAATATGTGGTAAAGCATTTGGTTATCGAAGCCAGATGATGAAACATAGTCTCAAAGTCCACAAGAGGGAGAAGATGAGAAGTGGTAGAATGCCAATTTATTTAAAGGTTGAAAAAATGAAGCAAGAAAATCTAAAAGATGTTGCAAATGAAACTGTACAACAAGACACGCAAGGAACTGAAGATATAAGTTAAAATTACATCAAATAATAAAAAGATGTTTGTATTTTAATGCAGTTTAATGCATAGACTTAGGATGTACAAGACCAACAATGACAGTTTGAAAATGGGACAAGAAGAAATTAGAATAGAATAAAATGCTTTATTGCACACCAAAAAATACACATGGATACATACATAACAATACGAATTATTTGACAAAAAGGTAGTACATTGGGTGGTCTTATCGCTTAAAGCAACCTCTTCCAGACAACCTTTGGATGGACAAAAACAGATTATGAATTAGGGAGGGAGGTAAATTGTGTGTGTTAAAAACTGTTGTTATGATTAAGATCTTGAATATTTGGGACACGTTAACTGTAGTATTTACTAGACATTGAACCTACCCATAGACTCCCATAGTTTTTTAAATAAAATAGCAGGCATTTTATTTACTGAGATCCTTCAAACTTTGAAGTATAATTGCTACACAAAAAAAACTTTAACACTGTAATATTGCGATATATCGGATGGAGCATTCTCAATCTACAAAATAAACAGGTTTTATATCCAGTTACTACACCAAAATTAACAAAATATGACTATTAATAATGCGATAAAATTTGTGACAAACTTGCTGTGATACATGCATTTGTTTGGGTTAGTATGTTTTGTAACATCACATTCACTTATGGAATAAGATTTAAAAGCTGCATAATTAGTATTTTGCACTTTGATAACGGAATTATGTGTACATGATCAATGTGATCTTCGTCATGAAACAGATTGAGCTGATGTGGGCTCTTCATGTGCTAGTACTCTGCTCTGACACATCCACCATTATTTCACTATCTATTTTCCTCTTGGGCATGTGTACTTGATTTGTACTTCTCGCTCCCACACTTCGTGAGTCTTTTGCAAGTAACAAAAAAATCTAACCCTGCGGTTTAATCATATGTTTAATCAAAATGAATCAATGCTTAAAATGTCCTGTCAACTTATTGCTTTTTTATGTAAATGAATGACGTGACGGGCTAGTCGTTCGCCTGATGTTAAGCGTCACTGCTGCCCACAACAGATTGCAGTATCACTCGGAACTCTAAACTAATACAGTTTCACACTGCACTGCACACATCATTCTGAGACATCACAACTACTAATAAGATAACTAGACTGCCAGATAAGTTGCTGATGTGAAATGACACAAGATGAAAATGAGAGCATGTTTAAGTATTGATTAACAAGTAATGTATAATATAAGCTATAATAATAAGTCAGGCTCCCAAGGAAAGTATGATGAACAGGTACCATTTCAGCTTTTAATTATTATCTGTTATGCAAAATGTCAACATTCAACTTGTAATAAATTAAAAATTATGAACATGACAAATGCACAAGACGTGCGGCGCCATCCATTCCTCATACGAGGAAAGAAAAAATAAAATTAAAAATATTTTAAATATATTATACTTTGATGTATGTATTAGTAGGTACCTACTCATTATTTATCATATTTATTTTACCTAATAATTCATATTCAGTTTTTTAAGATTAAATTTTTGTAAGTAGATATAGTAAAATACAGTGCTTGTCTTGTTATTTTACCAGTACCTGTAATGTTTAAATAATCAAATACCTACTATAACAACATTATATAATTATTATTATGTGGGAGCATAGAAAACTTCTCCAAAAAGTATAATTTTGTTTTTTTCTCTAATCTGTGCTACTTATAGATTAACGTGACTTAAACCCGACTTTTACTTAAATAGCTTCTAACTAGAATATAATGCAAACTTGACACTGGCTAAATACGCTGATCGCAAGCCAAACATAAAAAAAAATGCTAATTGAATTGTCAGCGTAAGCGGTTATATTCTCTTTGCTTATTATACTACCTTCTTAGATATTTGTCCAATTGACATACATCAATCAAAATTTAAATAAGATTTGCTGTCACTTGTGCTATTTAATTTTTCTCTATTTTGTCTCAATATAAATAAAACATGGCAAACGAAGCCGAAGAAACTGTTCGCAAACTCGCAACACATAAAGGAGTGGCCGGTGTCATTGTGGTCAACGGCGAAGGCATACCAATAAAGACAACATTGGAAAATCATGTCTCTGTACAATATGCTGGCCTTATGAGTGCTTTAGTGGATAAGGCAAAGGCTGTGGTAAGGGACTTGGATCCTACCAATGACCTGACATTCCTAAGGATTCGTAGCAAGAAGAGTGAAGTTATGGTAGCACCAGACAAAGAGTTTATTTTGATAGTTGTGCAAAACCCTGTTGAATGACCAAGGCCTGTGGCGATGAGGGCCACTTGTTTTCTATTTTACTATGTATGGTAATTGTGTTCTTGTTCTTAGTATAACTACTTTATTGTGGTAATTTTAATTTGTTACAATATAGAAAATAAAACAAATTGTATAATTTTTTAATTTATATTTGATTTAAAATTATACAGTCACTTAACTAACAATAGGAATGGTCTAAAATTGTCTAGTGCCAACTGCCTTGGCCTCCGCCACTACTGTAGCCCCCTCTCCCGAAACCACCTCCGCGGTTGCCGAAACCGCCACGGTTGCCGAAACCTCCACGGTTACCATAACCGCCGCGGCCACCGAAACCACCTCTGCCGTAACCGCCACCACCGAAACCGCCTCGGTTGCCGCCAAAGCCTTGGTTGCCACCAAAACCGCCTTGGTTGCCGCCAAAACCGCCTTGGTTGCCGCCAAAACCGCCTTGGTTCCCGCCGAAACCTTGATTACCACCAAATCCTCCCCGGGGTCCATTTGTGCCCCATCCCCTAGTGTTTCCTCTCTTGGGCCCATCGGATCGGAATATAGGCGTGCTCGATTCGCGTTGAATCTCGTAATCACCGGCTGTCATCACGCATAGTTCTCGAAGACAGTGGATTACCTGTTGAATACAAAATTTTATCAATGAAAAAAATCTTATCCCGATCTAGAGAGTTCAATGATCTCGAATTGTAACCAGTTCTCTACCTGATCTTGGAGTTCAACCATTTGTCTACCCATTCCTGAAGTTTAACCAGTTGTATACCTGATCGCAACGTTCTACATTATTTAGCCAACACAGCCTGTAGCTATGTAAGGCACACCTTTTCCACTGTGGGAATGAACTGTAGGGCTAGGTGAGGTTTAGATAGATACGCTCAAGCACGAGCCATCGCTAGGTTCAATCAGTTGTTTACCTTATCAGAAGTTTAAACATTTGTCTATTGATCCTGAAGTTCAGCAATTTGTTTACCTGATCTCGAAGGTTAACTAGTTGTCTACCTGATCTTGAAGTTGTTTGGCTAACAACCTTTTTTTTTATGTAAACGAATGACGTGACGAGCTAGTTGTTCGCCTGGTGTTAAACGACACGGCCGCCCATAACAGATTGCAGTGTCACTCGGAACTATAAATTAAAGTTTCGCGTGACACTGCGCACTGCGAACATCATCCTGAGAAATCACACAGTCTAAAAAAAGTTTTCTAGACTGTGAGATCAGTTCGTAAAGTCTCATTTGCCCAGTAATTTCACTAGCTACAATGCCCTTCAAACCGGAACACAGTAGTGCTTGCACTACCGCTTGGCGGCAGAATAACTGGCAAAGCGGTGGTACCTACCTAGACGAACTTTGCAGAAAAGTCCAACCACCTAGTAAAACCTGCGAATATAAGGCATACCTTTTCCTCTGTGGGAGTGAACTGCATGGCTGCATCAGGTTCGGCGGCTGCTCTCTCCACGATACGTTCGACCGCGGGACGCAGCGCCGCCACCAGGGCGGCGGAGCGCGGGGCCATGTCCAGGTTCAACCAGTTGTCCAGGCGGACCACGTTGTCTACCTATTGTTATAAGGCATGCGTTAGGGCAACGATCAGCAAATAATTAGTTGAAATAAACCAACAGACCTGAGACATAATTATCTATACTATAGTGATGACTTATGGAACTGATGTTAGGAATACATACTCCTTTTATATTGTATCCATCCTCAGAGTACCTATATAAGCTATGGTAGGTTGCTATAGCGACGGTTAATCTGTTATTGTCATTCCTTTATTATTCGATCTACTACAAGTTAATATATTTTGCTGTTATATTTTGTTAAAGCTGTTTTGTGTTATTCACACCATCCCAGATACTCCTACCGCCTCTCCCTTACTTTAATAACTGAGACATGGTCTCTGTTGGCCTCATCATCATTAGTAAGCTCAAAATCGCGCAGCGAGCTAATGAGAGAGTCATGTTCGATGTTTCCCTGCGAGATCAGATCCGCAGGAGAACTAAAGTGACCGATACATCTCTTAGAATAAGCAAGTTGAAATGGCAATGGGCAGCCACATCACTCGTAGAACTGATAACCGATGCGGAAGAAAAGTTCTCGAGTGACGACCACGAACCGGAAGACGCAGCGTAGGCCCCCATTAGGTGGACCGACGATCTGGTGACAACCGCGGAAAGCCACTGGATGCAGGCGAGCAGCCGCTCAAAGTGGCGCTGTGGGCAAGGCCTATGTTCAGCAGTGGACGTCTTCAGGCTGTTGATGATAATAATTTATACTAGTGTGATACGTACCCACTCAATTTTCCTGCATGCAAACAGTAGTAAATGCAGTGGCGCCACCATTGTAGTTTGCTTGCAGCTGATGGCGCGCGTGCGCACTTTCTCTCCGAACACGAAGAGTGGCGACGGAAACCGTTGTTCAAGGTTACTGCAGTTTACCGACGTCTTGTGGATCAAGGCTGGCTTGCCTTCTGTTGTTAGTACCTAAAGGAAAAATGTAAATTAATTTAAAACGTGAACTGAACAATCAATAACAATATCTACACTTATAATAAAACTGTGACAGGCCCAATTCTATACATTGAAGATATTTCGAAAAATTTGTTTGGAGGTCTCTAAGTATAATCGATACTAAAGCCAAAACTGATATTATTTAATTGTTGTCTGTCTGTCTGTATCTTGGCTGAGCATCACGCCGAAACTACTGAATGGGATTCAAATGAAACTTGGCATCATTTGAGTCTATTACGAGGTAGGCTATAGGATACTTTTAATCCCGAAATTCAGCACGGTTCCCTCGGGAGAATGGACTTAGTCGTAATTAACGCATGGTCCGATTCTTTTTTGTTAGAGAGGAGGTACTTTAAATATTAGCCCATAAATATTTCAATGTCGTCGGTTTTGTGGTTCAGAAATTACAGATAACCTTCAGTATTAGGTCTAAAGCCACTCCTATCCTGTACTATGGGAAATGTATTCTTGTAGCTTCTTCTTCACAGGAGGGCATGAGCTGTAAAAATCGACATACCTCTTCTCGGTATATTCCCAGTTGCCCCCACATGGTTCGCCCCCGGGTGGCAACTGGGAATACAAATACCCAGTTTCCACCCGGTGGAGACTGGGAAGCAATTGCCCCCACTTCATTCCCCGTACATTGCTGCGTAGATCGCCAACCCCTTCATTAGTGTCCCAATGTAATCTATACATTGTTCTTGGGCGGAGGGGGGGCAAGTAAGGGGGGGGGGGGGGGGGGGGGGGGGGCGGATATACCCTCTTCTCTCGAGTAAACATTCGGTTCAGATTCAGATTTTTTATTTGCATAAAATGTGAGTCAACAATAGGTTCTCAACATAAAAAAGGTACATACACGTTTCGCTTTTGTCTAAGCGAGCAAACATAATAGTTAGATGCTGTAGTACAGTACATACATAACATAAAAATAATTATATTAAATTCTAAATAAAATCAATTTTAATTATGTCATTTCTAATTATGATTTTATATAAAAATTTGTCATTCAAATACTTAAGCCTTACCAGCTAATAGGAACCGCTTTAACTTAAATATGCTTATATTCAAACTGTCTAATATATCTATTAGAAGATGATTACAGATCCGCAGTGCCATCCAAAAAACACTTTTATTAATCTGTCCAGTCCTGTTCATCGGAAAACCAATTTCACGATTACTTTTTAGTTTGTTGACCAATAAACGATCACGCGGATCACGTGATAGAACATTTCTTGTGTTTTTATTGGTCAACCGCTTTCTCCAGAAAACAGGTATATCGATTTCTACAACTCATGCTACCCCTGGTTTCACTTACTTTTCTCTTCCCCTGATGAAGACAGACGTTAGGGTAAAGCCCCATGCACATGAGAGCGATGACCATATCCAAGTTGGGGTCGGGACCGGTCGGGATCCAACGCTGGGAGATGCAACACTCTTCAGGGAAACCTATCGCTGTTGTCAGGATGTCTGTAAATAACGTTAATCACCGTCAAGGAATGTTAAACGTACGACACTCCTGCGCTTTTTCAAGCAGCTTCAAAAATAGGAGGCGGTTTATCAATTGGGTCGTGTTTTTTTTTTATTGTTGTTTCCTCATATCTCCTTCATTTATAAACCGAAAAAATAATTAAAATATTGTTATGTATTTGCTCTTGAATTATAGCTAAGAACACGCTCGATAAAGTCATCTTGCAAAAAAAGTTATTTCACAAAAAAAAACAAGTTAACTTCACCCCTGGATCAACCGTTTGAGAACCACATCAACAGCTTGAAGACGTCCACTGCTGAACATAGGCCTCCCCATAAAACCATAAAACGCCACTATAGACCCTTATTATAGGGGTTTGGCATTATCACCACGCTTGACAGGCGGCTTGGTGACCGCAGATTTCAATGTACCGAGGAGAATGCTGCTGCTCATTCCCTGAATATTCCCTTAGCAGTCTCTTACGGCACCCACGGGAAGAGATGGGGTGGTCCTATTCTCACATAGCGCCAGGACCACACGGCTTAGACATTAGATATTGTTACCTTGCGTACAATAGAGAGTTGATCTATATATCTTATAACACCCGTGTTTGGTCGAGGTTAAAAAGAAGCGGCGTGGAGTACATTCATATTTTTTTTACGTCTAGCGAAGTAGCATTCGTCCAAATTTTTTTTATTGTTTGGTAGGCATGCGTTTGACCTCTATCTCACTTGATGGTAAGTGGGTATGGAGTTTAGAAGATACCTGTTCACTGTTAATTTGAAGACTCGAAAATATTTTTTTCCCTACACATATATGTTATTATGTAGCTTAAACATACTGACAATACGGTCGAAAATAGCTTGTACAGTGTATACTCACTAATTAGCTGGTATTTAGCTTCGGATGTAACCCTTAGTGTTGTCTGCTGAACTCCTTTCCACTCGCACCACCTCAGTTCTGCATCTTCTCCTTTCGCGTGCTCTCTTTCCCACATCTGAAGACAATTGTATGATGTTGATAAATCGTTCATTTTCTGTTCTTTTCAAAAATACATAACATTAAGGACTCGTGTAATTGTCGACTTAACAGCCTTCTTAAATCGGCCATCCATACGTTGGCGATTGCCTTCACTCGGTAGCAACGACGGCCAACCATCGGCCAACCCAAGCGGCCAACTATTCAAATATTGTTACTTAAAAAAAAAAACAATAGTCCATCTCCATAATTAGCCATCCATTGTTTCTAAAAATTGAACCTCTAATGGGGTCAAATGGGGTACTAGAGATAGTCATGTGTGACTTTAAAGTGGAATTATGTATATACAAACTAATTGGTTATGTGCACCCTGTCCTTCACTACTTCGTTAGATTCTCTTCATCGATAGGTTGCCTAGAATAGAACGCTTTAAGCAATAAGATCACCAACTATTGAAGAGTTTATCTATCCATCCTATCTTGAGGAAACGCGGGTAAAACCGTGGGCTACTTGTATAGTCATGTATATATAGCCGTAAGAGTCAATTCAAATAAGGCGAAAAAAAGCTCGAGCACTTTTTGAGTGGTAATTAAATATCAACCTTATTCCATTTAGACATATGCAACATTCTTATTGGACAAGATTTTAATGTTGCATACTATATTTTTATCTTTCAAAATTCTTATTAATAATAGAAACCCAATCTAGTCTCACCTGGAAAGCGTTAAGCATAGCGACATGATCCGAAGCCCTATCCCCGGCCAACGCCCGCTGATGGCCGGACAAGCGGCGCCGCCCCTCGCGCAGGTCGAATATCTCAGGGAACGTGGTCGAGTTGGCGGCCATCGTGGTCAACGCGTCGCCAACTCCCAACACGAAGCCCAGTACCATCATCTTGCCGAGACGAGGCTCTGAAAATGGTATCATTAGAAATGAACTTGTATTTGAAAAGCTGCGTTGTTACAGGTTTTTTTTGACGGGCAATATTATCATATTTTGTAACGTACTGAAATTAGAAAACCGTTTCGAGGTTATCCCCTTACTTCAGCTAAAGAGCTCATGTAATAAAAATGTTCGTTTTAGTCGAAGTCGATTTGGTCACCTAGAACCACAGATAACCCCCAATAGATACCGCATGAAAGACGACGACCGCGCACCACGCATTGGCGTAAATGGTTCTATATAAATCGCCGCTTCGCAGCACGGCCTTAGTTTCGACCAATTATTAGAGTTCATTATTAGGGCGTCACTCGAAACAGCCAATAATAGCGCATTGGCTCCAGTCCCCGCAACCCGCGCCTTCCGCCAGTGTCGGTGAGCTAGGATCCGAACATAAATCCCGTAATGCGGTATCTATTGGGGGTTATCTGTGCCTAGAACGAAACGACCACCAGTACTATTGTCCCTACTCTCACTATACAATCGATTTCGAAACAACACTCACAATATCAGTTTCTTTCAGTAACTCGAAACAAATAAATTATATAATAAATATCTCGATCATAAACAATATTTTAAATACGTGTCTGTTATTTTAAAGGTACCTTACCGAAAGCGAAAAACGGACCCCCTTTCCTACTAAGGCTCCCCTGTCCGTCTATCTGTCTGCCTGTCCGTCTGTCACCAGGCTGTATCTCATGAACCGTGATAGTTAAACAGTTGAAATTTTCACAGGTGATGTATTTCTGTTGCCGCTATAACAACAACAAATACACACAAAAAAACAACAAAAAAAACACCAGAATAAAATAAATATTTAATAGGGCTCTCATACAACAAACGTGATTTTTTTGCTCGTTTTTTACAGATAACCCTACGGAACCCTTCGAGCGCACTTGAGCTTGCTCGCACTTGGCCGGTTTTATTTAACTAACTTTTAATACAACTATTTAACTTACCAATAGGTAGTTTAGCGAGTATAGTCCCCAAAGGAGTGAGCGCATCGTTGGCATCGAGACACCCGAGCTCTCTCAAGAGTGCCTCCGCTTCAATCACAGCATCCAATGGTGGGGGCTCCGGGGCTTTCGACAAGAAGTGACCTATGCTTCCCAGGCGTAGTAACTTGATGCTGGAATATAATATAATACAAACATTTAATTCCTTATACACCGAGTAACGATTTCGACCCGCACTTGGCCGGTTTTGACATTGATAATGACACTGACATGAGTCTTTTTTAACGGGTAATGTGCTTTTATTCTTTAAACTAGCTACACTATCTACTACAAAGAACATTACAGACTGTAGCCGCGATGGTCTTATGAGATAAGTTCAATAGACTCCGGCGTAACTTCGCGGAAGTTCACAACACATTAAAAAACTTAATTTATTTGGATGTAGTGAAATTTAAAAAAATTTTTTTTTTGTAAACTGATTGAAATGTCACATGTCAAAATAATGTTGCCATCTTCTAAATCGTAGTTATGGATCTAACTCAGCTGTTCATCACAAATCAGGCAGGAATTTCGATTTTAAAAAGTGTTTAGAAGATTTTTTTTTTGTTTGGGAGGCTTGCGCTTGACCGCTACGTCATCTGATAGTAAGTGACGATGCGGTCTAGGGTGCGCTTGCCTAGAAGTTACCTATCTGTTCACTCTCGATTTGAAGACTCCATGATTGTAAATTTCGGGAAATACAGACGTAATATAAAACAATGAAATAGATCTTTAAACTGAAATGAATCAGTGAACTTTTACCATAGCACTCTTTTTTACAAGAAAAAGTGGCAACACTCACTCGTAATGTCATTTTACTAGGTCTAATAGCAAATGGGGTATAGATATAGGGTTTTATATAAATATTTCTGCATCACTTTTTTACTGACCTGAGGGCAAGCTCGTGCAATGGAGTTCGGAACATCTCAGCGGTTTGATGTTCCTCTAAGCGTTCGAATCGCGCGCGTGCGCATAATGTGAAGCATACGCCGGGACGCACTCGCCCCGCTCTACCCTTTCTCTGTAATAAAACAAAACAAATACAATTCATATCACAGACATGTAATACTACACAGTAAGCAGACCTAACATTATCTTCACTACTACATAGACGAGAATAAATAATATATCCATTAATTTCACTCTTATTAAAATCTGCTATCTTTATCTGTTTCCTTTTTGCTGTTGCAACACATACGCACCCATGGACAGAAAGGAACGCGTGCCCAAAACGCAATCTTGTTACCATAGAAACAAGTCACAGAAATGAAATGACGTCATAAACAAACAACGTGCGGCCTGTTTTTTTTTGCAATATTTTTGTGTTATAACTGATATTAAATGCTACAAATACTAAAATAAAATGGTAAAACGTAGTGCGCCTTTGCGCGACGTTTCATATAGGGAAACACCCGAATTATCTTTTCACCAGTAATTTTTGATGTGCATGTCACTGTGTGCGTGAAATTTGCATGTTGTAAAAAGTGGCATGCAATATTTCTCTTATGTTAAGTGTGCTTACTATAGTATATTTTTTATTCGGGAAAATTGCCTTTATTACTCAAGCTAACTACTACAATAATAAAAACTAAACTAAACTAAACTAGCTACACTACCTACAAAGAACACTTATGGACTGTATAATAGCCGCGATGACCTATAGACAGTCCAAGTGCTCCAGCCCACTACCGGTAGGTAGCGTACCCAACATGCTGGCCGCATTGCCACGTTGAATTGCAATGCTGATGCGTTGGGCCAAATAAGTGCCAGCATTTCGGTCACGCGTCGCATCGACCAGGCGCTCTGATAGACTTTGGATAGACCATAGTATTAGATGTCTGTGTTACATATACAAAAACTGTTTGTGTACATGAAGACAGATACAGAAAGAATTTTTTTTTTTAAATGTAAATGAATGACGTGACGAGCTAGTCGTTCACCTGATGTTAAGTGACACGGCTGCCCGTAACAGTTGCAGTGTCACCCGGAACTTTAAAACAAAGTTTCGCGTGACACTGCACTGCGCACGTCATCCTGAGACATCACCCAGTCTAGTAATCAGATTACTAGACTGAGTGATCAGATCATAAAGTCTCATTTGCCCAGTAATTTCACTAGCTACAATGCCCTTCAAACCGGAACACAGTAGTGCTTGCACACTACTGCTTGGCGGCAGAATAACTGGCAAAGCGGTGGTACCTACCTAGACGAACTTTGCACAAAAGTCCTACCACCTAGTATCTTACGAGCCCCATTTTTTATTGGAGGTCAGTTGAAAAACTACAGAAACGTATTTTACGAATTTGTTCTTAAAGCATTTATTTTTTAAATTTTGCTTATGGTAGGTATAAATTAAGACTTTAGTTAGAAGCCAGAAAGAAAAACAAATCGGCTTATTCCGTTGCAAGGAAGTTAGGGTGCACCTATTAGTAGATAAGTATTACAAAAAACTGTATTCATTGACCATTTTATTCCAAATTCCGTTTCTTAATCTGTTGATTACGTTGCAACAAGTTACAAATAGAAAAAACTGATTATTTTGATCAACTCACCTGTTCCAAGTTAGTCCTGCTGGCCCATACCGTGGCGTATGACGTCATGTTGTTGTGTGACGTGAACAGCTTCACCTTCGCCTTGCACGAGTCTATGACGTAGACGACGTCATTGATCGTCACCGACGTCTCGGCTATATTCGTTGATAGGATCACCTGAGTAGTTTATTATAATATTTAATTATTTATTTAATTTATAATATTTCGTGGTTTTGAAAATCCTCCCTTTGGGATGAAAGAAATGTCCTGATGAATATACTAAAATTGTGAAGGTGTGGGGCGAGCCGGGGAAGCGGGAAGGGTAGAATGACACTTTTTATCGAAAACCTTCAGGATTACGATGACTTCTACGAAAATTAATACTTTAGAAGTTGCTTGGTAAAAAAAAAAACATACAACCGAATTGAGAACCACTGCATTTTTTGAAGTCGGCTTAAGATTTTGCCTGCGCGGGTAAAGAAGCGTGGCCCGTTACGTAGACATATTACCTTGGTCATCCCAGGTGGCGGCGTCACAAACACTTTCTTCTGATCTTCCCTCGGTATCTGACTGTGTAACGGCAGCACCACAAACTTGGAGGTGTCCCCGAACATGCTGTGGTTCGAGAGATGCTTCATCAGAGCGAAGATCAGGTTCCATCCGGGAAGGAAGACGAGAACTGCTCCATCTCCGCCTAGATTGGCTATGTAGACGAGGATGGCTTCGATCAGCTCGAAGCTTAGCTGCAGAAAAGAAAATGTCGTAAAAAGAGACATTCCAAAATATAATAGGCCACCTATGTGTACAATACCTCAAAAACAAGAAAACTTTGAATAATTCAAGAAAAATAATAACAATTAGCACTGTTGTAACATTATTTTTAAGCCATTAAAGATGGCTTAAAAATAATATTCGATGCATATTTAGGCTAGAATCGGCTAGATTATCAATATGAATAGGTGTTGTATGCTCTACCCGCCATGATGGTTTAGCGGTTTAGCGTTGCGAGCAATGAACATAATATCTTTTTTTGTTAGCCAAAAACTAAATATTTCAATGAAAAATGGATAGTACAAAACATCTCTATAATATCATAACCGATTTTATAATATAGCGACATACTAGGTGGCCAAGACTCCAAACATTTCTGGAACGTCTCTTTTACTTTATCTATACGTGGAAAATGAGATCTACTGCGATCACCAAGACGCGTGGAATTCCCAAGAGAAGTGGAACTCTTTACCAGCATCTGTTTACGAATAGCTATGAATAGTCTCAGTGAAACATTGTGATTTTTGACAGTTCAAATCGCGCCAATTCGAAATTCATTTCGGGCGGTTTTTTTATAACTAAATAGACCCGCATTTGATCGCAATCCCACCTGATAGAAAGTGAGGACGCGGTCTACGATGGTACATGCTTGCCTAGAAGATACCTATTCACTCGCGACTTGAAGAGCTCCAGATTGTACTTATCGGGAAACAAAGACGCTGGTAAAGTATTCCATTCCTTCGCTGCTCGAATTATAAATGTCGAGTCAAACCGCTTTGTGCGAATCGATGGAATATTAACCATAAATGAATGGCATGTAGCTGTACGTCTTGTCGTCCGATGGTGAAATTCACAGAGAATAGATTTTTGCAGACTTCTTATGTAAGACAAGGAATTCGCGTGGTTTCGCAGTAAGGTATCGTAAAGTCGTCATACAAAATTAGAGCCCAGGATGTTTTCAAGGGGGTGCACAGGGTGAACGGGTTTCTTATAGACGAGCGTGCGACAAAGTCGAATACATTGTCACTTAACTACAGACGAAATGTGGAATCATTTGGGAGAAAAAGTCTTTAAACAGCTAAACTCTTGCACTAACTTACATCTTTCTCTGACAGTTGCGACATAGAATTGGCAGTCTGGATCGAGTAGTCGTTACCCAGTTGACAGTTCTTGTTCAAGTCCTCGTCTTGCTCGTCGACTCCAAGTCCTAAAAACACCCATCAAAATGATTAATTAATAACCTTTCACATGATCGTCGGTCCACCGAGTGGGGAGCCGGCCTACGCTGCGATGGATGCGGGAGGCGAGCAGCCGCTCAAAGTGGCACTCTCTGGGGAAGGCCTATGTTCAGCAGTGTACGTCTTCAGGCTGTTGATGATGACTAAAAGGAAATTGTTGACTGTTTGTTTTTTTGTGTGGTTTTCACACAACAACGGCTGAACAGATTTGGACGAAGATTTGCGTATCGTAAACCGAGACTGCTGAAAACCAAAACGTAGTATCTAACCTTCATCGTCATCCTCATCTTCATCCTTATTGTTGGCTCTCTTGCCGCTCGCTTTGCGCTTGCGAGTCTCAAGTGGCGGCACGAACTTGGTCAACTCTATGGCGTCTTCTAGGAAGTATTGCTGTACGGGGAACGTACGTCCTGGGACCTGCGAAACCACTTTTTAGTTATATATCTTCTTGCATTTGATAATTGCTGTAAGAAATCACACTTAAAATAGGTCGTAAACCATGGAACAAGGAGAGGAATGCCAATACACCAAGAAAACAGCGTAGATTTTGCAACAAATTCGTTCCGCAGTTCGCAGTTTAATGAGTTCAGTAAATCCGAACGAGATCGCAGACTCGTAGCCTTAGAGCTCCTTGCAACAAAATCGTTCCGCAGTTCGCAGTTCAATGAGTTCAGTAAATCCGAACGAGATCGCAGACTCGTAGCCTTAGAGCTCCTTGCAACAAAATCGTTCCGCAGTTCGCAGTTCAATGAGTTCAGTAAATCCGAACGAGATCGCAGACTCGTAGCCTTAGAGCTCCTTGCAACAAAATCGTTCCGCAGCTCGCAGTTCAATGAGTTCAGTAAATCCGAACGAGATCGCAGACTCGTAGCCGTAGGGTCAATTCACATAGAGCGGCAAAATGCTCGAGCAGTTTTTAAGTGCTCTTGGAATATAAACCTTATTCCATTTAAACAAAGCTGAAAACAGTACGCAACATTAAAATCTTACATATTTTAACGTTGCATACTACTTTCAGCTTTGTCTAAATAGATTAAGGTTGATATTCATATAGCACTAAAAACTGCTCGAGCATTTTGCTGCTCTGGCTGAATTGAGCCTTAGAGCTCATTGCAACAAAATCGTTCCGCAGTTCGCAGTTCAATGAGTTCAGTAAATCCGAACGAGATCGCAGACTCGTAGCCTTAGAGCTCATTGCAACAAAATCGTTCCACAGTTCGCAGTTCAATGAGTTCAGTAAACCCCGAACGAGATCGCAGACTCGTAGCCTTAGAGCTCATTGCAACAAAATCGTTCCGCAGTTCGCAGTTCAATGAGTCTAGTAAATCCGAACGAGATCGCATCGTTATCGTCATATATCGATCGTTCGGATTCACTGAACGAAAGGAGTTACTGAACGAGATTTGATGAACGAGTTCACCAAGGTCAACGATTTTGAGTCCAATCCATTTTGTTCACTGAGTCATCATCATCATCATCAACAGCCTGAAGACGTCCACTGCTGAACATAGGCCTCCCCCAGAGCACGCCACCTTGAGTTTAATTACACTTTTACAAATGTTCAATAGGTAATTTTAATCTTATATCTGATTCTATTTTAATTTTCTTTGTCTTTTGTGTTTTTGATCTTTGTGTTTTATTATGTAAAAGGACATGCCCAGTGTAACAATGTGTTATAAGGCCAATAAATATTTCTATTTGTATTTCTATTTCTAAGTCTACAAGAAAGACCTCTCTTTTTGTCGACAGCAGACTACGTACCTCGATAACGGGACAGTTTCCGAAGTACTGCGTAAACAGCGTAGTATCAACTGTGGCCGACATCAGTATTATCCGTACGTCAGGATAAGTATGCGCCATATCACGGAGTAATATAAGAGCGAAGTCTGTGTCCGCATCGCGTTCGTGAACCTGGGGAGTGGGTAAGTTTGGTTATAAGTCTGACCATAGCAGGCAATGGACAACATCTCATTTTTTGCATAGTACCGAAATTAGAATTTCTCGAGTAATTATTTAAAAACAAAGTAAGGATTTATGATGTCGACGTTTGAAGCCTTCAACAATGACAGAATGACAGTTCTAAATAACCAGCCAAGTGCGGGTCGGGCTCGCGCTCGAAGGGTTCCGTACCATTGTCTATAAAACGGGCGAAAAAATCACGTTTGTTGTATGGGAGCACCTTAAATGTTTATTTTAATGTTGTTTAGTATTTTTTGTTATAGCGGCAACAGAAATACATCATCTGTGAAAATTTCAACTGTCTAACTATCACGGTTCATGAGATACAGCCTGGTGACAGACGGACAGACAGACAGAACCCCTAAAAGACTTCAACACCAAGGCGTTTTGTTCTTTCTGGCTTTTAGGTTAAGTCTTAATTTACCCTCAATACATTCATTTAAAAATAAATGCATACTAAACAAAATTTTTTAAAATAAAAATATATGAAAATAAGTTGTCTATTAATTTGCAACTAATTTTTAATAAAACCAATAAAAGTGGGAGCTAAAATTTGAAAAGAAAAATAAAAACATCAATTAAGTCACTAATTTTTTAACCATCAGGCGGGCCGTCAGCTTGTTTGTCTGTCCGTATTATAAAAAAAAAACCTCTTAAAATTCAAACAAAATTCTTACCTCATCAACAAGCACGTGGCTGACTCCCCTCAACCCTCCTTCGAGTTTCCTCAGTAGAACGCCGACCGTACAGAACATCACCGAGCCGTACGGCCGCGGGAGAACCGACTCGAAACGTACGGAATACCTGTACATAATTATAATAATCAATAACTAAAATTTGCTGGAGAAACAGGAAGAAAATTTGCTGGAGAATCAGGAAGAAAATTAGCTGAAATCCTAAAAACACGGCATAGAAAAACAAACCGTATTATTATGGACAAACACCACCACCACCATTAAGGTGGAACGTTTCACTAGCGCGACAAATTCAAATTTTCTTGCGTTCTATTGCCAATAATAGCTTAATTACTCAAGGTGATTACATGAAAACTATTTTTGCGAAAATAAATAGAATGTATCAACAAATTACGATTAAAAGTATCTCCTAGATATCAATGGTTTAGCGACAAATGGCAATAAACAGTTTTCTTCTTAGTTTTTCAGTCTATTGCCATTTGTCGCTAAACCAATGATAAGTAGGTGATACTTTTAATTGTAATTTATTGATACATTCTATTTATTTGCGCAAAATTAGTTTTCATGTAATCACGTTGAGTAGATAAGCTATTATTGGCCAAAGAATGCAAGAAAACTTGAATTTGCCGCGCTAGTGTAACGTTCCACCTTAATGTGGTATTTTATGGTTACCTGTTTTTTTTTATTCAAACTTAATGGCAGCTGTGAAACTCTCCGCAGTAGCAAAAACTAGATGTACGCGGGCAGTGGCAAGCGGTGAGAGCAGCGTACTGCTTGCAGCACACTTCACAACCGCCATTGAGTTTGAATCACACTCTAATTCTGAACTTTAGCTTCATAAAAGTGCGGAATGTCCCAGGCCTGTTAGTCAAAACTATCAAATAATAAATATTACCCAACACTGTTCCCCAGATCCTCGCATCGTTCGTTGGCGACGCGTTCTGCGACACTGATAGCGGATATACGGCGCGGCTGCGTCACGCACACGTTGGCCCATGCGCCTTGACCGCTCGCTATGTAGTCATCCAGGATAAATTGGCACACCTGACAGGTAATCTTTAATTACTGACTAATACTGACTGATATATGACAGCAATGGAGGAGGCTCATGGTTTCAAGAATAATTCGTTAGCAACACATCTTGACTTTGTAGTCATCAAGGATGAATTGGCACACCTGACAGGTAATATTTAATTACAGGCTGATTATTATGACAGCAATGAAGAAGGCTCGTTGTTTCAAGAATCATTTGTTAGCAACGCATCTTGACATGACCACTAGCTATGTAATCATCAAGGATGAATCGGCACACCTGACATGTTATGTTTGTTAAATTAAAAACAAAATGGAGAAGGCTCTCATAATTTTCAGATTCTAGATTCATTTGCTAGCCACACAATTTGGAGATACTGATAGCGGATATGAGGCGCGGTTGAGTCACGCATATGTTGGCCCACGCGCCTTGACCATAGTCATCCAGGATGAGTTGGCACTCCTGACAGGTAATGTTTCAACATTGTCAACTTTAAATTACCTATTCAACGACATCCCACATGTTGGGGGTTCGGCATGTATTTTGTTATCCCCTATTTGGCTATTTATATGTATGCTATCTCTATAAAACAATATAAGACTATTTTCAGACGGACAGACTAGACAGATACGGCGAACTTCTAAGGGTTCCCTGTAGTACGGAACCCTAATAAGATCATGTGCAGTCTACGCCACTTTGCAGAAGTGTGACTTCGACTACTAGACCGGTATTACACATATTACTACGCTGTTGTGAAAAAGTATAGAGAAAATTATTTATAATTAAGATAAGATAAGATAAATTTATTGCCAGAATAAAAGTTACAATTTTGTTACATATACATGAACCGCAAGAATATACATTTCCGTCAAATTAAACTTAACTATGAGCTCCAAACTAAGCACGAGGCCTGTATCTTGGAACTCTGATTTACCTAAACAAAATATATAATTATGGAAAAAAAAACAGTAAATAACTAAGAAGTGAATTTTGTGAGTGGCAACAAAAAGAGGACCTAATTTTAAGACTAAAATTTACAAAATTAAAAAGGTATCATAGGTACGCTTAAAACGTACTTATGTGGAAACTAATTAATACAAAAATAAAATAATTATTACGTATGACTAAAAAAAATGAAACCTTATTGGGTATAATTTGTATATAGTATTTTTAACTGCATGTTGACTAAGGAAATAATGATTTATCCTCCTCCCTTCTAATTTTGCGTGCCCGACAGGGTCCACGATAAACTAGTATTTAAAAACAAACATCTGTAAACAACATTGTGGAATGCAATTAAGGTTAAACGTTTCCCATACAAACTTTGCTTGACTTAGATTCAGTTCCTGGTGTGATTTAAAAGTCGCCATAACTTAACATAGCCCTTATTTAGGCTTGTGTAGCCGCAAAATCAATAACATTATTGTATAATAGCTAGGAAGTATATTATTTTAGCCTAGTAAATTCGACAAATTTTACATTTGTAGTGGTGCATTGTGCGTGCGACGTTGTCAGTTTGTGCGTGGTGTAAGCAAGTACACATTACTTTGTGAGAGCAGAGCGGCGCTATGTCGCAGCGCGCGACGTTGCCGATCCGTGTCCGTGTAACACAAAATCGTAATAACAAAATAATTCAAACTGTGAGGTATTCAACTCAGTGCTGCCAGAACTTTCCAATTGTACATTTTGAGTTACTTATGATAATTATACCGTTACACCCCCGCTATTTATCTGATTGTATACTATTGGAAATTTTCATAGAGATTACGTATAATTTCTATTGTAGACGCGTTTCCTTTGAAAATGTCATTCATATCAGCAAAGAAAAGTGTTTTGCAAGCTGTATCACTTTTATCAGGAAAGGCAATTACAAGATCCAAGAAACTTTTTGACCGCTGTGCACTGGCAACACAAATTCAGAGTCTGTCGTCTGTTTTAGGTTAGGTATACTGTTTGTATTTTGTAAGTTTGCTGAACAGAAAAATGAATACACCTAACTTATCACAATCGAGTATAAAACTCCTTGATATTCTGGGCCTAAAAGTAACCGAAAACGGGTTCATGCTCAGCTCAAGCGTTTCCATGGCGAAGATGTTTCGTAAGTGTTGAACCTATACACATAAATAGAACTATTTTTTTTAGTACAAAGACTATCCTAGATTCCGAGTGCTTCGTCCCTACTTACTTATTTCTTTTTTTACAGACGGGCAGATGCATTGCAAAAAATCTAAGCCTACCATAGGTACCTAGTTAGAGGTTAGAAATTCAGTAGTGTTTCAGGTTGCCAAGGAAAAGACGTTTTTCCACTTATATTCATAGATGGAAGACTGAAAATGAATGAAAATCACAATTATTATTACCAGGTATGTGGATGTGGATATTTGGATATGCAGTGTGAATACAAATGGATAATATTACGTTAGTACAGAAAATGTAATCAATATAGCTTTGAGAATCAGCAAGTTGAAGTGGCAGTGGGCAGGCCACATCGTTTGTAGAACTGACAACCGATGAGGAAGAAAGGTTCTTGAGTGGCAACCATGAACCGGAAGACGCAGCTTAGGTCGGCCCCACAAGGTGGACCGACGAAGTGGTCAGAATCGCGGGGAGCCGATAGATGCAGGAGGCAAGCGGCTGCTCAAAGTGGCGCTCTTTGGGGGAGGCCTATGTTCATCAGTGGACGTCTTCAGGCTGATGATGATGATGAAAGAAAATGTTGATGGTGTTGGCAAAAAAGTGCAGTACCTCTATATAATAAATAATAAGTAAAAACATGTCATAATGTAATATAATGTTTTGTCAATTGTTATATACCTACTCAAGACATTATGCGGCTATAGAAATGAGAAGTGGTAATACGAAAGAAATATGTACTCGGAAAACATAAACCTCCTTGCGTAGCTGGGTAAAAATAAAGACTTGGTAGCGAAACATTTTCTATGTTCTAGCTTATGGTAATGCATAAAATCTTATGTGTTTGAAATAAATATTCATATTCTTTGGATTACAGGTACAAGGCCAGGCTAAGGGTGACAAAAATGCAGAAATATTACTTTGTGTGCTTCATTTCACCAGTGCAACCACTGTGTTAGAAATACCAAGAGACGAAGATTTTATTGAGAAGATGGTCCAGAAATCATCATTTTATAAAAAGTGCGTGCTGCCAAAAATCTTACTGAGAAGAGTAAAAAATAAATGCTAAATGTATAGATTTATAATAATTGAAAATAAATCTTTTTGAATGTAATCTGGACTTTTATTTTACTTTTCAATCTAGTGCGTACACTAAGCTAAATTTTCACCTAATAATAGCAATTATTGATATTATTACTCAGCGCAATAGATAGCCAATATATAATGTTTAAAAGTTATAGCAAAATAAAACCATGAGTATTGAGATTCGAACTCGAGTTACACGATTGCAAATCTACCAATGTTACAACTGCGCCATTTAGAAGCTTGACAATGTGGCCAATTTCACAATACACTAACTTCAGTTTTACTTTCTGCTTATGTGTGCGTTATTCGATTACATTATACAGGAATTGGATTTTGATTGACTTACACTCAAAAGTGTAGGTATTACTAGGTTCAACTATGTCTAATATATGCTAAGAACACAATCAAAAACCCGCAAAATAACTTAAAATGAGTTTATTTCTTGTTATTTATCGTAAAATATATAAAAACATGTTTTCGGGGAAACAGCGCCATCGCGCGGATTTTGGTGCTTAGCAACACCTGACATTTAACCTTAAACCATTGAAATTGAATCGCTGCTCAAGACAAGATTTCATTCAACCAAGTGATTAATTTGTGAATAAAATATAGACTTCAGCAGCGATCGACCAATGAGCACTGTTCTGTAATAGCGCCCTAGATTTTTAGACATAAATATTCTAAGCCACCGGCTAAATTCGCAAATCGCACAAGCGAAACCAAAGAATAGAAATGGAATAAAATGAGAAATTATAGAGCCCTTTTTAAATAAATAGAGCCGCATTTGACCGCAATCTCACCTGATGGAAGGTGACGACGCGGTCTACGATAATACATGCTTGCCTAGAAGATACCTATTCATTCATTCGCGACTTGAAGAGCTCCAGATTGTACTATACTTTATTAGACTTGAAAGTTGAATAGCTTTCGAGTGCCTTTTTAGTACCTTTCTCTTTGTTGTGAATCGTCTTGTTTAAATGTCTACTTATAAAAATGTAATGTTGTGTGATGTCTTGAATAAATGTATTTTCATTCTTTCTTTCTTTTTCATTTTCCTGCATGTCAAAATCCGAATCATCTATTGCGTCACTAGCACGTAGGTAAATACTGCCATAATAAATTAATAGTACCATACTTATGCCACTTAAGGTGGAACGTTACACTAGCGCGGGAAATTCAAATTTTCTTGCGTTCTTTTGCCAATAATAGCTTAATTACTCAACGTGATTACATGATAACTAATTTTGCGCAAATAAATAGAATGTATCAACAAATTATGATTAAAAGTATCTCTTAGATATCAATGGTTTAGCGACAAATGGCAGTAAACAATTTTCTTCTTAGTTTTTCAGTCTATTGCCATTTGTCGCTAAACCAATGATAAGTAGGTGATACTTTTAATTGTAATTTATTGATACATTCTATTTATTTGCGCAAAATTAGTTTCCATGTAATCACGTTGAGTAATTAAGCTATTATTGGCAAATGAACGCAAGAAAATTTGAATTTGCCGCGCTAGTGTGACGTTCCACCTTAATAGATCGACTTCCAAAACCAGTTTATTCTCACCTGCGTAGTTTTTCCGCACCCAGTGTTGCCCCTAATGATAATAACGGGGTTATCGTTGATCGCGTTCATTATCTGTGACCGCATCGCGTGCACTGGCAATGTTTCCCTTTCACGGACGCTTTCCTGGCAATAATAAAAAAATCAGGCATTTACAGATTAATTGTAAAGGAAACATTTTGAATCACGAGCGGGACTTGAACCCGCATCCATCCGTCCCTAAACCCGGGACATGCTTTACTTAAGCTACCGTGATTACTTAAGCTACCGGGACTTGTCCCGGTAGCTTAAGTAATGCATGTCCCGGCTCACAGGTCATCACAGGGAGAAGCAGAGAGTCGATAAAGTTTATACACAGTATTATGTGATCTGTGGTCAGAGGCAAATTGTTTTGATCTTACCTGGTACAGCGTGCTGTTTTGACAAATGTCTCTGTGATGCTTCTCCAAGTCGGTGCTGATAACGTCTAAGGTGGTTGTAGCAAGCGGGCCCTCATCTGTCAAACAAATAGCAGTTTCAAATAATTTAAAGGTTTTTTTTAATTTGTATTAGCATCTACAAACCTTATAAGCATGTCAATTAATATTTTTGGTTTTAGAAAGGTTTTGAAAAGGTTCTGGCCAATTCCTTTTTTGGGAAGTTATATGGAGTCTAAAAAATCTGTAACTGGGCTAAATCTGTACAACAATTTTTTTTATTTAAAGTTTGTTTTTTTTTGTGTCCCACTTTTTATCGATATAAAAGTAAAAATACCATATTTTTTTTAGTTTTTGTATTATCTTTCACTTTGAACAAGCATTACGCTGAATCTATAGATTTTGATGTATCTTAGTATAGCTAATTTTTCATAATAAGATTATATGTATTTACATACTCTATACTTTCAAAAGCGGCCAAGTGCACAAAGCAATGAAGAAGTAATTTTTATGCAAGTAGTTAAATCACTCATTTGAATGAATTGCTATTGATGTCTCAGTTTTTCACATCACTATTTTGTCCTCAAAATTATACAACCTCTTCTTGAAATTATTAATTAATTTGTACAACATAATTTTCTCCTCGATCAGTCAACTTCGATATCGATATTTAGGTACGTAATCAAATATCACAATTATTATATGTTTATCTAGATGTCAGTTTTCATGTACTACCCAGGGCGACATAATCAAATTGACTCAAGCCCTTAAATAAAGATTAAACCTTTTTAAATGTAAATGCGTTATTGGCTTTAAGTTTTATTGTTAATTTCATATACGTAGGTATTCGTTTTTAAGAGCTGTGGATTTCGTTACAGAAATAAACAAACCCACAACTGTCATGTCGTATTCGAATTATTTCTCGAGTAAAGAATTGTTCGTTTTTTACTTACCAATATTACACTGAGTCCAAGCATTCCAGTTAGCTTGCGGTGGTGACCACGACACCACTCCGCCTGGCGTCGGCCTCGCATCTCGCATTGCTTTCACTCGGTCCATTTGCAGTATCGTCACCACGTTCTTCCCATCTTCACCCTGATCGGATTGGTTAGGTGCTGCTGTCGTCACGTCTACAGGTACTATTTCTAGCTCTGTGGAGTAATAAATATATAAATAAAACCCAACGATCACATACATAGATCTTGGACCCTAACTAGGATTCCCTGTATGGACACCCTGAACTACGAGGACCATGGTCCTACAACACATAGACTCAGAACAAGTATCTGCGCTTTTTTTTTCCTGTGCACAAAATACAAATATGTACTTGTTATAAAAAGTACTTAATAAGCAAAAAAGTGCTAATTTTTTTTTGCCCAACAATCACATACATAGGTCCTGGGACCCTAACTAGGATTCCCTGTATATAGGGACCCAGGAACTATGAGGACCATGGGCCCACAACACCCAGATACAGAACAAGTATTTGCACTTTTTTCCCTGTGCACAAATACTTGTCCTGTCACGGGAATCAAACCCGCTGCCTCCAGATTATGAGACCTGCTCAACCACCACACCACAGAGGCTGTCAATAGTCTATTTGCAATAAATTATTTGTTGTGACTTTAGGGTATTCAACTGATTTATTTTTATTACAATATTAAGTAGTTGCAGTATAAATTGTATTCCGCTAAACATCGCAAATAATTATTCAAATTCAAATTCAAATTCAAATTCAAATTCAAATTCAAATTTATTTATTTGCATTCATGTACAGTTTCAGTGTCAGGTCTTAATAACTAAGCTTATAAGATAGGTACATGAACCCTGTAAGGGCGTTTGCAAGTCTTGCAACAAAGTGCGGTTTGTAGATACCAATACTTATATTATAGTCTCTGCAACCAGCCAGATTCATACTAACATTTCATTTCAAATCCTTATCGTTCAAAAATTCATTAATACTGTAATATGTTTTACTAACAAGCAAATCTTTCAATTTAGCCTTGAAAATGTTAATTGAATGTATATCTTTTACAATTCGGGGTAATTTATTGTATATAGCTACTCCCATGTTGAAAATACTCTTACTGTACATAGTAGTTTTACAGATTGGGCCCTTGAGTATGTGTTTATGCCTTTTAGAATTTAAAGTTTTATATCCGTCAATATTTCTTTTTACTAATAGGGCAGCTTCGTAGATATATATCGAAGGGAGAGTGAGTAGTTTTAGCCGTCGAAAATGTGGTTTGCAAGAATCTCTTTGCTTTAGTTTGCATATAGATCTAATGCATTTTTTTTGTGCCTTAAAAGCCATTTCTTTATTTGTGGAGTTTGCCTAAAACAAAACTCCATACCTAAGTGTAGACCCTACATATGCATGGTAGACGGTTAAAAGGGTTTTCTGATCTGTAACATTTCTTAATTTACACAATGCGTATGAAAATTGGTTCAACTTGGTACAGACATGGTCTATGTGGGGTTTCCATGATAGAAGTGAATCAATGTAGATGCCAAGAAATTTAGTAGATTTAATTTGTTTTATATTTGTGCCATTATAGCTAATATTTAAATCATTAAATTTAGAGTTCTTATTTTGGAATGTCATTAGAGAGTAATAACCTTTTAATTTTAACATACATGAATTGAAAAGGTGGAATCAAATACGCAGTGACTTCACATTTTTATGGCCATAAATGATTTTCTTTGTAGCGAATGTCCCTCCAGGAATACCACTAGACTTCAAACAAATAGAGATACACACAGATAACCCCCAATAGATACCGCATTACGGGATTTTTGTTCGGATCCTAGCTCACCAAAACTGGCGGAAGGCGCGGGTTGCGGGGACTGGAGCCAATGCGCTATTATTGGCTGTTTCCAGTGACGCCCTAATAATTAACTCTATTTACTTGGTCGAAACTAAGGCCGTGCTGCGAAGCGGCGATTTATATAGAACCATTTACGCCAATGCGTGGTGCGCGGTCGTCGTCTTTCATGCGGTATCTATTGGGGGTTATCTCTGGAGATACATGAGTCTTGGAACATACAAATACATTTGAATATGAAATTTTACCTTGCAATGTTTCTTCCAGTTTTGCTTCAAGTTCCGGACTAATGGCGACGGGATGCGGCTTCATAATGCCTTCATTGGATCTGTAATATAATAAAAAAACTTAGAACATTTCAAGCAGTATACGAAAAAAGAGGTTTTCAAAGATTGACGAGCTACTGGCCAATATTGATTTTTTGAAGGCTTTTTTGGTTGGCTAGCAGCATTTATTGAAACACAAATGTAAAATAATCATAATAAACTTGTATGCGCTAAGTGTAAAGCCGATCGTCCACCGGTAGCTAAACTAAGTTAGTTTAGATAGTTGAGCCAGTTTTTGATACACGTGCGTCCACCGCAAACTATGCTAGATGTTAGATGACACTAGATGATCTAACCTAACTTAGTTTAGCTGGCGGTGGACGATCGGCTTAAGGCTGTTCTTAACGTCAATTTTGTTGACAAGAAGATTTAGGTAACTGAACCGAATTACATAATTCTAATTTTTATTTTTAGGCATTTCGCTTCATCATTTTATACGCGGATATTAAACGAATGGAACACCTTACCAGCGACTTTTCCTGTAAAATACAATATGGGAGTTTTCTAGGCAATAGTGAACCAACTACCAAAAATCTTGAAGCACCATCGTAGACCGCGACGTCACTTAGTGGACATTCAATCTCTGCACACATAGCCTCTGCTTCGTTTGTCAAGTAAAATGCCAAGTGCGAGACATCCAACCGTAATTTGTACCTACCTATCTTTCTTCAGAGTCCCACTGAAAGCCTCGATCACACCAAGATGGTACAGTTGCCTCACGAGGGAAAGGGCGCAGGACTTGCTGGCGGTTTGCTTGTTCGACGCGGTCTCGCGACCGGTCACGTTGCGGCCCAGTTGGCGTACGTAGATCGACATCTCGCAGCAGAAACTCCTGTAAGTTCGTTAACAGATCTATGATTTGTTTTTTTTTTGATAACTTTAGTTCTATTTGAAGTAAAGCTTTGGTCCTTCCAGCGCGTCTGCGAAGCGGCAGCGTAGCGACGCGACACTATTCGGTATCCACCGCTGCCTGTGGGGATCGCAGCGCGGCCGTCTACGAACACGGGCGGCGATGGGTGCCGAATGGGAACGAATAAATTAATGAAGATACGTCCCCCTCCTGCACGGGTAGCATGGGCTGTAGAAATCTTATAGAAATCGAGATATCTCTTATCTCGAGAAAGCGTTTGACCCATAGACATATATATATTACTTCGTAGAAATTTATGCCGATTTTTATAGCTACATAATGCTCTACCCCTACTGTTACATTTTCTTACATAGATTATCCCTACAGAATACACGTCATATGGCCTTATCACTGATATGATTATGGACTTCGAAAATATGGAACTCACCAAAAACAAATTGCTCATGTACATAGCAATTAGGGTGTTGTTAAAGATCACCAACCATAACTGTCAACATAGTCGTTGGTTGATCAAGTCGTACCCTTGGAAGATTCCTTAAAGAGTGGCTACACTACCGGGATATGCCATAGTTACCGGCATATGCCGGTAGTGTAGCCGGGCCATTATAGAACTCAACAACAAGCAGCTCATGTATAGCTATCAGGGTGTCTTGTTGGAGATCTTGCTTTTAACATAGACAAGCGTTTGACCGCAATGTCACCTGATGGAAAGCGATGATGTGGCCGAAGGTGTGGTAGGTATGCTTGTCTAGTAAATACCTATTCACTGCCTTGAACAACCCCAGCAAAGATAGCATTAGCTATAAAAAACGATACATCGGTTCTCTGGAGAAATTGACAAATGAACAATCACGTCACATACCTTTCTTGCGTTTTCATTGTTCGAACGCTTTCTCGAGAGAAGATAATTATGTCGATTTTTATAGCTTATGCCAGCCCACCTGCCCTAGCACGGACGGTAGACAAAATTTTCTTTCCCCTGTTTACTCCCAAGTAAGTATGAAGAAAGTGACGTAAAACGGAGAAAGACAATCTTGTCTACCATCCGTGCTAGGGCAGCTGAAGGTTATATTTTTCCCGACCCACAACCAAAGCTGTGAAAGTCCACAGCTTCCTCTTCGTTCAGGACATTTTTAAATGTAAATGAATGACGTGACGAGTCGTTGGCCTGGTGTTTAGCGACACGGTCGCTCATAACAGACTGCAGTGTCACTCGGAACTCTAAATTAAAGTTTTGCGTGACACTGCGCATGTCATCCAGAGACATCACAAAGTCTAGAAAAGTTTTCTAGACTGTGAGATCAGTTCATAAGTCTCCTTTGCCCAGTAATTTCACTAGCTACAATGCCTTTCAAACCGGAACACATTAGTGCTTGCACACTACTGCTTGGCGGCAGAATTACTGGCAAAGCGGTGGTACCTACCTAGGCGAACTTTGCAGAAAAGTCCTACCACCTAGGACCACCAGATCACGAGCTTTGAAGATATCCTACAGAAGTCTGTATGAAGTTAAGGCAATTGGAAGTTGCTTACAACTCTTATTCAAACAAATTGAATATGAACTAACCTACTAATTTAATATGTACTTATCAATGAATTATAATGTTGTTATATGTATTGTTATACAGGATGTTGATTTGCATTGTCTCCATATTTACAGAGGTAGGTATGCTACACTTATAGAACACGAATCAATGAAAAAATAAATACCTAAAATTTACACTTTATAAAAAAAACATTGCACAAAAATAAAACAGCACGTGTGTGCGTTCTCATTTAACAAACAACATGATTTTATAAAGTCAACCAGTGCGAGCGCAGAGTCATAAACTATCGCACCGACAACACACAAAGGCACCCGCCACTTTCGGCAAAGTTCTACAAACGCTCGCCACTGCACCGGCCCCACCGCCGTTTGTACTAGCCACGCGGGCGGGCTGCGGGGTGCCCTCTCACCCGCCCGCGCCCGCGCAGCGCACTTATGTCACGCGTGCAGATGCAGCGACCGATCAGTCACTTGCCCGCCACCGGCGGCGCCGCGCCGAATTTGCGTAGGCACCTACTTTGCTTACGATCGCGTAACAAAAATGGAACACTTTACAAATGTTGAGTTTGTGGAGATGGTACGTTTGTATGCTATCAGCGGAAACAGCTTAACACAGTCTGTGCAAATGTTTCGCGATCAGTTTCCGAACAGCCATGTTCCAACACGTGAAGTGATGCTGGGTGCCACACAGAGACTAAGGGATTATGGACAATTCCAAGTCCCTCGTCACGCTCGCGCTCGTGGAAGTGTAGGTCTCTCGGCCGGCCTTCAAGAAGAGATCTTGGACTTTTTTGAAGAGGACCCACGTGCTAGCACCCGTGATGCTGGGCGGCGCTTCAACGTCCACCACACAACTGTATGGCGGCTACTGAAACGAGAACTTCAGCATCCGTTTCATTTTCAGAGAGTCCAAGAACTGCATCCACAAGATAATGCCTCACGCATAGCTTTTTCTCACGGGATTTTACAAAACAGGGATGTGAACATTTTGTGGACCGATGAATGCATGTTTTCACGTGTGGGGATTTACAACATTCACAACGAGCACTGGTGGGCACATCGCGACCATAACCCGCATAAAACCAAGAACGATTCGTTTCAGCATCGTTTTAGTATTAATGTCTGGGGTGGCATTATTGGAGAGCATGTGCTAGGTCCATACATCATCGAAGGTCATCTAACCAGCTCCAGTTACTTGGAGCTTCTGCATCACGTTGTTGACGAGATGCTCGACGATGTACCACTGGCCTTTCAACGAAACCTGTTTTTCCAACAGGATGGAGCTCCACCTCATTATGGACGCCAAGTGCGCGATTTTTTAAGTGAAGTGTTCAGAAGCCAGTGGATTGGACGTGGTGGTCCAGTACCCTGGCCCCCACGATCTCCGGACATGACCCCATGTGATTTTTTTTTATGGGGTGAAATAAAAAGACTAGTTTACACGGATGAAATTACTAGTGCTGTGCAATTAAAAGAAAAAATCATTGCTGCATTTGATCATGTGAGACTAAACGTGAATGTGCTAAAAAAACTATCACGAAACCTAAGACGTCGCGCTCACTTGTGCATCGAAAACGAAGGAGGAACTTTGAGCAGTATCTTAGGGTAACGTAACTTGTAAGTACATAATTTTGTAAATACTGTAACGCCCCAGTGGCAAGCTGCTGACACAGATTAAGTCATAGCTACCATGGGTTGTTTACTGCACCCCGCGCACATAGCCAAAACAATAGAGACCGAATACCTGAACCCTGTAGGTAATTAGACAATAGGACCTTCCTCGATGTAGCAATTTTCTAACAATGTTTTTATGATGTTTTGACTACAATACAATACAATAACTCTTTATTGACACCAAAATAATAATAACATAGAAATGAGAATCACATAATAAGATAGATACAATGGGCGGAACAAAAACGCGGGCGGTCAATGGACTAATGATGAGACAAAAAGTGTTTACTTTAAACTGAGTCATCGCGTGGGGTCCTACTATTGTCCTAGCCGAAACGAAGTTGAGGCTACTTGTGATTCACGACAAAAATGGTTTATCAAATATTCGGCTACTAAATAAATGTGGAATTTAAATTTTATTTTTATATGATTAAATATACACAGTACAATGGATTCTAAAAATATGGAGACAATGCAAATCAACATCCGGTATAAGTACTTACCAAGTTTAACTGTAGGACATAATACATGATATTTTCTGGAAGTGTGGCCAAGTTGGAGCATGAATTCACCTTAGGGGCACAAATGCACCTCTGTTGAGAAAAAAATCCAAGACATTATTTCCGTGGTAGGTCAACTCACAACCATCTATCAAGTTTCGTTTTGAGTCCAGCCCATAGCTATTGTAGCAATAAGTAACGGCCTCACTTATAAACATAGCTTAAGTTCTACACCTTATTAAAAATATCAAACAATTATTAACGTGTTTTTTCATTTTGAGTGGTATTTATAAGCAAGGCTGTGAATGTATGCAATCATTATATTTAATTAATTCCATACTATATGATGTTTCTATTTGATTTCTCAGTAATTTCTTAAACCTCACAATATGGGCAGATATAGCAATATTTGTCTTGGATTCCTTCTGAGTTTTTTTATTAGTGTTACATCCAGGTTTGCTTGTGCTTGCAAAAGTAGCTTAAACACCAAAATATTATTTTTAGATTTTTTTCTACACTATGGTAGAAAAATAACTTATTAATTTTATGAAATCTCGCTCTGAAGTGAGTGCTTCAAAAGGCTAGATTAGTATCACTTACTTCAGAGCTCTCGGTGTACAGTCAGAGACAAAAATGCATCACCATTAAAAACTAGATAAAGCATTTCCTTCATTGACTGTACAAACATGGCCACACTTCTAGTTTTTCTAAGAATTTTCAGCCAATTGTTTTTCAATACTCATGAATAACAAATGGCTTTTAAAAGCGATAAAATACATAAACTGATAAACGAGTATAGCAAAATTATGACAACAATGAAAAATGTAAGAAAAAAGCATATTATTATGAACTGACTATAAAGATAAAGATAAAGATAAAGATAAAGATTCTTTATTTGTATAAACATGTGGTTCGTTACAAAAATAATGCATGCAGATGTTACAAAAAAAAAAAAAGTTCTACATGTTTTGCCCAAGTAGGCATACAAATGGTGAGAGGTGCCAAATTTTAAAATAGTCACTAATTAAATATTCAATGTCACATGCAAACAAGTATCAAAACATAGAAATAAATAACACATAATAACTATAAAATAACATTTAGGCTAGATACTGTTCCCACCCACTTCATACTACATTAGCCACAAAAACTTGTATAAAACTGGGATAATGATAAAGATAGAAATGGACAGTATTGTGTTGGTTGTTACTGTCACTCTTGACTGATGTGCACTCTGCTCAGAATAAAGCAAAAGCAATAAATAAAGTATATCTGAGTGCATACAAAACTACGTACCTCATGGTGTTGATTCTGTGTTGCATTCTCTAAACCAAAACAAAATTAATATATCTCCATCTTCTTCATATCCCCTTTATCAGAAGAGCACCACCATACTTTAAAGTTTAGTTTAACCACTGATAATATAATCCTATACTAGTAGTTTAGCTTTCAAACGCAACATAGAACCAAAACCAAACTAAAAGCAAAATAAAGAGAAATATTACGCATCCATGTGATACTTAAAAGTTGATGGCGAAGAGAAAATCCAGAAAAGGAACCTATGAATTATGTAATGTAAAAGTCATATTATTTATTCTCTATTGAAAATCAAAACATGCTCTATCAGGTGCAGTGTACAGCAGTGACTTGATTAACCTGACGTATTATTATTGTTGTTGTAAGCCATTAGGATAACGCAATATCTACTAATAGTGCAATATCTGAATGTTAAAAGAATGACTGGAAAATATACTGTAAATAAGAAACTCAATTTTTGTATTATCAACTCAAAAGAAACATTACATAGTTATCTTAAGTACCTAGGTTATCAAGTTGTCATATCGTCTTCCTAGCCATAATTGAATTGGACTTGCTCATGAACTGGAACAAGCTCAAAAAATAGCGAATCTGTATAATCGAGGTCCAGATAATCAAGTTCCCACTGTGATAAAATAGTTATAGAGCAAAATATTATGAACATACAAATAATGGCAATGACATAAAATTGAAATCAAGTATCTAAGCAACATCTGAGAACAAACCGTGTATGATCTGGCCCTACAGCCTTGTAGACATAGTCTCCACTGATCTTGTTAACTTGCAAGAACTGATGTAGTTTAGACTTAGCATTCTCCATAGTCCAGTTGCCGTGGAGACTGGCATTGACATCAAGGTCTTCAGCTTCTTCCACATTCTTTTGTTGCTGCATACGGTCCATGTATGTGAAGTGTTCACGCGGTTCATTGTCTCCACCATATGCTTGGTAAGCAGGTCCCATTGTATCTGGACCCATACCACTCTGAAAATAAAGAATAGTTTCAGCAGCCTGACTTAGGAACCATCTATCTGTCTTTGCTATCTTTCATTTTGGGAATGCTGATAAATTAAATTAATTTAATTACCTGAAACACTGGTCTCTGTGATTGCATCCCATTATCCTGACTTCCATTACCTTGTCCTGGCCCGAAATTAGGCTCAGTCTTCACTCTAGCTTCCTCAGGTACCTCCGATGATGAAACACTGCCACTCCTCACAAGGTAGTTCACAAAGTCTCTTGAAGCATTCACTTGGGCATCCTTCTTTGTTGTAGAATTCCCCGCACCAACGTAACCTATTCCTTCAACGCGGACTTCGCACAGAAACCTTTGCCGATGTTTCGGTCCTGAAAATTAGGAAAATGGCATCCTTGGTTACGAATACTTTCCGAAAGATTTTCTAGAGGTTATGAGTTTCGAATATGAAGATGACGATTCATCAATGTATTTGTAGACAGTTGAAACGTGTTTATGTAAAGGTTTTCAACAAAAAACTACGTGAGCAAGATTTATAGAACTTATTTTACTCACCCGTTGCCCGGATATCAAACAACGGCGACACACTCTTTTTGGCACACCAAGAGTGAAGAAATGATTTTATATCCATCTTGTAAGTACTTTATTATACGAAATAGAGGGAAATTCCTGTGCGAAATCGCAAATCTAACCAAGGCTGTAGAAAAATATAACTATTGAAAACGAAAATTGAACATCATAGATTGAAATTCGCGAATCGCAAATAAGGATGTTCCGATACTAGTAAGTACTCGATACTTTTCTTTCGATACTTACTTGGTATCGGAAAGAAAGTACTAGTATCGAATCGAATCAATGCTGCTAAGTCAAAACAGGATAGAATCGCCAAAAATTCTATGCCAAGCGGCTTTATTTCGCCATTATATATTTTTTTCTTTAAAGAGAAGCATGGTATGGCCTAACTTTAACTCAAGGAGCCTAAAAAGGTGATTATTTAATATATAAACATATAAAATCATATAAATACTATAATAAAATGGAATTAGAACAAATCATTGTCGCGATACCTACTCGGTATCGGAATGAAAGTACTTGTATCGAATATTGTCAAATAAAATATCCTAAACACATCCTTAGTGTTCGAATGTCTGACTCTTTGAACCAAAACACTTGGAAATGTAGTTCAGTCAAAGAAACAACAAAACTTTGCCGCGATACGGTAAAATTTGTTTATTTTTTCGGCTTTGGTATATAATAAAAGAATGTATCGATATGAGTAGGTATCGATACATTCTTCGGACTTTGGTGGTATCGAAACATCCCTAATCGCAAATAAAAGAATGGTACTCTTACTCTTTGCATATTATGCATCGATCCGTCCGACTCGATCCAATCGGTTGTTTTATTTTAGGGTTGTCTGCCTTGTATTGTATTGATATTGATAACGATACATCGATCTTTATAAATATTGATGTTTTAACATCAATACATCGTTCACTACGAATAGGGCCCGGGCCAGGTCAGCATAATAAAATATGTAGATTCTATTCTATGTTGTTCTATGTTCTATTCTATGTTGTTGTTTTATGTGTTGTCTCTATGTCCCATTTTTAGTGAGAACGGGTTATATTTTAGTGAGTCTAGACTCTAGAGAGTTCGAACTTATCAAATAGCAATAGCAAATTGCTCTTAGCATAAATCGATAAATACACAGCGAAATCGATTTTAAACTTCACATAATGTCAGTGAACTAGCAAGTATTATAATATAATAAGTATTATAGTATATATTATATACAATGACTGGGTATTGTGTACATTACCAAAAGGAAAAATATGTACTGGATAATAATATTATTCATTGAAATTATATCTTACATTGTCTGGGTGCCTCCGGCATTATATGCCTAGACATTGTATAGTATAAAATAATAATAAATAACGCCCAACGATCACACACATAGATTCTGGACCATAACTAGGATTCCCTGTATCTAGGGACCCAGGAACTACGAGGACCATGGTCCCACAACACCCAGACACAGAACAAGTATTTGAGTTTTTTCTCTGTGCACAAATACTTGTCCATTCATGGGAATCGAACCCGCTGTCTCCGGGCTATGTTATGACCGACCTGCTCAAACACCACACTATGGAGGCTGTCAAATGCCTGAATTATACAGATTTCCGGCAACATTATGCATTACAATTACAATGGACTACAAATATAGCGAGGATGCAAAACAACATACGGTCCGGTATAGCAAAAAAACATGTTGATTACAACACGTTATAAAGCATTTAGGTCATAATAAAAATATGAAAAAAAAATGAAAATAATCGTTGTGTTCCGATATGTATCGAGAATCGATGTTAACCTTTCGTAATCATGACCGATGTTTTTCATATATTGCTCAAACAACGTCCTCGCCTATTGTAGCATTGACAAATAGACTGACAGCGACGTCCGACTGACACTGACGTACCAGCACGTACTAAAGAATTAAATTCACAGATTAGAGTAAAAACAGATTGTGTGATGTTTTTGTGGTAGTTTGGTAAATTGTATGATATCTATAAATCTTCTTGTTCGTTCCTCAACCTGCATAGACGTACCTCCCTGGCACTTTAATATACCATGAACTTACTATATACCACAAAAGCTTCTTTGAACCTTATTAGTTCAGTCACTCACTTGATTTAATAAGCACAGCAGTTATAACCACAGACCTAGGTCTCAACAGTAATGTCAGCTGAATAATAATGAAAGCTTAGATTAGTACTTTTTATATATACTTTATGGGACTAAAAAAAAACACGCATTTTTAACTTTTTTATTTAAAAAGACACCATTTATATATATAATAACACATTCAACTCTCGTTCAATAAGAAAATTAGTTAATACAGCACTTTTGGAACCCTTCCGACTGTAATAATATTGGGTTTATGTATGACTCTTGTACCCCGTACATTTACTATCACCTAGTCCCTATCAAGTAATTTACAATCGTTCCAATAAACTCGTAAACAGAGAAGTTAAGAAAAATAATGTGTGCCCATTCTCCCCACCATTGGATACATATTTAGTTGGCGGTGCAGAAACGGAAAAAAGAAGAAACCTCTATTCACAGAGTACCTTGTTATTTATGGACTCTATTTATTTCAATCACAGAATTCCCACTAGTAGAAATCTAATGCGCGTGGCCGCCTAGTTGTATCTTGCTCCCACACGAGGTGCTGCCTGAATAAGAACGTTTCCCAAAATTTTGGGTAGATAATGGGCGATTTCATTAGCTCTATCTATAGAGTAATTTACCTTGATACCTAGAAATTATGTTTTACCGATTTCAATCTATCATCAACCAAATAAACGAAAAATTCTTCTTTTTGATTAGTGGCTTTTAAACAAAGGAAAAAGGAAGTTAAAAAAAAATTAAACTACCGTACAATCTCCTTCGTTTGATGGTCTATCCTAGTACAAGACATTGGCGAAATTGTGGTGAAATTGCCGCAGAAGCCACTAACTAAGATTCAATTCAATTCAAGGAAATGTTAATGTGATGAAGGAAATAAGCAGAAAACTTGCTCTTATAATTAGTCAAATAACATTTCTACTTTATTTATTTAGTAGCTGACCCGCCCCGGCCTCGCACGGGTTAATAAGTTTTACCTCCTAACCGTGTTCATGGGAAGAGGAAAGCGAAAGGGTAAAAGGATGAATGGATGGGATGGCAATAGAAGGGAGGCAGGCCGATCCTGCCTTCCTTGCCAGCCCATCCATTTTTCCCCTTTTTCCGTTTCCCTTCGACAGAATGCATATAAATAAATAAAATAATAATATACATGCAAACAAAAAAATCTAGCATAAAAATTACTTCCTTATTGCTTCGTGCAACCCGCACTTTGCCGTTTTAGAAAACATGTAATATCCCCACAGATAACCCCCAATAGATACCACATGAAAGACGACGACCGCGCACCACGCATTGGCGTAATTGGTTCTATATAAATCGCCGCTTCGCAGCACGGCCTTAGCTTCGACCAATTATTAGAATTCATTATTAGGGCGTCACTCGAAGCAGCCAATAATAGCGCATTGGCTCCAGTCCCCGCAACCCGCACCTTCCGCCAGTTTTGGTGAGCTAGGATCCGAACAAAAATCCCGTAATGCGGTATCTATTGGGGGTTATCTGTGAATATCCCTAATGTTATTCTGAAAAATTAGCTACAACCATACTTTTCAGCGAAATCCGTTCAGTAGTTCCAGCGTGATGCGTCTTCAAAGAGACAGACAGACAAAAATTTCAAACAAAATTGTTTCTATTTCTATATCAATTAAGAAGTGTGATGCCATCAAAATTTTCAAAAAGAAAGAAAGAAAGAAAAAAATATTGAATATACAGATTTAGCCCAGAACAGTTACAGTTTTATTCTTAGAGGTCTTATTACAGTATATTATAGATAGATAAAAACCAGTTAAAGATAGACTTTGGGATTGGTAGTTTGGCATACATAATTATTATTGACATCAGATGATACTTTGCTAAACTTTATTTCAAAAACCCAATGAAATCTAGTTAACGCAAGGTAGGCACATTTTACAACTCCCTCAGAAAATATTGTTTGTAGTCCGACCGCTGAAAGAATGCGTTTTGACAGGTATGATTTTATTACAAGCGGAATTAAAACATTGATATGTTTTATAGTTTTATAGAGATAGTATTTGGCCTTTGTGGAGAGGTAGCCACTTTTGCCAATGTCATGCGCATGCAGAATGATAGCACAAAACGAAGATAGTTCTGGTGTGAGAGCCCACTGCACAAATACCTACGTCATCGGGTACCCCAATAGGCTATCTTTAGAACGTTAACCGACATCTAAATATGTAAAAAAAAATCAGGTCTGCCAGTTCCCATCCTGCCGGGTCATGGAAATAATTGAAATTTTTTTACTTATTTTTTTTTGTCAAAAGTTACCCGAATAAAAGTTCTAGCAACAGTTAACCATAGATTAATAATGTAAAAAAAAATTGGTCTGCCATTGCTCACCCTACCGGAAGTACCTGGCAGACCCCTAAGAATGTGCCCTTCACACCCTTTACCTACCTCAGCGAATACCCCGATGAAACCTACGCCTAATAATAGCCAAGGTGACCCTGACAATAGATTAAAAGGTCTGCCAGGTCTAAACTTGGCGAAACTTAGTATTCAAGGCATTTGAAGTTGGTGGAGGTAGATTATTTCCATGACCCGGCATGATCGGACCTGGCAGACCTGTTTTTTTTACATGTTTAAGTGTCGGTTAACGATCTAAAGATTAAAAGCCTATCGGGCTACCCGATGACGTAGGTATTTTTGCAGTGGGCTCTCGCACCATTCGTAGGCTTTTGAAAATAATCCGACAATGGCGGTTACTAATTAAGTTTTTTTTCTTTTTCCAAATCCTGTGTATTTTTTAATTTGAATGTGTAACAATGGTGGATTATTATCCGTTAAGTGTTCGTGAAAACATGCACAATTTATTTATTAAAATATACACCATTTTGATTTTGCCATTTTGACTGACAAAATAGGACTTTGACATGAAATAACAATAACCGTCCAAATATTCACTCACTTGAACATTGGCAGAATTATCGATAAAGCGATAGAAAATCATTAAACGAAAAAGAAGACAATTCAGAGAAATGCCACATAAAATGATAAAATGAATCAGGTTCTTATAAAGAATACCTATCGTAGGTATTTTGTTTCTTTACAAAAAAAACTAGCAAGTGATGAGAATTAGCGGTTTTATTTAAACTTTTGAAAATTTTGTAGCTGTCAAACGCGTTTTATCAGCGACCGGACTATAGCTATAAATTACAAATTTAATAATAAAAATCTAGCTGGTTCTTATAAAAAATATTGTTTCCAAAGTAACCGAAATTTAATTAGTAAATAATATCAAATCAAGTAACACTAATTTACTAACATATCTGATAAGATTGTTTTACGAATCAAAGAATTATTATTATTATACATTTTTATGTAATGAAGAGGCACAGTACTCAGTAATCCTGCTAGATGGCGCATCGGCTCAATTCCTTCTCGATACAAAAGACCCATCCAACTAACTCAAAAAAGGTACCTAATTCAAATTTAATAAAAAAACTGGAATTCATTGTTGTATTATATTTAACCACATGGACTAAAACATTTTGACTATGAATGCGTCATTCAGAAAAAAAAAACAATTGACTAGAACGCGCCATTCGAGATTAGCTTTGCCTGTGTCTCCCCATTACAAACATGATTTAGTTAGTCATTGTAATAAATAGATAGGTAAATTATAGTATCTGGCAAATACATTGAATCTTGGCTGAGAAACCACGTGATCTGCGCACTAATAAAAATGCAATAGGAATCGTGTACTGCTCAAATTACATAATATCTTAGCCAAGGATACATATTTGCCGGCACTATTTGCAAGATCAGACTTAGTTCAGAAAAGAAAAGAAAACTATAAACATTCCTTATAAAAATAAATTGTGATGTTTACGACCTCCTTGATTGAACCACAGAGAAAAGGTAAGGAATGTCAAAAGCTCCTCGCTGCCACTGTTTGAATTCCTAACGAAAATGGCGTCTTCAGTACAACCTCTTTCTCGAATGTTCTTGGCGTTTCTGGTACCACATAATGGCTAATACAACTAGAACTATGATAACGATTGCTATGCACATCATGTATAAGAAGGTTTTGACCCCGGACATGGCTGGCTTGACATCCTCAACGCGTTCTCTCGGAGCTTCGAAGGATGCCGCTGACGGAATGATGTGCGATCGATCCTCATCCTTTTGCTGTCAACAAAAAGTAATTATTAGGCGGAAACAGTAGCCATACGTAAACCTCATGCCTATTATGTAACTCGCAACAAGTTTGCAGCAGGGGTAAATTTCGCAATCATTGCTGTCAAACGTCACTTTGGCAGAGCAAGATCGAGCGCTAGATCACCGTCTGCCGGCCTATCGATGAACTAAAAAGTGCATTATTTTGTTCTGTTGCTAGTGGCGCTAGTATCAAAGGCCAAAGTGCATTCAGCGACAGGCGAGCAACTGCGACCGATTGCTAAGTGTTTGCTGTCGCTTTGCTACTGCCGTTGCTTTTCTACTACTGCTGTTGTAACTTTTACATAATACGGCTGCCTATCTAGAATAAAAATCAAAGTAGGTATGGTTTTACGAAGAAATAAAAAAGGTCTTTACCACTCCATGTGAGTGGTATCCGTGTAACGCGGTGTTTATATGGATTTCTTGTAGACTATTTGACTACTGTTATTTCATCAGCTGTCCCTTTCTCGCAAAGATCATGTGGAACTGTGGAACTTACTCAACACTGGAGTGTGATTCACACGCTGCGCTCACCGCTTATCTCTGCCCATGTATAGTGCGAGAGCCCACTGCAAAAATGCCTACGTCATCGGGTACCCCAATAGGCTATTTTTAGATCGTTAACCGACACTTAAACATGTAAAAAAAACAGGTCTGCCAGTTCCGATCCTGCCGGGTCATGGAAATAATCCACCTCCACCAACTTCAAATGCCTTCGATACTAAGTTTTGCCAAGTTTAGACCTGGCAGACCTTTTAGTCTATTATCAGGGTCACCTTGGCTATTATTAGGCGTAGGTTTCATCGAGGTATTCGCTGAGGTAGGTAAAGGGTGTGAAGGGCACATTTTTAGGGGTCTGCCAGGTACTTCCGGCAGGCTGCGGAATGGCAGACCAATTTTTGTTTACATATTTATCAATGGTTAACTGTTGCCAGTACTATCTATCATTTGGGTACATTTCGACAAAAAAAAAGTCAAAAAATTTCAATTATTTCCATGACCCGGCAGGATCGGAACTGGCAGACCTGAATTTTTTTACATATTTCGGTGTCGGTTAACGATCTAAAGATAGTCTATTGGGGTTACCCGTTGACGTAGGTATCTGTGCAGTGGGCTCTCGCACCAGTACATATAATTTTCGCTATTGCGCAGCAGTCACACAGTCGCCATTGAGTTTGAATCGCACTCTACTATGAAGATTATAATTTATGACGTCACATGCCAGAGATTATATGTAGAGCTACCATATAGGTACGACAGCTTAGTAATGAGATATAAAGAAGTAATAATTTCACGCGTCACTCCGCGTTTGAGCTGTCTATTCTATTCTTGTATTTTACAATGCTTGTAATTTTTTGAGATATTTTTTGTTTTCAAGACTGCCTATTTTTACAGGTATATAATAACTAATTTATGCAATGGAAATATATCAGTGAAATGCCCTAATTAGTCTGTGGTATGCTCTTACGACCGTATTAATCCGTAGTAGTTTCAGATAAGTTAGGTACTTCAACTTTTGTTCTTTTTTGACATTTGAATATTGAAAGCGATCGAAAAAGACAAAAGATGGTATAACTAATCATAAGCTACAACGCGTTTATTAGTAAGGATGCAAATATTTATGATTTTTATAGCAGTATCGCCTGCTCAAAGTAATCTACAGATTAATTTGTAAAGGAAAAATTTGAATCACGAGCGGGACTTAAGTAGCTAGGCTAGGGTAGAAGTAAAAGCATGTCCCGGCTTTAGGGATGGACGGATGCGGGTTCAAGTCCCGCTCGTGATTCAAATTTTTCCTATACAAATGAATCTGTAGACTACGCTGAGCAGGCGATACTGCTATAAAAATCATAAATATTGATTTGGGAGGCGTTATCTTTACAGCATTGTGTTGATGTAACTTGACCATGCTGGTTGGGATGATTCTCAAGAATTTCTCAATAGATGGCGCTGCCAACCCTGTAAATTGGTTGTAAAAGGTGAAGGATAAATTCGGACATGAGACCACTTGTCACGGTAGCTTAAGTAAAGCATGTCCCGGCTTCAGGGACGGATGGATGCGGGTTCAAGTCCCGCTCGTGATTCAAATTTTTCCTTTACAAATTAATCTGAAGGATGCTAATGTACAGAAAACTTACCGCTTCCAAAAGATCCAACTCGTACATCTTTAAAGATATCAAGTCGTGGTTGTCGCTAAGATCGCCCGTAGTGGCCGAAGCTCCGAAGTAGTAACCAGTTGGCAGCCTCACGTTTTCCACTGTGAAACACTCTTTCCATGCGTTCTTCCCTTCGAGGTCGGTTGATACTGAAAAAAAAAAGATTATGTACTATCAGGCCTGGATCATGATGCACTTTAGGTATAAAAGAGTAATTTGAAAAGAGATAAGAGTCATTTGTTACCTTTTAGTGTGTCATGTTTGCACAAGAATCATTAGTTACTTAGCTACCCTTTACTGTGTCATACAAAGTAATTTTATTACAGTTTAGTGTCATGTTTGTGAGAGCCATTTGTTACTTTTTAGTGTGTCATGTTTGTACAAGACTCATTTGTTACCATTTAATGTGTCATAGTCTGTTCAAGAGTCATTTGTTACTGTTTAGTGTCATGTTTTAACAAGAGTCATTTGTTACCTTTTAGTGTGTCATAGTTTGTACAAGAGTCAATTGTTACCGTTTCGTGTGTCATGTTTTAACAAGAGTCATATGTTACCTTTTGGTATGTCATAGTCTGTACAAGAGTCATTTGTTACCGTTTAGTGTCATGTTTTAACAAGAGTCATTTGTTACCTTTTAGCGTGTCATAGTTTGTACAGGAGTCATTTGTTACCGTTTCGTGTCATGTTTTAACAAGGGTCATATGTTACCTTTTGGTATGTCATAGTTTGTACAAGACTCATTTGTTACCTTTTAATGTGTCATATCAGACGTACGCTACCCTGGCCGACACACTGTCGACTTTGACCACGTTCTTGACGAGAGACTTGCGGACGAGAAACCCGACACCTCCTTGGGAGAGTTGGTCTCCCTCCCGGTAGAAGAATAAGTTACCGGAATTTAGGATTATCGTGTCCTGTCCCTGTCTTCGGACTTCAGACAATCCCATTACATCCCAGCGTAACTTACCCATCTCCGCCTCTAGCTCGACCATCCTTTCGTCAGCCTTCAGTGTGCGCACGTTATGTGTTGCCAGGGCCAGGGGTCGTCGTTGGGGTTGGTAGCCGGGCGTCTGCCGGGGATTCTTCGCACCCCTTGCCCTGCCGTTACCGTGGCCGCTACCGTAGCCACGGGATAGCAGAGCTGCCGGGGACTGGGGGCCGTTTTTATTTGTGCTTGTCATTAGGGGGGGGGGGGGGGGGTTTGCCATAATCACCACGCTTGGCAGGCGGCTTGGTGATCGCAGTAGGTGAAGATTGATTGCCACCAAGACCGAGGGGAACGCTGCGACCCATTCCCTGGATATTCCCTTAGCCGCCTTCTACGGCACCCACGGGAAGAGATGGGGTGGTCCTATTCGTAACCGGGACCACACGGCATTAACCGGGACCACACGGCATGTGTCATAGTATGTACAAAAGTCATTTGTTACCGTTTAGTGTCATTTTTTAACAAGAGTCATTTGTTACCTTTTAGTGTGTCATAGTTTGTACAAGAGTCATTTGTTACCGTTTCGTGTGTCATGTTTTAACAAGGGTCATATGTTACCTTTTGGTACGTCATAGTTTGCACAAGACTTATTTGTTACCTTTTAGTGTGTCATAGTTTGTACAAGAGTCATTTATTACCTTATAATGTGTCATATTTGTACAAGTCATTTTTTTACCTTTTAGCGTGTCATAGTTTGTACAAGAGTGAATGGGTATCTTCTAGGCAAGCATGTACCATCGTAGACCGCGTCGTCACTTTCCATCGGGTAAGATTGCGGTCAAATGCGGGCCTATTTAGTTATAAAAAAAGTCATTTGTTACCTTTAAGTGTGTCATCTTTGTAGATAATAGAGAGATGCGTGTCGTGGTTGTAGTTACGGAACTTGGCCTCGCAGCCCGCCACTTGCGTGTGCGTCCCGTCGCGGTCATGGTCGTAGTGCAGCGTGCCGTTGTTTACCATAGCCGATATGAATGGATGTTGGTGCTGGAAGCGGAAGTCAATTCAGCTACTGCGATATTTGGAAAGATAAATAAATATTTTACAACTCGGCTCCCCGCGGCTTCCACCAGGTCGTCGGTCCACCGAGTGGGGAGCCGGCCTACGCTGCGTCTTCCGGTTCCGGATTTAATATTTTACCCGTGTGGTCCCGGTTACGAATAGGACCACCCCATCTCTTCCCGTGGGTGCCGTAGAAGGCGGCTAAGGGAATATCCAGGGAATGGGTCGCAGCGTTCCCCTCGGTCTTGGTGATAATCAATCCTCACCTACTGCGATCACCAAGCCGCCTGCCAAGCGTGGTGATTATGGCAAACCCCTCCCCCCCCCCCCCCCCCTGGGGGAGGCCTATGTTCAGCAGTGGACGTTTTCAGGCTGTTAATGATGATGATGATGAATAAATATTTCACAGCTATCACATAAAAAAATAAAAAGATCGTGAGTGACAGCAAATTTATAGGATTTTCTTATCTATCTAGGGCATTGACAACTACGAGGATTGATGTCTACAACAATCAGATATTATGCAAAAGAAATTATAAGTACTTTTAAGTTGTAGAAAAAAGACAAGGGAAATAGAAACGATACTCTCGAAGTTGTCGACAAGTATGTCTACCTAGGACAGACTGTCCAATTAGGTAGGTCCAACTTCGACAAAGAGGTAGCACGAAGAATCCAACTCGGCTGGGCAGCGTTCGGGAAGCTTCGTCCTATCTTTTCGTCCAAAATACCGCAGAGCCTGAAAACGAAAGTTTTCAATCAGTGTGTATTGCCAGTGATGACTTATGGAACTGAGACATGGTCTCTTACTGTTGGCCTCATTAGTAAGCTCAAAGTCGCGCAGCGAGCTATGGAGCGAGCTATTCTCGGTGTTTCCCTGCGAGATAAGCTCCGGAACGAGAAGATCCGCAGGAGAACTAAAGTGACCGATATAGCTCTTAGAGTTAGTCAGTTGAAGTGGCAATGGGCAGGCCACATCGCTCGTAGAACTGACAACCGATGGGGAAGAAAGGTTCTCGAGTGGCGACCACGAACCGGAAGACGCAGCGTAGGCCGGCTCCCCACTCGGTGGACCGACGACCTGGTGGAAGCCGCGGGGAGCCGATGGATGCAGGAGGCGAGCAGCCGCTCAAGGTGGAGTGCTCTGGGGGAGGCCTATGTTCAGCAGTGGACGTCTTCAGGCTGTTAATGATAGTGATGATGATGATGAACTGTCATCTAATCTGTGGTATTATTTTATAGTCTAGCGTTTGAACATTATTGTATCTGATTTTAAGCCATGATGTGCCAAAGCTAGATTTATCACCTTCTCTTTCTAAAAGGAATGGCCTCATCAGAATGGAATGGCGATACTTATGTACAGTACATATCTAAATGTCCAAATCAAAACCGGGGCCATGCCTTCCTACTTACATTGTGAGCTCCATTATGATTGCTATATGTGTCCAATATGATCGCCAGCCCCATATAATAGTCCTTGCTTCCAAATACTTCCCCTGGTTGCATTCTGTCTCGGACGTACCAGATGGCAAATCCATCACCGAAGAGATCCTTGCCTCGACCATGAACTTTGAATTGTACTTGGAGCTCCCAGTTGCGAGTGTAGCATGGCTGCAAACAATGCGAGATAAAATAGAAAAAGTAAGTAAACCAACCTAAAATTCAAACAGGCCAGCTTTGAGCAGCTGCTCGGCCAAACGGCCAACCTAGGGCCCCACCCACCTAGCTACCCCAACCAAATATCTTGCGTACTGTACTGACTATATTTTTGCGTTAAGTCATTTCATTAAAATTCGGAGCTCTAATTTTTAAAATAGCTAAAATAATACGTGTTTTATCCAGGTTTACATACTTTTAAACATACAACATTTTGACGCTCGCTTCGCTCGCGCATTGTTTTCAGCTGTATCGTTCGATATATTTGGATTCCTACATTTTTTATGAACTACCTACTGATTATTTTTACGTTATCATTACATCCTTATTATTCAAAATATATTTATAAACTACCGAAATTCTCACGACTTCCTTTACTAGCCCATATTGGTACACAAAAACGTCATTGATGAGCCAGGAAAATAGCTCTAATAAATACGCCAATAATGGTGCAGAATCAAGATTACTGATAGTGTTAAATGGTTTCGGAATAGGGGGCCTCAAATGTTAAACTGCCTAGGGCCCCTGGGTCTCTTAATCCGGCCCTGTCTGCGGGGGAGGCCTATGTTCAGCAGTGGACGTCTTCAAGCTGTTGATGATGATACCTAAAATACTTTGGAGATAGCATTTTTTACTTCGACTGAATAAGGCATATCCCGGTGCTGCGTTAGCCGTGTGGTCTTAGCGGTGTGAGAACAGGACCACCCCATTCTCTTCCTGTGGGTGCCGTAAAAGCCAGCTTTTATCACGAGAATGGACAGCAGCATTCTCCTAGGTAAATTAAAATCTTCTGGGATCACCAAGCCGCCTGCCAAGCATGGTGATTACGGCGAACCGATGATAAGCGTCCAAAGTGGCGTCGTATAAGGGACGCCTGTGTTAGCAGTGGGCATCTTTCGGCTGTTGCTGTGGAACCGTAGTTTGCTAAATACGAAATGATGCAAGAATGGCTAGTGTGCCATTCTCAATTACGTGTTGAGTTGTTGACTCGTCGAGAATGCTCGCGCACGGGAATTTCGTTTTTATTATTATTCATTTGCATAGATTGATATAGGTACTCATTCAAGAACAAAAGAACAGTCACAATAGACTAGCATAGTTGAGATGAGTCACCAAAAGCAAACATAACAAAACATGTTCTAGTTTCTGTTTATCTAGGTAAGTAAGATTACCAATAGCATTAACAAATGACACTGTAAGACTATTATAAAACTATTGAAACAACATTGTTGTTTATCAGTAAGCAACTTGCAGTACCTACTGCTAATTATCTGTGGCAACAATAACGAACCATGAAATGTAATTTGGCATTGATAAGTCTTCACAAAATTTTAGACGAATTTAAACCTTTTCACTCACAATATAAGAGAAAGAATTGAGATCGAGTACAAAAAGCTATTTTTGCTTGGCCTTGACCGGGCAAACTGGCCTTGATTGCCGGTTCCATCGCCAAAATACTGTGTTCTTTCACAAAATATCATGAACATAACTGTACATATTATGTACATACTTGGATTGAGATTTCAGGCCAAAGCAAGTATAGTATGGGGCAAACAAATTCAATCGCTACACATGCACAGAAGTGAAATGCATTTTTATAAGTTCAGCTTCTTATTTTAAGGCTTGTACGGGTTTTCACAGTTTTGTCAATGTTGATGTACTATCACAGAATAAATAATAAGACGTTGTCATAAGACAATAGTCGTTAAGCCAAGTCAGAACAAAGGCTTCTGACTTGACTGACTGGTGGCCTAAAAATTCTCACACCAGGGCTGACCAATGGCCTACACGAGAAGAAGAAGAAGAATATATAATAATAATCTAATTCTAATTTGGCATGGGGGCGATAAGACCTGCACTGATGTCCCGCTTGGGGTGTATTGTGCATTTCCCCTGCCAGCATCAAATAATAATACTACATGGTACTGTGAATGAAGACACGTGATGCCTTGCCAGCAGGGCTAGCATGAGCTATAAACATCGACATAATTATCTCTTTTGTCGGGAAAGAGTTCAACCAGTGAAAGATCATGCACTTCACATCATAAACATTTCTTGCATTTTCATCGTGCAAAACCTTTCTCAAGAGAAGACATGTTGATTTTTATGGTTCATGCTAATCCTGCACGTGTAGTTTAGTACTGTCTAGGTATTATATTATCTGTGGTACTGTCATCAGGCCAAGCCTTTTTTAAGGCCCATATATTCGTACATCCTCTATCTCGCTTGCAACTGCAACATTTTTGGAGGATGGTAGAGTTTACTTGCGAAAAATTTATCTGTAGAAAAAGCTTAATTAATAACATCACAAATATTCAACAAATAATCACATTAATCCAAGCAAGTCTTCATACATGAAAACAGAATCAAAAGGTTTTTTCTTTATGCATGAAAACATGTTTGGATTATTGTGATTTTCTTGTTGAATATTTGTGATGTTATTTATAAGGGTTTTCTACGGATATATGTTTCGTAAGTAAATTCAACTATTTAACACCTTCAAAAATGTCGCAATACGCGAGCGAGATAGAAGATGCACGATTATGTGGTGAGAATTATGCATAACAAATGAAATTCTCTCGCTCCTGCACTACTTTTACAAGCTCTTTTGAATGTCATAATATTTACTACATGCTTTTTAAAGTACTCAATGTAATTGATTTAAAAACACTAATCATGTACACTGTTATCAAACATAGTTCCAGTAATTTACAATTTATGAGGCATGATGCGAGTCAATGATAATTGGTTTTTGTATAATTTTTTCTAAGTACCTACAGCATAGTTTATTAGTAATTTTTTAAATGCTATTGCTGCTATTTGCTACTTCAAATTCATTCATATAGAGATTATAGCGAGTTTGATTCCTCTATTGACATTACAGAGAGCCTGTTTGGGGTGTATATTATTTATATATACTATAGCACAAAAAAAATGTACAAGGAGGACTTAATGCTATGAAGCGACAGCCTCTGTGGTGTGGTGGTTGAGCAGGTCAGCTCATAACGTGGAGGCTGCGGGTTCGATTCCCGCGACAGGACAAGTATTTGTGCACATGAAAAAAAAAGCACAAATACTTGTACTCTGTCTGGGTGTACTGGGGACCATGGTCCTCATAGTCCCTAGATACAGGGAATCCTAGTTAGGGTCCTAGTTAGGGTCCAGGACCCTATGTATGTGATCGTTGGGCGTTATTTATTTATTTATTATCTACCAGTCAACCTGGGTGAACATTAATATCTTTCAGAAAATTATAGCAAGGTGACATAATATAATAACTGGGGCCAAGGGTCTGGTGCGTGAGATACAGTGGAGAATTTGTGACAAAACAGGTGACTCGCGCTCCGGCTCGTACCTGGTACAGCGGTTGGCCATAGCCATCCAGAGTGGCAATGCAGCCCGTGTGATGGGCACCTTTGCACTGGGTAGTTAGAGGTGGGTTATTTCAATAGGTATTTATTGTTCTGTATTGTTATTGTTTAAATTTGTATTTTTGACCTTTTATATACTTATTTTTCGAAAGATATTGAAATAATACCACATCTTAACTTTTTATATATTAACTAATTAAATATTAGAAAAATATTCAGCAAAATACAGACAGTTTGCACATGTTTATGAATGGGTAGTAATGGACTGTTATGTGTAAGTTGTGTTTGTGTCATATCATATTCCTGGAAAAACCACACAAGGACATAAACTCTGTGGATTTCCCAAATGAAACTAATAATAAGGTCTGGCTACTGCCTAGTAGTCTTACTTATCTCTATGATATACTGAAATAAGCAAATAAACTCCCTTAGATGAATAAGTATACCAACTATTAAGTAACGCTAGAATCAGACTTATAAAAGTTGTTGAATATTTGAGTTAATAATTAAGAGGCAAATAAATACATGATAGTTGCTTATGATCTTAATTAGTCATTTTGGACTAAATAGGCCACTGTGCTGTGTGTTGTGCTCTGTAGGTACGTTTAATATTTGTAAATGTTACTCATTTCTACATAGTAGGGGAGATAAAACATACCACTGTGTTCCAGATAGCGCCAGACTTTGACTGCAAATCGGGCGTCAAGCGGACGTAATTCGAAGTAACTATTGTGCTACCTAAAAAGTCCCAGTAAGGCAACGACATTCCACTACCTGAAATTGAATAATTCACTGTAGTATCACCGCAAATTGAGTCTAAGTACACCAAGATCAAAGTCATGTCGAGAGGTCACTCACCTTGGTAGGGTTTTGTGAGAGAATGTTCTCTTCTCACATAATCTCGTGTGTTCCATTCTGCAGTTATACAATTAAATAACACAGCTATGTACAAAAATTGGACCCAATTCAGCTTTTCATTGAACATTTTCATAATTTCGTGGACAACTCGTTTGACAAGCAAGATAAACGCCAAATCATGGCCAGCCGCCAGCCGATATTTAAGAATTTGAGTTGCCATATAAAGTGTAAAATCTCCAATATACTACTCGCGAAGTTGATCGAAGTTAAGCAAATACGAGAGTTTAGAAAGGCACTTGGGTTCACTTCGTTCAGGCTCGGCTCAGCTTGGGCGTCTTCCAATTGTTGTCGGGATTTGCACCCGAGTCAAAGGATTCAAAGTGTCCCGTACTTCTCGCGAAGCGTCTCACAACACTACACGGTTCACTTCACTTCAGCTTCGAGTTGAGACAAATATACGCATATAGTTATAACACGATACACGAGAGTAGACATTGCAATTTGCATCGTAATCTGCCACTTGAACATTATCCATGTCACTTAGCGTGCGGGCGCCACAGGTCGGGCCACGTGCATAATCAGAATCACATACTCTGGAGTCTGACTTTGGTCAATTTCAACCAGGACTTCGTTGAAGTAACTTAATGTGTAGTAGAGGTCTAAGTCTTACTTATCTAACAAATTGTTTTACCAACGAATAGGTAAGTATTTATACAGTAGCAAACCTACAGAAGAATCACTCAAACAAGAGCTCAGGTAGTATACAATTTTTACAGGTAAAATGAAAATCTACTTATCCTCTTAATCTACTACTCATTATTGTATATATTAAAAATAATATTTATAAAATAATTACTTATGTTTGATCTTTTTGATATATTTTTGTTGTTTTTAAAATTATTCGTATAGGTAATAGAAAAATTTCGACGGGGTGAATTTATAGAAAACGAATCTGTATTAATAGTTTCCATTCTAATGTTTGTTAGGTTAGGTTAGTTAGGTAAGGTACCTAACCAATCGAATCATCAGAGTGGAATTAGATTCTGCTCTCTAAAAAATTAAGTCATCAACGCATGAGTAGGTACTCGATATAAAACACAATGCCATTTATCTTGATTTTTAATTTATTGTTTTGTGATAAGCTTCCGCTCTCTATTGATTATTTTCTACTGATAAAGGTAAAGATTTAATATGGGCAACACTAAAATAGCTGTCAAAAATGTGTGTAAAATCAAAGTGTCGGCAAAGCAGACAGATCAAGTTATAATAATTATATCGCCAGATGTCGTTAAAATAAAAAAATCTCAGTGTTCGTACAGCTTCAATACAAGTAGTCTAGATGTCACTGTTTCATAATTTTGGGAAGTTGTGGGAAGTTGGGACCATAGGGGTACGTCATTGAATTGGGACTAAATAGAATTTTCCCGGGATGAAAAGCAAGCACTAGTAGGTACTTTTTATACTTAAGCTAATGCCTAGCTGGGTTGGATTCCGATATTTTAAAGTACTGCGAGCATTTTTTTAAAACGAGTTTTTTCTGCCACCGTTATTCATTTTAATTATTGTGGATAATTGGAACAATAAAAACTGCTCGCAGTACCTACTTTAAAAAATTGGAACCAGCATTAACATTACATTGACTGGCCCGATAGCTCAGTTGGTAGTAGCTCTGCCTTCTGAACTGTAGGCTGTGGGTTCGATTCCTACCCAGGACAAACATTTGTGATGAACATAGGTGTTTGTTCTGTGTCTGGGTGTTATATTGTTTTCTATGTATGTATTTACAAACAAAAAAGTATCTAAGTATTGTATCAGTTATCTGGTTCCCATAGTACAAGCTGTGCTTAGTTTGGGGCTAGATGGCGCTGTGTGAAATGTCCACACATATTTATTTATTTATTTATTTATTTTTCTTACATTGTCTCCATGAACAAAAAATAAATTATTTATTCGAGTATATAGAGGGTGAAAACAATTTCCCCCGGAAACGCTAAAATGTAGGTAAATTCAGTCACGGGTCATATCGCCTTTATCGCTCGAGACCAGTGACCACGTGTGTGGTAGGCACGTATAGCAGAGAGACGGCACTAACAATTTCAAATACTAGGACAGTCCTCTTCATTTTCATGTGTAGGTAGGTACCTATTAGCTAAATCGATGCGTGCGGTCTACTCCACCCCCGCGCCACCGAAAGTAAAGCAAAACAGCGCCGCGCCAACCAAAATCTTCGGTAAAAGTCGCAAGTGTAAAGGTCAACGACCTCGACCACTGCGGTATTGACCTTCCCAGGTTTGTGTAGCAAAATGGAGTGAAAGTGGGTGATGGTGATGAATGTATGGGGAAAGTGACCGCACCCCGCGTCGGATCGGCATGGGATGTGATTTGCAGGTTTTTTATGGGACGCCTCTTTGTCGGTGCAGGTCTTTATGGAGTTGTAGTTATGTAAAAGTATTGTATACCTTCTTCATTAAGGCGGAGTCTGATCACAAAATCAACAAGCCCAGTGTGTCGATGACGGGTCAAAATAATCAGATGACAGAAATAGTAGGTATGTCCCTAACCTACCTAAATCACACTATCACACTATCACATCACACTAGTCATCACATCACATCACACTAATATCACATCACACTATCACACTTCACACTAATATTATAAAACCGAAAGTTTGTATGTGTGTATGTGTGTTTGTGTGTATGTGTGTATGTTTGTTACCCCTTCACGTTCAAACGGCTGGACGGATTTGGATGAAACTTGGAATATAGATAGCTTATGTACTGAATTAACACATAGGCTACTTTTTATCCGCGGGTGAAACCGCGGGGCGCAGCTAGTATATCACATCACACTAATATTATAAAGCTGAAGGTATGTATGTGTGTATGTTTGTTACTCCTTCACGCTCAAACCGCTGGACGGATTTAGATGAAACTTGAAATATAGATAGGTTAGGTACTGGATTAACACATAGGCTACTTTTTATCCGCGGGTGAAACCGCAGGACGCAGCTAGTCATATCATATCATAAAGCTGAATGTTTGTATGTGTGTATGTTTGTTACTCCTTCACGCTCAAGCGGCTGGACGGCTTTGGATAAAACTTGGAATTTAAATAGCTTATGTACTGGATTAATACATGGGCTACTTTTTATCCGCGGGAGAAACCACGGGGCGCAGCTAGTAGGAAATAAAACGAGTTAGAACGGTGGCCTAATACAATTTTACTAAGAAAGTTGTTTGGTTTTTCCAAAACCAAATCGTAGCATGAAAATTCTTTTTTATTTGAAAGCACCAACTTTCAGATTGGGCCCATAAAAATTTCATTTAAAATCAGTTCAGTATTTTGGTAGGCCGTGTGGTCCCAGCGTGATGTGAGAATAGGACCACCCATCTCTTCCCGCGGGTGCCGTAAGAGCCTGCTAAGGGAATATCCAGAGAATGGGCTGCAGCACTCTCCTCGGTACATTAAAATCTTCTGCGATCATCAAGCCGCCTGTCAAGCGTGGTGATTATGGCAAACGCTCCCTATAATAAGCGTCTATAGTGGCGGTTTATGGGGAGGCCTATGTTCAGCAATGGACGTCTTCAGGCTGTTGATGATGATGATGATGATTTAGGTTTTTAAAATAACTGAAAAACGCACAGACCTATGAAATAATTATTATCATGGAAACCACACTTCAGGGACATCTGTACAGATATTAGTCCTTAAAATTTTAGCGACCAGCGGGATTCGAACCCGCACCTTCCAATTCACGCCATTAGACGCCATACCAATTAGGCCATGGTCGCATGACCGCTGACCGTGAAAATCGAAAACGCGAATAACCGCAAAATTTAAAGAAATTTTCCGCGAAATTTTAAGGACTATAATATCTATGAAATATTTCCGTAACTCAGAAAACGTTTGTCATCCAAGTGGGTACCTACTATACTCAGTATGAAATTAAGGGTGGGTTTTGATCGGTAGTTAAGGTAACCAATGGTTAAAAACTAGCGAATTCTGACCAATGGTCAAATATTCTAATAAATTCACTGAATTTTTGACCAATGGTTAGAATTTGTTAGACGTTTGACCAATGGTTACCTTAACTGCGGATCAAAAAACCCGACGAGAAGACGAGATATACCCGTTTTCACCAAAGATCCCTAAATTTTAAGGGACCCTTAAAAAGATTTAAGTGACATCTGACAGTAATTTTGTTTTCACTGGCGATTAAGGGACACCCAAAGCTTAAGGAATCCTCTAAGTTTAGGTGGCCGAAGCTCAATTTTTTTTCAATTGTATTTGGCAATTGTTTCTACCCGCATAGCGCCAGAAAAGGTATTTGTTTTAATTTTTTCGGATGAATAATATATTAAAAACTCTAGTGCTAATATCAATAAAGCATGTTGCTTGTATTTTTATTATTCTCTAAAATATATAAATAAAATAACAAAAATCGGCAACGTACGGTTTTTGGAAACCGTAGAAAAGAATAAACTGTCACTTTACAATTTAAGTGTCACTCAGCGCTGTGAAAACGAATTTAGGTAAGGGTCAAATCTAATGGGCCCTTAGCCGAAGGGATTCCTAGTTAGGGTGTAGTTTAGGGATCTTTGATGAAAACGGGCAGTATATTATCAACTTATATTTTCCTCACAAAATATCATCAATTGTTTTTCTTTGATTGACCCCAAAAACAAAAGGTTTTCTAAAGATTTAGAAGGTGAAAACGATTTTCCCCGAAACGCTAAAATATCCCTTCGGCCGCGTACGAAACCGAAGGTTCGTAACCAGTTGCGGTAGAAGAAAAATTCATCGTAATACAGTACACACGCACAGTAAACAAAACACACAGTAAATTTACTCACTCTCGTCTCTATCACCCATGCAGAAGAGCGACGACAATAGCATTTTTAAATACTGCATTTCTGTGCTAAAATAAACCTTTTAATATTTCCTAAAACGACACCTTAACTGCAAAAGAAAAGGTGGTTTAGGTGGTACTATTTTTTTAGGTATTTTTTCGCACTATTTTCGTGAGCGGTGTAAGTTCGTTGAACGTCTATAGGTCGAACTACATGTCAATGTATACCTACTTATAGTAACTATTTTATTGAGAGACATCATCCCTGCCTTGGGGGTCTAACAAAGATCCCTTTCCATTAGCGTTAACGCCGAACGATAACTCCAAAATGTATGGCAATGACATTACCTGCGGAAATCGCGTACTGTAGCTGAAGAGGCAATCACGAGCAATTCAGTGATCGCATTCATGTTTGTAGCTCACACCTCCACGCGCCTCCCTCCAACTCATATAGCCCTTATATTCCTCCTAAGTGTGTAAACAGTGAGTCACCCGTAGTTCCGATAAATAGCTCGTGTTGTAGTCATTTTGTCTGTCTGTCTTGGCTCGGAAGTGAAAGTGCGTATAGAAAGCGGTGAAAACCGCGGCCGCACACGATCTTGCCGACGCTTCTAGACTGCAATGTCTATGCACTTCGTATTGTAGCCATACATTTTAAGATCTTGCATTCGAAACTTGACATTCGTCTGGGAAATGTGAAATCGATTAAGCATCCAATTCGAAGCCGCCGATTATTCAATCGAATCACCGGTCAATGAGCTTCCCTTTCCCAATCTCATATTGATTTACGACGTCGTAATTGCTTTGAATATTTGATTAAAACGGTGAAAACTATACATTTACAATGTTACGGTGAGTAAATTACTCGCTTATAAAATTAGAAAGAAATCACCATTATAGTACAATCATAAGAATTGTCCGATGCGACCTAGTTTGGTCGCACGCGATTCCAGCATCAAAATGCAATGCGATAAAGTTGTTAATACCGTAAAATAGTTGAGAAAAGTGAATGTTTAATGTCAAGACCACGATAAAAATATCTAGGGAGAGTGTGAAGAGTAGATCACGGTCAAATAGAGACTTTCACTGCTTTCTCTGACCTAAATGTGAGTTGTGGAAGGTCGAGCCGTTGACCTTCAGGGTGGCATCACTTTTGATTTTATCTGTCACTTTCATTAATCTACGTCTGGTGCAATGGAAAGTTAGGATGTGTTTTTGGGTCATAGACGGTAAAAGTAATGGGGGGTCTGGATATAGGTCATGTTTCGGCTGAGGCATGGCGGTCGGTGAAAGAAACGTTCCTTAGTTGTACATACTCACAAATGCAAATTACAGTAGGTACATTGCATTTCTATTAACATATGAATAGAGAAGACACATGGAGCAAACGCTGAAGGACAAATGTGCAAAGGAAGACTTCCGTAACCTTTTAAATCATATTACCAAATCGTCAATTCCATCCATCTGAAAGAACCACACGACCACCCATTCTATCTTTTTTTCTAAATTCAGATTGCATTACCGCAATACTTCATGCAGTACTGCAATCTGGATAGTTCTCCCCCCACTAGGTGGACCGACAACCTGGTCAAAGTCACGGGGAGCCGATGAATGCAGGTGGCAAACAGCCGCTCAAAGTGGCGCTGGGGAGTGGCAAGTGGCAAGTGTGGGAGGCCTGAATGTTCATTCAGATAGACATGTTCAGGCGGTTGATGAATCTAGACGATCTTGTTACTGCCACCGTATCAGCTGCCCTAAAGATCACAGATCTTCTGGCTCAGATACCTATATTTTACCACAGGTATTAGGATACCAGATCCGTAATGAGGAGATCCGCAGGAGAACTAAAGTGACCGCTCTTAGAGTTAGCAAGTTGAAATGGCAATGGGCAGGCCACATCACTCGTTGAACTGACAACCGATGGGAAAGAAAGGTTCTCGAGTGGCGACCACGAACCGGAAGACGCAGCGTAGGCCAGCCCTCCAGTCAGTGGACCGGCGATCTGGTTAAAGCCGCGGGGAGCCGATGGATGCAGGATGCAAGGTCGCTCAAAGTGAAGCACTCTGGGGGAGACCTATATTCAACAGCGGACGTCTTCAGACTTTTGATGATGATGATGATGATAGGATACTAGCATAACAATCAGATACCGACCTCTCATGCGGCGGCGGTGAAGTCCTCCCATAGGTTATCGTAGCTATTGCTTAAAAGGTCGCAAAACATATGGGTCTCTCCTTCAGTTGGCGTAGTCTTCTCTATTACCTCCAGGCAACGGCCCAAGCTATAAGGCTCTCATCCCAGATGTAGCTGGATCTCACTTTGCTTTGACGGCTGGGTCACTCAGCCTGGGTATCTTATATTATTCCCGCCCTCCCACACGTGGTGACGACTGACGTTGTAAAAGTATAGACAAACAGCGACCGCCCTAGCCATTTAAAAAAGTATTGTTGTTCAGTGCAAAATTAATGTTTGCCATTCTGAGACCAATGTACAATTATCAAATGATTCTATTAATAGTCAAGACGTATATTAATACGTAATTCAAAATTACAGTACTTCCTGGCTACAGTCATAAAATAAATGTAGACACTGTCTGTTTTAATGTTTGTTTGTTTGTATGGCTTTCAAATCAAATGGGCTGACCCGATTCGGATGATATATTCCATTTATTATTTAGATTACGGAGCCAAAAAGGGGAAAAAAATTGGAAGCTGCTGTCCCGCGGAAAAACTGAAAAATTGCAACGCAAACCGGGGGCCGCCGCAGTATACATAAGGTACTATCTTAATAAAATAGTTCCCTCTACGTTTTTCATCGTAGAGGGTTCAAATCAAAGATTATAAAGCCCGTTGATAGCTCGTAAACATAATTTCTCGTACAAACACGACTCACCTGCATGGGCAGGGGGCGAGGTAACAAAACGTGACAAAGTCATACGAATTTACAAAGAACAGAGCAGGATAGAACAAAAGACATCAACGGGTTCCCGTGATTTATTAGAAATTCATAGTATTTATTAGAAATTAGTGGTTGAAATACACCACTAATATTCGTATGAGGGGAAGTTGTATCATTGGTCAACTGGATTTATAGTCAATGGTTAAAATAGTGCAGTTTAAGGTGTACAAAAAGGTTTGTTAGTTCGGAAAACCTCAGAAGGTCATTCCACATTTTGCAGGTTCGTAGAAGAAACGAGGTTACGTATCGCGTTGCGTGAAAAAAAGCGTATGTAGGTGCTAGGTGCCTATCTTTATCCATAAGCATCCTCTTTTTCTCCATTGCTTACAAGCTTTAAAACACTTGATTCGAATACACAGCCGCATAGCTAAGCTAGTTCATTATTATGATAATGACCTCTAGTAGAGTTTATGATTGTGAATCGTTTGTTATTCCACCAAAACAGCGGGGTCAACGACCGGCTCGTTCTTATTAAGGCTGCTTGTATTCACGGAATTAAATAAGGCTTGGTACCCACCAAACTATTAAAATGTTAGTCGGAAGTTATTTTTAAAGCGATGATAGCTTATTTGGTAGTCATCAGCCATTGACTATAAATCCAGTTGACCAATGATACAAACTTCCCCTCATACGAAAATTAGTAGTGTATTTCAACTACAATTTTCATACAAATCACGGGAACCCGTTGATGTATTTTGTTCCATCCTGCTCTGTCCTTTGTAATTTCATATAGCTTTGTCTCGTTTTGTTACCTCGTCCCCTGCCCGCGCAGGTGAGCCGTGTTTGTACGAGAAATTATGTTCACGAGCTATCAACGGGCTTTATAATCTTTGTCATCAGCCCATATCCCCCAGCGACTGACCTGTTAGCTCAGTTGGTAGTAGCTGTTCCTTCTGAACTATAGGTTGTGCAAAAAATACAAAATGAAAAGATCTAGTGTAATTCCGCTAAAAATAACTATAAGATCGAAGTCACGCCTGAGTCAATCAATTTTCTATAGGTTGTGGGTTCGATTCCCATCCAGGACATCATTTGTGTGATGAACATCGATGTTTGTTCTGTGTCTGGGTGTTATATTGTATTCTATGTATGTATTTACAAACTAAAAGTATCTAAGTATTGTTTCAGTTATCTGGTTCCCATAGTACAAGCTATGCTTAGTTTGGGGCTAGATGGCGCTGTGTGAAATGTCCACACAATATTTATATAATACGCTACCCACTGCGGAGGCACGCGGGTCTTATCTTACAGGGAGAGTGTAGGCCATCCACCACTGGCCAAGTGCAGGTGGATGACATAATGATGCTCTCGAATTTGTCATTCTTGAATATGCCGTTTTTTATGTTGAACGTCTACATCTCGCTCTGATAGTTTCCTCATGATGTTTTTATTCATATTTGTAAGAGTATCACCCCGTCGTCACTGCCCAAGACACGTCTTGAGTGATCCGAATGATCCTATATTGCAGCCGTTGTTTCGGCTGCGCTAGGATCACCGGACCAGTCTAGCCCTTCTGGCTCAGGTATCGTTTCGGCACCGGTATAGGATACCAGCGTAACACGATCAGGCACCGACATGCCGGCGTGGTCGACGTACCCCCCGTAGGTCAGCTAGAATGGTCGCGAGTTTCCATAGGGTCCACTCTTCCAGTGGACGTAGCCTTCTCGATCCTCTTGTCCTGGCAGTGGCCCAAGCCGAGGCTTGTACCCCAGGAGTGCCCTTGAGCTAGTTGCCTCGGACAGCTGGGCACCTTTAGCGCTTGCCCTTCCGCCCGGTGAAGCAGTAAAGGTCGGTAAAGAACAACAGCATTAGCCCGTTCAAAAAAACACATATATACAAGTCGCCGGTGACTACTCCTTTTTCTAAAAGTCGATTAATTCTAGAGTACTTCACACACCATTCAATATCTGTCATTCATATTGTCGCATCAACTTGCTGGGTGGGAGCCGCAACCCGCCCACTGTGCCGGTACAATTGGTCCGTTTTCGACAGATTGACGCGACAAATTGAATCAGAGATTGAATAGTATCTGGAGTAGGTACTTTACTCCGAGCGCTACCGCTTGTCCAACGACAACAACAGCCGAAGCTAGCATGCCTTTCACCAGCTATGGTCATCATCAGCATCCTTCTTCTTCATCGGTTGTCAGTTCTACGAGCGATGTGGCCTGCCCATTGCCATTTCAACTTGCTAATTCCAGCACCAGCAATGATAGCAGTAGACTAATATAGGATGATCATGAAGATGATGAAGAAAATAGTACCCATGTATAAAACCATAAATCCTCCGCCTTGCCCGGTGAGTTTCGATCCTAAGTGAATACCGAACTGTCATGAGAAAGCTACCAGAATCATAATTTCATTAAAATAATTTCGAATATTTTAATGCAGTGCAAAATTAAGAGATCTGTCTGCTTTCTCAAAAGGTTTGCCTCAATCTGTAATATAGCAGTATTCTATCTTTTGCCCTCGTCTCCGTCTCCATAACCCATAACAGTATTGCAATCTGCCAATATGGCGGACTGGGAGCAGAAGACGACAGTCGGAAATCGTCCACTGCTGAACGTAGGTCTCCCCCATATAACGCCACTTTGGACGCTTATCATATGGGGCAGGCGTCATTTGGTGATTGCAGTTTTTAATGTAGCGAGGAAAATGTTGCTGTTAAGTACGTAAAACTAAAATATTGTTCCTAACAAAATTAAACGAAAAAGTCCTGCTGATCAGATTTCAATGATATTTTGCACGCAGATTACTTTCACTACCGAGAGCTTTTATCCTGAAATGATGATAAAATGATGATGAGTCTGCCGTTGCTATAATCTATGAATTTTTTTTAGCTATTCCAAACATTGCTTTATTTTATTTTTTTATGTAATTATGTGACCAGCTAGTCGTTCGCTTCATGTTAAGATAACATAACAGATTGCACTATCACGCGGAACTCTAAATTAATATAGGTAGTTTTGCGTGACACTGAACTGCGTACACCATCCTGAGACTTCACACAGTATAATAATAAGATTACTAGACTGTGTGATCAGATCATAAAGTCTCATTACCCAGTAATTTCACTAGCTACAATGCGCTTCAAACCGGAACACAGTAGTGCTAGCACACTACTGCTTGGCGGCAGAATAACTGACAAAGCGGTGGTACATACTTAGACGAACTTTGCCGAAAAGTCTTACCACCTAGTAAAAACTCACTGAATATTATGTCAATATCTTATTCTTATTTAATTCCATAACTTTTCTGTGATGAAACCTGGGGACCGGGACGGGAGCTCATCGGGTTTTCTAAACTTCATCCAAGTGCGTGATCAATGCGACGTGTAACCAAAATGCTGGCCTGAAACATTTAATGTCGTAGACTTACAGTACCTACCCCTGATCCATAAAATAGCTGATCTATGTAAGAGCGATCATTTTGTCTATCACCAGACCACAGACAACATACATGGATGTAATATTCGCGCAAAAGTTCAGTGACCGGAGAACGAATCGGTCAATCAAACCGGCAATTAATGGCAACCGATCGATCGTTTTAGCCACATCCGTCAATAAAATAACTGAACCCAATTCTAATTTACAACGTTATCACTTATTATTATTTTAAATACGATATCCTGAGAAAAAGATGATTATAGACCCGTAAAAAGAGAAGATTAGGGCTTATGCTAGGTCAAGCCAAAGCCACAGAATAGATATACAGGATGCAATTTAATTCATTAGCATAAATTCAGTGCTTGATAGTACATCAGTTATTGATGATTATTAAAGGGTAAAGAGCGCAAATGAAAATATTTTTCATTGAAAATTATGTAGATTGCCGCGCCGCGCGGCACCTACTGTAGTTGGTACGAATGATTTAGACACCTACTTTTAAAAGTTTTTCGGCCTTGTATGCAATAATTAGAAACTGTACTTATTTATTTTAATGTCATTTTGTACTGTAGCAGTTGATTAAGTCAGTTATCCCATTTTTTGGAGTTATTATCAATACCAAATCGATGCGTTAGATTTCATAAATTTTGGTCCACACGTGACTGGTGTCAGGAGTAGGTACCTAGGTTCAAAGGATGCTAATGAATTCAATTACATCCTGTATAGTACTAGGCCAAAGCGTCTTATCCTTATAAATCTTATTTAAAGTATTCATTGAATAATCGCTGTTTATTTGTACGGTTTGGAGGTAACTTTGTAATTATTTTCCATCGAGAAAAGTTTTTTTTTTTTTTTTTTTTTTTTTTTTTTTTTATATATTAAGAGCGACAAACAAGAGTACGGCCCGCCTGAACTTGACCATATATTACCATATATTAATTTCAAAGTCATTGTTGCAATATTGTTGACACGACACTGCCTCATGCTCTTGTCCCATTTTCAAACTGTCATTGATGGCCTTGTACATTCTAAGTTAAGGTAACCAATTGTGAAAAATGCTAAAAAAATTAACTACGGATAAAAAACCTACCTTTAGTCTATGCTAGCCGATGATCTCCCTCTGAGTGACAGAGATGACGCTATACGAAGCCAAAGCCAGCAGATTCCCTTCCCCTGCTTCTACTACTTCCTAAACAATGTAAGTAAAGTGAAAACGCTTATTAAGGCGGAACGTTACACTAGCGCGGTAAATTCAAATTTTCTTGCGTTCTTTTGCCAATAATAGCTTAATTACTCAACGTGATTACATGAAAACTAATTGAGCGCAAATAAATGGAATGTATCAATAAATTACAATTAAAATTATCTCCTACATATCATTGGATTAGCGATAAATGGCAATAGACTGAAAAACTAAGAAGAATATTGTTTATTGCCATTTGTCGCTAAACCAATGATATCTAGGAGATACATTTAATCGTTATTTATTGATACATTCTATTTATTTGCGCAAAATTAGTTTTCATGTAATCACGTTGAGGTAATTAAGCTATTATTGGCAAAAGAACGCAAGAAAATTTGAATTTGTCGCGCGTGAAACGTTCCACCTTAATAAAACTCAAAACGCGGTCAGCGGACGTCCCAAGACTCCCAAGCAGGTGTTTGATTGTCGTCCGTCGCAGGTGTCCCGCTCATTTACTATCTTTAACGACGCTTTCGATTTCAGCCGTTTTTTTTCCCGAGCGAGCACTTAGCGAACATAAATTAGCAGCCTCCGATGATATTTACGACCAGGGAATTTATTGGTGAAATGATTACACTCTACAAAAACTATCGAGAAGAAAATGAATGTTTTCTTATAGCACTTCAATAAATTTCCTCCTTTTTTAAATTGGCTTATCACTTGTATTGTGCCAGGCCCAAGCCCAGGGGTGTAACTATTATCTAATCTGTTCTAAGCATAGACTTTTTTTATATATACTAAGTGGCTAGGTGGACTTACTGAAATGAATCTTAATTAGTGGCTTTTGCAGCAATTTCGCCACAATTTCGCCAATGTCGTGTACTAAGATAAATCATTAAACGAAAGAGATGGATTGAGAGTAACGAAAATATTATTCTAGGTCTGTGGTTCTAAAGGTGTTTGAATTGAATTTCTAATGGTTGCCTTATCTGCTGTAGCGCAAAAACTTGAACCTTGAATTCTACCATCAAAAATGTAGGATGTCTTTGTTTCGATGGAATGGAAATGGCTTTTAGTACAACTAAAGCTATTAAAATAGACACAGCCATGAAGAATTCGAGCTGCACACGTATTTACTATTAGTTACATAGATGTGTTACATAGCCCGCGAATAGATATAAATAACCAGGCGTGCAACAGATGCAGGTGGTACAGGTTGTGTGAACCCGCGCCGACTCTGTGTGACCGCGAAATTATTTTCAAGACTACACCAGCATCGCGACACACATGCAAACCTCGCACTCATCCGCATGTACGTCTCACTACCGGACTGCGGATGTAAGGGTACTCGTGAGAATCTTGCTCTTCATTTACCAAAAAGAACATATCTTCTCAAACGGCATATTAATTTCAACCTTATATAAACGTCTTAAGAATAAGTTTTACGATGCATTTGAAAGGTGTTTAAGTTGTTATGTTTTCAGGTGGGTGTGGTAAAGTTGCTATCTTGTTCGTAATGTCCGCGAACGGAGGTACATTCAACTTTTAGCCCAGTAAACTCCCAAAGTTCGTTCACCCACTGCTTGTCAACTGACGTAAGGCGAGAGAGAACGCTGGTAGCGGCGTCCCGCTTCCGCCGGATCAAGTTTAGAAGTTTTTATTGAACTGACGAAATAGTTTACCTTTGCGCCGGTTATGAAAGCCTGGTAGTTTTGACGGTTTACGTTGTCTATGTCGATATGCCGCGATAACGTGATGCGTGGTATTACTTGTCGATACGAGTGCCTGTAGAGATGCCCACAGTTCCAGGAAGTGACTCATAAATAAAACATGTCCTAACTTACTGATGATGCTTATTAATATCTAAATAAATGAAATAATATTATAATAATCTAGTAGTGAAATACAATGCACCGACTAATAAGGGATATGATACAATGCTTGCTTTCAATACACGCCTAAAATCTATGATATTGCAGAGATACCATTATTATCTTATTTTACAATAAATAATTATTATCAGGTATTTCAAATACATTAATGATTAGAAATTAAAGATTGTAAAACGAAAAAGCAGAACACAATCGAAATCACAAGTTTATTAATTTTGTAGGAAGTAGAGGGCACAGAATTCGCCCTATAAGTCTATGGTAGAGAGCTTGCCCATCATCATCATCATCAGCCTGGAGACGTCCACTGCTGATCGTAGGACTCCCCCGAAGAACGCCACTTTGAGTGACTGCTTGCCTGCTGCATCCATCGGCTCGCCGCGGTTCTGACCAAACCATCGGTCCACCTAGTGGGGGGCCTACGCTTCGTCTTCCGGTTCGTGGTGGCTTGGTTTGCCCATGTAATGAAACATTTTGTCAATTTTGATGGCAACTTTTTTTTTCGCTGTTCAATATTTTGACTTTGAATGCTTCAATTGGCCTGACTGAAAGCTATATAAAGAAGGAGACAGGTAAGCGGTACGATAAGAATTTGAATCAAAATACCATTGCAATACGACTTGCCAACCACCAAATCGATAGCAAGAAGTGATTACGAAACCCATACGCGTTCGATACGGGCCTCGAATTCTATATGAACTAGAGAAAATGTTCACACGTACTGCCGAACCCCGAATTGAGAAATGGCGCCCACTCTTATTGGAGGACCAGTGTAAATTAAACTGTTGGGGTATTTGTCTAACCAAAAAAATTAAGCAAATAGAAAATTAAAAACATTACGTTAAAAAAAACCAGTAGTATGTAGATGAAGTTTTAATATCAAGGTATGCTATCAAAGTTTTGTATGACCACCATTCTGTATTCAAAATTATAATGCGTTCATTATTTAATTTTTCCCGAGGCTTGATCTCCTGGCAAAATGTCTACGCAGCAGCATCCAGTCAGCCTTTTTGACTATTCTATCCCTTTTGTCAGTATTAAGTGCGGAAGTTTTGCTTTCTGAACAAAGCAAAACTTCCGCACTTAATATTGACTATCGCACTAACTTGCGTTCAAGCAAGTTGTGCATCTATTTTTTATTATATGATAAAACTTTACTGCGCACTTGCGCAGCCATCTTTACCAACTTCAGCTGGCAAAGTATCGTTGCCATCGCTGAACTTTTTCTTCCCAAAATGAAATCTTTATTCTTCATTCCAAAATTCCTTAACTCTATGAATTCTCACCAATTTTGGTACCATGTCCAAATGATTTTAGAGGTCTCATTAAACTGGTTAAGTAAATTCTTCATTGTCTCATGTTTACTCTGGTAGGCGTACCGGTTTTTTATTACGCTTTCCTAAGTTCATTCAATGGTGGTAACACACAATCATAACTTTGTGTTTGACGAAGTGAAGCTTATTACGGAGAATGAGATACAACTAGAGAATTGAATTAAACTGCTTACTCAACAATTAAAATAATATAATTATATAGGTAGCTTCGAAAAGTCAGTGCAATTAGGTAGTGGAAAATAGTCTGCTAAAATATACTAACTCAGCAATTGAAAGAATATACAGGTAGCTTCGAAAAGTCAATGCATTTAGGCAGTGGAAAATAATCTGCTAAAATGTACTAACTCAGCAAATAAATGAATATACAGGTAGCTTCGAAAAGTCAGTGCATTAAGGCAGTGGAAAATAATCTGCTAAAATATGCTAACTCAGCAATTGAAACAATATACAGATAGCTTCGAAAAGTCAGTGCATTTAGGGAGTGGAAAATAATCTGCTCAAATATACTAACTCAGCAATTAAAAGAATATACAGGTATCTTCAAAAAGTCAGTGCATTTAGGCAGTGGAAAATAATCTGCTAAAATATACCCATACTAAGAGGGGATAAGGATGGGATGTCTCCTAAAAATGATGAAGTTTTCTGTTAGACCTTGCTATATTCTCCAAAATACACTTTATACTAGGGTATACATATTACATTGTTAGGTTTAAAGTTTAAGTTTAGGTACCTACTAAAAGATGAGTCACACACTCGGTCGTTCCCATGAGAGATGAATTCCACAACCATAAAATCAACGGCAAACCTTCATACAATAATGGCCACCAAAGGATACAAATCTCTGCGTGTGACACAATCTGAAGAATCATGGTTATGGGTGACCATAGACAAGCATAGACGCAGTTACATCTATGTGGGCATCCTTTTTGGTTCTCTCCATATTCTACTCTATGGTCATCTCTTGCGAGCGAGTCTAGCTAGGCTCGATAAGGTCCTATTCGCATCACTCCATCTTAAAACAAGCACTCTACGTGTTCCCCATTCAAGAACTTGTTTACCAACGCATTCCTGGCGATAGGTTTATGGACCATAAAATAATTTTAAAGGATTCCTAATTTCTAGTAGAGCTAAAACATTATGAATAATGAAGATATTCGTGCCGAATAGCAATTTCAATGTGTATTTTAATGAAAATTATCATTTTTTGGTTGTAATTAGCCGTAGCTGGTAATGATAATATCATTATATAATATATAATATATAACGGCATATATTATATCTACATAAGTAATGGTATTAAGAAGATCATAAATTATTTTCCAAAGTTTAATCAACAATTATAAAGATGAATCAAAAGTGGTCTCCGAAGTCACGTTTCTATTTCTAGATTCCAATTTAGTATTATTTAGTAGGTACTTTACAAAATCATTTTTTCCTATGCCTGCCGATCTAATCATTCGATACTAAGTTAAGATGACCGATAGAATAGCCACACCACTATTAGCACCAAAATATTCGTGCAACCGCCTAATACATTATGCTCTCCTAGTAACTTGCTGGCCAGTGTTGCGTCTCTTTGCTTTTTGTTTTTATTTGAAATGATATGATAAATAGAGTTTGTTTATTGTTAGCAACTAGAGCTATCGATTATTTATCGATTCAATTGATTGTTGAGTATAAAAAAAAATGAAATAGGTTATGTTATCATTGGAAATAAATACGACTTTTAAAATGGAAACGCTGCAGCTTCTAAGAGAGTGTTGTGTTGTGTTCTCGGAGGAAAAAGCTGTAAGCATATTACTTTGTTGCTGATCTTTTGCGGTGATGTGGTGGTAGCCGTACCTGTTTGTCGTCAGTTTAGCGATTAAACTTACCACTTGAGAACTCTAATGATATTGCAGGAAACGGAAAATGATTTTATGGGAATAAAGCTTTTTACTGTAGCAGTTTTAAAACCATCAATTTTTGCAACTAGGTAATAGTTATAAAGTGTTAGACCCCGTTTGCACGAGCGATTTTTCAACGCCCGGTAAAAAAGCGTTGAAACAAATGAGTATCAAGTATTTTATTCACATGACAGCGCTTTTTCAACACGACGTTTTTTTATCGGACAGTGTTTGATTTTAAACGCTGGGCGTATTTGAACGAATAGTTTCATATTTTCTTCATTTCATCACGTTCTACTGTATCGAGAAATGAGACAAGAGTGATCAAAAAGCACTTATATGAACAAGCAAAGTGCCTAACGTTTTAAAAGCGCTAACGTTGGGTTTTAACGCAACGCTTATTAAGCGCTCGTGCGAACGGGGTCTTATTAACTATGCTTTATAATAGTCTCATTATTGCCTCACGAATGTCGTTTGTAATGGTTCTAATTAAGTGGTAATTAATTATGGAAATAGTGATAAAATATTAGGTTCATGGAGGGATTTTCAGTTACACTTTTTAATGTGATTTCCGAGATATTATGAAAAGAAAATTGTAGGTAATTTACTGCATTTTAATTTGTCAAAAGAGATGATCTATAAACTTATACGGCCTTTTTTATTCTATTTCGAATGGCAAACCGGCCAGTGTTGGTCATCGAGATAAATGAGTGTCCTGTCACGTCACACAACGATGGGTGTCGGTCGTCGAACTTTTAGCCCAGTGCCTGCGCGATGGTCGGGTCGGGGAAGCCAAGGGGAACGTGTTTCTAATGATGCGCGCCTGGTAGGGCTGACGCAGAGGTACTGGGAGTGCGGATAATGTTTTTTCTTTTATTTAAATATCTGTGGAGCTTCATACTTCTGAAAGTTTTACTAATCTGTTTTGTGGTTTCAGGCAAAAACCATTTTCCTCCTAAACGCTAAAATGTAGTTAAATTCACTCACGGGCTCGTCTATATCACGCGTGCAGATAGCAGAGCGACGGCAATAACATTTGCAAATACTAGGCCGATCAAAACTTGTTGAGTCTGGGTGTTGCAAAACGATGATCCTGGGTCCGTAGATATAGGGACCCAGGATCCTAGTTAGGTTTCTGGGACACCTATGTGATCATCATCCCTCATCATCATCAACAGCCTGAAGACGGCTTGAGCGGCTGCTTGCATCCTTCGGCTCCCCACGGTTTTGACCAGGGGGTATAGCAAAGATCCCTTTCCATTAGCGTTAACGCCAAACGATAACTCAAAATGTATAACATTGCCTGCGGAAAACTTTTCCGCAGGTAATGTCATAGCTAATGTCATTCCCATATATTTTGAGTTATCGTTTGGCGTTAACGCTAATGGAAAGCTAACTTTGCTAGACCCCTAGGTCGTCAATCCCGTCAGGGTTTTTTTTTATATTGGCTGCTGCTTCCGCCAAATGCGGCGCAACTTTGCCACTAACCGTGAAGGGATTCGTCACTCAACAATGTGATCGTTGGGCGTTATTTTTTTTTTATGTAATTGAATGACGTGACGAGCTAGTCGTTTGCCTGATGTTAAGCGTCACGGCTGCCCATAACAGATTGCAGTATCACTCGGAACTCTAAATTTATATAGTTTTGGGTGACGCTGCACTGCGCACGTCATCCTGAGACTTCACACAGTCTAGTAATAAGATTATTAGACTATGTGATGAGATCATAAAGTCTCATTTGCCCAGTAATTTCACTAGCTACAATGCCTTTCAAACCGGAACACAGTAGTGCTTGCATACTACTGCTTTGCGGCAGAGTAACTGGCAAAGCGGTACTACGTATTTTATTTCTTTTCCTTAGCTGCCAGCCCTAATACATGCCGGAAGTATCAACGCACTAGCAGGTCCGATATACACATTGCAGATAAATACACCGACGCGACTCGATTACGCTACTTCACTCGATAAGTGCGTCACTATAATCTAACATCGAGAGACTCGATACGATATAAAACGTTTAAGTACATGCCTATGATTCTAATGTAAATAAATGTACGGTTGAAGCTTTTGTTGCGAAAAACTAATAAAATTTTCATCAATTACAAAATCCTCTTATCGCTCATGCACATTAATTTTAATTAAAAAAATATTAGAATTACTTAAATAATTTATTAAAATTAAGTAATTAATTTGAATTAAATAATCAAATACACATTACACCAACAGCCAGAAGATTTCCACTGCCTCCCCCATAAAACGCCACTTTGGACGTTTGTGGGGTTTGCCATAATCACCACGCATGCAGGCGCCTTGGTGATAGCAGAAGCGTTTAGTGTGTGTTCTCTAGATATTCCCTTAGCCGGCTAAGGGAATATCTAGAGAATAGGCAGCAGCATCCTCCAGCTTACGGCACCCATAGGAAGAGATGGGGTGGTCCTGTTCTCACACCACCAGGACCACTCGGCCACACTACTGCTTGCGGTAATACAATATTTGGCAGTGAAATTCTTGGTGGAAATTCTTACAGCAACTGAATTATGTTTATTTGTGTTTGAATGTTGAATTATGCTTGACTGGCCTTGCTCAATTGTTAGTAGCTCTGCCTTCCGATTTGTAGGTTGTGGGTTCGATTCCTACCCAGGACAAACATTTGTGTGATGAACATAAGTGTTTGTTCTGTGTCTGGGTGTTATATTGTATTCTCTGTATGTATTTACAAACAAAAAAGGTATTTAAGTATTGCATCAGTATATCTGGTTGCCATAGTACAAGTTTTGCTTAGTTTGGGGCTAGATGGCGCTGTGTGAAACGTCCACGTTTTTTTATTTTTATTTATTTATTTACTAATAGAACCAGATTCCATTTCTTCAGTTCCGTCCATTTTCCGGTTAGTTTTCCCCCACACTAGCGTGGGTTCCGCACATTTGCATCAGTCGTTCAACCCGGATGGCACTGCACTTCGCATCGCCCGCGATAACCCTAGCCTGCTACTTTATACCTTGGACTAGGAACACTTAGACTGAAAGGAAATCCGTAGTTTATTAAGGACTGTTAGTGGAGAAATGTAATAACACTTACAACGTGACTAGACCTAGAATAATGCTACATTACGGTTTAATATACTATAGACAGCCTCTGTGGTGTGGTGGTTGAGCAGGTCGGCTCATAATCCGGAGGCGGCGGGTTCGATTCCCGCTACAGGACAAGTGTTTGTGCACGAGAAAAAAAGTTTAAATACTTGTTCTGTGTCTGGGTGTTGTGGGACCATGGTCCTGGGTCCCTAGATACATGGAATCCTAGTTAGGGTCCAGGGTCTATATATGTAATCTTTGGGCGTTATTTATATTTATTATTATACACTTTTGGTCATGATAATAAAAAATATTATGTGCAAGTCAAATTAATTACATACATTATACTATTATAGTATGGTTACACTTAGAAGTAAAGTGCGTTTCGTCGTGATATACATTCTAAAGTGAATCGATCTCATCATCATCATCATCAACAGCCTGAAGACGTCCACTGCTGAACATAGGCCTCCCCCAGAAGAGAGCGCCACTTTGAGCGGCTGCTACCCTCACACCCATCGGCTCCCCGCGGCTTTCACCAGATCGTCGGTCCAACTAGTGGGGGGGGCTTACGCTGCGTCTTCCGGTTCGTGGTCGCCACTCGAGAACCTTTCTTCCCCATCGGTTGTCTACGAGCGATGTGGATGTGTGGCGAGCATTTCAACTTGCTAACTCTAAGAGCTATATCGGTCACTTTAGTTCTTCCGCGGATTTCTTCATTCCAGAGCTTATCTCGCAGGGAAACACCGAGCATAGCTCTCTCCATAGCTCGTTGCGCGACTTTGAGCTTACTATAACTACTGAATAGATGTAGTTTAGGAATATAAGATCTCTCTCCCACACACCGGGATATAAATCTTCCAGCTGCATTCCCCAAAGAGGACATAAAGTACTAAGGCATTCCCTAGAGACCACGATACATACCTAAGGTACATACATACATTGCCACTTTTCGCGTAGCACATAGAACTAAGCGCTACGAGATTCGTAGACGGATAGATATTACGCTGTTTTTTCTTGTTTGAACCCACGCGATTAGCGTATTTAGCCAGTGTCATGTTTAACTTAAATAGATTCTAGTTAATATTATTCAAGTGTTCAAAGTCGTAGTCAAGTCAAAGCTTAGTATTGAAACGATGGATACTTCACTGAATGCTTGCTATAGATAGAGTTTTCAAAAGAAATACACTTATTTTGTCTTCATTACTTTAAATGAATTGCTTAACTATCTGCCGCGTTAAACGTTTTAAAATAAGTCATTCCATTTCAAGTTATTTTCGGCTGCTTAATTAAGTAGAAGCGTACGCATTGTTAATACAAACAACGTAAAACTTACGACTTAATCGTTTTAAATTTATTCAAGAATTCCAACGAGCGACGAATTTGTATTCAGCCAAATAAGCTCAAGAGTCAAAAGACATTTTAGGCGCAAATGAACCCTTTTTACTTATTTCAACGCGGAAATGCAAAGAGGTTTTTAAGAAATGGCCAGTCAAGCCGGTTTTTGTATTTTAAAGTTAAGTGAAAAAAAAACTGGTACTAAAATGTATGCGCAAACGAGATCCCAAGTACCAGGGTTACATAAGTCGACGGAGCTCAATTGAGCTGCGGGGAGTTCGAAGCTCATTGAACGTTTCGCCTACGCGCTCACGGATTGAACATAATTAAAACTAATTACGATATCTCTTCCTAATATCGCTTTTAAATCGTCGCCAAATTACAGTAGTGGGTGCCACCGTTCGCTGATAAATTATAAAGTTTATCACCAATTTGTCTGCGGGCGCGTTCCGAGCAGACGTGCCGTGAATGCCCGATTCATTTGCCCGAAACCACAGACGAAGACAACAGTTCGTTCACACGGCGAACGATTCGTTTTTCAAAGCTTGTTGATTTTAACGTCAAACTCGGAAGTAACTCTGTACGCGAGTGAGTTATCAACATTTCTCACGCTTCGTTTTCATCGGTGTGTGTCCCGTCCATCTTGCCTTGCGTATGTTGTACTGGTACTTCCTGCGCATGTGTGCGCCACTGAGAGCATTGAGACGATCGCTTCCTAGGTTCGTTCAACTTTTAGCCCAGTAAACTCTGAGCTATACATAGCTATTAAGCTACAGGTTGCATGGCGATAGCATGGTGTCTATGCAGCATATTTGCTGGCGTGTTTACACTGGAGCCTTTGTTCTGAACGCGACGCTGTCATTTGCTATTCCGCTGTTAAGGTTCTTGCATTCTTGTAATTACTGCTTTAGGAATCTGTTAAACTAGACAGTTTTGTATACAGCGGTGGAACAATGTTTTCTTATGTTTCATTTACTTAATTTGTTAACGGTTTGTAAGAAATATTCAGAAAATATAAAAAAAAGATATCAGCATGAATTGGTCTAAATTTTATCACACTAATATTATAAAGGCGAAAGTTTGTATGTGTGTTTGTGTGTATGCTTGTTACTCCTTCACGCTCAAACGGCTGGACAGATTTTGATGAAATTTGGAATAGAGATAGCTTATATATATATATACTACAGTAACACGTATACAACTTTTTAGCTGCGCGTGAAACTGCGGGCGCAGCTTGTTTAAAGATAAGTACTTACTTCATTTCTTTGCCAGTTTATAGTTATCTTTATGTATATATTCTAATTTAGGTACAAGGCAATGACTAGAGCTCTGAGAGAGAAAAAAATGTAATAATTTATATTGTACGTAATTAATTATTATTATATAGTTAGGTATAAAATACTTAAATATATCAAATCCACGAACTTGACGTGAACGTGACCCACGTGGTTGCAACTTGTGAGACAAAAACACAAACTATTACCAAAAAGTGTCTTGCAAAAAATAACTAACCTCAAATAAACTTATAATGGAAGAGATGTCAGCTAATTTGAGTGGATGTAGGTGTAATTCCACGAAGCGCATGCGCCGACGATCACGTAGCTTTATAAAGACGCCCATTCACGGGCACGCTTGTCCAGTGACAAAAAAAAGAAAAAATCTCTGAAATAGAATTAATGGAAACAATATGTAACTGCACTATTGTAAGATAGTTTAAAAATTATAAGTATATTTATAATTAAATTATAAGTGTGCGACGGAATTGCACAACTTAATTCCCCCATCCCCTTTTTACCATCGTACATCTAGACGCACGGAAACACGGCATCCATATATGGTAGAAATTCCTAGAATACGTACAAAGCGTTTTGATTCCTCGTTTATAATTCGGACAGCAAAGGAATGGAACACCTTGCCAGCGTCATTGTTTCCTGACAAATATAATCTGGGAGTTTTTAAGGCTAGAGTGAACCCGGTATCTTCTAGGCAAGCATGCTCCATCGTCGACCGCGTCGTCACTTACCATCAGGTAAGACCGTGGTCAAATGTTAGCCTATCGTTGATAAAAAAAAAAAAAAAAAAAAAAATAGAGAGGTATAAACCCAATGAAAAAAAGATTATTAGTAAAATATTCTTTTATTTAATACATGAATAAATAACGTCCAACGATCACATACATAGATCCTGGACCGTAACTAGGATTCCCTGTATCCTAGGGGCCCAGGAACCATGGGCCTACAACACCCAGACTCAGAACAAGTATTAACGCTTTTTATCTGTGCACAAATACTTGTCCTGCACGGTAATCGAACTCCGCCTCCGGGTTATGAGCCAATCTGCTCAACCACCACACCACAGAGGCTGTATAATCAAAGCTCTGCTAATAGAAGCGTTGTTACGATAATAATTCGTTTGAACCAAAAATAGACTGCAAATGTGTTTAAGTAAGTACTTAAATAATCAATCAGTTTTGTGTGGATGAAAATGATGTTCAGATACGTTTTTGCTAACTGTACATAATTTTACGTAATCGCGTACTATTGGAGAGACCTACGCGATATACGCTCACCATTGGATAAAGATCATAATGATGGTAAAAAAAGTTCTTGACATAAACACCTAATTGACTCAAGATGGAAAATAGCATAGTATATCTTTTGCGCAGGACGTTGAATGGCTATTCACCAACAACTTACGCGATGCCTTTTTTTAAAATGAAACTTTCAATCTTGATGTAGGTATCTCAATGGCATTGTATGATTATATTCAAACTATTGTGGCTCACACAGATTTGGTCGGTTCGGTATTCGGATAAATTAAAACCTTTTTACTAGTTTTAATTTATCCAATTTTTACTTTTTTTTTTCTTATATTTTGGCTCCACACATAGTGTATTTAGCCAGTGTCAAGTTTTGTAATTTTTCATCGTATTATGGAAATTTTCAATTAAAGTCAAGTCATAGTCACAGTCAGAGTAGTCATAGTCTAGTCTAAGTCATAATCCAGTCTAAGGCATGCCCTAGTAAAGTGGTGGGAACTTTACTAGAGGCTTCTATGGAATTTTGGAAGCAACACGAAAAACCACGTTTCACCACATTATATCACTTGCCCACACTCATGCTCGTAATTCAGCACTTAATGCGTAAAACACCACCAATTTTAAACATTAACACTGGAAAAAGCATAAGTTTTGTAAAATAATACAATGCACCGACGTGAACTTTTCCGCGTTCCCGCCAAAACTCCAATTTTTACTTTTTAACATTAATTTATGAGATTTCTGTTATGTATGTACGCGAGTAAGTACATAACTGAATTTATTTTATTATTTAAATTTTTATATTTACTTTAAAAAACACACACACTATTCGTGAGTAACAGTCGGATATATATTTATTTAAAATGAATCTCACTTATGAGTAGTACTTTAATACTGATATAATATTATAACTATTACATTTTGAATTTTGAATTTTAGTGAGATGTTGTTAATTACTAACTTATAATTCAATCAATTATCATTAGATGTGTTTCTCTTTATCTAGTTTTTGAATGCATTTTTCTTGATTCTAAATAAATTATAATTATAGTCTTTTATAATAAGACCTTGTCTTGCTCAAGGAAGTTCTATAGTATTCTATGGTATAGAGGTTCCATTGGTCTAGCTGATTAAATAAAAAAACATTTGAAAATTACCTAAAATGTGTCGGAGTTATCGGAGTAAGTACACTTACATAAAAACTGAAAATTAAAACGAAATATAAAACTATTAACCATTCTATACTTATACTTAATAAGTAAAAAAAGACATTTTTAATCTTATTATAATGAAAGAGTAAGGCCATTATTAATAAATAAGTAACGAGAACACAATTGCTTATAAATAAGCAGAAAAATATTTTCTCCAAATGATTTTCTCAACTAGCACCGCCATCTAGCGTCGAGTAGTGACATTTTGTTACCAACGCTGCCGGACTGATCACCTTAAAATTATTTTAGACTCTTTATGCGATTACCTGCATGCCTACACCAAGTTTTACGTGCTATGTGCAGTTTATGTCATCATCACCATCAGTTTGAAGACTTTCACAACTAAAGGAAGCCCTCCTCCATCGAGCGGCATTTTGAGCAACTGCTTGCCTCTTGCATCCAAGTTCCAACGTCTTTCCGCAACTTTGATCAGGTCATCATCAATCGCCTGAAGGCGTCCACTAAGCTCCCGGAGAGCGCCACTGTCAGCGGCTGCTCAACTCCTGCATGCATCGGCTCCCCGTGGTTTTCACTAGATCGCTGGTCCACCTAGTGGGGGACCGGCCTTGGCTGCGTCTTTCGGTTCATGGTCGCCACTCGAGAACCTGTCTTCCTCATCCGTTATCGGCTCTGCGAGCGAGGTGGCCTGCCCATTTCCACTTCACCTTTTTTAGATCGTGACTGGAATTTTGCTTGTTATGCTGTCGAAGTAATCAAGCCCGGAAACGTCCAGAGTACCACGCAACGGCTTCATTATGATGTCTTTCTTGACTTGACAGCTTCTCATTGCTAGTGGACCTCTACCAACTGCGACCGGCTGGCTTATTACGTAACTCTAAACAAGTTTGCAACAGGCGTAAATTTCGCAATCATTGCTGTGAAACACCACTTTGGCAGAGCAGAAAGCGATCGAGCGCTAGATCATCTGTCGGACAATCGATGAACTAAAAAATGCATTATTTTGTTTCCGTCTATTGCTGTTCTGTTGCTTGTGGCGCTAGTATCAAAGACCAAAGTGCACTCAGCAACAGGCGAGCAATAGGCGGGCGACTTAGGATTTCCACTTGCGACCGATTGCTAAGTGTTGTGTTTGCTGTAGCTTTGCGTATGCTGTTGCGTAGCTATTGTTGTTCCAACTTTTACATAACACGACAGCGGATGCTCATTACTATCTTCCGTCCTTTTTGTTCATATTCCAATTTTCATTTGCACAATAAAGACAAGAAAAATCGAATTTGCTATTTATAAATACTACAGAAGGTTCGGCAAATGCATCGAAGCGATTAAACGTGCTAAGGCACCGCAATATATCGCGGAGTTTATTAGGTGTGTAGCGAGACGACTTACGGACTTATTCTGGACTTCGTAATAGTTTTTAATAATGTGAAAATTTACCATTGCATTACCGAATCACTAATTGTTATTTTAAAGCCAGTTAGAATTAGTTTATTTTGTTATAAAACATTCGATCCCATCGCTCCGTGCCTCGGAGAGCACGTTAAGCCGTCGGTCCCGGTTGTCATAAGAACATCTATGACAATCGTTACGGGTAGTCAGACGCCTGATAGAATCTGACGCCTGATCTAACCATCCCTGTTACTGGTCCCTTATGGGTTGCGAGGTCAGATGGCAGCCGCTCGTGTAATTTTGGTAGCTCACCGCTACAGGGGAGCCGACCCCAATAACAAATGGGAAAAGGCAAAGAGGATGATGATGTTATAAAACATTTAATTCACATGTTCATTTATCAACAAGGTGATAGTTCAAATATAATCCCCTGAAATTCCCTTTAATAACAAATGATAAATATATCTGGACTGTGCTGATGTCTCAGGATGACATGCGCAGTGCAGTGTCATGCAAAACTTTATTATTTTAAGGTCCCGAGTGACAAGCAACTGTTATGGGCCGTGCCGCTTAACATCAGGTGAACGACTAGCTCATCACGTCATTCATTCTCATAAAAAGAAACTAATTCAAACTAGACTAATAACTAAACTATACCCGCCTAAAAACTTAAAATACCACCATATATTTATAAAGTTACTTTATTAAGTCAAAAATACAAATCAAACCATTGAAACAAATGAAACACTAATAAATTTTAAACTTACTAGTTTTCTCGTCTTACGTTTATACAAGAAACTTCCTGAAACACTTTTATCACCAGCTTACGGCTGTCATCTGTTTTTTTCATGGTAACATTTCACACAGGTTGACCCACAAAACAAAAAAAAAACACCTTTTGTTTTCCGCCAACTTTTCTTTTGTTTTAGTCAAACGAAAGCGATTCTATACTTAAATTGCAAGAGATTTTATGAGCTTTGCGAAAGAGTCTCATTCGGAATAGGCGGGCAGTTCAATGCCCTTTAGTTTTCGGTAGCACGACTCTAGAATCCTAATAGAGTCGGGACGAGTCTATTAGGATTCTAAGTCTCTATTAAACTAGGTGCATGGGTTTATGGCTACATTAATTTATTTGTTCTGTTAATTGGAAGCAGTGATTTTTTAAAATCGAACAATCTTGTTTTTGTTTAATTGATGTTGAGTTAGAACTATATTGGCCCAATTTTGAAAGTCTATAGGAGCTAATTTTTTTCGGTAGTTTTACTAGTACTTTACCCAATCTCCCGCAATGATTGGTACGGGAAATTTTCGCGGTAAAATTGCGGCTTACAATTATTATTAGATAGCTCTTATATAAATTACATAGGAAGCTTTTTCCACGACCTAATATTTTTTGGCAAATCAGATTTTAGTAAAGTAATATTTTCACTCGTATTCTTATCACTCTTACTGTCACGGAAATAGTTAATAAAATAGATAAAATAAATAACGCCCAACGATCACATACATAGATCCTGGACCCTAAATAGGATTCCCTGTATCTAGGGACCCAGGAACTACGAGGACTATGCTCCCACCGCAGACACAAAACAAGTATTTCCTTTTTTATTATTTATCCTGTCAAATATTTGTCCTGTCACGGGAATCGAACCCGCCATCTCTGGATTATGAGCCGACCTGCTCAACCACCACACCACAGAGGCTATCTAAACCATTACATCGCGGATATATAGACGGATACATAGGTTCAAACTCCAATCATGATAGAATTTTTTCTTTAAATTAAAATTGATCTGCGAGTTTATAAAAAAACAATTTTAGATAAAACTAGGTACCTATTGTTACATTTATACTGAGTGTAATTGAATTCAGTAGCATCTTTAGAAACTAGGCAGGTACCTACTGGTGACACCGGTCACGTGTTGTCCAAAAATTTTGAAATGTAACACATCGATTTCTTATTGCTATTAATAACTCTTAAAATGGGATAACTTACTTAATCAATTGTTACAGTACAAAATGAAATTTAAACTATTAAGTACTGTTTTTAATTTTTGCACTCTTGCACACTTTTTAATTTTTAAACTCATAAAAAAAATGCAAGTAAAAAAACTTAACAGTATCAAAGTCATTCGTAACAACTACGTTAGTTCAATCTTCATGATTTTCAATAAAAATATTTTCATTTGTTCTCTTTACCCTTCAATAAATGATGTACTATCACGAACTTTATTTACGCTAATGAATTAAACCCTGTATAATTTATTGACTGTTATGAAAGTTAAATCTTCCCTTGAATAAAAACGATGTTCCTCGCGGACATTTCTGCGATACCGAGTTTCGGCGAGTGACTATTTTAGTTGCTACGCGAAGGTTCATTCACCTACCGCACAACTTATCAGGTCAAAATCCAGCTGTTACAACTAAGATTGCACACTTGCAGACGCGCGGCTTGCTGTGTGACGTGATACGTATATCACAGACAGCCAAGTAGTTCGCGTCACAAGCTGCGCGTTAGGCCATGTCAGTGTGTTGCAACCTTGAGTGGCCGGTCAATCACACCGATCACACTTCATACTATCCTATCAATAAAGTAGTCTATCTGTCCGCCCATTCAAAGATTGCCTGGAAGAAATCACGTTTGATCTAAAGGCGATCTAAACCTACATCGTTCGCCTGGTGTTAAACGTCACAGACCACAACAGATGCAGTGTTCCTCGGAACTCTAAATTAAAGTTTCGCATGACACTGCACTGCGTATCATCCTGAGACATCACACAGTCTAGTAATAAGATTTCTATACAGCGAGATCAGATCAAAAAGTCTCCTTTGCTCAGTATTTCAGCTACAATGCCCTTCAAACTGGAACACAGTAGTGCTTGCACACTACTGCTTGGCGGCAGAATAACTGGCAAAGCGGTGGTACCTACCTAAACGAACTTTGCAGAAAAGTCCTACCACCTAGTAAAATTAAGCCGAACATGTTTGTTCGTAATTTTTGTAATTCAGTGACGCATTGAGTTGTATTCTATTCTACTGGGTGTAAGTAATTGAATTCATTAGCATCCTTTGAAACTAGGTACCTACTCATGACACTGGTCACGTGTGTACCAACATTTATGAAATCTAACACATCGATTTGGTATTGATAACAACTCCAATAAATGGGATAACTTACTTAATCAACTGCTACAGTAGGAGTACAAAAGTAAATTAATATAATTAAACAATTTTCAATAAAAATTGGTTAAAAAAAGAAAAAATGAAATAAAAATAAAATTAAATAATAATATAATTAATATATATATATATATTTTTTTATATAATTTTTTTTTTTTTTTTTTTTTATTATTATTATTTTCGAATTATGTTGTTAACATTTCTCTCCTTCTAGGGAGGTACAAAAGGCACGGGCCGAAGCCAAGTGCTACGAAAGAGACAAGAATTTCCTAACTATCCTACAGGTGTTTAATATCGTTGCTTTTTGTAATTGTTTATATGTATTTATGGGGATGTCAAGTGTCTCTAGGCTGGTGAGTAAAGTTTTAGGTATGACGCCTGTGGTGGATAAAACAATTGGTATGGTTCTGATAGTACTGATTTGCCATTGCGTTTTGATTTCAATTGATAAATCTGTGTACTTAGCTATTTTTTCAGTGTGCGTTGTTAGTAAATTGTGTGTGTTGCAGATGGCGATGTCAATGAGAAAAGCAGAGTTATTTATTTTATTTAATACAGTTATGTCCGGTCTGTTGTAATGTACAGTTTTGTCGGTTATGATAGTACGGTCCCAGTAAAGTCTATATTCACAATTTTCTAAAACCGATTGTGGAGTATACTTGTAATATTTTTATTATTATTTAATGAGTTAAATTGCAAAATTATATTAAAATAATTTCAATCAAAAATATTTTCATTTGCGTTCCTTGCTTTTTAATAATCATAATTAAATGATGGACTATCATGCACTTACTTAATGCTGATGAATTAAATTGCATCTTGTGTAATTTTAAATCTGTTTTGCGGAGTCAGATCGACAGTTCTTTTATTCCAGCAATACCTTAAAAAGTTAGAGTTGTCAATAAATCTTTGGTTTGTGAATTCACCAGTTCATAAAAATTCTTGCAATAAAAGTCATGAAAAATATTTACTGTGACTAATGGTTCACACAAATTTTTCGCCATAGTACAATGATCTTAATACGAACTACAACTACTGGCGGTTAAGGGGACTGTTCTGGTACCTATTTGAAAATATTATTGCCGTCGCTCTGCTATCTGCACGTGTGATAGAGGCAATAGAGCCCGTGAGTAAATTTAACATTTTAGCATTTCGGGGAAAATGTTTTTCACCCTCTAAATCTTAACAAAACCTTTTGTTTTTACGTTTGAATAGATTATAATCTATGCAGTTTATTGATTTTTTTTGAAAATATATTGGATTCTTATTACAACCACCTACTTTTGTTATAATTCTGTCAGAAAAAATTCGTCTCTTTAGGTAGCTACGAAGATAATGCAAAAACTCGAAAAAGGAAGATGAGTCGATCATCATTTTTTACTGTGCACGCAACATATAAAAAAACATCGGAATAGGATAACATTTAGGGATAGAAAAACATTGGCACTTTTTATACTCTCTTCTTAGTAATGCCCATCGACATAATTGGATTATTCCCGTCTGCCCCCACGAACGTCCCCCACGCGGTGGCAGACGGTCATACTTATGGCTATCGACCCCTACATATAAAAAATGGGGGAAGACGGGAATACGTTATTACCATCTGCCACCAATTAATTATAATCTGCCGCAATCTTTTTATGTAAGTAAGCACAAGTGACATCTGGCACTCGCCGACCGCTGCGTGGGGGACGTTCGTGGGGGCAGATGGGAATATACCAGATAATCGGCTTGGTAGAGCATCGTTATCTCTGTCACTTACATGGAGATGTAGAATGTTGTCTCTTTTATATATTTATTTACTGCCGGTACCTACCTGTGGTATGGTGAGGAAACAAGCAGGCGTTTAAAATGAAAATCGGAAAACTCGCTTCGCTTTTGTTTCATTACATTTATTTACTCCTGTTTGAACTTAGAACGATTATTCCTGTCAACAAGGTAAACTATTATTGATTCCATATATCTAGAAATGTTCTAGGTCTGCGAGTGTTTTTGAGGTTAACAGTGGATCAAGTTGGAATAGAAAACTTACGCCAGTATAGATATTCGAACTTAGAATATCTATAATTAGAATTTCTAAGCGCCACATACACACCACAGTATCATGAACCTTAAAACACTTTCCCGTGACTATTATAAATCATAATTTCAAGAGTAATTAATTGTTTGCAAGATTGCAAAGATAGCCAAATATGTTTTCAAAATTATTTATAGCATCAATCCTTATTCTAATTTAGATGAGTATAATATTATAGTTTAACAGTATTGCCATCATTTTTTTTACCCACATAATAATTATGTTAGCCACAAAAATTTAAACTAGTGAAACGTGAAACCAACAGAGTTAAATTATAAAGTCTCTATCGAATAAATTAAATGATTTGGTGGTTAGCAATAAAGCTGCCAATCTCGCTCAGAAATCCACGTTTAATCACTTCCTGTAACAGAAATCCATCATAATTAGACTTTTTATTGCTAATTACCAAAAGCAGAGATTGGCCGTTGTCAGGTGCCTTAAGCATAGGGGGTGAAGGGGGGCTAGGACGGCCATTGAACTTTGCAAGCGTGAGATGGACCTCGCACAAAAAACGACGTATATCCGCAAAATCCTATCACAGGAAAGTACAACCTATTGTATTTGAAATAAGAAAAGTTATAGTGAAAACCCGGAAGCGGGATCATTGAGCTTTGCAGCAGTTTAATTTTCAGAGACGAGATAATATAAGTACCATTACCACTGTTATAGCAATATCAGTCTTATTAACGTGCGGGTACAATTTATTTTATGATCTTAGGTCTTGAAGTGGTCGTGTAGAAGCTTTCTGTCGTGTCATGTCAATTATGATAAACTGCTTGCTAATTTATAAAGAAAATCAGGGCAAGATGATCACGTGCGACCTCTGATCTGATCCTTGGAGGTGATGGAATCATTTGTTTGAAGAGAGTTATAAAATATGTAATTTTCTATCACAGATTAGAGAAAACCCAATGTAGTTGCTACGGATTAGAGACTTCAACTATAGATTACACTAGTTGCGCCCCGCGGTGTTACCCGCGGATAAAAAGTATCCTATATGTTAATCCAGCGTAAAAGCTATCTGCATTCCAAATGCTATCATAATGCTAGTTGAAAAGGTTAAACTGAGAGTGCCGTCTAGATATCCTCGTTATAAAATTAAGTTATTCTCGGCACCATTTAGAAAAACAGTTTTAGGTAGCAACTCCACAATCCCACGTTTAATCAAGCTGGTTAATCTCCACGACAAAATAGATATATTCTCTGACAGCTTGGCACAATTGCGTTCTGACGTCTCAGGTTTTTTGTAATGCAGGATCGTTGAAGTTTCCCCATAGTATTAATGATTTAATAAATAAAGCCCTTTCAGACTGCTATGTTGCGTAATTATTTGTTTTATTGGCAGGTACTTGTGTCAGTTGGTTGTAAAGTGTCGAGGATGAATTATGATATGAGATCACATTTTAAGGAATTTTGTATAAGGCTCGTTCGGCTTGATGCCCGTACGGTTGTGGTAACAAACTCTGCTCGTGATTTGGTCTATTCTTTTTCTCCTTGGCATTAAATACTATGAGTTATAATGTTACATTTTCTACTTCTTGTTTTTTCACCTTTACCGGTTAACAATAGCGTCATGTACAGTATTATACACACTTTATACAAATTATATTATTGGAACAGGCGGTGTTTGCCTGTAATAGGTTGAGCATGTAGTTTAGATATCATAAGCAAGATTCATTAGCGTTAGTTCATGTTTCTACTGTTGGCGGACCTAAATAAATTAAAAAAAAAAAATTGGTTCAGTAGTTACGGAGATATAAGGTAACAACATTCACACACACACACAACTTTCGTAATTTATAATATTAGTAGGATAACGTCACCCTAAAAACTAAAAAGCGATTGTCATTCCCGTGGGCGCCCGTGCCAGTTTCATACCGACGCATCCTTGTTAAAATACCTAGTATAGTAGATATCTGTGTTAAAATACCACTCGGCCTTGCACCAAAGAGTTGTGTGTGCAATTCACTCTTGCTCTTACAACGTTGAAGGAAAACACCGTGAGGAATGTTCAAAAACTACAAAATTCGAGAACAATGACTGCGATCCCGCACCTTGCCGCAGCGTGGTACGTTATGGCCTATGCTCTCTCCACCTGAAAGAAAGCTTGTGGCTTAGCATCAGAAATTTATTAGTTCGATCCTCGGCCCTGCACCAATGACTTATCTAGTAAGTTATGTGCAGTTTTCGATGCCATCGTTCCGTGCCTCGGAGAGCACGTTAAGCCCGACGGCTAACGTGCTCTCGTCCCGGTTGTCATAAGAACATCTATGGCAATCATTACGGGTAGTCAGACGCCTGATAGAATCTGACGCCTGATCTAACCATCCCTGTTACTGGTCCCTTATGGGTTGCGAGGTCAGATGGCAGTCGCTCGTGTAATTCTGGTAGCTCACCGCTATAGGCTAGATTGTGAGCCGACCCCAATAAGAAATGGGAAAAGGCAAAGACACTTATGACATAACATCACCACTGAGGTGTGAACTTTTTTTATGGCAATTGTTTCACCTTTTGCCAGCGTCATGTCAAAAGAGAAATAATATAAACATCAGCTTGATCCGATCGTTTCAGGGAAAAGAAGATCGGGGAAATCAAAGAGTGATAATGTTCTAGATCTGCGGCAAAAACGCACAGACTTGAAAAACAAAAAGCTATTAAACGTAAACTTTAGGAAGTGGTAAAAAATTTCATCCTGAAGGTATATCTCATCCCGCTGCCAATAAATAAAACATAGCGCATTGTTTTCAATTTCAAATCTGCTGCAAGCGCATGGAAATCCATAGCACCCATGAAACAGTATGAAGTATGTACGTAAAGTTTGGAAATCACATGCGCATTGACATGGAGTAATTGTAATACAAGAAGGGATTCATTTGTCCGTGATTGTGCAAGTTTGTTTACTGTATTTTATAGGTTAGATTGAGCAACATGTTTTGCTCGTATGTGTTTGTCATACGTAAAATTTTAATAAATGTAAATTAAAGAAGGAAAATAAAGCAATGGCTTCTCAATAATTGTCTGCTTAAAATTAGGTTCAACGCACACGACTTTGCGCGCGAAAGAAAGATATAAGTACCTACGCGTCTTCCCCGATAAGACGCAAGGGTAACAAGAAGCGTAAGTAATATACCTACCCTTAAATAAAGAGAGAAAAAAACATAAGAAAACGTATCATGGAATGGATTTTTTAAAGTGTAAACCACACTATTATAGCCCTTAAATTTTTTAGCAACCAACGGGATTCGAACCCGCGTCTTCTAACTCACCGGATTAGCCGCTCTCCCATTCACTCCTGATTTGAAAAGACCTAGGTTATACCCAGGAGGAAATACTGTTGCTGGAAGAGCATTGTATTCCTTGGCCTGGTCCTTGGTTGTAAGCTACTTGAGGGCTAGTTATGATTTGACTAAACGCTGTGAAGACGGCGTGCCATTTCCTGCCTAATAATAGCGGCTCTTGTTATTATTAAGAAGAAAATCGTCCTAAATCTGCTTTTGCAAGTGGTCACGTTGTCCATCACGCATGATAGAGTGCATCTGAATAATTTTAAATAAAACACGCATACATTGGAATCCTCCAGAACAATCACCATTTTCAGAGATGCATTTCAGTTTGGCTTCATGTCTACTGCAGTGAATTAAATTTTTTTATTTACCTACATAGGTACATAAAAAAAACGCGTTTTATTTGGATAGCCAAATAAAGAGTTTCGGAACCACAGTGATTGCTATTTAAAGAATTCATTCATAGAAGTTATGGTCATTACCAAACTTATCACTCATCACTATCACTGACTATCACAGCATCAGCCTTATTGTGATTTCTGCTTAACATCATCCTGGGGATTCAAGTCACCCGCGTGATTAGGTTTACTCTCGAGACCCCACACGTAATCCCTGGGCGGTGCTAAATGGGTTACTACTTTCTGGTGGTAGGCTTCGGCCGTGGCTTGTCACCACCTATCAGACAAAGCCATGCCACCAAGTGACCAAGCCATAGGGGATGGGTCGAAACAATTGCGCTGCTACTTACAGACCGTATTAGGCACATACCAACGACATTGCTTCTGGTAGCCAGCTTCGGAGAGTGACGGGATACGAAGCACGGTTCTCCGTTGGCTGACCGCAGATAGAAGGAGGCCCAAGTAGCCAGCCACTCACGTTAGGTCGCCCCGCCATCTAACAAAAAATCCCTGGATGCACCATCGTGCCGGTTGGCGACTGGATGAGAGGGCTCGATGGACATCTTGGGGGGGGGGGGGGGGGGGGGTTCGGTCGTTCCCGAGGTCTTCGGATAATGAACGACTAGCTCACGTCGTTCATTATAACATTATAAAAACTCTTTTCCATGCAGTTTCGTGCTGAATAGTATACGTAGTGGTTGTAACACATACTTTTTGGTGCTGTGATTATTCTAAAGATGGAATAAGGTTAGCGCACGAGTTGAAGGAGTAAGAGAGGAAGTCACAGAAATACAGTCGTGTAAAAAGTCAATTATCATCGGCAATCCACTACACCATGTACCTACATGGAGACAGTTCTTGCGTGTGCGATAATTATACTTAATTAGTGTCGCTGATTGTATGAATAGGGACAGTCGATATTAAAATGTTTAACCTACTGCGTTCAATTAATAAGGAACAATATTTTTCATCTTCTTAAATCTAATTGATCTACTTATAGTAAATGGGCAGTTGGTTTTTATGTTTAATCATGGAACAAGGAGGAGAGGAATGCCAATACACCAAGAAAACAGCGTAGATCAAAAATATGCTAAAAACCGTTATAAAACTAGATGACGGTGCAAAATGAGCGGGCTATAAGTTGAGCGTAGATCAGAAATATGCCAAAAACAGTTTTACACCTAGATGGCACATACTTCTGATCTACGCTGTTTTCTTGGTGTATTGGTATTCCTCTCCTACTTGTTCCATGGTTTAATCTTTTTATTATACAAAAATAATATTTGATCCTCTTTTTCATACATATTTAGTGACAGGAAATGTATTGGTTGAACAGTGTGTACGTTAGGTTGATGTGAAAGAAACAAAAAAGTTCGATATTGATTAAAATATCTATTGATTTGTTTTATTTTATGTCTCAAAGAAAGATGATCAAAATTAAGAAAGCTTGCTGTTTTTGCAAAATTAAAACAATCATTTTAATACATGCTATTTCTACCACTATATTATAACAAAACATTTTGGCCATCAAGTGTTCGGTTGAAAATAAATAAAATAAATAAATATGTATGGACATTTCACACAGCGCCATCTAGCCCCAAACTAAGCAGAGCTTGTACCTACTACGGGAACCAGATAACTGATAGAATACACAGATACTTTTTGTTTGTAAATACATATACATACAATACAATATAACACCCAGGCACAGAACAAACACCTATGCTCATCACACAAATGTTTGTCCTGGGTAGGAATCGAACTCAAAACCAAAAGGAAGACAGGGCTACTACCAACTCAGCTATAAAGCCAGTCCGAAATATCTTGACGATAGCGGCTGGAATGACAACAATAGGCAATAGGAAATTTAAATAAAGGAATGTTAAGTTTTGTAACATCCAATCATAATAAAATTAATCCGATGAGATGAGAGGTTGAGACCTTTCATCCCATCGGATGCCATTTCGATAGATTCCACATTGTTTTATGAGTGCTAAATAATACTAACTCATGTTTAACACAGATTTTATCAATGGCTAATGGTAGTTTTCGATGAAACCACTTGAGTAAGTGACTGTATATAACCTAGAAGCCACCCCGCTGACACTTCAACAAGAAATTATCTTCTAAGGTCTAATTAATGTTCTGTAACTCTATCGCATTTCATTTATAGATGACTAGCGGCTCACCCCGGCTTCGCGCGTGTAGTGGTGTAGCCTTACTCAGGGTGAATATAGCTTTCCAATGGTGAAAGAATTTTTGAAATCAGCAGTTTTTGAGTTTATTCATTACAAACATACACACAAAAATACAAATCTTTCCTCTTTATAATAGTGGTGTAGATGATAATTTATTTACAAATTATAAAAATTAAAATAACAGAAATATACACTGCACTTAACTAGACCTAAAAACCACAATACCTAAAAAAAAACAAATAAATAATAGATTTCACGAATCTCTAGAAATAAATGGTTTTCTCCCGACTAAGGGCCAAGGCAAGGGTAATGCTGCTGCCTATTCCCTAGATATTCCCTTATCCGGCTCATAAGGCACCCGGTGAAAGAGATAGGGGTGGTCCTATTCTTACGCCGGGACCACGAGGTAGTCATAGACATACCATACCTACTCCTCATCATCATCATCATCAGCCGGAAGACGTCCACTGCTGAATATAGGCCTCCCCCAGAGCGCGCCACCTTGAGCGGCTGCTCGCCTCCTGCATCCATCGGCTCCCCGCGACTTTAACCAGATCGTCGGTCCACCGAGTGGGGGCCAGCCTACGCTGCGTCGTCCGGTTCGTGGTCGCCACTCGAGAACCTTTCTTTACCCTTTAACCTTTCTTTTTTTTTCTTTTTTTCTTTTCCTTTTCCTTTCTTTTTTGAACTTTACCTTTACCTTTTTTAGCTGTTTACCTTTCTTTCTACCTCTTTTTACCTACTCCTACATAGGGTGAATTCTGTGAGGGATGTGAGTATAGCAGGTAAAGATAGTGTGATCTGAGTCCCACCCAGCACTGATGTTATATAAAAGTCTGCAAAAAAAGCGACATTGGCGAAGAGTGACTGCGTCCCACATTGTTTTTCCTCTAATCTGTGGTCCCACATTATCTCCGTCTGTTGTTTCATAATGATATTGTGTTTTCAGCGAGTGACGCAGTTGAATAACTCCCATAGGTTGTTGACTGTACCGTGCGCCTGATATTTTATTTATTAGTCTTATTGCATGCGAGATTTGACGTTTCAGCTGAACATTTGAATGATTTTTTTTTTTGTTAGATGTTTGATGTTTTTTTTAATATTCTAGTTAACTTCCTTTATTCCATAACCCTTTGACTAGAACTATTTATAAAAAATCAGTATCCACTACTGAAAATTGTTGCTTAGGTCTTTAAAGACTTGAAATTATACAATGGTGTTACCTACTAAAAAAATGTGTGGCGTAATATGAAAAAGTTTTCATGAACAATTGTTATGCAAATAGTTGATTTTTGGCACAAGTATATATACTTGTTTCGAAACCTGAGAGCGAAGGATTCTAGGATTGAACCAGTAAATGAAAAATGTAGAATCGTGAGCGTAGCAATTATTCTAAAAATGAAGTTGGTGCATTGACATGAAGTAAATATATTTATGCCAAGGAAGTTGGACGTATATTCTAGCCTGCCTTTCTTCGCCGGCACATTTCATTCATATTTTTCCCCTCTCTTTTTTCTTTTCCCTTCCATCTTCCCTTCAACAGGATGAGTAATTTATGCATTTTCAGTGGACATAGCGGTGGAAGATTATAGAAAGATTCGAATTTTAAAATCTCTATTCACGCTAACGGTTAAAATGCACTTTTCCACTCAAATTTTGATAGATAAATAAATAAAATCATCCGAGCTTGTGTGGTGTTTATATAGTTTAAAATAAGCCAAGCATTTGACCACTGTCTCACCTGATAGAAATTTAATAAACACCTATCTTCAGTATGTGTGTGTTTTGTACTAAGATTTATTTGTATACGATAAAAATAATTAGTTACTAAATAACATATTTGCACGTCCGCTTTTTTTTTTTGAACGGGCTAATGCTGTTGGTCTCTACCGACCTTTACAGCGTCACCGGGCGGAGTTGCACGTCCGCTTGCAGACTAACAACAATGAGCAATAAATAATTTTATAACCTACTTACACTTGTATTTTAGCAAATAAACAATTTGATTTGATTTGATTTGTGGTAATCCATCCAATCAATTCACGGAAACTTTGTATCGCGCCCTGAATTGATAACCATGGAAAAGAAAGGTTTTCGAGTGGTGACCACAAACCGGAGGCCGTAGCCTAGGCGAATAAGACCTACATGCAGCAGTGGACGTCTTCCAGACGATGATGATGATGATTGTGATGGATATTATCATATGGCGGTGTAGGTACATAGTATCTCTACAGGAGGTTAAGTATTATGGTGGTACTTGAATTCTTACGGAGCAAGTTTAAATCACTTCATTTGACTTTCATCGGTGAAAGATACCCAAAATATTGAGTTAGGATTATAGAGAGCTCTTTATATTCAACCTTCAGCTATCAAGTGAGAATAATCACAATATTTCCAGTACCGAGTACCATAAGCAGGTCAAAGTTATACTGAATAAATCAATAATTCCTTACATCAAATATTAATGTTTGTGGCGTAACGAACCTTCGATGAGTAGTTATTCAATTTACTGTTGTAAGTACATTTTAAATAGAGCAATCTTGTTGTGGAAAAGAAATTACCATATCTAAAAAAGTACTAGATATACAGAAAATTTCATAGGTGGTGGGACTCGTCTGCGTAGGTAGTACCGTTTCGCCAGATTACTCTGCCACCAAGTGTTCAAGAACTACTGCGTTCCGGTTCAAAGGCCACTGTAGCCATTGACCGTATGGTGCACCGCTGGGACCATACGGTCAATGGCACACACCGCGGTGTGAGAATAGAGCTACCCCATCTCTTCCCGTGAGTGCCATAAGAGCCGGCTAAGGGGATGATATATCCAGGGAATGGGCAGCAGCATTCTCTTCGGTACATTAAAATTTTCTGCGACGTAACTTACTAACGTAACTTTGGTAGCAATGTAAATATTATTATCGTATAGTCATATCTGTTATCATTAATCACTCCTAAGTCATTAATTTCGACTTCATTTCTACAACCAGTGACAGCTCCAAAACAAACTCCAACTAGCCTTCAATGGTCTTCTGTGGAAACACATTTGATTTTTTAGATACATTTACAGCATTGTGCGGATAATCCTATTGTAGTCAGTTAATAAACCATGAGTTTTGGAGCCGCCTGTGTTGTCTCATTGTGGCTGAACAAGGTGGAAAAAACTCTGGACATGAATGACCGATGTACTAGAGATGTGTATACATGGTGTTTTTATTTATTATAAGAAAAACATTTGATCAACTATCATAGAACTTAAAACACAAGTAGAATAAATTGATCCTACTTGTGTACACTAATATTGTGAGAAGCCATTCAGGCCATTAAATTAAAGTGAGTCGCAGTGGTGGACTATTTCACTTTGATTATTAAGGGTGGGTTTTTAATCCGTAGTTAAGGTAACCAATGGTTGAAAACTCTACCTAATTTTGCCTATTGATTGAGATTTGTTCGCATTTTTAACCATTAGTTACCTTAACTACGGAATAAGTGGAACGCCTTGCCGTCGTCCTTGTTTCCAGCTAACTATGATCTGGGAGTCTTCAAGTCGAGAGTGAACAGGTATAATCTAGGCAAGCATGCACCATCGTAGACTGCGTCATCACTTTCCATCAGGTGAAACAGTGGTCAAATGCGTCTACAGTTAAAAAAACCACCCTTAGGCGGTATCACCACTATGACTACTTAATTTGATCACCTATAAATACAATCAGCACCTACAATATAGGTATGTGATCATAGTCCACTCCATAAAAAATATTATTTCGGTATCTATCACCTTCAAGTGCATATTTTAGTGACGCTTTTCTAAATTGCATGAGTTCTGCAAGTTTGGTCGGATTCTCAAGCAATATGCATAATTGGTGGCTTGCCGGCGCGGCGCCACCAATTGCTTTCCTTTTCGTAGGTAAGTAACTAGCTGGTACGTACATGGCGTAAGAAATTTTAAGTCATCCAAATCTTTAGACTACAGCTACTGTCTTACCAGCCGGGAGGGCTTAACGCGCCTTCAGATTCTATAGCAGCGGATATATAATACCTACTAATCAAAGTGGTTTCTTGAGCATGCTGTATACCACAGTGGCGTAGTGCAACCCAGCGTCGAAGGCCAAGCTGGCAGAACAGCCTTACATCGACAATGAAAGGAATGGGCTCTAATTCGCAAATCCACACTTCGGACACTGGCCACACCGCTCGCGATCTGCACAGCTGCACGAAAGTACTGATGCCATCATGCCACAGATTAGGAAATACTTGTTTAATAAGTACAATGATGTATGTAGATGCCTATATGCTGCGATGACCCCTTTTCATAAAGAGAACCGTATTCTTATTTGCTACTTATAGTATTAAAAAATAATGCATAGTGATAACGGTGCGTCATCATCATGAACATAGGCCTCCCCCAGAGAGCGCCACTGAGCGGCTGGTCGCCTCCTGCATGCATTGGCTCCCCGCGGCTTTCACCAGATCGTCGGTTCACCGAGTGGGGGGCTGGCCTACGCTGCGTCTTCTGGTTCGTGGTCACCACTCGTGAACCTTTCTTCCCCATCGGTTGTCAGTTCTACGAGTGATGTGGCCTGCACATTGCCATTTCAACTTGGTAATTCTAAGAGCTGTATCGGTCACTTTAGTTCTTCTGCGGATCTCCTGGTTTCAGAGGTAATCTCGCAGGGAAACACGGAGCATAGCTCTTTCCATAGCTCGTTGCATGACTTTGAGCTTAATCTGTTGTTATGACTATACTCATAGAATAGCAAGGTAGTTAAAAATAATAACTAGAATTTACCTATGTAAATAAAAGGGGGAAGTCAAGAAACTAGTCTAGTAAGTGGCCCACTTAAATTAGGTACACCGCACAGAATCTACGATGTGAAAGAAAGAGATAATAAGTTTCCTTATGGCAGAAGAACGTGACGCAGGGTCAGTTTTATTATGCACTTAAAGACATGCTTAATCTATGATAGTGAGTTTGATCATTGTTCAGCAAAACGTCATCATCATCATTATGACGACGATGATGATGATGATGATGCAAGTAACAATAAGACCAACATTTTAATCATCTTCTTTCTTATAACCTACAACCTATTTTGTCATGAGCAAATCTTTTTATTAATCATTCGAATCAGCCGTCATTTTCATATTTACTTAATTTCTAATTTTTTTTAAATGGGCAAATTTTTGACCCGCCACCCCTTTTGGTGAGATGTCGTGAGATTAGGCTCGACCCCCTCCTCCCATCTAATCACACGTGAGATTTTTTAAAATGCGTATTTAATGTGCTTTTATTACCTACAATCACACACCAAATACTAAAAACGCTACTATAACCACACTACATACTACAAAAAAATATTTAGACTTTCATTTGTACCAAATCATCGTATCACTAACACAGTTCAACACCTCAACACTAATTTGGTTATGATTCCGACTACCACAACATTACACCTAGACTCATTTCGCTGTCCGTAAGGAGTAACAAATGACCAAACATTAAGTTCGCTTTTAACCCATTCAAGTAACGACATGAAATATTAGCTCGCATTATTCGCGCCGATCTAGAGCGTGCTAAATGTTGTTTACATTCTTTCGAAGGTTAAGGTCGGGTTTGTTTGTAAATATTGGTTCGGTTTGCCTGCATTTTACGTATTTAAAAGAGATTAATATCGTTGAGGAATGAGGAGATCCGCAGGAGAACTAAAGTGACCGATATAGCTCTTAGAATTAGCAAGTTGAAATAGCAATGGGCAATTGGGCAGGCCACATCGCTCGTAGAACTGATCTATATAACAAAGTACTCCTTGGAACTGATAACCTATGGGGAAGAAAGATTCTCGAGTGGCGACCACAAACCGGAAGACGCAACGTAGGCCGGCCTCCCACTCGGTGGTCCGACGATATGGTGAAAGCCGTGGGAAGCCGATGGATGCAGGAAGCAAGCAGCCACTCCAGGTGGCGCTCTCTGGAGGAGGCCTATGTTCATTAGTGGACGTCTTCAGACCGTTGATGATGATGATGATGATGAATATCGTTGAATTTTATTGCTAGCATGGTCATTATTGTTTGCCGTGTGGTCGTGATTTGCAAATAGGACCACCCCGTCTCTTCCAGTGGGCGCCGCAAGAGCCGGCCAAAGGAATGGGCAGCAGTAGCTGCCCATTCTCGGTCCGGATATTCCCTCCCTTGTTCCTCGATAAAGCTAAATCTTTGGAGAACACCAAGCCTCCTGCCTGCTAAACGTGGTGAGTATGGCAAAACCCATATGATAAGCATCCAAAGCGGCGTTTTGTGGTACGTACTATACTTAGTAGATCAGTATTATTAAAGAGTACTGAGTATCATTTCAACTGTTATTAATACTGTTATGGGCAGAAATAACGCTCATTGAGTAATATCGGGCGGACAAGCAGATCGTCATGTCATTCGTTTAAAAAATCTGACAGTCATCTGTCACTCTCTTTTTTCATGTAGGTATATGAGTGTTACCTACGTGAGTGAAATAATACAATGTTAATTATTGTCAGTGGTCTGTTTACAAATCTACAATAAACCGGTCGTACTTTCGTCTTCCCGTACCCTTATTAGGAAGAAGCCATCCCATCCGTCAAATCTTGTCCACAATATGGTCAAGCGTGTTCCCATTGTGAAGAAAGGATTAGAGTCGTGCCCAGCCGATAGAGGACAGTTGGACGCGATTTTTTGCTAAATTAGTTATGTATGAATGTGCGCTAGACGCGCTTGTGTGGAGAAAGGGTTTTAATAGTGTTGCGCTTAATGAAGTCGAAGGTATACACATCGATGTTTTCGCACGTATGATCTAATCGCTTGCACCGTTTCGTAGACTAAAACTTTTAACTTAGATTAAAATAATATAATTTTAATTTTAACTTAATCGAATCTGATTGGTCAAGGCATTTGATATTCTGCAAGAATACACTCGGTAAAGAATGTAAAAATATTGAAGCAGGGACCAAAACTTATTTTATGACGTGAAATTTTGTAAACGGGGCCTAATGCGCCTGAAACGAATAAATACTATTGTCGGTGCATGTTCCAGTGTTTTTGCTTTTTGGCGATGTAAAAGTATTTATTGAATAGAATTTAATGATCGAAAAGCCTTTGACCTGTTCCTTTAAAAACATAATTATGTACCTAATACAAGGCACCTACTTACTTATTTTGATTAATTGCCACCGATTTCATTTTCCTGTTGTAACAATTAATTACGTTTTACATTAGCTCATCAGTATTGCAATTTATTGGCGAATAGCTTGTTGTTTTTAGAGTGTCATAGAATGTCTGTTCACATAATCACCATCTCAATAAGGCTTTAAACCATTAATTTATTTACTTACTTTCATACAATATGCCCTTGTAATAATGGTGATGTCATAATGTCCTGCACTTGGGATGACATTTTCCGTACAAGGTCTTTTGAGTTGTTTACCAAACTCTGTGGTTTTATATCGCGTATGACTCAATTAAATTAATTAATGAATTAGGTAGGTAAACATAAACGGAAAATCGCATACATTCATCAACAATTATGCCATGCACAAATACGTTAGAAAAATATATAAGTATTTATGTAAATAAACAATATATAAATTTAAATGTTTGTATATAGGTACAAATAACCACTTACTGCTGAAACACTATGATGAACGGATTTAGTAATAGAAACTTTAGATCATAACAACATAGTTTTTTAATAAATAAATAAATAAATGCTCTTTTATTTTTTATAATTCTGGAAGCTTTTGACCACGCATACGCGTATAAAATCCAAAATATCGATAAGTTTTATCGTATCACGGCAGCACTACTCTAGGAAAAAATGCGGATATGTCGCAAATAACTATAACCACCTTGTCGCGAGTGACCACCGGGTATTTTGGCAAAAAAAGGACAAGCATGAACATGAAGTGAACAACACAATTGCATAGATGATGGATTGACAATATGCGTTTTGCTCGAGTGTCTGCTAAATCGTTCAATGAGGTATGAAGCTTGGTGAGGATGGCGGAGAGATCAAGCTTTTTAAAGTTTAGGTCGCTACTTGCTAAATCACCCCGTTGACCAAATCATGGAACTACAATAACTACTATAAGCAGGCGCGGATACAGAAATTTCTTAAACAGGGGGGGGCACAAATCATTTCTTTGTCTTTCTTTTAAATGATGAATTCCATGCACCTATATCTTCCTGGTAAATTGGCTAATTACCGAGCTTAGTGCTGGAGTGCCTGCGCCAAGGGGGGCCCCCTGCGCCCCCACCCTTTTTCCGCGCCTGACTATAATTACTACAACCTAGAGATCAAATGCATAAGAACAAGGTTTAAGGGTGCTGTATACGCAGATCCACTACCTCGCTCGCGCATTGCGACATTTTTGAAGATATTAAATAATTGAATTTACTTACGCAAAATCTGGTTGAACTATATGATCATGAATAACTTTACAACTGTTTGACAAAAATATCATATTAATCCAAACAAGATTTCATAAATACAACGGTAACAAAGTTTTTTTTCATTTGTAACCGTTTTTATGTATGAAAACTTATATAATAGTAATGAGTATAGTAATGAGATTAATAGACGTATCATAGACTCATTTGCCCAGTAATTTTACTAGCTACAATGCCCTTTAAACCGGAACATAGTAATGCTTGCACACTACTGCTGGGCGGTAGAATAACTGGCAAATGGTGGTACCTGCCTAGACGAACTTTGCAGAAAAGTCCTACCACCTATTAAAATAGTTCATGTTAAGTTAAAATTACTCTTTAGCCAAATAGATACGGCAATTGTAATATAAATAGAATGCTTAATTTTAGCTGGGCACTCTATCAACAGTAATAAAAAATGCCACATATAATAATTATGAGTGGCAAAACACAAATCATAAAGAGCAATTATTCTGATTAAAAATTAAAGATACGCAAAAATACGTAATCTGGCGTTAGAACATATTCAATGCCGCACAGTAGTCCAAAAGACGATTAACCGTGGACAATTTTTGAAAGAGAATGCCACCCAAAACTGTAATTATTGCCACAAAATCTCATACCGAGGAATATAGTCGTTTAATTTCGTGTTTAGTGATGCAAAACTGGGTGTTTACTCTTTTATAGTAAGAGCATTCTTGGGTGGTAAGATTATGCGGAAGAATGGGCTTTTAAGTGGGTATTGAAGTATTTATTTAAAGGATTGACCAGATTACGGCCACTTTTAGTGCGGCTGTTGTTGGGACTATTTACTGAAGCAACAGAAGAATCATCATCCTTTTTGCCTTTTCCCATTTGTTATTGGGGTCGGCTCCCAATCTAACCTGTACCGGCGAGCTACCAGAACTACACGAGCGACTGCCATCTGACCTCGCAACCCATAAGGAACCAGTAACAGGGATGGTTATGTCAGGCGTCAGATTCTATCAGGCCTGACGACCCGTAACGATTGCCATAGATGTTCTTATGACAACCGGGACGGACAACAGCGATGGCATCACAAACTGCACATAACTTACTAGTCATTGGTGCATGGCCGAGGATCGAACCCGGTGCCGTAAGATTGCGAAGCGCACATGCTACCGCTTGGCCACCATCGAATGTAGTGAGAATATCGATAAGTAGCTATTTTAAACTTTTCTAGGTTGTAGAACTGTTCTGCAAAGTTCGTCTAAGTGTACCACCGCTTTGCCAGTTATTCTGCCGCCAAGCAGTAGTGTGCAAGCATTACCTGTGTTCCTTTTTAAAAGGCACTGTAACAGAATTACTGGGCAAATGAGACTTTATAACCTGATCTCACAGTCTAGTAATCGTATTACATTAGATTGTGCTGATGTCTCAGGATGGATTCACTGTCGAAACTCATAAAATCGGTTATCATAATTTTGTTACAAATAAAAATGTTACTTATAAACATCATGTCACATAATGTAATTTAACATACTTTTACTACATCTAATTTATTAGTTATAGTTTATTATAAATCAAAAGTAATAATTATCGAAATTTATAAGAATGAAACTCATAACAGTGTAAATTTATAATGTTTTTACCATAACTAACATTAATCATAAAAGAAAAAATCAATAATACTGTAAACAAATGAAACTGAAACAGTTTACAGTATGTAATTTTTTATAATAATAAGCACAAGTGACTTCTTCAACTTCTTCTGGCTTCGCAAAATATTTAATAAACGGTGGTTACATTATAAATTTGTTTTATCTATATTATTAGTATGAAGTCGCCATTTTGACACTACCTCCTATATAAGCCATCGAAGACCGGTGCCGCGTCCACTTTTGCTCCAGCCGTCGAAGGGTGAACATCGTCGTAACTATATCTACGTCGTTATTTTTTTGTTATTTCGAAATTGTCGTGTCGTTGTTTTTGTTGAAATTGATTCTTATAATTTAATGTAAAAGTAAATTCTTATAATTGTCGTAGCGTTTGTTTTTTTTATTTTATTAAGCTAGTAAACGCTAATATCAGAAGTGGGATAGGCTCCATAGCCTATCTTTACTCTGTTCATAAGCTAAAAGTTATTCGAATAGTGAGGTTAGTGAGTGAATCATGGCTGATCCACCCACTTCTCGTAGTAGGGGCAGGAATCGACGGGCTGCTGTTACAGATGTCGGAGATATGCAGGTGCAGCTGGGAGCTATTCTAGCGCGTCTTAACGAGCTAGAAAACAGCCTCCCAGTTCCCATCGTGTCGCCTGTGCCAGAGGCACGTGCCATTGCGGTAGCTGATGAAGTAATCACACCTACTACGTCGCAACCATCAACAACACCGGCATCGAACGTCAGCACCCGTGACTCCGTTGCAAGTACCTCAACATCACTGGACGTCACCGACCGCCTCATTGGGGCGTTAAGTGCTTTAACTAAGGTAAGATCCACCCAGTACTATATTTCGAGTTTTGATCCTTGCTTGCACGACGTTGATTCTTGGTGTGAGGAGGTTGAGAAGGCGCGTGTAATAAACGACTGGGATGACAATGAATGTTTATCCAGAATTGCTAACTGTTTAAAAGGGGACACTCGCAGTTGGTTAAATGACTGGGTAACTAATGACCGAACGTAGACAAATTTTAAAAATGAATTCAAACCGTTATGCTCGCGAAGATTCGATGTCGCTAATATCCTATATGACGTTATGAGCTCAAATTCGGACAGTTATCCTATGTACGCTGAGTACGCCAGACGCTCCTTGTTGCGTCTTAATATCGTAAAAGGATTAAGTGACGAACTAACAGTGGCTATCATAGTACGTGGAATAACTGACGCGCAGATACGAGCCACTGCGACCAATGCTCGTTTAACTACCAAAGATCTAGTCGAATTTCTGTCTATTTATACGAAACCAAATCCAAGATCTTTGGCTAGTTCCACGAGACCATTTCAAAGTAGAAACGTTGATCGGAATCCAAGAAAACGTGTTCATACTAAGCGTGATATTAAATGCTTGTGGGGCTACTGGTCACCCACAGCGTCTTTGTTCAAAACGAGCTAAGACTGAAACACCGCAAGATACGCGAGTGACTACTGTCTGCTCGTTTTGTAAAAAGACTGGTCATGACGTCACTGTCTGTTTTGCAAAACAAAGATCTGAACAGCGCAATATCAAAAATGTAAATTTTTGTGCCGAATTAAAAGGTGCCTCAACAAACAATGACGTCACAACTGCTGTCATTTAAGGTGTACCTACAGACCTATTAATTGATAGCGGCTCATGCGTATCTCTTATATCCGAAACTGTTTTAAAACATTTCAATTGTGCACGACTACCCACATCTTAACTTCTGCGCGGTATCGGTGATCAGACTATTGAGTGTAATAGTCATGTCACTAGTTACAGTATTCAGTGATGTTTCTCTGGAAGTTAATTTTTTGGTCGTTCCAGAGAAATGCATGAATGTTCCGGTGGTTATAGGAACGGACTTATTCAACCGTGAAGGTGTAGGTTATATTCGTGCCAACAAAACACAAAAATTAGTGCGAATCCCTAGTGCAAACAGTGTCAAAGACGTGTTGCTCGTCGACTCAAGTGTTCAGTTGCCTGTCAATACACTTTTAGTGGGTAGTGACCTGCAGACGTTACAAAACATTGTTAATGAATTTGAAAACAACTTCATTGTAGCTACCGCTTCTAGTACGGTAACTACTGGCAACATGCACATTGAGTTGACGAGTGATGTGCCTGTGTGTTATAGGCCGTATAATCTCGGAAGGTCAGATTAGACCGAGCGAACGAAAAATCAAGGCATTAATTGACTCACCAGTACCCACAAATGTATAACAAGTTCGTCAACTACTCGGATTGGCTAATGTGGTACTTTCGTCGGTACATCCCTAGCTACGCGTCCAAAACTGCATGTAAACCTGGGTTAACACGAAAGGGCGCTCCGTTTATCTGGGGTAAGGAAGCTCGAAAATACATAATCGAGCGTCTTACGAGTGAACCCGTGCTTGCCTTCTTTGACCCGTCTTTACCAACCGAACTGCACACGGATGCGAGCTCCATCGGATACGATGCGGTTCTCATCCAAGTGCATGATAATAACAAAAGGCGGATAGTGGCATATTTTAGCAAAACCACAGAGGGAGCCAGAGCGCGGTACCACTCGTACGAGCTTGAAACGCTTGCTGTTATTAAGGCCTTACAATACTTCCGCCACTATTTGTTGAGCATTACCTTCATGATTGTGACGGACTGTATTGCCCTCAAATTGACGTAACGAAAAAAGGACCTTTTACGACGCGTCGCGCGTTGGTGATCTAACTTCACGCCATTTTTGGTTTCCTGGTCTTCATACATTCGTAAAAAAAAAAATATATAGGCCACTGTCTAGTCTGCATCTCGCTCAAAAGGGTTCCTAGAGCATCACATCAGCCAATCGCTTCCTGGGTCAAACCAGATTTACTATTCAACACTGTACACGTAGATGTATTAAGCCCATTTCAAACGAACATAAGTATGTTCTTCTCCTGGTGGACGCATTTTCAAAATACTGTTTGTTTTATCCATTAAAAAGACAAGACTCAGATGAGCTTAAACGAGTTATTTCCAACGCGATCTTCCTGTTTGGGTCTCCTAAACTTATGTGTGTTATAGAGGACGGATATTTGAAAGTGCGAGTTTTCAGGGCTGGGTTTCAGAAATGGGTGGTCAAATTCACTTTATTACGCCTGGAATGCATAGTGAGAACGGTCAGGTAGAACACTATTGCCGCACCCTACTTAACATGATGCGCATAGAAGCGGCCAATAATAAAACTAAGTGGTCTGAGGTCTTTTGGAAAATGTTACTCGTTATCAACTGCACTAAACAGAAGCCCACTCAGACCTCACCGCTACGACTGCTTATAGGCGTAAAAGCCACCACGCCAATAATAAGAGCACTTGTCTGCGACTTTGCTATAGATAACACTCGACCATATCGCGAACTTCGAGAGATACAAAGACAACCGCACTGCCGAGCTCCTTGAACAAAACAGGTGTAGGCAAGATTTATATATGAACAAGGGACGAAAGCCAGCACGAATTTTTAGAGTCAATGACGTGGTCTTTGTAACAAAATCTTCTCAAGTTACAGGAACACTGGACTTGGGGATGCGAGGACCCTATCGCGATGGCCGATATGAACTACAGCTTCTAGCTGGTGCGTATGGCAAAACTATGCAGGTCGCCACCGAACATATAGTTGTTTAGCGAGGAGAGTGGACCCCCGAATCATGTGCAATGTTTTTCGAGAGTAAGTTTCCCTTGCTTTATGAATTTTCTGTAGAGTAACTAATGTACGCGAGCTACTCTGCTTAGACATTGCAAACTGGGTGCCTCTGTCTTATGTGCTTATATTGTGGTAGCATTGAGCGTTGGCTCTGCTTGTAGGGTTACCTCTACGCCCTTGGTGCTTGGTAGCACGCCTTTCTTGCTAGATAATTTCAATGTTCATTAGTATGTTATTTTATGGTATTTAGCTTTCCATGTTGTGTTTTCTTCCATTGTAATATATTCTAGGCGATCGCTGGAGGCCCCTGGAATGATTTAATACATTTATTTTACCTGTAATGATCTACTAGAGACGATAGGTACCTTTTTATGTTTTCTTGGTTATTGTACATAATATGTTGAGCTCTAAAATTGTGTTTATAGCCTTTATTATGGGTTACTTTGGCAGTGGATCGATGGATACAGATCATAGGAACACGTTACGTGTTGTTTCTCTAGACCTTTCACGCTATTACGAGTGTTTTGAGAGGAAATAACTTTTTCTATTTACCTCACAGATCTTCACCAAATTCGCACATGAGTTGAAGCAGATTTTATTACGAGTTTTCATCGTATTTTCATGCGGATTCTTCCATTAGTTGCTCTAATATATCGATTTTAATGTTTGTTTACTTTTTTGACAAATGTCACTTTTGACTTTGCCAAACCCCTAAAATGAGATTCTTCGCGAAAGGTTACATGATTTTACGCGTATTTGATGCTAGCCGTTCATAAAGTTATGACAGATTTTCAAAATTCCTTCTTTCGTTTTTCAAAGATTGTGACTGATGTCGTGGTGGCCACCGCAGACTATATAAGCGGGACATGGCCACACAAAAATTCAGTTTTCCATCTGGATTCTACCTAGAAACTATCTTCCCCGTGCTCTCGAAAAGAGCGAAACAGTCTTGAAGACCTATCTGTTAGTGCCCTACCCCTGGGTAATCCGCGAGTCGCTTACAGTAAGCCCTAACAGGCGTCGCGCGTTATCTACTACTAAGAAAACTGACTCCAGAATAACCAGTGAACTCTTTATTGTTTTTTTTCCTAAGAGGTAGTTCAGGCCTCTTTGGGCTTCCCCAAGGGGCCCCACCTCGTATGTTCTCAGTCTTCTGTGCTGCCGTGGCCCTTGTGCAGGCCTGTGCTGCGAAGCGGAAGGTGCTCCGTGGCGGTACGCCAGTCTCCAGGCGTCACCCACCTACGCCGGAAGCGGTATCTACCCACGGTGCCGTCCTCGGATGGCCCTTGTGCAGGCCTGTGCTGCGAAGCGGGAGGTGCTCCGTGGCGGTGCGCCAGTCTCCAGGCGTCGCCCACCTACGCCGTAGACAGCGCCTACCTGCTGTGCTGTCCTCGGCTGAGTCCAGCCAGGACCTGTCTGTGCCTTAGGAAGGCACTCCACGGCCACTCGCCGCTGTCTCCGGGCGTCCCCTACCTACGCCTGAGGCAGTGCCCGCCTGCCGTGCACCCGGCTCTCTGTGGCTGCGTTCTGTCGAAGCCTGTCCCTCGAGGAGGCGGTTCACCGTGTCTCCGATCATCATCGGCGGCCGCTGTTCACCGAGGCGAATGCTTCCCCCGGCGGATCAATCACAAAAGTTACGTTCGTTTCTTTAATAAGTTTGTTGGTGTTCGTGGTCCCATTTAGGAAATTCATTAGGTAAATGTCAATACGGTCAAAGAGTAGTAACTGCCCTAAGGAATACATACCGTTATCATAGATAATCATAGGATATGAAAACAAAGAGTAGGTAGGCTATAAATAATTATGTCAAGTAGGGTTTATCGTAGAGCAAAAGTTTGTATGATAGGGCCAAGTTTCTTCTAGGACGGGCTAGTAAATAAAATTGTTAATCTGTACTAAGTCTTTTATTCTGTTAACTGTAAGTTTCACTACATGCTTAGACATTGCAAACTGGGTGCCTCTGTCTAATGTGCTTATATTGTGGTAGCATTGAGCGTTGGCTCTGCTTAGACATTGCAAACTGGGTGCCTCTGTCTTGTGTGGTTATATTGTGGTAGCATTGAGCGTTGGCTCTGCTTAGACATTGCAAACTTGGTGCCTCTGTCTTATGTGGTTATATTGTGGTAGCATTGAGCGTTGGCTCTGCTTAGACATTGCAAACTTGGCGCCTTTGTCTTATGTGGTTATATTGTGGCAGCATTGAGCGACGGCTCTGCTCAGACACTGCAAACTAGGCGCCTCTGTCTTTTAAGAATTTTTGGTTTAATTTGTTTTTGGATAATTACTTACTTCTTTTTTTGTTCTCTCGCTTATTTCAGTTGAAGATGAGGTTAGGTTAGCTTACGGCCAGTGTTACAAGCAGTGACACTGAGTTGAACACCAGCCAAGAAACCTGTCAGGAGGGTCCACTCAGCCACGAAACCTCAGCCTGCGACAACAGCATTAACCCCGAGTCCAGAACAAACATACCTGTAGAACATCGCAATGAAAACTCTAAGACAGAGAGAGTTCCGATGGACGCTTCACCAATAGATGTGCTCGAGGACGACCACGCGTCAGGAGAGGCCGTATTAGTATGAAGTCGCCATTTTGACACTACCTCCTATATAAGCCATCGAAGACCGGTGCCGCGTCCACTTTTGCTCCAGCCGTCGAAGGGTGAACATCGTCGTAACTATATCTACGTCGTTATTTTTTTGTTATTTCGAAATTGTCGTGTCGTTGTTTTTGTTGAAATTGATTCTTATAATTTAATGTAAAAGTAAATTCTTATAATTGTCGTAGCGTTTGTTTTTTTTATTTTATTAAGCTAGTAAACGCTAATAATATTTTTACATATTTATTTATGACTTAATTAAAAGAAGCAATGTTTGACGTATATTTCTAAGACAAATTATCAATAAATGTTTATATGGTTTATATGGTCGTTATTAAAAAAGAGGTATGTGGAATGAAATTATGAATAATGAAATTATTAGTTCTGACGGTATACCCTCAGGATGACGTGCGCACTGCGCAGTGCAGTGTGACGCGAAACTTTATATTTTAGGTTTCCGAGTGACACTGCAACTGTATGAGTGGCCGTGACGCACAACATCAGGTGAACAACTAGCTCATCACGTCATTCATAAAAAATCTATTTAGAATGAATGCAAAACGCATACTTGGATAACCCAAAGTTGAATTCAAAGAAGCTGAACGCAGTCACCGTAACTCATTAACCCGAAAAGCCCGTAACCCGTAATCGACTATGCCATCCTCATCATTTGAATCATTTTGTTGTTTAAAGTCCTCAATGTATGAACAATACCATGATTGAAACATATTTCAGGTGTTATCAATTTCACATGACTAAGAGAGTGAATGTTGATATGACGAGTAAGAGAAAATAAGTGGAGAATAGAATAGGTGATGATGATTTCGGTGAATATACTATTTGTGTCATCCAAAACACGCTGCGTCAATCCCATTTATATAGAATAATAGTAGGCAGATTACGATAATGATTATTGTTATTTTATCTACTCAAACAGAGAGCACCATCGCAAATGAAGGCCTAAAATGAATCGCTACGCTACAATTTGTACTGTAGCGCATCACGTTAGGTCTTCATTTGTGATGGTTAGGTTAGGTTAGCTCTGTGTTTTGCGCTAAGAGGTCATGATAAGGCTGTACATTAGTTTGGTGTATGTTTCACACACACATCAACAGCCGAAAAACGTCCACTGCTGAACATGGCCCCCCCCCATAAAACAACACTTTTGACGCTTATCATAGGGGGGAATTTGCCATAGGTACCTACCAAGGAGAATGCGGCTGCCCATTCCCTGGACATTTCACGGGAAGAGATGGGGTGGTCCTATTCGCAAACCGGGACCACACGGTTGTATGTTTAAGTTGTGTTTATATAAAAATTATCAATGCTTAGTAATACATATTCCCCTGTCTCATTTTCACTGATGACATTTCACGTCAGCGAGGTGACAGGACATTTTGTGACGTATATTAAGAAATAACAAAGAATTATACATATTACATAAGCACACCTAAAATAATATTGCCTCCTGTATCTTTTTGTCCCTTAAATCCAGGAAGACATAATTCGATTGCCACAATTGATCTTCAAAAAAAGTTAAGAAAGCGGCGCGGCGCTAACTCACGAAATGATAATCCCCAAGGAGCAGCAACCCTTGCGAAATGTCTTAAACAATTTTAACATTCTGTTCATAGTTTGATGTAAGGTTTTTTGTCCAGATTGCTCTTGAACGGAGCCATTGTGTGCGTGTAGTGTGCAGGAAGCTATTGAGCGCAATTGTCTACGCTTCAATGGGCATTGGTCATTCTGTGTCCATATTAACATAAGAAAGTGGGTATATTATTTATGGGCTTGAAAAGGACAGTCGATTTAAACACGAATGGTATTTGCTTTCGGCATGATTTGGGGACAGTTTGAAGATGTTTGAACTATTATGTTTTATTATGGATCTTTAGTTTTAATTAGTTTGAATCTGGATATAGTTTATCGATGTTAACAATAATGTCACTATTCACTGGGACAGACTGTCCAATTAGGTAGGTCCAACTTCTACAAAGGTCGCACGGAAAGTCCAACTCGGCTGGGCAGCGTTCGTTAAGCTTCGACCTATCTTTTCGTCTAAACTGAGACGTGGTCTCTTACTGTTGGCCTCATTAGTAAGCTCAAAGACGCACAATGAGCTATGAAGAGAGCTATGCTCAGTGTTTCCCTGCGAGATAATATCCGAAATGAGGAGATCCGCAGGAGAACTAAAGTGACCGATATAACTCTTAATTAGCAAGTTGAAATCTGGTGAAAACTGCGGGGAGCCGATGGATACATGAGGCGAGCGGCCGCGGTGGCGTTCTCTGGGGGAGGCCTATGCTCAGCAGTGGACGTCTTCAGGCTAGTGTCGTCAGTTTATATTTATTATTCCTCTTGCTGGAACAAGGGCACGTTGGCTATGTACGTTGGAAGATCAATTACAAAGAAATATTTTCGCGAGCGAAACGAGCGCAGTCTTTGCAACGACTGTCAAAATTTTGGCAGACGATGGGTGTTGGTACTCGCATACTTTTCATCTAATCTTGACGAAACTTGGTATATGCTCTACAATTTCATTGAATTGTTTTGTCATCATCGATGGAGTACTCTAGGCACCTACTGTTATTTCACATTTATAACTGCAAGACACGTGATGTGCACATTTTGAACTTAGCAGTGTAGTATAATTTAGATTTAGGTATTTGCACTTTCCATTCATGATCATTCATATTTAACCAGCCAACCTATTTTTATATACCTCTGTATTTTTTATAAGATCTTCCTGGACCTGGACAGGAGAATTCCTGGGTCAAGGCTGGAGAGAGAAGCTCATGACCTGATAAAAACAAATAAGAAGAAGTATAAAAAGTAAAATTTGAGCGGATTGCCAAAGATTACTTATCGAAAACCCATCTCCAAAGACTGAAGGGTCTTGGATTAACCATTGCGCAAAGGCAGACACCAGAGCTGCGCGTATATTTTGTTGTGATCCAGTGTTGGCATTCTCCAAGCACCGAGGAGTCTTGGATGAAATGTTGTTTGTCGCTGCAGAGCTGTGCCTGGAACCTTATCAAACATATAAGGAAACGGTTGTATGACTTACCCAGACTTACCTTAACCGTAAAGTTCCAAACTCTTTTCTAAAACATAAATACAAAATCCTCCACCGTTTCCGTCGATTTAATTCGTCATTTAATTATAGAGTCGAATTAATCTCTGTAATAGACTGAAAAACTGAGACGAAATTTGTTTATTGCCATTTGTCGCTAAACCAATAATAACTAGGAGATACTTTTAATCGTAATTTGTTGATACATTCTATTTCTTTACTTTAAATCAGTTTTAATGTAATCACGTGTAGTAATTAAGCTATTATTGGCAAAAGAACGCAAGAAAATTTGAATTTGTCGCGCTAGTGTAACGTTCCACCTTAAGGTAAAAGTATATAGGTATACCACAGATTAGAGAAAAACAATGTGAGGTATACAAACACACTGCCAAAAAGGCGAACACTCAGGGTTTGCAGGTCATTGGCATACTTTCACGTTTTTTTACAAATGACACACTCACAACACAATACTCATAATGACGTGTAAATGTATGATTATTATTATAGTCAGTTATTCCACGGTTCATTTACATTTTTCCTTTCATACTATCTAATTTTTCACGGCTTTTCTGTTTATCTCACCTAGGAGGGAAAAGTGGCTTTTCTTTTCTGCCATGCCGACCCAGGGTCCCAGCTAAAATAAGGATATATAAGTATAATAAGTATATATAAGTAATAAGCTTCTTTTTCCGCTGGTACGTAATTTTATTCAAAACTAGCTGACCCGCTCTGTCTTCTTACGGGTTAATTAGGTTTACGCCTTATCTCAATCTAAAGGAAGAGGGAAAAAGATAAGGGAAAAGGACGAATGGATGAAACGGTGAATGGGCACCTGCCTCCATTCAAAATTTCATCCATTCATCCTTTTCTCTTGTCTTTTCCCCCCTCCTTTTTCTCTTTTCCATAGTACAGGATAGGAGTGGCTTTGGACCTAATACTGAAGGTTCAATGTCCGTAATTTCTGAATCACAAAACCGACGACCTTGAAATATTTACGGGACAATATTATAAAGTAGGTACCCCCTTTCTAACAAAAAAAAAAGAACGTATGAAATCACCACTGACAAAAATATAGAATATGAACCTGTCATCAGCTACACGGTAACCCAATGAATCTTAAACGAAATTTCCTTAACTGAAGTGTTTTAGACGAGCAACCTACTTTACACAAACGGTGCTAATTCGATCCTTTTAGATGGAAATGAGTAATATTTTCCGCGTAAAGTTTGAACTGTGTCAAGAGAACAAAGAGGCCTTTCTTTGTATTTTGGATGGTTGAGAAGGGGCAAGGAAGGATCTTGTTATAGTATCTAAGCATATTTGGGAAAGGTGAGATACTATCTCACATTAATTTGAAAGTTTTGAGGCACGAACGGGCTAAGTAGGCGATATTGCTAAAAAAATATTGGTAAATATACTATCTCACATTGTTACATTGTTAAACGGACATCAATTGCTTAATTTCACACTGAGAAAAATACTTACTTAGATGATTTCATCTACTGGGTGTAATTGAATTCATTATCATCCTTTGAAACTAGGTACCTACTCTTGACCCCGGTCACGTGTGGACCGAAATTAATTAAATCTAACGCATCGATTTGCAATTCACAATAACTCCAAAAAATGGGATTACTTACTTAATCAACTGCTACAGAACAAAATTAAATTAGAATGATTAAACAATGTTCAATAAAAATTGGTTAAAAAATATGAAAAGAAAATAAAATGTTTAATGAGTTAAATTGCATCCTGTATTCCAATTATTTTAAGGTAAACACCAAACCAATGTCGATAAAATTTCTATGGGACCAATCAGAAAGTATATGCTTACAAACAAAAAAAGACCTAATCGGTTTTATATATGACGGGGATATTATTATGAGGCAACAAACATAAAAAAAACACAAAACCGGCCCTGTTTCCCTTCTACCTAATTTAAACGGACTACTTTCTTGAAATAAGATTTTTATTTAACCGGGGAAAAAATAAATTAAAAGCTTTTCTGAAATAATTCCGTTTTTTTATAAATTTTACCCTATACCCCGAGATTTTATCAGACAATCGGCGCGGTGGTGAGTTTATTTTCAACTTAAAAGACATACCTCCATCCATTTACCAATTATCATGAAATGCCTATTAACAGCTATACCAATAAAATAGTTATTAAACTGCAAACGGCAACATAAGAGTTATTCAAAGATCGGCGCGCCCAGTGAAAGGGGAAACCTGTGGACACTGGCACCGGTCGCCGACTGTCTTCCTGGTGCCTACGGTCTAGGACTTAGACCAGATAGAACGGAACAGACGTATATCTAAAACGTGAAGCTGGAAAAATAATACTAATTTGCAAAATACCATTTTGCTAGCACGCTCGAGGATCGAGAGCGACGTCTACATACCTAATCTTATATTGTAGTTTAACAATCAGACGTGCGTTCTAACTAGATCGTCACTGGAGAATACTACCAGTCGCCTGTTTAGCGAAATCAAAAGATTAATTTAAATATGCAGGAAACCTTTTTATATTTTTATCACGAGCGGGCTTTTCACTAGGTGGTCCAAAGACCTGTATGGTCAACACCGCGGGGAGACGTTGATTGCAAGTATCCGCCAAGATCCCTCCAAGACTAGATTAAAAGCCTACACCCTCTCCATATGAGAGCCTTGTGACGATGCAATGATGATGCCTGACCAATGCTGCAGTGCCACCCACCAACTTTTCCCCGGAAACACATAACCAAATTTTTTTTAATGTATGTGTCGACATTTCACACAGCGCCATCTAGCCCCAAACTAAGCATAGCTTGTACTATGGGAACCAGATAGCTGATAGAATACTTAGATACTTTTTCGTTTGTAAATACATACATAGAATACAATATAACACCCAGACACAGAACAAAAAATCGATGTTCATCACACAAATGTTTGTCCTGGGTAGGAATCGAACCCACAACCTATAGTTCAGAAGGCAGAGCTACTACCAACTGACTAACAGGCCAGTCAAATTCGGTAGATCTACCTAATTGGCTGCAGAATGTTTATCTGGGGAAGCTATGCTACTTTCCTAAGTGAGCGTATAACTTTTGCAAAACGACTCTTATAGTAAAATGTAACAGCGAGTAAGATGTTTACTTCAATTATGTGGTATTTCATTCGCTTCAGCTTCCGAGTTCACGCTAGTTTGTCAGTGATAGCATGCAATTTGTGATAGAGATCTTTTACCTACAATTTGCAGCGGCAGCGTGTTATTGTTTATCGTTATAATGACAGTGGCAGGAAGGTGGAAAGATGTAGGAAGTATCCATTAGGTAATAAGATACATTGTCACATAATAGCTTATTATGGGTGGCATGGCCGTAGGGGGGGGGGGGGGCTTTGAAACCCTCCCCCCCAAATCACCACCAGTCCAAGGGTAGAGCAAGAATAAATTGCCATTTGCCATAGTTATCTTATTACTAGACTGTGTGAAGTCTCAGAATGACGTGCGCAGTGCAGTGTCACGCAAAACTGTATTAATTTAGAGTTCCGAGTGATACTGCAATCTGTTATGGGCAGCCGTGACGTTTAACATCAGGTGGTTTGTTAGATTAGGTTTTTCTTTTTATATTATTTAGCTTATTAGGGTAGTTTTGTATTATATTGTTAATTTTATATTACTAGTGTGGTAGTAGTTTAGACTTTTGTTTATTAAATAATTCGATCTGTGCAACAAAAAATAAATATTAATACATAAAAAAAAGGATTCATTGATATACAACACGGCAAATATAAAAATGTTAGCGCTCGCTTCGCTCGCGCATTTAATATTTCTACTGTATTTTGTTTTGTAACAAGCGCGTTTGTGCTGACTGATAATTATGCAATTTATGTTTGAATTATCATACGTGTTTTCGGAAACACAATACGGCAAATATACAATTTTTTACGCTCGCTTTGCTTACGCTTTTCATATATACAATACGCAGCACTTAGGTACTTAGATATATGGGGCACTGATAAAATTAGTAGGCATAAAATCTATCTTACCGCACCAGTGCTGCGAAAGATTTCATAAGGAGTATATAATTATAGCAATCAAGCTGCTGAACCCCCCCCGAAGTGAATTTTTGGCCACGGCCCTGATGGGTGGTCCGATGTCCGGCTGTTATTTTATTGATAGCGAGGGAGCGAAGTGGAGAGATTGGGAGCGAAGTGGAGAGATTAGTGGCGAAGTGGAGAGATTAGTAGCGAAGTGGAGAGTTTGGGAGCAAAGTGGAGAAAAACAGCAAAGTGGAGCAAAGTAGCGAAGTAAACGCAGCGGAAAGCAAAGTCATGCAAATGAGATCAAATTCACGTTACTTTGGGTTAGTGGTTTTTTGTCTCAGTTTCTTGTATAGTGGTTATTATTATCAAACGTGTTTGTATGTTTAGTAACTTTCGACGTACAGTTTTAACTAAAAAGCTGTAGGTAACATTGGAGGTGAAAATCTGTTGAACGATTGAAATACTTATTGAAAAATTAAATCTGTCAATAAATAAGCGAAGTAAACCCCGCGGAAGTAGCAAGCGAGACGACTTCCTCCTTTCTCTTCCGCAAGAAAACGGTTTCCCGGAGGTTGGTCATTTTCCTTAGCTGCAAAGCAGATAACTTTGAGGCTCATAACATTTTAAATAGATTCTTTCCTCAATTTCATGTCAACTATGGATGTTAAGTGGCAAGCCAAATAAGTATTACGAACTAATCCTTCGCTGTTTGGATTTTAAATAGAGCACACAAAAGCACAATACAAAGTTTTTTTTTTTTCATTTTTAGTCATGGACCTAATAAAACGTTTTTAGTATTCTGTTTTACTTTAAGTGTTTTACTGTTCCAGAAATATTCAGTATGCCTAATTCACGGGTAGGTCCCAACGGATGCCACCAAATGGATCCCACGTAATTTTTTTTGCAACTGTTACTGCATTATGTTATTTTGAGTTTCCATCTGATCCCAATTAAAATCTCGGACGTGTAACAAACGATCTTATGACACTAGTTAGAGAAAATGACAGCTGACACTGGTGATCTCGTATGTACCTATGGAAGAGTCTCCAGACTAGCATCCGACCAAAGTGGCATGGGGAAGTGTCATGTTCAGCAGTCGACGTCTTCCAGCCGATGATGATGAAGATACTCGTCAGCGATAGCTTCCTATGACTGTTTGTGTAATCATCACCATCATCATCAATAGCCTGAAGACGTCCACAACTGAATATAGCCCTCCCCCAAAGAGCGCCACTTTGAGCATCTGCTCGCCTCCTGCATCCATCGGCTCTCCGCGGTTTTCACTAGATCGTCGGTCCACCTAGTGAGGGGATAGTCTACGCTGCATCTTCCGGTTCGTGGCCGCCAGTCGAGAACCTTTCTTCCCCATCGGTAGTCAGTTCTACGAGCGATGTGCTTGTATAAAGAAAATAAAGTCAATGTGTCTAGTCTAGTAATGTATGAACAGTCACACGGGAGGTAGGATAGTAAATTTATTACTTAACAAGAACGCGAAACGTAATATACAGGGCATGTTTGTTTTTACGAGCGTCAATAAAATAAGCACTTACTAGCTCCCGCTAGACTATTAATAGTATATAGGGCAGGACTACGACGAGGCTAGTCATTTCCTAAGGGCTCTAGAATGCGTAACATGTTTGTGAGCTATCGATGTGAATATATTTTTTGCTACCATCATCTCAATCATGACTATTAATTTATAGCTACGATTTAATTAGTATTTTAATTCTAAAACAGGCTAGTAAATGATGCCGCTACAAAGTTCTCCCTTTTTTTGGGGAACACCCCCCAATTAAAAATCGCAGACGACAGTAAAAATTCTCGACCTTGTAGGACTTGTATACCAAGTTTCATCAAGATTCGTTGAAAAATGTGACCTGGGGGCGTACCGTGAGCTCTTAGCGCGATTCAAAACAGAGCCTATATTGGATCGCTTTGTTTTTTTTTGTATGGGGATTTTGAGAAGAGATCCAGTATAGGCTCTGTTTTGAATCGCGCTAAGAGCTCACGGTACGCCCCCTGTACGTGAGTACGTACAGTCGTACATCCGGACAGACGGAAGCAAATTTTGGCAAGTTGAAGCAGAGACTTTCGCTCACTTTATTCGCTCGGTCAAAAACAGTGCATTGATTATACTTACGCTTTATGATTGATTAAACTTAACAAAAACTTCCAAATATTTGAACATTGCCCAAATTACTCAAATATGCTTCATGATTTTGCCTTTCAATATTTATGAGATAATCATTGAGGACCTAACCTAACCTAACCTTTTTTTTTTTTTTTTTTTTTTTTTTTTTTGAGGGGGGGAAATGCCCTCGCACTTCCCTGCCACCACGGGGGTGGTGGCAGGGGGTATGTGGGACTCGAACCCACTAAAACCCCCCCGTGATCCGTCCGCCGCCGGGATGGGGCGAGATAGGGTCGCGATAGCATTCACTATCCCGCCCCGACGGTAGGCCCTTTCGGGCCTCTGCGCCATTGGGTGGGCAACCTTACACCTCGGTTACCCACCAGACGTGTGGGGCCGTGTGGGTGTGGCGGAGAGTCCCCCGACTATCCGCCACCGACCCCACTACGGAGGATGGAGAAGGCGCGCAAAACGCCTCCTCCGTCCCCCGGTCCGTCTGCGCCGGAGCCGGTCAGAGTTGGGATCATCCTCCCTGACCCGCTCCGCGGCCTCCTTCTGCGTCATTACCGCCTCGCAGAAGGAGACCAAGGCCTGCCACGCTCTCTCGCTGCCGAGCATGGCGTTCACCACGCTCGGCAACGAGAGATCCCGGCCAACGACCGCTGAAAGCGTGCGCCGCTCAGAATCCCAAGCAGCGCACACCTCCAGCGTGTGGGGCGCCGTATCCTCCGGCGCCCCACATTCGTGGCAGGCCGGGGTCGCCTCCCGTCTCGCGATCTGGTGCAGGTACTTTCCGAAACATCCATGTCCGGAAAGCACCTGCACCAATCGGAAGGTTAGCGACCCGAATGGCCGCCGCACCCACTCCCGGAGGACCGGGCGGATGGCCTCCACCGTCCTCTGTCCAGGCACCGGTGGAGCCAAGTCCTCCGTCCACCGCCGCAACAGGGCGGCCCGCGCCTGCTTTCGCAGGCGCCTGACCTCCTCCCACGCCGGGGGCTCTCCACGGGACCTCCTTGCCGCCACAAAGTGGTAAACTTCGGCGAGGGTCTCCGCTTCGAGCTCCCAGGGGGGATCACCGGCCAGCACGCATGCCGCCGCCCAGGACACCGTCCGGTATCCGCGGATCGCCCTCGTCGCAATGACCCGCTGCGGACGTCGCAGCAGGGCCTTGTTATTGCGGCCGAGGGCGTCCACCCAGACCGGTGCCCCATACATGGCCATACTCCGGATCACTCCGGAGTATAGCCGACGGCACGTGGCGTTCGGGCCACCCACATTGGGCAGCAGCCTCCCTAGGGCGGCAGCCGCTCCGAGGACTCTTGGGGCCAGTTGGGTGAAATGGGCCCCAAAAGTCCACCTCCCGTCCAGTGTGAGACCCAGATATTTCATCTGAGTCCCAACCGGGACCGGGACCCCGTCCAGAAGCACTCGCGTTCCTGGAGGGGGTCCCCCCCGAGGCCCGTGGAACAACAGGGCCTCGGTCTTGGAGAGGGCAACCTCCAATCCCAGGGAGCGAATGCGGTCGACCACGAGGCTAGTGCCTACCGTGGCCAGCCGCACCGTCTCCCTGAGGTCCCTCCCCTTGACTACGACTAGGGTGTCATCCGCGTAGCACGCAACCTGCATATTTGCAGGAAGCGTGCCACGTAGCACCCAGTCGTAGCCGATGTTCCACAGGAGCGGTCCCAAGACCGATCCCTGTGGAACCCCGCAGGAGACGCGACGGTGCCTCAAACCGTCGCGCCCTTCCACTAGGACCTCGCGGTCCTGGAGGTAATCGGCCAACAGCCTCCGCAAATACAGGGGCACTCCATGATAGCGGAGCGCCTCCTGTATCGTTCCATGCGGAAGGCTGTTGAAGGCGTTGGCTATGTCAAGCGACACAGCCAATGCCTTGTCCCCCCCGCCGACTGCATCCTGCGTCCACCCCTTGAGCCAGAGCAGGGCGTCCACAGTAGACCGCCCCGCTCTGAACCCGTACTGGGCCTCCGACAACCCAGGCCCAGTACCCTCCAGGTGCCGGATGACACGGGCAGCTACCACACGCTCTAGCAGCTTACCCGTGTCATCCAGCAAGACGATGGGTCTGTATGCGGAAGGAGAGTCGATAGGACGACCCTCTTTCCGCAACAGACACAATCGGCCGTCCTTCCACGGCTTCGGGAATCGTCCGGACGTGAGGCACGCGTCAAACAATTCCCGAAGCCAATCGCCCATCTCCCTCAGGGCGATTCTGAGGACCCGCCCCGGGATTCCGTCGGGACCCGGTGCGGTCCTCTTGCCCCGTAAGCGTGCGACTGCGACATCCATCTCTGCCTCCGTCAGAGGCGGGATGGAGTCTGCTAAGTCAGCCTCGGGGAAGGGGAAGGATGGCGACATCATTGGAGGGTTGTGAAGGGGATCTCTGTCGGGGAAAAGCCCCTCCAACACCCTGCCCAGGAGCTCCGGCTCCAAGGACTCCGCGACTGGGGACGTCTGGCCCCGGAACTTATTCCGGGTAGCTCTATATGGACGTCCCCATGGGTCCCTGTTGAGGCCCTCTAGGGTCTCACCCCAGGCCTCAGACTTCCGCCGCTCGATGGCCAGCTGTAGATTCCACCGTGCGTTGCGGTAGGCGTTGTACAGCTGGCCCTCAGCTGCCAGCTCCTCGGCTGACAGCTGTTCATCCGTGCGGCCCCTGCGCCGCCTCCTACAGCGGGTGTAGGGCCGCCGCGCCTCCGAGCAGGCGGCTCGGAGATCTGCGATTTCCGAGCTCCACCAGTACACCTGGCGGTGATCAGGGCGGCGATGGGCCCTAGGCATAGCCGCGTCGCACACTGCGGTCACCGCCTCGCGGAAGTGGCCAGCCGCGACGTCCACTTCCGGGTGCACGGACCCAGTCTGCCACGCTTGGACTATCGCCGCCTCCTCCGCCAACTCGGCGTCAAGGCGACTGATATTCCAGCGCGGGAAAACCGCCCGTGCCACCTGCTGGGATCCCCCTTGGTTGTCGGAGGTGGAGATCTCGAACCGTATATATTTGTGGTCCGAGAGAGTCTCCACCTCCGACAACACCCTCCAGGCCCGGACACGTGCTGCAACAGCTGGGGTGGCGAACGATACGTCCACCACGGACCCCCCACGCTGTCGCACGCACGTGTGGACCGACCCTCTGTTGAGCAGGGTCAGTCCTGAAGCAACCGCCCACTCCCTAACGATCTCGCCACGAGAGTTAGTGGAGGGGTTGCCCCAATCCCGGGCCTTGGCGTTCAGATCCCCCAGAAGGAGGACCTGACGTGGTGCCTGTCTTCTCACCGCTGCGGCCAGGAGGTCCATAAAAACTTCTAACTCCGCAGCAGTTCTGTTGGGGGAGAAGTATGCGCCAACAATCACATACTCTCCCCACCTAGCCACCACGTACCCCGAGCCCCTCTCTTCAACCGAGAGGGGAGAGGTACCTCCGGACCGTCCCACAATAGCCACGGAGTCGTCCAAATCCCCAGCCCAACAAGAATGTTGGGGGGGGACGTAGTACGGCTCCGCGGCGACCGCCACGTCTATCTGCCACTGCGCCAGGGACTGCATGAGCAGATCTTGGGCCCGGGCGCAGTGGTTCAGATTCGTCTGAAGGAGATTGTGATATCTGACTTGATCCATTGTTATTCAGACATCACAACCTCCTCGCACGCCGCTGGGCATGCGCCCTCCAAGGTGGCCTGGCTTATGGCTGCCGAGGTGGCCTGGCTTGTAGCCGTCGGGGTGGCCTGGTTTGTGGCCGTAGGGGTGGCCTTGGTCCAGATGGCCTTTCCCTTCGTCTTCGGGGGAACGCAGTCGCGTCCCCCCATTATGTGCCCGGAGGGCCTCCCTGACTCAGCGCAGATGGCGCAGCGCGGGACCTTCTTCCCACAGCTGGCCGCCTGGTGACCTGCGTCTCCACACCGGAAACACAGGTCGCCCCTGTCCACCGCCGCAGGACACAGGGGGCGAGTGTGCCCCAGTCCCAGGCACCTGTAACAGCGCATGGGGCGCTCCCCAAGTGCCACCACCTGCACTGAGCTCCACCCTATCAGTAGCCTGCCCTTTTGCAGCAACATTTTGGCTGCCGCAACCGGGAGGGAGACGAGGGTGGAGCCAGTCCCAGCCACGCTGGGGCGGATCTCCCCGACCTTAACCACCTGCGGGTCACATGCCCCCTCACGAGCAACCACCGCCACCACCTTTTCTTTTGTGGCCGCGTCGTCCAGGCCTGTGATCCTTAAATCGGCGGACTTAATAGGCCTGGTGACACTAGCCACCTCCGTCACAGCCCCACGCAGCTTTTCCGCAAGGCGGTCCGCCTTCTCCGCGTTTAGGGAGCCAGGGATCTCAAATATCCTGGCTCCTGTAGCCGTCTTGCGGAAGTGGACCCGCTCGATCCCCAGCTCTTCGAGATCAACTTTCTCCTGTGCGGTCTGGAGGACGGTGCTGTAAGTTATCCCCTTTTCTACAGCTTCGGGGTGCAATGACAGCACCACGGCCGCAGAATTTGGGGGTTTCCTCAGCACCGACCTGGCTTTACTGGCAGGGGGGGCAGCTGGTCTAGCTCCAGGTGTACGGACCGCAGGGGCACGGCCCGTGGGGGCACTAGCCGAAGAAGCATGGGCCATGGGGGCACGGGCCGTAGGGGTACGGGCTGCAGGGCTACCAGTCGTGGGGGCACTGACTGCGGGAGCGCGGGCCGCAGGGGCACGGGTCGCAGGGGCACGAGTCGCAGGGGCACGGGCCATGCGAGCACGGGCCGTAGGTGCATTCGCAGGGACAGAGGAGGAAACGGAAGACTTTCCTGTTCCCTTTCCCTTCCCCTTGCCGTTTCTCACCACTTGAGCCCAGCTTTCCTTTTGTACAGGAGCCTGGGCTCTTGGAGTCTCCCTTGAAGTGGAGGGACCCGCAGCCTCTGGGATTGCGGCCTCGGCCGCTGCCCTCTTAGCATCCGCTCTCAGAGGAGGGCGAACCGTCTGAGCTGGCAGAAGGCGGTCCTCGATCACCGCAAGTCGGGCATTGAGCATTTGCCCGAATGTGGCGGTCAAGGACCCCTTCAGCTCCTCTATGAGATTAGCACCCACAGCAGTGGGCGCTGCCGGCCTTTCCTTAGTAGCACCAGCAGCGGTGGTGCTGGCGGCAGCTGCGGTGGCAGCGGCGGCAGCTGCGGTAGCGGCGGCGGCTTCCGTCTTGGCCTCACTAAAGCCAAGACGTAGCGACTTCACTTCCGCCTTCATCGCCTCCACCTCCAGTAGCAGTCGGGTGTTCTTCGCTCGTAGCCGCCGCGTCTCCTCAGCCTCGCTTCTTCCAGAAAGGGTGTCAACCACCTCTCCTAGGGTTGATGCCGCCTTCTTTAGGCGACCAACAAATTCGCCTTTGAGGTTGCCAGACTTCCTGGCAACCTCCAAAACTCGGGCGAGTTCTTCCCCCGCTCGCGCCCTCAGTTCCTGAGCGTTCAGGACGCTTAGGTCACCAACCATCAGGCGAGCATCGGAATCAGTTCCGGTGCTCATCCCGACGTCACTAATCGCAGCGGCCGGGCCCTTCCTATACTTCCTGCTTTTCAGGACCGTCTCCAACTCCTTATCTACTGGAGCTGGTTTGAGGAAGGTGTCCCTTGATGGACCCGCCTGGGCAGTCTTCCTTCTCCCTCTTCTGGCCGTGCTGACCTTAGCGGCCGCCGACTCTTCAGTCTCCGTGTCTGAGTCTAAGTACCCAGGCACGAAGAATGAAGAATGTGGCCGTTTCCGGCTGGCCCCTTCCTCTGCGGTCTCCATGCCGCACGACATCTCCGACATTGCGGAAAATGAGTCATCTGACTCCACCGTCTTCTCCTCCAATGATGGAGCCCGGGAGTGGCCCTGAGAAGGGCCTTTTGGTTGGCCCTGAGAAGGGCCGTTTGGTTGGCCCTGAGAAGGGCCTTTTACGAATTTCCCGGTGGAATCTCGTGTCTTAGACATCACGGCTTTGTCGTATGACGGCTGAGACATTCGACGGTACAGCGCACTTTAGCCGAGCCCAGTCTGCCACTCCGTTACGGTGGTCAGAACTGGGTCGTTTCCAGGGGACACGACGTGGACGTATGCGCTGTGGGGGGTCCCCCAACCTAACCTAACCTTTTTTTTTTTTTTTTTTTTTTTTTTTTTTTTGGGGGGGGGAAATGCCCTCGCACTTCCCTGCCACCACGGGGGTGATGGCAGGGGGTATGTGGGACTCGAACCCACTAAAACCCCCCCGTGATCCGTCCGCCGCCGGGACGGGACGAGATAGGGTCGCGCTGGCATTCACTATCTCGCCCCAGCGGTAGGCCCTTCCGGGCCTCTGCGCCAGTGGGTGGGTAACCTTTCACCTCAGTTACCCACCAGACGTGTGGGACCGTGTGGGCGCAGCGGAGAGTCCCCCGACCCTCCGCCGCCGGCCCCACTACGGAGGACGAAGAAGGCGCCCGAAGCGCCTCCTCCGTCCCCCTCTCCGTCTGCGCCGGAGGGGGTCAGAGTTGGCATCGTCCTCTCTGACCCGCTCCGCAGCCTCCTTTTGCGACATCACCACCTCGCAAAAGGAGACCGTAGCCTGCCACGCTCTCCCGCTGTCGAGCATGGCGTTCACCACGCTCGGCAACGAGAGATCCCGGCCAACGACCGCTGAAAGTGTGCGCCGCTCAGACTCCCAAGCAGCGCACACCTCCAGCGTGTGGGGCGCCGTATCTTCCGGCGCCCCACATTCGTGGCAGGCTGGGGTCGCCTCCCGTCTCGCGATCTGGTGCAGGTACTTTCCGAAACATCCGTGTCCGGAAAGCACCTGCACCAATCGGAAGGTCAGCGACCCGAATGGCCGCCGCACCCACTCCCGGAGGACCGGGCGGATGGCCTCCACCGTCCTCTGCCCAGGCACCGGTGGAGCCAGGTCCTCCGTCCACCGCCGCAACAGGGCGGCCCGCGCCTGCCTCCGCAGGCGCCTGACCTCCTCCCACGCTGGGGGCTCTCCACGGGACCTCCTCGCCGCCACAAAGTGGTAAACTTCGGCGAGGGTTTCCGCTTCGAGCTCCCAGGGGGGATCACCGGCCAGCACGCACGCCGCCGTCCAGGACACCGTCCGGTATCCGCGGATCGCCCTCGTCGCAATGACCCGCTGCGGACGTCGCAGCAGGGCCTTGTTATTGCGACCGAGGGCGTCCACCCAGACCGGTGCCCCGTACATGGCCATACTCCGGATAACTCCGGAGTATAGCCGACGGCACGTGGCGTTCGGGCCACCCACGTTGGGCAGCAGCCTCCCCAGTGCGGCAGCCGCACCCAGGACTCTTGGGGCCAGTTGGGTAAAATGGGCCCCAAAAGTCCACCTCCCGTCCAGGATGAGACCCAGATATTTCATCTGGGTCCCAACCGGGACCGGGATCCCATCCAGGAGTACCCGAGTCCCTGGAGGGGGTCCCCCCCGAGGCCCGTGGAACAACAGGGCCTCAGTCTTGGAGAGGGCAACCTCCAGTCCCAGGGAGCGAATGCGGTCGACCACGAGGGTTGTACCCACCGTGGCCAGCCGCACCGTCTCCCTGAGGTCCCTCCCCTTGACTACGACCAGGGTGTCGTCCGCGTAGCACGCAACCTGCATATTTGCAGGAAGCGTGCCACGCAGCACCCAGTCGTAGCCAATGTTCCACAGAAGCGGTCCCAAGACCGACCCCTGTGGAACCCCGCAGGAGACGCGACGGTGCCTCAAACCGTCACGCCCTTCCACCAGGACCTCGCGGTCCTGGAGGTAATCAGCCAACAGCCTCCGCAGATACAGGGGCACTCCGTGATAACGGAGCGCCTCCTGTATCGTTCCATGCGGAAGGCTGTTGAAGGCGTTGGCTATGTCAAGCGACACAGCCAACGCCCTTTCCCCTCCACCGACCGCATCCTGCGTCCACCTCTTGAGCCAGAGCAGGGCGTCTATAGTAGACCGCCCTGCTCTGAACCCATACTGGGCCTCCGACAGCCCAGGCCCAGTACCCTCCAGGTGCCGGATGACACGAGAAGCTACTACACGCTCTAGCAGCTTCCCCGTGTCATCCAGCAAGACGATGGGCCTGTATGCGGAAGAAGAGTCGATAGGACGACCCTCCTTCCGCAACAGGCACAATCGGCCATCCTTCCACAGCTTCGGGAACCGTCCAGACGTAAGGCATGCGTCGAACAGTTCCCGAAGCCGATCGCCCATCTCCCTCAGGGCGATTGTGAGGACCCGTCCCGGTATCCCGTCGGGACCCGGAGCGGTCCTCTTGCCCCGTAGGCGTGCGACCGCGATCTCCATCTCCGCCTCTGAAAGAGGTGGGATGGAGTCCGCTAAGTCCGCCTCGGGGAGGGATGGCGCCATCGTCGGAGGGTTGTGGAGGGGATTTCTGTCGGGGAAAAGCCCCCCCAACACCCTGTCTAGGAGCTCCGGCTCCAGGGACTCCGCGACTGGGGACGTCTGGCCCCGGAACTTATTCCGGGCAGCCTTGTATGGACGTCCCCATGGGTCCCTGTTGAGGCCCTCGAGGGTTTCACCCCAGGCCTCCGACTTCCGCCTTTCTATGGCCAGCTGTAGGTCCCACCGCGCATTGCGGTAGGCGCTGTACAGCTGGCCCTCAGCTGCCAGCTCCTCGGCTGACAGCTGCTCGTCCGTGCGGCCCCTGCGCCGCCTCCTGCAGCGGGTGTAGGGCCGCCGCGCCGCCGAGCAGGCGGCTCGGAGATCCGCGATCTCCGAGCTCCACCAGTACACCTGGCGGCGCTCAGGATGTCGCCGGGCCCTCGGCATGGCCGTGTCGCACACGGCCGTCACCGCCTCGCGGAAATGACCCGCCGCGACGTCCACGTCTGGGTGCGCGGGGCCAGCCTGCCACGCCTGCACTATAGCCGCCTCCTTTGCCAACTCGGCGTCGAGGCGACTAATGGCCCAGCGCGGGAAGGCCGCCCGCGCCACCCGCTGGGGCCCCCCTTGGCTGTCGGAGGTGAAGATCTCAAACCGTATATATTTGTGGTCCGAGAGAGTCTCCACCTCCGACAACACCCTCCAGGCCCGGACACGTGCTGCGACAGCTGGGGTGGCGAACGATACGTCCACCACGGACCCCCCACGCTGTCGCACGCAGGTGTGGACCGACCCTCTGTTGAGCAGGGTCAGTCCTGAGGCAACCGCCCACTCCCTGACGATCTCGCCACGGGAGTTAGTGGAGGGGTTGCCCCAATCCCGGGCCTTAGCGTTCAGGTCCCCCATAAGGAGGACCTGACGTGGCGCCTGACGTCTCACCGCCGCAGCCAGGAGGTCCACAAAGACCTCCAGCTCTGCAGCGGTTCTGTTGGGGGAGAAGTATGCGCCGACAATCGCATACTCTCCCCACCTGGCCACCACGTACCCCGAGCCCCTCTCCTCAACCGAGAGGGGGGAGGCACTTCCGGGCCGCCCCACAACAGCCACGGAGTCGTCCAAATCCCCAGCCCAGCAAGAATGTTGGGGGGGGACGTAGTACGGCTCCGCGGCTACCGCCACGTCTATCTGCCACTGCGCCAGGGACTGCATGAACAGATCTTGGGCCCGGGCGCAGTGGTTCAGATTCGTCTGAAGAAGGTTGTGATGTCCGACTTGATCCATCAATCAGACATCACAACCTCCTCACACGCCGCTTGGCGTGCTCCTTCCGGGGCGGCCCGGTTTGTGGCGGCCGGGGCAGCCTGGGTCCGAGTGGCCTTCCCCTTCGTCCTAGGGGGAACGCAGCTGCGTCCCCCCATTATGTGCCCGGAGGGCCTCCCCGATTCGGCGCATATTGCACAGCGCGGGGTGGTCTTCCCGCAGCTGGCCGCCCGGTGACCTGCGACTCCACATCGGAAACACAGGTCACCCCTGTCCGCCGCAGCGGGACACTGGGGGCGAGTGTGCCCCAGCCCCAAGCACTTGTAGCAGCGCATGGGGCGTTCCCCCAGTGCCACCACCTTCACCGAGCTCCACCCTATCAGTAACTTACCCTTTTGCAGCAACACTTTGGCTGCTGCAACCGGGAGGGTTACGAGGGTGGAGCCAGTCCCAGCCACGCCAGTGCGGATCTCTCCGACCTTGACCACCTGCGGGTCACATGCCCCCGCCCGAGCGACCGCCGCCACCACCTTCTCTCTTGTGGTCGCGTCGTCCAGGTCCGTGATCCTCAGATCAGCGGTTTTGACGGGCCTGGTGACGGTGGCCACCTCCGTCACTATCCCGCGGAGCACTTCTGCGAGGCGATCCGCCTTTTCCGCGTTTTGGGAGCCAGGAATCTCCAGCTTCCTGGCTCCTGTCGCAGTCGAGCGGCAGCGGATCCGCTCGATCCCCAGCTCCAGCAGGTCAATCTTGTCCTGCGCCGTCTGGAGGACGGTGCCGTAGGTGACCCCCTTTTCCACGGCTTCGGGGCGCAACGATAGCACCACGACCGCGGACTTCGGGGGACTCTTCAGCACCGTCTTAGCTTTACCGGCAGGGGAGGCTGCCGGTTTAGCTGCAGGCAAACGAGCTGCTGGAGCTCCGACTGCAGGGGCACGAGCCGCAGGAGCACGGGCCACTGGGGGCTGGGCCGCACGGGCTCGGGCCACGGGGGCACGAACCGTGGGGGCACGGGCCGTGGAGGCACGAGCCGCGGGGGCTTGGGCCACAGGGGTACCAGGGGCTGGGACAGAGGAGGGAACGGAGGACTTCCCTTTCCCTTTCCCCTTGCCCTTTCCCACCACTTGCGCCCAGGTTTCCTTTTGGGGAACCTGGGCACTTGGAGTCCCCTTTGAGGTGGAGGGACCCGCAGTCACGGCCTGCTGGCGAGCCGGCTCAGCCCTTTTTGCCTCAGCCGCTGCCCGCTTGGCATCCGCTCTAAGTGGCGGGCGTACCGTCTGGGCTGGCAAGAGGCGGTCCTCGATCACCGCGAGTCGGGCATTAATCATTTGCCCGAGCGTGGCAGTCAAGGACCCCTTCAGCTCCTCAATCACATCTGCCCCCAGCGTGGTGGTGGGGGCAGCCGGTCTCTCAGCCGCAGCAGAGGCGGTGGCAGAGGCAGCGGCGGCAGCAGCGATGGTGGCGGCGGTTTCCGTCTTGGCTTCGGTGAAGCCAATACGTAACGCTTTCACCTCCGCCTTCAGCGACGCTATTTCCAGGCGCTGGCGGTTACTCACCGCCCTGAGCCGTTGCGTCTCCTCGACTTCGGTCCTCCCAGTTAAGGTGTCGACCACCTCTCCTAGGACCGACGCGGCTTTCTTGAGGCGACCAACAAACTCGCCTTTGAGGTTGCCAGACTTCCTGGCGACCTCCAAAACACCGGCAAGTTCCTCCCCCGCACGCGCCCTCAGCTCCTGAGCATTCAGGTCGTTTAGGTCGTCGATCAACGGGCGAGCATCGGAATCGGTTCCTGTGCTCAACCCGACGTCGCAAACCAGAGCGGCTGGAGACTTCCTGTACTTCCTGCCTTGCAGGACTACCTCCAACTCTCCGTCAACCGGAGCAGGCTTGAGGAAGGTTTCCCTGGAGGAGCTCGCCTGGGTGGCCTTCCTCCTGCCTCTCCTCGCCGTGCTGACTTTGGCAGCCGCCGTCTCTTCAGTCTCCGTGTCTGAGTCTAAATACCCAGGCACGAAGAATGAAGAGTGCGGCCGCTTCCGGCCAACACTTTCGTCTGCGGTGTCTACACCGCCCGACATCTCCATCTCGGAGAAGGAGTCGTCTGACTCCCTCGACCCTTCCAAAGAGGAAGCTCGGGAATGGCCCTGAGAAGGGCCTTTTGGTTGGCCCTGAGAAGGGCCTTTTGGTTGGCCCTGAGAAGGGCCTTTTGGTTGGCCCTGAGAAGGGCCTTTTAGTTGGCCCTGAGAAGGGCCTTTTGGTTGGCCCTGAGAAGGGCCTTTTGGTTGGCCCTGAGAAGGGCCTTTTATAAACTTCCCGAAGGAGTCTCGAGCCTGTTTAGGCATCACAACTTGGTCAGATGACGGCGTAGACATCGACGGCACAGTGCACTTTAGCCGAGCCCAGTCTGCCACTCCGTTACGGTGGTCAGAACTGGGTCGTTTCCAGGGAACACGACGAGGACGTAAGCACTGTGGGGGGTTCCCCAACCTAACCTAACCTAACCTAACCTAACCTAACCTAACCTAACCTAACCTAACCTAACCTAACCTAACCATGCAGCGTGATAGGCTTGAAATTCTAAAATAAGAATTGCATCTCCAACACAAAACAAAACACACCGATAATGTGGACGAAAGCGTGTTTTATTCTACACAAACCACGATTACACAAGAGCCTATCTACTTGTACCTACCTCCTACTTATAAATAGAATATAGGACAGGATGCAACCTCAGTGAGTACTTCAGCTGACGTTTGTATTCCATGCTTACCTTGATGAGTAACGATGTCAGCCCCTCTGTTACAAGGACAGTGCTTTGCATTGGCATGTGTAAGGTCTAGGTGAAAATAATTGCATGGATTGGTGGTGTATGGTTTAAAAATGACACCTAGTGCAAGGATGTAGAGCGTATTCTCCATTAGCAGTGAGTAAGACGAGTTTAAAGTGTTTGGTGCAGTTTCTTAATTTTCCGATTTAAGTTTTAATTAACAATAATAATAATAATCATTTATTTCAGGTGACTCAGTTTAAATATAAACAGGCCCATACATAAATACTGTTAATATTCCCATGGCCCGCACTAAGCGTTTCGCATCAAACTTTATAGTGCGTACACCAATGAGTGGAATACCTTGCCGTCGTCCTTGTTTCCAGCTAACTATAACCTGGGTGTCTTCAAGTCACGAATAAACAGGTATCTTCTAGGCAAGCATGCACCACCGTAGGCCGCGTCATCACTTACCATCAGGTGTGACAGTGGTCAAATGCTATGCAAATAAATTTAAAAAAAATACCTTATATACTAACATACATATTAATCCCCATTCAAGACAGAACGATACATCAGCCATACTTCAAATATAATACTTTAAGCTATCGATAACTTTATAATAATGTTCAATCGCGTTACCGACCGATCAAGGAACTTAGTTTCTTATTTTAGTTTCCGAGAGTCCGAGTCAAATACCTATCTATTTTTTTTACTTTTTCTTGCATTGATTTAGTTTTCCACATTTCATTTTAATATGTACAAGGCATCATCATGCACATTTGCTTATTATTTTTAAAACGATCAATACATGGACTTGCGTGAGTTGTCAATTTGGTGCAGGATTTCTTTCTAAAGTTCATGATTAATCTAAGGTTTTCATTTCTATTGTATCCGAAGAAAATGGGTAAGTAAGTTCATTATACTTTTTTTTTTTTTAGTATTAGTTCTTGACCTGGATACAAAGTCCTTCAGTCGCAATATTAAAAAGTCTACATAGTCTGCATTATATATATTATATTTCACTTAGTCATAGTCACAGTCATAGTCTAGTCCAAGTCAGGTAGTCATAGTCTAGTCAAAGTCATGCCCCAGTAAAGTGGTGGCAACTTTACTAGAGGCTTCTATGGAGTTTTGGAAGCAACACGAAAAACCACGTTTCACCACATTATATCACTTGCCCACACTCATGCTCGTATTTCAGCACTTAGTGCGTAAAACACCACCAATTTTAAACATTAACACTGGATAAAACACAAGTATTGAAAAATAATACAATGCAACGATGTGAACTTTTTCGCGTTCCCGCCAAAACTCGTTCATTATACTAGTGATTAAGTGTTGCCAGTTTTCAGAGAATCGACTGAATGGACTACGTTACCAGAGCCGTCTCCGAATTACCCTAATGCCCATACCCTGCGCAATATTAATTGTGATTCTCACGTTATAAAAACAGTAAATATGCATCAGCTCATGCTCACCACGTCGCTAGAACGTGTAACATCCGTTTGTATGTACCATTTAATACTATTTGCAAGTCCATTTCTATTTAGGGAAGGGAAACACTGCCATGTACTTGGAATTATCATGAATCACGAAAGAAAGTTGGGTTAATTAAAGTTTTCGTAGAATAACTATAACTAGTACGGCTAGCACTCACGTAATTTATGTTTTCGTAGAATCATAGTTGGTAAATAACAATGGCTAAACTTGCGTCTATTTAAGTCAAAAGGTCAATGTGAAGAAGCGCATCCACAATCCCACATATTGTAGACACGAGGATATCTCATACAACGCTATTCATGTGCTCGTTTCTTCCACGAACCTGCAAGATGTGGAATGGTCTTACTCCTGAGGTTTTTCCGCGTAACCACAGTATGGGGAGCTTCAACAAGTGTTAAATGAGTCCTCTCTAAGGGTAGGCAACGTAGCGGCAATGCCCTCTGTGTTACAGATGTCCAGTAGTGGCGGCGACCACTTACAATCAGCCTGGCCGCCTGCTTATTTCCTACTCATCTCGTAAAAAAATAAAGGCTTCAGACATATTTGATGTTTTTCTTCTAGGGCCCAGTTACTAACGTCCTGAACACTGAGTGATTTCGACGTCAGTTTAGATTAATAATTAGATTAAGCATGAAGCATCAAGTGTAGAGTAGATCATGTATGTAATCTATAGCCAAGGTAAAAATAATCGACATTTCGCGTAGAAGTTGACCACAAATTTGGCCTTTAGATATTTCGATTATTCTGATATTCTCCGATTCCAAACAAGTACTAATACAGAGCCAGCTAAACTTGGCTGAGAACGCAAAAAGCGGTTCGGACGGTTCGAGTAAGGGAACAATACTGTACACTTTTTTGATAGCACCCTTTTAATTTACCCCCAGCGTGTTTTCACCACGTTCTTGGATTCAACGACGAATAGATTTTGGGAACGGGGCTTACCTAAGAGTCCTAGCATGTGATGAGTTCAACGTTTTCGGTGACTTACTACTTTGCCTAACTATGATAACGAGGAAGCCGAAGGCACGACGGATATCATTAAGCCTTGTTCTAGCTCGGGTAATGTATACAATAACATTTTCTAATCCTGAGATGATGTAGTAGTAGGTAATTCTCTTTGTAATAATCAAATAGCAACAAACACTTCAAAGCAATGGTTCTAAAAGTAGGTGGTGACAGAAGATAGTGGGCAGTTGCTGGAATCGACTAGCTCTATGAATGACAATGCGGCCTCGAACGAAAGTACTTTTACTATGCACACGCGTGATCGGGGTAGGATATGGGGTGTAGGGTAGGGAGAGTATAGAGCTTGCGATTTATGGCAGCGATGACATTTGAGGCAATGAAGCACGATTGGTAGGTGACATCGCTTGAGATTTGTGGGTCTTGGGTTCTAATTCTGCAATGACACTGAGCTTTCTGTCAAGGAAAATATACTGAGGAAACCATAAAGGTACAACTTCGTAGCCGACTGCAGGCAGCAGCAGCAAGCGACGTATAGCCGCGGTGGTACTTGTTTTACGTCGCCTGAAGGTAATTCATAGAAAAGTTTCTAGGTAGATATTTCATTGAAATACCTACAAAGAAACCAACTAGAGTCGTGGCGACACGTCACCTGCTGCTAATGCTGTGTGCACATTTGTGTAGTAATCGTTTGGCTAGCTACCATCCTCAAGGTGAGTACTTACCGGCGGTGTGTTCAGGGGGTCTAGCAAAGATGCTTTACATTAGGTTATCGCCAAACGATAACTCCAAAATGTATGGGAATGACATTACCTGCGAAAAAGCGACATCCACAGGTAATGTTGGTCCGATACATTTTGGAGTTATCTTTTGGCGTTAACGCTGATGGAAAGGGATCTTTGCCAGACCCCCAGACGCCTTACTTGAGGACCAGCTCCCAATAATCCAGGCGTAGCGTGGCGGAACCTTCAGCCATAATATGACAAATGTAACTATGTTGTCCTGGTAGTTCCATCGGGCAAGTGATACGAAAATACGGCTTAAGGTTTTCTCTTAAAATGAGTGTGAACCTCCCCTTTTGGTGCCTTTAGCTACTTCACGGAGTACCAGAAAAAGTCCATTAACCACGTTAAATTGTTTTTGATGTTTACTTCTCCCAGTTGGTGATGATGATGATGATAATATAATGATGATGAATTTGAATTGTATGAATATCGGGAAATGCGTTTAGCTTAAGAATTTGGATGCTTGTAAATACCAAACAATAATTTGGTGGCATTATTCCAATAAACTATAAAATAGATGTCTGGGTCATATTCTGGCTATAAATATTTATCATAGGCTTCACTGAGTATATTGACTATCTATCATCTGTATTCTGAAACTTACAACGTCGACAATAGGTAATTCTAATATCTTAATAAACTTTTAACAATATTTAATTAAATGCAGTCTCTGTACAACCAGGCTAATCTACAAAGAAATGCATTAGCAGTTGGCATGGTGCCTGCAGACTGACTGCGACTTAGTCCAGTGCACCATTGACCTGCCACGTAGGGTAGCTATGATCGCCAAGGACATAAACAGGTAAGACCTAGACCTTAAATTATACACAATGTAGGTATCTGATCTAGACATTGGACTTAATATTACTACGTGAACTGTGAGGTATACTTCAAGTCGGAGCAGAGTTGGACCTATATGCACACAAATATCGTTTAGCGGGTTAATTTTTTTGTGTTTTGGAGAAGACCAAATTATTTGGTCCATAAAACGTGATTGGTGGCTATGACAGCTGTTATTCTTATGCCCGTCTGCACTAAAGTTTGACTGCCTCTACGTTTGCACTTACCCCTCTATGACTTACCTACTGTCAAACTTTAGTGCAGATAACCAGATAAATAAATCCCATTACTGTCTAGTGTCTAACCACTGAACCTTATTTTTTTATGTAAACGAATGACGTGACGAGCTAGTCGTTTGCCTGGTGTTAAGAGTTACGGCCGCCCATTACAGATTGCAGTGTCACTCGGAAATCTAAACTACAGTTTCGCGTGACACTGCGCACTGCGCACGTCATCCTGAGACATCACACAGTCTAAAAGGATTTCTAGACTGTGAGATCAGTTCTTAAGTCTCATTTGCCCAGTAATTTCACTAGCTACAATGCCCTTCAAACCGGAACACAGTAGTGCTTGCACACTACTGCTTGGTGGCAGAATAACTGGCAAAGCGGTGGTATACCTACCTAGACGAACTTTGCAGAAAAGTCCTACCACCGAGTAAGCTACCTTTCTCATTGAATGTCATAAAGTGGCATTTGAGCGATTGATTTAGTTTGTGTCACCACATTTGGAACCTCTCTTCCTCAAGTCCAATTTGGAAGAGTGTTGGAAGATACTATACCTACCCATTCCACGCTAGGCAGAATTATTATCTAATTAGCCCAGGGCTGCAGATTAGATAATAGGTACCAAGGATTTTAAATGATCAGCAAATAACAATTAGGTTCTTTGTCATTTCACACTAGAGAAGCTCGATAACCGAATCGAATTCTTTTAACTGATTGGTAAAGCGAAGCAATATTCTCTGCGGTCACTACATAGACGAAGGAGCGGATGAATTTTTTTGTGTCGTACCCAGATTTTCGGATGGCTAGAATCGCTATTGCCCAAATTAGCGTCATAGATAGATGTCCATGTCCAACTGGGAACTAAAATACCCAAAAGAATCTACAATCATAGTGCTCCTACTTTGTCTCTAGGCTAGGCCAAGTATGCGCGGCAGCACTAGGCAAGCGTCGAGCATAGAGAATGGCTCACGGACGTGCTACCACTGCAAAGTGGAATGGACAGGACGCATAACAAAGGCTGCTAGCTGACCTCAAGTGAAATGCTATTATTCAAGCTCTAGTAATCCCATGACATAATCTAGATTATGGTTATTATTATTTGCTTTCCTTGGACTGCGGAGTCACTTCCGGTTTTTTTAATTACAGGGTTATGTTGGCCGTGTTGTCCCGGTGCCGTGAGGTCTCCTCGGTACATTAAAATCTTCTGCGATCACCAAGCCGCTTGCCAAGCGTGGTGATTATGACAAATCCGATATGATAAGCGTACCAAGTGGCGTTTTATGGAGGAGGCCTGTGTTTAGCAGTGGGCGTCTTCCGGCTAAATGATGTGAAGATAACGTTTGACCACGCTTCATCTATAGGTAAATATCGTGAGAAAATCGGGCATGTGCAAGAATCACAAAGGTTGAAGAATTGTCATAGCGTGGATGATTATGGCCTACATCCCTCCCTGTACGAGAAGGCTTGTGTCCCAGCAGTGGGAACGTATTGGGCTGATGTCATATAGTATATAGTTTTGAGAACGGATTTTTCAAAAATGAACTCTGTCACCTAGGATTTAAAGACACATGAATATTCCTCGTCTCAATTCCCAAATGACAAGAATCGAATCCAAAAATATGATCTTCCGCAAATTTTTACATCACCATCCTTAATCGGATACATCATATTGCAGCTATACATTCCTTATGCATAGCCGATCTATCAGCGTTGTCTCAATCCGGCACAATGGTTGGGTAAGAGCAATTTTCTAGTTATTTATCTTATTTATATAAATTCCCCGCATAGCGGCCGCGTTGCCGACAGCCGGTAGCTTGCGGCTTCCTTTCGTTGACTAATCCTTATTGTTTATTGTGGCTGTGTTATGTATTTATAGTTCTTCGTGTGTGTATTGTCGGAAATTGCAATATATAAGACGTATTGGTACGTCTTAATTAAAATATTCTGTGCGTATTATCAAGTGCTGTGCTGCGATATAAAATCTACTTTTTTTAAAGGGAGGTAGTTGCCTCCTTCCAAAAGTGGAAGGTAACTCAAGGGCACCCCTGACGGGGTAGTCGGTTTATCTCAACCTTTACACATTTGTGTAATACATAAGTATACAAATGAACTTAGCAAAAGCCATAAATATTTATAAGCATTTGGCCAAGGGCAATTCGTTGACATCCTTATCAGCCGGAAGTCCACTGCTGAACATAGCCTTCCCTGGAAGAACGGCAAAGGTTGCAAACAGGGCCTGATTTACCCATAGGCTAACTAGGCTAGAGCCTAGAGCGCAAGGACTGAGGGGGCGCTGAGTTTGACTAAATAAAACTTGGTAGAAAATTAAAAAAATCATTCTCTTATTTAATTATAAATTGAAATTTTCCGCATTTATACGCAAGTAAATACAAAATTTAAATTTATAATGAAAATAGCTTAGAACAAAGGTTAGAGAGTTGCATGACTTGGATATAGAAGATGCGTTTTCTGACGAGTTATCCATTTGGCACAGTTTTAAATCATAAATGTGTTTTATCTACATTTATTTATAAACGTGCTAAATATTGTCGCTCGTTTACATAGGGTGGAATAAGTATAAAATTAATTAAGTAGGCATCTCAACCCTTTGTAGCTTGCAAAGGTTGCCTGGAAGAGATCGCTGTCAGCGATAGGACCGCCCAATGTTACACTAGGTCGTAAGATTTATTTTGTTCCTGTTTATATATTTTATTGGTGAAACAATAAAGAGTTCTCTATCTATCTATATATCTTGCCTCTTCGATCTGATGCGCAGTTTTGACTAGGTCGTAGGTCCACCAACTAAGCGGCCAGCTCACGCTACGTCATCGTTGTTGTTGGGGAATTCGTTAGTGCTCCCTGGCTAGCCTTCAAGTTAAAGACCTGTTACAGCGTGTTCCCACAGTGTAAACCCAGGCGTAGAGTACGAGTACTTCGAACAAAGATCAAATCGAAATATGGCCAAAATATACCATTCGATACACACACCTAGAATTTTTTCATCCTACGTCTATGGTTTGATATAAAAAGTGTAACGTCACAACGTTAAAAATGAAAACAAAGAGAAGTAAACAACTCCACAATTTCATTGACAATTTATTTTTATTAGCGCGTAAACATAATATTTCGTGAAAACTTTTTATTTCCGTGTGCTGTATTGCGTAGACAATAGTTTCCTACTCTCGTTACATAAATAGTGTTCATTAGTCGATGCGATGTCAGTTGCAAGTGGGGCAGGGGTAGACTCAGTACATAGATTCGGGGGCAACATTATTAGTTTGTACTTAAAAAAAAGATTGATTGCGAATTAATGTACAAATTGAAGCAAAATATGGTTAGGACACGCACAAGACATAATCAATGAATGAATTATAATATAGGAAAAAAAATATTAAACGTCTTATTTATAGGTAGAAAAAAAAACTCAAACAGATAATTTAATAGCGAGTACAAAATTAATATCATTTGTTGTATTTCCTCCCACCCCCTTACCTGAGTACGCCCATTCACTTGACTGTGATTCACTGTAGCTTCCCTGGTTTTTGCTTACGTCCGAGGGTGTTGCACCAACCACGTGCGCGGCCCGGGCATCGAACCCGCACTCCTGCTATAGGCATACTATGCGTTTACAGCATTGTGCCACTGTACACACGCTAGGCATAGGTAGTTCTAGAGCACACGTTCTGGATTATTACTAAACGTCAGAAAATAATGACAGGGTAGTGTTAAGGCTACATTTCATCTGACCCCTTACACTTAAATCCACAGAGCTGGAAAAAATATTTGTTTCTGAATCTGTGTTTTCACAGAGCCAGAAACAAATTTTATAAAAAGTATCGCTTGACAATCAACGATTTTTAAAGACACATTTTACATAATGAATTAATTAAGAAGGGGGTTTGTGACAATCTGGGCAAAGGTGGTCCCACGCTACGCCTAGATTGGGTTCTGGCTCTCAAGTGTGACTGCTGGAACCCACGACCCTGCAGATTACAAGTCCACATGAGTAAGGAAATCAAGGTCTTTCAAAGTACTTAAGCAACGATTTCAATGCAATTTTAGTGTAACTTCAATACGTACATTTTTCAATTTCTTCAAATTAATTTGTGATTCAGGAATTTATGTTATTGCTTAACTAGAATTCTAATAAAGTAGTGTGATAATTGATCGTAACAAACTATAGTTAGTCGGAAAATAGTGCCGAGAAAATTTATAGAGTCTGAAAGTGATCTTCGAATTTAAAAATACCATTCTTTGTACTCTCTTTAGGTACCTTTCATTTTATACAGGCAATTCATTTTTGACTACTACATAGTTACTTTTCATATTTTGTACAGTTATGTAGTAATCACTTCAAGTAAAAAAAAAATATCGAAGCGTAATCTAAATACCCACCAGCCACTATTCTACATAAAGGGGCTAAATACGGACATTCTACCAACTTTTTTCCGTCTACAAGAATCAAGGTAAGGCATCACCACGTCGATTTCGAATAAAGAGTCGTTTCACTGTGACGTATAGGGATTTAGAATATGCGTTTTTATCACAATAAATATTATGGTGTTGCCAACGTGTTACAACTTACACCTTATTCAGGTGGCGTATGGATCTGGCCTGGTCTTCTTGGTCTGCTTGATTTTTAAACTTGTATATTAATCAATACACGTCACATCAACAGCTAGAATACGTCCACTACTGACCATAGGCATCTTCCATAAAGTGCTACTTTGGACGCTTTTCATGGGGCTATGATAAGCGTCCAAATTGTTTGGGCATCTTAGTGACTGCTGTACTGAGAAGAATACTGCTGCCCATTCTCTGGATATTCCCTTAGCCGGCTCTTACGGCACTCACGGAAAGAGATAGCCCGGTAAAATTAGATCTGTGGAATCGTTAAGATCATATGACTAGTAAGTACCATCTCTCAAGTTTATACATGTTAAAAATCAATAACAATGCCAAATAAAATCTCTTTTACCATAAATAACGCCACCAAAAACATCTTTTTTATACTCTAATAATGTCCAAAACATTGTAATTCCGATCAAGCTCGCCCACTGCCATAAATGACATAAGCAAATCACGAAAATTCTGACCACCACGGCATCAAAACAAACGGCGCGACCACGTGGTCGGAGCACCGAACTTTTTAGTTTTTATACGCAAGGTCGATGACCGCAATCAGCACTTGCTATCGAGTGAGATATTGGCACCAATCGACTTCTGTTTATGTAATAGAGGGGATTTTCCGGTGATTGATCTTGATAGCAAGGTGGCCTCGGCCGAGAAGCTGTCTGATAAGGTCATTGCGTTCCCCTGAAATTCAGTTAGAGTTATATCTTGACCTGTATGTCTATATAATATCTTAATTAGAGCATGTATAATAACGCGTGCCATTATAAAGACTACTGATGAAATCAATAAAATATTGATTACTCACTTCCACCTTTATGTGTAAGTGTAGTGGGAGTGAGACAGGTCTGCTCTTTTCAGATAGATCTTTTCTTAATTGAATCGTGTATTACCCACTTAACTTGTTTGCGCCAATAAAATTTTAATGGATAAGTACTTATTATGTTTTTTTTTTTGGGTCTTTCTGTGTAGGAAAAGTAGGTATATTGATGTGTTAAAGTATGATAATTAGTATCTAATTTAAAAATAAATACAACATTGTGGAAAAGATCACTGCCATTTATGACGACACGTCTGATATCGTTCTAAAAATAAATCTAAAAGTAACTGCAGATGATTATTTAAATTAATGTAATATATTGGTATTTTAGAGATTCTGTGTAGATTATAGATAAATGATGGCTGATGTGCTAATACTTTACTGCATTCCTAAAAGTTATATATGTATATAATTTTAACCCTAAATGTGGTTTCAAATGCAGAAAATAATAGTTATTTTGTAACATCATCATTAACAGCCTGAAGACGTCCACTGCTGAACATAGGCCTCCCCCAGAGCACGCCACCTTGAGCGGCTGCTCGCCTCCTGCATCCATCGGCTCCCCGCGGCTTTCACCAGGTCGTCGGTCCACCGAGTGGGGGGCCGGCCCACGCTGCGTCTTCCGGTTCGTGGTCGCCACTCGAGAACCTTTCTTCCCCATCGGTTGTCAGTTCTACGAGCGATGTGGCCTGCCCATTGCCACTTCAACTTACTAACTCTAAGAGCTATATCGGTCACTTTAGTTCTCCTGCGGATCTCCTCGTTCCGGAGCTTATCTCGCAGGGAAACACCGAGCATAGCTCGCTCCATAGCTCGCTGCGCGACTTTGAGCTTACTAATGAGGCCAACAGTAAGAGACCATGTCTCAGTTCCATAAGTCATCACTGGCAACACACACTGATTGAAAACTTTCGTTTTCAGGCTCTGCGGTATTTTGGACGAAAAGATAGGACGAAGCTTCCCGAACGCTGCCCAGCCGAGTTGGATTCTTCGCGCCACCTCTTTGTCGAAGTTGGACCTACCTAATTGGACAATCTGTCCTAGGTAGACATACTTGTCGACAACTTCGAGAGTATCGTTCCCAACAATTACCGGTATAGGTGGAACATGAGCATTAGACATGATCTTTGTCTTGTCCATATTCATCTTAAGACCAACCTGCTGGGAGACTCTACTGAGGTCGTTGAGCATGGTGCTAAGGTCCTCGAGCGATTCCGCCATTATGACTATATCATCGGCAAAACGAAGGTTAGTGATGTACTCGCCATTTATGTTGATGCCAGATCTTTTCCACTCCAAGAGCTTGAAAACATCCTCCAATGCGTTTGTGAACAGTTTCGGAGAAATAACGTCTCCCTGTCTCACGCCTCTTTGCAATGGAATTTGTTCCGTACTCTGGTCCTGTAGTCGGACTGACATAGTGGCCTTACTGTACAAACACTTCAAAACTTCGATATACCTATAGTCAATTTGGCATCGCTGCAAGGACTGCAGCACCGCCCAAGTCTCGATTGAATCGAAGGCTTTCTCATAGTCCACAAACGCTAGGCATAACGGCCGATTATACTCTTCGGTCTTCTGTATAATCTGGCGCAGCGTATGGATGTGGTCTATGGTGCTAAAGCCTTTTCGGAAACCGGCTTGTTCGGGAGGCTGGAATTCATCAAACCTGCGTGCGAGACGATTCGTAATGACTCTCGAAAACAGCTTATACACATGACTCAAGAGCGAGATGGGCCTATAGTTCTTCAATAAGGTGTTATCGCCTTTTTTGAAGAAGAGCACCACCACGCTCTTGTGCCATGCCTCTGGCGTTGTACCTTCAAGGATGACAGAATTAAATAACTTCTGGAGGACTAAAAGTACCGGTCTACCACCCGCTCTCAGAAGTTCAGTCGTAATTCCATCTTCACCTGGTGCCTTGTTGTTTTTAAGCTGTTTGAGGGCCATTCTAATCTCGTACAGGCTGACGTCCGGGATATCTTCGGTATAGTGTCGGACTAACTTGGCTCTGATGTCCTGAGCTGTGTTAGTAGCGGGCTTACGTGTCGAGGTGTATAACTGTCCATAGAAGTTCTCGATCTCTCTCAGAATCTCAGGCTTGGATGAAATGATGCTACCATTTTCGGTCTTCAGTTTTGTCATTTGGTGTTGCCCAATAGACGAATCCTTTGCGAACACTTTAGAGCCTTGGTTCCGCTCAATTGCGGCCTCAATACGTGAAGTACTAAGAGCACGCAAGTCGTGTCGCAAGGAACTCCAGATTCGTCTATTGAGTTCACCGTAGGCTGACATATCAACTGAAGACTGCAGCTTCATTTCGCTCCGGTCGGCCATTAGCCATTATTTTGTAACATAGAACATATAAATAGTTTAAGACCTTTGCATGTACACAGTTTTTATACAATAAAGTTTATTCTATTCTATTCTATTCTATAAATTTAATAATAACCGGGTTTCCGAACGTGACTTTAAAAATAATTCTGTTCACAAACTTTTCTTCCCATTTTCACACCTTCAAATCAACCCTGGCAAAAAATATTATTCTGTATTTTTAACCCTTCAGAAGGGTTAGCACGGTTGGTAGACAAAACTGTCTTTCCCCTGTTTTACTCCAAGCAAGTATGAAGAAAGTGACATAAAACGGAGAAAGACAATTTTGTCTACCGTCCGTGCTAACCCAGCAGGGAATGAAATTCAAGAAAATTCGCGACCCGTAAATAGTTATTAAGTATTTAAAATAAATTTTGATATCATTGGCAAAATGCGAAACCATGTGAGGGAAAAAAGTGCACTTTACCTAACCTATCAAACCATAGTGATAATCTACCGTAAAAATCCATAAAATCTGTTGCGCTATTTTAACTTATATCAAAGGTGTTAATAACTAAGGAATGCACTTAAATCATCACAGCACATGCATTGCAGACCACATACATAGAGATTCCTAAATATTATGTAACAGAATGGCCAGACATTTCTTAATTTTCACAGCCGTTGCTCCAATCACGTTTCAATTAAAACAATTGCAGTTCGTTCGCCTCCGCGACCCGACGACAATGAGTTGCAACTTCCTCTGACATGTGATGCCATCTGGCGTGGCAACACAGTATTATAGGCGAGTTCATTGCCAAAGTCGTGGATAATTACAGCTTTTAGTGAACGTAGAGTCCATTTTCAGGAGAGGTTTGTGGGGTCAAATCAAATCGTTTATTTGCTGAAAATATGGGTAATATAATGATCTTAAGTTCACCAGGCATAAAGTTCAGCACATTTTCTTTGCTTAACTGCATGCAAATATTTTACAGTATTATTTTAGGCTTTAGTGATAACAATATTTTATTAATAACACAAATGAAACAAAAGAAAAAACAGCACATATTTCCCAATAAATATTTTGTAGTCTTTGGAATTAATAATTGTTTTGGTTCACCTAACACATACAAGTACTCGCGTAGTGTTCTTGGAAATTACATAAGGCAATGATGAGTGGTAGTATGTCCGGCCCCCTAATTACCTAACTCGCAACAGGTTTGCGACAGGCGTAAATCTCACGGTGATTGCTGTCATAAATCATTAGTGGTGTCGAGAATGTATGCTTCGCTACTGCTGTTGCTTTGCTACTGCTGTCGCATTGCTGTTGCGAATTTTACGTAATTACCCCGCGGAGCTCATTCAACTAAGCCATTCCAAAACACGTTTCAACTTGTAACATTTGACCTGTGACGACTCATCAGCAACCATTCAGGCATTCGGTAGATATAACATTCATTTTCGAAGTCTGATTTTACCATTTGGTCAGGTCAGTGCTACGTTTCAACCATTGATACGTATGTATAAATCAAAGATAACAAAGCCCGTTTATAGCTCGTGAACATAATTTCTCGTACAAAAACGACTCACCTGCACGGGCAGGGGGCGAGGTAGCTGGATAGAAACAAAAGACATCAACGGATTCCCGTGATGTATAGAAATTCATAGTATTTATTAGAAAATAGTAGTGGAAATCAACTACTAATTTTCGTATGAGGGGAAGTTGTATCATTGGTCAACTGGATTTATAGTCAATGGTATAAATAGATGAATTATTCCTGCCACTTAAAAGCCTGTAATTATTAAAATCTCAAGCGCAAATACTTGATCCATGACCCTCGTAGCTCCTGGATGCCTAGATACAGGGAATTCTAGTTATAGTCCAGGATCTATGTATGTGAAAAATGAAAAAAAAAAAAAAAAAAAAAATTATTTATTTAATTTAAAATGTTAGTAAAAGTTTTTATTGGCAGATTTTTTCTGGTTTCATTGGGGGTTGAAGAGCTTTTCTTACTCCTTCTACTGATTAATCAAATGGTGGCGCGCGGCTGAATCGGGCATATAATCCATTTGGTGGGATCCGTTAGGACCTACCCTAAGAGAAACAATGCAGAAGAAAAAAAACTTGTTAGAGCTACATAAAGTTTTGAATAGAAAACCTTGTTCAGTGTAATAGTAATTAAGATGGAACGTTTCACTGGCGCGGTAAATTCAAATTTTCTTGCGTTCTTTTGCCAATAATAGCTTAATTACTCAACGTGATTACATGAAAACTAATTTTGCGCAAATAAATAAAATGTATCAATAAATTACAATTAAAAGTATCACCTACATATCATCGGTTTAGCGACAAATGGCAATAGACTGAAAAACTAAGACGAAATTTGTTTATTGCCATTTGTCGCTAAACCAATGATATCTAGGAGATACTTTTTATCGTAATTTGTTGATACATTCTATTTATTTACGTTAAATCAGTTTTAATGTAATCACGTTTAGTAATTAAGCTATAATTGGCAAAAGAACGCAAGAGAATTTGAATTTGCCGCGCTAGTGAAGTAGTGAAACGTTCCACCACCCAAGCTACAGCATAGACAAGGCAACACAGGAAAAGTCTATGATATATGTACCATAAACAATGAAACATAATTCGTACGTGAGCTCCCTCACGTTTTTGGGATGACACTAACTCACATACGCAATACGCAGGTGTATGACCGGCAGAGGATGTAGACTTATCAGTACCTAATCAAGCTATAATTTACAGAACAGGCTATAAGATGCCAGACTATTAAAAGATACATGGTCAAGGGTATTGAATTTATTATCTCTATTTATAAATTATTCTGTTTTTTGAGCTTTTTTATGTGCCTAAATCTTGGACGTCAATGAATAAGTAGGTGGTAGGACTTTTCTGCAACGTTCGTCTAGGTAGGTACCACCACTTTGCCAGTTATTCTGCCGCCAAGCAGTAGTATGCAAGCACAACTGTGTTCCGGTTTGAAGGACATCGCAGCTGGTGAAATTAATGGGTAATGAGATTTTATGATCTGATCACACAGTCTAGTAATCTTATTACTATACTGTGTGAAGTCTCAGGATGATGCGCAGTGCAGTGTCACGCAAAACGATATTAATTTAGAGTTCCGAGTGATACTGCAATCTGTTATGGGCAGCCGTGACGCTTAACATCAGGCAAACGACTAGCTCGTCACGTCATTCCTTTACATAAAATACCTAAACGAATGACGTGAAAAACTAGTCAATTACATGATAGCTATATTATAGTGAATTGTTTTACTCTAATGCTACTAAAATCACTTTTAAATATAGAGTTAAGACAAGATATACTCGTAGCATACGCTTTTTACTGGAGTATAGGTACATTCATATTGCAATGAATGTACGCTGAATGTTTCTATGCTTATTAACATTTCATTGGCGATATATTTTAAAATAAAAAAGCCTTTAGTTTAATTGAATACATATGCTTTTAAGCATTTAAAAAATGTCAGTTAAGAAATTGTGGAAAATTTTCTATACCGATTTTTTTTTTAATCAGTTGAAATCCTTCGAACCTGAACCTTTGTTTTAACAATGAAAGATGAGTCGTTCCTCTCTATACCTACTTTCAGATGTAAGCCAATTCAGCAGTAGGACTTTGACCGATCGTCCATCAGCATCGATGAAGTCAATGCACTCCTCAATTTCATCACTTACCTTGTAGTTGAATGCTTGGGAAACACCTAGTCATATATTTTAGTTATGGTGTAGTGTATCAATGTTTATAATTTTATTGTAATTATCACAGAATAGTTATTACACATAAATTATGCCTTTACACAGGCATGCAAATATTCGTAGTTTGCGTTAAATTGTGTCAAAATATTATCTTAATATTATCTTATTTTCTTCTTAGTCGAGCATTGATTTTTATCATGGAAAGGCGCTGGTTTCTAAAATTTTAAGAACAATCAGAATAACAAAAAAAAAAAACATAAAAAAACAAAAACTTAAAATAAAAAAAAATAATAATAAATAACGGAATATCTTCATTGATTTTTTATTAATATGCAATAAATTTAATAACTAGGTACCTACAGTATAAATATATAGAGGTATGTCTGTGACAATATCGTTTAAAATAAAATAAAAAACTAAACTGACAAACAGAACCTTTTTCGTGTAATGCGGCGTTTTCAATAAAGAGTTTATCTATCTATCTATCTATCTGACTTCAATCGCCATTATTTTATATTAAAAAATACTTGGATGATATATTTCTTTCCAGTACAGAGTTTTGAGATAACAAACATAAGTAAAAGAAATACCCGAGTTGAGAACCTCCTCCTTTCTTAAAGTCGGTTAAAAACATGGACTGATTAATCTATGGATTCACAATAAGTATGCCACTCCACTCATTTATGATTGTGACCACACCCGTGTCAACGCTCGTGTAACTATTTAACCCCTTTACGCCCCTTTGACCAATCACAGTTCATTCTCCCCATTAGAACCTACTACTACCACTATTTCATCACAGGGCAATGGTATTTCCATCACAAGTTGACCAATCTTTACCCAATATTTCAACATATTTTAGTTATATGTTTAGAAATGGGTTGATGGGTGACCTAAAATACATAACTTTTTACACCTTGGAGGTAGCATGCGTCATATTTTATTATCATGAGGTTTCACCTTCTTTTTTTGTTAGTCCAGGTGTTTTAATTCAATGTACTCCAGTTGGATTAATATTATGAACCAACATACTATTTTATGGAAGAAACAGTTTCAGTTTTCAGTAAGATGTAGGTGCCCAAAACATTTTGGGAGGAGATGAAAAATTATCGCTATAGAGTTGACTTGCATCAAGAAATGTGAAGCAACGGTGCTACACTTGCTTCCGCTAAGGCGTCATCTTCAATACATCAGCGCAGCTGAACAATTTCGGCCTAGATAAGGACTAGAAGTAAAAGAAATAATATGTTTTGATTTTTCTTGCAGAGCGATGTGGTCGCTAAGCGATAAAGCCCTCCAAATAAATAAAAAAATAATAATTCTTGGGAGACTTGTAATTTTAGATAGAACACCACTTTGAACGGCTACTCGCCTTTTGCATGTTTACAATGACTCTCCGTGGTTTTGACAGTCTTTGGCCAGTGGCCCTCTATTACCTATGCGCTGCGCCTTCTGGTTGGTGGTTAGAGAAACTTTCTTCCCCATATATTGTCAGTTCTGCGAGCCCAGTCCTCCACCAAGATAGAACGAGATCGCTTCGCATTAGCATTCTACCACCTCATCCAAAATTCTGACACTAGTGTGGCTATCCTTTTACCTAACGAGAAGGCCTGAATCTCTAACTTTTCTATAAGCTACAATATACTTCATACCGCGATATACAAACATAACTTTTTTTATCAAGTAAGTTGCATGAAAGAGTACAACGTAGTTCAAAAATCCTTCAACGTAATACAACAAACAGCATGGACAAATGACAAGACGTACCGAGAAGTTCCAAACAGTGGAATTGTCTTATCTGTTGCATAACAATGTTTATGTTTCCATTCACCTCGGCCACAGATAACGAGCACGTGCTAACATGCATACTAATGTATGGAGATAATCACTTAGTTTTTGGTCTCGAAAAGCCGTGGATATTTTGTTAATGCCCATGCAAAATTTGGGGTAAATTGCGCTGAGTAGCTGGCAGCAAATGAATGTGAAGATCGGACTTTATGGCGTGCTTTTGAAGAAGCTTAGCAGTGTAATGATAGGCTTGGTCCTATCCACCCCGGGTCGATGGGAAAAAGTGCCATTTATCAGTAGCCTCAACAACTACAGACTGATGATGATGATTATAATTAAAATGAAGTACCTACCAACTACTTTTCATTTTTTTATCCGCGTGAATAGCAATCATGCTATTCTAAAGGAACTAAACAAGTTATAGTTGGGATAAAAAGTATCCTTCCTAAGCGTTATTCCCGGACCTAAGGTACCAAATAATATCAAAATTTATTCAGCCGTTTCTGCGGAGAATGGTAACAAACATACATACACACATGCATTCAGTAGGAAGTAGGATTGTGTCATACTCGTGAAACTCTTGAGAGTTTCCGCGGCGGCTTTTAGCTGGTCTGTAAAAATTTTTACGACAAGTCCACAAACTCAAGGACACTCATCGAGCTATGGAAGGAACTATGTTGGTGTATATCTACGGGGTCGAATCCAAAACGAAGTTATTCGCCAGAGAACTAAAGTTACTCACATAGCTCAGCGAAGTGCTAAACTGGCAAAGCGCTGGTGATATCCTAGGATCCGATAATCGTTTGGGTAGACTTGTTCTGGAGCGGAGACTGCGAATCGGCAGACGTAATGTAGAAGTGATGATATAAGTAAGGTAGCTGGCAGAAAGTAGCCTAAAACCGGGTTCAGTAGCGTGCCTTGGTAGAGGCTATTTCCAGTGGTGGACTGATTATCATCATCATCACTAACAGCCTGAAGACGTCCACTGCTGAACACAGGCCTCCCCCAGAGCACGCCACCTTGAGCGGCTGCTCGCCTCCTGCATCCATCGGCTCCCCGCGGCTTTCACCAGGTCATCGGTCCACCGAGTGGGGGGCCGGCCTACGCTGCGTCTTCCGGTTCGTGGTCGCCACTCGAGAACCTTTCTTCCCCATCGGTTGTCAGTTCTACGAGCGATGTGGCCTGCCCATTGCCACTTCAACTTACTAACTCCTGACAACTGACACTGGACTGATTATGACGATGACGAAAAGCTTATGTCCAGCACTAGAAAATTTTCAAGAACTATATATCTTTGTAGATATACTTACACTTTCGGATTCATTTCACCTAACAATGTACCAGTTCAAGGTCTGAAGAATTTTGTTTGATACTGTGGTCGTTCACACTCAGTCTGGGGTGACGAACTCTACGAGTTGTTTTTATTAAAGTGTAATCAGTTCAGTACCACCTGTTATAGTTAAGGTGATTAACACTTCGGTTCACTCACTTTAGGTTCGATACGTAACTATATCGAGGGTAATATTCCGGTGCTAAAAAAGTTCCATTCAACCCCAGAATAATAAGTAATACCCTACTAGTATTTGAACTAACATATATGAAAAGAAACTCTAATGTCGTAAGTACCTATAAATGTTACTATACTCTCCGTCCGTCTCGTCCGTCTACTCTTTTGCGTGTGATACTGTCCATCCAAAGGTTGTCTGGAAGAGATCGCTGTCAGCGATAAGACCGCCCATTGTAACACTAGTTCATAAGGTTTCCTTTGTACTTTTATATTTAATTGGTGGGACAATAAAGTGTTTTCTATCTATCTATCTATCTATACTTTTAAAAGACTGGTAAAACGGACGCTATTTGGATGACATTTTGTTCCAGTTGTTTTGTATTAAAAACCATTTATCTAGTGTACCAATTTTGATGTAATTGATGTAAATACAGCCTTTATTCTTTAAACTAACTACTACACTACTAAAACTAGTAAACTAGCTACACTATCTACTACAAAGAACATTTAGACTGTATACTAGCCGCGATGGCCTAAAGACAGTCCAAATGCTCCAGCCCACTACATGCAAATACATAAATTCGATTAATACTTTCCATAGGGTCCACTCTTAGACGTAGCCTTCTCGATCCTCTTATCCCGGCAACGGCCTAAGCCGAGGCTCGCACCCCAGGGGTGCCCTTGTGCTAGTTGCCTCTCACTTTTGACGGTTGGGCGCCTTAAGCGCCTGCCCTCCCGCCCGGTGACGCTGTAAAGGTCGGTAGAGACCAACAGCATTAGCCCGTTCAAAAAAAAATCGATTAAAATGTTATTATACAACTAGTGAAATATGAAATAAATAAAGTATCAGTATAGTCTGTGAAACTTTTTATGGAAGTTACCATTTTTAAAATCACCGTCTTTTGCGGATATGCTTTTCTCCAGTTTCTCTCCAGTAGCAATAAGTATTTACCTACTGGACACCATTAGCCCAGTTTTAAATTAGGTAGATTCATTCGAATCACGCTAAAAGGTGGATAGTAAGGCCTCTGGAAATACCGGGATCTCATTATTTTACCTGATGTTTTTCGACCGGTGGATTTATGGGAACTAGTAAATAGAAACTGTGTGACCCGTGATACCACTAGTACACCGTTGGGTCCAGATTCATTTTTGCCAATTGTACAAATTCATAAAACTAAAATCTAACACACCATTCCAAAATTGTCTCCTTATTACCCTAAAAGTAAGAACTATTTACAACAAACTATTTAATTTAAACGAACTTCGTCATTAGACATTCAACTGTGGTTGAACGAACTTGTAATTGCACATTATTGGGCAACGATAGGCTAATGTAAACAGATAGGTACGTGTGCTCAAAGGGGCTTCGTTTTTTTCAAATTTAGAACTATTTCGGCTATTGCCAGGTCAACGACATACATTTTTAGAGCATTCATCCGTTTTGTTTCTACTTTTGCGCACTAAAATCGTAAAAATATGTTTTGATTTGTGACTCACATCAACAGCCGGAAGACGTCCACTGTTGAACATGTGTCTCCCCTATAAAAAAACTATAGACTTATACGTTCCTAACTAACAACTATTTGCGAATGAGGCGTTTTATTTAAAAGAAAAACTAGTTCCGCTTCTTTTACTAGATGGCGCAGTAAGTACATAGTTCAAACCATTCAAACCACAGAGTACTTTGAACATAAGAAAATGCTTAGACTACCTACAAAGAAATGTCACATTCAGTTGAGTGGACCACGAGTACGTTGCCTGTAGTATCTCTTATGTAGTCTGTAGTGCATTCTTTTTAAGTAAACTGATGTACAGTAGAAGTGCGAGATAGATAAACATTAATATTATGATCCAAAATAAAGCAGAGCTATCCCGCAACAAAAAAAAACGAAAGATTTTAGAGTTGTCAGTCAGTATCGTGACACATTTTCCCTAACCTAAGTGACAGATTTTGGTAAAACTACAGCTGGCGTCATCTATTGGGTCATACATAAAATACAATTTCTTTTTTTTATAAAACGCCTCATTGGGCGTCGTCGGCACCAGTAGTTCGCTTGTCCAGTACCACGGACTCACCACTGCAATAATTCACCCACGTTGCGGGCACTAGCCTTACTAAATGCGTTTACTCACGAGTGCCAGCATGTTATCATATTTCACAATAACTTACGTACTATGTAATAACTTTAAGATTTACACCTAAGTCACCATTATAATAGTTAGCGTTTTGGTAATACTATAAGCTAACTATTATAAACTGAATAATAATCTACACCACTATTATAACGAGGAAAGATTTGTATTTTTGTGTGTATGTTTGTAATGAATAAACTCAAAAACTACTGTGCCGATTTCAGAAACTCTTTCTCCATTGGAAAGCTACATTCATCGTGAGTAACATAGGCTACACCACTACACGTGTGAAGCCGGGGCGAGCCGCTAGTAAATAAATAAAACTATGAACGCTTATCATCCTCGCCATAATCACCACGCTTGGCAAGCGGCTTGGTGATCGCAGATGTACCACTGGGGAACACTGGCTGCCGATTCCCTGGATATTCCCTTAGCCGAACCCTCCTTGGTTCTATTCTCACACCGCCGGGACCACATGGCCATGGCGGGTGATTCGCATAATAATTCTGTCCAAGCTAAACTATTTTAAACTAACTACCTATACCAGCACGAAGAAAGCATGTGCAAAGCTTTTATCTTTTGATAGTAATATTCCAAATTCAAAAAGTTCCAAGAACGTTTAGTCGTAAATCAGAGCATAGACAAGACGAGCCTTCAAAGTGGATATAATTGAGATTCACCAGCAGTTTCGTCACGTTTCGTCACGTAGTCGTCACGTATTCGTCACGTGGGTCCATGGCCGGTCAGGGTCGAGATTCGCTGGCCCTGGGTTCGTTGTCCGGTCAAATATTTTGAAACTATAAAAAATCTACAATCCTCTCCTATCCTATTATGATGTCATACCTTGCATGACCAGTTTTTGCAGAAACTTTATTGTTTTTTTTTATCTTTTTGTTAAACACAAATTCGATACGTAAAAAGAACTATCATCGCTCAATCGCCCATCCACCGCTTCCTCCTAGTTAGTTATTATAAATTGTATTCGTTTCCGAACGAAATAAAAATAAAATATCTATGATATATTGGAGTGGAGACATCGAATTTTAATTAACGAATTTTACGCATTTTAATATCACAAACCGAAAAGTCAATCAGTTACATCATTATTTATTGCTTTAATCGATCACGAATCGAGGTGTACTTTTATAACACCGCCGCCAATCGAGATGGCGAACGAATTTCAAGATGGCGAGGTTTTATTCGCGCCAAAATAAAGTGGCGGTCGTTTGTTGACCCCGAAGCGCGGGCGTGTTGACCGCGTGACGTCGTGTGACGTAGCGAGTGTGACGTCACGCGGGGCCGGGCCGTAGCCAGTCGCTATGAATCATTTTCAAGGTTCCTTTTTGTCAAGGTACTGCACTTTGTTCGCACGCCGTGTGAGAGGCTTGTGTGGTCGTTTCCTCTGGCTGATTTTATGTTGAGCCATTAAGTTGTTCACACGCGATGCTTGCTCCTGTTTATATGGTTTTGATTTTCTAAATCTTTCGATATGTGTTAGTTTTCCGTATAAATAAATAAGCTTCTCCCAGATATTTTTGTATATATACGTACTTATTTAGAATTTACAGACACATACCTATAGCCCAACGTTTTTCACTTCCTTCATAATATAGCTAGTGAAGGGCATTGTAGCTAGTGAAATTACTGGGCAAATGAGACTTAAGAACTGATCTCACAGTCTAGAAATCCTTTTTAGACTGTGTGATGTCTCATGATGACGTGCGCAGTGCGCAGTGTCACATGAAACTTTGATATAGATTTTTCAAGTGACACTGCAACCTGTAATGGGCCGCCGTGACGCTTAACACCAGGTGAACGACTAGCTCGTCACGTTCCCGCCAAAAGTATGTGCACCTCACTTACTGTGGAAATAGTGTGTGACAATAGTCGTTAAGCCATGCCTTTGGGCGGCCTAAAAATTCTGACACCAGGGCTGACCACTTGCCTACACGAGAAGAAGAAGAAGACTGTGGAAATTTTCAAATTCGGAATGAAATTTCTCCTGTTAAATTGCAGTCAAATTTTCATGATCACCTCGCTCATCAGATTTTTTTGACCACCCAAAGGCTTCTAGACGGCTTTTAAGGGGTGTTGGCTCGTAACTTCGGAGAATCGATGTTTTTTCTGCTGATTTAGGCCCCCCATACACGTTCAATTTTATTGATCAATAAAATTGGCGAGACCACTTCCGTCAATGTTTTCTCCATACTATAACCGAAAAACATAGACCAATACTAACCCTACGCGATCAATAAAATTGATTAAACACAAAGATTGATCAATAACATTGATCGTGTATGGGGGCCTTAAGCTTGCGATGTTATACAAAGCATCAATTTCGACAAATAAAGTCGCCGTAGGTAATAAAAGCTTGTAAAAACAAACCTACTTCGATGCATTGTGTTGTGTATCTTTCTTTTACCTATTCATCGCAAGTAGGCTAAATGGCTGCGAGGTAAGTAATTACAACTTTACTGTCCATCATTAAACAAAAAGTTCCATATAAATACCGCATAATAGCTCGTATTATCATTAAGATTTTGGCACACATTCAGCCTCTTTGTCAGTTGCTAATTCATAACAAAACAATAGATTGGAACAGTTATTCTTAGTGTCTAGATTTAGACCAAAGCCATTTGTAAATGAGGTGAAAAAAATAAAAACAACTAAGGTAGGGTTGGCACTAAAAAGCTCCAGTTTAGATTGACTGAAATAAGCTAAGTGTAAATATATTCATGCAATGTTATTCATGAAAACATAGTTTAGCCAGATTTTTCGTAAGTAAAATTCAATTATTTAGTATCTTCAAAAATGTAGCAATGCGCGAGCGAGATAGTGGATCCGCGCATATAGCAGCCTTAAGGGATAGCCCTGATGTGGGAACCAGCTCCCAAATAATGGGCTATCCCATTATTCCCAATTTGCGTGGCGAGTCACTACCTATAGTACTCTATACACCATACAATCTGCCACACGATTTTCCACCTCAATCAGTCAAATATCTCAGTAAGTATATTAGTCTAAAAATCAAATAAAACAGAAATAAAACAGTTTGTTGTAAAGGGTGAATGCTCGTCTTGTCTATGCTCTGAATTACGACTAAACGTTCTTGGAACTTTTTAGGTAAACCCCCATCTCTTCCCGTGGGTGCCGTATGAGCTGAGGGAATATCTAGGAAATGGGCAGCAGCATTTTCCTCGGTACATTTAAATTTTCTGCGATCACCAAGCCGCCTACCAAACGTGGTTATCATGGCAACCCCCAATGATAAGCATCCAAAGTGGCGTTTTATAGGGGAGGCCTGTTTTCAGCAGTAGATGGCTGCCGGCTGTTGATGTGAAAGGATGAAGGATAAATTAGAGATGAGCTCACGGTAGGTTAAGAAAACCTACGCCTGGTTTTAGAGACGGATGGATGCGAGTTCAAATAACTTGACCAGAAAGTTGGGGAAAGGTGGGTATGTTATTTACTGAAATTTCAGAAACTACTTGACATCCTTATTTTTGAACCAAACACATTTCCTATTGACATGAATTTGTAAAGATCTGACGCACGGTTCAACGACCTCAACACAAGAAAGGCAACTATGACCTAGATCTTAGCCTTAGACACTAACTCATAGAGAAAATAACCCGTGTCTAAGTAGTATTCAAATATTTCAGATACGAATCAGCGTGAAACTTGCCGAATTGGCGGTCGAGGTCTCGAGAAGGCTTATTCTGTAACAGTAACATTTAATTTAAATTACTTTAACTGATGTGTTTATTTATTTGACTTGGCGCGTGCGGTATTCTATTCGGCGTAATGCAGCAGTGTTAGAATTTGCAAAGTAGATGGTCTATTTTAAATAATAATAGTTTTTTAATAGATGGTCTATAATACATCTAAATCTTCTTCTTCTCGTGTAGGCAAGTAGGTCAGCCCTGGTGTCAGAGTTTTCAGGCCACCCAAAAGCTTCTGACTTGGCTTAACGACTATTGTCTTAAGACAACAGCCGGGACCGACGGCTTAATGTGCCCTCCGAAGCACGGTAGCGCTCAGTTGTAAATACCACTTTTCAAAATAAACTAAATCAAGATTAGACTCTAAAATCTAGTGTCTAGATGTTGGTAATCGTGATTTTAATCTGGAATTACGTATTTTCATTCACACATTCACATAGTCAGCCTTTTGCATTGCTTAACATAAGTCTCCCCAATTGTGATACATAAATAATCTGCATACTTAAGACTGTCCTATTAGTATTTCTACATGTTATTGCCGTCGCTCTGCTATCTGCATGATAGAGATAATAGAGACCATGAGTAACCTACAATTTAGCGTTTCAGGAAATGGCTCTTCACTTTCTTAACAAAACATTTCGTACCTTTTGTATCTATACCCTTTTTGTTTGAATTTTTTTTGAAAATAATATTTATGTATTCTAATTACAAAACTACTTTTCGCTGTTATAATTTTGACGCAAAGAATTCGTCACTTTAGGAGGCTATACACGAACACATTGTGAAAACTAAAACGTACGAGAATAGTTTTTTTTCTTTTGTTGTGTTGTTTTTGTGCGATTTTTTTTACTATGTAGTCAACATTAAAAAAATCATCAAAATTGGATAACATTTAGGGGTAAAAGAGCGTTGTATGGACAGGAGGGCATGACATTGCAGATGATTGTATGAGCTTCATTTGCATCGCAACTTCAACATGAATATAGGTACCATCCGTACAGAATATGCCCGCCTGGTTCAATGCGAAGGCGAGGCACAACGGTTGCCCTACATACCGGTCGTCTGTACCTGACCTCAACAACCTCACTGTCAATACTACACAAGAGACATGTATGTATCAAGCTAATTTAAAACCTAACTCTCAATAATAAAGCCTAAGATCTGTTGGAGAAAATTTGTGACTAAAAACTAGGCCAAATATAGGGTTACCATAATATTGTTTGGGTTTTGTGGACAAGGAAGGAAATGACAGAATTTTTTGTATCTTAATTGAAAATTTTCAGTATTAACACTAGTGAAACTGCTATGCTTGTTTGATTTCCATAATTATATTAGAGATAGTTTTGAAACTGTTTATTTTTTAAAATATAACAAATAAAGATCCTAATATGTACAGCTCAAAAGAAAATGATGAAATGATGACATTAAAATGATGTCGGTTGAACTAAAACCTAAAAAGTAATCCCGAAATTCAAAACGTGATTAATACTATGGCTTCGTCTAACGTCTGAAGTGAAAACTTCACTTTATTAGTTATAACTATATCTCGACACGGTGTATTTTATAGTTTACAAATTTTACAATTAAATTAATTTTAATGTATAATTTTTATTTTGCATTATTATCTTTACTACCTATAAATATTTTGCCGCCAAAGGCAGACAATATGTGCGCTGATATATGAGTTTAAACCTGCCTATGGTTAAACAGCTTCATTTTCCAAAAACAGCACCATGTTTCACAGTTCATTTGGACTCAAGCACATTCATGAACACATACGTGTGCAAAGCACCACCAATACACTTAAAAAATATGTATAAAAATATGTTCTTTGTAGTAAGTAATGTAGTTAGTATAGTTTTTATTATCGTAGTAGTTAGTTTAAAGGATAAAAGCATATACACATAAATACTTGAGGATATACACGTTTAGGAACCACCACGTTGTGGTGCCACTGTGGGCCTTTTTTTTATTTGTTTATTTTACAGGAACTCCTAGGCCTAAAGGCCCTTGTTCGGCAGTGGACGTCTTCAGGATGTTGATGATGATGATGATGACGTTTAGGAAATGAATACGAAATCAGCAAAAGCACACTGCCAAAAACTAGAGCAAAAAGAATTGTCCAAGAGAAAGTACAAGACATGGTCACCCCAACAACATACAGCTAACGTCATTCAAACACACAAACTCTGTTTTTATTGGTAAGTTATTACTTATTCATGCCAAAACGCTGTCAAAATAATAAATGCTACTTTTGTTGGCTGACCCAGAAGCAACCTGTGAAAATTGGTTTTGTCCGCTTCCAAAGAAGGTAAGTAATATGTTAATGAAACCTGCAAATATTGTGAGGTATTGCGTTCTTTCTTTTTGGGCTATTTTCTTTTAGAATTCGAGTGTGTTTGGTGTAATAGATTGTTTGTAAAAACGATACAAGAGGACGAGGCCGACCACCACAGCGATGGGTGGATGACATCACACGGCACGGAGGCCATGACTGGCTACAACGGGCTCAAGACCGCCGGGAATGGAGAAGGAGGGAAGAGGCCTACATCCAAGATTAGATCACGAATAGGCCTCCATGATGATGATGATGATGATGATGATTTTTTTGTTGTGGGAAGTATTTGATATTGTAAACTACATGGTACATCTACAGAGATAATTATCGTTCTTTAAAATATTAGCAACTAGCGGGGTTTGAACCCACGTACCGGATTAGACGATCTTCAAACTAACCTATGCTCATGTAACTTCTTAAATCTTTAGCACCATTATATTCATAATTATAACGCCCATCGATCACATACATAGATCCTGGACCCTAACTAGGATTCCCTGTATCTAGGGACCCAGGAACTACAAGGACCATGATCCCACAACACCTGGACACAGAACAAGTATTTGTGCTTTTTTTCCTGTGCACAAATACTTTTTCTGTCGCGGGAATCAAAACCGCCGCCTCCGGGTTATGAGCCGACCTGCAGGGTTACTCTTGACACTCGATTTCAATCGTAATTTGGGATTTGGAACGAAATCGTAGCATTTGGTACTCTTGAATCCGATACTAGCGCACGATTGGAATCTTTGTCCGTGGAATTTTACGGAACTAAATGGAATCGACTCATTTCTACACCATCCGCTTTTTCGGTACTCTTGACGCGATTTGACATTGGCAAATTGAGTTTGAAGTAGAGTTTGCGATAGAATTTTCAGACCTTTCAAAAGTTAACTTTTTTGCGTTCGAGTGTGTTGTGTTAAGTGGTTTCGGAAGCAATTCGGAAGTAAAATGGCACGTTTAGCTCTTATTTTTGATATTTTGGACAATGCACATAGAGAAGATCTAAGGCAACGTCGAAACCTAAGAAGAATGGCGCGATACACTGAGAAAGCTTTTGCCATGAACGACAACGAGTTTAAGAAATGTTACAGAGTGACGAAAGACCTTTTTGAGGTCATATGTGGCGATTTAGAGCCTCTGATGGCAAAGCCTACTCGTCGTAGTGACATGTCCTCGAGATACGAGGTTTGTAAATATAGGTGGTAGTTCTTTCATGCGTGGTGTTTTTACGAGAAGTCTCTCTCCTCCAACTTTTTGAACTTGTAGGCCTGTTTTAATAGTTGCCTTACATAGCATCACAGAATTGGTAATTTCTGTCGTCCCATTTCTTTTTTGTCTCGTATTTGCCATGGGCGGACCGCAACAGACCTTTTGCTATCCCTGGATTGTCCCCAAGGAAATCCGCTAGAGCCTCCAGCTGCTGGTAGATTGGCCTACTCATAATCTTTCCTGTTAGAACGGACGAATATCTCCAACCAAATACTTCAAATCTTGAAAACAAAACCGCTAAACAACAGCTGGAGCGGAGTTTTGGCGGGAACGCGGAAAAGTTCACGTCGGTGCATTGTATTATTTTACAAAACTTATGCTTTTTCCAGTGTTAATGTTTAAAATTGGTGGTGTTTTACGCATTAAGTGCTGAATTACGAGCATGAGTGTGGGCAAGTGATATAATGTAGTGAAACGTGGTTTTTCGTATTGCTTCCAAAATTCCATAGAAGCCTCTAGTAAAGTTGCCACCACTTTACTAGGGCATGCCTTAGACTGGATTATGACTTAGACTAGACTATGACTACTCTGACTGTGACTATGACTTGACTTTAAGTGAAAATTTCCATAATACGATGAAAAATTACAAAACTTGACACTGGCTAAATACACTATGTGGAGCCAAAATATAAAAAAAAACAGCTGGAGCACACAGAACATTGATACTAGTTTTTTTTTCTAGACAACCATGATGTCAATAATGACATTATTCATTCAGCCGTTCTTGATATTATTCGTCGGTAAATAACCGCTTTTATTTCTTTGAAAGTGACTAAATATCATCAAAAGTGAAGGTTTTATGGTAATATATTTTTTATCACTGTTATTAATAAGGTTTTTACATGTTTTCCACAAATTTTGGTATTAATATTTTCTATTATGTGTGCATGGCAACACTTACATAGTGTTGTACTTTTATGGGTCACAATATTAAGTCGATTGCATTTCCGATTTCAATTTCGATCTCGATTTTGTTGAAGAGTACCAAATTGTTTAACATTGGAATTGAGATTGGTTCGGATTAGAATTAGAGTGAAATTGGGATTGGATTCAAGAGTAACCCTGCTGCTCAACCACCACAACACGGAGGGTGTCAATTTAGAGACTTGTTTTTTTTTTAATTTTTAACGAGCCGTAGAATTTTATAGAGTTTTTTTTTACTTTAGATTTAGTCCTTTAGTCTCACCAACCAACATCACTTAATATATTGTGAAATGTTATAAAACGCAAAACTATCTAAAAATATTATTTAAAATGGCTTGACGTAGGTTTATTTATTTATTTTTATAACCTTTGTATTTCATTTCTGCTGCACCTATAAATTCTTGTATTACTCAGTGATATTGTGTGTGTCTGGAATAAATTAATTTCATTTCATTTCATTTCATTTACCATCATAACCAGCCTGAAGACATCCACTGTATTTTAGCTGTTACTTGCCTCTAGCATCGAACGGCTTCCCGCAATTTTGACCCAGGTCGTCCACCTAGTGGGGGGCCTACGCTGCGTCTTCCGGTTCGTGGTCGCCGTTTGAGAACCTTTCTTCCCCATCGGTTGTCGGTTCTGCGAGCGATGTGGCCTGCCCATTGCCATTTCAACTGCCCCTTTTAACGTTATTTATTAATTCGTTCGTAATAAAAACATAACTCTTAGAATTTGCAAGTTCAAATGGCAATGGGCAGGCCAAATCGCTTGTAGAACTGACAAGGGAAGAAAGGTTCTTGAGTGGCGGCCACGAACCGGAAGGCGCAGCGTAGGCCAGCCCCCCACTCGGTGGACCGACAATCTCGTGAACGCAGCGGGGAGCCGATGGATGCAGGAGGCGAGCAGTCGCTCAAAGTGGCGTTCTCTGGGGGAGGCCTATGTGCAGCAGTGGAGATCTTCAGGCTGTTGATGATGATGATGGATTTATATCCATCATTATCAACATCATGTTTATACATAAGAGATGTAATTGACATGCTGGATTACTTTTCAATAGTCAAATCTAAGTTCAAGTACATTTTAGACCAATCTATTCCAGATGGAAAACCATTATGAGCCATTGGTTTCTTGCATCCTGCTCAGAAATAGGATCCTTCCTTTTAATGCGCAAGTTCGGCAGTCACGTTTGACAACTTCCCTGTTTGACTCTTAGAAAATGACGTCACGGTTATTACGAGTCGTATCCATGACGTCAACGCCAAAATATACGATGTCTGTTTAGGCTCAGAGCAGATTAAAGGATTGGTAGGTACATATAGTGTAGTGCCTAGGGTTTTATCATCATCATCATCCCGGCGGGCCGATAATTGCAGAAGGCAAAGAGCCGCTCAAATCGGAGCTTTGTGGGGGAGGCCTATGTTCAGCAGTGGACGTCTTCAGGCTATTGATGATGATGATGAGGGATTATAAATATTCTTGTTACATTAGTGGTGAAGTAAGAATGTTTTTTCCTATTACAATACCAAGTTTAATAAATGGTTATCTACCTGTCCGTAGTAGTCCTTACCCACCTTACCTTATCGATTCTGCGATAGTACCTATATTTCTATGCAAACTACGCAACTACGCTAGTAGTTACGCTACGATGTTCGAATGGAAAATCGACTCGTCCGTTCCAGAGCTAAAAATATACGTAAAACTTATGACGCCCTCTTTACGGTCGGGAGCAACAACATACAAAAATTACAAACAATTTAAATTGAATGATCTCTATCACTTTTAGACTAATTACGTCAATCGCGTGGAGTCAAAACAGAAAAGAAAAACACCTTAATTTGCTTCACTTTTGCCTTTTTTTACCTGTGACAGGCCTGGATTCACTGTCCACCTGAACCAACATGCTTGCCTAGATCAGAAGTTATCGACTAGCTAATTACGTAACTCGCAACAAGTTTGCAACAATCTTAAATTTCGCAATCATTGCTGTCAAACGTCACTTTGGCAGAGCAGAAAGCGATTGAGCGCTAGATCACCGTCTGTCAGATAATCGATGAACTAAAAAGTGCATTTTTTTGTTTCCATCTATTGCTGTTCTGATGCTAGTGGCGCTAGTATCAAAGACCAAAGTGCACTCAGCGACCGGCAAGCAACAGGCGGGCGAACTACAATTTCCAGTGACATCTTGCGATCGATTGCTAAGTGTTGCTGTTGCTTTGCTACTGCTGTTGCAACTTTTACATAATACGACAGCGGTTCACTCTTGCCTTGAAAACTCGCACATTATATTTTTCAGGAAACAAAGACGCTGGTAACCATTTCTGCCGTCCGCGCAATTAATGTTGAAGCAAAATGCTTGCGAATTGGAGGTCTTGCTTCTGTCAATCATTTCTTTCAAGAAACCGCGCGCCAATTTGAGCTAACCCTTACGTATTACGATAGGTACCAATTCAATACGCTATGTTACGTATACGGAACTCCAATCACGATACTTGCTTTACAGATCCGCTGCTTTACGGATACAGGCTAGTAGATTGACGTCTGTCTGTACCTACTGGGAATAAATGTGTACCTAACCACTGAATAATTTACTGTGAATTGGTATTATTTGGCAAGCGTTTGAAGGAGATAAAGTTAAAGGTATTATATTATTATGTCTACCTGAATTCTTTATTGCACTCGCGCATTACAACATTTTTGAGGATAACATTATTTTTATTTTTTTTACTAGGCGGTAGGACTTTTCTGCAAAGTTCGTCTAGGTAGGTACCACCGCTTTGCCAGTTATTCTGCCGCCAAGCAGTAATGTGCATCACTGTGTTCCGATTTGAAGGGCATTGTAGCTAGTGAAATTACTGGGCAAATGAGACTTTATGATCTGATCACTCAGTTTAGTAATCTTATTACTATTGTGTGAAGTCTCAGGATGAGGTGCGCAGTGCAGTGTCACGCAAAATTATATGATACTGCAACCTGTTACGGGCAGCCATGACGCTTAACATCAGGTGAATGACAAGCTCGTCACGACATTCATAAAAAAAAAGATTTTAAGGAATATGAGTATCCTCCATCCTCCTTTATTTCTTGGTTATGAATTCATTTATGAAAAATCTGGCTAAACTATGTCCTCATGAATAACATTACAAATGTTGAACAAAAATAGCATATTAATCCAAATAAGATTTCATGAATACAACAGAATCAAAGTTTTTTTCTTTCTATCCTATTTTCTATCCCCCTTCCTTAAGAGGAGAGTAGACCTTCTGGTCCATACAAAAAGCGGTAACGTTTTTACACCTCCAAATGTTATCAGATCTCAATGTTTTTCTACATAATAATACTGTCTACACAGTAAAAAACTATGCTCGTATGTCTTTTTTTAACTTTTCGCCATATCTTGGTAGTTAAAACCGCCTAAAATTACGAACAAAAATGGCGTCAAAATTATGACGAGGAAAAGTAGAAAGGGGGGGGGGGGGGGGGGGTAATTAGAAAACAAAACATATTTCCAAATATGTAAATTAAGACGTACAAGCATAAATTACAATCTATGCAAACAATTGACACTAAAATAAAGAGGTTCTGTTAAGATTTGGAGGGTGAAAACTATTTTCGCCCGAAACGCTAAAATGTAGGTAAATTCACTCGCGGGCTCTAAAGTCTCTAAGTGTTGCAGATAGCAGAGCGACGGCAATAACATTTTCAAATACTAGGATGGGACCGTAAGCCTTAAGGATTCTTAAGGTTTACATATTCGTGGATCCTCTCCCCGAATATGCGAGCCTTAAGAAAGGGGGATTTACTTTGTCTGTCTGTCTGTCTGTCTGTCACTTGGTTGGTTGGTGGTACAGAACGGATTTCAACAAACTTCGTTTTAAAAAAAATTGTGGAATATCATTTAGAATACTGTCATCATCATCATCAATAGTCTGAAGACGTCCACTGCTGAACATAGGCCTCCCCCAGAGAGCGCCACCTTGAGCGACTGCTCGCCTCCTGCATCCATCGGCTCCCCGCTGAATACTGTACTTGTGTTCAAATGCTAGGTATAATTAAATATTATAGCATGTGAACATCTAAATAAGTATCGTTTTGCGTTAGTAAAAGCTAAATAATTGTACGGCTGGCTACGGGATCCTAAGTACTCAGCATGGTCTGACATACTCTTGAAAATCTAGAAATTTAGGTTTAAGATATTTATTTTCACTTAAAGAATCATATTCACTTGCAAGTGAAAATACAAAGTATTATTTTAAATGCGAGCAGGAACGGCAACATAAAGGTATATAATAGAATCGTCTAGTAATCTAATAGGCTAGCAGACTAGCAGACTCAAGTACCTATTTTAAATTAGTTATGTTCGTTGGTATGTTGATGTAGGGTAGTTGCATAATAATTATAATACACACCAGAATGGTTTCAAAGTGCAAACCACAAAATTGACATAACTATTACACAATAAATATGCAATAAAATTATCACCCATTTGTATGATTTGTAAAATAATGTTAAGACAAGTTCGACATAGTTGGGCGTTATTAACTAATATATTTGTAAATATCACCTGCACATTCACAGTACGCAGCTTGATTTGACATTTTTAAAATTAAATCGTAGGTACCTCCTTGGGTACCTAATATAATTAACAATTTATTTTAAACGTTGTTACTACTGCTACTTTATACGTAGCTAATTATTAGTGGGTAGCCAGAAATTTAAAGAAAAGGAAATCATTAACACAGGATTGAAACCAACAACTTAAAAAACTTAACATTAGTGCGTAGTATAATAGGTATGTATATATTAGATACCTATGTATAATTATACGAAAAGGTTTCACTGTCATATTATAAATATATATGAAAAATATTATACAAACAAATTTATTATTTTTAACCTAGGGTAGGGTACACTACGTATGGTGGGTGGGTATAACAGAAAATTATACCGAAAAACCACAACAACAGATAGGTACGAGCCAAAAGCAAAGCATGTCTTAAAATTTATATTTATATTGCATAGGTACTTCAAAAATAAAAGCGGTGAAATTATTATTGCAATCTAAACAAACACGAGTAGGACGTGCTATTTTTATGTACCTACCCGTCGTTTTTAGTCTCCATTATTTTACAAAAATGAGGATAAAACATTATTTCAGTTAATTGAGAGAATTTAGTATACGTGACCGGATACACACTTATCATATCGAATTTAGGTACACAAATTTGGAATCCCTGATAGGTACCTACCTACTCACCAACAGTTACCAGTGAGTGCCTTATTTTGTTTGCCCCTATCTTTTTCGCTTTCTTTCCTCTTCCATTAACAGGGTTAGGCCGTAAAATTAATTAACCCGTGCGAAGCTGGGGCGGGTCAGCTCATCGTCATCCTCTTTGCCTTTTCCCATTTGTTATTCGGGTCTGCTCCCAATCTAACCTGTAGCGGCGAGCTACCAGAAATACACGAGCGACTGCCATCTGACCTCGCAACCCATAAGGAACCAGTAACAGGGATGGTTAGACCAGGTGTCAGATTCTATCAGGCGTCTGACTACTCGTAACGATTGCCATAGATGTTCTTATGACAACCGAGACCAACGGCTTAACGTGCTCTCCGAGGCACGAAGCGATGGCATCGAAAACTGCACATAACTTACTAGATAAGTCATTGGTGCGGGCCGAGGATCGAACCCGGTGCCGTAAGATTGCGAAGCGCACATTCTACCGCTTGGCCACCAGCGGGTCAGCTAATAGTGTAATAGTTATTTGTTATACAAGGCTGCAAAGTTGGTTTTTGGCGCGAGTACTTGAATTGAAACCTGAGCAAGCGAAGGAGTCTAGGATTGAACCACGAGCGTAGCGAAAAAAAAAATCAAGAAAAAAAGAAAAAAAAAATGAAGAATCCTGAGCGTAGCGAAGTTTTCAAAGGTACGAGACGCAGAAAAACTTTGCTGCCGAGTGCAACACATAACTTTTCACCTCACTACAGCGAGGAAAATGTAAGAAAAACAGCTAAAAGGCTAAGAAAAGATTAGTTTTTGGCTTATTAATTTAGTTATGGGTGGCGCGTAACGCTTGACATCAGGTGAACGACTAGCTCGTCACGTGATTCATGGAAAATTAAAGAAAAAGTGTTTTTCATCCATTTTCCATGCAGTCGCCGTGCTGGATAGCGTATTGGTTTTATACTCTTTGGTGCTAGACAGTGCGATTATTCTAAAAATGAGGTTGGTGAACGAAAAAAAGATGGTATCTTTTAGGAGGTAGTCTGATGTATTAATGAGTTTTCAGTGGACTGGCGATATCAAGAAGGTTAAATTCGGGCAGACCTGTGATTAAATCGTCAATTCTTAACGAGAAAATTATTGAATAGAAACGTTCGAATTTTAAAAACACTTTCCACGCTAGCGAGCAAAATGCGTTTTTGCGCCTAGATTTTGAATTACAAAGAGGACCTTTCCGAGCTAGTGAGGTGAAAAATAAATTTAGTACCTAACTAGTAGGTACCAAAGCGTGGCATCCTCGTTAAGCTGGGTATTGACGAGTTCCGGAGACATACCCACACGCAATATCTTGTTAGTGGTGACGGCATCCGAACTAGGGCGACCGTTAGAACAGTATACCAGCCTCCGCAGTAGTTGCTTAATTAGATAATTTAACCACTGCTTACTTGCTTAGTTCGTCTCAGTTTAATACAAAGTTGGCAAATTCATAAATAAAAGATATGTGTGAATAAACATAGATGGTCTGTATAAAAGAATCAGCTGTGTTTTATTATAGTAAAACGTGTGAGAAATGTTGGAGGAAATTGCATCTGGAAATCACATCACACAGTCTAGTAATCAGATTACTAGACTGTGTGATCAGATCATAAAGTCTCATTTGCCCAGTAATTTCACTAGCTACAATGCCCTTCAAACCGGAACACAGTAGTGCTTGTACACTACTGCTTGGCGGCAGAATAACTGGCAAAGTGGTGGCGTTTATTCCCAGAAGTTCCGTGCAAGTAGTTCCGTAACGGAACTATTGAGACTTTTTTCCCAATAGTTCCGTGGAACAAAGTACAAATTAACTTAAATTATTTTTACTCCCACTTGTTCCGTGCAGTCAATTAAAGACTAAAGTTAGACAATGGAACTAACTGGTACCTACCTAGACGAACTTTACAGTAAAGTCCTACCACCTAGTAAAACATTCTAAACTTTCTAACAAATTCTAACCAATGGTCAAAATTTGTTAGGATTATTAACCATTGGTTACCTTAACTACGGATAAAAAACCCACCCTAAGACACCACTTTACTTAAAGCATCATAATGATCATCATCGTCATCATCACCATTCCGTTACGTTAAAAATTAATCTGTTGATTACGATAAGCAGGCGATACTCCCTTATCAAAGGCGATACTGCTATTAAGCAATAATCATTTTTGTCTCGTTTCTTCACGTGAAAATCCACGTCAGCGAGAAGTTGACAGGTCAAGCGTTGATGAAAGAATAAGTACATAAAAGGCGTTTTGGCGGGAACGCGAAAAAGTTCACGTCGTTGCATAGTATTATATGCTTATTCTAATGTTAATGTTTAAAATTGGTGGCGTTTTTCGCATTAATTGCTGAATTACGAGCATGAGTGTGGGCAAGTGATATAACGTAGTAAAACGTGGTTTTTTGTGTTGCTTCCAAAATTCCATAGAAACCTCTAGTAAAGTTGCTACCACTTTACTAGGGCATGACTTAGACTGCGCTATGACTACCCAGACTGTGACTAAGACTTGACTTTACGTGAAATATTCTATTACACGATGAAAAATTACAATACTTGACACTGGCTAAATACACATGTGTGGAGCCAAGATATAAGAAAAAAAAATACACAAAAAATCTCTAGTCTTACGGTGTCTATATGAACTAAGTAGTGGGAGTGTTAAGAAAATATCACTAAAGGTGACGATGGAAACCGCGTGTGACCGCGAGCTTTCTCCTGACTTTTATAATAATTTATATATCATTATAAAAATTAGAATTTTATAGTGTCATAGGTTAATTTCAGTATTTCTTGTTGTCTAAGTTAAGTTGTAAATTATAATATAATAATAATTATGCATGTATTACGTATTAGTGGCGCCCTGCGGGTACACTAACAATTTACCAATTTTTCCGTGAAAACTCTTAGCTTTCCGGGAATAAAAGTACTCAATGTTGATATCGATAGTGCAAAAAATCTGTGTGCAACATACAAATAGCAGCCCTCTTAGTGTTTAAGCCACATAAACAAACATTATGTTCACTTTTATAGTTATTAATATTACCTAAGGATGATAGGGCGAACAATGTGAAATGGCGGAAAGCCAACGGATTACGCCCTTGAGGCAAAACGGTTCAAAGAGTTTAAACTCATAGGGTGACGAAGATGAGGATAAGTGATTTGTTTAAGCCAATGTGATAAAAAATACCCGATACAAACTATTTAGGCTACAAATTAATGAAATTACTCAAATCAAAGAATATTGAGTAGTCTTTCATCTGGCTTAACGACCTTAGCTATATAGTTAAATCAATTACCAGTAAGCCAAATCACCCTCAGACAAATGACAAGGGATTTACTAAATGATACAGTACTAATATAAAGTGACTTCCACGGAAAGTTAGTAGACACTAATTTTCCGTGGAAATTTTCTATTTTTCCGGGAAATGATCCATGGTTGTGATGCCTTTGGTAATTTCCCCGTGTGTTCCGATAGTTTGTTAACAATGGTGGTATTTTGTGGAAATTAATCGAAAGCACTCGTACGAAAACAGAGTGCGTAACCTTCAAAAACTACTTGTATAAGCGAAATAGTGCATTATTTACATTATTCTCTCACTCCTTCTAACCTTTAGCGTTCACCCATTCACTGACAGCAACGAACGTACTCTAGTCACAGAGTAATAATAGTATCAAGCTGCGCAATGAACGCTACAGCCAATGTGTCTGTTACGGCAACAGAAGCAGAATACATAGCATCAGCAGGAAATCCTAAACATCCTTCTATTTGGATCGTTTCCTTAAGTGGGTAAACCTTAAGATTATTGGCCGTCTGCACTAAAGTTTGAGCTCTTAAATTCGCACGACTTATCTCTTTAGCCCTCGGTTTCAAGTACTTTTGTCAAACTCGTGTCAATTCAACACACCAAATACCATAAATATTTTATCTAATCTATTTTGACTTGTAAAAGTGCTAGCATATATGCAATTAAAATGTTGACTTTTTGACTGTTGACTTTTGAATGAGCGTTCAGTATTTGGTGTGCCAAGTTTGAGAACCCGGGGGAAACTTGGAAAGTGTTGTTTAGCTAAGTTGTATTTTAATAGACTTTAGTACAGACGGCCATATGAGTCCTAAGCTAATACTGCCTTTCCTGGGTGGTCAACTTGGATCATCGTATAACAACATAGCTGATCAGAGCCGAGTTATAAGGCATCGGTAACGGTTGACCTAGATACGACTAGTCGCGGACAGTTACGCCCTGATACAGGCTTAGGAGTGGAATATAACGGCAGAACGCCTTATATCGATGATGCTGACTTTATAGAAGTGGCTTAGAAGGTTGCTTACTGCTGCGTGGTGTGTTTCTTTAGTTCATCATTGCCGATCTCTTGATACGTCAATCAGTTGAACAGTTTATGGAAATGATTGAGCAAATTATCTTTTACAAAGCTGTTAAATGCTTTATTCATTATAGCAGGAATAGATTTTGATATAATTGTTATTGTTGCGAGATAAATCCGTAATGAGGAGATCCGCAGTAGAACTAAAGTGCCCGATATAGCTCTTAGAATAAGCAAGTTGAACTGTCAATGGACAGGCCACATCGCTCGTGAAACTAACAACTGATGGGGAAGGAAGGTTCTTGAGTGCCCTCCTATTAAGGTTGACCGACGATCTGGTGAAAACAGTGGAAGCTAATGGATGCAGGAGGCGAGCAACCGCTCAAGATGGGAGGCCTAGGATGGGATGGGATGGGCCCCTGGGGATGGGATGGGATGGGGGATGGGATTGGACTCTGTGGGAGGCCTATGTCCAGCAGTAGACGTCTTCAGGTTGTTGATGATGATGTAATTGTTATTTTAGTCAAATGTTTTAGCTGATATACCTTTAGAGCTTTAGTATCTAAACTTCTTGGAAGAAATTGGCAAAAAAAGAGTGAAATTTTTGATATATACTTGGTCCCTCTTCTGAGAAAAGTGAGATAGAATGGAACTGTGAAGGCACCTGAACTACTAGCTGGAGTGATAACAGCTGTCTCACAATTTGGTGCGATAGATCTTTGTTTGGGTTATAAAACGTCCACTTATCAAAATATACAAGGTATTTTGAAGTAGGGGTAAAATCCATCATAGATATTTCATCTTGAATAGTGGTATGGTGAACACAAAGAAGAACTGACCCCCCCTTTACGAGGTTGAGGTCTTGGGGAATTCGAAGATTGCTTGGTGGGTTTTGATGATGCTATAGGGAAGTCACCAAGAATTAGTTTTAGTTTACGTGTTTAAAATATAATTTATCCGGAAAATCTAATGGACAATTGTGTTCTATTACAAAAGCGGATAAATGGGAAATCCGATGAGGAAAATGAAGGTAGACATCGGAAAACCAATTGATATACTTGATGTATGAATAATTTGGTTCACGTTTACGAAAACACAATCTGAGGCCTGCGAGGTGGCCCGAGGCAATGATTTATTATAATTTTTTTTTTTTTTTTGTTTAGTTTTGTAAACCCACATATTTATTTATTTAACCACATGATTGTTGATCCCATAGAAGTAACATAGCTGTAAAAACTGTGGAACTATCACACGTCATCAGCTAGAAGATGTCCACGGCTAAACACAGGCCTCCGTCATAAAATACCACTTTGGAGTTTTGACGCTTATCATATGGGCACCACGCTGGGCGGGTGATTTGGTGATCGCGGAAGATTTTAATGGACCGAGGAGAATGCTGCTGGACATCCCTGGATATTCCCTTAGCCGACTCTTATGGCATCCTCGGAAGAGATGTGGTGGTACTATTGTCACACCGCCGGGACTATATAGACTCAATCTTATTGACCCATTGGGGAAAAAACACTGAAAAAACATTCAAGCAAAGTTTAACGCTGTAGCAGTGGATGGATGTCTCGCGATCGCATATAGTTCCGCTCTCAAATTGGTATTCAAAAAAGCGGGAAAAATTAAGATTTATCTCTAATCAGTGACGATACGCGTTTGTTTTCTCGTGAGGGATTTCAATTTTCCAAGATCAAAAGTACCTCATATTGGCTTCGCTAGAGAAAGCTTTTTGTATAGAAAATGTGATCCGAATTGGGGGTGAATTCACGTGATACTTACTTACACAAAAAATATCCAAACAAACAGACAATAGGTCACTTTTATAATAGTATAGGAAAGGATAGAGATGTGTTAGCTTTCTTTCTAGAGTTGCCGTTATCTCATGATGTCACTTCTAGCACTTCTATATCCCCCTAAACGTTTATTATCGAGTTTTCTGAAGTGGTCCCGGATGTACACATAGTTGGCGATATATTTTCTTTGGTAAGCTAATTATGGACTCTATATAGTCTGGTAGAGTCACCGACGATCGGTGTTCGTAAGAAAGCTTTTTGCAGAGTTTGCTAATCTCGACTTATCCATGTTATATCGGTTAGGTACCTATTAAGTCAATAGAGGCTTGTCATAAACTTAGTTTGTTTTACAAAATGTTAAGCTACAGTTAGCGTGGATTTTTGGAAACTATATTGTTGTTATAGCCTCTGTGGTGTAGTGGTTGAGCAGTTTGGCTTATAACCCGGAAGCGGTGGGTTAACCAGTATTTGTGCACAGGAAAAAAAAAACGCAAATACTTGTCTGTACCTGGGTGTTGTAGGAGCATGGTCCTCGTAGTTCCTGGGTCCCTAGATACAGGGAATCCTAGTAATGGTCCAGTATATATGTATGTGATCATTGGGCGTTATTTATTTATTTATTTGCCAACTATTGCAGACTGGGTAAGTTTGTTAAAACTGCCTAAATCAAAAATCTCAGCACCAGTGACGTTGACTTGCAATACTTGAGTTGTAGGTTTGCATCGTGCTGAGAACTTCAGCTTTAAGTGCACGGGAACATAGTGTAGTTCCCATAGCACTGTGTTAAGGCATGCTGTAGTCCTCGTCCTACCTACCCTGAATAAAACCTGTTGGTTATAATATTCCAACGAGTTTTAAAAATGCAGAAACGAGTGATTAGAGTTCTAATGGGCTGTAAATACAGAGACTCTTGTAGATAGCCCTTTAAAGCACTTCAAATTATGACATCAGTAGCTTTATGTATAATGGAAATAATTAAGTACGTGAGACAAAATATAAATACAAATTTGGAGAAACTATGGGTCAACGAAGCTGTAGAAATAAAATAATACTGGAACCAACTAACCATAGGTTAAGAATGTCAAATAGGTTGCCAATCGTTATGGGTCAAAGACTATTCAACACGCTTTCAGAGTGTATAAAGCTAATAACTAACGAAGTTCAATTTGCCAACCGCGTAAAGATGTTCTTGTTAGATAAAACACTGTATGCATAAAAGAATACCTTGACAATGACTACAGTTACTTGGAGGTTGCTACTGTACCTAAATCTGTTCTGGATACCTAAGCCCCTTTACAGCTAATCTAATAATAATTGTCGTGTGTGTAATTTGTGTATGTGAAAATTGTGCAACGGTCATATACAGCGAGAAGCTTTATGTTTTATTCATGTTTGACAAGATTTTATGATCCACAATACTTATTATAATTTACAATGTGTTGAGTGCAACATAATATTAATAAAAAATATTCTATTAAATAAAAAAATAAAATGAATATTAATAAATGTTTTTGAATAAATGTTTTTCTTTCTTTCTTTCTCTCTTTCTATTCTCCGTCAGTCCCGGCTGTTGTCGTAAGACAATATTATAGTCGTTAAGCCAAGTCAGAAGCCTTTGGGCGGCATAAATTCTGACACCAAGGCTGACCACATGCCTACACGAGAAGAAGAAGTAGGTATTGAAAAATGTCATGGGTTTCAACCAGGTTTCAGATATGCGTGAAACGTGGTCAAGAATCCACACACTATTCGTGAGTACCTACCTACCTAATTTAAGTAATTAATGTTGGAAATATATTAAGTAATTTAAAACTAGGTTTTCTGGAAGAGGTCCCTTTAAGTGATAAGACTGCTCATTGAACATAAGTTAATTATTAGTTTTTGTTTAACACAGGACTTTATCGCGCTAAAAACAAAATAATAAGAATATAATTTAAGAAATATCATTTAATTGTTTTTTCTTATATAAACAGGTCCAAAAAGAGCAGATATAAGTAAGTATCTTTCTATTGTAATAGTCACTAAGAACTTCGACTTGTTAATTTTTAATAGCAGGACACAAGCCTATTCCCAATACTGATACCTATAGGGTACTGCTGGCGTTAGCTTTGGCCTAAACGTACTGTATGTACAAACACATGGAGCTGGTCTTCTGAGAACAAAATGTGAATATGATACCAAAATAACTCGTTACCGACCACTTCCTACCGGCTTGACCTATATAATAAAATATATATGGCAGTAAAAAACAAACGCATCATTTGATTACCGTTGTAAAATAATGCCAAATATTGGCCGCTGTATGTAGGTCCATAACGGTATGGCAAGATTATTTATCTTTCCTTTTAGTCTCTGACTCACGTATTAGGTTACCAGTTACCACAGTGTTGAATAACAATTTTTATCGCGTATTTTTGGGTATTTCTAACCCCTGACGAAACAGAAGGGTGCTGTAATGTTAGCGTGTGTATCAGCAGCGTGTCTGTCTGTGGAATTGTAGCTCCCAAACGGGTGCACTGATTTAGATTTTTCTTTGAAAGGAGACTTGGGGTTTTTGTAACCAAAGGTTAAAAATTCTAACAAATTTTGACCACACATCATCAGCCGAAACTTCACTGCTGAATACAGGCCTTCCCCAAAAAACGCCACTTTCGACGCTTATCATAGGGGAAGATTTGCCATAATCACCACGCTTGGCAGGTGGCTAGGTGATCGCAGAAGATTTTAACGTACTGTGGCAAATTCTGCTGCCCATTCCTGTTTTTATGCTCACGTTTGACAGCATCTCACCTGATATTCCCTTAGCCGGCTCTTACGGCACCCACGGGAAGAGATGGGGTATTTCTATTCGTAAGTCAGGACCATACGGCGGTGGCTAGAATATGTCAGAATTTTTAACCATTGGTTACCATTTCACTACGGATCAAAAAACCCAACGTCGACGTGTTCATAATCCACTCCATTAATGGTATCGTTATGTCAAACTTTTTGCTAATATTAATAAGACTTCATACCAACTAAATGTACTCGACATTGGGGACCCAAGGCACACCTGTAGGACACCCCGGAGGGGTGCCACGAGAACTTGGATTCGGGCCCATTGCACCCCCAGGTCCTCAAATCCATATTTGACAATGAGTCTGTCTCTTGTATGTTCCCGTGGCCTCACTTGAGAGTTGAGAGCCATTATCCAGTTAGGTGTAGCATGGTGTAGAACTGCCTTCCTGTGGTCTGTGGAAGCATAGACTCGTATCCTACCGGCTGCGCCACGTAAATCATTTTTTTTTATTTACGAATAGGCTAACGTTGGACTGGAACCCACCTGATGTTAAGCGACGTCGCAGCCGAAGGTGTAGCACGTTGATCTATGAGGAGCCTATTCATTTCATTTGAGAGCATGATCTAGATCTAGATCTAGATTCGTAGCCATTAATGATTTTATTGAAATACCTACACTTACACTTAATAATGTAATATACCTAACTAATACATACACATGACACTATCACTTTAACTGGCAGTATTGTCATATAATAAGATGATGAAAAGTAATCAAAAGCTACTCTGGTCCATAATTAATTATAAATAAATCTAAAATAATAAATCATTAATTTATGGAACAACTTAAAAAGAAGCAGGCCCATATTTATTAATAACACGTACATAATTTTATCCAAAAAATAAAAGAAAAGCGGACAGGTTCAGGAGTTTTCTCTTTTTGGTCATGCTTCCATGTACCACCAGAACGGAACACCTTTCCTTTCTGTCAAAATGCAGGATCCAGAAATATTTCCTTGTACGTATATTTAGCTTTACCTACCTGTAACATTTGTTTATTTTCTTTCCTCTCTGCTTTTTCCACAAATTAAATGAACAGTCTTTTTACATCATAACATTAGTGTGTCTATTCGATTTTATTTTTGTTTCTGATCAATACTAAAGATAATGAGGAAAATGGTGTGATGACTGGTACCTAGAACCTAATATTTTTAGTACTTTGTCTTCATTATTACTGTTCATTTTGAATAAAAATGTTCAAAATTAAAAAAATAACTATTTTACTTATTACTGAGCTTTGAAGCAGTCTATAGGTAACTTTATTTTTTTTTGTATATATATGTATAGCTAACATTTGACCACGGGCTTACCTAATGGCAAGTGAAGACGCGGTCGACGATGACGCATGCTTGCCTAGAAGATACCGGTTCACCCTAGCTTTAAAAACTCCCAGATTATATTTGTCAGGAAACAATGACGCTGGTGGTGGTTCCATTCCTTTGCTGCATATACGGATGCCGTGTTAAAATAGTTCCGCAGTTCTTCATAGCGCGCCATATCTGCGTCACCCATATTCGACCTGCCACAACTTCGCTGCCATTTCCCCTATCAAAGCCAAGCCTCCGCCGGGGTGCAGGTTCGACGTCCGTTAACGGTACCCACAAACTGGGTCACGAGGCTTCGCTAATATCATCGGGTACCGTTACAGATCTGAGAGCATTTGTATCTACTGTCAACCAGTTTTACCTGACCCGTTTTATGTACATTATTGAGCACATTCAGGCTCAATGTGTGTTTAGAGAGGGATCAGGGTATGTTGGCAAGGTTGCAGCAAAGAGGTCCAAAATGAGGTTGTATAACTGTTGGTTCGACACGTGTTTTGCTTGTGGGAGACATAACATATTTATGGGTATTAGATTACATTGTGTTGGATATTCCGGCACTACTTAGTGCTGGCTGTGTTCTGTTAGATAAGGCAGGTTTACTATCCTGTTATCCCGAAGGAATTCTGCTTGAGAGTAGTCTAGGACATTCCATACAAATCTAAACGCGTTCTAGGCTATTATCATAGGAAGCAATGTAACCAGTTTCGTAACAAAATGACGTCATCGTTCCTCTCTAAGTCACAAAATTCATGAGACATATAAATGTGAAACATGAGTGATTGTATGTAAGAAAAAGTCAATAATTAATGCAATTTATTTCAAGAGCCTGGCCTGGAGCCTGGAATGTGGAGCCTGGAGATATAGCTCTTAGAGTTAGCAAGTTGAAATGGCAATGTACAGGCCACATCGCTCGTAGAACTGACAACCGATGGGGAAGAAAGGTTTCGAGTGGCGAACACGAACCAGAAGACGTAGCATAAGCCGGCCTTCCACTAGGACTAGGTGGACTGACGATCTGGTGAAAACCGTGGGGAGCCGATGGATGATGCAGGGTGTTGATGATGATGATGATTTCAAGAGAAAGAAATCTATTTTTCTTCATATCAATCCACGCTGTGAGTGACAGAAACCGCGGTCCTGCACTCGAGGCTGCGACGAAAAAAACTCAAGACAATGACGTGAAACGAGGTCCTTACCTTACTCAACAAAAATAAACATCATTAACGTTAGTTGGAACTAAAGCAAAACAGAACATGCCCAATTGATTGCCCATTCTACCTAGTGCACTACCAAATTTTTAGGTATTATGACCTGAAACTTGTTACGTATTTGTTATATAATTTACCTACATAAGGAACGTATTTGTAGGCCTTAATAAGGAGCTTCTACAAAATTTGTTTCATGAATCATTTGACGTTCTGCGGTTTTCCATCGAACAAAAATGGTAAAGGAAAATACAGGTGCAGAAATCGTCACTGCATCAATAGCCAAAAGAAATCACTGCTGAACACAGGCCTCCTCCATAAAACGCCCATTTCGACTTTCATGGGAGGTGTTGCCATAATCACCACGCTTGGCAGGTGGCTTGGTGATCGCAGATTTTAATATACCGAGAAGAATGTTGCTGCCCATTCCCTTTATGTTTCCTAAACCAGCTCTTACGGCACCCACGGGAAGAGATGAGGTGGTCCTGTTCTCACACCATCTGGACCACACGAAATCGTCAAAACCACTCACTTTATGACGTATACGACCAGCGTGGCTTTCGCTACGTTTCATTATCTTCGAGAGCCGACATGGCAATAATTATTTAAAATAAGCTTATAGCGCTCAAAGTAGCACTCTGTGGGGGAAGCTTGTGTTCCGCAGTGGACGTCTTCAGGCTATTGATGATGGTGATAATGATGGTCTTCATCTTCTTATCGTGTAGGCAAGTGGTCAGCCCTGGTCTCAGAATTATTAGGCCGCCCAAAGGCTTCTGACTTGGCTCAACGACTATTGTCTTAAGACAAGATAATGATGGTGAGCCTAGGTGATGAGATGACGATATATTCGTAGATGGAAAATCGGTACTGAAAAGTACGTGTACTCCTATAGATAACTGTTATTCGGATTAGGTACCTTCGGGTCTTCATACCGAAAAGGATAACCCGATTGACGCAAACCAAAATCACAAAGTTATATTATTCCTCGCTGAGGTAAAACCTAGAACCACAATTAACTAGGTAACACTATTAATTCCTTTTAAATATTTATTTTCATGATAGGCTTTGTAATAAGGGGTTTCCGTAAACATTGTTACCTATTTTTGATATTTTCTATATATGCATAATTATAATAAAACTGTAACCGGGCTAAATCTGAACATTGAATATATTTTGAATATTTTGATTGCATCACACCTTTTAATTGATATAAAAACAAAAACATTATTTTTATTTTTTAAGTCTGTCTGTCCTTTGAACACGCATCACCCTGAAACTACGGAACGGATTAACATTTAGAATACTTTTTTTTTTCTAATACGCCCAAGTGCGGGTTACACGAACCAAAAAGGATGTAATTTTTTTGCAAGAGTTTTTTTACTCTATTTATTCGTCACAAATTTTACATGGGCTTACATATTAGCACCAGTAAACCTCGCAGAGGTTTGTCATGGCGCTTGTTTGTATATTATTCATTTATTTATACTCACCATGTCGAAGGGAAGGGGGCCGGTGCCTCACTTCTGTTGCCGTCCCATCCATTCATCCTTTTCCCCTATCTTTTTCCCTTTCCTTCTCTCTTCCCTTGAACAGGGTTAAGACGTCAAACTAATTAACCCGTGCTGAAGCTGGGGCGGATCAACTAATTATTCATATTTATCAGTTTAAAAAACGATACGTTTCTTTATCTACCTACTTGTTGGCTATTTAATTTGCTGATATGTTACCTAATCCTAATATTGACTTGCGTTATCATTATTGTTTTGCGTATCATTTTAATTAATATAATTTAATTAAAATATATAACTTACTAGGAGAGCATGAGTACAGAGAATGTTAATTGCACATTCGTCACGTTTGTATATACAACTTTACGATTATCAGTTAAAATGATAACGATTACTTTGAGCGATATAATAATATTGACGCATAAATATTGACATTTTACAAGGAGTACATAACCTTAAAAAAATTGCCGTTTTTTCGTCTTGTAATCAACTTTGAATGAAGAAAGTATTTGTGAAATAGATAAGGTTAGCTTTTATTTAGTTTAAAAAAACGGAGTGTGCAACATAATTTGGTACCTTCGTATTATTTCATTGTACCGCCTATATTATGTACGTCAGCTCTACGCCTGTTGTCATTCATTGCTTCAAACTCATTGGCCTCGTTTTTTTTTCAATGTTAGCATCACTACTTCGATGTACCAGGCAAGCATGGCTGTGTGAAAGGTTACCAAAACAGTTCAATGTCTACATCGTATCGGACAACGTGCACAACGATGTTATTTAGTTTCTGATTTTATTTATCTACTTGCGAAAGAAATATGCGGATGTGTTGATATAAGTCTGTCGTTTGAAATGTAACTAAATATTTATTTTTCGATATTTCATTACCTAATTAGCTTAATTGTGTCGCTTAACTTCAAACTCGGATAAATCCAATCTACCCTCTTTTCAGACATTGAAGAAAAAGTGATAATAAGCTCAATTCCATGATTTATAAGGCGGTATTTATTTCTTTATTATGGCAACAGTATTGAAAAAAACGATCCTGTTCAGCAAATTCAGTATTAAAACCATTCATGCTTTCAATAATTTATTAGTTTGGATTTACCTTCATCTGATTTAATGGAATGCAATTTATCTATCTTTGAAAAACTCAGTATGGATTTATAGAATTTTGATTTAATAGATGTGGATTTATCTGGATTTGAACATGCAAAGCTTACATCGACTCACGGCAATGTTGTACAAACCCATTTCGCTGATTGGCTGTTATGGAAATAGCTACATTTGAAAAAAACTGTCACATGGATCTATCTGGCTTTGATAAAGTATTATGATTTTGACGGTGTATTTCCCAAAAACCATGCAAAAAGCATGCAACTGATAAAACTGTTTAAAAGCTTTTTTTGCGTTTTCTTTATATACCAAAATCTCAAATATTCTCAGAATTAGATTTATCTGAGTTTGAAGTTAAGCGACACAATATCAGCTCGAATTTTCTAAAATTGGGTATTGACCTCATCCCATGAGAAAAGTTCATTGAAATAGTCATCATACATCTGGGAAAGTCCTTGATGCAAAAACGGGATTTGAACCTGGGTGCGTCGGTTCAAAAGCCACACGGGCTTAAGCCATAATAAAATTGCTCTTTTGCACCGCAAAATAACGCATTCAAAGTGTGTTAACAGTATTATTAACAATGTTGTCCGCGTTGTTTGTTTGGTTTTGTTTTCTAAACAATCCGGATCTATCTCATGGGTGTCGGTCGTAACGCATCATCAATGAGGTAGGCTCGAAAGTAGTAAAAGTTGCGAGTTACAAAATTCACGCTATTTTCTTTTTATAATATATAAACATTTTATAGTAAAGTGCCGAACATTGGTACACTGTGCTTGGTTAGAGTATTGATATTAAAAATCTTTTTATGAAATTTAACAGGCCTGCAGCAGTGGAACTAGAGGGCTATAAGCAAACCTATGTATACTTATCAATTTGTAAAGAAAAAATTATATGTATACTTCCTGCATACCACGTCATAATGATAATACTTCCTGAATATCACGTCATATTATTATACTTCCTGCGTACCACGTCACGTGCTTTTTACATGCCACGTCATATACTTCTAGCATAGCACGTTATACCTATACTTCTTGCATGAGACTGTAGATCTAGATGGGTAAACTATTAACGTTTCGTCTAAACAGCAAAACGTTAATAATAATAATGTATAAAAACAACTATAGGTATACGGCAACAGAATTACGGCAACTTAAGTAATTTGCCGCAATTCTGTTATCGGGTCATTGTATTAGTTTTTAAGCTATCTGCGGTTCATCATCATCATCATTAACAGCCTGAAGACGTCCACTGCTGAACATAGGCCTCCCCCAGAGCACGCCACCTTGAGCGGCTGCTCGCCTCCTGCATCCATCGGCTCCCCGCGGCTTTCACCAGGTCGTCGGTCCACCGAGTGGGGGGCCGGCCCACGCTGCGTCTTCCGGTTCGTGGTCGCCACTCGAGAACCTTTCTTCCCCATCGGTTGTCAGTTCTACGAGCGATGTGGCCTGCCCATTGCCACTTCAACTTACTAACTCTAAGAGCTATATCGGTCACTTTAGTTCTCCTGCGGATCTCCTCGTTCCGGAGCTTATCTCGCAGGGAAACACCGAGCATAGCTCGCTCCATAGCTCGCTGCGCGACTTTGAGCTTACTAATGAGGCCAACAGTAAGAGACCATGTCTCAGTTCCATAAGTCATCACTGGCAACACACACTGATTGAAAACTTTCGTTTTCAGGCTCTGCGGTATTTTGGACGAAAAGATAGGACGAAGCTTCCCGAACGCTGCCCAGCCGAGTTGGATTCTTCGCGCCACCTCTTTGTCGAAGTTGGACCTACCTAATTGGACAATCTGTCCTAGGTAGACATACTTGTCGACAACTTCGAGAGTATCGTTCCCAACAATTACCGGTATAGGTGGAACATGAGCATTAGACATGATCTTTGTCTTGTCCATATTCATCTTAAGACCAACCTGCTGGGAGACTCTACTGAGGTCGTTGAGCATGGTGCTAAGGTCCTCGAGCGATTCCGCCATTATGACTATATCATCGGCAAAACGAAGGTTAGTGATGTACTCGCCATTTATGTTGATGCCAGATCTTTTCCACTCCAAGAGCTTGAAAACATCCTCCAATGCGTTTGTGAACAGTTTCGGAGAAATAACGTCTCCCTGTCTCACGCCTCTTTGCAATGGAATTTGTTCCGTACTCTGGTCCTGTAGTCGGACTGACATAGTGGCCTTACTGTACAAACACTTCAAAACTTCGATATACCTATAGTCAATTTGGCATCGCTGCAAGGACTGCAGCACCGCCCAAGTCTCGATTGAATCGAAGGCTTTCTCATAGTCCACAAACGCTAGGCATAACGGCCGATTATACTCTTCGGTCTTCTGTATAATCTGGCGCAGCGTATGGATGTGGTCTATGGTGCTAAAGCCTTTTCGGAAACCGGCTTGTTCGGGAGGCTGGAATTCATCAAACCTGCGTGCGAGACGATTCGTAATGACTCTCGAAAACAGCTTATACACATGACTCAAGAGCGAGATGGGCCTATAGTTCTTCAATAAGGTGTTATCGCCTTTTTTGAAGAAGAGCACCACCACGCTCTTGTGCCATGCCTCTGGCGTTATACCTTCAAGGATGACAGAATTAAATAACTTCTGGAGGACTAAAAGTACTGGTCTACCACCCGCTCTCAGAAGTTCGGTCGTAATTCCATCTTCACCTGGTGCCTTGTTGTTTTTAAGCTGTTTGAGGGCCATTCTAATCTCGTACAGGCTGACGTCCGGGATATCTTCGGTATAGTGTCGGACTAACTTGGCTCTGATGTCCTGAGCTGTGTTAGTAGCGGGCTTACGTGTCGAGGTGTATAACTGTCCATAGAAGTTCTCGATCTCTCTCAGAATCTCAGGCTTGGATGAAATGACGCTACCATTTTCGGTCTTCAGTTTTGTCATTTGGTGTTGCCCAATAGACGAATCCTTTGCGAACACTTTAGAGCCTTGGTTCCGCTCAATTGCGGCCTCAATACGTGAAGTACTAAGAGCACGCAAGTCGTGTCGCAAGGAACTCCAGATTCGTCTATTGAGTTCACCGTAGGCTGACATATCAACTGAAGACTGCAGCTTCATTTCGCTCCGGTCGGCCATTAGCTCAAGAGTTTTTTCTGAGAGCTTTTGAGTCTTCTTTCGGCGTTGGGTCTTAAAGAATTTCGATCCAACAGCTTGGACAGTTTCCACCAACCCGTCGTTTAGCTCGTCCACTGTGTTACAGTCGGCTAGGCACTGGAAGCGATTTTGGAGTTCCAGCTGAAAGCCTTCGGGGTTTTGGATTTGGACTGGATTTGGACGGAGCGTAGACTTCACCAGACGTGACCTTTCGAGCTTAACATTGATATTCAATGTGCCTCTAACAATACGGTGATCGCTACCGGTTTTCACCTTGCTGATCACAGAGACATCATCGAATATGTGCTTCTTGGTCGTCATGATGAAGTCTATCTCATTTTTAGTGGAACCGTCGGGACTTATCCACGTCCACTTCCTGGATGGCCGCTTCTCGTAGAAGGAGTTCATCATAAAGAGTCCCTCCTTCTCCATGAAGTCAGCCAGCCTCTGTCCTCGAGGGTTCCGCTGCCCGTATCCAAATGGCCCCACTCTCAGCTCATCGCTATTCCTTGTGCCCAACTTCGCATTGAAGTCTCCCATCACAACGGTGAAGTATGTTTCGGAAGTATGCATGGCTTCGGATATGTCCTCATACATAGCTTCTACTTCATCGTCTGAGTGTGCCGACGTCGGCGCGTATACCTGTATAACCTTCAACGAATACCGTTTGTTTATTCGGAGTACCAGGTACGCTACCCTGGCCGACACACTGTCGACTTTGACCACGTTGTTGACGAGAGACTTGCGGACGAGAAACCCGACACCCCCTTGGGAGAGTTGGTCTCCCTCCCGGTAGAAGAATAAGTTACCGGAATTTAGGATTATCGTGTCCTGTCCCTGTCTTCGGACTTCTGACAATCCCATTACATCCCAGCGTAACTTACCCATCTCCGCCTCTAGCTCGACCATCCTTTCGTCAGCCTTCAGTGTGCGCACGTTATGTGTTGCCAGGGCCAGGGGTCGTCGTTGGGGTTGGTAGCCGGGCGTCTGCCGGGGATTCTTCGCACCCCTTGCCCTGCCGTTACCGTGGCCGCTACCGTAGCCACGGGATAGCAGAGCTGCCGGGGACTGGGGGCCGTTTATATTTGTGCTTGTCATTAGGGGGGGGGGGGGGGGGGGTTTGCCATAATCACCACGCTTGGCAGGCGGCTTGGTGATCGCAGTAGGTGAAGATTGATTGCCACCAAGACCGAGGGGAACGCTGCGACCCATTCCCTGGATATTCCCTTAGCCGCCTTCTACGGCACCCACGGGAAGAGATGGGGTGGTCCTATTCGTAACCGGGACCACACGGTTTATCTGCGGTTAAATATATGTAATGAGAAATCCGTCTTTAATTACTACTAATCTGCTTAGTAATAATTAATTCTGTAATGGGAAACGTTATTAATTCCACATTAGGTGTTTTATAACCTTAAATCCAATAAATTCGCATCAGGATAATTGGAATAGGTAAGTACCTACATAGTTTATTTTCGTACTTAGTTACAATATGGTTTAGATACATACGTACTATGCCTACACATAATTGCTTATAGTTAATTTATTATAATAATTTTATTGTTTGTTGATGACATCCACTTATTCTAAGACTACAAAACAAGTTTTTAACTCACAGGTCAGGTTCATCAGTTGAATAAAAAGGTGTTCTAACTATAATAATATGGGCATTGGTTAAAAAAAAAAAATTGTGAGACACTCAGACAGTTAACTATACGTACTTGACGTCTCGACGGCAGATTACGCCGTAAAGTTGGTAGATCCCAAATTATTTGGCCCGTAAAACAAAATGTTATTAGACTTGTATACCCTGTTTCTAGATCCGTAGCTAAAGTTTTTTTTTTATGCTATTGAATGACGTGACGAGCTAGTCATTCACCTGATGTTAAGCGACATGGCCGCCCATAACAGTTGCAGTGTCACTCGGAACTTTAAAACAATAAAGTTTCGCGTGAACCTGCACTGCGCACGTCATCCTGAGACATCGCACAGTCTAGTAATCAGATTACTAGACTGAGTAATCAGATCATAAAGTCTCATTTGCCCAGTAATTTTACTAGCTACAATGCCCTTCAAACCGGAACACAGTAGAGCTTGCACACTACTGCTTGGCGGCAGAATAACTGGCAAAGCGGTGGTACCTACCTAGACGAACTTTGCAGAAAAGTCCTACCACCTAGTCCAATTTTGAAGAATTCTAACAAATTCTGACCACATTGGTTAAAATCTGTTAGACGTTTTGATCATTAGTTACCTAAACTATCGGATCAAAACACCCACCCTTATTAGAGTAGTTGTATTTCTTGGCTTTTCCGTTTCTATTGGTCGATGTTCTTAGCGTTCCTATTTTATGACCAGTTCATACTTCTGAGCACTTCTTGCAGTGAGCGACAAACCTAGAAAATTAGCTATTGATACAATCTGAACACTGAAAAACTGACCAACCTGTTCAGCTACCGGAATAACTATATAGACTGTAAACAAATTATAGCTGCTTTCATGCATCAGTGGCGGCGAGAAAGTTATATGTTCAGAGAATATTAACAATTCAAACACGATAGCCCCTTGTCATAATTTGAAATATGTAATCTCTCTTTGGCGAACTAAAGAAACGCGAAGTCTTACAGCGCCAAGGTACGGAATGGAAAACCCATTTTCCGTTGTAAATTATAGGTAATGTTCTAAGGTTGAATGTCTTTAGCGTTTAAAGTTGATAGTTTGTTGATCTTTCGTTTTTTTTATTGTGTCAACAACAAATCTGTTGTCACTTGGTTGATATATAAGTAGTCCACTCCTGAACACAGGCTGTCTGCATGAAACGCCACTTTGGACGCATATCATAGGGAGCCAACCAAAATCACCACGCTTCAGATTCAGATTCAGATTCAGATTCAGATATTTTATTGCTTCCATAGTGTACATAGGTGGAATAAGTATAAAATTATTTAAGTAGGCTCATTATGGACCCCGTCGGGCGCAGCAAATTTGGAGAGAGAAGGACGACTTCACAAAGGAGTCAATATGTACTTACAAAGAAAATAATAACATATTAGTTTGACTAGGATTTTTTTTTTTTTTTTTTTTGTTTCGCTTGGCAGCTTGCTGACCGCAGAAGATTTGAAAGTACCAGGAAAGTGCTGCTGCACATTCTCTAAATATTCCCTTAGCTGGCTCTTAAAACAGACCTACCGCCCGCGGGAAGGATGGGGTGGTCCTATTTGCACATCGGGACACCACGGCACATTTGCAATATAGGCTGGTGAAATGCAAAACAGGCAAAAAGCAAATTCAATCGTCCTCTTTTTGCTTTTTCCATTTGTTATTAGGGTGGGTAATCTAACCTGTAGCGGCGAGCTACCAGAATTACACGAGCGACTGCCATCTGACCTCGCAATCCATAAGGAACCAGTAACAGGGATCGTTAGATCAGGTGTCAGATTCTATCAGGCGCCTGACTACTCGTAACGATTGCCATAGATGTTCTTATGACAACCGAGACCGACGGCTTAACGTGATCTCCGAGGCACGGAGCGATGGCATCCAAAACTGCACATAACTTACTAGATAAGTCATTGGTGCAGGGCCGTGGATCGAACCCGGTACCGTAAGATTGCGAAGCGCACATGCTACCGCTCGGCCACCATCGCTCTCAAAAAGCAAATTCAACGTTGATTTTAAAACAATCCTATTAGTGTGCAACGAGTGGCCTTGTTCTAATGTGGCACTTGTTGAAGAATTTTTGGATGTACATACGAGCTACAGAGCAAGAAAAAAAATGACGGGCCGAAGCGTCATTTTTTTCTTGCTCTGTGATAGCTAACTAAACTGAATAAAATATTTTCATTATACTGGTTTCCTCGTCCACATTTCAGAGACGGACTTCCCGCCGCAAAGCGATGTGGTTCCGTGGCTTTCGCGCCAACCTTTCACATTTGGACAGCTTAATTATAACCAAATCGAAATCCGAACCTTTTTTGCTACAAAAAGCCATGGATTTTTATTAAACAATTCTTTAATTCTGTCTAAATGCCAGTATTTTAAACTATGATAGTACACATAATAGTGTAAAAATGTTAAATTAATTGTGCTGGTAGCAGCCATGTCTATATTGGTTTATTTAATAACATACTGCTAATCAGAGATGAAAGGTGATCCATTCCTGCAGTAGTACATAAATAGGGACCTCCCTATTTATGTACTACTGCAGGAATGGATCACACGATTCATTGTATGAAACAAAATACCGAAAAAGAAAGAATTTTGTTAACTGAATACTGTAAAAAGGATGCTATTTGTTTTAGTCGGTATACAATTTATTAGTCGCAAATTAGTCGGATAACCTTTTCCAGCCATTCAAAATCGCCCCCCGAAAGGTACCAATACATTTACATAGGACTCCTCACAATGCATGGCAACCATAGACCGAAGGCCAAATCACGAAGGTTTTCGTACGTGTCATATGAAGGCTTTAAGATTGACACGATCACCATACAGTCAAGTAGGAATCGCGACACGCCGAACGTGCTTACAGGAACTTAGCTTGTTTGACTTCCAACTTGAAGCTAAGTGACTATTTAGCTGAAGACGGGCGCAAAGCTTCTAAGCCTAGGTCACAGACCGTGTCTCGCTTGAGGCTTACTATCTATTAGGCTCGTCCACTTGACCCAGTTACAACACGAAGCTATGTAAACAATATTTGACAGTTTATCAAACCGTTTCACTCGTTCTTCCAAAGTAAACATTGCTCGCTGAGCTTTCTACTATTCGCCTCTCACCACCGTCTGTGTGCGTCTACGCACACCTATACAAATATATGTACAGCCAAAATTCAACCTTTCTCTAGTTCATTTTCTCCTGGTACTTGTGGTGCCGAATCTTTTTTTTTACCACGAGTAAATGGCAATTTGGGCGGTCATCGTACACCACTTATGAGAGTTCATTGCCGGTACCGTTTGCCGACCTACCTTCACAATTCGCTGGTATTTATTTTGGACAGTTACTTTTATGCGACATTAAAATGCTGAGCGAGATGAGATCGCAGCGATAAGGCCGCTTATTGACTTGATGATCGCGGTACGTGATGTAGACTTCTTAGGCGCACGTTCCGGATGCTAATCGATAACAATACGTATTCTTTATCGTTCTTTTGAAATTATCGATTAGGTGTATATCATATCAGTTTGCAAACATGATTAATGCACTATATTTGCTATCAGTTTTATCTCTGAAACAAAAAGAAGTTAGTTATATGAGTATGTAGTGAAAATTTATTGAATAGAAATGTTTCTTATAGACGAGCGTGCGCTACATCGTCAGGGGAATGGTCAAACGCAAGCCATCTAGTATTAAAGAAACCATTAATTTATCGTCTTTACTTTAAGCAAGAATCATCGAAATAAGATTCACACTGTTCCAATCCAACTGATTAGCATTTTTGGTATATAGTTTAATTCACAACGCCTTGAAAATATAAAGGTTAGTGTAGATAGATCTTCAAAACATGTAATCAAGAATCCCTAAACAGTAAAGTGTTAAAATTAAATTGTTATGTGGGCCTAGTGTGAGAATAGAACCACTCCATCTCTTCCCGTGGGAGCCATAAGAACCGGCTAAGGGAATATTCAGGGAATAGGCAGCAGCATTCTCCTACATGAAAACCTTCTGCGATCACCAAGCCGCCTGCTAAGCGTATTGATTATGGCAAACCCTCCCTATGATAAGCGTTCGGGTGGTGTATGCTCAGCAGTCTTCAGGCTGTTAATGAGTAAAATAAAACTGGCCTCAGTTCTTCTACTTATCACAGATCATACTACAGTTTAATGTAAATAAAGATTTAAATAGAAACATCTAGAGCAGTCATCTTACTTTATAGACACAGAGCAAGACCAATTAAGTTTGCTCTAGACTAGAGCAAATGTAGTTTATCCCTCTCAAAAATACACACTATTTATTTACTATGTATTTCGTAGATATCGCAGTAGGTATCTCTATATACTCTACTTTCTATTACTGTTTTTTTTTCTTTGTAGACATAATATCTTTTCTAGCCCAGGCAAGCTTAATTCGAGACTGGTAAACAATTTTCATACATATAAATCTTCTGTTACAAAGCACGCTGACATTCCACCGGTAAATTAAAATAAAAAAACAATATCACGAAAGTATTTACTACGAAATAACTACGTAATGGAAAATCATTCGTTTTAAACTTTCCAACTGAATATATTTTTATTTCCTGGTAAAAGTACCTATAAATACCTTTTGAGCCGAAATTTTCCAATGGGGTTCCCAAAAGATTTCTACTGATGAATATAAAGAGAAATACAGTAAAGAATGCAAATGGTTAATTTTAATGTATACTATAGTCACTTGTAGGTATTTCCCGAGCAAACGTAATTGTTCAGCGGTAAAACCTTGTGACCGATGGGGAAGAAAGGTTCTCGAGTGGCGACCACGAACCGGAAGACGCAGCGTAGGCCGGCCCCCTACTCGGTGGACCGACGACCTGGTGAAAGCCGCGGGGAGCCGATGGATGCAGGAGGCGAGCAGCCGCTCAAGGTGGTGTGCTCTGGGGGAGGCCTATGTTCAGCAGTGGACGTCTTCAGGCTGTTAATGATGACGATGATGATGAAAACCTTGTGCAGAATCTACGTAACACAAGAATAATTTGTAGAAAATTTTGTACAGTACCTACGTAAGACATAAATTAAGGCACACAATAATTTAAAGAAAATATGGATCTTGAATTGGCATGAGTTTATCTAAAAACGTCTATAGTCCTTATATGATTAAAATACTCATTGAAGAATAACATGAAAAGTTTTAATATGAAAAACCTTACAAAAGGGCGACGCGGAAAAGTTTACGACTGGTGGCGTTTCGCGCAGCAAGTGCTGAATTACGAGCATGAGCTGAGTGTGAGCAAGTAATACAATATAGCGAAACGTGGTTTTTTGTGTTGCTTCCAAAATTCCATAGAAGCTTCTAGTAGTTGCCACCACTTTACTAGGGCATGACTGAGACTGGATTTCGACTATCCCGGACTAAGACTTGACTTTACGTGAAATATTCTATAACAATAACACTATGAAAAATTACATTACTAATGACACTATGGCTAAATACACTATTAGTGGAGCCAAATACAAAAAAAACCTTACAAAAAATCATGCAGGCCTGCCAACCGTTCAGCATGAAATAAGCGCCAGTCACGCGCGGCTAAATTATAAAACACACACGAATTCGACATGCTCTGCCTGTACGCACCGTATTCACGGCCGTGTATCTTGCATATAGGCAAATTAGGTCGAAAGGTGAACGTCCTCCGATCATTTCACCGGTCCACAGAATAAATGCCAGTTATTAGCAGGCCGTTGACTCAGAGAGATTACAGTGCTATCAATTTTATTTTAATGTCGGTTTTTGGCGACAGTCGATATTTGAATTGGCATGCCCTCGTTTCGTTGTTCCTCGAACTTTGAAAAGTGGATGGAGAGGATAAATGTTCAGCAAACAGGTTTTAATGTGAAATCTTTTTCAATTAAGTTCCTGAAATGAGTAATGTGTTAATTTATATTATTTTTTACAATTTATTAAATAAATTCCACTCATTTGTGATCCCATACAATACAAGTTTTAAGGTCTGATATGGCCGGAAATAGTTTTTAGATTCCATTTAGTTCAAAAATGTACTTCCATTTTCAACCGTCTTAAAACGTCCCCCTCTCACGTGTATACCTACAAATGTGAAACTTTTAAATAAATATAATAAGAAAATAAATATGTGTGGACATTTACACAGCGCCATGTAGCCCAAACTAAGTAAAGCTTGTACTATGGGAACCAGATAACTGATAGAATACTTAGTTACTTTTTGTTTGTACATGCATACATACATAGAGTACAATATAACACCCAGACACAGAACAAACACATATGTTCATAACACAAATGTTTGTCCTGGGTAGGTATCGAACCCGCAACCTACAGTTCAGAAGGCAGAGCTACTACTAAGTGAGCTATCAGGCCAGTCAAAAATGATCGCGGTGCACTAGAATCCCTTTTAACTTCAATATTTTTTGTTCCACCTTGGACGGAATGGAATAGCATACCTTCATGTTACGTTTAATAAAAAAGAAAAAACCACCAAATCATAGACAAACTTTTTGCATCAAAGCCCCACGCAAGCAACGCCATGACACAAAATCGTAAGTGGTGAATGGCGTACCCAGTGTGCGGTGACTTTCGAAGACGGTAGAAAGTTAGGGAATTAACTATTTGTGAACTGGCGAAAGCGCTTTGTACTCGACTTTGACCATGGTGGCCATGGGAAACCGGGGAAACGGTGAAAGGTGCTAAAATATTGGTTTTTCTCTTTTCAGTACATACTTTCTGTTGATTTGTTTGTGATGTCTAGATAAGGCGTTATTTTTTATGATGGCAATTTTAGGGGTTTTTATAATTAAACAAATTTAAAATTATTTGTGTAGGTTCGATTTTCATTTAAACCTTTCTGATATCGACAAAATAAACGTGACTCTTTAATCATTTGCATAGAAATAAATGATACTAAAATGCTGTGCGTGCTGTTCATTAATTTTAGCGTCAACATCAGAAATTAAGAGTTTAAAACGAGTTTATAGAGGGAAGATGGATAAATTACGTATGAAAGCAAAGCCCTTTAAGTTTAAAAATAAATAACGCCCAACGATCACATACATAGATCCTAGACCCTAACTAGGATTCCCTATATCTAGGGATCCAGGAACTACGAGAACCACCCCACAACTCCCAGATACAGAACAAGTATATGCTCTTTTTTCCATGTGCACAAATACTTGTCCTGTCGCGGGAATCGAACCCACCACCTCCAGGTTTTGAACCGACCTGCTCAACTACCGCACCACAGAGGCTGTCAAGTAAGTATTGAAGTAACAATAGAAATATTATAAGAAATCTTAGGTTAAATAAATGAGTGAAGTATAAGCATTTAGTATTGTGGTAGTTAGTATCTATACATATAATAAAACTGTAGAGATAAAAAAGTCTGTAATTGCAAGATATCAACAAAAAAATTACACAGGTTGGCTTAAAATTAGCCGCTGATCACGTTAAGCCACTTTTTAAACACTTTGTCTGTTTGTTTGTTTGTTTGTTTGTTTGTTTATTTGTTTGTTTGTTTGTTATGACTGAACTCCTAAAATACTGAATGGATTTTCATGCGGTTTTTACTAATATGCTTAGAAATAACCAGCGCTTAACATAGGATATATTAAAATTGAAATATCGTTAAAAAAATTTGATGACAATTATTAAGATTTCATTACGGAACGAATCGGAGTTTTAAACAACATGGCCGATTGGTGTTATTTTTGGCTACTTACGGTATATAAGTTACGACATGTCACAGATTAGAAAAAAAAACAATCGACTACTTTTTTTTTATTTTGGCTACTGTTTCCGCCAAATGCGGCACAACTTTGCCACTAACCATGAAGGTATAGTCACTCATAAAAAGGGTTACTAGATTACTAATGTTTTGGATAACTGCACTCTGTGCCACATGTTAATCTGGAGGCACAGATTAAAGAAAAAAGTCTCTGTGAAGAATGTATACGACCAAAGAGTAATATTAGTAGATACCGGTACTCTAAGGTTTAGTCAATTGTTTTTTTCTCTAATCTGTGCTCTAAGGTGATTTTTCAATCATCAGATAAAAGTTGTTCATTAGGTAAAACAAAACACTGTAAAAATAAAAAGCGATTTTTTTAAGCGGAATACTGAAAATTGAAATGTTTTTGTTTTAGCTGGTTTATAATTTATTAGTCCCGAATAACCGTTATCCAGCTATTGAAAAATCAGCAATAAGAGAATCAAAACAATTTCTTGGTTTCCTATTTATGTTTTACAGGTTGTTTAGCATTTTAGAAGTTAGACAAAAAGCAACAAATAGATAAAAAAAATAAAATAAAATAAAAGCAACAAGTAGATGTTTTTTATTGTAGCATTAGACGACATTTGTATTTAGCCAATGATAAGAACCATTGATGATTCACCGTATGGTCCCGGTTTGCGAGTAGGACCACCCCATCTCCTCCCGTGGGTGCGGCTGAAGGAATATTCAGAGAATGGGCAGCAGCATTCTCCCTGGTACATTAGAACATTCTGCGATCACCAAGCTGCCCGCCAAGCGTGGTGGTTATGGAAAATTCCCCCCTATGATAAACGTCTAAACTGTCGTTTTACGGGGAGGCCTGTATTCAGCAGTAGACGTTTCCGGTTGTTGATGATGAATGATACGAAATATTTTATGAAAAATAATTTAAAAGGGTACCTAGAAATAGGTAAGTATATACATTATGGTAAGATACTCGAATTAACAACATGGCCGCGTTTTGGATTTCTTCTTCTTTCATGTAAATGAGTTTTTTAAGGTAAAATATTTAAGGTCTGTGGGCTTTTCATTGAACAAACTAAGTGGTGATATTCTCTTTGGAAGAACCACAGCTTAGAGCAAAAATGATGCAATGAGGATTATTATACTTCCACGGAGTAGGTACATATAGTCTATACATCCGTGCTTAAATCTTCTTAACCTGCGTTCGGATAGCCCACTGGTGGCAAAATTAACAGTTAAAAACGATCACATGCACCGTTTGTTTTGGGTATGTGTGAGCAATAGTTGCGTTTTAACTGTTTTCGTTCACCGTTCGGATAACTCAAAAACAGTCAAAAATGCCATCGTGAACTGCCATTTTTGACCCACCTGTGGAGGTGGGTTAAAAGCTGTGGTTAAAAGTGATCGTTTTCTGACATTAGAGATTGACGTAGAATTATTGTCGCGGTTATGTAAAATTACTGATTTTCATTGTGAAAATTGTAGTTATCGTAATGATATAGCACGGAGAAGTGAGAAGAAAGACGAGAGACGTAAGTTTACGTGTGTTATGTAAAACTCCGCCAATTTGTTTTTGACATTTGAGATAACAAACCGCATTTGGTTATTTTGTGTTCGTTTTGGGTAGCGAGTAAAAATGGTAAAGTGGCATTATTGGCGAAATTCTCAAACCGAAAGGTTTACAACAACGCTAATTTTGCAAATGCCAAAAACGATACCGATCCCATTGCTTGGCTTATTTCAAAACTTTTACGGAACCCTAAAAATGAAACATTCTTTGCATAAGCAATTCTGATTTGAGCTTTGTACACATGTTATTTCCTCACTCCCACCACCATGTTGAAAGCGCAGTGAAATGAGACAACGTGGAAAATAGTGGACATATAAATGTCGACTCCTTTTACAGTGGCGCACTTAAGTAAGTATTTATGATCTGATCACTCAGTCTAGTAATCTGATTACTAGACTGGGTGATGTCTCAGGATGACGTGCGCCGTGCAGTGTCACGCGAAACTTTATTGTTTTAAAGTTCCGGGTGACACTGCAACTGTTATGGGCGGCCGTGTCACTTAAAATCAGGTGAACGACTTGCTCGTCACGTCATTCAATCACATAAAAAAAAAAAAAATATAATTTCTAATTAGTATTAACAAAATTAATTATGTACGCATCGTATAGGTAAATGCAATTTACACGTGTGCTAATACGTGCTCAGCTCCGAAAAGATTTAGTGGATTTGTTGTTTGTTATATAGAAAATGCATGAAAATGTATGAGCTATTATTAGAGTACCTAAACGTAGAAATAACACAATACAAGCGTGCGAAGCCGCGGGCAAAAGCTAGTAAGGAATAAAGACACTTTGCCTATTAAAAAAGGTAATAAATAGCTGAAATAAACTTCACAATAGAATACTAAATCCAACATCCATATCAACGTCGTATTTCTGAATGGACGTCAACAGTTACGAAACTTGCAGGTTACGATACTATCGTTTACTATTACGAAAGACCTGACTATTGGAGTGAGTCAGTGGATCTTTCCTTGAACTCGGATCTTGGCATCGTATCTCTCCGGGTCAGTTACGCACGGCCGGATATCACGGATGACACACGAAACACTGGGGTATTCGTTACACCAGATTTTAGATGACCTTTGAGAATTGAGCGACAAAATATCAGAGGTAATTCCCGATTTCTAAGCAAAACAGTATCAGAAAAAATCATTGTGGCTTAGTTTTTGTTTAGTTAAAAATATTGGACTTTTCTAGGTTTTAGCACTGTTTCTGGCTATTCTATTCTATTTCTGAAATTCAGCCTTGATTATTTAGTTAGACACATTTAACATTGGGGTGACCGATATAGCTCTTAGAATTAGCAAGTTGAAATGGTGATGGGCACGCCACATCGCTCGTAGAACTGACAACCTATGGGGAAGAAAGGTTCTCGAGTGGCGACCACGAACCAGTTGATGCGGAGTAGGCCGGCCCCTCACTTGGTGGACTGACGATCTGGTGAAAGCCGCAGGGAGCCGATGGATGCAGGAGCCAAGCTGCCGTTCAAGTTGGCGCTCTCTCGGGGAGGCCTATGTTCAGCAGTGGACGTCTTCAGGCTGTTGATGATGTTGATAATGGTGATGATGATGATAATGATGAACATTGCGGTATTCGTTACACCAGTTTTAGATGACCTTTGTGAATACAGCGGCTGAATATCAGAGGTAATTCCCGATTTATAAGCAAAAGATATCTCATATAAAGGTTATTGTGGCTCAGATTAGGTTCCTTAGTAGACTGTTCCGGATACCATCTATAAAAAGCGACGACCGCAGTGACCTTTGCTTAACTTTACCGATTAGTTAAGATCTGATAGTTGAGATTTACTATGAGAGGTGCATGATGAAAAGTTCAGGACTTTTGTAGCCAAAGAAAGGAAAAGAGGAAAAATAATTGGGATGGAGCAATAGAAACGAGTAGAAAGGTTTTTAAGCCTAATGAATGACGTGATGAGCTAGTCGTTCACCTGTTGTTAAAATACACAACTGCCCATAGAAGGTGGAGTGTTGGGACTCTAAAAATTAAAGTTTCGCGTGTCACTGCACTACGCACGTCATCCTGAGACATCAGCACAGTGTAGTAATCAGATTACTAGACTGTGACATCAGGTCTTAAAGTTTCATTTGCCCGGTAATTTCAGTAGCTACAATGCTCTTCAAATAGGAACACAGTAGTGCTTGCACACTACCGCTTGCCGGCAGAATAACTGGCAAACCGGTGGTACCTACCTAGATAAACTTTGCAGACAAGTCCTACCACCTAGTAAAGTGTTGTTCATTTTTCATCGTTAAGCACTAGTAGTTTCCAGTTTTCTGAAAGTTTTATCAGCTATGGCCTGAAAGCACAGAAACAAACCATTAGACCATGGTTCACTTGTATTATGTTAGTGGCGAATAGGAAGCTTTCTTTACGTCGGATCTTCTTATTTCATTCTCCGTCATTGGTAAACCAAATTAGAACATCCCTTTTTTATTTGAGAGAATATATACTGGTATCATGTTATTTTATCAATTTTTTCAGTTGTTTGGTTTTTATGAAAATGAAAACTAGCGGCTCGCCCAGGCTTCGCATGGGTATAATAGTTTTCGCAGCGCACGCGATGTAAAGAATACTTTGGGTAGTTTTTTACACCTTGGGTTACATTATTGGAGTTTTAGTAAGGACCTCTAATTTTTTTTTAAATATAATATGCCACCCCCGCCTATGTCACCCGGGGATAGCGTAGCTTCTCAAAAGTGAAAGAATTTTTTAAATCGGTTCAGTAGTTTCGGAGCCTATTCAATGCAAACAAACAAACAAACAATCAAATCTTTCCTCCTTATAATATTGTTATATGTTATTTAGATAACTGGAAAATATATATAGATTATTTAATATTCATCCAAGTATTTCTGAGTATGAAATAAAGACAATTAAAGTCGGTTCAACCCCTTTTTTAAAAAGGTTATTATTAAAACATCCATTAAATTTTCAATCAAGGGTCAATACATCTAAGTCTATGTCTAGCTTTGCAGTTGCCTAGCGGAAAGTGGTGTCCGAACCCGGTGAATGACCCCATATGTGCCAATCGGAAGCCCACACCAATATCCGCTAGGTTCGGGTGGCAACAGCACGCTAGCGTTGGCAAATTTCTAACATGAAAATAATTAAAAACATTTTAATGAAAAGTGTTAGTGTGAGTGAAAAATAAATAAATATACCAACATTTTTGCAATCAAACTCCAGTTATAATTAGGAAGATAGTTTACAATACACTTAAACAAAAAAAATGTTCGCGAATGGACACAAAGCAAATCAATAAATAAGTATATTATACACGTTTTTTGATAACTTTTTTTATTTTTATTTTTATTTATTTTTTATTTATTTTTTTTGGCGGGCAAATTGCCTTTATTACTCAAGCTAACTACTACAATAATAAAAACTAGACTAAACTAAACTAAACTAAGCTAAATTAAACTAAACTAGCTACACTACCTACTCCAAAGAACACTTATGGACTGTATAATAGCCGCGATGGCCTATAGACAGTCCAAGTGCTCCAGCCCACTACCGGTAGGTAGCGTACCCAACATGCTGGCCGCATTGCCACGTTGAATTGCAATGCTGATGCGTTGGGCCAAATAAGTGCCAGCATTTTGGTCACGCGTCGCATCGACCAGGCGCTCTGATAGACTTTGGAAAACGCGATGAGCTCCCGGTCCCCACGGACCCAGGGTCTCAACACCAAACGGTAACTTTGATTGTGGTTAGAATATATAGGTTTAAATATAGCGTGAACATAATATAATTTGAATTACTAAGATTTATAATTAAATAAAGGTTTACTAAAATTAAAAAGATAAAGCGCATTCGTTAAGACACGAATTGTAACACAATTCATTACTATAATCCACGAATGAATTTATTATTACTTTAATTTAATTTTTAAATTCATTACATAAAATATCTAGGTACATAAATATCTAGATCATAGATATATAGATAGAAAATGCTTTATTGCATAGTAAACCAAGTACATAGGCGAACTTAATGCTAAGTAGCATTTGTATCATAAGCATATTGCAGGCTTACTTCATAAGGACTAAAATTCACTGGTACATTTTACTAAATATTTTCACTATGCAATTCAATCTCACCTCTTTCTGGTCATATCCTATGTGAACGACCTGTGTATTGGCATCGATTCGGCCGCTCGGTTACTGAATACGCTATTCCGTACAAACTGGAGATTTGAGTTATTCCGGGTTGTAAAATAATAAATCTGCCGCACATCTGAACTTGCCTGAACTGTAATCATAGATCCATTCTTTTAGTTTGTAGTATACCTTTAGATTACTGGTGCCCTGGTATATTTAGATAAAGCTAGTACGCAAAGGGTAAAACGGGTAAACGGGTTACTAAGGGTCTGCTGTCCGTCCGTCTACCTGTCTGTCTGTTCGTCTGTTTTCAGGCTGTATCTCATGAATCGTGATAGTTAGACAGTTGAAATTTTCACAAATTATGTATTTCTGTTGCAGATATACTTAACAACAAATACTAAAAAGCAGAATAAAATAAATATTTAAGGGGGCTCCCATACAACAAACGTAATTTTTTTGCTCGTTTTTTAGATAATGGTATGGAACTCTTCGTGCGCGAGTTCGACTCGCACTTGATCAGTTATTTTATCTATCCGTATCGGAACGTCTGCTATGCAAGACGACTAGCTTATCGCCTGAGTAGCGATATGTCAAACTTCAAAATGGCAACCTCACAATTTTTTTTAAAGAAAAACTATGATAAATAATAATAGAAATTTATGAATAATGCGAGCTCAGACAAGGTTCACTAGGAACCCCTTAGGATGATCTTAACTAATTTAAAGGAATATTATCCGCAGGTTTTGATTGGAGCTCATAGATCATGAGGATTAGTTCTTAAATCACCTTCGTCTTTCCTCACCAATAAGGATATATAACATTCAGAAAAGGCCAGGCTATTGTGGGCATAAGTGGACGGCGACCAGTCGGCCGTCCAAGGTAGCGCAGACTTGACGAAGTCACGAAGGACTTGCGCGGCTCCAGATGGAGAGCTGACAGTCGATAGCGCAGGACAGACCGAGGTGGTTTTTTATTATAGCAAGCCAAGACTCACTTTGAGGTCGTTGCGCTATCCTAGTTAGTTTTTATAAGTGGACAAAAGTTCACGAATCCCAATTGATCGGAAAAGTTTATGGGGATTTATAAATTAACTAGATAAAAGAAATACTGTCGTCACAATTAAGTGCGAATGCAAAATTCATCATCATCATCATCAACAGCCTAAAGACGTCCACTGCTGAACATAGGCATCCCCCAGAGACGGCCATCTTGAGCGGCTGCTCGCTGCATCCATCGGCTCCCCGCGGTTTTCACCAGATTATGGGGGCCGGCCTACGCTGCGAGTGTCGGTTCGTGGTTGCCACTCGAGAACCTTTCTTCTCCATTGGTATGCGAGAGAAATGGCCTGCCGATTGCCGTTTCAACTTGCGAATTCTAAGAGCTATATCGGTCACTTTAGTCCTCCTGTGGATCTCCTCATTCCGGATCTTATCTCGCAATGAACCACCGAGCATAGCTCAAAAAAAAAATAATTGCAAAATTATGAAATCAGAAAGTGTATAGAATTTAATTTCTAAACAAGGCAAATAAAAAGCCACTTCGCTTGTAATTAACTAGCAACACTGTTAAAATACGAATTATAATTTTAAATTATAATAGTACTATATTCTTCCAAAGATGGTTCTGACTTAAATCGAGTATATAAACTAAAGGCAAATCTCATTCCAGAGTATTTTTTCTTTGTACGGTGATTCTAAGAAATAAAAATCTAATTGTATTCAAAACAAATAACCAATATTTTTTTATTTTTAATACTACCTCTTAATTTAATTTAATAATAGGTCACTCCAATAACCCACCCCTTATTGTTCCCGGTGCAAAGGTGCCCATAACGCTTGCTGCGTTGCCACGTTGGATGGCAATGGCCAACCTTTGCACCAGAAATAATTTTAAATTATTTTATTACAGTCTAGAGTTACACGGTACACATTTTGCTTAATTCTAAAAGGAATTAATGACCTACAAGGATACAGCATAATAGCGGCTACAGTTTTCGTAGCACAGTGCTACGAAATTAAAGTGTTCGTAGTTAACATCTTCTGTACATAAGTATAAAAAAAACTGTAACTGTGCTAAATCTGTACATTGAAAATTTTTTGAAATATTTGATTGTATTACACTTCTTAATCGATATAGAAATAGAAACAATTGTCTTTGATTTTTTTGTCTGTCTGTCTGTCTGTCTCTTTGAACACGCACCACGCTGGAACTACCGAACGGATTTTGCTGAAAGTTAGTATGGTTATAGTTAATTTTTTTAGAATAACATTTAAAATGCTTTATGTTTTATAAAACGGCCAAGTGCGGGTTGCACAAAGCAATAAATATGTAGTTTCGATGCAAAAAAAATTATTTGTATATAATTTATTTAATTATTTATACTCGTGTCAAACACCACCACCATATATATCCACTGGTAATTAAAGAAATGGAAGAGAGTACTTGTGAGTTTAAACATAAATGCGACGAGCTGGTCCAAGTTGAATACGTTATGATAAGAGTCTTCCATTTTAACGACAGTCATCGTATCAGAATAACTTTTGTACGCAATCTCTTTTACACAGTCTGACCCATAGACTTACTATGTAAGAAAATATACTAGGTTTGTGGTCTGGTAAGACCACAGACCTAGTATACACCCTGCTCTTGAATACGCTGAAGACGGGACACGCTTACTCAAAATCTTCTGTCATCGTCGGCTTCAACTGCAATCATCATCAGGTGAAATGTAGCCAAACACTAAACCATCTCCATTTTTTTAAATACTAGCGTTTTCCCTCTGAACAAAACGCGCAAACTACATCTTGAAATACAAAAAACTTATTCTAAAATCGATTTCTGGCAACACTATCCGTGCCAATTCGAAAACTAACACCAATAAATTCACTAGAATATGTACCGGAAATGTCTTATTAGACTACCTAATGTGCATCAAAACTTGAAATTCCCATATAAAAATCTAGTTTGGCATGAATTTACTCCAATATATGCTTTCTCTACAACAACACATGAGTTCAAAATTCTTGCAGTAGGTCATCGACCTCACTCTATCGCACCAGCACGAACTTTTGGCTAGCTCTCATACTTTACGTGAAGGAATTTTTTTTAATTGCCTTCCTTTCTTGCATGCCAGTATACATACATGAGAAAATAAGACAACTATACTTGCTGGGCATACAGTCGTGGGAACTTTTTCATAATCAAATTTCTTTTAAGGTCAATGACTCGCGGCAGAAGTGCATTTCGCAAATCAATGCGCTCAGATATCAATATTAATTTTATTAACATAAAAAGCTTTCTACATAATTTTTAATATATCATAATAACTCTTTTGAACTTTCATTAACTGTCTCACCCACAGAGCAGGAAAAATAATTACGCGCGAGCACTTTCGGGTCTCACTCCTCGACCTCCCCTTTTCGAGCACAGATTAGAGAAAAAACAGTTGGTGTTTTCGAGACTTTCGAAGCCGATGATATGAAAATGGAATGTTTTGAAATGTATTCTTTTAATATGTTGCTTATTAATCATGAATTTCGATATAATATTTCTTATATTACACAATATTCAAGAACATGTCATCCGACTACCCGCATTCAGCCAATGTGGTAGATTATGGTCTATTTTCTCTCTCTGTGAGAAACGCAGAGTTTGCAGCAGGACGTATTATGATGATCACCATCATCATGAACAGCCTGAAGACGTCCACTGCTGAACATAGGCCTCCCACAGAGAGCGCCACTGAGCAGCTGCTCGCCTCCTGCATCCATCGGCTCCCCGCGGCTTTCACCAGATCGTCGGTCCACCGAGTGAGGGGCCGGCCTACGCTGCGTCTTCCGGTTTGTGGTTGCTACTCGAGAACCTTTCTTCCCCATCGGTTGTCAGTTCTACGAGCGATGTGGCCTGCCCATTGCCAAAAAAATGTTAGTGGTCAATTTCTTATTTGAACAAAAGATACATACAATTTTTCGTCTTATCAGCTAGTCTAGCACGTGACTGCGAGAAAAAAATTCTCGACAGTTTTTCTCATCGGAGACTGTGACAAGACTGTGGTAGCGCCCAAGTGTGACTTACACTGTCTTGTTACGAGTGTATGTGTATGATGACCATTTATTATGTTGATTAACGAAGCAGTTATTCGCTAAAGAGCCTTAAATGGCTTAGGTTTTTATTTTTTATTTATTAAATAGACGTTCGTTTTTAGTGAATGAAACGTCCACACTCTATTAAGTTTATTTATTTCAAAGACAAAGTTGTAGATAGACACACATTTGGTAGGACTTTTCTGCAAAGTTCGTCTAGGTAGGTACCACAGCTTTGCCAGTTATTCTGCCGCCAAGCAGTAATGTGCAAGCACTACTGTGTCCCAGTTTGAAGGGCATTGTAGCTAGTGAAATTACTGGGCAAATGAGACTGTGACCTGATTTCACAGTCTAGTAATCTGATTACTAGACTGTGTGATGTCTTAGGATGACGTGCGGAGTGCAGTGTCACGCGAAACTTTATTATTTTAAAGTTCCGATTGACACTGCAACTGTTATGGGTGGCCGAGTCGCTTAAAATCAGGAGCACGACTAGCTCGTCACATCATTGATTCCCATAAAAAGCAACACATTCTTATAGGGATAAATTTGAATACCTATGACCTAAAAGGTACCGTTATCGCAGTATTAAAAAACCCTTGTATGTAGCATATTATATAATTATAAACACCAGCCAATCTACGCGCTGATATTGATATAATAACCTCCTGATTTTTAAAGCCGGTTAGTTTAACACGCAACCTCTAGACACACGCTCCCAATGAAACTTCCATGAACTGAGTACATTAATAACATAATATATTTATGTTTTGAGTTCAACGTCAGTGGAATAAATATATTTAAATATTATATATTCCCATGACATTTTCTCTTTTCGTTCATATTTCAGACAACAATCTTGGATATGGTAATGTCAGTTTTTTAGAAACACCACGTGTTTGTTAAAAAATGTACTTTTTACTTTTTATTTGTTTTTACCACTTCAACAAAAGGAGTCTTTCTGAAATTCTCAAATAAAATAAAATTCTTTTTTATATTTTTGTACGATATATTTATACAAAATTTTCTGGAGTTTTGCAAAAAAAATAATTGGTACTTAATTAATTGATTAGATTATATAAATTTATGTATTTCATGTATTTTACTAAACAAGATTCAAAACCTTGTTGTTTTTTAGTGGATATGAATTGATTTTTTATGTCTTTTTTTTGTTAATTATTTATTTCATATAGGTAATACGTATATTAAGATGAATAAGATATTTTTTATTGCCCGAAAGCAAAATGTTCCAATTTGTTACATAATTACAATTAAATTGTTAGATTTATACTATACTAGTTGCGCCCGCGATTTCACCCGCAAAAAAAGTATTCTATGTGTTAATCCAGCGCATAAGCTGTTTTCATCCAAATTTCATCAAAATCGGTTTAGTAGTTACCGAGATATAAGGTAACAAGCATTCACACATACAAACTTTCACATTTATAATAGGGAGGATAGTAGGATTATTAAATAGCTAGGATAGGATATATACAACTGTACCTACTATAGGTACATCATCATCATTAACAGCCTGAAGACGTCCACTGCTGAACATAGGCTTCCCCCAGAGCACGCCACCTTGAGCGGCTGCTTGCCTCCTGCATCCATCGGCTCCCCGCGGCTTTCACCAGGTCGTCGGTCCACCGAGTGGGGGGCCGGCCTACGCTGCGTCTTCAGGTTCGTGGTCGCCACTCGAGAACCTTTCTTCCCCATCGGTTGTCAGTTCTACGAGCGATGTGGCCTGCCCATTGCCACTTCAACTTACTAACTCTAAGAGCTATATCGGTCACTTTAGTTCTCCTGCGGATCTCCTCGTTCCGGAGCTTATCTCGCAGGGAAACACCGAGCATAGCTCGCTCCATAGCTCGCTGCGCGACTTTGAGCTTACTAATGAGGCGAACAATAAGAGACCATGTCTCAGTTCCATAAGTCATCACTGGCAACACACACTAATTGAAAACTTTCGTACATATTGAATAGTTATAAAAAAACACTAAATTATTCAACAGTAGAGTAGGACATTAGAATACACGTCTTTTTATTTATTCTTAGCAATAAACAAATAACTGAGCACAACTTCCATGCTTTTATTTTAACAGTACACAATTTCAAAGGATAATGATATTCAAAATTGTAAAAGAGTTTCCGGAATCAGCCACTGTCAGGTTTCACGCAATAAAACTGGCCAAAATTCTCTTGTTTCACGAAAAAGTAGAAAAAAGTTTTTATCCTGCGGCGAGATGCGACACTGGCCACTGTCCAGTAGCGGTCTTATGAAAGGACAGTTAGCACAGTGGGCCCGCAGGGTCGTAAATTAGACAAAAATAATATTGAACGGGATCGTTTGTGGACAAGCTTTTTGTTTATGAATGCACAGGTCTGTGATGACGTAGCACTAGTGGTCGTTTTTCAAGTTTTGACATTTGTCATTTCGTCATCGAGAGTCCGTTAGACCATGCCTTTTGTTATGAGATGTGACAGAATTTTTGTTGTTTTACCGCCGCTGCAATACCGTTTTGTATGTGTAGGTATTACTCATATGTGGTTCCGGTAGTAGCTCTGCTTAGGTTGTGGGTTCGATTCCCACCCAGGACAAACCCTTGTGTGATAAGTTGATGACCTGAACACCCTGACTGTGTGATGTCTCAGGATGACATGCGCCTGCGCAGTGCGCAGTGTGACGCGAAACTTTAATTTAGACTTCCGAGTGACACTGCAATCTGTTATGGGCGGACGTGTCGCTTAACACCAGGTGAACGACTAGCACGTCACGTCATTCGTTTACATAAAAATACATAGATGTTGATTCTGTGTGTGTGTTATATGTATGTATGTATTTACAAAAAAAGTATCTATGTTACAGTTTATCTGGTTTCCATACTAGCTTTGCTTAGTTTGGGGCCAGATGGCGCTGTGTAAAATGTCCACATAATTTAATAATTTATTTTTGTGGTATAAATAGTGTCAGTAGTCAGTCTGTGTGTACATTTGCAACAACGACAATTAAAAATATATAACGATTATATTATATATTCTTTTTTTGTACAACTAAATAGGCCCGCATTTGACCGCAATCCCACCTGATTCTACACGGAATTTAAAGTTTCAACATATTTGGAAACTATATCGATTGCCTACTCCCAAAACCAGATAGATTCTGTTCTCATCTCTACTACTGTCTATCGTTAAAAGCAACCATCGCGAATTCGCGACATACCTAAAACAAAACTAAAGCTCCTATAAAAGAAATTCACTTACCACAGATTAGAGAAAAAACAATTGACTATACTTTACCTACAACGCTTCTTTCCACGTAGCTTTACGTTTGCGACAGGTTGCAAACAAAGCTGTTCAGTAGCAGTGTTGGACAACAAACAATTAGACCACAGAAAGCTCCAAAATTACTTTTAAACAATACAACTGGCTATTGCCTTCCAGATTTAAAAGAAAAAGAAACTGTTCTATTCTTAAGCAATTGTGTCAGTCTTATGAATATTGAATACCTTTTGAAAACGTAACGGTTGCTGGAACTTAGGGGTAGTAAACGGTAGTAAATCATAGAAAGGGTTGCAACGGTACAGTGGCAAAATTTTATGTGCAGTGGCATCCTTATATTGCAGGCAGTTAACTGCCTGTTAGCTCATCTTTATTTTAGACACGTACCTTCACGGAAAGGTGTATTTTCTATAACTTTATCTTTCTAATAATAAACTTTAGCGTGAATGTATTGAAAGTTCCAGACTTTTTTAAAATGTTAATGAATGACGTGACGGGCTAGTCGTGTGTCTGATGTTAAGCGTCACGGCCATGCATAACAGATTGCGGTGTCACTCGGAAAAAGTTTCGCATGACATTGCACTGCGCACGTCATCCTGAGACATCAGCACAGTCTAGTAATAATATAGTATATTTATGTTAGTCTAATAATAGCTCTCATAGCGAAGCACGACTAGCCGTTTCTAATCGATCGGTAAAGTTAAGCAACGTTCGCTGCGGTCACTACTTTGATGGGTGACCGCTACAGCAAAAAGTGGTATTTACAACTGAGCGCTACTGTGCTTCGGAGGGCACGTTAAGCCGTCGGTCCCGGCTGTTGTCTTATTAAGACAATAGTCGTTAAGCCAATTCAGAAGCCTTTGGGCGGCCTAAAAATTCTGACACCAGGGCTGACCACTTACCTACACGAGAAGAAGAAAAAGTAATAATATGTGACTGTGAAGTAGTTCATAAAGTCTCATTTGCTCAGTCATTTCACTAGCCACAGTGCCCTTCAAACCGGAACACAGTAGTGCTTGCACACCCTACTGCTTGTCGCCAAAACAACTGGCAAAGTGGCGGTACCTACCTAGGCGAATTTTGCACAAAAGCTCTTTTTTTGGACCGGCTAATGCTGTTGGTCTCTACCGACCTTTACAGCGTAACCGGGCGGGAGGGCAGGCGCTTAAGGCGCCCAACCGTCAACAGTGGGAGGCAACTAGCACAAGGGCACCCCTGGGGTGCGAGCCTCGGTTTGGGCCGTTGCCGGGATAAGAGGATCGAGAAGGCTACGTCCACTGGAAGAGTGGACCCTATGGAAAGTCGCGACCGTTCTAGCTAACCTACGGGGGGTACGTCGACCTCGCCGGCGGGGTCGGTGTCTGATTGTGTTACGCTGGTTTACCGGTGCTAAAAGCGGTACCTGCGCCAGAAGGGCTAGACTGATCTGGTGATCCTAGCGCAGCCGACACAACGGCTGCTATAGGATCATCCGGATCGCTCAAGACGGGTTTTGGGTGGCGACGACGGAGTGTTGCACAAAAGCTCTACCACCTAGTAGACTTAGATCAAAATCCTTATTCTTACCAGTACATTTAAATTAAACATTGTACCATGGATTGATTTTTCAAGTGTAAACCCCACTTCAGGTATATCTATAAAGACACAAAAAAAAACTGAAAAACATAAAAAAAAGAATTAAAACTAAACTAAATTAACACAACTAAACCAAACTACACACTAAACACACACACTTTTAACTAAATTTTAAGAACTATAATATCTTTATAAACATTGTACGTTTATAAGTGTACATTTCACGCTATAATGGCTGGACCGGGTTTTTTTCTGCCGAGTTTAGTGGGAATCCTCATGGATCCCGCAGGACACGTGCCCATGGGTATGACCGACTGCGCCACTTCCGCCAATGGTGACCTATGGACTAAAACTTCCCCTCTTTCCTACAAATACTCCCCCGATGTTCTTTGGGACCTCTTTTATGGTGTTATAGAATTTACCTATAATATTATCCCGAAATATGAAAATTATATGAGAGATAGAAAGTCTGCATCTGCACTAAACCCCTAAACATAGGCATTTTACTAGGTGGTAGGACTTTTCTCCAAAGTTCGTCTAGGTAGGTACCACCGCTTTGCCTGTTATTCTGCCGCCAAGCAGTAGTGTGCAAGCAGTATTGTGTTCTGGTTTGGAGGGCATTGTAGCTAGTGAAATTACTGGGCAAATGAGACCGATCTGATCTCACGGTCTAGTAATCATATTACTGGACCATGTGATGTCTCAGGATGACGTGCGCAGTGCAGTATCACGCAAAAATTGTATGGGCCCTGAGTGACACTGCAATCTGTTACGGGCAGCCGCGACGCTTAACATCAGGCGAACGACTCGCTCGTCACGTTATATGTTCACATAAAAAAGGCAGATAAAGGCCTCCCCCATAGACGCTGCTTGTCTCGTGCATACAAGGACTTCCCGCGGTTTTGACGGTCGTCGGTCCATCCATATAATTGGACTCCCACCCTACGTCACGTCTTCCGAATCAAATAAAAAGATAAAAAACAGATTGAAAATTAATTTATTATTGTATTTACCGATATAACTTTTAGAATTAGCGAAGTGGCAGTGGGCAGGCCACATCATTCGTAGAACTGACAATCGATGGGGAAGAAAAGTTCTCCAGTGGTGACCATAATCCGGAAGACGCAGCATGGTATGGTCCCCCACTAGGTGGACCGACGACCTGGTCAAAACCGCGGGGAGCCGATGGATGCTGAAGACGAGCAGATGCTCAAAATGGCGCTCTATGGTGGGAGCCAATGTTCAGCAGTGGACGTCTTCAAGCTGATGATGATAACGATGAGTTTTTATTATAAATTAAATCATTTACCATCAATTCATCACACATCAGCAGCTATCGACGACTCGAGTCCCTAAAACGATTTTCCAAAAGTTCTCGGCAAAGCTATAGCCCCAATAAAGAGCATCGTACCGACAAAGATTGCTTATTTGCTCAAAAAAGTATGTCTGGTTACAGTTTTATTCATATTTAAATTACGTGTTTGCTTACTCCAAAATGTTCTGTGAGTAAATATAATTAAAAATAAAATTGAATTGTAATTTTGTCTCCGAATCATAAAAAGTATGAGACTAAAGGCATAGAAATATGGATATAAAAAGATCACAAAACATAAATTGCCAAGAATGATAAAAAAGATATGGAAGGGTTCTTTTATGCTGTCACAGTTTATTATTACAGTTTTTATATATTTATATAACTATTTGTATCACTGTTTGTTTAGTCTGCGTGACACTATGACCTAAATATGTTTGAAACGTCTGTAAAATGATTTAGATACTGAAGACAAAACTATAATTTTTTGTCTGTCTGTATCCAGGCGCGGATACAGAAATTACTTAAGAGCTCTTTCTAGGCCAAGCCTAAGCCACAGAATAGATATATAGTACTAGGCCAAAGCGGGGATGAGTCGGGGGGCCGAGCGGCAGGGGCGGTCTAAGTTAGAATGGTTCCAACGTGCAATACTTTAGGTAATTTATTACTACACTGAATATAATGGGTATTTTAAAAATCCACTATACATATTAAGCCCTCCATTATATTTAGTTCAACTACTACACAAAGTTTCATGATCTTATTTAAAGTATTCATTGAATAATCGCTGTTTATTTGTAGGGTTTGGAGGTAACTTTATAATTATTTTCTATCAAGAAAAGTTTAATGGGGGCGTCAATAGGGGGGCGCGTGCCTCCTGCGCCCCCCGCCTGTATCCGTGCCCGCGTCTCATCTTGGCTGCGCATCACGCTGAAACTACTAAAAGAATTCAAATGTAATTTGGCATGATTTGAGTTCATACTACTAGGTAGGACACTAGATACTTTATAACCCGAAATTCAGTAGCAGCAGAGAGAAGGGAGAGGGAAAATGATCGAAGAAAAAGATGAATGGATGACGGTTAATTTGGTAACATTCGCTGTGTCATCCATTCACCCTTTTCCTATCTTGGATACGGTTAGGGCGTAAAACTAATTAACACATGCGAAGCCGGGACGGGTGAACTAGTTAGAAATTAATACAATAATGTTAATTAAGTAATTGTTGATAGGTAAACCGTAACTTCCTCAAGTTTCGTGTAGGTATATTTCCCAATAAATTAGCATCATACGATTGGGAATAATTAAATCAACCAAAATGGGAGTTAAAGATTAGATAAAACAATGAGTCGAATGAATCAACCATTTTGCATTTAAGATGCAGCTTCTATTAAGGGCTTGTGCAAGGCCAGCGCGAATTCGAGTCAAAGCCACAGAATAGATGTATAGTACTAGGCCAAAGCGGGGATGAGCCAGGGGCCGAGCGGCAGGGGCGGTCTAAGTTAAACTGGTTCCAACGCGCAATAGTTTAGGTAATGTATTATTACACTGAATATAAAGGGTATTTTAAAAATCCGCTATACATAAGCCCTCCGTTATATTTAGTTCAACTACTACACAAAGTTTCATGATCTTATTTAAAGTATTCATTGAATAATCGCTGTTTATTTGTACGGTTTGGAGGTAACTTTGTAATTTTTTTCTATCGAGAAAATTTTATTAATTCGTGTTTTCACTATACATTTGCAGTAGCATTAGTCCTGAACTTTACCATATATTAATTTCAAAGTCATTGTTGCAACATTGTTGACAGGATACTGCTTCAAGCTAAGCCGTTTTAAGCAATTTGGCGTTGTATTGGCTCTTAAGGCCACGTACATGAAAGGACTTAACGAATATGAATTACGTTTTTATAAACTTCATTGATAACAATGACTGAACATTAAAATAATAAATAAATAATTATACACAAATTTATGGCTCGCGCACGAAAGGTTCCGTACCAATATCTATAAAAACGAGCAAAAACATCACGTTTGTTGTATGGGAGCCCCCTTAAATATTTATATTATTCTTTTTGTTAGTATCTGTTGTTATATCGGCAACAGAAATACATCATCATCTGTGAAAATTTCAACTTTCTAACTATCACGGTTCATGAAATACAGCCCGGTGACTGACGGACAGACAGCGGAGCCTTAGTAATAGGGTCCGTTTTACCCTTTGGGTACGGAACCCTAAAAATAGAATTAGTAGATCAAATCACCTATAAGTAAGCTAGTTTTCCCTGGTGTTTTGGTTTTGTTTTTTTTTGGTTTTGGTGGTTTCTAAAGAATCTATGTACCTAAACCTATACCTACCATACGCAGTGTATTCTGGCCAAGGAATTTATACACTACGTAACGGAAAGGTTCACTGATAGTTACAAAAAAATGTGGTCTGAAAGAAACAAACTATTAAGGACGTGTGTCTTGTTTTAGATTTCAAAATATATCCCACAACCTGGATTCGACGCTTTCTTAACATACACTGACAAGAAAAACAGATAAGTACATATCATAATGTGTTGCCGCTTATTAGTAAGTCTCTCTCTATAGACCGTATTTCCTTACAACTAAATTTAATTATCAAATAACGTTATTCAATTATTGTGATAAGGTGCAAAACCCTTTCTATTTTATCATTGATATGTGCTGGACCCATGCACAAATAAAACAATTAGTCTGTGCACAAACTAAGTAGGGACTTTACCTAAGTATAACTTTTGAGCCCCAAATTGCAAATATCTGATTATTTCATTACATATACTTCTCAATAATTAACATCTACTAATTCCCACACACTTCATGGCAATTTACTATCTCTGATAAGGGGTACAATCGCTTACTCCAATATAAGCCTGCCTACTCCTTTAAAAATTGATATAACGGAACACAAAATCCCCTTTTCTTCGTCTTTGAGGTGGTTGAAAGATCGTAAAAAGCGTTATATTTGTTTAACTGTGGACTTTCTAATCATAAAGCAATTATGCAAGTACTTAAAATATCGAAAAAGGTCGCAACATTAACGCAATATTTAGCACCATTATGAAAGAAAGGACGTTTTGTTTTTTTATTTTTTTCAACCTTTAAAATAGCAGAGTAAACAGAGAGCAGAATATCTGTTATGTCCGCAGTAAATTATTGCGCAAAATTATTTTATTGCGTTACCTAAATTTTGGGATCTCAAAGTAATTTTAAGTGCGACGAGCGTACCTTAAAGGGGTATAAAATCATAGAATAGGTAATTTTAGCAAACTCTTGCCTATAACGCTGGTTTATGAATACCCTTTTTCTTTTACATTGCTTATAATTTATTATACACGACACTAAAATTGGCATGCATATTAACAACTCCATACCTATCTATCCAGTGCCAGTAACATCATCTTATGTTAAAACTCTAGTCATATTCAACCAAAAATTAATTAAGTACTTTGCCATTAGTTACGCTAAACAAATAATAATTAATTCGAATATTAGTAAGACATTATAAAATAATTAGAGCATCGATAAGGCATTGACTTGGTCACATCATAATACCCTTAAAACAGACAACCGTGACGTGTATGTTCTTGAGTGGAGGGAGACCGCGAAATTGCAAACTAAGTGTTTAGGATACCCTTTTTTTTTTTTTTTTTTTTGGGGGAGGAAAATGCCCACGCATTCCCCTGCCAACACGGGGGTGGCGGCAGGGGATATGTGGGACTCGAACCCACTAAAAACCTCCCCATGAGCAGTCTACCGCCATGGTGGGGCGAGGTGGGGTCGCGTTCGCAGTCGAGCCATCCCGCCCCGGCGGTAGGCCCATTCGGGCCTTTTTGCGCCTTGGGATGAGTGACCTTGCTCACCAAGGCCACCCACCAGACTTGTGGGACCGTTCTATACGGCGGAGAGTCCCCCGACTCTCCACCAGTGGCCCCACTACGGAGGAGGAAGGAGGTGCGCAAAACGCCTCCTCCTCCCTCCCGTACGTCTGGATACCCTCCAATAGGTGGAACTATGATAGTCAGGTTCTCGAGTGCCAATCCATCTAGAGTTAAGTATTAATAATCAATCATATTATGTTATTTAAGTTGTTGAGGATAAATAAATTAATAAAGCTTTCAATACGACTCTACCTAAGTCTCGTCTATAGTATTCAAAGGGTATAAAGACAATTATACTTTACTTTCACTTAGCTTCTATTTAATTCCTTCCTTCCGACCTCCATCCTAATATTTTGTCAAATTATCTTAATCTTCAGAGATAATTTTATTGTTTTCGCAAATCGGATTACAGTACTTATGTTCTACGTATAAATATTGAAGTTAGAAGAAAAGTTCTTTAGATTTCGTGAGGCTTTGAAGATTTCTGCGTTTTTTCTGTTCCGAAAACAAGGCGGTCAGTTTTTCTTAATTTTGCGGGTAGTTGAAGATTTAATTTACCTATGCGTAACCTTATTTGTTTTGTGCCTGTGTTATGAAGGGACATGCCGTTGGTCTTAGGGTGGGTTTTTTGATTCGTAGTTAAAGTAACCAGTAGTTAAAAACGAACAAATAACCATTGGTAAGAATTTGTTAGAGTTTTAAACCGTTGCTTACTTTAAGTACTTATAGATCAAAAAACCTACCTTTAGGTCAAAGTTCGTCTAGGTAGGTACCACCGCTTTGCCAGTTATTCTGACGCCAAGCAGTAGTGTGCAAGCACTACTGTGTTCCGGTTTGAAGGGCATTGTAGCTAGTGATATTACTGGGCAAATGAGACTTTGTGACCTGATTACACAGTCTAGTAAACTGATTACTAGACTGATTATTACCTAAACTATTGCGCGTTGGAACCAGTTTAACTTAGACCGCCCCTGCCGCTCGGCCCCTGGCTCATCCCCGCTTTGGCCTAGTACTATACATCTATTCTGTGGCTTTGACTTGAATTCGCGTTGGCCTTGCACAAGCCCTTAAGCGGTACACGATTTGTAATTTTGTATGCATTTTTGCTAATACGCATACAAAATTACAAAATACATATCTACCTGAGTCGTCCATTGTTCAAAAGTGTGCCAATAATAGTAACATTTTGCTAAACAGAAGAAAACAAAAGACGATCGCCGTCTGCAAACTCAGAGGCATAATAGCGTTTTATGGCTGCGATTGGTTAGGTCACTTCATAAAGAACTAGCAAATAAACTAGCTGGATGCGCCAAATATCACGGGTTACTCCCTGACGCGTGGTTAATTTTAAGAGATAAAAAGTATCTTAGTCATTTTAAACATTCATGGTTAATAACATTACTAAAATATAGTTTATTCCCATATTGTTTTTGTCCATAACTTATTATCATCTACCCGCAAGATCTTCAGTTTATCCGTGTTCATGGTGCTTGCAATAGTACCGAAATATCGGCAACTCGAAACAAATAAATTACATGTTATATTACACTTCTATTCGCTAACTATCTCTAAATAACCGGCCAAGTGCGAGTCGGACCCGCCCACGAAGGGTTCCGTACCATTATCTATAAAAACGAGCAAATAATCATGTTTGTTGTATGAGAGCCCCGTTAAATATTTATTTTATTCTGTTTTTTTTAGTATTTGTTGTTATAGCGGAAACAAAAATACATCATCTGTGAAAATTTCAACTAACTATCACGGTTCATGAGATATAGCCTGGTGACAGATGGACAGACAGATAGACACAGCGGAGCCTTAGTAATAGGATCCGTTTTACCCTTTGGGTACGGAACTCTAAAAATCACGGTGATCCGTTGCTCCACTGCTGTGTGAATGAAGGACGAACCCAACTATAATATCAGTACATAATGATATTTATAACATTAAAAACCTTCAGAAACTCTCTAATTTTGAGAAAGCCATATTTTATACCCTTAGAAAGGGTAAAATAACAACCCTAAAATTAGGGAAAAGGCGTTAAATTGGCACCCAAAATTCCCAGAATTTCAAAAACTCTCTCCTAGCTTCGTCTTACCTACATTAACAAAAATGGATGCAACTTTTTCGCTAAACAAAAATCTTCAATGCTGCCAATAAAAAATGGCAAAACAACGAGCTGTAAAAACATTAAAAAAGCAACTACACTAAATAAACAACTACACTAAAAAAGCTCTAAAAATTGCGTCCTTTGAAATTATTTGCACAATGCCGCCTGTAATAAAAGAATTTAGGAAGACGTAGAGCAATGGTAGAAAAGGTACGAAAAATGGGAATATGTATTTGTATCTCTGCCTAATGGATTTCGCACATTGTCTATGTTTTATCTATTTTGTCACGCAAAATGATCGGAGTTTCTTTTTTTTATTGTTATATACAGGCAAAGAATTTGACCACTGTCTCACCTGATTGAAAGTGATGACGCAGTCTACGATGGTGCACGTTTCCCTTTGTTTGAGTATACCTGAGTAGTTTCATGTTACTTTTCTGCCATGACGACCTCTAGTAAAGATACTTGTCCAATGCTAGGTGTAGGCAATCGCATACCATTATCTCGATTAATAGCTCTTTAGCCTCCTAGCTCAGAAGGCTCAGATGGTGCAACAAATGGTCTCTCCCCGTTTTATGCCGTTTGCTTGCTCAAGAACTCTCTCACTAGAACATGACTTGCTACCAACAGCATTTGATTGGTTTGGCTTTCTGAATATAATCACACCACTCGCCCATCACTACTTATGTAACAGAATAAAAAATAGCACAAGCTATAATTATTTAGTTAATCATTGGTCTTCACCTAAGAACTTGATTATATCTGAAGATGTCCACTGCAGAACATAGGCCTCCAAGGCTGAGCGCTACTATGAGCGGCTACGTACTTGTCTCTTGCGTCCGTCGCGTTGGCTCTCCGCGACTTACCAGTACCTGTGTGGCTGCAGTCAACACAGGTAGATACTAAATTTTAAAAAATATGTTTTATTGAACAAACCTCGCATGTCAACGTAATGTTTAGAGGTGTAAAAGCAACGAAAAAAAGCGTACCCGCGTATGTATTTTTTACTATAATTAGTACCATCTGATACCTCATAACATGCCATGTTATGTTAGAGTAACGAATCGAGTAGTATTGCGTACGTGAAACAGTGAAGGTACCCATACTACGAAAATGCGAGTAACGAAATGCATTCGTGAGTAACGATTCGTTACTCGGTACTAGATGGCGCCCCCGTTACTCAGTAGTACCGAATAGGTACGGTTTGGGTACAGCTCTAGCGATAGTTTAAGCGGTTATTCTCTTTGGTAGTTTCCTGCATTGCCTAAACATCTGTATGTTCGTTAGGACTACATATTGATAAAAAGCTGTTATGTGTTGAAGGATATTTTCTTATCTAGTACCCTTAACCCTACATCCACAGAGCACGAAAAAGAAAATACGCTTCGGCTGCGAAGCGTCATATTTTTTAATGCTTTGTCCCTACCGCAAACCATTCATAGTAACCTTGAACTTGTGGACTTATTTTGATACTTGTAGTCGTATGATGCAGTTAGTGAAATTACTGGTGACGTGCGCCTAATCGACTAACGTCACGGGATGACCAACGCAATGCTTTCCAATAGAGCATGGAAAGTTTTAGGGTGCACATCGTCGTTTGTCACAGGCGTAGATGCTGACTACTAGGTGAAAGTGCATTAATACGGTTGTCATCCAATCACGAAAAACAAATATGACCAGGAAGTGTAAGAGAAATGTGGGTATGCGGCTAATTACCACTAATCAGGTACTCATAAGTGATAACCAACCAATTACCTACATCTAAAAGTACCCACAAAACAGATACGTTGAGATGTACTTAGAAAATTTACGCATTTAAGGGGGAACGTTTCACTCAGAGCGGGAAATTCAAATTTTCTTGCGTTTTTTGCCAATCATAGCTTAATTACTCAACGTGAACACATGAAAACTAATTTAACGTAAGTAAATATAATGTATCAACAAATTACGATTAAAAGTATCATCTAGATATCATTGGCTTAGCAACAAATGGGAATAAACAAATTTCGTCATAGCTTTTCAGTCTATTACCATTTGGCGCAAAACCAATGATATCTACGTGATATTTTTAGTTGTAATTTGTTGATACATTTTCAAAGTCGCTCAAAAGTATGTTGCTCAAAGTCGCGCAGCGAGCTATGCTCGGTGTTTCCCTGCGGGATAAGCTCCGGAACGAGGAGATCCGCAGGAGAACTAAAGTGACCGATATAGCTCTTAGAGTTAGTAAGTTGAAGTGGCAATGGACAGGCCACATCGCTCGTAGAACTGACAACCGATGGGGAAGAAAGTTTCTCGAGTGGCGACCACGAACCGGAAGACGCAGCGTAGGCCAGCCCCCCACTCGGTGGACCGACGACCTGGTGAAAGCCGCGGGGAGCCGATGGATGCAGGAGGCGAGCAGCCGCTCAAGGTGGCGTGCTCTGGGGGAGGCCTATGTTCAGCAGTGGACGTCTTCAGGCTGTTAATGATGATGATGATGAATGATGATACATTTTATTTATTTGCGCAAAATCAGTTGTCATGTAATCACGTTGAGTAATTAAGCTATTATTGGCAAAAAACGCAAGAAAATTTGAATTTGCTGCGCTGAGTGAAACGTTCCACCTTAAGGGCTTGTGCAAGGCCAGCGCGAATTCAAGTCAAAGCCACAGAATAGATGTATAGTACTAGGCCAAAGCGGGGATGAGCCAGTGGCCGAGCGGCAGGGACGGTCTAAGTTAAACTGGTTCCAACGCGCAATAGTTTAGGTAATTTATTATTACACTGAATATAATGGGTATTTTAAAAATCCGCTATACATAAGCCCTCCATTATGTTTAGTTCAACTACTACACAAAGTTTCATGATCTTATTTAAAGTATTCATTGAATAATCACTGTTTATTTGTACGGTTTGGAGGTAACTTTGTAATTTTTTTCTATCGAGAAAATTTTATTAATTCGTGTTTTCACTATACATTTGCAGTAGCATTAGTCCTGAACTTTACCATATATTCATTTCAAAGTCATTGTTGCAATATTGTTGACAGGACACTGCTTCAAGCTAAGCCGTTTTAAGCAATTTGGCGTTGTATTGGCTCTTAAAAGCGAGTGCACAGCTCAGTGGTATAGCACATGCGACTTTCAAGCCGATGAACTCTAGTTCAAATCCCGTTCGGCTCCACACAAACAACTTAAATAACAAAGTCAAAGCTCAAAGTGGCGCTCTTTGGGGGAGGCCTATGTTCAGCAGTGGACGTCTTCAGGCTGTTGATGATGATATAATTTTTCGCTATAGTTAACATAATAGCAATGCAATAAGAATTATCAGTGCCCGACAATATAGAGATCCTAATGTGATCAATAATTATACATATACTTACGTCCTATGAATTATTAATTGATTAACCAATTTATATGTATATTACCTACTAAATAACGTGCTGACAAAACTGCAAATCAATCGATTAATCGCTTAAAATAGTATGAATAACCAATTTATCAAAACAGGTTTAACATAAATAACCTAATTAATAAATAATACATATTAACATTAAACACCTAATTTAGATTCACGACAATACATATAAATTGATGATTATATGTATCTATATACATAATATAACCATCAATTTATATAACAGTATCAAGTTAGTTTCTTGTCAGCATCATCATCATAATCGGCGTGAAGCCGTCCACTGCTGAACATGGCTCCGCCATAAAGCGTCATATTGAGCGGCTGCTTGCCTCCTGCATCCTTCGGCTCCCCGCGGTCTTGACCAACCAGGAGGGTTTTGGTCACGGACCTTCTATTGCAATGCAATGGGAGAAACATTCCAAATTTGAAAACTCCAGAAAACAATTTTTTTATTTTTTTTGTAAAATGCACATAAACTGCGTATTGAAACTGTCAAATTCATATCAAGTACGGCACTATAAGCACAAGAGTTCAAGCACTTTGGCGTTCAAAAGCGAATGAAGCGATAGTAGCTCAGTTATAGTCATCTTGGCCTGTGTGAGCTATGGATCGTGGGTTCGAATCCTGCAATGGGGTTGAGCTTTCGATGAAGGAAACTTCATGATTATAGCAATGATAATGGCTTCATCACTTGTTGATGATGATGATGACACTATTTCCTAATATTTTTTAAGGGTAAAGTGCTCTTATTTATTAAACTAAGGGTGGGTTTTTTAATCCGCAGTCTTCTTCTTCTCGTGTAGGCAAGTGGTCAGCCCTAGTGTCAGAATTTTTAGGCCGCCCAAAGGCTTCTGACTTGGCTTAACGACTATTGTCTTACGTCAACAGCCGGGACCGACGGTTTAACGTGCCCTCCGCAGTACGGTAGCGCTCGGTTGTAAATACCAATTTTTGCTGTAGCGGTCACCCATCAGAGTAGTGACCGCAGCGAACGTTGCTTTACTTTACCGATCGGTTAGAAACGGCTAGTCATACTTAGCTATGAGCGCTACATCCGCAGTTAAGGTAACCAATGGTTAAAATCTATAACTTTTGACCATTGGTTAGAATTTGTTAGCATTTTTGACCATTAGTTATTTTAACTATGGATCAAAAAACCCACCCTAACTACTAAAATAATAGTAACTACTACTACATGCTAGGCACTATAGCTACACTACCTACTACGAAGAACATTTGGACTTTATACTAGCCGCGATGACCTATAGACAGTCTGAATGCACCCGCCTACTACGTAGGTAGCGTATATACCCTTAGAGTATAGACTAAAAGAATAGAGAGACCATCAAAACGACATTATATTTGTACTGCTCACACGTATCGCTACGTCAGTGGCGAAGGAAAGAAACAACATATAGTAGTTAGCTACGCTTGCGAAAAGTCACCGTACCATTTTTTTCGACTTGCTTTTAGTCTATACTTTAAGTATATACCCAACATGCTGGCAGTATTGCCCCGTTGAATTCCAATGCTGATTCGTTGAGCAAAAGAAGTGCCAGGATTAATGATTTTTCAGTCTAAAAATCTGTTGCCAGCACTAAACTTAGCAGTACCTATGCTCCAGCGCCTCAGTTGAGTGAGCTCCCAACCCACAGGCGAAGCGTGTCGCCACCTTCATCAATATTATTACTTAACAACTGGAGAAATATGTCAAATGGTGCCCTGTCTCACATATCCCTCTGGCAAACGACTATAGTATGTTTCAAATCCTCAGAGAAACTCGTGCATTGCTCCCCCGGTATTATGTTAGCCCTGAAAAAAGCGACACTATCGCTTTCCATACAATTATGCATCGCTTCACTGTCGTTTATGCGTCTACCGCGTTTCCTGGTACAAGGAAGTGTGCGAGACATGTTCAATCAGCGGCGCTTAACCTGTTTAGGCATGTTTCAATGTCGAGTTTCTCAGAGGATTCAAAAATATAAAGCGACCCAACAAAAAAATAGGTTGAGAGTTGCTGCAATTCACTCAAAAGTCAATGTACGAGTTTCTCAGGGGATTTGAAACATAATATAGCTCGTCACACCATTCATTAACATTAAAAAAAACTTTCTTGTAGTAACAAAGAAAGAATCAATGGAAAAAGGAAAAAGAAAGGGAGCGCTTCGGAGGGCACGTCGTAAAACAATATCGTCAAACCTAGTCAGCAGCCCTTGAGCGGCCTTAAAATTATGACAGTTCTGAACTGTGCCTACACGATAAGAGAAGAATACAGGAGTAAAATCTGCGGTTTAGACCAACGTAATCCCGTACACACAGAATTGTTCTTAGAAACTTTGAAGCAGATTAAAAATCAAAGTAAAACAGCGTACTAAAAACACCGCCAAGTCATTTACTACGGTCGAAGGATTAGCTACTGTTTCTGTTTATTTAGACCCCACATTTATCAACACCCGCATATTTCATTCAAAATTCCTGTACGTAATCTTTTAATTCCATTTACCCGATATTTTGAACTGTACAACTGCATCACCTATTGCAAAAATTGGACGTTTTCAGAATATGCAGTCATAATATTTTTATGATTTTTATCCGTTTAAATAGCCTCCGACTATTCGATATAATCCTTGCAGGATCATTCCCTATTTTACAGAAAGGCCATTTTGGATTTCGTTAATATTACAAAGTGCTTTTGAAACAATGGACGCGGTGCCACTTTTATGGATTAATTTATTGCATTAATCTGTGGGGCGAACTTCTACAAATGATAGTAGGATTTTATATATTATTTGCTAAAATATACTCATGTACCTATACATTTTTTATTTTTATGCGATGGAATGACGTGACGCCCATAACAGTTGCAGTGTCACTCGGAACTTTAAAACAATAAAGTTTCGCGTGACACTGCACTGCGCACGTCATCCTGAGACATCACACAGTCTAGTAATCAGATTACTAGACTGAGTGATCAGACCATAAAGTCTCATTTGCCCAGTAATTTCACTAGCTACAATGCCCTTCAAACCGGAACACAGTAGTGCTTGCACACTACTGCTTGGCGGCAGAATAACTGACAAAGCGGTGGTACCTACCTAGACGAACTTTCCAGAAAAGTCCTACCACCTAGTATATGATAGCCTATGTGGTGTGGTGGTCGAGCAACGTTGGCTCATAACCCGGGAGACGCGGGTTCGTCTCCCACTGCAGAACAAGTATTTGTGCACATGAAAATAAAGCGCGAATACTTGTTCCGTGTCTGGGTGTTGTGGGACCATGGTCCTCGTAGTTCCTGGATTCTTAGATACAGGGAATCCTAGTTAGGGTCCAGGATCTATGTGATGTATGTGATCGCTGGGCGTTATTTATTTATTTTCTTTATAAAGTAAAATTTTGCAAAATTATTAAATGAAAATAATAAATACCTACCAGGAATATTAATATTAATTTAAAAGTACCTAAATAATAACACTGTTTTCCCATATTTACAACTCTCACTGACCGATAATGAATTAATTGGACTTTTCCTCCCGTTTCTTTGATGTAATATTGGTAGCTTGCATAAAAATATGTAAGCGTCTTTCAAAATAGAGGACAGGTCTTATTCTTATTCTACATGGGGGTGATAAGTCCTGCACTGAAGTCCTGCTTGGGGTGTATTGTGCATTTCCCCACTGCCAGCATCTACCCGAGCCATCCCAGCCCAATAACGGAGCGTGGCTCTAGGCTGCTGCTCCAGAGTGGCACTGATGTTGGGTGTTGGAGTGATGATGATGAGGCTTCGATATTTATAAAAGCTTTGTAAAGGTAAGATGTATGTTTTAGGTTTTGATAATTGGTGGTGTAATTTGATTGGTTGTAATAATGAGTAGTAGAGGGTAGGCCGAAGATCTGGTGAAAGCCTATGTTCATCAGTAGACGTCTTCCGGCTGTTGATGATGATGAGACGTAGCCGTGCTTGCCAAACTTAGTAACGTAGAAGGGTGTTGAAGCACTACGTTTGACATGTACCTACGTCTCATCATCAACAGCCTGAAGACGTCCACAACAACAACTGTACCAAACGGCCAACCAATAAAAAAATCATAGGGTTTCGGGTCCGATGGCCTAAAACCTAACCTAACCAGAATACCTCATAACTAAACTGATATACACAATTCCATTTTCAATAAAGAAGGCAAACTTTACAGTTTGTATAAGGGAAACGGTAATAAACGAATGCCGCATGCTATCTCTACATCTATAATAGCTCTTTGCGGTAATTTAATAATTTTAATTATCATCACGTAACCGGTTTTATTACTCCATACTAATATATCCTAGAGAGAGCGAGAGAGAGGAGATCCGCAGAACTAAAGTGATCGATATAGCTCTTAGAATTAGCAAGTTGAAATGGCAATGGGCAGCCACATCGCTCGTAGAACTGACAACCGATGGGGAATAAAGGTTCTCAAGTGGTGACCACGAACCGGGAGAAGCAGCGTAGGCCACCCCCCTACTAGGTGGACCAAAGATCTGGTGAAACCCACGGGGAGCTGATGGATGCAGAAGGCGAGCAGTGGCTGTGGGTCATGTGGAAAACGGACAAGCTACAGGCCAAACCGTGGGCACCTCTGTTTAATATTTAATATTTCAATATCCTGGATTATTCACCACTAATTAACTATTGTCACAAATTGGTATTGTATGAATTAGTCATATGTAATCTATAATGGCTTCATCAATTGAGAGTACGAGGTTATGCCAAGTTGCTATGCAAATATTTTCCTGTGGACTTGATTGGGATGGTGAGCTGTTGAATCAATAATCATTTCAAGCTGAGAACTTCAAAGTTCTCGAGTGGCGACCACTAGCTGGAAGACGCAGCGTAGGCCACCTACTAGGTGGACCGACGATCTGGTCAAAACCGTGGGGAGCCGATGGGTGCAGGTGGCAAGAAGCCGCACAAAGTGGGGCTCTACGAGAGACGCATATGTTCATCAGTAGCGGTCTTCAAGCTGATGATGATTATAATATTAAAACGCTGTTAAAGAAATTCAATAGTTTATCTATTTTCAATATCTATCTATACATACATATAATAAAACTGTAGCTGAGCTAAATCTGTACATTGAGTAGATTGCATTACACTTCTTAATCGATATATAAATAGGAATCGTTTGTCTGTCTGTCTGTCTGTAAATTTGAACACGCATCACGCTGGAACTGCTGAATGGATTTCGAAATTCAGTGAGGTTAAGTATAGCTAGTTTTTCAGAATAACATTTAAGATACTTTTTGTTTTTTAATACGGCTAAGTGCGGGCTGCACGAAGAAACAAAGGTGAGTTTTTATGCATGTATTTTTCATTTGTATATTATTTTCCATTTACCTTCCTTATACTCCTCCTATCGAAGGGAAGAGAGAAAGAAAAGGGAATCTGTCCATTCATCCTTTCCCTATCTTTATTCCTTTCGCTTTCGTCTTCCCATGAACAGTGTTAGAACGTAAAACTGATTAACCAGTGCGAAGCCGGGGCAGGTCAGCTAGTTGATTAATAAAAACGATAGCCAGCTCGATACCAAATAAAAGAGGTATTTCCCAAAGCAGGAAAACTATTACAGATTTTGTCAATACACTATTTTATACATTACACATTACTATGACTAAATAACTTACCATATTGAGTGTTGCATTATGATTAATGGCGTGGTTAACATATAATGATTGTAGTAGTAAGTAATTAATTAAAACAATTTAATTGAATATAGTAGGTCTAATTTAGTCGTTTTAATAATATTTAATTTAATTACGCCTGTGGTTTTAACCACAGTTAACACTTTATATTGAAGAAAGAAAGAGTACCTGAATCCTATTTCCACATAATATAATATGGCCTTGGCTGGCCTCATAGCTCAGTGGGTAGTATCTCTGCCTTCTGAAATGTAGGTTGTGGGTTCGATTCCCACTCAGGACAAGCATTTGTGTGATGAACATCGATGTATGTTCTGTGTATGGGTGTTAAGTTGTATTCTATGTAGTTATGTATTTACAAACAAAAAAAGTATCTGAGTATTGTATCAGTTGCCTGGTTCCAAAGATTATAAAGCCCGTTGATAGCTCGTGAACATAATTTCTCATACAAACACGACTCACCTGCGTGGGCAGGGCACGAGGTAACAAAACGAGATAAAGCTATACGAAATTACAAAGGACAGAGCAGGATGGAACAAAAGACATCAACGGGTTCCCGTGATTTGTATGTAAATAGTAGTTGAAATACACTACTAATTTTCGTATGAGGGGAAGTTGTATCATTGGTCAACTGGATTTATAGCTTTGCTTAGTTTGGGACTAGATGGCGCTGTGTGAAATGTCCACACATATTTATTTAATTACATAATAGTACTACCTACTGATAGTAGTAGTCGCTCGTGTAATTCTGGTAGCTCGCCGCTGCAAGTTAGATTGGGAGCCGACCCGAATAACAAATGGGAAAAGGCAAACAGGATGATGATGAATAGTACTACCTACCTACTGTTGTACTATTGTGTATTCTGGTAATGAACAGTTTTATCGCATCAAGCGATCCCTTCCAGCTAACCCTCCTACTTTTATGCCTGAGTCAAGTAGTAGGTAGTAAACATTTTAAAAATACAGGAAGTAATATCCTGTTGCTACTTGTTTAGTGTATTTAAACCTTTTAACTGGGTATCAATATCAACCCTTATAATCCTGTTAAAGTGCCACCGCATCCATTGTTTTCAATAAGTCTCTGGCCACCATCAGCTTCCCACCGAAAAATAATAAAATGTTTATGATTTACGACTTCTGTTCCTTAGAATCAGATTGACGCTTTGTTATTTTGTGAAGAGATTACAATGTATTTAGACGGATTAAATGGCATACAATACCACAGATGACTAATTTAGTTATACATAATAATACCACTACTAGGTGGTAGGACTTTTCTGCAAAGTTCGTCTAGGTAGGTACCACCGCTTTGCCAGTTATTCTACCGCCCAGCAGTAGTGTGCCAGCACTACTGTGTTTCGATTTGAAGGGCATTGTAGCTAGTGAAATTACCGGGCAAATGAGACTTTATGACCTGATCACTCAGTCTAGTAATCTGATTACTAGACTGTGTGATGTCTCAGGATGACGTGCGGCAGTGCAGTATCACGCGAAACTTTATTGTTTTAAAGATCCGAGTGATAATGCAACTGTTATGGGCGGCCATATTGCTTAACATCAGGTGAAAGACTAGCTCGTCACGTCATTCAATCGCATAACAAAAAAAAAAGTGCGCCAACCGAAGTGGGCTTGCCCTTGTTACTGCTACACACTTCTAAATTAGACTAGAACCATATTTTTTTTTTATCAACGATAGGCTAACATTTGACCACGGTCTCACCTGATGGTAAGTGACGACGCGGTCGACGATGGAGCATGCTTGCCTAGAAGATACCGGTTCACTCTAGCCTTAAAAACTATATTTTAAGGTCTTTCCATCAGCCTAAGATAACTGGAACTGCCTTGCAGCATTACCCGCGCATCACCCTTTTTCCCGTGGGAATTCATAGTCTGGATGAAATTAAACGTATTCTATTTTGATCTTAGCAGAATAAGTATAAGTTTATTTCTCAACAGAAATGAGTTATAAAACGGTTTTATTATTATATTATAGGGTAGATATCTTATCGAGTTAACAATGTTTTGATTATATATAGTGTGTAGCTTATATGTAACTCTTCAGATTCAGATTCAGATTCAGATATTTTATTGCTTCCATAGTGTACATAGGTGGAATAAGTATAAAATTATTTAAGTAGGCTCATTATGGACCCCGTCCATCGTTCGTCGTTTGCAATAAAATGTACGATGTAATTAAATATGTACCTATGTAATAAACCCAATGTAACACCTCATGGTCACGTTGAGAACCAAGCTAGGAAAAACCTGTGTTATGGCCTACAACGTTTCCCCTAGCACAATAATCAATCTGTGCAAAGTTCCATCTAATTAATAATAATTAATAGCGCCTAACGATCACATACTTAGAACCGGGATCCTAACTAGGATTCCCTGTATCTAGGGACCCAGGAACTACGAGGACCATGGTCCCACAACATCCACACACAGGACAAGTATTTGCGCATTTTTTCCTGTGCACAAATACTTTAAAGTACTAATTGTCCTTTTTTTTTATTCGTATCAAATTTTACATGGGCTTACGTACTAGCATCAGTAAACCTTGCAGAAGTTTGTCTTGGCGCTAGGGGTCCTCTAAGAAGCTAGAAAATTAAACTAATAATTCCTGTCGCAGGAATTCACGAGCTGACCTGCTCAACCACCACACCACAGAGGCTGTTAAAGCCACACATACCAACAAACAAACAAACGTGCATAATTGTGAGTGTGTGCTCCGTTTACAGACTGCTACTGTTAGTGAGGTTGGTTCAAGCGTTTCCTTTACCGTCAAAATGCAGCTATTTTAGTACATTCTATAGAGTTCTTTAAAAACTTACAAGAGACATTTTCCCCAACCTAATAAATATCACATCATATCTTAAGAGGACCATCCTGTTATTTAAAAATGTTATTGCCGTCGCTCTGCTGTCCACACGTATGATAGAAAGAATAGAGCCCATGAGTGAATTTACCTGCGTTTCGGGCGCCAATGGTTTTCACCCTCTGAAACTTAACAAAAACTTTTGATTTTGGTGTCAATCGTTTGGATAGATTATAAACTACGTTTGGATTGATTGTACGTTTGATTTTTTTTTTTAAATGTTTGGTGTTCTAATTACAACTACTTTCCTTCGTTATAATTTTGACAACAAAATCCGTAAATTTAGCTGGCTATAAATACGAAGATATTGTAAAAACTTAAAAAAGGAAGTCGTACGAGTATAGTTTATTTACTGGGTAGACAATATATAAAAAAATCATCAAAATCGGTTAACATTTAGAGGTGGAAAAGCGTTGGCACTTTTTGTATGGACAAGAGGAGGGGTATACGCTTCTCTTAAATTAAATATACTATAGATACACAGTCTGTATGAAAATCAAACTTCAAAACATAGTCCAACAGCGATTGTCGAATTTTAATAATGAACCTTAGCACCCTGTAATAGCGTTATAAAATAATTAATTGGAGGTCTGAATCAAAAAATAGCTCATAGTAGGTACTTAAAGGCTTGCGAATAGGGCGGGCCACATCGCAACGCAAACCTACCCTACGTCAATTTCGTACATTTTATTTTAACTATCGCTCACTACATATATACACGAAGTTGATTTTTTTTTATGTGATTGAATGACGTGACTAACTAGTCGTTCACCTGATGTTAAGTGATACGGCCGCCCATAACAGTTGCAGTGTCACCCGGAACTTTACAACAATAAAGTTTCGTGCGATACTGCACTGCGCACGTCATCCTGAGACATCACCTAGTTTAGTAATCAGATTACTAGACTGAGTGATCAGATCATAAAGTCTCATTTGCCCAATAATTTTACTAGGTGGTAGGACTTTTCTGCAAAGTTCGTCTAGGTAGGTACCACCGCTTTGCCAGTTATTCTGCCGCCAAGCAGTAGTGTGCAAGCGCTGCTGTGTTCCGGTTTGAAGGGCATTGTAGCTAGTGAAATTACTGGGCAAATGAGACTTTATGATCTGATCACTCAGTCTAGTAATCTGATTACTAGACTGGGTGATGTCTCAGGATGACGTGCGCAGTGCAGTGTCGCGCGAAACTTTATTGTTTTAAAGTTCCGGGTGACACTGCAACTGTTATGGGCGGCCGTGTCACTTAACATCAGGTGAACGACTTGCTCGTCACGTCATTCAATCACATTAAAAAAAAACTAGCTACAGTGCCCTTCAAACCGGAACACAGTAGTGCTTGCCACTACTGCTTGGCGGCAGAATAACTGGCAAAGCGGTGGTACCTACCTAGACAAACTTTGCAGAAAAGTCCGACCACCTAGTAAAATATAGGAATACACTACATAAAATATACGAAATTGATAAAGGAATATTTTTGTTTGCGATGCGTTGCGATGCGGCCCGCCCTTGCGCGAGTCTTTACCAACGTTTTTTTTTTTTTTTTTTTTTATTGGCAACTGATCTCTCTTATTGAGCGTGAGAGATATTACTGCCAGTGTCGAGTAGCAAATTTTTTTTTTTTTTTTTTTACCAACGTTCTAGCCGTGCGGCGTGAGAATTTAAGACTACCCCATCTCTTCCCGTGGGTGCCGTAACAGCTGGCCAAAGGAATATCTAGGAAATGAGCAGCATTCTCTTCAGTCAACATTATAATTTACTGCGATCACCAAGACACCTGCCAAGCGTTGTGTGCATAATGCAGGAGGCCTATGTTTAGCAGTGGGTAAATATAGGGTAGATCCACGATTGCCGCCTTGAAAACGGCACCGTCAAAACAAGGCATATGCCTTGTTTTTCCTCTCAGTCACGTGTGACCGCGCCTAATGAAAGTGATGTAACAAAAATTCTAGGTCTGTGGATTTAACTCACATATTATTGTTGTCAAGTGATATTGCCGTTTAACAATCCATTAAAGTCACGTGCAAGTCTAGCCTTAGAGACACGCCCAGACTGAAAGAAAACAAATACAAAGTCTGCTTACCTAATTTCTAAAAACTGTGGCGCCTTATATTCAGCAATAGAAAGATAATGTTTACATTAGAAATGTAACGGTTGAGGCAATTTGAAATAATTTCTGATAGAATGTGTACATATGTGACACAATTAGTTTCGTCAGCACATGTGTGGTGGTGATAGACACGTCTGCTTTTTGGTATGTCGTAGGAATAAAGAATACTACGGTACTTCTTGAAAGGCTTATCTTTATTTACAGAACACCAACAAATAACGAACTCGAACGAGCATAGCTCGAGCTATGCTTGAGCGAACGAGCTATGCTCGGAGTTTCCTTGCGAGACAAGATCGGAAATGAGGAGATCCACAAAAGATTTAAAGTCACCGATATAGCTTTGAGAATTATCAAGTTGAAGTGGCAGTGGGCAGGCCACATCGCCCGCAGAACTGACAACCGATGGGGAAGAAAGGTTCTCGAGTGGCGACCACGATCCGGAAGACGCAGCGTAGGCTAGCCGCCCACTAGGTGGACCAACGACCTGGTCAGAACCGCGGGGAGCCGATGGATACAGGGGAGCAGCCGCTCAAAGTGGCGCTCATTGGGGGACCCCTATGTTCAGAAGTGAGCGTCTTCAGGTTGGTGATGATGATGATGATGATTAACAAATAACGATGGCCACTAAAAAACTTAGAAAACTCAAACAATTTATTGCAAATAGGGTAATATTACTATTAATCAAAAATCAGTTAAACTAAAATATACAGTTTATGATTGTTCTAAGCATATATTAAAATTACAAAGAGCGTAACTAATGTCAAATATAACAAGTCTATTACAATAAATGAGTTTCAAAAAAAAGTTCTTTCCCACTACTAGTGCAAGCAATCCGGCACAATGCACAAAAGAAGACCTCGATCCGAGGCTTTGATTACGCCTGTAAAGAAAAAGCCACAAGAAATAAAAAAAATCACTGAAACCATTAAAGAAATTTTTTGTTCTTCATTTTTCCAATTATTTTAGATAAAATTTCTAAGTAGGTAAGTAGACAGATTAGATGCATTTTTTTAAAAAAAATTAGTAAATGTTTTTATATATATCGTTTGGCGTTATTTATTTATTTAAATTAGTTATAATCTTTATTAAACAATAATATTTATTAAAATATATAAATAATTTAATATGATTATTTACTACTAATGCAAGTAGAATTTTTAACGTACGCACTTTTGCACTATAAATAATTTAATTTCATTATTTATTAATTTTACTAAAAGTTCTACTCTGAATGGGAGGTCATACTGCGAAAGCATTTTCTACCAGTCATCCTCATAATTTGTAGGGCATTATTCTGACTTGAACAATGGTGAGTCATTTGAAGCCAACGGAAAAACACGCTAAATGACCGCGTTTCATGAAGTGTCTCTAGCCGGTTCGCGAAACGCCTAGGTTTCGATATAAGTCAACTACACGAGTTGTACCTATGTATATTGTATAAACAATATCATTCTTATTGTATGTATATTTAGGTACTTAGCACTCGGGTATGGGTTAGGTAATTTTGATATGTATAGGTATAATGCAATCATTGAATTGCCCATGTGACCTACTTTTGAAATATGTTATGGCACACTCATTTTTCTTTATTTAATCTCTTTTAAAAGCTATAACGAGATAAAAAATAAATAATAAGAAAACTTTTGAATAAGTACTTAGTTTAGATTTAATTTAGTTTTAGTAATTGTATTTTGTATTTATATATATTTATATGTTATATAATTATAACTGTGTTGTATATATTCAACTAAATTAAATAAAAATAGATACTTATGTATTAGCAGAAATAATAATTATAATAAATAAAGTAAAACTTTTTAGTAATTTTAAGGAGGATAAATACTTTTACTTTTTGCTTATAGGCAAAGCATTTGTCTTGTACTTAAGAGTCTTCTGAAAATAAAAATACCTGACTACAAACATATATTTTTTAAGTAGGTAACAATAAAATATTGTAATAGGCTTGCTATATAATATTAAATATTAAGCACTTTCTAATTTTATATGCTTAGTACAATAACTTAAATTAAGTATTTTAGGTAGGTAATCTCATTTTGAAATTAAATATGCTAAAAATAGCCTATTTCTACCTACTTCTACTAGGTGGTAGGACTTTTCTGCAAAGTTCGTCTAGGTAGGTACCACTGCTTTGCCAGTTATTCTGCCGCCAAGCAGTAGTGTGCAAGCACTACTGTGTTCCGGTTTGAAGGGCATTGTAGCTAGCGAAATTACTGGGCAAATGAGACCTTTCGATCTGATCTCACGGTCTAGTAATCTGATTACTGGACTGTGTGATGTCTCAGGATGACGCGCGCAGTGCAATGTCACGCAAAACTTTATACTTTAGAGTTCCGAGTGACACTGCAATCTGTTATGGGCAGCCGTGGCGCTTAACATCAGGCAAACGACTCGCTCGTCACGTCATCAATTTTTTTAATTTTTTCAAAATTAAAAAAATTGCATTGAATTGAATTGAATTTTGCATTGAAATTATTTGCCTTTGACTTTGATTATAAACCAAACACCGCGTAGTTTTCTAATAATGACTTATTTTTGTGACCCTATTTTTGGTCAGGAATTAGGCCCTGCCAATTTACGAACTTGTAGATTTAGGTAATAACTTCTATGGATAAAAATAATATTTTGTAATTTTTACGTAAACATATAAATACATTTAGTAGAAATAACGAACGAAAAAAAAAACCAAATAACATCATATTTTAATAGGTATCTGTAATAAATGTTTAATTTGATTATTATCTTCCGCAACATGTGCCAACTGGCAGCATGGCATTTTTTATCTTTTTTATTGCAAAAAATCGTAAGGGCGGGGGCGCGAGCGCACCCGGCTGAAACTTCCAAATTCAAAATGCGAAAAAAATTCACGAGCGCCCGAGAACTGGTTATAAAAGGAACACACGTGGTCTCAGCCGCCAGTCGTAAGACAATCTCTAACGTGAGCGCACGTCGCTCTGAACGGTCCGCGCGCGCATCGTAAATAACATCGATATTATTTCAAGTTCAAGATACAATTTTACAACATGGATATCAAGGTTTTGGATCCCACCGGCGTTTACTGAAACAGATTTGGATATTGACCTCAGATCTGCCTAACTAGAACGAGTTGAAGTTTTGAAGAAATTTCGGAGAAAATTATTTTCCTGAAGAAATTTTATGAAAGCTGCCAAAATGTTCGGACTGGATCCCACCGGCGTCTATTGATTTTTGAAGAGTGTTGAAGATTAGATTTTATCGAAGCTAACATCAAAATCAAGATGTTTGTGCTAGACCCAACCGGTGTCTACTAAATCTGAGAATTTTGAAGAATTTTCCCGGAAATCCAGCAAAATGTTTGTGCTCGACCCCACTGGAGTTTACTGAAAATTTCACAGAAGATTCAGAAAAGTGCATCAAAATGTTCACTTTAGACCCAACTGGAGTGTATTAAGAAAAAAGACTTTTTAGTGTTAATGTGTTTAAACAGATCAAGATGCTGAATCTTGATCCAACAAATGTGTATTAGATAAATTAGTATTATTTTCAAAAACTCCTCAAAATGGCTTACGGCTTAGACCCTACCGGAGTTTATTAAGTTACTTCTAGTAACACACTTCCTCATATTTGCTCCACATCAAAAATGATACAGCAATGTTGTTGCTCGTCAAATCGCCATAAATTAATTTCAATAAGTAGACAAGTGTCGTCGAATAGGAAAAAAAGGAAATTATTTAGCGAAGTGGATACAAAATGAATTGTGAAATTAGTTTTAGTAACCAAAGACTGTCGAATGTCTGTACGGAACAATGGCTGTTCAGCATTTACTCGTAGTTATTCCCTCAGCCTGGCTTCTAGAGCTTTCTCCATTTTATTTTCATAGAAAAATATAGACAAATCTCTTCGAGCGATGTTATGGGTAGTAAACTTCAAACCCGGCGGTATGTCCGCCGCAAGACTAAAGGACTTTGCGTTCTTTTAATTTATTAAAGTTACCTTAGATTTAAGTAATTATTTATTTAACTAACACTATCAGTTTTAAAGTAACGATTGTTATTTTGTATCCTGATGTAGTTTTCCTTCGTCTACGAGGAGGTTTCTTGCATTTCTTAATTGCATTTCTTTTGACTTTGTTATACTCTTGTATATTATAAGACTGTTAGATATAATAGCTAAATGTTGCTGATTAGGTAATATTGAAATAAATATGTTATAAAATATATTTAACACATTTTTATTATGACCCCCTTTCCATTATTTTTAATTAGGAAGCAGTTTAACAACAATGACTTAGACGGGATACTTAATAGTAGCAGCGTAGGCCGGCCCCCACTCGGTAAATCAACGATCTGGTGAAAGCCACGGGGAGCCGATGGATGCAGAATACGAGCAGCTGCTCAAAGTGGCGCTCCTATCCTATGTTCAACATTGGACGTCTTCAGGCTGTTGGTGATGATTATGACTTGTTAGTACCTATACCTACATGTACTTGACAAATCTTATGGATAAAATATTAGGCATTATTTTCAAAGTAAGCTATTTTATGATATTATTAAATTAAGTTGTCAGTATGACTAAGGTTTTGATTTGAATTTTTTTTTAAACGGGCAATGTGCCTTTATTACCTACTCAACATAACTACTACAATACTAAAAACTAAACTAAACTAGCTACACTACCTACTACAAAGAACTCTGGACTGTATAATAGCCACGATATTATACAGCCTATATGCTTTGAATAAATTCTGATTAATAAAGTATATTTTTACGAAGTAAATAATGTTACAATAAATATTGTCTTTCGCCTGATATTACATACATTAATTTCAAGGTAAGTATGAAGTTCTACACTCCAAATAGGTAATTGTACCTAGATTCATAATAGTTAGTTGATAAAAAATGATCTGTAAACTAAAAGGCCTGCTTGAGCTGAGTTTGAAAGAAATAACTCGGCGTCATCTCTTCGCTTATGGAAAAGATTTTTGTAAGTATAGTTGTGTATAAACTCAAAGTAGCAAATATGGTGTAAATTAAGAGTAACAAAACAATTAAATTTTTAAACACTACATACCTTAATTATTTGTTTTAAGCTGGGTTTAAATTTTTTTTACACATACCAAATATAGACTTGCATTTGCTTAAAAATAAAAAAAGAAAGATCAATTTCTTTAACGCCCAACAATTTCATACATAGATCCTGAACCCTAACTAGGATTCCCTAGGGACCTAGAAACTACGAAGACCATGGTCCCACAACACCAAACACAGAACAAGTATTAGCGCTATTTTATCTGGACAAATACTTGTCTTGTCGCGGGAATCGAACCCGAAGCTTTTAGGTTTATTTACGCTTTTTCCCCAAATACTTGTCCTGTTGCGAGATTCGAACCCACAGTTTCTGGGTTATGAGCCGGCCTGCTCAACCACCACACCACAGCCTTTGGTCTATTTACATAACCATTTTCCATAACTAGCTATGAAAATGGATTAAATTTTCTTATTTTAGTAAAGAGGCTGCCCATATAAAATTTCGCTTATGATTACATTTTCGCCGTCAACATTGCGTCAGCCAGTGCATTGCAGCCATCGGAAGGTTACCACCAGTCTCTAGTGACCGGCCTCACCTCACCCTCGAACTACATGTTCGGAATAACATGGTCGAAAACTGATGTAAAATTTACGCAATCAGTACAACACAACAAAACACACAACAGGTAAAACACAAACGGGCTAATACATAACAGGTAAAATGTAGTTTCTTGTTGCTTCTTCTTTACAGGTAGAAGTTGTGTTTTGTATTAAATTATATATAGTAATTAAATATAGTTACAGATAGCTCTATATTTCTCAGTCGTGGTTTTTGGCCACGTCCATTTAATTTTGAAGAAACTTGAGACCGATTTGCAAAGTAGGTATCATCGAAACTCAAATGAGATTTAGACAAATAAAGAGTTGGAATAAGCTTTCGTTAATATGAGACTATTTTACTAGGTGGTAGGACTTTTCTGCAAAGTTCATCTAGGTAGGTGGTACCACAAAGTTGGTCTAGGTAGGTGGTACCTACCTAGACGAACTTTGCAGAAAAGTCAGCCACCGCTTTGTCAGTTATTCGGCTGTGTTCCGGTTTGAAGGGCTTTGTAGCTAGTGAAATTACTGGGTAAATGAGATTTTATAATCTGATCGATCACACAGTCTAGTAATCTTATTACTATACTGTATCTCACTGTGCGAAGTCTAAGAATGACGTGTGCAGTGCAGTGTCACGCAAAACCATAGTAATTTAGAGTTCCGAGTGATACTGCAATCTGTTATGGGCAGCCGTGACGCTTAACATCAGGCGATCGACTAGCTCCTCGCGTCATTCATTTACATAAAAAAGACTAAGAAATAAATAAACCATGGTTAAATTGAAACGTTGATGTAACATTTGAACAAACTGAGATTTTTACATATTTCGGTGTTGGACATAATGAGATTTGTACAAAGTTTAAGCTGAAGCCGTCGGTTCCTGATACAAAAACTTTGACATATTGAAGTTGTTTAGATCCGTCAATTAAGCCAATTATTTAGCCACCTCGCCCCTGATAAATTCATCATACCAACGGTGTCAAAGTGGCTATTTCTAATAGTTGTAATTGAATGCATAACAATTCTCGGAACCAGATATAAAACCCGGTATTCGTATGCGGATCTCTGCGCTTTAACCACAAGGCCCTTCAAGTAAGGATCTATTTTAGTAATAAAATACAATAAGGGTAATAAAACTTTATGTAACTTAATAATTAGCTAGAGGTACCCTTCGGCTTAAGCCCCTCCCCCATATTTACACATCTACTTTGGTTTCCATTGGGAAGTTTAAATTGTCCTGGTAAAAGTATTCCTCGCTGATCTCGATAGTGTTAACAATACTGATTGCTGAGTGCAAAACTTCTCCGAAATCGGTTTAGCCATTTTGGAGTAGAACATAATATAAACAAACAGACAGACAGCCTTGATACATAATTATTATTATGCAGTGATAGGGATTCTGTGTTCCGGTTTGAAGGGCATTGTAGCTAGTAAAATTACTGGGCAAATGAGACTTTACGAACTGATGTCACAGTCTAGAAAACTTTTTTAGTCTGTGTGATGTCTCAGGATGACGTGCTCAGTGCGCAGTGTCACGCGAAACTTTAATTTAGAGTTCCGAGTGACATTGCATTCTGTTATGGGCGGCCGAGTCGCTTAACACCAGGCGAACGACAAGCTCGTCACATCATTCATTTACATAAAAAAAAGAAAAACTTACGAAGAAGAGATGGGGTGGTCCTATTCACAAGCTAATAGACCAGATGTCCAAATGCATTTACTGAAATAGAAAAGTGTCGACATGGCCGTTAAATAAGCAATCTATTATAGTATACTTTATTTTTTAGAAGACCTGACACATTTCGGAAAATGTCCACGCGGAGTAAACTGCGGGGAACAGCTACTCTTATCTAAATGATGGTGCTACGAAAAATTGCAGCCAGAAGTTTCTCAAAAACTCTACGTCATCGTCAGACTACGGCAGCGGGCATTGAACCCGTCGAAGTTTTACAAGAGCGAAAGTTGCCAGATCTAAGTCCAAACATGAATCATTGGATCTACAATGATGAGCAGAAATTAACATGCCTTAGGTGCGTGGACAGGGTGAATTGAATAAGCACGATTAATTTTTTTACGTCAAATGCTACCCGCTTTTTCACATGTAACAGAATGTTGAGTGACGTTAGGTCTTTAGCCACAGGGCTCACAGATGCCAAGTTCTGCTTGGGAAGCTACCGAAGACAATAATGGGAGTCTGTAGACACAGGAATCAGTAGAATTCGGAACATTTCACCTATAAACACTATAAACATTTTTGTGTACCTTACATATCACACAGAAAGAGTTACATCGCAGGCAAAATAGTCTGATGGACGGTTGTTTTGGGAATAGTGATTATGAGATTTGTTCAAAATGAGATTAGCACAATATAAAAATTAGTCCTAATAGACCGAAGGTGTACAGCCAGGACCGATGGCTCAACGTGCCCGCACGGAAGCGCTCTGTTGATTCCACTTACTGTAGCGGTCACCCACCCTAACCGAGGTGTAAGGTTACCCACCCACTGGCGCAGGGGCCTGAAAGGGCCTACCGCTGGGGCGAGATAGTGAATGCTAGCGTGACCCTATCTCGCCCCATTCCGGCGGCGGACGGAACACGGGGGGGTTTTAGTGGGTTCATGTCCCACATACCCCCTGCCAGGGAAGTGCAAAGGCATTTCACACCATCAAAAAAAGCGGTCACCCACCCAATAGTAACTGCATTGAACGGCCAGTAGCTTCGCTATGAGCGCTACAACATCAACCAGGAATCTTTATACATAAATAAATTTAATACACACTGCCTATTGTTATTGTCTAACGTTTATTTAGTTTTAGGTTTAGAATACATAATTATGTACTTTATCGAAAAGTAATTGTTCTTAATGTATATTTAAAACAGTATCACTGTTCACTATAGGACAGAAAGATATGCTAATGGTCGTCAAACAAAGTCGCGGGACGTATGCAAGACGCAGGCGCAGGTGCGCAGTTCGCGACGAGACGCTTTCTTGAGCTAACCTAGTTCAAGGACACAGGTGGCGCAGAGTGGCTGTTCTTACTTTTCTTTTATACGGGTTGTTTTAATTTTTTGGGAGGAATGAGAGATTAATCAAACGGAATAAAAAAAAAAACAAAATGAAATGCTTTTACATTTAGAACAAAAAGTGAATAACCAAAATGATAATTAGAAAACATAATATTCAATGATCACGCATTGTAACACTGTAAATTCATTAGGGGAATTAGAAAGAAAATAAAAAAGGGGAAGGGAAAACGCCAAGAAACAAATTACAGAGTAATAATTCGGACTCATTAGAGATTTCAATTTTAAAAGATTAATCTGTTTACATTGAAATCTTACAAGAATGTTTCAAACTTTAGGCTTCAGATGCGTTTTCCAATCTTATTAAATAAATTATTGTAGACTTTCTCGAACCTTAAAAAACATATGTTAAAAACCGCAACTTACAAAATTACCAAATCTTTTGAAATTCTTTAAAAAATAATACGAATCAATAACATGTGTTTCTTGATAACTTAAATGAGATGTAAAATAAACGTATGCATTTCCTTACTAACATATAAATATAAATGTGAAACATTGTCTGTTTGTTTGTATTTCACGTGAAAACGGCTTAACGGTTTTAAATTTAAAAAAAATTACACAGTTTGCTAACTATCAAGGTCAACATAGGGTTCTTTCTAACCAAAAAATCAAGAGTTCTCGATGGAAGGGAAGCGTAAACCACGAAGTGCTTCTAGTCTTCAATGCCATAAAAACTATCTTGTAAGATAAAAAAATTAAACAAGCGAAATCTTATAATTTTTGACGTTTAACTTAAAGCGATGAACTAGGAAAGAGAGAGAAAACATCTCATATATTTATACCAAAAACGTGTAAAACATTTACGACTCTACACCTCTCTCTGTTCGAAAATGCATCTAAACAAAGCTAGGTGTCAGACGCATAGTAAGCAAGCTTATACTCTCTCCATCAAACAGTATACAACTATACATTAAACCAGTGTATAGAAGTTTAGCTGCACTTTCTGCAGGAAATCTGACATCATCCCATGTACATTACCGAGAAAAATGCTAATCTATTCGCGATAAGAGATACATATTCGACCTTCTTCATTAGGTCTGCCGTGTGAAGTGTTTAAATAGTGTTGTTATGTTACAGACTCTTTGGAGTTTTTTTTTACTGGCAGCTTTTGCGTCAGGTGTTTGGCGGGAACGCGAAATTGTTTCTGTAGTTTAGTATTTTTATTATGGTATTGTTACTTAATGATTTTTTAAATTTTGAAATTTAAATTATTTTGAATTTTATTATTTGAGTAGCAAACAAGCAGACGGCCCATCTGATGGTGAGTGGTCACCTCGCTATTGTACACATTTAAAACACCAGGCACGCTGATGATGCTTTGCCAACCCTTTAGAATTATTATACCCTTTCGTCAAAAAACGTGTTCTAGGGGCGTTTATCTTTCAATTTATGACCTAAATTTTGTTTGGGATCAGATGGGCATAGCTTGTAGTTCTATGGATCTGGTACAAGAAATATCAGATGAGAATGGATTTGTTGGATTCCTTTAGAAAAACTCATACTCTGCACTGCACTGGACTAAATTTTGAGAGGGAATTTTGGCGGCAACGCGGAAAAGTTCACGTCGTTGTATTGTATTATTTTTCTAAACATGTCTAGTTTTTGTGTTGCTTCCAAAACTCCATAGAAGAGTAGAGTGGCCACCACTTTACTAGGGCATGACTTAGACTGGACTATGACTACCCAGTCTGTGACTAAGATTTGACTTTACGTGAAATATTCTTTAACAGGATGAAAGATTACAATACTTGACACTGGCTAAATACACCATGTGAGGAGCCAAAATATAAGGAAATAAAGTTTGACAGTTCTTAAGTTCACACTTACCTCTCTAGGACTTACCTACCCAAATGCGTTGCAGTAGGTACGTCATACAGAGATAAGTGTGAACTTAGGAGCTGTAAAACGTTAGTGCAGACGGTCATTAATATTGTAAACAAATAACAAGCTCCATGTTATGTTAAAAACTAGTGATAGTGTGCAAAGGTCAGTAGCAGTAGATAGTAGATAGCAACTGCGCTGGTACACTAGCTACGTTTGTGACTACGTCACTGGTCTGCCATGTAGTATAGATGTTCATTTGTTTTTTCCGTGGAGAGTTAGGATCGTGTCAAAGCAGGATCTAGCGTAACGTAACACGGGCATGGAGTTTTTTTGTTACCGCTCGCGCTGAAGCGACTGAACGGGTTGTGGGTGGAAATGTCCCATATTTATACAGGGTGATTGGTTTGTAGACCGTATCCTTTCAGGGTGTCTTTAAACAGGTCTTGGGCTATCTTTTAAGCGTAACATTAGTTCAGAGATTTTTATTTTGATTTTTGAGATATTAAACCTTTCGTGGAAATTGCGAAAATTTCCCGTTTTCGACCTTAAATCACTGATTCCTGAAAGTACGGGTATTCCCCAATAAATGTTGAATAGCTCAAAAAAAATCGCTGAACTAATGTTACGCTTAAAAGATAGCCCAAGGCCTGTGTAAACACACCCTGAAAGGATGGTCGTGGTCTTGGTGGTGGTGGATGGTGGGGTTGGTCTACGAACCAATCACCCTGTGTATTGCAATTAGTGCAGAGGTGGACTTTCGGATGATCAGGAATACATACACTCAATTCACTTTTATTCAACACCACACGGTGTTTTATCTACACGGTAACAGTTCAACAATTGATAATTTATAATATTTTTAACACGAAATGAAAACTATAGTGATTATGACAAACGACAATGGTTTTCAATGAAATCTTGGTGTGAACGTTGGTCAAACCAGGTGCTGCATCATGGTCGCATGACTTCCACTGCTGATCATAGAGGGTTCCTCCATAAACGTCAATTTAGACGCTTTTCATCACTAGGCATTGACAAGTTTTACAACACAAAAGTTAAAAATATCTCCTAAACCTAAAACCCACTTGTATTCTCTTAACAAACGGAATTATTTATCAGTATATTGCGCAAGCCATCTCGCCGCGTCTGGAATACAAACTAGATGCATTGGCTTGCGAGCGGCGTGCGCGGTGAAAACTCATGCGCAGGTTTTGGGATGGATTACTTAATGGGGAAGTTGGGTTATGAAAACTAGGTATTTGTTTTATGATTATATTAATATTAGCGCAACGAGCTACGGAGAGAACTGTGCTCGGTGTTTCCCTGCGAGAAGATCCGAAATGAGGAGATCCGCAAGAGAACTAAAGAGACCGATATAGCTCTTAGAATTAGCAAGTTGAAATGGCAATGGGCAGGCCACATCGCTCGTAGAACTGACAACCGATGGGGAAGAAAGGTTATCGAGTGGCCACCACGAACCGGATGACGCAGCGTAGGCCAGCCCCTCACTCGGTGGACCAACGACCTGGTGAAAGCCGCGGGGAGCCGATGGATACATACAGGAGGCGAGCAGCCGCTCAAAGTGGTGCTCTCTGGGGGAGGCCTATGTTCAGCAGTGGACGTCTTCAGGCTGTTGATGATGATAAATATTAGTGGTTTTTGGCCGGCATAAGAATAAGACGACTCCATCTAATCTCGTGAAAGCCACCCAAGGGAATACCCAGCAGCATTCTCCTCGATTTGCATTATAATCCGCTGAAATCACCAAGATGCCTACCAAGCGTGGTGATCATAGCACCTCCTCACCTATGTTCAGCAGTGGACAAAAGAACATTGAATGAATGATGATACTATACTATCCACTCACATGCCTCGCACCAGTAGGTAAACCGGCGGATTCGTGAAACGTTACTATGTTGCGGACCATAAAACTACAGACCAAGAAGAGGATACTACGCATAAAACTGGTAGGTCAATCGGGCCAACTTAAAAACCGTAAAATATAATAGATTTTGGCTCTATGGTATAAAATATTGAGACTTACAGCTACGTGTTGAAAGCTATAGTTAAAGACCGTTCACCGTAATGTCCTCTGATGTACTTATATTATATAAAAATATGCAAGCAAAACATATCAATTTGTGGTGGGTACATACAAGTTTAGATAATGCTTACATATTTACTTTACATAATGCTTACATATTACTTTACATTTGTACTGATACTTGTATATTTTTAAATAATATAAATACATCAGGGGACATCTTACGGTGAACGGTCTGTAAAATATCAATGTGTGATGGCTTTTCTTGATATTCTGTAAATAATCCATAAAGGTTTGCAGAAACTTATTACGTCCACAGACCTCGAATTTTTTTTTTTCTATCTCTTACATTGTACAGTAACTGTAACGGGAATAAACGGAGAAAATAACGTAAGATTGAAAACGACCAATTTGCGGATTAGAAACTGCGGAACAAGAAACGCCATAGTATACCTACTTGTTTTCTAATAATACCGGTACAGGTGATGATAAAATTACTTGGACTTTAATCGTGTTGACAATTCGTTATCAGGGTTTTACATTTAAACTTGGATGATTTGTATTTATTCGTATCGCTGGACAGCGAGAGTGGCCGAGTGGTAACATGTACGCTTCGCAATCTTACGACACCAGGTTCGATCCTCGGCCCTGTACGCAGTTTTCGATGCTATCGCTCCGTGCCTCGGAGAACACGTTAAGCCGTCGGTCCCGGTTGTCATAAGAACATCTATGGCAATCATTAAGGGTAGTCAGAAGCCTGATAGAATCTGACGCTTGCTCTAGCCATCCCTGTTAGGTTCCTTATGGGTTGCGAGGTCAGATGGCAGTCGCTCGTGCAATTGTGGTAGCTTGCCGCTACAGGTTAGATTGGGAGCCGACTCCAATAACAAATGGGAAAAGGCAAAGAGGTTGATGATTCGTATCGCTGGCAAAACTGTAACTGCTATATAATTCGTCTCTACGACAATTTTTACCTTTGTCCTTTAATTTTGCTCACTTAAATTTTACTTAAGTATTTATCCTTCTTATTTATACTCGAATCAATATTTAAGTAGGTATGGTATCATTAGTTTTATATTATTTCTACGTTGGTTGAGTTCAAATAAAATGCAATGAACCTTCTTTCTTTTTCATGTAGGTAACTGATTATCCCTGGTGTTACAATGATTAACACTGGTGTTATAATGATTAATCCTGGTGTTACAATTTTTGATCCGCCCGATAGTGTCTTACAACAACACCTAGTTCTAATAGCACGTGCCTTCTAAATCTAAATACTACTTTTTGGTAGCGGTCACCCATCCAAACAACAACTGCAGCAACCATTATCTAACTTTGACCGATTGGCTTAGAACGACTACTCAAGTTTTCACCATGAGCGCTACAAATGCCATAATATCACGTACTGACAAATCTGAACGAAATAAAATCTAAAAAATAATCTTATCACCTCTGTCTCCGACAGTCCCTTGTCGAACCACATGTAAAGATACATACCCACTGTTGGATATCAAAGATAAGAAATTAGTTTTAACCCAACGGGGAAAAGGAAACCTTCCGCCAAGGCACCTAGATATTCATATCTAGAAAATTGTTAGCCGGTAGAGTGCGCTTTACTTAGGTAAGTAAGCTTATATTTTAGCACATTTTAAATTTTATAATTAGCGTACTAAAAACTCGTCATCATCATCACAAGCAGCCTGAAAACGTCCACTGCTGAACATAGGCCTCCCTTAGAGAGCGCTACTTTAGCGGCTGCTCGCCTCCTGCATCTATCGGCTCCCCGCAGTTTTCACCAGGTCGTCAATCGGTTTTCAGCACTTGATGCAATACGCAATTCGCAGAAAATCACAAACAATTTTTATGAGAAATGAGATTGTAGTTATTGTGTAACTGTAGCGCTTACCATCAGATGAGAAGACTCGTTTCATTATGAATTAATTGATATTAAAGGACATAAGTAATAATAAAATATTCGTTCCAAATAAGCCAACAGTAATAAAATCTGAAGGGTTTCCCGAGCCACAAAGGCAAACACGAAGCGCGTTGATGTCTTTTGTATGAATCACTCGAAGGACGAACTTTAGGCTGCATTAAAGTTTGATTTTTTACATATTTTACAACTGAAAAGTTAATGTTATTTGATATCTTTTTACAACTTTTACAGTCATTATAATGTAATATTATATTATGTACAAAAAAGTTAAAAAATCAACAAAAAATTGTACGAAAAGCTGCAAAACTTTCGCATATGAAACTTTTAATTTAATGACCTGTTAAACCCACACATTAAGCTGGTGTCTATATTTAACAGCATTTACAATAAAAATATTTAAAATGCGCTCTATGTTAAGAATTCAAGGTGCACCTTGTGAACCATCATACCATGCGGTCTAAATTAATGTCATACGCCTCCAAGGCGAAGGCAGTCAAAGACTTGGAAAACCGAGTCTACTCACCACCAGAGGGCGGTAAAACTTGCCTCATTTATATAAGCAAGCGTTAAAGCCGTCCTCTCATTGCCCGAACAGGCACCCGCGTAAGCGCACGTCAGTGACCCTCTGAACCGCGAACTCTCGATCGTTTGTGACAGTGCTATCATGGATATTGTCACCTTAGACCCCACTGGACTATACTAAAATGGACTCCACCCTTGATCCCACTGGTCAGTACTAGATAATGGATAGAGTACTCGACCTGACCGGACAATACTAGATGCGAGAATGATCGGGTTGGACCCCACTGAGATTTACTGATCGAAAATGTGTTGCGGAAGACGAAGGATTTTGACGGGCACGCATCCGGAAGAGACTTCATCCTGCAGGAAGAGAAGGTTTAAGCAGAATCAAGCGTCAAGTCTGTAAATAGTAATACCTAGAGGGAGCGCCTGCAAGGTCATCGGAACAGCTGACTCGTATCGCTTGCCCGGAAATATATCGCTGAAAACCTAGGGACAGCCTCCGTACGGATCAAAACCAATGTAAGTTGCAAATTTATTTCTTCCATTCCATTTTTAAACTTTAGATTTCTGCCTTTAAACCTTCTTTGACTTAAAAACTTCTTTGGCTTTTACACATTTTCTTTTTTCTTGGTTTTTGTTTGTAAGACTTTCCCAAAGAGTTTTCACCTTCACCGTGTTTAGTATAATTTAGATCATTTATTTATGTACGGCTACGAATACATTTGTGAAGACTTGAAGAGACAAAGAGCAAATTGAACAGGTGGATCAATGCTTCAGGACAGGCATGCTATATCGAAGTGAAATAACAACGATGTATACCTCATTATGTTTTAGTTACGTGTTATAAATAGCCCGTACTAGCACGCTGTCGATAATAAAGTAATGATAATGATGCGCGAGTTAAAATACTACGATAAGACGGCACGATGCTTGGTTTGTTGCCCGAATTTCGGTTGGTATCGCGATTTTTATGGCACCAACCGCGGGGTCGTTGACCGGACATATTTTATTTCATCGCGCGCTTCCACGTTCACACACAGACACAGGTCACACCCACACGCGCGCCGCACGCACACCACCACGGCCTCTTTACATGTTTGCGTGGCTTTTCGCGTAAACTCTACATCGCTCGTATTGCAAATGTATAGTGATTTTGAGTAATTATCAATATTGTGTCATATAATAATGTCTTAAAAAGTTTAAAAGTTTAAAGCTTTTAAAAGTTTAAAGCATCGATAAATAGTTCTCCAATTATCTGATACAGATCTTTTGACGTTCGCAGTTTAAAAATTGACTTCCTCGACTTACAAAAGGTCGCTTCGTTACAGATGAGCGTGCTGATAGGTATTTTGTAATGTACGGGTCGCCGGTGTTGCCAGATTAATTCTTCAAAATCCCGCAACAGCATAGCATTCGATAATATTTTTAATATGTTAACAATTCAACAAATACTGTAATAATGTTACACATTTCTAAAAAAATACTTAATTTAAAATAATGCGTGGAAAATTTTGACTATAGTGCTTTAGTTATGATTATGACGTCATAGCTCTCAGTGTCGCCATCTACGTTTGGCTTTTATATGAATTTGAACTTTATTATTGTTATTTTAGGTATCTTTTAATATCAGCCTGTCATTTCTAGTTTTTGTTCAAGGCCTTTCTTACAAATCATGCCGTCCAGGTTATTAAACATTTAATTGCAAGTGTTTCATAATTTACGTTGTCAATCTGTCACGTCACTGGATGACCTGCATTATTCAAGTTCTAGTTCAAAGCATACACCATATTATTTATCAACTAGCGGCTCGCCCCGGCTTCGCACGTGTAGTGGTGTACCCTATGTTTCTGAGGGTGAATGTAGCTTTCCAATGGTGAAAGAATTTTTGAAATCGGCACATTAGTTTTTGAGTTTATTCATTACAAACATACACACAAAAATACAAATCTTTCCTCTTTAGAATAATGGTGTAGATAACGTGTCATCTGCCGCCGTCATGTCTAGCGTCGTGTACTCGCTAACTCCGCTTGAGGATTAACAATACCTACTCGTTTTTTTCCGGATGTCATTTTTAGCAGCATTATCCTAGGTTTGCATTGTAATCTACTGATCACCAAGACATCTGCCAAGTGTGGTGATTATGGCAACTTCACTCGAACGGGGAAGGCCTATGTTCAGCAATGGACTTAAATAGGATGCTGTTATGAGTGCGTGATGTGGTCGACCAAAGATTTTTTTTCTACCAGAGCATCACAATGAGGTCACGCTACAGCAATGTTAACCTAACTTTACTACTCTGAAATCAGGCCTTGGAAATGTACAACCATATGTTTTAAGCTACTACTCAGCCATCATAACCAACTTAAAGCAGCAAAGTTTCCCTCAGTATGCGCCTGGTTTATACAATAATATAATCTCCACACTCTTCTCGATTTTCCCCGTTTTTAAGCAGTCGTCTTCATCACTGGCAACGCTACCGTCAGGCACTCGGCACGTAATATCGGGAGATTAACAAGCGCGTAATGTTGCCTGTTTGCCGAATTATTCAGTTCAATAACCGGGGAACGTCCGCCAGGCTCGCTCCGGAATAGACGATACGCCGATACGTTGCCGCGGTGCCAATATGACGATTGAGTTGTCACATTATACTTGTACGATATATATTTGCAAAATATTGGAAATAAGTATATCCTCACGTAAAGTTTGAAAAAAGTTTTTTAAATGGATTTAGACAAATTTTGTTGTCTGGGTTGCTACGTACTCTGTCTTCAATTATTAATTAGGAATTAAAGATGTTGTATATTGATTTGATTTTTATTATTAGGTAACTAAAATATGTGAGTACACAAAAAAAGTTAATCCTACGCTCTAAAATTATATAAAGTACTTGCGTATATAATATTATAGATGGATATCCATCTACTGGTAATATTATGTTACACCGTCATAATCATAAAAAAAACAATGACTCATAGTCTACAAAACATTAAGTAGGTACAGAATCTCAACAAAAAATATTTTAAAATAAATCGACTCCATCGACTTTTCTAAAAAAATTACTAATCACGTTTTACGTAAACCCTCCATTTATACAATTAAAAACCAGTGTTACTACTTCTCAAACAAATCTATCACAAACAACTCATTCTACCCACATAAGCAGTTTTATGAGCACCCCAATCCAACAACAAACTCTACGAAGCTAGCTTTATCACAATCAAATTACCAGGACATTAATTTACAAAATCGCCCGCCATGTCTATATAAAGCTACCTAAACCAAAATAGTTGAGTTAAAAAGACTAACAAAGGAAGGACCTAACGTGTTTAGAATATTTGAGCAAAAAATATGGCCGAACTAGGGAGGTTGACCTATGATGACGTAAGGCCAAAAACAGGCCACTGCAGGCAAACCCGGGGTCAAGGAGGTTCATTGCGAATATTATATTGCCGAATCACATACGACTACGACATCACATGTGAAATCGCGTCGCCTCCAACTCGTTTTGATGCTGGCCGAAAATAGACAAGATTTGGGTTTGGCACTGTTTGAAAAAAGAAAAAGAAAAGTAACGATTTCCTGATACATGGTTCGTTACAAAACTTTTTAACATCATCTTTGATCCAAAAGCGAGGGAAAAATACATGAAAATATAGACAGCTTTTTTTCACTTATATTTTGGCTCCACACATAGTGTATTTAGCCAGTGTCAAGTTTTGTAATTTTTCATCGTATTATGGGATATTTCACGTAAAGTCAAGTCTTAGTCACAGTCAGGGTAGTCATAGTCTAGTCTAAGTCAGGTAGTCATAATCCAGTCTAAGGCATGCCCTAGTAAAGTGGTGGCAACTTTACTAGAGGCTTCTATGGAATTTTGAAAGCAACACGAAAACCACGTTTCACTACATTATATCACTTGCCCACACTCATGCTCGTAACTTAATGCGTAAAACACCACCAATTTTAAACATTAACACTGGAAAAAGCATAACTTTTGTAAAATAATACAATGCAACGACGTGAACATTTCCGCGTTCCCGCCAAAACTATAGACAGCTTTTAGTTATAAGTAATGAGAAAATTGGAACTCAGTTCGAAATTCAAACTTTTCCTTTACAAAAAAAAATCCATTACTGTAAAAATTAATTTCCTCGTATAGTTTCCCTTTGCAAATGGTCAAAAATTAGTTTCCCTATAAAAAAATAATTTATGCTAACTTATTATTCGAAAGGCATTAAGATGTTAATAACATTATATTACAACATTTACAACCCATAAATATTGTACAATTTGTATAGATGTAAAATTGTAAATTTTGATATTACATTTTTTCTGAATGATTAAAACTGTAATAGTATCATTGAATTTTTATTTCTAACTTATTTCTATTTAAATAGACCGACTTAGTTTTGCAACTATAAACGTAATAGTTAAAATAGTTAGTGGAATAAATATGACATTGTAGCACCAGACTGGCAAAAAAAAAATGCAAAATGAAGAGTGAGTGACACACAGCCGATATATCGTGAGCTCAATACGATCGATGTTAAATTGCACAATTTATAAGGTCAATATCGCAGCTGTAATCGAACCAGGTTTCAATCCAGCACGCTCTACTTAATAACATAAAATGTCAACCTGAAGAAACTAGGTAGGTACTTACATTGCTTCCTTACAGCCGAAAACACGTGGCTTTAATAACCTTACATCTCGGTGTTTTGCCAATCATAGCCCTGAAATCTGCAATGAAATATAGGGTATTACGATTACGGTATTACGATACGATTGCCGCCTCGAAAAGGGCATCGTAAAACAAGGCATATGCCTTGTTTTTGCTCTCAGGCGTGTGACCGCACCCAATGAAAGTGATGTCACATATTATTGTTTTACAATGATATTACAGGGTGCTATAGTTCATTATCAAAATGAAACAACCGCGTTTGGACTATTTTATATTAGCTGGAGAGGTATATATTATATCTGTATAAGTAAGCGTTGGTGCGGGACACTTGAGGTTTGATTTTCATAGAGACTGTGTAGCTATAGTATATTTGATTTAAGGACTTGTGCAAGGCCAGCGTGAATTCAAGCCAAAGCCACAGAATAGATATATAGTACTAGGTCAAAGCGGGGATGAGCCAGGGGCCGAGCGGCAGGGGCGGTCTAAGTTAAAATGGTTCCAACGCGCAATAGTTTAGGTAATTTATTATTACACTGAATATAATGGGTATTTTAAAAATCCACTACACATAAGCCCTCCATTATATTTAGTTCAACTACTACACAAAGTTTCATGATCTTATTTCAAGTATTCATTGAATAATCACTGTTTATTTGTACGGTTTGGAGGTAACTTTGTAATTTTTTTCTATCGAGAAAATTTTGTTAATTCGTGTTTTCACTATACATTTGCAGTAGCATTAGTCCTGAACTTTACCATATATTAATTTCAAAGTCATTGTTGCAATATTGGTGACAGGACACTGCTTCAAGCTAAGCCATTTTAAGCATTTTGGCGTTGTATTGGCTCTTAAGACTGAAATTGTCTTATAGACCAACTAAAGGCTGCTGCGATTCTTTATACAATCTGTGAAAGATTGTATAAAGACCCCAGTTTGACTCCCTTGCTTAGGGGTTGAATTTTCATGAACCCTTTTTTGTACAGCCCTACACTATAAAAAAAGACACCCTCCAAATATAAAGTCCTTAAGTCCTGTGGTTTGGGCTGTACGCTGAACGTTATCTGATAGTGATCCAGTCAATCTTTTCAAGTGTTTTAATAGGTTAATTACAGCAATGCACTGACCAATCACGGCTATGCAGTTACCCCGCATAACCCAAGCTAGTAATTTCAGAATTTTAATTAACATTCAGTCAATGAGACGATAGAGCTTTGAGTGTTATTAGGAAATACGAAGTAAACACTCCCTGAAAATTCTTTCCCAACCTTAGGCGTAGCTCTAATTCTAATTTGAGGTTGGGGCGGTAAGGCCTGCACTGACGTCCCGCTTGGGGTGTATTGAGCATTTCCCCCCGCCAGCATCTACCCAAGCCATCCCAGCTCCTTGAAGTAACGGAGGGCGGCTTTGGGGTGCTGGCACAACTCTAATGACATTAGCGCTATTTTGACTCTAACTGTGGCATAAAATAAAAAAAAAGTAGGGTCAGTAAAAATTGCTCTGAATATCACCAATTATGTGAATTGAGTAAAACGAGGCACATGCCCTATAACTTATGCAAAACAAGCTAATAATTAACCAATGCTGAAAATGTCAATAATGATCTTGTTTTTTTTCTCTGCAGCGTACACGCGAATTCTTAAGTTAAAATACATAATTTTGCGTTACAAAATACACTGTGTTCAGTTAAAAAGGTGCTGCACAAGGTCACATGACAGCTGGCTGGTATAATTAAAGGGTTTATGTATAAATAATTAACTGGTCTGTACGTCTAGCAGGTGCCTTATTTATGCGCGAATAAAATCATTATCTACGTGCATGCCAAATTACGAACATTAATAATTTGGCCGGGACTCCTCTGGACGTGGTATTTATGTATTTTATATTATCGACAAAGTATTATTTAACTTATGTTGTGTGAGAGTTCGCAATTTTATGTTCGTTTTTGAAAGTACTTCGACATTTAGCATGTTACGAGTTGATTAAACTGTTTTATTTTGTGATCCGAACGTTGCTTGGAATAAGGTTTAATTCGCTTGCTCTTTTGAAACAACTTATTACTAATCTAAGTTTGGAAACCTTTGTAAAATAAGAAGCTCTAGTGTAGACGATATAACAAATGAATCAACTTTGGGCAGGCAACGCATCAACAACTCCCCTCTTCTCCATAACACTTAAGAGCCTATACAACGCCAAAATGCTTAAAACAGCTTAGCATGAGGCCGTGTCCTGTCAACAATATTGCAACAATGACTTTGAAATTAATATATGGTAAAGTTCAGGACTAATGCTAATGCTTATGTATAGTGAAAACCCGAATTAACAAACTTTTCTTGATAGAAAAAAATTACAAAGTTACCTCCAAACCAAAAACAAAACAAATAAACCGCGATTATTCAATGAATACTTTAAATAAGGTTATGAAACTTTGTGAAGTAGTTGAACTAAATATAATGGAGGGCTTATGTGTAGTGGATTTTTAAAATAGCCATCATATTCAGTGCAATAATAAATTACCTAAATTATTGCGCGTTAGAACCATTCTAACTTAGATCGCCCCTGCCGCTCGGCCCCTACACTCATCCCCGCTTTGGCCTAGTACTATATTCTGCGGCTTTGGCTTGGCCTAGCATAATCCCTTAAGTGACGGTAACCGTTTACCCTGTCTGTTTATGTTACTAAAAACTTAAATTTGAAAATATATTTTAATATCCTCCTTCGGCAATACAACAGGGATATAACGGGAATAGGTATACTTTAAATAAGGCGTTTTAATCTCTAACCATTTGTGAAATTGTATTTAACCAACAAATAATAAAATAAAAATGCCCTTCGAAGTGTTCTTTAAATAAGCTAATTAAAAGAAAATTATTGGAAATAAATGCATACTTAATTACAACTTATGAAAATTGGGTTAAAATTAAATGCGAGTCCAAGGGGTAAGGGGTAAGGGTGGGTTTTTAATAAGGTAACCAATGGTTAAAAGTTCTACCAAATTATGACCATTGGTTATAATTTGCATGCATTTTTAACTATTGGTTACCTTAACTATCGGTGAAAAATTCCACCGTAAGTCAAAGTTCCAGAGAAAAGTACAAAGACATAATAGAAGAGAAATATATATAATCTATATACATTATGTACATACTTATTTTTTCCTGTTTATTGGATAATACACTATCTGCGCCATAATGATATTAAAAAAACAGTTACAGGATGGTCAGATTAACGTCACGTCCAAGGTTATACATTGAAAAATCACTTTTTTCTTCACGACTGCGACTAGACACATGATGTTCCTGTGGTATTTTTTCTTTACATTTTGTATGAGTTTTTTGCTTGACATTGAATACCTCTTACAGGTACCTAATGCTATTGGTACCTCATGCTATTGGTATATTGCTTGATTTCAACCATTTTAATTTATTGTTGAGTACTGTAACTAAGCATGGGTTTTTGATCCCTAGTGAACGTAATCATCATCATCATCATCAGCAGCAGCCTGAAGACGTGCACTGCTGAACATAGGCCTCCACCAAAGAGCACCACTTTGAGCGGCTGCTCCTGCATCCATCGGTTCCCCACGGTTCTGACCAGGTCGTCAGTGCACCTAGTGGGGGGGCCGGCCTATGCTGCGTCTGTTTTGGGGTTGGTAGCCGAATCCCATCCGGTGATTCTTAGCACCCCCTGTAGGGTTAGCACGGCCGGTAGACAAAACTGTCTTTCCCCTTTTTTACTCCAAGCAAGTATGAAGGAAGTGACGTAAAACGTGGAAAGACAATTTTGTCTACCGTCCATGCTAACCCAGCTGCTCTGCTATTACCGTGGCCGCTACAATAGCCACGGATAGCAGAGCTGCCGGGTACTGGGGGCCGTTTTTATATTTTGTTTGGCGTTGGAAGGGGGGGGGGGGGGGTGAGTTAAGGTAGTGGTAATGTTTAAAAATTCTACCAAATTGTGACCATTGGTTAGAATTTGTTAAAAAAGTTTAACTATTGGTTACTTTACTTAACTACGGATCAAAGTACCCATACAAAGCGTTACAAATTTTTAAACATTGGTTAAAAACCTTAACGATGAATTAAAAAACCTACCCTAAGTGGCAGCATAATCTATTAAGTACGTCAAGCTATATCAAGCTTTGAAAATATTTTTTTTATGCAAACAAATGACGTGACGAGCTAGTCGTTCGCTTGGTGTTAAGCGTAATTCTACTAGGTATGACATAATGTGAGAATAATGCGTATTACTCGCCTATGTTTTAACTACCGAACGCCGATAGACCAATGAGCCTTTTTGATAGTTTACAAAAAAAGTTCGAATCTTCGAGTATTTATTTCAATTTTCTAAATAGATACGACACGATCGAAAATATTTTAAAGGAGTCAACAAACCTTCAAGGAACAGGTTTTTGTAATGTGATCACAAATATTTTGTAGATTAAACAATATTATGAAGACAGCATGGCGGGTCTGTTTTGCTTTATTAATGTGTATGTCAAAGAACTCATTTCGATTGTATTTGGGAAATAATTTATCTGTATCTATCTATACTTATAATAAAACTGTAACAGGTTCAATTCTGTACATTGAAGATATTTTGAATTTTTTTTTGGAGGGCTCCATGTTGTTTTGCTGGGGTGCTTTAAATATTGTCCCGTAAATATTTTAAGGTCGTTTAGTATTAGGTCCAAAGCGACTCCTATCCGGTACTATGGAAAATAGAGAAACGGCGTATGGAGGCAGGTGCTGGCGCACCTGACTCTTTTCACCTTCATCCATTCATCCTTTTCCCTTATCTTTTTCCCTGTTCCTTCTTAGACTGAGACAAGGCGTAAAACTAATAAACCCGTGCGAAGCCGGGGCGGGTCAGCTAGTCTATAATATTATGAGACAGTGGTCAAATGCTATGCCTATAAATTGTAAAAAAAAATTTATTGAAGATTGAAGAGGTAGTTGAAAATTTGCAATTTTAAAGAATACGATACTCTATTGGACTCCTACTCTTACGGTGTCTCCGGTAAGGAATAACTGGTAGATGTTGCCAGGTTTCGTAGTCAAAATGGTATTTTTTTTTTGTAGGTACTTTTAATTATTGATAGAGGAACAACACCCATTACTTATTGCTTAAAAGGACTGCGGAAATTATTCTACTTTTTTGTTATTAGGTATATAAATATAATATTTTATTAATTTATTTTTTAAAAGATTCATTAATATATAATGAATGGCTTGAACTTCATACAGCTGAAGTACTTCATGACACTTTGTTTTTGTCATGCATAATACAAGTATTCAACATAACTGATAATAGAAGTATTTCAAAAGTCTGTGTACAGTAAAATATCAGTCAGCTATATACAAATATTAACTTGAATTGTGGTAGCAGACAGCATTCATCATTAAAAGTGACCTAAAGAATTCAGGATAAGACCATTTCAAAATAATTGCCTACTTCTTGACAGTATAGGCAATGTTGCAGTGACTGACATTTCGTAAGCATAATTAAACTTAACTTTTGCGGTCAAAACTGACCAAATCAAAGTTGACTGTCTGTGGTATAAAATTAAATGTCAAGTCATAAATTCTGTCAGTGGGTCAAATATTGACATGTGATACAAACATTTGTATGTCAAAGCGGAGAATTGAATCTTAACTCATCGTAATAAGGAATTAACTTTTTATTTATCTGTTACATAAATACGTAAACAGTTTAGTACGTTGCCACAATAAGTTATGTGATGTTTTAACGTATCGAAGAGATAGTCTGTGTTAAAGTTCATTGTGGAAGAATACCAAAGCGTTCATATTACACTTTTGCGGTGGAGCGGTAGTACGATATGGTTGCATCAATGGTTGCATAAGATACTTGCGCGTCGCTTGCATTGCGCTCGACTTATGCAGGAATTTATTAATTGTATCTTTATTCTGCCGTGTTTAATTAACGCAAAATAAAGTTAATTGCGAATTTATAATTTGATTATTGATCGCATTCTTGCCATCAATGTTAATATGACTTAAGTAACTTTTCAATGGAATTTAACTTCAGAGCGTTTGGTTAAAAATATTAATGGCTATTTTCAAATATAAATAATTAACTTCCGTTGAATTTAGTTGAGGTTTGAAACAAAACAAATTAATTTTCTTGTTTTAATGTCAAATGTTTCCAGTCGCAACTCAACCTCCATAATAAAGCTTTTAAAATGTAATCGCCATTTAATGACACGCTTCCTCGATTTTTTCAACATGGCAAGCGATTCGTCATCCATCATGTCATTGACACCGCTGCAGCAGCCAATATACTAGATGATGAGATCTCAGCGTTCAATCAACTTAACTCAGTGCATGCACCTTATCAACGACTAAAGCGACACGCAACTCTAAACGAACTAAAGATATCTATTATATTCTAAAACAAAATACGATATTATTTTCAAAACTTTAAATCTGTCTGCTGTGCTTTAAATGTGTGATTCTGAAACGCACACCGCAGAACAAGATAACAAAATGTTTTAGATAACGCACACACGCATATATGTGTGACCGATAAACACGTGTTGCGGCCGCGACATCTCCGCGTCACTTCTAACTTCCTAGTACTCGAAACATAGAAACGGCTCACGAACGAATCTGAAAATACACATCGTCGACTTTCACGTCTGGAAAATCGTACACAAGCAAACCTCGCGTTTGTACAGCGCAGTCGACGTGTGCTCAGCTCGGATAGTTCGCAGTGAGCGTGAGCTGCGCTAGTGTGCAGTGAAAACGCTTTCCTCGTACGTTGTACATCATGCATGTATACGTGCATAAGTGGCAGTATCTCATAGTAGGAACGTGTGTTAATAGCGAAGCTGTGTTTCCGCATAGGCAGTTCTGAGGCAACGAACACGGTGGCCGTGTGAGCCGGCACTCGCTTGCCCCGCACGGGAGCGTCAACCTTACGAATTAGAAAAAAGTCGCTTTGCGCGCAGGCTACCTTGACGCGTTATGGAAGATGTTATTAATACTTAATCAAAAAATTATGCTCACGTGATTAAGTACGAAAATTAATTGTATTTACATAACATTAAAAAGATTTGTAGGTATCAATGGCGACGACATAACACAACTGCATAAGTGAGTTTAGTATTTTCGGGACCGAAAATAGAATTAAAGTCGTTCGTCTGTGTTTGTGACGCGTCTACACGCGCTTATGCACACACCTACGTATACCCACGTAGGTTTATTGTGGTCTTGGTTGTGTACAAACACACTACAACATAAATTGACGCCAGAAGTTGGCCTCCCGCGATCTCTGCGGCTCTGGTACCTCGTCTCCCCGTAATAAGCTGATGATAAAACTCGCTTTTCTTGATCTTACATGAAGAAGGGTGTATCGTACTTATCGACTTCCGCATTTTTTATTTCGTCGGTTGCGAAAAACTACGTTATTTACAGTCACACGAATATAACCTTTGTGCCCTAATATTGTTCGGTATAATGCATAGATACAATTGAACACGTAAACTAAAAAAAAATAGTTAGCACATAATTCGGGCGCATTTCTAAGCTAATCCTGATTAAACGCGTCTAAATCTGTAAGTCCTTTCATAAGACTTACACCGCTACAAGGTCTTCAGAAGAGCCGAGAAGGCTAAACATTGTAAGCCGATGTAATACAACCTCTCAGCTTATTCTGCTCGCCTGGTACTCGGTGTTCTAGTTGACGATCCGAACCATCGTGAGATGAGAGAAATTCAAGAGATACACAATCCGATACTTATTTAAATGAGATGACTGATAAAGTTAATGATAACAAAAACGTTGCTAATGCGGCGGGGAGGGAGGACAAATTGGAAGTAAAGAAAAATAAGACTAGTAGCGCCATCTGTTGTTGACTGGCGGAAATATGTAGTAACGTAGGTCTAAAAGTGAAGATATTAAGGAATTATTTAAGGCAATGTGTCGCCAGGTTTAATTGAACAATGACAGGTGCACGGAGGCTGTTCCTTCCAAGGATGACCACTGCGACCGGTGCACGGGCAGTAGGACAAACGGCTGCGAATATTGTCCGGTTTTTGCCTAGAGACACGCAGTGCACTGCGCTTCTATTATAATTAGTGTCTTTATCAGAATATTGTAATTGGAAGTCTCGCTCTAAAACAAGATCCTTTGTATTCAGAATGTCTCTTAATTGCGAATTTATAATAGGGCCCGGTGAAGAGTTTAAACTTATAAAAAATATGACTATAGGTCTTTGCATATCCATTTTAGTTTGAACACGATACAAAATTTATTGCATCTATGTTTCTATCTTTTTGAATAAAACTTCAATAAAAATAAATTTGCGATTGTAATCTTAGAGACTTACAGCGAGTTGTATAATAAACACGAAAGATATATAAATATTGTCATGATATCTGTGTACATAAAATCGTAAACTGACTTTAGGGATCAACGCACAGCCTAAACCGCTGGTCCTAGAGACTTGAAATTTGGAAGGTCTGTTCTTTGTAAAGTGTAGGATCCACTAAAAAAGGGTTTTTCGAAAATCTGCCCCTAAGGAGTGATATGGAGGGTTTTAAGTATTATGAGTTCCGGTTTGAAGGGCACTGTACTCGTAGCTAGTGAAATTAGTGGTAAAATATGACTTTACGAACTGATCTCACAGTCTAGAAAACTTTTTAGACTGTGTGATGTCTCAGGATGACGTGCGCAGTGCGCAGTGTCACGCGAAACTTTAATTTAGTTCCGAGTGACACTGCAATCTGTTATGGGTGACCGTGTCGCTTAAAATCAGGCGAACGACTAGCTCGTCGCGTCATTCGTTTACATAAAAAAAACTATATACGCGGGCGAAGCAGCGAGCATTTAGCTAGATTTTATATATTATTATGTTTTGGAATAAAAGTATACTTGGGGAGTATCTACTTGCGGTGGAATCGGTCGTTAAACCACTAAGCGAATCGTGTCTAGTAAAAATGAAGGATCATAAACAGTCTTACAGCCAGCCCTTTTAATTTAGTACAAAGAATAGTTTCGGCATTTAAAGCCGACCCAAAACATTGAAATAACAAAAAAGATGGCTATTAGTTGCGCAAACAAAAAAGTGACCACTTTTTGCAAGAATATTGACAAAATATTTTTGCAAAAAAATTAAAATCGGTTTTGACCTTGTAATAAAACAATGTGCGCAATGGTTTTCGGCTTGTGTCCGAGGTGGTCGCTAGAATTGCCTTTTTTATGGGATCATACATTTTGAACGGGTCTTATTGTCCATCTCCATTCTATCAAAAGAAGGCCGGCCGCCTTTTATGACACGCGCGTTTGGACATTAATAAATTAATATTCCCTTACGTTTTTTTTTCATTAGAAAAATGAGTTTAGAGAATAAAACTGTAATGATAAAAGATATTTCATTGTATTTTATAATAACATTTTTTTTATCATTATAAATAATTGCGTTTCCATATCAATCGACTAAGTGCATTATTTTGCCACAATTTAACATTAAGTTTCTTAACTAGACCATGTTTAAGCGTAATAATAAATAAAAATATGCATAGCGACCACCTGACGGCATCTGCCTGGCATAACCAGTTAGGTTTAGGCCTAGCGCAAATTGACGGCCGGGCACCTTTTATAAATTATATTATAATTATACCTAGTGCACACCATTTATCAAAAACTTATCGAGCGCTTCATTTGACATTGAAACACTACGAACATTGAAAATGAAACCATTTTAGTTACGATAAATCACCGATATTGTAGTATTTTCACGAATTATAAAATGTACATTGCATTATACATTTAGAAGCAACCATTATTGTAGTTCTTTTTTTTATGCTGTGTGTATGTTTACGTTACAATTATGCTTTTATTAATCGTGTTTTTTGTTCTTTCCAGATCTGGATCTAACTGCAGGAATCTTCGGCTTCCCAACACATTTGTTCTTGTATAATTTAAAATCTATTTAGTTTTAATGCTCGTTCTAAGTATATTATGTTATTAAAATGTATTACTTACATAATAAGTTTAATACTCACTAGCTTACGTTAATAATCGACTGATGTTCTAAAATTATGCACATATCTTTCATGCATTTGTATTTTTATTATAACTTATTTTTTTTTAATATAAGACGAAGTGACTTTAATGATATAAAGTTATTAGGCTGCGTTTATGTACGATGGCCCTTATTATTATCAATGGAGTGACTTTGAAATTATTAAATTAATATAATATTAATATATTAGACGTAAGGCAAATAAAGACAAGCAAAACGAGGCATATGGGTTTTTGAATGGTTTTCTTCATTTCGACTGTACATTTTATTGAGAAACCTTCAAAAATTATCCAATATTTAAACTTATTTAGCCATAAGTTTTTTTCGGCTCCTTAATATACGTAACTTTCATCATAATTCGAGTTACCATCCTTCCGCTTAAAAATTGTAAATAAACTTGCAAATCTTTTATCATGCATCTTTTCTAGATTTTAGTACTTGGATACGTTATTGTAGATTTATAGTACCTGTTTTATGCGTCAATTGTAGACGAGACTGCGTTAATTTATATGGTATATGGATGTAGTGTTGAATTTGTAACAATATAATTTTAATTATAATATTTTATAAAGTGTAGTTTATATATAAAAAATTAAGTACTTATGTAATTTTTTTCATGTTTTTTATCAGTCTAATCTGAAGTGCCTAGATATATAAGATATAGGTATTGTATTGTATTGTTTTCATTAATTGATTTAATTTCAATTTGTAACAATTTTAACAGCAAAGACTAAAACTGAAAATTGTCATGGAAAATTGACTTTTAGTTGTCTTCGAATAGAAAATGGTCCAGAAAAGATCCCACCCTTGGATATAAAAAATATTATTATTTTTAAGAATGATATCGTCTAATTTTAGGGGATAATAAAAATGTTTTTAATTATATCTATGAAAAAAAAATTGAAGTTTTATTTGTTTAAATTAACTAGAAAATATTAGGTAGCAAGGCAAGTTCCATTTTTATTTTATAGGCGTCATGCGATTAAGTACTTAGAATAATTAAATATTCTGTTTCAATTATTATTATATTTTTCAATTATTTTTACATAATATAATAATAATTCTAACGTAATAATTCTTTAAATAACAATTACATTTTTTATTGTTTTTTTATAACGGGCAATGGGACCAATTTTAAAGGCTTTAGTCACAGATCTAAAACTCCTAAAACTGTTGCTGTTCTTGTCAAATAGACGGCAATGTAAGAGACGGATATATTTTTAGTATGTTAAGGGCTGTCAAATAAACCCTTCAAAATTGGGCCTACTATCTTAGTATCCAGTTTATATTAAATATTGGAGCACCTGTATACCAATAGTATTGCACAGTTATGGTACTTTACTAAAGTAGATAATATTAATATTTATAATATAACCAACTAAATAATATAAAATATCAATTTATTAATATACAATACCGATACATAGTACTAGGCGATCAGAAATCGGAAGAGATGGAGCCTTGCGTTAGAACATAATAATCGTATTATACTACGTTACGTCATATATCTACGTCATAACCACCGAACTCTACGTGCTCTACCTTATCAGTTCTGGTTCATTACAAAGCAATTTGACATTAATTTCATAACTGCCAAGTGGCAAATTGCTTTGATTGAGTAAAGTTATAATTAACTATAATTTTTTTTTTCTTATATTTTGGCTCCACACATAGTGTATTTAGCCAGTGTCAAGTATTTTAATTATTCATCGAGTTATGGAATATTTCACGTGTAAAGTCAAGTCTTCAAGTTTTAGTCACAGTCCAGTCTTAGTCAGGTAATCATAGTCCAGTCTAAGTCATACCCTAGTAAAGTGGTGGCGACTTTACTAGATGCTTCTATGGAATTTTGGAAGCAACACGAAAAACCACGTTTCACTACATTATATCACTTGCCCACACTCATGCTCGTAATTCAGCACTTAATGCGTAAACACCACCAATTTTAACCATTAACACTGGAAAAAGCACAAGTTTAGAAAAATGATACAATGAAACGACGTGAACTTTTTCAAGTTCCCGCCAAAACTCTCAAAACTATAATATTGGAAACTACTGCTAAATGCATAGACTTAGGATGTACAAGACCAACAATGACGGTTTGAAAATGGGACAAGAAATTTAAGAAATTCTGTGTGAAAAACTGTTGTCATGATTAAGATCTTGAATATTTGTGACAAGTTAACTGTAGTATTTACTAAATATTGAATCTACCTATAGGCCCCATAGCTTTTTTAAATAAAATAGCAGGCATTTTATTTACTGAGATCCTTAAAACTTTGGAGTAAAATTGATAAAAAATTAAAAATTGAAACACTAAAATATTGCGATATATCAGAAGGAGCATTCTTAATCTACAAATAAATAGGTTTTACATCCAGATATCACACCAAAATTAATCAAATATGGCTCTTAATAATGCGTTAAGTGATAAATTTGCTGTGATACGTGTATTTATTCGGGTTAGTATGTTTTGTAACATCACATTCACTTACGGAATAAGATTTAAATAGTAATTTGCACTTTGATAACGGAATTATGGTACATGATCAATACGCTCTTCGTCGTGAAACAGATTGGGCTCTTCCTGTGCTAGTACTCTGACTCTGACACCTCCGCCATTATTTGACTATCTCTTTTCCTCTCGGGCAGTGTGTAGTGTGTACTTGATTTGTACTTCTCGCTCCCACGCTTCGTGAGTCTTTTGAGAGTAACGAAAAAATTCTAGGTCTGTGGCTAAATGGTAGCTGGAGCAGGATAAGAGGTGCCAAAGATAGGGGTCAGTGTTGTTTGTCCATCAGTGGACTGATATAATGCCGATGATGATGATTGCTAATTACAACTAAACTACTACGCAAATTAGTTTAATTTCGTATTGACCGCTAATTGTCGAAATAATTATGAATACAAATTAATTTGTAATCATGTGATAATATGTAAACAATTCGTTTCTTGAAGTTTTGGTTAGTAAAACAAAGTTTAGGTATACCCACATCGAAAAATTACATAAGGTAATATTGTATGTACTCAGTCAGGAATAAGTGATTTTTTGAAAAGGTGGAAAAACGCAACTTAATTAGATTATTCAAAAATGTTGAAAAGAATCTTCAATGCCGATAAGGTGATAGAATACACCATTGTTTTTTTTCGAACGGGCTAATGTTTTTGCCATTTCCGATATAGCTCTTAGAATTAGCAAGTTGAAATGGCAGTGGGCAGGCCAAATCGCTCGTAGAACTGACAACCGATGGGGAAGAAAGGTTCTCAAATGGCGACCACGAACGGGAAGACGCAGCTTAGGCCGGCCCCCACGATCTGGTGAAAGCCGCGGAGAACCGATGGATGCAAGAGGAGGCAACCGCTCAAAGTGGCGCTCTTTGGGGGAGGCCTATGTTCAGCAGTGGACGTCTTCAGGCTGTTGATGATGAATGCTGTGGGCTCTACTGACCTTTACAGCGCCACCTGGCGGGAGAGACACCATTGATGGATGTTATAGTAAGAATAAGCACAAGTAATGTGAGTATACCAAAATAAATGCTGCCTCTGGTCTTCTTCTTAGCGTGTCGATGGCAAAAATCGTTATATAGTTGCGGCCCAGAACCTGGCTACGTCAACTGCGTTATTTGTGGCCTCCATGAGATCCTAAACTAGAGGCGTTTTATTGTAGACATAACACTTTGACAACGAGGACGGGATACTTTTGTGGACCAAATTATCCTCAGCAAAGACGCCATCCTTGTGCAAAATTGTTCTATCAAAAATGGTTCAGCTGTTTCATTGAAAGCCGCACAACAAACAAACAGACAACATCTCACTTTTATGGCTGCCCTGATAGCTCAGTTGGTAGTAGCTCTATACCAGCTGAACTGTAGGTTGAGGGTTCGATTCCCACCCAGGACAAACATTTGTGTGATGAAAAAGGTGTTTGTTCTGTGTCTGGGTGTTATGTGTATTCTATGTAAGTGTGTATTTACAAACAAAAAGTATCTACGTATCAGTTATCTGGTTCCCATAGTACAAGTTTTCCTTAGTTTGAGGCTAGATGGCGCTGTGTGAAATGCCCACAAATACCTATTTATTATTATTTATTTATCACTTATTCTTATAATTAGAAGGAAAAGGGTAAAAAAAAAGAGCCTATAAAGGAAAGAAAAAAAAGATAATTTCCTCCTTCACGTACTACCTATTTATGATGGTGTATCTAAATAAATATCGGACGTCTACCGAAGCACTAAGGTTTGATGTATCGTTTAGCGGGACCCATGTACTGTCCGGTATGTAGGGCTGGGAACCGTTAAGTATAGTATCTAGTAGTGATGTGCCGACTGTCGATATAACGAGCAAAATGATCTATAGACAGTCCAAAATGCTCCAGCAATTAGTAGTATTTAGTACTAGCTGTTACTACTAAAGTAGTTCGTTAATAAACAAAAGATATTTAGATTATGGGCAGCCGTGACGCTTAACATCAGGTGAACGACTAGCTCGTCACGTCATTCAATTACATAAAAAAAAAAAATATTATTATTATGTTTCTGACTGTCCAGACTTTTGGCTGCGTAGTCATTTTACGAATTCTGACACTTCTACTTTTTGTGATAATGACTAGCAAAATGTAGTAATTCTGCTGATTGGACATAACATTGAGATGCGATTAAGTCAAATTGCGACTTAGATATTTTGAGAAATGGCCTAAGTGAGATGAAGTCATTTTGCGATCTAGTCAATCTTATTACTAACCCAAACAGATAAGCGTTGCATTGTGAAAAGCATTAGAACATAACTTTTATGCAATATTTTCATCATCTACAATTATATAGGTCATGGGGTGGGGTGGGTGGTAGGTGGGTGGGGGTGGTAGTTATATAGGTGGGTGGGGGTTTTATTATAGGTCCACCATTTTGCTAAGAAAGAAAAGATTTTTTTTAAATTACCTATTTACGTAGTCAAAGCTTAAAATTCTACGCATTTCTAATGACATTCAAGTTAGTCCTCATAATCTGGAAAATGCTATGAGCCCTAATATGATATTATCGATAAATCGCCAGTTTATCGATATTGAAATCTCTAACGTCAGCCAGCACTCGCCAGGATCAGGGATACTCGGCTAGTGGCGCAGTGGGTCGCCGACCAGCGGGAATGCGGAAGGGCTCGCATCCCGCGCGGCACACACCGCGTCACATAACCGAGATCTATCCTGAGATAGATCTGATCCAATAGACCGAAATCAATATGTCTAAATACTTCACAATAAAAAATAATTATTTTTATGTAATAACACCTCTTTTTACCCTATTCAAACTTATTCAACGCCTGAATACAACATGATAATAAATAAGTTATTGCTATTCATTACGTTGTAATTTTATTTACGAATAGTTTGATTTTGTATTTATAGTTGAAGTAAACAATAGTCATCATGTTGAAGAAGTTGCGAATGACAGTGTACACAAGTGTGTCTTTTCTTTCTTTCTTTCTTTCTTTCTATTTAGAAAGTATTTTAAAAATTTAAAATCATCTATCAAAATTTAGTATCATCACCATCATCATCAGCCGGAAGACATCTGAACATACGCCTACCCTATAAAACACCACTTTAGATGCTTATCATAAGGGATTTGCAATAATCACCACGCTTGCTGTTGACCATTCCCTGGATATTCCCTTAGCCGGCTCTTACGGCAACCACGGGAAGAGATGAGCTGGCTGGATGTGTTCCCAGTTTGAATATATTTAAACTGGGACCACATCGTAAAGTTAGTACATTACGTAAAAACATTATTCTATTTCAATTTAACATTTTTACATTGAGTAATCGATTAAGCAGTACCTTACCTACCCGCTAATGTGACATTCATCCGTCGAGTCCTCAAGATTCAATGATAATAAGCAATTAAAATTGCGGCTGAAACGCTTACCACCGTGATTGAATGTCAATGTCAACTCGGTGGCAATTACACGAATTGTGAGCATAAGATTTTTATGCAATCACAAATTGACCTTATGGGCGGCAACCTTTCAATATTTATGATTTTAAGAAGTTAATTCAACCATCGTTGTACTTTTAATTGGATTATATACGATAACGATGTTCTTTTAACAATTAAAAAAAGGAAACAACATTTTTAGTGTATCGCATTGTATCGATTGTAATTTTATTGTTTCTGGTATTGTAGTGTTGTAAAAGAGGTTATCTATCTATCATACACACGTATTTCACTTTACTTTGAAGTGCGAATTGCGATAAATAAATAATAATGAAAATAATTTAGCAAGATAATTATTTTTGATTTTAAATTTCCAGATAATATCTTGACCTTTAGGTAAAAGGTTAGTAATGTCACGAAATAAGTTTTTAAACAGATGTATTTGTGGCTGCACTTTTGAAATGCCTTGTCTTATACGGAAGGAATGGTATCATCGAATTTTAATCGGATGAAATAAATTATGCAGATATACATTGAAAATAAATGTAGCCGTAGGACACTTTGTAAACTACAAACGATCACTGAATAATGTGCACATAAAACTATCGCTATCTTCGTAATCTGCGTAACATGCAGCGTGTTTTAATTTATGTTGATGATGTTCTGATGGTTTTTAGGGTTCAGTAACTTTACTAAAACCACTAGTAGCCGTCCATCCATCCCGTTCTAAAATTTAATAATAACCTAACTTAGCTAATGTTTAAACAAAATTTAATAAAAATACAGTAACTAGGTACTTACCTAAGGTACTAGGTTAGGTATCTATTATAAAACATTTTGTTACATAATTATAAACAAAAAGATTTTCGTTTATCATTCATCATTTCTTCAGGACTAAACGAGGAAATTTAGTATACATATACTGCCCACAATATTAATTCATTATAGATTTTTGTTCTCGTCATTAAATACACAATAAATCTCCGAACTTATCCCACCAAACTTATCCCGTGTGTACCTTCATCTAACGGTACTCATATAACTAAAATTAGGCGCTAGGATGGCCGATAAAAAACGGAGTCCACACAACCTTTTAAAAAAACTACCAAGTCCTGTTACGGGGTACTGACCTCTACTTCACCCACGGGGTGAAATGACCTATTTAACTTGAATGAGGTCATTACCAGCGCTCATATTGGTTTGTTATTTTATTTGGAACGTTGCGTTCGTAATCTAAGATTTGTCTTTTATTAAGTTGTCAGTAGTGTTAATGATTTATTAGTTAATTTATATTAGGTAAGGCCCTATAAAAGTTATGTAGGGTACATAGTTAATATTTTGAAATACAAGCCAAAATGACAAGAATATTATATTTTCCGTATGGAGGAGTAGCAAACTTTTTTTAAACAATGCAGACTTCTTTTCTACTGATCTTGATTTCTTTTCTCCTTCTTTTTTTAGTTAAGGCGGAACGTTACACTAGCACGGCAAATTCAAATTTTCATGCGTTCTTTTGCCAATAATAGCTTAATTACTCAACGTGATTACATGAACACTACGTGATCGTGATTACATGTAATTTGCGCAAATAAATAGATTGTATCAATAAATTATAATTAAAAGTATCACCTATACATATCATTGGTTTAGCGACAAATGGCAATAGACTGAAAAACTAAGAAGAAATTTGTTTATAGCACATAACACGCATTCAGACACGAAATATAGGTACGTATTCTAATTAGAATGCGTATCTACTTAATTAAAGCTAAAAGAAGCGAAATCGGTCCAAATTTTTTTGTGTTAATATGTACCACGTTTCTATTTTTTTTTAATTAATTCATTCGTATGCGCAACACTCTAGGAAAATGCTGTCATTATTATCACCAACAGCTGGAAGACGTCCACTGCTGAACAGGCCTACCTCATAAAACGCCAGTTTGGACGCTTATCATAATCACTACGCTTGCCAGGCGATTGATCGCATTAAATTGTAATGAAGATCGAGAGAAATGATGCCATTTTCTGGATATACTCTTAACCGGCTCTTACGGCATCCACGGGAACAGATGGGGTGGTCCTATCGCCACGACCACAAGGACGACGCTTCTATACGGAATCCTAAAATGAAAAACACTATCATAACATAATATTTTTAGTAACTTTCAATTTAATCTTAACACGATACAAACTGATACCTAGTTATTATTTTTTACGCTTGTAACTAAATGAAAATAAAAGTATATTGTTAGCACCTGACCTATAAGTTTTACAAAGTTATGCAAAGATAAAAAGTGATATGTACCTATAGGATAGGTGTAACGAGTACTAGGTATATTCTAGAACATTTGTTTACAGTGGGTCTATGAGCTGTATGTAGCATGTGCTGTAGAAATCGACATAATTCTCTTCCCTCTAGAAAGCGTTTGACCAATGAAAACTCAACAAAAGATTTATGACGTGACCCGCATGAACGTTCATTGGTCAAACGCTTTTTTTATAATTGAATGGCCTCACGTTTGACAACATCTCACCTGATGGAAAGCGATGATGTGGTCTAGGGTAGAGCACGTTTGCCCATGAGATGCCTATTCGTGCCGAACAATAACAGAACTTTGCCCATAAAAAGAGTATAATATGGAACGTTATGAGCGCAGGACTTGGATCCGACGTAATCAACTATTTTACAGTGGGCATTATTAAATGCGTCATTTTAAAAACACTAGTTATAAACATAAAATAAACATCTATAAAATAGTTGATACGTTTCTTAACAAACCGTACTTACTGACTTTACATTCCCCAAAGAATACTATTGAGTTCATCGCAGCGCCGATCAAACGCATTTAGTCCTTTACCGGTCCAATAAAAACTCCTATTAATTGTGTAAGCGTATGTAATAAACTTTTGGATTGGTTAAAAATAACCGACGCAACGCACCACCGACCGGGTATAAATTCTTAAAAAACATAAACTTACGAACGCAATCCATAAACGCCATTTGTCTATGACCACTTTCTTTTCAATTTCGAACGAGACGTGGTACAATAGGAATCAAATTGGAATTGCCGCCAAAAATTACGTATATCTTTTTCGTTCGGAAATTGATCCTGAAATCTATGATTAGAACTGGATTCTAATACACAAAAAATAAAGTTTAGTATGGTTACCGAGAGCTGGCGTAGTTGAAGCGTTGTTCAAAGCTTGGACTCCGGCTAGGATATAGGTCATTGCTCCCCTAAACATGCGGAGCAGTCAGGGCAGTTCACGAGTAATTCCATGTTTAAATTGCCCAACTTGTATGTACTCTCAGTACAGGATACCGGCGGACATTACGTAGGTACCGCGCGCCGGGACGAATGACCATCCTGCGTGATAATATCGCGTTTGATGGGAGCTTTGGGAACGGACCTCCTGTGGAAACGAGCGTGTTCGACGAAGTTTCCGGACGAAATAGTTCTGAATTCAAATCCATTTATTGGTTATCCGGGAATTTTTAAAACATTACAAATCAGCCCGTATTCATTTATTTTCCCCGAAAAATTCACTTTTGGGATTTTTGCTATGTACCCGCACCAATAAAAATAAACCTGTTCCTTCGATATGATATGATAGACAATCTGGTGGAGCATATCCTGACTGATTATGTGTTTATTAATAGATTTTTGATATATTTATTTATTTATTTATCTTTAATTGTTTTGACCACAGAAAACTTTAACTGAGGGTAGCTCTACTTTTTCTCTACCGCAGCTGACAAATTCTTTTTCTTGTCATATCTAACAGAATGTAAGGTTATCAATAATTGTGGTGAAATTGCCGCAGAAGCCACTAACTAAGATTTAATTCAAATCAAAGGTTATCACACTCAAAAACTGTTCAAATGCTACACTATCTGACATTATAAAATCTATGTTACCGAATGAAAATAGTATGAATTGATTGACTCAGGCGTGACCTCGCGGATGTGGTTTTTTAACACACTTACTCTAGATATATATATATATAGGCGTACTTATTATATTTTGTATGAAAAGATAGTTATTTTCACGTATGCACTAGTGTCAGTATTAAAGCTTAATAATTTTACATGAGTGACGTAAAATTAGCAAGTTGAAATGGCAATGGGCCACATCACTCTTAGAACTGACAACCGATGGGGAAGAAAGGTTCTCGAGTGGCGACCACGAACCAGAAGACGCAGCCTAGGCCCTCCACTAGGTGGCCCGATGCAGCGCTGGTCTGATGGAAACCGCAGGGAGTCTATGTATGCAGAAGGCGAGCGCTTAAATTGGTGCTGTGGGGGAGGTCTATGTTTAGCAGTGGACGTCTTCAGGCCATTGATGATGAGTTTACATGAAATTCAAAAAGGTTGAAAGATGGATGCTAATGATAAATATATAATCATCATCCATCTTTCAAGCTCTTTGCATTTTATGTAAACTTATACTGGTAGATACCTATACACTCAATATTTTAGATTGCAGCGTCGCATTTTATATCTGGAGAATGTCAGGCTGAAAAAGTCTTAAAAAGTCTTGGAACTATAAAGAGAGTTTTGATTAGGATATTAAACTTAGGGCAGGGTCTTGGCCTAGAGACTCTCAAGTCAGCGGCCGTTATCAAAATTGCGAAGATTTTAAATTACGGTATATTCTAGCCGAGCTAGCATGTGCGCTTCGCAATGTTACGGCACCGGGTTCGATCCTCGGTCTTGCATCAATGACTTATCTAATAGTTATCTGCATATTTTGATGCCATCGCTCCGTGCCTCGGAGAGCACGTTAAGCCGTCGGTCGTGTCATAAGAACATTTATGGCAATAGTTACGGGATGCCTGATAGAATCTGACGCCTGGTCTAACCATCCCTGTTACTGGTTCCTTATGGGTTGCGAGGTCAGATGGCAGTCGCTTGCGTAATTCTGGTAGCTCGCCACTGCAGGTTAGATTGGGGAGCTGACCTCAATAACAATTAGGAAAAGGCAAAGAGGATGATGATGATTCCTATACCCTTAAGTCACCTGCACATCAGACCGGCAGTGGTGAAACAGAGCTCTAAAGCCTCCGGAATCCAGGACCTATGTTGGTCCCATACTCCGGCCGAGAAGTCGTCGTCTCCGCTGACCTGGTTATTCTGCATCATCTTCTTCCCTTTAAGTTCCGCAGCATCGCGTTTGTGAAAAACTACCTGTACCCAGGCTACCTTAAATACCTGAGTTCACAATGTGATCCATGGCCGTGTGCACTTAAAGTCTATTAGAATACAACTTAGCTAAGCAACATTTTCCTCAAATTTGTGTCAATTTAGCACACCAAATACTGGATGGTCATTGGTTACCTGTTGATCATCGGTCCTCTTCAACTAATGAGCGCCAGTACCACCAGTATTTGGTGTGCTCACTTGACATGAATTATGACAAATGTACGAGAAATCGGAAGCTAGAGAGATAAGTGCAAACTTAAGAGCTGTTGAATTTTAGTGCAGACGGGCTACAATTGCTACTACATAATAATATATAGATAGTGTCGCAACAAATTCTCTTGTTTATCTTTAACTGCAGGTTTTTTGAGGCATCTTTGAGGTCTCTCTCTCTCTCTCTCTCTCTCTTTCTCTCTCTCTCTCTCTTTCCCTTTCTCCTCTACTTTAATGTCAGTGATGATGATATGGTATGGGATGGGATGGTATCTAGAATGTAGGTAGGACTAACCTGATGGTAAAGGGCCATGCCAACCTGTTACGTGACAAGATTTGTTCACATTTCCATCGCCACTTCTTTAATCTTTCTAACCTTTATTAACTACCTAATACCAAAGAAGCAAAGCCGTTAATAAACTTAATGTTCTCACCGTTAACATTTTCATTTATCAACATAACGTAAATCTGTTAACGGTTTAATATTAGAGACTAGAAATGTTATATTCCAATTTAGAACCCCTTTTTTGAGGAGGGGGAAATGCCCTCGCACTTCCCTGCCACCACGGGGTGATGGCATTCCTATGTGGGACTCGAAGCCACCAAAACCCCCCATTATCCGTCCGCCCTTATAAGCAATACGGCAAATTCTAGACTTGTAATCTCTATTAGATCCTTTTTTTAATGAGATTAGTGGCAAACACGCAGGTGGCCCACCTGATGGTAAGTGGTCACCGCCGTCTATAGACATCTGCAATATCGAGGGCATTGCCGGTGCATTGCCTATCCATGGGAACTCCCCATCATACAATATGTAGTTATTCTATGCTACCCATATAGCTACTGTAGTTAGATATGCGGAAAACCATCATTCAACATCTTGCAGGTTCGTGGAAGAGATATTTTGAATATGTGCCTTGCTTGCTATAAGCATAATTCCCTCACTCCTAAAACTCTTAGACCCATTCCATTAATTACTAACCTTTCTTTTCTCCTTCCACAGTATTAATACAAAAGTAAAAAGTGTTACAATAAATTGTGTCTAAGTGTTACAAATACTTAGACACAATACTTTTTTTACTCAATGTTCACGTCAAAACGGCCGAATTTAATTGGATGTGAAGTTTTTCCAACAGATTGCAACGAAACTAACTTATAGGATAGGATAATAAGTTCTGTAGGAAAATGGCGCAAGTCCTTAAAAATATTTAACTACTAGCTTTTGCACGCGGCTTCGCACGCATGTGTTGTGTTATTTCTACGTTTAGGTAGTCTAATAATAGCTTAGTTCATGCATTTCCTATATACCAAACAACAAAATCCACTAAATTTTTTCGAAGCTCAGCACGTATTGGCAGATTAGGTAGCACCGTAGCACACATGTAAAAATGTTGTTTAGGTAGTAGGTAAATATGGCTTTTCACGTGACATCAGATCACCTACACATTGATAAAATAGTGGGTTAGAAACTGCAAATCATAGGTACAATATTTAATTAAATATGTACCTAATAGACCTACCTTATACTTAGACGTTAGTTTTTTTAAATATACGGTAGGTCTAGGCATCTACCTAATAAAAGTCCTATATGGTATACCTACATACGAGTACCAGTGATACGTTCGATCTTTTCCTTGTCATTTTCACTTCAACAGATTGTTCTTGTGTTTTCACCATAAAAACCGTTCAAGTCTTTATAAGAGGTTCCAGTAAATTTTGTTTAGGTAGTAGGTATACCTAATAAGTACCTACCTATTATTTAGGCAGTTTAGAAAAATACAAAACAATAGTCAGTTTTTCATATCCGCGTGCTTTTCGTTCCCAAAGAGTATCTTTTTAAGTTTGGCTCCATACGAATTGAGTATTTAGCCAGTGTCAATAATAAGTTTATAAAATACATACTTTACAGCTAGAGTATTGCATTAACCTATACGATGCGTACGTAATTAGTTTTGTTAATACTAATTAGAAACCACAAGTATTTACGTACGCCACTGTAAAAAGAGTTGACATTTATATTGTGTCCGGTATTTTCCACGTTGTCTCATTCCCACTGCACTTTCAACATAGTTGTGGGAGTGAGAAAATAACATAAAATATCTATGATCAATTAATTCAAATACGGCTATTATCATCATCATCATCAACAACAAAATCCTGAAGACGTCCACTTTCGAAGACCTGTCTTCTTCTTGCCAAATTCTAATAAACTTTACAACTTGTCCGCAGAGCCAAGAATTTACCACCAAGTATAAATTCTGATTGCATAAATACACCCAACGATATAATTAACCTTCTTGGAGCAACCGAGTAACCAATAATTTTTTACTCTAACCTGTGGTTTGTCCCAAAGAGAATATAACTGCTTAGTTCGTTCATTGAAAAGCCCACAGACCTAAAATATTTTAACTATTAAAACTCATTTACTTACGTCAAAGAAGAAGAAGAAATCAAAACCGAACGTTACACGGCCATGTTGCTAATTCGATGATCTTACCATAAAGTATAATAAAATTATACTTACCTATATCTAAGTACCCTTAGAGTATAGACTAAAAGCATAGAGAGAACTTCATTATCTGTCAAGCGTACCACTTTTTTGGACACTTTGATGTGAATGAGTCTGACAGATTTGATAGAAAAATCAGTTGACTCGAGTCAAAAAAATGGTACGGTGACTTTTCGCAAGCGTAGCTAATTACTTTATATTTGTTTCTTTCCTTCGCTACTGACGTAGCGATACGTGTGAGCTGTACAAATAATATAATATCGTTTTGATTGATCTCTCTATGCTTTTAGTCTATACTCTAAGTAATTACCCTTTTAAAACCTTTTTTATAAAATATTTCGTATCATTGGCTAAATACAGATGTCGTCTAATGCCAAAATAAAAAAAACCATCTACTTTCACACAATTTAATATTTGTTGATAATATGTATCTATTTAACTTCTAAAATGCTAAACAACCTGTAAAAATATAAATAGGAAATTTATAAAATGTTTTGATTCTCTTAGAGTAGCGGTACTAATATTACTCTTTAGTCATATCCATTCACAGAGATTTTTTTCTGTAATCTGTGCCTCCAAATAAACATGTGGCACAGAATGTAGTCGATTGTTTTTTTTCTAATCTGTGACAATATGTGGTAACTCAAAGGGTAACTTACAACTTACCGTTATGGCGGAAACAGGAGCCAACTTAAAAAAAAAACTTACTGTTAGTAGCAAAAAAAGGATCAATCGGCCATGTTGTTTAAAACCAAAGACTTCTATGTATACACCAGACAGGACATCTCTAACTTGCATTGTCAACCACTGCAAATATGCCAATGAGCATCTTCTCGCTCATACGATGCTCAGCTCTCAAAGCGACTGCACGTGCAGCAGTGAATAGCAGTAAAAATTATGATCCGAATGTGCTATTGCACTAGCGCTGCGTGTTGTGATCGTTGGTTAGACGATTTAATCTAGTAAAGCGCTGTAGCGGATTTTAGTTTAATTATACAAAAAAATGACAACTATTTGTGCTTTGAATAGCTTCTCTAGTACGTAGTACATATACCTCTTTGTTTAAAACTCCGATCCGTTTCGTAATGAAATCTTAATAATTGTCATTAAAATTTTTTGAACGATATTTCAATTTTTATATATTCTATTTTAAGTGCCGGTTATTTCTAAGCATATTAGTGAAAACCGCATGAAAATCCATTCAGTATTTTAGGAGTTCAGTCATAACAAACAAACAAACAAACAGACAAAGCGTTTAAAAAGTGGCTTAACGTGATCAGCGGCTAATTTTAAGCCAACCTGTGTAATTTTTTTGTTGATATCTTGCAATTACAGACTTTTTTATCTCTACAGTTTTATTATATGTATAGAATAGATTCTGGACTCTTTTGCGTCCACTGTTGAACATAGGCCTCCCCTAATAGAAGGGGTTTGCCAAAATCACCACGCTTCGCAGGCATCTTGGTGATCATGCAGATTGAGGAGAATGCTGCCCATTCTCTAGATATTCCCTTAGCGGGCACTTAGGGCATCCACGGGAAAAGACGCGGAGGTATGACAAAAATTCTTCATTTGACCAAAGACAATTAATACCATAGAATTATATACAGCTAACGCTAGAATGCGTAAGTTTATCTGCCTCTCCTGCAAAAAACGGGCTGTACGGCCCAGACCCTCGCCACCAACTTCAGTCCGTCCCAGCTTGTAATTCTGTGATTAATAGATACGTATATTGCAATAATATTACAATACCAAAAGGCTAGCCTATAGGAGAAGGAAGGAATACGTTATTGATTTTGTTAGACAAGACGATTAGACGATCTTATTAAGGGATCTCCTTTCCGATTAAAAAAACACAATTAAACAAAGGTATTTATTATCCTCTCTACCGCTATCGGAATAGAAGCCAAAATACGAAACCATCACTGTTTTTTTTATTACTATTTTAACAAACATTGCGGTATTTGGCTTGCGTCACAAATTACGATGCCAAAGTTTTTGCCGCTCAAAATAAATTTTACTTTAAGCTTTAAGTAACTGGCCATAAAGGCGGAAAGTTAAAACTAAACTCCATAGAGGCTAACCGCAAAAAAGTTTAGATGCGTTTCCGGGTGTGAAATGTGGTCGGTGCATTTGGTTTTAGAAGTAGGGTTGCCAACAAATATTTAATGTATGCCCTTATATTTTGTAAAAGCTAAAATATTAAGCAATTGATCCTGTAACCATAGACTATTATAGAGCCGTCCGGTAGTACATTCATATTACACGCAACATACCCATTTACCCGCAGAAACTCTTAATTTTCCGTGCTAATGCCTTTTTTTTCGAAATGATGGTATTGTTTCCCTTCTCTATGTTACAATCTGTGCCTTAGTATAAAAAGATACAAAAACGAATAATTGTACACATTAATTACTTATTCGAACACATCTTATTAATAAAAAATTACTTTAAATAAGTAAGACTATAAAAATAAACAGATGCAATATTCATTATCTGACAACAAGGTGACAACCATAAAATGTGTTTGGTGAACAAAAAAAAGTTGAGCATCGGCAGTAATTTCCGTGAGATGCATAACATAGCGGTGCATAGTTTTTGCCATGCACGTGTTACTATGGGGACTTAGACGGTGAACCCGTGAGAAACTTCATCAAGCATTCTAATGAGACTTAAAAAAATTACAAACGTTTCAATATAGCTGGCGTTAAAAGTTAAAAAATTACAAAGTCTTTAACGTAATTTATAAATCAGTCACATGACCGCAGCAATAGTACAATTTCCTCAAAACTCGCCATTTGAGGAGGCTCGTATATATACTTACGTAGGTATATTTTGAGTTTTCATACATACAAAAAACAGGAAAAGAAAAAAAACCCTTTGATTCTGTTTTTATGTTATGAAAACTGGATTAATGTGATTTTTTATGTGAAGTTTTGTGGTGTTATTTTAAGGTTTTTTAAGGGTAAATAAATTGTAACACTTACAAATGTCCCAAAGCGAGAGCGTGATAGAGGATGCACGAATATAGGAGCCGTGATAATAATAATATACGAGAGTTCGTGTTTCTTGGCTTTGAGGCAAGCAAGACTGCGCCTGAGGCTTTATAGGGCCTAAATGTCAGTATAAAATAGAAGGCAGGTAAAGAAGTATATACCAACTAAACTATGTACTTAGGTACTCAAATAAAAATATGCTATTCTAAGTATAATTTCAGTTCGGTCGGTTTTTAGTTTTTTTTTTTTGTTTTTTGTAGTTTTTTTTTGTGTTTATTTTTTTTATATTTTTTTTTTTTTTACCTAACCGAAGGCTGTTGCTGCATTTAGAATAAACGAAAAGAAAAATCTTATGCTAACTAAAATAAAATAGATGTTACAAAAAACAACTTACTACCTAAATATATATAGAGCATCATAACTCTTACTTGTTCCAACCAACTGTTAGTACTACTTAGGCTCAATTCAGACAGAGCAGCAAAATGCAGTTTTTAAGTGCTGTATGAATATCAACCTTAATCTATTTAGACAAAGCTGAAAATGGTATGCAACATTAAAATAGGTAAGATTTTAATGTTGCATACTGTTTCCAGTTTTGTCTAAATGGAATAAGGTTTATATTCCAATAGCACTTAAAAACTGCTCGAGCATTTTGCCGCTCTATTTGAATTGACCCTTAAGGAGTAAAATGTAAAATTAGCTACCAATAATGCGAAGCCGAGAAAAAGGAAGTATTTAGCTAAAACATCAACGATCATAACGATACTCTTTCCACTATATACAAAACAAAAACAGTACACAATAAAAAAATCAACATCCACAGTAGCCACAATCAAATTTTCTAATCTTACAACGAAATCAGGAACTTTACGATACAATAAATCATTTATAACGGCCGTAGATATAGTTTTTTTGTTAATTTTTCGCGTTAACTATAAAAAAAGATTTTAATCTGTGAGGACGTGTACAAACAAACAAAATGATAAACGATTCTAAGGTAAGCAGATGTAGACTCAGAAAAAAAATTACCATCATAACGTGACACTACGTCGTAATTTCGTAAAAAGGTTCAAATTTCCCACTATAATATTATAACTGCAAAAGTTTGTATAAAGTGTAGGTTTTTTTTATGTAAGTGAATGACATGACGAGCTAGTCGTTCGCCTGATGTTAAGTGTCACGGCTGCCCATAACAGATTGCAGTATCACTCGGAACTCTAAATTAATATAGTTTTGCGTGACACTGCACTGGGCACGTCATCCTGAAACCTCACACAGTATAGTAATAAGATTACTAGACTGTGTGATCAGATCAAAAAGTCTCATTTGCCCAGTAACTTTACTAGCTACAATGCCCTTCAAACCGGAACACAGTAGTGCTTGCACACTACTGCTTGACGGTAGGTACGTTTGTTACTCTTTCACGCTCTAACAGCTGGACCGATTTGAATGAAAGTATGGAGGTAGCTTGTACCCTGCATTAAGACATAGGCTGCTTGATGTCTAAGGCTGCTTTTCATCCTGAAACGGATACGGTTCCTGTAGGAATACCGGGGAAACCAGGGGGCGCTGCTAGTATAATCATAAATGCGAAAGGTTGTGTGTATGAGTGTGTGTGTTTGTCCCCTTTTGACGCTGCAACGGCTGAACGGATTTGGATGAAATTTGGAATGGAGATGGCTCATACGCTGGACCTACACATAGGATAGGTGCTTTTATCAACGGGTGAAACTGTGGAGCGCAGCTAGTCTATAATAATATCTCGAAGGTAAAGAGAAAATATATAATATCTTATTTTAAAAAGGAGTTTTTTTAAACCGTCTTCAATCCTACTACTACTGTTACTAGGTGGTAGGACTTTCCTGCAAAGTTCGTCTAGGTAGGTACCGCCGCTTTGCCAGTTATTCTGCCACCAAGCAGTAGTGTGCAAGCACTACTGTATTCCGGTTTGAAGGGCATTGTAGCTAGTGAAATTACTGAGCAAATGAGACTTTATGATCTAAACACTTATAGTCTAGTAATCTGATTACTAGACTTTGTGATGTCTCAGGATGACGTGCGCAGTGCAGTGTCACGCGAAACTTTATTGTTAAAAAGTTCCGAGTGACACTGCAAGTGTTATGGGCGGCCGTGTCGCTTAACATCAGGTGAACGACCAGCTCGTCAAGTCATTCAATCGCATAAAAAAAACCCCCGAGAAGTAGTTGAACGACATATTTTTTGTAGCTAGTGAAATTACTGGGCAAATGAGACTTTACGATCTGATCACACAGTCTAGTAATCTTATTACTATACTGTGTCTCGGGATGACGTGCGCAGTGCAGTTTAGAGTTCCGAGTGATTCTGCAATCTGTTATGGGCAGCCGTGACGCTTAATATCAGGCGAATGACTAGCTCGTCACGTCATTCATTTACATAAAAATCAAGTTAGGTATTTTAATTTAAAAAACAAAATATTGAATCGATTTTGATGAAAATGTGTAAAAACGATAGTGCTTGAAAAAAAACTCCAAAAGAGTGCCTACAGAATAAGTAAGTTCAAATGTCAACATAACTCATTGCTCTTCTAGATTTACTACATTTTAATTTTATCAATCAATAGACAATACTAAAAAAACTCCTTACAATAACCTCTTAGCAAAGTTTCACCAAAAACCATGTGCAATAGTAAAAATAAAACATAATGAATCAAATTTATCGGACACACCTGTAAAGTAATTTTCACTGTGCTAAAAATAACACCAAGCATTTAATAAAAGTTCACAAACAACATGAAAAATATCCGATCACCGATGCTATCTCGTTTCGTCGCCTACGTAAATAAAACCTACAAAAACCGCCGCTTGCACTGTTCTGTACTCCTGGTACCGGAGACTTTAGTAAGTCGGTTCTAATCCACGGTCCTAAATGGAACTTTGTAAATTTAAAGATTTGTAGTCTAAATTGAAGCTTATGCTGTAGGTGAAAGGGTTTATTTGATTTGTGTAGCAACTGTTTCAGACATAAACTCAGTGTTAAGGTCAGTTTAACTTTATGCTATTAGAATTTTCATCTTTATACGTAAATGGATAGAGTATAGGTTTGTACTGGCAATATTTTAGAGTGATATCCATGTCTCTATGCTACCCTAGTACTTTGAGTCAAAGTGTTACGTAAAATCGAAAAGGACGACATTGCTGAAACTAAATAAAAACTCACTGTGATGTATTATTTGTAATTTTGTTATATTTTCGCGTAATTTTTGTTGTTTGGCTTTCATTGTCATCACCATTATCACCAACAGCTTATTCTGGTCCGCCATTGGCCTCTGAGCTCAATCTATAATCTATAGCTTTCTGAAGCATCCAGTCTCTCTCTACCAGCCTATGCAGGGCGTCTTAAAAGCGTAGTTCATAATTATTATTTTACTGTGAGTTCATCAATAATAGATTATATGAGCCTTTTTTGTACATGTCACAGACAATACAAACACGAAGTTGGTTTGTGCCAATTTATTCTGTTGTAATTAGTACCTGCGGCATTATACCGATTTCTATTCTATGTAGTAATGGTAGCTTACTAAAAAGAGACGAAATAACTAATTAACAAGGTCAGCAATAGTCTACGTTTATGATAATGCTACAACTGCTACACCAACAGAATTAAAAAGCTACCTGTCTCATCTGCCTTCTGCTACACAGACAGAGACGGCTAGTTTTTTGTAGTTGTCGTAGTTTATGAACTCCTGGTACAAGGATATGATGTCGGGCTCTTTTTAGTTCTGCTACGACTTCTCTATTCTCTACTACGCTACGGGCGCGATTTGTGTTGCAATGTTGCACTACGCAGCAAATTTTTTTTTTTTAATAATGTCGGTTTAGTTATATAACACACGTGGTAAACAAACAAAATAAAGTAGGTAATATATGGAAGCCATTTAAATTAACTATACGTTACTGATTTTACAGTTATGTTTTCAATAATCAGTAGGTACCATCTCTATCTATATTAAGTAAGTTTAGGTACTTTCACAACAAAACAATAATTCTTTAAATAATTTTTGAAGCGCAGGAGAACTAAAGTGACCGATATAGCTCTGTTGAAATGGTAATGGGCAGGCCACATCGCTCGTAGAGCTGACAAGACAACCGATGGGGAAGAAAGGTTCTCGAGTGGCGACCACGAACCGGAAGACGTAGCGTAGGCTGGCCCCCCCTGGGTGGACCGATGACCTGGTGAAAACCGCTGGGAGCCGATGGATGCAAGAGGCAAGCAGCTGCTCAAAGTGGCGCTCTGTGGGCCCATGTTCAGTAGTGGACGTCTTCAGGCTGTTGATGATGATGATAATGAATTTTTGAAGACATCTCGGACTTCTACAAATCTCAAGCTACTTATTTGTATTGCCAAGGCGACTTTAGCGGGGCGGCTGTCGCGCACAGACCCGCGACATTAAATTACACAATATTAAAAACAGAATATAATAATAACGCCCAACGATCACATACATAGATCCTGGACCCTAACTAGGATTCCCTGTATCTAGGGACCCAGGAACTACGAGGACCATGGTCCCACAACAGCTAGACACAGAACAAGTATTTGCGCTTATTTTTTTCACGTGCACAAATACTTGTCCTGTTGCGAGAATCGAACCCGTCGCCTCCGGTCTATAAGTCGACCTGCTCAACACCACAAAAGCGTGGCAGCCGCGTGGTACGACTTTTCTGGCAGAGTTCATCTTGGTAGTTAGGGCACTGTAGCCAGTGAATTTACTAGGTGCATCTTTAAAATATTGGGTGGCACTGCAATCGGTTGTAGTGCCACACAATATTTTCAAGGTGCAAAACACGATGATGACAGTTTCTACAATAGTTTTCCCGTATCTACTTATCGTTGTCTCAACTATATGTAAATCAAATCAAATCAAAATCATTTTTTTTTTCGGATTAATAAATCCATTGGTTAGTGTGGCCTAACTGCTAATCTTAGTAATATAATCAAAAAGAAAAAGAAAAAAAGGAGATAAATAAAAAAAATCATAAAAAACTATAAACCCAAAAAAAGACAAGTAAAACAAGACAAAGTGACAAGTTAAATCTATAGACATATTCTTTTTTTTTTCTTTTTTTTTCTTATAGTTTGGCTCCACACATAGTGTATTTAGCCAGTGTCAAGTATTGTAGTTTTTCGTCGTATTATGAAATATTTCATGTAAAGTCAAGCCTTAGTCACAGTCAGTCAGGGTAGTCATCGTCCAGTCTAAGTCAGGTAGTCATAATCCAGTCTAAGTCATGCCCTAGTAAAGTAGTGGCAACTTTACTAGAGGCTTCTATGGAATTTTGGAAGCAACACGAAAAACCACGTTTCACTACATTATATCACTTGCCCACACTTATACTCATAATTCAGCACTTAATGCGTAAAATGCCACTAATTTTAAACATTAACACTAGAAAAAGCATAAGTTTTGTGAAATAATACAATGCAACGACATTAACTTTTTCACGTTCCCGCCAAAACCCCGGACATATTCTAACGTAAGAATAGATTGGATTGTTTTTTTTTTTTGTTTATTAAAACTGCACAGTAAGTGGGTACCATGAACTACTACCGTACCCACTCCACTTGTCACTGCTATAAGATGACATAAAACGTGCGACCATCATGAATGTTAATCGAACCACCAGTAAGTAGATAATGTTCTGCAAATTAATGTCTTCATTTCAACAACTGGTCATGGAGAATAATTAGCGAATAGTAAAGTTGTTTTACAATCATTTTCTCAATCGGTTTTACAAAATAATGACATTTGTAGGCAAGGAGGCTTCTGTAATTGAACGATTTTGTAATTAACTCTAGAAAATTTACTATCGATTATGTTGACATTTTGCTTATATTAGGTATAGGTACGTGATGTAGTGAATAGTCATAATGCAGTGTTACTGTAATGCACACAAACAAAAATGCGTGGGGATGAAAAGTACGAATTATTAGGAGCCTGACAAATCGGTCTACCCGTTAGAGTATACATATACATAAGCAACCCCATTTCTCAGTCCTTACCAAACCAAAAATAATTTGACAAAAATTTTCCTTCATTTCGCACATGTTTCTAGAACACACAACACACACATGACATGTGTCTGTATATACAAGATCGCTCAATAAAACAGTCAACGAAAAACAGAGCGCATACGCTGGCGGAAAAAATATTCGAGCATTATTTTGTTTTTCATCTGTTGCTGTTCTTTTGCTAGTATCAAAGGCCAAAGTGCATTCAGCGACAAGCAAGCAACAGGCGGGTGATTTACGATTACATCTTGCGACCGATTGCTAAGTGTTTGTTGTCGCTTTGCTACTGCTGTTGCTTTGCTAAGTTTTACATAATAGGACAGCGGCTCTTATCAGAAGTATTCTAAAAAGTGCGAGTAGTATTGCAATGTTACAAGTTCACATTTAAAGGGTCGATCGCCCCGTTGTATTACGTAGATCGTTCCCCGCACCGTAAGTTGTTTACATTCAGTTTACAACACAATGGCCGGTGATCGGGTCGATTACAGCACCATAACAAGCATTCGGTAATACTGCTTACTGTTTAAACTGTTTTGCGCCGATAATCGTTAGCCCAAACGATAAACAATCTGCACACCTAATATTTTACCTGCAGTAAAATGGAAAGGAAAAAATTGTTATTTATTCTGAACCAAACAAGAAAACATGATCCGGAATGAGGAAATCCGCAAGAAAACTAAAGTCACTGATATAGCTTTTAGAATTAGCAAGTTGAAGTGGCAATGGAAAGGCCACATCGCTCGTAGAACTGACAACCGATGGGGAAGAAAGATACTCGAGTGGCGACCACGAACCGCATGACGCAGCGTAGGCCGGTCCCCCACTAGGTGGGCCGACGACCTGGTCAGAACCGCGGGGAGCTGATGGATACAGAAGGCAAGTAGCCACTCAAAGTGGCGCTCTTATAGTAAGGACTATAGAATCTCTCCATAGCAAATAAAAAAACGCCAAAAAAAAAAAACGTTGATTGACTCAGGCATGATCTCGCGGAAGTTCACCTGAAATACAAAATAAAAGAAGAACTTATCTTGTGTACCTAATTTCACTAAATTTTTTTGAACAGATTGCGCTGACATTCAGCCCAAACAGCTTTTAGAGGCCAAGGAAAGATATAGACAAGAGTATGAAAAATCTGCTGGTGGAACCTCAAGCAAGATGCAGCTGCAACTAGCAGTACAAGCCATTATGGCTAAATACGCTAATCGTGTGGAGCCAAACTTGAAAAAGGGCAAAGAAGTGTGTGTGAGGCACAGATTAGAGAAAAAACAATTGACTGTTTTAGGCTTCTAGCATAGAGGTTTCTAGGTTTCTACAGTATAGTTTACACGAAGTTTACATCACAAAAGCGTGCGGGACTATAAACAACGACTGGTGCCGTAATGTGCCGATAACCACCGCCCCTGACATTTCGCGAACAGTTGACGCGCAGCCCAATATTATGACCATAACCTTATTGTACTATCGCGGACAAAATCTGTATTATCCGTAGCATAATTGCAAATGGCAACTGCTATAGGCTCAGCCTAGTGACCAAGGAGTCATCATCATCAACAGCCTGAAGACGTCCACTTCTGAACATAGGCCTCCCCCACACCGCCACTTTGAGCGGCTGCTCGCCTCCTGCATCCATAGGCTCCCTGCGGTTTTCACCAGATCGTCGGTCCATCTAGTCGGGACCGACAATCTGGTGAAAACCACAGCTATAGGTCTACCAGAATCTCATGGCACAAAATTTTAAAAAAACTTGTTTTTCATACGGTAATATCAAATTGTCACCTTTCAAATCAATTTGAACTGACCACGTTGTTTTGATACTTTCAGGTTTTTGTTCCATAGACCAAGTAGCGGACACTTTTTTTTAAAATATAATTGAATGACATGACGAGCTAGTCGTTCGCCTGATGTTAAGCGTCACGGCTGCCCATAACAGATTGCAGTATCACTCGGAACTCTAAATTAATATAGTTTTGCGTAATACTGCACGGCGCACGTCATCCTGAGACTTCACACAGTATAATAATAAGATTACTACACTGTGTGATCAGATCATAAAGTCTTATTTGCCCAGTTATTTCACTACCTACAAACTACTACGTATTGATCTTTTGAATACTTGCACTTAAATTGTGACTTCTTTTTCTATAAAGACGTTTTAATACCTACCACTTTATGGCTGAGTTAAAGGTGAAGGCACTACATAAGATGGTGTGTTTTCTACCCCTATGAAAGAGGAATGGGGGAAGAAGAAAATCAACTTAGACGGATTAATTGAAATGTTATAGAAGAGTTCTTTAGTATAAATACCTCATTAAACCTTCATCATCATCTGATGAAACCAAATAGTTTTCGTGTTCAGAATAAAATAAAGTTAAAGTAGCTGTATAACAACATTCATGATGGTTTTATTTTTACTTATAGGTTATAATAAAAACTGTATATTGTTTCTGTACCGTGACGTGCGTAGTGCAGTGTCACGCAAAACCATAGACTTAGGATGTACAAGACCAACAATGACAGTTTGAAAATGGGACAAGAAAGAAATTGTGTGAAATTTGCTGTGATACGTGTATTTGTTCGGGTTAGTATGTTTTTAACATCACATTCACTTACGCCGCAAAAATAGTATTTTGCACTTTGATAACAGAATTATGGTGGTACATGATCAATATGTTCATCGTCGTGAAACATATTGAGCCGATATGAGCTCTTTTTGTGCTAGTACTCTGACACATCGGCTATTATTTCACGATCTCTTTTCCTCTTGGGCAGTGTGTACTTGATCTATACGTCTCGTTCCTGCGACTCCTGGGTCTTTTGAGAGCAACAAATAAATTCTAGGTCTGTGCGCAAAACTATATGAATTTTTAAGTTTCGAATACTGCAATCTGTTACGGGCAGCTGTGACGCTTAATATCAGGCGAACAACTAGCTCGTCGCGTCATTCTTTTCTATGAATGACGTGACGATCAAAAAAGTAAACACTACTATACTCATAATAATAATGTTTATAAAATTTACTTTTATTTTCACTGTGTTTTGTTTTGATCCAATGAATAACAGAAAAATACGACTTAAAAGTTGATAAAGTTGCGAAACTTAGTTGCCAAGACGGCCGGAAGTGAAGGAAGTATCAAGACATATTAATCCATTTATATCCGGTGCTGCCTACAACAAATTTTATTTTCCCTATTTGCCATTAGATTCTGGTAGACCTATAACAGTTACTAAGAAAACACACGTTGTCACGCCACATGTCACATGCCAAAGAGATTTTATGTAAAGCTGCCTAAGCTTTCCTACTCCTGTATTTTAAAATGCTTGTAACTTTGACATTTTTTTTAGATATTTATTTTTGTTTTCATGACTGTTTATTTTAAGAGAAATATTATTAATTTACGCAATAAAAAAATTGCAGGCAACTAGCCTAGTATATATAAATTTTAAAATACGAATATAATTTTAGCGTGATTGCACTAGGAAACAGTCGGGTGACTCAATGCCACGGTAACTTTGTAAGCCAATAATGAAGCCATATGAAACCAATAAACAGCATTTTTAAACGTCGAATGCGCATGCTACTAATTTCAATTTACGAGGCGAACGATTTCATTATTGTCCTATCTTTACGTCACAACTTATCTTTACTTTGCGTTAAAATAAGAATTTGTTGTATGGTTAAAGCCGTAGAGTAACTTTTTTATTATTTATTTTTTTACCATAGCACTTTATATTTTAGTGATGCACGTACTAGCTTCTGTTCGTGGCTTCGCTCTATATCACGGTATATCAAGATATAAATTGTATATGAACTAACTGTATTCTAAGAATAAAATAAACGCACTCATAAAAGTACAAATTAGCATAATTTAAAAATTCTTTTTTGAAAACACGTTTTTTTAGGGTTCCGTACCCAAAGGGTAAAACGGACCCTATTAATAAGGCCCCGCTGTCTGTCCGTCTGTCACCAGGCTCTATCTCATGAACTGTGATAGTTAGTTGAAATTTTCACAGATGATGTATTTCTGTTACCGCTATAACAACAAATACTAAAAAACAGAATAAAATAAATATTTAAGGGGGCTCCCATACAACAAACGTGATTATTTTGCTCGTTTTTATAGATAATGGTACGGAACCCTTCGTGCGCGAGTCCGACTCGCACTTGGCCGATTATTTTATTACTTCATAATAGTAGCAAGTACGTAGAGTAGGTACCTGACTTTTTGATCATGATGACATTTTGGAATAACGACTAACGTCCACAAGAAGCCAGTCATGACATGAACCAATAAGTGAATTATATATCATCATCATCAACAACCCGAAGACGTCCACCACTGAACATAGGCTTCCCCCACAGAGCACCACTTTGAGCGGCTGCTAGCCTCGCATCCATCGGCTCCCCGCGGTTTTGACCAGATCGTTGGTCCACCTAGTGAGGGCCTACGCTGCGCCTTCCGGTTCGTGGTCGCCACTCGAGAACCTTTCTTCCTCAGCGGATGCAATACTATTATGATGATGATGGTATGGTAAGCGTTCAAAGTGGCGTTTTATGGGGGAGGCCTATATGTTTAGAAGTGGACGTCGAAGACATAAAATGTCAAAGTTTATCAAATAAAAATAACTGCCTACTTTAGTACCTTGTTGTAACTTATTTGTCGTTTATTATCAGAAGAAATACCGGTTCTCTTAAAGTTATTTAACCTTGGATAATTAAAACTACATTCCATTGTTGATTTAAATATAATAATATTAATTTAATATTTATGTATAGGTAAGTAGTCAGGCGGAATCTTAAAAATTAACTCTATTATTATATAGTACTCATAGTGACTATAGTTAAAATAAAAAAACTATCAAAGATAATTAAGGTGGAACGTTACACTAGCGCGGAAAATTCAAATTTTCTTGCGTTGTTTTACCAATAATAGCTTAATTACTCAACGTGATTACATTAAAACTAATTTTGCGCAAATAAATATAGTGTATCAATAAATTACAATTAAAAGTATCACCTACTTATCATTGGTTTAGCGACAAATTGCAATAGACTGAAAAACTAAGAAGAAAATTGTTTATTGCCATTTGTCGGTAAACCAATGATATCTAAGAGATACTTTTCATCGTAATTTGTTGATACATTCTATTTATTACCGCAAAATTAGTTTTCATGTAATCACGTTGGGTAATTAAGCTATTATTTGCAAAAGAACGCAAGAAAACTTGAATTTCCCGCGCTAGTGTAACGTTCCACCTTAAAGGGTTTTTTGCGGGAACGCGGAAAAGTTCACGTCGTTGCATTGTATTATTTTTCAAAACTTGTGCTTTTTCTAGTGTTAATGTTTAAAATTGGTGGCGTTTTACGCATTAAGCGCTGAATTTATGTGGGCATGTAATATAGTGTGGTGAAACGTGGTTTTTGGTGTTGCTGCCAAAATTCCATAGAAGGTTCTAGTAAAGTTGCCACCACTTTACTAGGGCATGACTTAGACTGAACTACGACTACCTGACTTAGGCTGGACTATAACTACCCAGACTGTGACTTAGACGTGACTTTACGTGAAATATTCTATAACACGATGGAAAATTACAATAATTGACACTGGCTAAATACACTATGTGTGGAGTCGAAATATAAGAAAAGAAAAAAGATAATTAAGTATACCTACTACTGCGCGAGAATAGAAAAAAAAACAATCGCTTTGTTATCTCAAAATCATCCTGCACCGGACATGCTCAAACTGTAAACATCAGTTTTTAATCATGGCGAACAAAAATTAAACGCAACTCTTTAGTCAATAATGGCGAATATTACCAGCCATAACGGTTAAAAACCTTAAAGCCATTGTTTACAGATGCGTCCACTATTTTTTATATAAAAAACCCTATCAAACCCTTTCTATTTGTGGACATCTGCCGAAAATCGATTTCGCATTTTTTTGAGCGAAAAAATGCGGGTGCAAAAAGGTACGTGCTGGTAGTTTTTGTGAAACTTGGTGTTTGTAATACGGCAACCCTTTGATCAAATACGGTGGAGTAATCAGATTTCGGCATGTGCTAAGTTTTTTTTATTTTTTCAGGGTTCCGCAAGCAGAGTAAAGTTCCTAAAACCAACAAAAATGGTGATTCTGAACCTTACCATTTCTTTTATTATTGTAGCTCTACTCTTATATGCTGACTGACACATTTTATTTTATGTATATGTATTACAATGTGGTGCACGTGCGGTGTGAGAATAGGATCACCCCTACAAGTACCTATACCTACTTATATATATTGTATTACCTTGCGGTCGACGCGTGGTGTGAGAATACGACCACCCCATCTCTTCCCGTGGGTGCCGTAAGAGCCGATTAAGGGAATATCCAAGGAATAAGCAGCTGCATTCTCCTCGGTACATCAAAATATTCTGCGATCACCAAGCCGCCTGCCAAGCGTGGTGGTTATGGCAAACCCCCATGATAAGCATCCGAAGTGGCGTTTTATGGGGAGGCCTGTGTTCAGCGGTGGACGTCTTCCAGCTGATGGTGTAATACCTATATTGCCATTTTCCATTTCAAAACCTATAATAACTACATTAAAAAATCATCTATTGGAAGCTACGATGCCACAAACATACAGACACACACTCCAAATGCCAAACTTATACCACCTCTGAGTTTGTCGGGGGTTAAAAAAGCAGGAAAGAAGTTAGAATTACTCATAATATTAGGTACATAATTAGTTAAAACCAAGACCTACGCATTTCCTATCCTATATCCACTTGCTTACTAATACTAATGCTTTGTTTAAGTGAAATACAATATCCAAAAACTTTACTACTAAGTATATCTGAGTAGTAGTAAAGTTTAGAAATTGGGTTATTGGTTATTGGTTTTTATTTGTTTTTTTGTTTCTTTGGTTGGATTGGTTTTGGTTTGGTTTAATTACTGGTAATGAGGGGATGTAGCATTATTGAAACAACTGCTCTCGATAGACTACCTTTAATTACTCATCATATTTACAATAAGTTAACGCTCTTATATGCTAGATCTACCTAACCTACATATACGTACTACACCTCAGTAAGTAGGTAAAGTTTAGAGATTGGTGTAAATTGTAAACGGTCACATTTTTACCTCAACATCATATATTTCGAATTATAACTCCATACAATAGCATCAGTTTGTACACAATAGAAGAAGGCTTTCAGCTGGAACTCCAAAATCGCTTCCAGTGCCTAGCCGACTGTAACACAGTGGACGAGCTAAACGACGGGTTGGTGGAAACTGTCCAAGCTGTTGGATCGAAATTCTTTAAGACCCAACGCCGAAAGAAGACTCAAAAGCTCTCAGAAAAAACTCTTGAGCTAATGGCCGATCGGAGCGAAATGAAGCTGCAGTCTTCAGTTGATATGTCAGCCTACGGTGAACTCAATAGACGAATCTGGAGTTCCTTGCGACACGACTTGCGTGCTCTTAGTACTTCACGTATTGAGGCCGCAATTGAGCGGAACCAAGGCTCTAAAGTGTTCGCAAAGGATTCGTCTATTGGGCAACACCAAATGACAAAACTGAAGACCGAAAATGGTAGCGTCATTTCATCCAAGCCTGAGATTCTGAGAGAGATCGAGAACTTCTATGGACAGTTATACACCTCGACACGTAAGCCCGCTACTAACACAGCTCAGGACATCAGAGCCAAGTTAGTCCGACACTATACCGAAGATATCCCGGACGTCAGCCTGTACGAGATTAGAATGGCCCTCAAACAGCTTAAAAACAACAAGGCACCAGGTGAAGATGGAATTACGACCGAACTTCTGAGAGCGGGTGGTAGACCGGTACTTTTAGTCCTCCAGAAGTTATTTAATTCTGTCATCATTGAAGGTACAACGCCAGAGGCATGGCACAAGAGCGTGGTGGTGCTCTTCTTCAAAAAAGGCGATAACACCTTATTGAAGAACTATAGGCCCATCTCGCTCTTGAGTCATGTGTATAAGCTGTTTTCGAGAGTCATTACGAATCGTCTCGCACGCAGGTTTGATGAATTCCAGCCTCCCGAACAAGCCGGTTTCCGAAAAGGCTTTAGCACCATAGACCACATTCATACGCTGCGCCAGATTATACAGAAGACCGAAGAGTATAATCGGCCGTTATGCCTAGCGTTTGTGGACTATGAGAAAGCCTTCGATTCAATCGAGACTTGGGCGGTGCTGCAGTCCTTGCAGCGATGCCAAATTGACTATAGGTATATCGAAGTTTTGAAGTGTTTGTACAGTAAGGCCACTATGTCAGTCCGACTACAGGACCAGAGTACGGAACAAATTCCATTGCAAAGAGGCGTGAGACAGGGAGACGTTATTTCTCCGAAACTGTTCACAAACGCATTGGAGGATGTTTTCAAGCTCTTGGAGTGGAAAAGATCTGGCATCAACATAAATGGCGAGTACATCACTAACCTTCGTTTTGCCGATGATATAGTCATAATGGCGGAATCGCTCGAGGACCTTAGCACCATGCTCAACGACCTCAGTAGAGTCTCCCAGCAGGTTGGTCTTAAGATGAATATGGACAAGACAAAGATCATGTCTAATGCTCATGTTCCACCTATACCGGTAATTGTTGGGAACGATACTCTCGAAGTTGTCGACAAGTATGTCTACCTAGGACAGATTGTCCAATTAGGTAGGTCCAACTTCGACAAAGAGGTGGCGCGAAGAATCCAACTCGGCTGGGCAGCGTTCGGGAAGCTTCGTCCTATCTTTTCGTCCAAAATACCGCAGAGCCTGAAAACGAAAGTTTTCAATCAGTGTGTGTTGCCAGTGATGACTTATGGAACTGAGACATGGTCTCTTACTGTTGGCCTCATTAGTAAGCTCAAAGTCGCGCAGCGAGCTATGGAGCGAGCTATGCTCGGTGTTTCCCTGCGAGATAAGCTCCGGAACGAGGAGATCCGCAGGAGAACTAAAGTGACCGATATAGCTCTTAGAGTTAGTAAGTTGAAGTGGCAATGGGCAGGCCACATCGCTCGTAGAACTGACAACCGATGGGGAAGAAAGGTTCTCGAGTGGCGACCACGAACCGGAAGACGCAGCGTAGGCCGGCCCCCCACTCGGTGGACCGACGACCTGGTGAAAGCCGCGGGGAGCCGATGGATGCAGGAGGCGAGCAGCCGCTCAAGGTGGCGTGCTCTGGGGGAGGCCTATGTTCAGCAGTGGACGTCTTCAGGCTGTTAATGATGTACACAATAACCTTCTGCGATAAGCGAAATTGGTCTACACAAACTACTGTAAAGAATAGTAAAGATTACTACGTTAATTAATCTCTCTGGCAAAACCCTATGAGAGAATCTAAGCTAATTTTCGTGCCTATCCCGACTTCCACCATGTTTCAGATTCTTCAGTCTCAGTAATTTAAACCAATTTCTAAACTTTACCTACTTACCAGCTTTACCTACATAATGTTGCTGTGGGGAAAAGGTTATGTGGACAGGTAACGTGAATTAGGATGTTTTCAATTTACAGAGATTCATGCAGGTACACAAAATAGAACCAGTTGCTGTAACAAAAAACACAGCGAAAACAAAGGTAATTTTTTTAAATGTAAACGAGTGACGTGACGAGCTAGTCGTTCACCTGGTGTTAAGCGTCACGACCGCCCATTACAGATTACAGTGTCACTCGGAAATAAAAATTAAAGTTTCGCGTGACACCGCGCACTGCGCACGTCATCCTGAGACATCACACAGTCTAAAAAAGATTTTTTTTGTGAGATCAGTTCTTAAGGCTCATTTACCCAGTAATTTCACTAGCTACAATGCCCTTCAAACCGGCACACAGTAGTGCTTGCTTGCACACTACTGCTTGGCGGCAGCATAACTGGCAAAGCGGTGGTACCTACCTAGATGAACTTTGCAGAAAAGTCTTACCACCTAGTAATTCCTTAAAATATTCCATAAATTGATTTTTTGAACCACTAAAACATAAGCAACTCTACCTTTGCACATTTTTTTAAAGTAATCTGATCTTGAACTTGGAGTGTGCTATTCTTTTGTGGCTGACAAATGTATTTGCTCCTGCCCATATCTTCCGCGAAAAAAAATGTTTATTTAGAAAAAAGTTGGCACGAGTACGAGACCTTTTTGTGGCACTTATTGTGTTATTGTATTGAGACGTCTGTATAGCATCACATGCTTCAGAAGGGTTCACTTTTACACGTATTATGATGTCGTATTCAGAATTGATCAATGTAATTATAGAATGAACGCCTTTCGTTTTAACAGGCAGGCAATACTTTTGTTGGCTCCCAATTCGAATTTACTTGTAATCCAAAGTTTCAATTTTAAACTTTTATTACGAAACATTATTGACTTATTCTCAAGCTATTGGAGACATACAAAATAATTTAAGAATGTGCATTCGATTCCATTTAAGACATCACGGAGGAATTAGCTTTTAAAGTTTCTGCAGGGGGCATCGCCTGTCCCTTACTCGCAAAACAAAGATCGTATGGACCTTACCACAGTTACTATGAAAAACGTTGTCCTGTCACACGGCCAACTGATTATATGTAAAGCTACCACAGCTTAGTAGTGAGGTACTATGAAGGACCAAGAACTTATGTTACTGCCTGTTTGAACTGTCTCCTTCTATTGCTGTATTTTAAAATGCTTGTGACTTTGTAATTTTTTATATATAATTTTTGTTTTCACAACTGTTTATTTTTTGAAGAATACTATTAATTTATGCAATAAAAAAATTGCACGCAACTTGCCTAATATTACTTAGAGATCAGAGATATAACACCCCGCCCCCTCCTCTTTTTAAACAACCACTGACCGTCCAAGACTAAAGGCGAATTAAACATATGCCACGGGCATTAATAGGTATTTCAGGTGACCACCTGCCCAGTAGTGGGCAAGGTGGCAAGCCACCTGTGCCTGACCAGTCATGTTTTGACAGGTGACACAACTATTGTCACATAGGATTATTATCTTTTCTTTACACTAGTTCTGGCCTACGGCTGTTTTTGTTTGAGGTTTTTTTCAGTTGTTTTCGCAACCAAGTGACAAGTATTGACTTGGTGTAGTGTTATATTATCTGTGATCCAGTATAAAAATCTTCCCGTAAGTAACTTACTTCTCCTTCCTTTACGATTATTTTATTGGAAGGATTTTTTTGAATCAGGCAGTAAGTATATTTAGCTTAGTTACTTATATTTTTTCTGTAATCAACTCCCTGTTTCACAGAGCTTACTTGAGCTCTGCGACCATGAAAGTTTAGAGGGCAGTGCCTAGGTAGGTACTTTTAATGTCAGAATTTTTACGAATCACCATCTTGCATTAAAAAATCCCAAAACAATAAACTAGGTGAAAATTACATTTTTATAAGTTGAGCCTATTCGTTATTCATTTACCATCATACTATGATGATAAATGAATTGCAAATGGCAGCCCTCAACCTTCAGTATTGATTTTACATAGGTATAATAAAGTTACAATTATTGCATATCTTTCCAATTTTTAGCGAACTCAAGGATAGGATATATGAAGCGATAATAGATGGGTTACCGATTTAAGTGTTGCTGGATTAAGTAAAATTAGACATAATATATTAGCCCGTATACAATTAAAGTTTTAAATATCTTTTTTATACGATTAAATATTTTATATTTCAAAATTAAGCTCCTTTACAGATAAAATGGCAATGTAGGGCAGATGTTTGGAAGCAATGGGGTAATTATGCAAAATTAAAAACACAATTGAGGGCTTCAGTCAGCAGTGTCGTGCCTATTATGTTTATCTTTGTCACCGTTCTTATTTTACACTTGCAATAGTAACTTTAAACTGAATTTAATTTTCAAATAGCCACAGTCAGTCAGTAGGCCATAAATATATTAATAAAAATATATTCTAGAAAACTGTAGATGCAAGCTGAGTGCGGTCCGAGTCTACTCAGCTCGGATACAATCGCCCCAGTGCACTCAGATTATCGGTGTTAACGATACGAGTTGCGTCCGAGTAGCCATCCGAGTCCACTCGGTCCGAGGAGACTCTGATAGAGCTAAGTAGACTGGGAAGGAAATATCTACCTAACCCTTTTTCTTCTTATTTAAGAATTCCGACCGATATAGCTCTTAGAATTAACAAGTTGAAATGGCAATGGGCAGGCCACATTGCTCGTAGAACTGACAACCGATGGGGAAGAAAGATTGGGGATTGGGGGAGACCGGAAGACGCATCGCAGGCCGGCCCCCCACTTGATGTGAAAGCCGTGGGGAGCCGATGGATGCAGGAGGCGAGCAGCCGCTCAAGGTGGCGCGCTCTGGGGGAGGCCTATGTTCAGCAGTGGACGTCTTCAGACTGAGGATGATGATGATGATGATGAAGAATTCTGCTCTTGTCAGTGGAGTAATCGCCATCTTGCGCTGTCTTCAGCTAATGCTTTGACTTCCCGATACGACATGATATTTCTTTTCTTTTATTTGATCGGTATATGGCTTTCTAGGTCTGCCTCTTCCTCCCTTCCCTTTTACCTTTCCTTCTATGATGTTTTTTATGAAGTTGTGATGTCGTAAAGGTGGCCAAACACTATCACCAACCCACCTGCGATTATGGCAACCTGGTTTAGACGCTTATCAATAAGCCTCCAAAGTTCTAAACCCAAAGTCTGTGTTCCACAGCGGACGTCTTCCAGTGGTTGATGTGACTCTTATCATTGACTAATTTTATTATCACTCATAATCCATACAGTTAAAAAAAATTTTAGAGCATGCGTCACTTTTGCCTATTAAATTTATTCGTAAGCTGGTAAAATTCAAAACCCTACCCAATTAGGTATCTTAATGCATCTCGTGGAATGCGTGCAGTCCCTTTTTTCCCCACATACCTAATGTTAAATAGGTATGTTACGCCGATCGACGTTTCTGGAGAGGGCGAATGCCGAAACAATGGAACGTCGCGCCGAGCTGAATTCCATCATACCCTGGACGCTCTCATCAATACCCTAACAAAAACCTGCGCAAAAACACTCCAGATTTTATTTTAAAGAATCCTTCTTTAGTATGAGTCTCCTCGATCAGCCGTCAAAAGGGCCGCGTTGGCAAAAATGTGCATAATTGGACCCCGAAACGCAAGAAAAAAACCCTCAAAAACGACCTTTAGATGTTTGGAAAAAGTGCACCGATACAGGGTGTGATCTGGTGTGACTACGTGAAAACCCTATGCAAAAAAAATCAAGTCTCTCCAAATAATGAAATCAAGTGGCCTTTAGAAAAACTTACTTTCGTATTGGGATCGGTCGTTCCTAAATCATTTGAGATAGATAATAGGGTTATAGTTATAGGGGAATCCTCATAACGATCCCAAATTAAAAAAATATCTGAAACTAAAGTCAAAGAACACCATGACAAAGACAAAGAATGCGTAGCCAACTTTCTGATAAATCAAATCCAGCTGAAAATCACAAACAGGGAGAAAGCGAATAGTTTTCCGTAGAGGTAAACAATTAAACATATCTTTCCACGTCCCACAGGAAGCCCTATGCAAATCCTATTATTTTCAATTTAAATGTATCGAAACATTATAAGTATAGCTATTCCGATGCAAGCGTACAGTTGCATATTAAACGTTTACGGTCGATAGGACATGACTATGCATTTAGTAATCTAGTATAGGTACTCTCTACTTAGCAAGTATGGAAACACCAATGACTTGCTATGCTATGGAACTGCAGACAATAACACGTCGTAAAAATAGCTTGTTTGATCAACGTCTCGTAATAATTTGCAATTGGTTTGGTTCAGTGCGAAATAAATAAATAGTAATGACATTAAACAGAATAACATTTTAATCAATATCTTTGGCTTCACAGAGAATAGGCCTTACCAGCGTTAGTACTATATATCTATTCTTTGCCAGCGTCTTGGTTTCCTGAAAAATATAATCAGGGAGTTTTCAAGGCTAGAGTAAATCGGTATCTTCTAGGCAAGCGTGCTCCATCGTCGACCGCGTCGTCACTTACCATCAAGTGAGAAAATGTTCAAATTAAAGCCCATCACAGAAAAAAAGGAATTGACTGAGTCCGTACTACTATGTTTTGAATGAAACGTCATAGAACAACTCACAAGATACCTGTTACCGTCCTACCTACTACAGAATAGGTACGGTGGAAAATATGAAAATACGAATTACTTGCGGCTCACCCCGGCTTCGCACGGGTATAATAGTTTTTGAAACGCACGCGATGTATAAATAAAGAATATTTTAGGTACTTTTTTACACCTTGGGTTACATTATTGGAGTTTTAGTAAGGCTCCCTAACTTTTTTGAAAATATAATATAACCTTTGTCACCCGGGGCTATGTAGCTTCCCAATAGTGAAAGAATTTTTAAATCGGTTTAGTAGTTTCGAAGCCTATTCAATGCAAACAAACAAACAATCAAATCTTCCCTCTTTATAATGCTGTTATAGGCTATAGATGTTATAGATTATAGATGTTATAAATTATAGATGAGCCGAAAAACCAACGGTAGATAGAGCATAGACTGCGTTCTTTTCGCTTTGCCTTCTTCAATCTTCTTCGTATCTTGGTTTGTGGTTGTGGTTGGCGAAATAGCGCCTACTGGTTATATCTTGTTAATTTCGTGGGGTAATTAGGTATTATTTCAATCAAAGAAAACGAGCACAGTATTATAAGTCTAACACTATGTATAGGTCAGTTCTACAGCTTGCAAATGGCTTATCTTTTATCCTATGAAATCGAAATCTCCTGTATATGAAATGCATTTCTATAAACGATTGATTTATTCAAATCTAATTCCTCGATTGTGATCCGCCGTCGGCCATGGATTATTATTTGTTTTCGAATAGCAATTATATTTTATTTTCATCGAACGCATCCACTCGCATGATCCGGCCTAAATAACTAAACTGTAACAAAAAAGGTAACACAAATATCTAAATTCTAATATTTCCGCGAAAACTGTCTGGTGCTGCCAGCTTCGGGAGTAAAAATGAACCTTTTTGTGCTACGTCCTAACTGGCAACGTTTTAATATGTTAATCGCGTAATTACATCGTGATTATGATAGAATTTGATCGGTCCAAATTCACCTTCCTTTGACATCACGCGAGCATATCTGCAAACGTATATTTTTGTTATATTTAAGTAATTCTAACTATTTTAAATATATGATATACTTATATTAAAACTCTGTAAATAAATGGAAATAATTTATTAACAAAATAATTTTCTTCTTCTTTTTCTCGTGTAGGCAAGTGGTCAGCCCTGGTGTCAGAATTTTTAGGCCACCCAAAGGCTTCTGACTTGGCTTAACGACTATTCGACAACAGCTGGGACCGACGGCTTAACATGCCCTCCGAAGCACGGTAGCGCTCAGTTGTAAATACCACATTTTGCTGTAGCGGTCACCCATCAAAGTAGTGACCGCCTAGTCGCGTGCTTCGCTATGAGTGCTACAAAATAAAACACTTACTCATCAATATTGTGGGTAAGTCAAAGTATAATTGGAATAGGTAATAAATACAAAGGCACATGCAAAGTACATTTACCTACACGACATTATCACAAAATAGTTACCTACAATGCCTCCCTATCGTAATGTATGGAAATTTCGCATTTAGAACAGCTGATAATGCGCCACGAGTGTTTCTTTTTTTAGTAACCTCAACTATTAACAAAAAGTTTATATATGCAAACCATCTGCCATCAAAAAAGTCCGTATATCTGCCGACAAACCACTAAAAATCGCACGAAGCGAACGGTGAGAAAAAAAATGTCATCTGCATACAACATCTGGCCAGTACAAACAGCACTTGACTGCAAAAAACTAGTTGCTAAAAAGCGTCCAACGAAAAAAAACTTTTAGGCATTTTTATCACGATAATATGTTTCATGGGTGAATTCCATGATTATTGGTAGGCTCTGCATTTACATATCTAACATTTGTTGTCCACCAGTCTCGTCCACAAGGACTAGCTGCTGCCCGCAACTTCAGACGGGTGCAGTTTATTTATTATGAAGTACGCTAAATAATTACCTAGGGATTAAAATCATTTCTACTAACAGCGTTTTTATCAATTTCGTTTTTTTATGCTATTATAGGTAGCAGACAAAGCTCCTGATAGAAAGATGTCAGCGTAGCCCACGGACATATTTAGTTCTAAAAATGTAGTAACATAAAAAACAGCTTATCCAGAAACACGGACAAAATGGCTTTCTAAATACCTAGTATAGATAGAGTATGTATGGATATTTACCAAATGCTGGCTGGGTTCTCAAATAATAATTTACGGTATAGGTCATTAGGTACCAATACTCTATATATAATTACGGTACATAGACTTTTATCTAAGCTCTTTGTATTATCAACACACTGAAGACGTCTACTGCTGAACATAGGCCTCCTCCATTCAGCAATACTTTGAGCGGCTGCTCACCTCCTGCATCTATTGGCTCCCCGTGGTTTTGACCAGATCGTCGGTCCACCTACTGGAGGGTACTTGCTTGTTGTATGGGCTTATAGAAATAATAGTAAGTAGGTATCTACCTATTTCACTGATAAAGCAATATCAGAGAAATGGGTACATGTATACCTACTTAACAAAACCACGGGGAATTTAAACATAGGTACGGTACCTATTTATATTTTTGTGATCTTTATTAACACATAATAAAGGTCACAAAAATATAAGTAGATACCTATGTCTAAATTCCTATACCTATATTTGACCGCAGCAGTTGTGATCCTCAACATCACCCTGTAACAATTAATAGAAGCTAATTAAAAGACTTTCAATTTCATCAAGCAGCTGAAACCTGCCTCCATCTGCTCAGGGAGATGGCAATTCATCATGTGATACACGCATCTAAAGACCAACATTAATTTCACTTCATTTCGCCAAAACACAAAAGACGTAAAAAATCTTTAAAAAAACCGAATGGCATCAGGCGTTTCCGTAAAAAACGAGAGTTTGAGCACGAGCCATGTTTTTTTCTACTAGAACATGTTACTGCCATCTATTATGATAGGCACAATTGTTGATCAAATTAAGAAAAAGTCTTTGTTGCTATATTAACATGGATAAGATACCTATTATAGCTAATTTCTAATTTTTATCAAGGCACTTATCATAGAACCTTTAAGAATTCAATTAATTAAAAGTGTCTCTCTAATTCTGATGTTTGAAGTAAGACATGTGTGGTGTATTACTTATGATTTTGTAATTGTTATCATGAGGTAAATTACGAAACTCTTCAAAATAGAGGTATTTAAATTCAATCAATTAAGAATTTTGTACCTATCTTATAGGTTTTCTTACGTTTGAACTGAATATTTTCGATGTACTTAACATGTGCTCTAAAAATTAGAGCTCTTTTTAACATACTAAGTATAGTTTCAGGGTTCTATACATACTTTTCAGATAAATCAAAATAACCAAAATGTTTGGCTTTTTACCTATATATAACCCATGCTAGTATTCATATCCACACTATGTTATCTTTGACTATTTGCAAACCACGGAAGTGCCCGCAATATGCCGCCTCTTCCTGTCTTTTTAGTACGTTTTGCTTTGCCAAATTGCACTTTTTATGCGTTTTTTTTAATAACTTTTTCGCGATGGTAACAATTAAGACGGATGCCGCTCGTGCCATCGCCAGATGTTGGCTTTCTGAGCTTTTGCTTCTTAGGTCCCGTTCTGTTCTATGATGGTTAACTCAACACTTCTATTCTCTTCTTCTTCTCAATTATGTCGCTCTTGACAGAGCCGTCGTGGGCTGATGTAGCTTGCCTCACGACATCTTGCCATCTCTCCCTACTAGCGGTCATTCTGGTCATGCAATTGACCGCCCACCGCACACTTCAATTACATAACTATAAAAAAATCATAAATCGTAAATTAACACCATGCAAGCTATTTTGCTGAAATGTTTATACCCGTGAGGACTTGACGTTCTGAGCAGTCGACGTCAACTGAACTGTCATATGGATCAAGTCCCCATACTTTGTAAATGACGGCGCACCTATACCTAACTGAAAATCTTCCTAAGATTACGATCACTTAATTCTATTTATTTAATAAGTAAAGTTGATAGCAAAGCTGATGGCAAAGATAAGCAACGTTCGCTGCGGTCATCACTTAGATGGATGACCGCCACAAAAAGTGATAAGTACATATACACATGACACTTACAACCGATGGGGAAGAAAGGTTCTCGAGTGGCGACCATGAACCGGAAGACGCAGGCCGGCCCCTCAGCCGGTGGATCAACGATCTGGTGAAAGCCGCGGGGAGCCGATGGATTCAGGAGGCGAGCAGCCACTCAAAGTGGCGCTCTCTGGGGTAGGCCTACGTTCAGCAGTGGACGTCTTCAGGCTGTTGATGTTGACCTATACATATGAGCACTACCTACTGTGCTTTGGAGGCTACGTTAGCCGTAGGTCCCGGCTGTTGTCGTAGGACAACAAGCTAAAACTAATCAAAGAAAAGAAGACTTAATAAATACTATAAATGAAAATTAATAAACAATACATCATTGACGTACCATTATCATATTATAGAACAAAAATAAAACGGATCAAACTACATCCAATGTCCATTTTCATACAAATTGTAATTTATCGACCAGCGTTTTAAAGAACAAAGCGCGCCAAATGGTGTGGAAGTTAACAAAATTAATAAAAAACGACGCGATCTCGTGCCAGATAATTATGGCTTCGACTCCATCATAAAAAAGTTGCGCCTTACCTGAGTCGTCGAAATTCGGCGTGTACAGGTGGTTATTTTTCTAGTTCAACTTATACATCGGTAAATACTTATAAGGTGAATAGGAATTGAACCTCGAGCAAATGTTGACTGGCATTTACCTACATAATAAATATGGTTGACCGCCTCTTGGTTCAGCAGCCTAATAACCCGGAAGCTGCGGGTTTCATTCCCACGACAGGATAAGCATTAGAAGCTCACAAAATTTAAAAAGTGCAAGTAGTCATGTTCAGCAGTGGACGTATCTCAGGCCGATGATGTGGTTCGTGGGTAGGGAATCTTAGATCGTTAGATGTTTATATTTATCAATAACATCTAGAATTGCTGTAAGTGTGTGTTGCCAGTGATGACTTATGGAACTAAGACATGGTCTCTTACTGTTGGTCTCATTAGTAAGCTCAAAGTCGCGCAGCAAGCTATGGAGAGTGCTATGCTCGGTGTTTCCCTGCGAGATAAGCTCCGGAACGAGGAAATCCGCAGGAGAACTAAAGTGACCGATATAGGGCTTAGAATTAGCAAGTTGAAATGGCAATGGGCAGGCCACATCGCTTGTAGAACTGACAACCGATGGGGAAGAAAAATTCTCGAGTGGCGACCACGAACCGGAAGACGCAGCGTAGGCCGGCCCCCCATTCGGTGGACCGACGATCTGGTGAAAGCCGCGGGGAGCCGATGGATGCAGGAGGCGAGCAGCCGCTCAAGGTGGCGCGCTCTGGGAGAGGCCTATGTTCAGCAGTGGACGTCTTCAGGCTGTTAATGATGAATGATGAACATCTAGAATTATCATTTAGGTTCAGGTCACAAACAATATGTAGGTACACCACTAGCTATACACCTAGTACCTACATGCCCACTAAGCCTTTGGTTTTTTTTGATGTTGCCAACCACCACTGCATGCATATAGGGTATCTTCATCTAACTGCAGGATGTCTTACACTGCATATGCTGATTCGTTGACTCTAGGACTTATAAACTACATGTTTATCTCCAGTCTCTAGGTACGTAAACTATTTTCCTTTTAAGAAAAGCTTACATGAAAAGCAAAATGAAGAAGTTATAATAGCTGTCACGGGATATACATCTGTTCAGATTGTCTCATTTTGTATGTAATGTTTACTCATAGGGTTTGCAAATCATTTTAATTCAGATATATAAACCTAAAAACTCTGCCTAATCTGAAAATTTAAAGGAGCGTTGAAACAACACACCGTATCTGACCTCACGGTTAACACATCACCTCCCAGCTCACATACGAATCTATCCGATATGTGATCGCTAAAAAACTACGAGCCCACGAATTTTTTACCGCGCTCCAAAAGAAATTCTCCTAAAAAACGTCGATTTCGCAGATGTTGGTTTTATAAATTTCGTGCACGTGTTTAAAAACTTTTTGCCTCCTGTGCGGTCTCACATCGGTTATGAAATTGTCTAAAACTGTTCAGAAATGGTCTTAATTAGAAGTAAATTGTGGTTCGCAGTGAATTTCCGATGCAGCTGCTAAGTGTGGCTCGTGGATGAAATTGATCTGTTTATTGCAAAAAAACCCTATTTATGGTCAGTAAAATCTGAACTTAGACATAGATACTTATGCATGAGTGTTTCCCTGCGAGATCAGATCCGAAATGAGGAGATCCTTAGAAGAATTAAAGTGACCGATATAGCTCTTAGAATTAGCAAGTTGAAATGGCAATGGGCAGGCCACATCGCTCGTAGAACTGACAACCGAGGGGGAAGAAAAGTTCTCGAGTGGTGTCCACGAACCGTAAGATGCAGCGTAGGCCAGCCCCCCACTAGGTATACTGACAATCTGGTTAAAACCGTGGGGAGCTGATGGATGTTTGAGGCAATTAAGCAGCCGCTCAAAGAAGCGATCTGTAGGGGAGGCCTATGTTCCTGTTTATGATGATTTATGTGCATAATATTATGACAGTGACTAAAGTGGCCGGTCACATAATCAAACTTACACAAGCATAACAAAATTATACAGGTACTTAGGTATTTTGTATGCCAAGACCAGAATACCTCAGAATGTACTTCCAAGGCTCAAGACTAATGTGCCTCAAACCATCAGCTAGGTAGGGTAGATCATGTCAAGATTTAGGGCAGAACTGGAAAGAATGGTGTCGTAGGTAGGTATAGTAGAAGAATCCTACTCTATGTCCTGGGTGGCAGGACTTTTCTGCAAAGTTCGGTAGGTAGGTACCGCCGCTTTGCCAGTTATTCTGCCGCCAAGCAGTAGTGTGCAAGCACTACTGTGTTCCGGTTTAAAAGGCATTGTAGCTATTAGTGAAATTACTGGGAAAATTAGACTTTATGATCTGGTCACACAGTCATAAAGTCTAATTGTGAAGTTGTGTGAAGTCTCAGGATGACGTGCGCAGTGTAGTGTCACGCAAAATTATATTAGTAAGTCAGAGTTCTGAGTAATACTGTAATCTGTTATGGGCAGCCGTGACGCTTAACATCAGGCGAACGACTAGCTCTTCACGTCATTCATTCACATAAAAAAACATGTGCAGCAGTGGATAATGGATTAATATCAGGCGGCAATTATGAGGTGATAAAATAGAATATTGGAAATTTTATGCCATTCTTACACTGACACAGTGACACTGGTGTCTCAGTTGTTGCAATAACCTAAACTATAGATCGTTCACCGTATAAGTTGTCCCCTGATGTACTTATACTGATGTTCTTGTGCTCATTTCTTCCACGAACCTGCAAGATGTGGTGTGTGTGCTGATCTTCCTCCTGAGGTTTTTCCGCATAACTACAGTATGGGGAGTTTCAGGAAAAGTATTAAAAAAAAGTCCTCTCTAAAGGTAGGCAACGCACCGGCAATGCCTTCGGTGTTGCAGATGTCCATAGGCGGTGGTGACCACTTACCAGCAGGTGGACCGCCTGCTTGTTTGCCACTCATCTCATAAAAAAATCTTATATTACTTAAAAATATGCATGTAAAACATATTAATCTGTGGTGGGTACATACAAGTTTAGATAATACATATTACTTCACATAATACCTACATATGACTTTACATTTACATAATACTTGCATATTTTTAAATAATATAAATATGTCAGGAGACAACTTACGGTAAACGGCCTCTGAATCTGACAAAGAACTGTGATTGCGTCCTTTTTAGAGCTGTCAAATTAAACATAGCTTATGATTTTGCACAACTGAATCAACGCAAATACTTGTTCTGTGTCTGAGTGGCGTGGGACCTTAGACCTAGGAAACGAAACTATTCTAGGTCTGTGCGTGGGACTATGGTCCTCGTAGTGCTTCGCATCCATGTTGCTATAGCAGCTAGTGATTCAAGGTGAATAAATGTGCTGCTTAAATAATTAACATTAGGTAGAGGTTTTATAGTTGGTACGTATCTCATCACATCTTATAATTCAAATGAAATTTACAATTCTCGTTCACATAGACGCTAATTTTGAAAACCGGGATAACCCCATCTATGGAATTCATTACACATTAGCAAGACATTGATATCACCATGCACACGATACAACAATATCTAAGTGGTTAGATCTTTAGAACGTTTCTGCAAAATAGTTCCATAGATCCTCACCAGATGTCACTAAAATAAAAACACTTTTTTGAACCAATTAATAACAATAAACAAAAATACTGTGTTAATATTGAATTTCCAGTCATTATTGAAATCAGTTCGTACTACTTATAAATGTAGTGAATAACCGTGAAAGCTTAAAATAGTGCCTACATAGCTTTTAATACTATATTCTTTCGTCGGGAGTATTAACTGGAACGTTTCACTAGCGCGGCAAATTCAAATTTTCTTGCGTTCTTTTGCCAATAATAGCTTAATTACTCAACGTGATTACATTAAAACTAATTTAACGTAAAGAAATAGAATGTATCAACAAATTACGATTAAAAGTATCTCCTAGATATCATTGACTTAGCGACAAATGGCAATAAACCATTTTCTTCTTAGTTTTTCAGTCTATTGCCATTTGTCGCTAAACCAATGATAAGTAGGTGATACTTTTAATTGTCATTTGTTGATATATTATATTTATTTGCGCAAAATTAGTTTTCATGTAATCACGTTGAGTAATTAAGCTATTATTGGTAAAAGAACGCAAGAAAATTGAATTTGCCGTGCTAGTGAAACGTTCCACCTTAAGGGATGTTGAGGAATAAGAGTAGGAAGAAATACATACTCTTACAATGGTATACCTATACAAGTATGTAACTGTAACACATTAATTGACTTATTTTAATTTTACTCTACACATAGGATTTCTTTCCCTTAATTATATTATCATACAATTCAACAAATTGCTGGTTATCAAGTTCATGTCTTTTACAAATTAATGTTTGTGTCGTAACACAAACAGCATGCTGACCATTATATTTATCATGATTATATTTAACACCATAAGTCTTCATTTCATTAATTATTTCGTTCAAACACGCACACTGCCACGGGTTATCGTCAACATAAAGTTTGCTAATTCTTGTTCCTGCATTTTTTAGTTGTACACAGAAGTAAGCATCTAGATAAGAAAATCTATTGCTAGATAGATATAGTTCTTGAAGCGCAGTGCCTCTAAAAGAGTTTAGGGGAACGTTCTCTATCAAATTGTGTGACAAATCTACATTCCTTAAATTTGCCAAGTTTCGGAAGGACCCGTCTGGTAAAGTCTTTAATCTATTATTTCTAAGATTTATCTCTTGCACGTTTTTCAAGAATATGAATGCATTGGCGGCCACGTTTTCTATTAAGTTTTCGGCCATATTCAAAATAATTAGGTTTTCCAAATTCATGAATGTTCTCGGCTGATTGATATTGGTTATTTGATTCGTTGACAGGCTTAGATGTGTCATCGTCCTCATGTTAGCCTTTGTGGCAAATTGTGGAACATCTTTCAATGAGCACCTGTCTAAATTAAGAAAATAAATTTCTTGTAATGTATTCAGCAAGTTTTCTGGTGTGTCAGACATGTCATTTTTGGACAAATCCATGAAATTTATTTTTCTAGTCTTTGTGAATAAGTAAGAGCTTATGTCCTTACCCAAAAAGTCATTGTATGATAGATCTATGTGTTTCAATTTGCGCAGGGGCACAAACACGTCGCTTGGTAATGAATTAAGTCTATTGGCTTTAAGGTCCAATACTTCTAAGTTAGGTTTTTGAACAAACAGGTCCCCCGGTATAGTCGTTAACAAATTATGGGATAGGTTCAGATGTTTTACGAGTCCATTTCCATTTAGCACGCCAGGCTTCAGGCTACTTAATTTATTTTCTGATAGATCTATATATTGTAAATAATAAACGTTTTCAAAGGCTAAAGAATCTTCTATGTCAGTGATGCGGCAATTCCTTAGCGTAATCCTAGTGGCCTGAGTGATATCCGAAACGAGGCCTCTTCGTAAAACGTAGTCTTCGTTCCCGGAAGTACAAACCACGTCTTTCTCTTCAAATACTTGACAATCTGGATCTGCACAGACTGCCACTAGGAAAAGGATCGCTGTGATTACAACACCAAAATACTTGAGAGGCTCCATTCTGAAAAAACCAACGAAAATAATTAAGGAAAACCATATTATCTATTCACCTACCTATTCATTGCCTCAATCGCTTTTGTGATACTAATATGAGTATTTACAAGTAATTAAAAAAATATGAAAAACATAGATTTTTGCAGGAAAATGGGTAATACCGCAGGCGCCCTCTAGTAGGTACAGAGTTACAGTTTGTTTACGGGAGAAAGGTTACTCTGATAAGATATACTGAATAGTCTATATATAGTTACAAGTACATTAACTTTATTCTAACGCTTAGGTATCTTTCATAATAGTCACGATAATGTGCATGATCACCTAACTGCTATAGCCATTTGTTATAACCATCATCATCATCATCATCAACATCATCATCATCATTATCATCAATATGTGTTAGTCCACAGCTGGACTATAAATATAGGACTCTCTCAAAGTACGTCACTGAGCCCAGTCTTCGGCTCTCCAACCTGATTGTTAATAACTAAAATAAGTAAAAAATTACCTAATATAAATGATTACAGCAACGATTAAACCGTTCAGTTTTACACTTTTGTTAAGTTTGTTCATTTTGTTTTTAATGATTTCTGATGTGGTGTTTCAATAAAGAGGTTATCTATCTATCTACCTATTACACTTTTGCTGTTTGAGGGACTTTAGAACCCATGTCTGAACTAAAACTGATCTTTATTTATTTTCCTTTCTTGGCCTTGTAAAAATGCAGGTTTTGTATTTTATATAATTTTACCGTCAACAATTTTCCAAGTTGTTTCCTTGTGTCCCGTTACTTACACTCCAACCTGTTTTAAACCAGTATCATGCAGCATTTTATTGTTTTGGAACACAAAGCCGTCAAATGTCTTATCTCCTCCGAGTTTCCTCTCCTTGGATTTTGAATTTTATTTGATTGCTGTGATTTGCTTAAAAAATTGATGCCAACTAAAAAAAAACACTGCAAAACTTACCTTCATCAAAAAGTCCAGCAAAACTAACACTTCACAAAACCAAGGTTCTCACGTTTCACTTTTCCACACATGAATAATACACCAATAACTTTATTATTTTCAATGAATTGAGCATTTTATAACCTTAATGCCTGCGTTTCGACCGGTCCATCTGCCATCAATGCATAGAATTAAATGCTCACCAAGTGTTTTTGCAAACAAGTTTTCCTTGTTGTTGATGATACTTGTGCTTATGTTTGCCAGTATTTTTTTACATGAACGTGTAGTGTAAATAAACATAAAAACTGCAGAAAGTTGAGTATTGTAGGGGCACTGCTCTTGCAGTACTGCATTATGTGATTAAAATCGGAGACGTGGTATGTGTAGGTAGTAAGTACCAAACATTATATTGGGCAATAAGTATATGTTACTGTAAAACACTCGACAACTGTGGAATGTGCGCAGGATCTCCATCAACTAATCCCATCACCCCCTTTTAACCATCGAACTTCAAGACGTGGCGAGTCGTTGCATCCTTTTGTCGTGAACGTCCCTCGAACCCGTACTAAGCGTTTTGCTAGTTCTTTTATTATTCGCACGGCTGAGGAGTGGAATGCACTTCCTGCTTCTTTGTTTCCTACAAATTATAATCTGGGTCTCTTCAAATCAAGAGTGAATAGGCATCTCATGGGCAAACGTGCTCCAACATAGACCGCATCATCGCTTTCCATCAGGTGAGATGTTGTCAAACGTGAGCCCATTCAAGCATAAAAAAAAAACTTCTTTACGGGCAACTTCTGCACGTCATACCTAAGACTTACTAAGGATTTATTTTTTGTAGGTACCTATATTTTTTAACAACTGTGTATGATTTTATAGACACTAACATTACTAATATTCATAATTACCAGTAGTAAACGGCTAGCATCTCAGAGTCATGGAACCGCGCACTTCATACCTCCTTGCTTCTTGCTTGCATCTGCTGCTCGAATACCGCCCGGTAGAGCTTTTCGACTAAATTTAGCGAGTGCTAGCCGTTTACTAATGGTAACTAATTATAACTATATAAGAGTTTTAATCTATAACATATTTAATTTAGTAAGGTTGGCTTGTTACTTGAGTAGTAATAGGTACCTACCTACATTGTTAAACAACGTTTGTTCTGCTTTTCTCAAACTCAACATCTAAAAAATACGCTAAATATGTACCTCTTACTTTCTGGCTAAACACTAATAGCAAAGCAAAACCGATTAAAAAATAATTTAGTTCTAGGTTCCTTTATTATTGTACATATTAATAAAATTATCATTTTCATTAGCTTGTCTTTTACATGTGAATGTTTTCGTAGTAACACAGACTGCATACCCACCATTATACTTAGCACTATTATATCTAACGTCATATAGCTTCATTTCTTTTAGAACTTCATTTAAACACGCACATTGCCAAGGGTTATCATTAAAGTAAAATTTAGTTAACCTCACTCCAGAATTTCTTAATTCCAAACAAAAATTGGCATCTAAATAAGAAAATCTATTATGGGACAGATTTAAGTACTTTAGTGAAGTGCCGCGGAATGCATTAACGGGCACGGATTCTATTAAATTATGCGACATATCTACAACTCCGATTGCTTTTAAGTTTAAAAAAAGATCATCCGGTATTATTTTAATTCTATTGTTTCTTAAAATGATTTTCTTTAGCTTTTTTAACGGCTGAAACACTTCACTTCTGACGTTTTCTATAAAATTTTCAGCTAGGTTCAATATTTCCAGGTTATCCAAATTCACAAAAGTATTCGCTTGATCTATTTTAGTTATTTGATTGTTTGACAGCATCAGATGCTTCATAGTCTTCGAGTTAGGCCTCGTAGCAAACGACGGAACTTCTTTCAGACTACATCTGTCTAAATTAAGAAAATCCAGTTCTAAAAACGCCTGCAACAAGTTTTCTGGGGTTTCAGACATATTGTTTCTTGAGAAGTCCAAGAAATTTATCTTGTGACAATTTCTAAACAAAAACGGATCTAAATTTTTACCTAAAAGAAAATTGCTTGATAAATCCAGATGAGTTAATTTAGGTAAAGGGTCAAATATTCCTTTCTCCAATGTATTAAGTTTGTTTCCTTTAAGGTCAAGTACATTTATGTTTGGTTTTTGATCAAACAACCCCATTGGAAATGCGGTTAGTATATTGTGAGACAGGTTTAAATATGTTACTTCCCTGGTTTCATCTAGCACGCCAAGTTTTATATTGCTTATTCTGTTTTCCGATACATCCAAGTATTTTAGATTGTCATCATTCTTAAATGCTTCATAATCTATGTCAGTAATACGGCAATTTTTCAGAGTTATCCTGATAGTTTTATTATTGTCAGAAACTAGACCTCTCTGCAGAACATAATCATTTTCGCCAGCAGTGCAAACCACGTTTTCCTCTCCATATGTCTGACAATTCGGTTGGGCATATACGTACACCAACAGGCTCAATAATGCAAAGATAAACTTTGAAGATGCCATTCTGGAAATCGAAAACATATTAAAGCTAGCTGCACCCCGCTGTTTCACCCACGGATATAAAAATTCCTAAGCATGTGTTAAAATCAGCATATAAGTTACCTCCATTTCAAATTTCATTCAAATGATGCATTCAGGTACTGGGACGTGAAGAGAGAACAAATTGCACACACGCACACAGACTTGCGCATTTATAACATGTATTAGTGCGACTCAACTGTTGATGTTTAAAATTTACATCAAGAGCAAGATAAGTGTAGGGGTCATAACAAAACCCAATCAATAACATAACCTACGCTTGACAATATCTCTTTGTAGTTTAAGAATACTGGTTAAATCAGCTCATTAAGTTAATAGAAATAGGGACAAAACATTAACCTGAACTTAAAATATAATTTATAAAAAAAATTACTAAGTAATTGAAATGGTAATCGTGCATGATTGTATTTACCTCTTCTCCGTTGTTCTGATCCAGTGTAAGTTATTATTAAATTAATACATTCCCAAAGATTTTCCAAAGACGGGAATGCAGCATTAAACCACTTTTTGATAATAACACTTAGGTACAACAAAGTAGAATATTTACTTGATGCAGAACTTGAAAACAACCTGCCTTGGCTACAAGCTGGTGTAACTAACATGAATGGAAGTGAGTGCACCATCAGTAGCAAGTCCGTATTCACTGATTCTACGTAGGTCGGCTATTTTTAAACGGGTTTTCCTTGTAGCTGCGCTAAGCGACTTAATCTTACATCTTTAAATTTTTTCATAGGATGTATGCCATCAATTTATGTTGATTATAGTAAGTTGATAGAAAACAATTAATGGTTTAACTAAATTTTGGTAATTTTGCTAATGACCGTTACAAGTATTTATGATTTCGTGTTTGCCTACTATATTATATTCTGTGATTCAATAACGTTGGTTATTCCCCTTCGCGTCCGCTATCGTGAAAATACCTATAATTATTATTAGTCATCTTTCATCCTCTCGGGACAACCTGAGAGGATGAACGGTGATCACAAAATCAGCTCAATGTTTAACTACCTACCTGAAAACTGTAACTCTCATTTAGAGGGTTTTCTTTACAAATCTTTAATAAACAAAATGTGCGGACATTTTACCCAGCGCCATCTAGCCCCAAACTAAGCATAAATTGTACTATGGGAACCAGATAACTGATAGAATGCTTAGATACTTTTTGTTTGTAAATACATACATAGAATACAATATAATACCCAGAAACAGAACAAACATCGATGTTCATCACACAAATGTTTGTCCCGGGTGGGAATCGAACCCACAACCTATAATTCAGAAGGAGAGTTATTACCAACTAAGCTAATGGGCCAGTCTGGAAGTATTCTTAATGCCATGGCTTAGATCTGCCATCATATCATACATAAAAAGTTTGAACCAACAAGGTTTACCTGAACTAGCTGTAATTAAAGTTTATTAAAAGCCACACAGATAGCAATACGATTTATTAATATTTTCCATGAAAACGATTATCGTATAACTCTATAAATAATTCATTAATATGTCTTTTACATGAAAACAATTTCGTGGTAACACAGACTGCATATTCACCATTATATGTAACACTATAATATTCTACATTATACAACTTCATCTCTATCAAGACTTCGTTTAAGCACGCACATTGCCAAGGGTTTTCATGAAAATAGAATTTGTTTAATATCACTCCAGTATTTCTTAATTCTAAACAAAAGTTACCATCTAGATAAGAAAATCTATTGTAAGAGAGATTCAAATCCTTTAGAGAAGTGCCACGAAATGCATTAACGGGTGCAGATTCTATCAAATTGTGTGACATATCTACATTCTCAAGTGCTTTTATGTTTAAAAAAAGACCATCCGGTACAGCCATCAATAAATTGTTTTTTAAGATAACTACCTTTAGCTTCTTTAACGGCTTAAACACATCAACCTCAATAACTTCAATGAAATTATCATTTAGATGCAGTACTTCTAAATTACCCAAATTAACGAAAGTATCTCTGTTGTCTATTTTATTTATTAAATTGGCTGACAACATCAGTTGTTTCATGGTCTTCAAGTTAGGCCTGGTTGCAAACAATGGGACTTCTTTCAGATAACATTCAACTAAATTAAGGAAGTCCAATTCTAAAAATGCTTGCAATAACTGTTCGCCAGATGCAGACATATTATTTCTTGAGAAGTCAATGAATTTTATTTTTGTGTTTTGATCAAATGTGTAAACGTTAATATTTTCACCTAAAAGTGGGTTGCCTGATAGATCTAGATGTGCTAGCTTTGGTTGATTATCAAATAATGAAACGTCTATAAAGTCAATTTTATTGTCTTTAAGATCGAGCACTTCTAAATTGATCTTTTGATCAAACAACCCGAGTGGAAGTCCAGTCAACAAATTATGAGACAAGTTTAAATGTGTCACTTGAGTGTTCCCGTCTAATACTCCTAGTTTTAAATTGGTTATTTTGTTGAATGATAAGTCAATATATTTGAGGTAGTAGTCGTTTTCAAATGCCTCATAGTCTACTTCAGTAATGCGACATTGACTTAAAGTAATCTTAGTAGTAACGTTATTGTCAGAGACAAGTCCACGGCTTAAAATGAAGTCACTATCACTAGCAGTGCAGACCACCTCGTCTTTTTCAATGTTCACACAGTTTGGATTAGCAGTAACTGCCATCAGAAGACTGACTAATAATATGACGGCGTTAACGTGCTTTAAAGGTTTCATTCTGGAAATAAAAAAATAGTAATTAATGAAGCACTCTAAATTAACAAGTTTAAATGATATAATGGCAATGAGCCGGCCAGATCGCTCATAGAACCAACAACCGACGCAGAAGAAATTTTTGTGGCGCTGGCGACGACGAATCATAAGACATGATGTAGTTATAGGCTGACCTTCCAGTAACCGGTGAACTGGACGGTCAAACATGTGGGGAGTCGCTATTTGAAAGATGCAAGTAAATATATAAAAGTGGCGCTCATGGCTGTGGCACAGGTAATACAGATTAAGTAATAGCCCCATAAGGCTGATGCCTATGTTCAGCAGACGTCTTCCAGTTGGTGATGAATTAATTGAAATATTCTTACATGATATATGTGTAAGAGAGAGTACTGAATGTAGGTACACTTGGGTTACCATCATGTTATAGTGTAAGTATGTTAATAAGTAATCAGTATTGATAAACTTTTGACTCTATGACTTTATCGCATAAACATACGTTAGGCATTTTATACCCATCCACTTATAATAATTCATCCCCCAACAAACTGCAAGGTCAGTAAGTAATGTACCTAACCATGTGGCAATTTTTCAATTTTGGTTCAAGATTTTACAAATAAGTATTATAATAGTAATTCCCGTCAATTTTGCAGTATGCAAAAACACATCACAGTTCTTTATCTTTTAATCTAATCATATTTTTATTATTACTTTTAATTTAATCATCATTGTTCACAGTTAACTTTTATATCATTAGCAGAAATAAACTTGGGGTTATTTACCTTTTGCTATTAGGTTTCCTCTTTGACTCTCAGCTTTATTCAAAATGATTACAATATTTATCTCTGTCACGGCACAATATCACTTCAAAGATTATTAAATATGCATATTAACTTAAATTCTTACATCATAGTTATATATTATTTAGTTTTGTATGCAAGCATATTTATGATCAGACAATATATGCGCCTATTCCAGTCGTACTGCATGATTTGTGTATCTCGTAAAGCTATTTTTAACTTTTCCTTATTGCTAACTGAAATTAAATAGGAGTTACGGAAAACTTCACTTACTTTTTTTTATAATCGAATGACGTGACGTGCTAGTCGTTCGCCTGGTGTTAAGCTTCACGGCCGCCCATAACAGACACAGTGTCACTGCGCACGTCCTCCTGAGACAGCACACGGTCAACTAAAAAGATTACTAGACTGTGAGATCAGGTCGTAAGGTACTCATTTGTCAAGTAACTTCACTAGCTATAATGCCCTTCAAACTTCAAACTGGAACACAGTAGTGCTTGCACACTACTGCTTGCCAGCAGAATAACTGGCATAGCGGTGGTACCTACCTACCTAAACGAACATTGCAGAAAAGTCCATCTTCTTGTTATTACGTTTATATATACAACCACTACTCCTTCCATCTAACCAGCTTTACTCATCGAGGAAGAGGGGTCAGTTGCTCGATGGCTTTACTTGAATACAGTATACCTACTATGTAAATTGTGAGATATTAGGCACCTACTACATAATTGGTGCCTTACGCCGCTACTGTTCGGTTATAGCAATGTCGCTATACCTAGTAAATAACATACTGACATCACAGAATAGATATATTGTACCTGATGACATTTAAGTCAGGTGGTGGATAAAATATAGGAAATGATGGACACAGATTATGGGGGTAGTCTGTGGAAATGGACGAGATAAGAAGAGGACCAATCAGGAAGTGAACAAGTTTGGAAATGGTGGCTTTAGAAATTGACGAGTTAGGACCACGACAAAGTAGGAAGCTAACAATTTTGGAAATGAACAATTTAAGAAGTGGACCAAACTGACCGCAGGGGTGCCGGCTGCTTACTGAAAATGTGTTTGAAAATAATAATAACAAATAACATTATAATATTATACCTAATAGCTGAATTATTAAAACATTTAAATATTTTAGTGTAGTAGTTATAATCGGCTATCACCTATTTTTTTATTACAACTAAATAGGCCCGCATTTGACCGCAATCTCACCTGATGGGAAGTGACGATGCGGTCTACGATGGTACATGCTTGCCTATAAGATACCTATTCACTCGCGACTTGAAGAGCTCCAGCTGGGTTAGCACGGATGGTAGACAAAATTGTCTTTCCCTGTGTTACGTCACTTTCTTCATACTTGCTTGGAGTAAAACAGGGGAAAGACAGTTTTGTCTACCGGCCGTGCTAACCCTACAGATTGTACTTATCGGGAAACAAAGACGCTGGTAAAGTGTTCCTTCGCTGCTCGTATTATAAACGTCGAGTCAAGCCGCTTTGTGCGAATCGAAGGAATATTAACCATAAACGGATGGCGTGTAGCTGCACGGCTTGTCGTCCAATGGTGAAACGGAGATGGTGGAATTAGATATAATTATTTATATTATAACCTATTATAACCTATACCTATCTTAAGCCAAAGAAACTAGCAAGTGATTATTACACAAAGAATTTACATACAGAATTTACGGTTTTCATTCAACTTTTACAGCAAGCGAGTGTGGATCAGCGCGTGCGACTTTCAAACCGGTGCCTGGTTTGGATCTCGCTTGGCCCTGCACCAATGACCTTCATTGTGCGGAATTTGCACTCATGTGATATCTTTTAACGCTACTATTAGTGCGGATGCCTTTCTCTCTAATTTCATGCGAGGTAGATACAGACCTTCAGTACTGTTGGATTATTGCAACTTCCGGTGCCTTCACACGGAGATAAGATCCGAAATGAGAAGATCCGCAAGAGAAGTCACCGATATAGCTCTTAGAAATAGTAAGTTGAAGTGGCAGTGGACAGGCCACATCGCTCTTAGACCTGACAGCCGATGGGGAAGAAAAGTTCTCGAGTGGCGAACATAAACCGGAAGACGCAGCGTAGGCCGGCCCCCCACTAGGTGGACCGAAGATCTGGTGAAAACCGCGGGGAGCCGATGGATGCAGGAGGCGAGCAGTCGCTCAAAATGGTGCTCTCTGGAGGACGCCTATGTTCAGCAGTGGACGTCTTCAGAATTATGATGATGAATACATTTCAAGCTGTTTGATCCACGGTTTCATAGCTTTACGGAGATCCACCAACTGGTGGATTACAATTTAGGTACCCGTTTTTCTAATCTTACTCGCACTTATTTCCAGTGTAAGTACTAAGTACCTACCTACTTACGTTTTATAGGTTATTTTGTAAGCAAGAAACTGTACTAGCTGATATTTAGCACACAGATTGCTAAATATCAGCTAGTACAGTTTCTTGCTCTGTGATGGAGACAGTAACTTGTAAGTTGTAAACAAAGTTGAATTCCTAACTCCTTCCCACGTCACTCCTACACACAACACTTTGACCTTGACCAAGTAGTAATACTTAACTGTGGTATTCTCTTACATACTGATTATGTCATTACTTTATATAAAAATAAATTGTAGACCTTACAAAGAGGTGAAACAATTAAACAAACAAAAGGGATAAAACAGTTGAGACCACCTAAATGTTCTCAAAAGGGCAACGAAGAGAATCGTTAAAAAGAGCATTTACTAATTCTTTTCCAAAAGAGCACTAATCCATTTTTGTTTCGGTGCTATAACTATCAGGAATAAACAGGAGATATATGACAGCTAGCTTTGAAAATAATTGTAGACAAAATTGTTTTATTTCAAATCATAAATTACTTATAGACTAGGCCGATAAGCCGATATGTATTACAAAACACGTACTCCTGCCAACTATACAAAGTTTAATTACCCAAGAATCATTACAGTTTGTCAGCGGAAAGAATTTCATCTTTACCGTCGAGATCGGGCTCGATCTTACCTTTAGGTATGACATCATCATTAGAATTAGTTTCCCCTCTTTTTTCTGCTGGATCTAAATCTTGTACATCATCAGAAGTGTTAAAATCTATAGAACTGTCTTTTGTATGAGTAGGCGAGTCGTCGTTAATATTTATAGAAACGTTTCTAGAAATATCCAATTCACTCTTCAATCTCTGGATCGATTGGACCACTTCGTTTTGAAAGTTCATGTTTAACTTGTAAAGCTGCTCTGAATGCTCCTTTTCTCGTCTAATTTCGTTTTTCATGTGAGTGTCTTTAAATTTTTCGAACTCGCTCATAATCCTCACTTTTGATTCGTAAACATGTTGCACCATCGAGACTAAGGCAAAAAGTTTCTCGATCACTTTTTCTTTGACTTCCTTTGATATGTTCGGATCCGTTTCTAAGTCTGATTTAGCATCCAAAGCGAGGTCATTTGCTGACGATGGAAACCCAAGAAGGGATTTAGATCCATTAGAGCCGTTAGTTTTCTGTGTTGTTGGCGCCGGAGATTCAACTTTAGTAGCTTTGTCTTTAGGTGCACTTTTAGATGTAAACGCGCCGTGTGTGACTACTTCAGTAAACACTCCGGAACTTGGTTTATTAGATTGATAATCCGCAGTTTTCTTGTTTACTTTTTGAACTAGTTCACTTTGTTTCTCCTTTTGTTTCTCGAAACTTGATTTCTGAAGGACTTCCTCGTGCACAATTTTGATTTCTTCGGGTCCTTTCTGTTTACTTTGATAGGGACTGCCGGCTCGTTTGCTAAAGTTTGTGACGGTGAGTCTAGACATTTTAGGCACTGTCACATAAAAGGAAATGAAAATTTTAGGTCACTGAACTCAATATTTCTTACTGCCAGTTATTCTGTCCACTCTGCGAGGCGTCGATTATAAAACTAAGAGGCGTGTTAATATCAAATATTGAATGGCTGGCCTCTGCTTGCCAAGTGTGGGCTTCGCTCCTTAGTTTTGGAGTGTCAGCGCTTCCTAGGCGCGCCAATGAATTCGTTATGAGTTAGGTATCGCCAGTAGCGGTACGTTATGAGCGCTGGGGCTTGATGACTTGATGCACTCTGCATTGTAAAATGCTGACGTTCGTTAATTTTATTATAGAATGTCGTGGTTCGTGGTAGAAGCGTTTTACTTGGAACACTGATTTGAAAACAAAACATTTCTATCATATCTTTGGCGACTGCTGCTTTAGTGTGTGTAGTCTATGTAGTTGACACGACGACTGAAACTGTATTCTCGCTTTAAATAATTGGATGAATAGCTGCTTCTGAATGTGGCAATTTGTTTTAACAATGCATGAATAAAATTAATGAATCATTGAAGCACCTGACTAAATAATTGTAAAACTTGGGTAAAACTGTTTAATTGGTAATGACAGAAGAGAGGAATTTTGTACTGAACCTTGTTGCTTTACTATTCGAATGTTTTAGATAAATAAGCTCTTAATTCGTGGATTATGTTCATGACAAATATTTAAAGATGACGTGATGACGGTTCGGTAAACAAGCGGCAGACTGACTAATTCTGAAGGTGAATGAGCTAATTGGATTTGATCTAAATGGACAAACATTTGAAATTAAAGCGAAATATAATTAATTTATCTAGGTGCATTAATAACACTCAAAATGGCATTAAAAATCATAAAATAAATAAAATGTGTTTATTTCAGACAATAGACCCATATTGTGCTAATACAAAACAAAATGCTAAAATAAAATACTGAAAATATAAGATTATTAAAAATTAAAATTGATATAGAAAACATATCAATCAGTCCGATTGATTGATTCGAAGTTATTTTCGGTTCGCACTCCGGTGCATCGTCATTACTTGGTTTTCTGTCCCTTTTCACGTCCATCATAAAACCACTGGCAAACTCGATTTAAATTTTCACTACTTAGGATACTACGCAAATTAAATTTTGGCTTTATTTTATTTTTTGCCTGATATTTATCATCAGACCATCACCAAATATATACTACTTATCGGCTTCTTTTGTAGGTACTCACTCTTCCCTTTTTATAAAATTATTTGATGAGCATATTGATGTCGGCCTTCTCAGCTTTTGCCCCCCCCCCCCCCCCCCCCCCCCCTTAGCCCCTTACTAATATATAGCAGTGTTTAGTAAACACTGATCTCCTGAATAAATATATTGTCTTTATTTCTTTCTTTCTAATAGTGGAAGCTACTCAGTGATTTAATTTTGCTCATATCAAACTGAATAGAGAACAAAACTCCAAATAACTATTTCTCCGCTACCCAATGTTTTTAGTAAGCTGGAGAGAATATGGTTAGTGCGTTACAGCTGAAACTGAAACACTGGCTAAACTCTGAGGTTCATCATCATCATAATCAACAGCCTGAAGTTATCCACTGCTGAACATAGGCCTCCCCTAGAGAGCGCCACTTTGAGCGGCTACTCGCCTTCTGCATCCATCGGCTCCCCACGGCTTTCACCAGATCGTCGGTCCACAGAGTGGGGAGCCGGCCTACGCTGCGTCTTCCGGTTCCTGGTTGCCACTCGAGAATCTTTCGTCCCCATCGGTTGTCAGTTCTACGAGCGATGTGGCCCGCCCATTGCCATTTCAACTTGCTAATTCTAAGAGCTATATCGTTCACTTTATTTCTCCTGCGGATCTACTCATTCCAGAGCTTATCTCGCAGAGAAACGGCGAGCATAGCTCTCTGAGGTTACTATGCACAGTTGGCTCTCATATCTCACTCATTAATATAATTATTGGAGTCAATTGTAATCACTTTCACCTACGCGGAACTTCACTAAAATGGTCACCACATTAGTATGCTGTCGGGATCTTCGATGCCGGATCAATAATAATAGGATATCGCCCGTTAGCCATTAGGAATTTGTGCTTAGGACTTGTGGAATCGCACTGCACAACTATGTCTAACGGCCCACACATAAGTTTCAGAACATCAGAGGAACTATAATAACCGGTCAAAAGAGAGTCGGGCTCGCGCACGTAGGGTTCCGTACCATTATCTATAAAAACAGCATAAATATCACGGTTTTTGTATGGGAGCCCCCTTAAATATTTATTTTATTCTGTTTTTTTTTGGTATTTTTTGTTATAGCAGCAACAGAAATACATCATCATCTGTGATAATTTCAACTATCTAACTATCACTGTTCATGAGACCGAACAGACAGACAGACAGAGACAGACGGACGGACAGCGGAGCGGCCTTAGTAGTAGGGTCCGTTTTACCCTTTGGGTACAGAACCCTAATAATATTATCGAAGACCTTTTATAGTCTTCGATGAGTCGGTATCATAGTTCTGACAAGGACGGGATCGAATCTTGCGTAAACCCCACGCTCGTCCAAAATACGTACAAACAGAATTTTGGACGAAATATAATTTAAATAGGCATTTATGGATGCAAGAGGCAAGTCGCTGCTCAAAGCGACGCTCTATGCAGGAGGCCTATGTTCAGCAGTGGACATCTTCAGGCTGTTAAACATTTATTTATGACTAGCTGACCCGGCAGACTTCGTACTGCCTTTATAGGGGAAAAAGAAAAGGGCTGTTTTTAGGGTTTCCCGGCAATTATTCGAATTTTTCGCACCTTTAAAACCTTCCCTAGACCTCCACGAACATTTCAAGACCAAGATAAGATAAATCCGATCAGCCGTTCTCGAGTTTTAGCGAGACTAACGAACAGCAATTGATTTTATACATATAGATATAGATAGATATAGATATAGATGCAGGTCCATACCTTTATAGTATAGGTACTATAAACGTATGGACCTACATCATAGATAGATGTTAAAAAATGTGTGATTCTTGAATGTTTCACGCATCACAATTCTTCATTGCAATCATCAAAGAAAATAACTAAATAGGTACCTAACGATGGCTATATTTTGGGCTTGGTTTTTTTTCAATAAACTAACTATGGGTTTTGGCGGGAACGCGGAAAAGTTCACGTCGGTGCATTGTATTATTTTACAAAACTTATGCTTTTTCCAGTGTTAATGTTTAAAATTGGTGGTGTTTTACGCATTAAGTGCTGAATTACGAGCATGAGTGTGTGCAAGTGATATAATGTAGTGAAACGTGGTTTTTCGTGTTGCTTCCAAAATTCTATAGAAGCCTCTAGTAAAGTTGCCACCACTTTACTAGGGCATGCCTTAGACTGGATTATGACTTAGACTAGACTATGACTACACTGACTGTGACTATAACTTGACTTTAAGTGAAAATTTCCATAATACGATGAAAAATTACAAAACTTGACACTGGCTAAATACACTCAATGTGTGGAGCCAAAATAAAAGAAAAAAAACGAACTATGACATTAAAATATAAATAGGTACTAACATTCAAATAAGCCTACTAATAGCCAATGAAATTAGTTGCCTGAAAATAAAGAATTTTGATTTTCTTTGAAAACCCTATAAGTAAACTGTTAACTCATAATCACAAAATCCAATGCTTTTGTCCGTCTGACCGTATATAGTCAACAGATCGACACATTTTCTTAATATGGTTTCGCACATACCTATTATAATGTACCTAATAATTTTAAGAAAATGAGATGGTTATTGAAGTCCAGTAACTGGCTTTAAACATGGCTAATTCTAGACATGTATGTATTCCCAAATTTAGGCACTATTTCACAACACTTTTATCTTGTACGTACAGCACAGATCACGAAAAAAATACGCTACACCCCCAGAAGCGTCATTTTTTTCAATTTTTCAATGCTCTGTGACGTAGAGTCTAGATAAACAATTTTAATTACTTTGAGAATCAAGTGTGGCGAACACAACGTTGAATTAACTAATGTTCAAATGCTACCACTTATTCTACCTATAACCTACTGTTTATTTAATTAGTAGGTACATAAAATGTACAAGAAGTACCAAGTGGTGATAAAACTTGTTCTAAATACATTACCTTGAAAACACGCTGCAATTATCAGCTGGTGGATTTTGTGGAAAAATTCTCACTTTCATTTTACCATCTTTAACTTTTTGTATTGCTAATATTATATACTCTATAGGTAGCTATTTAGAGTTAGTTACCAGTAGATACCACGCCAACAATCACTTATAGTACCTATTTCATAAATTATACTCTTCCCGGCAAGTCGCTTGACACCTGGCGAGACAGTTCAGTGGTAGTACCTATTTACAGTACCATTTCAAGAGACATACAAAGAAAAAAACCTGTAAAAGCACCTAAATGATCTAATTCCGAAACTGCTATATAAATCTACACTAATTTAGTATTTCGTACCTACTAAAATATATTTGAAACTTTGACTATTCAACCAAAAATTTAAAAAAGACTTGAAGTTATAGATACTTACAGCTCTTTACCAAAATTGTGTCTTCAACGTAGAAGTAGATAGATAAATTCAAAGGAATCTTCTTATAAGGACCGGTATCAATCCAATATCCTAAAATTTAGTAGATCAGGGTTATGTTACAGACCTGCAGGCAAGGTTAATTCTAATAGTTACTGCTAATAAATGCTTGTCTTCTGTTTATTAAAATAGGCTGCGAGCATCCAGAAACATGACACTCCAGGCAGATTAATTAAACGTCAAATAACTCCACAGAATGACCATCCCCGTGAATGAAAGGGAGAGTTAGAAATCAGTAAAAGACCAATGTATCATTGTAGTTATCTCCGGATCTTCAAGTTCAATGGTAACAGCTTATTATATGCAGTTAAGTATGCAAAGCGGCGCGTGCCCGCGTCTGCTCCTCCATACGAAGCGCCTCGATGTTTCACACACCACACCTCTCGCTCATACTTTCTAAACTTTAAAACGAAGGATAAGGACAAAAACTGGATCACAGCTCTTCAAATCAGGGAACGGTGTCACAAACAACAGAAAAGGCGCTTCCAAACGTGCGTGCCAAAGCGTACAAAGCTCAAACAATATTATTACAACTTAAGCCTTTCTCATTTGGAAGCATCACGGAGGATTCGTATCAAATAGCTTTCCCTTACGCTTGGATCCAGCCTGCGACAGAAGGTCGCAAGTCCACGCCTGGTTCGCACTATGAAAGACAATGCGTACCGGAACTGCACACCACGTGCTGAATTTGAAATAGCGGTATAAAAATAGCAGGGTCCTTGTCGAAACTATCACAATCCATCCAACCATTGGTCTATCAACATCAGGAGCACGGCAACATGGTGTCTAAAGTGTTGTGTATAGTTGCCCTCGCCCTCTTCGGGAGCGCAGCGGCTCAGCCATCCAAAGCTGGATTCTGGAAGGGAACTCCAATGGACAGCATGGTCGAGGAGATGAGGTCTGGCTGTGTTGAAGGATCTGACCCTGCCGCTTGCATCAAGTACAAGGTTATGTCTCTGTTAGACTCCATCTTCAAAAAGGACTCATTCCAGGTAAACAATACTTTTGTTTTCTTTACAAGCCAAGGTATACTGGCAATTAGGTACCCTTGATATAAAATAAACTAATCATAATATTATCGACTAATCGCTCAATTTCTTTCAGATCTCCGATGCCGTAGAAGTGACAAAGAATGGCGCTGGTAATGACGTCACTGGCCGCTCAAGCGGGGACTTCCTCGATAGCATCGAGAGCTACATCCAATCCCACGACGTGACATTCCAGCTGCCCATTGCCGACACTAAGGTGACCGTCAGCCCGAGGAACCTCGACAATGATGAACTGAGCCTCAACGTTAAGTTCAACAAGGAGGGTGCCCGCTCGGTTGGTGAAGCTCGCAAGGCCAAGCTTAAGAAAATCATTGTGCCTATCCTCGTGTTCGTGCTCCTGAAGGCCATGACCCTCATTCCTCTGGCTATCGGCGTACTCGGTCTGAAGGCCTGGAACGCACTCCAGCTGTCTTTCTTCTCTTTCGTCGTCTCCGTCGCTCTGGCCATCTTCCAGCTTTGCAAAAAGGTCAGTTGAATGTATTCTATTTATGTATACCTATGTCTGTTCTTAAGCACAGTTAACATCTACCACTATTCACGATCTGTAGCACTGAACGATGCGCACATAACGTTTTTCCTGTTTTCTCTTGTGGACTAACACTTGGCTGTTTGACTATCCTATGTCTAACGTTGTAGTTTACCCAGATCGCGGCCGACAACTCGCATCCCCAGATCTCCGCTCACGGTCCTTGGGACTCTGCCTACGCCGCCACCCGCCGCAGGAGAGACGCTGAGCCTCAAGAAGAAGCCCAGGAACTCGCATACAACGCCTACCAATAAAAACCGGAACTACCCTCAAAGCAAAATCAAAACCATAACGACCTCCGACCCGACTTGAGATGAGAACCCCGTTTCGAAGTTCGAACTCGGACGGATATAGACCAAAAATAGCGGTTTTTGACCGTGGACGTGTAAATACTATGTACCTAATGAGACCTTATTTATTTAAAACGGGTGAATGAATGGTGTGATTGTGATGTGTGTGTGTGTGTGTATGAGTGTTATTTATTTATATTTTTAATAAATCATCGAAGATATTAAACCATAACTTTTATTTATTGCTCCCTAATTAAGTCAAATAAATTAATTACCTTAGTTCGCACTGACAATCCCCAGATCAATAAACGTAGGTAACAATCATGCTACGAAGATTTTAAATACGATGACAAAAAAATACCATACTTGGATAAAATAATGACTCTTATTTTCTACCACTATATAGAGATCATCTAAATGTCCTTTCTTTAAATAGTGTTACTTTTAAACTTCCAATTTCCAAATCAATCGAATATAGATTGAGCTACCTATCACTTATTTGCATTACCAAAAAGCAGTGAAAATCGAATTACAATAAAAATTTAGGTCACAACACACCTGTGGGTACAACTTTTCTAAAACAGTGTAGTGAAAATAAGTAGGTTCTAGTTGCGTCCATAGAAATCGGTATAATAATTATTATTTATATGTACAATCTGTAAACAATCCTGCGACTCTATACCGACGCAATAAGGGTCACACATTTAAAAATAAACCACTTTCTTCGACAAATTTAATTCTGATCAAGTGACAACTTTCTATTAAAACTGATCAGTGTAACAAGCACGTACTCGTGCAAAGCAAGGCAGGATCACGCCAAGTTAGACTAGAACGGCGGAAAAGTGACTTCAATTAACACTTGTTGCAATGAATACTAATAAGTTCTAAGTAAAGAACGAATAGTCGTCCTTACCCTTTTCTCCTTTACGTTCAAATGTTATGATAGGAAATGGCTGCTAGCAAAGCCAACAACAATATGGACAATGCCATTCAGACAGAACTGTTCAATGCAAATTGCACCGCACTAATTAGGGCACTCTTCATTGATTAGAACTATTTACCATTCAAATTAAGTGGTGATGATGATGCTGACGATGATGATGAAGATGTCACAAGTGCCCGTCCTATCAATGGGGAACGTTATGTAAAGGTTGAACATGACGAGTAGGTTGTTTGGCAAAATCTAGCAATGCATTGGATGAGCCGGTACAAGCAAACTAAAGACTCTTATAGAGACCGGGGCGACGCGACCGACGCCTGCCATTACATCTGTAAACGAATTTGTTGCACTAAACAAAAAAACAGAAACAAGCTATTCTGGCCTACCTGAGACACAAAATCTGATTTTTAAAGAAATTAATACCTACTATACGATGATCTGGTGAAAGCCGCGGGGAGCCGATGGATGCAGGAGGCAAGCAGCCGCTCAAAGTGGCGCTCTCTGGGGGAGGTCTTTGTTCAACAGTAGACGTCTTCAGGCTGTTGACGACGATGATGAATACTACTATAAGTTATATAAATGCCTATAAGTTATGTCTCGTTCAGATTTGAAAAGTAAAATATCCTCCCAATGTTTTAAAGTAATTAAAAATTACCAATTTTAATTACGCCACCCCTTTATTGTTATTTATATAACTTTGACGCTCTTGGTCAGTTTATTCAGATTATTTTTATATATTTCGTAGATAGCGCCTTTTAAAATTTATTAGCCTTTTTAAAATTACACAGCGCGACAAATTGCCATGTTGGAATGGCTAATAAACAACTCACCATGCTTCTTCCTTCATCTTCTTGGTACCTACAACTTTAGATTTATTCAGTAGGCATAAACGTGTCCGGTAACGACACCGTTGCCGTCGACCTATATCGTCAATTCGTCAATCACCTTCATGTGAGAGCGTAAAAAACTATACAATGGCTACAACTGCTAGATAGTCAAAGCTCAAAGCAACGTAGTTGGTACTTTGGCATTTACTTATACACAAACCACTATCACCTATTTATGCTATAGTGATGAATGCAACGGGCGATCATATAGCAGACAGCATGGAATGAACCATTTTTAGACCCTTTCTTTACTTCAGAAATAAAAGTTAGAAAACAAAAATCGTAGCAGTTATTTTGGTCAGAAGGAAATGTAGGTAACTACACAGTTTTAAAGAGGAAGTAACCATAATTAAGCTGGAGGTCTCGAGTACATCCATCGAAGTCATGTCATTGCTTTTTACACTAGCTTATACAGCAATAATTATTATAACATAAATTAAAAAGAATGGGCCCAATATCGCGCCCTGTGGCACTCCTCATTAGAATGCAGCGGGAGACCCCAGGATGCATTGACAGCAGCTTGGCATACCATTCCTACCCTGCTGACCCACTGTAACTACATTAGCACGATTCATAACCATAAGTAGGTACTGTTTATGAGTACTAACTTGTTGAGTTACCCTACTCAACGCCTTTGACAAATCAATCGGTTGATTTACTTCCTGACATGGTTTTTCAGCTTTATATTCAATTGGTAAGGTTCAAAATTGTTAAACGCGATGTTGTTCGTCGGTAAAGGTTAATTCGTCTATTTATATTACTAAAGAAGTGTCCAAAATGGAGCATTTAGGTGAAATATCGGTATGTCTGTCACGGACGCGATAGCGCTGTTATGTGTCAATTGTTACCTAATACAGATAGTTTGTTTGTACAGCTACGTTATTTTGCAAACTGTTAGTTAATTATTAACTTCTACGTTTATCTAGTCTTCTAATTTAATCTTTACTAAAAAAACAATTTTCCCTCAATTACTGTTTAAGTTTTTTTTTATATTTAATATCTTCAATATCTTCAGAAATATTATTTAAAGGACATATGCAGGAAAAACCTGAGACTAACTGTAACAACAAGTTGTAAAATATATATTTACTACTATCATAACTTTAACTATTCATAAAGATTGAATTAACATCGTATCATTTTACGACCACGAACTCTAATTTCAATCACAACGGAAGTGAAAAACATTTCACAATCCGGACGTAGCTGCACGAGCGCGGGTAGATGCAAATGTGAGCGCGTCGCGCATGCGCAATATACGCAACCCTTATTGCATAATAGACATTCGGCGAAGTGAACTCCTTGCTAAAACAGAGCAGGTTTCACTTTCTAGGCAAAATGTCCAGTTTACGTAACGAACGTATTCGAAGGAGGAATCGAGGTAAACAATGTAGTGGTTATAGCACTATTGAATAAGTTAGATATTGCAGTTGCAAAAAACGTTACGTTAAGGTATCATTTCCAGCATTTCCTAAATTAGGTACGCATTAACCGTAACCATGGCTAAAACCATAACAATTAGGAAACTTGCCATATATGAAACTGCCGGTTCCATTAAGCATGTCTGTATGTCTGTTTTACAAAGACATATAATACACTCGCCAAATTTTTAAGCGTGATCTGTGTTTACAAAGTTAACTTAGTACAAATCTTATGGCAGTAGATACCTACTTGGTATGCTTAGGAGCAGAACATGCATAGGTCACTGTAGCAACATCCACTGAAATCATCGACGACAATCAAGCTTAGGTACAAAATCTATTCAGAAACAAGATTGCTGGATACGCAAAAGTTTCTGTGTGTATGAATAATCATCAGCTGGAAGCTCTCTTTTGCTGGAGATAAAGACTGAGCGGAGTTTAATAAAGCTTGGAATGTAGGTAAAACAATAGAAACTCTTTTTGGGAGCTTTAGTCGCATAGCGATTATGTCAGCTTGTCAGCTCCTTTATACTTATATACAGTCATTATATTCTAACTAAATACATCTTTTATCATTATAAAAAGTGTCTTGGCGGCCGCAATCAGTGGAAAAGCCAAGACACCTTGTATTACTCCTACATCCAAAAATTTAACCTGTAATATGCTAGCATGTGAGCTCTCACAGACTGGGTCCTGACTCCACTTAGGACATGTAGGTGCGTGCTCTAGGACCCCAAAAGTACCACTATTAGGGGAGTCCACTCTTCTCATCTTATCTGGTTGAACTTATTAATCTTGAACGGAACAGTCCAACTCCATTATCAATGAACTCTAAGCCCTTAGTAGGTACATATAAAATATTTATAAATTCTAAGCCTTGACAATTTAAATAGATGCTTTATATCAATGAATGCAAACCAACAATGAATACTAAAAGCACTTCAGCATCTAAATGGTTATGTATGTGTGTATTAATTCATTATAATAAGGAAAAAAAAACAATATAAATTAATATGTAGGTAGACATTGATCCACGACCACGCTGCATAGCGATGAAGATGAATACAGAATAAAGTGTTATGTCGGTATTCTGTAGTGGAAAATGTTACTTTTAAATAGTGATGTTTGATTTTCTCATACCCTATACAATATGTTGCAATATGTTGGTGTGCGATCGTTAAAACCAGTCATACACATACACATTTTTAAGGTGCATGGTAATAGAAACATGTAATACTTATGCTCTCCGACATAAATTACATCTAGCTGTTGGATAGGAGAAGCCACTGACTCCTGAAACACAGTGTTTAAGTACTAGTTCAGGAGTCTATGGATTCAATATAAGTATAAGCTGTTGTAAAAAATATTTATGATTAAATGATTTTGTATTTGTTTGTATTTATATTATATATCATGTTGAGACTGGACATGTAATCAAGTTAATTCAATAAATGGCGCTATTTCATAAAATTACAGAAATATTTATGTAGGTATATAAAAAAACTAGCTTGTACCCGCGCGGCTTCGCCCGCGTGGACTAACCCTCAGAAACCGTTTATTTATTCAGGATAAAATTAATTTAACCTCCTATTTTGAGAACCGTGAAAAAAACGTCATAAATAAAGAGGTTACTTATTCATCTTTTTAACCTTTTTAAAGTGGCCTGTTGCACAGTGACCTCTCATAGTGACATTGTAGTAAAAGGTATTTCAACCCCTTAATCATTTCAAAATGTTATTTTTATTTTAACATGCAGGTACCTAATAAAAACTGGTTTAACAAACGTGACTTTGAAAATAAAGAATTTTAAACTAAAACCTTCCTCCCTGTTTTCACCCCTTCAAATCAACACTGGGAAAATATTATTTTACCATTTTTGGATGTGATTGATATACAAATACCAAATTTCATAATTACAAATTCAAAAACAAAGAACTAAGTATGCCATGTGGTCCCGCTCTGCGAGTAGGGCCACCACTAACTCTTCCCGCGGGTGCCGTAAGAGTCGGCAAAAAGGAATATCCAGGGAATGGGCAGCATTCTCCTCGGTAGCTACATTAAAACCTGCGATCCTCACCAAGCCGCCTGCTAAGCGTGGTGATTATGGCAAATCTCCCCCTATGATAAGCGTCCAAAGTGACGTTTTATGGATTCCTGTGTTCAGTAGTGGACGCCTTCCGGCTGATGTGTGATGTCATCCCTGGCAAAAAATATTGTAAATGCCTTTTCTTACTTTGAATGAACTATCCGATGGAATACCTACTTATGAATGTCTCATCCGATGGATGTTTTTTTTTACTTGACACTAAGTTTAACTACTTATTTTACCTCTTTAAGGGTTGAATTTCAAAAAACTATAGAGTACCATTTCATTTATTTTATACTATACAGTACGAAATGTAAGTTTATCATACAAATACTTTTTACCCGTTCATCCCATTGAAGAACTCAAAAATATCGTCGTTGGAATTAAGTTGTATAGAATATTACTATATTACCTATCTATGGCAATTGACATTTACCTACTTCAACGAGGGTTTTAACTATTTTCTTATTTAATACTTGAAATTATAAAAAATGATATTTTGTCATGTAAACGCACTCACTCTCACCATCAGTACTTTCTTCATAAACAGTGCGCCAAGTATGAAGCCGATCATGATGCGTCGCACGCGCACTCACCGCGTGCTTTGCCGCCCAAAGGATCACATATAAAAACCAAGCCCATTGAAAAATTAAATCATTGTTGCTCCATTAACCGGCCGCGCCGTACGTCTAATTAACCAAATCTAATGACAAAGTGAAAAATCTGATAATGAAGTGTCTGTGCATACTCCTGGCTTCGGCTGCCCTCGTGAGCGGTTACGCCATCAAGGACAATGAAATTCAGGTGGCAAGATTAAGGACAAGTGATGATTTGTTGGACAGTGTCATCAGTGATTGTTTCGAAGCTGATGCTCCTGTGTCGTGCCTCAAAGTGAAAGTTCTCTCCTTCCTGGATACGAAACTGGGAGTCGATTCAGAGTCGGCGCGGGCTATGGATGACAGTCACATCGATAAAGTGATCTTTGATCGAGTGGCGAGGATCCTGAACACCAATGAGTTCAGGTTCCAGCTACCTGAGTTCCTCTTCCAGAGCGCTGAAGTATCTTACAGGTCTGATAGGGGTTTGGATATCGATTTCCCCGAAGCCGAAAACGAAAATGGCGAAGGTAAATAAACGCTAAACTAAAATCACACATAACAAACAGGATACTTACTGGGCATTTTATTTCAGCACGTGGCATCTTGAAGAAGAAGCTGCTGCTCCCAGTTCTACTGCTGCTGAAGCTGAAGATGAAGGCTTTGATGCCCATCCTGGTGTCAATTATCGGAATCAAGGCTATCAAAGCCCTGATCCTCAGCAAGCTGGCCATCACTCTAGTCCTTGGATTCCTCATTTACAACCTGTTATTGAAAAAAGCAGGTAAGCTGAACCAGAAAAAAAATACTTTAGAATCTACACAATTGAAGATAAATAGATAAATAAACACCCAAATGGATTCACATCGTCGAATATTGCTTAAAACAATTCTAAAGATATGGGAGTCAATGTTTTTTCAAATAATATTTGTAGCATTATAATAATATATGATCAGGCCCGGCTACAGATAAGTGCATCTACTAAGGAGTGATTTTACTTTCCAGGTATGCCAATGATGATGGCCCCGAGTGACGCGCCGCCTGCGCCACAATACGGACCACCTGCCAACCAGTACGGTCCCCCTGCTTCCACCCCAGCTGCCCCTCAAGACTCCTACGCTCCTCAGTGGGAGCCATCCAGCTCCGGACCCTACGCGAGAGTTTGGGACCCTAGCCAGCTGGCCTACAGCTCGTACTACCCCGGTGACTCAGGATCATCAGCTGCCTCAGACCAATCCCCGAGCTACTCCAACGTGGCTTCCGTCTCATCATCTTCATCATCAACTTCTCCTTAACCCACCGTTTTAAATACCTCAAAATGTAAATAATAATCACAAACGCTGTACGTAGAGTACGCGAGAGCACGAACGAATCGGCTAGAGTCTAGATAGAGCTAGTTATTTATTTACGAATATTTATTTTTATTTATTGAACACAAAATAAAGAAATGTTGGTTTTGAATTACTTTATTAATGCCCCGCTACAACTAGCCCAGGAAAGAACTCTCTATGGCATGTTAAAACACAAATTTTACAATCATAAAATCTACCAACGTGAACATTGCAAAATGACACATGGAGTTGGAACAGCTTGAAATATAGACTTGATCCATGCCATCGGGTGAAATGCATAGTAAGCCCCAAGAGCCTCGCACTACCTTACTACGCACTGCTCTGCCGCCCGGCTAAAATTTGTGGAAAATTAATCATAATCTTACTTTTAGCCCAGGTTGGTACTTGGTGTACTTGGGGTATTCCCGTTACGCCCCTCTTTTTCGACCCTATGTTTCCTCTTGGGCCCCAGATGTAGGTCATCGAGAATAATTATTCCCGTTGAACCCCACTTCTATGTAGGTAGATAATTGTCATAATTAACAATAACCACGCATCTACAAAAATATGCTTGGCTAAGGCTCTAGAACCCCGATGGTGCTAAAGACTTCAAGACACACCTGTTACACCACGAACCATCCTATACAATGTTAAAGTGAAACCTATTTACCAATTCAATGCTCATGCTATTATCGCGAAGGCACATTGATGTCACTGTACAAGACAAATTAGCAATGCACCTATTTCCAATCAACACCTGTGGTCTATATTTGCAGAGCGTTCTCCTGCTCCAAATCACCAGGACTTTCACCCCTTCTATGCCGTAGAAAATTGCTACTAAACTTTCACGCATACAAAAGGAATGCGTAACTATAATAATGGTTAATAAAAATTTGCATGGCACGTGACGTTATTGCTGTTGGTGATGAAAGTAGGTGGTCCTGTCGATAAATCAGGCGTACCCTTTTTTGACTAGTCCTAGAAGTTTAAAAAAGGTTTACCTACATACTCTCGTATAAGGAGTCCATTTTCGGTAGATGGTCCTGGAAGGCTCGGTGTGCAATGTGCATGTAAAAGAGGCACTAAGGGTGGGTTTTTTGATCCATAGTTAAGGTAACTAATGGTTAAAAACTCTAACAAATTCTAACCAATGGTCAAAGTTTGTTGTGAGTTTTTAACCATTTTGGTTACTTTAACTACGGATCAAAAAACCCACCCTAAAACCACTGTGCAGATTTTATTCATCTCTTGCTCCTTGTAGATTGCCAAAAATGAGATTCTGCTTGATCCTGCAACCAAAGCGACAGGCAGTTAGATTGGTTCATTACATATTTTAAGTAATGTTAACATTTCAAAGATAGCCAGTGCTGGTTTTCTTACGGATAAGTAATTACATGGAGTCAGAAGTAAAGACACGAAATAGTTTTTTTAATGACGCCTCAGTTGGGGCCGTTTAAGTGGGGCCCGTTGGGAATAATCCATCCATTCTCGTGTCATCCAAAGAGCTTGCTTCTCCAGTCTTTAAGGTCCGGTGATCGAGTAAACTTCACTTTTCCTATCTTATAGCTTTCTCACGATGTTCACTATTCTATTTGCTAGATGGTAAAATAAAGTAAAAGAAGAAAGGTCTAAAGACCCAACTGGTTTGAATGCATAGTGCAAAGTTATAGGTAATAAGATGAAAGGTATTTTTAAAACAATTGAGATTAATTTACCATTTTCTTTATTTAATAACTTGGTTAGTACAATATCAGGTGAACAATGAAAGTGTTGGTTATAATTACCTATTTGTACAATTATGGTGAAAGAGGAAATACATTTTATAAGGTTAGGTACACATTAAAATTCATAAGGTTTCATTATTGTCACGCGTGTACGGTTTTGGTTGATAAATTATTAATTTAGTATTTTATTTTAGAAGTGTTAGGCTTATCTTCACTAAGTTTGACAGCTCTTAAGTTAGCACTTATCACTCTAGGACTGTAGGACGTAACCAAATGGTAGGTAACTACATACATTACACTGGTGTGTAACATCAGCACCACCACCAGCACCAATACACACCGGTGTAATGTATGTAGTTACCTACTGTGTAGTATGTTTAATTATGTTGCAACAAATTATAAATGTTGTAAACAAATTTAAAAAAAATGGAACAAAAAATGACACTAAAGTTTCTTGTAGCTTCTTCTTTACAGATGTAATCGAAGCTACGGTTCGGAGTTTTCTATTCTACATTGTGCCGGATTGCTTGCACCTGATGTGGGGAAGAGAACTTTTTTTTTTCAAACTCGTATTGTAATAGGCTTGTTATAACTATAATATTTTGACATTTTTGACATTACGCACTGTGTAAGTTTGTTTAATTATGCTCGCGTAGAATGTTCAATAATTTAATTTTTATTATTTTTAAATACATTATCTAGTTTTGACTTGTAAAAGTGCTAAAAATAGCCTATTTGCAATAACATTTTTGATTTGATTTGATTTGAATGCGTTGCAGTAACTACGTCAAGAGGGATAAGTGCAAACTTAGTAACTGTCAAGTTTTAGTGCAGACGGGCATTAAAGAAGTACATGTAAGTGGACAACTTCGGAAGTGGCCTAAGTTGACCTCAAGGATCATAAGAAAAGATCTATTAGACAGGTTTTTTACAAGCAGAGTTGAAAATTCATGTTACTCTACCCTGTTTTTGTAAAAAGGTAGGTAATTTAAGCAAATTCAGGTAGGCATTTGGTTTTACCTGTAGTCCTGGTACCTGTACCTACCTACCTACTATATAATAACTCCAAGGTAACTAGTACTTAGATATAACTGAAGACACCTAGGTATAGGTTTACAGATCATTGCAAGGAGAGGTATAAGTAGCAGGTAGGTACATAATACCCATTGAAGCAAATGTAGGTACACTTGTGGTTATCTAAGTATTCATTACTTACTTAGGTAGTTCTATTCAATATAGGTATATTTGAATATTCGAAGACGCGGTTAGAAGAAGAATATAGGTAAATATACGTACTTTGTTATATAGATATTGTGCAACATTATATAACATACAAATACTGTATAAATGCTCTATTTACAAGGATGACTTATTTTATAGTAAGTAAGTATATAATAGTATAAATTATGTTCTTATTATTCCTACAATATTTTTTTTTACTAATCAGTGCCCCGCAAAGTTCATACTTGCATAAAACTTGGGCTATTCCCGTTACGCCCCTCTTTTCCGACCCCATATTTCCTCTTGGGCCCCAGATGTAGGTCATCGGGAATAATTATTCCCGTTCACCCCCATTTATATATAGGTAGATAATTGTCATCTATCAAATTGCCGATGGAAGAAGCGCGCGGCAAAAGTGGGAGAAGCCGTGGGGCACTACTAGTAAATAAGGAATTACTTATAAATCTTATAATGTGTACTTTTCTATTCGAAATAGTAGGAAAATGTAAAAAGTTTCTCGTTTTGTACTTACTTTATTTGACAATATGAATTATCAACTATTCAAATATAGGTAGGTACTTATTTGTACCAATAGTTTTTTAAAGTAGACTATTTTCGGAAATTCTTTGGGGTCCATAATCCATATAGGTACCTAGGGTACTTACCTAATGATAGGTACACACACGTACCGTATCATCATCATTATCATAATTTCTGCAAAAACTTACCTATGCTTTGATTAAATAAACATCAAAGAACCTCCAAAGATTTAAATAACCGATGAAAGCGCAAAATTAACTTTAAAACGAAATATAAGCAGGTAGGTAGGTATACTTTACTACATACAGTGTTCTAAGATGTTAACTTTCGATTGTATTAGGTAGTTAATGTTAAAATGGTATCTACAATGGGTAGGTTAAAGCTATTATTTCACAGCCTTCGACTAATAAGGGGTGCTTAAAGTAGGTACTTAATTATGTAGTAGGTATAATCACGGAACAAGGAGGAGAGAAATGCCAATACACCAAGAAAACAGCGTAGATCAAAAATATGCCTAAAACTAAATGGCGTTGCAAAATGAGCTGGAGTTGAGCGCAGATGAGAAAGATGCCAAAAAACCGTTTTAAACCTAGCCCGCCATAGCTATACCCACGAGGTAATTACGTAAAATTTGCAACAGCAATGCGACAGCAGTAGCAACGCAACAGCAGTAGCGAAGCATACATGCTCGACACCATTAATGATGTATGACAGCAATCACCGCGAGATTTACGCCTGTCGCAAACCTGTTGCGAGTTAGGTAATAAGGGGGCAGTTTAGCCCGCTCATTTTGCAGTGTCGTCCAGGTTTAAAACGGTTTTTTGGCATATTTCTGATCTGCGAACTTATAACCCGCTAATTTTGCAACGCCATCTAGTTTTAGGCATATGTTTGATCTACGCTGTTTTCTTGGTGTTTTGGCATTCCTCTCCTCCTTGTTCCATGGTACAATATAAATATGATGTAAACGGTCGGTGGAGACGACTCCACGTGACTTCACAAATCTATCTAGGTATAGGCCACACGCTTTATGAGAGAAACAGGAAGTTAGGTGAAGTGACTACTCTGCAGTCCGAGTATTACAATGTAATAATTCTTAATAATATTAATAAATCGGGGGATATTTTAATATATTTTGTCTTGTTCTTATGCGTAGTTATAGAAGCTTGAAGAAACTAGATGCAAAGGCTTGATAGAGAAAGTGAGAAAAAGATAAGATTGCTTGCTGTAAAGTACAGGCGCTCGATCTCTCTGGTTCTCGAGGAAAAGGAAGAAAAACGATGGTATTTTAGAAACTCGAAGGTGTTTTGAAGGCACGTTTATGTGGGTGGGTACGTAGCCGTACCGAGCGGCGTTGGCTTCGCGACTGTCACCGCCGGCAGCTATCTTCGTGTGCGTCACTCACGCACACATACAGCCTACATATACGTGCCTTCGCCGCTGCCTGCATTATTTATTGTAAGTACAATTTTGGATTTTATGTAATATTACTTAGCTCATATATTTTAATACTTTGTTTTCTTTGTTTCAGGTGCAGAGCTTCGCGTCGTCTACACTTGCTTTTACAGAGTTACAGTAGTAAATGTACATTATTATGTACCTACCATATCAAATATCCGAGCTATGGATGGAGAGAGCTATGCTCGGTGTTTCCCTGCGAGATAAGATCCGTAATGAGGAGATCCACAGAACTACAGTGACCGATAGGTATAGCTCTTAGAATTGGCAGTTGAAATGGCAATGGCCAGGCCATTACTCGTAGAACTGACAACCGATGGGGAAGAAAGGTTCTAGAGTGGCGACCACGAACCGGAAGACGCAGCATAGGCCGGCCCACACAGGTGAACCGACGATCTGGTGAAAATCGCGGGGAGCCGCAGGATGCAGGAGGCGAGCAGCCGCTCATAGTGGCGCTCTGTGGGGGAGGCCTATGTTCAGCAGTGGACGTCTTCAGGCTGTTGATGATGATGATACTCAAATATTGCTCTTTGCATAGTAATATACGAAGCCAATAGGCAATCGTAAATATATAATAAGTAGGCATAATTTACCTATGTATATAGGTACTCAATATTCACTTCTATACTGACTTACTTTTTTTAAAATATTTAAGTAGGTACCTAATGGTTAACACGATGTCTATGAGAACCCGAGTTTTCAATGCAGACGAGCAGTGTTACTTAGTTCGTCAAAGACTTCTAGATAGAGGTAGGTACAATATTAGTGCTATGAATTTAGTATTATAATAAAATAGGTCGGTAGGGTAGAATTAATGTAGTGTATTAGGGGCACAGATAACCCCCAATAGATACCGCATTACAGGATTTATGTTCGGATCCTAGCTCACCAAAACTGGCGGAAGGCGCGGGTTGCGGGGACTGGAGCCAATGCGCTATTATTGGCTGTTTCGAGTGACGCCCTAATAATGAACTCTAATAATTGGTCGAAACTAAGGCCGTGCTGCGAAGCGGCGATTTATATAGAACCATTTACGCCAATGCGTGGTGCGCGGTCGTCATCTTTCATGCGGTATCTATTGGGGGTTATCTGCGATTAGGGGCCATAGTATTACAAATATAGGTATTATTATGTAACTATAGTTATTTATATATAACGTAGGTATACAATTATGTAGGTACAGTTTATTATAGTGTTATGTAATGTCGTTATACCCTTCTATTTTAATATGATAAAATCAGACCTACAAATATGTATTAAAATTTACCTTTATATTTGTTAATTAAATATGTACTTTTATATTATAATATATAATTTTATTGTCATAACATATCAATGTGGTAATTTTTGAAAAAAAAAAGTAATCAAGTATCTACCTTTTCACGTATCAATTTTATATATTATTTTCTTTTCATTGTTTAGGTATATTTTTATTATTATGTACTTAGTATTTTTACCCTTCGAAAGCTAGTCAGTTATCAGTTCAGAAACCAAATCTTTTCCTTTGGATATTTATTTCATAAAAATAATTTACCTACCTTACTAAATTATTGACGTATTGACTGTAATTTTAATTGTACAATAAATATTTAAAACCACCCATTGAATTCTAATAGCCATACTTTTTTATAGAAATCTATTTTTAAATTCAGATTTAATTTACGATGCGCCACTTTCATTTTTCTGCAGAGATGTACTAAGGGATAACGGGGGTACTCCCCCCTCTATATCAATATATTCTTACATTATGACCTCACCAATTAACTACCTAAAATTATAAATAGATATTGTTATCGCCTAGTATCGCACAATCTCACATTCACAACACATGCAAAATAAATACGCTCTGCTTAAACCTAGCAATGATAAAACAATGGAAGATGGTTAAGGCACCAGGGTCGTGTTATACAAGCACTATACGGATGAAAGCAATGAGCTAATCTAGCATACTCCATTTCGAAAGCACTTTAAATATCAACATAAACAACTATCTACACACTCATTGGCAGTACCGTAGCAGAAATTCATATCTTGCAATACTTACTTGTTATTTACACATCTATAAACATATATGCGGGGCCAAAAACATAAAAAAAAACAAAAGTAAAAAAGAAACATTTTACTATCAAATAAATATTGAGTAACAACTGGAGGCGATGAAAGTAAAGCCATAAGTTATTCTACAATTCCGTTACGTTGCAGCAAACTTAATTATTTGGTTTATGTCATGAACACAGTGTTAGAAAAGGAGTTAAATAAATAGGGAAGGACACTTAACACCCATTTACTAAATATTCTAAAGTGCTTGTGCACTGACATGTGTTCAGTTCATGAACATATTTCTCATGTTGTTTACGGATGTTTATTTTCTGACCCAGTAAGTCAACCTGTTAACCGGTTCACAGTAATTTTTTTACCCATAAAACTATGACACTAGAAGTAAACAATTAAAAAACACTTATGTATCAATAGTTATCCGTAAAGTACTAGAAATCAATGAATATTAATATGTTAATGAACCAAATACAGGAGAGTGCACCAGCATAATTTTATTTTAATAATACAACAAAGTGAAGCTGTTTTATTGATACTTTGTTGCATTAATAATACAAAGCCCCTTACATTAATTTAACAAAGCATTGTTTGTCAAACTTAACTTACAAATCAAATAAATGTTAAAATGTTTCAGTCTGTAAAACACATAGTTAATTAATAATATATACTAGATAAGCTTCTTAATGATAATGACACTTTACTTTTACATTATTTAAAACAACCTGCCTTACACATATAATAATTTAATCAATAACATTAAAATTTCACTGACAAAAATATAGGCAATAAACAACTCCTCCCATAATGTCACTAAAATGTAATATTGTATATATTATACTGTTTTCTGTAGTTTATACACTATTGTGCGTTAACAAAATAATGTTCAATGTGTCATTTTCACAAGACACAGTCACTAAATTAATTTAATAACATACTACATAATTCACACGCAATGATTAGTATCATTAGTCAGATTTCTACGCTTTAGATGGCATGTCTCGTTATTGCTCATGACATTTCACGTAAGTGAGTAGTTGATTGGATATTTTAAGAATTTATTAAATCTAAATAATGCTTATGAGTAAGGCTGTATGTGTCGTTATATAATAATAAAATAAATGATTTAACCAAATGCAAATTTATTTGTACCACAAGGGCTGATAGAATAATATAGAAGTATTTATTACTTAAGCCATCAATTATTTGATGGCTTATAACTGTAATTCATGTGTATAAAACTGCATTTTTAGTACTAGCAACAATATTTATAACAATATGCATTTATTTAATGAACATTAAAATTAATGTATCTCTTTAGCAAATATTATATTGTACTGAAAAAGACGAAAGTATTTTTCTTTTTAGGTAGGTTTTTGAGATCTAAAATTGTTTACCTACATTCATTTATTTAGCCTCATTTTCTGGGTCAAGTACCTCAAAAATCTAACTCTCCCCCTTCTCCCATCCTAAATTCATCCCTATCAGTAAAATATAACTAGCTGAGCTCACAATTTCGTGTGTGCAGTCAATTTTCTGGGAAGATTAGCACTGTGTTATTAAAGTCACCTTTAATGAAGTCACCATTCAGACTTCAGCCGTTTCAGCTCTGAACGGTAACACACACACACACAAAATTTCACAAGTATAGTAGGAAGGATTTTGACAAATGTAAACCAACTACTCTTTTAATAACTTAGCATCCATACAGATGTATATGGAACAATAATATTAACAAACAAATAGGATGCCTTCTCTGCAGTTGTACGACTGCAATAAGTTTTGTATAACAATCATAGTTGATAAAGGTTCAGTCTATAAGGAGCAGAAACAAAGCACATCAAATTTAGGTTTAATAGCACTGTGTGATTGCCCTTAGGTTTCAATAAAAAATCGTTAGATAGAAACTGTAATATAATATAGATTAAAGTCTGCCTTGATTGGCTGTAATAATAATTCCAGCCAATCAAGATACAGCTATATTCTATCAACAAACTATCTCCAAAGATTGTTCATTGAAAAGGGCTGTAGACCATTTACCTTGTAGGTACTTAAGTCCTTTTTAAAGCAAACAATATCTATTAGAATACTCTGTTAGCGTAACATTAATCATGATATAAAATAATAGCACTGAAAATAAAAAATGGCATACATAAGTAATAACCACCGAGAAACTAACAAATTATTTTAACTATAAAAGTTAACTATAATATATAAGCTAAATTATTAATCAATATAATTTATTAAGGTAAGGGGCAAATAAATTGAGCCCTGGTGAGGTACCTACATGACCTGTGCAATTGGAAAATTAATGCATATTATAAATCTTGAACTAAGCATGTCATGTATTCTCGGGATCAACTTGTATACCAAGGGTTAGGCAATGTTGGCAGTATACATAACATAGGCTATAAACTTTGGCAAACTCAATAACAATATGATTATGATATGTTAACTTTTTAATTCCAACCTTAATTGTTTGAAATAAGGTATAATTTTGTACATTCAAGTACAAATACACAGTCAAATATTTGTTAACTAATTTGTAACAAGGATAATAATTTATTATATTAATCCAATATCTGCCAGTCAATGGTTCTGCACTAAGCTGACTTCGTAACTTTAATTTTTTCTTATATTTCATAAGTATATATTTCGTCAAGTTTACAATCATAAACAGGCCTCATTATCGAACCGAAGGACACTTATAACTACTTACACTCAGTCAATAATTCTTGTTTTTTACATTAGAGGTCACCAATGACCACCCGATCAACAGACTAGTCATCCAACCTGTTGACCACCAAACAACATACCTCATTTCCTGAGCACCACTAACTTCACATTAGCGATAACCACTTAACTATCACATTCAATATTTCCACTTTTGTCACTTGGTCAAGTTGACCCACTGAATTCACTATCCACTGTGTTCACTATTGGCCAATCTTCATAAAGAAGTTCCAGAGTGTACTGGCGTATGTAAACGAGCGCTACATGCCCTTCCATAAGTCAAGGGAGACCAGGATAGGGCAGAATCGGCTGAAGGTGATGCCAGCGACTATGCCAGTGACGAGCGTCGCGCCGCCTATCATGCCAGCCGTTGATGCATGCTCTGGAGCCACCGTGCTGGAAAAAAATAATTTTAGATACAAGCTGAAGACCAACATTTTAGAAATCTAAAAATATCAATCAATGAAAATATCTTAAGGTGGAACGTTTCACTAGGGCGGCAAATTCAAATTTTCTTGCGTTATTTTGCCAATAATAGCTTAATTACTCAACGTGATTACATGAAAACTAATTTTGCGCAAATAAATAGAATGTATCAACAAATTACGATTAAAAGTATCTCGAAGATATCATTGGTTTAGCGACAAATGGCAATAAACAATTTTCTTCTTAGTTTTTCAGTCTATTGCCATTTGTCACTAAACCAATGATAAGTAGGTGATACTTTTAATTGTAATTTATCGATACATTCTATTTATTTGCGCACAATTAGTTTTCATGTAATAACGTTGAGTAATTAAGCTATTATTGGCAAAAGAACGCAAGAAAGTTTGAATTTGCCGCGCTAGTGACGTTCCACCTTAAAATCGATTTGGATTTGATAAAACAACTCCAAAAAATTAAATAACTTACTTAATCAACTGCTACAGTATAAAAATAAATTAAAATAATTAAAAACTGTTTTTAATTATTGCATACAAGGTATAGAAACTTATAACGCTGCAGTATTAAAATCTTTCCTGCCAACAGGCACCGCAGCAATCTTCACAATTTCAATAAAAAATATTTTCATTTTCACTAATTACCTTTTAATAATGATCAATAAATGATGCACTCAATTTATGCTGATGAATTAAATTGCATCTCGTAGATACTCACCCGCCAACATACATCATCCCTAAAGAGCTGCCGTGTCCAGAACTCCAGCCGAGTAAAGCAGCACCAACCCAGTATATTGCATCGCTGTGCACCAGCACAGGTGCAGTTCTTTCCTTCAAATTGTAGTTGCATAGCAGGAAGAACGGAATGAACAGGAAACGGAGCGTCGTTAGCAAGGTTAGCCAACGGGGGCCAGGCTGTGAATGAAAGAACGAATGAATGAACGATTTCTAGGTTTTACATCCTGCATGCTGGGTAGCTCCCAACGGATACCACATGAGTTGCGACCGAGTTTTCGCAGATAAAAATGTACTAAAAATCATATTTGCATTCGTTATTGTGAGTGCAAAAGGACTGTTCTTTGTACTGTGCCATATTTTGCACAAATAAATTCTTTTTCTTACTTCGTTCTTTCTTTCTGTACAAAAACAAACAACCCTGCCGCTTTGCAGTTAGACGCTCTAACAAATTGCGCTGATGTTACTTGGTATGTAAATATTTGCTTTTTTAAATAACGTGTACTAATTAAAAATAGCCTGTTTGTATTATATTTTGACTTTGAATTGACTGTGGCTTGACTTTGGCTTGACATTGACTTGACTGTGGCTTGGCTTAGACTTGGACCTGACGGTGGCTTGGCTTTGACGTGACTTAGACTTGACTTTGCCTTAGTTTGACTTTACTTTGACTTGGCGCGAGCACATCAATTAGTCTATTTTGGACATACTTTTCTGGCACTACCCAACACCAACAAACTTTTTATCCCGGAAAATTAAGCGTTTCCGCAAGAATACGGGTAAATTGCCGGTGAAATGAAACCAGGATGTCACCCAATAGGTTAATGTTAAAGCAACCCACAACCCACGGATCACAAGATCCAAGATCACTAACATTCAACAACTATCATCGCTTCAAAAAATACAATATACTCACAAATTGCCACAGGCTAGCGGTAATGTTCCCAAACGTAGCGCTCAAGTTGAAAGTCAGGAAACATGTTATATCGACAAAACTGCCGCCCAAGAAGTTCTCTGTTTCTGGCACGATAGCTGGAAATTGAAAAAGGATAATAATAATAGTAATCCTCTCCCCATGGATGCCGTAAGAGCCGGCAGAATAAAAAAATATTGCTTTTGTAGGCTAGCATGGAACAAGGAGAAGAATGCCAATACACCAAGAAAACAGCGTAGATCAGAAATATGCCATAAACTGTTATAAATCTAGATGGCGCTGCAGAATGAGCGGTCTATACGGCTAGCAGCGGCGGGCTAGGTTTAAGGTGGAACGTTTCACTAGCGCGGCAAATTCAAATTTTCTTTCGTTCTTTTGCCAATAATAGCTTAATTACTAAACGTGATTACATTAAAACTGATTTAACGGAAAGAAATAGAATGTATCAACAAATTACGATTAAAAGTATCTCCTAGATATCATTGGTTTAGCGACAAAGGGCAATAAACAAATTTCGTCTTAGTTTTTCAGTCTATTGCCATTTGTCGCTAAACCAATGATATGTAGGTGATACTTTTAGTTGTAATTTATTGATACATTATATTTATTTGCGCAAAATTAGTTTTTATGTGATATAATGTGATGTAATGAATAACGTTGAGTAATTAAGCTATTATTGGCAAAAGAACGCAAGAAAATTTGAATTTGCCGCGCTAGTGAAACGTTCCACCTTAAAACGGTTTTTTTGCATATCTCTGATCTACGCTCAACTTACAGCCCGATCATTTTGCAGCGCCATCTAGGTTTAAAACTGTTTGTGGCATATTTCTGATCTACGCTGTTTTCTTGGTGTATTAGCATTCCTCTCCTGGTTGTTCCGTGATAGTAAGTAATGACAATCACGGGGGTAACGGAGATTATTAATGGCATTATTCAATAAAAATATTGAACAAAATTGTAAGGTAGCTGTAAGGTAGACTGCTTGCCGCGATCGGTTGACTATTGGCTGTTGTTGCGTTTATTATGTTTAGGCACTCATAACATGGGCACTCATACAGTTACACTTTTAGTGACTTACCGACTCACTCGCTGACTTACACACACACTCACTGACTCACTCACCGACTTACACTCTCTAACTCTAGTGTGTAAGTCAAAGTCATATTTATGGTTTTAGAAACATACCCTTTTGTACAGCGGGGAATACAGTCTAAGTCACAAAATACACAGTGAGTATGTTGTACAGCTGTAAGGCAGACTGCTTGCCGCTATCGGTTGACTGTTGGCTGTTGTTAGTGGCCATTATTTTGCATTTATTCTGCTTAGACACTCATAACATGGGCCTTCGCTCATAGAGTTATATAGTAACTTACAGACTCACTGACTGACTTACACACTCACTCACCGCCTTACACTCTCTAAGTCTAGTGTGTAAGTCAAATTCATATTTATGGTTTTAGAGACTTACCCTTTTGTACAGCGGGGAATACAGTCAAAGTAACGAAATACACAGCGAATATGTTGTACAGCTGTACGGCGGCCTGCTTGAAGATGGTTCCATAAGGGATGCGCGCCGCAACCGGTGGTCTGTTGTTAGTCGCCGCTAGTGCAGGATTGTTGCGAAGTGTACGTTGTGCTAATGTGTCGTGGTAGCGGTAGAATCTCTGGGAAAAGAGACGCTTAATAAATGACTGCGACTGATAATAATAATAATAACGCCCAACAATCACATACATAGATCATCATCATCATCATTAACAGCCTGAAGACGTCCACTGCTGAACATAGGCCTACCCCAGAGCGCGCCACCTTGAGCGGCTGCTCGCTTCCTGCATCCATCGGCTCCCCGCGGCTTTCACCAGATCGTCGGTCCACCGAGTGGGAGGCCGGCCTACGCTGCGTCTTCCGGTTCGTGGTCGCCACTTGAGAACCTTTCTTCCCCAACGGTTGTCAGTTCTACGAGAGATGTGGCCTGCCCATTGCCATTTCAACTTGCTAATTCTAAGAGCTATATCATACATACATACATACTAGACCCAAACTAGGATTCCCTGTATCTAGGAATCCAGGAACTACGAGAATGTCGGACTCACGACACCTAGACTCAGAACAAGTATATGCTCTTTTTTATATAAAGTATAGTATAAATTATATTGAGAGGCAGAGCGTCGTAAACTTGAAATACTCACATTGAGAGGCATAGCGAAGTAAGTATCAAAACATATGAGCAGCACAAACATGCCCCCTATGAAGTAGTAGATGGCCGAAGTGCGGTAGGATCCAAACCACTTCGATGCCCAAGAGAGGACCACCACCAAAGTTCCACATATATTGGAGCCGAGGACCACAGCCCCAGTGTATGAAGGAGGCAATCGGGCTGCCATGCCGTAAACTGAATTCTGGAAAATCGCATTGAAACCTGAAACAAACAAAGTCAGGGTCAAACATGTAATTTATTGCAAATAGCTAGTCTTACTCGTCTTGCTAGTATGGTAGTATGACACTATGAAATGTTCAAATGTTTATAAATAAAATTCATATAGAACTACGAAACATGTTCTTTTTAAGATTTAGTTTTTTACAAAATCTTACGCTTGAATTTTAAAGTTTTGAGATTGGGAAATAAACCCTGTTTCTCGCCAGCTGGGTTAGCACGGACAGTAGACAAAATTGTCTTTCCCCTGTTGTACTCCACTTGACAAGTAAGCAAGTATGAAGAAAGTGACATAAAACGGGGAAAGACAATTTTGTCTACCGTCCGTGCTAACCCAGCAGGTTATATAAGTATATATGTTATGTTTCAAAAACTTTATTCAAACTGTTTAGCAATCTTTATATAAAGGAAAATGCATTTTCCTTTTTTTTAAATAGATCAAAACCATCATCAAATTCAGTCATAGCTTATTATAAAACATTCATTTTTCTCACGAAAAGAAGGAAAAACAACCCTGTATAAAGCGAATGTAGAGTAATTTTACAAAATTAATCTCACTTACCATTTAAGCAGAAGACTGTGACCATGGTTACCCAGAAGAATGCTTCCGCGTGTTGCGACGTGTCTATCATAGCGACCATTATAGTCACCACGAACAGTGCCACCTCCACGATCAGAGAAAATACGATTCGCGTGGTCAGATTGCCCCTGTGGAAACATTATTATTTATTAACTACTAGCTATTTATTTATTTAATAATTTATTTATTTTATTGTTAAAAACAATAGTGAACCAACAGCTAAGCCAAAACATTCACATTGTTACACCATGGAAAAAGGAGGAGAGGAATGCCAACACAGAAAACAGCGTAGATCAAAAATATGCCCAAAACTAGATGGCGCTGCAAAATGAGCGGGTTATAGGTTGAGCGCAGATCAAAAATATGCCACAAACCCGTTTTAAACCCGGCCCGCCGTAGCTACCCGTATAGCCCGCTCATTTTGCAGCGCCATCCAGGTTTAAAACGGTTTTTTGCATATTTCTGATCTGCGCTCAACTTATAACCTGCTCATTCTGCAACGCCATCTAGTTTTAGGCATATTTTTGGCCTACGCTGTTTTCTGTGTCGGCATTCCTCTCGTCCTTGTTCCATGCTTACACTAAGTTCTTATAAAGGTTAAACAATATTTTTATATTTATAAAGCTGACTAATGGGGTCAGCATGTATGTCAGCATCCTGGACTTCGTTTAGGAAGTGGTTGATAACCGCTACAGCCCTTGCCGTTGGAGCATTATGTGCATGGTCTGATACCCTTTGGGTACGGCCCCCTAATTACCTAATTTGCGACAGGCGTAAATCTCGCGGTGATTGCTGTCATACATCATTAGTGGTGTCGAGCATGTATGCTACGCTACGCCACTAATGATGTATGACAGCAATCACCGCGAGATTTACGCTTGTCGCAAATTAGGTAATTAGGGGGCGGAACCCTTAAAAGGTATATATAGGTATTTCCAAAATCATCAAACATTTCCATAAGTACCATGTACACGGTGACTATTTGTCAGCGCGACTTTTTCAGTTCAACTTAGTACTCGCTCGTTATGAATTTACTCAGATATCGTCCAAATCTAAGCACAAATTCTTGGCAACGCACGAACCGGCGCGGGGCGGCCTCTTAGTAGATTAATAAGTAAACTAAATCGCAACAACGAAGCCGCGAAATAAAATCAATAATCACTCACTTTAATTTGACGAATACGTTGAACCAGCTGAACAATAAATTCGGTATCTGGCTGGCCCAACCGACATACGTGATGTAATGCTTCGCGTATTCTGGCGCATTGGCTAGCTTGTACTTCTCGAAGTAATCCTGGAAAATATTATAATTGGCGCTTAATACCTTGTCCATTTTATGAATGGTCTTTTGACAGCTTTCGCCCATGAAGTTTCGCATTGTTTACGTTAAAATTTCATACAAATAATATTGTACATCAAAATGTACATTTATCGTATCGGTTATTACGTTTACGTACCTAATTCGATTAATGATAACAGTACAATCGGAATGGTATCACATTCGAGAATCTTTAGAACATCCCTAACTTGTCAGTCGTCGAGCTGTCAAAAAACCATTATTAAAATAGACAAGGTATAATAACATAGCATTCACATCAACACCCGGACACAGACGTCCACTGCTGAACATAGGCCTCCCCTATAAAACTGGACGCTTATCATAGGGACGGGGAGGGAGCAAACGCGTAGCAGAATAAATGATAGTGAGTGAATGGTGATAAAAAGTATTCTATGTCATCCCACAGGGTTTTACTACTAAAGGCAGCCAGCGGCTTCAGCTTCTTTGTACAATCTTGAACACCCCATTTAACTCCTTTAGGGGTTGAATTCACAAAACCCCTTTCTTAGTGCATCCCTACGCCATGAAAGGAAGACGCCCTCAAAATTTCAAATGCAGCCGTTTGAGCTGTACGCTGTAAATTATTCTATTCTATTATTTTAGTAGGTGGACTGACGACCTGGTGAAAACCGCGGGGAGCCGATGTATGCAAGAAGCGAGCAGCCGATCAAAGTGGCGCTCTCTGGGGGAGGCCTATGTTCAGCAGTGGACGTCTTCAGGCTGATGATGATGATTATCTAAAATAATCATATGATTGTAGGTACCGTGGCCGTGATGAACATATTCCAAGCGGTGAGCGTCCCGAGGCCGTGCAGCATCAGCGTCAAATAGATGAGGTAGCCGCGGTCTTTAGGAGGCACCAGGTCCATAGCTATACCTGGAAAAGAACAGTACATACATAAAAATCTTGTATTTTTTTTGTTTGTTGCTACTTCGTTATTTACTAGGTAGGTAGGACTTATCTGCAAAGTACGTCTAGGTAGGTAGGTACCACCAATTTGCCAGTTATTCCGCCGAGAAGTAGCGTACAAGCACTACTGTGTTCCGGTTTGAAGGGCATTGTAGCTAGAGAAATTACTGGGCAAATGAGACTTTATGATCTACTGACTAGACTGTGTGATGTCTCAGGATGACGTACGCACTGCGCAGTGTACTGTCACTTTAAAGTTCCCGGTGATACTGCAATCTGTTATGGGCAGCCGTGACGCTTAACACCAGGCGAACGACTAGCTCCTCACGTTTTCGTTTACATAAAAAATTATAAATCTTAGAAAATGTTTAAACAGCGGATAAAAATGAATTCAGATTTTGCAGAATTTGATGACGATCAAATTATTTTTATAACTCACCTCTTACGATTCAATTCCAAACAGGAAATGGTTATCGCAACAGCAAATAAGTCGTGAGTGTGAAGTGTACTTATTCAATTACTGGCAACATTCAACCTTCATGTAGGTGTATGAGGTTTTTGTGGAGGTTTTTTATGTGGTAAACGTTGATAATCATACTGCAAACGAAGTATGCACTAACTGAAGTTGTAAAATCTTTTCAAGCTAGTTCTGTTGGTCTCTATCGACCTTTACAGCGTCACCATTCGCATAAAGTGCTCAGCCGTCAAAAACAGGAAGCAACTAGCGCAAGCGCATTTCTGGGGTGCAAGTATAAAAATGTTACTGTAATTCTTTTTTATTCCATAGAATAGTTCACAATAAACAGTTTATCTAACTAAGCTTTTGCATAAACTTAATAAGATTTGACAAACTCAGCCTGTTTTATAATTCCAAACCTACTAAAGAACATTTTTTTTGTTTTTATTTTTTCATTAACAATACAATTTTACTCTATCATCATCATCATCCACCTGTGTTAGTACATCTATTTTTTGATATAGGCCTCTCGCAGGGTACGGTACCGAGCCCGGTCTTCTATGTCTTAGTTTTCAGTGAGACCCGGTTATAACAGTAATATACTAACAACTAAAGACGTTCGGCAGCTTAATGTATAGACTAAAAGTTCGGCAGTTATGAAGCCACACAAACATGCAACGTTTCTGTTTTATAAATTAGTATATGGATTATAGTAACAAAACATACTAAAATACTTACTTATTCCTTGAAATGTCAAAATTGTAGCAAATCTCAGGTGCACACAAGTCTATTGAAAAGACTTTGCATGTGTTTTTCGTAAGCGTCATTTTACCCACTGTTTGGTATTAGTGACAGATGCTATGAAAAAGTCATTGACACTGCGTTGGGAAGTGGGGTATACGTTCAAAAACTTTTGCCTCTGACGGGACTCGAAGTCTCAACCTCCCGATCTTCAGTCGATCGAGGTAGCCGTTAGGCCAGAGCGCCTTACTATAAAACGGTGAAAAACCTGGCACTATCATCAAAATTAATATATTTCAAACTAAACGTACTTTTTTTTACAGAATCGCTAAACTAGTTTTTTCAACTGACTTCTAAAAATGTGGAGGTTCTCAATTCCATGTACATATTTATTTTGCTACACAATTGTAAGGTTAAAATTTCAAATGAATAGCCAACCCAGAGTTAAGTTGATAAACAGTTATCCAAGTTTTCGAAGAAATAAAGAAATAAAACGCCGGGAAACCATTTTACCTATTATACTTTATGGTACATAGTGAAATTCAACAGAGATAAAACAAGAATTTCATTGATTAACGGTTGATATATTGTCTCTTCCAATTTACCAAATTAAACCTGGGTCAATATTTTTACGAGATAACTAGCTAATTTGTTTTTTTTTCGTCCAAGATAAAATGAAAAGCTAACCCAGGGTTAATTATTTAGTTGGCTAACCCAGGATTAAAACGAAAGGCGCATGTCAACCTAAGTAGGTCGGTCAGGTAACGAGTCTAAGGTCCGTATTAACGGATCATACTCAGTCTTAGATCGACGCTCAAGTTGAGATGTCATTCACAAATTAATCAATTCAACGAATCAGCATTGCAATTAAACGAGGCAATGCTGCCAGCATTTTGGGTACGCTACCTACCGGTAATGGGCTGGAGCATTTGGACTGTCTATAGGCCATCGCGGCTATTATACAGTACAAATGTTCTTTGCAATAGATAGTGTAGCTAGTTCATATTATTGTAGTAGTTAGTAAAGAATAAAAGCACATTGGCCGTTAAAAAAAAACAATTCAATTTGTGAATGATATGTAAACTTGAGCACCGGTCGACGGCTGAGCATCGTTCTTACGGGCCTAAGGCCCGATTTTACCAAAGTAGAATAAATTTTACTCCAGCTGGGTTAGCACGGCCGGTACACAAAACTGTCTTTCCCCCGTTTTACTCCAAGCAAGTATGAAGAAAGTGATGTAAAACGGGGAAAGACAATTTTGTCTACCGTCCGTGCTAACCCAGCTGGTATAACTTTCCGAGAACAACCGAGTTACACGAATATAGCCATTAAACCACCAATTTTGTGAAGGAATAAGATTTATTCCTTGGATACAATCAAAATGGCGTCTTTTTCGTGTCATTTCATTTGTCAATCAGCTGTATCCGAGAGTAACGGGTAGCTTAGAATAAACCTTATTCTACTTTGGTAAAATCGGGCCTAAGTGAGTCTTGTGTATTTGCCGTGTTACACAATCTAGCCAGGTTATTTACCTTTCAAGTTGAGCGTGTCATTGGGCAGATTGGTGCCCTCCCACGCTGGCGTGAGTTTCACCGGCTCGTTGCGTAGGAAGGGCGCCTTCTCGCCATCTGCCTCCCAACCTAGAATAGTTATGAATTCTATTTAGATACATTTGAAAACAGGATTTAGCAGGACGGTTTGTAGTTCAAATCAAATCAAAGTGTTTCATTGCAAATAGGCTATTCATAATAGCACTTTTACAAGTCATGTTTTACTAGGTGGTAGGACTTTTCTGCAAATAGTTTGGATAGGTAGTAGGTACCACCGCTTTGCTAGTTATTCTGCCGCCAAGCTACTGTGTTCCGGTTTGAAGGGCACTGTAACTAGTGAAATTAATGGTCAAATGAGACTTTACGACCTGATTTTACAGTCTAGTTAATCAGATTATTAAGACTGTGTGATGTCTCAGGATGACATGCGCACTGCGCATTGCAGTGTCACGCAAAACTTTATTATTTTAAAGTTACGAGTGACACTGTAACTGTTATGGGCGGCCATGTCGCTTAACATCAGGTGAACGACTAGCTCGTCACGTCATTCATTTTCATAAAAAAAGTCAAATCAGTTTAGGTAGGTACTTAAGTTAATAGTTGATATTTCACTTGTATTTTAAGAAATACATGATACATTTAATGACTTATATCATTTGCTTATCAGTCACAGCATATCGCATCATCAGCCGGAAGACGTCCACTGCTGAACATAGGCCTCCTCCATAAGACGCCACTATCACGCTTATCATAGGGAGGGGATTGCCAACTTGAAATAATCACCACGCTTGGCAGGTGCCTTGATAATCGCAAAAGATTTTAATGTACTGATGTCGAATGCTGCTGTCTATTCTCTGAATTCTCCCTTAACCGGCTCTTACGCCCTTAAGCCGGGACGGATATCAGTCACCTAATATTAAACTTTTGTTTTAGACCTAAACATAAGTTTACGTATCACGAATAACTCAAAACAGGCTTCAAATTAATTCTTCCATAAAGAAATAAAACTCATAATGAAATATCTTCCCTGGTGTAGTAATACATATAAGGGTAGTGTTCTCGGCAAAGCAAAAATGCGCTTTGACCGCGAAATCTAAGCAAGCGAGCGAAACTGGCACTTGACCGAGATTATAATATGAAAAGAAAATTAAAACCACTCAAGCCTCGTAGTGTAAGTTTGGTTTTATCTTCGTAAAGTGTACGAGACTTATAAACAGTGTATCCTACGATAAAATATAGGGTAGATCCACGATCGCCGCCTCGAAAACAGCACCGTTTAAACAAGGCATATGCCTTGTTTTTGCTCCTAGTCGTGTGTGACCGCGCCTAATGAAAGTGATGCAACTCACATATTATTGTTTTACAGCGCTATATTACAGGGTGCTATGGTTCATTATTAAAATGAAAAAACAAATGATTTGAAGACACCTAATTCCTTATTTCACTTAGGGGTGATTTTTCAATGGCTGGATAAAGGTTATTCGACTAATAAATTATAAACCAGCTAAAACAAAAACATTTCAATTTTTAGTATTCCGCTTTTAAAATTAGCTTTTTATTTTTACAATGTTTTGTTTTATCTAATGAATAACTTTTATCTGATTATTGAAAAATCACGCCTTAACGAACTATTTCACGGCTGACTTACCATTTCTCAAGGAAATTCACAAAAAAAACCGTTAGCAAAAGAAACTCTGTCGAACGTTCTATATATTATATGCAATATAATATATATCGGCCACCAGAAACTCCACTGTAACTACATCGGTACCCACCATAACAATGGTCCACTATCGGCTGTTTAATGTTATCAGTTTTTAACGACATAGTTAATTAAATGGGTATAACCAAGAACAAATTGTATAGAATACGCTAAAATGTTTGCTAAACATTTCATAGTATTACAGTATACAACAAATTGTGCGTATGACTGTGTAAAACTATGAGGCTGAAATTGGTTAAAATAAATATTACGAAAACAAACCTGTGTTGGGTACGCGGCGTAATATGTAACCCATTCGAATACAATCAAACTCAAAACAAAAGTGATAATTAAAAAAAAATCGCTCACATAAACAAAATCCTCTAAATAGCTAAGAAAATTCTCGAATAAATCAACCTTGAAGCAAAAATAAAACAAATTCAATATCGGTTCCTATTCATACAGGGTGTAACAAAACCCCTGTTTTCGGAACTACGATGCCAGAGACAGAATACACAGACAAATACATTAAACTTATAACATCCCTCTATATAATCGAGGGTAAAAAATATATAAAATCAAGCAACAATACATGAACAATTCAAATGGGAATAAATAAATTCAACAAAAAAACAAATAGAAAACTTTCTCTCAGACCAAAATGGTGACGCAGTGATTGGTAATAGGCAAGCAGACAATACTCGCCGATAACACGGCCCAGCGTATCTGATGAACCGAAGCCCATTGACATTCAGATAACCTCATTAGCCCCCTGGAAGTCTTAGAAATGTACACATTACGCAAGTGGATGCTGTGAACTAAAAGATATGGTACTTACACCACCGCGGAATAGTACCCTACACGTCTTGTTAATGAAAGTCATACAAACTTATGTTTGAAATTAGCTTTTTGAATGTAAAGTATGTAGGTAGGTTATTTTACAGATACGCACAAGTTTGAGAGTTTTGTTATGACAAAAAGCGGAAATTAATGATTGAGGAGTGCAACACAAACATAAGTTCTACCAACCCTTCTTTTAAAAGAATGATCTCAAAGCAAATATACGACCTATACACAAAAAGTGCCTTGTGACCATCTTGTGACAAATAAATCAGTATCGCTTGCTTACCGTTATCTACAGATTAATATGTAAACAAAAATATATAAAATCCCGTTTGTGATTCTAATTTTTCCTTTAGGAATTTTTACTTTACGGGCAATGCGGCTTTATTCTGTAAACTAACTACTACAATACTATAAACTAGTAAACTAGCTACACTATCTACTACAAAGATCATCAAGTGCTCCAGCCCACTACCGGCCGGCAGCGTACCCAACATGCTGGCAGCATTGCCTCGTTGAACTGCAATGCTGATTCGTTGAGCCAAATAAGTAATTGAGATCGATTGATTGACTCTTAACGCAGGCGCGGATACAGGGGGGGGGCGCAGGGGGCACCAAGCACGGTAATTATCCAATTTACCAGGAAGATATTAGTGCATGGAATTCATCATTTAAAGAAAAGAGCACAAATTGGTCTTGTATCGTAATACCCAAATTCCCCTCTTGGACTTCCGTATTATAATGATTTGTGCGCCCCCCAGTGCCGTAAACAGGGCGGTGCCACCGGTGCCCAGGCACAGGGCGTAGACTCTGGGGGGCGCAAGAATGGCCAGACCAGGCAGGACTATTATTTTTTCGGTTTGTTCCTGATAAGTTCCCGCTGCGCCCCTAGTGCTCTATTCCATACTTACCTACATGCCAGTATCATCAAAAATTAGACAAAACATCGCGCTCATTATTTTGCCAGGCGCACAAGCGTATTTGTGTTTAGTGTTTATCGGAGTCAAGCGGCCGCCCGGCTACCGCTTAGTCTCCGACCGACCGCAGTGGCCCGAAAATGAAATCTTAAGAGTCTATATAACGTCAAAATGCTTAAAATGACTAAGCATGAGGCCGTGTCCTCATTGTACTGACTAACATGTAATTCATGTTTGAATTGCTATACGCGTTTTCTGAAATACAATACAGCAAATACAAAAAAATTTCGCGCTCGCTTCGCTCGCATATTTAATGTTTTTCCTGTGTTTTGTTTTATAGCAAGCGCATTTGTACTGACTGCCATGGAATTCATGTTTGAATCGCCACACGCGTTTTTTGAAATACAATTCGGCAAATATAACAATTTTCGCGCTAGTAGATGTATACAATCTTACTGCACAAACGCTGCGAAAGATTTCATAATGAGTATTTTGACAATAGTAAACACAACACCCCCTCTGCAGAAAAGGCTATATTTATTTAACACTGCGCCCCCCCTTGAGAAATTTCTGTATCCGCGCCTGCTCTAACGCGGAATATTGACCTATGGAAAGACAACCGCTAAAACTTTGATATAAATAATTCTAATCCAATACAGACATTCAAAAACCGAATCCGAGATACGGGTTACAGCATGATAAATGAATTAGCTATGTATATCACATCAATAGTACAGATGCGGCGGATTATACGAAGTACAAGACAATGACTAATGAGTAATGACATGCGCAAGCCATGTAATGCAATGCTGGCTATGCTTAGAACAGGCATTTGCATGCAAGCCGACACCTGTTGTGCGAGCTTGTCAACATGTGCGGTTAAAATGCTTTATACCACGACAAGTGTTATATGTTCTGTGCTTTATACAAAGGCTTTAGTACGTCTTCTAAGAAATTAAAATTAAATTTCGTCAGTTCATGATGTTGCACGTTGGCATAATTATATTTATCTTTTTTTGGATTGTCTCCTTCGCCGACTGCCTATGGCCAAAAGTTTTTTTTAATTATTAGGATGAATGACGTGACGAGCTAGTCATTCACCTGATGTTAAGCGACACGGCCGCCCATAACAGTTGCAGTGTCATTCGGAACTTTAAAAAATAAAGTTTCGCGTGACACTGCACTGCGCACGTCATCCTGAGACATCACAGTCTAGCAATCAAATTACTAGACTGTGAAATCAGGTCGTAAAGTCTCATTTGCTCAGTAATTTCACTAGCTACAATGCCCTTCAAACCGGGACACAGTAGTGCTTGCACACTGCTGCTTGGCGGCAGAATAACTGGCAATACGGTGGTACCTACCTAGACGAACTTTGCAGAAAAGTCCTACCACCTAGTAAAAAAAAGTAGACAAAAAGTAAAGTAAGTAGTGAAGTAAGTTGACATAATTACACCTATCATTGGTTATGAAAAAAATATCTTGTTTTTTTTTTCTTGAGGTCAATTTTGTAGGCATCTGATCAGCCTTTATTGTCAGAATTTTCCACCTGAAAATTTCGGACTTGGTATAATAGTCATGATTACGGACTGCTGCTACGATCAAAACAGCAAAAAATATCCTAACTTTTGGGACATGGACACAGTCCGGTGGGACGAATATGGTATGGATAGAAAGGGAATATAACATAATAACCCTTTTATATTAGTATGAAGAAGACGGCACCATTTTCAGATAAAGAATACAACCGACACGAATATGTCATCTTTAGATTTATATGATTATTTACCGTTAGATTAGGCCGGTTATTCATTTTCAACTTTAGGGCACGGATACAAAGCCCAATAAGGCATGGCTCGAGGTCACATTATTTTGCATCACAAAGACCATTCTGTTTTTTACCGTGGTTATGTTTGTAGTTATGCCTGGTTATGCTAGGTAGGTATTAATTATAACTGTAACAAAGTCTAAAACGAATAATACCTACCTAATCCTAAGTTTAGTAAACGCACGAAATTCAAATGTAGCTTTTGCAATTCTCCGTGTCAGATGAACTCATGTCTGAGCTATACAGTTTCTAGTCTTTGGTACTATGATTCATCCATCGTTGGCCGCATTGACGAAATGTGGACAAACGCAAGCCTCTCTAAGAAAAAACTTCTTCCAAATATTGTAATTTTATCTACAAGTTTCAAAACATCACTGCTTCACTGCTTTGATAATAAATTCGCAGATATTGTCAATGCATTTCCAAAGGAATATTATCGCAAGTATCACAACAGGATCTGTGAAGTTCGAGCAGATACGCAGTTATGACCGGGCCTGCTGCAGACATATTTCAGCCATTGCAGTAAATCAGGTCGGCGCGACTAGAACTCAAGATCAATACCATTTGGAAGCTGGCCTGAACACCGCAAGACATCCCATTTTCTGCTAGACCTGTATTCTACAGCTTTATGTTCCTATAGGCCAGGGGTGGCCGACTTGATTAGATCCAAGATCTACGGCTTACTGACGAAACCCTGTGCGATCTACAAATTACTTACTTCTTAAAATCGCATAGTTCAGTACACAATTATGTATAGTAGATTTTATTAAGTGGGAAATCATAAAACTGAAAATTATTCTTAGTATCTACTTTTATATATTAGTGTGAGCATTGGGTCTGAGCATCTTCCGCTAGATTAGCAAAATCAGGTTTGTAGTTGGAAATTGCCAACCTTAAAGAATCCAATGTATGAGCGTCTGTCAAGCGAGAACGGTGTTTATTTTTTGTTTGTTTTAAGTAGGAAATGAAAGGCTTAAAAAAACACAGCTAAAGGTATGACAAAACTTTGCGAAAAGCTCCCTTCGGCACAAAACATGCAACACCAGTATAAAATTATGGTGCGAGAGCCCACTGCACAAATACCTACGTCATCGAGTACCCCAATAGGCTATCTTTAGATCGTTAACCGACATCTAAATATGTAAAAAAAATCAGGTCTGCCAGTTCCGATCCTGCCGGGTCATGGAAATAATTAAAATTTTTCGACATATTTTTTTTTTTGTCAAAATTTACCCGAATGAAAGTTCTGGCAACAATTAACCATTGATTAGTTATGTAAAAAAAATTGGTCTGCCATTGCGCACCCTGCCGGAAGTACCTGGCAGACCCCTAAGAATGTGCCCTTCACACCCTTTACCTACCTCAGCGAACACCCCGATGAAACCTACGCCTAATAATAGCCAAGGTGACCCTGATAATAGATTAAAAGGTCTGCCAGGTCTATAAACTTAACGATCTAATGATAGCTTATTAGGGTACTCGATGACGTAGGTTTTTTTGCAGTGGGCTCTCGCACCATTATTACTAGACCGTGCCGTGACCCACCCAGTAAGGGAGCAATTTTAAACATAATAACTGCACATGTGTTTCAAAAACATGTTCCAAATAGGTTGCATTGATTATAAATTATTAGGTACATTATGTATAAATTTAGGTAAATTAACAATGCTGATTTCTTAGTTCGTTTACAAATTATTCTACGCACGCTAATGCTTCTTAAATGTGTTGTAATTACTATTATTAGTTAGTCACATTTATAACTCTAGTTATTTACTATGCTCTTACGCCTTCGCAGCTGTATGGATTTTAAACTTAGTTGTATTTAACTTGAAGTACTCATAATGTTATTTTGAACAAAACCTTATTTGCAATAAAAAATTTGATTTTTTGAGTTTCTTATCGTAATGGTAAAAGAGTTGAGTAAATATTTGTTTTCAATAACAATGAGTGTTGATTTATATATAACAGAGTCCTGTACTTAGGTACATGGCCGTAGGCAGGGGGGTGAGGGTTCAAACCCCCCCTCCGAAATCAGCGCCAGTCCAAGGGTAGAGCAAGAATGTTCGAATTGCCACGTATTTTTTGAAAATATGAATATGTTGTTTTATAACAAGCGCGTTTGTACTGACATGTAATTTGTGTTTGAATTGCCATACGCGTTTTCTGAAATGCAATACGGAAATTATTAAAATTTTCACGTGTACAATACAGCATTTTACATTAAGTACCTAAGTACTTAGATGTATGGAGAGCTGATAAACTCAGTTGGTATAAAAAGCATCTTACCGCACAAGTCCAGCGGAAGATTTCATAAAGAGAATATAGTTATAGTAATCAAGCTGAAACCACACCCCACCCAAGAGAATTCCTGGCTACGGCCCTGCTTGGGTATATCACAGACCCACTTGACTGTACGCTTCTGTCGCCAAAATTTACGCTATTTTCAGTGTATTTTCTTGCCAATTTTCATTTTCAAATGTCTTGCTTGTTCACTAATCAAGTACACCGCTACAGATCATTGTATTTAGCTATGTGACCCTATTTATTTATCGGTAATCCAACAGCGTTACAGTAAAACAGTGAAATTACTGGGCAAATGAGACTTTATGATCTAATCACTCAGTCTAGTAATCTGATTACTAGACTGTGATGTCTCAGGATGACGTGCGCAGTGCAGTGTCACGCGAAACTTTATTGTTTTAAAGTTCCGGGTGACACTGCAACTGTTATGGGCGGCCGTGTCACTTAACATCAGGTGAACGACTTGCTCGTCACGTCATTCAAGCACATAAAAAAAGAAAAAAAAGTAAATCACAATTTAAAAAAAATTGTCTTTAAATAGGGCTGTTAATATAAATACAGTACGGTGGTGCATCTCTTACCGAAAAGTTTTCCACAGTACTGTAGGTTATATCACAACAACACTACAATGAATAGAACGCCAATCAATATCTATCGGCCTTCCGAAAATATATTTAAGACAGCCGTCATATTTTTTTATGATTTAAGTACCGAAAAATTCTTGAGTCCCAAACGAGCGCCAAGTACCAAAAAACTTTCTTTTAGCCTCCTTCGGAAATGGTTTAACAGAACATTCCTCTGTTATAGCTTAAATTCTTAAAAGAAAAGATGTTATGTTTTATAGGTCATACGGCTGTTATTCTTTACCTTTACTATAATCATACCTACTGCTACTAAGTTGCACTAAAAACAGTTACAAGTACAACTAGTAGCACAACAAGTTAAAAATATTTTGACTGTGTACTAGCCGCGCTCGCTGACCTATAGACAGTCAAAATGCTCCAGCCGACTAACAGTAAAAAAATATTCTCCTTTCCGGATGTAACCGCAGTCTACATAATATTATTATCTTCTGTCATCTGTGATTACCATAACACAGATAATATCTAACGTAATAATGGTACACTTCCTTTACAATGTTATCAGTGAAAATATTTGATTGCCGCTCAAGACCGTTTGTTTAAATGATAGTCAAGTAGCCTATCTTTATTATTATAACAAAGTTCTTGATAATAATTTATCAAGTGGTTACTAGGTGAGGATTAGATAAGAGAAATTAAATGGTTATGAATAACAACAATACTTCCTTTTTGGAAATCTTACCAAATTGATTGAATAATATCGTTCCCTCTGAGGGGGAATTCCAACTATTGATCACAGTTGCTCTTTCTGTGGTCAATAGTTGGAGAGCGATGGTAGCCGAGCGGTAGCATGTGCGCTTCGCAATCTTACGGCACCAGGTTCGATCCTCGGCCCTGCACCAATGACTTTCTAGTAAGTTTTGTGCAGTTTTCGATGCCATCGCTCCGTGCCTCGGAGAGCACGTTACACCGTCGCTCCCGGTTGTCATAAGAACATCTATGGCAATCGTTACGGGTAGTCAGACGCCTGATAGAATCTGACGCCTGATCTAACCATCCCTGTTACTGTTTCCTTATAGGGTGCGAGGTCAGATGGCAGTTGCTCGTGTAATACAGGTAGCACGCCGCTACAGGTTAGATTGGGAGCAGACCTCAATTACAAATGGAAAAAGGCAAAGAGGATGATGATGATCACAGTTGCTCTTTCCCCCTTACTAATAAACGTTGTATAGCGGAAGAATAGTTATTTATTTTTTGTCTTTCTCTGTTGAGTGTGAAATGGGCAAAGGTAAAACAAGACATAACACTGAGTAGCTATGGTTATGCAGTGTTTATTGGTAAGGGGGTTAGAGTTCTCAGCTTGATGTAAGTCACATGCAGAGTTTCGTTATAGTGTCAGTAATCTAAATTGAACCTAGTTACTCACGTAACATGGTCCGTTTCCGTAAAAAAACACGTTAAAGATTTTGGCGGGGTAATTTCGGTATGTTCCCGTCTGCCCCTACAAACGTCCCCCACGCAGTGGCAGACGGTCTCACTTATGGCTATCCGCCCCCGCGGGCGTGGTTGACCATAGTGATCCACTCTTGCTCTTATTTCAGTAAATGCCTGCACCTAAATAAAATTTGGTCGTATTTTTAACGCCCCATAACATTATTTAGTTTAATACGTTTCCTGTGCAACTTTCTGGCTTTAACGACTGTTGCGTGCGACTATACTAGTTACGATAACCTATAACTTTGCGGAACAAAAATTACAACTAAACCGAAATCTAAGGTAAAGTAAGTCGGAAACCAAACGCAAACATTTTCATTTACAAACAAAAATACTCTAAAAAATAACTACAAATCTTATTTTTTTTTGTTTTCAGAACCTATATTATGAACTCTTAGGAGACGAGAAAGGAGATAATTAATCCTTAGCTACGAGTCGTGTCCGAATCAATACAGAACTAAACGAATAAGGACATTACACAGAAAACAATAAAATAACTTTCAAAAATTTACAAATTAAGTATGCGTAACGTAAGTTTGCAGATTCAATAAAATCATTATAGAAGAGGCCGGCATGGCATGACCTAGAGCCGCTGAGTCCAAGGGCATGTGACATCTACGAAGTAGAGTATCCCTGGATCATGGTATCAATCATCTAGAATTAGATCAAGGTATCATCAGCGTGTCCCTAAGCTTTAAATAGGTTGCAATGTGTTGTGTCAATTTTGCACGCTACTTACTAGCCAGTAGCCACCAAAACAGGTCCAATAGGACTTTTACGTTTGACCGTTTTATATTATATGTGCTTATTTTACTGCTAGGGAAACTAAACAAGTACAAGGCGAGTTTGAATTGGTATGTTATTCCGAAAGGAGGGGGACTGGGACCATGATAGCCCACAAGTTGTGAGAGCCTTACTTGAAACTGCGTGTTTCCAAACATACTAAAAAATAAATCCACTCACAAAATTACACGTGCGATCGCTACGAGAGTTAACAAGATACTATAAATTCATTTCTAAACACAGGTCAGCGAACTCATTTAAGTGCATTCGGTCAAGGACGAAGTGCAACCACCAAGCTGCGCTAGGGCTATCTTCCAAGGTAAACTTTACATGGCATTTCTTCAATGAAAAACTATTAATTTAGAAAAGTCGTAGAAGAAGCATTGTCTACCTTGGGGAGTAGATTTACCCCCTTTCGGGATAATATACCAATTCTAACTCAGATAGTATAAAAGTATACACAAGCACAAGAAGTAAATCTATCAGACTATTAGATCGAAGACTGAGTCTATGTAAGCTTAGATCATGTACCTGTCTGCTTTACTAATATTATAAAGGCGAAAGATTGTATGTGCGTATGTGTGTATGTTTGTTACTCTTTCACGCTCTAACAGCTGGACGGATTTGGATGAAATTTGGTATGGAGGTAGCTTATACCTTGGATTAAAACATAGGCTTTTCATCCCAAAAACGGGAACGGTTCCTGTAGGAACGCAGGTGGAACCGCGGGGCGCTGCTAGTCTTTAATAAGTTAAACAGGTGGTGCTAACACCAAGAAATCTAGTCAATGACGAATAAAAAAAACCAACAGGGAGCGAGGCAGTAAAGATGGACTGATGTAAGTAAACAACACGTCTTGAAGAGAAGCAGTTCTACCATGGAACAAGATACATATAAGGAATTGTACAATACCGGATCCTCATTACCTTGAAAAGAGCTATTTATCGTTTTACTATGTTCTTTCAAGGTGAACAGACTCACGAGATGCTCACGAGCTCACTTTTCTTCAAATAATACAGGGTAATGAAAGTTACTCTCGGCAGAGATTAGCATTTTGGTCAAAACAAAAAAGTTTTTATTATATTATAGCCTTTGAATATGTACGAGTAGAACCGTAGTATATGACGTCATTCATGGACAACAAGGAGAGCGCTATACATCCGGTACTAAGCAAAAAAAAGATGAACGTATTATCTTTGGTCCTTGTCACCGTTACCGGGTTTTTTTATTTGGCTTCGTTTGATCTAAGCCAAACAGGTTAACAATTTTTTGAAATTGTTGTTTTTTGTGAAATAATCCTATTTAAATGGTGATCTAGGCAATAAATATTTGAGAAATAATGTGTGTGCAGTGGGTGGTTGCAGCATTTTAAGCAACAGAAGTCGCACTGAGGCGTAAATATGAAGGAATAACATTTCACAAGTAAGTAGCCATTATTTTGTCTATTTTCCCTTTTTAGAAGTGTTTATTGTGAAAAATATAAATACAGCGTTACATTTCATGTAATAACAAGTCCTCAGCTAAACAGAAAAACAGCTAAATGATTAATTAATGGATAAAATAACCATACCTAACCAAAAAATTTCATTGTCAAGGTACTGCCAGTTTATGATTTTTAATTTCCCATAAAACCAGCTAGGTACCATGTTGATTTGCAAATGTTTATAAGTCGTTAAAAATTCTTTTGTAGGTATATTAGCTAATTATTTGCTTGATTTAACTTAGTAAAATATATCATTTCATATTTAAGGTCAGGTGGGGTAAGTGAAACATACTTGCACATCTATCCACTTTGTGAATTCTGCTAGGACGCTAATTTTTTTTTACACATAGAAAGCCTAAATCTGAAATGGCAAATGACGGCAATAAAAACTTTTCAAGAAAATATTTTTGAAAATTCAATTTGCGTGAACGAAACATCACTTCAAAAATGGTTCACGGTTTTGACAGAAACGTTCCGATTCAATATTCTGACGGTAGGTTGACATTGGCGTTTGACTATTTTGCAGTTGACTATATTGACAGTTTTGTTTTTATTATCTGTTACCCGCAGTCATTATATTAAGTACCTACTTATATACAAATAGCTGCCAGGTATCACTTTATTAGCGCAGAATCTCCATCTCTTTCTTTGGGTGCCGTATAAGAGCAGACTAAGGGACTATCCAGAGAATGGGCAGTAGCATTCTCCTTGGTACATTATAATCTTCTGCGATGACAAGCTACTTGCTAAGCGAGGTAATTATGGCAAACCTCCCTATAATCAGCGTCTAAAATGGCGTTTTATGGGCATGCCTGTGTTCAGCACTAGACGTTTTCCAGCTGTTGATGTGAAATACGTGGTTTTCGCCCATGGGACATTTACAATGACATTTTTAATGTAGTAGGTATTTGATTGATTTTATCACCTGTGTCGTCTGTGACTGCAAATACTAACCCCACATTATGCGCCGTTTCATGCATTATTTTCGTGTAAAAATGTACATAAACACTATCAAATTGCTTCATGGCATCAGCCGACTTGTGTTTTGTAAACTTAAAGATAGCTGATTTCTTTTTATTTTATGACCTAGCAGAAAGATTGTGTGACGCGTGTGCTTAGAGCATTGAAAATTGAAACCATTTCACCACATAGCATAGAGCTAAACTGCGTGATTTATTGATTACGATAGGGTTTCACTTAGGTACTCCTTCGTTTCACTTACCCCACCTGACCTTACATTTTAGTTTTTACAATAAAGAAGCAGTAAACACTGGTAAAACATAAATTCTAGGTATCAAGGTAAATTACTCTATAGATAGAGCAACGAAATCGCTCATTATCTACCCAAAATTTTGGGAGACGTTCTTATTCAGGCAGCACCTCGTGTAGGAGCAAGAAACAACTAGGGGGCCACGCGAAATAGATTTCTACTAGTGGGAATTCTGTGATTATAGCTTATAGATCAGAAAGAAATCAAAAATTCTTTCTATGCTCTTGACAGTCATGAAATGAAGACAATGTTTGACAATGCTTTCGGCACAGACCTTTTCGGTTTATAAAAAAGGTACTCAGTTGACAATGTCTATATTGTATGACGAAAAGTTTTATTATTCATTTAGGATTTAATCTCCTTGTTATTGTTTGTTGTATTGTTAATCCAACTAACTTTAGGTTATACAGAGATACAGAGCATCTCTATGTATAGCAGTATCCCGTGGTTGCCGTAAGAACTGGCTAACGGAATATCCAGAGAATGAGCCGCAGCTTTCTTCTCAGCGATCACCAAGCCGCCTGCCAAGTGTGGTGATTATGGCAAACCTCTTATGATATGTCCGAATTGGGGATTTATGGGGCGGGGCGGGTCTGCTGTGTTCAGCAATCAACAGTGGACGTCTTCAGACTGTTGATGTGATATACATAGCATGTTTGTTTGTGTGCGTAGTAGACACATTTTGCCGTTAGTTCTAAGTTCTCCTACTGCATGTGTTTACCCCGCGTTTCGTCGTTGCAACTCAAATATTGGATTTAGCTACTAGCCACTGATAACAATTACGTCAAACATAAACTATGGAGCCTCAGCATAGTATGTAACTACGTTGTTCATGTGTGGCTGAGAATCCCTTTGTGTCGTGGTATTTTGTCATCCGTTATTATAGTGGCATGAGTACGCTGTAGGCGTTTAGGTAGAGCTTGTACGATGGAGCTATTCTGTGTCACTTTGTTATTTTAGTTACGTAAATTATTTATATTGTGGTTTAGTTATTATTCCTTAAATTTTTTTTTTTCTTTTATTTGAAATTATGAGTGTAATATCACTACTAAGTTTAGCTGTACACCGTAGTCCCAATTTAATTTTTTCATTTTCTCTCCATCCCAAGGTTGTCTGGAAGAGATCGCTTTAAGCGATAAGACCGCCCATTGCACTAGCAATTATAAGTCTATTAAGTTTCTTTGTATATTTATGTTTAGTTGGTGTACAATAAAGAGTTTATCTATCTATCTATCTACTTTCCTCTTTACACATAACAGCCGGAAAAGATTACTGCTGAACATAGCCCTCTCTCATAAAACGCCACTTTGAGACGCTTATATGGGTGGGGTTTGCTATAATCACCACGCTAGGCAGGCAGCTTGGTGATCGCAGCATATTTTTAAATACCTAGGAGAATGCTTCTGCTTGCCTGAATATTCCCTTATCCGCCTCGTACCTTACGGAACCCACGGAAAGAGATATACAGGGGTCCAGGGCGTCTATCAAAGTTCCCTTTCCATTATAGACCAGGGTCGATAATTTTTAAAACCAAAAAAAATAATAGTAGGATGAAACCCATTAGAAAAGGAGGGGAATATTATAAAAATGAAAGGAAAAATAATTTACGGGCGATCTGAGGTCGGGAAGGGGATGGGGGTGAGTTTTTAAGGGTAAAAAATGGTTTTTCTCGATTTCCGGCAAAACTAAAAGTCGTATCGAAAAAAGTCAAATAGCAAAGTTGTAGGTAATAAAAAGATCTAAAACTTTTGTATTTACACTTTTTTCACATAACCTCAAAACTTATGTGAAAAATCCAAAAAACCAAGTTTTTGGTTTTTTATTTTTATCTTTTACAAATTTATTTTTTTTTTTAACGAAATTTGGTGAAAACTTACCTTTTTATGTCCCAAATACGCTGTAATTTATTTGATTAAAAATATTTATTTTTTCACCTTATTTTGAATTAATATCAAAAAAACACCCTAATTTTCAATCGAAAATTCACCCGTCAAAATATCAGCTTTTTTCAAAAAGTTGGTATGGTTTCTGTTCGTTGAAATCCCTACTTTCCGATGGTGAAAAAAAAAATATATGTTACTACAGTAAATCTTCTCAGAAAATGCAAAAAATCAAAAAAAACTTGAATTCGAAAAAAATTTTTTAATTATTATAAATAATTTTGAGCTATTTATTAAAATTTACACTTTAATTACTCGAAAAACGTTAGATTACATGTGACATTGATAACAAAAAAATTGCAAATAAAAATATACTACTATAATTAACAAACAAATAAGTTAATAAAATTAATATTTAATAAGACATCTACAATATTTGGAGAAAGTTGTCGAATCTTCTTTAAATTATATGCGTAGATGCCTATTTATAACTATTTAAAGATAAATTATATATACCTGAGTAGATATACCTGAGTGACCTACGAAAAATTGTAGCCCATCAAAAGGTATTTCGTGGAGAAGTGGGGAAGGGGCTAGGCGGGTCTGGGTCTTACTACATACATACCTACACCTACCTACCTATATACTATATATTTCGTAGCAGCTGTTACAACCGTTAGCCTAACCAGTATTCGAAATACAGTACAGTATACAACATCGTTTATAAAAATACACGTGCACGCTGAGTTTCTTGAAGATAATTGTGACAAGTTTACTTAAAAAAAACAAAAAAACTTTTCGAATCTGCATAGGAAGGTAAATACTATCTCTATTTTTATCTGTATCAATCAACTCAAACATAAAAATCGTAATATTTTCTTTAAAAAATAGTATGCTTAACGTAACATAACCTAAAGATTGAAATTAAATGATATTTTAGTACAAGATAAAAAAATAATAATCTCCTTAATTTTGCACAAACAAATTTAGTTAATCCCATGAAAAAAAAATATATTTCAAAGTACATAAAAAATATATTAAAAATCTATAAAATATATATCGTAAATGTATTTTTAATAACAAACTTTTGGCCGATTTCCATATATATTTAATACATTTTTAATACATTTATAATATATTTTTTATACATTTTGACATTTATTTCTTCAATATTTTTTTTTGATTTTTTGCATTTTCTGAGAAGATTTACTGTAGTAACATATATTTTTTTTTTCACCATCGGAAAGTAGGGATTTCAACGAACAGAAACCATACCAACTTTTTGAAAAAAGCTGATATTTTGACGGGTGAATTTTCGATTGAAAATTAGGGTGTTTTTTTGATATTAATTCAAAATAAGGTGAAAAAATAAATATTTTTAATCAAATAAATTACAGCGTATTTGGGACATAAAAAGGTAAGTTTTCACCAAATTTCGTTAAAAAAAAAAAAAAATTTGTAAAAGATAAAAATAAAAAACCAAAAACTTGGTTTTTTGGATTTTTCACATAAGTTTTGAGGTTATGTGAAAAAAGTGTAAATACAAAAGTTTTAGATCTTTTTATTACCTACAACTTTGCCATTTGACTTTTTTCGATACGACTTTTAGTTTTGCCGGAAATCGAGAAAAACCATTTTTTACCCTTAAAAACTCACCCCCATCCCCTTCCCGACCTCAGATCGCCCGTAAATTATTTTTCCTTTCATTTTTATAATATTCCCCTCCTTTTCTAATGGGTTTCATCCTACTATTATTTTTTTTCACTTTTTATTATTTTTCAAGGCTTCTACCCTGGTCTATTAGCGTTAACGCCAAACGAATTTTCCGCTAACGTTATCTATCTAGAAACAGAAGATAAACTGCAAGCGCTTGTTCGTCGCTGGAATCGCTCGACATAACGTCAGTTCATTCAAAAACCACAAAACAAATGATGCGTTTTGTTATTTTTCAGTAGCGTTTTTTTTAAACGAATGTTTGGCGAGCTAGTCGTTCGCCTGGTGTTAAGCGTCACGGACGCCCATTACAGCTTGCAGTGTCACTCGGAAATCAAAATTAAAGTTTCGCGTGACACCGCGCACTGCGCACGTCATTCTGAGACATTACACAGTCTAAAAAAGATTTCTATACTGTGAGATCAGTTCTTAAGTCTCATTTGCCCAGTAATTTCACTAGCTGCGATGCCCTTCAAACCGGAACACAGTAGTGCTTGCACACTATTGCTTGGCGGCAGAATAACTGGCAAAGCGGTGGTACCTACCTAGACGAACTTTGCAGAAAAGTCCTACCACCTAGCGTAATGTGCGAACGTCGAGTTGTCAACAAATATTCAGCTAGTACGCAACTTGAGTATCGTATCCTATGTGTTTCGTAATGGGAGAAGGGCCTAAAAGGTACTACGTAAAAGCCTCGAGTACACAGTCAAGAAGGTAAAAGATCGTAGCGTAGCGGCAGCGACTACTCAATTCATCACTTTACTCCTAATTTCGTTTTCCATTTCAAATTAACCGTTCTTGTTTGCGAAAGCCTTGTAATATTTCATAATCCATCATCTACTCCTTTGTCATATTTTATTGCCAATTTAAATTATGTGTGGGCATACACCTACACCCTATACCAACATCACCACTTGCGAGGCAAATGAGAGTGCCTTACTATTACGTTACAGCGCCAGCGTATAACGATTCGTTTTGAAGTTTTTAAATAGTCAAGTTTTAGTTATAGCAATGCCACCATTTACGATTAAATGTGAAGTTCTAGCTTAGTCAAGTTTTAGTTGACCAAGCGAGCAGCTTAGCAGTTCTTGCTAATTTTTCAAAACGGTGGTGGAGCCATGGGGTTTTAAAACGTAAAAAATAATAGTAATTAATTATAAATAACTACTCAAGAGCACATCGGGCCATGCTCAGTACTTGGGGTTCCGTACGCACATTCATTATTTAGCTTTACATAAAAAATCTTAGGCTTTGCAATCGAAAAACGTACCTTGAAAATTTACCTCTACGATACCTTTAAATATCCAAATCAAATGAATAGAAGCTATGCAGCCAATCTAAATGACGTGATCTTGACTCCTTGACCTTGCTTGAAGGATTTATAAATTTAGAAATGAAGACATCTAGGTATATTAAACATGTCATCTTCACCTATGATGTTAAGCGTCACGGCTGCCCATAACAGATTGCAGTATCACTCTGATTTCTAAATTAAGATAGTTCTGCGTGACACTGCACTGCGCACGTCATCCTGAGACTTCACACAGCATATGAAGTTTGACTCTAGCTTCCATTCATTTTTTCGTTGGTGTGTCATCCTCTGGTAAAAAGTAGATTTTAACCAAAAAGTCAACTCTGGGGCTTTTTCTCACCACTTACCGCCATAGCAGTGGCTACCTTTAGAGCCAAACATGGGCCAACCCAACACTTAACTCTAGTCCCACTTCTATTTTGAGAATACCATTATGAAAGAACTTGAAGAAACAACTTTAAGACGAAGAAAATTATGTTACATTTTCGTATCCATTACAGACTTGAAAGGGTAACTACCACAACAATCTTTATGGGGCAGCAGAAGTATACTATACACTCTCTCGTTAGATCAATTCCTGTGACTCTCTCCGAGGCTCTTGTCCCAGCGGCCAGCAGTGAGAACGTATTGGGCTAATGGTGGTGACGTAACATTATGAAGAGAATCTGCGGCCGATGCTACTAGGTCTATAAGTAAGTAAGTAGTAAGTAAGGGAGTAAGTACTCACGTGTCATCTTCTGTCCCGGCATCATAACGGCGTTCTTCTGATCAGGTCGCAGAAGGCTCTCGGCCTCCGCGCCGCCCTGGTGTGTCATCTCCATGGCCGCTACTCCACGTGTATCATAAGGTTACAGGCATCTGTGTGTGGATTTGTGAAACTTCTCTAGACGGGTCGGCGCCGGCTGTCAACAAGGGAAAAGGGACCTTATGGATGTTGACTAGCTAATAAATGTTGTAAACAAGGTTGGTCTATTTTAAGAGCTATCATGATGGGTGACGCATTATGTGATGGAAACAACACCGTATTGTTTAGAAGTAATACCAGTAATACTGAGTGTTTGTGGTTTTGGTTAAGACGTCAGCGTGCAGGACTCGTGTGTGACCACGCGATTTATATCATTGATAACACTACATATTATACAACACACCGCTCTTAGTGGGCAACGTGACCAAAATGCTGGCAACATTAGTGCATTGCCACGTTGAATGGCAATGTACACCTTTCGCCCAAGTACAGGCAGTAAGTAATACGTATTCGTAGTCTTTAGTAATATTATATATTCTGGTATAGGCCAACATTTTGGTCACGCACATGTTGCTTCGACCAGACGTTCAGGAAGATGTTTAACTTCTTTAGATCGCGTAAGTCCTACGCCGCATTTTTTGGAATATTGTCAAGAAACCTAAAATAGATTCAAAATTAAACACGGAGCAGTGTAGGTCTGTAACTATAGAAAACCTACAATATCATATTGATTATACAAAAGATTGAATAGTTCGTTCCAAAAACAATTTGCCGCAATGCTGTAAATGCTGTGATGGATGACGACTTGACAACGCAGGCAGTCTTGGATTCGCGCTTTACTTCTAAGTAACGCTATAAGATTTTTTTTAAAGTTGTGAGAATGCTCTTCCAAAAACAAAACGATGAATGAGAGGTGACATAAATCCATCAACATGGGAACGATGAACAGGCCCACAGAAGTTTAAATACTTTAAACTTCCGGTTGCAAGGTCGACGACACCGTCAGAATTGTATGCGGGTGTTGAACGAATGATCGATTGGCTTTGCTGAATAGATCATTCAAGTATGAAATCTTTGACCAATACTTACTATACCTATTTTTTGGGGAATTACAGTAGGTATTCTTGGTTCATTTTGTCTAAGCCTATAATATTAAAAAATACAAAAGAATAGAGAATCCTTCTTGTTTAATAGGCTAGTTGCCCACTATTTTTTTTATTGCATGAATTAATAATATTATTAGAAAAATAAGCAGTCGTGTAAACAAAAATTAAATATCTCAAAAAATTACAAAGTTGCAAGCATTTTAAGATACAGGACTTTAGCTACTTATTCTACGATACAGGATTAAAAAGAGACGGCTCAAACATGCGGTGACGTCAGTTCTTAGTCCTTCATAGTACCTCATTACTTGTTGTGGTAGCTTAACATACAATCTCTTTGGCATGTGACGTCACAACGTGTGTTTTCATAATAACTGTGGGGATCACAACGCGATCTCTGTTTTGCGAGAAAGGGACAGGCGATGCCCGCTCCAGAAACTTTAAAAGCTTACTCCGTGATTTATATACCGATTTTAGTTATTTATTCAATTATTGCATTCTTTTTAACCTACTTTATGAAAATAATATTAACTTGTTAATCTTTAATAGCAGGCAACAAGCCCTTTAATTTTCACGAGATTTCTTACGCTATTATTTTTATATAGCTAACTGATATCATCTCGCACACCATTCTTTAAAACCCGACGTAAGTCAGACGTATCCCTGAGATGAATGGTTCCATTCCACGTCTCGAATATTTTACGCCTGTGCCTCCCAAACTCCCAACGTAATACAATAATGTTGCTCATCATTTCTGTCTCAGTTGACGCCGTTTTATAACTACTTCAAACACAGACCTAGAATTTTTTCGTTACTCTCACTTCAAAGTAATGCAACGCAGAAGTTCAACGTTCCAAGAATCAAAGACTTCTATGTATGCACCAGACAGGACATCTCTAACTTGCACTGTCAACCACTGCAAATATGCCTATGAGCATCTTCTCGCTCATACGATGCTCAGCACTCAAAGCGACTGCACGTGCAGCAGTGAATAGCAGTAAAAATTCAGACAGGACATCTCTAACTTGCGCTGTCAACCACTGCAAATATGCCTATGAGCATCTTCTCGCTCATACGATGCTCAGCACTCAAAGCGACTGCACGTGCAGCAGTGAATAGCAGTAAAAATTATTATCCGAATGTGCCATTGCACTAGCGCTGCCTGTTGTGATCGTTGGTTAGACGATTTAATCTCGTAAAGCGCTGTAGCGGATTTTAATTTAATTATACAAAAAATGACAACTATTTGTGCTTCGAATAGCTTCTCTAGTACGTAGTACATATACCTCTTTGCCAAGAATAAATAGTCTGTCAACTATTCAACGTATTATGAATGAAATGAAAGGGACTTTAGTTGCTTATCCCGGTTTCTCGTACGTTTGTTAAAGTTAAACTCATGTCAATTTAAAAATACTGAACGCTCATTGGTTGAAGACAGCCGATGATCAACAGGCAACCAATGATCGTTCCGTATTTTTAAGTTGACATGAATTTAACTTGAGGTAAGCTCCGGAACGAGGAGATCCGCAGGAGAACTAAAGTGACCGATATAGCTATTAGAATTAGCAAGTTGAAATGGCAATGGGCAGGCCACATACTATAGCTCGTAGAACTGACGACCGATAGGGAAGAAAGGTTCTCGTGTGGCGACCACGAACCGGAAGACGCAACGTAGGCCAGTCCCCCACTCGGTGGACTGATGATCAGGTTTAAGCCGCGGGGAGCCGATGGATGCAGGAGGCGAGTAGCCGCTCAAAGTGGCTCTCTGGGGAAGGCCTATGTTCAGCAGTGGACGACTTCAAGCTGTTGATGATAATGATGATGAATTTAACTTTAACAAACGGACGAGAAACCGGGGGTTACCTAGTCCCCAAACGATGCTTTTAGGACCTACTTATAAACATTTTGAATGGGTCCCGGTGGAACTCGTTTCACTTGGATCCACTATCCAGCTTCACAAATACACATTTTTCCTTCCTCCCAGATCCACCTGTATTTCCTTTAAGAGATAACGAGTCCTTCCGGTAATCTCAGTTGTATAGAACAAAAGCAAAACAGTCAATCGACACGTTCCACGGATAATTAAGATCCTACACACGTTCAGAAAAACTTTGTACGACAAGTTACGCAACCTGCACCGAATAACGAGTGATTATGGGTCTATTTCCAGTGTATTTTGATGCCCTATGAACCGTTGACAGAGTAATCGCTGCATCTCGTCACTACTATAACCTTGATACAAAAGATCACGAGACGTATCGTTGGAAAATAATATAATACTTATATTTTACACTGCAAAGTTCAATCTTGTTTGAACCGATTCTGTCTCTGGGTGTCTAAAAGTCTGCCTAAATACGAGGATCGTCGTAATTAGGCCGCATTCCATTGTTATATTGAAGCTCAATGTCGTTGACCCACCTTCACATTATTGCGTCAAAATATTCAACTACGGCCACAGAACAGAATACAGTATAATAGTACTAGTACTATGTATTAAGGCGCGGTTTAATAATTACATAATCACAGGTACCTAAAAGAAAAAAGTAAGTGAAAAAAGTAAAAGTTATTCATTGAATACACAGGTATAACAGTCAAAATCACAGACCTCTATCAATATCAATTTCTGTGGTTAAAATACCTATTATGTTAAAAAAAATGTAAGTCGTATGGATACTTTTTGTCTTGGAAATTAAACAGTTTCCGCGGGAAAATTTATAGGTAAATTTCACCTGAAATCTCTAGGGGTATACCTACTCACAATAAAAAAGTAAGATCAAAGCAAGGGCCAAAAATTATCTTTTCCCATATTTCGCCATAATTTATATTGTAGGTACTGTGGTAGTGAGTAGTGAGTAGTGAGCGTGTATAATAGCTGAGTAGTACTGTCAAAAAGCGCCAAGCGGTGTTATTTCACGTCAATAGGCCCGATTATAACCGATAAATTATCTGGTATAATAGGTCCCGAAATAAATGGACTGAAAAATGGATAATGCGGTCATGGGCGCGGAGATAATGTCCACGCTTTTAGCTACACAAGTAAACGATTTATTGACTTTATCTTTCTTAAAAGGCCACTACGTCTACGCGTACAAATCTTCACTGGATTTTAATTAAATACTACGTGTTTTGTACAGACTATTCTACAACAGCTGTACTATTATTTATTTTGTGCCTACCATGCTTTTTAAGCCCCTGAGAAACTCGTGCATTGCTCCCCCGGTATTATGTAGCACCGAAAAAAGCGACAGTACCGCTTTCCATATAATTATGCATCGCTTCACTATCGTTTTTCATTTACCGCATTACGTGGTACAAGGAAGTGTGCGAGACAGCGCTAAACCTGTGTTTTGACATGTTTCAATATCGAGTTTCTCAGAGGATTTGAAAATATAAAGCGACCCACCAAAATAATAGGTTGAGAGTCGCTGCAGTCTGCTCAAAGATCAATGTACGAGTTTCTCAGGGGATTTGAAATATACTTTAGTTTCATCATGAAGCTGGGCAATGGTTATGGGACCAAGCGACTTACCCCTGATGTTGCTTTCAATACTCAAAACATTCGCCTGTACTCATCATCATCATCATCATTAACAGCCTGAAGACGTCCACTGCTGAACATAGGCCTCCCCCAGAGCACGCCACCTTGAGCGGCTGCTCGCCTCCTGCATCCATCGGCTCCCCGCGGCTTTCACCAGGTCGTCGGTCCACCGAGTGGGGGGCCGGCCCACGCTGCGTCTTCCGGTTCCGGTTTTCCGGTTTGCGGTTCGCCTGTACTACGATTCAAGTATTCTGTGCCTTTGCACTCTGTAGGTATTCATTCATTAAAGGCTTTTGTACCTACTTACTTATTCTGTGCTTTAATTTAAAACACAGAATAAATAAGTAGGTACAACCTGGAAGTGTTTCTGGATATTCTCGATTTTCAAAACCAAAAAGGTTCAATGAAGTAAGTAAAAAAAAAGTGTTCCAAAAACGTACCAATAATAAAATACCTATGCAGCTTACAATTACAAAGTTGTAGGTGGATATAGGTACTGCTATCTATTCTGTGGTGGAACAGCTTTATCAGCAAACTCAATAGAGCACATCATGTAGAATGTTAAACTGATTGAATCATCTGTAATTGACCAGTGACCTGTGGACTGTGTATTGTAGTGGTGTTTGTTTACATTCAATTAATGTGCCATGTTAACATGATGATTGTGTTTAAATTATACAAAAATAATCTTTAATTTGAAGACTGCTTAATTGGTAAAATACATAGTCCTAAAGATTTTCGCAGTCAGCGGTCATGTAACCATAGCTCAGTTGGCAAGTGTCTAATCCGATGAGTTGGAAGGTGCGAGTTCAAATCCCGCTGGTTGCTTAAATTTTAAGAACTATATCTTTATAGTTACATTATATACCTCAAGTGTGGTTTACACTTCAAAATCAATTCCATAATCTTTCTCTCTCTTTTTCTTCAATTGACTTTAATACGTTTATATCAAGACAACATCATTTATCGCAAACACAGGGAATCCTACTGCGATGACCAGCGATTTTACATAATATTATATAATTATTATTGTAAGAAATATCTTGTAGATAGATCTTGTTAGATTTAAGAGTAGTTATGTTTGTGATTCTTAAACTTTTGCCATATATATTGTAAATGTAATTACACTCAGTTAATAATAATTATGTGTGTATTCCAGTATTGTACAAATAAATAAAAAAATAAATTCTTATCAAACAGAACATGTTTGTAAATCCATTGTTATGCAAATAGTTATTAAATTAATAGTCATACGTTCAATGGTCATAAACAAAGGATCTGATACTGATACTTGCACATGTAGGCATACATTATACAGACTGTCTGCACAAAGAAATTTAAATGAATGTGTCATTGCACTTTTTAGCCGCTACAAGCATAATGTATCGGACATTTAATGCTGTAGTACACAAGGTGGGCCTTGCCTGATACTCCATTTTGCATATTTGTTACTGCTGCAAGTACTTATTTCATTGCCAGACACTTGTAGAGTGCACAGTACCTACAAATCATGTAATAAAAATATAGTTATATTGCATTATGGTACTTTTGCTTTTGTCACAGCCATGAAACTTTGCAATGAGGCTTGTTCACATAGATAAATCTACAAAAACTAACTCGAAGCGCAGCAGGTCATGTTAAAAATCTTAGAGTGGGTTTTTTGATTTGTAGTTAAGGTAACCGATGGTTAAAAACTTTGACAAATTTTAACCATATTGGTGACCAATGGTTTAAAACTAACAAATCTTGACCATAGGTTATAATTTTTAACCATTGGTTACCTTAACTATGGATACTATGGATTAAAAAATCTACACATAGCCTTTGGAACTGATCAAAAATAATTATTATCAGTTTATCATGCATGGGTAAATAATTACCTACCACAAGCATGTACAAAAAACCGGGAGTAGTGGACGGAGATATTATCTTCGATACACTTCAGGAAAGGGTAGGTATAGGTCTTCAGGAATGCATGCACCTTACTTCAAGCTCGTAAGTGTACTGTCTCAAGGCCACTTGAAATTTTCAACACTGAAAATTAACTTTACATTTTTCTATTGTATTTATCGCTTGCTCAATAATATCTTAGTCAATACGCTTGCTCCTTTATATCATAGTAACAAAATTATTTTTTTTTCAACGTGCTCAAATGGGCGCGTGGTAACCTCATTCTAACAAGATTTATTTATAACACTCACCAAAACAAATATTGTTGGCACTCCAAATTAATAAAAGGAAAGCTGTAGATATTGACAGTCCGATTTGAGTAATTACCGAGGTTTTTTACTGCATTTATATAAATATCATTAAATTAACACGACACAACCACCTCCTACAGACCCGTGGGCGCACACCACTAGGGGTAGGGATATTCCGATCCGATACTAGTGAATACGAGTAAGTACTCGATACTTTTCTTTCGATACCAAGTACTTTTTGGCATCGAATCATTCTTTCGATACTTACTTGGTATCGGAAAGAAAGTACTAGTATCGAATCGAATCAATGCTGCTAAGTTAAAACAGGATAGAATCGCCAAAAGTTTAATTCCAAGCAGCTTTATTTCACCATAATATATTTTTTTCTTTAAGAAACATAGTATGGCCTCTCTAAGTCAAGTAGCCTAAAAACAACCCCATTTTTAATCAAAGTAAGATCAAATCAAATGTAAATTGAATTCAAAGCGTTGAATACAGTTGATACTCACAAACACACACCCCAACATACAGTACAGTTAAGGTAGTTGTTTTACTTAATTAAATAAATTAAAAACAAATCATTCTCGCGATACATATTTGGTATCTGAAAAAAGTACTTGTATCGAATATTGTCAAATAAAATATCCTAACCACATCATTAGTGTTCGAATGTTTGATTCTTTGCGGCAAAACACTTGGAAATGTAGTTTAGTCATACAAACAACAAATTTTACTGCAATAATGTACAATTAGATTATTTTTTCTGGTATTCATAAATCATAAAAAAATGTATCGATACTTTAGGGGTATTCATATGAGTAGTATCGAATCATGATTTGAGTACTACTCATATGAGTAGGTATCGATACTTTGGTGATATCGGAACATCCCTATAAATAAATAGAAATTTGAATATCTACGAGTAGAACCGTAGTATATGACGTCATTCATAGACAACAAGGAGAACGCTGTACATTCGGTACTAAGCAAAAAAAAGACAACCGTAATATCTTTGGTCCTTGTCACCGTTACCGGGTTTTTTTATTTGGCTTCGTTTGATAGCCAAACAGGTTAACAATTTTTTGAAATTGTTGTTTTTTATGAAATAATCCTATTTAAATGGTGATCTAGGCAATAAATATTTGAGAAATAATGTGTGTGCAGTGGGTGGTTGCAGCATTTTAAGCAACAGAAGTCGCACTGAGGCGTAAATATGAAGGAATAACATTTCACAAGTAAGTAGCCATTATTTTGTCTATTTTCCCTTTTTAGAAGTGTTTATTGTGAAAAATATAAATACAGCGTTACATTTCATGTAATAACAAGTCCTCAGCTAAACAGAAAAACAGCTAAATGATTAATTAATGGATAAAATAACCATACCTAACCAAAAAATTTCATTGTCAAGGTACTGCCAGTTTATGATTTTTAATTTCCCATAAAACCAGCTAGGTACCATGTTGATTTGCAAATGTTTATAAGTCGTTAAAAATTCTTTTGTAGGTATATTAGCTAATTATTTGCTTGATTTAACTTAGTAAAATATATCATTTCATATTTAAGGTCAGGTGGGGTAAGTGAAACATACTTGCACATCTATCCACTTTGTGAATTCTGCTAGGACGCTAATTTTTTTTACACATTGTAACGGTTTCGCTACTTCTATGCTGTCGTCACTGTGAAGATCTCGTTTGCATGCCGAACCGCGGCCGACCAATCGCAAGGCGATTTTTAAACGGCTTGAGAGGCGAGGCAAGCGGTGACGCGAGGTTAACTTTCACGCTGCGCTCCACTACCACTGAGAGCGCACGTATTAAGCTGTTATTTAAATATTTTCTCGAAAACGCATAATTATTATTTTAAAACTCATTTTACCACTCTTTTAAATAGATTAAAACTTGTGAAGTGTATAAAACCCCAATTGGGTGAGTGTTGTATCTTATTATGTGTATTCTGATAAATTCTATCTTTTGGTGAGTACATTTGAATATCTAACGGTTAAAATGACTCTGCCAAATTATGTTTTGATTTTGTGTGCGCCTGTTTTTGCTATTTATTTCTTTCCTTCACCTAGGTGTAGTGTTTGGTGAAAATTATAGCATGTTTAAACATTCATTGTAAATAAACTCATTATTTCCTAATAATTATTCTGTACATGTACTATAATTTTTGCAACCGTAATTTTCTATTGCTTAGGCCCTTCGCCTATTTGTTAATTAATAATCGCTCTGCATTATTGCTGATAGAAGTATTATGTAACTTGCATCGCGAGGACCTAAACCCAGGAATTAAAAAAAAAACCGGGACAGTTTTTATATTTATTATTTTCACATAACGATCGTTCTGTATGATTGCTGATAAAAGTAATTTGTAATTTATATCGTAAGAACCTAATTCCCGGAACTCAAAAACTGGGACAGTTTTCATAATTATATTTTTTATATCTGTTTTAATCGCGGAATGACTTCTTACCGTCTTCTGTATGCTTTTTTGTTATTAATATACGAAAAGATTGTACGTAAAGTAATACCGGTACGTGCCGGTATTTTTTACAAACAATTAATTTTATTAAAAATGTAGGTAGTGTACCATAATATTCTACGTGCCTTGCATTATGTTGAGCATCTCATTACTGCATACTTACGTAATCATCGCTTTGCTTTTGTTATTCATTATTTTAGATAACTATGCATTACGGATGTTGAACGTTCTAGATATCACTATATTTACCTACTATACTGTTTCCGCTGTATGACTGGCTCATCATTGATCACTATACCTTGCATAACTATACCATTGCGCTTTGGCTTGAAGACCGGATGTGGCAGTCAGACAGGGACAATGCACAGTACCTAAGACGACTGGTTGTGCGGATTCCAGGGTTCTTACCTCCGGTTCTGCTGCCGACGTTGCTGCGGGCGGTGTGTACCTATCTACCTACCTTGACGCCCGTGCCGCGGACGTATTCCTTGTGCGGCACGCTCGGACTACTGCCGACACCGAGTTCCCGAACTCCTGACTGCGCCGGCTACCATTCCCTCCTGCTAAGGCCAGTGGTCATTTACATAGTTGCGTAACACCGTTCAGACCGCGAGTGGAACCCACACCCTGAGACGACTCAATATACTTCTGTTGTTGACCTTTTAGTTGTCGTCTTTTTTACCTGCCTTAGTTCACCTCTAATCTGTAGGAGCTAGGTAGGCTTCACAGCTAGAAGTGTTACACTGGCGCCCAAGACAGGTTGCATTCGCGTCTGAACTGTGTTGCTTATACTTTTCGCAATTTATAGTACTCTTTGGTGTTGGCTATACCTTTTTTTCATTCATTTTCTGTGTGCTGCTTTTTATAATTATATTTTAAGTCTGATCCTGTGCAGTAATCGACTTAAGTGTAGCTGTTACGTCGTCGCAGTGCTATATTTAACTTTTTGTTTAATTTCACTGTAGTCTTGTGTGTATAAATAATATCTTTAACGTGAAACTACCTACACTTAAGTCTGTTCGTATTGTTTTACTTTGGTGGCGTGCTGGACGCTTATCAATCATTTAATTGTATCATTATTGTTATTTCTTATTCTTTTGCAACACACACCCAATAATGGCGTTTCCGATTAAATTTCTATCGCTTCAAAAAGCTGAATTAGAATATGAGGTGGAACTTCGTGGTGGTTCCGGTGAATCTGTACAGGAGCTGCGTAAAAACATTGTCAAACTTTCCCAAGTTTTGCCTTCGGAAGACATTCTGGAATCGCACCTGGAACCTAGTGATGATTTGAAGGGTGTCTCAGAATGTCTCTCGAAGTCGCAAAGCAATTTAGTTTCCCTTAAACAAAGGTCAGATAAAAATCTATTTAGTCGAACAGAAACCTTGCTGCACCATATCTATCATAGGCTAAATAGAATCACTAGTATGCCAGAGGTTGCAGATCTATACAAAAACTCCTTGCTTAACTTCAATACTCAGTATAAGGAGCTGTTAACCTTGCGACCACAGGCTTCTCAAGTAAGACCCGCCACTCCTGTGACTCCTAGCACCTCTACGGAAACTACTGCTATATCTGTTTCTTGCGAGCGTAATCTAAGTGCCGATATTGGTAAACTGAAGTTTTCAGGGAAGACATGCGTCCGTTCATTCATTTTGAAAGTTGAAGAGTTTGTCGAGTCACGAGGAATATCTTACGATAAAATACTATCGTTGGCTTTCGAGATCTTCACAGATGACGCATTGCACTGGTATCGCTGCAACAGAGAAAATGTTCAATCATGGAACGATTTGTGCCACCTACTAAAAGAAGATTTTAGCACAACCGACTATGATTATAGACTTTGTGCAGATATTCGCTCTCGTACGCAGGGCGAGGGCGAAAGCATAACTATTTACCTCTCGATTATGCACGGCATGTTTTCACGTCTAAATAAACCTCTCTCTGAGGATGATAGATTGGAGATTTTGTTGCATAACATCCGGCCTTGTTACGCTAGCACCTTATCTGCTGTACCGGAAATAAAGACAATAGATGTTCTAAAAAGGTTGTGTCGCAACTACGAGAACGTTCAAACACGATTTGCACAATTCCACGAGCCTCCTCAAGTTTCAAGCCGTATGGTGGCTCCAGAATTTGCGTACAAACCCAGCACTAACGCATCTGCTCCTACAGCTGGCAAGTACAATTATAATCAGAGAGCAACATTCACTAATTCAAACCAAAATACATATAGTAAAACCAATTCTGCACTTGGTTATCATAAGAGTGCTAGCAATACCTGTCCTAAAGTCACTGCGTTGGCTGCCAGTTCCCCAAAACAACTCTATTGTCCAAGATGTAGAACTGACGACCATACTTTGAGGAGCTGTAAACAAGAACGTTTCCTAATTTGCTTTAGGTGCGGTAAGAAGGGCTTCCGTATAATGGATTGCCCCGTCTGTAACCCAGTTTCCGAAGGAGATCAAAAAAACTAATAGAGCAGGATTGCAGAGATGGCGTTATTTCAACGAAAAACAACTGTAGAACTGATAATTCCGAGTGGCAAAGCTGGTTAAATTTTATATCTACATTTTTCACCTATAATGCTGTTTCTTCAATCCGCGATGTTAACCCTACTGTTGATAAATCTCGACCGTACGTCGTAGTCAACATTAATAACAAACCTTTCTTTGGGTTGCTTGATACTGGCTCTTCTACCACTATTTTGGGGAATGGGTGTCACGGGCATTTGTTAGAGGCTGGTTTTAAGCTCGAGGCGTGTGACACGGTGCAGTTTGTTGCAGCTGGAGGTGAGAAACTCAACTCTGCCGGAGTTTTAAATATTCCCGTTACCTTTTTAGAACACACTCACACCCTCAAGGTATACGTGGTCCCAGATATCAAGCACTCCCTCATTCTGGGCATGGATTTTTGGAGATTGTTTGATCTTTTCCCTAAACATCTGGACCGTATAGCTTATTATACCGATTCAGATGATATCTTAACGACTGATATAGAAGATCGTAAATCCCAAAATCTACGTTCATATGATCATCTATCTGTTGAACAAAAAGCGACAGCTGACCGCATTATATCTCAGTTTCGAGATATCTCTTACGAAGAACGTGGTCTGGGTCGTACTGCTCTAATTACACATCCAATTGACACTGGGGATGCTGCCCCCATTCGTCAACGGTACTACAGGATGTCTCCGGAAAAGCAACGTATCCTTGTTGAACAATTGGATGAAATGCTCAAAGAGGACGTTGTAGAGCCGTGTGAGAGTCCATGGTCCTCCCCTGTTCTTCTAACACCAAAAAAGAATGGAGAGTTGCGTTTTTGTCTAGATAGCCGAAAACTTAATACAGTTACCAAAAAAGATGCCTATAGCCTACCCTATATTTCCGAGATCCTTGACAACCTACGGGACGCAAGATATCTCTCAAGTTTAGATCTCTCTAAAAGCTTCTGGCAGATTTTGATTAAGGAAGAGGACAGAGAAAAAACTGCATTCTATATTCCTTCGCGAGGAACGTTCCAGTTTAAGGCCATGCCTTTTGGCCTTACTAATGCCCCCGCAACCCAACAACGACTGGTCGATGCACTGTTCTACGGGCCGGAGTTTGAGCACAGGGTCTTCGTTTTTGTTGATGGCGTCATCGTGGTTTCTAACAGCTTCGAGCAACATATTTCGTTACTATTGCGCGTGTTAGAAAAGCTGAAAACTGCGAACCTAACTATAAATTTTCAGAAAAGTCAATTTTTCCGTCAACAGCTTAAGTACCTCGGTTTTATTGTTGACTCTAACGGATTACAGGCTGACCCCGAAAAAGTTTCTTCCATAGTCAACTATCCCACCCCGACTAACCGCAAGGAAGTCCGGCGATTTTTAGGAACTGCCTCATGGTACAGGAGGTTTATTCCCAACTTTAGTTCTCTGGCTACCCCATTGAACCAGTTGACTTCTCAAAAAAAGAACGCCCCTCCCTTTGTGTGGTCATCAGAAGCTGATGAAGCTTTCAAGCAACTAAAGAACCATCTCATTTCAGCCCCTATTCTTTCCTGCCCTGACTACACTAAGCCTTTTGAAGTTCATACTGATGCGAGTGACTACGGCATTGGAGCAGTCCTCACACAGACACTCGATGGTAAAGAACATGTGATTGCGTACATGAGCAAATCTCTTTCTCTTCAAGAGCGCAACTACAGTGCTACGGAACGCGAGGCTTTAGCCGTACTCACCGCCATTGAACATTGGCGTTGTTATTTGGAGAATGGTCTCAAATTCACTGTATATACCGATCACTCTTCATTAAAGTGGTTTTTCAACCTAAACAATCCTACAGGAAGGTTGGCTCGCTGGGGTGTACGTCTTTCGGCGTATAATTTTGAAATAAAACACCGGAAAGGTACCGAAAATGTAGTCCCAGATAGTTTAAGTCGCGCTGTACCTGTCTCTGCTATCGACGCTACACCCAACCCACCGAACCTAACAACGAGTGACCAATGGTATTTAAATGTTTTTGAGGGATGTCAAAGTTCACCAACTTCGTTTTTGAACTATCGCGTGGAACAGGGGAAGTTGTTTCGCTACATGAAGTCCCTAAATCCTCTTATTAGAGAATATGAGTGGAAGGAGGTGATACCTTTAGAAAACCGCCAAGATATCATCTCTCAAAATCATTCAGAACCTACTTCTGGCCATCTAGGCATTTTCAAAACACATAAGCGTCTTAGTTTAAAATATTTCTGGCCTAGCATGCACCAGGACGTCACTAAATTTGTCACTAGTTGCGAATCGTGCCTCTCTCACAAACATCCTAATCACACTACCCTGGGAACAATGGGTCGACCCAAAGACTGTAGTCGTCCATTCCAAATGATAAGCATGGATCTAGTCGGACCCTTGCCAGTCTCTAGGAAGCAAAACACCTTTTTGCTCGTAATTACTTGCTGCTTTTCTAAATATTGCTTACTGTTTCCTATCAGACGAGCTACAGCTGATGTGATTGCTAAAATTTTAGAAGAGAATGTCCTTCTCATTCACGGAGTGCCAAGTACCATCCTAATGGATAATGGCCGACAGTTTACTAGTAATACTATGAAAAATTTATTCACTACCTATAACATCCCAAACATTTTCTACACCCCACTATATACTCCCCAAGTAAATACGGTCGAACGCTATAACAAGACCATCATAACATCAGTGTCCACTTTCATCGACAACGACCATAGGGCCTGGGATACTAACATCCCTAAGATACAGTTTGCTCTAAACAGTGCCGTCAATGAGGTGACTAACTTTACGCCGTCATTCTTAGTTTTTGGACGTGAACTTGTAAGTTGTGGCTCACACTATGTGGATTGTGACTTAGAAGACCATATAATTTTTACACCTCGTGATGAATATGCCGAAAATTTGGGTGCCCTACACAAAATCTTTGACAAAGTGCAACTTTCGCTGATTAAAGCTCATTCAAGGAACTGCACACATTACAACCTTCGACGCAAAAACGTTGAATTTAACGTAGGTGATACTGTTTGGAAGAGAACCTTTTATCTCAGCGACAAAGATAAGCGCTTTTCAAAAAAACTAGCACCCAAATTTATTAAATGTCGTATAACTGGAAAAAGGTCGAAACTGGTATACGAGCTTGAAGACATGGCAGGTCGTAACTTAGGAACGTGGCATGTCAAAGATTTTAAGTTGACGTTTTAGAAATACTGTAGCTCCGTGGATTTTTCTTAGGAAAAAGCTGTTGCTGTGCTGTTATAATTTTTACGTAATACGGGTGCAGGGCTGTACGTTCTGGGGGCCGTACAATAAATGTGTACCGTACCAAAAATTGCACAGATGATATTTTACGACCCATATTGCATAGCCTGATATTTGGAAGCCATGTGCACCAATTCCGGGCCTTACATTCTGTAGGGCTAGCACGGCCGGTACTGGTCGTACAGTATGGGCTGCGCAATATTTTCAATTTTGGTCGTGTATTGGTCTCCAAATTGTAGGGATGTTCCGATACTACCAAAGTATCGATACCTATCCATAATGAGTAGTACTCAAATCATTATTCGACACTACCACCACCATCATCATTATCATCATCATCATCATCATCCTCCTCTTTGCCTTTTCCCATTTGTTATTGGGGTCAGCTCCCAATCTAAACTGTAGCGGCGAACTACCAGAATTACATGAGCGACTGCCATCTGACCTCACAACCCATATGTGACCAGTGATGGTTAGACCAGGCGTCGGATTCTATCAGGAGTCTGACTACCCGTAACGATTGCCATAGATGTTCTTATGACAACCGGGACCGACGGCTTAACGTGTTCTCCGAGGCACGGAGCGATATGGCTTCGTAATTTCACTAGGTACAGTGCCCTTCAAACCGGAGCACGGCAGTGCTACACACTACTGCTTGATGGCAGAGTACACTGGCAAAGTGGTGGTACCTACCAGCGTATAATAGTCCGTGTACTTACCTAAACGAATTATGCAGAAAAGTCCTACCACCTAATAAACAAAAAAACTACTTTAAAAATAAAATTTACAACTTTTGGCATTGAATTTTTGGCGACTCTATCCTGTTTTACTTCGCAGCGTTGGGGTCTACTAAAGATGCCCTTCCATTAGCGTTAACGCCTCACGCTAACCCCAAAACGTATGGGAATGACATTAGCTGCGGAAAAGTTTTCAGCGGGCAATGCCATTCCCATACATTTTGGAGCTAGCGTGAGGCGTTAACGCTAATGGAAAGGCATCTTTGCTAGACCCCATTACGCTACTAGTACTTTCTTTCCAATACCGAGTAAGTATCGAAAGAATGATTCGATGCTCAAAATACTTGGTATTGAAATAAAAGGATCGAGTAGGTACAACTCTTATTTACTAGTATCGGCAATTCGGACCGGCGGGGTAATTACGTAAAATTTGCAACAGCAATGCGACAGCAGTAGCAATGCACAGCAGTAGCGCATCATACATTCTCGACACCACTAATGATGTGTGACAGCAATCACCGCGAGATTTACGCCTGTCGCAAACCTGTTGCGAGTTAGGTAATTAGGGGGCCGAATGATCCTTCCCAATCAGAATCAGAACATGTTAGCGTAGCGTTGATAGGTCGGTTTGGTTCCAGTGTTGCCGCTTTAGCATTAAAAATGCTAAATTTGTCAGATTTTCTCCTTGCTTAGCATATCAATTTGGCACATTGAAACAAAAGTAAAAATACTGGCTCAGATCTCATTCAGGGGTACGTTTTCACGTTACGGTTTAATAGTTTGTAACGCGCACCAAGGCCGCGCGCATTACACAGGCACTCCTCAAGCCAGTTCACTGCCACCCAAACCGCAACCCACCGCCCGCGCCAGCCGTACCGGTCCATCCAAGCTGGACAGTACTAACTACGATGCGGCCGACTACTGACGGCTACGATGCGGCTTATCTGCGGCCGACTACTGACGCAAGCGACAGCGAGCCCCACCGCGCAGAGTGGGAGCACTGACGTACGCGCAGGCGGGCCCCGGAATTTTCGTGAAATCGACAGCACTCCGCTCGCTTTCTCGGGTGTTCAGTTCTACCAAAGCATATGGGCTTTCATTACTAGTGTCTCACTCAAGGCGGAAACGCTGCTGCGGCTTGATAGGGACCCGGGGTTCGACTCTGGCAGGGTGCCCCATCACATTGGCACCCAACGTTGGATTTTTATCTTCCAGGTATAACTTTCCGAGAACAACCGAGTTACGCAAATATAGCCCTTATATCACCAATTTTGTGAAGGAATAAGACTTATTCCTTGGATACAATCAAAATGGCGTCTTTTTTGTGCAATTTCATTTGTCAAATAGCTGTATCCAGGAATAAGGAATAGCCGTATACTTGGAATAAACGTTGGTGAAATCGGGCCTAAGTAAATTAACTATGTTGGCTCTTGCGTTGGCATAATCAAATTACGTTTAGCATATTTTTGGCACATTTTAACACCATTAATTACACCACTTTAGCACATTCTGTAGTAGTTGGGTGGCAACACTGTTTGGTTTTCTTTCCTTTCCATTGTCTAATTCTATTTTTAAATTAAAGTTTTCTTTTGCTGCAGTTTCTTTCTTTTGTTATATTATAGCAAGGTAAAGAAGCTTAACGGTGGATTTAAATCAATTATGGTTAACTCAAGTTTGGCCTATGAAATATTGCTTTACATAAATTCGTTTTATTTCGGTCTGTTCGCAACATGCGAGCTCGGAACGCTTATCTTGAAATCCGTATTGATCATCGAAAAATACCATGTGGAGCAAGATCCAACAAGACTTGGACAAGACTACGGTGTTCTAGGTGGGCTCTTTGTTGTCGAAGCAGCCAGACTATTGCTTGGGCGGAAGGGCAGTCTCAGTGAAAAAGGTGAGGACAAAAATATTTTTAACCAGCTGCCCCCGCAGATAAGTATGCTACGTATTAATCCATTATATATGCTATCTCTATCCAAGTCTGTTCAGCTGTTTGAGTGTGAAGGAGTAACAAACATACACACAAACTTTCAATGTGATATGTGACAACAAATAGTAAGGCTGCCAGTCCTATACAGGCTACATTTTTTTACTATTATAAATTATTAGCGTTATGTAGTGCATAACTTGTTATTTATTAGATACGACGTATCTTATTATCACTCACAATCACCTAACTTACCTGCCTACTAACTAAAAATGTTGATTACAAAATACTGTTTGCAGATATCCCCGTGATGATTTCAGTGTTGCTAACAGTGCCATCTATAATGGGTGTAATATACCTTCTCAATTGGCAAGTTGTGGTGCTGCGTATTGAGTATATCTGGTGTACTTTAATGCTCTCATTACAAGTGTTGGAGTTCATATTTGCTTCAATGTTTATTGTCACCATGTGCAGAGGGCCTTCATATGATTAAGTTTGGGTATGACATTAACTGCTAAATTCTCTATTTAAGGTGGAATGTTTAACTAGCGCGGCAAATTCACGTTTTCTGGCGTTCTTTTGCCAATAATAGCTTAATTTTTAACAACAGTGTGATTACATGAAAACTAATTTTGCACAAATAAATAGAATGTATCAATAAATTACAATTAAAAGTATCACCTACATATCATTGGTTTAGCGACAAATAGCAATAAACAAATTTTATCTTAGTTTTTCAGTCTATTGCCATTTGTTGCTAAAGCAATGATATCTAGGAGATACTTTTAATCGTAATTTGTTGATACATTCTATTTATTTGCGCAAAATTAGTTTTCATGTAATCACGTTGAGTAATTATCAAGAAAATTTGAATTTGCCATGCTAGTGAAACATTCCACCTTAAGGAAGCCAATGCAAGCCTTATCACTTTTTGAAATGGCGAGTGCCTTAGTGGTCATATACAACTGGCCACCTACTATTTGACCAAAGTAATTTTTATTGTTTGATGTTACGTTTCCTGACTGTCTCAAGTGACTTAAAACGTTGTATTATTTAATAATTGCTCGCAATGTATTCAAAGTGTGTGGTATTTTTGAATTCATGTTAATGCATTTGAGTAAGATAGCACCAGTGTGGCCTTTGCAATGTGTAACTAATAATGTATCAAAGTAATATGTAATCAAATGTGAAGTTTGAAAAGATTGAAGTACATTTTATATAGAAGATTGTACTGTTGAGACCGTTTAGTAGTGTTTTTGAGTTAATAATTCAAAGTATTAGAACTAGTCATGATATTTAAATTAAAAATAAATTATTTACTATTATGTATACCTAAGTACAATTTTACATACTTACAAATATATGTACTATGTAGTATTATATCCTAGTCATTTTGATCTGTAATCTAAAAAAAAACCTTTAAATACCTTGAAGTCCTATCTCATATTATGTATATTGCTGTTCTGTACATAATATAGGTCACTCCTGCATTCAATTTTTAATTGATTGCTGTCATTGTATTTGAACACTGAGTGATAATGTGGCCTTTATGTATTTAGGAAAAAGTATTGTGAACAAAATTAAATTCTTCCATTGTCCTATAAACCCAGGGGTGTACTCCAGGGGTGCCTTGGGTTCAGAATGAAACATTTACATGTTTCAAAATATATCTGTTTGGATAGATAAAAGTAAATATCTATTAACCCGCTATTTATCAAATCGATGAGCCTCTGAGAGTGCCATAATGTATGATGGCATTGATGACTGAGCTTTTATATTTTCTGAAGTATCTGATGAAGTAATGTTTACTAAAGTATTTGTATATGCTTTAATATGGCATACCTACTTATTCTAATGAAATAAGGATGAAACCTTTATAATTCATACTTATTTAATAGTTTTATAAAACTTTACACATCTCAATCCTTCCCATTTCAATAGCAATAGGTAAGGTAATTATATTAAAAACTGATGTAGAAACAAGAACTACATTTTTTTTTTATGGAAATAGGTACTTAATGTATTTTATATTGTAACCAACATAGGTAGAAACTAGATACACTTAGTATCTATTTATATTTTTTTCTATAATCCTTAATTAACTTAATTTCATGCAAATACATATAATCAGCACAATGCTGTTGTTTAATCTGCTATAATTATGCTCTTTTATATCTTATACTAGCTAATGTTATTCAAACTGATATGATAGATAAATAAATATACCTATTTTTGCCTGTTATTTTTTCTTTCATTTTTACTCTATTATAAGCAGCCTACTTACCAACTATGTTAAAAAAATGCCTTCATTACTTTTAGGGTATATTTTATTTATTGAATATTGTTGAATACCCATAAAACTATTTAACTAAACAAATGAGCATTAATCTTTATTTCAATATATACCTTTTAGCAATGTCATTTTCATCTCGTAATTTCTGTTGGTATATTATGTATTGCATAAATATATACAAAAAGTTATACTTACTAACAAATTAAAGATAATAATAATTATGAAATGACTAATTTAAAAAAAAAAAGGTTTTATTGCAATCTGTCTTGATTATCACCCTCCGCTTGTAAATAAGCTGGCATTCTTCCAAACAGCAGCTTCTCCCTCTTATGCACATGGCGTTGATGTTTCATCATAGCATTTCTGTAACCAAATGCCTTTCCACACATGCTGCACACATGATTCTTGATTCCCAGATGATCTGCTTCAAAGTGTCTTTGCAACATCAGCTTCGTATGGAAAGCTCGCTTACATGCATCACACTTGAATTTTGGCTCCTTATGTTTTAGCATGTGACTGTTTAAATTGCTTTTGAATAAGAATCTAGCAGGACACTCTGTGCACATATATCTATAGTCACCAGTGTGGGTACGCATGTGGGTTTTAAGTAACTCTGCATACCTTCCTCGGTACGGACAAAACTGGCATTTATATGGGAAATCTGTTCTGTGCCTGAGACTATGATTGTGATAGGCGCATCTTAAACGAAACGATTTTCCACATACATCACAGACATACTTCTTGTGATCTGGATCATGCATTGTTACATGTTCTTTGTAATATGACCTGTTGATCATTTTATTGCAAATGTGGCATGTCACTTTAGCTGCAAATTTCACTCTCGCCTTCTTTTCTTTTTTCATTTGTGTATCTCCATCTAATTCACTTTTTTGTTCAGTATCCTTGTCATACACACTGCTGTCGCTGTATTCATGATGATCATAATGCTGTGGCTGCTCAAAAACATTGTTTTCTTTAACCAATTGCTTTAGCCTATCGTCAGTAAATTTCGCTGTTTTTCTAAACAATACAGCTGCTTTGATAAACTTTAGGCATATATTGCATAGGCGTTTTGGGAAGTCGTCATCTTCTTCATTAATATTAACACTAAAAGAAGATTCTAAGGTTTCGACTATTCCTTTTGCATAACCGTTGTCGTGTAGTGGAGGAGCGGTGCCTTCCCGTAAACAGATGCGACATTTTGTGGGCAAATCGTTTATAATTTGGAGATTGATGTTCTCTAATTTCTCAAGTGTGCCTTTGTAATATTCGTCAAATATTATTTCATTTCTTTTGTTCTTTCTCATCATTTGGTAAAATAAGGCATTCATTATTAAAGACTGTTTTAGAAAAATTAATTGCACCTATCACACTCACTGCCTATCCAAGATAAAAATATAATAAATAAACACCTTACACCCTTACAACAACAAGTCCAACAACTTATATACATACAAAATACAAATCTTACAATACTTGTTACTCTTAGTGTGGGTTCCAGTAGCTGCTAAAAACGCCAAGAACGCTACGAAATTATGCCACTTTTTACCTAGACAAGGCCAAATCACATAATATGATCACATATGATCGTTCCAGTCAATGTGAACGAAAATAACGATAATTTTGTTCAAGTGGAACCCGCTATTACTTGACACTGGCTAGTGGCTAAATACATTAATACATTGTGTGGAGTGGAGCCAAAATATAAGAAAAAAAACACCATCCGTCCGTCAGTGTTGCCAGAGCTCGTCTATCAAGAGTAACGTTTTGATTTTTGATATCAAAAGTAATGAATACATTACCTACTATTAAAAAAACTTAAGAGTATGTCTTAAATTCTAAAAGGAAGCTATTGTAATAGTCTGAAGTCTGATGGTTGGCGACATGAGTGGGTACCTAGTGGCACCTATCGATGTAACCCCCATGTATGTTGGTGATTTTATATCGTTTTGGAGTGACCAAAGAGTATAATATAACGCTACGCTAAGGAATGACGGGCAGCGCCGCGATGCCGCCGGCGGGCGGCGGCGGCGCGCGTGGCGGCTCTAGCCCTGTGCCAGGGTGGAGCGAGATTGTTCCTGGTGTTCTTTGGTTGACGACGCTTTTACATCACACAATTTGTATTATCAGTATATATGCTAAATCAATAATAATTACCAAATAAACTTTAATGTTACATGCCTTATGGAATTTAAATATAAATGGCCACATAAAATGTATAAAGCTCGTAATTCAGTTTTCCTCACCACCACCTCATAACCTTATCCATACCTTATAGGTTTTCCAGATTTAAAAAAAAATTACGTTAAGAGCTGCGGCATCCATGATGAACTCAAAAGTTGTATACTGAGCCATTACATAACATAAAAACGAAACAGTCATTTTGCTCTTAAAAAAAAAAATTGCTAAATTTGTCGAAATAAAAAACAATAAAGTTGTTTTCTCGCGATAATGGTTTTGTTAGTTATCTAATTTCCCCACTACGCCCTCGATATCCACCGTCGCGCCGCGCCGTCGCCATACAGCACAGCGCATTTATACAAAAAGGGCTTAAATTTATTTTTCACCTGATATTTTCTTTTTTGGAAACACATAATTTTCTTCTTTACAGGTAAATTAAACATACATCTAATACATCGGATGCTCTAGGCGCCAGAGGTACATGGGGGTCTAGCAAAGATCCCTTTCCCACAATGTTAACGCCAAACGATAACTCAAAATGCATGGGAATGACATAAGCTGCCTCTCCCTGTAACCACGCTAACGCAAGTCGCAACCTAGTACTAAATGAAACAACAGTTTACGAGCAAGCACTATATTTTGATGTCATTCATTAAATAATAATAAATTAACAATTTTATTCTGTACATAAATTCACAGACAAATAAAATTCAATATTGACTAAACATTAAAATAATTGATTTGAATTACATTCTGAAGAATTAAATGTTACTTATATAACAAACCCCTATAATACATAGTTTTAATAAATAAATAATATTATCAAAAGGTAAGTCAGGTAACATTACACAATTTTGGAATTAATGTTTGTATTTACCAAACAAAATATATCTTTTAATGTTGTCTTATTACTGATTGATATTTTTAAATGATTTATTTAAGCCTGGATTAACACAAAATACTGTTGTAGTAGAAATGATCTGAAATGAGAGCAGGCGCGGATACAGAAATTTCTCAAGGGGGGGGGAGGCGCAGTGCCGGAAATAAATATAGCCTTTTCTGCGGGGGGGGGGGGGGGGTGTTTCGCAGCGCTTGTGCACATCTACTAAAAGTACATTAAATATGCGAGCGAAGCGAGCGCGAAAATTGTTATATTTGCCGAATTGTACTGTTTGCCGAATTGTGTTGTGATGATATTGGCATGTAGGTACGTATGAGAGTTGGTCAGCTAATCTGCGTCCACAAATTGTCATAGATGACGCCAAAGAGAACTCAATGTGATCGAACTACAGTATTAATATGTGGAACGAACATAAACAATACATAAACTGGTCTGTGCATAAATGAACATCTTCTTCGTATAGTAGCTTTCTATATCAAGTGGAGAAACGTTTGTACCTTAGAGTATAGACTAAAAGCATAGAGAGATCATCAAAACGACATTATATTTGTACTGCTCACACGTATCACTACGTCAGTGGCGAAGGAAAGATACAACATATAGTAATTAGCTACGCTTGCAAAAACTCACAGTACCATTTTTTTTGACTCGAGTCAACTGTTTTTTCTATACAAATTTGTCAGACTCATTCACATCAAAGTGTCCACTTTATATAAAGTGTCCAAAAAAGTGGTACGCTTGACAGATAATGAAATTCTCTCTAGTCTATACTCTAAGGTTTGTACAGTTACATCATGTGAAAATCCTATTTTGTCAAAGTCAAAGTCAAAATGTCACAATAAAATGGAGGATATTTTACTGAAAGCTCAGCAGGGCTAGCATGAGCTGTGTAAATCGACATGCCCCTCTCTTCTTTCAAGAAAGCGTTTGGCCCATAGAAATATAACACTATTCCTCTATGGGTTGACCAATGAACCATCGCGGATCACGTCATAAAATATTTCTTGCGTTTTCATCAAGCTCTTTCTCGAGAGAAAAGATAGATGTGTGTCGATTTTAGTCTGCATTCGCGCGTATATTATTTTTTTGTAACGGTTCATAACCATGTCTAGTCAACGCCATCTAACGGATTTCTATGAACTATTCTTTTTTTTTAATTGCTTGTCAGAAAAGCTCCCGTTGCAGTACATTCTAGCATTTCGAGCTATCAGCTATTACATAATCTACTTACAAAATACCAATACGTGCTAATTTTCACAAGAAAATCCAAAGCGAATTCCATAACTGTAATTACGTCTTACGTAAATTATAATTAATTAATACTGAAATTATTTGAGTATAGAAATCAATTAAGCTATTTGGTGAAAAACGTGTTTCAATATTAAAAAGAAAAACTAAAACTACATAGTTTAAAAATCATATTGAGTGCAAATATTCATTACCAATACAAAAAAAAATATTTAAAATTTTTCTTTACTATTACAATATTCGACTCGTACACAAATATTTATAAGTATATAGGTTTTTTAAAGAAAGCGTTTCTATGATTATTTCGATTATATATATATAATTTATAGATTTCATTGCGAATGTTTGTAGTATAATGCTAGTTGCTCCCCGCGGTTGCACCCGCGGATAAAAAGTCCAATGTGTTAAACCAGCGTATAAGCTATCTGCATTCCAAATTTCATCGAAATCTGTTTATTAGTTACCCCACACACAAACTGTCGCATTTATAATATTTGTAGGGTAGGATAGGATTATCTAGGATCTCACTTTAGCTTTGGCTATATTATCTATAATCATACCTTACAGAGCGCCACTAAAAGCGCTATACGCTACGCAATTTCAAGTTCACGACCTAAATAAAAGTCATATATTATACTGGGTGTAATTGAATTCATTAGGATCCTTTGACACTAGGTACCTACTGACAGCTGTCACGTGTGGATCAACATTTTTGAAATCTAACGCATCGATTTGGTATTGATAATAACTCTACTGGGAGTTTTGGCGGGAACGCGGAAAAGTTCACGTCGGTGCATTGTATTATTTTACAAAACTTATGCTTTTTCCAGTGTTAATGTTTAAAATTGGTGGTGTTCTACGCATTAAGTGCTGAATTACGAGCATGAGTGTGGGCAAGTGATATAATGTAGTGAAACGTGGTTTTTCGTGTTGCTTCCAAAATTCCATAGAAGCCTCTAGTAAAGTTGCCACCACTTTACTAGGGCATGCCTTAGACTGGATTATGACTTAGACTAGACTATGACTACTCTGACTGTGACAATGACGACTTTAAGTGAAAATTTCCATAATACGATGAAAAATTACAAAACTTGACACTGGCTAAATACACTATGTGTGGAGCCAAAATATAAGGAAAAAAAAACTCTACTGAATCAACTGCTACAGTACAAAATTAATTTAAAACAATTGAGTACTGTTTTTAATTATAACATACAAGGTAAAAAAAAGTTTTAAAAGTTTCAACTACGTTAGGCGCCGCGGCATAATTTTCAATAATTTTTTTTTATTTGCACTCTTTACTCTTAATAATAATCATCAATAAATGACGTACTATGATGTAATCTATTTATGCTAATGATTCAATTGCACCCAGTATATCGAGTACCAGCTGCCCTAGCACGGATGGTAGACACAATTATCTTTCCCCGTTTTATGTCACTTTCTTCGTACTTGCTTACTTGTAAGTGGAGTAAAACAGGGGAAAGACAATTTTGTCTACCGCCGGCTAACCCAGCAGTAATGCACATTCGAATAATCTTCAACAAATCCAAAGCTTCATCTAACATTTTTATCTACAAACTCACTTTAATTTTAATTATAATTTAACTAATAGGAATGTATTCAATATTACTAATAATACGGAAAACCATGTTGAAAATATAGATAATAACTATACAGTACATAAACAGTAAGGGCATTCCTAGGAAACGAAGACAACTCGCACATATTCTGCAATGAAATATAGGGTAGATATGATCGCCGCATCGAAAACGGCACCGTCGAAACAAGGCATATGCCTTGTTTTTGCTCTCAGTCGCGTGTGACCGCGCCTTATGAAAGTGATATAACTCACATATTATTGTTTTACAACGCTATTACAGGATTCTATTCATTATTAAAATGAAATAACCGCTTGTGGACTGTTTTACATTAGCTGGATCTGTAAAAATAACCGTTGGCGGGGGAACACTTTTGAGATTTTGATTTTCATAGAGACTATGTATCTATAGTATGTATTTCATTTAAGCACATGTTCATAAAATTACACACGAAACAATAAATAGTAAACAGCCACTTTTGTTTTAAAAACTGAAAGATGCATTGATCGATTTATTTCTCAAAGTCGTGTAGCGAGCTATGGAGACAGCTATGCTCAGAGTTTTCTTGCGAGATAAGATCCGAAATGAGGAGATCCGCAAGAGAACTAAAGTCACTGATATAGCTATGAGAATTAGCAAGTTGAAGTGGCAATGGGCAGGCCACATCGCTAGTAGAACTGACAACCGATGGGGAAGAAAGGTTCTCGAGTGGCGACCACGCACCGGAAAACGCAGCGTAGTTATAATTGCTAGCTGAATAATATTGGTTGCTCATTTTTCAGCACCGTTCTTTGATACACACTGTTTGTTTCATATTCGCAGTTGGTCCTCTAATGTTTTGAAGGAGACAACAAGTGTTGTCGAGACTGGTTTATATAACAGTTTCTTATTAGTGAAAGCCAAAAAGACAATAAAAGCAAGGTTCAACAAAATACCTGTAAGTATCATTTACAAAAAGAGCTGTTTAAAATGGCTTTTACATATATTCCCGTTTATTTATGTTCGACCAAAACAATTCGTATTTGTCTTGTTCAGCTTGAAAAAGTTTTTGCAAGTGTGAGTTAGTCATACTATAGGAATGCCCTTACTGCAAGTTACTCTGTCTAAGTTCTATTACTAATATTTGACTAAATTATTACTAAATTACCTTAGTTATTACGTCACGCATCACCCTGCATTACTTCATACATTTTAAGCATTGGAAGCATCAATAGTTAATTTTGTGATTAATAGTATATTTAGTGACCTATGTTTGCGACTTTAGTAACTTCATACACTATTATGTGCATACAATAGAAAACTAGGTATAAACAGGTCAGAAACATTTTTGCGTTCTGGCTTTTATGTTTTGCAATTTTTTTTAGATATTTTCTAATTCAACACTAATTTTGTAGTAACTCTATGAAAATTTGCATTTTATAATACAAAAGGTATAAATGGTAGCAAAGGATATAGCTCCACAAATTCATCGAAAATCAGAGATCATACAAATCTGATATAAATAAGGTTACTGAAAATTACTGTAATTGTTTTTTGAGCTGGGTAAATATAAGCTAGTGTCACGGAATAAAAAGATATGGATTGACCCCTATTGTGATGGAGCGAATGCGCTACAATATCAAATTAATAAAATTGGGCTTACATACTTCTGCCCCTTTCTTTCGTGTGTGAGCGAATGGAACAGTTGTACTATTGTAACACTGTTTGTACACTGTATGTACACTGTTTGTACACTGTGTGTACAGTAATCATCTATGAAAAGAATGATATAAACGATGAGGAGACCGGAATTAAAAAGGGTCATTCCATTCTTTACAATATTCCGTGGCAAATTCTGCTAGTCTATGTAGTTTGTAGTAGATAATATAATAAACATTTTCTAGCCTACAACCGTGCTATAAAAATTCGATTAAGCATGTAAACGTTATTTGGGCATTATCAAAGCTAATAATAATAATAACTTATAATAGCTTTGGTCTGCATTTAAAACATTTAATGAAATAAATGTTAATTTATTTTTTTATGAAAGAACAGTTTGCCTTGAACATCTTGATACTTTTAATAGGGTTGTTTAGATTCGGAACCTACACATATAATTTCACCACCTATTACAAAATGCGTTTAGAATATATCAAAAGCAAGCACGGTCTACTCCTGTTGTGCTGTTCCATAAGATGTACCTACAGAGTTATATTTTGCAAGTTACGTAAGGATCAACTCAGATCAGGCGGAAAAATTAAATAATCAAGCACTTTTTAAGTGGTAATTAAATATAAACCTTACAGCATTTACACAGAGCTGAAAATAGTGGGCAACATTAAAATGTAACATGAATATTGTATACTATTTTCAGCTTTGTCTTTAAAGGGATAAGGTTGATATTTAATTACAACTCATAAAGTGCTCAAGCATTTTTCGCGTTAGCGATCTAAATTGACCCTAAAACTGCATAGGCGTTAACACGTTCCATTGAAACAAACAATTTTTATTCTAAAAATTTTTCTTTAAATTTTCACCAATTTAGTTTTATTTTGAGTGATTGGCAATCTTTTGGCAATAATAGAACGCACCGTTCTTATTGTTATGTTGCATTGAGTAATATCATGTATTACATCAATGTTTTGTTATTATATATTAACATTAAAAAACACAGTTTTTTTAAATTATAGAACAAAAAGTGTTTGTTTAAATGAGTATTATAAGTGTTATTGCATGACTTAAACTATTTTAGGCAAATTACGTGTAGCCCTGTATAAATATTCAATTATCCACTATTTAATTACGGCAAATGTCAATACATTGAACATTATTAATACTAACCCTATTTTAAACATTTGCCGAAACCATGACAAACTATACTTACAGTCAAATCTGATGTAAAAGTATTGATTTTTTTTTCATAATGTGTTTTCTGTCGTCTCATCTCGTCAGTTGGATTTTCCGCCTCTTTTTAATAATAGAGCAAATGGGATTGTTAGATAGAGACAGCGGAGGATTCAAGTTAACACTGGTTCATATACAGCATACAAAAACATTAATTCAAACATTTCATACCGAATTTGACCATAGTAAAGAATATTCAAGCTATTTACTAGTTAGCTATTTTTAAATCGTTCAACCTGGCAACACAATTACAATATACACTTTTTAACTACACAATTTATATGGAGAGATCTTTGAGCATTTGTACGGATGGCGATGCTTTTGTTTTTTTTTACTTACGGTGTAATTGCGACTGGTAATTTGTGTTTTGTGATGGTAACATTGGTTACTTAGAGAGCGACAAGACGGGTGTTGCAACCTCGCCACTTGTCTTGTAACTTCCTGTGTTCTTCGTATTGCTGGTCTGTTATGTGTTTCACGTTTGCTGAGCCCTGAAAATAATAGATTGTGATTAGGGTGTTTTTTTTTAAAACAACAAATGTCTGTTCATTTTTGAACGCAGCACTAGAGTTCGGCTGAACCAGTTTTGCTATTTTGTTGTAAAATGTTCATAATAGGGTATAATGGGGGATAATCAGGGTTTTGAGGAGGAGAAAAAATAGAAGTTTCCTGGTATTTTTTTTTTACTCGGAGTGTGCTGAACGTCTTTTTTATGCGATTTTCGTATAAACTCAAGACCTTAAATTGATTGGACATGACAACGTCTGTGGGGTTAGGAAGACGCCAGCCATTATTTTAGCTTTAACTTTAAAAAAGTAAAACTAATTAGGATGTGATAAAATTGCCCATACGGTTAAAACCAGGGGCGCAAGTACCGACACCAACTGAAACCTTCTTACCTTGATTTTCCTCGGGTCTAAGTTAGCTCCAAGAGTTTGCACACCTTTCGCTAACTTCGTAAGCGGCGACAACACCATATCTTTGGTTGAGCTCGATATAGGACTAGGGATGTTCTTCAACGGCCGAATCGCAGACTCACTGTGCGACTGAGCTATGTTCAACGTAATCTCATGCTGGGAATTCGATCGCACATGAAAATTCACGCTATCCGGAGTAAGCTTCTCCTCATAATTGACATCGTTGGAACTGTGCGATAGTTTTTGCGATAAAACTAACGAGTTAGGAGGTTGAGGCTTCGAGTACGACTCTATTTGAATTGCGGGCGCTTTCGAAATTTCATTATCGATATCGAACGGATTGAATTTGTTCAAATTGCTCGGTGTTTTTAAGTTTTGCGGTACAGCGTTGGGTGTTACTCTCTCTGGGAACAACTGCTCTTGCTCACTCGCTTCTATTTTTGATGAGTATAGAGGATTTTGTATCAATTCACAGTCGTTATCGATTTCCGGTTTGTGACCAGTTTTTCCTATGTAATGTTGTGTCATTTCGAAATTGTCTAACGTAGGCTCGAAGATATTTGTCCTGCTTTCGTCATCTGAGGAGTAGTCTGAGCTCATGCCATCTGAGAGGCTTCCTTTCTTTTTATCGGTTTTGTTTGAGCCGAGAGTGAATATCTTTTTGGTGCGGGATGCGCTTTGGTCGAATTTGAGCTGGAGGCTGGGTCGAGCGCGAGCACCTAGCTTGTTGAGTTTGCTGAACTGTTCTGTCATGTTTGTGAGCGCTTTTGATCCTAGAATTACACAAAAAGTATTACGACTCGTCTTTTCCATTACCGGTTTTGTGAACAACGCGTGAACGATACTGAAACTAAAAGAGCAATAGTTGTTTTAGTGTGAGGAATGATAAAGTGAACAGAAAGTTCCAAACAATAACGGCGAACATCGTGAAGGCACTAGCATGTTGAAGAATAACAAAATTGGTGAATATGGCCACTTTGCCAGCGTGGTAGATTATGGCCTACACCCTGTGAGAATAGGCCCGTGTCCCATCAGTGGGATCGTATTCAGCTGATGACGTGACGTAAGACTTTGCAACACCGACCCGACACCATTGCATTAACTCCCTACATCATATTGCATTAATTCGCCACATCACTCATCAGTGATGACGTGATGAGATATCACATCATCAGCTGGAAGACGTCTACTGCTGAACATAGGCCTATCTCATAAAACGCAGCTTTGGACGCTTATCAGAGAGAGGTTTGCCATAATCACCACAGTTGACAGGTGTCTTGGTGATCGCAGAGAATTTTAATGTACCGAGGAGAATGCTGCTACCCATTCTCTGGATATTCCCGTAGCCGGCTCTTACGGCAGCCACGAGAAGAATAGGCTAGTGTCCTGCTATTTTTTATTGCATAAATTAATAATATTACTCAAAAAATAAACAGTTATGAAAACAAAAATTAAATAACTCAAAAAATTACAAAGTTACAAGCATTTCAAAATACAGGAACAGAAAGAGACAGCTCAAACATGCAGTGACGTCACTCTTGCTCCTTCATAGTACGTCATTACTAAGCTGTGGTAGCTTTGCATAAGTCTCTTTGGCATGTGACTTCACAAGCGTTTTCATAGTATCTATGGGGAACCTCCTGTTTTGCGAGAAAGGGACAGGCGATGCCCCCTCCAGAAACTTTAAAAGCTTATCACTCCGTGATTTATTTACCGGTTTTACTAAGTTTTTCAATTATTGCGTTAATTTTTAGTAGCAGGCAACTAGCCTATTGGGGTGGTACTATTTAACGGTACAATACAGCATTTAGCATTAACTCGGTAGATATCGCATTAACTAACAGTTTGTGAGGACGCGTGCAGTTTCTTGTACCGTCCAGTGCTGGATATGAACCGGCACCGAGTGTGCGCTTCTAACCGCACTATCTGTTCGAGCACCGAGCTTGTTATGGACCATTGGGACTCTGTAGAGGTTGTCTCTATGGATGGTACGAATGAAAATGGATTAGGAATGATTTGGTAATTAAAAATTATACTAGGACTTTGAATTCGATTCCCGCCATGACAGTTATCCTCGTCTCCGTCTGTACCTTTCATCATCATCATTAACAGCCTGAAGACGTCCACTGCTGAACATAGGCCTCCCCCAGAGCACACCACCGTGAGCGGCTGCTCGCCTCCTGCATCCATCGGCTCCCCGCGGCTTTCACCAGGTCGTCGGTCCACCGAGTGGGGGGCCGGCCTACGCTGCGTCTTCCGGTTCGTGGTCGCCACTCTAGAACCTTTCTTCCCCATCGGTTGTCAGTTCTACGAGCGATGTGGCCTGCCCATTGCCACTTCAACTTACTAACTCTAAGAGCTATATCGGTCACTTTAGTCTTCCTGCGGATCTCCTCGTTCCGGAGCTTATCTCGCAGGGAAACACCGAGCATAGCTCGCTCCATAGCTCGCTGCGCGGCTTCGAGCTTACTAATGACGCCAACAGTAAGAGACCATGTCTCAGTTCCATAAGTCATCACTGGCAACACACACTGATTGAAAACTTTCGTTTTCAGGCTCTGCGGTATTTTGGCCGAAAAGAACCCCTTCTGTACCTTTGATAGCTCTTAATTTAGCACTTGTTTGGCTGTGACATATCCAAATACATTGCAGTAGGTATATCTTTGAGTAGCCGCTCAAAGTGGCGCTCTCTGGGGGAGGCCTATGTTCAGCAGTGTATCTATGTTCAGGCTGTTGAACTCATTTTACTATAATAGCCCTTTTCCTCAGTCGCTACAGCTTACAAACATAGCTTCTACAAAACGGAAAATGAAAACGGTCACTGAAGGAAAAGCGCCCACTGTTTTTGAAGCAATACGATCATGAATTTAGGCATTGTATCATTAACCACTGTCGATTGATGCCATAAACTTTTGCTCCACCATAGGCTTTAATTTCCACCCTACTAAAAAGACAACTAGATATACTGACAAACCGTGCTAGATGCATCTATTGAAACTAACACAGAAAGCTGCGGAAGTTTCCAAAAAACTGCAGAACATTCTATAACTCCGTAAAAACTTCTAAAAGGTTGTAAAAGGTTCTAAGTGTCCGTAACAAGTTCTAGAAGGCTGCAAAAGGTTTTTTGAAAACTTTAAAAGGTTCTAGAAGGCTGTAGAAGATTCAAGAAGGTTTCTACAACCTTCTTGAATCTTCTACAGCTTTCTAGAAGCATTGTATCATTAACCACTGTCGATTGATGCCATAAACTTTTCCTCCACCATAGACTTTAATTTCCAACCTACTAAAAAGACAACTAGATATACTGACGAGCCGTGCTAGATGCATCTATTGAAACTAACACAGAAAGCTGCGGAAGTTTCCAAAAAGCTGCAGAACGTACTAGAAGGCTGTAAAAGGTTTTAGAAGGCTGTAAAAGGTTCTAGAAATCTGTAAAGGGTTCTAGAAGTCCGTAAAAACTTATAAAAGGTTGTAAAAGGTTCTAAGTGTCCGTAACAAGTTCTAGAAGGCTGCAAAAGGTTTTTTAAAGGCTTTAAAAGGTTCTAGAAGGCTGTAAAAGGTTCTAGAAGGCTGTAGAAGATTCAAGAAGGTTGTAGAAGCTTACCGACGCTTCGAATATCCGCGACAAGTTGCGTCTCGTTGACATTTCTCGTAAGTGTTGGCAGTTGGGACAGCCCTAGGTATAGTGATGACCGAGCCGTGCCTGCACTACCGTGTGAAGGGTGCACCTATAAGGGTAAATAATGATTGTTTAAATATAAATTACATAAACAAGTCTTCTATAAAATATAATTCTGTGTGAAATATTATTTTGTTTTAAATCTATTTCAAGCATTGTTTTCCAATTCAATTTTGATTATTTTTAATAGTGCAGCGAATGGAACATCATAACGAATAACATAACATCAAAACGTATGAGCTTCTTTGGGTAATTGTTTTCTGATCAGAAATAACGTCGGTTGAGTCACACCAACTTGCGGCCTGAAAATTCTGACACCAGGATTATGCCTACATGAGAAGAAGAAGAAGCTGTGGACTCTCCATCCGGTGACGCTATAAAGGTCGGTACAGATCAACAGCATTAGCCCGGTCAAAAATAAACCTGTGGACTAACGTCATGACTCAAGCTGATGACGATGATGAGTGTAAATATATAAATAAATTAATACCTTTGATTTCTTCCTTTCTAACTTGACGCCGTCGTGGAAAGGCACAGGCGGTAGCTTGGCAACGTCACGCGCCACCATCAGAGATTCGCAGATGGAATGCAAAGACTCTGTAAAAGCAACCGTGCCTTTTACAATGTTGTTTGCAACAAAACCGCGGGGAGCCGATGGATACAGGAGGCAAGCAGCCGCTTAAAGTGGCGCTCTACGCCTATGTTCAGCAGTGGACGTCTTCAGGCTGTTGATGATGATGATGTATGTAGGCGGGGCCGTCGTAGTTAGTGTGCGAGCGCCGATTTGGAGCCGGTTCCCGGGTATCCCGTTTCGCTAATATGTGTGATATATCCGAATATACCTGCTAAGTATCTCTTTTCCGTTCAAGTACTTACCAATCATCACGTCCCTAGTGTTTATAACGACAGCCATATTGTTGAAGAAATTTAGTGTGACCGATCGGAACATAGAAATATCCCGATTCGCTTATATGACTGTAATATATCCGAATATACCTACTAAGTATCTCTTTTCCGTTCAAGTACTTACCGATTATCTTGTCCCTGGTGTGTATAACAATACCCATGTTGTTGAAGAATCTTATGGTGAAACAGAACATATGAAAGTATCCCGATCCACTAACATGAAAGTAATATATCCGAATATACCTGCTCTCTTTTCCGTTCAAGTACTTACCGATCATCTCGTCCCTAGTGTGTATGACGACAGCCATGTTGTTGAAGAACCTTAGTGTGGTGGAGCGGAACATATGGAAGTATCCCGATTCGTTATTGTGAATGTAGTGTATCCTTATGCAGTATAATAACTCCGCTCCGCTTTTTCTTCCAACGCCGAATATCTGAATAAAGAAACGTCTTTTTTATTTTAATATGAACACAAATACACATATGGGGAATAAAGAATCTGAAGTGGCGACCACGAACCGGAAGACGCAGCGTAGGCCGCCCCCCATTTGGTGGACCGACGACCTGGCGAAAACCGCGGGGAGCCGATGGATGCAGGAGGCGAGCAGCCGCTCAAGGTAGCGCGCTTTGGGGGAGGCCTATGTTCAGCAGTGGACGTCTTCAGGCTGATGATGATGATGATGATGATACACATATTGAATGGCATATTTTGTTTTGGCTTATCATTATCATGGCGATGAATTCATAGTTGAATAGTTTTTTTTTTCTGAAAAAACTTGTAATTAAATCAGACTTTTGAATGATTATTCAATGAACTGATGGTACACACAGTGGACGTGGAGCACGCTTGCATATAAAAGTAATAAAATCTTATGTTAGTCATAGTATAATGGCATTAACATGTCTGCCTGTCAGCTAAAGAGGCTGATAGGTAACATGTTCTTTGACGGCTAGGTTAGGTGATAGGATTTTAAGTGTTAAATCTAAAATAAAATTAATTAGTATTTTCTTGTGTGCGTCCGTCTAGGAAATATCTTTTACCTATTTTATATATATATACATATTTATGGAAACTTGTAATTGGCCTTAAGTACTATATTCACATATTTAATCATGTGTTATAGCTGTAAGTTTTCTTAAAATTAATAAATAAAATAAAATAAAATAAAATTAATTACCGTAGAATTAGCGTCCAAAGTGCCTAGTTCAATACATGTGACGTCACGCAACGGCACGCGTTGCACGGACAATATTCGGTCCGATGTCTCATCATAATCCGCTACGTAGTACGCCTCGCTGGTTAAAAGTAATACGCTGTCCATTTCAGTCTCTTGAGGGTCGCCAGTGCTGGAAACAATATCATTATCATCATTAGGAATGGAACACTTTACCAGCGTCTTTGGTTTCCCGATAAGTACAATCTGGAGCTCTTCAAGTCGCGATTGAATAGGTAGGCATGTACCATCGTAGACCGCGTCGTCGCTTTCCATCAGGTAAGATTGCGTTGCGGTCAAATGCTATTTAGTAAAAAAAAAACATCTGGATGACGTCCACTGCTTAACTTGGCTTACCCAATAGAGCGCCACTTTGAGCGGCTCTTGCCTCCTGCATCCAACTGGTTTCCGTGGTTTTGACCAATGGGGTGATCACGGAACTTTGAAATTTCATTCCTAATTGGAAAATTTCCATACTCACTATGCACATAAGCTGCATAATGAAACTGTCAAATCCATACAATTATGTGTTTCTAGCGGTTGCAATTAAGTTACATGATCGCCTAACAGATCATCGGTCCACCTAGTGGAAGGTTTACGTTGCGTCTTCCGGTTCGTGGTCACCACTGGACAACCTTTCTTTCCCATCGGTTGTTAGTTCTACAAGTGATGTGGCCTCACCACTGCCATTGCATCTTGCAATAAGAGCTATCTGTAGCCTATATCGGTGACTTTAGTTCTCCTTATTTGGAAGTTTATCACGCAAGGGAACTCTGAGCATAACCCAACAATATAAATATTATGAAATCGATGTGTCAAACTTGTTAATGCCAAATATTAATAACAATGAATACTTGGAAAAGATTATTATGTTTTCTCATTTCAACTACACTTTCTATAACATTGGAGAGTAAATAAAATATACGCGTGAGTTTACTATGTTTATTAGCTTTATTCATATTTTTTGCCGCCATTTAAAGTTTGACACCTATGATTTGACAGTTCTAGGGATGTGGTACAGATCGATATATAACAACCGATGTCTATTTTTTTCGCAGCCATGTAATCCCGCGGGGTAATTGCGTAAAATTTGCAACAGCAATGCGACAGCAGTAGCAAAGCAACAGCAGTAGCGAAGCATACATGCTCGACACTACTAATGATGTATGACAGCAATCACCGCGAGATTTACGCCTGTCGCAAACCGGTTGCGAGTTAGGTAATTAGGGGGCCGGTGTGCAAATAGGACCACCCCATCTCTTCCTGCGGGTGATTTAAGAACCAGCTGAAGAAATATCTAGGGAATGGGCAGCAGCATTCTCCTCGGTACATGAACATCTCTGCGATCACTAAGCTTGGCAGGTGCCAAGCTTGGTGATTATGGTAAACCCTCCCCTCCCTATAATAAGCGTCCAAAGTAGCCCTTTATGTTCAGCAGTGGATATCTTCCCATTGATGAAGATGATGATGTGTGAAACTTGATTTATACTTCCTAATAAAAATATTTAAAAAAGAAAATACAAAAAATTACTATTACTATAATAATCAATTACTTGAAAGACAATTGTATTCTCATTTCCACTACACTTTCTATAAGATTGGAGAGTAAATAGACGAGTTGTAATACTTACTGGGGGTCCGCGTCGATGAGTCCCCACGATCCTAGCACGGGTTCAGTATCGACGAGCAGTTTCCGACAGTCGTCTATCAAAGACTTCACGTGCTGCGCCATCGATGCCGTGTCTGGAATCGTGTGGCTCTACAATAAAAAAGGAAACCTAAACTAAATTTTTTGTAAAACACCCGACATAAGAAAAGAACGACTACGATCAAACAAAAATATTGAACCAAAATCTGAAAACAAACATAGTTACTTATTTATTCATTATGAAATAAATATAATTAACTTATAATACTTTCATATAAATAAATAAATAACGCCCAACAATTACATAGACATATGTACATAGATCCTGGACCCTAACTAGGACTCCCTGTATCTAGGGACCCAGGAACTACGAAGACCAAGCTCCCAAAACACCCACAAGAACAAGTATTTTAGCTTTTTTGGTTTCTGTGCACAAATAATGCCGCGGGAATCAAACCCGCCATCTCTGGGTTATGAGCCGACCTGCTCAACTACCACGCTACAGAGGCTGTCAATCTACTGTCTCCCTGTAAGAGAAGTTGTTCTCAAAGAAAGTTGAAGTTGAACTCATGTTATGTGCATTAAAATCTATAATCGGGGAATATTCCCCTACGTCTAAAAGAAATACAAAGCCAATGTGCCTTTTTTGGCCATTTGAAGTTATATCTCGTTAAGAAATGTTACTATTCTTTGCAAGAATTTTTTGATGATAAAAATAAAAAGTAAACCTTTCGATCAGTTGAATTGTAAAATTGGTAGATATGTATCTAAATCTCAAGCTATACTTAATTTTAGTAATCCTACCCTCACAATACAATCTTTAGTGCCCAGCTATGTTGTTACCTAATAATATAATTAGGACTTATGTCTAATGTAAGATCAATATGCACATGTGGAAACAGAATAAGTGAATATGAATATGAAGGGCCAATAGTGGGATGTAATGTACAAGATACAAAAACAATGCAAAAGATTTAAGATTTATTTTGAAAGAGAGGTAGCGAGAGAAAGAGAGAGAGAGAGAGGATCTCACCTTGACCATATGAACATCAAGCTTGGTACAGTCCGGGATCATCAAGTGTTCCGGTATTGTCCGAGACTCTCCGGTCATCACGTCGATAGCTACTTGGCGCAGAGCGTCTTTGAACGTGGATAGGTAATATCTGAAACAAGTGGAGGATTTATTTATAACTGGCTGCCTCCCACGGTTTCACCCGCGGATAAAACGTATATTCTGTGTTAATCCAACTTATAAGCTATCTCAGTTCAGTTTTATGTATTAGTTGGAAAGTGTAGCTAGCTTTTCATTAGATCAGTACTTATCTGATTTTGATGTCAAGTCACACAATGGGCATTTCGTACGTCAATAAATAGATGCCAAGATACTGCTGATGCTTTGATGCGTAAGATACAATCCAGATATTAATTTATTAGTATGTCGGTATTGAGTAAGTTTGATTAGAATTTGATTGTAAATAAATAATTTGATGTAAGTAAGTCCACCCAGTCATAGCATAGTCTAAAACTGACCATGCGTTGCTCTCTTACATATTACTAAGTATCTTTTTCTTTCGCACGGTAAATTGTGTGTGTTGCACGCAATTTAAGCTGCCCACGACTTTAAGGGGGAACGTTACACTAGCGCGGCAAATTCAAATTTTCTTGCGTTCTTTTGCCAATAATAGCTTAATTACTCAACGTGATTACATGAAAACTAATTTTGCGGAAATAAATATAATGTATCAATAAATTACAATTAAAAGTATCACCTACTTATCATTGGTTTAGCGACAAATGGCAATAGACTGAAAAACTAAGAAGAAAATTGTTTATTGCCATGTGTCGCTAAACCAATGATATCTAGGAGATAATTTTAATCGTAATTTGCTGATACATTCTATTTATTTCCGCAAAATTAGTTTTCATGTAATCACGTTGAGTAATTAAGCTATTATTGGTAAAAGAACGCAAGAAAATTTGAATTTGCCGCGCTAGTGTAACGTTCCACCTTAAAGAGGCTAGTGTCGTATCGCACCGGGTCATAAATGTAAATAAAAGATCCCTCTTGCACTCAGTAAACTCATCAACTCGCTAAAATGATTTTCTAAACTTATTACATTGTTAAAAGTGAAATCTACCTAGAAGTTAGTTCAGCTCGATTAGTATAGTTTTAGAAATTTATTAATTGAAAATGTACTGTATCAGAAAGGTAGAGCGTATAAAGTTGCAAAAGCATATTATGTTATGGGGAGGAGGTAGCTAAAAAAACTACAAGCAAGTGCTTCAAACTGAATGGTGGCAAGAACTTTGCTCGATTTTGTTGTTTAGCTAAGATACAATAAATCGATAGCTCCAAAACTTCTTTAAAATCAGACAGGCAAGGTAGCTTTTGACCGATGAGCGATGGCAGTATGGTAGTAGCCATACGTTGTGGTTGGAACCACGACTGGATACGATAAGAATTTTGATTATATGGACAAATATATACTAGGTGGTAGGACTTTTCTGCAAAGTTCGTCTAGGTAGGTACCACCGCTTTGCCAGTTATTCTGCCGCCAAGCAGTAGTGTGCAAGCACTACTGTGTTCCGGTTTGAAGGGCATTGTAGCTAGTGAAATTACTGGGCAAATGAGACTTAAGAACTGATCTCACGATGACGTGCGCAGTGCGCAGTGTCACGCGAAACTTTAATTTAGAGTTCCAAGTGACACTGCAATCTGTAATGGGCGGCCGTGACGCTTAACACCAGGCGAACGACTAGCTCGTCACGTCATTCGTTTACATAAAAAAAAATATATATATATCGAAAATTTCAAACAAATTAGATTTTTTATTCTATAAACAAAACAATAATAAATAAATATTTGTGGACATATCACACAGCTCCATCTAGCCCCAAACTAAGCTACGCTTGTACTATGGGAACCATATCATCATCGTCATCATCATCGGTCACCGTTCCTGATGAGCATCTGCAACATGAGGGAGGATGATGACGCGTTGCCTACTGTTTAGGAGGGTGCTATTACAAAATTATGCGTAGTTGCAAGGTTTTCGTCGTCAATATTTGATGCATAGCTTTAATGTCTATACTTAGCCATTAGATGAAAAATGCCCTTCATTTCATCTTTTTCGACAATGACAGCGAATTTTAGGTAATTTACCTATTGATTTAGTAATCATCATTCTCTTGGTGTTCGTTTTGGCAAAAACACACAGAGACCCGATTTAAGAGCTCTAATTTGCAAATTTTGTGAAACGTAAGTCTCCAAACTAAATTATACTCCACTAAATCACCTACTTCCATTATGTAAGAACAGATTTATGATTCTTACCTTTCAAGTAAAAAACAAAACATTAAAATAAATTTGATTTTTAATCAAAATGGCTTCTACAAAAGTTCTAATAACTCCGAGTTTTATGTTACATCGACAAATAAAATTGTTACCAAAATAAAGATCATCATTTTTCTAAACTACTACAAATTATTTCATAATTTGAAATCAATGCTCTTATTTATATATCAACAAATTAAACTAGATATATTTGGTCAAACCGACGGGCGCTGCGAGCTCGGTACCGCGCGCGCGGTACTGATGTCGCCAAAATGTAAAAGCCCCCTTATGGAACGACGATATAACTCAAAGACCGAAGATGGTCATTCCGTATTTTATAAGTGCAAGGCAGGAATGATCGTATTAAGCGGGTAGTGTCGGACTTCCATTTTGTAAAACGCGTAGGTGAATTGACGATGGCGAGGCGTCTTGGTGATGGCAGAAGATTTGAATGTACCGAGGAGAATGCTGCTATTCATTCCCTGGATATTCCCTTAGCCGCCTCTTACGGAACCCACAAGAAGAGAAGGAGCGGTCCTCTTCTCAGACCAAAACGGCTATACGGCAAAATCGAGCAAAGTCAGCATCTTTCCAAAAACTAACCTCCCCACTCCATAAGCCACTTCGGCCATAGCGAATTCCCTAGTTAAACCATGTCCAAAATAACTGGGCATCATATCAACTGCTCTCTCACTTTCCATATTATAATACAACAGTAATGTGGCTGTTTTTATATCCGTCCAAAGGCTGTCGAATTCGGCCACAGTCCTCATGTTAGGAGATTGTCCGAGAGCTATATCTATTGCGAACTGGGTGATGGCATCTTTGAAATGGTGTACGAGGAATCTACGGCGAGAAATATACTCTGCTGTAGATTGGCAAGGATGTTTTTTGATTGGCAAAGCAAGGGCGTACGAAATATATATTTTAAAAAAATTGGCTTTATCCATATGGAGACAATTTGACTAAAACTGTAAAACAATGATTTATTACGTAAAACCCAGTATAACCCCGTTGGTTTGGGACGCTACGTGTGTGGACACCCTTGCGCCGTCACATCTTCCCGGAACACAAAATAAGGCTGGTGCGGCGGCGGATTCTGCTGAGCAACTATTAAAAAGCCGCAAATACAGTAACCTTGATAGCGGTTTTATATTTGCGCCTTTTGGGGTTGAGACGCTTGGGCCTTGGGGACCAAGTGCTCACCAAATTTTCAAAGACCTTTCCAAACGTCTGGTCGAGGCAACACGTGACCAAAATGCTGGCCTCTACTTCGGCCAAAGGTTGAGCATTGCCATTCAACGTGGCAATGCTGCCAGCATATTGGGCACGTTGCCTACTGGTAGTGGTTTGTTAGATTAGGTTTTTGTTTTTATATTATTTAGCTTATTAGGATAGTTTTGTATTATATTGTTAATTTTATAGCACTAGTGTGGTGGTAGTTTAGACTTTTGTTTATTAAATGTAAAACTGTATCAGCAAAAACTGCTGTTTACAATGTCATTTTTTTTAAATTGTTTATAGTCAAAGCATTTGACCACTGTCTCGCCTGATGGAAAGTGATGATACAGTCTACGATGGTGCATGCTTGCCTAGAAGATATCTGTTAACTCTCGACTTGAAGACTCCCAGATCACAGTTAGCTGGAAACAAGGACGCCGGCATGGTGTTCTCATTGTCTGTCATACATAGTTGAACATTGTATTTCTACGGTTTTAAAAATATAATACTGTACTTACTAAATTACAATTTGAGGTGTTTCAATATTACCTGTTAGCAGAGTTGACTCCATCTTTCATCATTCCAGTGAATTTGCGTTCGCCTGTCCTTGTGTAGTCACCCTAAAATAAAATGGTTACTAATTTTTGGTTTTAGTGTACTTTCTATCATGTTAAAACAGACTCTTAAATTATCTAATACACGTCTGCACTAAAGTTTGACAACGCTTACGTTCGCACTTAGGGAATACAAGTCTTGCGTTGTAGTAGGTACGTCATAGAGGGATAAGTGCTAACTTAGGAGCTGTCCAACATTATGCAGACGGGCATCAGCCTTATATATCTTGCTAAAAGACTCTAAATGGTCTAATGCCCATTTTTACCAACAACCCCTCAAGCACTTCCTTATACGAGGGATCAGCCATTTTAGTGTTGAATAGCAGTACTATTTAAAGCAGCGCCATCTATGACTCTCCGGTATACGAGCAAAAAAATCGTTTATTGTATGGGAGTCTACTTAAATATTTATTGTATTCTGTTTTTTAGTATTTGTTGTTATAGCGGCAACAGAAATACATAATCTGTGAAAATTTCAATGTCTATCTCGGTTCATGAGATACAGCCTGGTGACAGTCGGACAGACAGCGGAGCCTTAGTAATAGGGTCCGTTTTGACCCTTTGGGTACGGAAGTCTAAAAATTATAAGTAATTGAATATACCTATATAAAAATAATAAAAATAAAAGTAATAATAATATTTGAATACTTTAAAAAAATATATAAGTACAATTGTTTACTACACGTTTAAATATAGTTATAATTTAATCAATGAATTTATTTCTGAACACACTGAGTTGCAAGCGCCCTTACAGGGTTCATGTACCTACTTAAGCTAGTTTTTTTTTTTTTTCTCTTATATTTTGGCTCCACACATAGTGTATTTAGCCAGTGTCAAGTATTGTAATTTTTCACAATGATAGAATATTTCACGTAAAGCCAAGTCTTAGTCACAGTCTGCGTAGTCATAGTCCAGTCTAAGTCAGGTAGTCTCAGTCCAGTCTAAATCATGCCCTAGTAAAGTGAAGGCAACTTTACTAGAAGCTTCTATAGAATTTTGGAAGCAACACGAAAAACCACGTTTCACCACATTATATCACTTGCCCACACTCATGCTCGTAATTCAGCACTTAATGCGTAAAACGCCACCGACTTTAAACATTAACACTGGAAAAAGCACGAGTTTTGAAAAATAATACAATGCATCGACGTGAACTTTTCCGCGTTCCCGCCAAAAAACTCGTTAAGCTAGTTATCAAGACCTAACATATTTTTATTTTTTTTTAAGTTATGAGCGACAAACAAGCATACGGCCCGCCTGATGGAAAGCGGTAACCGTAGCCTATGGACGTCTGCAACACTAGGGGCGTTGTCGACGCGTTACCAGCTCAGTAAGGCTTTTTTTGATACCCTTTTTAAAAGACTGCGAAGACTAATGTATTATTATATAATTGTACATGAATGCAAATAAATGAATATGAATACCTTCAGCGCCTTAGTTCCAGCATACTGCCGTGAAATCATGTCTCCATTGTCAGCCCACATCGTTAGGAACGCCTGACGTAATTCCATAGGTAAACCTGCACCCGGTGTTGCCAGCCCTAGCCGGCAGAGTTGTAGTTCCAACACGTACTTGGCTATCGCTGTCTGTGGGATTACGGAACGTTTCAATAAACAATAGTACATTACTGCAGCGGCCGGCAATAGAGACATTGATGGACGTACGTGTAAATGTGGGCCGAGGCGAAGCCAAGGCACACATACGTAAGTCCATCAATGCCTAGTTGTGGTCAAGGCTTGTATAGTACTTTTCTCAAATATTGCGCGGATGGATAAAGAATTTTTTAGTTGAAAATAATTTTTGCGACCATAGAGTATTACTTTTTTCCAATAAACAGCTTTCTATTTGCAAGCCAGTTCGAAATTTTAATAAAACCTTCGCTAAGTTACCTCCTTGGTTGCCATGTTTCGGAGTAAAAGATCGATCCATTTTTAAATTACACGACATATCGCCGCTTGTTTGGCTAAGTGACGTATCTGACATTTTTTCTTCAAATACGTTGATTAGACAGTTCGACGCGTCTTTGAAAGTAGATAAAAGCTACATTTAAAATTTCAGATACGTCACTTAGTCAAACAAGCGACGATATATGAGTTTTGTATGTAATTTATTTGGCCGCTAAACGACAACAGATATGGATTTTCATACAACTTGTGCGGCCGCTGCTCGCCAGTACAGCAAGTTCGATTTATCCCGAAGAAGGTTGTCAAAATAATACTCACCTTTCCAAGCATGTTTGAGAAAAATAAACAAATGAACAATGGATTCTTTTATGTAAACGAATGACGTGACGAGCTAGTCGTTCGACTGATGTTAACGCATTCGCGTCCTCTCCCCGTTCATAGAGCTCATACCCCATGCCGCCATACATTTCACCAGACCCGAGCGCGCGGGTCCTCGGCATCACAGGGGCGCCAGAGTGAGCCCACGAGGGTTCGCGGAATATAGTATGCGCTCGAAATATAAAATACGCTTTTACGCGCAAATACGTCGTAAATATGTGTAATTATAAAGATGAATACTTTGCCTAAAGTTCCGAAAAAAAAACTAATTTTATTACAGTGTATTTACGATGAAACCCATACTTTTAATATGAACCCTCCAGGTCCTCAGGCCCGCGATTGCGGAAAAGGTGAACCCTCCTAGAGGGTCCCCGGCACTGAATGGGTTAAACGTAACGGTTGCATAAAACAGATTGCAGTATCACTCGGAACTCTAAACTAATATAGTTTTGCGTGACACTGCACTGCGCACGTCATCCTGAGACTTCCCACAGTCTAGTAATAAGATTACTTAGACTGTGCGAATGCAATAATTGAAAAAATAAGTAAAATCGGTAAATAAATCACGGAGGGATAAGCTTTTAAATTTTCTGAAGCATCGCCTGTTCCTTTCTCGCAAACCAGAGATCGTGTGGAGCTTCCTACACAGTTACTATGAAAACACACGTTGTGACGTTACATGCCAAAGAGATTGCAAAGCTACCACAGCTTAGTAATGAGGTACTATAAAGGACTAAGAACTGACGTCACTGCATGTTTGAGCTGCCTCTTTCTATTCCTGCTGTCCTAGCACGGACGGTAGACAAGATTTTCTTTCCCCGTTTTATGTCACTTTCTTCATGCTTACTTGGGAGTAAACAGGGGGAAAGACAATTTTGTCTACCGTCCGTGCTAGGGCAGCAGTACTTTAAAATGCTTGTAACCGTTATTTTTTTGAGGTATTTCATTTTTGTTTTCACGACTGTTTATTTTTTGAGAAATATTATTGATTTATGCAATAAAAACATAGCAGGCCTATATGGAATTTTGTGGTCGATTCAGTTGTAGAAAATTTTCAAAATGGCGGATCTATGGGTTTTGAAAACGAAAAAAAATGTCGTTCAGTTTTAAGCTATGCAAAGGTAGACTCGCGAGCTCACAGAGCCATAAGCGATAAATTTTGGAACTGACCTGAACAACATTAGTCCTATCTAGACAGTCGATACAGTTCACCCTGAAGACGCCGTTCTGCGAACAGATGAGCCCCCTGTCATCACGCCAACAGAACCTCATCTCAGCGATGATATCGGCCACAGCGTTGATGAGGATGCTCACGTTTTCATAGTGCATGCCTCGGCTGTATGATAAAAATGATACAACTTCATGCATGTTAATAGAAAGAAAGAAACACTTTAGTATAAATGAAAGTCACCATATATACCAGTATAATCATACGTTACCATATATACCCCTTTTTAAACTTTCGCGACTTTATAATACCATACATACTAGTATAAGTGTAAGCTACCATACATACCAGCTGAGTGGCGACCATGAACCGGAAGACGCAGCGTAAGCCAGCCCCCCACTCGGTGGACCGGCGATCTGGTGAAAGCCGCGGGGAGCCGATGGATGCAGGAGGCGAGCAGCCACTCAAGGTGGCGCGCTCTGGGGGAGGCCTATGTTCAGCAGTGGACGTGTTCAGACTGTTGATGATGATGATACATACCAGTGAAGTGTAAGCCACCATACATACCAGTATAAGCGTACATTACCATACATGCCGGTATAAGTGTAAGCAACCATCCATACCAGTACAAGAGTACGCCACCACGCATACCAGTATAAGTGTAAGAAACCATACATACCAGTATAAGTGTAAGCAACCATACATAACAGTATAAGTGTACGCAACCACACATACTAGTAATAAGCATACATTACCTTACATACAAGTATAAGCCAACATTACCATACATACCAGTATAAGTGTAAGCAACCACACATACCAGTATAAGCATACATTACCATAAATACCAATATAAGCCAACATTACCATACATACCAGCATGCTTAAATGTACGGCACCACACATACCAGTATAAGTGAAAGCGACCATACATACCAGTATTCGTGGAAGTCAAAGGTTGCATACACAATGTCCTGGCTATTATACTTGAGTACATGAGCGCCGTAAGCCTCCCATATGATTCGCTCTCTCCCCTGTTGGTCCACTAAGTTCACGATGCACACTTGCTTGTACAGAGATAATTCTTCACTGAAATGTTCCTTGAATGCTGTATGGGAACTTTCTTCATCTGAAAATAGTATTATAAGGATGTGAGACTATATATTTCTAAAACCATGTCGTTTAGTGTAACATTCTTTAAATTCCAGGAAAAATAAGTCTTTTTTATAACTTATTTTTTTGTATTTTGTTTTCAAATGGGATCCATTAAGTACATGTACATACCTCTATCAAGTCGTGGCGGAGGTCTGAATTTCATTTCTGGCTGACTCCAGAATATTGGTACTGAACCGCGTACCTGAAAAATTTGCAATCATAATCATAACTAATATTGCTGATTTTCTATGGTTCCAAAAGTTTCTTGAGCACAGCCTTTCATCGATTTTCGATGATGAAATTCTCGATAACAATTTTCAAGTAGCATTACTTGAAAATTGTTATCGAGAATTTCATCGCTTTACCAAACAACACCATTTCATTTTCAAACGACATCAAAAAGGAGGAGCTCAATTCAGTTGTTTTTTAATGTTACCTCAGAATTCCGACATCTATAAACACACTTGGATTTTTTAAAAGGGGTTTCAATATTTTGGCATAATAACGGTCCGCCATCTTGTTTTTTCTTAAAAATAGCGGCCAGTCATAAAAGCTATATCAATCGATAGCTGACACTAATACAAACAAGGTTTGTATAAGACAAAATGTTCTCGAACGTCACGTTTCCAAAATATGCGCTTTTAAAGTTATACTGGTGGCGCCGCTGGTTGATTGACGTGGAACTTAATTGAAGGAATGGGAAGAGAGAAGGGAAAAAGGAAAAAGGATGAATGGATAGAACGGCAATAGAAGGGAGGCTTCTTTGCCTTCCTTCGCCAGCCGATCCATGATCCTGGCCACTAGGTTAATTATTTATATCTTCTCATGGCTGCATATACAAAAGAACTAACCAAATTGGATACTCGTATTACCTGCACGAAGGAAGCTCTATGGATGCTATCTGAACAAATGATGGAGACAATCTGCTCACTCTCCACATAGTTGGCAACTTTACCGCTCGGTTCGATGCCTCGCCTATTGTATCTGTAAGTATAGAAAATTACGAATGCTTTAGAGGATGTGCTCACTAGGTGGTAGGACTTTTTTGCACAGTTCGTCTAGGTAGGTACCACCGCTTTGCCAGTTATTCAGCCGCCAAGCAGTAGTGTGCAAGCACTACTGTGTTTCGGTTTGAAGGGCATTGTAGCTAGTGAAATTCTGGGCAAATCAGACTCTATGATCTGATCACGTGCCCCAGGACGTGACTCAGGATGACGTGCGCAGTGCAGCGTCACGCAAAACTATATTAATTTAGAGTTCCGAGTGATACTGCAATCTGTTATGGACAGCCGGGACGCTTAACATCAGGCAAACGACAAGCTCGTCACGTCATTCATTTACATAATAAAAAAGAGGAGGGGTCCCCAATGTGGTTGTATTTTTTTCTAACTTGTTTTGTTTCCGTTATTTATAAACCTATCTGGAAATTCTTTACTTGAAACAATATATACTGGGTGGCGCAAAAGTAAAGACCCTATTTGGTTCAGCTATAACATTTTTTCTAAATTAGAAAACTAGATTTAGGTTTTTTTAAATGTATATTTGTGCCATTAAATTTCGTACCATTAGGATTTAAAGATGATGTCTTTTAAATGGTGACCTCCAGAGTTGATACACATTTGAGCCCTATTTATGACATTTTGCAAGATGATTTTCCTTCAAAATTGGTTATGAGTGACGAAGCGCATTTCCATCTCTCAGGGCATGTCAATAAGCAGAATACTCGGTTCTGGGGCACTGATAATCCGCGCATTATTCAAGAAACACCTCTACACCCACTAAAAGTTACTGTATGGTGTGGCATCTGTGTTGACAGAGTGATCGGACCCTATTTTTTCGAAGACGCTGGAGGCAATGCGATAACTGTCACTGGAGAACGCTACAGAACCATGTTACGTGAGTTTTTGATACCCAGTTTGGACGAATTGGGGCTGGAGCACATCTGGTTTCAACAAGACGGCGCTACGGCACACACAGCGCGCGACACTATGGACTTAGTGAGGGACGCTTTTCCAAGCCGAGTTATCTCTCGTTTTGGCGATTTGCCTTGGCCTGCAAGATCACCCGATCTGACCAGTCCAGACTTCTTTCTTTGGGGTTTTTTGAAATCTCGGGTGTATGTGAACAAGCCACAGACTCTCGCAGCTCTAAAAGAAAACATTCGTCAAGAAATAACGAACATATCGCAGGAAGTGTTACGGCAAGTTATGCAAAATGTCATAAATAGGGCTCAAATGTGTATCAACTCTGGAGGTCACCATTTAAAAGACATCATCTTTAAATCCTAATGGTACGAAATTTAATGGCACAAATATACATTTAAAAAAACCTAAATCTAGTTTTCTAATTTAGAAAAAATGTTATAGCTGAACCAAATAGGGTCTTTACTTTTGCGCCACCCAGTACTTTCAGATGTGATCAAAATCTATTCAGTAGTTTGGTTTTAAAGCAAAATAACTGGAAAAAATGTCATCCAAGTACTTGCAGTATGAAATTCGAGAGGCGATTAAAGACGTTTTAAGACAGGATTTTTATTGTGACTGAGCGATCATGTAACTCGATTGCAACCGATAGGAACACAAATTTGTATGAATTTGACAGTTTCAATACGCAGATTATGTGCATAGTTACTGTGGAAATTTTCAAAATAGTAAATAAATTTGGCTTGCTTGCTCAGTCCTATATTTTTGATGAGTTCAGAGTGGCACTGCAACTGACATGGCCAGCCGTGACGCTTAACACCAGGAACACAACTAGCTCATCACGTCATTCGCCTACATGAAAAAGTTACGCAGTATGATAGAGATCAGTGTTGCAAAGAGCAACATATTATAAATTTTTAACCCCAAGTTTCTAAAGTTTTATTAAAAGTTTGATAAAAATTAAGACTTGACTTATTTTAATTTTGTATAAAATGAGCTATATAAAGTACACTTTTTTAAAATGTTTGGCAAAGTTAGGCTAAATATGTACTCCAGATAGAAGCCAGAATGCAAAAAAAAAATTAAACGCCTTTGACAGGAAGTTTTTGAATGGTAGTCAATGGCACAAATTATAAGGCTTCACACGCCGATTATCATTTAGCCATTGTTTTTTAACAATAACATGAGAAAGACTGGATATTTTTTATGGGCTCTAGTCTCAAAATAGGTTTCAAATTCCGGCACCTCCTAAAAAATTATATACTGTCAATTGATGCCTCTCACCTAGTCCCAGCCTGGTATCTAGACCGCCTGGATATGATCCCCAGAGTGAATGTCTCGTCACAGCTGCTGGATGTGGACAGTGACTCCGTATTCAGAGGGTTGCATTCCGTCGGTAGGACAGCGATCTGGGATAGATGCACGAACCCTTGGATGATAGGTAGGACCCACTCGTCGCAATCCGGACTCTGGAAGTGTGTGGAACTTGTGTGAATTTTAGCATATACAAGGTGAGTTTGAATTGGTATGATATCCCGAAAGGTCTTGGGACCATGCATGATAGCCCACAGTTGTGAGAGCCTTACTTGAAAGTGCATGTTTCAAAACCTCCATACTAAAAAATCAATTCACTCACAAAATTGCATGTGCGATCGCTAAGAGAGTTAACAAGATACTATGAATTCATTTCTAAACACAGGTCGTTAAACTCATTTAAGTGCATTCGGTCAAGGACGAAGTTCAACCACCCAGCAGCGCTAGGGCTATCTTCGAATGTAAACATTACATGGCATTTCTTCAATGAAAAACTATTAATTTCAAAAAGTCGTAGAAGAAATTTACTCATTTCATTGTCCTTGGGGGAGTAGATTTACCCCCTTTCGGGATAATATTTAATTTGTAAGGTATCTTTTTTAGACTGTGATGTCTCAGGATGACATGCGCAGTGCGCATTGTCACGCGAAACTAATTTAGATTTCCGAGCGACACTGCAATCTGTAATGGGCGGCCGTGACGCTTAACACCAGGCGAACGACTAGCTCGTCGCGTCATTCGTTAACATAAAAAAGTACCTTAAAACGCATGTAAGTAAATATTTGAGATAAAAGTATAAATAATTTAGTCAAATTATGAATAATTATAATATAAAATCTGGAATCTGGAGTTCCTTGCGACACGACTTGCGTGCTCTTAGTACTTCACGTATTGAGGCCGCAATTGAGCGGAACCAAGGCTCTAAAGTGTTCGCAAAGGATTCGTCTATTGGGCAACACCAAATGACAAAACTGAAGACCGAAAATGGTAGCGTCATTTCATCCAAGCCTGAGATTCTGAGAGAGATCGAGAACTTCTATGGACAGTTATACACCTCGACACGTAAGCCCGCTACTAACACAGCTCAGGACATCAGAGCCAAGTTAGTCCGACACTATACCGAAGATATCCCGGACGTCAGCCTGTACGAGATTAGAATGGCCCTCAAACAGCTTAAAAACAACAAGGCACCAGGTGAAGATGGAATTACGACCGAACTTCTGAGAGCGGGTGGTAGACCGGTACTTTTAGTCCTCCAGAAGTTATTTAATTCTGTCATCCTTGAAGGTACAACGCCAGAGGCATGGCACAAGAGCGTGGTGGTGCTCTTCTTCAAAAAAGGCGATAACACCTTATTGAAGAACTATAGGCCCATCTCGCTCTTGAGTCATGTGTATAAGCTGTTTTCGAGAGTCATTACGAATCGTCTCGCACGCAGGTTTGATGAATTCCAGCCTCCCGAACAAGCCGGTTTCCGAAAAGGCTTTAGCACCATAGACCACATCCATACGCTGCACCAGATTATACAGAAGACCGAAGAGTATAATCGGCCGTTATGCCTAGCGTTTGTGGACTATGAGAAAGCCTTCGATTCAATCGAGACTTGGGCGGTGCTGCAGTCCTTGCAGCGATGCCAAATTGACTATAGGTATATCGAAGTTTTGAAGTGTTTGTACAGTAAGGCCACTATGTCAGTCCGACTACAGGACCAGAGTACGGAACAAATTCCATTGCAAAGAGGCGTGAGACAGGGACACGTTATTTCTCCGAAACTGTTCACAAACGCATTGGAGGATGTTTTCAAGCTCTTGGAGTGGAAAAGATCTGGCATCAACATAAATGGCGAGTACATCACTAACCTTCGTTTTGCCGATGATATAGTCATAATGGCGGAATCGCTCGAGGACCTTAGCACCATGCTCAACGACCTCAGTAGAGTCTCCCAGCAGGTTGGTCTTAAGATGAATATGGACAAGACAAAGATCATGTCTAATGCTCATGTTCCACCTATACCGGTAATTGATGGGAACGATACTCTCGAAGTTGTCGACAAGTATGTCTACCTAGGACAGATTGTCCAATTAGGTAGGTCCAACTTCGACAAAGAGGTGGCGCGAAGAATCCAACTCGGCTGGGCAGCGTTCGGGAAGCTTCGTCCTATCTTTTCGTCCAAAATACCGCAGAGCCTGAAAACGAAAGTTTTCAATCAGTGTGTGTTGCCAGTGATGACTTATGGAACTGAGACATGGTCTCTTACTGTTGGCCTCATTAGTAAGCTCAAAGTCGCGCAGCGAGCTATGGAGCGAGCTATGCTCGGTGTTTCCCTGCGAGATAAGCTCCGGAACGAGGAGATCCGCAGGAGAACTAAAGTGACCGATATAGCTCTTAGAGTTAGTAAGTTGAAGTGGCAATGGGCAGGTCACATCGCTCGTAGAACTGACAACCGATGGGGAAGAAAGGTTCTCGAGTGGCGACCGGCGACCACGAACCGGAAGACGCAGCGTAGGCCGGCCCCCCACTCGGTGGACCGACGACCTGGTGAAAGCCACGGGGAGCCGATGGATGCAGGAGGCGAGCAGCCGCTCAAGGTGGCGTGCTCTGGGGGAGGCCTATGTTCAGCAGTGGACGTCTTCAGGCTGTTAATGATGATGATGATGATGATGATAATATAAATTAATATTTACAAAAATATCAACAAATATACTTACTAATACCTACTTAAAATAAATTAAATTTAAACACATCATTTTTGACACATTATAAAATTTAAAAATTCATTCACCGAATAATTGCATTTGTCCAACAACCTTATCATCATTCGAAATATTTGTATTTTCAAGTACCTACTAAGTGATAAGTTTGTAAATAGGATTTAGGAGGAAACATGAATCAGAGGAGGGAATAGAAATAAATTATCTTAATTACCTACTTGCATGTATTATCAGTTTACATGGAAAACCACAATATACTATTTTTGCTTATAATGAGTAGCTTATAAACAGATTCATTGCAAGTAACAATTTGCAATTGTAACATACTATATTTCAAAATGTTAACATACAATGCACTAAGTCACATTCATGCAAGACTTTATTGGGGAAGAACCTATCGAATGCCGGATTAGGGACCATGTTGTATGGAATATGTGACCGATTGTTGTCTGCTAAGTGGTGAAACTGCTAAGTGGTCTAGACCACTTAGCAGTTTCACTTGCATCAATATAAATATCAAATGTGTGGAGTATTCCATGCTATTGCCAAAACGAATCCTATCATATCATGAATGCAAAAATTTGTTTCTGTGTATGTATTTTTATGTATGTGTGACAGGGAATGGGTTCGATTAAATTAGGTCTGTAGATACTTTAGGTCAAGGAGTAACATATTAGATACTTTCTATCCGGGCAAATGGAATGTTTCCTGTGATGTACACATAAACCGCAGATGCGTAGTATATATGCAATATTATATATTCGTAACTTTTAATAGTAATCTGTTGCCTCTATCTCTTTATCTGAAAGACTTGAACATAGGAGAAGGACAGGGTATTTTATTTATTACGGGTATTTTGTTAAGATTGATTGTCATCAACAGGTTCATAACCAATGGTAGCAGCTAGTTGAATATAAATTACTCACCCCTAATGCAATGATGTCTTTTAACATATGTCGATTCCAAAAGAACCGATCATCAACATGTTTCCACCATCTCGTAATATCTGTCACGGCTTTCCCTGTACCTTCTTCGGACTCTAGCGTCTTCTCGATTTCATACTGCCGTTGGAGACTGTTAGTTATATCTAGGGTGCGAGAATAGTAGAAGCTGTCAGAGTCATCAAATATTTTGTGCAGCTCATCCGAGAGGCGTTTTTCGAAACGCTCCGCCATTTTTGGGTCTCGTTGCTTCTTTACAGTCTGCTTTACCTGTTAAAATGTTGGGGTTGATTTTAGCATATATTGCAACAATATGTTTAATCTGACAGTTCTAAAAACATTGTCGTCCTTGTCATTTTGATCTTATATGAAAAGGAGAGGAAGAATTTTAGAGATGTAAAATTTAATTTAGTTTAAGAAAATGCATAACATGATCAACTGTTACAAATTGTTATTATGAAAACATATTTAATTTAATAAAACAAAAATATGGTTAATTTTATATTTTGTTATATTTATAACTTCCAAGATTTTCATTATGAAATGACAAGTGTTAAAGTAGGTACCTACCTATTCAATGTAAAATTCATGTTTAGAATATGATTCAGCTGGAGCTTAACAAACATTGATAGTGATTAGTTATCAATTGTATTGTAACAATAATGGGAAAACATGTTGCCAAGCTATATAGATATTATAAAAGATGAGTGGTACCAGTGTAGGCTTCCCAGTGGATTCAGATGGACTCTACATTTCTTAGATTTTATTACAGTATGGTATAATATGTTGTACAGTACTTAGCTTAGTTTATATATTCATTACCTGAGTAGCAGCCTGCTGTGTCGTCGTCTTAATAGTATTACTAACGTTTTTAACAGCCCCAACAGTTTTGTTCAAAAATGCTGAATTCTCAAAAAGCCGAGCACCCATTTTCTTATTTATAGATTTGTTCACACTTGCCACTGAACTGGACGAGCCATGCTTCGTGCACGGACACAGTTCCACCTCCTGGTTCGTAGCTCCCATGTTCAAAAATGATATTGATTTGATTTTATATATTGTGTGATGGAAATATATATTTCCCACTGGTACACTTTCTTTTATGATCATAAGGCGTGGTTCGAAAATATTGGAATGCTCTACTTTGCCTATTATACCCTCTGTAATGCCTAAACATTCTATATCTTCGATGTCTGAAAGGTCCCATGCTGAAACAAAGAAACTTTATTGAAAATAAAATTAGGATCAATAAATATATAAAATGTATTACCAGCTATTAGATGATTCAAGAGTATAAATAACATTCATACGTAAAGGTAATTAGCTAAACCCAAAGTAAAATTCAAAATTTAGGTCGATTATGAATCAAACATGAGGAAAACACTCTTAAAAGAAACGTACCTGATCGCACTGAAAAAGCTCCTGTTAATCGGTTCCACCACAAACTGGATTCGTTTCTAACGAATATATAGTACGACTCCGATCTAAACAATTCCATTGTGATGAATTTAATTTGTATTTTCACTGGGTTTTATTTAAGTTTCATTGTGTTTTTTGTATTGTTATTGTAATTTTAATAATTTATGAATTTGACGCCTTTGAAATAGATTGACAGTGACTGACAGTGCCACATTCTGATTTCTGTGATTTTGACCACAGACTACTAAGGGATACTACGTATATTTTGACTGAATCCACAAGGACTCATTTAAAAAGATTCTGATTTTATTGCATCTAACCACAGATTAGAGAAAAAAACAAAGTGCATCTAACATATAGCGGGTTCCACTTGAACAAAATTATTGTTATTTTCGTTTTTTTCGTTCACATTGACTGGAACGATCATATGTGATATGGCCTTGTCTGGGTAAAAAGTGGCACAATTTCGTAGCGTTCTTAGCGTTTTTAGCAGCTACTGGAACCCACACATAGAGAGAAATAGAGAAGCTCCACCCGTGCATTAAAGAAGATGGGTATAGAGTAGCCTACAATGTCACACATGGGACAATCCTACAATTTTCGTTTAATTTCTACTTGGATCTTCTTAAATTAAGGTTAAAAGAGAATTTAAAGAAGAATCCTAGCCACATTATGCTATGATTATGTACTCTAAAATGAAATTTCTATTCTTTCCCTGCCTCAGTGAAGTGCACTCGATACAATAATTCTAAAATCGGAATTTACCGGTTTTAGATTTAGCATGGTGCGCGTTGACCTTAACCGGATGCAGCAGTGCAGCACCTTTGCCGCGTTTTTGTCATTTCACGACATTTCTTATGTTGGCATGACGTGCAAATAATCCAATTTCCGGCTACATAAAACGCCTCATTTATGGGAATTCTGGCGTAATTTAGAACTCTCCTTTGATTTTTCTAGCGAAATGGATTGGCAATTAACATGCCGAGTGTGTTTAGAGAGCGGTGATATGGTTTCCCTCTTCGATTGGGACGAAAATAACGAACAACTTGGTGACAAGTACGCATTCTGTTGCGGCGTCGAGGTACGTAAAAATTACTAAATCAAAATGGTTGCGATGGCCACCCTAATTTTTACCTACAATAATGTTGCTATATAGTTTATTTGTGGCGAAATAAGATTTTTTGCTGACATCCCCAAGTTTTGTTTACCAAGAAATGCATGTTATTATTAGAAATCATTATTATAATCTTGATTTTAGGTGTCGAAAAATGACGCGTTGCCTACATTGATCTGCTTGAATTGCGTAGACAGGCTCACTTTGGCCTACCAATTCAAACAGCAATGTATCACCTCAAACGAGACTTTGAAAGAATGTCTGGAAGAGTTCAAGAAAACATCGGCAGGCATTGCATCTACTTCCAAAAATTGTAAGTATTCATCAACCTTGTCAATCAAAGAAGATTATGTGTCTTTTAAATCATGAATTTCAATAAATATTACCATCAAAATGTATGTCAATAATAAAAAAGGTAACATAACCTAAACTCAATTTCAATGATTTTATGGCCAACAGCTTCAAAAGAGACGGAAACAATCACCATAAAGCAAGAGAATGGAATGCTCCTCCAATATGAGCTGCCCGTTGAGCATGACCCTGCGGGCCAGTGGACAAGGACCCTCCTTAGAACTCCCAGCAGCTCGGTGGTGACTAAAGCACCTGGGCCGAGGAAGAGAGGCCGACCTCGGAAGTATCCTAATGAGCAAGGACAGATGGGTAAGGAGAAAATTTTCTGCAATGTTACATAGCAGAAATCACAACTAAAAGTATTAAGTACAACAAAGTAAATGTAGCACAACATAATTTGTTCAGGGTTGTGCACATTAAAGCTGCGGCCACACCGGCGCGTCAAGTAGCGTCAGTGTCAATATCGGCCTTTCGGTATCCATCGCTGCCCGTGTTCGTTAAAGGCTGCGCCGCGATCCCCGCGAGCAGCGATGGGTACCAAATAGTTTCACGTCTCTGACGCTACCACCTCGCAGTCGCGCCGGTGGGGCTGAAGCTTTATGAGTATAGAAATCTATGTATGTATCGGTGACTAGGTGCAGAATAAGTTAACCTTTCATCATCATCATCATCATCATCATCATCATCAGTCTGAAGACGTCCACTACTGTACATAGGCCACCCTCAAAGAGCGCCACTTTGAGTGGCTACGGTGACCTGTTCCCATCAGGAGAGCCGTATGCTTGTATGCTACCTACAGCATAAAAAAAAACGAGTTATCAGATTTTTATAAAATAAAATGTAAATTATGATAGTGCATAATTAACATGAAATGTTTGATTGCAGTGGTGTCTCCGTATAATCGAAAGAAGATAAAGCAATCCCAGAAAGAGCAACAATCGCTAACCTCCTTGTTGGGTGATACCTCCTTTGACATCAAGGAAGAGCCTGCTGATGACGATGATGTCTCACCATTTGGTGATGGTAGTACATTTTTTATTGTGTGTAGCAAAGTTGTAAAGCGAGCAATGTTTGCTGCAGTTATTCCGCAACCCACTTTTAATAATTTGTGCTATTTATAACTGAGAAATACTGTGTTTTGGGTATGTTAAGCTGTCAGTCCCATGTCATTTTGTAAGATAAGTCCTTAAATCAAGTCAGAAAACCCTTTAGGTGGCCTGTCTGGCCTCACAGTGCAGTTGGTAGTAGCTCTGCCTTCTGAACTGTTGGTTGTGGGTTTGATTCCCACCCAGGACAAACATTTTTGTGTTGAACATCAATGTTTGCTTTCTGCTTATTTAATTTTATAGGTTTAGTACAATAACTTAAATCAGGTATTTTAAGTATTCTCATTTTGACTTGTAAAGGTGCTAAAAATAGCCTATTTGCAATATTGACTTTGAATAAGGTATTTGAAAATAATCTGACAATAGTGGTTGTGAATTTTGATTATTTTCCCAAAACCTGTGTTTTTTGGATTTTAATGTATAATAAGAGTGGATTGTTATCTGTGAAGTGTTTGTGAACATGCAAAACCATGCCATGCTTTTTCGTTTTGTCTTCAAATGCTTTTTAAAGCCTTCAGTAAAATATCTACCATGTTACTTTGGCATTTCGACTGACAAAATAGGACTGACATGACATAAAATAAATAAAAAATAAAGTACATTTATTTCAAGCAATTTAGGCCCATAACATAATAACATAACTGCACAAATTTTTACTCACTTGACATTGGCAGAATTATTGCTAAAAAGCGATAGAAAGCCATAAACAAAGAAGAAGACTGAATAAACGTGGAATAAACTCATACTAGAATATAAATTATTCAGTTACATTGTCTGCCCACAGATTTCCACAATGATGATCCAGATTTTGACCCATCACACGAAGAAGATGATAACATTAATAATGATGACATTGATAATTATAACCAAGATAAACCAGCTGTAAGTAAACATAATAGGCTACTTGCCTGCTATTAAAAATTAACAAGTTGTAATATTTGTTTCATATAGTAGGTTAAAAATGCAATAATTGAAAAAAAAAAGTAATGAATAAATCCCGGAGTAATAAGCTTTTAAAGTTTCTGGAGGGGGCCATCGCCTGTCCCTTTCTCGGAAAACAGAGATCGTGTGGAGCTTCCCACTGGGCACATGTGACGCCATAACGTGTGTTTCCATAGCATTAAACTGTACTATGGAAACACACATGGCGCCACATGCAAAAAGATTGTATGCCACGCTACCACACCTTAGTTAATTTAGGCAATAAAAAAATAGCATGCAACTAGCCTATTATGATGATGATGATCATAGCACAGAATAAACAGTAGTACAAGTGTTAATGTGTTTGAACAGCCATAAAGTTCACATTTAGTTTGTGACAACTGCATGGTTGGTTGACGTCATGCTAAATCCAATATGGCGGACGGCCCAATATGGCGGACGGCCCAATATGGCGGACGGCCCAATATGGCGGACGGCCCATTATGGCGGACTAGTTACTTCTTGTGCACGCCCATGATGTGGGCTGAAAATGAAAGAGTTTGCTGAGAAGAGTACGAAATAATAAAATGACTTCACTCTAAATCCAATATGGTGGACTAATTACACACTCCAATAAGTATGGGTAACAAATTAAAGGAATTGCTGATATGAACACAAATCAACTATTTAAATACAAGCACTATTTTAAAATTGTTTTTATATCTATGAATTTATTTGTTTTTGTTTGTTATTCTTTATTTTAGAATATACTTGATATATACTTACCAGTTAAATATAAGTTTGTGCTATGGAGCGAGCTATGCTTGGTGTTTCCCTGCGAGATAAGCTCCGGAACGAGGAGATCCGCAGGAGAACTAAAGTGACCGATATAGCTCTTAGAGTTAGTAAGTTGAAGTGGCAATGGGCAGGCCACATCGCTCGTAGAACTGACAACCGATGGGGAAGAAAGGTTCTCGAGTGGCGACCACGAACCGGAAGACGCAGCGTAGGCCGGCCCCCCACTCGGTGGACCGACGACCTGGTGAAAGCCGCGGGGAGCCGATGGATGCAGGAGGCGAGCAGCCGCTCAAGGTGGCGTGCTCTGGGGGAGGCCTATGTTCAGCAGTGGACGTCTTCAGGCTGTTAATGATGATGATGATGATGAAATATAAGTTTTCTTTTTTATTTTTACGGGAATTACACTTGTTATTCTAGTATCGATAAATATTAAAAACTCTATTTCCCCAAGGTCATAACAGCTCGCAAACGCGGCCGTCCTCGCAAGCACGAGCACAAGCCCAAGCCTAAAAAAGTGAAACCTGACCAAGAAAGTGAAGATATGCTCCTGAAGGAAACCATCATGGCATTCTCGGAGCCGATTCCCGACCATATACTCAACCCTAAACCCAAGAAAAGGTACCCACAGAAGAAGAAAGCTTACAACTATGGGAAAACGTAAGTATTGCGTGGAATACATTGTATATCGATCATCATCATCAACAGCCTCCCCCATAGAGCGCCACTTTGCGCGGCTCGCCTCCGGCATCCATCGGCCCCCCGCGGTTCTGACCAGGTCGTCGGCCCACCTAGTGGGAGACCGGCCTACGCTGCGTCTTCCGGTTCGTGGTCGACACTTTGTAAGTCTATAGACTTATTAATAAAGAGGTGGGTTTCTATTACGAAGCGTTTTGCAGCAGAACTAAAGTGACCGATATAGCTCTTAGAATTAGAAATGGCAATGTGCAGGCCACATCGCTCGTAAAACTGACAACCGATGGGGAAGAAAGGTTCTCGAGTGGCGACCACGAACTGGAAGACGCAGCGTAGGCGGCCCCCACTCGGTGGATCGACGATCTGGTGAAAGTCGCGGGGAGCCGATGGACGCAGGAGGCAAGCAGCCGCTCAAAGTGGCGCTCTCTGGAGGAGGCCTATGTTCAGCAGTGGACGTCTTCAGATGTTGATGATTATTATTTTATTATTAAAATCCTCATGAGTGTGATACATGTCTATATATTTCCAGGCACACGTGTGAAACATGCGGAGCGTCATTCACGTCGAACGCTTCCCTGCAAGCGCACATTCGTAGACATTTGGGCATCAAACCGTTCGTTTGCAGGTATAAATGTTGTTTTCGCTACCACTTTATATCACTCACACACCGAAACACTATTATATCAGTGCTGTTAGATGAAAGCTACAGAATATCGTTTTTTTTTATGTAAACGAATGACGTGACGAGTAAAGTTTCGCGTGACACTGCGCACTGCGCACATCATCCTGAGACATCACACAGTCTAAAAAGATTTCTAGACTGAGATCAGTTCTTAAGTCTCACTTGCCATTTCACTAGCTACAATGCCCTTCAAACCGGAACACAGTAGTGCTTGCACACTACTGCTTGGCGAAAGAATAACTGGCAAAGCGGTGGTACCTACCTAGACGAACTTTGCAGAAAAGTCCTACCACCTTGTCGTCTTTTTCTCTGAGAATAAAAAGCTTCACAGAAAATTCAACGCTCGTTTCAGCTTCTTAGGGTTGAAAATTCATAAAAACCTTTCTTAGTGGATACTACACTTGACAAAGAACACACCCTTGTCTCTAGGACCAGCGGCTTAGACCATGGAACAAGGAGGAGAGGAATGCCAATACACCAAGAAAACAGCGTAGATCAGAAACATGCCAAAAACCCGTTTTAAGATACATAAGCACACATTTTAATGTACCCGCCTGCAACAGATGCTATTATTGAATTGTCACATAACTATGTGTAGTCACAAAGTCTGTAATCAGTCTAAAAACTGTTCATTCACATTTCATGCTTATGCCTAACTATTGGTAAATTGTTAATTGCTTTGTTTGTTACCTGTACGTTTTTAGTTTTATGTCTTTATGTAATGCTGTTGATTACCTTATGAATAATAAATAAAAAAATAAGCCTAGATGGCACCGCAAAGTGAGCGGGCTATACGGCTAGCAACGGCGGGCTACGTGTGAAACGGTTTTTTTTGCATATTTCTGATCTACGCTCAACTTACCTATAGCCCGCTCATTTTGCAGCGCCATCTGTGTTTATAACGGTTTGTGGCATATTTCTGATCTACACTGTTTTCTTGGTGTATCGGCATTCCTCTCCTCCTTGTTCCGTGCTTAGACTATGCGTTGATATATCAGTCAGTTATTGGATTTTATATATTATACAGACAAAAAGAATCATATTTCTTTTAAGGACTGGCCTGTTAGCTCAGTTGGTAGTAGCTGTGCCTTCTGAACTATAGGTTGTGGGTTCGATTCCCATCCAGAACAAACATTTGTGTGATGAACATGGGTGTTTTGTTCTGTGTCTGGGTGTTATGTTGTATTCTATGAATGTATTTACAAACAAAGAAAGTATCTAAGTATTGTATCAGTTATCTGGTTCCCATAGTACAAGCTATTGGGGCTAGATGGCGCTGTGTGAAATGTCCACACATATTTACCATTTATTTTTGTACGCACAGTTTGTGCGGCTACGCTTGCGTGCTCAACATGGAGTTGCGACGTCACATGTTGCGTCACACCGGCGTGCGACCTTACAAGTGTCGCATCTGCGACAGGCGGTTCGGAGACTTTGGATCAAGGCAGAAGCACGAGAGGTAAGGATGGATTATCCTACTTTACAGGTAGTTATATCCGTCTTCACTAAAGTTTGACAGCTCTTAAGGGTCAATTCAGACAGAGTAGCAAAATGCTCGAGCACTTTTTAAGTGATATTAGAATATCAACCTTAATCCATTTAGACAAAGCTGAAAATAGTATGCAACATTAAAATAGGTAAGAGTTTAACGATGCATACTATTTTCAGCTTTGTCTAAATGAAATAAGGTTGATATTCCAACAGCACTTAAAAAGGGCTTGGGCATTTTGCCGCTCTGTCTGAATTGACCCTAAGTTTGCACGTATCTCTCTTAGGCCCGATTTCACCAACGTTTATTCCAAGTATACGGCTATTCGTTACTCTTGGATACAGCTAATTGACAAACGAAATTACACAAAAAAGACGCCATTTTGATTGTATCCAAGGAATAAGTCTTATTCCTTCACAAAATTGGTGATATAAGGGCTATATTCGCGTAACTCGGTTGTTCGCGGAAAGTTATACCTGATGGCCTAGCATGCGCACCGCGAGAAAACTTGTCGTCACTGTTAGAGTGAGACACACTTAGGCGCTACCATAGCTTTGTCACAGTCTTTCACGAGATAAAGTGTCGAGAAAATTTTGTCGCGGTGCGCATGCTAGCCGGGCTGGAATAAAATTTATTCTAGTTTGGTGAAATCGGGCCTTAGACATACCCAAATCCATTGCAGTAGGTATGTTATAGAAAAGGGATAAGTGCGGACTTATCAAACTTCAGTGCAGACGGGCATTAAGTTCGCACTTATCTTTCTAGGACGCACCCGAATGCGTTGCAGTAGGGATGTCAGAGGACATGGGCGATCTATTTGGGGTGGTAAGGCCTGCACTGATGTCTCACATGCGGTGTATTGTGCATATCTTGCCAACTTGCCGCACCAAGCGTTTCGCTGAGTCCTTCATTATGCGGACTGCTAAGGACTGGGATTTGCTCCCGGCGTTCTTGTTTCCTAATATAACCTAGGTCTTTTTAAGTCAAGAGTGAATAGGTACCTCATGAACATGCGTGCTAGCCTTAACCTTAACCTTCGGCTGCATCGCACTTACCATCAGGTGAGATGTAGTCAAACCAGCCCTTTTTTTGTAGCTGAGCATGGGAATATTTAGTAATGTGTGATAATCCATGATGATGGTGCGAAAGGCCACTCCTGTACCTTTATAACCTAGGAACTTGGGTTAGTGAGAAACTTGGAGCTCTTCAAGTCGCAAGTGAATAGGTATCTTCTAGGCAAGCATGTACCATCGTAGATCGCATCGTCACTTTACATAAGGTGAGATTGCGGTCAAATGTGGGCCTATTTATGTATATATACATATACATACAGTTATTAACAGTTATTTTAAAAAACCTTCATATAAAGCTAAAAAAGATCGCGGTCCCTTGAGCTCTCACTTATCTAGGTTCGACTGATGCCGTTGCGCAGTGCAGTGTCACGCGAAACTCTATATTTTGGAGTGACACTGCAACTGTTATGGGCAGCTGTGGCGCTTACTATCAGGCTAACGACAGCTCGTAACGTCATTCATTAAAAATAAAAATAAATCGATAATATTTCCAAATACAGGTTGCACATGGGAGTTCGTCCATATCAGTGCTCTATTTGTGGAAAATCATTCACATATTCCTACGTACTGGCGAACCACATGCTCACACATACTGGAGAGAAGAAATATTCGTAAGTATTCCTAATCACAGATAGTATAAAAAGATTTTATGATTTATAGCAATATTGCCGGCTTAGCAAGTCATCAGGCACATTACACACTCAAATACATTAAAAATTTTAATGTTATTTTTATTAATACAAAGGTGGACTCTATGGACATGGAACAAGTAGGAGAGGAATGCCAAATGCCAATACACCAAGAAAACAGTGTAGATCAGAAATATGCCTAAAACCGATAAAAAAAACTCGATGGCGCTGCTATAAGTTGAGCGTAGATCATAAAAATGCCAAATAGCCCGCAGTAGCTAGCCCGCTCATTTTGCAGCGCCATCTAGTTTTATAACGGTCTTTAGCATATTTTTGATCTACGCTGTTTTCTTAGTGTATTGGCATTCCTCTCCTACTTGTTCCATGCTATGCACTACCAATATGTATTCAATTGGATTAAAACGATTTTTGAGGACTCTCGAAGATACCCCCATGTATATTGTATGTTCTAAGATTTTTAATAGTTTAGAAGTTATTATGTAGATATATATTCATATATATATAATCTATGTATCATGCTATGTTAGATTATTATATTTATGGTTTTAAGTGTATGGTATTAGTATTTAATACTAAACTAGTATTTAATACTAGATTATGTATATATGAATATATATCTACATAATAACTTACTTAAGAAAATAAAAACAATACATTTATAATATATACATATTATAAATGTATTGTTTTTATTTTCTTAAGTAATTATACTTTGTTGTCTTATTGTTGTTCTTAGTATGTAAGTTGTAACTGCAACAGCACCAACCATAATTTTTGTATCTTCAATTCCTGTCCATCCTAAGGTAGCCTGGAAGAAATCGCTTAATGCGATAAGGCCGCCCGTTGTTCTGCCATTGTTATGTAAATTTTTATGTGCATTTTTATTTATTGGTGTTCAATAAAGTGTTATTGTATTGTATTGTATTGTAAGTTATGGGCATTTTTGGTTTATTTTGGATAAATCCCCGATTTGGTCCTAGACTTAGTTACTGTGGCTAATAATATACAATAACTAGCTGCGCCCCGTGGTTTCACTTACGGATAAAAAGTAGCCTAGATGTGTTAACACAGTATATTATTATAAGCTATCTATATTCCAAATTTCGTTCAATTCCGTCCACCCGTTTGAGCGTGAAGGAGTAACAAACATACAAACACACATACAAACTTTCGCCTTTATAATATTAGTAGTGATAATGATTTTGCCACATAATAATTAATAATACCGGTGGACCGACGACCTGGTGAAAGCCGCGGGGAGCCGATGGATGCAGGAGGCGAGCAGCCGCTCAAGGTGGCGTGCTCTGGGGGAGGCCTATGTTCAGCAGTGGACGTCTTCAGGCTGTTAATGATGATGATGATGATGATGATGAATTAATAATAATCATTCCACAGCTGCACTCCTTGCAACAAAAAGTTCACAAAGGCTCACCATCTGAAGTATCACAACAAGGTGCACCACAAGGAGATTTACGTTCAGCAACAGTTAGAAGCAGAGGCCAAGAAGGTTCGCCAGCAGATCAACGTTTCTGGCCTCTCCGGGGTTGTTTCCGGACAGATTGTGGATGGAAAATTGCAGCTTATACAAGCTGCCTCTGAAGGTATACTTACTTTTTTACATAAACGAATGACGTGGCGAGCTAGTCGTTCGCCTGATGTTAAGCGTCACGGCTGCCCTTAACAGTTGCAGTATCACTCGGAACTCTAAATTATAAAGTTTCGCGTGACACTGCACTGCGCACGTCATCCAGAGACATCACACAGTCTAGTAATAAGATTACTAGACAGTGTGATCAGATCGTATAGTCTCATTTTCCCAGTAATTTCACTAGCTACAATGCCCTTTCTAACTGAAACACAGTTGTGCTTACACACTACTGCTTGGCGGCAGAATATCTGGTAAAGCAGTGGTACCTGCCTAGACGAACTTTGCAGAAAAGTCCTACCCACCTTGTAGCGCTGTGCGAGCTGAAATACACCTAACTGCGTTGTAACTAGAGTCGCTATTTCTTTAACTGACTTCGCGGATGGAATCTTCTATCTATAAAAATGTGAATGTCATATAATAGATGGTGATGCCGAAGCTACCATGCAAGTTGTAGAAGAACATGAAGAAGTCGACGACGACGACGACGATGATGATCCGGATAAGGAAACGCATCGAGCTGTTGCTGGCATGCAAGCGGTAAGATATTCTTCTTTCATCATCATCATCATCCTGAAGAGCTCCAGTGCTGCATAGGCTTCTGCCATAAAGCGCCACTATGAGCGGCTGCTGGCCTCCTGCATCCATCGGCTCCCCGCAGTTCTGACCAGGTCGTCGGTCCAACTAGTGGAAATTAAACACATCATCATCAGCCGGAATACGTCCATTGCTGAATATAGGCCCTCCCCATAAAACGCCACTTTGGACGCTTATCATGAGGGGGTTAAAAAAAATCTTGCTACATGAAAAAAATTTGCCACATGAAAATTAAAATCTTTAGCTAGGTGATCGCAGAAGATTTTAATGTACAGAGTAGAATGCGGTTGCTCATTCCCTGGATATTCCCTTAGGTGGCTCTTACGGCACCCACGGGAAGAGATGGGGTGTTCCTATTCGCCAAACGGGACCACACGAAAAATCACACCACACTCGCTTTATCATAAGTAAAACAGCACTAAAACTATGTTTTTTTTTTCAGGTGGTGCTAGATGCCGAATTTATGGATGACGATGACGTAAAATAAAACAAAATGACATCCAAGTAATTAATAATTTTTGTGTCTTTTACTAGACTAGGCTATATTTATTTAAATAGATAAAAATCTATATTATAAGTATGACGACACGGCTTCCATCATGTAATGTTTCTATAGCAAGGTAATAGAGAAACAAATTGAGCTCTAGCGAAGAACCATTTGACTTACACAGACAGCTAAAATGCATATTATAAATCGTGTAAATACTGCGCAAGTCGGGTTGCAGAGCAGAATGTGTGATTCGGAACTTCTCATAATGAGCACTTCTCATAATGAGCACTTCTCAAAATGAACACTTCTCAAAATGAACACTTCTCAAAATGAACACTTCTCAAAATGAACACTGCTCGAAGTGAGCACACTTTTTGAGAATAGGAATGAGAATATTATTATCAAATGAAATTATAATAAGTACCTACACTAGATTATAGTACATTTTGATCACAAACTAATTAAAAATCCTTTTTTGTGCTTAGTTTTAGCTGGTTAGTATCATACCTTAAAAATATTAAATAAATAAAATCACTAAAAATAGTCTCTATTTACCGACTTCATAATATTTTAGCTTCGTAATATTTTAGCTTACTACACTTTTATTAATTTAGATATTTGTGATGTTTTTTTCTTATCATATCACATTGCTTAGCTAGGTCTCAATTTGTTTGCCTTACCTGCCTTGTTTGCTATAATGTATTACGTTCAATGGAAAGGCGTCGCGTCGTTAAAGTCACAATGACATGCCGTTTCATGTGAAATACTTTATTGTATGAATTTATTAATTTGTTTTGTAATGATACGACTTCGCGGCATTGCCTACAGTTTTCGATTTTGCAGCTAATTCGCACTTAGATTTTTCAAAAACTACTATTTTTAAAGACAGTAACCAAGGGGTTTATTATAATGATAATTTCGTCGAAATCGATTCATACTAGGGATGCGCCGAATATTCGGTAATTATTTGTATTCGGCATGTTTTTTCATGTTTGGTATTCGGCCGAATATTCGGTTTGAGTGCCGAACTAGAACCGAATATTTTATTAAATAATTTCCTTTTAATACTCTTCCAATATTATCCCTTATGGGAACGTATTCTAAGATAATCAGACTACTCTGCACTTATCGTTTTTCTAAATAAAGACATTCACACACTAAATCGTTTTTCTAAATCAAGACACATTCTAGATGCTTGAACACCACGACACTGTATGGTGGTGGTTTTTTGTTGAACGGGCGCTACTGAAGTATTTAGGGTTATAAGGGTGCGATTTTATCCAATATCTAATCTAAATTATTTTTTAATGTGATTGCATTCATAACGCCAAAAAAATGCGTAATATAACGTTTCACTTGTTTCTAAGATTTCTGTTATTTTCATTCTTAATCAATTCATGTACATAAATTAGCAATTTCATAGGAAATGCACAAATAAAAATAAAAAATCTTTGCAGTAAAGCTTTTGTTGAAGATTTATTGAGACTCAATTCACGGCAAAGTTTGCGTAAAATGTACCGAATAGTTCGGCCGAATATTCGGTTCAGTAAGCGTAGAACAGAATAATATTCGTTATTCGGTTCGGTTCAAAAACCCATAGTTGGCGCATCCCTAATTCATACGTTACGGCGTGGAGGCCACATAGACAAGCAATTGTCTCCCATACCGCTAAAAGGGGGCAGATGGTAAATAATTACCGTTTGTTCCCCATAGTGTATTATTTGATCCTGAGGTGTCGTAATAATCAGATAAAAGTTATACATTGGATAAAACAAAACAGCTATACAAGTCATAAATACATATTTACTTTTAAGGGCTTGTCCAAGGCCAGCGCGAATTCAAGTCAAAGCCACAGAATAGATATATAGTACTAGGCCAAAGCGGGGATGAGCCAGGGGCCGAGCGGCAGGGGCGGTCTAAGTTAAAATGGTTCCAACGCGCAATAGTTTAGGTAATTTATTATTACACTGAATATAATGGGTATTTTAAAAATCCACTATACATAAGCCCTCCATTATATTTAGTTCAACTACTATACAAAGTTTCATGATCTTATTTAAAGTATTCATTGAATAATCACTGTTTATTTGTACGGTTTGCAGGTAACTTTGTAATTTTTTTCTATCGAGAAAATTTTATTAATTCGTGTTTTCACTATACATTTGCAGTAGCATTAGTCCTGAACTTTACCATATATTAATTTCAAAGTCATTGTTGCAATATTGTTGACAGGATACTGCTTCAAGCTAAGCCGTTTTAAGCAATTTGGCGTTGTATTGGCTCTTAAGCAGTCACTGAAAAATAGCACTTATGGTTTTATAATAAAGGTTATTACTACGCAGTACTAAGTTATTGTGTAGCCGAAATAAAACCAATAAAATTATTATTCTTAAGAATATAATGTATATAGATGAATTTAAAAATGATGTTTATGTATCGTTATTATAATGTTTACTGTTCAAAACATGTTTCTGAAGTTACGTGAATTATACAAAGTGAAATGTACCGTAAAATGGGGGGAATAGAGACGATTTTTTAGTATATAGACGTTAAGTGACTAAACTATACTTACGGTGGAACGTTTCACTAGCGCGGCAAATTCAAATTTTCTTGCGTTCTTTTGCCAATAATAGCTTAATTACTCAAGGTGATTACATTAAAACTAATTTTGCGGTAATAAATAAAATGTTTCAAAAATTTATTTATTACGCAAAATTAGTTTCCATCTAATCACGTTGAGTAATTAAGCTATTATTGGCAAAAGAACGCAAGAAAATTTGAATTTGCCGCGCTAGTGAAACGTTCCAGTATCGCGGTACTTTTTTGATAAAGCGGAAATGAAAGAGTCGTAGATATTTAACACACGAAACTAACCCAAAACAATTTTAATTACAAACTTTCGAAGTAGCAAGAGGCCGTAAACAAAAAAATTGGTGCCCATATCTATTCTCCCTGGGGTTTCGATTTTCATTTGCCCTGTTTTACGGTAAGCTTGGGTAAGACTATATTACTTGTAAATATATTATTGTATTTTACTTTTAATTATGTTTTAATACAATAAAGATCACTAAAGAATTTATTTTTTTCATTTGTAGTAAGTAATATTCCCTAAGTATAACATGTACGTAGACAGCGGACGTATTGTCTTGTAGGAGTATCTATATGAGCAGGTAAATAGGCAAATAATGCACAGATAAAGAGAAACTACGAAGCAGACTATCTCACTGTGAGTGAAAGAGACAACGCTCAATGAAGCTTAATATCTCCCTGTCAGTGACAGAGACAACGCTCTATGAAGCTGACTATCTCCCTACCGTGAGTGACAAAGACTACGCTCAGCTGATTATTTCAGCTTCGGAGCAAAATGTACAAGTCGCAAAATGAGCATAACACTCAAAATGCACATGTAGGTAGGCCCACGATGACACCACAATAGATTTTAAGCAGCATTTTATCAAATCTCGTTATGGGCATTTTTAGGGTTCCTTACCCAAACGGTAAAACGGACCCCGCACTATTACTAAGGCTCCGCTGTCTGTCTTCTGTCATCTGACTGTATCTCATGAACCTAGATAGTTAAAATTTTCACAGATGATGTATTTCCGTTGCTGCTATAACAACAAATACTAAAAAACAATAAAATCAATATTTAAAGGGGCTTCTATACAACAAACGTGATTTTTTTTGTTCGTTTACCAGATGAGTCGTAGATGGCGCTGTTTTAAATAGTACTGCTACTCAACACTCGATAGCAGGGATAGATAATGGTACGGAACCCTGCGTGCGCGAGTCTGACTCGCACTTGGCCGGTTATTCAATCTGGCTGAGGAGTGCACCTAATTCTGGATGTAACCTGGGTGTTTTCAGTAAAGTGTAAACTGTTCTCGACGAGCACTATTTTGCCGTCGTGTCTGTTGCTATACCTAAGTATAATAAATATATAGTAATGCAGGAAAGTATCAACAAACAACCTACAACCTTCCGGAAGACAATATAAGCTGTAGTACCTACCAGCTAGTTGTACCATCAAAGGTACAGTAAGACAATTCGGTTCCAATTGTACCATCAATGGTACATCTGGGACGGCGACATTTAGGGCAATTTCTGTGCTGTAACATATTATTATCTATTGTTTGATCTGTGATATTATGGTCCCGATAACAAAGATTTAATAAAATACGGAAGTAGATGCCGTCAAAACTGGCTTTGCGATCAGCTCCTTGCGCTAAGACGCTTATTGCTATCTCTTTTTACGCACTGCAAATTGTGTGCGCTGCACTTAGTTTAAACGGAGTACTTTCTACGAGCTAGTTGCCTTATCTTCCTTCTACTTAGGTCTAGAAGAAATAAGAGAAATATCAGGAACTGGTAGGTATGCTACCGTAAACTCCGAGTAATTTTCTTCGGCAAAATAAGAAAAGTTAACTCGCAAAATAAAATCGGCGCTTTCACAAATTGTGGGGAATGAAAGTCCTACGTAATGGAAATGAAAGACATTTCGCGCTAAGAGGGGTCGCTTTTATGTTTCGGGCAGAGGTTTTTGTAAGTAGGTACTTGCATGATAGTAAATATACTTTGTGTAATTGAATTCATTAGCATCCTTGAAACTAGGCACCTAGGTACTCCTGATAGCGGCCACTTATGGACCAATTTTTTTAAAATCTAATGCATCGATTTGGTATCTATTTATAATAATTCCATAAAATGGGGTTACTTGCTTAATCAACTGCAACAAAATTAAATTAAAATAATCATGTAAGTGCCTACTGTTTTTAATTATTACATTTAAGGTATAAAAACTTTTAAAAGTATTAAAATAATTCGTGTAATCTTCACAATTTTCAATAAAAAATTCGCACTCTTTGCTCTTTAATAAACATCGATAAAAGAAGTACTATCATGTACCTACTCAATTTATGGCAATGAATTCAATTGTATTCTGTAATATCTAATCTATTCTATTAAAAAAAAGTCAAAGATTCCTGCACCTTCTACTTTTGTATTGCTAAAAGAATAAAAACACAATAAAACCAAACTTATTATCAAGCTCTCTTTGGAACACACTCAATTTTTCCCCACTCGTAATAATCGCATTAGGGGTGGGAAAAATTTAAACTCGCCGCGTCCCGAAACTTTTTGAGTTTTCTTTTTACATTAGGGACAAAGAAAGAAGTGTCTACTTAGAAGGGTGCTGCAACTTTATAATGTAGGTACTTTTTTACTCACATTTGCAGAAAAGAAAATGAGAAGTAACTCAATGCAGTAAGGTTTATGGTTGCGTATTTGTATGGGGATTAAAGCAAAATTTTGTTAGACTTATTTAAAATATAAACATGTTTATTGTAGGTAGGTAGGTGTACAATGTTCCTATGCCTACTTATGTGGCGCTTAGCAAATACAGTAAGTAAGTTTAGGATAGCAGATTCTACGAATTTGTTATTGTTTACTGAATAAATAAATAAAATATAAAAATAAATGTGTGGACATTTCACACAGCGCCATCTAGCCCAAACTAATGAAGCATAGCTTGTACGGAACCAGATAACTGATACAATACTTATTAGATACTTTTTGTTTGTAAATACATACATAGAATACAACTGACTGGCCTGTTAGCTCAGTTGGTAGTAGCTCTGCCTTCTGAACTATAGGTTGTAGGTTCGATTCCTACCCAGGACAAACAATTTGTGTGATGAACATCGATGTTTGTTCTGTGTCTGGGTGTTATATTGTATTCTATGTATGTATTTACAAACAAAAAAGTATCTAGGTATTGTATCAGTTAACTGGTTCCCATAGTACAAGCTATGCTTAGTTTGGGGCTAGATGGCGCTGCGTGACATGTCCCACACACATATTTATTAATATTATTATTATTATTATTACAATAAAACACCCAGACACAGAACAAACATCGATGTTCATCACACAAATGTTTGTCCCGAGTGGGAATCGAACCCACAACCTATAGTTCAGAAGGAGCTACTACAAACTCAGCTGAGAAGCTTATCAACGATGAGAGACTAGGTAAAGGGAGAATTCAAAATCTTGAACACACGCAAGGTCGCCGTACATATTGGAGAGTGTGCGCATGCCCTTCATCAGCTAATTCCGTCATCCCCATTCCATCATAGAACTAAAAGGCTTGGTGATTGTTACATCCTTACGTCGTTAGTGTAGCACAAGTCCGCACTAAGCGTTTTGCTAAGGAATTCATAGTCCGAACGGTCAAGGAATGGAATGCTCTTCCAGCAGCAGTATTTCCTCCTGGGTATAACCTGGGTCTTTTTAAGTCAAGAGTGAATGGGCATCTCATGTGCAAACGTGCTCCACGTTAGACAACTTCGTCACTGGTGAGTTGTCGTCAAACGTATGCCCATTTTAGCATTAAAAAAAACTAAGCTATCAGGCCAGTCAAATATTTATTCTATTAATCGATCTATATTACAGTGGCGGGCCTCCTTAAGTCCTATCCGGGCTCTTTAGACCCCGCCCGACGACGCTGCGCCACACTCACTCTCATTCCATTTCACCCATTTTAATTTATAAATATTCTATCTACTTCGGGGTATGCTTACTTAGGGTTACCAAAAGCAGATTGATTGAACATTAGTACGTAATGTTTACTTATAGCAAGCATACATCGTCTAACTCATCCAACAATGTGGCCACAGCAGCGCCCGAGGCATAGTGACGCTTGAAACTAAACAAAACGAATGCACCAGATGGCACTGCGATCACGGATGGATAATTAAATTAAATGTCATTACGACGAATGAGTAATTAGGGTTTGAAATTTAATATTTACTCATGGTTTAGGTACCTCTACCTACGTAGCTCATGGTGTAGTGGTAATGTAATGTACATTCCCATAAAAAACATCGATTAAAATGTTAGGCTATGCTATAGGTAAAGTATCCTGCATTTATTGTTACACTTACGGGAGTGGTTCAACCTTTCACAGCACAAGACATGTTTTCTTTGTAGCACTCGACCGATCTCGACTCGATCGAACTTGTAACTTACATGACAGACTAAGCGCTAGTGTAAAGTGTCGGCTGTCGGCATCTGTGATTTTTTTTTCTTTATATTTTGGCTCCACACATAGTGTATTTAGCCAGTGTCAAGTTTTGTAATTTTTCATCGTATTATGGAAATTTTCACTTAAAGTCAAGTCATAGTCACAGTCAGAGTAGTCATAGTCTAGTCTAAGTCATAATCCAGTCTAAGGCATGCCCTAGTAAAGTGGTGGCAACTTTACTAGAGGCTTCTATGGAATTTTGGAAGCAACACGAAAAACCACGTTTCACTACATTATATCACTTGCCCACACTCATGCTCGTAATTCGGCACTTAATGCGTAAAACACCACCAATTTTAAACATTAACACTGGAAAAAGCATAAGTTTTGTAAAATAATACAAAGCACCGACGTGAACTTTTCCGCGTTCCCGCCAAAAAACCATCTGTGAATTTGTCTCCCACTTTGAAGCGACGTGACGTTTGAACCTGTCATCGGCCTGCCTTGCACAGAGTCTTTGAATATCTACGAGTAGAACCTTTCACAGAGTACTTTGTTATGAGCTATCACATTGTTTTTTTTTTCTCTAATCTATGATGTTAATGCATAAAAAGCAAAATAGCATTGTAGAATACGATAACGCCTTTTGCATAGTAGGTATTAGTTACAAACAAAAAGTTACAGATCAAAATAGGTAGGTATCGGCCCCCGGCCGCCACATCTACATAATTATAAAAAGATGAAGAATGTGTGTAAACCTACATAGAACCGAATAAAGAGAGATAGATAGATAAACTCTTTTTTGACACCAAGAGAACAATAAATAAAAAAAAGAAAATCTTACAAGTAGGTTATAATGCGCGGTCTTACCACTATAAAGCGATCTCTTCCAGATAACCATTCATTTTGAGAGATCAGTTGCCAATTAAAAAAAAACCTATAATATAGTATAGGTTACCTATTACCTAGTGCCTACACAGAATTCACCCTATACCTACTACATACTTACAACAAAAGACAACGTGTTGCATATTGTAATCAATATCGCGCGCAAATAATGCTTGAAATATTTCTTGCTTAATTCAACAAACTAAAATGAATTCCCACACGTAATTAGCAATTAATTAATCCATCCATCCAATCAAATTGTAATCTATCGACCTCAAGAAATCAAAACAAAAGCACACGACTCAGTTTGTCCAACCGTCGACCGAACACTCGGCACGCGTCTAAACGAAAGCAAACGGTGCACCGCCGACCGGACCCTTCCATTTATATCTCTCGTTAATTCCGAGGGTTAAAATCCCCGAAAAAGTGAGCACTTGCCTTGTTTACAAGGTTTTAGATTTTAATTTAGATTGGGGTCGAATAGAGCGCGCGCGGAACAGCGTAACCGCCATGCGGATTTGAAAACCAAAATAGGTTCTTTTCTGTGCGATGTACGGTCGTTAGGTTCCTACCGAGGGGTGCCGTATCATTAAAATCGCATTCGTATGTGATCACCTAATACAATATCATCAAGTCCTCGCCCAGGGTGCTTTGTGAATAATTTCGCGGCAATCTGCTCGCATTTGTGTCGGATTTGGATGATTTCTTGTAATTTTGTATAATTATTGTTCTGAGAGTTGAAGACTTGGGTAAACCTACTTACCTATATACTTGAGTAGGTATAGAACCTAATAAGTAAAGTCAGTAATTTTTTTTTTAACAATTTATAGGCATTTGACCACTGTTTCACCTGATGAAACCATCACCGGTGAAGATAACAGTATGAAATCGTAGTTTTACCGTTATCACAGATAATATAATACCTTACCGTTATGATCACGTATGTCATCAATAATCTACCACGCTGGGTGCGGGTAAGTTGACAACACATTGTGCTATACCTACCCTAATGAAGGCGTTCCAGGCAGGTAATTAAAATTAGATCATCTTTTGTAGCACAGATAAAAAGCCAAAACTGCTATTGTTGTGGTTTTTAACTGTAGGTAGAGCAACATAGAGTCGCTAAAGATTGATGCGGAGAGAGAGCCCGTTGCAAAGAACACAATGCGGCCCTATACCATACCTAACGATATTTTGTTCAACTGTCGCGTCAGTCTCTGTAAAACACGGCAAAACAATGGAAGAACGCGTAAAACATACGCGTAAAAAGCAGAGCATGACCATTACCTGTATAGCCTTAGAGTATAGGCTAACTAAACCATAGAGAGAACTTGATCAAGCGTACCACTTTTTTGGACACTTTTTATATGATGTGGTGACTTTGATGTGAATGAGTCTAACAGATTTGTATAGAAAAAACAGTTGACTCGAGTCGAAAAAAATGGTACGGTGCTTATCGCTAGCGTAGCTAATTACTGTATGTTTGTTTCTTTCCTTCGCCACTGACGTAGCGATACGTGTGAGCAGTACAAATATAATATCGTTTTGATGATCTCTCTATGCTTTAGTCTATACTCTAAGGCAAAGGCTAAGTACACGTATATAAAACCTCATCCATAAAATAAAGACTTCTTAATTCCAAATCCAAATACAACTTTATGCCAAAATGTCAAACGTTTGACAATGTCAACCTGACTGTGGCTTTTTTTTTTACAAAATTTCCGAGAACTCAAATACAACACAATTGCCCGATTATTATTAGGATTAATCCAGAAATCATAAAAAAATTGTTCACAATAGTTTGTCGCCCGTAATATTTCCTTCTAAGTGTATGTAAAACAGACATCGTGGTATAATGCCAAGTGGTTGGTTGTATGATGAATACTACTGCCGCCGCCGGTGTAGGAGTGGCGCTGGTGCTGCTTCTTTTGCTGATCAGATGGAAGTGGAGATCGTTTAAGGTGATAAATGAATAGATCCCTACGAACTCCAAATGAGTTTTAGAGAACCGATTGTAAATGGTACCACTAGTACGTGGTGTATCTACTATGGGTACATATATGTATAACAGGTACGTAGGTACCATGTAGGTACCTTTAATTACCTGTCTGTAGGTAGGTACTTATCCAAAGCGTAGGTACCTAACTACCTACTATACTTCACGGAATTTCGGACGAAAGGGTGGCAGTGCAGTAGGCCTAGCACGAATATTTCAATAAATCGTACAGTTAACGTATCGAGTTTACCGTACACTTACGCAGGGCGACGCTAGCTGGTAGCACGAAGCAACTTTTACAACTATCGAAATAGTATATCGAACAAATTCCAAGTGAGTAAACCTTCGTAAGTTTACGATGACACTACGATAGCCAGCCTTCGAGTTTACGTCAAAGAAATATTCGTGCTCGCGTTTTCATACAAAATGTCTAACGTTAGCGTTACGCGGCGCTACGAAGGCGATACGATAGTAACCAAAACCCTTCGTGCTACCAAATTTTGATTCGTTTTACGCCCGGTAGGGGCGCTGATCAAATGCCATAGAAATGGCTTACGTTAACGATACACTTACTTTTACGCAAATATTCGTGCTAGGCCTACAGCTTTCAATCAATTGCTATGCAGACGTCAAAGTTTGACTGGTCATCAAAATTTTTTATATTTGAGGGTAGGTGTAAAAAGAAATGGTCACAGTGATAGTGCTAACCTCCTTTTTTAGAAAGAGATTTTTAGAGAGCGACTGTGGTTTTTGTGCATCTTTGCATGCCACTTTCCGCGTGAAAATGTTTTCATATTCTTTCTTAGACTTGCATGGCCTTTCAACATGCATAAAGAAGGTGATAGGACTTTTCTGCAAAGTACGTCCAGGTAGGTACCTACCGCCGCTTTGCCAGTTATTCTGCCGCCAAGCAGTAGTGTGCAAGCACTACTGTATTCCGGTTTGAAGGGCATTGTAACTAGCGAAATTACTGGGCAAACGAGACTTTATGTTCACACGGAATATTGCAGGGCAAGAATAACGTATAAGCTTAATACGTTATTATGGCTTGCTTAAAATCGTCAACCAAGCAAAAAGATTCAAATAACGACTTATTGCTTATACGTTCTTTTTGCATTAGATAATATTAACTAGTTTAAAAGGTTTTTTACCGGTATTCAAGTTACGTTTTTCTAGTTCAATGAAAAATATTTTTTTATCAATACGTTATTATTGAATTAGTTAAATATTGACGGTACAGTTACGTCGTTTTGGCACATTATAAAAGACCATATTTAAGAGCCATTTATGAAAAAAAAACGATTTTTGAGTTTTTGGTAGTTACGTTCATCTGGTTCTTACACCGCGATTTAGAGTTCCGAGTGACACTGCAATCTGTTACGGGCGGCCGTGTCGCTTAAGAGCTTAACATACGCCAATGACCTTGAGCGTTGGACACAAAGTTATTAATAAGAGCCACCTGGGGCGCCACACTCGCAGGTTTGACAATGAGCTAGAGTTTGTCAAAGATAAACAATTCCAGATGAAACTCCGCGAAAAATATATCTACCTATTATAATAATATTATGGTGCCCGGTTTATTACTTATATAATATATCTATCTATATTACTTATAATAAAACTGTAACAGGTCCAAATCTGTACATTGAAGATAATGTATAGAAATTTTTTTTGAGGGCTCCATTTTGATGGCCTTGATAGCTCAGTTGGTAATGGCTCTGCCTTCTGAACTATAGGTTGTGGGTTCAATTCCCACCTGGGACAAACATTTGTGTGATGAACATAGATGTTTGTTCTGGTGCTGGGTGTTGTATTGTATTCTGTGTATGTATTTACAATCAAAAAAAGTATCTAAGTATACATAAAAAAATATTATTTTGGAGGCTTGCATTAAATAAAATTAAGCAAGATTTAAAATATATTTTACAAAATACAATCAATCGTAACACTTTTTAAACTTTTGTGACTAACTCATATTATTAGGTTGGGGAAAAAGTCTTTTCGCATTATAGTAAGTATGAACTTGTAATAAAATTTCTTTGGCTGTACTATTTGTATCTGGCTGGTTTTATCATTAAAAGTTTAAATTTTAAAGAAGATATTTCCATATTCAAATTAGGAAAATGTGTGATTTTTATTTGTTTTTCGTACTGTGAAGATGAGTGAATCTAATGAAGAAACTCCATACATTTTAAAATTTTACTACAAAAAACATGGACCTAATAAAAAAAGAAGGATGGAGTCCCAATTGATCCCGAACCGAGGTACCCTTAGGAAGTCTGAACGCTAATAAGTACAAGCGGACACGCACACACTCACATCATAGGAAGTCTATCGCCTGCCATTACTGCTACGGACGTCGCCCAAGACGCTTAGAAAAAAAATTATAAAATGCTGTCTTGCGTTGCGAAAAGTTGTCGGAATCATAGTAGTTTGATAAAAAAAACTCAAGGGATCACTTTTCACAAGTAAGCTTGTTATTATTCCACTAATTTTTTGCTTTTTCGATAAAATTATTGAGATGCAATCAATACACAAAACCAGCTTAGTGTTGCCAACAATCAAACTTGCAAATTACCCGGAAGTATGGGAGAATGACGAAATTGTGTTCGAATACAAGTTATTCACCTATATTGATCATAATTAGAGAACTGACTATATGCAAATGCATATTTCCATTATGCATATTATGCATGTGTTGGTCTTTTTCAGGTTAATAAACATTTTACCTGTAATGGACCTACTAATCGTGCATATTTGGGCAGGTTTTCTATAACGTAGAAAAAGTAAAGTGTCATGAAATGTATTAATAGATACTTACTTTTACAAATTAAGACGTGTTTTTGACTTTTTTGGTTGGCAAACTGTCAGAAAGGCCATGATTGGTTGATACTTGATAGGTTGGTAGTGTTGGTACCATCAGCCAATCATGGATGGTTCCGCTCGAAGAAAATTGAGTTTGCTGGGGAGTCCAGCCATTACGAAAATGTCGAAAAAGCAGTTAATTCCCGTTGAGCAGCAGTGGCGTCAAGACATATGACACTTACTAGTATTGGAAGTTTGTATAATAAATAACAAATATACATAATGGAAGATGCAAGTTTCATTTCAAAATTAAAGTAGAAAAATACGAGTGATGTGTTCATAAAACATTTTCAGCAAAAGCCTGGCTATAATTCTTTGTGCGAAATAAACAGTTTTATTGACTGACTAACAGACCCGACCCGGTTAGTTAGTTTTACGCCCTAGCCCTATCCAAAGGAAGAAAGAAATGGGAGAGGAAAAGCCTCAATGGACGCAGGTGCGCCTCTGTTTACCTTCATACATTCATCCTTTTCCCCTATCTTTTTCGCTCTCCCTTCCTCTCCCCTATAGCATAAAGGATAATATAGAGTGGCGTCAACTTCGTTGCTGACGATGTTTTATTGTAGTGTATGGATTACATCGCGCAGGTATAACTGCAAGGACTGCACTGCCGAAGCTCGCCGTACTATCGCACACCATGAAATTACCGCTAGGATTAAAAATTTAGTAATCTTTTGGCAACATCTGACTCTAAGCCTGTACGATAAATAATGCACACCAGCTCTAGGTCATCGTAAAGTAGGTAGGTATCCTATAAGTTGAATCTAATATGGACAGACAGATACACAACAAAATAATCCTATACGGGTTCCATTTTCATACTGAAACGGAGCAAATATAGCATTAATAGCGTGTAAAAGTATATATATATTTATGTCGTAATAGTTTTTTACAAATTCAAATAGGACTAACCCTGAGGGATGAAAAATAAAATGACATAAGTTATTAAATTTTGACTACTCTGTTACAAGATCGCGTAGCTTTTTGGTCATACAAAAAGTCACACCAACGTCAGATCTTTTTTTTTTGCCGGTTTCGGGTAATTTTCTTCACATGGCAATTTTTTAATCCATCACACATGTTTAGGTGTCCGCCAGGGCCCAGAAGTATATGACGTCATTCATGGACAACAAAGATAGTGCTATACGTTCGGTACTAAGCAAAAAAAAGATGAACGCAATATCTTTGGTCCTTGTCACCGTTACCGGGTTTTTTATTTGGCTTCGTTTGATCTAAGCCAAACAGGTTAACAATTTTTTTTTAATATTGTGGTTTCTTGTGAAATAATCCAATTGAAATAGTGATTAACGCAATAAATATTTGAGAAATAATGTGTGTGCAGTAGGTGAATGCAGCATTTTATGCAGCAGAAGTCGTACTGAGGCGTAAACATGAAGGAATAATATTTCACAAGTAAGTAGACATTATTTTGTCTATTTTCAGATTATTGTCAGAGGGGGTAAGTGAAACATACTTGCACATCTGTCCACTTTGTGAATTCTGCTAGGACGCTAATTTTTTACACATAGAAAGCCTTAATCTGAAATGGCAAATGACGGCAATAAATACTTTTCAAGAAAATAATTTCTGAAAATACAATTTGCATGAATGAAACATCACTTTAAAAATGGTTCACGATTTTGACAGAAACGTTCCGATTCAATATTCTGACGGTAGGTTGACATTGGGGTTTGATTATTTTGTAGGTGACTAAATATAGTCACCTAACAACAACAGATAATAAAAACAAAACTGTCAATAGACAGTTTTGTTTTTATTATCTGTTATCCGCAATTATTATCCTACTTATATAATAATAGCTGCATAGTATCTTTATAGCACTTTATAAGCGCAGAATCTCCATCTCTTTCTGTGGGTGCCGTTAAGAGCAGACTAAGGGGCTATCCAGAGAATGGGCAGTAGCACTCTCTTTGGAACATTATAATCTTCTGCGATGACAAGCCATTTGCCAAGCGAGGTGATTATGGCAAACCTCTAACCTCTCTATAATCAGCGTCTAAAATGGCGTTTTATGGGCACGCCTGTGTTCAGCACTAGACGTCTTCCAGCTGTTGATGTGAAATACGCGATTTTCGCCCATCGGACATTTACAATGACATTTGTAATGTAGTAGGTATTTGATTGATTTTATTACCTGTGTCGTCTGTGACTGCAAATACTAACCGCACATTACGCGCCCTTTCATGCATTTTTTTGTGTAAAAATGTACATAAACACTATTAAATTGCTTCATGGCATCAACCGAGTTGTGTTTTGTAAACTTAGAGATTTCTTTTTATTATATGACCTAGCAGAAAGATTGTGTGACGCGTGTGTTAGAGCATTGAAACCATTTCGCCACATAGCATAGAGCTAAACTGCGTGATTTATTGATTACGATAGGGTTTCACTTAGGTACTCCTTCGTTTCACTTACCCCACCTGACCTTGCATTTTAGTTTTTACAATAAATTTGAAACAATGAACACTGGTAAAACATAATTTTTAGGTATCAAAGTAAATTACTCTATAGATAGAGCTAACGCAATCACCCATTATTTACCCAAAATTTTGGGAGACGTTCTTATTCAGGCAGCACCTTGTGTGGGAGCAAGAAACAACTAGGCGGGCACGCGCTGTAAAATTATACTAGTGGGAATTCTGTGGTGTCCGCCATTGCTGTACGTCAGTTCGATGTCAATCAAAACTCACTCCTGTTTTTTTTTAATTCTATGACAAAAAAGGTAAAAATGAAACGCAAGCCGCGAAAAAAAATTGCGATGTTTATGGACCTAGTGCAGTGTCTGTGAGAGTAGCACAAATTTGGTTTAAGCGTTTTCAATCCGGACATTTTGATGTCAAAGATGCACCTCGCTCTGGTCGCCCTATTACGGATAAAATGGATGCCATTTTTAAAAAAAAGTGGAGCAAAAGCGGCATATCAGTAGTTACGACGTAGCTGAAGAACAGCATTGCGTAGCATTTGAAAAAAACTGGGTACACAAAAAAGCTCGATATTTGGGTCTCTCACGAGCTCACTGAAAGAAACCTAATGAACCGTGTACTCATCTGTGATTATTTATTACGACGTAATGAAACCGAACCATTTTTGAAGAAGCTCATAACTGGTGATGGTAACACGTTCAATTTTATTGATCAATAAAATTGACGAGACCACTTAAGTCAATGTTTTCTCCATACTGTAAACCGAAAAACATTGACCAATACTAACCCTAAACGATCAATAAAATTGATCAATCCCAAAGATTGATCAATAAAATGTAACGTGTATGGGAGGCCTAACGCTAATTTAGTTCGACTGGAACCCTACCCTGCCAAAAGAGTTTAAAATACCTATACTGACCTTCTGTGTATACGATCTATTATTGTTCCAAATACTTTTACTGACATTAAAGTCACTAAGAACTAATCAAATGGCTCTAAAACTGACTTTTTCGTATAGTCGATACCTATTTATTGGCTGTTTAATTGACAATTTTCTTACAAATAAGAAAAACATTTAAAATATTTTATATAAAACAGCAGCGCGTCCACCCGTTGGCACATGCCGGGGCAGACTAACTCACGCGCCGCCAAGGGCCTCGCCCTTGGCTCGCCGCAAAATAACGCAAAATATTACTAAACAGACTTAATTTTGGCTCTAAAAATAAAATGATCAATTGAGCTTGTATATTTTTAAATTTCCTATCCGAGGGTGTAAAAATATTTAATGACGCAATCTTCCTTTACGCGGCATTGTACACTGTGTGACTGGAAAGGCGTTCTAAAAGTATTTTTTTTATTCATAATGTACCTAGTAATCGAATATTTTGTTCAATTGATAAGTACAGGTGCAGAATGATCTTATTGGTGATATTTTTTTCATGTCTGTAGAATTCATAGGTTCTTCAGTATGATTAGTTAAAAAGACGCGTTTGGCCTATGTTAAAGGCTTAACATCAAGGAACTAGTTCTTCACGCCATTCATTCACATTAGAGATAAAAAAAAAATATTCCATAGTTCATTATGGACTTATTATTTCTTTTCATAGGCTTTGTCTCTGCGCGGCCACATCGCCCAGTAAAAAATACACACAGATCATCATCATCATCATCATCAGCCTAAAGACGTCCACTCATGAACATAGGGCTCCCACACAGAGCGCCACTTTGAGCGGCTGCTTGCCTCCTGCATCCATCGGCTCCCCGCGGTTTTAACCGATCGTCGGTCCAACTGGTGAGGGCTTAGGAGGCCGCCGGCCTACGCTGCGTCTACACGTAGATAGATAAAAATAAGTATTTCTTATTTTTCTGTTTAGTTTGATGGCTGCTTATCCTTTCCATAGCATGATCAAGAGTTCAAAATAAAGCTGGTAGCAGATCCTCGCCGCGTAAGTCAAGTTGCGCGGCAAATACGTTTTCGGTGGTCTGAAATACGACATTAAACCCACTAATTTAATGTCACCTAAAACTTTCTTACTCCGTAACTCGACTGCTCATATTCTCCCTCCTTGGTTCGTAATCCTCATGTCTGAGGGTCGTGACCTCCACCTTCCATGACCTTCTTTATGATGTCACGCCATCTTATCCTATTTCCAGCGATGTGCACAGCATCGTTCGTGATATCATGATGATGGGTTCCGACTGAAAACCAGTTATTGAGGTCTTATGGCCTTGATTACATGCTGAGTCGGGACCTATATCATGACGTCACGCAACATTACTTTTTGTACGATACCTTTTATTTTTGTTTTTTATTGTTTTATTTTCATGATGTATGTTAGGAATGTAATGTTGTGTGATGTCCTGAATAAATGTATTTTCTTTCTTTCTTTCTTTCTTTCTTTCATCGTACAGAGTGGTGTCCAAAGTGGTGCGAATGTGGTCGGACCAGCGCATCGGGCTGCGCCCACGCGATCTCTTTCCTACTAATTTGCCGGTCACGACTAGCTTTTCCAGATTGTTTCTGCACATGTTCTAAACCTTTTTTATTATGGTAATACTTCCCAGTCCGAGCAAGATTGTCCACCATGCACTCCGGTTGGCGTGCAGATGGTGCACCGCCTCTGTCCTCACCATAACGTGGTGCAGCGGTTCGAAGTGGAACAGAAGGACAGTCTCGACGAGCATCTCGATGTGCTTACTAGGAAACTAGCTGAGAAGGTAACTTTTTTTTATTGTTTGGTAGTGTGCTTGACCACTATTTCACTTGAACTTTCTTATCTTGGAAGATTTTATGCCTTTTAAATTGGACAGGGTTGAACCTTTCTAATTCTATAAAAGTAAATATTCTTTAGGAGTAGAAGGTTCTACTTCTATAGAAGATTGGAAGCTTCTTTAGAAGTAGAAGCTGCTGTAGAAGTATAGAAGGTTCAACTCTTCATCATCATCATCATCATCATCATCATCAACAGTCTGAAGACGTCCACTGCTGAACATAGGCCTCCCCCAGAGAGCGCCTCTTGAGCGGCTGCTTGCCTACTGCGTCCATCGGCTCCCCGCGGCTTTCACCAGATCGTCAGTCCACCAAGTGGGGGGCCAGCCTACGCTGCGTTTTCCGGTTCCTGGTCGCCACTCGACAACCTTTCTTCCCCATTGGTTGTCGGTTCTACGAGCAATGTGGCCTGCCCATTGCCATTTCAACTTGCTAATTCTAAGAGCTATATCGGTCACTTTAGTTCTCCTGTGGATCTCCACGTTCTTATCTTGCCGGGAAACACCGAGCATAGCTCTCTCCATAGCTCATAGTGATTTCGTTCAACTCTTGTCCGTGTCTTATTTTCCTATACTAAATAGTTAAGAGACACAAAATCACAAAACTATAGCACCTTGGTAGTGCATTTTCTAGTCGTCTATATAATACTAGGGCTGGCTTTGCCTTTACGTATGTAAATTGACCAATGATGCATGTACTAATTACAATTTAAAGGAAGGCAGACTTCGTATCTCCAAAATGAAGATCCGCGAAACCCAGAACGAGATAGAGAACTTGCACGCAATAGACCAGAACGTCAGGGTCAAGTACCGGGAGATCATGGACTCCCTGAAGGTCGACCTGACCACCAATGAGAAGGAGTGCAAGAAGCTCCAGGAACAGATAGAATGGGTCTCGCGGAGGCGTGCCGAGCTGAAGGACGAGGTGATTTCAATTTTGCGTACTTACGATAAATTTTCTACAAGTCATTAGGTACCTATATCTTTTTATACGATTCTTACGCAGTCGTGAATCGCTTCCCAAAATGAGATTTCATTCGCAAAATGAAATCTCTTGAGCTTATCAGTGATTACTGATTAGTGATTATCAGTGTTCCCAGCTCCTAGGAGGCGTTTGTTCCTATAGTCACAGAATTAACAGTTTTTTTCAGTTCAGACTGCAGGTACCTTTTGTATTTTATGATGTATCTACTATAATAAGCACCCATAGGGGTCTAGCAAAGTTCTCTTTCCATTAGCGTTAACGCCAAACGATAACGAAACAGAATAACTTTCGCCAAGCTGTACATTTCGACCCACAACGACTCTATGGGCTTCAAAATTTTTGTTTACATTCTTTTCGTCCCACTCTTTAAATGTACCGAAAAAACTAACTAACATCTGATCACTGATGATGATGATGACAATGTCGACTATAGTGGTGCTGATGACCTAAAGCCAGCAACAGTTTATTGAAGCGTTCAATGGAGAGGTCCATATTCTTCAGTGGCTGTCGTCTAGCTGATGATGATATAAAGTCAATGTTATGTTGCATTTAGGTCCGCCAAGGGCAAATACTGTACGGCGAAGCAGCAGCCGAGCTTGCTACCAACCTTGCTGAGTTGCAGCGCGGCCGGATCGACCACCTTGTTATAGAAAAACCCTACGAGTCCGCGCAGTCACTGCGCCATAGGAAGGAACCGCTGGTAAGCATGGCGGAATCCATGTTGTGACATTCAATTTGCAATTGTAACCAAAGTGCTGACACATATTTGGCACGTATCAGCATTGTGATTCAACGGGGCAATGCTGCCAGCACTACCGGTAGTGGAGCATTTTGACTGTCATATTTATATATTATATGTATATAATGCAGCAGACCGAGGAGAACGCTGCTGCCCATTCTCTGGATATTCCCTTAGCCCGCTCTTACGGCACCCACGGGATTGGATGGGTGCCGGTGGTTCATATAAGTGGCGCTATTATTCAATCGCGCCACTTAAATGAACCACACAGAACATTCGTTCTGTTAACTTCAATGTGTTCATTATCCATTGCGTTATTAGAACTCAACGTTCGAATTATCGTTAGTATAGAGCGAGCACTGTTAACTGCTTATATACGAATCGTGACTGCCGTTCCGCCTCATGGTATTTTTATAACCATTACTACCGCGAGCAATTTGTTCTGTTATTGCGCATATTGCTGCGAGACCGGCTTCACCTCCTTTTCATATAGGTATCTCCCTCTTTTGTTTCCGAGATCTGTGGGGTGGTCATACTATCACAATACCTTTAGGTAGTGTGAGTTCTGTACTATAGGTAGTAGCAACCACACCGTCGTAAAGTTGCCAGCCTATTTGTGTTCTACAGGTTACATTTCGGTGAGTGTGCTGCAGAGCTACACAATCTAATTCCACCATCTCCGTTTCACCATCGGACGACAAGACGTACAGCTACATGCCATCCATTTATGGTTGATATTCCTTCGATTCGCACAAAGCGGTTTGACTCGACATTTATAATCCGAACAGCGAAGGAATGCAACACTTTATCAGCGTCTTTGTTTCCTGATAAGTAGGTACAATCAGCTGGGTTAGCACGGACAGTAGACAGAGTGTCTTTCCCCTGTTTTACTCCACTTGACAAGTAAGCAAGTATGAAGAAATTGACATAAAACGATGAAAGACGATTTTGTCTACCATCCGTGCTAACTAACTTGGAGCTCTTCAAATCGCGAGTGAATAGGTATCTTCTAGGCAAGCATGTACCATCGTAGACTGCGTCGTTACTTTCCATCAAGTAAGATAGCAGTCAAACGCGGACCTATTTAGTTATAAAAAAAAAATGTCTTTTCTAGCTGCCAAGGTCTTCTCCAGCTGGCTCCGTCCTCATCAAGTCCCAGCCATCGTTACCGCTCACGCTGAAATCTACCTTCAAATACAATCAGACCGATGAACAAATTGTATCGTGACTTTATTAAAGTTTTACATACTGTTTTTTTAATTTAATATTTATTTTTGTCAATAAAACTATTATGGTAATAAATGCATTTTATTTTTCAGTTTTAAGATCTTTCATATCGTCTGTCGTTCTTAAACATGATCAAGGTGTAGTTTTAAAATAAGGTCTTATAGGCCTTATACCTACCCATGGGTTTTTACTAATATAAGTGCCTAGGGACTAGGTGGTAAGACTTTTCTGGAAAGTTCGTGTAGATAGGTACCACCGCTTCGCCAGTTATTCTGCCGCAAAGCAGTAGTGTACAAGCACTGCTGTATTCCGGTTTGAAGGGCATTATAGCTAGTGAAATTATTGGGCAAATGAGACTATGATCTGATCACTCATTATAGTAATCTTATCACTAGACTGTGTGAAGTCTCAGGATGACGCGCGCAGTGCAGTATCACGCAAAGCTATTTTGATTTAGAGTTCCGTGTGATACTGCAATCTGTTATGGGCAGCCGTGACGCTTAATATCAGGCGAACTCGAGGCATCACGTCATTCATATACATTTAAAAAAACCTACATTAGTTAATTTTATTTAATCAATGTTTAAAATGCTGTTGATCTGCAATGTCACGGCACGAGTGGAAACAAGACATTGAATTAAACAAGGTTGTTAATGTAAATATATAATAATTAGGTAAAGTAAAAAATGCTTACAAATTTGTAATTTTTTGAGGTTTTGTATTCACGACTACCTACGGTCTGTCTTTAGGAACTCCAGTCAAATAGTTTATTGACATAACATAGGAATAGGCACGTTTATAGCGTTATGTAGGTACCTATATTATGGAAAATCAAGAATTGGGAACTTATCCCCGACACCATTTAGCTGTTGAGTTTTGGAAGTCTAATCCGCCCGGTCTCCAATAGACCCATTCGGTTGTTCCATGATGGAACTCTTGGGATTTGCTCCCCGTATATTATAGTTCCATGGCATCGCCTGGTCCTACCCAGGTACGGATACAGAAATACGATACAAGATTAATTTGTACTCTTTTCTTTAAATGATGAATTCCATGCACCTATATCTCCTGGTAAATTGGCTAATTACCGCGCTTGGTGCTGGACTGCCTGCGCCAGGGGGGGGGGGGGGGGGGGCACGCCCCCTGCGCCCCCCCGCCTGTATCAACGCCTGATCCTACCTAGTACTTAGTTTCAATATCAATGGCCTATTCCCCTAAACTCAGCAGGTGTACTCAGTACTAATCACGTCTGGCCAGTAATCGTTCAGATCGGTCATATCGTCCGGCGAGCGGAAACAATCAATTAGAAGGCGATCCCCTTTCAATTACTCGCGCCCGTAATTGGCTCTACAGTCTACACCCCACGGCTGGGATGGCTGGGATTAGGTATTGCCGATCGGTTTCCGCCGTTATGTGAGGAGTTTAACTATTATGGGATACACACTTGTTCAGGAGTTTAACTATTATGGGATACACACTTGTTCTGATTTGTGGTCATAGGTCACAGAGTGAGCGCGCATGGCTCAGCAGTTGCAGTCGGCTCTGCATCATGATATTATAAAAAAAAAAATTTTTAATCAATGTTTTGTGTCTGGGTGGTATATTGTATTCTATGTATGTATTTACAAACAAAAAAGTATATAAGTATTCTATCAGCTATCTGGTTCCCATAGTACAAGCTATGCTTAGTTTGTGCCTAGATGGCGCTGTGCGAAATGTCCACAAATATTGATATATTTTTTATTCATGATCTTTTCAGCTCTACCGGCTTATACAGCGTTATCATGGATGGGTGACCGCCTGAGAATGCAGTGTACAATGTACATACCTAATTTTACTTGCATATTGCTCGTTCTATTTTGTTTATCTATTATAAGTATATAGAATAGAAGAATAGAATAGAACAATTCTTTATTGCACACCAAAACATACACAAAGATACATAACAATATGAATTATTTGACAAAAGGTAGTACAATGGGCGGTTTTATCGCTTAAAGCGATCTCTTCCAGACAACCTTTGGATGGACAGAAACAGCTTATGAATTAGGGAGGTTGGCGATATACAGTAAATACAAAATTTAATATGAAAACTAAATCCTAAAACTACTAAAATACATATAATATGACATACATACATAAACTTACACACTACATACATTACATACTATTACAGATATAGGTACCTACATATACGTATCTAAATATAAAGACAACTAAATTTATAAACATAAAATACTAGCTGAGATTGGATAAGTAATGTGTATATATACATAGTTACTTTATCCAGCAGAATTTAAAAGTAATTTACTCTTTCTGTTAGACATCACACGAATACTTATTTAGTGTTTATTTATAACTGCCTAATGACTCCACGAGACAAAAAAAGTACTGCGGGTAGTTACTTTAGACGCAGCTAAAAAGGTATTTAAAAAACGAGCTCCCGCCACATTTGACATTAAACGCTGCGTTCAGAAACCGTTCACTCATCCACGCCGTTCCGTTTCACTTGCAGCGTGATCAAAGCTCACGCGTTGACGTCGGCAGTATAAGTTAGATTTACAGCTTACGGAAGCTAATTAGTTGTTGGGAGGGACTGGCCTCACCACGGACCGCTTACACCGCCGCGCGCCGTGTGTGAAACGGAACGTAACGGTTTCAGACCTGAGAATGATTAGAAGGAACACGTAATTTAGATGCCCAATTTGAATGAAATATTCGACTATTTGTTAAATAGATAGTAAGTGCGGACCGTAGTGTTTAATCTTACTATATAGGTACCAATTTAGAAGTTTCTGAAGGCAACTCTTGGTTTTAGAGAACTTTAGGATTGTAGAACTTGTATTAAGTACTAAGTTGATTTGATCATCATCAGCCTGAAGACGTCCACTGCTGAACATAGGCCTCCCCTAGAGCGCACCACCTTGAGCGGCTGCTCGCCTCCTGCATCCATCGGCTCCCCGCGGCTTTCACAAGGTCGTCAGTCCACCGAGTGGGGGGCCGGCCTACGCTGGGTCCTAGGGCTGCGTGTGCTGAGTTCTACGAGCGATGTGGCCTGCCCATTGCCATTTCAACTTGCTAATTCTAAGAGCTATATCGGCACTTTAGTTCTCCTGGGGATCTCCTCATTCCGGAGCTTATCTCGCAAGGAAACACCGAGCATAGCTCGCTCCATAGGTCGCTGCGCGATTTTGAGCTTACTGATGAGGCCTCATTAGTTGATTTGATAAACGTACCTGATTAGGTTATAAAATAAATTCTACCTAAAATTAACCCTACTTCAAACTCCATTCTACTATATTTCTATCCTACTTCCACCTGATATGTAAATGTCAATGCGCTGGAATGTTACCGTCAGAATGGCTGGTTGCCTAGCGCATCTGGCACTGCGTGTATATTCAAAAATTGCTACCTATTTGCTACTATGTGCTACCTTTCCTAAATAATTGCTACCTATGATAAATTCTGAGAAATTAGAAGAATAAATTGACAAGCCATTCTGATATCAGAATGGCTTGTCAAAAGCTGAAACTTTAATTCGTAAAACTAGCAAATAGGTAGCAATTATCGGTAATACAAACTTCTGGAAATCTACGCCCTTCATGCCAAACTAAGGGAAACCAGCCATTCTGATATCAAAATGGCTGGTCAATTTGTTTTTCTAATTTCTCATAATTTATCCATAGGTAGCAGTTATTTAGAAAAGGTAACAAATAGTAGCAAATAGGTATTTTTGAATATAGACTTAGTGCCAGTCACTCAAGGCCATGAGACCAGCCATTCTGACGGTAACGCTGGAATAGGAGATCGGATTTTGATGAAATTTTGTGTACCTATAAGTATTGGATACTTCAGGTTGTGGAGTAGCATTGTAGGGTATACTTACCTACCTTTATCTGGAAAAAATTGCATTGTTCTTGTGAGATAGATATATATAAATAAATGTTCACGCAGGTCGAACCGCAGGGCACAGCTGGTTGTGTATAAAAATTACATTTGTCCGTTTTTGTCGCCCCGCCTTGCTTTAAGCGGTGTTCCACAAATTAAGATTGTCACTTACACGTAATTAATGAACAAAATTACATTCCTCGTTCCGGGAGACGTGTCTTCACGCCACACTCGCAGGGGTGCACTGTGTCGCCGGCAGTTTTTGTTGCATAATTTGTAACTAATTACTGAACAAAAAGTCCCGGTCGTCTTTGAGGACATGTGGCCGCTACTGTTCGTTTTCATGAGGTGTAGTTTACACATTTTATTAATTATTAGCTGCCTGATTGTGAGGATGCAAGTTTAATAGATGAATTATATCACACAAAAAACGGCATCTGCAGGCAATAACACATTGTGCAGTGCAAGAAATGTTTGGAGCCTCTCCATATTTTTCCATGCACTTGTGCGTCAAGTTGTATACGTCTACGTTAATAAGTCTCAGGTGACATTCACCTAAAATAAAAACAGAAACTTTCAATGGACTTCGGTGAAGCCTTTGATGTCATAGACCATATATATATCTTTCTTGCATTAGATAATATCTACTTCATTCTAATACATTTATCTCTGGTAGATATTAATTAATGAAGTATGCTAAGTAGTTAGTGTTGAATAAATAAAGTACGTGTGGTACACGTTTAAACTTCAGCTGGAGTCTCTTAAGGCAGTATTCTTCCCCCCCTTCTTTTCTATATGCACTCTTTATTATGAACTCCTATATGAACTCTTAGTCAATTTAAATAAAAACAGGTGCAGATGCAGATCATTAGGTATATGTATGTTTCATTTTCTGAGATCTGTGGTTCAATCACTAATAGAATTTATATTTTTGTAGACGCCAGCATGTAGCCAGATAAGTTGACAAGTGAACTTAACTTTGTCTTAAACTACCTGAAAAGAAGTTAAATAGCAATTATTGCAATTTACGTATATTTACGAGGGTTTTTAGTATAACATGGTATAAGTAACACAAACAGAATACATTAAACCTGAGAGCTTTATTCATGCAGAACATTTGTCTGCCTAAAAAAATGAGTTCACCACATCTCCGTAGGTATCATGTAATATTAAAGAATCCAGTTCAAAGTGCCGACGAAACACAAAAATTCAAAATGGCCGCCCTCAGAAAGGCGCGGTTTCTTTCCGCGTATTACTAACATTACCATACTTCAGGCGGCGAAGCTTATTTAAATGCTCCACCGACTCCATTTAGAGCTTGGAAAAATAAAACCGGCGAACGGATCCCGCGATCTCTCTCTGAGCCGCTTTTGTGGTAAATATGTATAAACTCACCAACATACTTTTACGGGACTGCTCTGAAATTTACGCGAACATGATCTCTATTCTTAGAGCAGCTCAAAGTAAATAAATAAAACCAACTGAAAAGGTAGCATTGCATGTGTATTAAGTATCTACGTTTTGTCGCCAGCATCTTTTTATTTCATCGCATTTTATTCGAGAGCTCAGCTGGCAGCCTTGTTGTTTGCGGCTTTTGAATACAATGCAGTCTAATATCAACGTACTTAAGCATAACTTACTCTAAGAAATAAAATATCAAAGTGGAAACTCAAATAAGAAGGATTCAGATTTTCTCCATGTAATTATGCAAAGCTTTATCGCATTATCAAAAGATCTCTTTGGCTGTTTGAATATAAAACAAAGGAAAAATTAAGTTAAACGATTAAAAAAGAGCCCCAAGAGCTCTCAGTTTGAACAATGATTCCATTATCTGCAGACGGAGCTGCCTACATTTTAGCGTAAAAGATAAAACTGAATGGACGCCAATTTTGTTCCATTACTCTCTCTCGAGCGCCGCAGAATACATATTATCCGTAAAACGGAACGCAAACAAAGTGAGCGTCGTTTTCCCGCCAACGATAACTAATTTCAGTCCGCCATAAGTACGTAATTAGCGAGCCGCTGCCTTATCGGCCGGCGGGTAATTAACCTCTCCGGGAGGCTCCCCGGGGCCCCCTACCTCCCGGTGCACCTTGAATACCTCCTCGGTAATATTTCCGCCATATTATCCCGGAGTACGCCCATCTCCTCCTCCAATGATAGCAGTTCCCGCGCTTTTGTTTTGCGCCGTCAACGCTTCGTTCCGAAACGTTGTAACTTGGTATGTTTTCTTTGGGAAATTTGGCTGTATTTGTGAGCTGGCTGCGGTTTGTTTTCGTTGGTGCGCGTTTATTATGCTTACGGATGTCTCGGTTCGAAAATATCTTAACTTTCGGTTTGAGCTGACGAATCTTAGTTCTTATGGTGGGTATTTACTGGGTGTAGTTTGGGTTGTTGAGTGTGATGGGGTAGAGGGTGTCGTCAGTTCATATTTCATGGTGTTATCATCTTTTATTGAGTGCGAGCGTGCATTGTTGTCGGTTTACTGCGCGGTTATCTGGCGCGGGCGCGGTGTTTAGCGGCGCGCTGATGAATGGCATATTGGCACGAGCGGCCCCGTACTGCCTGAAGACCCACAATTTGAATGAATATCATATTGCTTCTTGTTTAATAGAGTTTCGTGTTTTCGGTTTGGTAGGTGCTTTGCATGATTGCTTTTCTTCGGAATGGGCGCTGGTGGTTTTATTTCTACAAAAAGAGTATACCTAACTTATACCAGGACACTGCATTCATCACAAATGCCTTAAAATAGAGACTTTTCCTAAAACAATCTTTTGAATAATTGGCAATAACAGCCATTTGGGGCTAGATGGCGCTGTGTGAAATGTCTACACATATTTTTTTTTCAACTTTTTTGCTTTACGACATTAATTTGCTTTGCAATTTGCTTCCGGTTCCTGTGTGTTATATACATAATGGTTACAATAACATCATCATTAACAGCCTGAAGACGTCCACTGCTGAACATAGGCCTCCCCCAGAGCACGCCACTTTGAGCGGCTGCTCGCCTCCTGCATCCATCGGCTCCCCGCGGCTTTCACCAGGTCGTCGGTCCACCGAGTGGGGGGCCGGCCTACGCTGCGTCTTCCGGTTCGTGGTCGCCACTCGAGAACCTTTCTTCCCCATCGGTTGTCAGTTCTACGAGCGATGTGGCCTGCCCATTGCCACTTCAACTTACTAACTCTAAGAGCTATATCGGCCACTTTAGTTCTCCTGCGGATCTCCTCGTTCCGGAGCTTATCTACAGACGTAATGCACATACAGTATGTCTGCTTTATAATATTCTTTTTCATCCGATAGCCCCAACTTATCTTAAAGTACGTTTTACTTTCTCTTCTTCGCGTGGTCGGCCGCAGCGTTCCTTTCAACATCTCGAGCTCATAATCCCACAACACAAATCTGCTTGTTACTCTGATTCATTTACTGTTACAGCCATACGTCTATGGAATAGCTTACCTCCTGAAATTCGTCAGGCATCGTCAATTGGTGTATTTAAAACTAAGGTATATAACCATTATCTCGCACTCCAAAATAAAGACAATAACTGAGCAAAAATATAGTAACTCCATTGTCATATGAATATGTATATATAGGTATATAATATAGTGTAATTATATATTTTAATATAAATGTATTATTAATATTCATGGTAAAGATAGGTAATATATATTTATGAGTCTTAGTTTATTAACGTGTAAAAATATAATACTTTGTATATTTAAGCTGCGTTGTACTGCCACATAAATTTTCCATGTTACACCCAGGTTAACTGGAAGATAATGCTCTCTAGCATTAAGTTCGCCTATGTACCTACATTTGTTGTTTGTGCAATAAAGCATTTTCTATCTATCTATCTATCTATCTTATCTCGCAGGGAAACACCGAGCATAGCTCTCTCCATAGCTCGGTTACAATAACATTAATATAATATTTAACTTTCTAAAAAAAACAAGTTCAAATTGACAATACCTACAGCGTGATTTTTCATAATCGATGAGCTTTATTATCAGATTCTATAAAGCAGTAGGTTTTTTATAAAAGACAAGTTATTTTAATACCCTGCATAATTCATCGAATTGTTGGAACGAAGCACCTATTACTATACATACTTCCCTTTGTGACGCTGCCCGCTAGAAAAGCTCGCTTTGTAGGTATGTAGGTAAATTTAGTATGTATGAGTTAAAACGGTAAATACGGTCTAACTTAATGTATTTATCTACTTACAATAATGGTAGAATCTCACTGAACAGCAAATTCTACCTCGATAAGAAAGATACGCTGGATAACTCAAACCTATGTAGTATAGGTATCAAGTAAGTCGAAACAAACTAAATACCTTATAAAAATATCTTTGGACTGAATAGTTTTCAACCCTGAATAGTTCCGCCTAGGGCCTATGCAGCGTTAAAACATCGATATTATTGGAGCGGGCGCGAAAATATTCCTGTAATGGGGTAATCGATCACACTCCACTCGAGCGTGCCCTCCGGACGGCTGACCGAAATAGGGATGCCAGTGTGCCGCATCAGAAAACGGCCATATTATACCTACCCACCAATTTTCACTTTAAAAAAGGAAACTAAAGTAATTACGTAATTTGGAATTATTACGTTGGTAAGTATACGTTTTTGTTTTTTGACGCGGAAAAGTTCACGTCATTGCATTGTATTATTTTTCAAAATTAGTGCTTTTTGCAGTTTTAATGTTTAAAATTGGTGGCGTTTTACGTATTAAGTGCTGAATTACGAGCATAAGTGTAGGCAAGTAGTATAATGTTTGTAATGTAATGTTAAAAGTGTTTGTATGCATCTGCATACAACTATGCAGGTACACACAAAGAAAGAAAAGCAAAAAAAGAAGAAGAAAAAAGAAAAAAGAAAAGAAGAAAATACAAACACAAAAAATAAAAATTAAGAAAACAGACAACAAAGCAAACAAAGTAGAAAGAAACGCGTAGTAAGAATTTTAAAGCAAACAAAAATAAATAGAGAAAGTTTGTATGGCACAAAACATTTGAATGCTGTGAAAGTTTGATTTTTCTAATAATAATGTAGGTATGTACCATACCTAGGTAACCAAACTTCAGCTGCTAGGAAATATATTACATTATGATGACATGACAAAAGAGTTCCCCTTGTCCGATCGATACATCTCTTTTTGTTACCCATCCCTAGTTCACTAGTTCATTACTGGCAGCCGATAAGCCGCATAATTTTGGCGCGAACGTCGCCCACTCTAATTGGCTGCCGCGGCCGCGTCAATAAAGCTCGGTTTACACAGGGCTTTAATTAATAGAGGTCGTCAAGCGAGCCGCTAGGGTTGCCTGATTGGGAAACTTTTTTGAAAGACAGGTGGAAGTGACAGTTCAATATTCTTGCATCAGTTAGCAGGATTAAAATATTTGAGGAAAAAATAATGTTCTACGGCTTCAAAACTGTGAAGCCTGGTTCCAAGCTTTTTATTTATTTTATAAAAACGCACAATAATTTAGCTAGTTTAGCACTGAATATAAAGGGTATTTTAAAAATCCACTATACATAAACCCTCCATTATATTTAGTTCAACTACTATACAAAGTTTCATGACCTTATTTATAGTAGGTATTCATTGAATAATAAATAAATAATCGCGGTTTATTTGCACGGTTTGGAGGAAACTTTGTAATTTTTTCTATCAAGAAAAGTTTATTAATTCGGGTTGTCACTATACATAAGCATAAGCATTAGTCCTGAACTTAAGCATATATTAGTTTCAAAGCCATTGTTGGAATATTGTTGACAGGACACGGCCTCATGCTAAGCCATTTTAAGCATTTTGGCGTTGTATAGGCTCTTAAGGTGTTATAAAAGTAGCGTGTAATGTTTTGTTTCCTTTAGGCACATACCTACCTTAGACTTAGGTAAACCCAGTACCTTTTAGTAAGTTGAGAAGCAGCCGAGGCAACCCTAAAAACAGAACAATAAAAATTGTTCGTCCTTAAATCTACTAACTACCTAACTCATCCTGGAACCTGGAAGTATACAGAAAAACGCCGCCACATTTTCAAATTAGAAAAAAATAAATTCAAAAAGAGATTAATTCGGAACGTGATTCCCGCCACACGCCGCGCTGTCAAACTTTGCAACTTTTTTATAACTGTCGGCGCGCGGTGAAGCTGGTAAAAGGAATAAAAACCTTATAAAATTCCTAATGGGAAAACGTACGAGGAGTTTTCCCACTGAATTATGAATGGTAACGAGCTCCCGCCCTCGCTCGCTTTGTATCGGTACCAAGTTCCAACTTGTTTCTTTTGTAGATTGCGGTGCGGCTGTGATGCGAAAAATAATAATGTTGTAGGTATTGTATAACCTATACTTACTTCCGAACTGTGCGAGTGGGTACTACGAGCACAAATTAAAGTGAACTTACGAAATTCACTTTAATTTGTAGCGGAATACCTTAAAATTGACGGGCAATCCACATAACATTACTGAAGGAACTCAGGTGGTATACCTATACCTTTGAGAACTATCAGATCACCTACACTGTCAACACTAATAACTATAGGTATTTTAAATATCTATAATAGGTATTATGTGTAATACCTATTATAGATACTTAATAATACCTAGGTATAACGCGTGTCATTGAAGTGACCAATCTGATTTGACGAACTATCAGTAAAAGTTCAGTTGAACTTTCCTCTTCGGTTTTAGAAGCAGCAAAACCACACTACAAAAAATTTAATACGAATTCAAAAAAATATCAGGTAAGGTGGTTTTTGCGCACTGTAGAATCATTTGCTCAAGTAGCCATGCGTATCTTCTAAATTACATTACAATATGACAAACATAGATATTTTGCGTGCTCGCAAATTACTATAATTAGAACGTTAACATTTTTAGCTTTTAACCTCGGACACCATGTGAAAGCTATGTATACGTCCATGCCTCTTCCACTATTGTGTTTAAGTGCAGAAGGAGTGAGACAGCAATAGAAATGTTTGCTCTTTTCAGTTCTTTTCTTCATTGAATCGCGTAATACGTACGCACCTACCCTGCAGAACCCAGTATTGAGATGACGGTAGATATTACTTACATAGTAATTTTATTTGAATGAACCTTTGTAAATTCGTCATCCTGCTCCATTTTTAAGATTAATTACGTAAGTAATTATCCTAAACGTCCTACATAATATAATTAATCACCAATTAATCTAATGTGACGCAAATTATTTCGGGTTCACTACTCAGAACTCCATTAGGGAAGGTATGAAAAAGGTCTTAAAATCCTTTAAAAGCATCCCAAACAGAACGGTCTCAAAATCATTTCAATTATACGGTAGCCTGTCTCTTTCTTTCATTAAGGGTTAGAAGAGGACGGTGACAATACGTAAAGGATAGGAATTTCCATTCGTAATTCAAGAGTGCGACCGTGTGAAAATGTGCAGTTTTTAGAGTTCCGTAGGGGTAGAGATATTTTTCAGCATTTAAATCGTAAATGTGGGAAGGAGATAGCGTAATGGAAAGACAATTAGCGTCTTATTCAGTAACAATATTTTTATACTTAGTGTAGAGTAGATTATAATATATTAGAGTAGAATAGGTATAGTGTGAGTTTGAACTCTTTACCTGGATATATTCTTTAAAGCTTTCTCCATAAAAAAATTTGAAATTCCATTGCTGTTTGTGTGCAAAATCTGAGTAAAACATTCCGGTTGCAAATAGCAACATCGAAACTACTAATTATTGCTGTCATATTACAATGAAAAAGAAATACCGCGCTCGACAAGCAATATTTTATTTAAAAAATACAATCGAATGAACGAAATGAATGATTCTGTAAAGAAGAAGGATTCTACAGTACAAAGACATTCCGATGCTATATCATTTTTATTAATAGCCTGTGTCAAAGACACAGTACCCCTATATTAAGTACGAGTTTATTCAAATGCACATTACTATATTCGCTTTTGAGTCACCATCATCATTATCAACAGCCTGAAGACGTTTACTGATGAACATAGGCCTCTCCTAGAGAGTGCCACTTTGAGCACTCGCTCAAAGTGGCACTGCTCGCTTCCTCCATCCATCGGCTCCCCGCAGCTTTCACCAGATCGTCAGTTCACCTAGTTGTGGGGCTGATACTGCGTCTTCCGGTTAGTGGTAGCCACTCGAGAACGTTCCCCATCGGTTGTCAGTTCTACGAGCGATGTGGCCTGCCCATTGTCATTTCTCGCTATGAATATCGTAACTTAAATGGTTGAATGAGTTACGTGCAGTTACCGCTAGGGGCACTGCGGCAGATTCCATATACTGAACCCGTCCCGCTAAAACTGTTCGCGCATGTCGCTCTCGACTTATCCGGTCCCTTTTTTCCACACCCGCGGGCGGAGGCATTAAAACTTGTATATCGGATTAGATGAAATTACTAAGTGCTGCCAACTAAGTACCGGACTCTGATTTAAGCTGTGCATTGTTTTTGCAGAGATTGGAAACTGGATTTTGATCAAAGAGATAAATAAAGATTTAAATGTCTGTTTTTAGAAAGATAACTGTTAAGGTCTAATCCGTAAAATAATTTGTAGTCTTTTAGTTTGCTTTTTGCAGGGCAGCGGCATTATAATAATACCTGGATGATTTCAAAGAAGAGCCGCCGGCAAGGTGTTGAACACCATGATAATAATTACTTGTTTGTCCTTGTTTTCAGCTAACTATGATCTGGGAGTCTTCAAGTCGAGAGTGAACAGGTACCTTCTAGGCAAGCATGCACCATCGTAGGCCGCGTCATCACTTACCATCAGGTGAGACAGTTGTCAAATGCTTTGCCTAAAAACTACAAGAGACAAAAAACATCGAAATATTTTTCCAGTTACTTATTTTTATTTAAAAACCAAGGTACTGAACCGATTTTGATGAAATTTCTATGAGGCCAATCTATTTAAAAAATCCAAACCGATTCATTAATGACGTAGCTCTGAGATAACAAACATAAAAATGAAATGAAAAAATACTACCCTGTTAAAAATCTCCACCTTTTTAAGTCGGTTGAAAATAGATGTTACATTGTACAGCCATGAAGATTGTTATTCACGTGATTAGTATGCGACTGCTCCATATGGTGCGGCTACACTATCGCACGAATATTCGTGTGTAGTGTATGAACACGCCCAACCTACATAGTTTAGCCGGCGACGTAGCACAAATTAGTAATAGTAATAAGCTAGAGTACTCATCATGTAGAAGCCGAATAATACACTTGTGCACCGCAACACCATCTGTCAATGCCAACATGGCTCACCATCTACCATAGGAGTTCCCATCTGCTCACCAAGAACCTGCAACCTTCACATGGCAAACCACCCGCCTTTACACGTGTTGCGTGATCGCGATAACCCAAATATTCACCAATGCCAGATAGTCTAGCCGCATAAATCCAACGAAGTAGTGGTTTAAAAATGAATAACTTTCAAGAAAACGGTTCTAGGCCCGATAGAAAAATTTACATTAAATGCGCATTCTGTAGTAAAGTGTACGATATAGAACAAGCAGGCGTCTCGTATACGAGGTACAGCATAATGGAGAAAGAAAAATTAATGAACTGGAAATGTACGTCTTGCTATGCGGAATCACGTAATATTCGAGTTGGTCAATGTAATGAAGTACCAGTTATGGACAATTTGCTGATTGATCCCAACGAAAATATTACTTTGCGCCGACCGCGATGTAATTCTCTCCATTCAGTCTTTGATTTAACCCACAATACGTCAGCAGACCAGAGTAGTCATTGTAACTCTCTATTAATGGACAGTTTGTTGTAACAGCACTAGTGGCCCGGCCCATCCCTAGCGTTGGTACTCTGTGGCTCTCTCTTGTGCGCGATCTACGTAATGGCAGACATCCAATTGTTAATATGTTTAATATCTCAACTGTATCTTTTAAAGTAATAAAACTAATTAGTGTTTCTTGTACGAAGGACTTATTATTTTGTTCGACATAAATAATCAAAGGTGAGAAGCCTGTGGCTTCTTCACCATCAATTGGTAGCAGAGCGTGGTTATAATCTACGGCGTGGCCTCGTGGTGATCCGTGCAAGAAAAAATGCCGGCATCATACCAAATAGAATTGTTGAACAAGAATAATTATGACACCTGGTGCATTCAGGCACAGGCAGTGCTCATCAAAAATAGTCTTTGGAAATATGTTTCTGGCGAAATAAGTCTCCCGGGTGGCGGCGAAGAAAAACAGAAACATGCGGACTTGGAGCTAATGGCGCGCTCTGAATTATTGCTACTCATCTCACCGGCAGAATTGCGACAAGTCAAAAGTTGCAAAACGGCCGCTGAGATCTGGATAACCCTAAAAAATGCATATGAAAGCAAAGGGCCAGCGAGAAAAGCAACTTTATTGAAAAAGTTAATTCTAAAAAGAATGTCGGAAAACGACGATGTGCGCGACCATCTCTGCAGTACTTTTGAAATTGTAGATAAACTACAAAGTATGGATGTCAATATAAATGAAGAACTGCTGAGCATTATGCTACTTTATAGCTTACCAGCAAGTTTTGAAAATTTTAGGATTGCCATAGAAACGAGAGACAAGTTACCAACACCAGAAGAATTAAAAATTAAAATCATTGAAGAAAGTGAAGCAAGAAGAAACAATCCAACTAATAACTCTCAAGAGAGTGAGGCATTTTATACAAAGAAAAAGAAAGTAATTGTGTGTGATTTTTGCCATAAAAAAGGTCATAAAGCTGATAAATGTTGGTCTAAGAAAAATAAAAATAAAACAACGGAAAATCCTAAAAACTTTAATGTTTGTTTGAATACTGCTTCACAAGAGAATCAATCTGATACATGGTGTCTGGACAGTGGATGCACTTCACATATGAGTGGACAAAAAGAAATTTTCACTGAAATTGAATATGAAAAAGGATCATTAAAGTTAGCTTCTGATCAGCATACAACTGAAATAAAAGGTTCAGGTAAAATAAAAATAGAATCAGAAAATATAATATTAAACAAAACCTTATATGTTCCGGAGTTGTCAACAAACTTGATGTCAGTTGCTCGCATAACTGAAAATAATCACACAGTATTATTTACAAAAAATAAAGCATATATAAAAGATGCAAATCAAAAAACAGTGCTACAAGCTGAGAAAACAAATGGTTTATACTATGTCAAAATGAACAACAGCTGTGAGCAAGTTAACTGCATGCAACAAAGTGACATAATGAAGTGGCATAAAAAATTAGCACACATAAATGAACATGATTTAAAAAATATGTTGACAAATAATTTAGCAAGAGGTATAATTTTCAACAAAAATGAAAATGTGCAAAGTTGTGAGACATGCATAAAAGGCAAAATGTCACGCTTACCTTTTCCGGAACATGACAGCATGAGAACAAGTGGTCTTCTCGATGTGATCCACAGTGATGTGTGCGGTCCTATAAGGGATGAGACAATAGCAGGATCCCGATATTTCATCACATTTATAGATGACTTCAGCAAATACTGCTTCATATACTTCATGAAACAAAAGTCAGAAGCACTAGAAAAATTCATAGAATTTAAAAATGAAGTTGAGAACATCACAAACAAGAAGATAAAATGTCTTCAAACTGATAATGGATCAGAATATGTAAATGAAAATTTCAATACTTACCTGAAAAAACATGGTATCCGACGACGACTTACTGCACCTTACACACCACAGCAAAATGGTGTTGCTGAAAGAAAAAATAGATCATTGGTAGAAAAAGCAAGGTGTATGATGATAGAATCAAATGTACCTGAAAAACTGTGGGCTGAAGCGATATATACAGCAAACTACCTGATAAATAGATGCCCTGCAAAAGCCCTGAAAGGAGAAACTCCATACATAAAGTGGGTTAATCGTACTCCATCTGTAAAACACTTACATGTGTTTGGCTCAAAAGCATTTATCCTACACAAAAATAAAAGGCAAGGTAAATTCCAAGCCAAAGCAAGTGAAGGTGTGTTCATGGGATATGCTCAGTATAGTAAGGCCTACAGAATATACTTACCAAACAAAAATACTATAATAGTAAGTCGAGATGTAAAAGTCCTAGATGACAAAATGTATTACCAGAAAAGAAGTGATGTTCAACCCGATAATATCCTCCGTGAACCGGAACAATCAGCATCTGAAACAAAAGAAAACATGATTAAACAAAAAGAAGACAAAAGGACAATATCAATAAATAATAAATTACCTTTTCAGCTTTCTTCTTTTCAGCAATTTCAGGATAATGATGATGAAAGTGATGAAATGAAATCATTTAGTGAGTATGAAGATGATGAAAATGAACTTCAACCTCCTGAAATTGAATATGTAAGTCCACAAACTCCTCAAACAATAAGCCATGATCAGCAAAGCGAACAAAATATACCAGGCTCAAGCAAGCGTTCAAAACGAAATACAAAGCCCCCTGTATGGTCTAAAGACTACGAAATGGAAGAGAATTGTGAGTTGGCTTACCTTTGCGAGTCCGATGATGACATAAAAAATGAAGAATGGCATGATGCTATAAAATCTGAAATTAGGGCTCATATAAAAAATGGGACATGGCAAATAATAAGTAAGGAGGAGAACATAAAAAATATAGTGGACCATAAAATGATATTGAAAGAAAAAAGTGACCCAGATAACAGTGTGACTAAAAAGGCAAGACTAGTAGCCAGGGGCTTCACCCAGAGACATGGAATAGATTACAATGAAACTTTCGCACCTGTAGCGAAGCTCAGCTCTGTTAGATTATTATTGGCTACAGCTGTCGAACAAAATTTAAAATTATTTCAGTTAGATGTCACCATTGCATACCTAAATGGAAACCTGGAAGAAAAAATAATTATGAAAAAGCCAGAATATCTAGAAAAATATATAAATGAGATCATGTTTGATGAAAGTGAAAATGAAAATCTAGATGTATTCCATAAAGCCAGAAATATGCTACAAGACCTAAGAAAGGGAAATAATGAAAAAGTATGTTTATTAAAAAAGGCACTCTATGGATTAAAACAATCTGGTAGGCAATGGTTCTTAAAATTAGATGAAAAGCTAAAGCAAATGAATTTCAGGCCATCACAAGCTGATCCCTGTATATACATATATGAACAAAAAGGTGAAAAAGTAATAATTGCCATATATGTTGACGACCTGATCTTGGCATATTCAAATGAGAAATTAATGCAAAATATAATAAGAAAGTTAAAACAAAATTTTGAAATGAAAGAAATGGGAAAATTAAGATATTGCATTGGTCTGGAAATAAATGAAGAAGAAGATGGGTTAAAAATCTGCCAAAGAAAATACATAGATAAAGCATTGAAAAAATTTAACATGGAAAATTGTAAACCAATTAGTACCCCAATAGAACCCTACTTAAAGCTACAAAAGAGCGAAAAATGTGATGCTAATATACCATACCAAAATTTAATTGGTACTCTCATGTACTTGGCAGTGGCTACCAGGCCAGACATAGCTTATTCGGTTAGCTATTTATCCCAATTTAATAACTGCTATGCAGAAGAACACTATAAATATGCAAAACGTATCCTAAGATACCTACAAGGCACTAAAGATCTTGGTATCAAGTATAAGAAGACTGGAAAACAGCTGTATGGCATGGCAGATGCTGACTGGGCTGGATGTCAGTTAGACAGGAAATCATATTCTGCATACTGCTTTAAATATGCAAATGCATGCATCAGCTGGGAAGCAAGGAAGCAAAGATGTGTGGCCCTTTCTACAGCGGAGAGCGAGTATATTGCCCTGACTGAGGCCGCAAAAGAAGCCTTGCACCTCAAGGTTTTAATTAATGATTTAGGTATTACTCAAAATGTTATTCTCATTTACAGTGACAACCAAGCTGCACAGGGGCTGTGTAAAAACCCAATCATAAGTGGGAAGTCCAAGCATATTGAAATAAAATACCACTACATAAGGCAATGTGTGCAGCAAGGCAGTATAGAGATCGGCTACCTCGAGACTGCTAAGATGGAAGCCGATATCCTGACCAAGGGAGTTCCTGCCCCGAGGCTGAAGGAGCTTCGAAGTGAACTCGGCTTACTGAATTAAATATGATGGAGCCGTACTCCAGTGAGGAGGAGTGTTGTAACAGCACTAGTGGCCCGGCCCATCCCTAGCGTTGGTACTCTGTGGCTCTCTCTTGTGCGCGATCTACGTAATGGCAGACATCCAATTGTTAATATGTTTAATATCTCAACTGTATCTTTTAAAGTAATAAAACTAATTAGTGTTTCTTGTACGAAGGACTTATTATTTTGTTCGACATAAATAATCAAAGGTGAGAAGCCTGTGGCTTCTTCACCATCACAGTTCCATGAGGAGTCTTCCTAATACTTCTATAGATAACAACTCTCTGGCGGTATTGGAGTTGAAAGATGAGCTGAGGCGAACGAAGGAAAGTCTGGTAGTCGCTGATGCAGAAATAGACAGATTGAATTTGGAAAATACTGAACTGCGAAGAATTAGGGAACATAACGAAAAGACAATCAAAGCGCTTAAACAACTTACTACGACTAGTACTGAATGTATAGGAACACCTGCATCGTCTCGTAAATACCGCCACAAGACACCTATGCGGACGCTATGTAAGCGAGTAACTACAACTACTACAACATCACTCCCATCAACTCCGAAGGCCGAACATAGCAATGTTCGCATTAACTCACCAACTATTGAGAAAGTTGATATAAATGTGGTTTAGACTGAAAACACTCGAAACAAAAAACTTAAAAGAGCTAAAAAAGATCAACAAGAAGTCTCAAACTCGGTGCCCCTAGTTCAACAATCATCAAATGGCAACGATGAAACAAGACAAAAATCACCACTTGAAAGGCAAACAATACAAGCCCAGCTACCGCCAAGTCCCTCACCTACACCTGCATGCTCAGTTACTCTAGCTGGTGGGAATGTCTCTACTCCAGTAAAAAAGCACACATCAAAAGTAGTCATCATAGGTGACGATGAAGGAAAGGGTTTAAACAAATGCTTGGGTACCTTACTGGGACCTAATTTTAGTGTTTACTCAGTTTTAATGCCAGGAGCTCAGGTCCAGCAAATGTTAGTCTCAAACTTCGCTCTATGTAAGACTCTAACCAAACTTGATTATGTAGTATTGGTAGGAGGATCAAATGATGACAATCCATTGAAACTCAAATCTCTGCTGTACTATTATATAAGTCAAATGAATAATACTAATGTTATACTGACAGAGGTCTTTGGTAACGTTTATCTGAACATAGACAGAGTTAGCTCAATGTATAGACACCTGTGTGGCCAGTTCGCCTGGACTATTTTTGCTGAGTACTTGCATGGCATGCGTAGAGGAACACTGGTAGGTCAGAGAGCAATAATCATATCGCGAAGTATTCTAAAAGAGATTCTGCATATTGAATATAAACGTAATTTCGATGAGTATAGAAGCAGTTGCGGTCTTTTGAAGGTTGAATCGCGTGATAATAAAAGAGTAACATACAAAACAAAAGGCACGCAGACTGATACAGTAGTGGTCCATACAAACAAAACTAACATTCCCGAAACCCCAAACACCAAAATGACTTACTCTACTAACCCTGACGCTACCCACGATAATTCCAACATTACACATGATGGGAATATTTTTTTTCGTTGATAAGGATAATAGCTTCAAAATATTTCACCAAAACATTATGAGTATTAGGTGTAAAATATCTGACATTGAATCTTATCTGGATACATTTGACTTTCAATTGGATGTCCTATGTTTTTCAGAGACCTTCATTAAGCCAAACGAGTCAAACATTATACTCCTAGAAGGATACAACCTTGCTTCTCATTTTTCAAGAAGACATCATAGCCGAGGGGGTGTGTGTGTTTTTGTTAAAAAATCGTTGCATTACAACTGTCTCGATTGGTTACAAGAATGTAGCGTTGAAAAAAATTTTGAATGCTGTGGTATCTCTATAGTAGAACTAAATATCAAAATAGTATGTATATACAGACCACCGAATAGTAATATGAACATTTTTTACGATTGTCTTGAAAAGATTCTTAGCAAATTGACTCGAAAAGTTGGCAACATTAGTAAAAAGATTGTCCTTGTAGGCGACTTTAATATAAACTTACTAGACAGCAACACAAATACCAAGCTGTTTATAACCACGCTTAAAACTTATAACTTGAAATGTACCATTACAGAAGCTACTAGAGTTACTGTACAATCACAGACGTGTATCGATAACATAATCACGAACGCAAAAAAGTTTGAATCGATGGTAGTTCATTCGGGCTTATCGGACCATACAGGTCAATTAATAAAACTCCCCTGCAGCGCTGGATTTATCCTGAAATATTGGTTTGAATATCGAAGAAAGATTGATGGTAACCTTGATGTTTTTATAAAATACATATCCCAGATAAGCTTCGCAGAAGTGTATGAGCAAATAGATATGAACGAATCATACAACACATTTCTAGATATCTTTAAAACGATCTATGACCTTTGTTTTCCCACAACTAAAGTTAGAATAACATACAAGAAAAAACCTAATTGGAAATCAAAAGGCATAGTCAAATCCTGTCGGAAAAAACGCGCGCTTTATCTGCAAGTATTAAAACGCAGATCCTCAAAAACAGTGACCCTCTATAGATCATATAAAAAAACACTAAAATCATATATTCGTTGCTCTAAAAGATTGGCAAATATGAGGTATATACACAAAAGCTCCAACAAATCAAAAGCGACATGGAGTCTCATAAAAATGCACACTTCACCTTCAAATGACATCAAACAGACCATTCATTTTATTCATAATGATAACAATACAATTACAAACCAGCTAGACATTGCAAATTATTTTAACCACTTTTTTATTTCCCAAAACGTCGACAATAGTAATAATTTGACATATAAACCATCATTTCAATCAATTTGTAATAGTATTTTCCTGACACCTATAGTTGAAGAAGAAGTAATTAAAATCGTAAAAGCAATGAAAAATAAAAAAAGCAGTGGGGTGGACGGTATAACTATGCAAGTTGTAAAAGCTTGTATTGCTTATATAGCTAAACCCCTTGCCTACTTGATAAATTTGATGTTTGCGACTGGATGCTTCCCTGAAAGTCTTAAAGTGAGTTTAATAAAACCACTACATAAAAAAGGCCCCAAGGAAAATCCGAATAACTACCGACCCGTAGCACTGCTACCAGTCTTCTCGAAGATTTTTGAACGTGCCATTTATAATAGAATCATTATTTTCCTAAACAAAAACAATGTCCTGAACTGTCAGCAGTATGGATTTCAGGAAGGGAAGTCCACTTCAATGGCGATTTATGCAACTTTAAGTAAAATATGGGACTCGATTAATAATAAAAAGCAATGCATAGCCATATTACTAGACATGTCCAAGGCCTTCGACTGTGTTGTACCCTCAATCCTCTTAAAACAATTAGAATCTATTGGAATTCGTGGACCAGCTCATGAGCTTTGCCAATCCTATTTTGAAAACAGGTTACAATCCACAGTACTTACACACCTTAATAAGAATACAAAAAGCATTGAAACAATTCAGTCAAGTCGAGAGGCAACTCAACTGGGAGTCCCGCAAGGCAGTATACTGGGTCCATTGATGTTTTTAATTTATATCAACGAAATGCCAAATCTCATAAAACACCATTGCGTGCTCTACGCAGATGATGCAACCATAGTTGTTAACAATGATGGCTTAACTACAGCTCAATACAAAAATGAAATAAGTGAGACACTCCGTCTTCTTAGGACCTGGTTAGAATCCCTAAATTTAAAAACTAATCTCACAAAGACAAAGTTAATGCAATTTAGGAATTATAAAACACATAAAACTGAACTCGACGTTAATATAGATGGCACATTAGTAAATACAGTGCCAGTAGCAAATTTTCTAGGCTTATCAATTGATGAGCACCTAAACTGGAAGTCACACGTTGAAAAAATTAACAACAAAATTTCCAGTTGTTGCTATGCTCTATCAGTGTTGGTCGATGTATCCTCGGTAAATGTTGCTAGAACTGCCTACTACGGAAATATTTTTCCTTTATTGACTTATGGTATCATATTTTGGGGCAATTCTGTGCATGTGAATAGTACATTTGTGCTCCAGAAACGTAGTCTGAGAATAATTTACAGCATGAAAAGTGACGAGTCTTTAAGACAAACATTTAAAGATAAAAAGTACCTAACTGTCACAGGTATCTATATCTTGGAGCTGAGCCTTTTTGTAAAGAATAACACCCAATTATATAAAAAAATTTCGGAAATCCGAGTTAGAAAAACGCCTATGAGGCAACATGACGATTTATACCTTCCACTTGTTAAAGCGATGATTTACGATAAGAGCACCTACATATCCAGTATTCGTATTTTCAACCATTTGCCAAAATACATTCAAGGCACTCCCACTACGAAATTTAAAAATGTCCTGAAAACGTGGCTCATAGACAATGTATTTTATGACATAAATGAATTTTTTAAAACTAAAACTTAAATGGATTGCATGATAGAATAGAAATAGAAATGTTTAATGTATTGTATAATATAATTTTAATGTACCACCCGCAATTGATTTTGTAATACTAGCGTAATAACTAATTAAATATTTTTACTTATTAGGTATGATAACAATAACGTTTAATTGACAAATTATGATTACTCACTAACAATCTCAGACATGTAATACTATACAGTAAGCTAACAATAGTGACCTAAACCTGCGACACCCTTACCGGGTAAATGTACCTAACCTACAATAAGACATTTTATACTTAACACCTGTCAACATGTATGTACATAACCGCGGAATAAATGAATTGAATTGAATTGAATTGAAGTATTTGGCCCACTTTGCACGATGACGCGTATATTTGCCGTGACCCGATAGTTTGGCCCATTGTCTAAAAAATTTGACCAATGATACAACTTCCCCTCATACGAAAATTAGTAGTGTATTTCAACTACTATTTTCATACAAATCATGGGAACCCGTTGATGTCTTTTGTTCCATCCTGCTCTGTCCTTTGTAATTTGGTATAGCTTTGTCTCGTTTTGTTACCTCGTCCCCTGCCCGCGCAGGTGAGTTGTGTTTGTACGAGAAATTATGTTCACGAGCTATCAACGGGCTTTATAATCTTTGGTGTGGCCCCACCATTACAGCATCAAACATCCTTCCTTCCAAATGACATAAAGATTATGCGTCTCCGACTCCGTCTGAAGGTGCCGAGTCCCGCTTCTGAATAAAAGATGGCCGACATGTGTCTCTAATGCACTCATCAATTATTACGGAGCGAGCGCGTTGTGATAACGGTGGGATTTTCTCGAATACTTACGCACAAATTGTGCTTTTGGACTTTTATTTTGATCTGTGATGGCTGAGTGTAACTACTAAAACGGTTTTACTGTATATGTAGCAGGACTTTTCTGCAAAGTTCGTCTAGGTGGGTACCACAGAGTATAGTCAATTGTTTTTTTCTCTAATCTGTGGTGGGTACCACCGCTTTGCCTGTTACTTATTCTGCCGTACAAGCACTACTTTGTTCCGGTTTGAAGGGCACTGTAGCTTGTTAAATTACTGGGCAAATGAGACCTGACAGTCTAGTAATCTGATTGCTAGACTGTGTGATGTCTCAGGATGGTGTGCGCAGTGCTGTGTAACGTGGAACTATACGCACTTATATTTCCGGAAGCTACTGCAACTGTTATGGGTGGCCGTGACGCTTACCATCAGGCAAACAACTAGCTCGTCACGTCATTCGTCATAAAGAAGGTGGAACTTGGAACGCGATTTTCATAACAATAATATATGGTAATAGATAAGACGAAGATGTAATTTGGGGAGGTAAAACCAAACATTATTCGTAAGGACACATCGCACCATCATGGTTTTGACGGTAGACCCAGATAAGCAGGTCTAAATCCGTTCAAAGAAACATCAACCTTAACGTCGTAGTCTTAAGGATCAATTCAGCCTGTACTTCAGCACGGCGCTTACGACAAAGACAACGCACGAAATGACTGATTTTGATGGTTTTTAATTAATATCTATTTTTATGTAGTATTTATCAAAGTTATTAACTCATCGCCACATCTGAATGTTTGTTGGGAATACACTAATCTATTTTTTGTAAAAATACATTCGGTAGAAGCTCAGTAAAATGGGAACATTCAAATTTTTTGAGGGAGGCTTGCGATTTTTTCTATAGAGCTGTTTATTAATCTTGTATTTGCGGCCATCACAAACGACTTAATGAAATGAATTACATGTTTATATTAAATTCAAAGCTCCACATGTTCTAATTACGCCAGGAAACGTGCCAAAAAACACCTTGTTTGGTCTACCCGTGTCGTCTTCATCACCAGTCAAAAACATAATCAAGAACTTTCATCAAGCATACAAATCTTCAAGTAGTGTTGTGGGTATTATACACTTACTTGCACAATAACGCCCAATTCATCTTGAATATTGACTAATAAATTAAGTTATCCCAAACTTGCATAACATCTTCAAAGGAAACGACCGGCTCTACCCCTTCTTGAAGGGTTCTTGCCTCCTCAAATAAGAGTTGAATAGATTGAGTTCTAACCGAGACCCTTAATAATAAATACGGCTAAATAGAACCTTATTAGCTAAGGAATAAGGCCAGTTTCTAGCACTGTCTGTAGTGAAACATGTTACACACTACAGTGTAACCGCAAGTAAATCAAGTTTAGACAAATTGTTGCATTTTTACAATGTGTGCCTGCATAAGCCATTAGCCGTCATTAAGTTTATATGGTTATGTTTTTTCAAGGCATAATGCGCTAACGTTTATTTCTGTATGGATAACTATGAAAAAAACTTTGCGTTTGTATTAAAATATGTTTTAAGAATGAACTCTGACATGATAGCTTTAAAAACCTAATAAATAAACGGTCAGTAAATTTAAATTGTTTTCCTTCTTTCTATTTCGTAACGCTATTGAATATTAAATTTTTCAGCTTTACTGGCCCGATGTAAGAATTTTAAGAAGTCCACTGGTTTCTTATTTACTAACCCCCTTACTAATAAACATTGTGTAGCGGATGGTTAGTTATTTAGTGTTTTGCCTTTCTCTGTTAAGTTTGAAATGTGCAAAGATAAAGTAAGAGAAAACACTGAGTAGATATTCCACTGTTATGCAGTATTTATTGGTAACAGGGCAAAAATATAGTGCTACACTTGCTACAGTACCGCATAAGAAAAATGTTGAAGTTGATTAACTGCACATATTGAAACATCTAAAGCACAGCCAACTGAATATCGGTACCGCATTTAAATCGAACCGAAAGTAGTGTTTACTTGGCTTTTTTGAGAGGACACAGGGGATCTGCCGTGTTTGTACCGGGATAGTCAATGTTTGAGTGACGTAATGATGGACAAATGAACCGACCGCTGTTGGATTTGACTTGTAATAGGTTACATTTGATGGAAATAAACGTTTTACTTCCAACTATTTTGTGGAAATGTAGATAGATAGATAGAGAACTCTTTATTTTTTCACCAATAAACAAACAGGAATACAAATCTTACGAGCTAGTGTAACAATGGGCGGTCTTATCGCTGACAGCGATCTCTTCCAGACAACCTTTGGATGGACAGTATCAGTAGAGAGATAATAAACCTTTTTAATGTACCTTTTTCTGCCTAGTTTTTGCTTGTTGCTCTAAGTCACTCTATTAAATATCTATACAGTGTATCTACAGGCACCCTTATGGAAATCGAGAATAGATTTTAATCCAAAATTAGACATTGGAAGTAAAAAAATTGTTGTGTTGTGTCTATCTGACTTTCACCACGCTGTCGAACGTCTATTGGGATTGGGAGAGAGAAAGCCATAGAAATAACACTATTTTAGTAATTTTGTTATATTTAAAGATTATTTAGTTACTTAGGTATCTAAACTTAAATAAAACCAGTCTACCAAAGAACCTATCAACTTACCTAATAAATACAAACAAAGCTTGAACCAATCTTAATTTCGGCTGAGCCGAGTTCGAGAAAATCGACTTTCCATTCAACTCACCAAAGCAACTTATCAATATAATGTTGACAAATACTCTAATTTAGTTCAAATAGCCCTCTCTAACAAAGGTCTCGCCCGATGCTTTTATTAATAGGGTTGGCGCAGCGACAAACAGTCGCATAAACAAAACAAATAAGACTGTACCGTGCTACTTATCAAGTGGGCCACCCCTGAGTTTGCGAAAACGGTGTTCGTCTCCCAACGTTTATTACGTGTCGCGTAGGTTCTATTTCTATTGCCTTTGGCCTGATTTTTGTGTGTCCAGTTCACAGACCTAGAATTATTTCGTTGCCCAATTAGATTTTTGTAGCAAATTCTATAATAGTTCGGTGTCTAATTTGCAGCTAACTCACTCTCCGTGCATCAAACTTCAATAAACTGTAGGTTATGGTTACGGATTCTTATTGATTGATCCTGTAATCCGTATCGATTATTAATAATCAATCTAAATGTCTATCATGTTGCCAAATTGATGAATAGAAAAAGCTAAGACCGAAGGGTCAGAAACCATCAAATAACCTACCTACACGAACGAGGAAGATTATAATGTGGTCTAAAGAATCTTGATAAGAGAAGATGCAGGCATCACCTTTAGGTATAGATAGAGCGGAAACTAATACGTTCCTTGTTTTACTTCTGTGCCTACCAACTTTTGATAGTCTTCTTCTTCTTCTCGTGCAGGCATGTGATGGTCATTTGATAGTAGGGTTCCAAAAATAAGAGAAAGAGAGGTAGTGTAGTGTGTGAATTCAGACTTGCACCGCTACATTCTAACACCCGTAACATACGTCCGAACTACTTGTAAGAACGACCGAAGAGTATAAGCTCACGCCTTCCACCATGTAGATGCTTCAAATATACTCTAGTACTACCGACCACTTCTTTCATTCATCATCACCACCAGAACCTGGACAACCTTCGGAGCTGGCTCCTACAGCCCAGCTCACCAGACATAGCTAGCGATCCCACCAACGCTATCATGTGGGAGACAGCCAGGGCTTCTTCTCCCATTACAGAGGTTTTGTTGGGATAATTGCCTTCTCTGTTCTACTTGCCATCCCCACACGCAATACCCAATACTCCACCATATTCATTATCTCTCTCGTCTTAATCACGCGCCGCCGGCCATTACTCTGCGAGTCTAATTGCCACGTTTGTAGGTCGCAAACTATCGCCCAAATTAGGGTAACTTTGAAGCCGTGTTGGATTCTCCGTTGTGCAGACCGACCGTTTTGTTCAGAGCTCTGAACAAAACTCACACGTGTTTCCGCTTCAATGCTAGCAGAGTTTGGTAAGGCATATCAGTCCGCTTGAATTAGGTGCAACGCACATACCATAGATTACAAAATACGGGTTTTGAGTGACCATAGAGGCTAATAAGATAGCTCTACGCGATAGTTATACATACTAATTTTGACTAGATATACAATCCTCTATGTATCGTTTGGGACTTTAAGAATCGGTGTTAGTTTATTTTGATCGTAAATAACATGGTTGGCCACATCGCTCGTAGAACTGATGACCGATGTGGAAGAAAGGTTCTCGAGTGGTGACCACGAATCGGAAGACGCAGCGTAGGCCGGCTACCACTCGGCGGACCGACGATTTGGTTAAAACTGCAGGGAGCCGATTGATGGAGGGGGAAAGCAGGCTCTCAAAGTGGCGCTCTGTGGGGGAGGCCCATGTTCAGCAGTGGACGTCTTCAGGTGGTTGATGAATACTTATGGTTTGAAATGATACAAATGTAGGTACATACGTTTTATCCCAAAATGAAATTGACCAGTGGTGGATGCAGAACTCTAAGTTCGCCAATATACCTAGATAAGGGGTGGCTAAACTTTTGAAGTATGCGGTCTACATTAGGTATGTTTCAAAATAACCCAGCGGTCTAAAGATAATTGTAAATACTTATCTTGAAAATTTTAATTGCGCTCCGCTTATTAAAATTTAAGGATATATTCAAGTAGAAGTAACAAAAAAAATATCGCAATTTTTATCTTTCTGTCTGCCTGTCCCTTCGAACACGTATCACGCTGAAACTACTGGACGGATTTCAATGAAAGTTGATACCTATGATTATAGAAAAAACCTTTCGTTCTTGATCATTACTACTATGCCTGGATGCTACATAGCAAGTGAGAGAGTGCGATGGTCCATCTCCCTTGCTCTTGTTGCGCGAGTACATAATTAAAAATAGCAATTTTTGCCAAGTGGGCTACCGCAATGAGGAGTTTTATTTTTAAAAAACCTAGTTCCGCTTCTTTTACTAGACGGCGCAGTAAGTAATAGTTTAAACCTTTCAAACCACAGAGTAGTTGAAACATAAGAAAATGCTCAGACAATCTACAAAGAAATGTCAAATTCAGTTGAGTGGACCACGAGTACATTGTCTGTAGCATCTCCTAAGTAGTCTGTGGTGCATTCTTCTTAAGTAAATTGAAGTGCAGCAGAACTGCGACGTTAATATTATGATCCAAAATAAAGCCGAGCTATCGCGCAACTAAAATGAAACAAATGAAACAGTTTAGAGTTGGCAGTCAGTCTCATGACACATTTCCTATAACCTGTGGTCTATGCTTGAAACAGTGACAGTGACAGATTTTGGTAAAACCATAACTGGCGCCATCTATTGGGGCATACATAAAACACCATTTCTTTTTTGTTAATAAAAATCCTCATTGCCTCCGCGGTCAACGCTTTGACCACCCCTGATCTATATTAGATTAAAAGAAATAGCCAACTCTATTATAACGCAATGGATTGGATACAAACGAAGTTGTTTTATACTTCTTATATTTTCTTATAGATATGTCTACACAACGTCAGTAATTTCCTAAAAAATGGAAGCTATGCAAAGCACTGATACTACAACACATTACCACCTTGTAAATAATAGAGGTGGGACCCAGCCCACCGAGATTGGCTCATTAATTTAACAACGTGCAACACTTAAGCTAGGGTTGCCAGCGCGCAAATGAAGTGGCGGGAACACCTTACCACCTCGCTCTTTACTGACACTAGCCATTTTGAATCCTAACTCTTCAGCAATAAGACGCTACGCTTCTTGAACAAATGAGATAAATTAGAAGTCTTAGCAAAGTCTAATTCACGCTTCGCGTTAGCGATTTTCAAACGTATACCAATAGAAATAGGAGTTTAGGAATGGTTTATTACAAAGAAATAATTTGGTAAAATATAGAAGTAATCTGAAAGCACTGTCGCCCTTGTACGTTACAGCAGGTAAAGGAGCTCTTTGATTTGTTGGGTAATCTTTGCTGGGTATTGTGCTTTGAATCGTAGCGAATAGTGACGTTAGAAGATAAGATAAGAATTAGGTAAGAAAATTGGTTGATGTGATATATTTTTGAAGTGTTCCCGTGAAGCCATGATGGATGGTCCTATTCCTACAACGGGATCGCACGGCTACCTATCTATACCTTTTGACCATGAAGCTGGCCATTGCATATAGCCAAGAATACACCAGCTACGTAGTAGTAAACAAGCATGCTATTTTCGATGCTACTTAGGCCCGATTTCACCAACGTTTATTCCAAGTACACGGCTATTCCTTACTCCTGGATACAGCTAATTGACAAATGAAATTACACAAAAAAGACGCCATTTTGATTTTATCCAAGGAATAAGTCTTATTCCTTCACAAAATTGGTGATATAAGGGCTATATTCGCGTAACTCGGTTGTTGTTTCGGAAAGTTATACCTGGAATAAAATTTACTCTAGTTTGGTGAAATCGGGCCTTAGTAGCATACAATTAGCATGTGTATACGAAAAGAGCATGAATACTACCTAATAGCGAACAAACGTCCTTTTTTAGTGGCATGTGGATCTAGGTTTTGGGCTGGTTTGTCACCTATTAAAAAAACAGCTTACGGATTACGTAGGTACTTAGCATCATCCTCGTTTGCCTTTTACCATTTATTATTGGGGTCACTCCCAATCTAACCTGTAGCGGCGAGCTACCAGAATTACACGAGCGACTGCCATCTGACCTCTCAACCCAGAAGGAACCAGTAAAAGGGATGGTTAAGTCAGGCGTCAAATTCTATCAGGTTACTATCCGTAATGATTGCCATAGATGTTCTTATGACAATCGAGACCGACGGCACTCTCTGAGGCACGATGCGATGGCATAGAAAACTGCACATTACTTACTAGATAAGTTATTGCACCGGGTCGGATCCCGATGATCGAACCCGGTGCCATAAGATTGCAAAGCGCACATGCTACCGCTGGACCACCATCTTTCTCACGTAGGTATAGGTATATACGTACTTTATTTTATTTGCTGACTTTCCAAGTATTTTATCTATCATACTTGCTCTAAATTGGCGCATACATTTTCAGATTACACGACTAATTGACATGTCTAAGCAATAAAATCTTTAAACATTTTTATGGATTATTAGAGTCTCCATAGGTATTCTCAATTCCAATAAATAGCACGGAGGTTTTGAATACCATGCAGAAATAAATTTAGAGTTGGCGTTATAAATTATTGATATCTGGCAACAAAAAATCGCGCACATGCGCTGCTTAACTCCCCTGAGGGCAAAGAGGGGTGCTGTGTTTGACTTTGTTATTGGTAGTTTTAATGCAGTTGCTATTAGTTAAATTTGGTTGAAATGGCCATTTGTTGAGTATTGTTTTAATCTTTATTGTCCCGCAGCTGGGCAAAGGCTTTCTTTTCTTTTTTCAAACATTGTACCGCTTATAAACGAGATACTAAAGACGTGTCCCTGGTTAAATCGTTAATAATAAATGATAATACATATGTGTGGACATTTCACACAGCGCCATCTAGCCCCAAACTAAGCATAGCTTGTACTATGGAAATGTTGTATTAATTTCTAATTCATTAAATAAGTAGTACAAAAATTTACTTAACAACTATCAGATGCCCTGCGGCTCATAATGTGCTGTTTTTCCAAGAGAAACATCTTGTATTGTATCAATCTGTGTGCAAAATGTCATCAAAATTGGCCCAGTCTATAGTGAACGTCACACAAAAACGTTTATAATTTAGTTTTTCGCTCTATTTTTTAGTAAGATTGCATTTTACATTTTAAGTTTTGTTTGCTCTACAATTTTATTTAAACATCATCACTCTTTAAGCAATGATTAATCAGTTAATAATAGCATGGTACATCGTAAAGAGTATTACAAACAAGTTACGATGTTATTGCAAACTGTTACATTAATCAATCCAGATTTGAACTGGCTGTGTGCTTTTTAACTTACCTATGAGATGCCGAGTTGATCCACAATCATTAATTATACTTACCTTGGCTTAAAAATGAAAGATTTGTTCTGTGTAAAAACGAAACACGAGTATTGTAAATTTAAATTGGCTATTTAAAGTGGAGTGTCAGTAGTGCCCATTTATAGCGTATGTAGTAGGTACGTCATCAGCTCGATAAGTTCCCACTGTTGGGACACGGGCCTTCTCTCACAGAGTGTTCGCCCACCACGCTGGCCAAATGCAGGTTGGCAGATGACACACATTCTCGAACTTTGTGATTGTAGAAGGAAGGAACGAAGCACGCTAATGCCACACGCTTGTAGCTTGCCACTAATGCTACAACTTCGTAGCTTTCTTCTATGCCACACATTCGTAGCACGCTACTGCTATACCTAAGTAGCACACTACTAATACCACATTTTCACAGCATCGTTATGCTTCACCGCCGTAGCTCGCTAGCTCGCTACTACAGCTACGCCTTCGTAGCGCTCTATCGCTAATGCTATCGCTACACCTTCGTAGCTTGCTACGGCTACGTAGCTTTCTTCTATGCCACAAATTCGTAGCACGCTACTGCTATACTTAAGTAGCACACTACTAATACCACATTTTCGCAGCATCAGTTAGCGCTACTACAGCTACGCCTACGTAGCGCTAATGCTACCGCTACACCTTCATAGCCCACTATTTAACGCTAACGCTACTACGCCTTCGTAGCACGCTATCACTACATTTTCGTAGCCTGCTATTATCAATAAAAACTAACACTGGAGATCGTCTACAAGGAGCAAAATGCTGTGCCGACACCTAAAAGACGTATTTTGACTTCAGAGAAAAAAAATACATTCATTTTTTATGTGCACCAGTGTTGAATATACATAATAATGCTATCCTATTGAAAACTATAAATAATATAGTCAAATTATTGAAAGTAATATAGAGAAAACAGCAAAGTTAGGTACCTATTGGGAATATTTACGAATTCTATGAAAGTTACAGTCAAGGTCCTCAGCTAAAACCAGATCGCTGCATCAGTGGCGCATTTAAGCTGTAAGCGTTTTAGCCATATTAAAGAATTATTAGTTAAAACTATGCCTTATTAATTTTGGCTACAAATAAACGCTTTTCTATTCTTCTATTTTCATTTAGTAAAATTTTTTTGCTAAATCTTATATATCGAACGATTCTATCTGGGTACTTACTAACATTATCCTCATCATCAACAGCCTGAAGACGCACGTCCACTGCTGAACATAGGCCTCCCCCAGAGAGCGGCTGCTCGCCTCCCGCATCCATCGGCTCCCGCGGTTTTCACCAGATCGTCGGTCCACCTAGTATGCTGCGTCTTCCGGTTCGTGATCGACGCTCGAGAACCTTTTTTCCCCATCGGTTGTCAGTTCTACGAGCGATGTGACCTGCCCATTGCCATTTTAACTTGCTAATTCTACGAGCTATATCGGTCCCTTTACTCCTCTTACGAGTCTCCTCATTCCGGATCTTATCTCGCAGGGAAATACCGAACATAGCTCTCTCCATAGCATACTTACTAACATACATACATAATTACGTAGATAAAACACCCATCCAAATCATAGATAGCATCGAATCAAACCACCATTGTTCGTTTTATTTAGTGGCATTTAAAATAAACGACAAACCATAAAAACAACACCCCACTCCTCAGAGAGTTGCCAGTACCGCACCCCAACGTCCCCAACTAGTTATTCTTAATGACAGGCGTTTACACCGAGCGCATATGGCAACTTTTGTTATAAAATAATGGAATACAGAATTTGACTGGTATAATTTTTTTGGTTACGGTGAATATTATTTATTTGTCGAACAAAAGCATGCGTGTGCATTTAAATGATTTTTTTATGTATTGCTTTATGTTAGAGCACTCTCAATTGTTTTTTCTCTAATCTGTGGGGTAGAGCCGAGTCCATTTTTACAGGAATACTATAGAAGCTCCTTAATTTTCAGACTGATTTTGTAAAAAGAACGTTACATGTTTTTAACATACACCTGTTTCATAAAACTTTGGTGTGGAAAAGCCTTGAGCTAAAAAAACGCTTTTCCCTCAGTAAAACGTATTGATAAAATAATTCAGCGCTTTATCGCTAAACTCCGTTTAATAAACAAAGCTCCATCCACGTCCACTAACAGCTAGACACAGTAAGCACATTCTAAAAACGCCATCAAACGCATTAATTAAGTCCCTAATTAAGGCACGATCACCAAGCACCATTGTCCTGTGCACAATTACGTCGAGAGCTATAAATCGTGCTGGAATATTTAATAATAATTGGCTTGCCTTTGTTTAACAGGGTGCCGGCCCGCCCCTTTCCACCCCTGCCCGCCCACTAGGTACCGCTGGCAGAATGAGCAGCTACAATTAACAAGAGCTAAAAAATTTAAGGTTTATGACATCCATTTAGTACCAGTTTGCTTTTGAGGCCTACCGTCTGCCCCCACATTATATCCCCCATACGGTGGCAGAAACGATAAAAATAATGGTTGTCGCGCGGTCGTGGAGCAGGTAGTTTAAAAATGCAAAACTTTTAGTTACGCATATTATGGGCTCGCTGAACTCTCTTTTTTTGCTACTATTTCCGCTTGTAATTGTTTTTTTTATAACGAAATAGGCACGCATTTGACCGCAATCTCACCTGATGGGAAGTGACGCAGCGATCTACGATGGCACATGCTTGCCTAGAAGATACATATTGACTCGCGACTTGAAGAGCTCTAGATTGTATATTTGTCGGGAAACAAAGACGCTGGTAAAGTATTCCATTCCTTGGCCTCGGATTATAAATGTCAAGTCAAATTGAAGGAATATCAACCATAAATGGATGGCGTGTAGCCGTACGTCTTGTCGTCCGATGGTGAAACGGAGATGGTGGAATTAGATTGTGTAGCTCCGCAGCACACTCACCGAAATGAATACTTATTCATTGTAATTCAGCTTTAAAAACCGATACCTACATCGCCTTTTAGAGTGAGTAGGCGTAAACCAGTTCAACTAGTTTGAAAATTTATATAGAATTTTATAGTTATAAGTTTCTATTGTGAACTGCTATTACTTACAGATTTTATTGCTTTAATTTTTATGTGTGCCAATGACGCGATGACGTGACAAGCTGATCGCCTGATATTAAACATCGCGATTTCTGGGGATGTGAAATCAGGTCATAAAGTCACATTTGAAATGAAATGAAATGAAATGAAAAAAAAAAATGAAATGAAAGTTACTTTATTGCCTTTTTTTATCATGCGCACAAATATAAATAAAACTAAAAACCATCAAGTTTGAAGCAAAAGGGGTGGCTTCAGCATTGTGCCGCATGCACGTTTTCACGTGCACGCAGCGCTGTTTTTCAAGCCATCCCTCGCTCGGACTGATGATCGCCGAGAGAAAAAAAACCAGTACAAGCGGGTATCATTACAAAATCTCTAACAATAACAAAATCTATAAAATATAAAACAGCTTTAGCTAAGTCATTTCACTAGTTACATTGTCCTTCAAACCGGAACACAGTAGCACGGAATAATAGTACTAAGAAAGAAGTGCTTGCGTCCTACTGCTTGGCAGCATAATATCTGGCAAAGTGGTGGGCTCTTAGATTATTATTAGTGTCCACGTTGTTTCGGTCCGACGATTTTCGCCGTGGCGTGCATTCGTTGAGTTGATATTTCGTTATTACGTTTTTCGATGCTTTAAACATGTGTTATTCGCAATTTCAGCACCATGTATGTAGCGCACTGCCTACCTAGACGAGCTATGGCATAAAAAGTCCTACGACTTCGTAAACCACCTAGTAACCTAGTCTTTAACTACAGATTAAAGATAAAAGTTAGACCTCGGTCTCCTATTAAATGCTATATGAGGCGTCCGACTTCAGCGTTTTCGTTCCGATCGACGTCTGAACGCCAGGCACAGCGTCAGCGGTCAATACATCTCATAGCGAACGATGACGTCTCGTTCACAACAGTTGTCGACAAAGAGTGCTCGCGTGTAATCATGTGACATAATATGGGTATAAATTCGACACATTTAGCGGCGCTTGTGTTACTTTGTAGAATGTACTATATTTGACTGATTCAACCAATAATTCGGTTTTTCTTTATCAAATTTCTACATTTTGTACTGACGCCAAATACGACGTTCACGCTGCAATGCTTCGAAATAACTATAGAGACGCGGCGCACAGCGTCTTAACGCCGACTACGGCGTCCACACGCCAACGTCAGCGTGTTAAAGAGACTAAAATATTTAAAAACAACATTACAACATTTATAAATACTACATTTCTATAGTAACTATTGTGAGGGGGCGTACGGCGTGACGCTGTACGCGGTCGACGGCATTTATAGGAGACCAAAGCCTTACTTATCTTTACTAAGGGTGTTGCGCACCATACAATGGGCCGGGAGTCGGGCTACACGTTAAGCCGGTTATGAGCGGCTGGTAATGACGGCGTCATTTACGCGGTGAGTTATAATTGCTACGATAACGCCACGTTAACTGACGGGTTCATTTAACCGTGTACACGCGGTTATGTGCTCATATTGTTAGCTATATTTTAGTGCTGTTCATTAAGTTTGCAAAGTTATAACAGCTTAAAATAAATGAGCGAGTAGGGTCAGCTACCTATGTAAAAGTGCATGTATTCGGTACTTATAGCTTTTTAGGTTTAGATTTCTGTTACCCAATCATCATCATCCTCTTTGCCTTTTCCCATTTTGTTATTGGGGTCGGCTCCCAATCTAAACTGTAGCGGCTCGCTACCAGAATTACACGTGTGACTGCCACCTGACCTCGCAGCCCATAAGGAACCAGTAACAAGGATGGTTAGACCAGACGTCAGATTCTATCAGGCGTCTGACTATCCGTAACGATTGCCATAGACGTTCTTATGAGAACCGGGACCGACGGCTTAACATGCTCTCCGAGGCACGGAGCGATGGCATCGAAAACTGCATATAATTTACTAGATAAGTCATTGGTGCAGGGCCGAGGATCGAACCCGGCGCCGTAAGATTGCGAAGCGCACATGCTACCGCTCGGCCACCATCGCTCTTTATGCAAGGACATACATCCTCGCGAAAACCTGTCCTAATATATATAAAACGTTGATGGGTTCTTTTCATCGAAGCTCAAATTTGATGGTTACACAGTTATATTTCCTAAACGGTATACGATGGAAACAGAATATGTGAATTGGATGAAGAAACATTTATTAGGCTATAAAATAAATAAAGCTTGTTATAATGGAAGCAAAAATAATACCATAAAATTAACACGAAACGGTAAAAAAACTGAGTCATTTTTCGTATTCTCATCTTGTCACACTTGTCGTTGCAGTTAAACATTTAAATAAAATAAATAAATAATATTTATTCAAAATTACATTAAGCTGAAATACAATATGAATCTTCGGAACTATACATAAATCTTACAAAGTAAGGTTGGTAATTTGGTTACTGCTTCACTAAATTTCAGTGTATTTATATGTTACATATACCTATACTAAAGTCATCGTAATAAATACACTTTACACCCAATAGTCGACGATACATTTTTTAATCATAATTTTAAATTTAATATCTTAAGTACGTTCATAACGAAAGAAAATTATACCTGCTTGCTTAATTTAACATAATTATATAGTTATACCTACCTACTGCGATAAGCCACTTAAAAGTATCTGATTCAATTCAGATTAACAAAACAACTAACGACATAGACCGGTAATTCATATATAACTTAATTGTATCTACAGGTATAGGTATTCTATTATTATTAAAATATACCACTCATTAGCATACCTAATAAAAAGCTAGTCAGTCCAATCCAAATCATCAAAAAAAAATCCATATTCATTAAATTAGAAAATATGAACCAGTTAATCGAATTGATCAAAAAGTGTTTCGTATTCTTCAGTTACAAAATATAAAGCGCCCTTGCATAATACTCCTCAAATAATCCTCTGATTGGCCTTTTCAAAAAGAGCAACATTTTAAACATCATTTTAGCCTATTAAATGCTAGTCAGTAAGTCCATTGTATTCTATAGCGTTATCACAGGTGCTTTCTGCTGAATAAAGACCTTACCATGAGAACAAATCAATAGAGTAGGTATAAAATTGCAATCAGTATTCGCCCTTCCAAATACGAGTCGTCGGTCCATGCATAGAGATACGGTAGTATCCATTTCAATTAGTATGTGCTGTAAGGGTTGTGTACAGAGAAAACTGCTGTAATGTTAAGTAAGTGTCAAAAGTGTATCAAATTCTGGAATTCTGATTGGCAGATTGAAAAGTATGCCTATTAAAGCAACGTGCTTACCGTTAGGAAGCAAATAACACAGTGAATTGAGTTAATGGTCAGTGAGTAGTAAATCTTATGCCTTCCCTTCCCCTGTTTCCCCTATTGTAACTGATATGTTGCACCTGTATATTTTACTAGTATAATTAGTCATTTCGGTTGCACGTGTCGTATTGGATTAGACACGTGTTGTCATCTTGAAATAGACAATTTTTTTATACAGGGGAGTTTATTTTGATTTTAATAAAGGAAATGGACAATATTTTTAACTAGAGCCAGCCTATGGTTTTACCCGCGTTTTTTCTTGTAAATATACAATCTCTATAACCCCATTTGACTCCCTTGGGTGTTGGATTTTCGAAACCCCTTTATTATGCCTTCTCAAAAGACAAAGAGAAACACTCAAAAATTTTATTGCAAATAGGCTACTTTTACCACTTTCACTAGTCAATATAAGATAAGGTACAAAAATATTAAAATTAAATTATTCTTGTGGGCAGGCCACATCGCTCGTACAACTGACAACCGATGGGGAAGAGGGTTCTCGAGTGGCGACCACGAACCGGAAGACGCAGCGTAGGCCGGCCCCCCACTCAGTGGACCGACGATTTGGTGGAAGCCGCGGGGAGCCGATGAATGCAAGAGGCGAGCAGCTGCACTGTTATGGGCGGCCGTGTCACTTAACATCAGGTGAACGACTAGCTCGTCACGTCATTCAATCACATTAAAAAAAAAAAAAAAGTTGCTCAAGGTGGCGCGCTCTGGGGGAGGCCTATGTTCAGGAGTGGACGTCTTCAGGAGTGGAGGCTGTTGATGATGATGATGAACTCAGGTGAACAAATTAGAATAAACCAGGAAATTAGAATCAAAAACAACAGGTCGAGTACATAGTATAGTTTTATTATTGTAGTAGTTAGTATGAGGAATAAAGGCATATTGCCCATTAAAGAAAACAACAGGTCGACCGCAAACCCGCGTGTTTTTTATGCAGACTATGTATAATGTATATGTACCCAATATTGGTAAGCTACAGGCGCGGCGCGCGGCGTGGCGGCCGCGGACGCTATCTTTGACAAACTCTAGCTCATTGTCAAACCTGCGAGTGTGGCGCCCCAGGTGGCTCTTATTAATAACTTTGTGTCCAACGCTCAAGGTCATTGGCGTATGTTAAGCTCTTAATAGTTTAATCTGTGCGGATGATCCGCGGCTAGCCGCATGGAATAACTACTCGTGAATATTGCAGCGGCTATCCACGATTCGTTGTACAAGTATTAGAATGAATGTTTAACTTGTACATTAACGCATCAGTTATGCCTAACACATGTCAGCGGTTGCTAAAAACTCTAATGTATACTTACCTACAACAATCTTTGCCTATACTTATCTACAACTGTTTGGTAAATACATTAGGACAGGTGTTCGCGAGGATGTATGCTCATGCATAAAGAGCGATGGTGGCCGAGCGGTAGCATGTGCGCTTCGCAATCTTACGCCACCGGGTTCGATCCTCGGCCCTGCACCAATGACTTATCTAGTAAGTTATGTGCAGTTTCGACGCCATCGCTCAATGCCTCGGAGAACACGTTAAGCCGTCGCTCCCGGTTGTCATAAGAACATCTATGGCAATCGTTACGAGTAGTCAGACGCCTGATAGAATTTGACACCTGATCTAACCATCACTGTTACTGGTTCCTTATGAGTTGCGAGGTCAGATGGCAGTCTATTTTTGATAGTTCGCCGCTACAGGTTGGATTGGGAGCCGACCCCAATAACAAAATGGGAAAAGGGCAAAGAGGATGATGATGTATGTCCATGCATACATCGCATGAAATCTATACAGAGTTAATTTTAATTTACCAATAACCTTTTAGAGCATAAATCATGAAACAAACAACTTTTTTTTTCACTTGACATTGTTTTTGTACTTATTTGATATATGTTTGCTGCACTTATTACCTATGGCGCCCAAAGCAACCGCCCAACATTAAGTTAATATTACAGTTTCATGTTTTCAAATTCCATACGCACAAAACCACCGGCCCATAACAATCTTGTTTCTATGTATTTATTGCATTAGTAATCATTTTTAACCCTTGCCTCAGATATTAACGAAAAGTAACGATTTTAGTCTAGTAACGGGAAATTAACGAGAAGGGGCAAAAGTAACGAAAAACGTTACCAAAGTTCTGGCAACGCTGATTGGTACTTTGCGTAGGTGCATTCAGCCATTGCAACCTGTAATACAAATGCCCACTAATTTTAATAAATAATTCATTTTTCAGTCTATTTGAGCACATTTAGATCGTTTTACCGCTAAAACCTTCTATTTGTGGCACCCATCCATCCCATAACTATAACTATCTTATAATATCTAGTTTATAAATCCATCGTATTCACAGAATTCCAAACTAGGTCCTCAAAATATTTCTTAACAATGATCTATCTTGCGCTTCCATCTGCCATGAAAGCATTGTGTCCGTTGCCTAGCAACCGACTAATTGGCGCGAAATCGCTAAATGGATTACGGAGTGCGAGCGATGCATGAAAATTGTCTAATTTGAACGTATTTCTGGCAACACTTTCATTTGTGTTTTCTATTTACTTGTTACTCTTTTGTTTAACTTTAGATAGGCGAGCATAAAAATTACCTTACTTAATTCCTTAGAGTAGAGTATAGACTAAAGCATAAAGAGAACTTCATTATGTGTCAAGCGTACCACTTTTTTGAATGGGATACCGTCTGTACTAATAATTACATTATTCATAATTTCATTTCACATACCTCATTTTTAATAATGATGAAATTTATAATGGTGGCTATTTATAAATAACTTTGTTCATAATAGTTACTTTTTATATTGATCTTTTCTTATACAATTTATCCAAATAATGTTTAAATTTATAAAATTTTATGTTATAATCTTAATGTTAAGAATTTTTTTATCATACTTTTTTTTATTATAAATTTCATTACTTATAATTTCATAATAATCAGCATTCATAATTATATTGTTCATAATGACTTTTTCATATTTTTTAGTTAACATAATAATAATTTTGAGGTAGTTAAATCATTATATACATATGCATGTATACCCTAAAGATACTAAGATACCAGTCTAAGGCAAAGTCATAAATAGGTGCGACGACGAGCGAAGCGAGGAGGAGCGTTAGGTTAACTGTGACCACACGACGCACGAGCCGAGCGAGCGAAGCGAAGCGTAGCGAGCGTGCCGCGGCAGCGGCCGGCGAAGTGCCAGAAGTCACTTATGCTTATATTAAAAATTTACAAACACCATCTATATTAAGTTTCAGGTTACCTTTATTTGATTTAAATATTTTACACGTGTTTTTATTAGACATTTCAAGTTATTTATTAAAATAATGCACAAAGTTCACCAACAACACCAAAATCAACATAACATGAGAAAATATAAGTTATTTTACAATTACCCACAGTCCACACGTTAATTTTGTTTGTTTTGACTGGATGAAGTGCCTGCATAGATTGAAGAGCAAATTGGCTTGCCGTACTACGTTTTTATAACTGATTAGGATATATATAACAATCAACAGTTCCAGTCACATTAATTTACAGTATTATTGATATTTTGTTTTATGCTTAAAGTTAGTTATGGTAAAAGAACATTATAAATTTGTAATGTTATGTTATATACGCCTTATGAGTTTCATTTTTATAAATTTGGATTATTATTAATTTTGATTTATAATAAAGAAAATTAGATGTAGTGAAAGTATAATAAATCACATTATGTGAAATGATGATTATAAGTAACATTTTTATTTGGAACAAAATTATGACAAACGATTTTATAAGTTTCGACAGTGAACCTTTTTGAATACCTTTTATATGAAGTGAACACTTTTATGTGAATGAGTCTGACATATCTGTATAGAAAAAAACAGTTGACTCAAGTCGAAAAAAATGGTATGGTGCTTGTCACAAGCGTAGCTAATTACTATATGTTTGTTTCTTTCCTTCGCCACTGACGTAGCGATACGTGTGAGCAGTACAAATATAATATCGTTTTGATGATATCTCTATGCTTTTAGTCTATACTCTAAGGTGTTTACTGTTTACTTATTACTCTTTTGTTTAACTGTAGGCAAGCATATCTTTAAGATTGAGTTTTGGCGGGAACGTGAAAAAGTTCACGTCGTTGCATTGTATTATTTCACAAAACTTATGCTTTTTCTAGTGTTAATGTTTAAAATTAGTGGCATTTTACGCATTAAGTGCTGAATTACGAGTATAAGTGTGGGCATGTGTGTGATGTAGTGAAACGTGGTTTTTCGTGATGCTTCCAAAATTCCATAGAAGCCTCTAGTAAAGTTGCCACTACTTTACTAGGGCATGACTTAGACTGGATTATGACTACCTGACTTAGACTGGACTATGACTACCCTGACTGACTGTGACTAAGACTTGACTTTACATAAAATATTTCATAATACGATGAAAAACTACAATACTTGACACTGGCTAAATACACTATGTGAGGAGCCAAAATATATAAAAAAAAAAAAAAACGGTAAGATTTTTTCAACGCCTAAATTATCTACAGAAAAGAGTCTGCATAAAAACATCAATGCAGACTCTTTTAAGAGCTAGATACTCTACAAAAGAGTCTTCATTAATGTTTTTATATTGAATCTCTTTTACAGCCAACATAAAACCTTAAACCTATCTCGATTACAAGGGAATCCCGCCCATTCATCCTGTAGAAAGAGGACAGAATTGAGTTCTTTATACGCGTGTAGTGGCAAAAAACATGCACGCTTCTCTGTGTGGTCGGTAGACTGATGGGCGCCCTCTAAATATTAACCCCCTTACTAATAAACGCTTCATAACAGTAGAATAGCTACGCAGTGTTTTATCTTGTTTTAGCTTTACCTATTTCAAACTTGATAGACAGAAACAAAACACAAATATAAATTAGTTGATACCAAAATCACCAAATGAGACATATTTTGAATTATCGAGCACCTGTCTCCTATAATTAAGCGTTAAGCTAAAAAAAAGAAAAAGAACTAAGTACGCATAGGTATCTAACATAATTTATAATAATACACTTTTTTAGAAAACTCAATACATGGCGACCCCCTATTGACGCCGGAAGCCGATCATCGAGTGTTTGACTGGTCCGAAAACGAGTGTAATCGAAGATGGATCGATTTCTATTGCCTTTCGAGAGTTAGCTTAGTGAAATCGGTTTAAAAAAGTCAATAGATACAAACATTTGGTGTAGATAGATGCATAAATAACTTTAACATTATTCGCATTGACAAATTATTGACTTTATGAAGAAATCTTTGCCATAAAGAACCGTGCGTGTGGTCCCGGTTTGCGATTAGTACCACCCCATCTCCTCCCGTGGTTGCCGTAAACGCCGGCAATAAAGGAATATCCAAGGGAATGTATATAATATGGGCAGCAGCATTCTCCTTGGTACATTAAAATCTTCTGCAAACACCAAGCCGCCTGATGCCAAGCGCGGTGAATGGTGATTATGGTAAATCCTCCCTTATATCGATAAGCGTCCAAAGTGACGTTTTATGGGGGAGGTCTGTGTTCAGCAGTGAGCGTCTGATTTATTTATTATTTATTTATTTATTGTGATAAAAACGACAAAATCAATTACAATTACCACAAAACATTTCATACAGAATAAACATGTCAAAGTATTAAATAATAAAAAATAGGTACAATGGATTATTACAGATGTCAAATAAAATAAAGTCAGAATTAAACAAAAAAAATAAATTAAAAATAATAATAATAATAAGAAATGTTATTCACTGTCACTACTATCGGGATTACCCGTATTGCTCCATTGGTCACTCATGCTTTCACAATATGTCAATACTGCAGCAACAATGTCAGACCACTTGTCAAAAGAAAAGATGATGATGTGATGTGTGTGTTGGCGTTGGCCTTTGGTTGGCGCTGGTGTTTGCGATAGCTTTGGTGTACTATAGAGTATAACAACTTTTAAATAAATTATTGAAGTTGCATTTTTGACTTATTTTGAAAAAAGTTAAAAATCATGATAACTCAAAAATGGTTCACTTTTGCATAATACGTGTGGGGTTAAAATTATCGCAAATAGTCACCCCTATCACCTCCTAACGGGAATACGTCGAATTACCAATATCCCTGTATACTTTGGAACGATATACATTGAGTACCTATAGTATTCATTACGATTTACTAATAACTAGATACCTACTTTTTTATGCGAACAAATGACGTGACGAGCGAGTCGTTCGCCTGATGTTAAGCGTCACGGCTGCCCATAACAGACCACCTACCAGACCTACTTAATTTGGCAAAGAAAATACACATACGACACATACGTACAATAAAAAAAAGTAGGTTTGTTCATTATTTTTTAAAAGTAAGTAATACATAATAAGTTATCTACAATTTACACAGTCAGTATAGCCTAGGTATACAAATGACATAAACTGTGAAATAGCCTTGATTTAGTCTGTGACAGTGTTTGAGAAAGTAGAACAGCGCGCGTTGAGTTAAGGTAGAACGTTTCACTCGCGCGGCAAATCCAAACATTCTTGCGTTCTTTTGCCAATAATAGCTTAATTGCTCAACGTGATTACATGAAAACTAATTTTGCGCAAATAAATATAATGTATCAATAAATTACGATTAAAAGTATCACCTAGATATCATTGGTTTAGCCACAAATGGCAATAAACAAATTACGTCTTAGTTTTTCAGTCTATTTCCATTTGCCGCTAAACCAATGATATCTAGGTGATACTTTTAATCGTAATTTATTGATACATTATATTTATTTGCGCAAAATTAGTTTTAATGTAATCACGTTGAGCAATTAAGCTATTATTGGCAAAAGAACGCAAGAATATTCGGATTTGCCGCGCTAGTGTAACGTTCCACCTTAAATGAAACACCGTCTTATATCTGTGTATATTTATTGGCAAGTCTACGTCTACGTCCAACGTTCTCAATGATGCAAGGGAGGGTCCGCCCTGTTAAAACGTTAATCGAATCTGGACGTAATGGGATTTCTTTCTTGAGGGGACATTGCTAAAGGATTAATTTATATCAATTCAAATGGGAGCGACGCAGGGTGTTCATTTATTGTGTTTCGCTAATTCTGTATCGTGCATTGTAATACAATGGTGATTATGAAGATGATTGATTGTTTTATTTTAATATATTGATTTGTAAAGTTTTATTTTTTTATTTTTTTTATATTTTTGCTCCACACATAGTGTATTTAGCCAGTGTCAAGTTTTGTAATTTTTCATCGTATTATGGAAATTTTCAGTCAGGTCATAGTCACAGTCAGAGTAGTCATAGTCTAGTCTAAGTCATAATCCAGTCTAAGGCATGCCCTAGTAAAGTGGTGGCAACTTTACTAGAGGCTTCTATGGAATTTTGGAAGCAACACGAAAAACCACGTTTCACTACATTATATCACTTGCCCACTTGCGTAATTCAGCACTTAATGCGTAAAACACCACCAATTTTAAACATTAACACTGGAAAAAGCATAAGTTTTGTAAAATAATACAATGCACCGACGTGAACTTTTCCGCGTTCCCGCCAAAACTCCATTTGTAAGGTTCTTAATAAAATAGGCTTGAAAATTTTCAGTTTCTGTTTTGTTTTTTTTTTGTACTAAAATTGTTTTCAATCATAGTTTTAAAAAGTTGGTACCTACTTACTCTAGTCACTCGCGGTTGGGAGATCTTTAAATGAGTTTTTGTATTGTTTTTGTGTGTTTGTTTGTGTGTTTTAGTTTGTGTTCGAAACAAATTGAGCAAATAATTTATTTAAATTTTTACCTGTGGTAAAAAAGAATGAATAAATAAATATACACTAAAACGTTTTATAATGTATTGCTCGATTAGGTAAACAAGTAGGTAGACTCTACGTTTTCTTATAAAATAACTTCTACAATTTTTTATATTTTATTTACATTTTGTTTATTTAATCATGAAAAGTACCTACATGTTTTCAAAGAATAGGCGATTGTGTGTGTGTGGTACATGTTCTCAGTACTTATCCTATGCTAGAAGGGAATTACTTTTTTCAAACATTGAAAAAACCGGCTTACAGCAAAAGCCCAATGCAATCGACACGAAAAAACAGCCAAAACGTCCCACCAAAATCTCTGTCCCGAATTCTTTACATAGCGTTTTTTCGTTATCGCATCACCCCGTGTTCGGATCGGGCGATCTAATCCCAGCGTTTGTTTGTCCCGTTATCCCGCTTGCCGCTGCCGCTGTCCCGTAATGTATGTGGGAGTGGTCGCGTGTGCGAATTAAAAACAGTTAAAGCGCGAATTATGCTTTTATTTATTTATTGTTAGTAATTTCCTTAACTTTAAAGTTATTTTTTTTAAAGTTATATTTTACTAGCGACCCGCCCCGGCTTCGCACGGGTGCAATGCTGATACTAAATATACTACAGAAGTAGTAATTGTTATTTTCCTCACTAGAGAGCTCCGATAAACGCGAGCGATCACTGCTAATCATAAAATGCTATGGGACGAAGTGCGGCCTTCGACGCGCTATTTACCTTTAGGCACGCGCCGCCCGGCCGGTACCGCTGCAACGTTAGAAACCTCTTAAATTATCAGTGTTCCTCTATTATATTATGCATGTATTATACATATAAACCTTCCTCTTGAATTACTCTATCTATTTAAATAAACCGCGTCTAAATCCGTTGCGTAGTTTTAAAGATCTAAGCATACATAGGACAGACAGACAGCGGGAAGCGACTTTGTTTTATACTATGTACAGAAAAGAATAGAAGCTATTGGTGGTGATTAACTTCATCGCCAGTCGAGGCAAAGATCGTACCTACTTATCTTTCGTAAGATAATTCTGACTGAAAATAATTTAAGTATCCATTCTGTTCCAAAATCTTTAAATTGGAACCCTCGCCATACGTGGCCTTCTCGTACTTGTTTATTTATTTCAAATTACACAACTATCATTACAGGCCTGCCCAATTCATTAGTGTAAGTCACCATAACACTTGTCCAGTTTTGTTTTAGTTTAATATTAAGTAGAGTTAATAAGGTCTCATGGTTCGCGTTTTGTAATTGCTCTGAAGTTTATGAATTATAGACAGTATTTGAAACGGAGTATGATTATATATTTTTTTGTTTGATATGCTTTAGTTGCTCACAAAAACTGGATGTACCTATACCTACTATTTTTATAGATTTATTCTTAGTTTGCCTGAGTACTTACCTACTTTTACTGCGGAGTCTAGACGGAGTCTAAATATATATTCGCAGTTTGAAAAACCGAATGTTTCGTTTCAAACTCGTTAAAATGTAATGCCATAAATGGTGAATCTTTGCTGTGTTACCATAAACTACAAAAAAAGAAAATATTTAGCACAACACAAATGTTATACTTATATTTAGCACAACCAGGCAATCAAAATATAAAGAAGATTCGTTCCGGCAACGCAAAAAAAGCCGATCTCACATTCCCGCCAGTTTAGCTATAACTACCCTCAATATCTCGCGTTCTAGCGTATTAGCTGCTTACTCGGTCGTGTGATTAAAAATTATGCAGTCAGTTGCGGTCGGGGCGTCGCCGTGGACGGTCGCGTGCCGCGCTATTATTGCTTTAAAAGCTTTTAAAACGATCATAATGGGTCTGGAGACTTTGGAGTAGAGGATTTTGGATTTATAGCACTTTTTTAGCACTTACTTTTATTTACAGACGTACATCATTAGATGAGAACTATTGAACTCTTTTCCTACTTGCTTCTATAGGCAAGTGGTCAGCCCTGGTGTCAGAATTTTATAAGACGACCGAAGGTGCTTTTTATTTTCTTAATGACTTATGCATTTACGTTAGGAGTCTTACATAAAAAATTTGGCTGCTAATAAAGATTTGACATTCTCTGTTCTGGTAACTGACTTTAAAACTTATATTTGCCAGCGTTGTGGGTTGTGGCATCTATGAGGCAAAGCCCGTCCCACGTGAGGTGGAGACGGATATGGGCAGATTACGTGACAAAAATGGTTCTTCCTACAAAGCTCCTTGAACAAAATGGGCACATTATACACAAATGTGCCATACAAGGCATCCGGAAGGGGAGTCTATTAATTCCTTTCAGGGTGTAGGTGGGAATGGATCGATACCCGGTAAGCGGTCCCATTTCACGGTTGGCCGCCGTCGCAAACTTCGATGTCGCCGCGTGATATCTAAACGTACGAGGAATTTCAGATGTGGGATCCGAAGAGTTTCGAGTAAGGCGTTTTAAAACGATTTTACGATTTGACGCGTCTATTTTCGGGGTATATACTAGTGATTGGTTTTCTTTAATATGTGCTAGGTATCCGGTGTAAGAATAGTAACACCGTAAGAGCCGGCGGGAATAATCATAGCAGCATTCTCCTCGGTACATTAAAACTTCTACGATCACCAAGCCGCCTGCCAAGCGTGGCCGAACCGTACGCAGAAGCCAATATAATAAATGTAAATACCTTATTTTCTAAAGTCAGGTTCATTGCGAAAAGCATATAACTAAGCTAGATCGTAGTACTATGTCTCGAGTCGCTATCACACCGTACCGAGTCGGACAGCGTTCCGTTTTGTGATGCAGATATCCTTAATCCCTGTCTGTCGGGACGTGTCAACACCAGCCGCAGTACAGCTAGCATAATGGGGATAATACATACATTATTGATGACTCGAGAAAGAATATAATAGCCTGCTATTGCATACAGTATGACTTATGGAACTGAGAGATGGTCTCTTACTGTTGACCTCATTAGTAAGCTCGAAGTCGCACAGCGAGCTATGGAGAGAGCTATGGTCGGTGTTTCCCTGCGAGATAAGCTCCGGAATGAGAAGATCTGCTGGAGAACTAAAGTGACCGATGTAACTCTTAGAATTAGCAAGTTGGATATGTAGGAACAAAATAAAGGAATACCTTTTGACGCTTGACTACAGAAGCACGGAAAATTTACTCAAAATACAGGTCTAAACTACACAGTCATACACTTACCCACACACACCTTCTCACCCTTCCCTAAACACCACCCTACACCAATCACACCCTTCCTCTTCCCTACTCCTCCCACGCCATCTACACACGCACACACACACACACCCACACCCCCACACACCCACACACACACACACACACACACACCCACACCCCACACCCCACCTCACACAACTTTTCCACAAATTTGGTCTTAGATTCTATTACCCATATATATATGTAAATTATAAATATTTAGGTGTACAAATTTTATATATATATCTAGTCATTCACCAATATATATAACAATTCAAAATTATACTAGTCTTATATATCTAGTCTAGTTTAATATTATAATAGATGAACCTCGAAGAGAACTAGCTCCCACAGACTCAGGGTATCCTACCGTGAGAGCTAGTGACTCACAAGTTGTTACCTAAAACAGAACAAATAAATATCTTTTTCTTTTCTTTTATGATGACATACAGTGCTTAGAAAACTTGTGCTTGCCAGTCTTTGGACCTATATGTACAGATGGAATTGAAGCATTTTTTTATAAATGAAATATCAGCCTATAATAGTTACAGAGTATGTATGTACATATTTAAATGAAAAAAAAAATAACATAAGACTGTACTGACTGTCGATTGACTGAAAGACAACGTACAGCTCCAAGCCATTGGACATAGATACTTGATAATATGGAGAGTATCTGCCTTTTATGGCGTAGGAGTGTATTAAGAGAGGATTTTTTTAAATTCAACCCCTAAGGGGATCAAATGGGGTTGGAAGATTGGAGAAACATGAGTAAAACCACCGGCTGCCTTAACAATAAACTAGGCGCATCCACCTTATTCTGACATCACAATAGCACTCCAGAACGGTGCGAAAGGATTATTAAAGGCTGAGATAGCAATTTGCGGCGTACTTAATTACAAGATAAATTAGTATGTAAATTAATAGCCGTGTACTCAGTTCCCTCCCAACTCGGAGCTGACGTAAGCGAAAATGGAAAATTTGCGGATCCTGAGAATGTTACAACAAAACTAGATAACCAGTTATCAAACTTGGTTCTTGGTCTAATGGGAAAAATATATTCCTGATTCATAACCAGTAATAAAACAGGATTTTTTCTTCCCACTAGATAACCAGTTATGAAACTTGGTTTTCTGACGGGAATAAACGAAAAAACACATTGTGTTATTTCCTCGATATTTTAGTCATATTGATAAAAGGTAAATCAATAAAATGATTACACAATTATTAACCTCCTGGATTTTTTAACCGTTTCTACAAAATGGCCTTCTGGATAGCCAAATCTTTGTCATAACGTAACTTGAAATATCTATCGCAATAGCCCAATGTTGGGCGCCATATTTCGTAGTTCTGCACCACAAAATATGGCGCCCAAACTGGCGTTACTTCTTAGTTTATTTTAGTAATAACCACATTCACCGTCTAATTAATTTCCCCTGTGTTCTGAAAATAAAATATCGCGAGAACTACAATTATTAATCAATTCGTCAAAGTTATTTTTAATAAAGATAAATCTCATCCTAAACACAAAACCGCATTTTTATCTTCGTGGCATTATAATAGTGGCCGTCGTTGCCTATTAGATTAAAACGTTACTCTATGGTCACGTGTCACGCATGCGCCCGCCAAAATAAGTTTGACAGCTAAACAAACATGGACGCCGATAGAGGAATCAAATCGTTATTAATACAACATCAGCAAACTCATTGTGCAAATATAATTTTTGTAATTGCTCCCGTTTCCTCCCCTATTATTTTGCTCGCGTTTTAAGTTAATAACGGAGTGGTTTAATTTTAGGGGAGGAATGATTTCTTGTTCAAACAATGTGGAAGATATTTGACAGTGGTTAAGTAATTGAGAACCCCAAAGTTTGGAGTTGAATTAGCTTTTCTCTGGTAATTGACATCGACTTGATAGACTGATTTCTATATCCAAGAGTTTATTTAGAGTACCTACGTTGTAAGATACTTATAAACGTTTAATGTTTGTTTGATGTACTTAGAGCTGTATCGGCTGAACGACTTTGACCATGGTGTGAAAATATAATAATATTAGGTACCTAATTTTTGTATTAGTAGGTACCTACTTCAGGTCTTGTATTAACATAAAGGATAAATTTAAAAATTGTGCGAAATTAGCACTTTTAGTACTGGAGACAAAGACTTTAATCCCGTATCCCGTATTCCGTCCCGTATTTTATCTTTTACCCCCCATATATATTTATATCTGTGCAGTGTAGGATAGGTAATAAACAATTGAAACAGTCAAGAGCAGCTACTTTGAATAAATAAGAATGTCGTTTAATAGTTAACTTTTTAAATATAACTGCCAGAATCTTAGAGTATAGACTAAAGCATAGAGAGAACTTGATTATGTATCAAGCGTACCACTTTTTTGGACACTTTTTATATGAAGTGGACACTTTGATGTGAATGAGTCTGACAGATTTTTATAGAAAATCAGTTGACTCGAGTCGAAAGAAATGGAACGGTGCTTATCGCAAGCGTAGCTAACTACTGTATGTTTGTTTCTTTCCTTCGCCACTGACGTAGTGACGTGTGAGCAGTATAAATATAATATCGTTTTGATGATCTCTCTATGCTTTAGTCTATACTCTAAGGCCAGAATGGATCACCCATTGAGCGCCATCTATTATCATCTCATATTTCAGTCCAATTCAACCGCAAAGCAATGACTCTCGTTGCCATAGACAATGTTATAAAGATTATCACCACACCACGGGTGTACCATTATTCCTACCTACATTACAAACACCTTTTAGTACCATGTCACAATAACTGAAATTACATATCCTCTACGTTGGGAAAGTATTGTGCCAAAAATGATTGTGAGAGGGTGTTACCTAAGTTTAAGGTGGCAAGGTATCAAATCGCAATTTGGTAGAAGATTGCGTCGGGAGATATAAAGTATACTGTTTATTTGATAACGCATCTCCCCTAAACAATTGTTTTGTTTGTTGCAGATATGATCGGTAGCTGACACTAGTGGTTTTTTGAAGCGTCTTTTATTATTTTATTGTGATACGTTGCGACGGATAGTTGATCTACGATTTTTATCAGTAAGGACAGAAATTGGTCGCGGATTATCAAGATAGTTAAAGTGACTTCTATGGCTTTGCTCTTAGATACCTAGAGATAACTATTTTGTACTTTATCGTTCTCTACAAATAGGTAGGTTTTTATTTTAACAAGCTGCAGGCTGGCGCGCTGTTCCATTGGCTCAACAACACAATTTTGAAGCGGCTTCTCACTAAGTAATTTTCCCAAAAAGCTATTTAATTTATGCCACAATGGCATGCCATTGTGGCATAAATATGGTATGGTGTGGTATGGCTTCACGATACGCCGAGTGGAGGATATTTTTACTTTCCATCGACACCTTATTGAGAGTACCTATAGGTTTATGTTTTTTTGTACCTATTTATTTAAGTTATATTCGAAATGATGGAACTCTAAATGTTTGCTCGTAAACCTTTGGTAAAATCAAACAGTTCCACGTCACTGCTGTAAACTGTTTTTAATGTCGTCAGTTATTGTGTTGCTAACAACACAAAAACAACAGTCGGTTTAAAATTCTGACACTATGAGAACGAAAAGAAAAAAAACTGATTTAGTTTAAGTGTTTTAAAAGTAATTATGATAATAATCAATTATCAAAACAATATCGAATAATTCGTCTCGGATTTTCGCTGCACTTGCCCGATAGCAATGACATTCTCTTTAAAGCATAATGGAATAAAGAAACAGTAAACTGGCCTCCCCTGTTTGGGGGAGCACTTCGTTATAGAAGTGGAACGAACGATCTTGATACTAATATGTGAAATTGATTGTAGAGGTCAGATACATAAAATCCTATATAATAGAGAACACCTTAACTTTATCCACTAAAGCGAAGTGACTAAAATTAAGCCAGAATTTTGGCCCCAAACAATGGCATAGGTAGGTATATATTTTGCTGCCTATTTTAGCTGAGTAGGTACCTATATTGAAAGTTAGAGGCATTTTCGAAAATTCAATACTCATCATTCAAACGAGTAGTTTGGGGCAAAAGTATACAGAGTGGCAGCAAGCATTACGATGTTTTATGTAAGTTGCCAATTCAAAAAAAAGCAACCCTCACTTTAACATAACCAAGTCTCAAAACCGTTCGCTCCAACAACCTACAACCCTAGGTGTTACCATTCAGAACGAATCACCGTACAAAATGATATTATTTGTAACGTAATCCGCGAACAACTAACGCGAGAGATTGATATTACGCTGGGGTGATGTTGACGCTAATTTATATGGATACGGTTTAAAAATGTATAATGGGTGGGTCGCCGACACTAATAAAGTCCCTTGGGCCACCATCTTGCGAGCAATAACTTTTTGGCGGGTAAATGACATATTTTGGTGTTGCCATGTAGGTAAAAAGGAAATTCCTATTTAGTGGTGGTCGTCTCGTAGCTCGTATATACCTAGGCATAAAGTTTAAAGTGAATGGGATGATGTAGTTTTATTTTTATTGTTGAGCGTTTTGGTTGCGTTTTATTATGTGCAAAGATTTGATTAGTTATATTAATACCTAGAACCTACATTCTGACAAAAGGTACTACACCAAACTATACGGTTATCTGATACTTTAAAATGGCAACATATTTATTATGAAGACTTTTTTGGACGGTTTGTACAACATTTCGCCTTACCATATCCACAAAAAGTGCAAATTCCTGGGTTAGGTAAGCCGCTGCCGCCTGCCAGCGTTTTTGCAATTATGTCGCGACCATCACATTGCGTTCATAGAATGATTGATTGGCTAATTATTATTGTTGAAGATGATAGGCATGGGAGAGAAGGCCGCAACATCAATTTTTTAACCATTGTATAGCGTTTTTTTCTAACCGCAACTAGCAAGTAATATTTTTATTTTCGGTTGCATACAAGTTCATTCACGTGGGAATGTTATAATTAGAAATACGTTTTTTATAGATAGATACTTACTTTTATTAATATACTAGCTGCGCCCGCGGTTTGAGCCTATGCGTTAATCCAGTACATAAAATAAATAAATAAAGCCTTTATTTCTACTACTATAGTTTATCTTACATTTCGCTTACTAATTTAAAAAACAATTCTTTTATAATTTATGTGCATGCAAAATATATTTTATAAGAATGTAATTTATAATAATTAAGTTCATATAATATTAATCTTTGTCTTTATTTCAGTCTACATTCTCATTTTCTTTAGTAGTAGTCGCCTCCTTGGCGTAGGCCTCCCCCATCTCTTTCCACCACTTTCTATCTCTAGCTTTTGTCATCCACTCTGGTCCTATCCTTTCCGAGAAAATTTCACTCCATCTCTTTTTCGGCCTACCTCTATTTCTCGTTTCATCTCTAGGTATCCACTCTGTAGTTCTTTTAGCCCATCTACTATCTTCCATTCTACAAACATGACCAGCCCAGTACATAAGCTAACTAAATTGCACATTTCATCCAAATCCAGCCGTTTGAGCGTGAAAGAGTAGCCTTTATCTTTCGCCTTTATAATACTAGTGTGACTGAAATGTGACTCCTGTCCCCTATAGAGTTATTTGAGAGTCTGACGTACCTACCAATAGATATAGCGCACTCAAGTAAAAATTACCTAAGCAATACAACGAAAACTTTGTAGGTAATTCCAGTAGGTTCTTATAATAATTATAACCCGACAATAGTAATCGCTAATCGATTCTCAATGCTCAATATTTATGACAAAATTATTTAAATACAGTCAATTTTAACCATTAAACTTGAAAGGGCGATTAATCTTGTCACAGAATTTAGTCGAATTCGTCGAATTACTAACAGTGCGTATTTGAAACTTTAATAAAAGGAAATTATGCAAATAAAATAACGCCGCATTTCACGTGTCCGTACACAAATGTATTATGAATGTTTTGTTAAATAGCGTGTAAATAACATCCCTATCAGCTATTGTGTTGCCAGCTAGACAAATGCTAATTTAATAATTTAACTTGCAACTTTGTGACTGGCCATTCAGAATCAACAGCGTGTAAAATTAAAATAAACGATTTGTTCCTAATGCGAATTCTGAATCTAAATTAGCTGCTGACGTCGTGGTTTTGACGTCTTAATTCAAATTTCGAACTGTGATCGGATACGCGCCAGTGAGCGTATTCAAATTTAGAATTAACGAGTAAATGTGGCAATTATTGCATCAATTAGTTTTGCTGAATGTTCCGTTACGAATGATTTAAATCGTATTTAAGTTCCATTTTCAAACATGCCTAAGTAAAAAATATAAATGCGAATTGCGTCTTAAGAATACTTACTATTAAGTTTCTTTCTGTGATTTGGTGTGCAATAAAGTATGTACCTTGTATAATATACCTAAGCTAAACATAGTTTCTTGATCTAGGAAATCTTACTTCTTTTTTATGATACCTACAGGTCAAAATAATAGAGTCAAGCCTAGGGCTAAAACGGTTACTGTCTATAGCCTTAACCTAGAAGACGTCTGTGGCAATTTCTAGTTGATATATTTATCTATAACATCTATAACAATATTATAAAGAGGAAAGATTTGATTGTTTTTTGTTTGTTTGTTTACATTGAATAGGCTCCAAAACTACTAAACTGATTTGAAAAATACTTTCACTGTTGGGAAGCTGCACCATCCCCGGATGACATAGGCTATATTACATTTTCAAAAAAGTTAGGGATCCTTACTAAAATTCCAATAATGTAACCCAAGGTGTAAAAAAATGACTTAAAATATTCCTTACATCGCGTGCGCTGCGAATACTATTACACCAGTGCGAAGCCAGGGCGAGCCGCTAGTTAAATAGGAAATATAATTTTCAAAGTTGAAATAAGATAAGTACCTACCTACCTACCCACAGCCGGAGATTCGCTAATCATCTCCAAAATAACGGCAAGTGTCCCCATGCACTATAAATCACACGTAACAATATAACTGCCCCGCGGGAACGCTCGCGACTGTCAACTGCCATAATAGGGTCCTATAACGAGGTGCGATAGCATGTATAAAATAGCTGCTATTTCAAAACGCGTGTTATAAAAAATTTGAAATAGCTGCAACTGTTTAAAATTATAAAATAGCTGCTATTATATAAAACAGCTTCAGCTATTTTGAAAACGTATGTTATAATTTTGAAATAGCTGCAAATGTTTAAGATTATTATGTTATCGTTAAAGCTAGTTTTTTATTGCCTTAAATAATCTTGGTAACGTTACGTGGTTCCAATTGTAATGGTGTTAGAGTAGAGCTAAGATAAATGTGTCCCAATAAGGCAGGGGTTTTTGATACGTGGTTAAGGTAACCAATGGTTAAAAATGCTAACAAACTCTAACTGATCGTCAAAATTTGCTAGTTTTTTACAATTTAAGGTTTTTTCGGTGTTTTTTTTTTGAGTATTTTTATACCCACCCTAACAAGTTTTGACCATTGGTTAGAATGTGTGGGTTTTTTGATCCGTAGTTAAAGTAACCAATGGTTAAAATCTCTAACAAATTGTAACCAAGGGTCGAAATTTGTTAGAGCTTTTAACCATTGGTTAATTTTGACCATTGGTTAGAATTTGTTAGAGATTTTAACCATTGATTTGTTACTTTAACTACGGATCAAAAAAACCGCCCTTAGTGGTACCTAGAAATTATAATCTGTACCAACTATTGCTTAGGAGTTTGGCGGGAACACGGAAAAGTTCACGTCATCGTTACATTGCATTATTTTTCAAAACTTGTGCTTTTTCCAGTGTTAATGTTTGAAAATGGTGGCGATTTACGCAATGAGTGCTGAATTACGAGCATGAGTGTGGGCAAGTGATATAATGTAGTGAAACGTGTTTTTTCGTGTTGCTTCCATAATTCCATAGAAGCTTCTAGTAAAGTTGCCACCACTTTACTAGAGCATGACGTAGACCGGACTATGAGTACCTGACTTAGACTGGACTATGACTTTCGATTCGTGGTCGCCACTCGAGAACCATTCTACTACTGAACCGGGAGCCATAATATTGTTATAATAGGTAGATATATTTTTCACGGAGTTTCATCTGGATTTGTTTTAATCTTTGACGAACTCTAGCTCAATGCCAAAATTTACGAGTGTGGCTCCCCAGACGGTGCTTAATAATAACTTTGTGTCCAATGCTCAAGGTCATTGGCGCATGTTAAACTCTTAAGGTAAAAGAGAATAAAGCCACACCGTGCACCGGCGCGTCAAGTGGGGACAGCGAGACGAAGGTCCCCGGATAATCCCCTTGTCCCTATGCAATGATTGTTATGTCTCGGTCTGAATTGGGACAGCGAGAAGTCAGTATTTTTCTTCTTCTTCCCTCCATTACAGCAAGAGCTAGATAAAACTTCTGTTGTTGCCATAAATGTAGTAGGTAGGTACGCAGTATGGAAGCATCAACAAAAACAAGTAAATACAGCAAATAACTTATACCTAATCTCACCGGTGGGACCAGTTCTTGGAAGAGTAAGAACTAACATTGAAAGACTAGACAAAACCGCGACAACCCTATTTACCTAATTAAATATCAAGTGCAAGTGCACCGTTCCCAAGGACAACCGGCCAGGGTTGGCACGTGTCTAATTTTCCCGGGCAGTAAGCATCCCATTAGACTCCCGCAGGATTATAGAATCAATGAGGTGCCGGATCGGTTGTCGCACCCCTGGTTAGGGATAATGGGTGTAGTTGGGGTAAGGATGTCGTATTAGATGCTGTTGCTAAAAAGTATTTGAGGGCTTAAGGGTGGGGGGGTTTATGGTTAGGACGCTGTAAGCTCTTTGTCTTCCGCATCAAGGTTCTAGAAGTCCATGGAAAAATGGTGAAGATGTATAGACGATGTCAGCGTTTCTTTCCGATTTTTCCAAACGCATATTGAACCGATCAAGATGGAAAACAATTAGTTGCTGTAAGTGTCACTCAAGTCTTCCCTCAAGGAGCTTTCCACTCTTTGTACATTATATACCTAATACCTTTTCAGCCACGCAGGTGAGAGACAGTGATCAATCCCTGATTGGACGTAGCGCACAAACAATACAGCCAGCATCGAAATACAAAATATACCACATTGCAAGGTGTTGGTTTGACTGACGTAGGGTTGCCTGGTTATAAGGCCTATTTAGTGTAAAAAAAATCTGTTTTTTTCTTTAACTGTCTAATAGTAAAACTCAGTTGTTCTCTATCAAATCTTATACAATGTCATCGGCTCTTGTCATGGTGTCTTGGTAAGACGTACCCGCTAAAAGCTAGACAAAATCAAGTTATTAGACCAAGTCCATAAAAGTACTGAAACAACCACGTTTAGAATTATAATTAATTAGCCCAAAAATATTTAGAGCTTCGAATACAATGACATTAACAAAAGCATCGTATTCTAGCGTCCCACGAGGGCTGGGCGCATTGCGTGCAGCGCTGATTTATTGCGGACCCACCTGTTAGCGCTGATTGGATAAAATATAATTGTATCTTGTGCTCGTTTAATACATACTGAAGTATAGGTACCAGCAAGACAGTAAGTTGAAAGTTTTTCACGATGGATTTCTTTGTGCGTTATAAATATTAACAGCTTACTAGGTGGTAAATAAAACTTTTCTGCAAAGTCCATATAGGGTCCGCATAGGGGTCCATATAGGGAGGTAGGTACCACCGCTTCACCAGTTATTCTGCCGCCAAGCAGGAGTGTACAAGCACTACCGTGTTCCGGTTTGAAGGACACCGTAGCTATTGGAATTACTGGGTAAAAGAGACTTCATGGCCTGATCTCACAGTCTAGAAATCTTATTCCTATTGGTATAGACTGCGCTGATGTCTCAGGATGGCGTGCGCAGTGCAGTGTCATGCGAAACTTTATCACTTAGAGTTTAGAGTGACACTGCAACTGATAACAGTGAAGTATGGGCAGCCATGTCGCTTAACATCAGGCAAACGACAAGCTCGTCACGTCATTCATTTGCATAAAAAATGTCTAGTTGAGGATATTTTTACATATTTGCGAGTCCTTGTGATTAAAATAAGACTAAAATACGGGAGCAATCTTCGTATAGTTTATCATTAGGTGGACCGACAATCTGGTGATAGCCGCGGGGAGCCGATGGATGCAGGCGGCGAGCAGCCGCCTAAAGTGGCACTCTCTGGGGGAGGCCTATGTTCAACAGTGGACGTCGTCAGGCTGTTGTTGATGATGATGATCAGTGATTAGTTCTCTTGCGGATCTCCTCATTACGGATTTTATCTCGCAAGAAACCCCGAGCGTAGCTCTCTCCATAGCTCGTTGCGCGACTTTGAGCTCACTAAACTTAACGTTTATAGTTATAGCAAATTTAAAATCTATACATATAAAAATCAATTACTGTGCTTTAGTCTCGCTAAAACTCGAGAACGGCTGAACGGATTTATCTTATCTTGGTCTTGAAATGTTCGTGGAGGTCTAGGGAAGGTTTAAAAGGTGAGAAAAATTAGAATAATTGCCGGGAAAACCCTAAAAACAGCCCTTTTCTTTTTCCCATATAAAGGCAGTACGAAGTCTGCCGGGTCAGCTAGTACTTAATAGAATTTCAATACAAAATAAAGAATAGATAAATGAAGCTGTCACCATCCACAGCTACAGCCGCTCCGGTACATTAATCCAAACTATTGTGATGCTAAGCAAATCCAGTGATCTGTTTTTTAATCACACGCCTCAGCGCGTATTTAATAAGGGCGAAAATTGCATGAGGGGTGACATCACTGATTGTATAATACGATTTCAATTTATATGTCTTCACGGTTTGAACAGTTTTTGTATGTACAAATATGAACCTTAGTCAATAAAAATATTTTTGATTTCAGTGTTCGAACTTTGGTTAATCTTTCTTTTCGTGCGTAGACTGGTCAACCCTGCTAGGCGATCATAGAACTTGATTGCAACCAATAGAAACATAAATTTGTACGAATTTGACAGTTTCAATACATAGTTTATGTTCATAGTTACTAGGAAAACTTTCAAATTAGGAATTAAATTTCTCCTGTTTCTGCAATCAAAGTTTCGTGGCCACTCCACTATGGTGCCCGCTCCGAATCACGGTAGCGCACAGTTATGAATGCCACTTTTTGTAGTCGTCACCCATTCATGTATTGACCGTAGTGGATAGTCTAACTTGAGTTATAAGCACTACCAAAATTTTAGGCAAATTAAAATCTTCATGCTTATGATGCATATAATATCTAAGTACGTATACTTACCTACTTACGTAAAATATAAAGTGAAACTTTGGAGCCTGGACCTCTGCACAATTTTTATTCTCGTGAGTAGGTTAATCATAGTTTATTCCCATGCATTTTCATCAGAAACCATAATTTTATTGAATTATCTTGTCAAGAAATCGGCCATCAATGGCTAACCAAAATATCCAAGTTGATGGTATGCAAGAAGGCAGAAACCTTCGTATAAATGAATGGCAATTTTTTTGCACTTTTCCAGATTATGGAAATGTTAAAAGACTCGTCTCGAAGCTCCGGTGCGTCTAACAAAACAAATCGGCGGGGGCAATTTTCTCATACGGATTTAACGTCAGCTTTTACTGCGCTAGGCGATGTATAGCTGCAGGGGAAACTGGAATCATGTAGCTCTAAAGCTTAGAAATTTGGCTTAGCGTATAACTGTCTGGATTAGAGTCTAAACAATAGGCTAGTTGCCTGCTTTTAAAAATTAACAAGTAAATATTATTTTCATAAAGTAGGTTAAAAATTAATCCAATAATTGAAAAATAAGTGAAATTGGTAAACAAATCAAGGAGTAATAAGCTTTTAAAGTTTATGGAGGGTCGCCTGTCCCTTTCTAGCAAAACAGGAGATTCGTCACAGTTATACTATGAAAACGCACGTTGTGAAGTCACATGTCAAAGAGACTGTAGGTAAAGCTACCACAGCTTAGTAATGAGGTACTGTGCACGAGCAAGAATGACGTCACTGCATGTTTGAGCTGCCTCTTTCTATTCCTGTATTTTAAAATGCTTGTAACTTTGTAATTTTTTGAGATATTTGATTTTTGTTGTCACGACTCTTTATTTTTTGAGGAGTATTATTATTTTATGTAATAAAGTATAGCAGGACACTAGCCTATTATACCTACGCTAAGCCAAATTTGTGATTTAAACTGTTGTAGGCTCACGTCACGTTAAAAAATAATAAGTCCATTTTACATTAATGCCCGTCTGCACTGAAGTTTGCACTCCTTTATGACGTACCTACTGCAAAAAAACAAAGAGTTTGGGTACCCTGGATAAGTGCGAAGTTAAGCGCTGTTAATATTTAGTGCGGATGGTATGTAATAAAACAATAAGAATCTACCTAAAACAATATAGGTAGGTATCCATACACGAGAGGGACAGAGTCTGCTAATTTGGGCTTCGCATATAGATCGTCATCTCTGTCACAAGCATCTAAAGCAAAAAATGTCATAAGATGTACAGAGTGATTGAAACGATGCTCTACGAAGCCGATACTAGCCAGCTATCTCCCTCTTTAGCTCGATGCATTATTATTTAATATCTATACCTCATGAAGTAATAGTACTTATTGTTAGTACACTACGATGAAATATACGGTAGATCCACGGTCGCCACCTCGAAAACGACACCATTCAAACAAGGCATATGCCTTGTTTTTGTTCTAAGTCGCGTGTGACTGCGCCTAATGAAAGTGATGTAACTCACATTACTGTTTTACAACCTTTCACAGGGTGCTGTGGTTCATTATTAAAATGAAACAACCGCTTGTGGACTATTTTATACATATTAATTAGCTGGAGAGGTAATTATCTGTGTAAGTAAGCATAGGCGCGGGGACACTTTTGAGGTTTGATTTTCATAGAGACTGTATCCATAGTATATTTGATTTAAGTTAGTACAACACAGTTTAGTATTATAGTTACTAGAGGGTGCGCTACGATTTCACCCGCAACTTACCTGTTTTCCGCGAGACCCCTCAATTTTTTCGGGGTATAAAACATTTTATGTTGAGCCCGTTATATAAGCAAAAATAGTGCAAAAATGCATCAAAATCAGTTCATCCGTTTTTGAGTGAAAGCCAGACAAACAACATTTCACTTTTATATATTAGTAGAGATAGAAATAGTACATAAAAAGCTATTTTATTCACATTTTCTTATCACACTTAAAAAACAGTAAAAAATGTATTTGTTACCATTTCCCGAAATATAAACTATTTTGACCTGCCGTAAAGACTGCAATTTGATTACAGTTGGCACCAAAAGAAAAGTACTAGTTTTTCCTGCGGCTATACTTGCCATCTCTACGATTCTTTTTAAAAGCTTAAAGCTTGCCGAGGCCGCCTAAATATGCAGCTTTTAAATGAAGTCTTAGAAGATGCGCGTTTGCAATGTACACCGTGATTGTTTGAGTAACTTGCGTCTTATACATTCGTGATCGTAATTAGCCCAATACGTTCCCAGTTTCCCACTGTTGGGACACGGGTCTTCTTTCACAAAGAGAGAGTGTAGGCCATAATAAAATTCATTACACTGACTATGTGCGGAGTAGGTTCTCGAATTAAGTGATACTTGAACACGCCCGTTTTAAATAACACCCAAATAATAAATAAATACACAAAATGTACTAACTTTGCTTTGTCCCTGACCTTTAGTTTTATACTGGCTTCCTTTCAAAAGAAAACTTTGGTTTTGGATTGAAACTAATCTTCTTATGCAAAACCTGGTTAAACTATATGATCATGAATAACATTACAACTGTTCAGCCAAAATATTATATTAATCCAAACAAGAGTTCATAAACCTAAACCTAATATACCAAACCTAATATACCAAAAGACATAAGGGAGCTCCCATTGAATTATTTTAAATTCAAATTACGTGCATGGCTCATCGGACATTGCTTTTATGACGTAAAAGAGTATTTAGAATGTAAAGATTGACTTGTTTTATTATTCATTTTATGAACTGACTATAATTATTTGACATTAATTATTCTAATAGATTTTGTGTGACATTTCAACTTTTTTTTTTCTCTTTTTGGGTTAATGTTAATATTTTACCATGTACATGACTAACTATATTAACAGAGTACATACTTTAGTAATTTCTTTAATTATTATTTTTTCTCTTGAATTTTGTATGCCAGTTTATATGGTGAAACACGAGTACATTCAATGATTTTTTATAACCTGTATACCTAACCGTGTCTCGAACAAATAAATAATTTCATTTTATTTCATTTTAGTACAACGGTAACAAAGTTTTTTTTCATTCGTAACCGTTTTTATGTATGAAAACTTATTTGGATTAATATGATATTTCTATTGAACATTTGTAATGTTATTCATGATCATATAGTTTAGCAAAATTTTGCGTAAGTAAATTCAGTTATTCAATATCTTCAAAAATGTCGCAATGTGCGAGCGAGATAGTGGATCTGCGCCAGCATACAGCAGCCTTATACAAAATGTGTTCTCGCCGTGTCGTGCTTTCCCCAACAACGTACCCACGCATCGACTCAATCCGCGCTCGCTTGGCGGCAATTTATTAAAGAACTGAATACTGAATTACCGGCGATCCGTGACGTTTAGTGCCGATCCATTCCGTGGGATCACGGATAAATACCACTCTGGATTCTGGAGTAATACTTATTTGGAGAAAAGCGCTGGAAGAAATTAACTTGACGATCTTGAAATATTACCATTTGATGGTTTGTGTTGGTGGAAGTCTGATTGATATACTTTACAAAGCCGCCGCATGACCTTCGCGAGAAATAGCTCTCCATTCAACAAATAAATCTGAAGTGAGCCCGAACTAAGGAAATCCGCAGGAGAACTAAGGTGACCGATATAGCTCTTAGAATCAGCAAGTTGAATTGATGGTTTGTGTTGGTGGAAGTCTGATCGATATACTTTACAAAGCCACCGCATGACCATCGCGAGAAATAGCTCTCCACTCAACAAATAAATCTGAAGTAAGACCCGAAATAAGGAGATCCGCAGGAGAACTAAGATGACCGATATAGCTCTTAGAATCAGGAAGTTGAAATGGCAATGGGCAAGCCACATCGCTCGGATCCAACAGAATTATAACCTATTTTATTTGTGAGTTATACCTTCTGTCTGTTAGATACTGTTAGTAACTATTTACATTATTATACTCCACAATACATATTATACTTCACCCCTAATAGACCTACCTTGACCCTCTTCTATCGGCAACGGCTCAAGTTGAGGCTTGCATGATGTCTATCTATCCTGTAGTTTATTGGTCCTCTACTATTAATAACTGGGTACTTTGTGCAATTATTTTTAATATGTTTTTTTTACTGCCAAGAAGTATTTTGTGAAATGTTGTATTCGATGTGATGATACGAGCTTTTAAAATTTTCAAATAAATTAAACAGTCTTCTAATAAAGTAGTTTGAACATTTTATAAACGGAAAGAACTCTTTTGATTCAACACTACATTTTGTGTCCAGCCATAAATTTTACCAGAGTCCATTACAACACATTTAGCTACCAAAATAAACCCAAACTTTAGCACGTTAAGATAAATTTTTGCTTGTATTTTTCAGTGGAATCGTATAATTTGTTAGCGATGTAGTGTAGTAAATAAAGCGTCGTTTTCTAGCAGTTTATCTGCAGATTGGAGGAATGCTAGAGAATTCAATAAAGAGACCCATGTGCCGCGCTCGCTATTGGATGAGCCTTCACAAGTTTAGGTTCCATTATAATGATTAGATGAATCTAGAAATCTGTACGATCACATGCTTAATTATCTTGTCGTGTCGATTGCCTCTACATAATGGTTAGTACTCATGCTTAGAGAATTAAGATACGTGATAACCATCGGGAGAAAGTTCTGAATTAACCGTCTGGCTCACACGTACATAGGATTTTTAACCACTGGTTTGACCGCTGTGCGTAACTAGTAGACAATAAGTTTACCGTACTATCTGCCCCCTCGGTCTCACCCGCCCCCATATTATGTAAAAATTACAACAGCAGTAGCAAAGCGACAGCAGTAACAAAGCAACAGCAGTAGCAAAGCGACAGCAAACACTTAGCAATCGGCAAGATGTCACTGGATATCGTAAGACGCCCGCCTGTTGCTCTCCTGTCGCTGAATGCACTTTGGCCTTTGATACTAGCGCTACTAGCAACAGAACAGCAATAGATGGAAACAAAATAATGCATTTTTTAGTTCATCGATTGTCCGACGTTTTGTAAAACAAAGCAGAAAGAGTGCTAGATCTCCGTCTGGTGATCTAGCACTCGATCGCTTTCTACTCTGCCAAAGTGATACTTGACAGCCATGATTGCGAAATGTACGCCTGTTGCAAACTTGATGCAAATTACTTAATTAGTCAGCCGTTTGGACACAATTTTCCAAGTTAAAATGTGTATAAACTAATTAAGCATTAGAGATCGTCAAATTACTATACAGCGAATTGCCAAGATCATAAAAAAGCCGCCGCTGAAAGAGTACATACTCTTCCTCCATATTATTGCCACCCTCACTGGCTACTTGCCTCTTGCATTCCCCACCGTATTACAATGAATCTAACAGCGCTGCTGCCGGGTGTCTCACGCTCGACTACTGTCAAAATTGTATGAACTTTGACAGCAGTTAAGCGGCGCATCAGCAGCGATGCTAGAGTCATTGTAATACAAGGGCAGGGGGGGCAGCTCATCGGTCCATCTAGTGGGGGCCGAGTTACAAAGATAGCCAGCAGAATTAGCACATATTGAGGGCGCGAATCTGTCAGTGTTAGCTACGGCACCGTTGCCAACTGATTTTCAACGCGCTGATGAAGGCGCATCGCTCCATTACAGCTTTACACACCTGAGGTATTATAAATTATCAGGGCTGCACGTTTTACAGCTCATTTATTAACTGGACCAACCAAACGTTCCTGTTACTTATATTATAATTGTTAATAAATAACATAATAAAAGTTATTACACGTGTTTTATTCATTCTGAAGTCTTTACAGGTAAAGCAAACAGCAAATGAAAACTGACTCTTTCGATTAAGAAGATCCAACATTTTTCTACAGACTAAAGAGCAACCACACACTGCTTAAATAGTCTGTAATAGACTGGAAGGCCGCTGATGATCATGTATAGGACTCGATCCAAATTCGCTGCTACGCTGCATAGTTTAGAAATGAAAAAGGAGAAATGCTTTGGCGGACCATATTACTATTCCGGAATAGGAAACTAAAGAGAAAAGAATAGACCTAACATTAGAAGTTCTTAATGTACAGTAGCCTTGAACAGACGGTCGGATAATAGTCATAATTGGAGTAAGTATTAGTAGTTTAAGATATATACCAAGTACCTACCCTAATTTAAAGAATCAAGGCACGAACGACTATTTTATTAGAACCATGGCGTCATCGCGATAAACAAAACTTCTATTGTTATGTATAAGACTTCAACGCGTTGCAATATTTCCCTGTAATTGTTGAACAAAAGATTTCAACGGGGTCTAATGCTTAAATTATTATGTAATTGAATAAGATGTCCATATTATATGTACCTACAATTCGTTTATTAAAAAAATGATATCAAATAATAAATAATTAATTAAAAAAATACTATTAGAGTAATACCGTGAGGTAATAAATACTTTATCATCCCATTAATTCTCAAAATCCAAATTATAAACAACGCACAATAAAACAAAGTGCTTTATACTAAAATTAATTTTCAAAACAGTAATACCTACACAGTCTAATGTAAACAATAATATAAAAGAAATAACAAGAAGAAGAAGTAAGAAGAAAGAAGAAGTATTCAATTAAGAATATAACACAAAATAAGGCTGGCGCGGCGGCGGATTCCGCAGAGAAACTGAAAAGGCGCAAATATAGTAACCTAGACAGCGGTTTTATTTTTGCGCCTTTTGGGGTCGAGACCCTCGGGCCATGGGGACCAAGTGCACACAAAGTCTTTAAAGAACTTTGTAAGCGTCTGGTTGAAGCAACGCGTGACCAAAATGCTGGCCTCTATTTGGGCCAAAGGTTAAGCATTGCATTGCATTGGTTTGTTGGTTGGATTGGTGTATAATAATAAGAAAAGCGAATACCTGGTATTTAAGGCCGCCGGTAAACTGCCCCAAACCATACCTAAGGTTCTCCTCAATGGGTATGAACTACAGCGAGTAAGGCAATTTAAATATCTGGGACATGTTGTTACCGAAGACCTTAATGACCAGGCAGACATGGAAAGGGAACGCAGAGCATTGACAGTTCGGTGCAATATGCTGGCTCGCAGGTTTGCTCGGTGTAGTGACGAAGTTAAAATCACTCTATTTAAAGCTTATTGTCAGGTTTTCTACACCAGCGGCCTGTGGATCAGCTATACGCAGCGAGCTTTCAATGCCTTGCGGGTCCAATATAATAACGGGTTCCGTATGCTGATGGGGCTGCCTCGCTTTTGCAGTGCCTCTGGTATGTTTGCGGAGGCGCGCGTCGATGGCTTCCATGCCATCCTAAGGAAGAGGACCGCGTCGCTGCTGAGCCGGGTGCGGGGCAGCCCTAATAGCATACTGCAAGTTATAGCGGGAAGTTTCGATAGCCCGATAAGCAGAGCATTTGTCAGTGTGCTTGTCAAATAGTTTTAAATCTTTCGATCCTTTAGCGATAGTACTAACACCTAGTTATAAGTCTGTACACTAACCCTTGGGCCTTGATGCCAAAATAAACAAATTATTATTATTATTATTATTGCCATTCAACGTGGCAATGCTGCCAGCATTTTGGGCACTTTGCCCACTGGTAGTGGTTTGTTAGATTAGTTTTGTATTATATTGTTAATTTAATAGTTTTAGTTTAGTTTTATAGAATACCTAGTTTTATTGTTGTAGTTATACTTATTAAAGTGAAAGTACGTTATACATTATTATAGATATAAATAATATATACAAATCAGAGATTTAGAACATTTTGAAATAAACTTAATCAAGAAAAAAAAAATTAAGAATATTCAATTAAAATTGGACTTGCAATTAATTTTTCAACTCGAAACAGGTACAAAACACCTTAAACAGTTTTAACAATAAATATATTTTTGAATGGGTGATTCAAGCTCTCCATAGCTCCCATCCAATCATTCAATGCACGGAAAAGCCAAAAAATCTTGCACTAATTATTTTGTAATTTTCTTAACGAGGAAAGCGCCTTTATTCTTTAAAATACCAACCAGGACCAGTACCTACCAACTGCTACTAAATGGTACTAGTACTCACCACAAAACACATGAGGACTGCAGTTATGCCTACTAGCCAACTACTAGCGTGTTGACCTATAGAATAGCTGAGTACTTACCTAACCATAATTATTTTGGAGAATTAAAAATCTTGTTTTGTGTAATAATTAATTTTTTAAATTTATGTTTTAACATTTATATTCTGGTTTAATATAATAAAATTTGTTCAATTATATTTTAAATATAAATTAACATTAATGAAATGATTTGTCAATGGTACAATACAATTATAAACTGAAATAGCAATTAAATAGTCAAGCGCAGTCACAAGTCAGAACATAGCATATGTCAAAATTAAAATTAATAATTAATTTAAAGATATACAACTAACTTAATTGTATGTATAAATGGTATATATATGAATTTAAAAGGGCCTCATTTGAACAAATTTGAAAATATTATGCTATCCTTAATGACTTATTTTACATCGAAAACCTCAAATGAATTCCGAGACTAAATTAACTGATGTTCTGTTTAATTAGATGTAACTACGCTCACATTACTGCCGTCATGGTTGAAGCTTTAACCGCCTTTGATCTTGATAAGGTTGGTTAACTGCCTATATTTTCATATGAGACTATTAATAAACCGAGCAATTGTTCGCTCGTGCGACTTCTAAGCTGGTTCGAATCTCGCATTGCACTTATAACTTTTTAGTTTTGCGTTGAATTTGCACTCGCTGTTACACCAGTGAAGAAAAACTACTACTTTTACTAGGTGGTAGGACTTTTCTGCAAAGTTCGTCTAGGTAGGTACCGCCGCTTTGCCAGTTATTCTGCCACCAAACAGTAGTGTGCAAGCACTACTGTGTTCCGATTTGAATGGCATTGTAGCTCGTGAAATTACTGGGCAAATGAGACTTTATGATCTGATCATACAGTCTACTAAAAAAAATGTTATTTAGTCTGAAGTATTAAAAACTATCCTACTTTACTGTTCTATTAGACACTTTGTACAGTTTATTGTTTTACGTTTTTCTCTATTACTTATCATTAAAACAAAAAGATTTCACGTTGAAAACATGCTTTCACGCTGTTAAAAAATACAATAAAACGCATTAGTGACATCCATTAAATATTACCAGCTGTCTCAAACTTTTTACAAGAACAAAGAGAAGAGATCATTATTCGAAAAACAAAAATCTTCTCTGAACTGACGTATAATATTATTGTTGCCAGTTAAAAGAATCGTAATTAATTTTAAAATAAACCTTTTAGCTTTAAGTGCCGTGCGGTTACATGATAATATTTCTTGAAATATTTTATGAAGCCATTTCATTTAGAAAATATTATAATGCGCATTGTAAACTGACTGTATATTTGTGTCTTACAAAATAACCTATAATAATTTCTTCGACAAAATAGTGTTGTAAAGTGTCGACTAGTGTTGTAAATAGTTCCTTTTTAGTTGGCGGGAGCATTTATCGTTTTTTAATGTACTAGGCGACAAGGCGTTTTGCCATACAGCTGAGAGTCACGCGTCATAACAACTCCAAACGATCGCTTTTATCTTTTTCTTAGCTGTCAGTGTCGAAGAATTACGTATCGGTACTAGCAAGGTACCTACTGGCGCCATCTTCCTACTGTAACTACAGAATAAATAATATTACGAGAACTGCGAGGCTCATTTTAGAAACAATAACTCAAACTGTGTTTTGGTCCATACGTACTCTATACCTCGATACTATTCATAAGTGAATGCCAGCAAAATAGATCAGTTAATGCGCCTAATATGGAAAATCTATTGATGTTTTTAATTGAAGTACCTACCTAATAAGATACAGAGATGAAAACGATTTTAATTGTCCTAAAATTTTTACTAATTGAGAACATATTTTGTAGAGCTAGTATATGACTTCCATTATCAGGTACTTATTCATTCGCAGATCAAAGCTAAAAAACCACCATGTGAATATTTTATACTATCACTTTTAACCTTCAAGAACATTGTTCTATTCCAAACGTAACATCTAAAACATTTCTGTCATCAAAAACATCATCGTAGATATCAGAAGTAAAAAGATCAGAGACATCTCTGAAAATCAGCTGTCTGTATAAACATAGCGTAACAGGACTGCGAAGACATGTCACACAAAAATATAACGAGTAACGAATAACTATAGCGTGCATAGTAGATATTATATACGTTGTAACTCATACCATTTGTCACTTTTAATTGCCACTCGGTGGTTGTCGAAAGCATCTGAAGAAAGCCGGTATATTTAGTTTATTGGGAAATAAAAGGCGCGTGTAGGGAGGAGAAAATAACATTGTCGATTGTTTGCGATTTTTAAATATTACTTTTCATTTTTTTGGGGTAGGCATTGTTACTCATAGTTTCTAGTCCTATACATTATTTTGTAGAGCTAATACGAAAAAAAATGAGGTATCTAGTTTTTGTTATGATTAGTATAAATTTTCAGCTTAAAATAATAAAGGTATTAATTAATGTAGTGTGTCTCACCTATTTATTTGTTTTACAAAGACATTTTAACTTTTCAAATATGACTCTATACCAAACACTGTTATACAATTATAATTATATTAGTTATGGTTATTTAGTTCAAATAAACACCGCAAGATGCACGTAGTATTTAATTTTTATTGTGTCTGCATTTAATAACATGTTCTACATCCCTACTTTATCGATAAAGACAGCCCTACGCCAGGCACAAAATTGAGACATTACAGTGGCTCTTCCCCTGATATTATGTTCAAAGGACTTATTCATTTGTCAATAAGACTTTGAAGTAAATATTAGAGCTTGTAAACGACGGGCTGTAAAACAAAGATAGCATCCTATTCCGGCCATTACGAAAGCGTTATCGATATTTTAATTGATTTGAAAATCGTTTCAGATTTGGATTTGGAAGGGAAGAATATGGTCGTGATCGTTTCCTATGATATTAAACGCTATTTTCAAGTTATGAAACTACCTATCAGTTATATTGTTATTTTAATTCACCGAGGTAAAAGTCTTTGCCATAACTAGAAGTTCTAAATCTATTTTTATGACTATAGCTACCCGTAAAGTCGGTACCTACTAAAGCTACGTACAGTTTTAAAATTAAAAAAATAAACTTTACAAATGTTGGCATTACGATAATGCCACAGTAGGTACCTACAACTTACTACGTCTGTACTTTTTTACTATTTTCTTTACTTTAAAATGAATTACACTCATGTGAATTGTACTACTAAGTAACTAACGTTTGTAAATTAAAAAATTGACCCCTTTATCTCTAGTTAGAGTCTGGTCTAGTGTCTCTAGAGCCTAGAGACATTGAGGTATTTTAAGTGTATGCTCAGAGATGCGTTCAACAATGACAGATTAGTTACTAAACTGAACAGATACTAGAAAAGAAATAAAAGATCGCAGTACCAAGCTTTAACGAGAGCAACCTTCGTGGAACCATCAAAGACGTGCGTTATTAAGCTTTATTAACCAGAAGCCAAATGGAAATGTGAATATAATGGGACACATCTCCACTAATAATAGTGTCGTTTATACCGCAATAAACTAAATATATTCCGCGGTGGCGCGTGACGCGGCTCTCCGCGACCGAAACCGTTTGACATACAATTAAAAATGACAGATGACTCGACGCCATCTTGGATGGGGTATCAAAGCGCACCGACAGCTTATATTATTATCCTAGTGTAGGAATGTATTATAGTACTCAAGATATACTTACATAGGTACTTACACAAGGATGTAGTACAAGTTAGTGTCTGTATCTATATTTTTCGGACTAAAAAGTGAGCTTTTATTAAAGAGTATATTTTTTTGCAAAGTTCGTCCCAGTATGAGGTAGCACCGCTTTGCTAGTTATTCTGCCACCAAGCAGTAGTGTGTAAGCGCTACTGTATTCCGGTTTAAGACACTGTAGCTATAGTGAAGTTCTGGGCAAAGAGACTATGCTATCTATGTGCTCTGATAAACTTTGGAAAACGCGATGAGCTCCCGGTCCTCACGGACCCAGGGTCTCAGTACCAAACGGCTCCAATATGTAACCGCTACCGAGATTACTATATTTGACTGGCCTGGTAGCTCAGCTAGTAGTAGCTCTGCCTTCTGAACTATAGGTTGTGGGTTTGATTCCCATCCATGACAAACATTTGTGTTATGAACATCGATGTTTGTTCTGTGTCTGAGTGTTATATTGTATTCCTGTACGTATTTACAAACAAAAAAAGTATCTATGTATTCTATCAGTTATCTGTACGGGTATAATAGTTTTCGCAGCGCACCCGATGTAAATAATATTTTAGGTAATTTTTTTTACACCTTGGGTTACATTATTGGAGTTTTAGTAAGGATCCCTAATTTTTTGAAAATAGAATATAGCCTATGTCACCCGGGGATAGTGTAGCTTCCCAACAGTGAAAGAATTTTTCAAATCGGTTCAGTAGTTTCGGAGTCACAAACAAACAAACAATCAAATCTTTCCTCTTTATGATATTGTTATAGATTTGTCAGCCGAATTAGCCACTTAACCTCCATCGTTAATAAGTAAAGAGAAATAGCGTAATCTATAATCGTACCGACTTTCAAGGCATAATAAGATGCCGCGACATGCCAAAAAAAAGCTTGAAAGCGGTGGCGGCGAGCTGAAAAACTCGTTCAACACATTCTAAGCTATTTATTCTTGTCGGCTTGCGGTCTGATGGTGTCAACGTCAATCAAGCAGGCAGAGGAATCCGGGAGGAATGTGTAGCAATGAGTTATTGTAACTAATGCTGTGATGTAGGTAGAAACTAATTGGGAAGCGGAATCTCTCTTTTTTCTCTTGCACTAGAATTTCCCTCGCGTTTTCATACGCGATCAAAGTTAGGGCATTTACTGATAAAAAAAGAACATTAATATAAGTGTCATTTGATTTTAAATGTTTAGCTCATGCTCCATAACTTTCTGTCCCTGGTGTTGTCATCATCATCATCATCAGCTGAAAGACGTCCTAAACATAAACCTCCCCTTATAAGTAAGCGCTACTTTGAGCGGCTATACATACTTGCGTCATGCATCCAACGTCTCCCCGCGGTTTTGACCAGATCGTCATTCCACTTCGAGGGCCGACCTGCGATACGTCTTCCAGTTCGTGATCGCCACTCGAAATCTTATCTCCATCGGTTGTCGGTTCTGCGAGCGATGTGGCTTGCTCATTGCCATTTCAATTTGCGCCGCTCTGTGCTCTACAAAGTGTTATTTTTCTATAAGGCATTTGCATTAGGTAAAAACTAACAAACATACCTACAGACTTTTTAAACTCATCGTTGTATATTCCGGTTCAGTGCTCTCTTTTTTTTTTTTTAATTTTGTCGTTACAGCTTTGGGAGAACTTTTACTGAACATACAAGCTTTCGTTCATTCCCAGTAGTTCAATTTATTATTGTAGGACTATTTTGTTGAAGGGCTTCGGATGCTGTACTCGAAACCGTCGAGAAAACAACACGCTATGTAGTGTATTATACACTCTGTGTACCTATTTTTGTGAGCTGCTGGTAATTTGTTAGTTTAAAACTTTAGGAGAGTTGGACAAATAAAACAATATTTAACTTGAAACTATTTTATATCAACATCAAGTTTCGACTTACGATAATCGACATATTTACAGCATTGAGCATTGTATAATACATTACTTATTTTAACTACAGAGATGCTAAATACATAGCCCCATTAATAAACGCTGCGTAACAGTAGGTTAGCTACTCAATGTTTTATTTTCAGATTTAGAAATTTTATTGCTTCCATAGTGTACATATAGAGGGAAAATAGGTATATTCACATTATGAACTTCGTCGGGCGCAGGAAATTTGGAGAGAGGAGGACGACCTCACAAAAAAGTACCTACTTACAAAGAAAATAATGAAAATGTTAGTAATAAAATTTGACTCCCAATTTTTTAATTTTAATTTTTAATTTATTTAATGTCAATGGTTTTATGTGTCAATTTTGTTTTATCTTTGCCTATTTCAATTTTGATAGAGCGAAACTAAACGCAATAGGTACATAGTAACACCCGTCCCGTGTGGTCCCGGTTAGTCCCGTGTGGTCCCGGTTACGAATAGGACCACCCCATCTCTTCCCGTGGGTGCCGTAGAAGGCGGCTAAGGGAATATCCAGGGAATGGGTCGCAGCGTTCCCCTCGGTCTTGGTGGCAATCAATCTTCACCTACTGCGATCACCAAGCCGCCTGCCAAGCGTGGTGATTATGGCAAACCCCCCCCCCCTAATGACAAGCACAAATAAAAACGGCCCCCAGTCCCCGGCAGCTCTGCTATCCCGTGGCTACGGTAGCGGCCACGGTAACGGCAGGGCAAGGGGTGCGAAGAATCCCCGGCAGACGCCCGGCTACCAACCCCAACGACGACCCCTGGCCCTGGCAACACATAACGTGCGCACACTGAAGGCTGACGAAAGGATGGTCGAGCTAGAGGCGGAGATGGGTAAGTTACGCTGGGATGTAATGGGATTGTCAGAAGTCCGAAGACAGGGACAGGACACGATAATCCTAAATTCCGGTAACTTATTCTTCTACCGGGAGGGAGACCAACTCTCCCAAGGGGGTGTCGGGTTTCTCGTCCGCAAGTCTCTCGTCAACAACGTGGTCAAAGTCGACAGTGTGTCGGCCAGGGTAGCGTACCTGGTACTCCGAATAACCAAACGGTATTCGTTGAAGGTTATACAGGTATACGCGCCGACATCGGCACACTCAGACGATGAAGTAGAAGCTATGTATGAGGACATATCCGAAGCCATGCATACTTCCGAAACATACTTCACCGTTGTGATGGGAGACTTCAATGCGAAGTTGGGCACAAGGAATAGCGATGAGCTGAGAGTGGGGCCATTTGGATACGGGCAGCGGAACCCTCGAGGACAGAGGCTGGCTGACTTCATGGAGAAGGAGGGACTCTTTATGATGAACTCCTTCTACGAGAAGCGGCCATCCAGGAAGTGGACGTGGATAAGTCCCGACGGTTCCACTAAAAATGAGATAGACTTCATCATGACGACCAAGAAGCACATATTCGATGATGTCTCTGTGATCAGCAAGGTGAAAACCGGTAGCGATCACCGTATTGTTAGAGGCACATTGAATATCAATGTTAAGCTCGAAAGGTCACGTCTGGTGAAGTCTACGCTCCGTCCAAATCCTGTCCAAATCCAAAACCCCGAAGGCTTTCAGCTGGAACTCCAAAATCGCTTCCAGTGCCTAGCCGACTGTAACACAGTGGACGAGCTAAACGACGGGTTGGTGGAAACTGTCCAAGCTGTTGGATCGAAATTCTTTAAGACCCAACGCCGAAAGAAGACTCAAAAGCTCTCAGAAAAAATTCTTGAGCTAATGGCCGACCGGAGCGAAATGAAGCTGCAGTCTTCAGTTGATATGTCAGCCTACGGTGAACTCAATAGACGAATCTGGAGTTCCTTGCGACACGACTTGCGTGCTCTTAGTACTTCACGTATTGAGGCCGCAATTGAGCGGAACCAAGGCTCTAAAGTGTTCGCAAAGGATTCGTCTATTGGGCAACACCAAATGACAAAACTGAAGACCGAAAATGGTAGCGTCATTTCATCCAAGCCTGAGATTCTGAGAGAGATCGAGAACTTCTATGGACAGTTATACACCTCGACACGTAAGCCCGCTACTAACACAGCTCAGGACATCAGAGCCAAGTTAGTCCGACACTATACCGAAGATATCCCGGACGTCAGCCTGTACGAGATTAGAATGGCCCTCAAACAGCTTAAAAACAACAAGGCACCAGGTGAAGATGGAATTACGACCGAACTTCTGAGAGCGGGTGGTAGACCAGTACTTTTAGTCCTCCAGAAGTTATTTAATTCTGTCATCCTTGAAGGTATAACGCCAGAGGCATGGCACAAGAGCGTGGTGGTGCTCTTCTTCAAAAAAGGCGATAACACCTTATTGAAGAACTATAGGCCCATCTCGCTCTTGAGTCATGTGTATAAGCTGTTTTCGAGAGTCATTACGAATCGTCTCGCACGCAGGTTTGATGAATTCCAGCCTCCCGAACAAGCCGGTTTCCGAAAAGGCTTTAGCACCATAGACCACATCCATACGCTGCGCCAGATTATACAGAAGACCGAAGAGTATAATCGGCCGTTATGCCTAGCGTTTGTGGACTATGAGAAAGCCTTCGATTCAATCGAGACTTGGGCGGTGCTGCAGTCCTTGCAGCGATGCCAAATTGACTATAGGTATATCGAAGTTTTGAAGTGTTTGTACAGTAAGGCCACTATGTCAGTCCGACTACAGGACCAGAGTACGGAACAAATTCCATTGCAAAGAGGCGTGAGACAGGGAGACGTTATTTCTCCGAAACTGTTCACAAACGCATTGGAGGATGTTTTCAAGCTCTTGGAGTGGAAAAGATCTGGCATCAACATAAATGGCGAGTACATCACTAACCTTCGTTTTGCCGATGATATAGTCATAATGGCGGAATCGCTCGAGGACCTTAGCACCATGCTCAACGACCTCAGTAGAGTCTCCCAGCAGGTTGGTCTTAAGATGAATATGGACAAGACAAAGATCATGTCTAATGCTCATGTTCCACCTATACCGGTAATTGTTGGGAACGATACTCTCGAAGTTGTCGACAAGTATGTCTACCTAGGACAGATTGTCCAATTAGGTAGGTCCAACTTCGACAAAGAGGTGGCGCGAAGAATCCAACTCGGCTGGGCAGCGTTCGGGAAGCTTCGTCCTATCTTTTCGTCCAAAATACCGCAGAGCCTGAAAACGAAAGTTTTCAATCAGTGTGTGTTGCCAGTGATGACTTATGGAACTGAGACATGGTCTCTTACTGTTGGCCTCATTAGTAAGCTCAAAGTCGCGCAGCGAGCTATGGAGCGAGCTATGCTCGGTGTTTCCCTGCGAGATAAGCTCCGGAACGAGGAGATCCGCAGGAGAACTAAAGTGACCGATATAGCTCTTAGAGTTAGTAAGTTGAAGTGGCAATGGGCAGGCCACATCGCTCGTAGAACTGACAACCGATGGGGAAGAAAGGTTCTCGAGTGGCGACCACGAACCGGAAGACGCAGCGTAGGCCGGCCCCCCACTCGGTGGACCGACGACCTGGTGAAAGCCGCGGGGAGCCGATGGATGCAGGAGGCGAGCAGCCGCTCAAGGTGGCGTGCTCTGGGGGAGGCCTGTGTTCAGCAGTGGACGTCTTCAGGCTGTTGATGATGATGATGACATAGTAACAGTTCTTCCACTACACAATGTTTATTTGTAAGAAGAAAGGGGATAAAGTGGACAGGGTATCGATTCTAGTATAAATAACGAATGAGAATCTCAAGCGAACTTTTTTTTTTATATTTTGGTTCCACACACAGTGTATTTAGCCAGTATCAAGTATTGTAATTTTTCATCGTGTTATAGAATATTTTACGTAAAGTCAAGTCTTGTCTGGGTAGTCATGTCCAGTCTAAGTCATGCCCTAGTTAGTGGTGATAACTTTACTAGAAGCTTCTATGGAATTTTGGAAGCAACACGAAAAACCACGTTTCGTCACATTATATCACTTGCCCACAACGCCACCAACTTTAAACAAATACACTGGAAAGAGAACAATTTTTTAAAAACAATACAATACTACGACGTGAACGAACTTTTTTTGTGAAGTATCGAGTCAAATCTCAATATTTTTATGGTGTTCTTTTTTTGAACTTTATGTTGATTTATATTTCAGGGTCATCAGTTTCCTATAAAAATACTTGAGTATTGCTCATTACCTTTTTTAGGTAAGTACCTCTATACATTATTTGAAATTTATTCGACGGCTTTGTTTGTTCTATAAGGAAGGGTTTTGTTTCATGAAAAGTTGGCTAAAATATGAAACCTTAATTCAATTACTAAAATTTTCCATTTTTGCCCAGTTTTCGTCAGTCAGACTACTGATAAAGGTGTTTAATCATTGAAAGTTTTAAATACATTTTTACCTCATATTCGGTACACATATACCTACTTATGTTCATTTAGCGTTGAAAAAGGTTATAAGAATGAAATGCATCCCTCTTAAATCTTATTTTAGCTTTTTAGCACACAAGTTACCTACATATTACTTATAATATCTTATTATTACAAATTTTTACAAGCTTATATACATTTTTACAGGTAAATTAGGTTTAGTTACCTACTTACGCAACTTTAGAATTTCGCATTACGTTGCTATTATTTTTGGTAATAGATATTTGATAATAAAATATCTGCTATGAAAATCCTAATGTGTTCTTTGCGTTATTTTTAATACATCGCATTCCGCATGTAATTTATAGTAATATTTTGATGTATAAAAAGCGTAAGCGTATAAATATAACCATATAAATAATTTCTGTTACTTATTTCACAAATTAAAATGTTATATCTATTATAATTTCTATAATTAGGCATTATTATTTACTAAATAAATTGTACTCTTCAATAGGCTAGTTGCCTGCTATTTATATTATTTTCATAAAGTAAGTTAAAACATATGCAATCATTGAAAAAATAAGTAAAATCGGTAAATACATCACGATAATAAGCTTAAGTTTCTGGAGGGGGCATCGCCTGTCCCTTTCTCGCAAAACGGGAGATTCCCTACAGTTATTACCTACTATGAAAACGCACGTTGTGAAGTCACATGCCAAAGAGACTGTATGTAAAGCTACCGCAGCTTAGTTAGGAGGTACTATGAAGGAGCAAGAGTGACGTCACTGCATGTTTGAGCTGTCTCTTTCTATTCCTGTATTTTAAAATGCTTGTAACATTGTCAATTTTTGAAATATTTAATTTTTGTTTTCACGACTGTTTATTTTTGAGGAATATTAATAATTTATGCAATAAAAAAATAGCAGGACACTAGCCTATTGTACAATAATAACTAATTGTGGTTTAAACATACTTAACAATGCATTAGGCCCAATTTTGAAGGCTTTAGTTGACAGTCTTTAACTTACTAAAAATGTACCCGTCTCTTACATTACCGTCTATTAGACAAGGACAGCAACATTTTTAGGAGTTTTAGATCTGTCAACTAAAGCCTTTAAAATTGGCCCCATTGAGTCAGTTACGTTCTGTAAAAAAAACCTTAACTAAACTTAATACTATTGCGGTCTTTGTCATTTCCATGTACATGAAAGGGACATCCAAAATTTTAGAACAGTCAAATTAAATATAGTTTAAGATATTGAACAACAAAATTATTGACAATAACATCTGATACCCATACCATGCAGTACCTATAAAACAGTTTTTTTGCCACAACATAAATAATTTCAGTTTTTTTTATTTCTGTTCATCAGAAGAAGACGGTGGTAGACGTTGCTACTATAAAGAGGAAAATGTTTGAAACACTACTCGAAATCCGTATACGGGCCTCCGGAGGTTCGACCGTCGAAACATTAAAAGAAAAATCAAACGTAAATATAAGAGATTTTAACCTTGATTCTAAGCTATCTCCCTCGATTATCAATTTAAAAAATGTTATTTTCCATTAATTATGTACTAAAAGGTAGACTTCTATCTTTATCAACCACAGCTCAAAACTAATCGAGAAAGATAGAAGAAAATTTTGTCCGATATAGATACGGCACTGGGTCAACAAATTCATTGTAAATAATAACTTCTGTGAACTAAACCGACGTCAATTTACTGTTGAAATTACTCGAACCAGGTTTCGGACATATTTAATTAATACTGATGATAGATTTCCAAAACCCTAAACCACTTATCAAATACGTATCACAATCGATTCATAACTACACAATTGCACTAGTCCTATGACAGTCCATTTTCGGCGTCCTTCTCAACCCTGGGGTCGGAAGCCCCGGGGCGTTGCCACAATCACGTGTGGGAGTGCCCCAAGCTACCGTGAGAATGATGGTGGTTAGCTGCTAGATGGTGGAAGTACGGCGCGTACGGCCCAGGCCCCGTGAAAGGGTAGGGGACTCCATGGCTGTACAACAGGCCTCCAGGGTAAGGCCCCGATGGGAAGCCCCCAGCTGAAGGCGGAGGCACGGTTGGGCTGTTCACGTCCATCCCAGGGTTCTGCTTTTTCCATTTCGTTCGACGGTTTTGGAACCAGATCTTGACCTGTGGATGAGAAAAATTGTTAAGGGGGAACGTTACACTCGCGCGGCAAATTCAAACTTTCTTGCATTCTTTTGCCAATAATGGCTTAATTACTCAACGTGATTACATGAAAACTAATTTTGCGCAAATAAATATAGTGTATCAATTAATTACAATTAAAAGTATCACCTATTTATCATTGGTTTAGCGACAAATGGCAATAGACTGAAAAACTAAGAAGAAAATTGTTTATTGCCATTTGTCGCTAAACCAATGATATCTAGGAGATACTTTTAATCGTAATTTTTTGATACATTCTATTTATTTCCGCAAAATTAGTTTTCATGTAATCACGTTGAGTAATTAAGCTATTATTGGCAAAAGAATGCAAGAAAGTTTGAATTTGCCGCGCGAGTGTAACGTTCCCTCTTAAGGTAAGCCGTTATGTTGAATCGCATCTAATCTTAGTTAGTGGCTACTGCGGCAATTTTACCACAATTTCGACAATGGCGTGTACCTCCTAGAATAGACCATCAAACGAAGGAGATTGTATTGTAGCCGTTATGTTACTTTGATCCGGATGTTGGGGAATTACTTTGTTATAAATGCAGGTATATTCAAATTTACAAAGTAAGTATATATTAGGTATATGGTATGACATTGTTTTTTCTCTAATCTGTACATACCGTTCACCGTAAGATGTCCCCTGATGTATTTATATTATTTAAAATTTGGAAGTATTATCGTAAATTTAAAGTAATATGTAAGCATTATCTAAACTTGTATGTACCTACCAGAGATTAATATGTTTTGCTTGCATATTTTTAAATAATATAAGTACATCAGGGGACAACTTACGATGAACGGTCAGTAAATATGACAAACAGTTTATAAAAATAAGTCGCGTCATATCGCTAAATCATGTGAAATTCAAAAGAGCAAGTAAACTGTCAGGATTTATAATTTCATAAATCTCTTTATTTACATGCACGTAAAATTACAAAAACGATGACAAAAATAATACTTTTTTATGTATTATTTTGAAAGTAATATATACAATTAAATTATTTGAAAGCGCCAATTTGTGCTCACAAAAAAATTAAAGATAATATTATTTGTTACGGATGAGTTCAAATGTGGGTGGAAATATCTTCAACTTATCTTAAATCTACGTTAAATTAAAATGGGCTGTATTACAGAACGATATAAGTCGTGAGTCAGTGCTCAAGTTGATATTTCATTTGCATAATTATCATTCATTGTCAATGAAATCAAGACCTAGAGCCTCTTTGCGAATCTAAAGTGAATCGCTGCAATACAATTTATACCCTATGTAGTGCTCATAGCGAACCAGCAGTTTCTAACCGATCGGTAAAGTTAAGCTACGTTCGCTGCGGTCACTACTCTGATGGGTGACCGCTTCAGCAAAAAGTGGTATTTACAACTGAGCGCTACCGAGCTTTGGAGGGCACGTTAAGCCGTCGGTCCCGGCTGTTGTCGTAAGACAATAGTCGTCTAAGTCAGAAGCCTTTGGGCGGCCTGAAAATTCTGACACTAGGGCTGACCACTTGCCTACACGAGAAGAAGAAGAACCCTATGGGCTATGTATTTATTTGAATTGCGCTAAGAATTCTGAAAATTATCAACAACAAAAAAACACTGAAGATATAGCTACAAACCTGTGTTTCTGTCAAGCTCAAGCTCAGGGCAAGATTTAGCCGTTCACAAACGGACAAATATCTTGTAGTTTTAAACTTATTCTCTAACGACACCAGCTGTTCATATGTGAATGCGGTTCTCGCCCTTCGTGGCTTCGTTCCTCCCTTTGAGTCTCTACTGGACGAGCTTTTTCCTTTTTTCGAGCTGGAACTGTGAGGGCTTTTTGGATCTCCGTTCTCGTCGAGGTCGGATTGTGTAAGGAGGTCGTCGTCTAGGTTTGAAGTTTGATCGTCTGTTTCCACTTCGTCAGTCTCGAGGTCCGAATGCTGAAGGTGGTCTTTTACTGTAACAAAGAAAAGTTGTATTAGATTGTTTTTTTAACTCTATTAAGATTTAATGTAATTCTATAGTTATATGTGAATATCATCAGAGCCCCAGTTATTGTATTTTCGATTAGGTTGGTAGGTACTCATAAAATAAACTGCCATGTCCTTCTCATTCTCATATTGGTTTTAGAATTTGAACAAAAAGACGGAATACCTATAGTGTAAGATAGAAGTACGAAAATATAGGCTGCAACCTTCATTTTCGTTCATTCTTTTTCCTTATCTTTTTTTCATTGATTTTGAAAAGTGAACGGATTGAACGGTGGATGAGAAGTGGATGGCGCATTAGTTTGAGAATAAGGTCACTGCTATTCAAAATCTTAAATCTGATCCCGATGAAACAAAATCTATTTGACCTAAAATAAAAACGATGCTTTTTAGAATAATGCAATGTTTATCAGAAATATCATTAACCTAATAACCTAAGGAAATTTGATTGCAAACCTTTTACATTTTCTTGATTGCTTTTCAACGAAAGTTCTCAAGCACTTCTGAAAACATAATAATTTCTTGGAATTTTCGTTGCCATCTGTCACCGCCGAAATTAATTTATTGAAGGTGAAAGTAGTTAACCGAACATAATATAAATCATAATGTTTTATAGTTTCCTCATAATCAAATTTTTTCTTAATATTTCTCGTGGTTTCGGCATGATATAATGGGCATTTCCCTTTCCTCTCAGGCGGCGCGCGTCGAGTGATACCATGCGAAATAGTTTTAATACCTCTATTAATTTTTTAATGTGGCAACTTTACTAACAAATTTTCATCATCCGGAAACATTAAAAATATAATTTAGTGCGCGACAGTTTTGTGTTTAGTAAAATTGGTAAAATGCGAATTGTATGGCGGACGGGATGCATAAATATTAATGGTTCGGGTCGATGTTTATAATCATCAACGGTTAGTTTAAGGCCCGCGAAATGCCAGTTAAATTGCCGATAAACGGCTGTAAAATATAGGCATCATAAGTAAAATCTTATAAATATATTTATGGCTTTGCAAATGGGGCAATATTTAAATGGTGCTTCTGTGGAAATCGAAACATTAAGAAAAAGAAAAATACTTTATGATATCGTTTTTAGAATAAATTGTTTAGGCAGATTTTGTGCTTAACCATTTAGTTAAGGTGGACCGTTTCACTCAGCGAGGCAAATTCTGCATTTTTTGTTAATAACAGCTTAATTACAAGACGTGATTATATAAAAACTGATTTAACGTAAATAAATAGAATGTATCAACAAATTATTACCTTAGAATCATTGGTTTAGCAACGAATGGCAATAAACCAATTTCGTCTTGGCTTTTCAGTCTATTGCCATTTGTCGCTAAACTAATGATATCTAGGCGATACTTTTAATTATAATTTATTGATACATTCTAATTATTTGCGCAAAATCAGTTTTCATGTAATCTTGTTGAGTAATTATGCTATTATTAGCAAAAAATACAAGAAAATTTGAATTTGACGCGCTGAGTGTGAACGTTCCACCTTAACCACTTAACCCAAGTATGTTAACTACTAACACTATCCTACTATAACCTATCAAGCTGCAAATTGACCCAAACAAATCTCAATCTACCCAAACATTTTCAGTTCTGAAAACAATCAAACCTAACCTACAAAAACATTCTTTAGTCCGCCTCTGTTTTGCTAAAATGACACAGTGTTAGATCATGTGGTATGATGATTCATGAGGTATGTAAGAATATTGAACTGACATATGCTTATCTAATACTAATTACTAACGGTACCTACTCTAACGCCTTTACCACAGTCATGGAGTCACAGAAGCGTAGCAAAAACGAAACGTAGTGTGGTTCTGTCGACTTTCGATCTCTTGTATCTATGTACAGTAGACAGTAGATACCTACTAATATAATAATAGTGGTAGTTAAAAAAGCACAAAGTGCCCTAAGCGGACACGCTTTTTGTACAAAACGCGCTGTGCGTGTGCGCGGCACTCTTGGCGCGTTGTATATACCTTGAGAGTTGCGTATCGCACGCGCTGTGTGCGGGACAGCGCGCGAGTAGTAAAAGCGTAGTTACTTATGCTTACCGCGGCAGCGGCTGGGCAGCAATCGCTTGCTAGCGGTTGCTGTCGGACCGTCATGCTTTCCACGACTCACGCGTGTAAAGTGCGCTCGCCGGCCCGCTTCTTTATAACTTAAGCACGTAAAAACCAGACTAAAAAAAAAAACAAAGTTTGAAGCGTGCTTTTGACATAAAGCAGTTTTGAACGCGACAGATTTTTGAGTCCACGGACCCGAAAATTTGTCGCTTACGAATCCAAGGCGAAATGATTTCGATTCACATTCGGTCTGCTTGCTGGCTGTAGTCAAAGTCACGCTAGAGAGCCGTTTCGCCGTTTCACTAGTGTTTTGTTTGGTTTCGCTAGTGTTTTGTTTGGTTTCGCTAGTGTTTTGTTTGGTTTCGCTAGCGTTTTGTTTTGTTTCGCTAGCGTTTTGTTTCGTTTCGCTTCCGCTTCGCATTCGCAGCAGTGTGCTGAAGGCGTAATAATAACATAATTTTACGCACATTTATTGACTGTAACAAGCTTGAGCCAGCTGTCCACATATAGCGCGGCGAGTTAGCTATAAACAATCTACCGTATTGCCTTGGCGAGTGATTTACTAGTAGAGAACGCGAAACTTGTTGTTCGAATAAACATAAATCGTTCCTACAAGACGTAAACGGAACGCTGATGGCTATTAGGTAATTGATAGGTTAATGGAGATGCTTTTGGTTGGACGCCTTACGTAATGAAATCAGTTTAATTTTATTGACATTGACAGTCTATAGCACCGCAGCGGGTTACGCTAAATATTTTTTATAATTATGCACTAGAACTAGACGTCTAGATGGAGTAAAACTATGGCTTATTTTCACGTTAAGTGTTTTTTTTTCTATTTATGGTAAAGTAGGTAGGTACCCATAACAAATCAGAGTATATTGGTAACTTAAGACCTCCTTTATGATTGGTGTCAGTAGATATTAATTTAAAATTTAATGCAACTTCATAATATGTGTAACACATTAAATTACAACTACCTACATACAAATAAAAAACAAAAAACGCCAAAGTTTATTGCACTAACACATGGGTGAAAAACCTAAATAAGTTTTTTTATTAATATTGAGTCCATATAATTATAAGCTTCTCGTCTTATAAAATGATTATATATAAAATTACGTCATACATAACTTTATTATATTATTATTATTTATTTACTCAGGTAACTTACACCCATACAATACATGAATACAACGATATTCACCCTAATTATAATGTCACAACTCAAATTCATTATAATAATATAAGTAAAAAAATAATAAATCACATCCAACACAAAATAAAATTCAAATTAATAATTATGCTGTGGCACTTAGCTTTTTTTTGTAATAAGCTAGGCACCTAAGTAGGTACCACTTCATTTTAAAAACAATTTTCAAACGTCCTTGAATATTTTTAAATGCGTATAAGCTGTTTTTCATAAATTACTCACACCTAAGTTTTCTATCACAGAAAGTATAGTCAAAAATATATTCTAATTCAAGGAATGTCGGTCGGTCAGAGAAAAGTGAATCTGTTACTTAATTGTTAATCAATTGTTAGCAAACGTCACTTGACTGGTTAAACTTTAACGTCTCGTAATTAAAAAAGTAGTCAGCTAGACTTGGTTCAAATATATCTCACCAATAAAACGTACTATCACAGTTAATCAAAGACTTCTATGTGTACACAGTTAAAGGCTTGTGCTAGGCCAAAGTCACAGAATAGAGATATAGTACCTACTAGGCCAAAGCGGGGATGAGTCGGGGTCTGAGCGGCAGGGGCAGTCTAAGTTAGAATGCTTCCAACGCACAATAATTTAGGTAATTTATTATTACAGTATATAAAAAATACACTATACGTAAGCCCTCCATTATATTTAGTTCTACTACTTCACAAAGTTTCGTGATTTAAAGTATTCATTGAATAATCCCGGTTTATTTGTTTGGAGACGGTTTGGAGGTAACTTTGAATTTTTTTTCTTTTGATAAAATTTTATTAATTCATGTTTTCACTATACATAAGCATTAGTATTAGCCCTGAACGTTACTATGTATTAACTTCAAAGTCATTGTTGCAATATTGTTTATTTTATTTTATTTTTCAATTTTTGGAAAACTAACAGCTAGGTAACAAACACAAGTAAATACACAAATGACAGAAGGCCAATTACAAGTTTCCACTAATAATTATAACTAATAAATACCCTAAATATTATACATACAATACTATAAATTTTAACATAGTAATAGCGTACCTATTATTAACATATAAATATAATAAACACCGAAAACGAATGAACACAACGAGAAAAGGAAAAGAACAAAAGGAAACGACGATATAAAGGACTACTAATCTATACATACATACAAACTTAATAAGATAAATAATTATGCGAAAAATTCATTGCTTAACAGCTGCTTTAGCTGCCCGGCGGAAGTGTTGAAGAGGTCAACATTACAGACCTTGTTGAGCGTGTTGAAACAGCTGCTTGCCCTCAGTAGGTAGGAGTTTTTCCTATAGTTAGTTCGCACGCGCGGTACATGCAGGTCACAAAGCCTCCGTGTAGAAGCAAATGGTACACGCAGACCAATGCGCTGTAGTAATTCGGGACAGTCTACAGAACCATTTGCTATTTTGAGTAGATAGGCAATATCCGCTATGCGCCTTCTTTCATACAAAGGTAATATGTGGAATTTTCGACAACGATTTATGTAACCAGAGTGGTAGCTCTTTACCCTAAATTGAAGATACCGTAGAAAACGCTTTTGAATGCCTTCGATGCGCGTGCTGTAAACGTAATAAGCCGGGTTCCAGACTTGCGAGGCATATTCCAGATTACTGCGTACATAAGCACAGTAAAGAATTTTGAATGTTTTGATTGACTTAAAATCAGACGACATTCTTAAAAAAAACCCTAGTGCCTTAGATGCCTTGTTTATTATTATATTTATATGATCATCAAATAGTAGTTTAGAGTCGAAAGTAATGCCTAAATCACGTATGGAGGTTACCCTGTTTATGTTTATATTCTTAAGTTTATAATTAAAAATAATGTTGTTTGCCTTCCGGGTGAAAGTACAAACGTAACATTTTGAGACATTAAGATCTAACTTATTCATCAAACAATAGTTTTCAAATCTGCAGAGATCCTCTTGGAGACGCTGAGCGTTATCTAGCGACTTAGTCGGGCTCAGGATCTTCATATCATCAGCGTACAAGAGGATATTTGAGTTTATGAAACACATTGATATGTCATTGATAAATATGTTGAAGAGGAGTGGGCCCAACAGTGAGCCTTGTGGGACGCCGGAAGGTATAGACATAGGTCTAGATGTATAACCATTGAGAGCAACAGTTTGGCACCGATTTCGGACGTAAGAAGTAAACCACCTGTACAGGTTTCCACGTATACCTACAGACTGCAGTTTACGCAACAATAGCAAATGATCGATCCGATCAAAACACTTGCTGTAATCAGTGTATATAATATCAACTTGTGAGGGTTGTGACATATGTTCAGTTAGAAGATCGCTACACAATAAAAGGTTAGAAGTAGTCGATCTACCTCTAATGAAACCATGTTGTTGCAAACTAAGTGAGTGCTTAACAGAAGCAAATAGTTGTTTATAAACAATTTTTTCCAAAACTTTTGCGAATAAACATAATTTTGAGATAGGTCGATAATTATCCACCATATCCTTGGGTCCTTTTTTATGGATAGGGGTGACATAAGCAGACTTCCAAATATGAGGAACTACACCTTCAGAAAAAGAGCGCCTGAACAGAATGGTCAACGGATTTGCAAGACTTTTTGCACAACTAACAATAAAAATGGGGGGTATATTATCAGGACCAGCTGATTTACTTAGGTCAAGGGATTTCAGTAACTTAAGGACTTCTATAACATCAACTTCCACATCTCCAATGTCAGACATTGTTGAGCAGCACTCAACATCATGTAGATGGTCCTGTTGCATAATGGTATTATTTAAGAAAGTAGAATGAAAATAGTCACTGAATAAATTACATATATCCTCACCACAGTTTGTTGACAGGAGACTGCCTCTTGCTAAGCCATTTTAAGCATTTTGGCGTTGTACCTATAGGCTCTTAATAGAAACATTAGTCCATCACCTAGGTCTCTAGCATACCTATCGTGCCTACTTAATTAAGTGCCACAGTACATGCGAGCCGATTAGACATTGAGATAGGCAATTAGAAAGGCATTTCGCGTTCCTTTTGCACTTACTACATTAATAGATCTACTGTCTCCTAGGCGGGGTGTCTATTTGTTAACAAAGACTTTCAGTTATAGTTTGCAGTCACAATATAGCCGGTAACTGTTGATGTAGACGTGGTCTGGAGTGGAGACCGCGAATCGGTAGTGTTGGACAAACTGTGGAGAGATGGAGCGATGACACTAGCTGGCAGCAACTGCAGGAAGAGTAGAACCGTCTAATTACGTAACTCGCAACAAGTTTGCAACTGGCGTAAATTTTGCAATCATTGCTGTCAAACGTCACATTGGCAGAGCAGAAAGCAATCGAGCGCTAGATCACCGTCTGTCGGACAACCAATGAACTAAAAAGTGCATTATTTTGTTTCGATCTATTGCTGTTCTGTTGCTAGTGGCGCTAGTATCAAAGGCCAAAGTGATTTCAGCAACAGGTGAGCGACAGGCGGGTGACTGTGACCGATTGCTAAGTATTTCTTGTCGCTTTTGCTACTGTTGATGTTTTAATACTACTGTTACAATTTTTACATAGTATTTGAGTGCCGTGTTTTGGAGGAGGCTTATGTCGAGCAGTGAACTTGTACAAGTTGATTATGATGATGAAAATGATAATGATAAAATAGCTAGTAGGTAGTACTTACGTAAAAAGGTGCCAAGACGTGCAAAAGAACTTGTAGAGCTGCAAAAATTGAGGCGAATTTAGTGTGCCATAAATGGCTTAGTTTTCCAGACGCCTTAGAAAAGCCTGCTAATCAAAGTGCCCAAGGACATGTCACTGCGGAAAACTAGCTTTATCTTTTGTTATAAATAAGTTACTGGTACTATGGTTTCGCCACCATGTTTTTCTTAACCGAAAGCTAAAGTTCATTGCAATTTTCAATCCTACCAACAGTCTACGGAGCACTTTGTAGTTCATTTTGCACCAAATCAGCTAAATATTTAAAAAGAACCTGGATACAAGAGTTGTTATACCTATACCCCAGGCGTTCCACTCCGACTCGACACACGTGTCGAAAGTGCGGTGTAAACACGCTACGTGGATTTGCAACATGGTGCCGTTAAGCCTGGCTTTGAGTTTCCTGTACCCCGTACATCGTACTCCCTTCTGAGGTGTACTTGTTGAGGTTATATGGTAGGTTTTTACCAGGGAAAATAGTTTTGTGAAGCGAACAAGAGTGCTTGTTCTAATCTCTATACGTTGCATACAAATCTGAGTTTGAATTGGTATATTATCTCAAAATCTACTCCCCAAGGTAGACAATATTTCTTCTACGACTTTTCTAAATTAATAGATTTTCATCGAAGAAATAGGTACTATGTAAATTTTACGTTATAATTTTACCCAAACGCTTCGAAGATAGCCCAAGCCGCAGCTGGGTGTAGATGAACTTCGTCCTTGACCGAATGCACTTAAATGAGTTCGACGACCTGTGTTTAGAAACTCTCGTAGCGATCGCACGTGCAATTTTGTGAGTGGATTTATTTTTAGTATGAAGTATGGAGGTTTGGAAACACGCAGTTTTAAGTAAGGCTCTCACAACTTGTAGGCTATCATGGTCCCAGTCCCCCCCTTTCGGGATTACATCATACCAATTCAAACTTACCTTGTATATATACTCTAGAACACAGGTCCAGTTTTTGAAAATACTAGAAATATTAGAACAGCCTGTATTCATATATAGAGCTTTCTTTGATGTAAATAGGATTTATTTTTTTGGTACTTATAAAATTTCACTTTCAGTCACTTTAACGTAAAATTTTCAGTGATAGGACTAGGTGGTAGGACTTTTCTGCAAAGTTCGTCTAGGTAGGTACCACCGCTTTGCCAGTTATTCTGCCGCCAAGCAGTAGTGTGCAAGCACTACTGTTTCCGGTTTGAAGGGCATTGTAGCTAGTGAAATTACTGGGCAAATGAGACTACGAACTGATCTCGCAGTCTAGAAAACATTTTTAGACTGTGAGATGTCTCAGGATGACGTGCACAGTGCGCAGTGTCACGCAAAACTTTAATTTAGAGTTCCGAGTGACACTGCAATCTGTTATGGGCGGCCATGTCGCTTAACACCAGGCAAACGACTAGCTCGTCACGACATTCGATTACATAAAAAAAAAAAAAAGATGGCGCTATGTGAAATGTCCATCACACATTATTTATTTATTATTAAAGTGGAACGTTTCACTAGCGCGGCAAATACAAATTTTCTTGCGTTCTTTTGCCAATAATAGCTTAATTACTCAACATGATTACATGAAAACTAATTTTGCGCAAATAAATAGAATGTATTAATAAATTACAATTAAAAGTATTATCTACTTATCATTGGTTTAGCGTCAAATGGCAATAGACTGAAAAACTAAAACGAAAGTTTATTACCATTTGTCGCCAATGATATCTAGGAGATACCTTTAATCGTAATTTGTTGATACATTCTATTTCTTTACGTAAAATCAGTTTTAATGTAATCACGTTTAGTAATTAAGCTATTATTGGAAAAAGAACGCAAGAAAATTTGAATTTGCCGCGCTAGTGAATAGTTCCACCTTAAAATCATTACCTACAATATAAGTACTTACTGTATTCCAAGTTTGTATTTTGTTCGTCTTAAAGAAGTAGGTATGATTTCCATCCAAACTAGTTTTAAGATGAAACCGTTGAACATTTCAGGCGCGGTAGGCGAAAGCCTTTATTTATACCCACTCCCCCAAATCCCTGCGCGGAAAGGCACTTGTAATCGAGAGGGCTTTATTAATTACGAACTTGGACCGCAAACCCTCCTCGCCCACCCTTTAACCCCCCGATCCATAACCGAACCATTACCGACTCTAATCTTTATTAGCTAAGACTAAAAATCCCCAAGCATCTCCCGTTTACGAAAACCCAGCCCTATCATTTGGGCGGAAGCGCTAAGAGGTGGCTTTTAAGCGTAGGTTTAAACGATTTTCGACTTAATGTTGAAAGTTTTAGGGTTATTTTCGGCATGGGTCGTGGGGTCTGCAAACAAGAGCGATCAATTTGTTAAATGAAGAAAATGGAGATGTGTAATTTGGGAGGATTCTTGGTTCGGTGATTACGTTAATGCAGAGCTTGTTCGCAGTTATGTCCGAGGCTGTGCCGGTTCGGAAACCGTTTTGGTGCTAGAACTTTCGTGTTATCTGTGGCTTGGGGTGTGGAGAGATCAATGACACTATTTAATCCAAACTCCATGAGTAAAACATACTCTATTAGGCTAGCTGCCTGCTATTAAAAATTATCACGTAAATACTTATTATTTTCATAAAGTAGGTTACAAAATGAATAAAAAAAAGTAATATCTGTTATTAAATCACGGAGTTATAAGCTTTTAAAGTTTCTGGAGAGGGCATCGTCTGTCCCTTTCTCGCAAAACAGAGATCGCGTGGAGCTTCCCCACAGTTACTATGAAAACACACGTTGTGACGTCACGTGCCAAAGAGATTGTATGTAAAGCTACCACAGCTTAGTAATGAGTACTATGAAAGACCAAGAACTAACGTCACTACATGTTTGAGCTGTCTCTTTCTATTCCTGTATTTTAAAATGCTTGTAACTTTGTCATTTTTGACCATATTTGATTTTTGTTTTCACTACTGTTTATTTTTGAGTAATATTATGAATTTATGCAATAAAAAAAATAACAGGGAACTATCCTATTGTTAAACTTTTACGCTGACTGTTTTTTTTTTGTTGTTTTGGTCCCACTCACAGATCTAGGATATTTTTCGTTTTTTTTTTGAACGGGCTAATGCTGTTAGTCTCTATTGACCTTTACAGCATCACCGGGCAGGCGCTTAAGGCACCCAACCGTCAAAAGTGGGAGGCAACTAGCACAAGGGGACCCCTAGGGTGCGAGCCTCGGCTTGGTTGCCGGGATAAGAGGATCGAGAAGGCTACGTCCACTGGAATAGTGGATTCTATAGAAATTTGCGACCGTTCTAGCTAACCTACGGGGAATACGTCGATCTCGCCAGCGGGGTCGGTGTCTGATTGTGTTACGCTGGTATCCTATACCGGTGCCGAAAGCGGTACCTGGGCTAGAAGGGCTAGACTGATACAGTGATTCTAGCACAGCCGACACAACGGCTGCTATAGGATCATCCGGGTCGCTCAAGACGTGTCTTGGGCGGCGACGACGGGGTGAGGATATTTTCGTTCATCCTAAGTCTAAGTATGGTCTCACTGCAGGGCAAAGGTCTCCCTCATTTCTTTCCATACGCTGACTGTTATAATCTGTATATAATCTGTAATAAATTCTAATACTGAAAAAGTTTGCGTTTGTTAGAAGCTTATAGCGCAGAGCTGCATGTCAAAACAACCAAGCTACCTCTAATTTAAATTGTTATCTCACTTTAAAAGCAACCTTTTCACCCAATTTGTATTCGTAGCGAAAAGTTAAAGGGTATTTTCACGTAATTTCGGGGTAGTAATTAAAAAGTCAGTACTGGCAACATTAAGCCCCTCGTTAACGAGCCGCGCGTTTCCGCATCCGCTTATACCGGAAGTACCTACCAACTGAAATAAATACTTTAACGTTTCCGTTCTGCGTTTAGTAAATTATGAGGGCTGTGATTTTTCAATGTCTCCAGAAATCAGAAAGACATTGAGCAGTTTTTGCTAAAGTATGTTTAATTAAATAACGAAATAACTAAGTGGTTTGCTATTTTTTTGTACCTTATATTATTTTACTTTAAGGTACATCATCAACAGCTTGAAGACGTGCACTGCTGAACATAGGCCTACCCGAGAGAACACCACTTTGAGCGGCTACTCGCCGCCTTTATCCATCGGCTCCTCGCGGCTTTCACCAGATCTTCGGTCCACCGAGTCCGGCCGGCCTACACTGCGTCTTCCAGTTCGTGGTCGACTCGAGAACCTTTCCCGAGATGTGGCCTGCCCATTGCCATTTAAGGTACGGCAGGAAGTATTTAATTATTTTTTATCAAATTGTATCCATGGTTTCATCAAAATATACCTACAATCCTTGATAGTCTTAGGTACTTATAAAAACATAAACATTGAATAAAAGCAAAAATAGCACGTTGAAATGGCAATGGCAGGCCACATCGCTCGTAGAACTGACAACCGATGTGGAAGTTAGTGGCGACGACGAACCGGAAGAACCGGAAGACGCAGCGTAGGCCGTCCCCCACTACGATCTACTTAAAACCGTGGGGAGTCGATGGATGCAGGAGGCAAGCAGCGGCTCAAAGTGGTGCTCTGTGGGGGAGGCCCATGTTCAGCAGTGGACGTCTTCAGGTTGTTGATGACGAAGCGAAAATGTTCTAGATCTGTGTATAAATAAACGTTACTTTAAGCAATGCTTTTTTAAATGTTAAAAATTATATTTTGCTACTATTTCCCTCACAACCTAAAACGAAACGTTGAGTCTTCTAATACACGAAAGTAATGTTTTATATATATAGGTACCGATAGATAATTTCCAGTATCATTTGCCATCATCAAAATAACAATTATTTTAGTTAGTTATAATGTTGTTCATGGAACAACCCTCAAAATGTCGACCAAATACACAAATTATTCAACGCTTAGGTCCGCCTCACTGCATATAACAGCTAAAGCTGGCTCAATAACTACTCGATCGAGAAAATGCTCGGAAAACAAGCACGAAAAACGCCTACCCAACAAAATCAACCCAGTCGATTCGTCCTGCGCGCGTCCGCCCGGACCTAAAGGGCCGAAAAATAAGCCAATTCTGACCCTAAACGCTGCCAAATTTATGTCCTCCCTTGACCCTTGCGACGCCTTATTCACCTTTTATTTTTATTTGAGTGAGCAAGGAACAAATCTTAGCGTAAAAGGGATAATAAAATAATCGTTAGATTCGTTTAGACGAGTCTAATTTCACGCCTTGCTGCGTAAAGGGACGCAGGCAGTGTAGGGTTTGACTCCGTCTCGCTCTGGCTTGTGGAATTGTAGTGTCTTCCCTTTCTAGTGGTAGCCAGTAATAAAGTTGTGGGAGTGAGTTGCAAGAGTTGCAAATTCGAATTTTTCGTGTTTGCGGGTTTGTACGAACACAGTGTATGAACCAAAAATATTGGACAATAAACGTGTCATAGGAAAGTGTTGTTTTTATATACTACGTAGTTAGGTACACCTAACACACGTAAAGCATCAAAAAAGATGGTTACCAATAATGTATTGGCTAGAAAAACTCAGGTAAAATAAAATGATTACCTTAGATAACCATTTTGTTTTGCCTGCGTCTTTAAATAGCAGCTGTTTCGCAGCCTAAACAGGCTATTCAATAAAGGCTATTTTTCACTGGTTTTCCTCTCTGTAAACGTCAGTAATCCCAAAATATCCTTCAGTAATAAAAATACTGTAACGCGTATCACAAGCATGGAACGCTTCCCCAATTTTCCGCTCGATATTTCGGACATCGGCCAGCACAGCGTGAAATATCGACTCTTCACATTATTTACTGTGTCCCGCCGATATGAACATCGATGAAGCGATGCGACATCTATCGATGTTATCTGTACCTACAAATGGAGTAATTACTATAGGTATAGTAGTCATTATTTTATCCCGCTCCGCTAATAGAATTGGTTAGGTTGGAAGGTGGAGAAATAGTAACGCAGCAATCTGCATTACTATTTCTCCACCTTTATATAGGTACCTAGGTGGTTTGTTCTATTATCATTAATCGAATTAGGTACGTAAACGAAATAATCGATACGACGAATGTACATTTTGATTTAGTTTTGATGAATTCCATGAAACACAATATTATTTGTATAAAATTTTAACGTAAGCAATACGAAACTTCATGGGCGTGAGCTGTTAAAAAACCATTCATAAAATGGACAAGGTATAATGCAGCAATCTGCATTACTATTTCTCCACCTTTATATAGGTAGGTAGGTAGGTACCTATATAAAGGTGACATCCCATGATGTTGATGCACCTATTCTGTTAGCGAAGCGGGAATAAAATAAAGATGGAGAAATAGTAATGCAGCAATCTGCATTACTATTTCTCTATATAGGTACCTAGGTGCATCGACATCCAATGATGTTGATGCACCTATTCTGTTAGCAGAGCGGGAATAAAATAAAGATGGAGAAATAGTAATGCAGCAATCTGCATTACTATTTCTCTATATAGGTACCTAGGTGCATCGACATCCAATGATGTTGATGCACCTATTCTGTTAGCAGAGCGGGAATAAAATAAAGATGAAGAAATAGTAATGCAGCAATCTGCATTACTATTTTATTAGAAATAGTACAGAACCTATATCGAGAAAAACTGCTTCCCAAAATATCCACTCTTATTAATAATGTCAATTGACCGATTTCTCATAATGACAACTTTTATAAAGACTTCTTAGACTATTTCCCAGAATAACTACAATTGACAATTACTACATGCTTTAGGTATATAAATGTACAGCTACTTAGGTACTAGCTGCTGCTCTTGGCTTCACACGCGTGGACTACAGTAGTAGGTACGTACTTATATCGAGTGCTTTTATTATTTCCCTTGTAAATAGGTTCACAGAAGGATGTTGTGTAGGTATATAGATACTACTAACATTACAATACTACTCAGGTATTTGCTAGAATATTGCAAGCTTGTATAGCAAGTACTGTGTATGCCTGATGTAGGCATACACATCACAACAAACACCAGCCAAGGATATACTTCATTATGTCTACAATAAAAGTACGTATCCTAAATCCTTCCCCAGGGTTTAATTTAAACTTGCAATTCTTGCAATTTAAAGAGGCAATGCTGCCAGCATGTTGGGTACGCTACCTACCGGTAGTGGGCTGGAACATTTGGACTGTCTATAGGCCATCGCGGCTAGTATACAGTCTTAACGTTCTTTGTAGTAGATAGTGTAGCTAGTTTATATTATCGTAGTAGTCAGTTTAAGAATAAAGGCACATTGCCCGCTAAAAAAAAACTATCTTCATTAGAATCAGAATGTAACAGACAGAAAAAGAAATCGAAAGAGAGAGAGGTAGGTATATGTACTTTCACATTTAAAATATTAGTTTGGATTTCATCGAGTAAGTATATTGTATACTATCTCATCGTCGACTGCAGAAATGTTATACAAAACTTATTTTGTTGGTATAGATAGAGATTGGAAGTCCAATTGATCGTTAACGATCGTCTAGACTTTAAAAGTAACCATGATTGGCAATTTCTTTTTGTAGAGACTTGGAGACTCTATTAAATTGTCAAATATGAGGTATACCTATTTTATCTGCTCTACCGTAGAGACTACCTACGGTAGAGCTGATAATAAAGAAGATTGTTAAGAATATATCGAAATCATATTGCAAATAAACCTTTTAATCATAACAAATACATCAAGGTCTAGCTGAAGTATTTATTGCTATTATAAACGATCACACTTTCGTAGATACAATTTCTCGGGACAAAAATGTGTTAAGAATTTATATAGGTAGGGCGAGAGCAAGCAAGCTTATACGGCCCTCCTATAATGGGTATAAGTAAAGGTCACCGCGTACTAATAGGTACATATAGCCTTTGAAGACAATGTAACAATAAACGTGAAAGCGTTGATTAAAAAAAATTAATTACAATCATAATTTATGCATATTAGGAACATACTGAGTAGAAGGTTAGGGTAGGGGGTAGGGGGTAGGTAATATCTCAAGTAATCATTTTTCCTTACACAAATGCCAATAAAAAATTAACATATATTTTTATGTAGTTTATAAAACTTATACCGCGATTAGATTTGGCTGAATTTAGACAGGCTAAGTGACTAATTCGATATACATTGCTGGTTGGAGTAAGGGTATTGGATGGAAGTAACACCAAGCCAGCAATGTATATTGATTTAGCCTGTCTAAATCCTGCCAAATGTAATCGCGGCATACTTTAAAATCTATTCCATAATTCTAGGTCCAAGAAATAGACTCTGACAGTTTGTTAAACGTTTGATCAATTCATTTATGTACTTGATTATGTACGTGACACCTTTTAGCATAAAGATTTTCTTACTGACTCCAAACAGGATTCTAAACTTTAACACATTGTAATAAAACCCATTTTTATTTCATTGCTGTAACTATAGGAAATCCGTTATTTTGTCAGTATTGTTAGCGCTGATATCTATATTAATGTGAAACGTGATGCGGGCGGTTTTTGTCATGCTATTATGAATTTGAGCAGGATGCAATTTGCAGGTCATTATTATCATTGGCTTTTATTTATTTGAAAGTTGTTGTGCTCCGCCGTGTCAACCGTTGACATAATTATTAACATTACACTCAGTAGAATTCCTATTAGTTTAATTAGGTCCATAGTACAAACAAAACAGAGATGCGATGGTAGCCGAGCGGTAGCATGTGCGCTTCGCAATCTTACGGCACCGGGTTCGATCCTCGGCCCTGCACCAATGACTTTTATCTACTAAGTTATGTTTTTTTTTTTTTATACGAATGAATGACGTGACGAGCGAGTCGTTCACCAGATGTTAAGCAACACGGCCGCCCATAACATATGTGCAGTTTCCGATGCCATCGCTCCGTACCTCGGAGAGCACGTTAAGCCGTCGATCGCAGTTGTCATAAGAACATCTATGTCAATCAATACGACTTGCTTAATTACTTACTTTTTTTTAACGGGCAAATTGCCTTTATTACTCAAGCTAACTACTACAATAATAAAAACTAAACTAAACTAAACTAAGCTAAACTAAACTAAACTAGCTACACTACCTATTACAAAGAACACTTATTACTTACTTAATTATTATTATTATTTAATTTGATTCTCGGGTCTAGCCCGGACATTTGGGAGGCATTGGTGGGGCCGAAGCTAACACCAAGAGGCCCTGTTGAGTACAAAATTAATTATAACTGACAAGGCATGGTATGGCGTATGATAAACTATTTTGTATAAGTAGGTAAAGGTAATAAATAAATCTGGGCTATTGTGGTGAACTTTTGATGGATGATGTACATTGGGTTATGGAATGAGATAGCGGCACCTGCCAATTTTGTCTCACGTCAAAATGTTTGAGGCAGGTGATGACTTGCCACCCACTAAATGGGCTCCCTATAGTGGCTACCGCATATTGGTGCCGAGGAAGCAACATTGGTGTGGGTGGCTTAGGGTGTCGAGAGGTGTGCTGCACTTTCACTGAACGCTACTCGTGGCGTTATGCCCTTTAACACTTCCACCCTGGAGCTTAGACTTTAGCTCTTGCGACTTCCACCCCCGGACAGCCAGTTAAGGCAAGCCAGGGGTCAGGGGTCTCATTTAGCCCCTTGGAATCAGGGTACGCGGTGTCGCCACTCACCGACGGCTCGCCACAAAGCCGCCCCTGCGTTTTAATTATTAATTATTATTATTCACTCATTTATTCATTTTTCTTAGGTTTAGGTTTTTTTACAATATTGTTATAAAAATACATTACAAAAATACTATCAAAAAATCCTAAACCTAGAGTGCCGCCGACAGCGGGGCAGGGCCCAAGCTACCGGTGGTTAGGGCTGCAGAGTGAGTAACCTCCTGACAATACGTTATTATTATTATTTTTTCATTATCTTAATATTTTATAATTCATCTTTATTTATTATAGTAATTAGGATATGTATGTAATTATGTAAGTTTATATGTAATGTATATAAGTATTTTGAATTTATTACTGTTATATTATTATGTTTATGACATTATGCATAGTTTACTTAACTTAAAAATACTAACTATAAATATAGGAAAACTCTTGCATGTTACCAATTAAACTTAATAAACTTTTAATTTAAGTCCATACCAAGTGCCTACGTCGCCGCTGATTTACAACATTATAAATAATTTGATAAACTCAGTAGCTCACCCAAGCTCAGGTTTTTACCTATTTGGGTGGCTATTAAGTCATCGCACCAAAATAATATGTTTTCAACATGTTAGTCTAAGACCCATGCATGACATCTATAATCGTATACAATTACGGTGTAAAGTAGTCATAACTGTTTTTTGAAATAAATAAATAAAATAAAATAAATCGTTACGGGTAGTCAGATGCCTGATAGAATCTGACACCTTTTTTTTGAGGGGGGGAAATGCCCTCTCACTTCCCTGCCACCACGGGGGTGATGGCAGGGAGTATGTGGGATTCAAACCCAGTAAACCCCCCCGTGATCCGTCCACAGGATGGGGCGAGATAGGGTCGCGCTAGCATCCACTATCTCGCCCCGAGATAGAATCTGACACTTGGTCTAACTATCCCTGTTACTGGTTCCTTATGGGTTGCGAGGTCAAATGACAGTCGCTCGTGTAATTCTAGTAGCTCGCCGCCTACAGGGAGCCGACCCCAATAACAAATAGAAAAAGGCAAAGAGGATGATGAGTACAAACAAAACAAATAACGACTAAGTACCTATGCTGATACTAAAGTTAAAAACAATAATCTAGGTAAGCCGCTACCAGTAGGCCCAAAATCATAGACAAGTATTGCCCAAAATGCTGGCGACACTGCCCCGTTTCATTTTTTTGGGTACTTTGCCATTGCAATACTCAGTCTTATACTTAGCTATTGTTAAATTATAGTCCCAGAGATTAATTACCTATACCTAACTAAAAAAAAATTGGTAGAATTACATGCTCTAAAAACCTTACATACCTATCTAAGGTTTTTTTATCTCTCAATGGTGTTTGGATCTACACTCGCTCACTGCATAACCGATGGGACTTTCGATACGACGCATCCTGGTTCAAATCCCACTCGACCTCACCGTCCTCACCAACGACTTTTCAAGTGATGTGTGGAAATGCACTCCCTTTTACAACGGTGAAGGTGAAAATCGAAAAGAAACAAAAAAAAAAGATTCAAGAATCAAAAATTTAAAAAAACATGGTGTCTTCCAGGCACAGCTCACTTATGGCCACATCAGCGTCGTGGAATACCTTTATATGGCCTATAATCTCTCCAAATGAGAGAACAAGCCCAGCAATGTTGCAGCAGGAACTAGGTGGTAGGACTTTTCTGCTAAGTTTGTCTAGGTAGTTACCACCGCTTTGCCAGTTATTCTGCTGCCAAGCAGTAGTATACAAGCACTACTGTGTTCGGGTTTGCAAGGCATTGTAGCTAGTAAAATGACTGGAAAAATGAAACTTATAAACTGATCTAACAGTGTAGAAATCTTTTTTATATTGTGTGATGTCTCAGGATGACGTGCGCAGTGCAGTGTCACGCGAAACTTTAATTTAGAGTTCCGAGTGACACTGCAGTTTGTTATGGGCGGCCGTGACGCTTAACGTCAGGCGAATGATTAGCTCGACACGTCAGTCGATTATATAAAAAAAAAGAAACGTATTGGGCTGACAACGCACGCACTATTTGGATAAGTATAGTGTAGGGTGATAGCATAAAAAATGTATGCAATCCCATTCAAAGTTTCTAGTTCGAAAAAACCTAAATTTCCTTTTTAGAATAAACTAGCTGACCCGAAAAATATTGTCCTTTCGAAACGATTTATGGTATTGAGTTCATACGAAAATCCCACCAAAACAGGACGCTTAGACTTTTGCGAATTAGGAATTTTTCCGGGAATCTTCCAAATTTTTTTCCTTTATTATATTGTCCCATTGTGACCAAAAAAATGTTAATGACGCATATCCTGAGATTTAAATTTATGAAACACATCAATTGGTCACACAGTTTTATTAAACCCGTGGACTCCCGAACTGTGTTTTAGAAGTCAGTGACTTCTCCCATTATTTATATTAATTACATATTATATGATATGTCACACTGTTGAGCGTTGCCATTCAACGTGACAATGCTGCCAGCATTTTGGGCACCGCTTACCGGTAGTTGTTTGTTAGATTAGTTTTGTATTATATTGTTAATTTTATAGTTTTTTAATTTTGTGGTGGTTTAGTTTTATAGAATAATTTAGTTTTTAGGTTTAGTTTAGAATTATTTTTTATGATAATTTATGTAAAAGAAAATATGATTAGTAACAATGCAATAAAAAAAGTAAAAAAAAATACTATTTTTGACCATTGATTAGAATTTTTAAGAACTTTTAACCTTAACCAGAGATCAAAAACCCACCCTAATAATTTTAGGATGGGTAATATTTTACTACCAAAGTTTATCACTGACTAGTGCAAGATAACCAGCGGCACAACACAAATAAAACTATGACGAGCACCAAAAAGTTTCCAAAGATGACCAACAATTATGGTAGATTTTGAAACCATACTAAAAGAAAGAAATAAAGAAAGAAAATACATTTATTCAAGACATCACACAACATTACATTTTTACAAGTAGACAAATAATCAAGACAAATGACAGCAAAAAGGAGGGCACTAAAATATAACGTATATTCCATATTCCATATTCATTTATTCTGTTTCCACATGTGCATATTGATCTTACATTAGACATAAGTCTTAATTATATTATTAGGTAACAACATGAACCCTGCTGGGCACTACTATGTTGTGAGGGTAGGATTACTAAAATTAAGTAAAGCTTAAGATTTAGATACATACGTACCAATTTTACAATTCAACAATGTACAATGTACTACACATACAGCTACCGGTAGTTATTCTATACTACCATGGATTTTTTGCCGTCGGGCAACACAACCCCTCCCGACGCCCGACGCCCGACGGCTCCGACGGAATCTAACGGAGCCGTGGTCGCAATGAAAACAGTTAACATGTCACCATACTGTCAGTGGACATCAGCTGGGGATGCTGGGAACGCCAGAATGCAACTGTTGCATATAGGTACGATATGATTATACTGTGTTTACAGTCAAATGATTACTTTTTTTAACGGGCAATGCGCCTTTAATCTTTAAACTAACTACAATAATACAATATTTTTTATTTATTTATGTATTAACTATCAAATAATTTCACTTAAAAAGGGGGTTAAACTGACTTTAATTTCATACTTGGGTGATAATTATTTTCATTTAAATTTTTTGCGGTTATTTTGATTTAAAAAGCAAACTTTTAACCGATTTTGATGTAATTTTTTACGAGACCTATCTGAAAGTATGTTCTTTAAAATAAATAAAGAATTTTCCAATTCGGTTCATAAACTTAGCTCATAAACGACGGAAGTCTGAGGTAACGAATAAATTAAAAAAATTAAAAATTAAATATAACCGAATTGTGAACCTCCTTTTTTGATGTCGGCTGAAAATAGTTTAGTCCAGGCATGTATCTTCTGAAATACTCAATAGAAAATTGTGCTCTTCTTTTATAATAAAATAAAACAAAACAATGAAATAGCATCAATTTTTTTTAGGTACCTATGTACTTATTATGTTTGTAACGCTGCATACTTTACAAATACCTAAGGGCCAATTTTGACTATAGGCAATTTAGCCTGCGATTTACTTTAGAGGCGAGCAGATTTTTTATGCTACTAGGTAGGTATAAATAAATTCTGAAATAAAAAAAAAATAAACAAAACACGGCAACAGTATAAAGAAGTTGGTTCAATAATGTTTTCTTCTGGTCGATACAAAAAAAGCATAGAAGAATAAAAAATAATAAATCTACCTACTCAAACAACTTAATAAAATCGGCCTGTAAATCAATTAGCGTTTAAAGCAGACAAACACGCGCGTGCTGTTTGTTCGCAGCTGACATCCGATGACGTGTTTACTGCTTCCGACTATCGTATCGGATGGTGTGACTGAGAGAAAAGAGGGTGGATTCCACTTTGTTTATTAATGACTATAGGCTAGCGTTTGACCACTATATCACGTGATGGAAAACAACGATGTGATCGAAAGTAGGTATAGCACGCTTGTCTAGTAAACGCCTATTCGTCTCGACTTGAATTAACCCGGCTTGTATATTTTTTATGTAAGTGAATGACGTGACGAGCCAGTCGCTCGCCTGATGTTAAGCGTCACGGCTGCCCATAACAGATTGCAGTATCACTCGGAACTCTAAATTAATATAGTTTCGCGTGACACTGCACTGCGCACGTCATCCCGAGACTTCACACAATCTAGTAATAAGATTACTAGACTGTGTGATCAGATCATAAAGTCTCATTTGCCCAGTAATTTCACTAGCTACAATGCCCTTCAAACCGGAACACAGTAGTGCTTGCACACTATTGCTTGGCGGCAGAATAACTGGCAAAGCGGTGGTACCTACCTAGACGTACTTTGCAGAAAAGTCTTACCACCTAGTACCTAGAATTTTTCTTAAAACACCAACCGGGCACTCCACTTTGCAGTTGTTAGTAAAAAAATATTAGTCTAATAATAATACTCAAAATGCTCGTAATGTGGTCATTATTTTGACAACCATCTTTGGGAAAAGTCGACGTTGCTGTGCTACTCGAAAAGGCGCCAGCAAAGTTGTATAAAGTTCCATTGCTGGTGAGTTTTAGCCACCAGCAATTTCCTTTGAAAACCCATTATTTATTGATAAATGTTCTATCGTGAGATGAGAATTCGTCATAATAAATCAAAATGCACCAAACTGGATTCGATCTAAATGAATCAAAATGGATAAGAAGTGATAAATATGGATAAAAATGGATAAATGGACACGAAATAGATCAAAATTAAACTAATCAAAAATAAATGAATTATTTAATGAGTAATGTATGTTTTTATACATTAATCGCATTATTTGAGTAAAGCTCTCACTATAGAAGCCTTGGCCCGCAATGACTGCACTGCAGGCTATGATGGCGTCGGGCTAAGCTTAGCTCCGCTCTCGCCCTTCAAGCTTGGTAATCATTGCAGCCCCTTGCTGTCCACGCTATAAAGGCCGAGATCAGGGGCTGTTATCCTGACCACGCTGTCATGGCCTGGACTCATTGACTATAAATCCAGTTGACCAATGATACAACTTCCCCTCGTGCGAAAAATAGTGGTTGATTTCCACTACTATTTTCATACAAATCACGGGAACCCGTTGATGTCTTTTGTTCCATCCTGCTCTGTCCTTTGTAATTTCGTATAGCTTTGTCTCGTTTTGTTACCTCGTCCCCTGCCCGCGCAGGTGAGTCATGTTTGTACGAGAAATTATGATCACGAGCTATCAACGAGCTTTATAATCTTTGCCTGGACTGGACCTGCGCTACGCCTCACTCTCACCAATAGTGCATAGCGGCCAGCATCGCACATAATATTACAGATCGCGGCAGTAATTTACTATTACTCTATAGTTGCAATCGGTCAGTCTTTAAGAAGAATGTAGGTAGATATATAATATATACCCCTCTTTTGTTCATATAAACACCTTTAAATACAGATTGGATTTTTCAAGTGGGCGTGGTAGGCCAAAACCGAAACTAAGTGGAATAGCGAAAAGTACGTAATTAGGCACGGGCCCGATTTTGATGAGAACTAAGACTGCATCCTTAGATTTTTGAAAAATCAATATTCCTAATTAGGAATTGCACCCGTGGATTTAGAAAAAGAAACACATCCTGTATTATTACACCATTCGACAGTGTCGGTAATAAGAATCGAATTCAGATGTGAAAGTGAAGACACACGGCAAACTTAAAATGTAAAAATAGAAAGAACATTAGTCATTACTCATCATCATCATCATCAACAGCTTGAAGACGTCCACTGCTGAACATAGGCCTCCCCCAGAGCACACCACCGTGAGCGGCTCCTCGCCTCCTGCATCCATCGGCTCCCCGCGGCTTTCACCAGATCGTCGGTCCACCGAGTGGGGGGCCGGCCGACGCTGCGTCTTCCGGTTCGTGGTCGCCACTCGAGAACCTTTCTTCCCCATCGGTTGTCAGTTCTATGAGCGATGTGGCCTGCCCATTGCCATTTCAACTTGCTATTTCTAAGAGCTATATCGGTCACTTTAGTTCTCCTGCGGATCTCCTCGTTTCGGAGCTTATCTCGCAGGGAAACACCGAGCATAGCTCTCTCCATAGCTCGTTGCGCGACTTTGTGCTTACTAATAAAGCCAACAGTAAGAGACCATGTCTCAGTTCCATAAGTCATCACTGGCAACACACGCTGATTGAAAACCTTCGTTTTCAGGCTCTGTGGTATTTTGGATGAAAAGATAGGACCAGAAAGATATAGGATAGGAATTACTACCATTTTTAATTAGGGTGCATAGGTAATTTTTTTTATAGATATTGCAGCCTTTGGGCGGCCTAAAAATTCTGATACCAGGGCTGACCACTTGCCAATACGAGAAGGAGGAGAAGATAGGTATTGCACAGTGAAAACATTGAATACGGAAACATGCCTACTAGTGGTAAAACCCAACTCATTTAACAAAAGATTCTTTAATCGCCCAATAAATCAATTGAGTACAAAGCAACACGCAAGTTCGTTGGATTGTGTAGTTTATTTGCAGCTGATGCTCGCTGACATGTTAACAGCTTCTGTATCGGACCGCGCCGGTTTGCTGACCGATGCAACCAAGCAGGAAGGATTATGGTGAAATGGCCCTTGTATGGACGCTATATAGACATCATCATCATCGTCTTTGCCTTTTCCCATTTGTTATTGGGGTCGGCTCCCAATCTAACCTGTAGCGGCGAGCTACCAGAATTACACGAGCGACTGCCATCTGACCTCGCAACCCATAAGGGACCAGTAACAGGGATGGTTAGATCAGGCGTCAGATTCTATCAGGCGTCTGACTACCCGTAACGATTGCCATAGATGTTCTTATGACAACCGGGACCGACCTTAACTTGCTCTCCGAGGCACGCAGCGATGGCATCGCTATATCGACATCAATCAACAACAAAGTAATGCCCGTCTGCATTAAAGCTTGATAGTTTTTATGTTTGCACTTATCTCTTAGGACGTACCCAAATGCAGTAGGTACGCCAGAGAGGGATGAGTTCGAACTTAGGAGCTGTCAAACTTTAGTGCAGTCGGGCATTAGTCCTCGTATGCCACGGTAGAGCATTTTATTAATTCGACCGTGGCATGTGACCGCGGAACCGTGTAAAACAGAAACAGTTTTTTATAAAATTATTTATGCCTTGGTATCTAACTATCATAACTATTTTATTTGTTACCCAAGTACATAAAAAACGAAGTATATATATTATATAATGATATATTTATACGTCATTTTGATTAGGTACATTTAATAAAAATTGCAAAGCTTTGAATTGCGATCTAAGTAGGTACAAAGTAAAAAACTACAATTTAAAAGACAATAATTCATTTAACGCTAACACCTTGATTTTGATAAAGAAATCTGTTGCAAAACAACTTGTTCATGCATTTACTTCATTATCTTTAAACTTAATTGCACTACTAATTACCTAATCTCTAGCTATACCTATAGCACTAAGGCCCACTTGCACCAACCCGTGTTAAATCAACAATGATTAAAAAATATCTAGTTAGGATGTCTGGAAAAAAGCTGTCAGCGACAATACCATCCACTACTTTTTTCCTTATAGGTATTTTGGCTCCAACACATAGTGTATTTAGCCAGTATCATATATTGTAATTATTAATCGCGTTATACAATATTTCACTGCACATTTTCAATGCACTCCTGGTAACCAACCCTGATATTGATTTTGCTTTTGACAAGTGGCAAAAAATACTGCCCGCCTTGTTGACTTATTGTGAAAATGTTTAGATGTACGTTACCTACCTTTGACATTTCTTTTTAATTTTTATGATAGTAATTTGACATAGCTATATATTGTTATTATTTATGTTATTTCCGTTTTAATTCTTGACATTGTTTTAATTCTTATAATTAATTGTAAATATGTGTTGATCTATTATTGTGTAATATGTATAATTGGTAGGTATGCCGTTCATGTTACAATAAACAGAATTTGAATTTGAATTTGAATTTCACGTAAAGTCAAGTCTTAGTCACAGTCTGGTTGGTCATAGTCCAGTCTAAATCAGGTACCTAGTCGTAGTCCAGTCTAAGTCATGCCCCAGTAAAGTGGTGGCAACTTTACTAAAAGCTTCTATGGAATCTTGGAAACAGCACGAAAAAGCACGTTTCGCCACATACATTATCACATGCCCACACATGATTGTGCTCGTAATTCAGCACTGCGTAAAACGCCACCAATTTTAATTTTGAAAAATAATACAAAGCAACGACGTGAACTTTTTCGCGTTCCCGCCAAAACTTCCACCCATTACATATTATAACACTTTTAGACTATACTATCTACGCTCCACGGTTTCACCCGCATTTTCAATAGTTACCTATATACGCCATCCCACAAGAACAACACAATGCTCCGGGATAAAAAAAGGGTGCTTACCTGCCCTTTTTTATTTCAAGATCTAAAGAATATACATACAAAATTTCATCAAAACCCTTCAGCCGTTTCAACCCTGAGTGGTAACATACATACAAGTAAACACATGCGTATATGGCTATACCTACACTTTTGTATGCCTAATAGGTTAGTTGGTCAAAAAAGAATTTGTAGATCTATATTGACCTAATTGTCTAAAATTGCAATATATTGTCCTGTAGGTGTATTCTAATGGGAAAAAAATCCTACTTCATAACCAGAGTAACAAGAATTTTTCAACCCACTAGGTAACCAGTTAAATAAAGACTTACTTTTACTTATTTTTCATATATATATAAGTATTATAGATATCGTTATATTACGAAAGCAGTAATCTCTCTGGCTAAATAAATATTTACTTTACTTTAAAAGTACCACCTACCTTAAATGATAATATTGCAGTAAAAAGTGTACTCGTCAACTCGGTGTTACCACTAACCAGTTGATGCAAATTTGCCTAAAAATGACTTGTCACAAAAACTTGTGCAACGTCCAGCACCCGAGGAAAATGAACAAAAAGTATCACACCTCATTTAACGCTATTTAGCCACCAAATTACTTTGCCGATGATTGCTCATTCGTTTCGCTTTACTTTGGGTGATAACGATTACAAATTTTTCAGTGTGACAACTGGTAATAGCTTTTTAATGTTTGGCTCTCAGGATTAGCTTGCTATAGCCTTGGATATGCTTTTTACAGAGTAGCAAAAATGTTGTAGAGCTAGACAGCTACATAAAATACACCTAATAAGTAGCCATATAAAAAACTCACAAAAGCCTGTGGTTTTTCATGGGTACACAAAGCGGTGTTTTTTAAAAGTCTGGTACTACTGCGTACATACTGTAATACGTATGAGGTACTTATAGATATTGTATGCATATTGAATTTTTTTCTTTAATATATCATCAGTAGCTCTAGATTTATAATGTCAAATTATTTTCTCGGTCATTTTTATATCATTGCGTATAATATTTATGTCTGAGCTCATGGTTAAAATATGTCTAAAATTATATACTGTCCGAACTAATAATTCATTTCACTCACCTCATTTTTAATAATACGGTTTAATAATACTCATTGTTCATATAGTTACATTTTATATTGACTTTTTCGTAGTTTTTATTAAAATAATGATTAAATTTATGTAATTTTATGCTATGATTGTTAATGTTATATAAGATGTTTTTATTATAAGTTTCATTTCTTATAAATTTTATAATAATCAACCTACATAATTTTATTGCTTAGACTTTTTTTTCATATTTATTAGGTAATGAAGTAATCATTTTTCAGGTAGTTTAATCACTGCATACATCATAAGCTTTTTATGTTTAGGGCAAAGTCATAAATAGGTGCGATGACAAGCGAAGCGAGGAGGAGCGTTAGGTTAACAGTGACCACACGACGCATGAGCCGAGCGAGCGAAGCGCAGCGTAGCAAAGGGTGCCGTGGAAGCGGCCGGCGAGTGCCAGAAGTCACTTATGCTTATTATATAAAAAATTACTTTTGCCTGAATGAAGTACTGCTTGATGAGCAAAGTGGCTTGCCATACTACGTTTTCATAAGCGATCAGGATATAACAATTAACAGTTTCAATTTTATTTGTTTACAGTATTAGTAACAGAATTAGTATTTCTTAAATTCTCGCGATTTGAACACATATTTATAGTTCGTCGTACGTTCGTAGTCGTAGTTGTAACGTCGAGGTAAATAAATAATGTTTTTAGCGTGGTTTTAATACCAGAGTTAGCAAGTTGAAATGGCAATGGGCAGGCCACATCGCTCGTAGAACTGCCAACCGATGTGGAAGAAAAGTTCTCGAGTGGCAAACTTCAGGCCGATGATGATGATGATGATGAATAATAAAGAAAATTAGATATAGTAAAAGTATGTTAAGGCACATTATGTAAAATGATGTTTACATATAACATTTTTATTTGTAACAAAATTATGATAACCGATTTTATGAGTTTTGACAGTGAAACGTCTAAAATCCTATACCTACCTACCTACTAGTGGCCCTGTGTGGAGCTCGCGAGTCTGTTTTTTTCATAACAAACTAAAAAACTATCGTTTACGGTTTCAACACCCATGGCGACGCCATTTTGAATTTTTTCCAAAAACTGAATTCACAATCTGCTTACAAAATTTTACAAGAATCGGTTGCGAAATGATCACCCTGTACCTAAGTACCTATTAAGAACAGCCGGATCTACGAAATCATGCTTTCTTAAGCTGAAACAAAGAAGGGCCTTAGCGCTCACTTGCATAGAACACCGCAATTTTTTTTTAATAGAAGCCAAAAGTAATCGCTTATATTATAGGTTTTAGAATTTTGGTCTGTCTGTCTGTATGAAAATTCAACACGCAAAGGCTACTGGATATATTTTGGTACCGTATACTGTTATATATTCTTTTGAGTCCTGGAGCAGGCAGGAGGAAGGTATAGGTATGCATTTTTAGAAAAAGAGCCACCGCCGGATGTACGACTGGAGAATGGAACAAAAAAAATATTTGTATTATTTTTGTAAAAAGGACATTGAATAGGTAAGGATGAAGGAAGAAATGGAGAAAAACGTAGGAAAAGTACGCAGAGAAAATGAGAAGAAATAGAGAAAGGGTAAATATTGGAGGGGGGCAGGGAGATTGAGGTGTAAAATTAATTAACTTGTGCGGAGCCTGGGCAGGTTAGCTAGGCTAGAATAAAGAGTTTGACTCCTCCAAGGATCCTATCCTAAGCTTGAAGAGAAATGATAATTAAATTTTTCTTATATGAATCAAATAAGAATATGTTTATACTAACCGGAATCACTGTCATCTCTGTCATAGTGTGGTCGCCAGTACTGCTCGTCGTATCTCAACGGCACGTCGGACCGTCCTGTGAATTTGTTAGGGTCGAGGATGTTTTCTACTGAGAAAGCTATCGCCGGTCTCTCAGGCGGTCTTGTCAACCCTAACCGACGCGTCAAGTCGACCGGCGCCACGTCTTCGACCCCCACAACATCAAGCTCTCCACTCGCCTCAGCTTCCTCTGTCTCTGTCTCATCTTGCACCTCTTCCCTCCTCTCCTCCGACCCTCGCGCCATCGCAAGCATCGTCATATCAACGTCTATGTTACCCAGTTCTTTAATATAAACATTAGAGTCAGTATCTGCAGCTGTCACTGTCACTTCACAGTCTGTTGATTTGTTAGCGTATCTGTTTATTTTGTTAGGTAGTTGTTTTGATATACACAGAAAAGTTCGCACTGTAATCCGCGGGTCATTTAGCACGTTCGTCCGAAGCCAACATTCGATTATCACAACTCGGTGTCAACTAAAAACGGGACTGCAGAAACGGGCGGGACCGAGGAGGGCCGCGCTCTAGGGGGAAGAGTGAGCGAGAGATTCTCGGCTCAGGATTGGGCGCGGGAAACGAGGCGTGCCCAGGGTGGAGAAACGTAATCGAGCAATAAGGTTTAAACAATTTCGTTTAATACGTTGAATTATGTAAGAGAGCGGCGGGCAAGTAATCGCGCACAAGCGATAAGGCCATTTGCGCTACTTCGTTACGTATTAATGGGCCAGGAAATTGACTTATGAATATTAGAGGTCGCGGCGAGTGTAAGATCGGGCCAAAGCGGCCCCGGGCGGCCCGCTCGCTTATTTTCCTAGTTAAGCGCTGGAGTGCTGGAACAATGATGTTTATTGAGTTTTGAACTTAATGGGTTTCGGTGTGTGGCTGCGAGCGATTTACGCCATTAGCGGTGTTTGTGTTGCGCGTTCCATGTAACTTTCGGACCTGCTTTCTACCTGGGACCTAGAGCTGAGCTTCTGTTTTAATTGTTTTAATTATTATGTGACTGGCTCTGTTAGAATTAGGTACGCTGTGATTAGTCGATAGCTCGTATTCATTGATATATGATCTTGTATTTCACGTTAAGTAAATGTAGGTACTTATTATTTATTATACATATACTTACCTACTTATTTATCTTAACTTTTCAGTTATGTAGTCGTGTGGGGTGAAAATGGAACTTAGATATAGTAACGTCATCATCATCATCATTATTAACAGCCTGAAGACGTCCACTGCTGAACATAGGCCTCCCCCAGAGCACGCCATCTTGAGCGGCTGCTCGCCTCCTGCATCCATCGGCTCCCCGCGGCTTTCACCAGGTCGTCGGTCCACTGAGTGGGAGGCCAGCCTACGCTGCGTCTTCCGGTTCGTGGTCGCCACTCGAGAACCTTTCTTCCCCATCGGTTGTCAGTTCTACGAGCGATGTGGCCTGCCCATTGCCACTTCAACTTACTAACTCTAAGAGCTATATCGGTCACTTTAGTTATACTTTAGTTATAGTAACGTAGAATGTGATTTTATGACCTACATATACCCAAGTCAGTGGAATCGTGTACCTGTATTATCACACCATTGTCTATGATACTGAACAGTTTTCTTGTTACAAGGAAAATCTTTTGAGGAAGACATTTAAGAAAATGGTCAAAATGTCTTGGTAGAGCTTTCTTCTTACATTTTATTAAACTATCAGCGTACTTACCCGCAAAAAGGAGGGTTATGAGTCTTTTAATACCTCAAGATGATACTTGCTTTGCTTGCTTTATGATGGCTTGCTCTGCACGTGTGATAGAGACAATAGAGCCCGCGTGAGTGAAATTCACTCACGGACTCTGTTACATTTTAGCGTTTCGGGGGAAAATTGTTTTCACCCTTTAAACCTTAACAATATCTTTTGTTTTCAAGGGTCAATTGTTAGCATATATTATAATCTTTTTGGTTTTTTTTTTTTTGAAAATATGTTTTGGATTCTAATTACAACTCTGTAATTATCTTCGTTATAATTTGTTTTGTTTGATTGTTTGATGAAAAAAGTTGTCACTTTAGGCGGCATATAACCACGAAGATCACTGACCTAGAAATATTTTCGTTACTCTACGAAGATATTGTATGAAAACTCAAAAAAAAGAAGAAGTTCGAGCACAGTTTTTCACTGTGTAGGTAGGTAACATAAAAATCATCGAAACTAGATAAAATTTAGGGGTACAAAAACGATGGCGCTTTTTTTATGGATAAAAGAGATATTCTTAAGTGAGGTCGACGATGTAGCACGCTCACCTAGGTATAAAAAATGTGCACTCTCCTCTTGAAAACATCAAGACATTTTGAATTACAAAATTTATTTTACTTTTATAAAGTTTAGTATAGAAAGAGAGGTAGCAAGTATGCTTTGTTTTATTTTGTAATTACACGGCTAATCGCGCTAAGCATCTACCGTTTAGAGGTAGCAATGATATGCACGAATTCAGCTTTTTAGTCACGCTCCTCTGACTTCAGCAGTTTTTTTATACAGGGTGCGTCGATAAGTGGAAGAAAAATTCGTGGCTTAGAGAAGAGGTATTTTTGTTAAAATATATTGTACTGGAGATATCACATCATATAAGTACAGGATGTAATGGACTTCATTAGCATTAACTGAGTCGGTATACACACATATCAATAAAGTCTAGGGATACGTTATTTTGAAATCAAACATAGCTTTATTGTTTAAAACCTATTTAGTTTCCATAAAAAGATTATATACAGATTGAAACCTTGTTTATTCTTATTTCGAAATTTAAAAATTAAAATGAGAAACAAATGAAAACACACAAAGCACAGCGCAATCTTCTTAGTACCTTAAGAGAAGTTACATTGAATTTTTGTCGTGTGTTCAGTTACGATAAACGGTTTAAATGTTTTTTTTTCTTGTGTGTATTGATTGTGTAAGGTCTTTAGCTTTATGCCACGGCGTCATTTGAGTCGAGATGAAATGTTACGAGCTGTTGGCATGTTAGAAAACAGTGCTATACAACGCGTCGCACATTGTTTAGAAGCTTTTTCTTATTTATTAGGTAACTAAATAACAAAGACTTCTATGTATACACTAGACAGGACATCTCTAACTTGCACTGTCAACCACTGCAAGTAGGCCTATGAGCATCTTCTCGCTCATACGATGCTCAGCACTCAAAGCGACTGCACGTGCAGCAGTGAACAGCAGTAAAAATTATGATCCGAATGTGCCATTGCACTAGCGCTGCGTGTTGTGATCGTTGGTTAGACGATTTAATCTCGTAAAGTGCTGTAGCGGATTTTACTTTAATTATACAAAAAATGACAACTATTTGTGCTTGGAATAGGTTCTCTAGTACGTAGTACATATACCTCTTTGCTAAATAATCATTTTCAGGTAGCTTAATCATGAAATACCTATGCATTACCCCCCTCCCCTCCCCCCCCCCCCCGGGTTATGCTACCCTAAAGATACTAAGATACTAGTCTAGGGCAAAGTCATATAGGTACCTATATTATAGGTGTAGTGACCACACGACGCACGAGCCGAGCGGGCTAGAAACGAAGCGCAGCGAAGTGTGCCGCGGCAGCGGCCGGCGAGTGCCAGAAGCCACTTGTGCTTATTGGTATACAAAATTATATAATTGTAAAGTGGTGATGTTTCAAATAGTGTCTGATGAGTGAATGAAGTGCCAGATTAAAGTGAAAAGCAAATTGGCTTGCCGCTCTTCGTTTTCATAACTGATCAGGAATAACAATACCTATATCAACAGTTTCAGTTTCATTTGTTTACGGTGTTATTGGTTTTTCTTTTATGATTTAAGTTACTGAGTTATGGTGATAAACATTATGAATTCTTACTATTATATATTATTAAGATAAATTTTGATGATTATTACTTTACTTTTGATTTAAGTAAAAAAATCAGATAATAGTAAAAGTAGGTGTAATCACTAATCACATTATTATTTGAAATTTAATGAAATATCTATCAATAAAAAGTTATTTGTAACGAAATTATGATAATCGATTTTATAAGTTTTGACAGGGTACCAGATACCTACCTAGTGTCAAAGGATGCTATTGAATTCAATTACAACCAGTAAGTAGATACAGGTAAAAAAAGCTGGTTAGGTACCTACTTAATTACTGATCTGTTATGAACCTGAAACAGCTGATATAAAAAAAAACTAATTAAGTAAATAATATTATTTTGTTACAAATAGACAATGATATTTAAATACAATAAAAACACATTCTACGAGCCGCACTCACTCTGCGTGGTTTAACCCTGTCAAAATACTCTTTTGACCCACCTTTTAAAATACTGCACGTTGTAGGTACCTAGAGGTATCTTTTTTTTTTTTTTTTATTGTTTATAGGCAAAGCATTTGACCACTGTCTCACCTGGTGGAAAGCGATGACGCAGTCTACGATGGAACATGCTTGCCTAGAAGATACCTGTTCACTCTCGTCTTGAAGACGCCCAGATCATAGTTAGCTGGAAACAAGGACGCCGGCAAGGTGTTCCACTCATTGGCTGTTCGCACTATAAAGTGCATAGCAAAACGCTTAGTGCGGATGAGATGGAGGATACCTACCCATAGGTACACTAAAACTTACATAATATATCGTCCTATCGTCCTATCGTTTATGCGGTTCTGTAGTGACAGAAGCCACCCTGTGCGTACATAGTGATCCGTCACAAAAACCCGTGGATGCCGTCACGTCGAGCGCTTTAGCCGCGCGTGATTAAAGCCGCGGCGGGGCAGCATTGTGCAATTACTCTCAATCGTACCACGCTGAGCCGTGTTAGATAACCACGTAAATTACTACGGTTACAACTATACCCCATTTTTAGGGTTCCGTAGGCACCCAAAGGGTAAAACGGACCCTATTACTAAAGCTCCGCCGTCTGTCTGTATGTATGTCTGTCTGTCTGTCTGTCTGTCCGTCTGTCACCAGGCTGCATGTCATGAACCGTGATAGTTAGACAGTTGGAACACAGATGATGTATTTCTGTTGCCGCTATAACAAGAAATACTAAAAAACAGAATCAAATAAATATTTAAGAGGGCTCCCATACAAGAAACGTGATTTTTTTTGCTCGATTTTATAGATAATGGTACGGAACCCTTCGTGTGTGAGTCCGTCTCGCACTTGGCCGGTTATTTAATTAGATGAAGTAAAATGACAGATCAAAATGTCACTTGTCAAAATAATGTTTCTGTTAGCTTCTAAATCGTAGTGATGAGTGATGAACTATATAACAGGGGTTTTGGCGGGAACGCGGAAAAGTTCACGTCGGTGCATTGTATTATTTTACAAAACTTATGCTTTTTCCAGTGTTAATGTTTAAAATTGGTGGTGTTTTACGCATTAAGTGCTGAATTACGAGCATGAGTGTGGGCAAGTGATATAATGTAGTGAAACGTGGTTTTTCGTATTGCTTCCAAAATCCCATAGAAGCCTCTAGTAAAGTGGCCACCACTTTACTAGGGCATGCCTTAGACTGGATTATGACTTAGACTAGACTATGACTACTCTGACTGTGACTATGACTTGACTTTAAGTGAAAATTTCCATAATACGATGAAAAATTACAAAACTTGACACTGGCTAAATACACTATGTGTGGAGCCAAAATATAAAGAAAAAAAAAACTATATAACAGGGGTTTTGGCGGGAACGCGGAAAGTTCACGTTAGTGAATTGTATTATTTTTCAAAACTTGGGCTTTTTGCAGTTTTAATGTTTAAAATTGGTGGCATTTTGTGCTGAATTACGAGCATAAGTGTAGGCAAGTGATATAATGTGGTGAAACGTGATTTTTCGTGTTGCTTCCAAAACTCCATAGAAGCTTCTAGTAAAGTTGCCACCACTTTACTAGGGTGCTTTTGAATTCAGATTTTGATCAAACTATAAAGCAATAGGTAAGCGTAATCCTACTGATAATATCATCATCATCATCATTATCAGCCTGAAAACGTCCACAGCTGAACATAGGCCTCCCCCAAAGAGCGCCACTTTGAGCGGCTGCTTGCCTCTGCTTGACTATGGTAGCGCCTAAGTGTGTCTCACTCTAACAGCGACGATAAATTCTCTCGCGCTGCGCATGCTAGGCCATCTGGTCGTCGGTCCACCTAGTGGGGGCTGGCCTACGCTGCGTCTTCCGGTTCGTGGTCGCCACTCGAGAACCTTTCTTCCCCATACGTTGTCAGTTCTACGAGCGATTTGGCCTGCCCACTGCCACTTCAACTAGCTAATTGTAAGAACTACCAGAGCCATACCTCAAAAAAATAAAGGAAATCTGCCGCCAAGCATTCCCAATTAAACGTTCTCGGGTGGCGCCATCTTCAAACATACAAATCCAAAAAACAAACTAAAAACTAAAACAAAAAAAACAAATAATTATGGTTAAATGCAACACAATGTTAAAGTTCAATAAACAGTTATATAAAAAAAAATTTAATCATAAGTCACAGTAAATGAAATGAAATTAAAATGAAATGAAATTAACTTTATTCCTAACACACAATATCGCATAAGTAACATTAATACAAGGACAAAAGAAACTTTCAATTCACACTCCTATGTGATACTGCGCGATGTCAGGAATAGGTCCCGGCTCAGCATACAACTAAGGCTGCAAATAACAACCTCAGTCACTGATTTCCAGCCGGAACCCATGCCATGACATCACGGACGCAACACACATTATACGACTACAAAGTACAAAATTACAATTTACAAACATAATTTAACATTATTGCAAAATAAATAAAACTTAAAACACACAGCAAAGAGTACACAAGAACAAAGAAAAAAAAATGTAATGAGTTTAATACATTTAAAACTTTCTTACTGGCAGCCCAGGGGAATTCTGTGATCAAGGTAGATATACCTATAATTATAAGTAGCCACCTACTACAGGAAATCTAAAGTAAAACATTTAAAAAAACCAACATTTTCTACTAAAACAGTACAAAATCGGCTCATTAATAAACGCGTCTGTAAAAACGCTCGTTTCACAAGAGACATTAATTAAGAAGGTTTTATGCAAAAAATCGTCCCTTCCTCGATCCAATTAAAATTCTAGCTGGATTCATTACGGCACTTTATTTTTAAGTGATCGTTGCCGGAGACGTCCGTAAATTAATCCGTATAATATTTGACATCGGAAAAACTGTATCAGTAAAATGCTTTCTTTTTAGGGTTTCGTACCCAAAGGGTAAAACGGACCGTATAACTAAGGCTCCGCTGCAAACATACGCATTGGTGCGTGTTGGGTCTTGTACAAACATTGTTAGCGGCGATTTGAAATCGGTAACTTTGTTAAAATTTCATATAATTCGTTAATTAATTGAAAGCTTAAAATATAACTTATTCCACATGTATTCACTGAAAGTAAGACACTCTGGCCGATATATTGCTTTTTCGGGCGCTACTCTTACAACTTCTAAATACGTAATGTGGTGTGAATAACGTGTTTACGTTGGCTGGGTTCCAACTGATTCGAAATAAGAGCTCACGCCGCCAGTGAGCTGTTATTTCCCGTGACGACTTTTTTTTTGCGCCGACACGATATATCTAGGATATACCTGATCGAAGCTCCGCTGTCTGTCTGTCTGTCTGTCTGTCACCAGGCTGTATCTGATGAACCGTGATAGTTAGATAGTTGAAATTTCCACAGATGATGTATGATGACACAGGTGACGTGCTGTTGCCGCTATAACAACAAATACTAAAAAACAGAATAAAATAAATGTTTAGGGGGGCTCCCATACAACAAACGTGATTCTGTTTGCTCGTTTACCAGATGAGTGATAGATGGCGCTGCTTCAAATAGTACTACTACTCAACACTAGATGGCAGGGATAGATAATGGTACGGAACCCTCCGTGCGCGAGTCTGACTCGTACTTGGCCGGTTTTTTGCTTCTGTCTTGCCAGGGTGTATACCAGTCTGCAATCATGTATATGGAATGAATAATTATGATTATAGGTAGGTACTTATGTTATGTCCTGGCTCCATTCCACAGAAATATTCTCTATTCTCTAATACCTATATATTAAGTATTATTAAATCCCATACAGACTTATTATCTAAATAGTTTACTTTTGTTTTGTGCAGCAGCATCCTCCTCGGTCTACATTATACCTAATCTTCGCGATCACCAAGAGGACTGTCAAGCAAGCGTGTTGGTTATGGCAAACCCTTCCTAATATAGGTACTTACAGACTAGGTGGTAGGGACTAGGAGGTTTTCTACAAAGTTTGTATAGGTAGGTACCAACGCCAGTATGCCAGTTATTCTGCCGCCAAGCAGTAAAGTGTGCAAGCACCAAGCACTACTGTGTTTCGGCATATGTGTAATAAATACTACTAGTGAGTCAACTTGGCGGCGGCTAGACGGAGCAACGATGGGGTGCGGTATGAAGGAGAGCGGAGGTCCCCCCCTGCCCGCGACGTTTGCGGTAGTACCGACCGGCTTCGCTTGCAGTCGGTACGCCCGTTCAGGCATGTCGCTTACACAGAACAAGTTGCACAGATTGTGTTCAAGCTACTCTTGCGATCCGTTAGTATAGAATATACTGTGGAACTACATTGTTTGCATATAATTTGATAAAATTCAATGTTTACTATGAAGTACCTACCTCGTACCTACCTAGATCCTACTTCAAGATAATGTGTATGTACTTATGTATCGATTTTAGCCGCATAAAAATTCTTTGTTAGTATAATACTGAATCAGTGAATTAAGAATTATTCTATTATACGTATATTGAACGTACTACGTGAATAGAAGAAGAATACTTCGACCTATCTTTTCGTCCAAAATACGAATAACTATATAACGAAGGTTTTCAATCAGTGTGTGTTGCCATTGCCAGTGATGACTTATGGAACTGAGACATGGTCTCTTACTATTGGCCTCATTAATACCTAAGCTCAAAGATGCGCAGTGAGCATATATGCTCGGTGTTTCCCTGTGAGATGTGATCGTGACGTAAGGAGGAGATATACAGGAGAACTAAAGTGACCGCTATATCTCTTAAAATTAGCAAGTGAAATGGAAATGACAACCCACATCGCTCGTAGAATCTGGTGAAAACTGCGGGGAGCCGATAGATACAGGCGAGTAGCCGCTCAAAGTGTCCGCACGCGTCCGTAATATCTTGGATTATGAACCTAAGATAAGAGCCACTGTACGAACAACTGTGACAAAAATAAATTATTACGAAACACAAAATTATCTAAGAAAATGTTTTTCTGACAACCCTTGCTTATTTTTAGGGACTAGACGTCGAGACGGTCTTGTAGGTATTTTGCGGTATAACAAAGGAGTTGACCCACTATTAGTATTTATTACACATATGATTTCGGTTTGAAGGGCATTGCAGCTAGTAAAATTACAGCGCAAATGAGACTATGACCTAATTTCACAGTCTAGTAATCTGATTACTAGACTGTGTGATGTCTCAGGATGACGTGCGCAGTGCAGTGTCACGCAAAACTTTATTATTTTAAAGTTTCTAGTGACACTGAAACTGTTATGGGCGGCCGTGTCGCTTAACATCTGGTGAATGACTACCTCGTCACGTCATTCTACGAACTAATTATTTTCATTAAAAAAAATAACAAGCTTTCGGGTAGGTAAAGTGCGGGTATTCGATAAAAAAAAGAAAAATAGGTAGGGACAAAATTGACAATAAAGTTTTTGTTTCATCATCATCATCATCAACAGCCTCAAGATGTCCACTGCTGAACATAACCTCGACCACAGAGCGCCACTTTGAGCGGCTGCTTGTCTCCTGCATCCATCGGCTCCCCGCGGTTTTCACCAGGTCGTCGGAAATGTTTTTTTGATCCGACTCTTTTAAATAAAAGTAACACACATCAGCCAATATCATACATAAATTTAGGTACAATAATTCAAAGACTCATCTAAAAACGTAAAAGATTGAACAAACTCATTTATAAACGTTTAAAAATAGCGAAATCATAAAAGCAGCGCAGTACCCTATATACGTGCATCGCCATGTTGTCAAAATGAGAACGCCAAGAATTTTAATAACCAATTTGTATTTAACAAATCTGTCTCATGAACACCTCGTTTTTTCCCAATGATGGTAAAGAGTGATGTGAAACTGCTGTCTATCGATAATGTGATTTTTATAATTTTTTGCTAATGTAGGTATAAGTATGTATTTTACAGTTTTCAAAACACGTTGAGAGAAGACTAGAATAACGTGAGAAAATGTTTCAGCACAAATAATAAAAAATAAATGCCTTACAATATTACAATGAGAAATAAATGATTCAATCAAAAACGTGGCGTTATACACAACCGCCTCTACAACCTTCCTACATTCCAACCCTCCTTTTCTATCCGACTTTCTGACTTGAAAAGTCATAGAAAACATATGAGAAATTGTTACAAATTGACCAAAAAACTAAACTATGCTGCTATGCTACTTATCTCAATCAACTATCGACAACATTCGATATTTTGCTTATTCACCTCACTACAATATTACAAACGATGTCTTCTCAACTAATTGAATGTTCCTCAGATAAATTAGAAATAATTTGTGCGTTCAGAAATGGGATCGGATTGTTGCTCTGTTGCTTTTCTTTGATGCGTGGCGAGGAACGCAATGCGATCGTTTCACTCGCATTGCTTTGTAATTGGCTATCATTAAAATAAAATTACTTTGTGGGAATGATTCCCGATAATTTATAGGATTTTTGACTTACAGATATTTTGTATAGTCCACTGACTTACAAATTGTATTTTTTTGCTAGCATGTACTAGCAAAAATTATAATTAGAAATTAGTTAATTAACTATTGTTCAAAAACAAAACTACTTTTTTACTATGATATTTTAACAAGGTAGGTTTGGCTTAAATCATCAGCCCATAAACTACAGAATTCGTCCTATTTACATAGCCATAAAATACCTACTGCTGGTCCTTCACAAAGATAGAGTATAAAATGCATATTAAGCCACCATCACACTGGCTGGTGGTGTTGGCTTATTGCGTGTGCTCGTTCTAGGTACTAGGTAGGTAGTAGTATCTGGATACCGATCTATGCTTATACGTACCTAGTACCTACCTACATAACATACTACATACCTACTACTTAGGTATATACTGCGTTTAATAATAGGTTTACATGACAGATAGAGGACCGTAATAACCGTGCAACGTTCATCAATTATTATAACATTACAGAATAATCTAAATTCTATATCATGACATAATTACTGCCAATTACACCCTAAAATAGTGATCATCCCGCCCGCTAGGTGGTGCGCAGGTAATTTGTCACACACTCCGACCAGACGCCTGACAGGCCCAAATGATTTATCGCCCTCCGCACAGACAAAGACTTCTCCAAATAGGCCCCCTCGGCAAAGCAAACAGTCAATTTGAGCGTAATCACTGCACGAATTTAACCTCTAAATCTACCGCGCAAAAGTCCACTTTCCCGCCAAAATTTGACAGTTGCTGCGGCTGTCATCGCGATCGGCCGCGTTCGGATACATTCCTATACTAATTGTATGTATCGCGCCGAGCACAGAACACATTTGTCAATTGTCGCTCGCCTCCCGTATAACGGAACGTAATTAGTTAGTAGAGTATTTTTGGAACGCTTTGACGGCTTATTAAGATTTCAAATTGAACACAAATTAGGTGTCATGCCTAACTGATTTCTAACCTATGATACGCTTTCATTTCACACGGAGACGTTGAAAAATTTACTCGGTGACGTGAGGACAGCTTCGTTTTCCGGACATCAAAAAGCTATCTATTAAGAGAGAGTAATACAGAAAACTTCAGAGCCAATTCAAAGCATTCTATAACATTTTTGGTGTTTATTAACACCATTAAACTTTTTTCAATGATAAAATGACATACGTTTGACACCCACCAAGTGACGAAGTTGTCTAAGTTGGAGCACGTTTGCCCATGAGATGCCCATTCACTCCTGACTTCAAAAGACCCAGGTTATACCCAGGAGGAAACACTGTTGCTGAAAGAGCATTCCATTCCTTGGCCGTTCGGACTATGAATGGCTCAGCAAAACGCTTGGTGCGGACTTATGGTACACTAACGACGTAAGGATGTGAAGAATCACCAAACCTTGTAGTTCCATGATGAAAAGGGGATGACGGAATGAGCTGATGAAGGGCATGCGCACTCTCCAGAACGTACCTAACAGATAGAAGACCGACAGACCAGCGACCTTGCGTCTGTGTAAAATTAGACATGGATTGATGATAATAGACTACAAATATTAATTTATAAAACCACTTAAACCTACACAAAATTAATAAAATAAGGTAATTATGTTACAACTATAAGCTAACTGTTATCAAATCACTTTTGCTGGAGAGAACGCTAGCTGCATTGCTACGTAGAATAGCAATGCTGATTTTTTGGCCAAAATACGAGTCAGCCCTCTGGTCACCGGTCGCCTCCACCTAAACTGTTGCAAGTCCCTGTAAATTGAGAGTGCACTTGGCCCCCACGGTTCCATGGCTTCAACCCCAAACGGCACAAATATTATTATAATCCCCGTCAAGGTGTCCATATCTGCGCTGGCTTGGTAACTCCGTAATATTTCAAGATATTGAACCAAAGATTATAAAGCCCGTTGATAGCTCGTGAACATAATTTCTCGTACAAACACGACTCACCTGCGCGGGCAGGGGGCGAGGTAACAAAACGAGACAAAGTCATACGAAATTACAAAGAACAGAGCAGGATGGAACTAAAGACATCAATGGGTTCCCGTGATTTATTAGAGATTCATAGTATTTATTAGAAATTAGTGGTTGAAATACACCACTAATTTTCGTATGAGGGGAAGTTGTATCATTGGTCAACTGGATTTATAGTCAATGTATTGAAATAACTCTTCCTTATTGCTTCGTGCAACCCGCCCTTGACTGTTTTTTCCTCAATGTCATTCTGAAAAATTCTCTACCATAAGTTAAATTTCTTCGAAATCCGTTCAGTAGTGCCAACGTGAATCGAATTCAAAGGGACACAGACAGACAAAGGAAGTAAGGTCTCAAGTGGCGACCACGAACTGGAAGATGCAGCGTAGGCCTCCCACTAGGTGGACCGATGGCCTGGTAAAAACCGCGGGGAGCCGACGGATGCAGGAGGCAAGCAGCCGCTCAAAGTGACGCTCTGTGGGGGAGGCCTATGTTCAGCAGTGGACGTCTTCAGGCCGTTGACGATGATGACGATGATAAATAAAATAAATAAATAAATAAATATGTGTGGACATTTCACACAGCGCCATCTAGCCCCAAACTAAGCATAGCTTGTACTATGGGAACCAGATAACTGTTGTAATACTTAGATACTTTTTGTTTGTAAATACATACATAGAATACAATATAACACCCAGACACAGAACAAACATCGATGTTCATCACACAAATGTTTGTCCCGAGTGGGAATCGAACCCACAACCTACAGATCAGAAGGCAGAGTTACTACCAACTGAGCTATCAGGCCAGGCCAGATGATGATAATATTCGAATAATTCGGTGTAATACCAGGCGTAGACCGTATTCTCGTTACTGTAGCACATCAGCTACGCTATAGTGTGCTACGCGGTGCAGCAGCGCGTAGCACACTATAGCGTAGCTCTATACTCGCCAGACGTAGGTGTACCTTATAATATGTGATGCCGTACCGTAACCAAAAGCTACTAATAGTATTGTAGGTATCATACTTATTTGTTGTGGTAAAACTAAGTAACGTGGTTTTTTTGGAATCAGTAAGTATTTGCTTATAGGAAGGAGGACAATCAAGAAGAAGTAAATTAAAAAACAATAGAAGCATGTCTCTAATACTTATTAAGGATGCGGACTTGGACAGTATTATAATTATTCCTTAGACACACAAATCAACATAACTAATTAAATTATGCGAAGTACTTCAAAAAGTATAGTATAGATACGTTCATTAAAAAGGGTACATTTGGCATTTATACAGGTTAAATCAATATACATCGCTGGCTTGATGTTACTTCCATCCAATACCCTTACAATGCAATGTATATCGAATTAGTGATTTAGCCTCGCTGAATATAGTCATGTGTACATAAAACATTGAAATCGACATCCCAAACAGTCCTCGCCAGTCACCACATGTTCAACATCACCCTAACTAATTAAAACTCGTCAATGATCGATTCAAGTTCTCAAGCAGTGCCATCTGTGAACAACCGAGATAGATCGATTGTCGACAGGCGTACGAATCGATTCGATACATCGAGTTTTTTAATCGATACCTTTACACGAGCGCACCGCAACGAATCCGGATACCGAACCATCAATTAGTGAATGCTCTCACAACATCGTGTTACGTTCCTTTTTCAAAAAAACGCAAGGCTTTGAAACAGATAGACAACAAAAAGAAATGGAATCGAGACCGCTTGGAGGTGCCAAATGAAATAAAAAAGTATTAATCCGGAAATCGTTACATCGTTCTGATTGCTACCGTTTGTTTGATTTGATTGCAGAAGAGATATGCGTCCTCTTTTGGCTTGTTTAATAAAACTCATGGCCTTTGTATACGTATGCTTATAACAAAGGACACCGACGTTAACTACAATAATTTAAATTTATTATTTTTAAATACGTTATCTAACTATAAAAAGTAAAAGTGCTAAAAATAGCCAATCATTGCCTATAAAATTTATGAGTTTTTAGTTTTTTATAGGTTAAAATAGGTTTCGAAAGGAAATGGATAACTTGAGAGCATCAGTCCTATTTCCTTTTTTTGGCGCCATCTAGCGTAGTTATTATAAACGTTGCAGAAGGCTAACTTCCAAGATATCGAGATCAAAAGAACAACATGCGCTGTTAGAAAATGTTTAGACGTTTTAAGTATCCGAATGCCTATGGAATACTCAACACTTACAATAGATGCCGCTGATACGAATGCATTCTTAGCGTTATAATCTCGGAAGAAACATAGGTGACGTAGGCTATAATGATTTAATGTAGGTAATGTCTGAAACAAGCTAATAGGTAGGTAGTAAAAGTTCAAAATGCACCTACTGCAAAATACTAAAAGTGTTCGTACCTACAAGAGTACCTATTAAAATACCAATAAATATACTCTACATTTACAATAGACCGCTACGACTGCCTTGGTATATACAGCAGTACGTATATACCTAACCTATTGAATTTATTACCTGGAACAAGATACATAATAGGGACGTTTTAGTTGGTAACAGAATATTAATGTGTTTAATTATCACTAAACAGAATAATAGCGATTATAGCGAGCTATGCTCGGTGTTTCCCTGCGAGATAAGCTCCGGAACGAGGAGATCCGCAGGAGAACTAAAGTGACCGATATAGCTCTTAGAGTTAGTAAGTTGAAGTGGCAATGGGCAGGCCACATCGCTCGTAGAACTGACAACCGATGGGGAGGAAAGGTTCTCGAGTGGCGACCACGAACCGGAAGACGCAGCGTAGGCCGGCCCCCCACTCGGTGGACCGACGACCTGGTGAAAGCCGCGGGGAGCCGATGGATGCAGCCGGGCGCTCGGGGTGGCATGCTCTGGGGGAGGCCTATGTTCAGCAGTGGACGTCTTCAGGCTGTTAATGATGATGAAACAGAATAATAATTATTTTAATATAGGTAAGTACTTATTATTAGGTACCTATATACCGTAGCAAGCAAATAAATTATTTTGGCAAACTTAGTCTATGATTGTACCGTAGAAGAAAAAACAAAAATTCCGTCACATTACATTTGGAGGGAAAATTTCCTGCCATAATATTTTTCGCCGAGACCCAAACGCATCGATGGGTAGGAGCTAATTGGATTCCAGTTACAATAAACGCGTCAGCCAACGATCTGCGGCGATAAAAAACCCACCCCTCGTTTTCGAACGTGAAAGAAAATGGGGAAAGCGGATAAAATAACAACAAAATATTTCGGCTGGATTCGATATTGCCAAGTTTTCTCAATGCCTCGTTTGTGGCCAAAGAGGTAGGTATATGTACCTACGTGTATACATAGAAGTCTTTGTTTGTGGCTTGTAATATTTTATTTATAGTTCAATTTTGTGCAAAGAACTTTACTTATAAGTGCATCTTATTACCTTACTGGTAGTACTTTTCTATAAAGTTCGTCTAGATAGGTACCACCGCTTTACCAGTTATTCTGCCGCCAAGTAGTAGTGTGCAAGCACTACTGTGTTCAGGTTTGAAGGGCATTGTAGCTAGTGAAATTACCGGGCGAATGTGACTTTGTGACCGGATTTCACAGTCTAGTAATCTGATTACTAGACTGTGTGATGTCTCAGGATGACGTGCGCAGTGCAGTGTCACGCGAATCTTTAAAATTTTACAGTTCCGAGTGACACTGCAACTGTTATGGGCCGCCGGTATGATGTCATGTGTGTTATAGGTACCACTTACTATGTATATATCGCCCTATATAGGGCAAATTCTGTGAGTATGTATACTTTACGGCCTTATATCTCGACAACGTCTTGACCGATTTTTCTCATATTCACAAAATAATTCATAAAAAACTATTTCTGTCCATCCAAAGGTTGTCTGGAAGAGATCCCACTAAGCGATATGACCGCCCATTGTAGGTACTGTTGCACCTTTGGTCGAATATTTCTTATAGTTATGTATATTTGTGTGTATTTTGGTGTGCAATAAAGCATTCTTCTATTTTATTCTATCAAAAGCAAAAAAAAACAAAGATTAAGGTTTCAAGTTTAAAAGTAAAGCCCATCTAAGAAGCCCATAATTATTACGTCTTATTCATACTTAGTCAATTGTTTTTTTTTTCTGTGGCAATTATTTAAACGTAAACAAAAAACTAGATAAAAACTATCATCGCAAGCAATAGAGCCTGTCCATACTCCATTCACAGTTTGCACTACACCCTTCCTCATTCAATTTTACAATTTACGCTAGTTGCATTAAAGTTTATTTTGTTTTAGCATGATTCGAGGCTTTCTTGGGTTTCAAGAGTTTCCACGTAGAAGAAAATAGTCGTAACTGACGATCCTTTCGTGAAACTTACAACATTTTTAAGAATAAGCGATATTAAAATGAAGGGTTATAGGTATTATAATTATTTTGAGTGAGAGTCAAAGTCAAGGGTAGGTAAAATTAGTTCTAGTTCTGCATTTAGATTTAGGTAATTGGCAAAATGGTCTAAGTACTACAGAATAGATATATACAAGGTGAGTTTGAATTGGTATGTTCTTTCGTAGGGGGGGGGGGGGGGGACTGGTATCATGATAGCCCACAAGTTGTAAGAGCCTTACTTAAACTGCACACTGAGAAAAATGACTTCGGTACTTCATTAAATGTTAACATGAAGAATAATATTTTATCCCGACGCCTATAATATTATCATGTGCATGATGAAATATAAGTCAGTCAAATCAATTTACAGTTCATCACTACTAGTTTAAGGGATTTTAATGATTGGTTATCATTATTGTTTATCATTTAAAACTTAAGTTACATAATATTGAATTGTCGGTTCTAACTTGGTGTTTTATCAAGAAGATCACGACAATTTGAAAGTTTGTCCTGATAGAGATGTAAGCACGACAATTTATAAATAAAATACCTTGCATGAATCCGTAAGTTAATAGAAAATATCATATTTCATGATAAACTATCGTGACAGTGTGATTTCATGATAAACTTTCGTGACAGGCACAATAGAATACATTTTAACGGATATTTACGGGAAAAGGAATGTGTTAAGTGCATAATAGTCATTATCAACAGCATGAAGTCGTCCACTGCTGAACATAGGCCTCCCCACGTCACTTTGAGTGGCTGCTTGCTTCGTGCATTCACCGACTCCCCAGGGTTTTAACCAGATCGCCGGTCCACCTAGCAGGGGCCGGCCTACGCTGAGTCTTCCGGTTCGTGGTCGCCACTCGAGAACCTTTCTTCCCCATCAGCTGTCAGTTTTACCTGCCCATTGCCATTTCAACTTGCTAATTCTAAGGGCTATTTTAGTAATATAGAACAATATCGAAGTATTTACTTGAGGCTGTGTAAACTAGATGGCGTTAGTAGAAAAGTTAGCACGCGGTGGTGTTTTGTTCGTAGCAATTAAGTAGGTTTTGTTAAATACACAGTTTTATTTGAGTTTTCGGTATCTTGGAATCCACAGCTATCATTACGATACCAACAAACTATTATTGATGGTAATTGCATCATATGAGTTTACGATGAGTAAAATATGAGGAAGCTCGTTAAACCATCATGACCGTAATGAAAAATACTTTTAAGTTTCCTTTAACGTTATTAGGAAATATCTTCATACTATTGTGATGTACGGTTACGAATAGGACCACCCCATCTCTTCCCGTGGGTGCCGTAGAAGGCGGCTAAGGGAATATCCAGGGAATGGGTCGCAGCGTTCCCCTCGGTCTTGGTGGCAATCAATCTTCACCTACTGCGATCACCAAGCCGCCTGCCAAGCGTGGTGATTATGGCAAACCCCCCCCCCCCCCCTAATGACAAGCACAAATAAAAACGGCCCCCAGTCCCCGGCAGCTCTGCTATCCCGTGGCTACGGTAGCGGCCACGGTAACGGCAGGGCAAGGGGTGCGAAGAATCCCCGGCAGACGCCCGGCTACCAACCCCAACGACGACCCCTGGCCCTGGCAACACATAACGTGCGCACACTGAAGGCTGACGAAAGGATGGTCGAGCTAGAGGCGGAGATGGGTAAGTTACGCTGGGATGTAATGGGATTGTCTGAAGTCCGAAGACAGGGACAGGACACGATAATCCTAAATTCCGGTAACTTATTCTTCTACCGGGAGGGAGACCAACTCTCCCAAGGAGGTGTCGGGTTTCTCGTCCGCAAGTCTCTCGTCAACAACGTGGTCAAAGTCGACAGTGTGTCGGCCAGGGTAGCGTACCTGGTACTCCGAATAACCAAACGGTATTCGTTGAAGGTTATACAGGTATACGCGCCGACGTCGGCACACTCAGACGATGAAGTAGAAGCTATGTATGAGGACATATCCGAAGCCATGCATACTTCCGAAACATACTTCACCGTTGTGATGGGAGACTTCAATGCGAAGTTGGGCACAAGGAATAGCGATGAGCTGAGAGTGGGGCCATTTGGATACGGGCAGCGGAACCCTCGAGGACAGAGGCTGGCTGACTTCATGGAGAAGGAGGAACTCTTTATGATGAACTCCTTCTACGAGAAGCGGCCATCCAGGAAGTGGACGTGGATAAGTCCCGACGGTTCCACTAAAAATGAGATAGACTTCATCATGACGACCAAGAAGCACATATTCGATGATGTCTCTGTGATCAGCAAGGTGAAAACCGGTAGCGATCACCGTATTGTTAGAGGCACATTGAATATCAATGTTAAGCTCGAAAGGTCACGTCTGGTGAAGTCTACGCTCCGTCCAAATCCTGTCCAAATCCAAAACCCCGAAGGCTTTCAGCTGGAACTCCAAAATCGCTTCCAGTGCCTAGCCGACTGTAACACAGTGGACGAGCTAAACGACGGGTTGGTGGAAACTGTCCAAGCTGTTGGATCGAAATTCTTTAAGACCCAACGCCGAAAGAAGACTCAAAAGCTCTCAGAAAAAACTCTTGAGCTAATGGCCGACCGGAGCGAAATGAAGCTGCAGTCTTCAGTTGATATGTCAGCCTACGGTGAACTCAATAGACGAATCTGGAGTTCCTTGCGACACGACTTGCGTGCTCTTAGTACTTCACGTATTGAGGCCGCAATTGAGCGGAACCAAGGCTCTAAAGTGTTCGCAAAGGATTCGTCTATTGGGCAACACCAAATGACAAAACTGAAGACCGAAAATGGTAGCATCATTTCATCCAAGCCTGAGATTCTGAGAGAGATCGAGAACTTCTATGGACAGTTATACACCTCGACACGTAAGCCCGCTACTAACACAGCTCAGGACATCAGAGCCAAGTTAGTCCGACACTATACCGAAGATATCCCGGACGTCAGCCTGTACGAGATTAGAATGGCCCTCAAACAGCTTAAAAACAACAAGGCACCAGGTGAAGATGGAATTACGACTGAACTTCTGAGAGCGGGTGGTAGACCGGTACTTTTAGTCCTCCAGAAGTTATTTAATTCTGTCATCCTTGAAGGTACAACGCCAGAGGCATGGCACAAGAGCGTGGTGGTGCTCTTCTTCAAAAAAGGCGATAACACCTTATTGAAGAACTATAGGCCCATCTCGCTCTTGAGTCATGTGTATAAGCTGTTTTCGAGAGTCATTACGAATCGTCTCGCACGCAGGTTTGATGAATTCCAGCCTCCCGAACAAGCCGGTTTCCGAAAAGGCTTTAGCACCATAGACCACATCCATACGCTGCGCCAGATTATACAGAAGACCGAAGAGTATAATCGGCCGTTATGCCTAGCGTTTGTGGACTATGAGAAAGCCTTCGATTCAATCGAGACTTGGGCGGTGCTGCAGTCCTTGCAGCGATGCCAAATTGACTATAGGTATATCGAAGTTTTGAAGTGTTTGTACAGTAAGGCCACTATGTCAGTCCGACTACAGGACCAGAGTACGGAACAAATTCCATTGCAAAGAGGCGTGAGACAGGGAGACGTTATTTCTCCGAAACTGTTCACAAACGCATTGGAGGATGTTTTCAAGCTCTTGGAGTGGAAAAGATCTGGCATCAACATAAATGGCGAGTACATCACTAACCTTCGTTTTGCCGATGATATAGTCATAATGGCGGAATCGCTCGAGGACCTTAGCACCATGCTCAACGACCTCAGTAGAGTCTCCCAGCAGGTTGGTCTTAAGATGAATATGGACAAGACAAAGATCATGTCTAATGCTCATGTTCCACCTATACCGGTAATTGTTGGGAACGATACTCTCGAAGTTGTCGACAAGTATGTCTACCTAGGACAGATTGTCCAGTTAGGTAGGTCCAACTTCGACAAAGAGGTGGCGCGAAGAATCCAACTCGGCTGGGCAGCGTTCGGGAAGCTTCGTCCTATCTTTTCGTCCAAAATACCGCAGAGCCTGAAAACGAAAGTTTTCAATCAGTGTGTGTTGCCAGTGATGACTTATGGAACTGAGACATGGTCTCTTACTGTTGGCCTCATTAGTAAGCTCAAAGTCGCGCAGCGAGCTATGGAGCGAGCTATGCTCGGTGTTTCCCTGCGAGATAAGCTCCGGAACGAGGAGATCCGCAGGAGAACTAAAGTGACCGATATAGCTCTTAGAGTTAGTAAGTTGAAGTGGCAATGGGCAGGCCACATCGCTCGTAGAACTGACAACCGATGGGGAAGAAAGGTTCTCGAGTGGCGACCACGAACCGGAAGACGCAGCGTGGGCCGGCCCCCCACTCGGTGGACCGACGACCTGGTGAAAGCCGCGGGGAGCCGATGGATGCAGGAGGCGAGCAGCCGCTCAAGGTGGCGTGCTCTGGGGGAGGCCTATGTTCAGCAGTGGACGTCTTCAGGCTGTTAATGATGATGATGATTGTGATGTACAGACTAATTTAACATCGAAATAAAGACTCCGTACGATTACTTCTACAATTTCTATCATTCCCATCATGATGTCTCGTCATTACCGTTTGAAGTGTTCAAAGAGTTCGTCATGATAATTTGTCATGACGCGTAACGATAAAACATGAGTATACAGCACTTAGCAATATCGTGCTGTTTTCTGATGTTTAATGGTGACGTCTGTTCATGATAGTTTTTTATGATTTACATACAAATTGTTAGTAAGAACTCTTGGTCCCTTTTTGTCGGGAATACGGATAAAAGTGCCGGAATTCCTTTAAAATTGTTCGTAATTCATGAAAGTATTTTTCTCAGTGCATGTTTCCAAACCTCCATACTAAAAAATAAATCCACTCACAAAATTGCACGCGCGATCGCTACGAGAATTAACAAGATACTAAAATAAATAAACAAATTCATTTCTAACCACAGGTCGTCAAACTCATTTAAGTGCATTCGATCATGGACGAAGTTCAACCACCCAGCTACGCTAGGGCTATCTTCGAACGTAAACTTTACATGGCATTTCTTCAATGAAAAACTATTAATTTAGAAAAGTCGTAGAAGAAACATTGTCTACCTTGGGGAGTAAATTTAACCGCTTGCGGGATAATATACCAATTCTAACTCAAATAATAATACAGTACGTGCTAGTACTCTGAGCTCTGAGGTTGTAAAGGTAGGTATGTACCTACCTTTACATGTGTAGTACCTACTTTGCTTCAGTTTCGCGTTATATTTCATATAACACTAATATTATAAAAGCGAAAGTTTGTATGTAAGTGTGTTGGTTCTCTCATGAAAACACAATGGCGGATTTGTATGAAATTTGGCGTAGAGATAGCTTATCCAGGCCCCACACAGCTATACCTACACGCAGGGAAAGTACTTTAAATATTGTAGATAAGAAATTTTAGTGAAAGAAGACTTTATTTTGATCTTAAAAATGATTTTATATAATTGTTTACACCACCGACCTCTTATCTCTCCAGTAATTGTTTCCATCCAAAGGTTGACTGGAAGAGATCGCTATTAGCGATAAGTCCGCCGATTGTACTATAGATTAAGCTGTTTATTTCTGTATCTTTTTTTTTTATTTTCATGCTTGGTGTACAATAAAGAATTTTTGTATTTGTATTTGTATTTGAACTGCGTTCAAAGCTTAGGTTCAATGTTTTTTTTTTGATACCGAATTGCCAAATCGTATATGGCCAATATATCGTATATATATCCAAATGTATAGGTAATAAAACCAGGTGTACCTACCTACCTATTTTCTGATAACGATCGAAAGGGTACCTAATTAGGGCAATTATATTTTTCTAAATAACGTAGCGTTCATGATTAAAACTATTTTTAAACTGAAACTGAAAATTAGAGGTTTTCTTATGCAAGTGACATTTTTCCTCTCAGTGACCTTAACTTTTCAATCATTTATCCGTCTATCTCTAGATTCCACAAATCAATTACTTTTTTACAACGTCCATTTATAACCAAATACTTATTTATCTTGAAATAAATGTGAATGGAACCAATTAACGATCTAAGACAACTTAATCGCAAACAGAATGGCTGCTCGTTCACACGCCTAGCGCCAAAGTCGGGAATAAAAACCTAAATTTTCACATTCCACTTTTCCTAAGCATGATTTACTTATATGGTGATAATAGTTATATTTTTTAAATAATTTGAAACTATTCTAAGCTTTGTAAAGTTAATTTTTATTTTATTCTGTGATAATGTTTGAATTATTTAGGCAGCAATTCAAATCGCAATGGCGGCAATATTTAGCAGCGTCTTTGGGTAAGCATCAGTTACCATTTTGTAAACAGATTTAAATTTTTAATTTGCGCGTTTAAAAACAGAACGAACGTTTGAAACCATGTAATGCTTTGTTAAGTACCAAGGACATTAGCTGAGCGACGGTGGCCGAGCGGTAGCATGTGCGTTTCGCAATCTTACGGCACCGGGTTCGATCCTCGGCCCTGCACCTATGACTACTTATAAAGTAAGTCATGTGCAGTTTGTGATGCCATCGCTCCGTGCCTCGGAGAGCACGTTAAGCTGTCGGTCCCGGTTGTCATAAGAACATCTATGACAATCGTTACGGGTAGTCAGACGCCTGATAGAATCTGACGCCTGATCTAATCATCCCTGTTACTGCGTTCCTTATGGGTTGCGAGGCCAGATGGCAGACGCTCTCGTGTAATTCAGGTAGCTCGCCGCTACAGGTTAGATTGGGAGCCGACCCCAAGACAAACGGGCAAAGGCAAAGAGGATGAATAAACATTAGTTTCGGCTGGTGTGTACCTGTAAAACCGATCATGCAGTGCCTAAGACCGGATAGACTGACTTGCATCTGACATGAATGTTATAAGGTTCCCACAGCCTGCTACAAGGAACCCTTATTGTATAAGTTCGTCACATGTCTGTCTGTCTGTCCGTCTGAATCGTTTTCTAAATTTATAAACGTAGTTATGCATGAAATTTTGCACGAAGATAGCATAAAATTAAATATGGTAGAAATCTCAAAGTTCAAAAAATAAAAATAATACTTATTTTGTATTAGGTAAGTATAGGGGTAGCTCTCATACATGGAAATAGTGGATATTTTTAAATATAATAATAAATTATAAATACAGCGCAGCGTAGGCCACCGTCATTAAAATTACAATAATATATCGTTGTATCTATACTATTTTAATATGCTGCTGCATTTACCATGATCAATAGAATGTTCAATAAATTCTTGGTGATTAATGCATAACCAGCAGACAGGATAAATAATATCGTTGTACAATATCCGTGGTTTATAAATATTCAATAGTCTTGTTGTATTTATTTTAATATTAACTTGTGATACCATAAAGGAACTATTAGGTCGATATTAAATAAAACATATAGGTAGGTCTCTAATTAAAACAATACGTATTACACTTTTGTATCTTTTGGTATTTTTAATGTTAAACAATAGGCGCCCGTGGTTTCACTTCCGGGAACATTTAATTTTCCGGAATAAAATATATCCTATATCGACCCCGGTAATATAAACACCAAGTGTGAAAAATTTGATCCAAATCGGTTCTGCTGTTTTAGCGTTAAAACCAAACAAACAAACAAACTTTTCAATTTTAATTATGTTAAGTAGGTACCTAGAGCCTGTGTAAAAAAGTAAGATCGTAGCGTTGGCTAATCATCTTTTTTTGAACGACATAATTAACCTGGTCTAGACCAGGAAATCTTGTCTTCGCTGTTAGAGTGAGACACACTCAGGTGCTACCATAGTCTTGTCACGGTCTCTCACAAGAGAAGTGTCGAGAAAATTTTGTCGTGGTGCGCATGCTAGCTGGGTTGAACTGACATAAGCCAAATCTTGGGACGTGACTCCCAAAGTTAACACTTAACACATAGCCAGATGGAGTGGACATTTAAGACATGAAATGTCAATTCACGCATAAAACACCACGCCCATTCTCTTTTTGCACGTAAACTCTAGAAATTTTATTTATGATCTCATATGTACAGCAAGCTACGGCAGCCTCTGCACGGGAATGTCGATGGGATGGACTTCCCCGGTGCTCCCCTTACTGAGAGGCCCGAACTCCCCACTATCCTTCGCGCCCACTCTCCAGCAAGAGTCGTGGATCGGCTCTCTGCTTGTGCTTGGAGGACTATTTGGTAAGAATTTAAAATAACCATTAAAGAAAGAAAGACAGTTGTTCAGGCCATCACACAACATTACATTACAATAGAGGAGACATATTAAGTACAGTTATTATTATAAGTAAATACTTAATAGAGAAAAATAATAATGTAAATAAACGTAACGTTGTGTTGAAGGTCCAGGGGGTATAGCAAAGATCGACAAATGATAACTCTAAACATATGGGAATGACATTGACATTGCGGAAAACTTTTCCGCAGGTACCTAATAGCCATGGCTAAATGTCATTCCTATACATTTTAAGTTATCGTTTGGCGTTAACGCTAATGGAAAGAGATCTTTGCTAGACCCCCTGACTCATCTACACACAACTACAGTTATGTGGTAGAACTTTTCTGCAAAATTTGTCTATAGGAAGGTCCGCTTTGCTCGTTATTCTGCCGCCAAGCAAAAGTGTGCAAGTACTGTGTTCCGGTTTAAAGGGTATTGTAGCTAGTGAAATTACTGGGCAAATGAGACTTTGTGATCAGAGTCTAGTAATTTTATTATTAGACTGGGTGATGTATCAGGATGACGTGCGCAGTGCAGTGTCAGTCACGCGAAACTTCATACTTTTGAGTTCCGAGTGATACTGCAATCTGTTATGGGCAGCCGTGACGCTTAACATCAGGCGAACCACTAGCCCGTCACGTCATTGCTACACTACCCACTACAAAAACCATTTGGACAGTATACTAGCCTCAAATCCGCAATGACCTGTAAAGACAGTCCAAATGCTTCAGCCATACCGGTATAGGTAGCGTACCCATCATGCTGGCAGTATTGCCACGTTGAATTGCAATGTTGATTCGTTGTGACAAAAATTCATGGAGTTGTTTAAAATGTCCTACACTTTACAAGACAATTCAAGGCTTCCTCAAGTCCATGACACAATGGCCTCGCGAAGGTCAAGCTTGATTAATTAAAAACAGATGAATGGGCGGAATTCTTTATTTTTAATCACGAACGCCAATAGATGCTGTTAATTGCAGTTTTTTGTAGTAATTGTAATAAGTTATTGCTTAGTTCAGCGAAATTAAATTGTCTCTGAAAAGACGACACTGAAAATCCATTCGGTATTTGATGGATGCATTTTAGTTTGACAGTTGATTTAACTCTTCATTCAGTATGCCCTGAACCCTGTGGGTCACATTCAACCTTTTAATAAAGTACTTAGGTACCTACTTAAATCCATGCATTTAGTTGTACACAATAATAATTTTGAAGGCTTTGTCAAAGTCTTTTTGAAATACTAAAAATATAGCAGTCTTTTACATTTACGTCTATTTGACAAGGACAGCAACAGTTTTAGAAGTTTTAGATCTGTCAACTAAAGCCTTAAAATTGGGCCTAACCTTGTTATGTTTATGATTTCTAGTGGTGTTTAGGGCAAAGTTAAATATGACGGACCCCTATAAGTATATAGATATATGTAAAAGATTCTCGCTAAAAATATGATAGTACATCATCATCATCAGCAGCAGCCTTCCAGTCTATCAGACTATTTAAGCAGTGTGTTGATAGAACAGCCCTTAAAATAAACATATGTTCAAAAAAGTGGTTTATTTTAGGGGCTATACACCACCTCTTTGAGTTCGCAAGATCATAAAAAACATTAGAGCTCGTTTCCGCCGACCTAAATACATTTATACTAATTGTATACATCTTAACAACAAAAAACAGCAATTTTTAGTTTCTATAATTCTTCACTGTTATAGAGACAATAAGAAAAGTGTTATTGGACACATTCTTAGATAATAAGGTTTATAGAAGTTTAGGTTAAATTTAAATTACTTATTAGCCAAAATAATGGCTAGATTGTAATTCTAGTAGAGTACTCTAGGAAATGGAAAAAAAATAATTCTTCACTGTATTTAAGTGATGTAGTTTTCTGTCTTCTTACTGAGCGATGTGGGCTCTAAACCCCTTAAAATTAAATTTAAAAGTATATATTAAACTGTTCAATTTTTTTTTGTGTCTATTTTATTACCTAAATGGCTTTGTCCTGAGTTTTCACTTTCTGCCTTCTCGAACACAACTTACACCACTTTTCTTCTCCACTTGTCTACACGATTGTGTAGAGTATAATAAAATTGGTCAGCCATTTGTCAGAATATTTAAGCCGCTCAAAGGCTTCTTTCTGACTTGACTTCTATTTTTGACTTTTGACTGACACACAACGTATAATTCAAACCACTAGACGCACACTAGACGTATATGTAGGTATGTATATAATATTAGTCGGTAGGTATCTATATTAGTCCTAAAGATTTTTGGAGCCACTGGGGAATGCTACCATAGCTCAGTTGGGAGAGCTAGCCAAACTCCTGTTTTTTTCCTATTCCTAGAATGCCTTGTTAGACACTATTTATCTTACAATCCAGCCATCTATTTGACTAATAAGTAATTTGAATTTAACCTAAATTTCTACAATCAAATTATCTAAGAATGTCTACAATAACACGTTTCTTATTGTCTCTATTAAGGCGAAGACGCTTTGTTCTTGTGTTCTTTTTAGGTGGCACTTACACTGCACTACACTAATATTTAATACACTATAACACTACACTAACTCAAATGGGTTTGTTCTTTTCAATCTTCTTACTATATCCATGTGATCGAGCAGTTGGATTGCCTCGACGTTCAAACACAAAGAAACACAAACACACACAAACACAACAGACACAAAGACAGAAAGAAACACAGAAGACAGAAAACAACCACATCATACACACACACGCATACACACACACACCCCCACACACACACACTGTTGATGACAGAAAGTCATCATTACAGACTTCACCATCACGACTTTGACGAACTCCTGTGACAACAAAATCCAGTGGGTTGGAATGGAAGGCCTTTTTTAAATGAATCCTTTTCGTGATAGGTACCTACAGATATACTTATATACCTAACACGTATATAGGTACCTATATATACCTAGGTTGTAGGTGTTACGTAATGCATAAACATAGCAATAAGTTATGCAGTTGGGCTACAATATTATTATTTATTACTCAGGGCCGGATTATATTAACTGATCGTTTAACTATTAGATCTACAATTTACGCCTACGTGATGTAACATAGCAACTACTAGGCTCGGTTGCACCATAACTTAGGTTAATGTTAATGCCATGGTTAAAATTAACTGTATCGTTAACCCATGCGTAAACCTTAACCAAGAAGTTTAACCAGCATGTGTTGCAATGCTTCTCATTCTTCAGCTTTGATGTTAATAATAGTAGGTGTGTACAAGTCGGTACCATAACCTTAATTACTATTTGAGTTACCGTTCATTATAAGGCGTTTTGATAATAGTACCAATAAAAAAAAAAGTAGTAATATGTAGTATTTCTGTAGCTGTTCCTGTACCAGTATGATGTTTTAATCATCTTAATTTCATGAGTTTTGATGTAACAAATATTTATAAATAAATTAAACCGAATTGAGACACCCCTATTTTTGAAAGGTAGCAAATGTTTACCTGCTGTTTTAACTATTACCAGAATAGATATATCTATTACGTTGATTTTAGTTTAGTGCAAAGCTGAAAGCAAAATTGAAAGGTTGGTTGTACTGTAGGTAATAGATGGTACAACCTAGAGATAGTTAGTTTTTCCTACTATCTTAACTACAATCAGTCTTTTGTTTTTATTACCATAAAATATAGATTACGATGTTATGTCGGGGCCAACATAGCAATACCAACACACCTTTTCATCTACCCCCAGGTCCATTTATAACCGTTCCCCTCTCAAAGTACGTCGGGCGCCGCTGGCTCATCCTCGGGTCTAACATCCCCCTGCTCCTGGGCTGGCTTCTAGCCGGGGTGGCGACCAACCTGCCCACATTATACGCGGCCAGGATCCTGTGGGGATGTGCCACGGCTATGCAGTTCGCTACTGTGCCTATCTATATAGGGGAAATTGCTCAGGTACGTTTAGAACTTGTAATTTCTTGCAAAGCACTTCTTTCTAGGTTGTGTAGGTAGATTGTGCAATGGCTTACGCCAGGTTGACTAAAAATCTCAGGTTTTTCACTTAAGGGAGAAGCTTACATTTGGTTTGACCACCGTCTCACTCTCCCACTGGATTCAAGGGCGGATCCAGGATTTCATTTTGGGGGGGGGCCATTCTGACAAGATTCGGAGCTAGGGTTGGGATGATATGTGGATATGTAAGAGTGCAAGTCTACTGTCTGCGTCTGTAGAGTCAGTGGTGAATTTATATATTTTTATGGTAGGCTATGAAAATTTGCCGCCCTTGCCTCTACATCAGTTCCTAGGCTATTTACAATCCTAAAATGTGCTCGAAATTGCATAAGGAATCGATTTTGGGTATATTTGCGAGCTAATCGAAGCTTGCTTGGTCCCGTGTGGTCCCGGTTACGAATAGGACCACCCCATCTCTTCCCGTGGGTGCCGTAGAAGGCGGCTAAGGGAATATCCAGGGAATGGGTCGCAGCGTTCCCCTCGGTCTTGGTGGCAATCAATCTTCACCTACTGCGATCACCAAGCCGCCTGCCAAGCGTGGTGATTATGGCAAACCCCCCCCCCTAATGACAAGCACAAATAAAAACGGCCCCCAGTCCCCGGCAGCTCTGCTATCCCGTGGCTACGGTAGCGGCCACGGTAACGGCAGGGCAAGGGGTGCGAAGAATCCCCGGCAGACGCCCGGCTACCAACCCCAACGACGACCCCTGGCCCTGGCAACACATAACGTGCGCACACTGAAGGCTGACGAAAGGATGGTCGAGCTAGAGGCGGAGATGGGTAAGTTACGCTGGGATGTAATGGGATTGTCAGAAGTCCGAAGACAGGGACAGGACACGATAATCCTAAATTCCGGTAACTTATTCTTCTACCGGGAGGGAGACCAACTCTCCCAAGGGGGTGTAGGGTTTCTCGTCCGCAAGTCTCTCGTCAACAACGTGGTCAAAGTCGACAGTGTGTCGGCCAGGGTAGCGTACCTGGTACTCCGAATAACCAAACGGTATTCGTTGAAGGTTATACAGGTATACGCGCCGACATCGGCACACTCAGACGATGAAGTAGAAGCTATGTATGAGGACATATCCGAAGCCATGCATACTTCCGAAACATACTTCACCGTTGTGATGGGAGACTTCAATGCGAAGTTGGGCACAAGGAATAGCGATGAGCTGAGAGTGGGGCCATTTGGATACGGGCAGCGGAACCCTCGAGGACAGAGGCTGGCTAACTTCATGGAGAAGGAGGGACTCTTTATGATGAACTCCTTCTACGAGAAGCGGCCATCCAGGAAGTGGACGTGGATAAGTCCCGACGGTTCCACTAAAAATGAGATAGACTTCATCATGACGACCAAGAAGCACATATTCGATGATGTCTCTGTGATCAGCAAGGTGAAAACCGGTAGCGATCACCGTATTGTTAGAGGCACATTGAATATCAATGTTAAGCTCGAAAGGTCACGTCTGGTGAAGTCTACGCTCCGTCCAAATCCTGTCCAAATCCAAAACCCCGAAGGCTTTCAGCTGGAACTCCAAAATCGCTTCCAGTGCCTAGCCGACTGTAACACAGTGGACGAGCTAAACGACGGGTTGGTGGAAACTGTCCAAGCTGTTGGATCGAAATTCTTTAAGACCCAACGCCGAAAGAAGACTCAAAAGCTCTCAGAAAAAACTCTTGAGCTAATGGCCGACCGGAGCGAAATGAAGCTGCAGTCTTCAGTTGATATGTCAGCCTACGGTGAACTCAATAGACGAATCTGGAGTTCCTTGCGACACGACTTGCGTGCTCTTAGTACTTCACGTATTGAGGCCGCAATTGAGCGGAACCAAGGCTCTAAAGTGTTCGCAAAGGATTCGTCTATTGGGCAACACCAAATGACAAAACTGAAGACCGAAAATGGTAGCGTCATTTCATCCAAGCCTGAGATTCTGAGAGAGATCGAGAACTTCTATGGACAGTTATACACCTCGACACGTAAGCCCGCTACTAACACAGCTCAGGACATCAGAGCCAAGTTAGTCCGACACTATACCGAAGATATCCCGGACGTCAGCCTGTACGAGATTAGAATGGCCCTCAAACAGCTTAAAAACAACAAGGCACCAGGTGAAGATGGAATTACGACCGAACTTCTGAGAGCGGGTGGTAGACCGGTACTTTTAGTCCTCCAGAAGTTATTTAATTCTGTCATCCTTGAAGGTATAACGCCAGAGGCATGGCACAAGAGCGTGGTGGTGCTCTTCTTCAAAAAAGGCGATAACACCTTATTGAAGAACTATAGGCCCATCTCGCTCTTGAGTCATGTGTATAAGCTGTTTTCGAGAGTCATTACGAATCGTCTCGCACGCAGGTTTGATGAATTCCAGCCTCCCGAACAAGCCGGTTTCCGAAAAGGCTTTAGCACCATAGACCACATCCATACGCTGCGCCAGATTATACAGAAGACCGAAGAGTATAATCGGCCGTTATGCCTAGCGTTTGTGGACTATGAGAAAGCCTTCGATTCAATCGAGACTTGGGCGGTGCTGCAGTCCTTGCAGCGATGCCAAATTGACTATAGGTATATCGAAGTTTTGAAGTGTTTGTACAGTAAGGCCACTATGTCAGTCCGACTACAGGACCAGAGTACGGAACAAATTCCATTGCAAAGAGGCGTGAGACAGGGAGACGTTATTTCTCCGAAACTGTTCACAAACGCATTGGAGGATGTTTTCAAGCTCTTGGAGTGGAAAAGATCTGGCATCAACATAAATGGCGAGTACATCACTAACCTTCGTTTTGCCGATGATATAGTCATAATGGTGGAATCGCTCGAGGACCTTAGCACCATGCTCAACGACCTCAGTAGAGTCTCCCAGCAGGTTGGTCTTAAGATGAATATGGACAAGACAAAGATCATGTCTAATGCTCATGTTCCACCTATACCGGTAATTGTTGGGAACGATACTCTCGAAGTTGTCGACAAGTATGTCTACCTAGGACAGATTGTCCAATTAGGTAGGTCCAACTTCGACAAAGAGGTGGCGCGAAGAATCCAACTCGGCTGGGCAGCGTTCGGGAAGCTTCGTCCTATCTTTTCGTCCAAAATACCGCAGAGCCTGAAAACGAAAGTTTTCAATCAGTGTGTGTTGCCAGTGATGACTTATGGAACTGAGACATGGTCTCTTACTGTTGGCCTCATTAGTAAGCTCAAAGTCGCGCAGCGAGCTATGGAGCGAGCTATGCTCGGTGTTTCCCTGCGAGATAAGCTCCGGAACGAGGAGATCCGCAGGAGAACTAAAGTGACCGATATAGCTCTTAGAGTTAGTAAGTTGAAGTGGCAATGGGCAGGCCACATCGCTCGTAGAACTGACAACCGATGGGGAAGAAAGGTTCTCGAGTGGCGACCACGAACCGGAAGACGCAGCGTAGGCCGGCCCCCCACTCGGTGGACCGACGACCTGGTGAAAGCCGCGGGGAGCCGATGGATGCAGGAGGCGAGCAGCCGCTCAAGGTGGCGTGCTCTGGGGGAGGCCTATGTTCAGCAGTGGACGTCTTCAGGCTGTTGATGATGATGATGAATCGAAGCTTATCGGAAAGCTCGGCAAACGACGGCGCGAGCGCAGTGAGCGCGAAAAATCAGTGCGATGGGCTGTAAAATCGAACGTTACTGGAACACGAGGGGCATTCTAGTAAGAAAAGCGCGAGCAAAGCGAGCGCGAAAATAACCTACAGTATGCTTGAAATTGCACAAGAAATCGTTTTTGGGTATATTTGCGAGCCATAATCAATGCTCATCAGAAGAATAGATCAAGCTCGGAAAACGATGGCGCGAGCGCAGCGAGCGCGAAAAATCAGCGCGATCGACTGTAAAAACGGACGTCAATGTATCATGAGGTGCATATTAGTAAGAAGAGAGCGAGAAAAGCGAGCGAGAGTAAGTGTAAACAGCGGCACAGCCGCGGCGATGTGACAGCAGTATGTAGCGTGTGTTTAGTATGGTTTAGCAAGTGTACCTAATGGGCATTATTTTGACTTTACACAAAAACATCAAAACAAACGAGCAAATCTAGGACGAACATTATCTTTGACACATCGATTTATAAAAATTCAATAAGGATCTATAGCAGACTAGCAGTTAATTCCACTGTAATACAATGGTTAATTTCTATAATTCTATACCCACTAATTTGAAATTTTTGTCGCTGCACCTCGAATGTGTGGTGTTTTGAAACTTGACAACTACTATTAATACTATCAGAAAATTATAAAATTATTTCAGATCTTTTACACAAACCACCCAGTTTGTAGCCCCCAACCAACCGACGTCTGCCATGATGATAACACAACAACGTCTATGTAAAAAATATTTTCTTCTTTTAGGACCACAATCGAGGAGCCCTAAGCGCATTTTTCCTCCTGTTCATAAACATTGGGTTCCTGCTAGCGTATGCTATAGGCCCATACACGACGTACTGGGGCCTCACAGGAACGGGTGGTATCCTCTCGCTGCTCTATGTGCCTTTTGCTTGGAGCCTGCCAGAGACGCCTTTCTTCCTGGTTTATAAAGGTGAGGAAGGTTGGGAAGAGAGTTGTTGACGTAATGTCCATCGTTTTCGTAAGGCGAATTAAGGTTCTTGAATGGTACTCGGTAAGCTAACAAGTTTAGTATTAAGCCTCAACTTTATCCAATAATGTGCGATATCTATACCTAACTATATCTAACGTTGAAATATAGTTTTGTACTCGTTTTAAATCACCCTTAAAAAGGCAGCTAAAGAATTTTTTTAACTTAACTTTTTAAAATCAGCAATGGTTTTTCAAACAGTTATTACGAATTATGCGAATTGCACTTAGTTGCACCCGTCTTTAGTTTTTGTTGTAATGGAATTAGGGGGCTCACCTGATGGTAAGTGGTGACCGACCGCCGCCTATGGACATCAGGGACTGCAACTCCGAGGGCATTGCCGCTGCGTCATCATCTCTTGAAATTAATACAATATGAAGGTCGCCTCAATTTTATTTTATATTTCTTTGATTTATTTCCTATTTCTGATAATAATAAGCCTGTTTCATTTCCATCATATTCGTCGTAACTACCTGTTCCTTTTAACAAGTACTTGGAATCCTCTTCATTCAATCGAAAACAATCTTCGTCATAAATCCAAAATATCAATATTTATACCTATCACTGAATCTTCTACAGGACGACATGAAGAAGCATCATCAGTACTTCAAACGCTTCGAGGCAAGTCCAAAGATGAAGTAAAGGAGGAGCTAGAAGGTCTCCAAGCAATGGTCACGAGAGAATTCAAGGTTGAGCCCAAGATACAAGACCTTTGGGCTACGAGGGGCAACGTCAAAGCCTTAGGTGAGCGATTTATAAACAGCCAGTGAAAACCAGTTTACAAGTTACGAGTGAAACCGCGAGACGCCGCTGGTGTCTGTGTCTCACGTCACGTCTACAGCCGGAAGACGTCCACTGCTGAACACAGGCCTCGGCCACTATAAAGCGCCACTTTATACGCTTTGTGGGGTTATCAGTTATCACTACGCATGGCAGGTGGCTTGGTAATCGTGAAAGATTTCAATGTACTGGGAGAATGCTGCTGGATATTCCCTTAGCCGGTTCTTTATGGCACCCACGGGAAGAGATAGTGTGGTCCTATTCTCATACTGCCTGGACCACAAGGTTTCCTAAGTTTGGAGGGGTGGGGTGGTTGAGTCTAATATTATACTGAAACTTATATATTATAGATTATACAGTATTTTTTCCCTTCCTTCCCAAAGTTCCCGAAGCTCTACCTACCTAAACATTAAACTTTGGGAAGGGAGGGAAAGATATTCCTTTCGACACTACTGCAGCGGTAGTGCAGCTTGACAGTGCCGTAAAAAAGAAAGTGTCAATTCTTGAGGCCGTGTAGAATGAACAAGATTTGACCAATGTTCAAACGTCTCTTCTCTCTATGTAACAAAACCTATAAATCACCAATTCACATCGCATTTATCGTGACTAACACATTTAGGTATCTGCGTATTCCTGGCGATGTTACTCCAGCTGTCAGGCATCGACGTGCTGCTGTTTTACATGGAGGAACTGTTGGCGAAGGTCGGCACCAAGATCTCTCCCAGCGACGGTTCCATCATCATGGGGGTTGTTCAGGTAAGAACCAATCTTGGGGGTATTTCAACTGTTTCCTATTGAAGTTCGCAATTATAGATGTAATTCATCATCAGTCGGAAGACGTTCACTCCCTATAGAGCGCCAATTTGACTGGCTATACTTGCCTCTTACATCCATCGGCTCCTTCCGGCATTTTCACAGGCTCTTTTGTGTCTCTATTCTCTATCACACGTGCAGATAAAGGAGCGACGGCATCGGCAATAACGTTTTTAAATACCAGGACGATCCTCTTAATTAGGACTTAACATAATATCGATTCCCACTCGGGACAAACATTTGTGTGATGAACATCAATGTTTGTTCTGTGTCTGGGTGTTATATTGTATTCTATACAACGGAAAATTACAAAACTAACATATTCTGCTGTGCAGTCTTAACATTATTGTAACGTGCAGGTGGTGACCAGCTGCATCACTCCGATGGTGGTCGACCGGCTCGGGAGGAAGCTGCTCATGTGGACCACGTCCCTCGGACTTACTATTTTCCTCGTAAGTTCTTCATTTATAAACTCCGTATTTTCCAGGATTTATGATTAATAGGCAGCTTGTCCACCGCACCGTCACCGAGCCGTCACCCGAGAACGAGATGTCGTCATCGAAGTACATTGCTAGTAATGTACGTATCGCCGAAGTCACCAGACATACATTACTAGCAATGTATATCTCTCTCCCATCTCGTTACCGTTGTCGGGTCGATATCGACCCGACAACGATAAGTAGTAGTTAATACTTAGCATCGCTTACTTGCTTAGCATTGTTTGCTGTGCATAATGCAGTTTAATTGTAATGCAAAGAAAATAGTTTGAAGACTTGATAATCTGCATCAATTCGTCCTTAAAGCCGGTACCTACATGCTTTTTAAAATGTACCATGACAATTATTGTAATTTTAATTTTAATGTCCAAAGTCCAAATGTATACGTTGTGTTGAGAGATTTTTTGAACCACCCCAACCAGCATTGTCAAGTTACATTAACGCAAATTCTATAAAGATAACGCCTACGCGCCTCCCAAATCTAAACGTTTTCGTTCGTGGTAGGTATTTAAAGAGAGGTAAGTAGGTAGTAGGGTACCTACCTATTCCTCTTATGATAGGCGGCAAATAGCCTTGAACAGGCCATATAAAACGTACCGGAAACGGTAGAATAGGATACTAAAATAAGCAAAGAGGAATAATTTTCTACCTACATAGACGTCTTTCATCATATTCTAACAAATAAATTATTTTGAATAAGGTTGCCAAAGCCTCGCCAGGGCTCTTGTCAAAGCCTCGCCAGGACTCTTGCCAAAGCCTCGCCAGGGCTCTTGCCAAAGCCTCGCCAGGGCTCTTGCCAAAGCCTCGCCAGGGCTCTTGCCAAAGCCTCGCCAGGGCTCAAGCCCACTTGTCCGCCCCTTACATACAGTAACGCTAATGATGGAATTCTTTTCGTTTCAGACTCTGATAGGTATCTACGCGTTGCTCGACTCGTACTACAAAGTAGACGTGACCTCGGTCGCCTTCATCCCACTGGTCTGTTTGATCGTTTACATGATCTTATTTACACTGGGTAAGTGTTTTCTACTGAATTTCATTCATCAGTCGGTTTATAGCCGTAAAAAGTAATAGAGAAGTGTAACCACATCCTGTAGCGCTCATAGCGAAGCACGACTAGCCGTTTCTAACCGATCGGTAAATTAAGCAACGTTCGCTGCGGTCACACTGTGATGGGTGACCGCTACACCAAAAAGTGGTATTTACAACTGAGTGCTACCGTGCTTCGGAGGGCACGTTAAGCCGTCGGTCCCGGCTATTGTCTTAGACAATAGTCGTTAAGCCAAGCCAGAAGCCTTTGGGTGGCTTAACAATTCTGACACCAGGTAAACTGACCACTTGTCTACACGAGAAGAAGAAGAACCACATCCTAGTTTGGGTGCTTTCAAGGATTTATCCTATTTTATGATTATATACCTATTTAAGTTATTGTGTAAAATTTTGTTAAGTAGGAATAGAAAATGATTTATTTCATAGTTTAAGTTTAGCTTATAGAATGCGAGTAGAATCGACGCATTTAATCTAAGGGGTCCGGTAACAAGTCGGCACTTTTGCTAATTACCTACTTTAACTAATTTACTACTTTCGCCAATTCGACACTTTCCTCGATTCGACACATTCCTTACTGGACACTAGGTACTATTTGATACTTTGGTACAATCATTGATAAAAGAAATAAATAATATTAATAACGCCCAACGATCAATACATAGACCCTAGACCCTGTAACTAGGATTCCCCATAGACTTAGGTGAGAGTAACGAAAAACTCTAGGGCTGTGGGACTCCTTGCTAAGCGCGGTAATTAGCCAATTTATCAGCAAGATATAGGTGCATGGAATTCTTTCAAAGAAAAGAGCACAAATTGATCCTGTATCATATACTTATGTGTTTTACCACCACATCCCCAAATTCCCCTCTTGGACTCCTCCCCCCCCCCCCCCCCCCCTGTACCTCTACTCTGATCTACCCAGACGAACAAGTATTTACTGTTTTTTTTTTTAATTAAAAGAAAAAGTAACTGCTAAGAACGTGTCAAATATAGATAACAGCACCGACGAACGGTCTGTAATAATGTCAATAGCTGACTGTGGTAAATTATTTCAGGCGTAGGTCCCGTGCCCTGGATCCTAGTGGCGGAGATGTTCCCCGTGAAGACCAAATGTCTCGCGAGCGGCATCGCCTCCTTCATGTGCTGGCTCGCTGGCTTTATATGGACCAGGTATGTACTCTCGGCATGCTCGGTACATTAATTTATATATTGATTTATTTATAATTAATTAGACGGCCGAAGCCAATAACACCAATTAATGCAAGAACAAACAAATATAGAAAAAACTTTTTCTTGTCATATCTATGCTATGTCATCAATAATAATAAAAATAAGAATTATTAAAAATAGTTAAAATACAATGTCAATATTAGTTGAAATTTTACATTCTATATGAAATTTAAATTAGATTTAGATAACATCAACAATAATCAAAAAATATAAAAAAAATATTAAAATCTTTAGTGATCACCTAGCCCCCTGCCAATTAAACGTGATGATTATGGCAAAGCCCCCCTAATGATAAGCGTTCAATGTGGGGTTTTATGGGGGAGGCCTATGTTCAGCAGTGGACGACTTCCGGGTGATGATGCACACTCAGAACAAGTCCACCTCGGATGCCACTAATTTGCAATTAAAAGTGAATCACTCGTAGAACTGACAACCGATGGGGAAGAAAGGTTCTCGAGTGGCGACCACGAACCGGAAGACGCAACGTAGGCCGGCTCCAAACTAGGTAGACCGCGGGGAGCCGATGGATGCAGGAGGCAAGCAGCCACTCAAAGTGGCTCTCTATAGTTCATCAGCAGTGGACGTCTTTAGGCTGATGGTGATGAGTTAAAAGTGCAACAAAGAAATGAGTTTTTGAGGACCTGTTGGTGGATACAGGGTGGGTTTTTCGCAAAGTAGGTACTTGTCTTTTTTAACATCTAAACTAAGACTCAAATGATTTATGGCCTGGCTGCACCTTCTGCAGCCCATAAGTCGTACTTAAATTGTTTTATCTTTGTACTTGAATAAATACATAAGTACCTAAATTTTAAGGAGTATAAGTGTGTATAATTAAGCTATGTTTAAAGCACCCCATGGCCGCAGGCGCGGATGCAGGGGGATGCCCCTCCCCTCTTAGCGCAGGTAGTCTAGCGCTAATTCATGATTTCATCATCAAAAAAAAAAAATCAAAAAACAAAAAAAAACCAAAAAAAAAAACAAAAAAAATCAAAAAGAAAAATAAAAAAAAAATCAAACAAAAATCAAACAAACCAAAATAAAAAAAAAAAAACAAAATCAAAAAATCAAAACAAATCAATCATTCATCATTTAAAGAAATTAGCACAAATTGGTCTTGTATAGTATACTTATGCGTTTTATCACCATATCCCCAAATTCCCCTCTTGGACTCCCCTACTATAATGATTTGTGCGTAGCTACCATAAACACTGTTTAAGACCAAAAAATTGGATTTCAAAAATTGCGCTACTGTCAGTCGCACTCCCAGGTTCTCACAACGAAAATGTTTTGTAATTTGACAGTTCTCTAAATTTCTCTTTCCTAAAGGTCGAAATGACAAGGATAGTAATAGTTTTAGGTATGGTAAATTAAGGTGGAACGTTACACTAGCGCGGCAAATTCAAATTTTCTTTCGTTCTTTTGCTGATAAATAGCTTATTACTCAACGTGATTACATGAAAACTAATTTTGCGCAAATAAGTAGAACGTATCAATAAATTACAATTAAAAGTATCACCTACATATCATTGGTTTAGCGACAAATGGCAATAGATATCTAATTTAGGAGATACTTTTAATCATAATTTGTTGATTACATTCTATTTCTTTACGTTAAATTATTTTTAATGTAATCACGTTGAGTAATTAAGCTATTATTGGCAAAAGAACGAAAGAAAATTTGGATTTCCCGCGCTAGTGTAACGTTCTACCTTAACAGCTGTAATAATGAGAAATAATGAGAAAATACTAATGCATGTTACACAATGCCAACTTGCCGGAAATGACGAAATGAAGCCCATTCATTGATTACGATTGGCTTAGACGGTAGCCCAGCAGGATAGTAATAGTTTTAGGTATTGTAAATTAAGTTTAGATTTAGACTTTCAAACGCATCAAAGATTGATATATTTCGCAGGTTTTTCCGCGACGTAGCGGCTTCATATGGCATCTACACCGCTTTCTGGATACTAGCCGTGTGCTGTGGCATCGGGTTCGTATTCTCCGCAACTCTGCTACCGGAGACTAAAGGGAAGACATTCGATGAGATACAGGACCTGTTGAATAATAATAGGTGAGGAGTTGTCACCTTGTTTGTCTTTATGTTTGGTCGTAACGTGTGGTCCCGGCGTGGTCTATTGCACACTACTGCTTAGCGGCAGAATAACTGGTAAAGCGGTTGTACCAACCTAGATGAACTTTTCAGAAAAGTCCTACCACCTAAATACCTACTCAAACAAAGCAGGCATTAAAGTTGAGGTTTTTAATATATGAAAGCTTTTTGGGCACGTTCCTACTAGTATTAGTGGTTCGTTAGATATTGTTTGTATTACTATCACACTAATATTATAAAGGCGAAAGTCTGTATGTGTGTTTGTGTGTATGTTTGTTACTTCTTCAAGCTCAAACGGCTGGACGGATATGGATGAAATTTGGAATATAGATAGCTTAGGTACTGGATTAACACATAGGCTACTTTTATCCGCGGGTGAAACCGCAGGGCGCAGCTAGTACTGTATAAAGGTTTATGTAAATTCTTTACGCCCATCTGCACTAAAGTCAAGTACAACTTAGGGTACGATTGTTAAATTCGTGTCAACTTGGCACACCAAATACTGAACGTTGATTGGTTGCTTATTGATCATCGGCTGTCTTCAACCAATGACAGTATTTGGCGTGTTGACTGGACACAAGTTTGACAAGCGTACGAAAATCCAGAGACTTCTAAAAGCATAGGGAGAACCTCATTATCTGTCAAGCGTGCCACTTTTTGGACACTATATGAAGTGGACACTTTCATGTGAATGAGTCCGACAGATTTGTATAGAAAAAACAGTTGACTCGAGTCAAAAAAATGGTACGGTGACTTTTCGCAAGCGTAGCTAATTACTATGTTTGTTTCTTTCCTTCGCCACTGACGTAGTGATACGTGTGAGCAGTACAAATATAATATCGTTTTAATTGATCTCTCTATGCTTTTAGTTTATACTCTAAGGTTAGAGATAAGTGCGAACTTGCCAGCTACCACACTTTAGTGCAGACGGCGGGCAACGTTGTTATCACAAGAGTTGTATTATAAAACACGATTTCCTTATAAACATTTAATTTATTATCAACTTCATCATAATATTACACACCTACTCAAAATTTTACTGTAATATTACAATACTTAGAAATACTAAATAGCTTTTAATATAGTATAGAATATTTCGACGGTGCTTATAGCTAAAGAAACATGATATTTGTAGTTTATATATTAGTTACTATAGAACTACATTTTTGACAGTTATATTATACATATACATAGATATTATAATAAAGAATCCAACAATATATCTTTAGGAATGTATATATGCAAGCTAGATAAATACTGTCTAAAGATGGCAATGATTCGAAAATAAAAATTTATATTTGCTAGTACTGAATTAAGGCCCGTTTTGATACAGTAAAAGATTTAAAATTCAGAATTACAAACTAAGGGTCAATACAGACAGAGCAAAAATCATACCTATTTTAATGTTGCATACTATTTTCAGCCTTGTCTAAATGGACTAAGGTTGATATTCTAATGGCACTTAAAAAGTGCTCGAGCATTTTGCTGCTCTGTCTGAATTGACCCTAAGGGTGGGTTTTTGATCCGTAGTTAAAGTAACCAATGGTTAAAATCTCTAACAAATTTTGACCATTGGTTAGTTTTTAACTATTGGTTACCTTAACTATTGGTTACCTTAACTATTGGTGAAAAAACCTTTCCTTAGTCGTAGTCTAAACGGATTTTTGTCAAGTAACAACGAGACCTTAAACTAAATGCATATAGAATTATAGCCTAAACATTATTTTCCAGGTCAAAGGAAAACAAACCGGTGGACGTGTGACACCATCATACATAGTCATTACATAGTTAAGAATACACTGTAATTAATAAACACCAAGTTCTTTTTCATTTCTTATGTTGCGTCTTCCCCCAAACCCTCTGATTCAGCATCCGGATCATCTCATCCGTCATCGCAATCAGATCACTATGCGTTAGTTATCTCTGAAACTGTATCGGGCAGATTTTAAGGCCAAGAACGTCCTTTCCGATCTCAGCGACGCCGCAAACGGGGCACAGTTTGCCCTTGTGCTCGGGCATAAAGCTTGCCCCGCATAACGAGCATTTTTCTTCAGGTTTGCCTCTATAAATCGGCTTGTAGGATATCCCACAGATATTGAAAGGGTTGTGCTCGTCGTAAAGCAACTGATGTTCATCTGTGGGGGTTTTTTCGCAAGCTTGAAGTATTTTCCTGGCTTGTTGCGCGACTTCCGGCCTCGGACCAAGTTCTAGTAACCGCCTGGCGAACGACGCCGCTGTGCGGAAGTTTTTCAGTTTGAAGAACATGTTGAGAGCGGTGCGAAGGGTTAGGATTTGATGCACGGGTTGTAGCTTGCAGTGTGTGAAGTATGCCGCCATTTCGCATGTCCGCTTTTGTTCGTCGAGGGTGTTCTTCGGCATACCTGTAAATTATACGATTTTAGGAAATATAAAATACAAAAATACTTTACGAAACACTATATACCTTGTCCATTTTGTAAATTGCTTTATGACAGCTTATAGAAAATTGTGGGGTAACGTTGTCCTAGCGTCTTGAAAATTAAATCCATACAAATAAATATACATATTTAGCATTACCACTTTACAAGGCTACGTCGTTCGGACAAAAAAATTAGGGATGTGATGAGTTGAAAAAATGTAGTATCGATTGATTGTGAGTAGTTATCGGATAATCGAATGAAGGTTTACCGTAGCCTCCTTGCTTTGCTATATATATAGCCCGAAAACATCGTATTTCTGGGGCAATGTCAACAAGATGACTGCGTTTTTATTCTAATAAATGATTTCAATGAAATGTAATGAAAAACGGCGAGTTACGTAATAAATATCATATTAATTATGAAATACTTTATAATGTACTTTTGTTAATTATTTAGTTACAATAAATAAAAAAAACAGTACCTAATATTTTATTTTTTATTCGAGGTGTTTAGTAATCGAGTTCGATTGCAACATAATCTATATTTTAATATTTTCTTACAATCAATAGTTTAACCTTTCTAGAAAACAATGGCATAGGGAAAGAGTGTAATATACATAACAGAAAATAGAAAATGGTAGAACGGAAAAAAATCTTTTTCAACTGAACTATCCACGGGCCATGACAAAGTAGTTAATGAATTTTGGATGTGATCATTTCGGACATTTGTCAGAATCACCTCCTGCCCCAAACTTTGAGCCCAGTGAAACCAAACAAAGTATACTATACTACAATATAATATACAGATAGATTATAAGTACAGTTGAATGCACACAGAGTTAGCGCCAGTAAGATATTATTAGTGAAGAAAAAATAAACAGCTGAACAACAAAACCAATTTATTCAAAGCTTTAATGTACTTATATAGAATATGGTATTGTAACTATAATAACTCTTAAAAATGTAGTTTCCCAGATCCTCTTTTAGCTTCATCCATCCGTTACCAACATTACAAAAATACAATCATCAAAATCGAATCATGGAAGTTTTATATGTATGACAAACATTAATACCTGTTTCCGCGAACTCTGCTGTAAGAAAATAGTTTCAAAATATCACTTGAAACAATGGTGAATACAAAAGTAAACTATTTTCTATTCGGTCGTAAGATGCAGCCATTTCAAAAATGTCAGAATTGCCTCACCATCATTTTATCATCAGAAATCTCAATCATTAATTTTAAAAATAATAGTAGTGAGGAAGTAGTCATTTGATAGTCTAACAATAATGTTTTTGTCAATAGTTTATGTCTGACAATAGTGATTATGTCAATCGTTGTCTGACAATGATGATTGTGAGAACTGGCCAGTCCCAGCTTCTGACTATGATGATGATAAGTGGTCAATCGCTATGTCTGACAATTGTGGAAACTGGCAAATTGCTGTGTCTGACGACGATGATGATTAATAGTCAATCGCTACGTCTGACAATGATAATTTTGCCAATCGTCACGTCTGGCAATGATGATTGTGGGAACTGGCTTGCTACAACTGACAAAGATGATTTTGTCAATCTTTATGTCTCATTAAACTAGAACTAGGGGGTGAGAATGTAACTTTTATTGCAACGCAACAGGAGAAATTTCATTCCAAGCTTGAAAATTTTCTTAGTAACTATGCACATAAACTACGTATTGTAACTGTCAAATCCATACAAATTTTTATTTTTATTGGTTGTAATCAAGTTATGTGATCGCCTAGCTAGCTGGTCAATCGCTACGTCTGACAACGATGATTGTAAAACTGGCAAATTGCTACATCTGACAATTATGATTCTATTAACCGCTACGTCTGACAATAGTGACAGAAACCTTATCTAACATTGAAAATTCTCACCTTTCCTAGCAGTCTCCATCTGCAGTCCCAGCAGATATTCCCTGCAGATATTCAACAGTTGCTGCGCCTCCGTAAGCTCTGGCTTCGTGTCCACGTGTAGTAGAGGCACGCACTGCACGATACGTTGCAACTTTTCCACGGCTTCGGTGAATTTACCAGCCGTCGTGAGCTGGTAACATTGCTGCAGTTGTTGCACTAGATCGTTTAGCTTCGACGCTGGAATTGTAATTTTGAAGGTTTGTGATTTATTTTATAGCAGTATCGCATGATTAGCGTAATCAATAGATTAATTTTAGTGGCAATGAAAAATGAATCTGATGGTGTTTGGGTTAGGGTTTTTCTAGGCAAGCATGCACCATCGCAGACCACGTCATCACTTTCCACCAGGGCCATAATTCTGTATAAAAACATAGATTCCACACGATATAGAAACCACGTCGTTATCGTGTCTTGTTCAAATTGTGTCACAGCAAGGAATCGACAATTTTTGTATTCTGTATAATCTAAAACAAATTATCTATGACAGGGTTTGGATCCCTCGAGTGCATCCCGAATAAGACTAAAAAATTTCTCATCCCAAAACCGGTAAAAATTAAAATAAAGGAATGACTTATATTTATGTTGTGATATAACAAAGCCATGGGTAATTATTAAAAATTGACAGAAAACCTTTAAAAATACCTTCACTTTACATGAAATTATTTTTATTTTGAATAATTGATATTGACATAAGTGGTGGTAAGTTTTGACGTGTTGATATTTTGGAACGCGTTTCAGTGGAAAATATGATTTTTGACTATTCAAATAGGGCCAATTCCAGTTAATTCCACATTAATTTCGCGCGGTTTCGTTTTCATTTCTTAGATAATAGATTTTAGCAGATTACTTATGTAAGACAAGGAATTCGCATGGTTTCGAAGCAAGGAATCGTATATTGGTCATACAGAATTAGGGTCCAGGTGAGACAGTACTTGCTGTCTATAAAGAACAGGATAAAAATGTCGCTTTAGCCCCGATAGACTCGTGAACAGTCAAAGAGAAATAAAATTTTAGGATTCATAATGAGAACAGCTTCGCAGTTTCAAAACGTGAAAGTTGCAATTATGCTATTTAACGCTTTTGTGCGTAGTAGTTATAGTTTGATTCGATAGTCTGGGACCACCGTGAAGCCAAGCATACTCTGATATTATAGAGGCTCCAGCGCAAATTTGCTAGATATGTGTACAAACGTATGTACGGTTATTACCCTTATCTTTTTCCATCTCTATTTGTATCAGGTATGATCAGTGTAGATACATTCGAGTTAAGACGGAAACTGTTGCTAGTTATCCACTATTGTCAGATCCTTCGCAACAGGGTTAACAATCCGACGGTGTGGGCTGCTCTGACTTTATTTGTACCCAATAATTACACTCGTACCGGGAGCCGTCGCCGGCACCAGGTGCTCTCATGTCCCGCGCTACGCACTTGCCATGCCAACAACGCGCCTACAAATAGAGCGTTGTCTATGCTTAATCTATTTACGCACAAGTTCCAGCATGTCGACATATTCAATCATAGGCTAGAAAAAATTATCTGCGAGTTTAAGTTATTTTATACGCATTGTTTAAGATAGGTAGCGTTTTGGTGTTTGACTGTAAGCTTACTATCGTTTTTATAAATAAATAAATAAATAAAGAGAAAACACCGAGTAGCTAAGCAGAGTCAAAAGCGGTTTAAAAATTCTGACACCAGAGATTTCCTAAGTATAGGAAAAGGAAAGAAGTTTGGATGTAAACAATTGGCAAAAGCAAATATGATCCGAACCCAAAATGGGCAGATTAGGAGCATAGAGATTCTGAGTACTCACTAACAACCGGAAGTAGATCCTTGCCGCTAGCCTCCTTCCAGTTCCGGTGGAGATGCGCGGCGAGCGGCGGCAGAGAAGGCAGCGCGCCGAACGTGAGACGAGTGTTCGCGAACATGCTCGCGAACGTCTCCAGGTACGGCTCGAAGTTCACTATGCCCACTTGTTCGTTCAGCAATCTGGATAGTACAGTTTTATTAAATAACTAGCTTTTGCCCGCGGCTTCGCACGCTTGTATTGTGTTATTTCTACGTTTAGGTAGTCTAATAATAGCTTAGTTCATGCATTTCCTATATACCAAACAACAAAATCCACTAAATCTTTTCGGAGCTCAGCACGTATTGTCAGATTAGGTAGCACACGTGTAAAAATGTTGTTTGGGTCGTAGGTAAGTATGGCTTTTCACGTGTCATCAGATCACCTACACATTGATAAAATAGTGGGTTAGAAACTGCAAATCATAGGTACAATATTTAATTAAATATGTAGCTACTTGGACCTACCTTATACTTAGACGTTAGTTTTTTTAAATATACGATAGGTCTAGGCATCTAACTAATAAAAGTTCTATAATATGGTATACCTACATACCAGTGATACGGTCGATCTTTTCCTTGTCATTTTCACTTCAACAGATGTTCTTGTGTATTCACCATAAAAACCGTTCAAGTCTTCATAAGAGGTTCCAGTGAATTTTGTTTAGGTAGTAGGTATACCTACATAAGTACCATACCTATTATTTAGGCAGTTTAGAAAAATACAAAACAAACACACATTGGTCAGTTTTTATATCCGCGCGCTTTTCGTTCTCAAAGAGTATCTTTGTTGCATTCACCACATTTTTTTTTACTTTCTTAAGTTTGGTCCATACGAATTGAGTATTTAGCTAGTGTCAACAATAAGTTTATAAAATACATACTTTATAGCTGGAGTATTGTATTTATCTATACGATGCGTACATAATTAATTTTGTTAATACTAATTAGAAATCACAAATACTTACGTACGCCACTGTAAAAAGAGTCAACATTTATATTACGGCCGCTATTTTTCATTTTCAGGTTGTCTCATTCCCACTGCACTTTCAACATAGTGGTGAGAGTGAGAAAATAACATGTGTACAAAACTCTAATCAGATTCGCTTTTGCAAAGAACGTTTCATTTTTAGGGTTCCGTAACAGTTTTGAAATAAAGGAACACTTATAGGTAAGATCACTTTGTTGTCCGTGTATTTGTCTTTCTAAGAATCTGTCGAGACCATTACTTATTTTAGAAATAACGGAAAGAATTAAGCTGAAATTGATATCTATGACCAATTAACTCAAATACGGCTATCATCATCATCATCATCAACAACGACACCCTGAAGATGCCCACTTTCAAAGACCTTTTAATAATTAACCTTCTTGGAGCAATCGAGTAACCAATAATATTTTGCTCTAACCTGTAGTTTGTCCTAAAGAGAATATAACCGCTCAGTTTGTTCATTGAGAAGCCCACAGACCTAAAATATTTTAACTATTAAAACCTTTAAAAATCATTTATCTACGTAATAGAAGAAGAAGAAATCAAAACTGAACGTTACACGGCCATGTTGCTAATTCGAGGATCTTACCTATCCTATATATTGTCCTATCCTAATGTATAGTTATACTTACCTACATCTAAGTACCCTTTTAAAACATTTTTCATAAAATATTTCGTATCATTGGCTAAATACAAATGTCGTCTAATGCCAAAATAAAAAAAATCTGCTTTCACACTATTTAATATTTGTTGCTATATGTATCTATTTAACTTGTGACAGGTTGATAGAACGTAAATTGTTATGTAAGCAAAACAGGTGACGTCATACAAAACATTAAACATTTCTATTTTGTGGGGAAAATTTAATGCTAATGTTTAAGAAAAATTACTAAAAGGAACAGTAAAATATACAAGAAATGGAATGAAGGCAATTAATTCGCTTTTAACTCACCTCAATAAAAAAGATATAAATAAAATATTAAATTCGTTGCTTGCAAAATTACGTTCTACTGTTGAATAATGACACTTGACCATAGGCGCGGGACATCAACGATAACTACAATCGAAGAATAATCGAAAACAAAATGATAAATCGATCTAATGAATCGTTGGATTACTTTTATTGCTAAATAGCGTGGGCACAAAATACGGTGTTGCCAACCGTAATAAAAATATTCGGCAAAAATTACCTGAAAAATCGGGTTTTAAAAGAAAAATCGATAGTTTGAAATAAAAAAAGATACCGTGAGATCGAATTTCCACAAATAAGCACTCATCCATTGCTAGTCTGGTTTCAACTCGCAACTTTTGCTTTCGTCTGTCCGGAATTGGATGTACGACTCGCGTACAGGTCATAGTTTTCAGCGAATCTTGACGATACTTGATACACAATTCCGATGACAATACGTCAAGGGTTTGATTTCCTCAATAAATTCTTATCATCTAAATCGACACCTACGTTTTATACCCCACCCACGTGTACTTGTGTTTCCTCTAATTTCAACAATGGGAATAATATATTATTTACCACGCACTCTAAGGTAGGTAGGTCTACCTAAGATAGATATCATGATTATATGATATGTGTCTAAAAATAATCGTTAATCGGTATTATGTATCTAAAATAATCGTTAATTATCGAACCGAATATTGGCCTACACATCACTAAAATTGTTTTTTGACATGTGACAGATGACATTACATAAGCTTCACAGGTGCCTTCCAGTATGAAAACAATTAAAAAAATCAATCGGCCATGTTGTTTAAAACTCCGATTCGTTTCATAATGAAATCTCGATAATTGTCATCAATTTTTTTTAACGATATATCAATTTTAATATATCCTATGTTAAGCGCCGGTTATTTCTAAGCATATTAGTGAAAACCGCATGAAAATCCATTCAGTATTTTAGGAGTTCAGTCATAACAAACAAACAAACAAACAAACAGACAAAGTGTTTAAAAAGTGGCTTAACGTGATCAGCGGCTAATTTTAAGCCAACCTGTGTCATTTCTTTCTTGATATCTTGCAATTACAGATTTTTTTATCTCTACAGTTTTATTATATGTATAGATTTACTGTCACAGGTCTGGCTCACTCTGCGCTTTAGCTACGTAGCTACAAGTACATGGGACCGGCCCGTCTTATCGGGTCGGTTCGTTACGCGTAACGCGTCAGAAGAGCAGCGCTATAACGATAGAACGAGAGGCAACTGTTTAGGGTAGCGCTGTGCGAGCTGAACTACACTTTATTGCGTTGTAGCAAGAGTCGATATTTATTTAAGTGACTTCGTGGAGTGAATATTCTGTGCCTGTACTATCAAGTAGCCTGTTTATCTGTCCTCTAAGAAAGCACAAGGTAAATATAATTTAGATAATTAGCACGCAAAAAAAACCATCTCCAATACTTTGATAAAAAGTAATAAGCCTCAGAACCCTATGCTAAAAATGAGAAAATATAGCGAGAGTGGAAAAAATAATCAACAAAATAAATCGATTTGGTGGTTAAATAAAAAATCAAATACAGACCGGAATGCGATCTCGAACTGTCCAGTGGCGACGTGATCGTGCGCAGTCTTCAGTTTGTTGGAGAGAGCGAACGTGGCGCCGCGTGTCGGCGCTACGAAGTACTGAGCCGCTTCCTCACCTCCATCTATATCCGCTGTACAATAGATACGCGCTGTTAGAGTGAGACACACTTAAGGGCTACCTTATGGTATAAATTAAAAGCATAGAGAACATTATCTGTCAAGCGTACCATTTTTTTTTATATGAAGTGGACACTTTCATGTGAATGAGTCTGACAGATATGTATAGAAAAAACAGTTGACTCGAGTCGAAAAAAATGGTACGGTGACTTTTCGCAAGCGTAGCTAATTACTATATGTTGTTTCTTTCCTTCGCCACTGACGTAGTGATACGTGTGAGCAGTACAAATATAATGTCGTTTTGATCATCTCTCTATGCTTTTAATCTATAATCTAAGGGGGCTACCATAGTCTTGTCACGGTCTTTCACGAGAAAGTGTTAGAAAATTCTGTCGCAGTGCGCATGCTAGGCGGGCTGGAATACCTGCGTTTTGCAGAAGAATAGAATAACAACCATATGCTGGCCCCATATCGCGACCATGGGAGTCCAGGGGTTAAAAGGGTGCCAACAACTCTATGTACAAACGACTGGTAATATTTCAAAATATCAGACAGTAAAACAGTAGAGAATTTGACTGAATTATTTTACGCAGATGTGAAAAATGAAATTAAAAATTAACAAACTTATAAGTTATCTCACCAGAGACCGGCACCAGCTCTTCAGGCAGTTCCAGGTCCTCATCACCAACGTCCCAGCCGCCGTCGTCACACGCGTCTTCCACCACCACCTCTTCATCACCTTCCTCCTGCAACACACACAAATTGATGAAACTGTTCATAGTAAAGTTTAAATGTTTTTTGCAAATAAGGTATTTTGCCACTTTTACATGTCAATATTAGAATACTGTGAAAATAAATAGATCATTAAACAGTCTCACCACATCAGCAAACAATCTGACCAAACACAGTCTCACCAAATCATCAAACATTCTGAACAAACACAGTGTCACCACATCACCAAACATTCTCACAACATCACCAAACAATCTGACCAAACACAGTCTCACCAAATCACCAAACATTCTCCCAACACCATCAGTCTCACAACATCACCAAACAATCTCACCACACCATCAGTCTCACAACATCACCAAACAATCTCACCACACCATCAGTCTCACAACATCACCAAACATTCTCACCACACCATCAGTCTCACAATATCACCAAACAATCTGACCAAACACAGTGTCACCACATCACCAAACAGTCTCACCACACCATCACCAAACAGTGTCACCAGATCACCAAACATCCATACCTTATTCTCGAGTAAGACGTCATCATCTCCCCAAGCGCCGGCCGCCTCGAGCGGTTCGTCTCCAACATCAGCGGCGGCCGCGCCGTCTCCGCCCGCGCCTGCACTACTCGACACCTCGAAGAAACTCCTGAGGATATTCATAGTGTGGTCAAAGTTTACTAGGTGGTAGGACTTTTCTGCAAAGTTCGTCTAGGTAGGTACCACCGCTTTGGCAGTTATTCTGCCGCCAAGCAGTAGTGTGCAAGAAATAGAAAGTATTCAGGTGAAATTCTTAAAACACCTAAGTTACAGAACCTATGTAAAACCTAGTCATTATGATGAATCCTGCAATTCCTGCAGCATCCATCGTATTACCTCTCTGGAAGATAGGCGAACTCTCTTAGATATGATGTTCCTGCATAATATCTGCAGTGGTAGAATAGACAGTATTGAGCTCAGTAATATGTTCTTACGATTTTGTGTTCCCAGAACCAGAACAAGACACACTTGTTTATTTGCACCTCTTTTTGGTCAAACAAATTATACACAGAATACAGTGGTAAGTCGTCTTCAGTCTACATATAATAAAAAAATTGCTTCCATTGACCTGTTCTGCTGTGGTAAACAGGCTTTTAGAAACTTTGTTTTAGAGGTACTGAGTAACAGAGGCCGATAGAACACAAGTAAGTACACAACACGCTTGCATAACTGCCTATACACATATTTTATATACTACATCCATATATTTTAAATGTACATTTAAGTTTATTTATTGAATTATTAATATGTATGTATAATCTAATACAATTTTTATGTATGAGTTACGTCAGGAACCTTGAGTATAGTTTATCTATAATTATTTACTTAATTGGCTTTGCAGGTATTAAGTCGCAGGTCGCTGATCAACAATATAAAAATACTTTAAAAAAAAATGTTATTCCTGTTTTTGGCTGTAATGTTATGTAAAATTTAGTTTTTTTGTATTTACTAAGATCTGTGGAATAAATAAATAAAGAAAATAAAAAAAATAAAAGCACCACTGTGTTCCGGTTTGAAGGGCATTGTAGCTAGTGAAATTACTGGGCAAATGAGAGTTAAAAACTGATCTCACAGTCTAGAAATCTTTTTTAGACTGTGTGACGTCTCAGGATGGCGTGCGCAGTGCGCAGGGTCACGCGAAACTTTAATGTTGATTTCCGAGTGATACTGCAATCTGTAATGGGCGGCCGTAACGCTTAACACCAGGCGAACGACTAGCTCGTCACGTCATTCGTTTACATTTAAAAAAATCTATTGCACTTCGCCGCATTACTATTGAATTAACTGTAATCCTTGTTTTATCTCTGTTCAATTTCGCGATGTACCCACAGATAAGAGGAAAAATAATTAGTTACTCTGTGTATGTACCAACTTTTATAGGATGGGCTACCAGCTGGATATAATTACTGACAATTTTCCGAACGTGCAACATTGTTAGGATTTTTGAAGAAATGCAGTTATCCACCCACAAGAACCGTTTATTGTTTGTTGTAAAGCTTTATAAAATACTAGCGACTCGCCCCGGCTTCGCACGTGTAGTGGTGTAGCCTATTTTACTCAAGGTGAATGTAGCTTTCCAATGGTGAAAGAATTTTTGAAATCGGCGCAGTAGTTTTTGAGTTTATTCATTACAAACATACACACAAAAATACAAATCTTTCCTCTTTATAATAGTGGTGTAGATATCGGTAGCTCAAGAAAAATCAGACCATAATTCTTCTTGTATACATTATGACGTAGAGAAAGCATAGAGCTCACTTCCGCACACCTATACATCACCGAGGCCTAAATAAAATAGTTTATTGTCTCTAATCATAGTTTCCAACAAACATAAAAGTTTGGTTAGGTATCAGTTTATCAATCCAACCAGAGTTAGTGAATTCTTACTTGGACACAGCAAGTAGCGGCCAGTTCGGCTGGGCCTTGAACACGGGTAGCGGCGGGCACAGTAGCTGCGCATCTGGGTTTGCCTGCGGTATCGGAAGGCCGGCCGCTTCCAGGGCCGCCTTCAGCTGCACCGCCTCTTCTTCTTGCTTGTGGTTAACCGCTGTTAGGTACGCTAGGGATAGCTGGAACAAACACACTAAAAGGTTTTTAACTGTCGCTTTTTAAAAGACAAGGTGGTTAGGTGGTAGGACATTTCTGCAAAGTTCGTCTAGGTAGGTACAACTGCTTAGCCAGTTATTCTGCCGCCAAGCAGTAGTGTGCAAGCACAACTGTGTTCCGGTTTGAAGGGCGCTATAGCTAGTGAAATTACTGGGCAAATGAGACTTTATGATATCACAGTCTAGAAATCTTATTACTACTGTGTGATGTTTCAGGATGCGCAGTGCAGTGTCACGCGAAACTTTAATTTAGAGTTCCAAGTGACACTGCAATCTGTTATGGACTAGCTCGTCACGTCATTCATTTACATTTAAAATAAGACTTTTTTCAACCGACTTCAAAATAGGAGAATGTTCGCATTCCTCCCCTTAGAGCCAATTCATACCTTCAGTTTAGTTCTAAGACGACTTACGAGTGCCGCCACCAGTGTAACTTTGAAAGCGTATATCTTGAAAACGTGACGATGGAGAAGATTTTGTCTCCTACAAACCTTGGTTGTATTAGTATCAGCTATCGATTCATATAAACAATTTGAGTGGCCGCTATTTTGAAGAAAAAATCAAGATGGCGGGGAGTAGCTATATCAGGCTTCGTACTAAAATATTCAAACCCCTTTTGCCATAACGTTTAGTTTGGATGACAATAAAAAATGTGTGTTTACTATTAATTTGATCGTATCTGTGTTTACAAAACAATGAAAGTCTCACCTGTCCAGCATTCTTCAGCAGCCTGATCCTCTCACCAACATCTCCCAACAACAAGGCGCCCTGGAACTGCGCCGACACATCCTTCCGTATCTCCGCGATTTTGGTCATCTTCTTCAACTTGTCGAGGTTGCCAGTTATCAGGTACAGGAACGACAGCTTGTCGAAGTTCTTTGTGCGCTGGTAACACATTTCTACTATCTGTTGGGGGAAACGTATCCGTTAGAAGCTTTCTGGTAGCTGAAAAATCTTGAGACCAGCTCGGCGATTACGTAACAAGGCCACGCAGGCGTTTTTCCTTCGTTTTGTTTTTTTTTTAATTTTTTTTTATTAAAAACGTTTATTTTAGTTTATTTTTATGTAAAGTATTTATTCCCTAAATACACCTCGTATACAGTTTCATACACTTAATAATAATAATAAACATATCATTTCCGGTTGTTCTCATCTTGCTAACGGAGAGTACTTGCACAGACACAACCTAGTGGCCAGGATCATCCATCAGCAACTTGCCCTTCAATACGGCCTTGTGGAATCTGAGGTGCCGTACTACAAGTACACACCGGGGCCGGTTCTCGAAAATGGCATCACGGACAGGACTATTGTAGCCAATAAGCCTGATATCGTGCTGGTAGACCGATCCCAACGCCGGGCAGTGCTCGTTGACATCACCATTCCGCATGACGAGAACCTCGTGAAGGCTGAGAAGGACAAACTCAGCAAGTACCTTGACTTGGCTCACGAGGTAACCGCCATGTGGAGTGTTGACTCAACGAGCATTGTCCCAATAGTCGTTTCGGCGAACAGCCTTATAGCGAAGAGCCTCGACCAACACCTCGAGAGGCTCTCGCTAGACGGTTGGATCAAGGGTCAGATTCAGAAGGCAGTACTCCTAGACACGGCACGTATTGTCAGGAGGTTCCTCACTCTGCAGCCCTAACCACCGGTAGCTTGGGTCCTTCCCCGCTGCCGGCGGCACTCTAGGTTTAGGTTTTTTATAATATTTTTGTAAATTCCTTTTTGTAGAGATATTGTAAAAAACTTAGGCTTAAGAATTGTAAATAAATGAGTGAATAATAAAATCTTTTTCAGGTAACTTAAGAAAACATGAAATGTTACTCTAAAACCCATATTTATAAATTCCTTACAGCTAACAAAAAAAATGTTTTGCCGATAAGATTCCCTGAGCCATAGACTGACGTCGATTTTAACAGTATCGAAACCAAGTTGATTTCAGTCACCTGCAGCAGTAGTAGGGAAAGAAAACTTTTTTACAAACTCACATATTGTAATAGGCTTACTAAAAATAATGTTTGAACTAAGCACTTTGTCTGTCTATAGGTCATCGCGGCATTATACAGTCCATAAGTGTCCTTTGTAGTAGGTAGTGTAGCTAGTTTAGTTTAGTTTTTAGTATTGTAGTAGTTAGCTTGAGTAATAAAGGCACATTGCCCGTTAAAAAAAGAATACGATAACAAAATAAAAATAACAAGATGACGTTTTGATAATATGATGATATTATACAAATTTATTTATTTACATAATTGGTTAGGTACAAAGGAGGCTTAGTGAAATAACTTAAATTCAGTATTTTAAGAATTCTCATTTCGACATGTGCTAAAAATAGCCTATTTGCAATTAAATTATTTTACTTGCATAAAAAGGTTTGGCTCTGCATTAAATTTGGTTTAATATATCATTTTTTCATTGTTTTCACCTTGAACAATTATCGTATACCGTCCCTGCCGTCGTACCTGATGGTTCCCAGTAGCTAATGCGGCTTGTGCTAACTTATCCCAAGCGTCCGGCTCGTCGAGACTTTTAGCGGCGTCCAGCGCCACCTCAATGTTGCCACATTGCAGTGCCAGCGATAGCCGAGTGCGGGCGTCTTTCACGAAGTGTAGCGCTACTTCCGGGTAGCCTGGGATAAAGGAGATATCATTTATACCTTGTCCATTTTATGAATGGTTTTTTGACAGCTCACGCCCATGAAGTTTCGTATTGTTTACGTTAAAACTTCATACAATTAATATTGTACTTGATGGAATTCATCAAAACTAAATCAAAATGTGCATTTATCGTATCGATTATTACGTTTGCGTACCTAATTCGATTAATGATAATAGTACAATCGGAATGGTATCACATTCGAGAATCTATAGAACACCCCTAACTTGTCAGTCGTCGAGCTGTCAAAAATCATTAATAAAATTGACAAGATATAACAACGTTTGCTGCGGTCACTACTTTAATGGGTGACCGTTACAAAATAGTTATTTATGATATTAGGGCGGTAAGTTGGTTTGTACAAACGAGTAGACAAATTTAAGCCCGAGACGAAGTCGAGGGCTTACCATAGTCACGAGTTTGTAGAAACCAATTTCCGCACGTGTATCATACAACATTTTTCAACACATTTGCGAGAAAACAGTACAATAGGTAATGAAACAAACTTTTGTTTATTAGTGGGTTTATAAGTGGCAACAAACAATCTTTGATGTTTCTAATCTAATATGAAAATGGGCTAAAATGGCGCGCATTTACAATGCAAATGGCGCCACGTGCGTGTGGTGGAAAATTAGAACTACATCTTTAGTTTCATTTTCTCTTTAGTATTAAAGTGAGACAAACGTATTGAGCAAAAACGCTTCCAAGGAGTTTCAATCATTCAACTTATTTATTCTAATTATGTGAAACTCTTTGGTGGAATCCTTATATATTTTTTAAGGAAATTTAAAAAAAACCGTAAAGTTTACGCACGGCGCTATACAACGGAGGATGCGGTAAAATAGGTACTTAGGTACCTATTTTGCCGCACGCTTCGTAGTATGGTGCGTAATGTTTAACTTTCGAACAATGTATACAGGCTTTGTAAATGCATTTTTTGAGTAAATGTTTTGAAAAATTGTATTTACAACTGAGCGGTCCCGGGTATTGTCGTAAGACAATAGCCGTTAAGCAAATTCAGAAGCCTTCGACCACCACCTACACGAGTAGAAGATTTAACAAGTGCGTAAACATTTTTCATCATCATCAGCCTGAAGACGTCCACTGCTGATCATAGACCTCCCCCAGAGAGCGCCACTTTGAGCAGCCCTCACTTCCTGCATCCATCGGCTCCCCGCGGCTTTCACCAGATCGTCGGTCCACCGAATGGCGGGCCTACGCTGCGTCTTCCGGTTCGTGGTCGCCACTCGAGAACCTTTCTTCCCCATCGGTTGTCAGTTCTACGAGCGATGTGGCATGCCCATTGCACATTGCTTTGCATTGTACTTAAAAATAGAAAGAGGAAAAGAGCAAAAAAAATGGTATTGGAGCAGAAATAGGTTTATAAAATATGCATTTCATTAGTTTGTTTTCATATATCAAGATAACTCTCAAAACTAAACTCGATTCATAAATATGGGACTTTTTTTAGAATTGTTTATAGGCAAAGCATTAGACCACAGAGACAGTTCTCAGCTGATGGAAAGTGATGACGCGGTCTACGATGGAACATGCTTGCCTAGAAGATACCTGTTCACTCTCGACTTGAAGACACCCAGATCATAGTTAGCTGGAAACAAGGACGCCGGCAAGGTGTTCCACTCATTGGCTGTTCGCATATGCAATAGCAAAACGCTTAGTGCGGGTTGATGGAATTTCGGCAATATATGGGTGTCGTGTTTTTGTGCGCCCTGATGTCCGGTGAAAGAAGGGAGATGGAAGACTATTTTAAAAGTATAAATAACTCACCTTTCTCCTGCAGATATGCTATGATGCTCTGTCCCACAAGTTTGGCTGTACGCACCATATGCAACACTTGGTCGTATTGACGCGTCACAAGGGCCAGCTTGAACCTGCAAACATGATGATTGTGAAGGTGTTGATGATTGTAGTTAGGGTGATGGTGGTGATGGTCGTTGATGATGATTATGAAGGTGATGATGATTGTAGTTGGGGTGATGGTGATGATTGTGGTGGATGATGATTATGAAAGTGATGATGATTGTAGTTGGTTTGATGGTGATGATGGTCGTTGATGATGATTGTAGTTGGGGTGATGGTGATGATGGTGGTGGATGATGATTATGAAAGAGATGATGATTGTTGTTATTGTAGTTGAGGTGGCGGTGATGATGGTGTATGATCATTGTGGTGGTGACGATGATTGTGCTAGGGATGATAACTATAATGGTATTAAGATGATGATGATGATGATGAATGATGATAGTACCAATGCTAATGCTTATGAGTATGGATTGCTTGCACCAGTAGTGGGAAAGAAAAGAAAACTTTTTTTTAAATTCATCGCATTTATTATAGGCTTGGCATATTTGAAATCAAGCACTTTGGAATTTTATATGCTTAGAACAATATGATAAGCTAGTTGCGCCCTGCGGTTTTACCCGCGGATAAAAAGTATCATGTTATGTGTTAATCCAGCGTATAAGCTATCTGCATTCCAAATTTCATCAAAATCGGTTCAGTACTTACGGAGATTAGGAACAAACATTCACACATACACACAACTTTTTGCATTTACAATATTAGTAGGTAGTAGGATAAGGTATTTTAAGTTTCTGATTCGTTATAGTTTTTTTTTTGTTAATGAATGACATGATAAGCTAATATTTAGCGTATTTGCAATAAATTTGTGTTTTATACATATCGGAACGCCTGCTAAGCAAGATGATGGTGTTAATGATGGTGATGATAATGATGCTGATGATGATAATGATGATGACAGTACCTGTACTCCGTTGGGTCAATGTTGAGGACCTTGGGGCGACACTCGCGGTCGAGGCACACGACTCGGGCTCCGGCCTCGCTCGAGATCACCTTACAAGCGTACACCGGGACGTCTAGTGTGCGGATTATTCCGTAGTCACTGTAAATATACCGCGACTATTAATTCGATTAGTTTCCCTGAGAGATTAGATCCGGAATGGGATGATCCGAAGGAGATCCGGAGGAGAATTAAAGTGACCGATATAGCTCTTAGAATTAGCAAGTTGAAATGGCAATGGGCAGGCCACATCGCTCGTAGAACTGATAACCGATGGGGAGAAAGGTTCTCGAGTGGCGATCACGAACCGGAAGACGCAGCGTATATATCGCGCCTCCCACTAGGTGGACCAGCGATCTGATGAAAACCGCGAGGAGCCGATGGATGCAGGAGACGAGCAGCCGCTCAAAGTGGCGCTCGGTGGGGGAGGCCTATGTTCAGCAGTGGGCGTCTTAAGGCTGTTGAGGATGATGATGACCTATAAAGTAAAATCCAAACTCACCCATCCTTGCAGCAGTATTTGATATGGTTAGCAGTGGTGTATATGAACACAGGCTGAGCGGCCGAGTCATCGAACGCCCCAGACTTAACCCTCGCGCCTTCTGTGATCGTACACAGCTGCTCCAGCTTCTTGGTGCAGAGCGTGACGGTATGCTTGCCTAGTAAGGCCACCAGAGACATGTCCGAATTCCAAATGGCGTAGCGGCATTTGGCGATTTTCACCTGAAAAACGGTATGTTTTTACAACCATATAGCATACTGCCGATGTTGGGGGCCGATGGATGCAGGAGGTAAGCAGCCACTCAAAGTGGCGATCTATGGGGGAGGCCTAAGTTCAGCAGTAGACGTCTTCAGGCTGTTGATGATGATGATGATAACATACTGGTGTATATGGTGTCAAACTGCCACCAATTCAGAACAGAGTCCTTTGCAATTGCAAAGGACTCTGTTCTGAATTGGTGGCATCACATCAATAATTCGTGACACTATTCAATAACTTAAAACTATATCAAATTATATTCAGTTGAACTTTGCTTTCCTAGTAGTGCCAGGAGTTATCCAGATAGAGGTAACGTTTCACGCATTTCCGACGAAAAACATAATACGCCCAATAATCACATAAAAATGAATAAAAACAAACTATGCTCCCACAACAGTCGGACACAAGTATTGGCACTTTTTTCCTTTGGACAACTACTTGTCTTATCGCGAAAATCTAACCCACCGCCTCCAGTTTATAAGCCGACCTGCTCAACCACCACAGACAAGTTTGCCAGAACTGGACTCTACCGCTACGATGGAGCATTCTTATCTGTAAGATACCATTTACTGCCCCAAAAAAACTTCTACAATAAAAATAAATGTATTAATCTACGGTAATGCTCATAATTTGGCCGTGTAGACCCGGTTTGCAAATAGGACCACCCCGTGGGTGCCATAAGGGCTGGCTAAGGGAATACCCAGAGAATGGGGAGCAGCATTCTCCTCAGTACATTAAAATCTTCTGTGATCACCAAGCCGCCTGCGAAACGTGGTGAATAATCATCACGCTTTGTTTGGACGCTTATCATAGGAGGGTTTGCCTTAAGGATAAGCGTCCAAAGTGGCGTTTCATGAGGGAAGCCTATGTTTAGTAGTGAACGTCTTCCAGCTGATGACGTCAACAATTATGGCTTTTTAGTATTTAGTTTCACAATTATGCTTACATGTGCAATGGTCCTTTTCTGCTGGACATCCAACAACTGCACGCATTCCGGCTCCCTCAACAACAGCATGCCGGTTCCAGCGTACATGATCTCTTCGCATGTTGGGGTCGATATCTTCTTGGACACTTCATTCTTCAGGTTTTTGATCACAAGCTGAGAAGAAGTATTTATTGTGAGATTTGTCCACCGACTTGTTTGTTTTTCTCTAGAGCCGCGACCCGCTGTCGTATTATGTAAAAGTTGCAACAGCAGTAGCAAAGCGACAGCGAACACTTAGCAATCGGTCGCAAAATGTCACTGGAAATCGTAAGTCCGCCCGCCTGTTGCTCGCCTATCGCTGAATGCACTTTGGCCTTTGATACTAGCGCCACTAACAACAGAACAGAAATAGATGGAAAGAAAATAATGCACTTTTTAGTTCATCGATTATCTAGCGCTCGAACGCTTTCTGCTCTGCCAAAATGATGTTTGACAGCAATGATTGCGAAATTTACGCCTGTTGCAAACTTGTTGCGAGTTACGTAATTAGCTAGCCGGTTCCTGGCAACCCACACATAGCTCGTAAGTTCCTGTAAGCCTATTCGACTTGGTTGTTCTTCTATAATGCCATGAACCAGTTCCTGGCAACCCACATATGAGTCCTGGCAACCCACACAAAGCTCGTAAAGTTCCTGTAAGCCGCTCCGACCTGGTTGTTCTTCTGTAATGCCATGTACCAGTTCCTGGCAACCCACACATAGCTCGTAAAGTTCCTGTAAATTCCACAAACCTGGTTGTTCTTCTCTAGAGCCGCGAACCGGTTCCTGGCAACCCACACGGCGCTCGTGGCATGGCCACGGAGAGGCTCAGCTGTTGCAGGTTCGCCGCCGTCTCTCGGCGCCGCGTATAGCTCGTATGTTGACGTCTCACCGACTCGCCACGTCACTAGCACGCACCATTCCGCGTGATTTAGGGACATGCTGTATAAACAATTCAAAATGCTTAGGATATCGTTCAAAAACGGTAAAGATTTTATTGAAATTTAATAGTGTCAAGAATGTATTCACTTGTTCCTATTTTTTTCTAAATTTGGTGAATAGTTTTTCTAGTTGGTAACACTGGCTTGCGCGTGATTGGAGTGAGAGCGTGAACAAGTCAAAACGAATAAGGAAAATGAGAATGAGATGAGAAAACTCGATGGAAAAATTACCAGTCTCAGTGGTTAGCTGCTGAACAGCTACTATGTATGTTGAAAAATGAAGAATAAACGAGGGGTGTTCCCAGTTTTACTTACAATAGAAGTAAAATATATAAATCAAAGTTTATGTTGACAAACTTAGGTTAAAATTAAAATAGACCTTCGAAAATACAAGTACTTACACAAACCTCGTTATCTGTATATTAGTAAGAGCCTATTTTAATATACGAAATGATCATTATATATGCAGTGTCACAATATACAGATGACACATAAACATAGCGATACCTACCAGTATCTACTCAACCATTATTAGCTGACAGAAGTTAAAATCAAAATAACAGACTATTTGGCGTGGTGGTTGAGCAGGTCGGCTCATATTACGGAGGTGGCGGGTGCGATTCCCGCTACATGACAACTATTTGGAGAAAAAAAGCGCAAGTACTTGTTCTGACTTCTGAGTCCGAGTGTTGTGGGAGCATGCTATGGTAGTTCCTGGGTTCCTAAAGGGCATCCTAGTTAAGAGTCCAGGATCTATGTATGTGATCGTTGGGCGTTATTTTTTTTATAGAATTTATAATACAAACCTGTAAGGTTGGTGACGACCCTGAGCGCGGATTTGCATGACAGGCGAGTCGCGGTTCGTCTGCATATCCAACTTACGGAGTTGCCTGTAATACAATAATATAAATAATATTGTATCCATAAAAGCCAATCAAAATTCTAGATATTGCAATAACATAATATAATAATCATAAAGTAGATACCTAGAAGGGCATTGTAGCTAGTGAAATTACTGGGCAATGAGACTTTATGATCTGATCACTCAGTCTTGTAATCTGATTACTAGACTGTGTGATGTCTCAGGATGACGTGCGCAGTGCAGTGTCACACGAAACTTTATTGTTTTAAAGTAATAAAAAAACCTTGGTTGTATTTGTTTGTAAAATGCAGCGAGCTATGGAGAGAGCTATGCTCGGTGTTTCCCTGCGAGATAAGCTCCGGAACGAGGAGATCCGCAGGAGAACTAAAGTGATCGATATAGCTCTTAGAATTAGCAAGTTGAAATGGCAATGGGCCGGCCACATCGCTCGTAGAACTGACAACCGATGGGGGAGAAAGGTTCTCGAGTGGTGACCACGAACCGGAAGACGCAGCGTAGGCCCCCCACTCGGTGGACCGACGATCTGGTGAAAGCCGATGGATGCAGGAGGCGAGCAGCCGCTTAAAGTGGCGCTCTGTGGGGGAGGCCTGTGGACGTCTGTAGGCTGATGACGAATACTTTGTGGTATTTGTTAGTAATATTTGGTGTTTCTTGTCTGGTCCATAATACATGGTGTTACTTGTCTGTCTACAGCATTTTATGTGATTTGTCTGTAAAATGTAGTGTTTATAGTATTTAGCGTTATTTATCAGTTCTATTTGGTGTTATTTGACTAAAGTATTTGGTGTTATTTGACTAAAGTATTTGGTGTTATTTGACTAAAGTATTTAGTGTTATCTGACTAAAGTATTTGGTGTTATTTGACTAAAGTATTTGGTGTTATTTGACTAAAGTATTTAGTGTTATTTGACTAAAGTATTTGGTGTTATTTGACTAAAGTGTTTGGTGTTATTTGTCTTTAATATTTGGTGGTAATAGGCATATATATTTGGTGCTATTACTCTGTAATATTGAATGTTAACATTAATTTTATTTACCTGTCCTTGATGTAAAACAGCACGTTGTTATGGACTGCCATGGCGGGGCGCTCACGTTGTAGCTTGAACAGAACCAATCCGGCGTCATGTCCCGCCGCGAACAGGTTCAACGTGGGATGGGATGCTAGCACCCAGTACCTGTCGAATGTCATTTTATTAAATGAACCGAAAACCTGTATTACGATCATGAAACTTGATTGTAACCGATAGAAACACAAAAATGTATGGATTTGACAGTTTCAGTACCCAGTTTATGTGCATAGTTTACTGTACAAATTTTCAAATTCGTAATGAAATTTCTCCTTTTGCATTGTTGCAATCAAAGTTCCTTGTCGTCGTTGTTAGGGTGAGACACACTTAAGCGCTACCATTGACTATAAATCCTGTTGATCAATGATACAACTTCCCCTCATACGAAAATTAGTGGTGCATTTCAACCACTTATTTCTAATAAATAACTACGAATTTCTAATTAATTACGGGAGCCCGTTGGCGTCTTTTGTTCCATCCTGCTCTGTTCTTTGTCATTTCGTATGAGTTTGTCTCGTTTTGTTACCTCGCCCCCTGCCCGCGCAGGTGAGTCGTGTTTGTACGAGAAATTATGTTCACGAGCTATCAACGGGCTTTATAATCTTTGGGCGCTACCATAGTGTTGTCACGGTCTCTCACGAGGTAAAGTGTCGAGAATAGTTTGTCGCGGTGCGCATGCTAGCCGGGCTGGTCTCGAATTTTATATAAATATTCTACTACAATACTCGATAACGGAAGACACAGCGTAGGCCAGCCCCCACTAGGTGGACCAACGATCTGGTGAAAGCCGTGGGGAGCCGATGGATGCAGGAGGCGAGCAGCCGCTCAAAGTGGTGCTCTGTGGTGGCCTATGTTCATCAGTGGACGTCTTCAGGCTGATGATGATGATGACTCGATAGCGAGGACAGTAATATACATCTGAATAAACTTGTAATGGAGGTACTGAAGCGACGGGCAAAAGCTAACAACGCATGTCAATAAACTCTGGCAAATCACTATTTATCAGTCAGCCCAGGTTCACTCCGCGCTTAAGGTTCAAGCTACAAGTACATGGGACCGGCCCGTCTTATCGGGTCGGTTCGTTCCACGTCACGCGTCAGAAGAGCAGCGCTATAGCGATAGAACGAGAGGCAACTGTTTAGGGTAGGCTTGTAGCGCTGTGCGAGCTGAACTACACTTTATTGCGTTGTATCTAGAGTCGGTATTTGATGACTTCGCGGAGTTAACCTTCTGTACCTATACTATAAAGTATTTTTCAACACATTTGCTCAAAAAATGCATTTACAAAGCCTGTATACATTGTTCGAAAGCTAAACATTACGCACCATACAACGGAGCGTGCGGTAAAATAGGTACTCTCACCTAAGTACCTGTTTTTATTTCATCCTCCGTTGTATAGCGCCGTGCGTAACCTTTACGGTTTTTTTTTAATTTCCATAATAGCCCATTTTCATATTAGATTAGAAACATCAGATTGTTTGTTGCGACTTTTCCACTAATAAACAAGAGTTTGTTTCATTACCTATTGTACTGTTTTCTCGCAAACGTGTTGAAGAATGTTGTATGATACACGTGCGGAAATTGGTTTCTACAAACTCGTGACTATGGTAAGATATTACATTTGTTTACTCGTTTGTAAAAACCAACTTACCGCCCTAATATCATAAATAACTAGTCAGGGTTAAAAAAAAATGTATTTACCTCTCGTGTTCTCTACGGAAGGTATGAAGACATGTCCGCTTGGTCATGTCCCAGACGCGCACAGATTTGTCTTCACTGTTAGAAAGGATGAGCTCGGAGCGCGCATGGAATAGTGCGCACGAAACGTTGTTGTAATGTCCGCGGCACGTGTCTACTTCCCACGCCTGTGGAAGACATAAGTCCCCAAACAATTTGAATAAATAAAAATAAATGTGTGGACATTTTCACACAGCGCCATCTAGCCTGAAACTAAGCATATAGCTTGTAACCAGATAACTGATAGAATACTAAGATACTTTTTGTTTGTAAATACATACATAGAATACAATATAACACCCAGACACAGAACAAACATCGATGTTCATCACACAAACGTTTGTCCCGGGTGGGAATCGATCCCACAATCTACAGTTCAGAAGGCAGAGCTACCACCAACTGAGCTATCAGGCCAGTCAATTTTACCGAAGGAGTGTACATGTCAAAGTAAATAGGTACTAAAAAAGGTTTTGACAAGAACGTGAAAATGATGCACTATCAGCAATTTGAAAAAGAATGAGTAAATTCTAGTGTTAATTTAATAATTATCCTTACCGTACATACAGGTGAAAATCAAATAATATAAAGACGAATTTCTTTTTTTTATGTGTTCTCAAAACCTAAATAGAAGAATTCAGAAAAAATCTACCGCTTCACTGGAGAGTGATATTAACTTGACTGTAACTAGACTAGACTTAGACGTGATTTAAGAATTTAATGATTTAAATCATCATCCTCCTCTTTGCCTTCTCCCATTTGTTATTGGGGTCGGTTCCCAATCTAACCTGTAGAGGCGAGCTACCAGAATCACACGAGCGACTGCCATCTGACCTCGCAACCCATAAGGAACCAGTAACAGGGATAGTTAGATCATGTATCAGATTCTAAGGCGTCTGACCACCCGTAACGTTTTTTTTTTTTTTTTTTTTTTTCAAAAAACCTGTTATGACTACTTTACACCGTAATTGTATATAATTATAGATGTCATGCATGCGTCTTAGACTGACATGTTGAAAACATATTATTTTGGTGTGATGTCTTAATAGCCACCCAACTGCAACCCACTGCAACTGTTATGGGCGGCCGTGTCACTTAACATCAGGTGAACGACTAGCTCGTCACGTCATTTAATTACATAAAAAAAAAAAAAAAAAAATAGGTAAAAACCTGTGCTTGGGTGAGCTACTGAGTTTATCAAACTATTTATAAAGTTGTAAATCAGCGGCAACGTAGGCACTGTATGGACTTAAATTAAAAGTTTAATAAGTTTAATTGGTAACATGCAAGAGTTTTCCTATATTTATAGTTAGTATTAACATAGATTGCCATAGATGTTCTTATGACAACCGGGACCGACGGTTTAACGTGCTCTCCGAGGCTCGGAGCGATGGCTTCCAAAACTGCACATAACATACTAGATAAGTCATTGGTGCAGGGCCGAGGGGCTAATAAATACGCTAATGGCGTGGAACACAACTATAACAAACGTTAAGATAGCAAACACATCCTACCTTCGCATCATTCATCCTCCAGAGCTTCACCTGCCTATCATCAGCGGCGGAGACAATCAGAGGTAGTGACGGGTGGAACGAGGCCCAGTTGACTCCACGATCGTGGCCTTCCAGCACGTGCTTCACTACTGCGTCGGCCTGAAAACGTGCGCCCTGTCATATTTCCCGACAAATTATAAGTAACGTAAAGAAATTATAACAAATTATTACACTCGAAAAACCACGGATAGCATGAGCTGTGGAAATCGACTTGATGGGTACTCTCATTCGCATTTGTATCAGTATACAGTCATCGGATCACGCCATAAACCTTCTGCTGCGTTTACATTGTTCAAACACTCCCCGAGAAGCGAGATGTCGATTTCTACAGCTCATCCTACCCGTGTAAAGATCTCGTATGGGCAACATCTGGGGCCTTAGGCTCGTTTCATATGTCTATGGTTGCATTGTAAACTTTAAAGTAAAAATGTATGAGCTACTTTGACAGCTTTCACAAGGGCCCGCAGCTCATACACTTTTACATATGCATGTGAAACGGTCCTTACCACATCACCTCACAGGGTGGGTTTTTGTTCTATAGTTAAGGTAACCAATGTTTAAAACTCTAATAAATTTAATAACTAAAGTTCGAAAAACCCACTCTTAGTGTGATTCAATTGAAGAACGATTCACTTTAGGTCTTCAATTGAATCGCTTTTAGAAGTGATGATAAGGCCCCTAAAAACAAATTTTGTTTCTAAGAAAAAAGGAGAGAAATAGAACATACAACAATCAATAGTAGCTATATACTTGTACTTAGAAATTAGTAACTATGGGGAACATAATTATCCAAACACCCAGATACAAAACTAACTTTGTGCTTTTTCTGTGAACGCATTAAATAGAAGTCAATTATGAGAAGCAGACATTTCTAAAAAACATAGCACCTATTTTTTTATTATCATACAATATTTTGTCTTTTGATAATCCAATTACACAACACTAGCAAAATTGATTGCCACACACTTACTTAAGAAGAGTTGAAGTGAAGAGTCCTATATACCTAGATCCACTATCTCGCTCACGCATTGCAGCATTTTTGAAGATATATTACTGAAATTACTATTAAAATTAAGCAAATTCAATATTCATTTGTTTCGGACATATTGGGTTCATACTACACAAAAACCAATTCATCAAATAAAGTTAGAATTACAACAAAAATTAAAAACACTATTAAAAACATATAAGTAATAATTATAACCTAACCTACACACCAACTCACCACACCACACTGATGCATCCCCACAATGAGCTGCACATCAATGTTCTCATACAACTCATTGCAAAGATGTATGAAAACATGTTTGGATTAATAGTTATGTTATTTTTTGTTGAATATCTGTAATGTTATTCTTGAGGGCCTAGTTAAGTCTGATTTTGTACATAACTCAAGTCTTTTTGTATTTTCAAAAATGTCGCAATGCGCAAGCGAGATAGAAGATACAGGTAAAATGAATCCTACGAAAAGAATATGAGATCTAACCAGGAATAAATCCAATCATTTATCTTTTTCTAGCCTGTAGGTTTATCAAATATTTTAGCAACTATAGTTTACAAGGATAAGTAAGAAATCAAGACATCACAAGAAGTATGGCTTTAGTCACACATTACCCACAATATTATTAGCACATTTCATATATTTCAAAAAGTTAGGTGACACTACATTAGAAAACACATTAGAAAAAACATAGTCATGCAAAATACCTTCAACGGGTTTTTCTGCAATGTAATAGATTATGTAAAAAAAAATATTTTTATAATTAATCAATAATAATTTATATTATTGCATCATCAATTAAAAATATAATAAAAATGATTGGGATTTCATAGAAAAAAGATAAGAAAGATAAGTACAAAAGAAACTCACTTTGAAAATAGCTTTGAGATAACTCTCTGAATTGTTTACGCAATGCCACTAAAAATAATGTTCATAAGTTTAATTAGTAAGATGGCTGTAAGACAGGCCAGAGCTTTTAACACAGTCCTTTGCGATAACACTTATGAATTTTATCTCATTGAGACAAAAACAATCAGGCAACAGCCTTACATCAGCTTTTAAATAAGAAAAGTGAAATGAAGACAATAAATAGAAATAACCTTTATTTTTTTATTACTTACCTGTCCAAACAAGTCCGTAGCCTGTGGGTTCCTCAAATGCTCAGCTAATCCGGAAGGCCCTGGAGCTACACTCTTTTTCCTCAACCCGGAGAAGTCCCACACTCTCACAGACTGGTCCAAGGATGCTGAGACCAGAAGGTCTTCGGTAGGGTGGAACTGTGCACACATAACATAGTGGTTGTGTCCTGTGAGAACGCTGATGCATTGACGGGATTGCCAATTCCATATTCTTATTGTCTGAAATAACGAAATATATTTCATGTACCACCATCCAAAAGGCACCATTTGAAACTTGGTGATTCATTCTTTTAATTTAATTACACTAGTGACGCCTTATCGTTTCCCGCAATTTAGTTGATTCCTCGTGAAAATTCTTAACTTTCAAGGATGAAAAATATGCTATATTGATCAAGGTAGTATAATCAATCTGTGTTCAAATCCGTTGAGCCGTTTTGCCATCATAGTCACATGAACAAACATACAAACAAATAGATAACCTTCCATTTTCATATGTTATTAGTAGGGGTTTTACTTGGATTTATTTGGATTCAGTACATTAATAATAATAATAATAAAGAGGTTCCTCACTCTGCAGCCCTAACCACCAGTAGCTTGGGTCCTGCCCCGCTGCCGGCGGCACTCTAGGTTTAGGTTTTTTATAATATTTTTGTAAGTTCCTTTTTGTAGAGATATTGTAAAAAACTTAAGCTTAAGAATTGTAAATAAATGAGTGAATAATAATAATAAATATGTGTGGACATTTCACACAGCGCCATCTAGCCCCAAACTAAGCATTATACAAATATTGCATTGCATTATACATTAAACAAATGTTGTTAAATGTATGTTAAAAAAAACTGGATCTATTATTATCAGTTTCAATTTATTTCCCATGCTGTTATTACTTTACTGTTACTATAAGTTGAAAGTACAACTGTATAAATACAAAGTAGCACAGAACAGTTCCACTGTGGCTTATCAGTTAATGATAAAGTTAAAAGGTTTACTTTAATTAATGGTATTTTACTGATTTGCAAAATTCTAAACTTAATTTAAATTGATGTTCTACAACTATGTCTGGGTGTTGTGGGACCATATTCCTTGTACTTCCCGGGTCCCTGATAAGGGAATTGTAGAAAGGGGCTGCAATCTATGTATGTGATTGTTGGGTGTTAATACAGCTTATTTATTTATGTTCCCACTGCTGGGACACAGTCATTCCCTCACAGGGGAGAGAGTGTGGGCCATAATCTGCCAAGCTAAGTGTGGGTTGGTGGAGAACACATGTTTCTTGAATTTTTTGAAGTACATAAAAAATAATAATATAAAATCATGGTGATAAGGAGCAATAATAATATAACCAGTTTACCTGATCATCAGATGCACTTAGAATCCATGGATATTCATGATGGAAGAATGTTGTGCGGATGTAGTCCAAATGGCCCAGAAGTGTAAACAGACATCTCCTCAGCTTATAGTTCCATACCTGTAAAGCATTAAAAAATTAGTGCAATGGAACTGTAAGAACTTGTAATAATTACTATGTACACTGGAACTACTACTTTTTATCTCTAGTTGTGTTGTCTATGTTTTTTATTATGTTAGTGTCAATAAAGAGTTTTTGTATTGTTGTTGTTATTTTATTCTACATGGGGGGGAAACTCATACATCCTTATTAATAAACGCGTAGTAGTTTTATATTAGTTAGACCAGCTTTTGTCCTTTTTTGACATTTGAATATTGAAAGCGATCGAAAAGGACAATAGATGGTGTAACTAATCAAAAGCTACAACGCGTTTATTAATAAGCATGTTAGATTATAGACTAAAGCACAGAGAGAACTTGATTATGTGTCAAGCATACCACTTTTTTGTGGACACTTTGATGTGAATGAGTCTGACAGATTTGTATAGAAAAAACAGTTGACTCGAGTTGAAAAAAATGGTATGGTGCTTATTGCAAGCGTAGCTAATTACTATATGTTTGTTTCTTTCCTTTGCCACTGACGTAGCGATATGTGTGAGCAGTACAAATATAATATCGTTTTGATGATCTCTCTATGCTTTAGTCTATACTCTAAGGGGCAACTGCTGCATGGCACTCTGCTTTATGCTGTATACATTTGTTAGCTCTACCTGGCATGAGGTAACCTCAACATGCCTGCAGTGTAGTGATCACATGCAAGTTGCAGACTTGACCACTTGACTACACAAGAAGTGGTCATATCAGAGGTTACACTAATAAGTTTATTCATTCTTAACGCCATATCAACCTTCCTCACAATATGTGAACATATAAGAGTAGTATATAAAGCAATAACATTTTACCCTCGGTTTTTAAATTTATAAAACAGCTTTTTGCATAGCATCATGGCTTAGATAAATATCAACTGAGACAAAAGGCACAAAAGCAAGAAAGAAAGGAGAAGAGAAAAAACCCCCTTTAAAGAGAAACAATTTTGAAAAAGAGGAACCTCTAGTACCATATCAGCCACATTAAACTTGCTATAGTAAAATGCGTTGCATGGGTTTATGTAGTAAATGAGTTAACATTTACATACACCAACTGGTGCATTGGACACATAAGTATCATTTGACGCCAGAAAAGCGGCGTTTAGAAGATATACGTGTCAAAACATGACAAAATGAACGCACCAAATGAGACCGTAATTAGCGTATTCTCGCTTATACCTTGATCTTGTAATCATCTCCACCAGATACAAATAAAGGCTGCTGACTGTGGAAGCAGATTCCTCGCACGGGACCATCGTGTTCATCGAATTTCTCCAGTAATGTGCACATCCGATAATCCCAGAGTTGAATCACTCCATTGTGCAAACTCGCCAAGACCCATGGCCGTTTGGCGTGAAAGGATATTCCTTTCACCCTGGCCGACTTTGTCTCAAATTTTATAAGCATTTCCACCACAAATCACGTCGATATTTATTAAAATACCACTAAAACAATATACTTTGCTTAAATGACAGCCTGCCGGCTGACGTGACACGTCCAACAAAACGAAATGATCCACAGACAGATTTACAAAAATTTGCTATTGTTCAACGGAACTTACCGGTTTTATTAGAAATCTACCTTTTTGTTTCTTTTTATTTGGTTGTCTGTTCCTGTTCCGTTCATGAATGAAACCGATTGAATACTCTTTCCTTTAGGACAGTTACTATACTCTTTGACTCTTTGTTTATCTGTATCCTAGTCTGTGTCTATGACAATGTTTGTCAACAAAATTCACGTTTTGGTTTTCGTAATTATTATTCCATTCTAATTCGCTCTAAACTCTTAGGAAACTAATTACTTGTTATAAATTGTATCAATACGATCTATAAACCGTGTAAGTAAACCATTTTTCTTTCAGACTAAATGACCCCAAACATAACCTCAAACATGAACGCTGAAAAGATCAAGGAAATCGGCAAAATATGTATCCCGGGTATGAGGTTGAGTCCTGCCAACGATGTTCACATATCGGGACCCGGAACGTACGAACTCCGGGGTTATATTTATTCCACTTTAGCTGGAGTGCTTAAAATGGAACAAGATACAGAGACAAAGGTACCATACATCCCCAGTTGCGATTGAGCCTTTAACCCAGTTATAAATACTAATAAACATAGCATGAAGATGAAATTTCCTCTACCTAACTACATAATTATAAGAATATGTTATATTTATAGGCAACAGTTGTATCTGTGGAGAGCCCAAAAACACCAAGTGTCCTGCCTAAAACTGGAGATATAGTTACTGCAAAAGTGGCTATAGTCAACCCTAGACAAGTACAATGCACTATCTTTTGCGTGGGTCCAGCAACCCTAGCTCGGCCTTATAGAGGAATACTGAAGAAAGAAGAAATTAGAGCCACCGATAAAGATAGAATAGACCCATATAAATGCTACAGACCTGGTGATGTCATACTGGCAAGAGTTGTATCCTTTTCAAGACTTTTCACATACCGATTGCATTATTATTTTAATTCAGTGGTAAGATGAAAAGTCAGTATGTATACTTAGTTCATTAAATTTTCCTTATCAAGTTATCAGTTACCGATGATAGAGTTCCATTGGTACCCCCTGTCTACAGCGGAGAATGAGCTTGGAGTTGTCATAGCAACAGCTGAAGGCTCCCCACAAGGAGTCAGTATGGTCCCAGTAAGCTGGTCTGAAATGCAATGCCCCAAATCATTGATCAAGGAGCCCAGGAAAGTTGCCAGAGTTATGCCTGAGCATGTACTTGGTAAATCATTGCCTAAAAAAGATAATAACAGTATGGAGAGTGAAGAAACTGTTGAAATAAAACATGAAAATACTGATAGCTAAGAGAAAAAATGAAATCTAATATACCTACATGATTTGTTTTTATTCTAAAGGAGTTCCCTTGTCTGCGATTTGACCCCCAAGTTTTCGCGATTTCTTAGGCTGGTGCCTTACTATTGATTGGCCTTGGTTAAATTTTAAATATTTAGAACTAGTTTAGGCAATGGTATAGACCAGAATAATATTGATTTATTCAATACAAAATGAAACGAGAATATCTTATTTTTGTTTAATTTTGTATTCAGAATAATACTATAATAAAGTAAACTAAAATAAGTACTAAAATAAAGAATAATACTAATACTCATAGTTTTCCCTAACTATAGGTACCTTGTTTAGAGCAGTATGATATTCAAAAGTAACAATAATTATAATTCTTGCATAATATTGTAGCTAGAATCTAGATAGTATGCGTTAATTTCGTAGTTCTTAATCTAATTATCTAGTCTGGCACATTGAGAACTGAGCACTTGAGCAATTGTTTGATAAACAATGAGATTTGCGCCAATCACAATCACTGATCTCCCATGTACATAATTATAATAGAGGTCAGTGGCGCTGGCGCCAATAAGTCTGTCAATCGGTCATCATCATCAACAACAGCTTAAAGACGTCCACTGCTGAACATAGCCTCCCCCAGAGAGCGCCACTGAGCAGCGGCTCGCTTCCTGCTTCCATCGGCTCCCTGCGATAAGTGGTTTTCATTCACCAGATTGTCGGTCCACCTTATACATTACATTTGCTTCAGTTCAAAATGTAGGTACCTCTCCACAAAGGCCATTAACCAAGAGTTGAAGTTGCTTCAGTTAAGTTCAGTTTATCTCTATCGTACTAATTGTTTTTTTTTTGGCGGGAACGCGTAAAAGTTTACGTTATTGCATTGTATTATATTTCAAAACTTGTGCTTTTTGCAGTGTTAATGTTTAAAATTGATGGCGTTTTACGCATTAAGTGCCGAATTACGAGCATACGTGTAGCAAGTGATAAAATGTGGTGAGCCGTGATTTTTCGTGTTGCTCCCAAAACTCCATAAAAACTTCTGTAAGGTTGCCACCCTAGTACAGTTACTAGGGCATGACTTAGACTGAACTTTCCCTATATAACAAAGTACTCTGTGGACTGGACTGTGACCACCTGACTTAGACTGGACTATGACTGACCCAGACTGTGTGTGACTGACACTTGACTTTACGTGAAATGTTCTAAACACGATGAAAAATTACAATTTACAATACTTGACACTGGCTAAATACACAATGTATAGAGCCAAAACAAAAAAAAGCATACTAACTGTCAAATGATGTCATTGTCAACGTCAAGGCGAGATAGATAGATATCAATCAAACAAATCAATCGTCACATTTTTCTTTTCTGTTTTATTAATCATTCAAATCAAAGTATTTTATTATTTTGAAAACGAGAAATAATCCAAAAAACATATTGCAGTAGTTATGTTTGTGGCTTCTAAATGTGATACTGTAGTCATTCCAGTGTTTATTCGTATGTGTTTTCAGTGTAATGAGGTCATCTTTGGCCTTTTATCACTAAGCAAACTTAGTTGAGGTTGAGTAGGTATATCAAGAAACTTTAGTGCTATAATTTAGTTTACAGTGTAAATCAGGGCTTGGTAGACGTGTGGTAAGGACGTGTGTAAAAGACCGCCGAAATGAAGTTTGCGGAACATCTAAGTGCTCACATAACGCCAGAATGGCGAAAACAATATATAAACTATGAAGTAAGTTTACATGATTATAGTTGTACTATACAATTGTAAAGATTAGGACACAATATATAAATTCCTACATCCATAAATCAATGATTAATAAATTCTATAGATAGCTATAAAAATGAACTATTCCTATAAAATCAAAATATAGAAACCCTTTTTTTACCCAAAGCTTAGCTTAGCAAAGAATGGCATCACCATGTTTATTGCCACCTTTTCTACAAACATTTATCATGTAGTATTCTGCAGGAAATGAAAGCGATGCTGTACACAGCAGTAGAAGAGGCACCATCAGCTGAAAATGTGGAACCAGAAGTCCTTTCAAGACACTTTGCCAATTTCGATGAAACATTCTTCCATTACTGTGATCAGGAGTTGAAAAAAATCAACACCTTTTACTCAGGTTTGTTAAATAATCATCATAATCATTTATTTCTCTCATACACAAGCAGTCAACAATAAATAATGCTATTGGATAATATATTAAGTACTATAAACTACGATTGTGACCTGCTTTATGGGAGACTGGTGCCTGATATAGGTTTTGCAACCTCTATTACAAGTCGCCAGGACCCCACTCCACAGAGATGCACTTGTTTTGCAAATTTAAATGATTGATGGTAGGTGCTTAAAAATAGTTTGAAGCTAAGTATTATTAGTATAATAGCCCCCACAACATAGTTGTCGTGAGGGTTCTAATTCTACATGGGGGTGAAAAACTCTAGGCTGCTGGCACAGCTGCTCCAGTGGCACTGATGTTGGGTGTGGGAGTGATGATGATGAGGCATTCGAGATTTCTTGGGCAGAATGCTGTGCATCTTCTTGTGTTAACATTCCTGATGTGTGTTGTGGGGGTTATTTATCTAGAAATATTTGTAAGTCAGTCACAGGAGTACAGTACAGGTTAAGGGAACCGCTTCAGGTGAGGCAATGTTGTATATGAGTAGAAAACAAAGAAATAAACAAAATAGCTGGTATTACCGTTTGCCAGTGTACTTCAGAGATAGATTCCATAGTCTAAATGAGAGAGTGATGCTAACTGTAGTATATTGTGTGATGATTTGTAGGTCCTAAACAAGTTCAAGTTTATGGTGCTGCACTGTGCACGATCACATGCTTAAAGAAAGGATCCCATAAACGTATATTGGAACATGACACATGTCAGCATATATCGGAACATTTTTTTTTTATGCGATTGGATGACGTGACGAGTTAGTCGTTCACCTAACACGGCCGCCCATAACAGTTGCAGTGTCACTCAGAACTTTAAAACAATAAAGTTTCGCGTGACACTGCACTGCACACGTCATCCTGAGACATCACGCAGTCTAGTAATCAGATTACTAGACTGAGTGATCTAAAAATTTACTTTAAGTTTCCTCTTCGGTTTTAGAAACAGCAAAATCGCATTACGAAAAAATTGGACGCCCTTTAAGGTGGTTTTTGCGCACTGTAGAAATCAATTGCTCATGTAACGCGACGCGTTTTGATATATTCGTGGAATGGTTTTGGGTTTTAAAATGCTATTCTGTATGCCGTTGTCAAAATTGAAAACACTGGCCAAAAACAACCTAACGCATGGCATACAGAAGAATACATTTTTTTCATTCCATGTCATGGCGCGTTAAAGCGCGTTATTGGCAAGGAATCTCATGTGGCATAGGCAATACATCAAATAAACAACATAATTCTTTTGAGTCGTATTCATTATTAACAATATAGATATGGATGAAATCCTGGTGGTTCGAGTTCCTTGAGTAGGTACTTATTGAAACATTTGTCCTTTTTGCTGTCCAAGGGATGCGCAGTCGCAGTACGCGTCAACGTGTTTTACCCATTCCGACTTCAGGCTCGTAGGAACCAGTGTTAGAAGCATCGGCTTCTTTTCAAGCTCCATCTTCCATTTAAATCCTTGAAACTAAAAAAATCAGAATATATTTGGGGCATTTCAGTCCAGTTTATAGATAATATAATAAACTTTATAGCACCATTTTTGTCGCATATATTTAACATGTGCATAAATAATAATGTTTTCCCAGACCTCATGAAGATAAGTAAAGTTATGCCCCTACATAAAAGTGGAAGTAGCAAAGACCTTAGTAATTTTAGACCTATTTCTATTCTGGCATGTTTAAGCAAGATTTTTGAAAAAATTATTCTGTCTCAGTTATTGGCACACTTCAATTGCAAGAGCCTTCTTTTTCGAAAGCAATATGGCTTTTCAAAAGGATGTTCTACGATAGACGCAGTAGTTGATTTGGTTGACAACGTCTACGATGCCTGGGAAAAATCGATGGATGCGTTGGGCATATTTTGCGATCTTTCCAAAGCATTTGATTGCGTGAACCACGATATTCTTTTAAGTAAATTATTTCACTATGGTGTACGTGGAAATGCACTCATACTGATGAAATCTTACCTAGACGGAAGAGAACAGTCGGTCAGTATTAACGGTGTACTTTCGAAGGCTCGTAAAGTGACTATTGGAGTCCCACAGGGCTCTATCCTTGGCCCGTTCCTATTTTTAGTTTATATAAATGACTTACCGTTTATTGTAGAGAAAAGTACCAGCATCATCTTGTTTGCCGATGACACATTGTTGTTTAAAATTAAAAGAAATTTATGTAATTCAGTTGACATTAATAGTATACTTTCTGTTGTTCATAATTGGTTTAGTGTTAATAATTTATTGTTAAATCCTGATAAAACTAAATGTATACAATTTTCGCTAGCAAATAATCACTTGACATCACCTGACATTCATATTAATAATAAAGCTATTGACATTATAAATGAAACTAAATTTCTCGGAATTAAGTTAGACTCTAAGCTTCATTGGGGTTCTCACATAACTGAACTCGCTGGCAAACTCAGCTCGGCTGCATACGCCGTTAGAAAAATTCGCGAGTGTTCTGATGTCAAGACAGCTCGTATTGTTTATTACAGTTATTTTCATTCGCTGATGTCATATGGGCTGTTATTGTGGGGAAACGCAGCAGATGCTAGTAGCATTTTTGTTCTGCAGAAACGAGCTGTTAGAGCTATATACTGTCTCGGGCCCAGAGTCTCCCTAAGAGAAATTTTTAAAGAAATTAAGATTTTAACCATGCCTTGTCTCTATATCTACATGAACAATGTGTTCGCAAGGAAACATTTTAAAAATGTTTAAGACCAGTGGGGATTCCCATAATTATAATACCAGAAATAGAGATATGCTTATTGTACCAACTACTAGACTAACGAAAGTCAACGAATCTTTCGTCACAAATTGCGCAAGGTTTTACCTAATAACATTAAAAATTTGAACGGAACTGCTTTTAAAAATAATGTTAAGAATATTCTTATGCGTAAAGCTTATTCTAAAATTGACGGCTTCCTTGCGGACAAAAGATCATGGAACACTATCTCTCTGTAATTTTATTTGGATCTGATTGACATGTTAATTTATTTATATTGGGAAATGTATGCTTATATCTACATAAACAATTATTGTAAGCAACTTACTGTAACCATGTCTATCATAAGTGTACCTACATAATGTGTTGTGTACCTACATGAATAAATGAATTGAATTGAATTGAATCACCAAACATAACTTATTTTATCTGTAAGCAAGGTAGATACCTATTTAGGTTTAGAAAAGTTCGCTATTTAGCGATAAGATGCCTATTATCATAAGAAAATCATCATCATCAGCCTGTATCAGTCCACTGCGGGACATAGGCCTCTCCTAATGCACGCCACTTAGCCCGATCCTCGGCTAATCTTATCCTAGCAAATGTTAACTTGTAATTACTTTTAACTGTGAGTGAAGCGTCAATAAATTTGATTATAATAATTATAGGTATTTTTCATATTGGATGCAGGATGGAGAATCTTAGGGAAGGATGTGTGTTAGGTAATTTTTACGCGATAAATCTATATGTAGAAAACCACCACAGGCATCAGCTTTAATGACTGAGGAATGGCCCAAAACAGAACATGTTTTAATGTAAATTATCATACTAGATTTACACTCGCGCCTCGTGCCACGCCTGATATCTCGCATGGCACCTTGTGTGTGCGAAGGAAAATTAGTGCTCGCGCACTCGCACGCTCGTGTGTTTGTGGCGAGGTCCTCAAAACCACAAAACTTACGATGCAAGCGCCATGAGTGACCTGGGGGCGTACCGTGAGCTCTTAGCGCGATTTAAAACTGAGCCTATATTGGATCGCTTTGTTTTTTTTGTATGGGGATTTTGACGAGCGATCCAGTATAGGCTCTGTTTTGAATCGCGCTAAGAGCTCACGGTAGGGCCCCAGGCGAGGCGAAGCGAAGCGTGCCCATTCATTCACACTCGCGTGACTCGCGCCTTGCCTCGCATCGCACGCTTTCTTTGTGGTTAGTGCACGAGTCATAAATGTCGACCTTACTCTTTTGCGATTCTAATTATATGTATACAGCCCGATATGTTTCGCCTAGGCAGACAATCTTGGTAGGTTGAACTAGGTATTAAAGATAGATTCGACACTTACCAACTTTCTTACAAAAGAAAAGTTGCGGAGACATTTTTTATCACTACTGGTTTTTACTCGTATACCTACTTTTGCTTGTTGTTTACATTACAACGCATTTCCGGCCTACGTTGGCCAAAATTGGTGCCATTTTAAAGAGCCCCTTTCTCACAAAACAACATGAAGTAGTTATGAAAAACCCAAATATGTACGTAGTGAATGGCTCAATCGAACACACAGATTTTTTTTATAATTCTTTCATCGACAATGTAAAAATTAGTCTTTTCGATAAGTTTTCACAACAAAACCATTACAAAACACATTTATTATTCAAAAATTACCGCAAAAATAAAATATGAAAACATTTCACATGACAACCTGTCAATATAACGGAGTCAGCTGACAGGTCAGTCATGTTAGCTCTCATTCAAGAAGGTTACACTAGCTGTCGGCAGGATGTGCGTCATATAACTCAAGTGTCGATATAATTATACACGATGGGAAATAAACTGCCCACTAATCTGCGACTTTCACAGCACTGAGAATGACGATATTTCAACTGAGAAGCAATTCTGGTAATTATTAGTTTAGTCTCGATAAAATCACATCATAATATCATTACAATCTCATGTCCATCATCTTTACTTGCAAAAATTGAGTGTTCTATCAGAAAACACAATTATGTATGATTTTCATGAGACTAAAACTAGATTTTCACATGTATTTGAACATTCGAAATTAGAGAATTGGCCTTCTGGTGTTAGGTGATAGTATGGCTGTGTCACCCTGGATTAGAAACAGCTCAAACAGCCTCCCAAGTGACGTCTTATTGTTTGTCTTTTTTTATCAGAAAACACAAATGTGTGATTTTTACACATGTATTTGAATGTTTTAAATTAGAGAATTGGCCTTGTGAGGCTGCCTGAATAAGAGATTGGCAGCAGATTCTTAACTCTAGCTAACCAAGGGAGCACTAGAAATTCCCACCATCCTGCACAAAAATGTTACGACGTAGCCCTGGAAATGGACGTGCAGGACACTTATTACTATGCTGTAGCGCATGTATGCAAAGCTGCTGGCAGCAGCTAGTATTGCTATGAAAAATAACGAACTGCTTTTGTTTTGTTTATGTGTGCAGTTCCAATATGCTACAAGCAAAGTAAATTAATTGTTTAATCAATCTATTATCTGATGGTGAGATGGTGATTATTAAATTATAATTATGATCTACATTAAAGTGGCGCTCTATGAGGGAGGCCTGATGATGATAATAGTTTTTATACTACATGCATCATAAAGTAATCACATACACCATTATTGTACGTTCAGAAAAACTGGCGGAAGCAACGCGTAAGTTTGCAACACTACAGAGCGAGCTCAAATCCCACTTCGACACAATCAAGCCCAAAGGTGGAGGGGACAGCAAAAAAGCCATTCCAAGAAGAAAGGTAATATAGACTATATATATTTTTATAGGAATATTTGTGATGGTCTGTACACATCCTCTACTTATTTAACAGGGTTTTTGTTACATACCGTGCAAAAATCAGCCAACACAAGTCAATTGACCAACCTTATGGTAAAGCAAGCAAAAAGCTTGCGTTTAAGGCCTTTACACACCATTCAATCTATCATTCAATTTGTGGCCCCAATTAAATCGAGACCACTAACACGTATTGCGGGCAAATTGAGTCAATTTGTCCGCAATACGCTTCCACACGATGCGATTTGACAAACTGAATGGAGTGTAGAGTAATTTACTGGGACATTGCCTGTGAAGTTCTTTAAAAAACGAAATGAGGTATGTGAAATTTTTATTTCTCTTTTGCTGCATTTGGAAAATCAGTACCAAGGAGCGGCAAAAATTTCGGTGGGCATATAGTTTTTTTTTTTTTAATGCTAAAATGGGCCTTCGTTTGCCAACAACTCACCTGATGGTAAGTGGCGTAGTTGTCTAAGGTGGAGCACGTTTGCCCATTCACTCTTGACTTGAAAAGACCCAGACTAGGAGGAAATACTGTTTGCTGGAAGAACTTTCCCTTCCTTGGCCGTTCGGACTTTGAATGACTCAGCAAAATGCTTAATGCAAACTTACGACATAAGGATGTAAAGAATCACCAAGCCTTGTAGTTGATGATTCAAGTATAAATGTCATATATTAACTGTAATCTAACATAACATCGGGTAAGCAACGCATCAGTGGCATGTCTAGTGTTACAGATGTACATAGGCTATGGTGCATAAGGAGGGCCAAATTCTTGTTCGCTATAGTGTAAAAAAAAATATTAGCACCGTAATCTGTGTAGATAATTTTCTAGTTACCGCTGAGATCTTTGGCTTATGGCGGTCTGCTCTAAAGTCTGACAGCTTTTAAGTTCGCACATATTTCTCTAGTCTACGACGTACCCAAATACGTTGCAGTAGGTACGTCATAGAGGGATATGTGCTAACTAGGAGCTGTCGAACTTTAGTGCAGACGGGCGTCAGTGCTTTGAGATGATGATGATGATGTAATGATATTCCTTCCCAGGTCCAAGAACTCAAGCTGGCGTTCAGTGAGTTCTACTTAAGTTTAATCTTGCTACAAAACTACCAGAATTTAAACTACACCGGTTTTAGGAAAATATTGAAGAAACACGATAAGGTGAGATAAGATTGACTTATTGTTATTGATTCACTATTTATGTTTGAAACTGTTTTGATAATGATAATGAGTGTCTAAAGTGTCTATTGTTTGATTGATGAGTATTTATGTATACGATGCATTTCTTGGCATTGTCGATAAGCAATTTATTATGTTACACTACATAAGTACCTACTAAAATAATAAAATACCGCAGCTGGGTTAGCATGGATGGTAGACAAAATTGTCTTTCCCCGTTTTACGTCACTTTCTTCATACTTGTTTGGAGTAAAACAGGGGAAAGACAGTTTTGTCTACCGGCCGTGCTAACCCTACAGAGCCTGAAAACAAAGGTTTCCAATCAGTGTGTGTTGCCAGTAATGACTTATGGAACTGAGACGTGGTCTCTTACTGCTGGCCTTATTAGTAAGCTCAAAGTCGCGCAACGAGCTATGGAGAGAGCTATGCTCGGTGCTTCCCTGCGAGATAAACTCCCCGGAATGAGGAGATCCGCAGGAGAACTACAGTGCCGTTGACCGATATTATAGCTCTTAGAATTAGCAAGTTAAATGGCAATGGGCAGGCCACATTGCTCGTAGAACTTTGACAACCGATGGGGAAGAAAAGTTCTCGAGTGGCGACCACGAACCGGAAGACGCAACGTAGGCCGGCCCCCCACTCGGTGGACCGACAACCTGGGGAAAACCGCGGGGAGCCGATGGATGCAGGAGGAGAGCGGCCGCTCTAAGTGGCGCTCTTTGGGGGAGGCGTATGTCTAACAGTGCACGTCTTCAGGCTGTTGTTGATAATGATGATGAAAACATGGCCAAACACTTTTATGTTGTACGACAACAAATGGAGTCCACAATTTGCTAATTATGTGGATTTTGACATAATTAGCAAATATTGGTAGTTTTCGTCTCCGTAAAGACTGTTGTCATACGACTAAAACGGGAACCGAAAGAAGTTTTAACATGCCTTCAGTAAAACAGCAGCTCAGTTTGTTAATACCACTTATCAGTCACCCATCCGAACCGATCGGTACCTGAATTCTCCGATATGTTAAGAATAACTTTTATATATTTAGTAAAACACCGAGTTGCACACAATCAAAACTGTTTATTCCTTAGTTTAGAAGTTTACATTTTCATTATAAAAACAAGCTCTGGCGGTTCTCCATTACAATTGCACAGACCGCAGACTCAGCCAACGAACATAGACTACCAATATATATACTTATGAAATAAGCCATAGACAATACAAAACAATAACTATAACTCAAAATCTGTTAAGTCATCTTACATCAGTTTTCACATAATTAACTTTATTTAACAGCTTTTATGTCACCAACACAGAAGTAGGCAAGCACGCCGAACATCGGTAAACATCGTGTTAGTAGAATGGTCAATATCAGAAAATGTCACGATAGATAATATGTATGATTGTGCGTAATAGCTGCTAATTTCTTTTCTAGTCCTTGTAATAATATCAATTGCTATGATTTCCTCATTCAGTATATTATCAGGTTGATTTTTAATGTTAGGCAATGTTTGAGTCACGAAAGGGTAAACAGTAATAGTACATTACTGCAGTGGCCAGCAACAGAGGCATTGATGGACGAACGTGCAAGTAAGTCTATCAATGGTCCACTTTGCTCAAATAATGCGCGGATATTAAAACTAAGTAGCATCCGTATCCAAAGGGTAAAACAGACCCTATTACTAAGGCTCCGCTGTCTGTCTGTCTTTCTGTCTGTCTGTCCGTCCGTCTGTTACCAGCCTGTACCTCATGAACCGTGATAGTTAGACAGTTGAAACTTTCACAGATGATGTATTTCTATTGCCGCTATAACACCACATGCTAAAAAACAGAATAAAATAAATATCTAAGAGGGCTCCCATACAACAAACGTGATTTTTTGCTCGTTTTTATAGATAACGGTACGGAACCCTTCGTGCGCGAGTTCGACTCGCACTTGTGGTTTTATTAAAATACACATTTTTTTATCCATTTCAGTTATTAAACGTAAGCAACGGTGCACAATGGCGGGCGGAACACGTAGAAACATCACACTTTTACACAAACAAAGATATAGACAGGCTAATAAGCGATACAGAGGCGTCGGTCACCAACGAACTGGAAGGCGGCGATAGACAGAAGGCCATGAAGAAGCTTCGAGTACCGCCGCTGGGCGAACAACAGAGTCCGTGGACTACTTTCAAAGTTGGATTGTTCTCTGGATCCTTTATAGTGCTGTTCATCACTGTTGTTTTGTCTGGTGAGTTCAATTTGTAGCACAGATAACGTAATTAGATAATGGTGCGAGAGCCCACTGCACAAATACCTACATCATCGGGTACCCTAAAAGGCTATCTTTAGATCGTTAAACGACATCTAAATATGTAAAATAAAAATCAGGTCTGCCAGTTCCGATCCTGCCGGGTCATGGAAATAATTGATTTTTTTGACGTGTTTTTTTTTCAAAATTTACCCGAATGGAAGTACTGGGAACAGTTAACCATTGATTAATTATGTAGAAAAAAATTGGTGTGCCATTGCGCACCCTGCCGGAAGTACCTGGCAGACCCCTAAGAATGTGCCCTTCACACTGTTTACCTACCTCACCGAAAACCCCAATGAAACCTACGCCCAGTAATAGCCAAGATGCCCCTGATAATAGATTAAAAGGTCTGCCAGGTCTAAACTTAGCGAAACTTAGTATTCAAGGCATTTGAAGTTGGTGGAGGTGGATTATTTCCATGACCCGGCAGGATCGGAACTGGCAGACCTGTTTTTTTTACATGTTTAAGTGTCGGTTAACGATCTAAAGATAGCCTACTGGGGTACCCGATGACGTAGGTATTTTGGCAGTGGGCTCTCGCACCATAACATATTATGTAGCTAGTAAAGTACCATATACGAACGCGCCTCAATCTTTTCCTGATATTTTACTGTATCGCTTACGGCTACTCGACATCCATACATGGTTGCTACTCCTATCCGTACCAAGAGACCTTTATAAGGGATCGTCCATTAATCACGGGGGGTTCGAGGGGGAGGGGTCGGAAAAAATCACGAAACATCACCAGGGGAGGAGGGGAAGTGTATTTTTCTTTGAACGCGTGATTTTTAAACAAATTGTGGTGCGTGATTTGAGTCGCCCGTAGCCAGGCAGCGATATACCAGCCTTAATTTTACAGAATACGATTAGTCTATACCTGTACCACACCACATTGGCCACATGGTTGCCTATTGATCATCGGCTGCTTACAACCAATGAGCGTACCTAACTGTACCGTGACCTAACTGTAGGATCACAGTACCTGTAATTTCATCATCCCATACAGTTCCTCCAGAACATAGACACACAGAGAAGGCGTCAGAGTTTCCTCTGCACAGACCTTCTCCCGCAGGGAGTGAGTGTAGGCCTTAATCTACCACCCTGGCTAAGTGCGGTCTTGTGGATGTAACACTTCATCGAAATTTTGTGAATCCTCGCGACTTTTGCTTTCAATATTGTAAGAGCACTTTCAAATCCCGTACATAACTTGAAAAGTAGATTATAAAACATTATACCTACTCTTTTCTGACCTTCATAACTCTATAATATATCCATTTATAATACAGTAGTACCAGATAATCTCTAACAAACATACCACGCAACCTTAACCTGTAATTTACAATAGCATCTAACTACTTAACTAATCCAGAAACCACACAATGAGTAGTAAACTTTATCGGGCTTGTAGGGTTGCCACGTTACTAGAAATAACACTGAAGTCTTAACAGTGACATTTTATCACTTTCTCAGTCTTCTGCGACCCGCGGAAAACTTCACCATCATCCTTATTATCAACAGCCTGAACACTTTGAGCGGCTGCTGGCCTCCTGCACCCATCGGCTCCCTGCGGTTTTCACCACCTACCCTAAATAGTTGCCTTTCGTTCTACCGCTATAACGCTGCTCTTCTGACGCGTCGCGTAACGGACCGACCCGATAAGACGGGCCGGTCCCGTGTACTTTTGTTAAATTAGCTTCGTATCTACAGCGTGGAGTGATCCAGGCCTGGTGGCGGTCGATTTTCTTGCCTAAACTTAAAAGGGCTTTTACACGTGGCAACCCTACCTATAATTAACTTTATAAATGTAAACTATGATGGATATTTATTTAACGGTTGCTATGTAGTTTATTTAAACTGACCATGGATTTATCAGTTTGCAAATATAAAGAGATTAACATGATATATGAATTAATAGTGATATGGTAGTTAGTTTTAGGATTACTGTGAGATAGGAAATTACTGTTATCTGCTTATTAAAGAGGCGATACTGCAATAACACACAAATCATCAGGAAATTACTTTCTCGATCTCTATATCTCCCTCTCTCTCCATCTCACTCTCCCTCCGGTCTCTCTCTTTCGTCTATTAGTCGGTGTGTTTGTCTGTTGGTTTTTCTGGCTACTTAAATCTTCGTGACATACGTCCCGTCAACAGCCGGTAGGTTCTCAAGTGGCGACCACGAACCGGAGGACGCAGCGTAGGCCGGCCCCCACTAGGTGGACCGATGACCTGGTGAAAGCCGCGGGGAGCCAATGGACGCAGGAGGCGAGTAGTCGCTCAAAGTGGCGCTCTCTGGGGCACGCCTATTTTCAGCAGTGGACATCTTCAGGTTGTTGATGATGATGATGATGATGAACAGCCGGAAGACATCCACCGCTGAACACAGGCGTCCGCCATAAAACGCCAGTTCGGATGCTTATCATTCGGGGTACCTATTTGCCAACGCTTGGCAGGTGGCTTGGTGATTGCAAAAGTTTTAGATATACCGAGGAGAATGCTGCTGCCCATTCCCTGGATATTCCCTTAGCCGGCTTTTACGGCACCCCCCGGGAAGAGATGGAATAAATAAAACTGTAATCAAACTAAATCTGTACAACATTGAATCCTTTTGAAAATTTTATTTGGGTCCATTCATCCTTTTCTTCTATCTTTTTCTCTCTCGCTTCAGGACAGAGTTAGGGAATAAAACTAACCCTTGCGAGTCTGGAATGGATCAGCTAATCTATTAAATAAAGGTATTTCAAAAATAATTGTAATTTGTTTATTTATATCATGGTATAAGTAGGAAAGAAATGCCAATACACCAAGAAAACAGCGTAGATCAGAAATATGCTAAAAACCGTTATAAACCTAGATGGCGCTGCAAAATGAGCGGGCTATAATCAGAAATATGCCAAAAAACCGTTTTAATCCTAGCCCGTAAATAATTTTTTTTCGCATATTTCTGATCTACGCTCAATTTATAGCCCGCTCATTTTGCAGCGCCATCTAGTTTTATAACGGTTTTAGCATATTTTTGATCTACACTGTTTTCTTGGTGTATTGGCACTCCTCTCCTACTTGTTCCATGCTTATATATGCTGTTACGGCTGGCTGTTACTTTTGCTAAGAATTAAGAAAAAAATGTTTGTTCCAGCATTATTCCACGAAGGCGGTACCGACAACATAAAAACCGCATTCAGATTGTATCGAGGCCCGTTCCTACTAGTAGAGTTTATATTTCTAATCGGCATCAATGTGTATGGATGGCGATCGTCGGGAGTGAACCATGTGCTCATATTTGAACTGGACCCGAGGAACCACTTGTCTGAGCAACATTTGATGGAGCTGGCCGCGATATTTGGGGTGGTATGGGCTTTAAGTATACTTAGGTAAGAGGTTTTTAAGGCGAGGTGAGATGGAAGAAAGGTTGTCCAGTGACCATGAACCGGAAGACGCAATGTAGGCCCCCCACTAGGTGGACCGACGACTGTCAGGCCTCCCCCATGGAGCGCCACTGCTACGGTTGCTTGCCTCCTGCACCCATCGGCTCCCCGCGGTTTTAACCAGATGGTCGGTCCACGTAGCGGGGGGTGTTCCGGTTCGTGGTCGCCACTTGAGAACCTTTCTTCTTAATAAATGAAGTGTATCATTTTTTAGTTCAATATTTTTTTCGATAGTGAACAGGTATCTTCTAGGTAAGCATGCCTCGTAGGCTGCGTCATCACTTTCCGTCAGGTGAGACAGTGGTCGAAAGCTTTGCCTATGAAGAATAAAAAAAATGTTATGTATATAACTTTTTCTGGTTCTTGTATTTGGTTATATTCTGTTTTGTATACCACATAAAATAAATTATACAGAATAGTCACAGATAACCCCCAATAGATACCGCATGAAAGACGACGACCGCGCACCACGCATTGGCGTAAATGGGTCTATATAAATCGCCGCTTCGCAGCACGGCCTTAGTTTCGACCAATTATTAGAGTTCGTTATTAAGGCGTCACTCGAAACAGCCAATAATAGCGCATTGGCTCCAGTCCCCGCAACCCGCGCCTTCCGCCAGTGTCGGTGAGCTAGGATCCGAACAAAAATCCCGTAATGCGGTATCTATTGGGGGTTATCTGTGAGAATAGTGTATGACCCACAGAGTAACAATTGTATTTCTGTAATCTGTTATACGACCCCATTTCACCTAATGGTAATTTTATTGACAATGTCGACGTATGCTTGCAGCTTGTTTGCTGCTTATAGCCACAGAATACTTAACAGTACATGTACAAATTCACTCCGCGAAGTTACTTTAACAAATATCGACTCTTGTTACAACGCAATAAAGTGTAGTTCAGCTCGCACAGCGCTACAAGCCTATAAACAGTTGCCTCTCGTTCTATCGCTATAGCGCTGCTCTTCTGACGCGTACGCGTTACAGACCGACCCGATAAGACGGGCCGTTCCCATGTTCTTGTAGCTACGTGTGCCTGCTATAGAATGAAAAAACATCTCATTTCCGTTTCAGTTTTATATACAGCGCGAGTCTAAGTATACCACCGTTTGTGAACCCACTGGCGCTGGTCATCATCATGGTGGTGTTCCTCATGAACCCTTTCAAGGTGTTCCGGCATGAGGCCAGGTTCTGGTTCCTCAGGATATGTGTGAGTAGTTGAGTACATTTGTGATTTCTATAGCAGTCCGGCTTAGCGTAATCAACAGATTATAGGTATTGCACCGTGCCGTAAGAGCTGGTTAAGGGAATATCCAAGGAATGGGCAGCATTTTCCTCGGTACATTAAAATCTTCTGCGATCACCAAGCCGCTTGCCAAGCGTGGTGATTATGGCAATTCTTTCCTATGATAAGCGTCCAAAGTGGCGTTTTATGGGGGAGGCCTGTGTTCAGCAGTAGACATCTTCCAACTGATGATGTGTGATTGTACCTACTTAATGGAAAACTTTTAATCCATTGCAAAACAAAAATGCCATTTTTTTGTAGTTAAGGGCACAGACCAGTTAGCACGGACGGTAGACAAAATTGTCTTACCCCGTTTCATGTCACTTTCTTCATACATGCTTACTTGTCAAGTGGAGTAAAACAGGGGAAAGACAGTTTTGTTTACAGTCCGTGCTAACCAGGGTCACGGTAGCTTAAAGCTTCGGTCCCCGAAATGATGGCGAGAGCTGCCACTCAATTAAATAATTTATTATTTCGTACATGGATGAATCAATTAAATTTCACCCTGTTATGGGCAGCCGTGACGCTTAACATCAGACGAACGACTAGCTCGTCACGTCAAAACCAATGTTTACATCCACTCAATTCAATAATTTATTTTCTCGTACATGGATGAGTCAATTAAATTTCACCCTGTTATGGGCAGCCGTGACGCTTAACATCAGACGAACGACTAGCTCGTCACGTCAAAACCAATGTTTACATCCACTCAATTCAATAATTTATTTTTTCGTACATGGATGAGTCAATTAAATTTCACCCTGTTATGGGCAGCCGTGACGCTTAACATCAGACGAACGACTAGCTCGTCACGTCAAAACCAATGTTTACATCCACTCAATTCAATAATTTATTTTCTCGTACATGGATGAGTCAATTAAATTGCACGCTGTTATGGGCAGCCGTGACGATTAACATCAGACGAACGACTAGCTCCAGTAGCTCGTCACGTCAAACCCAATGTTTACATGTAAAAATGCCGCACAAACAAACTGAAAACGCTTCATTTTAATATATTAGTGGGTGTTATTCGCAGGGTCGTATCCTAGCCGCTCCATTCGTGCCGGTTCTATTCGCGGACTTCTGGCTCGCGGACCAGTGGAACTCTTTCGTGACCGCTTTCCTCGACTTCCATTTCCTCGTGGCGTTTTACTCGACCGGCGGGGACTGGTTTAACGTTGACACTACGCCGGCTAGTGAGTATACATTTTCGATGATACCTAAAAGTCGGTAGAGACCAACAACATAAAAAAAATGTAATAATAAAACAAAATACGATTCGGATTCGCGCACCGGGGGTTCCGTACAGATGTATTCAATAATTTTTCCATTTTAATAGTAATTAAGTAATCTTTGCCGTAAAAAAATACAAAGAGAAAGTTTAAAATAGTGATTTAAATGTACCTACGTTTGTGATAATATCATGATATGAAATAGTTCCCTGAATGGATTAATGGTTGAAAACTTTATCGCAAGTCCAACTCGCACTTTGCTGGTTTTTAGGGTTCCGCACCCAAAGGATAAAATGGACCCTATTACTAAGGCTCCGCTGTCCGTCCGTCTGTCCGTCTGTCACCAGGCTGTATCTCATGAACCGTGACAGACAGTTGAAATTTTCACAGATGATGTATTTCTGTTGCCGCCATAATAATAAATACTAAAAAAAAACAAAATATAATAAATATTTATGGCTCCCATACATCAAACGGGTTTTTTTGCTAGTTTTTGTTTTTGTGTGTTTTTGTGGTACAGAACCCTTCGTACGCGAGCCCGACTCGCACTTGACCGGTTTATAGTATTTGTTGTTATACTATGGAGTATGTAGTACTACTATAAACATACCAAGTTTTTTACCTTTTTTGAGAAATAGCAAAATAAAAAAACCGTTAAAATATTTTCTTTAATGGCGCCCCTTAATTTATTGATTATTTGTTAGTTAATCCGCGGGGTAATTACGTAAAATTTGCAACAGCAATGCGACAGCAGTAGCAATGCGACAGCAGTAGCGCAGCATACATTCTCGACACCACTAATGATGTATGACAGCAATCACCGCGAGATTTACGCCTGTCGCAAACCTGTTGCGAGTTAGGTAATTAGGGGGCCGCTGTAATAACGCATATTCGCTGAAACGGCTGAACGGATTTTCATAAAATTCAGTTTGGAGATTTTCTAAGTCCCTAGATTAACATTATGAAACGGTTTTTTTTTGCCATATTTCTGATCTGCGCTCAACTTATAGCCTGCATTTTGCAGCGCCATCTAGGTTTATAACGGTTTTTGGCATATTTCTGATCTACGCTGTTTTCTTGGTGTATTGGCATTCCTCTCCTTCTTCTTCCATGTTATTGTTATTAGTATTCTTATGGGGGCTTGTTGCCATGGAAACGTACCGGGACTTGGCCAAACGTTTGGTGGAGGCATCAGGTGACCAGAATGCTGGCTTTTATTTTGCACAAAAGATAAGCATTGCCATTCGGCGTGGTAATTCTGCCAGCACTCTGGGCACCTTTCCCCCCACCAACGGTTTAAGTTTTATATTTTAGTTTTAAACTTTTTAGGTATAGTTTAGTTTAGTAATACATGTTATTTAAGTTTTTACATCCAATAAAAAAAATAACAGTATTCTTATTATTTAATTTAATAAAATTGCCAGATACATTCGAGTCGTCCCGATGGTTCATTATAACCCGGGCCCTCGTGCACATAGTCCCGGCGTGGACTCGGTTCTGGCAATGTTTGCGGCGCTACCGGGACAGCAGAGAGGCGTTCCCACATCTGGTCAACGCTGGGAAATATTCCACCACGTTCTTCGTGGTCATGTTCTCTACGCTCAGGACTTTTTATGGATGTAAGTTTGTTTTTTTTACCTATGACGTGCCTGCATTTGACCACTGTTTCTACCAAAGATTATAAAGTCCGTATAAATATGATATAACATAATTTTTCGTACAAATACGACTCACCAGCGGGGCAGGGAGCGAGGTAACAGAACGAGACAAAGCTATACGAAATTACAAAGGACAGAGCAGGATGGAACAAAAGACATCAACGGGTTCCCGTGATTTGTATGAAAATAGTAGTTGAAATACACTACTAATTTTCGAATGAGGGGAAGTTGTATCATTGGTCAACTGGATTTATAGTCAATGGTTTCTACCTAAGATAGGCCTGCATTTACAGAGCAAGAACAAAAAATACACTTCGCCCCCCGAATCTTCATTTTTTAATGCTCTGTGCCTTGTCCTGGAAGATGTCTGATGCCGAACACAAGCCTCCCCCGTAGAGTACCATTTTAAGCGGTTTCTTGCATCTTTGGTTCGTCGGTCCACCTAGTGGCGGGCCTTCGCTGCGTCTTCCGTTTTGTGGTCGCCACTCGAGAATATTTTTTCCCCATCGGTTGTCAGTTCTACGAGCATGTAGCTTGCCCATTGTTATTTTAACTAGGTGGTAGGACTTTCCTGCAAAGTTCGTCTAGGTAGGTACCACCGCTTTGCCAGTTATTCTGCCGCCAAGCAGTAGTGTGCAAGCACTACTGTGTTCCGGTTTGAAGGGCATTGTAGCTAGTGAAATTACTGGGCAAATGAGACTTTATGATCTGATCACTCAGTCTAGTAATCTGATTACTAGACTGTGTGATGTCTCAGGATGACGTGCGCAGTGCAGTGTCACGCGAAACTTTATTGTTTTAAAGTTCCGAGTGACACTGCAACTGTTATGGGCGGCCGTGTCGCTTAACATCTGGTGAACGACTAGCTCGTCACGTCATAAAGTCGCATAAAAAAAAAAAAAAAAAAAAGCTATATCGGTCACTTTCGTTCGCCTGCGGATCCCATCATTACTGATCTTATCTCGCAGGGAAACACCGAGCATAACTCGATTCGCGACTGAGCTTACTACTTGTTTGTGTTAATCATTAATTATTGTTATCAGTATTTTCTGCTACAGAGCGTTTGAATAATTAAAAGAGCAGACATTTCTATTGCTGCCTCACTCCCACTGCACTTAACATAACGGTAGATGTGGGAAAACAATATTTTCTTGTAATTATCAGAATCGTTTTTTTTAACATCTTGAAACGCGTTTACTAATTTATATAATTGGCCGTGTGGTCCCTGTTTGCGAATAGGACCATTCCATCTCTTCCCGTGGGTGCCGCAAGAGCCGGCTAAGGGAATATCCAGGGGATGGGCAGTAGCATTCTCCTCGGTACATTACAATCTTCTGCGATCACGAAGACGCCGGCCAAGCGTGGTGATTACGGTAAATCCCCCTCCTTTGATAAGCGTCCAAAGTGACGTTTTATGGGAAGACCTGCGTTCAGCAGGTGGACGTTTTCCGGTTGCTAATGTGTTATGTACATTAAATTATCGTTTCCTTTTGAGGATATATACTTTACAGAAGACATTAAGTAAGCATATCGTCCCCTCCCAGACAAGTACGGCGATCCGTACGCCAACCCGTTCCTGTACGCATGGTTCGCGTGCCAGCTGGTGTCGTCGCTGTACACGTACACGTGGGACGTGCGCATGGACTGGGGCCTGCTCGGCTGCGGCGCGCGGCACGAGAACCGCTTCCTCCGCGAGGAGATCGTCTACAGCCAGGGGGTGAGCCATCTGTTCGGTAATACGTGTTGTCTGATTTACTAGAACAGAAACACCCTTCTCAACCTTTTTTCAATGATTTTATCTGTCTAAAAGTGACCTTTCCAGCCTTTATCGAGATTCACCTGTCTAGTACGACCTATCTTTTCGTCCAAAATACTGCAGAACCTGAAAACTGAGGTTTTAAATTTACTATTTACACGTGAGCTTCACTATCTTTCTGAATTCATTTACCAGATTTAGCATTTGTTTTGACAACCCTAGGCATACCAGATACAGGCTTAGCCTAGTTTGGACCCCACAGATTAAGTCATTGTATCTATATAATTATCAATTATGTTTGTGCACGAGTTATAAATTAAGTCAAGTACTTTTTTTTACTTACCACTATACACACATCAAAAAAGTCTAAGCAACATGCATGATATTACAAATTTACCATTTATATTAATTAATTTCTAAGTATTTACTCACTCAAAGTGCGTAGGTAAGTAAACTTTTTTGTTATTGATGACATATTGGCTGGTTGTAAAAAAAAATTTGATTATGTTTTGTTTTTTCATAAAATTCAAATGACTGCGAATTTGTTTGAATTTAAGTGCGTTTTAATTGAAACGTTTATTCTTGATTTTATAATTTTACCAACCATTTAAATAAAGTTAGCGACAAAATTGAATCGTTAGATATTCTTCACGTCACGGAGCGACGTAAGAACTTGTCGGCAACGATTATTCATTGAATTAATGAGACTGTTTATGTCATCTTGCTGTATTCGCTCCCAATGAAATTGTAGCAAATCCTCCAGCTGTTGGGTTGTTGTCACTCCGTCCAAGTCCTTCAAAACACGTCTCTGGAGCATGTCCCATGCGTGCTCGATGGGGTTGAGGTCTGGCGATTGTGCAGGCCAGGGCAATACGCGGATGTTCTCCGTTGCCAAGTATTCACTGGTTCGCCGAGCTGTATGTGAACGCGCATGCATTAACATAAAATCGGAGCCAAAGGTTTGTGCAAATGGATGGACATAAGGTCTGAGAATATCCTCAACGTAATTTTCAGCGTTCATGTTTCCATTTACAAAAACGAGCTCAGTTCGCCTGTTCTTCATAATACCCACCCATACCATAACTGTTGAGCCGCTGTATGGATGAACTTCCTGAACGCACCTGAGCCTTTCAGTATTTCCGGGCCGACGGTACACTCGCACCCTTCTTGTATCAGGCCTAAACCCGAATCGCGACTCATCGGAAAACATAATTTTATCCCATTGTTCCTGGGTCCATGTTATGCGTTTTTACACCATTCATTTCGACGAGCGCGATTCCCGTGACGTATCGGTGGGCACCTGATTGGGCGTCGAGCTCGTAGGCCGTACTCATGCAGTCGATTTCGCACAGTTTGGGGACTACTTTTTACTAGGTGGTAGGACTTTCCTGCAAAGTTCGTCTAGGTAGGTACCACCGCTTTGCCAGTTATTCTGCCGCCAAGCAGTAGTGTGCAAGCACTACTGTGTTCCGGTTTGAAGGGCATTGTAGCTAGTGAAATTACTGGGCAAAAGAGACTTTATGATCTGATCACTCAGTCTAGTAATCTGATTACTAGACTGTGTGATGTCTCAGGATGACGTGCGCAGTGCAGTGTCACTCGAAACTTTATTGTTTTAAAGTTCCGAGTGACACTGCAACTGTTATGGGCGGCCGTGTCGCTTAACATCTGGTGAACGACTAGCTCGTCACGTCATTCAGTCGCATAAAAAAAAAAACTTACATCAACACCACTTGAATTTTGTAGCCTCAAACTTAGCTCTCGAGCGGTTAACATCGGCTGGCGTCTTGCAGTCAGTTGTATGTACCGGTCTTGCCGAGTGGTTGTACTCCTTCTTCGGCCTGGGTGCTGTTCAGCGGGTTCCCCTGTATTATTGTAGCGCTGCCAAAGACGACAAATAACACTTCTATGAATGCCAAAATGTCGAGATACCTGAGATTGATTAACTTTGATTGATCATCAAACGCTTTGAATATTTTTATAATATGTATGTTAAACGCTACGCCCAACGTCACATTAATTTTAAACTTAAACTTAAAACTGTTCTTTCTCTGTAAGTGAATTTTTTGTAATTCTTTTGAGAAATAAATTCTTAAACCGTAAACCGTGATTACTTCCCGCTTGCAACATCCCTACAGCTCTTTGCATTTCATCTGCCGTCAAATGACGTCGCTCCGTGACGTGAAGAATATCTAACGATTCAATTTTGTCGCTAACTTTATTTAAATGGTTGGTAAAATTATAAAATCAAGAATAAACGTGTCAATTAAAACGCACTTAAATTCAAACAAATTCGCAGTCATTTGAATTTTATGAAAAAACAAAACATAATCAAATTTTTTTTTACAACCAGCCAATATGTCATCAATAACAAAAAAGTTTACTTACCTACACACTTTGAGTGAGTAAATACTTAGAAATTAATTAATATAAATGGTAATTTTGTAATATCATGCATGTTGCTTTGACTTTTTTGATGTGTGTATTTACCACAATAAACAATCAGTGTGTGTTGCCAGTGATGACTTATGGAACTGAGAAATGGTCTCTTACTAATACCTGGCCTCATTAATACCTAAGCTCAAAGACGCGCAGCGAGCTATGCAGAGAGCTATGCTCGGTGTTTCCCTGCGAGATAAGCTCCGGAACGAGGAGAACCGGAAGAGAACTAAAGTGACCGATATAGCTCTTAGAATTAGCAAGTTGAAATGGCAATGGGCAGGCCACATCGCTCGCAGAACTGTCAACCGATGAGGAAGAAAGGTTCTTGAGTGGCGACCACAAACCGGAAGATGCAGTGTAGGCCCCCACTAGGTGGACCGTCGACCTGGTGAAAACCGCAAGGAGCCGATGGATGCAGGAGGCGAGCAGCCACTCAAAGTGGCGCTCTCCTCCAGGGAGCGCCTGTGTTCAGCAGTGGACGACTTTAAGCTGATGATGATGATGACCTATCTAGTAACACTGTTTTTAGCCTTTTCCAACAGCTAGACAAACCTTTTTCACAGACTTTGTTCGATAACTTAAGGCTCATATATTCTTGCATCCTCTATCTCGCTCGCGCATTGCGACATTATTGAAGGTATTAAATGGTAGAATTTACTTACGAAAAATCAGTCCGCAGAAAAACCATCACAAATGTTCTATAAAAAAACACATTAACCCAAAAAATATTTGAGCCGTTTGGTGTTGAGACCCTGGGTCCGTGGGGACCGGGAGCTCATCGCGACCACCAAAGTCTATCAGAGCGCCTGGTCGATGCGACGCGTGACCAAAATGCTGGCACTTATTGGCCCAACGCATCAGCATTGCAATTCAACGTGGCAATGCGGCCAGCATGTTGGGTACGCTACCTACCGGTAGTGGGCTGGAGCACTTGGACTGTCTATAGGCCATCGCGGCTATTATACAGTCCATAAGTGTTCTTTGTAGTAGGTAGTGTAGCTAGTTTAGTTTAGTTTAGCTTAGTTTAGTTTTTATTATTGTAGTAGTTAGCTTGAGTAATAAAGGCAATATGCCCGTAATAAAAAAAAAAACCCAAACAAGTTTTCATATATAAAAACAGCTCAGAACGAAAAAACGCTGTGTATGAAAAACTTGTTTGGATTAATGTGATTTTTTTATATAAGGCATTCGTGCGGGTCGAGTGAAACTCGAACCATGGTGCGTTGATTTCAAAGTGACATTGACTATCGTTGAGCCACTCACTCTTTCTCATCATCCTCTTTGCCTTTTCCCATTTTGTTATTGGAGTCGACTCCCAATTTAACCTGTAGTGGCGAGCTACAAGAATTACACAAGCGACTGCCATCTGACCTCGCAACCCGTAAGGGACCAGTAACAGGGATGTTTAGATCAGCGTCTGACTACCCGTAACGATTGCCATAGATGTTCTTATGACAACCGGGACCGGCGGCTTAACGTGCTCTCCGAGGCACGGAGCGATGGAATCGAAAGCTGCACATAATTTACTAGATAAGTCATTGGTGCAGGGCCGAGAATCGAACCCGGTGCCGTAAGATTGCGAAGCGCACATGCTACCGCTCGGCCACCATCGCTCTGAGCCACCCACTCTTCCTAGTACAAAGAAAATACCATTTTATTTTTTATTGATTTATAAATTGTAGACATTTGTTCCAGTTCTACTACTTTGCAATAGTGGAAGACTTTGTCCTGCGGTTCATTTGGATCGTATCGTTCCTGCTGACGGAGAACCAGCTCGTGGCCGGCGAGACTATGGTCTCGATACTGGCGCCGCTTGAAGTCTTCAGGTGAGGTATACAACCTAATACAATCTATATTGTCAGTAACTACTCAAGTTGTACGCGTAAAAGTCTCAAACAGCCAAGCTAATTTCAACTCTATCTCCTCCACAGACGGTTCATCTGGAACTTCTTCCGGTTGGAGAATGAGCACCTGAACAACTGCGGTAAATTCCGAGCCGTCCGCGACATATCCGTGGCGCCGCTCGACTCTTCAGATCAAGCTGATATCATTCGGATGATGGACCATCCGGATGGAGTAGTTAACAGGTGGGTTTGAAGGAAACTTCTATTTTATCAAAATACGCCTTACCAGCGTCACTGTTTCATCGTCGACCGCGTCGTCACTTACCATCAGGTGGTCAAATACAAGCCTATAGGGAAAAAAATGTGAAAAAGAGGAGATAATAGGCTAGTTTGCCTGCTATTTTTTTTTTTTGGCATGTGACGTCACAACGTGTTTTCATAGTAACTGGGGAAGCTCCACACGACCCCTGTGTTGCGAGAAAGGGACAGGCGATGTCCCCTCCAGAAACTTTAAAAGCTTATTACTCTGTGATTAATTTACCGATTTTACTTATTTTTTCAATTATTGCATTCGCTTTTAACCTACTTTGCAAAAATAATATTTACTTGTTATTTTTTTAATAGCAGGCAAATGGCCTATTCCTGGAGAGGTTACATATAGGCGCGTTTATCAGATTTACCAGAAAAAGAATCGTATTTTAGTTTTTAGGGTTAGGTATCCAAAGGGTGGGAACGAGAGCCTTGTTACTATGCCTCGGTTGTCTCTTTCCATTTGATACTGAAGGAGCTATATTTTAACAGATACACGTAGCCGTGTGGTATTTCCACAGAATGTGTTATTATGGACGTGTATTTTTTGTATTTGTTCTGTCGGAAAAACGACCATACATATTGGCGTCAAAATTGGTACGTTAACACTATAAAATCAAAATCATAACCCTCCTTTGTGCCGCAGTCGGGTAATAATGAAAATTGCCGAGTGTTAGTCAAGCTTGCATTAAAAAAGTTGAATACTGTAATTTTTTTTTTTAATTATCTGATGCCTTTGTGTGGTGGTACAGAACTTACATTAGACAGCTTTAAAAATAATAATAATAAATGTGTGACCATTTCACACAACGCCATCTAGCTCCAAACTAAGCAAAGCTTATACTATGAAAGCCGGATAACTGATACAATACTTAGATACCTTTTGTTTATAAATACACACATAGAATACAATCACATACAATATAACACCCAGACACAGAACAAACACATATGTTCATTACACAAATGTTTGTCCTGGGTAGGAGTCGAACCCACAACCTACAGTTCAGCGGCAGAGAGCAGCTACTACCAACTGAGCTATCAGGCTAAAATCCCTATTTAATCCCAACTTTTCTCCTCAGATCAACAAAGAAAAAGAACATAAAAAAGACAAAAGAGGACAGGAAGCCTCTCCTGAAAAAGGAGTCCATCCAGGACCTCACTCTCGAGCTGGATCTCTCCTCCAAAATGCTGTGACACACTGTGATATTGTACTTAATTAGCGAACAAGTATTAATCGAAATATATTTATAATTAATACAAGAGCGATGTTTCATTTATTACATTTTTACAGAAAAAAAAACAGTCGGTTTGTTTGTTTTTTTTTTTCTTTTGATCAGGATCCATTCATCGCAAGCCTTGTAACATTTTAGATGATTAAAACATTTCCAAGAGTTAGAGCGACACTTCTGCTAGTGACTAAATTCATCATCATCATCATCAACAGTCTGAAGACGCCCACTGCTGAACATACGCTCCCCCACAGAGCGCCACTTTGAGCGGCTGCTTGCCTCTTGCATCCATCGGCTCCCCGCGGTGTTCACCAGGGGGCTGATTCCCTTAAATAAATTGCGACGAATGGCTATAGAATGGTGTCAGAATTGTTGATTTTTGTGTTGCCAGCTTTATTTTTTAGGGGATCGTACCTTTGCCTAGAAAATGTATAGGATTTTCAACGAAACAATGCGAAATTATTTAAATACGTAACGTTATCATGAGTGCGAATCAATATTTAAGGGTACACAACATTTAAGATACCTACACAATATTTAATATTAGGCTGTGTGGTCCCGGTTTGCAAATAAGACCACCCCATCTCTTCCCGTGGGTGCCGTAAGAGCCAGCTAAGGGAATATACAGGGAATGGGCAGCAGCATTCTCCTCAGACATTAAAATCTTGTGCGATCACCAAGCCGCCTGCCAAGTGTGGAGGTTATGGCAAATCCCTATGATAAGCGTCCAAAGTGGCGTTTTATGGGGGAGGCCAGTGTTCAGCACTGGAATATTTTGGGCTGATGATGATGATTTAATATTTGGCATTTCTTATGTAGGTATATCACTTTTTGTTATTCTTGTTTTTTTTTATATCGGGCACAGTAGGTCATTTTAGATACAAACAAGGAGTGGTTTTTGCTTGGTTACCAGAAACTGGACACATTTTATAATTCAATCTGCACGAATCAAAAACAAAACACATACGTATTTAAATTGTAAAACTCCGAATCAAGACCAGCGATGAGGTAGGTAGGTAAGGTACGCTGTGGTACTATAAAGTGCGAGCTGATGGAGTTTAACGAATTATTGGTTACGGTCATAAACCTTTACAAAGAAGCTTTCAAGTCTATTGTTATTGACTTTTCGACAAAATGTTTTATCATTTTTTTTATGAAGATTATGAGACTTGTAAAGGTCGTATGTTTAGCGTGCGATTTCGTATACGAGACCGTACATAGTCATCATCATCATCATCATCAACAGCCTGAAGGCGACCACTGCTAAACATAGGCCTTCCCGAGAGAGCGCCACTTTGAGTGGCTGCTCGCTTCTTGCATCCATGGGCTCCCCGCGGCTTTCACCAGATCGTCGGTTCACCTAGTGGGGGGAGCGTACAAAGTATCAGGGCCAAAAAGATCGTATAAATACTATTTATATAGTACGGCTGGCAACACTAGTGGCAATTGTACGACGATTCAAACACAATTGCAATAGCCGACTTGACCCCCAGGTCGTCGGTCCACGGAGTGGGGGGCCGGCCTACGCTGCGTCTTCCAGAATTGTTTTCAAATATTGAACGATTTCGATTAAAATAAATTGAAAAGTTATACCGTAGATTGGCTACTTACCCTGGTTACTACTCATGTAGGTATGGTAATTATATACTATGGTTCTACCGAAGTGGATAGTAGGTACCGTGAAGATTTACATTTCCATTAGATTTTGTATAAAACACTTTGTATCTTGCACTGAGTCTTTAAATAATAATAAAATAACAGTTACAGTTAGTGCATAATTTATTTTGTAAACTTAATAATATTATACAGCATAAAATATCAAAACATCTAGCAACATTACGTAGGCAATTTTCATATTGTTAAATTGTTAGTTATTAAACTATAGTACCTAACTAATAATAATATTTTTGTGGTATAGGTAGCAAACAAGCTTACGGCCCTCATGATGGGAAGGTCACCGTAGCCTAACGGACATCTGTAGGGTTAGCACGGTCAGTAGACAAAACTGTCTTTCCCCTGTTTTACTCCAAGCAAATATGAAGAAAGTGACGTAAAACGGGGAAAGACAATTTTGTCTACCATCCGTGCTAACCCAGCTGTAACATTACACGTGTCACTAAGGCCAATTTTATTGAGCAATTAAATTGACGAGTCTACTTCCGTCAATGTTTTCTCCATACAGTCAACCGAAAAACATTGCTCATCAATACTCGATCAATAAAATTGATCAATCACAAAGATTGATCAATACAATTGAACGTGTATGGGGGGCCTAATGCGTTGCTTACCCTGTGATAATACTCTTTTGACCCTCCATTTATAACCTTTTCCATTTTGTGAATCGTTTTATGACAGCTTATAAAAAGTTGTGGGGTAACTTTGTCCTAGCGTCTTGAAAATTAAATCCATACAAATAAATTGAAATCCCCCCCCACCTCCTCCCTCCCTCCTCCTTCCTTTGACCTCTTTAAAAGGCTACGTCGTTCGGAAAATAGATTGAGGGATGCACGAGGGATGTGATGAGTTGAAAAAATGTAGTATTGATTGATCGTGATCGGATAACTTCCTTGATTTGCTATATATAGCCCGAAAAAATCTTATTTTTGGTGTCAATGTCACCAAGACGACTGGTTTTTTATTCTAATTTATTTATATTAATGAAATAATAATAAAAAACGGCGAGTTACATAATAAATATCATATTAGTTATGAAATACTTTTTTAGTTAAGTACAATAAACAAAAAATCGGTACCTAATATTTTATTTTTATTCAAGGTTTTTAGTAATCGATTTCGATTGTAACATAATCTTTAATATTTTCTCGCAATCACTAGTTCAATCTGTCTAGAATACAATGACATAGTGGAAGGAGTTTTGGCGGGAACGCGGAAAAGTTCACGTCGGTGCATTGTATTATTTTACAAAACTTATGTTTTTTCCAGTGTTAATGTTTAAAATTGGTGGTGTTTTACGCATTAAGTGCTGAATTACGAGCATGAGTGTGGGCAAGTGATATAATGTAGTGAAACGTGGTTTTTCGTGTTGCTTCCAAAATTCCATAGAAGCCTCTAGTAAAGTTGCCACCACTTTACTAGGGCATGCCTTTGACTGAATTATGACTTAGACTAGACTATGACTACTCTGACTGTGACTATGACTAGACTTTAAGTGAAAATTTCCATAATACGATGAAAAATTACAAAACTTGACACTGGCTAAATACACTGTGTGGAGCCAAAATATAAAAAAAAACATAGTGGAAAGAGTGTAAAATGCTGCATGTTTGGCATAGCGATCGTTTATCAAGAAAAAATATCTATTCTATTATTACAGAATAAATACTAGGTCTACTACTAAAATCCCCACGGTTTACCCGCAATTAACTTTTTTCCACGCGGTAAATGAATATACCGGGATAAAAGTATTCTCATTGTATGTAAGCCATCTGTGTGAAATGTCACCCAAATAGACAAAAAGGTATTTATGGGTGAGGCCCATTCATTTACGTTACGTAAAAGCAAAAGAACAGAACTGACATCAAAAGTCAATCGGCCCATAGAAACAAATGCTTGAAATTCTGATCAATAATTACAAAAAAATACCTATATACAGTGTTAACTTTAATTTACCAATAACCTTTTAGGGGATAACTCACATCACTGAAACAAACAACTTTTGTTCTACAACTTTCAAAAGCTTAAGTTTATTTTTTACAAAAACAAATTTGTAACTTTTTTATTTTGGTGTTAATACATACCTACCAAAAAATGTCATAATACGGGGTCAATACTCTATTAAACCGAATAATAAGCTCTGTGGCCTGTATGGTTACCTAACATGCAAAAGAAGAGGAAATTACAGTTTTTTAAGCGAAGTTTTAACCCATTAATTTGGCGAAAATATTAAGATTAGAAAAAAAAACTGTAGAACAAAAGTTGTTTGTTTAAATGATGTGAGTGACGCCCTAAAAAGCGTCCGGTAAATTAAAAATAACTCTGTATATGTTTGGTAACGTCGTTTTAACAATAAATAAATGTGTGGACCTTTTTGTTTGGTAATATATTAAATAAAATAAATATCTATAAAATATTTCTCTTACGAAAATTGCCGAAAATTCTTAGCGAGATTGCAACAACAAAAACTTAATCGCATTCTATGAATAACATTATGTACATAAGGCATTTCGGTGGTCATGATGCCAAACATTTGTAGGTTCGTTTCTTCCCCGGCTTGTATCTGAAATAACAAAAAGAAATACATAAACTATTATTGCTGCCTTTTGAAGGAAAAAAACGTATATTTTCTAGTTTTTTTAGTATTTGTTGTTATAGCGGCAACAGAAATAAATCATCTGTGTAAATGACAATTGTCTAACTATCACGGTTCATGAGATACAGCCTGATGACAGACGGACGAACAGACAGACAGACAGACGGACGAACAGCGGAGCCATAGTAATAGGGGTCCGTTTTATCCTTTGGGTAAGGAACCCTAAAAAGCCAAATCTATCCAGCAACATAACATCAGAATGACATGCTTACTACCCTACTTATTACAATAATGGTATCTGGGTGGTAATAATTGGCTAAATACGCCAAATCACGTGGAACCATCTTTAAAAAAAAACAAACCTTTTTTAATTCTATTTCCTAAGACCGCAACGCTTCAAGCCTTGTCTGCATCTCGTCAAGTTCGGTCTCGTCCGGCTCGGGCGCTTCGGTCTCCTGACTAGTGGAGGGCGCTCCCACGGCGGCCGCGGTCGGAGGCGCCGGGGCTTCGCCTAACTTGCCTTGCGTGAGCTCCCATAGCACCTAGTTTAAGAAAGGTTAGTAATAAATAATTAAATTAAATAAATTAGTAAAAAAATCGATAAATTAGTAAAGGCTAAACTCCAAAGCACCGGTGGGTCTCCTCATTTCGGATCTCAACTTGCTGGGAAACCCCGAGCATAGGTTCTTACCTGGGCCCCAATCGTGTATGACCACTTTACGATTCCTTATTTCGAAACGCGAATTCATTGTTTTACATAAGAAATCTGCAAAAATGTATTATCTATGAAATGAAAACAAAACCGCGTGAAATTAATTTGGATTTGGTGTAATTTGAACTGTCAAAAAACATAAAGTTCCACTGAGACATCAACACGTCAAAAGTTACCACCACTTATGTCAATTATATTCAAAATAAAAATTACTTAAAAAGTAAAGTGAAGGTATTTCTAATGCTGTGACACGATTTGAACTAGACACGATAACGACGTGGTTTCGTATGGTGTGGAATCTGTGTTTTCATAAAGAATTAGACCCCGGGTCGATCCGTTACGCACAACGCGTCAGAACAGTAGCGCTATATCGATAGAGTCAAATGTTTAGGGTAGGCCTGTAGCGCTATACAAGCTAAACTACACTTTACTGCGTTGAGCAAGAGTCGCTATTTATTTAAGTGACTTCGCTGAGTGAATCGCTGAGTGAGTGAGTGTTATGTTCCTATACCTACTATTAAGTATTCAGTGACAAGGTAATATGATGTGGTTTTATCCTCACCTTATCAACCTCACTTTGCGCTGCTTCCTCCATTTCCTCCTCATCCTCCATCCCGGACATGGTCTCGTCGAGCATCTCCTCGATGATGCCAGCCTTCATCATCTCTTTGCTCATCTCCTGCATGATGTTGGCTATCTCAGGCAGCCGGACCAGAGCTTGCATGGCTTGCATCACCTGGGATTTGGTAACCAGAAATAAATTAATACTCTTTCATTCAATTAGTGGTTCTGTCAGCTACAGACCTCGCGTCTGTCTTTGCATAGCTTCTTCATCACTAGCCTGAAGACGTTCACTGCTGAACATAGGCCTCCCCCACAGGGTACCACTTTGAGCGACTGCTCGCCTTCTGCGCCCATTGGCCCTCCGCGGTTTTCACCGGATCGCCAGTCCATTTAGTGGGGGGCCGGCCTACGTTGCGTCTTCCGGTTCATAGCTAAATACTAATCTATTTTTTACGTTTTCAACCAACATGACTAAACCATTTAAAAAAAAATCCAAAACCTGCATCGACAAAAAAATTACATGTTGGCTCACTAAATTTTACGAGAACCGTTTGAGAAATTCTGTAGAGCACAGACATAAGAAATCATTTTTGCCCAAACTGAAACGGAGACACTCCACACTCGCTTGGTCCATTAAAGGTATATATAATTCCAAAAAGGTGTCCTACCCGCACTTGGCCAGTTTGGTGTATCATTTCATTAACCGAGTGTTACTCATTCAACCAACAAACATACACAGAGTTTAAGAAGAATTCTAGGAAAGCTTGTAAAAAATACTGGATTTAGGACATTATTTTTCATTGCAGAATCCAATCTTAAGTGTGATTTGTGGTCAATAACGTTGGTAGCGCTTATGTTTGGTTTGTTTAGTTATATTTTTAACATAAAATAATTTATTTGATGGTGTTTATTGATCCTTGGTAACATTATGCGATCCCAGAGCTGGAAAAAAATACTACAATAATAGTGGATCAAATGTAGGGAAACGCCCCAGGGGCCGCATACCAGTACGATCTTCGATCAAGTATACCTGATCGAAGAGTATGATGGCCTGATAGCATAAAGGAGGCAACAGTCGAAACTCTACAGCGGACGATTGATCTAGCACAAGACTGTACAATTTGGAGGGCCTTCTGTGCACATGGTCACGATCCTCATCAGTGAGGGAACGAAAAGTAAGAAGAAGAAAGATTGATGCTTGAAAGTAAACAAAAAGAAAAGAATCCAAAACCATACCTCTGTTGATTTTGCCAATGAGCCTGCTACTCTCAATGTGGCTGCAATGAAATAATGAGTCATTTTAGGTAAAATGTGGTGATGCAACTAGTGCAGCAAGCAGATATTTCTAAGTAAGAGTGATTTGCACCCACTCTTGCCTCTACAGGTCAGCACATCATGGGTATCAACTTATCTCGATACCTTTCCTTGAATCAGTTAGATGCGAAATGTAACAACCAGAGATAAACATAGTTTGAGTTTATAAAGTAATTTAGTAAAGTAGTAAGGATTCAATAGCCTGCTATAAAATATAGGGTAGATCCACGATCGCCGCCTGGAAAACGGCACCGTTTAAACAAGGCATATGCCTTGTTTTTGCAATCAGTCGCGTGCGACCGTGCATAATGAAAGTGATGTAACTCACATATTATTGTTTTACGACGCTATTACATGGTGCTATGGTTCATTATTAAAATGAAACAACCGCTTGTGGACTGTTTTATATTACCTGGGAGAGGTGTATATCTGTTTAAGTGAAAATTGGCGCGGGGACGTTTTTGAGGTTCGATTTTTCATAAAGACTGTGTATCTATAGTATATTTGATTTAAGTTCATACCTAATTGATTTTTCATCTGCATCTGAACAGAATTTAGGTGTGCTTTGCTTGTGTATATCTTGCTTATCGCCTTCCTCGATCTTATGATTTCCTTGGCTAGTATTGTGCATACTTGCTTGTCACCCTTAGTGGCGGCTTCTTTTAATGAACGCTTTATTTTATCTTCTTCTCTTTGTATACCTGAAATGTTATAAGACAATATAAATCAAATCAAATCGAATCAAAGTGGTTTATTGGAGATACATAGCACTTTTACAAGTCAAATGATATAACGTAGATACTTAATACTTAATACTAGATTAAATTATTGTAAATACTGAGCATATAAAATAACAAAGTGTGCAATGTCAAAAATTGTATATAGCAAGCCTATTACAATAATGTGAGTTTGAAAAAAAAAGGTATAGATTATAGTATAGGATTGTTTTTAGTTTATGTGTTGATCCAGCGTATAAGCTGTCCCAACCACAACTATGATATTGGGCATGTGCCCAACATCGTACCCGTAAGTTAAGGTAGTAGATTTAATATTGTGTACATATTTATGATTGCATGATTTTGCCGAGCGGCATAATCGCGTGTGTGATTAAGCTCATTAAAAAAGGTCTCAGCAATCATCTCAACGCTCAATCTGCATTCCAATTTTCATCAAACTGGTTAGGTAGTTACGGCGATTAGAAGTAACAAACATTCAAACAAACACACACACAAACTTTTACATTTATAATATACTAGTAGGATAGAATGTAGGCAGGTTGAATAGAATATAATATCATGTTATAACCTAAACATTTTAAACCTATCAATTTCAAATGTTAAATGGTTGATACAAGCATTGAAGTGTTTTTGACTTAAGCTGCATGTTATCCTTTAGTACAGAATAATAAAAGTGTATGCAAAGAAAAAAAAATAGCTAGCAAATTGGAAAGCTAATTTGAAATAATGAAAAAAAATACTACTAACATATCAGCTAACCTACTGCATTGTTTTTAATTACCATTTTAGTTTTAGCATGTTATTATTCATTATCAAGATGGACAAATACAAAGAAGTAGTGGTGTCTGACATGCCCACAGGGTCCATGCTCTTCAGGATCCATGACGATTATACTCTCAAAAATAAAAAATAAACAATATAAAAGTAATGTTGTTTTCCGTTTATTTATTATTGGGGTTTCACACTCAAAATGGCCTGATAGCTCAGTTGGTAGTAGCTCGGCCTTCTGAACTATAGGCTGTGGGTTCGATTCCCACTCAGGACAAACATTTGTGTGATAAACATAGATGTTTGTTCTGTGTCCGGGTGTTATATTGTATTATATACTATGTATTTACAAACATAAAGTATTTATGTATTCTATCAGTTATCTGGTTCCCAGAGTACAAGCTACGCTAAGTTTGGGGCTAGATGGTGCTGTGTGAAATGTCCACCCATTATTATAAATAAATAAACTGCTGAACATATTTGGATAAAACTTTGCATAAAAATTGCTTACACTACCGAGTTCAACATATGATACATTTTACTTTCAAGTTAATTTGTCGTTGAAAGCAATTAAAACTCGATGTGAGACACAAATGCTGAGGTAAACAATGTTTTTGCCAATAAGAAATTAATAGAAAAGTTTACATAATTTCACCGGCTACTTACTTCTAATCTGTCTGTCTAGGTTATATCCTTCCTTGCGGAGCTTATGAGACCATTCGTTTACCTAAAATCATAGGAAACAACGGTGTTTAAAGTGGTGATATCACAGAAGTATTATAGGGCAGTTCCCTGGAACAGTACACGAATTGTGCTGTAGACATTACCAATTCCTTAGGGTTTCGTTCGGGTGATTTACCAAATAAGCCCATTTTGCCTTAAAACTTAGAAAATACGACTAATTTAATTTATTTCTTGAAAAATCACCAAGTTGAAGATTCAGATTTGTTTTGATTTGACATATAAATGACATTATTGACAGAAAGATGACCTCACCGATGTCTCACTTACACCATTAATCATACTGCGTGGAATGAAACGTTTGATATGAAAAAAAGATTAGTATACTTCGGTTTAGATTGTCACTGTCACAGTGTCATGCTGTGGCTATATAAGCGGGCGAATATTCGATTTAAGATGCGTTGGCGCGCAAAAGCATCGTCGTTGGCCATACGCGTTGTTTTTGTGGCGCGCCAATATTTATGTCGCCCCGGCTGATGTTGGCTAAATAAAATGGAGAATGTAATGGCGCTGTATTGTATGTCAGTAAATAATTATTTGTTACAACTATAGTAGTATTTGCGATTGCAAAAAGTTTTATAATTTCAAAATCTTACTCTTTTATCGATATGAAGTAAAACCATTTTTTAATTATTTGGCTACCTGTCCCTTTGAACATGCGTCACATTTAAACTACTAGATGGATTTTATAAAACTTAGTTCCTATAGTTATAGCAAAAAATGACATAAAAAATGTAGGTTATTTTTAACTAGCTGTAATAAGAAAATGCAATTTTTTTTACTTTATCTTAGTAGACTAAACACATTAAAAAAAATTAGTTCGCCAGCACCAGCACTGGTTTACCAACAGTATTGCACACTTATCGGGCTACGACGTATACTTCGCGTGATAACTTCGTCTTCACCCGATAAATCGTGATGCGACGATGTATGCGGCCACATAGCGGGCTACGGGCGAAGAGTGAATATTCGCCGTAGTCCGTTAATGTGGCCGCAGCATCATATCAGTCAATGTCATTACTAACCCGTTTCATTGACACTGATAATAACATCCATCTGCTAAGAGTTTTTTTGGCGGGAACGCGGAAAAGTTCACGTCGTTGCATTGTATTATTTTTCAAAACTCGTGCTTTTTCCAGTGTTAATGTTTAAAATCGGTGGCGTTTTACGCATTAAGTGCTGAATTACGAGCATGAGTGTGGGCAAGTGATATAATGTGGTGAAACGTGGTTTTCGTGTTGCTTCCAAAATTCCATAGAAGCTTCTATAAAGTTGCCACCACTTTACTAGGGCATGACTTAGATTGGACTGAGACTACCTGACTTAGACTGGACTATGACTACGCAGACTGTGACTAAGACTTGACTTTACGTGAAATATTCTATCATTATGAAAAATTACAATACTTGACACTGGCTAAATACACTATGTGTGGAGCCAAAATATAAGAGGAAAATCCATCTGCTAAGTGTCAGTGTCTGTTAAGTTGTCGCATCGCAGGGTGTAGGGATGTCCCGATACCACCAAAGTATCGATCGAAAGTATCGACCTACTCATATCGATAAATATATTTTTTTTAAGTAATATAAGACCGTGAAATTAACAAATTTTACCTCATTGCAGCAAAGTTTTGTTGTTTCTTGGACTTGACTACATTTCCAAGTACTTTGGCGTGATTAATCAGACATTCGAGCACCATGATGCGTTCAGTATATTTTATTTGACATTATTCGATACATGTATTTTCTTTCCAATATAAGTACTTCCCAGTTGTTGCTTGCATCCCGAGCCAACGGGTCGTGCACCTTTTGCCGCGGAGCTTGACAATAATATTTACATAAGCGCGGGCTCGGCCGGTACGGTCGGGACCCCGTTATTGCGCAATGGATAATGATCCTTACGGTGTAGCTGATATGATCGAATGTGAGGAGGTGAGTTCCGATCATAACAATCAGCTGGATGAAGCAGAAGTTCAAGTAATGGAATGCAGTGATCTTATGCAATCAAATATGGAAGTTGAAGAAAGTAGAACGGGCAAAAGAAATAGAGTCGTGAATTCATCGGAAGAAGAGGAAGAAAGGTGGAATACTGTATCGAGAAGAAGTAAAATAGTAAGAAGGTCGAGCCAAGAGGAAAAAGTTCAAGTTTCTGTGTCAGATACCAATGCCTTACCGAAACAATTTGCCCTTGCAAGACTATTTAAAGAAAATAACATTAAAGGTATTGTTCGAGTTAGGTATGTGCACCAATATAAAATGCTGATCTTATTTGATCTCGACATTAATGCTTCCGAATTTATAGCGTGTAAATCATTTTACAATATGGGATGGAGAATCCAAAAAACTTCTGAAGTGGGACTGTCATATGGCGTTATTAAAAATATCGAATTAGATGTTTCCGATGAAGATATATTAAAGAACCTTTCGAGCGATTACGAAATTGTATCTACTAAAAGATTGGATATGCGAAACAATGACCATATTGAACCTAAAGAAGGGTCTAAAAACTGGATTCGAAGTGAATCTATCCGCTTAGGTTTTAGAGGTTCCTCTGTTCCAGGCTTTGTTTTTATAGACAACTACAGGATTAAAGTCGACCCATACATATTCCCCGTGACCCAATGTTCCCGCTGTTGGAAATTTGGCCATACCTGGAAAATGTGCCCATCGAAAAAAGTGGTGTGCCCAAAATGTAGCAAAAATCATGAAAATTGTGAGGCCTCTTCATTTAGATGCGTAAACTGCACAGAGAACCATATGGCCCTTCAGAAGATTTGCCCTATTTATAAAAAAGAAAGGCGCATAAGAGAGATAATGGCCGAGTTCAATTGTACCTACAGAAAGGCACTAGCAATGTATGTCCCACCTAGCCCGAACACTATACCTGATTCACCCGTGTATGACCTACCAAAGACTCGGCCTTTATCTACTCACCAAGAGTTTTCACAGAGTGCTAACATCATAGAACATGAACCTGTGCTACCATCGAAACAGTTGATGTCCCAGTTATTCTCCACGCCTACCGAAGAAGAATATGTCGAAGCTCCATTCAAGTTAGTGCAAGGACGCAAGAAACAAAAAAAACAACGACCCACTTCCTCCGCTGTTGCCCCGACTGCCCCCACTATCCCGACCCCCGACGCTGCCTTGGCCCCTACTGCGACTTCAATCCGCAACGCGGCCCCCACGGCTGTGGAACGTATGGAAACTGAAAGGAACCGAAATGCGGGGCGGTCTGATCCCTCAGAAAATAGTCCTGGGTCTTCTAGTACGGCTGGTAATCTCAAATCAAATGAGTTAAGTATTATGCGGTTGCTGATTAGATTAAAAAACATAGTAACTAGTGAAGAATCCTTAGAAGTTAAAATTAAACAAGTAGTGTCAGTTTGTGTGGACTGGATAATATCTAAAGTAGTCAGTAATATCTCCGTTGGCTCCTTTTTTGAGTCTTTCGTTAATTATGGATAACACCAGTATTAATGTTAATGTAAACGTTATTCAATGGAATTGCCAAAGTTTGCGACCGAAATCCATATCTCTTGAAGCATTTTTAATCCAGGAAAAGATTCATATTGCAGCGTTAAGCGAGACGTGGCTCGAACCTGATAGTGCATTTCGTATAAGCAGCTACAACATATATAGATCAGACAGACCTGACGGTTACGGTGGCGTCGCAATTTTAACCCACAAATCAATTAAATCTACTCTATGTTTGACAACGTGCACAAATACAGGTATTGAATTTATACATATAAAAATTGCTAATTGTACATATATTGAAAATATAATATCTATTTATTGCCCGTCTTCGGTACGCACGACTCAAAATGATTGGGATAGTATTTTTACTCTTTTCGATAGAAAGACACTTTTATTAGGCGATTTCAATGCGCATCACACGAATTGGTCATGTCGTACTGATGTGAGAGGCCACCAAATTTATGATGCTATGCTAGACCACAACTTTATACACCTAAATAATGGCTGCCCTACCCGGGTCAGGCTCGCCAACGGAATATTACAACAGTCATCTCCTGATATTTCTTTTATCTCTTCTGACTTAGCTACATTGTTTTCTTGGCAGACAACAAATGAAAACTTTGGAAGTGATCATTTAATCATTAAATTATCAATTAAATTAAATCTTCCTAGAAACACTACAGTGAAAAGAAACTTTAAAAAAAGTGATTGGCAATCTTATTCGTCTTACATAAAAAATTCATTTTTAACATTAACGATCCCCTCAGACCTACAATGTTTTTATAATATGTTCCAAAACACTATTCAACAAGCTGCTAATGCCCACATTCCATTATTTAAAATTCCGCAACACCCATGTAATAATTTCACGCCTAGACCATATTGGAATGCACATTTATCAAAAGTGGTCGCTGAACGTCGTCTTGCTCTTGCCAAACTAAGAAGTTGTCCTTCTCCCGCAAACCTAGATGCATTAAATAATAAAATCCAAGAAGCACAGCGAGCCATTCGTTTAGCGAGGTGCCATGATTTCCAAAATTACTGCTCGTCAATGGATGAAGCGTCTTCCTCTTCGGATCTATGGCGAAAAATGAGATGGATGAAAGGTCATTCTGGTCCTTCATACTGTTGTGTTGACATAGAAAAAGCAGAACGGCTCTTACATGATATAGCTCCCGATTTTGTATGCCCTCCCCAGCCCCTTATTCAATCAAGTAATCATCACCTTGAAACTGCAATCACCCTTCATGAGTTAGAAAATTCAATCAAAAAGTCTGACACCGCGCCGGGCGCGGATGATATCTCATTTTCTATGGTTAAGCATCTTCCTCCCTCTGGGAAAACCCTATTAGTGGCTCTGTACAATAGTTTTCTTTATCATGGTTTTGTTCCATCACAGTGGCGTGAAGTAAAAATTATCCCTATACCCAAATTAGGGCGAGTTACTACTGCACTTCGCCCAATATCGCTAATTTCTTGTCTCTGTAAAATTCTACATTGCATTTTAACTAAAAGACTGGAATGGTATTTTGAGAAGGAACTGATGTTTTCTGAAAGTATGGTAGGGTTTCGTAAATCCAGATCCTGTATAGATAGTCTTACACGCTTAGTATCGTATATACAAATAGGATTTTCTAAAAATTATACAACTGCAGCCTGTTTCATCGATATCGACAGTGCATATAACAACGTTGATATTTCATGCTTGATTAGGGAGCTGGATAATCTTGGTGTAGGTTCTAAAATATGCCTTTATCTTTGGTCATACTTAAAAAATAGGCAATTACATATAAAGATAGATAATGTTAACATGTCTAGAACAACTAGCCGTGGTCTAGCTCAGGGGGACCCATTATCTCCACTCTTATTTAACATCGCCACACTAAACATATGTAAACTCATTCGAAATGTCGAGATCTCACAGTATGCAGATGACTTTGTTTTATATATATCAGATAAAAACTTAGACAGGGCAGTTAGAGAATTGCACTTGGCTTGTCACACGTTAAACTCATTGTTAAATAATTTAGGACTCGTCATTTCGTCTACAAAAAGTAAGTTATGCGTGTTTAAAAAAGGCTGTTTTAGAAGTGCTATTGATTTTAAAATTAACGATATCTCGCTGCCAGTTGTGAGTCATATCAAATATTTAGGGTTGTGGTTGGACAGTCCCCTAAGATGGGGAAAACACATTACAGAGATGAGCCAAAAGGTGTCTAGATTAACAAATATCTTAAAAGTACTAGCTGGCCGCAGTTGGGGTATACATCAAAAACACCTGAGACGTCTTTACATAGCCTTGATACGTAGCCGGTTAGATTACGCCAGTTTCCTATTTGATAACAGCTGTGCCACAAATTTATTGAAACTAGACAGAATACAAAATCAAGCTTTACGCGTTGTTGGTGGTTTTATTCGTAGCACTCCGATCCACGTAATGGAAAATGAACTTTGCATCCCCCCCCTTCAGTTTCGGAGAAGATTCCTAGGTAGCAAGTTTTGGTTAAAAGCTAAATCCTTGAATAATAATAAGACTGTTACTATTGTGCAAGAACTGGCTACTTACACTCGCTGTCCATATTGGTCCAATAAAAAACCTCCCCTGCTAGTTAGTATCTACCGAACGTTAGAACCCTTAGCACTTCACTCTACCAACCAACTTGAGATGTATTCATTACAGACGTGGGTAAGCAATATTAATGTGTCTCGGGTTATAAGCGACTCCATTCCATCAGTTGCTCGAGCCAAACGCACGTACAATCAAATTCTTCTAAGAAATATTTGTGTCGATTTTGTTAACCATCAGTACAATACGTTTTATAAGATCTTTACTGATGGATCCAAAGATGCCCTAGGAGGTGGTGCGGCATTTTTAGACCCCCATCAGAATTGTAGTATGAGGTTTAGAATTGATTCTGAAATCTCCATAATGCACATTGAGCTAACTGCCATAGCGGAAGCACTATCGTATGTCAGATCTATTAATTACAATAAGTTCGTCATCTTATCTGACTCCCGAAGTGCCTTGCAACACTTGGCTCGGTGTACCTCGCACGTGCGAGGTAATCCGATAGCCTACAAAATTTTAGAATTAATTTTAGATTTTCAGACTGCGAATAGGGATATAATTCTGCAGTGGATCCCGTCTCATATCAATCTCAAAGAAAATGAAGAAGTGGATGGGTTAGCCAAACAAGCTTGTACAGACGGTTGTCCAATAAATATTTTGCCTTTGCATTCCGACCATGTACGGTTTGTAAGAAAACAGTGTCGTTCTCATTGGCAGGAGTATTTCGATGAGAGATCTAGGGAGAAGGGTATATGGTACAGAACGATTCAACCACTGATTTCTCACTATCCATGGATAGATACAGTTGCATTGAATAGAAAAACGTTAGTGTCAGCCTTAAGGCTGCGATCTGGACACATCCCATCGAACAAGTTCGCATTCTTGATGAAAAAAGTAACATCTCCTAATTGTGATGACTGTGGTGTTATACAAGACGTGCAGCATGTTCTTTTGGAGTGTGTCCGGAACTCAGCGTTTAGACGTACGCAGTTTGGTGCTGCAAGAGATATGGATGTCGGTAGATGCAATAGTATTTTGGTGGAGCCTGCGTCAGCCCATGCAAAAATTCTCTTTAAATTGTTATCTTTGGGTCTAGATAAAGACTAAATGTGTATGTAATAAGGTGTTGATTTTTCTCACAGGGCGATGTGGTCGCTAAGCGACAAAGCCCTTTAAATAAATTAAAAAAAAAAAAAAATAAGTACTTCCTTTCTGATGCCTAGAGGGTATTGTGAGAATGAATCACCTTTATTTTATTTTGTTATATGTTTTAACTTTATTAAAGCTTAGGAAAATTTGCATTCGATGCTAATGCTAATATTAAAAATGGGGTTGTTTTAGGCCGAAGAACAAGTATATTAAGACTGCTTGACATTGAAGTTTTGATGACTCTATCCTGTTTTACTTGGCAGCGCTGATTAGATTTGAAACTAGTATCGAGTACTCGTATCGATTACTATTTATATCGATGTATCGATATCTATATTGTATAATGTATAGTATATTTTGTTAAAAATTTTAAAAAATTGCAAAAATAAAAGAAAGTGTTAACGTAAACTAAACATAATTATTAATATAGTTTTAGTTGGACGCTATGAATTAAGGTAAGTTCTCACAAATTAATTTTCTATTATTGTCGAAACGCCGGTGTCTGATTCGGTTCGATGGTCATATCTTTTTGTTTACTAAAAAATGCTTACATAGCTGAAGAAATCTAACACAACTCACAAGCTCATTAGCTCAATTATTATTCATGAGCAATGTTGTATCACGGTTACGTTTGTTGGTATTACTTTGAAAATTAATTGAGGTTAGGTAATAAGTACCAAGAAATCCAAGAATACAAACAAAAGGCTTAAAGATGTTATCCTTTTGTTGAATTCGGTCAAAAAACACAAACACTTAGACAAGTCACGTCACATTATTATGAACTGGTTACAAAATTACATCATCAGCCTGAAGTACATTCACTGATGAACATAGGCCTCCCCTAGAAAACGCCACTTTGGACGCTTATCGTAGGGATGTTTGCCATAATCACCACACTTTGCAGGCAGCTTGGTGATCGCAGATTTTAATGTACAAGCTAAACAAAAAATCCAAGCTTTTAGCTACTTTTAAAGTTTATTGTTTCATTTCATGGCAATCTTTTCAAAGCAAACTAGTAAATTATATAAATGGAATTTAGTAATATCGAAGGCGTAGTGGGGAAATTAGATAACTAACACATTTTGCGAAATCAACTTTTTGGCATGACAATAAAGCCCAAATCACGATGCATCTTTTGGTCTTACCCTAGCTCGAATATATTATTCCGTGCCAAAATTATTCCAAAAAAGGTATTTTTGTAACAGAAATTAACCTTCAATAATAGCTGTAAAACTTGTTAGGAAGAAGTGAATAACTGACCAAATAATATATAATATCTCAGTATCACCATTTTGTCATCACATAAAGTGTATAAAGCTCGTAATTCAGTTTTACCTCATAACGTAAAGTAAGTTCGGCATAAGGCGTAAGTTTACCAGATTTAAAAAAAAAATATGTTAAGAGCTGCGGCATCCATGATGAACTCAAAAGTTGTATACTGAGCCATTACATAACATATAAAAACGCCCATGATAATTTTGCTCTTACAAAAAATTTTATTTCTAAATTTGTCGAAAAAAAGCACTAAATCGTTGATTTCGCGCGATAATGGATTTGTTAGTTATCTAATTTCCCCACTACGCCCTCGATATGTCCAATGTTTTAAATGCTTAGATTTACAATAGATTCCCAAGCTAAAAAGAAAAATTAGAAAAAGGAACAATGGCAAAAAATGCTAAAGTAATTGAGCTAAAAATATAAGGACTTCAACATTAGGATTACTGAAAGAGCACAAAAACTTAGCACCCACTCATCATTGTCAATATCTGCAACACCAACACTGGACCGGTTGTGCCAGCACCCCAAAGCCACCCTCCGATACTTCAAGGAGATGGGATGGCTTGGGTAGATGCTGGCAGGGGGAATTGCATAATACACCCCAAGCGGGAGTGCAGGCCTTACCACCCCCACCTCAAATTAGAATTAGCATTACCTTCATAAAAAAATCACAAATCCTACTGAGAGATGAGTGACATAGTACAAACGAGAAATCATCATCAGCTGCTGAACATGGGCCTCCTCCATAGAGCGCCACCTTGAGCGGCTGCTTGCCTCTTGCATCCAATGGCCCCTTGCGGTTCTGACCAGCCACTGTATCGTGTAACTCAATCATAATTGATGAAACGGCTTCACTTGGTCTGATAGTGGGCCAAAGTTCTTTTTTTCATTTATTTATATTTAAAGAATAAAGAGTAAATGCTAAAGGCATGTTGTCCATTAAAAATATTGATATAAATAACATTGTGTAGGTAATAAAACTTAGGGAGGTTGCATACAACGACTTTTGGTAACGATTCAGTAGCGCGTTTCGTTAACGGCCTTTACATCGCTACTTTTGGCCGTTGCAACGCGCGACTGTATCGCAGTATTGCTTTTAACGCGCGACTGTATTGATTCAGCATCGCTACTAACGCATCACTGTTTCGGGCGACATCGATAAAAAAAACGGGGAGAATAACAGTAGCGATGCTGTATCGCGGCAGTAGCGATGCTGTATCGCGGCAGTAGCGATGCAGAATCGTGGTTACGTGGACGACTAGGTATACGACCAGCGTCAGCATCGCGCGCGACTGTATCGCGCTCTTTTTGCGACTGCACCGCTACTGATTTTTTTTTTATTTAAACGAATGACGTGGCGAGCTAGTCGTTCGCCTGGTGTTAAGCGTCACGGGTGCAAAAGGTCGCCGTGGGTGACCTCCCTTATGTTTATGGTTTTAAAGTTTATTATACCACCATATTTTATTATTGTTACTAAGCACATGCAAATCATGATAATATTTTATCTTGGACGTCAAACACGGCTTGTTATCGTAATAAATTGCATTAATGCTTGTTATCATAATAAATTTAATTTATTGTCTTGCACTTGACTGATGTTATTGGTATCATTTTTGAAATGACCATACCCTATTGACTTCTGACTTGTGAATAAAGTGTATAAGAAATAAACATCTGTGTTAAGTGTTAATTACAAAAGTTAATTTTTGTCTGTTTGTTTGTCCAGCTTTCACACCAAAACAGCTCAACTGATTTTGATGAAATTTTGCACACTGATAGCTTATACTATCGACATCAACATGGTATTTTTATTTCGGAAAATCGCGAAAAAGAGGTAAAGAGCAGGAGAAACCGCAGGGCACCAGTAGCTCATATTTACATCACCCCTCTAGCTACCACACAATATCGACAATACTGTGACTCAGTCCTTAGTATTGTTGTATTATAATTAACCACCCACACATGATTGTGGCTTTACTATTATATTATTACACCTTTGATAAATTAAAATAGAAGATATGTTGCACTCTAACATTGATTGGCAAACAATGTATCAATGACATTGTATTTTGGAGACAAACTGAACAGCTGAAGTGCTATCTGAAGTCTTACTCTTGTGCTAAAAATCCATCTCTCTGGAAACTCTCAATTGACATTTCACTTATGATATAAGACCAAAGTAACCAAATCGAATAAGTTCTTACCCTGAGATAAAGACTGACTTGTTGACTTAATTTTACCTACTTAAAATTTTATTAAGCCAGCTTATTAACAACGTAGCTATCCTTTTGATACGTCTTAGGGTATCGGCGACATCCAGTATATAGTTATCTGTGGGCGACATCAACAACACGAGCGAGTCAATTTCACAATACCACAGTGTAGAGATTGCGGGCAAGGGTTGCGAAATTGTGACCAATGTGGTGCGGTTTGCATTCGCACATACGAAGTTTCGCGACGGGTGCAGGTATACATACACCAATATTCGGTATCAAGTACTTCCCGTGTACTACTGAGCCTATCGGTAGTACCACAGAATTCTATATACTTAGTCAGGGTAGTACTACGGGAATAAATTATTGACCGTGTTAAGCCCTATTCAAACCGGCGCGGTGCGTTATTCGTACCGCTGTGGGTAGCGGTTTGAATGGTAATAGCCATAGTACGAGCGTGTAAGATAAGCGTCCAAAGTGGCGTTTTACGGATTAGGCCTTATTCTACATGGGGGTGGTAAGTCCTGCACTGACGTCCCGCTTGGGGTGTATTCTGCATTTTCCCCTGCCAACCCAAGCCATCCCAGTAGGGTTAGCACGGCCGGTAGACAAATCTGTCTTTCCCCTGTTTTACTCCAAGCAAGTATGAAGAAAGTGACGTAAAACGGGGAAAGACAATTTTGTCTACTGTCCATGCTGACCCAGCAGCTCCTTAAAATAACAGAGTGTGGCTCTAGGTTGCTGGTACAGCTGCACCAGTGCCACTGATGTTGGGTGTTGGAGTGATGATGAAGCATTCGAGATTTCTTGGGTAGAATGTTGTGTGTCTTCTCGTGTTAACATTCCGGATGTGTGTCTGGCTTTCTCTGTAGCTGTGCAGTATCTCAACACATGTTGTACAGTCTCATTTTCTTTTAGGCACCCTCTGCATAGAGGGCTCTGGTCTTATACAAATGGTAGTTCAAATTACAGTGGCCATTGATAAGGCCTACTATAACCCTGAGATCCTGTCGTTGCAATTTTAGCAAGTTATTGGTGACTTTCCTGTTAATGATCAGAAAAACGTCTCTTGCATGTTTGCAGTCTGTTTTCTTATACCAGATGTTTTGCTGCTGCTTGTTCCGTGTGCTGGCGTAGTGAGTCCCGCACTTTCATTGCTGATGATTCGCAGAGACCCCTAACGTCATCATTAACTACTTTTGTGGTTCCTTCTTGGGCAAGAAGATTGCCCTAAAAACCCTTGGGCATGAGCCGTTGCTCTTACGGATGAGGCCTATTTTCAACATTTGAGTTCCTTCGGCTGATGATGTGATGATGTACACATGCTAATTTATTATCTACTTGATCCTATGTTGTTCTGATAATGAAATAAATATAGCTTATTGGATAAAGCGATCTGTCGAGATGAGATCTGACAAAGGACTTCCGTTTAGGCCTGTGCAATACAATAAAGCTAAAATATAAATGGTACGGCACAATATGGCATCACGTGTACACTGTATAAATAATGTACATTTATAGGTATTACACACGTATGCACGAATTCATATACGTGTAGAAACTGGTAAGTACCTACAGCCACGTGAACTAAAGTGTACCATGGAAATAGAAAAGCCCTGGTCTGTATACCTTGTTATCCTGAGGTGGACCACGGGAGAAATTGCCCCTGGTACAGAGGTGAGCTACAAAAATGGGAAATGAGCAGTAACAGAACTGCTCATTGTGTTGTGGAAGTAATTCACCGTTTCATCCATTCATCTTTTCCCCTCTTCCTTCTCTTTTCGTTTAGTCTGAGATATATAAGGCGTTTAACTAATAAACCCGTGTGAAGCCAGGGCGGGTCAGCTAGATCTATATAAAATTGTATGTGCAAACATGCACATTCGACGCGTAAATAGACTGATCCTACTCATCACAGACGCTGGCGCTGCGTGAAATGTCCACATATTTATTTATTTATCACATATTACCCAAATTAATCATGTTTTGATATACCGGAAAATCATCTCATAGATCAACATTCTTAATTTGCATGGGCTTCAAGAATATCGCGGTGTAAGAACCAGATAAACATAATTACCAAAAACTCAAAAATAATTTTAATCCATAATTGGCTCTTAAATGTGGTCTTTTATAATGTGCCAAAACGACGTAACTGTACCGTCAATATTTAACTAATTCAATAATAACGTAATGGTAAAAAAATATTTTTCATTGAACTAGAAGAACGTAAATTGAATAGCGGTAAAAAAACTTTTAAATTAGTTGATTTTAGGTAACGCAAAAAGAACGTATAAGCAATAAGTCGTTATTAGAATCTTAAACTATTGCTTGGTTGACGATTTTAAGCGAGCCATAATAACGTATTAAGCTTATACGTTATTCTGGCCCTGCAATATTCCGTGTGAATGTTAACTTTATGAACGAACCATATTAAAGTATGTCCGTTAACGTCTTTTTAGGCACTTAAATTTCATAATTTAGAGTGGGTATTGGAAGACCAAAACGACAAAAGAAGTTCAAAGTTCAAAGTTCAAAGAAGTGAGATATGCACAGTTTTTTAACTCTCCTGTAAAATTGAGAAAATGTAGATACGTTTATCTGGATCTTACACCGCGATATAGGATGACACGGAGCTGACAATCATATTGTTATGAGACTTGTGGTGAAGAAACTGGCAAAAACTCTTTGGGTTTTTTAGTCCCCAAAGAGTTTTTATCAGGGTTAATGATGTTCATGGGTTTGCTACCAAAGTATTTTTCATATCATACTAATCACAAAGACTTCTATGTACGTACATATACCTCTTTGGGAAAGACAGCAATTTCCTCTAACGCCTGTACTAGGGGGGCAGGTGTCTTTTACACATATCTTATTGCCTAACTACTCCTTTTGGCTATTACTAAAAAATTGTATGTATGTATGTTTGTTATTCCTTCATGCTCAAACAGCTGGGCGGATTTGGAATATAGATAACTTAAATATACTGGATTAACACATAGGCTACCTTTTATCCGTGGTTGAAACCGCGGGGCGCAGCTAGTCATCTATTATCTGAACTAGTCATTCCACTTTCGTATGATATTCTGCTTCATTAGCGAATGCAAAATACATATTTACAGGTGCATATAAATAAATCTATGACAGCTTCCTTTTGATGGAGAGATAAATCCATTTACAGGCATAGTTTTAGTAATGATTAACGCGCAAAATATAATATTATCGTGCAGGTTAATTTTAACGAAGATACTTAATTACTTTGGAAGCGGATGTCTTTAATCAAGTTTCTGATTTTCATGATAAGTAATATTTTTTTATGCCGATGCTAACTTGTGTCTCGAGCCGTGACATAATTAGGGATCTCCAGTTGTGCACCAAATACTAATCCGCTCCCTTCTGTTGCCGTCCCATCCATTCATCCTTTTCCTCTATCTTTTTCCCTTTTGCTTCTCTCTTACCCATGTGTTTATGGGCTAAGCCGTAAAACTAATTAACCCGTGCGAAGCCGGGGCGGGTCACCTAGTGTTTATTAAACCCTCTCCTAGTCCCCTATTGAAGTCTATTTCTTAATTTATTCCAATCCTATAAGCAAGTGGTTAGGTATGCTCTGGCGGTGTCAGAATTTCTGAACTACCTGAAGGCTTCTTCGTTGAAGTCTCTGCTACTCCACCTCACGCCTAGCCACGTGTTCCATATTCAGAAGTCCGTGACATTTTTGTCCTAGCAGATTAAAGAAAGTATAAACTATTCAGAAAAAAACCCAGAAAAGGTGCCAACATCAGGCACTGATTTTTATCCATGATGTCACATCATCACATGTTATCTTGTGTCGTATTATCGCGAAAAGTTTCGATTCTATCTTGCCTAGTTTACTGTTACTCGACATTTCTGTTGCTACTGCGATAATTTTTTTAATTCCTTTGCTAATCGTTTGCTTTTGTCGCTAGCTAACGATACCAATTTTACTTCTTGTAATGTGACTTTCAATTTTAATACCAACATGTTGCTATCGGTGATTGCGGCTCTATTTCATTTTTGTCTTCTTATCCATTCAAAGTTATTTTCCTGGCCTTATTCTTTAGATTATCTATCTATGTCAATGCAACGTTTAAATTTATATTATTTAAGTTCTATTCCTGATCATGATTATTTACGCTGTACGTAGGAAACATCGGGCTTTCTGCTTAAAAATAAAGGCCATCTATCTCGAGTAACATGTCCGCATCATAGAAGTTTGCACTTGCGAGGACTATAAGTTTCATAGGCTGAATGACAAAGTCCGATGAACGAGCTTAGCTTTCTATTTCGTGCGAACTTTGTACTTCAAATCCACATAGGTTTGTTAATTTTGTAAGTACATAATCTCTTTATCAAATACCCCTAGATACACTTGATAAGAAGGAAAGATTTATCAGCATGGCATTATTTGATAATTACAATTTGATCCCCAAGCGCGTGCTCAATCATACATCCATTTTTATGTTGTAGGCTGTTCTACATATATCTAAACTTATCTGTATATGATTTTAAGCCTTTTATAATATTTTAATCTGCTTGTTTTTATGTACTGTCGACGTTGACAACGACCTTACTGCGCAACGAAAATCAATGAAAATTAATTCAATAACAGCGTGAACTTATGGAACTGAGACATGGTCTCTTACTGTTGGCCTCATTAGTAAGCTTAAAGTCGCGCAACGAGCTATGGAGAGAGCTATGCCAAGTGTTTCCCTGCGAGATAAGATCCGAAATGAGGAGATCCGCAGGAGAACTAAAGTGGCCGATATAACTCTATGTCTTAGAATTAGCAAGTTGAAATGGCAATGGGCAGGCCACATCGCTCGTAGAACTGACAACCGATGGGGAAGGAAGGTTCTCCAGTGGCGACCACGAACCGGAAGACACAGCGTCGACCGACGATCTGGTGAAAGCCGTGGGGAGCCGATGGATGTAGGAGGCAAGCAGCCACTCAAAGTGGCGCTCTCTCGGGGAGGCCTATGTTCAGCATTGGACGTCTTCAGGCTGTTGATGATAAACTGCGTATCCGTACTAAACGTATTTTTATTGTTTTGTAATGTATTTGGTGCGTAGATGTTAGTGACTTTCCGATAAGCCATATTGTAAGCAATATATTTATTGTTGTCCGTCTTTTGACTTTAAATAATCTTGATCATATAAAAATAATAGCTTTGATAAATGCTACAAATGGCGTCGTTTTTAAAGTATTTGGGTGTGGAGTGGACATAATTAAAATTGATTGACCAACTTCTGTTATTTCATTGTAATGCTGATATCGACAATCATATCATTAGTAAAGTCAATAACTTGCTAGGAAGTAACAATTAATCAGCGCATCAAATAAAATTTGTATATTGTTTCAGTGCTCTGTAATGAATGACATTATGAGTACTGCTAAATACAAGAACTGAAGTAGAAGTCAATCAAAATACTTATTAAATCCTGAAAGCTGGTAGAAGTGGTTCAAACGTAAAAGCCTATAAAACGTACAGAATTTTAAAAAGGGACCAAAGATCCACAATTTTATAGATGGCACAAATAATAGATAATACCGGAAAGGGAGCAAACAGCGAACAGACCGATGGGCTATAAATTACCTTATTTTGCACTATTTTGATCTTGTTGCTTCACTGTAATACGATGTCTAATTATGCCATACGAGTATATTGGATGCCCCCAAATGATATGTTATACAGGCATCGATACAGGATCCGGTATTACCTGATTATAATGTATACGCGAGACTCTGACTTGTATGAAATTATCTACCATGCTGATTAATCTGTGATCTGCAAATGTTTTTGTTTATTTTTTATGTTGGCAATTTGAAACCCAGTTAAGAAACAAGTGCTACAGAGGTTCCGAGACAAATTGATAGGTCAGTGGTCGCTTCGGCGGAATTGTTACCTCTAGTTACTGTCATAGAGCAACCCATTTAAACGTTAAACCATTTCGGTGGCTTCCGGCGGGTGGCCTAAAAATTGACACTGATGGTATGACGGACTACGAACGAGACACGAACTTAGAGCAAGAGTTATGTTAGAAAATATTATGTCTGGCTCAGGCAATAAGTTACCCTAATCTAAATAGTTGTCAGCTTATTTACCAAGCAAAATATGCCCACATAATTGGTACCATAATTATGCTACAAGGTTACTCGTCTTGGTCGGTGCCTAGCTCGATAAGCCTCGGATACCAATTTACAGTCATTATGCTAGGCATTACACCATATTATAAGATAATTTCGATTCTTGCAAAAAACAGACGTTGCAAGAAACTACGTCCGAAGAGGCGTAGTTCCAAAAGTAAAAAAAGCAATCGTCCAAAGTCACACGCTAGCTACAAAAAGTGTAGACGCATAAATGTTATAATGATACGAGATGAGTAGTCAAAGTTGTGGCATATCAAGATAATAGTCTTATAATAATGTGTGGCGTCATAGAGAGAATATTGCCTATAATGTATGTAGTTACTATTTCTATGGAAGAGCCTCTATACTTTAAACTAACTACTACAATAATAACAACTACTACTAGAAAGAAAGAAATACTACTAGTTGCACTACCTACTACAAAAAACATTGGACTGTATACTAGCCGCGATGACACAGACAGTCCAAATGCTCCACTACCGGTAGGTAGGGTACCCATACCCAACATGCCTGCTAGCATTGCCTCGTTGAAGAGGAAGAGGCTTAGTCGACAATGTGATGACAAAGAGCTGCAAAAGAAGTAGGTAGGGTTTTCTCCAACATTTAAGATGAAATCATAAAGCATAAAATAGTTGCTATACCCATACTTTCACCTTACTATACACCCTTATCATACAAATCCAATGAAAATGCTCACATAACAGTAGCAGTAGTTATCAAGGACTGTGTCACAATTACAATTCTTGATTGCTCTGAACCTGTTTATGAAAGCGAAGTTAGGAACTGCTGCGACAAAGTATTCAAAACTTGTTAGATCGATGACAATACCATCAACTTCTCGTTGCATGACCGACGGAGACGTTCGAGACCTATCAATTACAGCACTGTTAAGCAATTGTCGGCCACAACCACAATTGTATACCGTTTACTGCCACTTGGTGGGTATCCTGGAAAGCGATGCCTTGATGGATTTGGACACGGAATGTTGACTTGCTTTGGGACTGTTACCGCGGTATTGACTATGCGTTGACGTCAAAGGTCTTGGTCTATAACCTTAATTCTGATTAGGAGTTACGTTTTCGTTCATCGATGGTTTAAGGACGCATGTGGTGTCGCTAAACGTTGTGTTTGGGGTGGACCGTAGACTGTCTGTCTCATAGACTTTTATTGTTATTATTTGAGGCGCTGTTGCCCGTAAATGCTTATACGATTGTAGTTTCACTCACACGTTATCTTAGCACCTACTTCAACAGAAGGAACGTATCCAGTGGTTTTCTCACAAAACAGAATCTTTAGGCTTTATTTTACTGAAATCTACGAAAATTAATGAAGAATGGACGAACCCAAGGCTTGAAGAGTCGAAGGGAGGCCTTTGCAAGATGCCAAGCAGTGGGCAGACTTTCGAGGAATTTAAGATTTGTGAGAGTAACGAAAACATTCTAGGTCTGTGATTTGTACATACTTTGATAATTCAATAGGGACATCCCAATTAGCGTGATGAAGGTCGATGTTTTGGTCCTTTGTTCATTTGCTCATTTTTAGTTTTAATAACTTAGTTGCTCTTAGTAGTTGACTTATTTTTTTAAAGTTATTCAATACAACGTTGATGTGTTTGTAATGGCTCTTGTATGCCATCATTAATTGTTACGGCAAAGAAATCTTGCATGAGCAACATTGACCATATGAGCAAATTGAGCAACGTCACTTCATATTCTGTTCTTAGAGAACGATTCAGTGTTTTAATGTTTTTAGGCTTCGAGGTTCCGTTAGCAAATTCTCAGTTAATAATAATATTAATAATTTACGCCTATATTCATGGCTATAATTAAACAGTACATCAGTATAACATAATATTAATATTATACAAATTACGGTGATAAACGAAATGTCTATACTTAGTATATTTTCTATGATTTTAATAACTGATTATTGGATGTGATGACCTACAGTATAAAGAACTATAAATAATACAATGCCCTTCGGTAGCACATAATTATGTTCATAAAAATGTTTACTCGAGTATTCGCAATAGTAAAGATCAAACTTAATATGCGCGCGATAAAAAAATGTATTATTGTGTCAGGGATAACTCAAGAGATCTAATAAAGGAACATCTGCTCCTTCCTTTATTCATGATTAAATTGTATTGTTTGTTTGGTTCCTAATATAATCGCGGCGAAGACGATGCTACTCGATAATAGCTCAGTAAAGAAAATAATAGAGCACACGCTCACGTTACGTGTGGTGCACTGACTGCCACACCAACCATCCAACTCCAAACGCCTCAGTAAGTGCGTCGCCCGTGCGCAAGAGTTGACGCGTCGCGCGCCAGCGCTCTTTTCACTTCACGATCGTTTTCGACTGTGTTATATAAATTTTCACATTCTTTCGCCATTTCAATATCACGAACCGTATCAAAGTGCTCATCGAAAGAGTTTTTAAGTTCACGAAACTCGACATTGTTATAGTCTAGTATTTTGGTAAGACAACTTAAAATACACCTGCTATAAGGTCGTCGTCGGGCGATCATTTTGCAGAACAAATCCATAATTGATCGATTTCACTTTCTGCGCTGTCTGGTTCTACGAAGTTGTAAATCGAGTGTGTTTAAGGTTTAACAGCCGGTTGCATGAAATCTAATATGTTGGTCGATATTTGTAACCAGACCACATGGTTTAGTTATAAATTAGTCTCGACCTGATTGTTTTCCTTCACCGGCTTGCTGTGTTCATTGATAATTCTGCTTATTCTTCTTTCTCTTACCGAGTACCCTGTTATTATTTTATTTTTGTTGGCACCAATGCTGCTTCCGTAGAATTGGCTTTCCCGATTACTGTATAGCATTACGTGTCAGCGCAATCCATGCAGAACCTAGGCGGCATCAATGAGTTGTGTAGACTGTAGATAGTTGATTTAATCTAATATTTTAAAAACTTCTACAACTAAATCACCTCCCAAATCCCTTCTAAATTCTATAACTGTAATGTATATAAATAAAAAACCGAACATTTTAACTATTTTGGAAGCTTCGTTATCTACTTGTGCAAATATTCTCCAATTGGTATTACTTATATCATTTTGAATGTTGTATTGTGATTATATCTAAGTTGATAATGTTCTTTACATACAAGTTTAAAGAATATCCGTATTATCGTGCTATCCACCTATATCGACGCCGATTGGTGTAGTTATGGTTCTGTTTTTATGAGTAACCTTTATTATATTTATGCATAAAATATTTGTGCAGATCACGCGGTAATTTGATTTCGGTCATACAAAACTGGCTATGCATTTTATTTTTTGCATAATTATCATCTTTATGTTTAAAAGTTTAAATACTAAATTATTTCACACATATTGACAGTTCATAGTTTCATGATTGTTTAAAACATTTCTAGTTCACTTCTATCTGAAGGTAAATAGTTCTGTAAAACTAAATTACGCTATTTTGAAACGTTTTTCAAGACAGTTGTGACTTCAAAACGCAAATTATTTTTTAAAATCTATTTTGGCTATATGTTTGTATATCTACATATTCTAAATTTTTCGTCGGCGGCTAATTGAATATTGAATGTTCATTTAATTCACTTTGTTCTTTTTGTTGTAATTTATTTGAAGAATGTTCTAGAATTCTAATTGATTAATTATCACGTTACATTGTTCATCAACATCATTCATGACTGCTACCGGTATTGTATTATAATTATTATCTGTGACTCTACTAAATTTTTTTGCGTAATTTTGGCAAGTCTCTAACTAAATAGATGCAGTTCATATATCCCTATCCCTACTAATATATAAAAATGAAATGATGTGTTTGTTTGTATTTATGTTTGTGTTGCTTTCATGCTTATCTGCTTATTTATCTATTTTATGTATTATTTAATTTCAGTCTTTATTATTTGATAAATACATGTTACACATGTAAGTAAAATTATGTAGAAAGAACCACAAATAAGTCATCACTCAATTTCGTTTTAGGTGTAGGTATAGTTTGACTGTACATTAAGGGCCTTACTTATAAACGTTGCTTAAATTGAATCAGTGTTTAAAATGTTCCGTCTCGTTTTCGGGCGTGACATTTCACATCAGCCAAAAGATGACAGAAGGTTTTAAGCAATGACTAACTTTAAGCAGCGTTTATAAGTAAGGCCCTAAGTATACAACCATATTGGAATGTTGAATAAGTATGTATTTCCTTTTTATTCTATTTTGCGACGGGAACTAATGCCACGGTCGTTTTTAGGGTACTGAAGATAACGGAACCTATAGGATTACTCTTTGTCCGTCTGTCTGTCTGTGAAGACTCTTTCTCAAAAACGGCTGAAGGCATTAAACAGAATTAAAATAAAATACTAAGGTCTGTAGTTACACCCTTCTGTAAAAATATCAAGTTTCTAACTTAGTCTAATAAAAATAAATGACAAGAAAATTTTAATTTCTGGACCAATTTGTGTGAAATTGTCGCGGCATCAACACCTATGGGTACTTTCCGTGTATACGACTGTACGTAGAACACCCCCCCCCCGCGTAGAACCCTGTTTGGCATAAATTAAGGTTTTATATCACAACTTAAGGTTAAGGTGTTAACTCTTATTATTTTATTTCCCTGGTAACAAATTATTACTTCAGGTAACAGAAGTTACAGAAGCAATCGAATTATCTGCTTTACTGCGTGTAGTTGGATTAGTATTGACAGGGGCAAGAAAAGCTTAAATGTGGTAGATTGTGGAGTGTTGAGATTTGAGAACCGATTATCCTCTAAAATTCTATTTTTTCTCGTTACAAGTATATCCAAAATTAGTTTTTTCGAATGATCTGATCAATGGCAACACAAGCAGTAGCAGATTTGCATTTGCAGTTTAGTACACAATAAGTATAACGTTATTGTGTTATTTTATTCATACAGATTTTACATTATATTGAATATGTTTTGATGTTTGTAACTTTAAATTTGTTTATATTTGTTTGTAAGGATCTACATCTTTATTCTTTTTTTATAACTGCATTGCGCGTGTCGAGTATATGCAGTTGGTCGCATAAATAACTTTTTTTAACCCTACTATCGTTGATAAATACTTTCGTATCTTTGGCTTGATCACGCCACGGTCACAGTTCATACCAACTATATTATCATCACGTTGGTTTTCAGTTTATTTCTTTTGAACTATTGACTTATTGCTCTTAACACGCGATCATATCATACCTGTGACACCACGCCCCTTTGTTGTGATGCTTTGACATTAAATTTTCTGATGACCTCTGTGCTCATCTCGTCTCGTCCAATGTCACCAACCAGAATTAATAGTTTCGTTTATTTCTTCCGTCTGTGTAATTATCATCATAATTATTTATGTCAGTGGCTGGTTATTATTATGCTTTGAAAGTTTCACTTCCTTTTTTTTAATATTCTGTGCTTCCTTTTTATTAAACAGTTAGGTATTGATGTGTTTACTTATCGTTTTTTGAGGATATTTTGCATAGTTTGTGATCTTTCCGTAGCCCCGATGCTGACTAATCATAATCCCAAATTAAATATTCACGTGGACTTTGCTCTATCGGGTCGGGTTGTCAGTTTATCGCACACCAATTAGGTCGTTATTAATTATTGTTTTCACATCGATATCGCGTGCTTGCTCAGTGTTATCTATCACGCCAGCAGCGCTTCCACTTCACTCAGATGTGCTTGGGTCATGTGAATGGTCGTCGCAGCGGCTGCTGCTACCGCTTATTACGACTCCGACTTCTTCAGAGTTCGAACGTTCAGCGCAGAATTTGAAATCTATTATTTACATAATAAATTTTCAGAGACTAATTAAAATTATACTGTTTCTACGTGAGTTTAAAGTTAATTCGACCTTTTTGAACGTTTTCAAAATTAACGGTCACGGTGATCGGTGTAACTTGACTGTTGTTGGTGATGTCGTGACTGTCGTTGGGAACTGCTCGGAGATGGATACGATAGTGAGCCTATGGACTGTGGTGGAAAATGTGCGGGTGGCCAGCGGAGCCGCTGAGCTTGCCATCTTCACTGCCATCCTCTACTGGTTCTTCACATCAAGGTTCGTTTCATTATATTATTTTGCTCCTCCAATTTTTTTAAATCGCATATTTTGACAGTCGTTAAGATACTACTTTGTTAAAATTGTATGCTCTGATGATTTTGTTATTATATACTCCAATAACAATTACGCATTTTATCTACAAAAAAATATAATGGTAGTTAGTTAAGCTACCTAATCCGATAACCTACATGAAAATAAAAGGTATAAAAAGGTAATTAAATGTAAGGTAATTGAAATTAAATAATTGGGCATTTGATCTATTGCAGCAATGCATATTAAATTTTATTTGAATATTGATTAACATAATGTGTTATTGAATTAATCTAACAAACTTACTCAACTTATATTTATTTATGTTTTCTTCCGGCACAACAAAATTATGTGTTGGTAAATTACTATGATGCCCTTCACAGTTTTTGTTTACGGACATTTTGTTTATTTGATAAAAAATTACAAGTAGGAATAATTTTATCGGTATGATACCTGAGTTGTAATACAGTTCAGCAGTGTACTGACAATTAGACTTATAAATTCTGACACCAGATCGAAACACTTGCCTACATGAAACGGATAAGTTTTTGCATCGACACCGTGACACATTCATCTAAGGCTTTGCTCATATTGCTGCACTGCAAAATATAAATATTTTAACGATGGAATTATCTAAACCGGACCATCATGTTCGAATCAAAATTACCAACTAAAGGTGCGGCATCTTCGTCATCATCTGTGCTTAGCATTCTATCTTAGAAATTAATAACTCAAACACAGATCGTATAAGTTGTGACATGATCAGCGAATGCTAAACTGTTAACATAGTGATAATAACAGGATCAAAGCCAAAAAATGTTAAGCTTCAAATAACGTATTTTAAAAGATATTACGTTTAGAACATCACCTTATTAGTCTTCTTGCGCAAGCAAATAGATGACAGGAAACGTGTTTTCCTTTTTGTATCTGCAAAAAGGAAAACATATAGCCGCTAGAACAAAGGATGTTTGGCTAAGCTCTACGCCAATGGCTTAGGAAACTGAAAATATTCCCTACGTCTATGGTCACAATTTTTGAGCCCTGTAAAAGCCTCGGACATGAATCATGATTTGACATACTAAAAACTACAACCAACAAGCCAGGAGCCCGACCGAACTAATATAATTAGGAATGGCGAGTTGAGATGGGTGAGACATTATAACTGGCAGTAGTGAAATAATGATCTATCACTTTATTCGGCACAAAGAAATGCAAAATACACCCCAAGCGATATGTTGGTAGACCTTAGGTTCAGCTAGTGTAAATAGGTTAGGTTCTGTTTTCTGTTACAAAAATTGCGTCATCGCTGACTACACAAACACATAGGTACGTTAACACCAAGCATTGTCTTTGCTAATGCTATTACACCTTTAACTCGTTTGTTTCGTTTGACCCAAAGGTGACAAAATAAATACGTTATTTTTGTTACTTCTGCGTAGTTCGTACATATACCTAATTTAAGAATATGACGAGGTTAGTTACTAAACAATATATTTGCGAACTTTGCTGTACACAAATGCCAGTGCAAATTAAAAAAACCATCACCTCCGTTTAAATCTGACATCCTATTGATTTATTTCCTAAATAAACATATTAAAATAGTAATGATTTTCTAAGCGGGTGCTGCAATGCCGTCGGATCAGGACACTCACGTGAAAGCGGTCGTCTCAATTTTTGTAATAACAATAAGGCAGTTAGTCGTTAAGCCATAGAACATAGAGAAGGCTTCCTTGGTCTAAATTCACACAATTTTAGTTACACAAAAATATGTCATACGTACCTTACCTGACGTAGTTATTAGTACCTTGGGTTAATCCCAAGCACAGTGTCACTGGTAACTGGTAGTGCTTCCTGCCAGATTATTTCGCACTTACTAAACTGCTCCACTTAGAGCCGACCTCAACTCAACACCGCTTTAGATGCCCTGAACCTAGATATGGTTGACACAAGAGAGGAAGAAGTTATAGGTCGTCTATGGTATTTTTCTATTATGTCTTGTAATTTGTAATGTTTGCCTTGTTCCGTTGTTGCAGCCGCGTCGCCGACATGCTCGAACACGTCGGCGAGCGGGTAGGTGGTTGGTGCGGACGCGACACCAGCGCCTCCTTGCGACAGGCATTGCGCGTGCGCCGCCGTCACCACCAAGGCGACTTCTACACCAAACTTGACCAGGAAGTTGCAGTGAGTACCGACCGATACTACGAGTATCCAACCTTCTGCCCCCGAAGTCTGCTTTATTGCTTTGAATATTTATTAACATTGTGACGATAATTATTATCCTTCTTGTATCATCATTCCAGCATTCCAATATCCACCTGCTATTATACTGTTTTAGTATCAAACATTGGCCCACAATTCACAATTTAAGTTTAGAACAATCACCCAACAATATATGTTAGTTTTACGCTCTATTTTTCTGTCTATTACCACTAATCTTACTTCTTATACTATTTCAATCTCGCAGTATTTTCTCTGTCATCATTGTTTCATCGCTCGGTTCTCTGTCATTTGTATCAGTCTTATTCCAATATTTTTTTTAAATCATGTAAATGTTTCATGCGGTATAAGTCTATTTTTCTTTTAAGTTTCCGTTCTATATGTTCTATTAATTATTTAGTTTTTTTCGTCATTCCCCTCTACCCTGTATTTCTCTCTGTTATTTATGGTATATGTATGTGTTTATGCAGGGCTGTAATCCACTACGGCTACGTTGGCCCAGCGAGGACTGGCCAATGTCACATTCTTTGTTCTTAACTTACAGAATGCTTAATATCTTCTTTTTTTGTTATTTCTCTATACATTCCATGTTTATTAGGACAGCTGACGAGCGTAATTCAGTCAGTAACATAAGCGCAACTCTTTAGTATTTACTTCACAGATTCTACTAAAGAACAATTTATCATCTTTCTTACTTCTCGTGTAGGGAAATGGTTAGCCCTGGCATCCGGACTGGCCTGACGACATTTGACTTGGCTGTTGTCTTACAACAACAACGACTGATTATTACCTTACACTGACTGTATTCAGTCACCCAAATATTATAATGACTCATTATCTCACATTCATTCCTCTTTCATTGTGTCAATTTGTTTGTATACGTGAAACTTGATCGCGCCATTTAAATTTTAACAATTGATGTTTTTTAGTCTGGTTTACTTTAAAACATAGTTATAGTTCACTCTTGAGGGTCATAAAACTGTTGACACACGGTCGGATGATACTATGTTAAGATTCACAGCATTTTATTTATGGTCACAGGTTATAATTCTTCTATACTATGTACCTATGTAGTAACATGGTGATGCTGTCGTGGGTCTTGTTGCTATACCACTAATTTTTTCCAGCAATTCGATGTTCCCAAGCTCATTACATATAATTATAATGATTTCTTTATTTCATCTCGAAAATACACCCTAAAAATATCTAGGCACCTATTTTTTGTCATCGTGTTTGTTCACACAGACGTCATTATAGTACTTAAAAATATAGATGAGTGAGAGTTTTAGCAACCGCAATAAATTGACGTGCTAAACACAAAGATGCCTACTGTCGCAATTTGACTGGTTGCATAAGACATAACAATGCATGCCGGCAGGCTGACTGACTTGGCTTGGGTACTCGGTCATATAAGTAATTGCACAGCACTGATTAAAATATGAACCTCATCTCTTCATTCTTCTGCTTTGCCTTAGACTTTATGTCGAGTTCATTAAGCTGGTGCTAAATTAAGCAAGTTGAAATGTCAATGGGCAGGTCATATCGCTCGCAGAACCGACAACAGATAGGGAATAAATGTGCTGAAAGAAAGAAGTTCTGAATAAAGTCGAGTTTCAAAACATTTACTTTGAATACCTAATTAACTTTTATCTTAATTCTCTTTGATTTTGCATTCTTTTAATTACTCGCGTTATATTTTACTTCGAGGATTCTCAAAATTTATGTTTCCGTTCTTAATATAGTTTTCTATCAACAACTTATCAGGGTTGCATTACCTGCTTTAAGGCTGATGCAAACCGTCCATCTAATTAAACGTCTCAAATAGGCTTATTGCGCCAGTACAATGCTTAAAATTGTATTTAGGTTAAAGTATTAGTTACATTGTACCGCTGAAGCAATACATCTAATTCCTCACGCAATGTGCTTCACACGAAACATGATGTTGACATAATTTAACCACAGCGACCGCGTGCATATTTCGGATTAGTTGCATGAAATCTGTAGCAAAATCTGCTAGTATCGTAGCGTCATATTATAATCCCCAGTGCTGACAAATGACGGTCTTCTCTGCCAGCCATAAAAAGATTATTCCTACCTAGGAAGTACCAACACGTAACTTATCTTTTTCTGGTATTACGAAACCCAAATTGAAAACAAATTGCTACTTCAGTAGCCGGTTGTCATTTGGCTTGGTTCCCAAAGTTACGAAAATGATACCGACCTCACGTTTTTGCGAAAGGTGATTTTTGATATGATTATGATATGACTGATCCTTGACCTTCGCATGTTTTTATTGGCTGCATAATTTTATGTGATGGATGACAGTGTTGGTCATAGTTGAGTAATCTGTCGCTTTTTGGACGTGCCTCAACTTCCGCTTTTTAAGGAGGAACGTTTCATTCAGCGCGGGAAATTCAAATTTTCTTGCGTTTTTTGCCAATCAATTTTTTGCTTAATTACTCAACGTGATTACATGAAAACTAATATAACGTAAATAAATAGAATGTAGCAACAAATTACGATTAAAAGTATCACCTAGATATCATTGGTTTAGCAACAAATGGCAATAAACAAATTTCGCCATGGCTTTTCAGTCTATTGCCATTTGTCGCTAAACCAATGATATCTACGTGATATTATATGATATCTCTGCCATAGAACTAGGTAGAAACTGATGCAATTGCTCATAGGTATTTATCTTTGTTACGAGTTCACAGGTCATCGTTAAGTGAGCTCTTTATCACCTTAACGTATTTTTAATGTATTGTCAAAACGTTTGTGTGTCTGTTCCTGCAATTACATTTTGATATACAACCTCGAACGTCGTGACCATTCGCTGCTGCAGTGAGTTGTATGTTATTTGGTCTTTTGTAGTCGTTCTATTGTTTCCATGGCTATATGATTTTTGTCGTAGGATCTGTTAAAGTGTTTATACGTATTACGTACATCACTCACGTACTCATCACATGTACTTAAGGTAATTTAATAAATGGTTGATTTTTCGTGTTTTTTGCGCAGACGCGGACGTCCTCGCTGTACAGAGTAAAAGAGAGTTCAGTAGTACCGCGGCCTCAGCCGGAGACCAGGCCTCCTGTTGGACTTGCTTGTGCCAGATGTGCTCCACAGTCTAGGGTGAGTTTTAACTTTCATAAAATGATTATAATTTTCATAAATAAATAAAAATAATTCTTTTTTTTAAATTTGTGTGGACGTTTCACACAACACCATCTAGCCCCAAACTAAGCATAGCTTGTACTATGGGATCCAGATAACTGATATAATACTTAGATACTTTATGTTTTGTAAATACATGCACAGAATACAATAATAACACCACATAACAAACTATGTTCATCACACAAAAATGTTTGTCCTGGGTGGGAATCGAACCCACAACCTATAGTTCAGAAGGCAGAGCTACTACCACCAACAAATAAAATGGTTATAATGATACTTTTGTGGGGTTTAATCTATTCTGTTAGGTAAAGGTTGGGGCCGTAAATACTCCCTTGGGGTACGCCTCTTTTCACAAGAGACAATACTTATAAGTGTTTATTGGTTTCTTCTTATATTAATGTACCGATATACTTTGCAGAGTAATGCAAAATACCTAGTGATATTAAAATTAAAATTAAATACTTTCAGCTTTGTGCGACTACCAAAGATGTTTCGTCGCAAAGCATGAAAAAACTCAAATTAACAATATACAACTCAAGCAGCATTAATAATGCGATTTTATTAAATACATGCGTATAGACACAGTTGAAACTCCAATATACTTGCTAATCGTAAAGTAAATATTGTAATAAGTTGGTGACGTAACTGGTCTTAGCATAATCGCATGAAATTGACCATGACATAATAGTACCTAATCAAACGACTAACGAGCAGTGTGTCATTTCTCTCGGACTTCGACCCTCGATAAAGAGAGTCGCCTTTTGCCAAAGACTTCTAGTACGTAGTACATATACCTCTTTGCCTTTTGCAGGAAATGTATAATTTCACACTGTGCAGTTTGATTGAGTTGTGATTCCTTCATTTTAAATCTCGACCTATATTGTCCACAACAAAGGGAAACTTTGCCCCTTGGCTTACATTTTACGATACGTTACATTCTCTAATGCCATTTGGTATCGGAAACACGTATCAAGCTTTCGGGTATAAATTTATTTATCTGAACAATAATCCTGGTTTTGGCCTTCAGTATTAAATTGCCGTTTTTAGTACCTCCCTAACCTTCACCTACGTCTAATATATTCATGATTTCTGCTACGCCAAATCATATATTATAAACATATTGTAGCAATTTCATATGTTAATAAAAGTTCATAAAAGTTATTGCATCCTAAATCTTTTCAATAATTTTTGAAATCTAGAAGATTCACAAGTTGTTTTACCGGTTTGATCAGTCTTCTGAGAATTCCGACGTCCAATTCCTTGTAATTATAACCAAACATGATATACATATTAACAACTTATCTATTTAATTGAAAGGTTCTAGCAATCGGAAACATGACTTTTGCGACTAGGTTGTATTTCAAATTTATTTTAACTCTACTAAATATGCATTTTTTTTATTGTCAACAGTTTTAAGTTTATTCAAAATTTAAATTATGTATTTAGTTTAAATTTTCCGTGATTGGTATAAAAGCAGAAAACGATTGCTTGTATTTCATATTAATACTCCAACTTCAAGTGTACTTTTACCAGTATTGTTGACTGTTGTAAACTCTCTTGCCAATCATAAGGAGTTCTGCCGAAAGACGTCAATGTTCTAAATCTATTTCTGTTTCGAGGGCATCATGCGACTTATTGACCTAGAGATTTAAAATGACATATCCAATTATCCACTATAAACAACTTCTTAAACTGCGCGGAATTTCAACATACTTCATTAGTGATCTACTTAAGTTTAACCTTTAGTATGTTTTCGTTTTTATCAATTTCCTATTTTAATTGATTTTTAATTCAGCTCTTTATGTCCATCGGTAATATGGGAAATTACAATTCTTTAGCGTGTGCACGAGCAATCATCGCTAAAGGGTATTAGTAGTTATTAGGTAGGTACTAGTAATTGCAAATTATGTGTCGTTCCGAAAGCAATTGAGTGCCGTTTCGTTTCATCCTGTCTCTGCTGGGTTACTTTCCAGGTCATTGCACTGTTAGGCCGTTCTGTCATTCTGAACTATACTCACTTCAGTCTGCTGTATCTCACAACAAATTGATATAATTCTCTTTGTTTCTGGATGATGGATAGATAAGTGATAAGCTAAATGAAGGCCGATATGTAGGGTCGTTGCTGTACTTACGTCTTTTGTAAAGCAAGTAAGTATTAATAGTTATGTATTTGGTTTTGGATATGGTTTGTACTGTTTATTCATAACGGTAATACTTGATAAGCCATGAATGAAAAAATTTCATTATGGTGCCACTTGCGGATATCAGAAGGAACGGTTCAACGATTTAACATATAACCAGTTTTTAGCTTTCGGCAACAACTCGCTTAACGTCAAAACAGGTCAATTGTTATCAATAAATAAAGAGTTTAACGACTTTAACCTTCTTGATGCCACTAACGATACTCTTCCAAATTCCTTTGTTTCGACAGCTTAGTGCTTATTATTTACCTTTGAGGTGTAAATGTAAACGGAAGTTTCCTTCATTAGAGCTGATAGCCTCTCTGGGGTACTATTGTTATTACACCTAACTATGCTAACCTTCATTGTTGACATAAAAGTAGTCGCATCAATATCGCTTATTTGAGAAATAAGGAGTATTTAACTAATCCATGTTATCATATCAATTTTTAATTTAGATAATGCGTTTACAAAAACAACAACATGAAAGTTCGCAGCACCTGCCTGATGCTCTGAACGTGATTGTAGATCCATTCGAAAATGCTCAAAGCCTTGTTGAGAAATCTACAAACTAATATTTGAAAGGTTCTGCTCGTAAAGTTTAAATTTTTAGTGTGAGTATTGTATTGGTACAATACAAATCATCTATTTCATTAATCAGTATAGGTCCTTCAGATGTACCATTTATAGTACATACATTTGCGTTTAATCTACAAACTAATATTCGTGAGGTTCAGCTGTAGGGTTAGCACGGCCGGTAGACAAAACTGTCTTTCCCCTGTTTTACTCCAAGCAAGTATGAAGAAAGTGACGTAAAACGGGGAAAGACAATTTTGTCTACCGTCCATGCTAACCCAGCTGTAGGGTTAGCACGGCCGGTAGACAAAACCGTCTTTCCCCTGTTTTACTCCAAGCAAGTATGCAGAAAGTGACGTAAAACGGGGAAAGATAATTTTGTCTACCGTCCGTGCTAACCTTGCTGGTATAGTTTCAATTTTTATGTGTGAATATTGTATTGGTACAGTACAAATCTAATTGATTGACTCAGGCGTGACTTCGTGGAAGTTCATCTTAAATACGAAATGAAAAACGTTTTCAGCGGAATTACACTAGATATTATACATCTAGTGTAATTCCGCTGAAAACGCGCGCGCGCGTTACACTTTTTTCATTTCGTATTTTCATTAATCAGTATAGGTCCTTCAGATGTACCATTTACAGTACATACGTTTGCCTTTTTCCACAACCTATAGCGTGTGGAAATCGATACTTATTGCACACTGTTGCATTTGTTTCAGGAAGATTTATTGAATGTAGATCGTAATCTTCGATGGGTACTATCGTTATGCTATTTTTTGTGTCGTGTGATGATATAGAACATTATAATATTTTATTGAATGTTTCTTGTTTTCATGGTACAATAATTTATCTACGTTACGTTTATGTGTTTTCTGCAGGTGTAAAACCTCTATATTTTTTTTTGTGTATTTATGTTATTTATTGCCTTAATTACATTTTTTAAACAAATAATATTATTCAGTTATCTTTTGTTCAATTCTGATAATAATGAGTCAACGATGTAGGCATGTCACGAAAAGTCTTGTTTTGTTCGAAGTTGACTCATGTGAAAACTTGGTTCATAGTCTTTATGTCCTTAGCGCATGGACTGATTTGGAGATGGTGATGATTTTATGTGTTTAAACCGTGGGGAGTCGATGGATGCAGGAAGCGAGCAGCCGCTCAAAGTGGCGCTCTCTAGGGTAGGCCTATGTTCAGCAGTAGACGTCTTCAGGCTGTTATGATGATAATGATGTTTTAAAATCAAGATTTAGGTACATAATTAGGACCAAAAGGTCATAAGTTAATTCTACCCTACGGGCGTTTAAAGTAACGCCTGTTCAGTGTTCAGCTTCAAAGTTGTCAGTTCTAAGAAATTGTCACAGACGAGCCTATATTTAATGGCTTTGACTTTGCGCTTTCGTTCATTACTCATGTTATGTATTATGTCAATTTATGTCTCCGTTTAAAGCTGTTTGAACCAATCTGCTATGATTAAGCTTGCCGAAATCGTTTCCGTGAATCAGACCAGCCCCACCAGCCTTCTGCCCACATGCGCATGCATTCTGGGCATCCATTCACTTGACGACTACATACTGCCGCAACTAATATGTACATTGCCCTGGATTCAAAGGCCAATCAGCGAAAAACTAAGTTTTGCCAAACGGTATTTGGCAATCATTTACATAAATGTTACCTACTCTACAACTTAGTAATTTGGTGAATTTTGCAATAAAATCGTAATATCTTTGCTGGTTTTTTATGCAAGAGTCATGCAAAAGTCCAAAACGTAGAATTCGTGTTGGTAGTTTGGTGTTGGATGTCTTAGATTCTTTCAATACGGTTATTTTATGCTTTGTTAATTAGATGCTATGAAATTGAGACGTGCTCAATACACATAATAATGTGTAGTTCATAAACTGAATTTTGAAGTAGACGTTTTAATTTTTTTTTTTTTTTTTTATGTGATTGAATGACGTGACGAGCTAGTCGTTCACCTGATGTTAAGTGACACGGCCGCCCATAACAGTTGCAGTGTCACCCGGAACTTTAAAACAATAGTTTCGCGCGACACTGCACTGCGCACGTCATTCTGAGACATCACCCAGTCTAATAATCAGATTACTAGACTGAGTGATCAGATCATAAAGTCTCATTTGCCCAGTAATTTCACTAGCTACAATGCCCTTCAAACCGGAACACAGTAGTGCTTGCACACTACTGCTTGGCGGCAGAATAACTGGCAAAGCATAATATCTAAAGCCTGATTGATATCAAACCATTGATACCATGATAGGAATAACACCATGAACATTATTAAAAATCTTTAAAGTCAATCCATATTGTAAAGATAAAACGCGTCTGCTCGCGCACAGAGAATCAAAATATAATTTTGGCTAACCTCGACGTTTCGACCAAGTTACGTTGGCCGTGGTTACGAGGAGTAGTTCAAGTCGCGAAAATTTAAAGTGTTTAAGACAACTATTTTTACTCAGTTTTGCTTATTTTATGTTCTTATAATCCTACCGACGCCTAATTGTGTGAGCTGTGTAATCAAAGGAAGAACTTGCGGAATTACATGGTAATTCATATTAAGTAGTAAATGGGCAAGAATCAAGGTTTAGGTCAAAGGGCAATTAACATTTATCGTTTGCGGACGAATATGTTATCAACGAAAACTGAAAAACAATTGTATTTTCTCAGTATCAAATATTTCATGTAATGTTATACTTAAGTCCATAGTCCAAATGCAATCAGTAGCCTGGCGCAATTTCCTTGTTAAATGCCACATTGATTAATTATTATTGTGCTTGTGTCGCATACTGGAATCAGTTCATTGATCACCGTGTCGTCGTATTAATAATCTGTTTTTGTAAATTGGTTATGTGGCCACTTTTTATTGTAAGTTGTAAGTCCTTATTTTAGTCTTTACGCCAGGATAAGCCTGGACTTACAAAACATTGTCTAATAACAATATTATGTGACCAAAATATGTTAATTTCGTCCCTGTAGCATTTATACTGAATCTGCTTTTCGTGTTTTCTTCGACGTTACTTTCTTGATGTCTATATTATTGGTCCTTATCGACTCATTAATTGGTTGGCGTATACATGAATACGTGATCGTGTGATTTTTAATCACCATTTCATTCCTACCATCACGACTGGTTTTTTTTTTTGTACAACCCTTCTACCTAATCTACCCAGTGCCTTTGTCGTAGTAACACATTTAAGGAATTTCGTGATTATATCTTCATTAACGTTGTTTATCTATTTCGGAGTTTACTTATCGTATATCACAGTTTAAATATTAAGGCCAATCAATAAATATTCCATGTGAAGCCAAGGTTTTCTACTTTGAAGCATGTAGCAACTATTTAATATTGATGCTAAACGAAATATTACCTCACAAAAACGATATGTTCCAAAACATCTAAACTGGTGTTCTTAAGTTCCTTAGAATTATTCGTTAACCTAGTGTATTAAGTAAGCAATGTCGTTCATTGAAAAGTCTCTCTCGTCCAAAATCTAATTTGACTCCTACAATCGCAGGAAATCGCAAAAAAAAAAACGTGGGATCGTATGTATGCAGGATAGTTAATGTGCACCCCGTCCTTTACGACTTTGATCAATCCTCTCCATCCAAAGGTTGCCTGGAAGAGATCGCTCTTAGCGATAAGGTCGCCCATTGTTCCCCACTTTTTGTGAATCAATTTATTCTTTGTAACTTTTTATTTTGACGTTTGGTGTGTACAATAAAGAGTTTATCTATCTATCTATCTATCTATCGCAGACCTACAATACAATTTACAATTTCAATGCCGTCCTTACGGTACCACAGGTGGAAGCGTGCGTGATCTGCTTTATAATCATTATTTGATTCCATCCACACGTCTATAATCATACCGATGTGTACGGTCCACCAAGCCGTGGAACCGGGGTATGCACAGAAATATTTGCATAGAAGAGAAAAAAAATGTGTAAGCTTACACGAGTTATGCTCTGTTTAATCTGACGGTACGGTGTTAAAACAACACTTGGTGGAGTTTTTAAAGTAATCTATTCGTGTGTATTCTAACGATCTGGAATCTGAGTTCTTTGGGAATTTGGGATGGCTTTGCCCTCGTTTATTGTACAAACTAGTTTCACACCGTAATATAGTATTATTTGAAAACGATAGCACCGATACTACATTTAGTACCTATTCTACCATTTTAATAAGTAATGTACGTTTTTAAAGTAACATTGATCAATTTCACTAACAATGATTAATAATAACAATTGTAATGATATGTGTTTATTTGCGTGAAATATGATACGATAAGATGATATTGAAAAAATTATAATGATCAGCACATTTCACCAGGACCTGACATACAATACTTATGTATTTAGGTAGAAACGGACACCTGTATGTATTACTTTAACACATAGTTTTGTAGTGGTCTAATATAAACGTTTTATCACTAAGATAGTTATTATTATGTGACACGCGCGTGACTTCCGACTGGAATGCTCATACAAATTGACCATTATTAACTGAGTTCAAGTGCTTGGTCACATAGCCAAGTTCATCCATTTCGTAGTATACGTTCATAGGTTCAAATAAATTTACTATTGCTGTCACCGCCACCAAACGTTCAAACAGTCTTATGACTCAGGTGCAGCTGTAATCGATATTTCATAGCAAAAATCCGTCTGACCATAATATTATTGGTAGCTATTACGTATAATTAGGTATTGGATGTGCCGTTATAACGCGATACGCCTCCACTAGCGATTTCGTACGTTGACCTCCATGGCTGCGAAAGCTGCTTGAGCTAGAGAGCTTAAACGTTTATCCTTTGAGAAAATGCTGCAAATGGAATAAAACAAAAATATTACGCTAATTGTTTTGTAAAGCCTTACATATTTAGTAGAATATCCAGTATATCGTAGACAAATTATGTGCTCCGGCGCATATAATATGTTCCAAAGTAACATACACTATTTGCGCAGTTGCCAGTGAATACAAAACTCAAAACGAATAGTCAGTAGTAACATGCTTCGGCAGGCACATGACATAACAAGAAATTGCAACAGCACACCGGCGCGGCAGTACAATTGAATAAATTGGATTGCTATACTTCAATCATTGATTTGCCACTGAAGTAGTTAGGATCCCTTGCGTTGCTGGTCCCTTATGATAATGGATGATGCTCGACAAGTCGACCTAGAGTTATTAACCCGACGCGGTTTTATTTGCCTGCTTGAGCTCCCGTGAGCAAGGCATTGGGTCAGTAAGTATTATGGTTAGTCTAGTTTATAGTCATTAAGACAGGTATGTGACCAACGGCAATGATTTTAATAAGTACGTGTGAAAACGAAATTTCTTTTAAAAACAAATCAATCATCTCAGGATTAAAAATGAAAACTTTAACGCCTAGATAATGATAGGAGACATGATAAGTAGAAATATATTATCATAATTAAGCTACAAAAAAAATTACGCTGAAGAATGCGTCTTTTTAATTCACTGTTTATGAGATTACAAACATAAAAAGTTTTTTGATCATTGTGGCTTTAGAAACTCTTCAGATAATTATTTATTCTGTTTCGGTTCTGTATCGTTTCAAGGCATCAAAATTTTAACTTTGTCTTTTCCTGCTTTGGTGTCAACGTCATCGGCTATTGTTTTTAGCCCTTTAGCGAAACACCTACACCGTTCTTCAATTTTCAAATTATATTAATTTAAAGGTATATTTTGTTCATTACTCGTTACTTATGCAAAGAAAGCTTTGGTTAAACAGCCAGACAAAGATGTACTTTTCTCATTGTATTACGCTGACAAGTGGCTACTACTTTATTTACTTGAAGGAGACTTGTTGTCAAAAGCTATTAATATCGAACAACAATGGATACATTTCCTTTGTTGTACACAAAGGTGTTGTGAATCGTAATTCGTATCAGTACCCTTTTGTACATTTCCAGCGATAATAAGGGTGATGATACTTCGTGAACAAGCACGTATTTCACTATAATGTATGTCGAACTCTGCCAGTATATTTCCAAGTTCTCTACAGACGGTATGGTACACCGTCATATTGTTATTTTAAACTAGCCGACCCGCCCCGGCTTCGCACGGGTTTTTAGGGTTTTCCCGGCAATTATTCGAATTTTTCTCACCTTTTAAACCTTCCCTAGACCTCCACGAACATTTCAAGACCAAGATAAGATAAATCCGTTCAGCCGTTCTCGAGTTTTAGCGAGACTAGTGAACGAAAGTTTTTTTATATATAGATAGAAGATATAAAGAGAAGAGATATGTTGAGACCCAATGAACGATCACGTGGATCACGTCATAAAACATTTTTTGCGTTTATATTGGTCAAACCTTTTCTCGAGAGAAGCGATATGTTGATTTTTATAGCTCATGCTAGCCTAGCTGATTTGTACAAACTCAGTTATGTTAAATTTTGTAGTCTCATGAGACTTGTGTGTATGGTATTCCGAGTCCCAATTAATGTGACGGTGACTGCCCTTAGGGTTTTTAGCGTATGCATGTGCGCATATTTTCCAGGGATTATTTGATGTGTATTCTTGAACGATTAAGTTCATAAGACTTCTGATATAAGATAGCTCATAAACGCTATCGCCTATTTATATTATATTACGGAGTTCAATGACTTTATTAGCACTTACCAAATATTGTATTATGATTGTAAAGAATAAAACAATGGACATAATGTGTATTGTGCTTAGGTACCTACATACAAAATATTGTGTCCAAAAGGCCACACTATAATCTCTATATCTGAATATAGAGATTATAGTGTGGCCTTTTAGACAATCATGTGAAACAATAAATGTTATAGTATTAAACAAAATAAATCAATAAATATGTGCGGACATTTCACACAGCGCCATCTAGCCCCAAACTAAGCATAGCTTGTACTATAGAAACCAGATAACTGATAGAATACATAGATACTTTTTGTTTGTAACATACATAGAACATAGAATACAACAAACACCCAGACACAGAACAAACACCTATATTCATCACATAAATGTTTGTCCCGAGTGGGAATCGAACCCACAACCGTTCAGAAGGCAGAGCTACTACCAACTGAGCTAACAGGCCATGTATTCATGAGATCAAGTGGACTGTGGATCATGTCTCAAGTTAAGACTGAACTGATCAGTACACATGACATCAGTGTACAAGGGAAGGCCGTGGTCTTCGTGTGGTCAGTATTCTGTTCAGGTCAGCAGACGCATCAAGGGTAGCAGCTATATCGAGATGCATTTTCCTTAATCTGTTGTTATTGTTATTTGTTTTGTGGTCATTTTGAAGTTTTATTATGGGTAAGGCGTCTTTATGCGTTTGAATACTATAATCATTGATCACAAACGTTTGTAATCAAATGGGACTCCTTTTTGGCTATATGTATTACTTTATTATTAGTATTAATATATAATTTACTCTAATTTTAGGATAAACGTTAGCTAAAGCCTATCGCTTTGCCCGTCATGTACTGGGGGCGTACCGTGAGCTCTTAGCGCGATTCAAAACAGAGCCTATATTGGACCGCTTTGTTTTTTTTTGTATGGGCATTTTGACAAGCGATCCAGTACCTATAGGCTCTGTTTTGAACATAATTGCACATAAATCTTAATTAGTTTATTCTAATCTAACTAATAGATATTATAAGAAAGATTGAATTCACTGTGGAAGTATAATAAAATTAACTTTATTATTAACTAAACAGCAATGACAAACTGTCTGATGAAACTTTAGATATCTTAGCAATAGCTACCATCTACACGAAGTAAACACAACAAAAACACGTTCGCGCGTAGAATAAAATCATGTCAATTGTATTCGATACAGAAACACAAGTTTTACGATCTCCTTTACTATACTATACCATTTAACTTTACATGCAACTAACTTAATAAACCTACGCTAAAAAGTTAGTCCCCTTCTCATATAAAAGCGCTCGTGAATTTGAGACTTCTCAAACCAGGGGGTCTAGTAAAGATACCCTTCCATTAGCGTTAATGCCAAACGATATCTCAAAATGTATGGAAATGATAGGGCCTGCTGAAATTGCTTTTCCGTAGGTAATGTCACATCTAATATATTTGGCGATATCGTTTGGCGTCAACGCTAATGAAAAGATGTCTTTGCTAGATGCCCTGTACACTTGCCAGGTTTTTGGTCCTTGATCACGAATGTCAGCTGGTATAACTGTCGCTTTCTTTAAGGGATGGTTATAAAAGTATGTAAGAAGTCAATTATTCATTGCTAACGTACAGATGACACAATCATAATCTTCCGTTATATGCGATGTTGCATGTGCTTACATGAAACGTTCATTCATCGTTCTGTCGTGGACGGCTTTATATTCCAAATATAAACACTGTGCCAACACTGTCGACGCGAGGTGGCGTGACACTGTCGACCAACCAGCGAGCCCCGAGCTATGGAGCGACGACCTCGCTGTATAGGTAGCCCTCGGATCGGGCAAAGCGGTAGATGGATTGGTAGTGGTAGACCCACTGCCACTACTAGCTCTAACAAAACCATGCAAATAAAATTTGCCTTGGAAGTACTCGGTAACCAAGTGGTAGGTACCTAGATGATAGAGAACCGAGCTTAAAGATATGTACAAACTAACTTGAAAATATTAAATTTAGATATGTAGCCCAATTTAATAAAATAATTAAACTTAAAAAAAGAACACCTTACAAATTTCCAAAGAGTCATAAATAGCAATGACGGATTAATAAACGAGCATGACTTGTAATCAATACATTGGTTAATCTAAAGATAACAACTAATGAAATTGTTGTTTCCCTTACAGTTCTAGCTCAGCGTCATCAAGGCATTTGATCTTTAATTAAAAAGACATTGTTCTGTCTCCTTGAACTCTAAACTGAGCGAAGGTTCGCACTGTAGTAGTCTGTAGCTATAACTGTGGTGTTGCATTGCAAATTGCAAGGTTATCGTTATCAGTGATCAACCTTAGGTAAGCCGGCGCTTCTCTTTGACGTTTCTAATGCATAAGGTATAACTGTTTTTCAATAAGACCTCTCTCTCATCATGCGAGATCGTAGAAACGTCTCATTTTCTCTATTTCTATATCTATTGAGATCTTCGTCGGGATTCGAGACTTGATAATGTCTGATTTCGTTTGTTTCTATCTTTATTTTGCTGAATGATCACTTAACGCGCATCCTTGGGTAGGTATATGTTTGAGAAGTAAGTAATATATGCACAAGCTACCTATAACCTAATACATATTATTGGATAGGTAGCTTGCGCATATACTTGCTTTTCAAACATACGAAATGCTAAGAGCAATATCGATTGAGATTTCTACAATAATGGAGAAATCTCAATCGATATTGATCTTATTGTCGTTAGTCGTCGCGTCGGTCATGTTTTATGATTATATTACCAGCTGTAGCGGTTTAATTAAATGTGTAGTGTGAATCATTCAATTGCAATTATATACCAAAGTTGTAATATTTTTAAAGTATAGCAACATTAAGATAGCAGCGTAGGCGGGCCCTTACTAGGTGGTCCGACGATTTGGTCAAAAATGGGTACAAACCGCGGGGAACCGATGAATGCAAGATGCAAGCATTAGCAGCTGCTGAAAATGACGCTCTGTGGGGGAGGCCTATGTTCAGCAGTGAACATCTTCAGGCTGTTGATGATGATGATGATGAACTTTATGTTACTTATAACAAGTATTACAATATTAGGTATATCAAACCTTTTATGTTTATAAGCATTACGCTTGCAACGACGGCTTCAGAAGATCAGACTGTGAAAATGTTATCGTAATACAAATCTATTTAAGTACAATTCTATCAAAATAAGTTAGATGTTTTGGCAACGCTTTATCTTTGATGATATTACAATATTATCTGATTAAAAATCGCGTGATTTATATATTAGTATTTGTTGTAATTGCTATCATTTCCTTGTTTTATTCATGAGCTCACCATACAGTCATAGTATAGACTGTGCGCACTCTCCCCTCTGAGCCTCTTGAAGTTAAAAATATATTTCTTTCAGAATCTTTATCAAGCTTCTGTACCATATGGGTCTACTTAATGATTTGAAAAGTAAACCTGACTTACTCTACACTGAGATTGTGCGTATTATTTACCTAGTCTACTTTCGTCATGTTCTCGCATACCTACGAAATGTCATTGACGATTATATTTTTGTAACGCTGTAGCTATTTTGTAACGTCTGGCGCTACCACTTCAGCTATAAATATCTGTGTCGGTTGTACTATTATTATTTTTATCCCTTTTGCACTGATTACAAATGCTATCTGTATCTTTATCTTGCAATAATTGTCGTTTATTGAATAACCGGTATGGAACCTTGCCCGTGACTTTAACATCGCCAGTCGATTGCATAATGTTGCTTCCGCCGATATCGATATTACCATTTACTATGTTATTATACTTGTCGTTTTGCATTTTTATTACAGTTCCGGCAAGTTCATTGTCATGTATTTCTGATGCGTTGGTACAATCTAACATTGATATGGGTTGATTGCAAATCACATAATCTACTTTTCCTGTGATGATTTGATATCTTTTATCTATGAAGATATAAAAGGCAACGCTTTCTTCTGTTTAGGTTGTAAATAATTCTGTTATAAATCGAGGCTATCTTACTAGACTGATTCTTATAATATTTAAAATACTTTTATTTTAGTATATTATTTACAAAATTTGCGGAAAATTTTAGGTTATGATGTAGCTCATTATTCTTTCTACTATTGATGATTATTTTAATTAAATGACAAAATAACGTAAGTAAACTGACCCGCTCCGGCGCAGACGGACCGGGGGATGGAGGAGGCGTTTCGCGCGCCTTCTCTATCCTCCGTAGTGGGGTCGGCGGTGGATAGTCGAGGGACTCTCTACCGCGCCTACACGGCCCCACACGTCTGGTGGGTAACTGAGGTAAAAAGTTATCCACCCACTGGCGCAGAGGCCTGAAAGGGACTACCGCCGGGAGATAGTGAATGCTACGTTATGCTAGCGCGACCCTATCTCGCCCCATCCCGGCGGCGGACGAATCACGGAGGAGTTTCAGTGGGTTCGAATCCCACATAGCCTGCCAGCACCCTCGTGGTGACAACGAAGTGCGCCCACGCACTTCGTTGCATTTCCCCACCTCAAAAAGATTGTATATTATTTTACATACAAAAACATCGAAGGTGTTTTAATTTTACCTGTAATTATTATAGTATCTAATCGTGCAAGGTCTTCAACTTTTTGCTATTTTAAAAAATAAAAAAAAGTTCTGGCTACAAATTACCACTAGACGGCAAAAAATTTAATCACCTGCTAGATCCAAGCTCGGTTTTAATTTGATTTTAACTCCGTCATTCATTTTTAAGATCACCTCCGCTTCTCTAACTGGGTTATTGGGTGTTCGCCTAAATCATTATTCTAATTGTATTTTCGCTTACGTGATGACGTTCTGATTTATTGTAAGTGGGTCTTCCATTAGTGCTTGTTCAACGTTAGAGCGTTGTCCTCTAGCTGGTCCCTACTTTCTCTTGGTCTTGAGCGGTTGCGATAAGCGCAACCACTTTCATTGATGTATTTCTTGATATTATATCGCGTAAATCACAGATGGTTTCATAAATTGCATCTGTAAACTTTCAAAGAAAGCCGGTGATATCAGGAATACCATCTAGCCTTACGCCGTTCTCCAAACAATGGTTTTACAATCGTCAGTGACTTAGATGCTCTAGGCAATCTATGACAAATTAATTAATTGTAAGTGAAAGATACGGAGAATGATTAATTTGGTGCACTAAATAATTAGTTTTCTTTTTATTGAAAAGGTTTAATGAACTGGTACAGTTTTTATAGTGATATTATTACTATAAGAAACTAGCTGACCCGCTCCGGCTTCGCACGGGTTTATTGGGTTTTCCTATTTAATTTTCTTTTAAACCTCCCATGTATTAGAGCGAACAAAAAAAAATAATTATTAAAATTGGTGGTAAAATTTTCTAGTTTTCGCGAGACTAACGAAAGAACAGCAATTGATTTTCATATTTATGAAGAAGGTTAGAACTTAACAGTATGTTCCAGCAGTCTGGCTTACTTGAGAATCAGTTCTAGGACTCCAGAATCAATTATTGTAGAACCTTCGACCATAAAATATTAGTTAAACCGACTTCAAACGCCTTAATTTCATGCTCAAAAGTACTTGGAGGATGTATTTTCTTCATCCTAGTTTTAGTTAGTTAGACCAATCTGGAAGTACCTATATCGATTCAAATAAAAAACTTATTTTCTAAATCGGTTTATTAAATGACAGAGTTCTGAGGTACACACATACAAAAATACGAGCAAATAAAACACGTTTGTTGTATGGGAGCCCCATTAAATATTTATGTTATTCTGTTTTTTAGTATTTGTTGTTATAGCGCCATCATCTGAGAAAATTTCCACTGTCTAACTATCACGGTTCATGAGGTACAGCCTGGTGGTGACAGACGGACAGACGGACGGACAGCGGAGTCTTAGTAATAGCGTCCGTTTTACCCTTTGGGTACGGAACCTTAATTATTAATATTGAGAAGCTCTAAAAAGAAAAAAATCTTATTTTTATTATATTTAAAGGAAAACCTCCTTTGATATGCCTGCATTTGACTACTGTCTCACGCGGTCGACGATGGAACATGCTTTCCTAGAAGATACCGGTTCACTCTTATCTAGTAATTAACGTACCCCTTTTCTTTATCCTCAGGAATCATGGCAGAGTCCGAAGCTAGAAGACACTGGAGCAGTGATCAACGTGTTAGACATCGGACGGCAGAAGTACGCCAACGGCGGCGTCGTCTCTCGGTATCTGTGCGACTTGGTGCAGTGCTTCAATCTCACAAGATACGACTACAAGGATATTGTACCTTATGTAAGTTATTTGACGGTTTGGAATGGAGTCACACTATTCGATTTATGGTGCGACAGCCCACTGCACAAAAACCTACGTCATCGGGTACCCCAATAGGCTATCTTTAGATCGTTAACCGACACCTAAATATGTAAAAAAATCAGGTCTGCCAGTGCCGATCCTGCCGGATCATGTCCTATTTTTTTTACATGTTTAAGTGTCAGTTAACGACCTAAAGATAGCTTATTGGGGTACCCGATGACGTAGGGTTTTTTGCAGTGGGCTCTCGCACCATTAGGGTTCCAATTGGTTCACATGCCAAAATGTCGAAATGATTGATTGTATCATTGTTAAAACATATAATAAAATGTGCATGTGTCAGAATGTTCATACGTTAACATGGGATTGAATAATAACGTGAAAATGTTAAATAATACAAGTGTTAACATGGAACAAGTAAGAGAGGAATGCCAATACACCAAGAACACAGCGTAGAACGGCTTTTGGCATATTTCTGATCTACGCTCAACTTATAGCCCGCTAATTTTGCAGCGCCATCTAGTTTTATAACGGTGTTGGACATATTTCTGATCTACGATGTTTTCTTGGTGTTAATATGTTGTGGTGTCAAAAAGCTCTGGTGACGGTTTGTTGACTTGTGGTCCAACCAGCATAGTACCAGCATGACCACGGCTAATTTATTCAGCAATTCCACGTAAATAATTTGTATTTTTTGGCCATTCTGTCCCACGTATATTTTGACATTTACACATATTTTCAGTATAACATTGTGACCATGATGTTTTGTACGTTATGACGCTTACACATTTTGACCATGATACATCAATCATTTGGACATTTTGGACATGAGAACCAATTTAACAAATCGTAATATCTCTACTCAAATACTGACATATCATATATTCCTCTAGGTCGAAAAAGATGAAGGCTTCCTCCAAGCCATAGCAGAATCCACACAGGAAGAGCTGTGGAGGGTAAACAAGGACAAAAAAGATGGAGAAAAGAAGACTGATGAAGCTACTGTGAGGGAGAAGGTTGAAGCGAGAGCGAGAAAGATACTTAGGAATATTAGCTCGGCGATGTCCAACAACGTGCTCAAGTGAGTGATTTTGAACCTTATTACTGTAGTCATGTCTCAGAATAGTATGTTTGTCTCTGTAGTGAAATGATACATACGGTCACAGATAATATAATGATACGGTTTAGGTTAGTTTGAGATGACTAGTTTCAAAGAGACAAATTAAAGATCCCAGTTGATCATCATCATCACTAGCCTGAAGACGTCTACTGTTGAACATAGGCCTCTCCCGCAGAGCGCCACTTTGAGCGTCTGCTTGCCTCCTGCATCCATCAGTTGCAATGCAGATGCAGTTGATGGCTTTCAAAAAATATTTCAGATTATTACGAAAGTTACATTACAAACTATTCTCTGCTTTGCAGGCAATTAATTTTTAGATCATTTTTAGATGCAACTAGATAAACTTGAATATCGCTTGTTTCTTTATTAATTATTTAGGGTCTGAAGTAGATTATGTTTTCCTTCATCAAAATTGATTCATAGAAAAAATAATTTTTAGACATATTTAGACAAGGTCATCTTCATTGTCACCTGGGTGGTGAAGCAGGAATGGATCAGCTATACCAGAGCCATATTCAACATGCAATATTTACAACATTGCAGTGACAGTTGAATCAGCTGATTTTTAGGGTTGTCGTTACGAAATGGTAGGCCATATCAGAATTACGATGATTTTACCCATAAATTCAGATTTGTCACAATTTTCAATAGTTACGTCAATACTATGAAAATCTAACTACTTGAATTTAGAAATCTTCAATAGGTGATCAGAAACGAAGATTGAAATCACCAGAGATTTATCAGTGCAAACCATAATGAATCACAGTTTTGATGTCCTGGGTAGGAATGGTCGTGTACGCCACACCCCTAAACAAAAAAAATGTTTGTAATGTCTGCTATCAGCTGATTCAACTATCAGTGCAATGTTAAGTAAATATTGCATCTTCTTCATCTAAAGTTACGAGTGACACTGCAACTGTTATAGGCAGCCGCATCGCTTAACATCAGGTGAACGACTAGATCGGCGCGTCATTCAATCTCATAAAAAAATCTTGAATTTAGCTGATATCACACTAATATTATATTATGTATGTGTGTATGTTTGTTACTCCTTCAGGCTCAAACGGCTGGACGGATTTGGATGAAACTTGGAATATAGATTGCTTATGTACTGGATTAACAGATAGGCTACTTTTTATCCTCGGGTGAAACCGCGGAGCGCAGCTAGTATAGTTATAAAGTTGTTATTATTTTCCAGGGTAGTAGCCTGGCTATGTCACAAAGGCATCCGGCGCATAGCCATCGGCGGTTGCGGCACCCGAGCGGCCTGCGTGGACCGCCTGCGCCGCGCCAACGCGGCAGGCATCCCGCTCATATTCGTGCCGCTGCACCGCTCGCACTTCGACTACATATTGGTGACCTTCGCGCTCTACCTCACCGGCGTACGACCGCCTCTCGTCGCGGCCGGGGATAACATGAGGATACCCTTCTTTGGGTGAGTTTACTGCATCAATAGGTTAGTTCCCTGCTATTCAAAATTAACAAGTAAATATTATTTTGATAATGTAGGCAATAATTGAAAAAATAAGTAAAATCGGTAAATACATCACGGAGTAATAAGCTTTTAAAGTTTCTGGAGGGGGCATCGCCTGTCGTTTTCTCGCAAAACAGGAGATTCCCCACAGTTCTATGACAACGCACGTTGTAAAGGCACGTGCCAAAAAGAATGTATGTAAAGCTACCACAGCTTAGTAATGAGGCACTATGAAGGATCAAGAGTGACGTCACTGCAAGTTTGAGCTGTCTCTTTCTATTCTTGTATTTTAAAATGCTTGTAACATGTAATTTTGTGAAATATTTAAGTTTTGTTTTCACAACTGTTTATTTTTTGATGTTAATAATATTCCATTAATTTATACCAATTGTATAAATTGATGGAATATGCATGAACATTTTTGTATTATATACCTACCACCTACATTTACCATATTTCGTGCAAATAAATTAATTTCATTTCATTTCATTTACACACTTTGGTCTTTGGTACAGTTTTCTTATAAATAAATTAATAGTAAAATATTTTTGGAGAGAGCTATGCTCGGAGTTTCCTTGAGAGACAAGATCCGAAATGAGGAGATCCGAAATGAGGAGATCCGAAAGAGGACTAAAGTCACTGATATAGTTTTTAAATTAGCAAGTTGAAACGACAATGGGCAGGCCACATCTCTCGTAGAACTGACAACCGATGGGGAAGAAAGGTTCTCGAGTGGCGACCACGAACCGGAAGACGCAGCGTAGGCCGGTCCTCCACTAGTTGGACTGACGATTTGGTCAAAACCGCGGGGAGCTGATAGATGCAGTAGGCGAGCAGCTGCTCAAAGTGGTGCTCTGTGGGGCCTATGTTCAGCAGTGGGTCTTCAGGCTGATGATGATGAAACATTAAAAAAAAGCTTTAATTTGAGTCATTCTATTTTTTTGTATTCTTCCCAGCAATCCCTTTTATTTGATACCCGCATACCATGTACACAAAAAGTAACTAGTCCGCCATCTTGTTCCGTCCGCCATATTGGATTTAGAATGACGTCAATTAGTCAAGCATGCATTCTCATCCAAACTAAACGTGAATGCACATCTCAATCTCAATATAGTTAATACACATCACAACATTGCAAGCTAATAAAACCTTGTAAAATGTCAACCCTTTCAAACTTTTTTTTTTTTTTTTTTTTTTTTTTTTTTTTATGTGATTGAATGACGTGACGAGCTAGTCGTTCACCTGATGTTAAGTGACACGGCCGCCCATAACAGTTGCAGTGTCACCCGGAACTTTAAAACAATAGTTTCGCGCGACACTGCACTGCGCACGTCATCCTGAGACATCACCCAGTCTAATAATCAAATTACTAGACTGAGTGATCAGATCATAAAGTCTCATTTGCCCAGTAACTCCTAAGAAAGTGAAATTGTGAAAAACAATCGTCCCAGTGCGAGTTGAACTCGCGCACGGAGAGTTCCGTACCATTATCTATAAAAATGAGCAAAAAAAATCACGTTTGTTGTATGGAAGCCCCCTTAAATATTTATTTTATTCTGTTTTTTAGTATTTGTTGTTATAGCGGCAACAGGAATACATCATCTGTCAAAATTTCAACTGTCTAACTGTCACGGTTCATGAGATACAGCCTGGTGACAGACGGACAGACAGGCAGACAGTGGACCTTAATAGGGTCCGTTTTACCCTTTTGGGTATGGAACCCTAAAAATACCATTTTTATTTTTTCATTTTTTATTTCATTGTTTTAGATGGATCCTGCGTGGCTGCGGTGCGTTTTACATCAGACGGAGAGTGGAAGGCTCCAACAATCATGCTGACCTCGTTTACAAGTCCGCTCTCAGGTAACAATACATGTAACAATAAAAGGTTTGAAGGGCATTGTAGCTAGTGAAATTACTGGGCAAATGAGACTTTACGATCTAATCTCGCAGCCTAGAAATCTTATTACTGGACTGTGTGATGTCTCAGGAAGACGTGCGCAGTGCAGTGTCACGCGAAACTTTAATTTAGAGTTCCGAGTGACACTGCGTCTGTTATGGGCAGCCGAGACGCTTAACACCAGACGAAGTACTAGCTCGTCACGTTATTCGTCAGTGTCACTCGGAACTCTAAAATAATAAAGTTTTGCGTGACGCTGCACTGCGCACGTCATCCTGATACATCACATATTCTAGTAATAAGATTACTGGACTGTGAGACCAGATCACAAAATCTCATTTCTCTACCAACAATGCCCTTCAAACCGGAACACAGTAGTGCTTGCACACTACTGCTTGGCGGCAGAATAACTAGCAAAGCAGTGATACCTACCTAGACGGACTGTACAAAAAACTTGTTCCGCCTACTATATTCTATAGTGTATTCTAGTTTCTAAGCTGTTTCTATGCGTGATTTGTATTTGAGTTCGTCTAATACTTATTTATTTATTTCTTACAGATCGTACATCTTGAACAGCTTATCTGAGGGCAATAACCTAGAGTTCTTTATCGAAGGCGGACGCACCAGGACCGGGAAACCACAACCGCCTAAAGGTAAATACACCTATGTACATACAGGCACAATACAATACACTAAGTTTTTTATTGTACACATCATCATCTGGAAGACTTCCACTGCAGAACACAGGCCTCCCCTATAAAACGCCACTTTGGCGCTTATCATAGGGGGTTGCCATAATCACCACACTTGGCAGGCGGCTTGGTGATCGCAGAAGGTTTTAATGTACCGAGGACAATGCTGCTGCCCTGAAACGCTGTCCGGTTGTGTGTGCGGCTTTCAAGTTTAACCGATTTGGATAAAACTTTGCGCATGAGTTGCTTATATTACCGAGGTCAAACATAGTATACTTTTTATATCGCAAAATTGAGGGTTATCAAGGGAAAACTTGTAAGTTGTATGTGGATACCGCTGGGTATTTTATCGTGCTCTATCCTTTTCTATCGCTCGGGATCGTAATTTCCTAGAGCGAGAAAGACTGAGTGCTATCTCGCGCGATCTTTCTCGCTCTATGGAATGACGATCCTTAACGATAGAAAAGGATAGAGCATGGAAACATACGATTCCGTGGACGCATGTAGGTCAACCCTAATAAGCAAAACTCATTTTTTTTTCCACGCGGCTTGGATTTAAGATGTAATTGAAGGTATGTATTAGGAGTAGTAAAACCGTATAACAACGTACCATTGTTTGATAAAAAAATGGCACTTTGTTTGTAAAATGTTGCCTCATCGCATGATAACAACCAAATTAAGAATATCGTTAACTCATTCCGTTCGATTTGAAAGACTTTTTGTAATCGGTATAGTTGGAATACTTTTACTATCACAATGGACATTTTTAATCTCCACTGGTTTTTGGTTTTATTCAAAGTTTGTTGAACAATAATAGACACGAATTTTTATTTTGCTTTTCATCAAAAAGTGGGTGTCATGGGGACACCCATGGGGGTGGGGGGGGGGGGGGGTCTGGGTTTTGTTTATCTTTAAAAAAAATTTTGCTAGAAGCCTTAATGAAAAAGTAAACTTCATGGTCTTTTTTTATGACAGTTTTCAATTTTTATGTTAATTAAATGGGTTGCATACAATCCTGCAAACCACGTGGGAATTTGGGAAATAACCTAGGATTTAAAAAAAGTTAATTATATGGTGGGCATTCCTTCAATCCGCACAAAGCGTTTCCTATCAACATTTATTGCGCGGATGGCAATGGAACGGAACAACTTACCAGCGTTTCCTGTAAAATATAATCTGGGTGTTTTCAAGGCAAAACCGGTATCTAGGGAAGCATGTTCCATCGTCGACCGCGTCATCACGTACCATCACATCAGGTTTGACATTGGTTAAATGCAAGCCTATCAAAGGTAAAAAAGTGAATTAATAAATAATTTTTTCTCCCACCAGCCGGAATCCTCTCAGTAATAATGGACGCGTACAACGATGGTACCATCAACGATGCGCTCCTAGTACCAGTGACTCTAAACTACGACAAGTTGGTCGACGGTAACTTCGTCAGGGAACAACTGGGCATGCCCAAACAAATGGAAACCTTCTGGTCGGCGCTCACCGGCATTTGGAGGACTTTGAACACCAATCACGGGACCATAAGGGTGGATTTCAATCAGCCGATGAGTTTGAAGGTAATATTGGAAATTGAAATTTTGTTGTCTGCTAAATATTGAATTTGTAATCACATTTTCGCTCATGATGCGAGAGCCCACTGCAAAAATACCTACGTCATTGGGTACCCCAATAGGCTATCTTTAGATCGACACTTAAACATGTAAAAAAAACAGGTCTGCCAGTTCCGATCCTGCCGCGTCATGGAAATAATCCACCTGCACCAACTTCTAATGCCTTGAATATTAAGTTTCGCCAAGTTTAGACCTGGCAGACCTTGTAATCGATTATTAGGGGCATCTTGGCTATTATTGGGCGTAGGTTTCATTGGGGTATTCGCTGAGGTAGTTAAAGGGTTTGAAGGGAACATTCTTAGAGGTCTGCCAGGTACTTCCGGCAGGGTGCGCAATGGCAGACCAATTTTTTTTACATAATTAATCAATGGTTAACTGTTGCCAGCACTTTCATTCGGGTACCTTATGACGTAATTTTGACAAAAAAATACGTCATAAAATTTCAATTATTTCCATGACCCGGCAGGATCGGCACTGGCAGACGTGATTTTTTTACATATTTAGGTGTCGGTTAACGATCTAAAGATAGCCTATTGGGGTACCCGCGGGCGTATTACCTAACTCGCAACAGGTTTGCAACAGGCGTAAATTGCGCGATGATTGCTGTCATACATAATTAGTGGTGTCGAGCATGTATGCTTCGCTACTGCTGTTGCTTTGCTTCTGGTGTTGCATTGCTGTTGCAAATTTTACGTAATTACCCCGCCGATGACGTAGGTATTTGTGCAGTGGGCTCTCGCACCATCATTATAATGAATAGGCTAGTTGTATGCTATTAAAACTTAACAAGTAAATATTATTTTCATAAATTAGGTTAAAAATAAATGCGATAATTGAAAATATAAGTAAGTTCGGTAAATAAATCGCGGAGTAATAAGCTTTTAAAGTTTCTGGCGGGAGCATCGCCTGTTCCTTTCTCGCAAAACGGAATCATGGGGAGCTTCCCCACAGTTGTATGAAACAACACACACGTTGTGACGTCACATGCCGTAGAGATTGTATGTAAAGCTACCACAGCTTAGTAATTAGGTACTATGAAGGACCAAGAACTGACGTCAATCCATCTTTGAGCTGACTCATTCCATTCCTGGGGGCGTAACGTGAGCTCTTAGCGCGATTCAAAACTGAGCCTAAATTTGGGCCGCTTTGTTTTTTTCGTATGGGGATTTTGACAAGCGAGCCAGTATAGGCTCTGTTTTGAATCGCGCTAAGAGCTCACGGTACGCCCCCTGTATTTTAAAATGCTTGTGACTTTGTATTTTTTTTGAGATATTTAATTTTTGTTTTCATGTCTGTTTATTTTTTGAGGAATATTATTAATTTATACATTAAAAATAATAGCAGGCAACTAGCCTATTCCGATCAGGCATTTTTTTAATGTGGTAATTAAATATCAACCTACTTCCATTTAGACAAAGCTCAAAATAGTATGTAACTTTAAAATCTTATCCAATAAGAATTTCGCAGACTATTTTCAGCTTTGTCTAAATGGAATAAGATTGATATTTAATTACCAATGAACATATATTGACCAAAATGCTGGCACTTATTTGCCTCAACGAATCAGCATTGCAATTCAACGTGGCAATGCTGCCAGCATGTAGGATACGCTACCTTTCGGTAGTGGGCTGGAGCACTTGGACTGTCTATAGGCCATCGCGGCTAGTATACAGTCTAAATGTTCTTTGTAGTAGATAGTGTAGCTAGTTTACTAGTTTTAGTAGTGTAGTAGTTAGTTTAAAGAATAAAGGCACATTGCTAGTAAAAGAAATAAAAAAATTACCAATTAAAAAGTGCTCTAGCATTTTTCCGCGTAATCTGAATTGACCCTAAGGCTTGGGTTTCTTCCAGAATTAAAATGGCGTAACTAATTTTACCAACATTTTTTTCCAGGAACTAGTGACGTCATTCCAAAAGTACCAGCATTTCAAAGCACCTCTTGAAGCACCTCTTTCACCGCCGAACAACAATCTAGCCGTGAACCTAGACAAGCAGATACTGTACAACCACAGCCACTCGAGTTTATACGGAGCTGACGTCAGCTCAGATTACAAGATGATGGTGGAAGCCATTGGACGGCATCTTGTCTATGGTAAGTGCCACAGATCTCAGAAACTAAAGGATGATCTCTATGGTAAGTACTTACCATGTACTTACGCAGTTTGAAATTTTATGGGATTGATATCTGATTGTGAAATCGCAGTGAGTTGAAAACATTAACATTTAAAATCTCATTATCATCATCAGCCTGAAGACGTCCACTGCTGAACATATGCCTCCTCCAGACTGCCACTTTGGACGCTTATCATAAAGGGGGGGGGGGGGGGGGGGGGGTTTGCCAAAATCACCAGCTTGGCAGGCGGCTTGGTGATCGCAGAAGATTTTAATGTATCGAGGAGAATGCTGCTGCCCATTCCCTGGACATTCTTTTAGCTTTTATTTATTCTGTGACAGGCAACTTTTTGTGTGATTAGAATCAATATGTTAGTTTTATTTACTTCGTAATTGTAGTATCTGTTATCTGGTTCCGACAGTACAAGCTTTGCTTAGTTTGGGGCTAGATGCCGCTGTGTGAAATGTCCACACATTTATTTTTGTTTATTTATTTAGGGTGGGTTTTTTTGGTCTGTAGTTAAAATCTCTAACAAATTTTAACCGTTGGTTAGAATTTGTTAGTTTTTAACTTACCACACAGTTAACTGCGGTTTAAAAAACCCACCCTAAGCCCTCTCTCCAAATGAGCTACGCCCGACGGGGTCCATAATAAGCTTGCTTTAAGTTCCTTACTATACAAGGTGAGTTTGAATTGGGGTATTATTCCGAAAGGGGGTATTTATATTTTTTATGGGTATTAATAGTTTTTCATTGAAGAAATGCCATGTAAAGTTTACGTTCGAAGATAGCCCTAGCGCAGCTGGGTGGTTGAACTTCGTCCTTGACCGAATGCACTTAAATGAGTTTGACGACCTGTGTTTAGAAATGAATTTGTTTATTTATTTTAGTATCTTGTTAACTCTCGTAGCGATCGCACGTGCAATTTTGTGAGTGGATTTATTTTTTAGTATGGAGGTTTGGAAACACGCAGTTTCAAGTAAGGCTCTCACAACTTGTGGCCTATCATGGTCCCAGCCCCCCCCTTTTCAGGATAATACCTCAATCAATATCAATAAGAAATCTGTATGTATTTATATAATGTATATGTTAAACAGACGCAGCGCAAGCGACCGCGCTGATGTGCACCAACATAGTATCGTACGTGCTGCTGACGGAGCGCAGGCGCGGCGCCTCCCGCGCGGCGCTCGCCGCCTGCGCCGGCGCGCGCGCCGCCGCCCTGCGCGCGCACGGCCGCGACCTCGGCTACTGCGGCTCGCCGCCCAGGGCGCTCGCACGCGCGGTATGTTGCACATAGTACCGTACGTGCTGCTGACGGAGGCCGCGACCTCGGCTACTGCGGCTCGCCGCCCAGGGCGCTCGCACGCGCGGTATGTTGCACATAGTACCGTACGTGCTGCTGACGGAGGCCGCGACCTCGGCTACTGCGGCTCGCCGCCCAGGGCGCTCGCACGCGCGGTATGTTGCACATAGTACCGTACGTGCTGCTGACGGAGGCCGCGACCTCGGCTACTGCGGCTCGCCGCCCAGGGCGCTCGCACGCGCGGTATGTTGCACATAGTACCGTACGTGCTGCTGACGGAGGCCGCGACCTCGGCTACTGCGGCTCGCCGCCCAGGGCGCTCGCACGCGCGGTATGTTGCACATAGTACCGTACGTGCTGCTGACGGAGGCCGCGACCTCGGCTACTGCGGCTCGCCGCCCAGGGCGCTCGCACGCGCGGTATGTTGCACATAGTACCGTACGTGCTGCTGACGGAGGCCGCGACCTCGGCTACTGCGGCTCGCCGCCCAGGGCGCTCGCACGCGCGGTATGTTGCACATAGTACCGTACGTGCTGCTGACGGAGGCCGCGACCTCGGCTACTGCGGCTCGCCGCCCAGGGCGCTCGCACGCGCGGTATGTTGCACATAGTACCGTACGTGCTGCTGACGGAGGCCGCGACCTCGGCTACTGCGGCTCGCCGCCCAGGGCGCTCGCACGCGCGGTATGTTGCACATAGTACCGTACGTACTGCTGACGGAGGCCGCGACCTCGGCTACTGCGGCTCGCCGCCCAGGGCGCTCGCACGCGCGGTATGTTGCACATAGTACCGTACGTGCTGCTGACGGAGGCCGCGACCTCGGCTACTGCGGCTCGCCGCCCAGGGCGCTCGCACGCGCGGTATGTTGCACATAGTACCGTACGTGCTGCTGACGGAGCGCAGGGGCGGCACCTCCCGCGCGGCCCCCTATATCTATTTATCGCTAAGCTAATTATTATTTATTTATTTTATTACAATTAGAACGGATGGCACACCCAATTACTCAATGATATCTAGGAGATACTTTTAATCGTAATTTGTTGGTACATTCTATTTCTTTACGTTAAACCAGTTTTAATGTAATCACGTTTAGTAATTAAGCTATTATTGGCAATAGAACGCAAGAAAATTTGAATTTGCCGCGCTAGTGATACGTTCCACCTTAACATTTTCTGCCTGCCTAGCATGCGGAACGCGACAAAACTTTGTCGTCTTTTTTTCTCGTGAGAGACCGTGACAAGACTATGGTAGCACCCAAGTGTGTCTCACTCCAACAACGACGACAAGTTTCCTCGCGGTGCGCATGCTAGCTGGACTGTAAACACTTGAACCAACGCTGTGATATCCTCGCTTTCTAGTATTGTTGACCATCGGCTTGTATTGTAGCTGGACACGCTGGGCCGAGGGCTGGTGCGCCGGGAAGGTAGCGGGGACAAGGAAGTGATCCGTCCACAGCTCAGCATAGCGGCTGCACTCGAGCTCTCCTACTATTCCAACGCGGTCGTTGCACATTACGCCGCGCACGCTATCGTCGGTAAGTAATACATAATAAGCCCAATTTTGAAGGTTTTTAGTTGACAGTCCTTAACTTACTATAGTTATTTATGATATTAGGGCGGTAAGTTCGTTTTTACAAACGAGTAGACAAATGTATGCTTACCATAGTCACGAGTTTGTAGAAACCAATTTCCGCACGTGTATCATACAACGTTTTTCAACACATTTGCGAGAAAACAGTACAATAGGTAATGAAACAAACTTTTGTTTATTGTTGGGAAAGTCGCAACAAACAATCTTTGATGTTTCTAATCTAATATGAAAATGGGCTAAAACGGCGCGCATTTACAATTCAAATGGCGCCACGTGCGTGTGGTGAAAATTAGAACTACATCTTTAGCGCTTCCAAGGAGTTTCGATCATTCAGCTTATATATTTATTCTCGTTATGTGAAACTCTTTGGTGTAATTCTTATATATTTTTGATGGAAATTTAAAAAAAACCGTAAAGGTTACGCACGGCACTATACAGCGAAGGATGCGGTAAAATAGGTGCTTAGGTGAGAGTACCTATTTTACCGCACGCTCCGTTGTATGGTGCGTAATGTTTAACTTTCGAACAATGTATACAGGCTTTGTAAATGCATTTTTTGAGCAAATGTGTTGAAAAATATATATATCCGTCTCTCACATTGCCGTCTATTTGACAAGAATAGCAACAGTTTAAAGAGTTTTAGATCTGTCAACTAAAACCTTTAATATTGGCCCCAATAATTGTGTAAGGTCCGACACCATAATCTTAAGATGATAGTGATCTTTATGGTATATTTGATATCACACACACACACACACACACACACACACATACATCAACAGCCGGAAGACGTACACTGCTGAAGACAAGCCTCCCCATTTGAAACGCCACTTTGGACGCTTAGCGGGGGTTTGCCGCAATCACCACGCATTGCGTGTGCCTTGGTGATTATATTGGATTATGATTAGGTAAGATCTAGGAAGAGGCTGCTGCCCATTCCGTGGATACTCCCTTAGCCGGCTCTTACGCCACGCACAGGAAGAGATGGGGTGTTCCTATTCACACACGGAGATCACACGGTATATAATGATGTAAATCTCTTTTTTTTTTCAGGTAACTCACGAAAACATCAAATATTATTCAAAGACCCATATTTATAAATACCTTATAGACATTATATAACATTACTTAGTTTAGGGGACTTGTTTTCTGTCTTACCCCTCTAATATGTTTGATGTTTCCCACAGCGACGGCGTTAGAAAGCGTGCTAATCCAACAAGGCGACGACACAGTCGTGTCACATTCAGAATTGATGAGCTCAGCGCTGCAGCTCAGCGAAGTGCTGAGCTCCGAGTTTATTCTTTGCGCTCCGTGCAAGCGGATTGAGGAAACGCTGTTAGACGCGCTCGACTCGCTTCGGGCTAGTGGTGTACTTAGTGATAATGAGGTATGTAATGCCATGGAACAAGAAGGAGAGGAGAATGCCAATACACCAAGAAAACAGCGTAGATCAGAAATATGCCAAAAACCGGTATAAACCTAGATGCCGCTGCAAAATGTGCACGTAACTCCTGAACGAGTCGTTCCCAAGAACTGCTCAGTTGTGGTGAACGAAAGGAACCCGTTCACCTCCACGGACGGTTTTCGTTCAGTCGTTCCCAGTTCCCAGTTTTAACTCTGTGAACTCAATAGTCAAGCGAGCGGCGGGACTAGGAGCTGTGTCCGCCCGCAACGTAACTGCCAGTCCCAGGAGTGATTTCGTTCACAGTTCGTATAGAGAGCTTTCAACAGGAACTTTGTAAATCGTTCCGCAGTTCGCAGTTCAATGAGTTCAGTAAATCCGAACGAGATCGCAGAGACTCGCACATCATATCGATCGTTCGGATTCACTGAACGAAAGGAGTTACTGAACGAGAAGAACGAGTTCCTTTTACTGAACGAGATTTGATGAACGAGTTCACCAAGGTGAATGGTTTTGCCTTGCAGCGCACTTCACAGCCGCCATTGAGTTGGAATCACACTTTACCTATACGTCTATGAATATTGAACCTGTTTAAAAACCACAGTCTGTTACTGGCTGCCACAGTGATAAGTAGCAGTTTCATAAAGTACTGTTATTTTATGTTTTGTCTCTTTCAGCCTCGCGACGGGCTAGAAGAGGAGCGATGGTCGCGTCGGTTCGCGGCGCGGCTCGAGTTTGAAGAAGAAGACGAAGACCGGCCCGACCCCACCGCACATATCAAGTACAAAGTCTCACATACTGAAGAGGCCAAGGCGGAACGGTAAATATTTATCTATAATCTATAACAATATTAGAAAGAGTCTATAACAATATTATAAAGATGAAAGATTTGATTGTTTGTTTGTTTGCATTGAATAGGCTCTGAAACTACTGAACCGATTTGAAAAATTCGTTCACTGTTGGGAAGCTACACTATCCCCGGATGACATAGGCTATATTATATTTTCAAAAAATCATAGATCCATACTAAAACTCCAATAATGTAACCCAAGGTGTAAAAAAATGCCCTAAAATATTCTTTACATCACATGCGCTGCGAAAACTATTATACCCGTACGAAGCCGGGGCGAGCTGCTAGTATAATATAATCTAGGAGTTTTAAGGCTAGAGTGAACCGGTATCTTCTAGGCTATTATGCTCCGTCGTCGACCGCGCCGTCACTTACCATCAGGTGAAATGATGGTCAAATGTTACCATACCTAGGCCCGGATTTACCCTTAGGCACATAAGGCCCTAGCCACAGATAACCCCCAATAGATACCGCATGAAAGACGACGAGCGCGCACCACGCAATGGCGTAAATGGTTTTATATAAATCGCCGCTTCGCAGCACGGCCTTAGTTTCGACCAATTATTAGAGTTCATTATTAGGGTGTCACTCGAAACAGCCAATAATAGCGCATTGGCTCCAGTCCCCGCAACCCGCGCCTTCCGCCAGTTTTGGTGAGCTAGGATCCGAACAAAAATCCCGTAATGCGGTATCTATTGGGGGTTATCTGTGGCCCTAGCCTATGGGCCCCACCCACCTAGCTACCCCTTTAATACCAGTCATTTCATTAAAATTGGGGTCTCTTATTTTGAATATAGCTGAAATTATGCGTGTTTTATGTAGATGTACTTATAAAAGTGTAAAATTTTGTTTTTCCAAAATAGTGTGAAATACAACAGCTTTTTAGTGATAAGGACGCCACTTGTAACGTACTTATAAATTGTTTTCCTGTTGTCGCATCTTGTTACCGTACTAGTACGCTGAACTTCATAAAGACCAGTATTCACTGAAGGCATTTATTTTTGCCATTTTGGCGTTGATTGCTAAGAGTGACATCGTGAGTGTCCCCGGAACTATTTAACCCAACCAATCAACGCAAAGAATTTGCAAATTATAGTTCTCAATGCACTCGGAGTGGCGCTTCAAATCGGCACAAGAAATGTGTTGTCAATGAGGCATTTTATTTTTAAAAAAACACTAGTTCCGCTTCTTTTCTAGATGGCGCTGTAAGTACATAGTTTAAACCTTTCAAACCATAGAGTAGTTTAAACATAAGAAAATGCTTAGACTACCTACAAAGAAATGTCAAATTCAGTTGAGTGGACCACGAGTACATTGTCTGTAGGGGTCTGTAGTATCTCCTAAGTAGTCTGTGGTGCATTCTAATTAAGTAAATTGATGTACAGTAGATCTGCGAGATAGACAAACGTTAATATAATGATCCAAAATAAAGCCAAGGTATCCCGCAATGAAACTAAAAAAAAATGAAAGAGTTTAGAGTTGACAGTCAGTATCGTGACACATTTCCTTTAACCTTTGGTTTATGCTTGAAACAGTGACAGATTTTAGCAAAAGCCACATATGGCGCCATCTATTGAGTCATGCATAAAATACAATTTCTTTTTTCTTTTTCTTTTTTTCTTATATTTTGGCTCCACACATAGTGTATTTAGCCAGTGTCAAGTATTGTAATTATTCATCGAGTTATGGAATATTTCACGTGTAAAGTCAAGTCTTCAAGTTTTAGTCACAGTCCAGTCTAAGTCAGGTAATCATAGTCCAGTCTAAGGCATGCCCTAGTAAAGTGGTGGCAACTTTACTAGAGGCTTCTATGGAATTTTGGAAGCAACACGAAAAACCACGTTTCACTACATTATATCACTTGCCCACACTCATGCTCGTAATTCAGCATTTAATGCGTAAAACACCACCAGTTTTAACCATTAACACTGGAAAAAGCACAAGTTTAGAAAAATAATACAATGAAACGACGTGAACTTTTTCGAGTTCCCGCCAAAACTCCCTTTCTTTTTTTAAATAAATCACCTCATAAAGTGTATACCTATCGCTGTGCAGCCGGCGCCTGGTGTGCACGGTCCGGCCGCTGCTGGAGGCGTACGCGGCGACGTGCCGCTGCCTGCGGGACTCCGCGCAGAAGGCGGCCGTCAAGCGCACGCTCGACCATCTCACTGAACAGTACACGCAGAATAACATGCACTACGGTATGTACCCACACTGTTCCTTATTCTCTTCCTTCTTTCCTAAAAGAAAAGCGCAATTAATTTTTCTGAGTATGGGTGTTGTGTGTGTGTGGTGACCATAGTCCCCGTAGTTCCTGGGTCCCTAGCAGTGATGCCAGATACCAGTAATAGATAGATCAACTCTTTATTGTACACCGTAAAATAACAAAAATTTACAAATAGAAAAAAATTAATTAACTTATACTAGTACAATAGGCGGTCTTATCGCTTAGAGCGATCTCTTCCAGACAACCAATTACAGTAATTACAGTATATTCACTGGAATTTTACAACATTTTCTGGAATCTACTGTACAACAAAAAAAAATACAGAAATAACAGAAAACTACAGAATAAAAAAAAAAAAAAAAAAAAAATTCAGTGTGTCAGTGTCTGAAATATACAGTATACAGTAAAAATGCAAGTGAAAATCACATCAATTTGAATGTTAAAAGATAAAAATTACTGTCTGCGTAAAACGAAACACAGTGTGCTTTAGCTCTAGCTAGCTGGTAAGTATCAGCGCTATTCGGGAAATCCCTTACAAATGTGGAGTCGCCGTGATTTTACTAATAACTTAATGATCTACTGTATTTTTATGGTAAAAACACTGTAATTTCAAAAATCTGACCTGGCAACACTGGTCCCTAGATACAGGGAATCCTAATTAGGGTCCAGGATCTATATGTATGTGATTGGTGGGCGTTTTTAATTTTCTATTTCTTTCTTCTTTCCTGTCCTCCGGTTTTCCTGTTTTCGTTCCTTTCTTCTTTCTCTCCGTCCTTTCTTCATTCTTTCTTTGCTATCTTCCTTCCTTATATTCATTACTGTCTATTTTTGTAGGTAAGTCAGCCCCGGGGCCGTGAAAAGTGAATCGCTACTGTGGAATTTGTACTTTTTGTATTTGTTCATATTAATCGCGCCAAGAGGTGATGATATGGCCTTCAGGATATTATTGTTCAGTTTCCCAGCGAGTGCCGTAAGAACCGGCTAAGGGAATACCCAGGGAATGGACAGCAGCATTCTCCTCGGTCAATTTAATCTTCTGCGATCACCTAGCCGCCTGCCAAGCGTGGCGATTATGGCAAACCTCCTTATGATAAGCGTCCAAAGTGGCGTTTTATGAGAACCTTATGTTCAGCAGTGGCAGTCGTCTTCCTATTGTGGATTCGCCACAAAATTCCAAATACTTTAACAATGTTTTCTTTTCCAGGTGAGGCAGTATCAACCGACGCGATCCGTAACTGCCTTCGCCTCCTAAGGCAATGGGGCGTCATAGAAATGTATACCGAAGGCAAAGAGCGCATGCTAAGGATACTGTCCCCATACGACAACGAGCAAAGCCTCGAACAAGTTTGCAGTAACGTTTACAAGTTTAACATGGACACACCTTTACTGCATTGACACACAGGAATTTAGGCCTAGTTCGATTAGTAATACGGTGTGATTTTGCGTTGGTTTTGTTGGTGTTTACGGTGTTTTTGTTTTTTGATGATAATCAAAAGACTGAACGAATTTGACTATTTATGTGTATTGATCTGACGCAGGTTTTTTTAGCCAGTGAAATCGGGTCGGTTCTTTTATGCAAAATTGGAAATTAAATCTAATTTGACAGTTCTAATATTCCGTCGCTTTCATGTAGACCCGCCCCCTAATTGCCTAACTCGCAACAGGTGTGCGACAGGCGTAAATCTCGCGGTGATTGCTGTCATACATCATTAGTGGTGTCGAGAATGTATGCTTCGCTACTGCTGTCGCATTGCTACTGCTGTCGCATTGCTGTTGCAAATTTTACGTAATTACCCCGCGGAATAACTAGGACTGCTGTAGTTTTAGGGATTTGTAAAACAAAATCGATGTCTTAAGGGCTTAAAGTGTGCGACTAGCGCGTCGGCTTAAGTTGTGCGACGGAATTGCACAACCCCCGTAATTGCATTCCCCATCCCCTTTTTACCGTCGTACAACTAGACGCACGGAAACACGGCATCCGTATATGGTAGAAATTCCTAGAATACGTACAAAGCGTTTTGATTCCTCGTTTATAACTCAGACAGCAAAGGAATGGAACACCTCACCAGCGTCATTGCTTTCTGACGAATATGATCTGGGAGTTTTTAAGGTATCCGGTATACCGGTATCTTCTAGGCAAGCATGCTCCATCGTCGACCGCGTCATCACTTACCTTCGGGTGAGACCGTGGTCTAAATTAGCCTATCGTTGATTTTAAAAAAAAGTCGAACCCTAAATCCAGCTGCAGATGTGCATTATTATTGACAACAATGTGAAAATTGACAATAATATTCCGTGTGTGCGGCTAGCCTAAGGGTCAATTCACATAGAGCGGCAAAATGCTCGAGCAGTTTTTAAGTGCTATTGGAATATAAACCTTATTCCATTTAGACAAAGCTGAAAACAATATGCAACATTAAAATCTTACCTATTTTAATGTTGCATACTATTTTCAGCTATGTCTAAATAGATTAAGGTTGATATTCGTATAGCACTTAAAAACTGCTCGAGCATTTTGCTGCTCTGTCTGAATTGAGCCTATGGAAGAACCACATGGCTACGTACTAAACAACTTACTTTTATTCTAGCTACTATATAGGTCATGATTTCTATGCCAGGGCTATACTTGATTACTTGTTAGATACTATTTATACCGGAACCGGCTCCAATTTAATTTTGTCAAAACCAGTCCAAAAAACATCTGACAAAATTAACGCAACAACCGTTGTATTCTGTGACAATACGTTGTCTCTGTGACAATACGTTGTCTCTGTGACAATACGTTGTCTCTGTGACAATGCGTTGTTTCTGTGTCAATACGTTGTTTCTGTGTCAATACGTAGTTTCTGTGACAATACGTTGTCTCTGTGACAATACGTTGTTTCTGTGACAGTACGTTGTCTCTGTGACAATACGTAGTTTCTGTGCCAATACGAAGTTTCTGTGACAATACGCAGTGTTACATAAAGTGAATAAGCAAATGTTCTGTGTTGAAAGGTATACAGCAAGAAATGGACTTAAAATTGTAGCCTCCACACAAATTTAATTATGTTGTTTGGTGTTGTTCGCGGACTAACTTTTATGCATGGATAGTGTATTGACGTCACCTTTATCTCCGAAGCGTAACATGTACCTGTTGCAACGAGTAAAAACTATAAACAGATCAGAGGCTTAACCACAGAGTGCATAGCATTTTTTCTTTAATCTGTGGGCAATAAATAACCGAGGATTTTGTATTTCAAAAATCATAGTTCTTTTTTTTTGTTTGCAGCTTACTGCGTACAATTTATTACTGAAACGATACTTACTTAGTTTTGAATTAAATATTGAACATCTTGTATTTCAAAGTTGGTACTTAGTGCTTACACAATTTTGTGAGTTGTGAGCCCGTACTGCGACAATGTCATAACTACTACAAATGTCAGTCAAATACGTCAAAACTACGTTTCATAACACTTGACTAATAATTGTCAGTCAGAAAGCTTTTTTTAAATTCTATTGACTGGCTAAAGTCGGTACTATACCACTTTTTCTTACGTGGAATCAGGCAAAATACTGTTCACATTAGCCTAGCTTACCAATTTTAGTAGTACTACTACCTTAGTTTTATACTAAAAACTATTTTATTCTATTCTATTCTCACAGCGCTAGTGGCACTACAGTCGTTGTATTATTTTGACCACACGTTTTCACGAAACTCATTTCGGTAGAATGACAATTTTTGACTGACATTTGTCAGTTGTAATAATTGACAAGTTAGCAACATTTTGTTCTGTTTTCATGTGATTCGCTTTTTCCGTTTATATTTTTCTGTTTAACAGTGTTAAAACAGTTATTTTACTTGAGGAAAGCGAAGTGAAACCTACTATGAGTAAATCATGAGAATCTTACGGTGGATTTTCATGATTAAGTTTATCTAGGACGTGGTTTTCAGTTGTGCTGATAGGACAGTGATAGGAAGACATGTATTTGTATATTTTGTTGGTAATTTCCGAATGCGCCGTAGAAACAAGGCAAATAAAATACAAGTGTGAAATCGAAAAATCTTTTAAAGTTATGTACAGAAAGGAAAGAAATAGAGGTTGTGGCCCGCCTTCAAAGTGTAATAAGGCCTGTTTCATACAGCGACAAATCGTAATCAAACTACAAATGTCAGTCGAATACGCCAAACTTCAAGTTCCATTAATCAATAATAAACTTGACCGATTACTGTCAGTCATAATGCGAAACTCATTGAATTGAATTGAATCTTAGTTAGTGGCTTCTGAATCAGTCATTGAAACTTTGACTGGTAATTTTTAATGAATTGCCGTGTTGGCACGCATTTTGCCAGTTTGACTGACAATTTTAGATTGACATAATTTGTTGATTTATTAAGTTTTATTAAAATAAGTTTTATTTGTATTTTGATAGTACAATTCGAGTAAATGTGATTTGATTTGACTAAAGCTTTGATATTATATTAACAACATAGATTGTAATACTCGAACATTGGACTTGTGATGTGCCAAGTGTTAGTGTAAGGCAAGCGCGCATAAGACGGGTTTGGTTGTGACGTATGATTATCGACATTATAGTCAAGGTAATAAATGCTGTTACTGAATGGCAGGACCGAACTAATACGACATTTTGTAGGTTCGAAGCATTGGAACGGAATTTAGGGTGACCAATAGAAGCACACGGCGATTTGGACAGGGTAGGGTTAGTCCGTTGGACACTTGGGCACCTATCAGTGAGTGCGGACAGGGTGTGTCATTTGGACACCTTTTTTGAAAACTTTTTATTTCAGTGTCTTTTACGCGCTTGCTATTACGTGTTACTGTTGAAAATTGCGTTATGTAATTAGCGCTCGCTTTTATTTACTGTGTTGGTCTTATTTTGGTGTTCATTTTGTACCAACATCCTAAACTATACTTAATTTGGTGGTTCTAAAACTATTGCGGTCCTTGTCTTTTCGACCTTTGTGAAAGGGACAACGACATTTTTAGGAATATACAATTAAATTTAGTTTAAAATTTGCACAACATATACGACACCATCGTCAATGTTTTTTTTTGGTATACATCTCATTGACGAAGATTTAAAACAATGTTAAAATGTTTAACAAGCAGCTATGAGGATATGACAGTAGAGGAAAAAAATGAGACTTCTATTTCGAAGGATAAATATAGAAAATAGCTCAAAGATAGAGCCAAAAATGTAAGTTTAGTATTTATATCATGATTGATCTGTGATTATGGCAGGTTGGAGCTATATGTGTGGGTTTCGTGTGTACATAATTATAAATTAATTTAGTAAGGCTGACCAAAAAGATGTATCTTTTCATGCATGTTTCGGAATTACCTTCATGTTGGTCGCGTTACGCATTTAATGCGGTTGACAAATCAACATGGATTCTGTATCTACTTATTTTTTGTTTACAGTTTTCCAATTCATGTGATCTCAAGATTCTGTAGTGAAAGTTTATCTCAATTTCAGAATTGTGATAGAAATTCACTTTGAAAAGACACTAAAGCATTTTCATTAAAATATATGGCTGGCCATAGACCGACTCGTAAGTTAGGAGTCATTAGTTGTATTCTTTTATACTTTAATTTTAAATATCTAAGTTTAAACTATTAGTTTAATATACTCCTGTGTACCGGGGAGTGAGACATACATGGTTGAATAAAACAATCGTTACGAACAGTTTTGTTTTTATTTTTAAACTAACCCTATTTCTATTCAATACGTAGCGTTCTGCAGTTTCCACCAAAGAAGGGAGATAGATACTCATACTAGTTTTGAATAAGTAGTTTTTAGGGCATGCCGATCATTTTTAGCTGAAACGTTTGAATGATTCTAGTTTTTTTTGATAGCGGCATAAATAACACGTTTCCTAATTTACGAAACGTGTTTCCTAAATAAGAAATTAAGTTTGGGTTTAGTTACAAGGAAGAATTTATGTACAGGTGTTAATTTTAATTTATCGATAACCTGTTAGGACATAGCTCACACTCACATCACTAAAACAAACAACTTTTGTTCTACGACATTCAAAAAATTCTTTTTGTTTTTTTAATACCAAAAAAAACATAATACGGGTCAATACTCAATTAAATAGAATAATTAGCTCTGTAGCCTGTATTATTGCCTAACGTGCAAAAAAAAGGAAATTCGTTTTTTAAACCATTAATTGGCGAAAATATTGGATATTAAGATTAGAGAAAAACGGAGGAACATACAGTTTTTTGTTTAAATGATTTAGTTACGCACTAAAAGGTTTCCGGTAAATTAAAACTAACCCTGTCTGTAGCCTAGCATTCACAATCTACGCAGTAATATTGATACTGTCATTGCCCGTGGTCCACCTAAAAGTTCTCTCTAGTCTGTGGTTCTCTCTTGGCTGGTGTACCAGAGCCAGATAGTATAAATATACCTCTTTAGTACCAGAGGCATTTTTTTCTTCCCGTGATCCACCTCAGGATCTTAGCGTAGCGTTACATATTACATTCTCTTTGCCTCAGGATAACTGGGATTTTCCCTAATTGGCTACTTTAGTTATTAATTGCAAGGTCATCTATTTTTGTGACCGGATGTGGCACTGAGAAGCGTTGTCTATGGTTCGGATTTCCACGGAAGTTCTAATGCGACTGTGGGTAACTCGCATACCACTGTGAGGCCCGGGATTCCCGGGAAAACCGCTCAATCGTCGGAAAATACATTGTCCGAAGACTAAATGGAACGCCCGTTTTTTAAAATTGATAATCTATAAAAATGATCGATTTTTTTTGTCTAGCTACCCAGTAAACATTTTCGCGGGGAGCCATAGATACAGGAAGCGAGCAGCCGCTCAAAGTAGCGTTCACAAACCAAATAGGGGATAGTAGCGTTCTATGGGAGTGGCCTATGTTCAGCAGTGGACGTCTTCAGGCTGATGATGATGAGGATGAGAAATTTATGTAATGCAAATAATAAAAAAATAATAAAAATAGTAAACATTTAAGAAATCATTTCAAATAACGCGTATCCTATAAGAACCGCACATTTTTCTGTTATGTTATACAAAGTTCCTTTATGTTGTTCGGAAGCTATTTTTCATCGAAATCTGTTTTCGAATCAAACAAACAATGCACACAAAGTGTCGCACTTCTAATACTAGTAGGTGGTCGGATATTGTAAATAAATAAAACACACTTGTACATAGTATTGTATATTTTTACAAGACAATCAAAATCTTAAATTACAACCTAGCTGGAACTCTATTTTAATAACAAGCAGAAATAAAATACAATATTGAAATAGCGACAATACAATTTACAGTATGTATGAACTTTACAAATTACAGAACATTATCAATTCACAATTAGTAAACTAGATCTGTGGCCAAACTCTATACGGAATTTGTTAATAAACTATTGATTTTGTATCCATTACGCTCGGTCTCGATAACATCAATAAGCTACCTTTGTTATGTGTACAGAAACTGTTTACCTACAGATATCTAGCTAGCGGTCACTACAGTGACCGATATAGCTCTTAGAATTAGCAAGCTGAAATAGCAATTGGCAGGCCACATCGCTCGCAGAACTGACAATGATGCAGGAGGCAGGAGGCGAGCAGCCGCTCAAAGTGGCGCTGTGGGGGAGACCTATGTTCAGCAGTGGACGTCTTCAGGCTGTTGATGATGATAATCTAGCCCCTTCGATCTTTTTTTTAACGGGCAATGTGCCTTTATTACTCAAGCTAACTACTACAATACTAAAAACTAAACTAAACTAAACTAGCTACACTACCTTTCGATTGGTCGGAACAATAATCAAAACAACTATACAAAAATAGCATTGAAAGCACCATACCTTACTAATCACAAGATTATTAAAAAAATTACGTATAGAGTTTCGTCCAGAATAGTCATATATTTAAAAATTATTATCAGCACAATAATTATAACATAATACCACAGTATAGAAATATGATTAGATAACCGTAGACGAGGGTGGGGGAGGGGGGGGGGGGCGGTCCTTTGATGCCTCAGTGGGACTACTTACTTACTTACTAGATAGCTTTAAGGTTTCAAGGCCGATTTTGAGTTGATATTTTATTAAACGGGAATTTTACCCAATCGTCACTACTGAAAAGTTTCTGATCCTACTTGTCACCACTGGAGAAGAAAGAGAAGTTTTCGTGGCACACACCACCACTGGCAACGAAACGGATTTTGGTCAGTGGCGACAACTGGCCATTAGCAATTCTTATGGTTGATAAAATGATTATGTAAATATAAAATTTTAATAATTACTAATACTTCAGTCTGACTTCTTATAACAAGGGGTGCTCTTTCTAATACTATCAGAAAAGAATTTCTCCTATTCGCAGTAAATATACATATTTAAGCGAAAATTTAATTCTCCGAAAAATAAAACTATGACTATAAACGGATCTCGAACACGCATCAATCACATCATCACGCAATCATTTTACAATTCGTGCGTTGACTCCTAACAGTCCTAACTAATGAGCCGTGACCATTGAGCCATTTTAAACCCAGAGTTAGCGGGTTCGAGTCCTGTCAGGTATTTTATATTTGAATGATGCTTTTGTAGTTTTTAATTAGTAAAAAACAAGTATCTTAACTAGAAAACGAATACTTATCAGATAATTGTAAGCTTATAACTTGCGCCAAGCGCCAATAAGGAAAGAATCTAAAGAAAGCCGAATAAGTGTTGAGCCACATTTTCTATCAGCACGGAATCGAATTTCCCCACGCTCTATCCTTTTCTATCGCTCAGGATCGCCATCTCCCAGAGCGAGAAAGAGCGTGAGTGCTTTCGCATCACTGACGCTGCCGCGAGCGATAGCACACCCTCTATCCTTCTCTTTCCAGGAAATGACGATCCTGAGCAATAGAAAAGGATAGAGCATGAAAAATACGATTCCGTATTGAAAGATGTGGGTCAACCCTAAGGAAACAATCTGAAGAAAGCCGAAAAAAGTAGTTTTGTCAATCCTCACTTTGTCTTAGGCGGCAGAAGCTTTATTCAGACCCTTTCTTTGGCGCGGGTATACTAGATTACAACATGGCAACACCACTAACTTTAACAATAGCACTTCTAAAAATCACAGATCAAAAATTTCAAAGGACATTAAAGTTTTTACCGTCTTCTCAAATCTCGTTATAGTTTTTAAAAACCCTTATATTTAATTACAAATTAAAATTTATGTAAAAGTCTTCCAAATATATTTTATCACGAATCCTAATACAGCCAGCGCAGCACAAATTGATGAGCAAAATGAAGCTTCCCTAATGTTATAGGTTTATTGTGTATTATTTAAAGTTAACCGTATTTTAGATACATACAAGTATGGCGAGATCCACAAGGACGTTGCATATTGGATCTTAATGACCCATGGAAGCCCCACAAAACAACTTTAGACCCAGGGATGCCCCTCGAAACCACTTTTCACCCTATGAAGCCGCCCAACATAACTTTTGACCCACAAAAGGTAAAAACTTACAAATCTTTAAAGATACCTATCGCCATGTATGGGTCGGAAAGCAGAGCCATGAAGAAGACGGAAAGAAGATTGCAGACAGCGAAGATAAGAATGTTGAGTTGTATGTGTGGAACGACGAGAATATAATAAAATTATGTATAAGAAAATTAATCGTTTTAACATTTTATCCCAGGAATCAAAAAAGAAATTTAAAAAAAGAAAGTATGACAACACCACTGATAGAAAAAGTGGAAAGGTAATCTTTGGGGAACAGCGATATATTGGACAGTAGAAATATGTTAAGGAAAAGCAATTATGTTTAGAAATAGTAATATATACTGGGGAATAGCGATATGTTGACGAATAGTGATAAATATATACTGGGGAATAGCGATATGTTGACGAATAGTGATAAATATATACTGGGGAATAGCGATATGTTGACGAATAGTGATACATATACTGGGGAATCGCGATATGTTGAGGGATAGCGGTATGATGGAGAATAGCGATATGTTCGGGAATAGCGTCATGTTGAGGCAATAGCGATATGTTGTGAGGAGGAAGAGAAGAGGAATAAACGCATAAGACCAAGAGAGTGATGAATAAGAATTTTGGTGGATGGAAAGACTGACCAAATAAATGTGTATGGATTGCAAAAAGGCAGATGTGAATGAAACGGAATTAAATCTATTTTATAAACGAAGTTTCGTCGTATTTGTTTGTCAGTTAATATGATGTGTCGTTTTATGAAATAGGGCTGACGGCAGGAAGATGTCGAGATCCATGTTGTTTTTTTTTATATTGTTTTTAGGCTAAGCATGGATAAATTAAGTGTGATTTTGTTGAGTAAGTTATGACGCTGGCTGTACTTACTTCAATTCACATCAGTGCCCGCCTTATAAAGTTGGCGCCATTATATAAACTTTACTTTCTCATACCACTACACTAGCATCCCTATTCACTACAACACTAAGTTAATCTGTTATTTTCTTTATTTTTGTGATAAGTTACAGTTAAATTTAACTTAACTATTCCTAACTTATACCTGAAATTGAGCACCTTATTTGATTGTCAATACTATATTTTTCAAATCAAAACGCAAGCCGCACCATGTCAATAAAAAAAAACTAGAATAGAAAAATGGTTAAATCTTACAATAGTTTTCGTTCTTTTCACGTATTACTTGCGCTATTTAAGAAACGATTGTGAAATAGGCATAAAGAATAGAGTTTTTATTTCCACCACTGTAGAAATGCAGTGAGAGCGAGCTAATAACCAAAATGTAACACTTTTCAAAACGTTTCTTTAGCGGCGCGAGTCATTAGAGATATTAGAAACCATATATGAGTAAGGGCAAAAAGTTCTGTCCAGGCTTAAGACACAAACCTTTTTTAATAATGGCAGTAAATTATGGTAGCTTTTCGGATATTTCTCGTATCAGTCTTTCCTTTTAGTTTTGTTGTTTTCATTTTTAGGCAACTCCGGATGTATGTCATTTTTGTTAAAGTTGGTCGTCTTTTAGTCGGTTTATTGGTAACTCCCAATAATTTAGCAACAATAGCTAATCGGTAATCATAAAAAGGTATGCCGTTTCCTATGTTTTGATAAACATCATAAATGAATTTAATAACATAACATCCGTTACGTGAATAATCATTTTTTTCTTTCCTTATCATAACAAGGATAATACGAAATCATTTAATCTTTTCTATCAACGCCTTTTATATATTTGTTATACTATACGATTACTTTAGGTTTACGAATGGTTCGACCGCGAATTCTACAAAATCAGAGCAATGTTCAGTAGAGATCATCGGATCGCTTCGCTTAGCTCTGTAATGAGTAATAGCTATACCACGAGAGTTAGGTATATCTACGAAGGCACGTGCCTTTTTCTATTTTAGTTTTAGTTATTTCGGGACTCTGGGATATATTAGCTCTCTACATGAGCTTCTCACGTGGTGTGTCGAAGATTCATTACTATACTAGCAGCGCTCCGCGGTTCCACCCGCGTTCCTACAGCAACCGTTCCCGTTTTTGGGATAAAAAGTAGCCTATGTTTTAATCCAAGGTATAAGCTACCTCCATACCAAATTTCATCCAAATTCGTCCAGCTGTTACAGCGTGAAAGAGTAACAAACATACACACATACACACATGCGCACAAACTTTCGCCTTTATAATATTAGTGTGATTAATTGACAATTCTTTTGCTAAATTTTATTTTACTTTAATATATTTGTTACAATTTAAAATGTGTTGAGTCTTTTTAATAGTTACATAGTTTTTAATAGTTACCATTATAATATATTTTTTTAGCATTATCGCCTGCTAACGTCGTCCAAAAGATTAATTTTGAAAGTAAAGAAGAATTGGAATCACGGACGGCCTTTGAATTTTCCTTTAGTTTTTTTTTTCCTATATATTTTGGCTCCACACATAGTGTATTTAGCCAGTGTCAAGTATTGTAGTTTTTCATCGTATTATGAAATATTTCATGTAAAGTCAAGTCTTAGTCACAGTCAGTCAGGGTAGTCATAATCCAGTCTAAGTCTAAGTAATTTACTAGGTGGTAGGACTTTCCTGCAAAGTTCGTCTAGGTAGGTACCACCGCTTTGCCAGTTATTCTGCCGCCAAGCAGTAGTGTGCAAGCACTACTGTGTTCCGGTTTGAAGGGCATTGTAGCTAGTGAAATTACTGGGCAAATGAGACTTTATGATCTGATCACTCAGTCTAGTAATCTGATTACTAGACTGTGTGATGTCTCAGGATGACGTGCGCAGTGCAGTGTCACGCGAAACTTTATTGTATTTAAAGTTCCGAGTGACACTGCAACTGTTATGGGCGGCCGTGTCGCTTAACATCTGGTGAACGACTAGCTCGTCACGTCATTCAATCGCATAAAAAAAAAAAAAAAAAAAAGTCATGTCCTAGTAAAGTAGTGGCAACTTTACTAGAGGCTTCTATGGAATGTTGGAAGCAACACGAAAAACCACGTTTCACTACATTATATCACTTGCCCACACTTATACTCGTAATTCAGCACTCAATGCGTAAAATGCCACTAATTTTAAACATTAACACTAGAAAAAGCATAAGTTTTGTGAAATAATACAATGCAACGACGTGAACTTTTTCACGTTCCCGCCAAAACTCTCCATTTCCTTTACTTTAAAATTAATCTCTCGTCTCTTTTCATAACGTCATATTTAATTATTGATTAGAACTTATCGTTTAATGTGTAGTTTAAATGCCTTAGCTGTGTCGAGCTGGGCTAGCATAAGCTAGAAAACCGACATGTCTTCTCTCGAGAAGCCGTTTGACCAATGAGAACGCAGCAAAAAGTTTATGACGTGATCAGCGTGAAAGTTAATTGGTCAAACGCATTCTCGAGAGAAGTGATAATATCTGCAGATGGCCTAACATGCGCACCGCGAGAAAACTTGTCGTCGCTGTTAGAGTGAGACACACTTAGGCACTACCATAGTCTTGTCACGGTCTCTCACGAGATAGAGTCAAGAAAATTTTGTCGCGGTGCGCATGCTAGCCGGGCAGGTCATGCTACCCTGCTGTTTACTATAACTACGTTTATATGTTTGTCTTCTATATTATATATATATATGTCTTCTTGTTTGTGTTAATGTCTGAACATCTGGTTCATCATCATTAACCTGAAGATATCCATCTCCTGCTGCCGGCGGTGCTGGATGATGCCCGGCAGGTGGCGCTGGAGACGCCACGAGCTCGCGTCCTGTCACAAATATAACACAGAATATACAGAATGTCCAATTTAAAGGACAGCCTGGCAAATATTTACCAAATAGTCAAAAATAATATCACTGAAAAAGCTTCAAAATTTGTTGTTGTGATATATGCAGTGTTGTTGTGGTTTGTGTAGTGTTGTAGCAGTGTATTGTGTTGTTATATTGTTGTTAGTTGTGCAATGCTGTTGTGTTGTTATGGTATATGCAGTGTTGTTGTGTTGTGTTACCTTGTTTTCCTTATGCTCTCGCGACTGCAGATGGCTGTCCACTTCCTCCCACCGAGGCACGATCAGGCTGCAGTAGCCGCAGTGGTAGATACCGCTGCGGACCTAACACAAATTATGAAACTTAAATTATGAAAAGTTTCAAACATTACTATTTACTAAGTGTTTTTTTTTTTTTTTTTTTTTTAATGTAAATGAATGACGTGACGAGCTAGTCGTTCACCTGACGTTAAGCCTCACAGCTGCACACATTGCAGTATCACTCAGAACTCTAAATTAATATAGTTTTGCGTGACACTGCACTGCGCACGTCATGCTTTCACACAGTCTAGTAATACTAGACTGTGTGATCAGATCATAAAGTCTCATTTGCCCAGTAATTTCACTAGCTACAATGCCCTTCAGACCAGAACACAGTTGTGCTTGCACACTACTGCTTGGCGGCAAAATAACTAGCAAAGAAGTGGTACCTACCTAGACGAACTTTGTAGTAAAGTTCTACCACCTAGTAAAGTTTACCATATTATTGGCTATTTGGCAGTTTAAAAAAGAATGATATGCTATGCAAATAAATGCTTTTAAGGCTGCTATATTCGCGGATCCACTATCTCGTTCGCGCATTGCGTCATTTTCGAAGACAATAAATAACTGAATTAGAGAAAATAAGAAATCTGGCTAAACTATGTTCTCTTACAAATATTCAACAAAAATAGATATCAATTCAGACCTTGATTTCGTAAATACCACGGTATCAAAGTTTTTCCATTCTATTCTGTTTTTATGTATGAAAACTTGTATGGATTATTATGATATTTTTGTTGAACACATGTAATATTATTTTGATGTGCAAGATAGAGGATCGAGTAATACAGAACTCTAAAAGTAAATTTAAACAAATCGCTATTTAAATTACCTCTCTGACAAATTCAGTGTCGGGCAGTGATGTGATAACGGGGGTGTCCCTCATGGCACGTTCGTGGCGAGAAGTGTCGGTGTGCTCGCCGATATCGTCAGAATACATGTTTATCTCGCACACTTGACACCTGGCAACAAGAAACATTTTATACATGTTTATTTCGCACACTTGACACCTGGCAACAAGAAACATTTTATACATGTTTGTTTCGCACACTTGACACCTGGCAACAAGAAACATTTTATACATGTTTGTTTCGCACACTTGACACCTGGGCCCCGTTTTATAAAGCTACAAGTACAAGCTAACAATTGTAGCAGCTACAAGAACAAGTAACTACGGCGTTTTAAACAACAATTATCGATTACAAGTGTAAATTACAAGTATAATGCACATCACTATGAACGTCACTGAGGCCTCACGGCGGGGAACACAGACCAAGTAGAGGATAGAGTGTAGATTATGATATTACAAGTAGCACATCACTATGAATGAACGTCACGGTCAATAGCTTTTTTTTAGTTTGGCTCCCATTCATTAGTGAATTTAGCCGGTGTGAATTTTACGTTAAATCCCTACATAATATAGAAATTAAAAACATTATCTATTTGTTTGTTGTGGCTTTCATGCCAAATTGGATGACCTTTTTTAGATGAACTTATATTACCGGGAAAATATTTCAAGGTCGTCGGTTTTGTGGTTCAGAAATTACAGACATTCAACCTTCAGTATGAGGTCAAAAGCCACTCCTAGCTTGTACTATCAGAAAGAGAGAAGGGAGGGGGGAAAAGATAACGAAAAGGGTGAATGGATGATGATGAAATGAGGTTTTACCGTTTCATCAGTTGTTCACCTGATGTTGTGTTTGTGTTGTTTCTTTATACATAGCAGCCTCGAAACAGAAAAATAAGAAAAGTACCTGTACTTAGCTCCGTTCTTCGTGATCATCAAGAAACTAGCCAACGGCAAACAGTACTTCTCATTGATGACCACATCCTGATGGAATATATTCTCCACATTCACAGCATATTCTATAAACTTAGTCATCGACCGTTTGGTTATCACCGGCTTGGTTTTAACTTGAGCAGCGTGGTTCACTCTCCCAAGCCTGTTCTTGTGCTCTTTACCGTTGACATGCTCTTTCATACTGCGCAGTGTAGCTGGCAACTTCGTTTCGCAGATGCGGCAGAAAGCGTTTGTGTTGCCAGTGTTGTATGTCAAATTGTTCTCGTTAGCGTATATAGACGCTTCATCTTCTATTTTAGCGCTGGTTAAAGCTATTTCCTTGCAATCGTTCGTTTTTTCCGGTTTCGTTACTGGTTTTGTTACTGTTGCTGGTTCCGGTTTTGTTACTGTTGCTGGTTCCGGTTTTGCTACTAATTTGGTGGTTGAATTGTTTTTCTCAATGTTGTTATGATTTTTATCAACTGATTTCGTTTCGGTGGTTTTTTTACCATTCTTTTTGTCTTTGGCGTCGGTTTTAGCAGTTTTTGGTGTTGAATTTTCAGGTTTTTCATCATTGTATTTTTTCATTTCGTCCTGACACTTTTTGTATGATTTTATGTGTTCAGTATCGTTGAAATGGTCACTCAGTATGTTCAGTGTGAACACTGAGTTACAAGTGATGCAATGGAAGGAACTGTTGTCAATCTGAAACAGATAAAGTTTAAAAAAAAACTACATCTTTTTAATGTGGTGTTTCTGTAAAGAGTTTATCTAAATCAACCAATGAGTGTTCAGTATTTGGTGTGGTAAGTTGACATGAGTTTACCAAACGTACGAGTAGCTGTCAGCGGTACCTGTCCATTGCTATGTTATGCATGACAACGGGGTAACAATTAAAAGCTGGATTTTCACCTTCCAAGGTTTAAAAAAAGTGACGTACTTTACGGTAAATGTTGTTCCCATGACCAAACTCGATCTTGCTTTGCACCAGTTTCAACAAGTGACCGGGCTCACTCTTGTGGATCTTCTCATTATCAAACTCTTCGTCGCAAATGGCGCAGGAGCCGTCGCCTAGACTGCAAAATAAAATAAAAATGTGATTACACCTTGATTTTTTTTATCATCAGCCGGAAGATATCCACTGCTGAACATAGGCCTCCCTCATAAAACGCTACTTTGGACACTTATCATAGGGGGGGATTTGCCATAATCACTATGCTTGGCGGGTGGCTTGGTGATTGCAGAAGATTTTAATGTACCCAGGAAAAGGCTGCTGCCCATTCTCTGGACACTCCCTTAGCCAACTCTTACAGCACCCACGGGAAGAGATGGGGTTGTCCTATTCGCAAACCGGGACCACACAACAATGCAAAATTAAATATAACTAATACCAAAATACCAAATACTAAGCATAAAACTTTATTTGATTGCCTCAGATTTCAATTTCAACAAACTATTGCAGTGCTAGGGCATTGTAGCTAGTGAAATTACTGGGCAATGAGACTTTATGATCTGATCACTCAGTCTAGGGATGACGTGCGCAGTGCAGTGTCACGCAAAACTATATGAATTTAGAGTTCTGAGTGATACTGCAATCTGTTATGGGCAGCCGTGGCGCTTAACATCAGGCGAACGACTAGCTCGTCACGTCATCCATTTACATGAAAAAAAATATTAATACTTATGTAATTACAAACCTGTGCCAAGCCTTTTCGTTGATAAGAATATTATCAAATGCGACAACTGAAGACGTGCCGTTGGGTCGCCTCAGCAGCGAAGTGCCTTTTTTCTCATAGTGAGTTCTCTCTTGTACATGGAGTGTCATCTTAGCTGCGGTTGGCATGATGAGGCCACAGAACTCGCAGAAGTACCCTTTGTTGATCTGAAATGAGATGATTCATTCATTGACTGAGCGACCACAAGGCGTTTCCATTTCAGCATGGGCAAAAATGATTTTGTATGTCTGGCGGATGTCCGGCTGTAATAGGCTCTATAGGTTGCATTTCTCCTACATCATCACATCATTCATTTACATTAATTATTACTAGTGTCTCTGTCAGCTGTAGACTTTGCGAGTCAGTCATTTGCATAACTTAAAACTTAAAAACTATTTTTTTTACGTTTTCGTTCCCCATGACCACAACATTTTGAGCAATTTCTAAAATAAAAATATCTCCTTCGTTTGATGGTCTATCTTAGTACACCACATTGGCGAAATTGTGGTGAAATCGCCACACAAGCCACTAAGATTCAATTCAATTCAATCATTACAAAAAAACAGGTTGGTTGATGAAATTATGAATCATCATCACCAGCCTGAAGACGTCCACTGCTGAACATAGGCCTCCCCCATAGAGCACCATTTTAAGAGGCTGTTTGCCTCCTGCATCCATCGGCTCCCTGCGGTTCTATCCAGGTTGTCCGTCCACCTAGTGGGGGGCTGGCCTAGGCTGTGTGATTATTTATATGTAAAGGAGTAATTATCTTGATGCTTGCAAATCAGCAGGCAGAAACTAGTACCTAGGCTGTGTCCTATAATTGTTATAAAAAGGAACAATACCTTTCTTATATGATTGTCGCTATATTTCTCCAAGTAAGGATGAGCAAGGAGCTTGTCTGAATGTGTGTCTTCCTGAACATGGTCTTTGATTTCTTTCATTGTATCCAAATGACAGTCACATATAACACAGTATGCATTAACATAGCCAATGATGATGGCATTCTTTTGGAGCTTAGACCCCATGGCTGCCTGGAAGACAAAAGAGTATTAACGAAAAAATCACAACATTATTATATGTAAAACAAGGCTTCGTATTATTTTACACACATTTGCTACTACTGCATATACTAGATACATATATACCCAATTATATTAAAGTGTAATAGGCGTAGAATGATGTGAGTTTTGACGTAATGGAAATATTCGATAATGATAAAAATAACATCAACACAACAAAACCTAATAATTTAATATATGCAAGAAAGTGATAAGTTGATAACTTGATAAGGCTGAGCTAGGTATTATTATCTGTGGCTGAGCAAAGTAGATAAGCACATAATTAGTAATCTACCTACAAAATTCCAAGAAAGAAATTTAATCATGATCTTTGTAATAAGTGGTTACATGTATAACTTTTTGGAAGTTTGGTATTAGCAAGTTTTGGCAGTAGGCCTTAGAGTCACATTTGTAAATTATAAAGAAATACTTATTTCAACATGTCACAAGTACCGTGAATTTGAAAAAGTTCAATAGTAGATAGTAGGTATAGGTACTTACTAAATAATCCAAATAGTCAGATACAGACGTCCCGCAACGAAAACAACTTCAAGAGAAATAGAAAACAAACGATAACTAAAGTTTATTCTCCTACGTTTGCTTTCGTTCGACCACTCGACGCGACGACGGTTAGCACTTTAGTAATTACTCTAGTAGCCCTAGTAGCTCAGTATATATTAGGTAGAGATATACGAAAATATAAAACGAAAACAAGAAATCCCCGACAAACGACATTCAATTTTCGTTTTTTTTTTTTCTTGACCTGGATATAAGGCTTACAGAACAGACGCAATATTAAAAAGTTCTGTGAGTCTATGCCTTCCTTCTTATTCAATGTACTCTATGGCCTTTTTTTCGGGAACTCATATCAAAATACCACAGAGGTACATATGAGTACATAGTATACGATTCAATTGTTTTTTTCTCTAATCTGTGTTTACGATCTTTTCAACTTTGTACGATTCCCACTTTTTTTCTCTTATCTGTGACGATTCCCTAAAAAATAAAGTTGGCAACACAGTGTTGTCATAGAGTAACTTTTTATACTGGAGGAGTGTTGTCCACAGAAATTGTTTTTTTCTCTAACCTGTGGTGTTGTCATAACAAGGTACTCTGTGGTGTTGTCGTTGTCAGTGTCACTGTGTCAGTCAGTCAGTGTTGTCACGACCATAAGGTACTCTGTGGTCCCGACCGATCCGGTGGTGTTATATAGGTTGTTCGTTCGTTTCGCGAAAATTGTATTTTGCGGTGCCTTTTATTGTAAATCAAACTTTACGTTTATTTACAAACATGCGTATACCATAGGAGTTAAAGATATTGTGATAAATATGTATCAAACTACTTTTAATTCAAGAATGTGTGGTGGTTGTGTGTGTTTGTTGCAGTTTTTGTTAATTTTTCTGGCCCTGACAAAGGACTACGTTGGAGCCCAAGAACTAAGTAAGTTACTCCTTAGAATTTAGACTACTCATTTTGGGCGCGTAAAATTGAACCGTTTAACCGTTACAATCGTGGATATAGTATATAATTATGTTATATTTTACTCGTATTTGCACATAATCAGGTATATATGCATAATTTGATTACAAAAAAAAATCAAAAGCTCAAACCAAGTTTTTTCTATTTGATATACGGTGAGAATCTAAAATTGGATAGGTATATCTAGGCTTGGGTAATTATTTGTATTTGGCATATTCGCCATGTTTTTTCAACTTCGGTATTCAACTGAATATTTGGTTGAAGTACCAAATAAAAACCAAATATTTTATTTGATAATTTCCTTTAAATACTTCCAAAATCATCTTTTAACTCATTCTAAGATAATCAGAACAATCAGTACATTTAAATTGTTATTCAAAATAATAACACACCACACTCTAGGTGCTTGATCTGGAGAACACTGTTATTGTAATTTTTGTTAAACGGGTGCTACATTTTATTATTAATTTAAGTTATTTTATAAAGCGGACTGATTCTCATAAAATTTATGTTATCTGGGTATCATACTGGTTGCTGACATGAGTACATATATCAATACCAATGAGTCTTCTTTGAACATTTTTAATCTTATCTAGAATATGAATATGTATACAATACTATGTACATAATGCTATAAATCAATGTAATTAATTCATCTCCCAACATGCTTTTCGCAAGTTACTGTCCATTTGATATCGGTTTAGGTTCAAAGAACTTCTACAGGTTATAACATAGTTACAAGGCAGTACACAAGTCATGGAGGCAATATTAGAGAAATCTTTATCCAAGAAGGTCACTTCCTGTGATGGCTATATTAGGTAGGTACTCTTCTGTAGGCCATCATACATAGAGTAGTATTGGCTTTATTAAATACTAGCTTATGCCCCGCAGCTTTGCCCGCATGGACATCCCTCAGGAATTGATTTTTCCGCGATAAAAGTTCCGTTTTAGAGCATCCATTATGTAATGAATGTATTTACGAAATTTTAAGATTTTAGCTTCCGTAATCCTTAGCACGCGCTTGCGTCTTAAAAGAAAGCCACCCTCCAAATTTCAAGTCTCTATACATCCAGCAGTTTGGGCTGTATGTTGTATGTCAATCAGCCAGGACAAAGCCTTGTAGATAGTGTGATTCAAACTCGATGGCGGCTGTGAAGTGCTCTGCAAGCCCCCCCGCACGCTACGCACACCGCTTTCCGCTGCCAAGCGTTAGCGTATAGTAGTCTGTGCCGCTGCCCGCGGTCATCTACCGTTTGCTTACTGCCCAGCGTTTCACGCCGACTTCCAAGCCGCCATTAATTTTTAATCACACTCTATTTAAATGAACAATGTGATGAGCTAGTCGTTCGCTGATGTTAATCGTCACGGCTGCCCATAACAGTTGCAATGCTACTTGGAACTCCAATACAATTTTGTGTGCACTGCGCACGTCGTCTCGAGACATCAGCACAGTTTAGTAATAAGATTACTAGACTGTGAGATCAGGTCTAAGTCTAATTTTGTAGCTGATCCGATTTTGATGAAACTGCCCACGGGGATGCTTATTATCGGGATCAACTTATGATACTGAATATCCCGAAAAATGAAGGGCCTACGCACACCGGACGGCATGGCAGAAGATTTTGCCACCGGCCAGCGTACACTGACACCCCGTTGCATGCTGCGGCATCCTGTCGCGGGATCCCTTAGCGCGTTCTCCAATCCCGTTCAAGAAATCCCTTTCGATGCCGCGGAATAAATTTAAGACATTGGAATTTATGCCGTATTCCTACTGGATAAGTTTGAATGTCCTTTGGTAAAAAATTATATCCTTTGCCATTCCGTCCCGGTGTGTGTAGGTAGGCCTTAAGAGTTCCCGCGGGAAAACGGGAAAACTTCAGGGTGCCTCTAGAAAAAATCAAATTAAAGTCTCTCGTGATAGCCCTAATTATTCTGCAGTGTAGTCAATTAAGCAACTGTTAAACGTTAATTAGTATGTTGGTAAAAGCGCTGGTATCACCGGAAGTCCGCCGAGCATCCGCTGTGCAACCCAGTAGGCATGTTGACAGCACGATTATAATATTTTTAGCTGCCTGGACTTAACACCAGAGACCTGAGCCAAATGAAATGATTCATAATCAACAGCCGGAAGACGTCCACTGCTGAACATAGGCCTCCCTCAGAGAGCGTCGCTTTGAGTGGCTGCTCGCCTCCTGCATCCATCGGCTCCCCGCTCATTAGTAAGCTCAAAGTCGCGCAACGAGCTATAGAGAGAGCTATGCTCGGTGTTTTCCTGCGAGATAAGATCCGCAGGAGAACTAAAGTAACTGATATAGCTCTTAGCATTAGCAAGTTGAAATGGCAATGGGCAGGCCACATCGCTCGTAGAACTGACAACCGAATTTTAATACATGGACAAAGCAGAATATCTCGTAACGTAAGTAAATAGATTTCGCACGACAGGCAAAAGTCTATTTATTGTCTTTGTTGTTTTTTTAGACCTATATTTTTCAGGTAGGTATAAAATTGAACTGAGTAAGTATTGGTTCAATTCAATTCAAAAATTTTTTTATAACTGGAAATAGGATCGTTTAAACCTGTATATAATTTATTTTAAAATTATTTTTATTTATCCGTGAAGGCATTAGATACGACCTGAAACCACTTTCCATAAATAATTCAGCCCTGTCCGCCATGGACATCGTGCGCATAAACACTATAGGCCATAATTGCTGGGGGAAACGCATATCTGACCATCTGACGCGTGCCCATAAAGAGTTCTGCATGGAACCTCATCGAAACGTGAGTCGGAAATGCCTAGCCAAGTAACGGAAGCTTTGGCACATACACAAAGCGTTAACATTATTGTTCTCATGAGTACATTCCTTTTAAAGAATAGGATAAGCTAGGCAATTACCGAGCAACCTTGCTGTCGTGCAAGGGTTTCGTACTCAATATCGAAAGCCATTTTAGCGAAGCCCATATAATCGAAAGGCCATCAACGTTCTTTTCCCATCCAAGTCTGCCAGTTCCAGCAGGTAACAATACAATGCCCTCCAAATCGTGACACAGTAGTGTTTGGACATTACTGGTTGGCGGCAGGCGAACTCTTGCTAAAGTCCTACCACCTAGTTGTCGGGTTCTTCTTCTCGTGTAGGCAAGTGGTCAGCCCTGGTGTCAGAATTGTTAAGCCGCCCAAAGGCTTCTGCGACTATTGTTTTAAGGCAACAGCCGCGAACGTGCCCTCCGAAGCACGGTAGCACTCAGTTGTAAATACAACTTTTTGCTGTAGCGGTCACCCATCAGAGTAGTGACCGCAGCAAACGTTGCTTAACTTTACCGATCGGTTAGAAACGGCTAGTCGTGCTTCGCTGTGAGCGCTACTAGTTGTTGGGTAATACGGTAATACCAGAGATTATAAATTTAAAGCCCGGGTAATAGGGACCAAAGGACTAAGGATGTATTTTTTAGCATTATATCCACGGCTGCTGTTTCCGAGTGAATCACAGTATCCGACACGATGGCGCCGTGATTCGTTGCCCTTACAAAATCTCATTGAAACTCAACCGGCATACCGTCAGTAGTATTGAAAAACTCACTTTATCATTCAGTAGATGACATTAGGTAAATTTATTGATTTTCTACAGAATGAGTCATGTTAGGTAAAATAAAAACTGTAGGCAGTAGGCACCTATCTAAAACTTCTCAGTGATGATCTGTGATTCATAAACCCACTCGTGTCGAGTGCAGTTTCCATTCAATAGGTTTAAAACATTTTTTGGTTTGTTCTTATTTTTTCTGGTTGCTTCACACCACATCAACAGTTGGACGTCCACTGCTGAACACATGCCTCCCTCATAAAACGCCACTTTAGACGCTTATCCATAATCACCGCGCTTGGCATGCGGCTTCGCTATCGCAGATTTTAATGTACCTAGGAGAATGCTGCTGCCCATGCAGATATTCCCTTAGCCCGCTCTTACGGCATCCTCGGGAAGACGGGGGGTGGTCCTATTCGCAAACCGGGACCATACGGCGGTTTTGTAGCTTAATAAAGAAAAAATAATAATTGGCCTTCAATAGAGTATCAATTATTTGTTGAAATGCTCCTCTGCTCTGGCCTTATCAAGCGTTTTGCTCTAAGTTGGTACATTATGATTATGAACTTAATGAGTCTATTTTCGTCCCAACAGCAACAACTAGAATCGTGGATGAAAATATTTTTGTACGTAGAAAGTTACGTAGTGTATCGTATCGCACCGTACGGATAAACGTGACGAACAATGAAAATGAGATATCTATTTCGATTAGTCAGCCCGCAGAGGGTCTTAGTATATTTAAGTTCATTTTTTTAATAACTTGGATGGACAAACAAGCTGAGTGTTTATCTGAGTGCAAGCCTCTTAAGTTCAAATTTAGAAAAACGCTAAACCTTATTGTGTGGCTATGAGAGGAAGTGTAGCTCAGCGGTAGCCCGTGCTGTTCAAACAGACCCTGGTTCAAACCCTGCTCGGCTCTGTACTAATAACTTTTGAAGTTACGTGCGTAATTTGGAATTGCTCTTACAACAGAGAAGGAAACATCTGGATGAAACCGGCATGTTTAAAAATCACAAAATTCGAGAACATGTGTTATTCTCCAACCCGCACTTGTCCAGCGTGGTGGATTATGGCCTACGCTTCTCTCTATGAGAGAAGGCCCGTGTCCCAATATTGAGCTGATAATGAAATAAAAACCGACCAAGTGCGAGTCGGACTCGCGCACGAAGGGTTCCGTACCATTTAAAATCGAGCAAAAAAATCACGTTTATGGCATGGAAGCCCCCTTATTTTATTTATTTTGTTCTGTTTTTTAGTATTTGTTATTATAGCGACAACAGAAATTAAATACATCATCTATGAAAATTTCAACTGTCGAACTATCACGGTTCATGAGATACAGCCTGGTCAGACGGGCAGACAGACAGACAGATGGACGGTGGAGCCTTAGTAATAGGGTCCGTTTTACCCTTCGGGTACGGAACCCTAATAGACTAACTTTTACTAAAGATAATTATGGCGTACGCATACTACGTCCCAGCATAGACATCACACGCATATTTACGCGCTCCCTAGTTTACTTTATCATTTTTATCGTTATTACTCGCCGGAGACGTTTATGACCGTAGAACGGTGACTGATACACTTGTGAGAGTTAGACGCTTGTACAGGAAAGTTAGAACATGTGACTCAATCTGTGGTGGCACTGGGAAACAACTAATGTCAATGTCCATCATTCTCGGAACTGCATTGAGGTACATTTTAATACTAATATTACATTTTATAATCTACTTATTAAGGAAATAATGAACCATTAATTAAAGGTATACACATTATAATACACAAAGTTAGAACACAGCAAACCGTTTTTAGCCTCCATTCTGTGCTAAATGCCTAAAAAATGTATAATATATTCACCGAGTAATACCAAAGTCTACTTGCCATACAACTTGAGCATAATAATTGATAGCTCTAATAAACGGTTTTACATCTTAGTTTCCTATTTAATATTCAAACTGCACAGCTAATATTCATAAACCTGAGACATTTCTCTTCCTAGTTACTTTAAATGCGACTCGAAGGACCAGTTGGGCGTCTTTTGCAATGATCATTATCGAATAGAAAGTCTTACGACAGCTTAAAGATAGTATAATTTATAAGTAGTAAACTCGCACGTGGGTCAGGATTCGAATGGTCCAGTCACCACCTAACTAGGCTTAGGGCCCAGCTTATTACATAACAGATCTTCACTATTTCATACAGAAAAGTGAAATAAATCTAGATGTTCAATTCTACACTAAAATGTATCTCGTTTAACTTCTAGCCAAATATTATATGCAGCGAGCTCCATAGAGTCAATCAATAGTTATCTAGCGCCATACTTCCATCAATTTGGTTATTAAAATCGTCACAGACCGATTCCATTGCTTGCAATAAAAAAATAAAAACTCCATTTGGGAGGCAACGCACCCACTTCGTCAACAGCTGTTTATAGAATCGACAATTTTATCTTGAACCTTGTCCTCTTCAATGCTGCCTACAACTTGTTGAATCATGGGACAAAGTTACGGGTCCTGGTGCAGCGGTTGCTGTGTTATTTCTGGATGTAACTGCGCTGGAGATGCTATGGGAATAGTGACTTCCATGCTGGGATATGAGCCGTTTCCTTCGCGTGACGTCACATCCGAAAGAAACAAATCTTGTTTAAGGGTTTCGTATTTAACCATTAAAGATGTGCTGTGTACAAAGATGCGTAGTTTCTATACTTCCATAATAGCTCTTAAAATCTCATTACTTATACCTACTTACACACCTACTTAAAATGTACAGGTGCCTTCGAATGATTGTTTTTGGCACTCTTTGAAAAGTACTTTGAATGTTTGTTGGGATGCATACGTTTTTGTGGTAAAAGTATCTTTGATAGAACCTGAATAATTTGGTTCATTGAATTTGTTTAATTTAGTATATGATTTTATTCTTTTGAGCCAAATTCATTTATCTTTTAACGGAAACATCACAACACAACACAATAAACTGTAAGATAGTGCATGATAGTACCTGCTATATATTAAATTCAAAGCTCCACATGCTCTAATTTTGCCAGGAGACGTTCCAAAAAACACCTTGTTTGCCATACCTTTTGCCTTAACCCAAAAACCAATTCATATTTGCCACCAGTTTGGTATATTTGGTACATTCTCTGCGGTGGGTCGCAGTTCTAGTTCGGACTTATGACTAACAGCTGTGTATTAATTTTTCTTACTTCTGCTTCCATTGCATACAATGGTCTGGACGCCTACGCTTGAGTAGTAATTGACTAATTGGTGCGGAATTCATAATTAACAGTAGCAATTTATTACATTACATTCATCTGGAGATCTGACACAACATCGTCATATCAGAACAACAAGCAGAGCCGGAATGGGTCGACTGCTAAGAGAAGCAGTTTCGGCATTCAACCAACTCTTAATAACTTAATGAACGTACTTGATGATCTAACGGAAATTACCAAAGGCAATTAATAAAATGATTTATACCATTTTCACGGCGTTGATATGATTTGAATACTTCGCAAAATATGTAGAAGCTATAACCAGGAATACGCCAAAACAATCATAATAAACTCGGGTCGTTCACACTTTACCGCTCTGTGACCTACTCATTTCATTTAGAAGTGTACGCCATTAATTGTAATGAAGCTATTGCGATAGGTAGCTGGAATGGATGCTTTTTAATTGATTAAGGGGTTTTTCTATTCGATAAAGATTGATTGGAGGTCTTATCATCCAAAAAGTTCTTTAGATTGATTGATACACCTAAGGCATATTTCCAGATGCCCATTGAAAACAATGTTTTCGATTGGAGTGTTGGTATCATTATTAACAAAAAGTGAATAATGCATCAAACAGAGTAAGAAACACACTTTACAGTGCCAAATTGCCAATTGAAATGGTAAGCAACATGCTACTCGAACATATTGCAAAAACGAAAGCAAAGTACATAGACGTTATGACGGCCTAACAGGACCATCTGCGCAATGAAAGCACGCTCTGATAAAAACAAATACTATGACCGATTATTATTATTTCCCCATTCTCACGTACTGACATTGCCCTACAAACTGCGTCATCAACGGCATATGGTGTTATTGCACACGCATCGGTTTTTGCACGTCTCATTCACGGAGGCACGATTTATAATGTCTTCGGTCAAAAATGAAATTATATGTAGTTAACTCAGATTTGTAATTAAAAATAATTTGTCAGTGCACCAAAATACCTTGCTGTTTTCATTGAACGAATGTTTGTATCATACAGGTACTTTTAGTTGGTTGGTTGTCAAAACAAAATTATAACGTGCTTGAGCTTATTTTAGTTTTAACTTCACGCGTGAATTTTACGTGTTTGTTTTAGTTAATTGCTTTTTGTAACTTTTTCTGGACCAAATCAATAATATATTCATAGTGCCTATTTACAGGAGAAAAGAAAACATGACATTTTGAGAATGCGCTAAAGAAAGGTTAAAGGATAGAGCGTTATTTTTCAAGACAAGCTTAACAGGTTATGCGAGTCAGTATTAAATCGAATGCACAGAAAAAGGAAAGAAAATTGCATCACGTAAAAGGCATGGAGCTTCTGTAACCTGATTCGTATGCAGTCATGGCTATTCTTGAGATTTTCAACTTAACAATTGCACTTTGCTCACAGATTTGTCTTAAATTCTAGACAAGATTAGATATAGACATGGCACAGGCATACATTTAGAACCTAGGTACGAAAGATTCAGTAAATAATATATTCGGAAATTATGCAGTCCATTGTTTTTAATTCGCAGAAAACTTTGACATGAATAAAAATAAAAGCCCAGCGGAAGAATACTATTATAATGGTTTCTTTAGAGAATATAGAGAGGTTTTTTTTATCTTTTAACAGACATACCTACCCATAGTTTAATAATATTTTATCTTAACCTAGAACAGAAGTGTTCTTAAAGTTGTAATAAGTGTAGCCTCAATTACTTGTGACAAATTATAATTTGCCACGGATATTTTAATCTACCTCGGTTCAGCTGAATGTCCTTTATTGACAGCATTTTGCATAAGTGCTGTTAAATTACCGTCAACTGTATAACTGCTTGAGGTAAACTGGAGTACCTTGATCGAGTGAGCGGTTATAAAACATTAAACTGAATTGGTAATCTTTACAAAAACCTCATTATTGAGACTTGAAAGTTTAGATTTAGTTCCATGTAATTGAATTTATGTTTTTACTTAAATAAGGAAATGAAAAATGAAAAATAAATAAAATCTGTTAGTACAACAGACGAACAAACTTTTTATTTGCTACAAGTAGAAACACCTATATTTGAAAATTCAAAAAGCCAACTCAAGTTCAGATAGTTTAGCAACCACAACCAGTTCACTCCATTAAAGTCTTCTGAGAAAACTTTTATTTGGTCATATAATTCAAAAGAGGTTCAGACAAATGACTGAATCAAGCAAACAAAGAGTAAGGAGTGGAGCCTGGTTTATTAGCAAGTATTCAACGCCAATAGCTTCAATTAGTACGTTCTTCGGATGTCTGTCATCATAATATCATAGAAATTAACGTGAGTAGTATTCATAACTAAACAACTAGCAACCGGCTAACACTCACGTAATTTAGTCGAACGAACTCGACCGGTGTTCAGGCAATAGGAGTATGCGCGGCCACGGCGGCGGCTCTGCGCTGACAGCGCAGAGCCGCCGCCGTGGCCGCGCATACTCCATGAAGATGGGCATCGTTATTGCCTGAACACCGGTCGAGTTCGTTCGACTAAATTACGTGAGTGTTAGCCGGTTGCTAGTTGTTTAGTCTGTCATCATTACGCAGTACGCACTGGAATTTGACATTTTAACAAAATAATAAGCTAATACTTAATGACATTGATCATTCGAAAGTTACTCTGTCTGTCTCTGTCTATTTGTTACCATGGCTGAACTGTCCTTGATGTATTTTGGTATTTATAAATAGTTTGAACCCTGAGAAAGGATACATTTATCGCGATAAGCTGTAGTCCACCAAATCATCGGGAATTAAAACTCAAAAGAGAAGAAAAGAAGTCCCTATGATCATTGGTACAAAACCAGTTAAGCCTTTGCCTTTTGCCTAGCTGCGTGTGAATGAACAATTTTTGTTACTTTCCTTGATCTCATTAGATATATACAGTGAAAAGGACTCTCTACTATTATTTTATTAGAGGGATGAGACATTTAGTTTGCATCAACCATGAACAATTTTAGTCAATGCAAAGTCAATGATGCTTATTATCATTATTATTATTGCCTTTTTGCATTGCTTCCAAATTATCTTCGTTGAAATCATCGTTTATAGAGCATAGCAAGATTAGCAAGCAGCAAGTCTATAATTGGTTTTCAATGGCAACCTTTTATTACTATTGCAATTTAGTAGTAGAGCTATTAACATCGTAGTTGCTTAATAATTACCATTGACTCTGACAACTTACGTAGATTATTTAATTTTAAAAGCGTTGGTAAGGTCAAGCAACAGATTTGTTCTAGATTAGACTGCACTGATAAATTGATATTAATGTATTCAGCAAAAAATACAAGATAATGTTTTAAGTTATCGGCACGTCCAGCGCTAAATTACCATGCAGTGATTTGGATAACGTGGTCATTCAGTGCCAACAACTCAATACTTATTTCTTGTAGAAAGCTTTGAGTGATCGACGCCTTTTATATAAGCCCTGTGATTTTAAGAAAGTAAATTTTTATAATTATGATAAGTATAACTTGTTGAAGATTTCTGTTCATTTTTATGAAATAGCTTTTACTTTTTTATATAGCGTTGTATCATCGTTAGATAAGGGAATATTTTAGTAAAAATACATTTTTAATTACAACTATAGGTAGTTAGGTATAGCATAAAAATATTTTATTCATAATTGGATATACGTAACGCGTTCAAGAAGATAGATGTACAGTTGCGGAGACAAGAAGTTGGAAAATAAAATCAAAACTGTTGTTAGTCCTATTTCGAGAACTATAAGCTGGGTTGCTTGCACGTGCGACTGTGGTTGCATTTACAGCGATTGCTCAAGAATTCTCAACAATAGAAACTGTAACTAAGCTTAGCTTTACCTTGATGAGGTTATGGTTGTTGCTAGTTATGAATCAGTGCGTTAATTATTTCCTTATCAGATTTCAGTTATACTATTAGTTAGAAAATTTGCAATTTACCTAATGTGCTTGAATATAAGTACTAAAGTAAATATTATGTAACTTTTGGGGGGAACTAATATGAATCTGTCTTGAAAAACAAGTCCACATCAAACATGATAATATGTTAATGTTTACTCTTTTATTCAATACGCTAAATGTGTGCGTTACCTATAAAGGTGTCGGTAAATATCACTGGAAAACCGCTCCCATGTATTTCATGCTCCGAATAGCGGTAATAAGGTGTGTTGCCAGGCTAGACAGTCAATTTGGTAATTATGCCTAATTGGCGTTAAGTAAAAAGATGTTTTGTACGGACAGGCACTAAATTATAGATGGAAATGGGTAGTTCAGTTCACGACGTTAATTTAGATAGAGTGGATGGTCCGCACGCGATTCCTTTTGCGATGATTTATTTATGACAATATCTATAATGTCGATATTATAATTATATACCATTGTAGTATGCCAAATAAAATAAAAAGCGCGTGCAAGCTTTAATAAAATAGCAATAGTCCATCGCAAATCGTTAAACAAAAGTGAATTAGTATAGTATTGCCATTTAAACGCAGATTTGAATAAGTGATATTAAATGACTTTCGGAAGCGTAAAGTCAATCTAAAATATCTAAACAGGAATATATCACCAAATAAACCAAATGTAAATCGTGGAGTAAGCTAGAGGGTAAACTTGCGCCGCCGTGTGTACTAGCGCCGCAGATTGGCTAGGGGCCAGCTCTTGCCAATATGTGTTTTAATAGTAAACAAGGATTCATTAGAACGTTACAGAAATAATCAGAGTTCATCGTTCTTGCAACGATAGCAGGGTAGACCCAATTTTATCACAATGATGACTAAGTCATAGTTAGTTATTATAACTATTATCATACCCTTCTAATTAGTTATATTATATTTTTAATTATTTCTGTGTGTGTATAAAAACGTGAATAAGTATTAACATAATGTAGTAAACATTTTATTATCGAATTAAATTGTCATAGATACCTACAGTAAATCTTGCCTTAAATGGCTTGTATTTAATTTTGTAATTAAGTACAGTAATACAAAAGCTTTCCGCTTGGATTTCCCATGTTTAAGGGTTAGTTAGCCTCTGGACTCCTACTGGCGCGATATCGAGCCGGCATATGATTGTTATTCTATTGTTCTGCAAAATGCAGGTATTCCAGGTGTTAAGTAATTTATTTTCAGTTATTTGGGTACCTAACCTAACATTGATTTGATTGGGAAAACTATTAAGGAAAACATATTAATTTAACATGTTAGGGATAACCGAGAAGTATGGGTCTAGATGACAACCGTGAATTTCTGTCCGTGAATTTCGGTTAATGTAACAGTTTCCTCAAATATGTAAATAATTATAATACCAACCGTTACAGAAAAATGTGGTTATTGCTACAGCTAGGCCAAGTTATTTCAACCTGTTCTGATATTAATCATAGTATCGAGTGCCATGCGTTGATAGCAAAAGTCGATTGATATAGAAACCGGAAACGAATTAAGTAGTTAGATTGGCATTAGCTGCCGTAACATAGTTATCGTGAGCTTGAACAAAAACAATGAGGGGAAATCCGTGATTAGATCCGGCAAAATGTATATTTTTAAAAGTAAAAGCGTTTACCTACGCTTCAGAGTTCAGACGAAGAGAAAAGCGGTATACGGTTCGATGCCAATTTAATTATCTAGGCTGAAGTAAGACTGTACCCGTATAGGTGTATAATTGTTGTTTGGTGAGGATTTTGCTTCAAAGTAAATTTTCCTAGTATCAACGTCTCGGTGTTAACTTTGGCTGTGTCATCTATAGTCTAAAACTGCGTTTGCACGTCCGCAGCTGCTAAACTATGAAAGTAATAAATAAAATTTACCATCATCATGCATGCCGAGGCACCTGAGCACTATCAAATTAAATGCACGACTTTGATCGAGATTCCAGACAACCAGATGAAATCCGCATGCTTGTTCCAATTTCAATGCATTCAGCGAAATAGCATAATAACGGCACATCTATAAAATTATTTCATTTCCCATCTCTCACATGTGAGAGACCATTTCACCCTGATTAGTCGTCATTCGCCAAATTGCCATAAGCCAGTTTTACCGCGACATAGTAACAGTACAATATATCATTATATCCTAGAATGGGATAGCATTTTACTGTCGCCGTAAATTGTGCGGTGTCGTAAAGATTGCTTGAGCGTAGCTGTTGATGCTTTAGCGCGGAATGTCACAACAGGTCACAAATCTGCGTTTGAAACTTGGAATATACGATAGTAAAGCATCAAATTCCTTTAAAAGTTTAGAAACAGAACATCTTTTTCTTCTAATCTTCTTCTCGTGTAGGCAAGTGGTCAGCCCTGGTGTCAGAATTTTTAGGCCGCCCAAAGGCTTCTGACTCGGCTTAACGACTATTGTCTTACGACAACAGCCGGGACCGACGGCTTTCTTCTAATAACGTGACTGTAATTAATGTCTATCGTGCATTTTGTCAAAAATATGAGCTTATTGTAGTCTTAGCTCTGCAAGAAGGTTGCTTGAAAATGTATTCTTGAAAATAAAAACCGAATATTTAATTTCGGTTGCTCACCGTCACAATGTTCTCACGCTGGTTCTCATTTACCTCAACTCTGATGCTACATTGACTTTGAAAAACTCTTATAAAACCTTTGGTGCACCATAGCTTATAAGTGATAGTCTTTGGACTATTAGGTTAGCAATTACTGAAACCAAGCTGGCGTATAATGCCCAACGATACTACTCCTTCGATCTACGCTTTTAGGTGTCATTATCCCAAGAATTACATACCTTATCGTGGGCGTGTTCCTTACGATTACGTGCAAATCTGTCATTACAGTTTCTCTCCATTAGCGCAGCATTAGCGGTTAACTAATGTTACGCGAAATTACGTCCATTTACACTTGCTAGAACGCTGCTCTCTTTTATTAGCAGTTTTGTTTCATGGTAATCTTATAGTACGAGCTAGTCGTTCGCCTGATGGTAAGCGTTATGGCTGCCCATAATAGTAAATAATTGCTAGTTTACTACCGAGTGTTTACTACACGGCGCGGCGCTACAGCTATAATTTTAATTGCCAAACATTTTTTTATCACACTGCTACTAGTACGTTTTCATTCAACAACTCTCCGCGTAGTTTCTTTGTCAATCAATTAATGTAAAGGTCAAATCAATATTTATATACTTACGCCTGAAACCGGTAGGTTCTATCTAATTCTAATCTAATGTATCGCAGCCTCGAACTATCTTGTAGTAAAATTGAATGCAGCTTAAAAAGCTGACACCAGCCGCCGAGGTAAAGGAAGATCAAGATCATTGAAACTGGCGTAGTCCAACCAAGGATTGTCTATGAAAACTATGTGCTTCACCTACAACTACAAAAAATCTTTGGAAAAAACCCACCAGAAAACGAACCAGCATCTTTGTTTCCTGAAAAATATAATCTGGGAGTTTTCAAGGCAACAGTAAATCGGTATCTTCTAGGCAAGCATCTTACGTTACATCGTCGACCGCGTCGTCAGTTACCATCAGGTGAGGCTGGTCAGTCAAATGTGGTTTTGTTTATTTTTCAATAACTGCTATGTTTAAATTGTTATACTAAAGTATAGTTAATAGTAGCTTGGGCTAGGTGGCTGGGCTTCCCGTGGTAAAGTACAATTCAACGCTTTTACAATTATAAATAACTAAATCATCAATTCGCTATGAATATAGACAATGCAGTCATCATCATGTACATCGCTATGAATCTGGTCTAGGTACATCGTAAAGATCGTTGTCCTTGCCCAAACGATCGTTGAACAGGATCTCAATTAGCAACAAGTGGTCACTAGCTAGTTATGTTGTATGGCGCAAATGTGTCGTCAATGTCTGGCAAATGCCAATGAATTCTCTGGAGTTTATTTGAATAGGGTTGCCAATGCTGACTCCTACATTTTTTACAGCCAAGCCTGTAATGGAAGTACAAGCTGCCCGCCTACCTAGCGTGGTGATTAGGTATGGCAAATGGCGAACCCCCTATGATAAGCGTCCAAAGTGGTTATGGGGAGGCTTGTGGACCTCATCCCGCTGTTGGTGTGATGTGATGATGGTGAAAATTAAATCGCTGCGTTCATTAGACTTGCCCTGAGAACACACACACAACATTGCACAACAAACATTGCATTGCATTGCATTTTTTTGAACATTGCAGTTCCATATACTCAGACTAAAATATAAACTAGAGCGCGCTACGGTTTCATTCGCAACTTCCCGTTTTTCTATCGGTAATTCGGTACTTATTATTTTCCGTAATAAAGAGTACCCTATGTCAATCTCGGTAACGTAAGCAGTCTGTGTGCAAAATTTCATCAAAATCAGTTCAGGCGTTTCGCCGTAAAAGCCAATCAAACAAAGCAGAACGTCTCACTTTGAATATAAAAAAAGAATACAGATATTTTTTAAACCGTTATTAATCACAAAAATGTTTTTGAAAATGGCAACCCTCAAGCAGCAATAAGTTTCTGCAGGTCTATTCAACTGGTTGTCAACCGAACATGGGCACATATGGTCGTTAGATCAATCGATAATACAGCCGTTGGGACATAGTATCAGAGCCATGTTTGCAATTCGAATAAATAAACTTCGCTCAATATCAATGACACTTTGGATATCTATATCTAGGTCTCATTACTAGCACAAAACATATTACGAAATGAAAGAAAACAATGAAAATCCAAATGGTAAAAAAATATGAAATGACGCTATGTAATTATGAACATAGAAACAGTGAAAATATGCCTAGCTTAGCTACGAACTAGAAATCAGTTCAGGTCCTTAAAAAGTAGGCTAGAAATGTAAAAAGAAACAAATATACCTACACCGTTTAGAAAATATTCACGTGTGTTCATGTGTTGCCATAACTGTCAAAAGTACCTAAAGTCAAGTCAATCAATTTTAAAAATAGAATTTGTATCTTTCCCTCTCTTGAAGCGGCAACTATAAGACAAGGGTCTGTCGAACACAATGTTCTAATTTCGAAACGAGAATCAACAGAAGACTGTCGAATGGCCAGTTCTAAATTTAAAATGCGTTATGCGTCTGAGCACGCTTAACGCAGTGTGTTCCCAAGTGCAAAATTGCGAACACCTTGATCAAAAAGCTTTGGTTTCTTTTGACTGGTAAAAGTTGCACCTGTCTTGCAGCAATTGTGTTCAAATTAAATTAGCAAATCTGATTTATATATTGTACCAACTATTGTGTATTCTGTTATTGTACAAACAGGGATAGTTGTAAAAGTAATTTAAAATGGTGTCTCATGTGATAGTCATGATGTGTCCTATATATAGTCTCATTAGATAAACGTTGTTTGTTTGTGGTTACGATTCATCGGTGAATTTCCCCATTACACTTATTCAGTAAATTACATTGGATGCTCTATTCTATCTACATTGGAGGACTATTTTTGAATTCTTGGGTTTTTATTATTTATTACTATAAAAGGCTTTGTCCTGAATGACAGATGGACTGACAGACAACATACAGCCTAAACCACTGGACATAGGTACATTGTATTATTATTTTAAGGTTACCTTCCTTCCTTTTATAGCTATATGGTGTACTAAGAAAAGGTATATTTGGTTATTCAACCCCTGAGAGGGTCAGATGGGGATGTTCAAGATTGTATGCGAAAAAACGCGGCTGCAACTAGGCTGCCTCTACCTTAATATAAGTAGTAATAGTTAGATTTTTCATCATAATAATTATTCATCATCATTATCATAGCTTCCAGCCTGTAATATTTAGTCTACGGCTGGGCAAGGCATAGGCCTCTCTGTGGCTCGCCAACCGCCCACGAGCATGATATTTGGCTCTTCTTCTAACAGCACCCATCTCAAAATACCTGATACCGTTAGTCGTATCGGCAATTCGGCATAATGACTAAATCTCCAATTGTCTCACTCCCAAAATGACTGAAGTTGAACATACCTTGTTCTCAAAACACCTGCGATTCTAAATACCCTTTCTCATCTAGCTGCTGCCTGTCAGCATATCGTCGCACGATCTAGGCAGAGGGCATGCTACACCTAGTTCTTTAGTGAATCAATGGAATTTATCCCCCACCGTGTTTTAATGTTATGTGATTTGTTATTGTAATCTAGGAATTTGTATGAATTCTCATTAGTTGACAGGAATAAAAGCGTGTTTGCGGTGTATGTTAACAAAGCTGTGCGTACGATTAAAGAGACTTCCTGGTTGAGCATGGATATCGTACACACACAAACACATCATAGAGGTGTAGGTGTGTGTGTAAGGGTATGATTTATTTAACACGTGAGCCAACTGAGCCCGTATCATGCATTTTCATTACAGCTGTAAACGGTATTAACTTGGTTGTGTTGAGAATAAATCGGGTAGCTCCCACATGCAAACACCAAAATAATTCTTTTTTTTTTCAAAAATAGAGGCAAATATTTTAGGATAGGACGATAATATCCGCCTTAGTAGGTGCTGAGATCATCTTCTTGAAAATCTTGGAGAACGAACTTTGTATGCAATAAAGCTTGCGCTTGTACACTTACTTATACAGTAATACATAATCTTAATCTTGCCTTAGAATTATTTTCCACAATGTTAGTCTTTTAAAAAGAGTATAAAATAAAGCCCTACTTAGCTGCAATGGCGCTGGTGTTGTGAATGTCCATACGGTTATCGCTTTTATCAGGCGGGTATGCTTTTTTGTTGCTCGTCAGTCATCACATAAAAAAAGATCGAAATTTTTAACTCCAGAACTCAAAGTATCTCCATAACTTGGCTTTCGGAATTCTATTCCATTTTGAATGCAAAATATGACGATTATTAAAGACCTTTCTAAATACATGAACAAATTATCAGCAAAGACGTTATAGTTGTACTTATGCGAATAAAATATCCAGGTGCAATGCTCAAAAGTAGTTAGTCCGCCTCCTAAAACCAAAAAGTAAGCAAACAAAACCGCACGGGATGCCGTAAAAACTGCTCCCCTGTCAACAGTTTGCTCTGAAAAAATATTTGGTAGTCTGCAAGGGTAGACTTCGATAGTAGGTACCAAAATTGGAATAACCATGTGTGTGTGTGTGTGTGGTATGTGGGAAAAACCTATTTTAATCAGCTGAAATAAAATAATCAATATAACTAACCATTACCCGAAATATTGTATTGTGTAAATTTTTTGGTACTGATTTATTAGGCATCCATTTAGTAGGTTAACGATGACTCTAGTTATTAGATCGTGTTCTGTTGCTGCGATTTTCATACTATTCAAACCGTTAATTTTATCCCAATATTTAGAGGTAGATCATCATTAGTCGTTTACTTATCCTCCGACAGATACCCGAAATCTACTGCCAAGACAGCAGATGCAGCGTCTCAAATTGCAGCATCAAGACGGATTACGTTACAGCTATCCGCTAAATTCGATGTCACGGGTTTTGAGTGTTTAGGAACTTTGATGTTCCCTATTTTATGTATCACCGACGACGATGATGAACATCAAAGTATTACGTCGTTAGATGACTCTATGTCCGAATTAGAAAACGAAGGTGTTAGATGAAAGGAGATTTTTATATGAAGATAAAACTACATATCTGTACAGCTATAAGTCGCTATTATATTTTCTTGGCTGGTAAAATATAGCGTGGTTATTAGTTTTGAAAGTCGTGGTCCTTGTGATGTTAGACTTGATAAAATAATTAAAGTAAGACTAGGTTAAGTTGCCAATTGACCATGGCATGATAGAATTCTTTTTAACACTAACATTCAAAAAGCATTTTTTATCATTATTATCAGTTGAATTATCGGTTCACTGTCGAAACTTATAAAATCGTTTGTCATAATTTTGTTCCAAATAAAAATGTTACTTATAATCATCATTTCACATAATGTGATTTATTATACTTTCACTACATCTAATTTTCTTTATTATAAATCAAAATTAATAATAATCCAAATTTATAAAAATGAAACTCATAAGGCGTATATAACATAACATTACAAATTTATAATGTTCTTTTACCATAACTAACTTTAAGCATAAAACAAAATATCAATAATACTGTAAATTAATGTGACTGGAACTGTTGATTGTTATATATATCCTAATCAGTTATAAAAACGTAGTACGGCAAGCCAATTTGCTCTTCAATCTATGCAGGCACTTCATCCAGTCAAAACAAACAAAATTAACGTGTGGACTGTGGGTAATTGTAAAATAACTTATATTTTCTCATGTTATGTTGATTTTGGTGTTGTTGGTGAACTTTGTGCATTATTTTAATAAATAACTTGAAATGTCTAATAAAAACACGTGTAAAATATTTAAATCAAATAAAGGTAACCTGAAACTTAATATAGATGGTGTTTGTAAATTTTTAATATAAGCATAAGTGACTTCTGGCACTTCGCCGGCCGCTGCCGCGGCACGCTCGCTACGCTTCGCTTCGCTCGCTCGGCTCGTGCGTCGTGTGGTCACAGTTAACCTAACGCTCCTCCTCGCTTCGCTCGTCGTCGCACCTATTTATGACTTTGCCTTAGACTGGTATCTTAGTATCTTTAGGGTATACATGCATATGTATATAATGATTTAACTACCTCAAAATTATTATTATGTTAACTAAAAAATATGAAAAAGTCATTATGAACAATATAATTATGAATGCTGATTATTATGAAATTATAAGTAATGAAATTTATAATAAAAAAAAGTATGATAAAAAAATTCTTAACATTAAGATTATAACATAAAATTTTATAAATTTAAACATTATTTGGATAAATTGTATAAGAAAAGATCAATATAAAAAGTAACTATTATGAACAAAGTTATTTATAAATAACCACCATTATAAATTTCATCATTATTAAAAATGAGGTATGTGAAATGAAATTATGAATAATGAAATTATTAGTACAGACGGTATCCCGAATTATCACACTCCACTTTTTTGTCAACAACGTGTAACCCAGAAAACTCCAAACAAATCTTTATGCAAATCTCTGTGATCTCATTTCTTTTCTTATCTGTTATTAGCTCACATTACAAAATGTCAGTTCGACGTATGCCGAGAAATGTGGCCTAATTTATGACCGTTTAGAAAACGGAAGCCCATGGCATTTCGACATCTTCAACAGTTCAACCAAGGTTCAACCAGATGTTTGGTTTCGCTTTTATTCCATTTCCGTAATCACTAATAAACAGTGATAAAAGTAAAAGAAAAACTTATATTGCACGTAGTAATATTTAGTAATAACATTTGGTTCGTCTAATTTGAGTTTCTTATTCGTAGACTGAAATATTGATGCATTAAATTATAAAAAAACTACATCAACTCCGCCTATTGATATTAAGTTGAAAGATGCTGCTGTTTTAAAGATATCATATATTTTAGACAAGAAATCTACACGCTTCGTCTCCTTTATCCTGAATTTAAATGAAGAAGACAGAGTGTAGATTTCTAATCAGAACCTTTTCAATAGATTGGGAATCGTCAGGCAGACCAACTGAGTCGACATTATATTCGGGAGATATTTCACGTTATTATTTTAATCAAAATAATGAAAAGGAAGGTATAAGCTGTTTTCGAGAGTCATTATGAATCGTCTCGCACGCAGGTTTGATGAATTCCAGCCTCCTGAACAAGCCGGTTTCCGAAAAGGCTTTAGCACCATAGACCACATCCATACGCTGCGCCAGATTATACAGAAGACCGAAGAGTATAATCGGCCGTTATGCCTAGCGTTTGTAGACTATGAGAAAGCCTTCGATTCAATCGAGACTTGGACGGTGCTGCAGTCCTTGCAGCGTTGCCAAATTGACTATAGGTATATCGAAGTTTTGAAGTGTTTGTACAGTAAGGCCACTATGTCAGTCTGACTACAGGACCAGAGTACGGAACAAATTCCATTGCAAAGAGGCGTGAGACAGGGAGTTACTCGGGACGTTATTTCTCCGAAACTGTTCACAAACGCATTGGAGGATGTTTTCAAGCTCTTGGAGTGGAAAAGATCTGGCATCAACATAAATGGCGAGTACATCACTAACCTTCGTTTTGCCGATGATATAGTCATAATGGCGGAATCGCTCGAGGACCTTAGCACCATGCTCAACGACCTCAGTAGAGTCTCCCAGCAGGTTGGTCTTAAGATGAATATGGACAAGACAAAGATCATGTCTAATGCTCATGTTCCACCTATACCGGTAATTGTTGGAAACGATACTCTCGAAGTTGTCGACAAGTATGTCTACCTAGGACAGATTGTCCAATTAGGTAGGTCCAACTTCGGACAAAGAGGTGGCGCGAAGAATCCAACTCGGCTGGGCAGCGTTCGGGAAGCTTCGTCCTATCTTTTCGTCCAAAATACCGCAGAGCCTGAAAACGAAACAATCAGTGTGTGTTGCCAGTGATGACTTATGGAACTGAGACATGGTCTCTTACTGTTGGCCTCATTAGTAAGCTCAAAGTCGCGCAGCGAGCTATGCTCGGTGTTTCCCTGCGAGATAAGCTCCGGAACGAGGAGATCCGCAGGAGAACTAAAGTGACCGATATAGCTCTTAGAGTTAGTAAGTTGAAGTGGCAATGGGCAGGCCACATCGCTCGTAGAACTGACAACCGATGGGGAAGAAAGGTTCTCGAGTGGCGACCACGAACCGGAAGACGCAGCGTAGGCCGGCCCCCCACTCGGTGGACCGACGACCTGGTGAAAGCCGCGGGGAGCCGCTGGATGCAGGAGGCGAGCAGCCGCTCAAGGTGGCGTGCTCTGGGGGAGGCCTATGTTCAGCAGTGGACGTCTTCAGGCTGTTAATGATGATGATGATGATTGAAAAGGACAGTGAGTAATTTTGCGCAACCTTGCGCGTTGCACATGAAACTTTCCGTCTTTCCGGTTTCCATGATTCAAACTACAATTATTTTTTTATTGTTGATAATTTTATATCACTTTGTGTTTTATCCACTTCCTTTGGTTTTCCTGTTTTTCCCTTCCTTTGATTATTTATACCATGTAGGTAATTATAATGTTTTAATCACAGTGATAGGCAATTGCCATATCAAGTAATGTGGTATTGGCCTCAATGGACCGCGCGCCGCTCCACCCAACATTCATGCTGACTTCGATAGTGTTATCCTACTTATAACGCAGGAAGATTCTGGAAAGGTTGACTCATGTTAATATGATGTATTGACTATTAAATGGCAGGTTGGCATGTCACATTTTGCACTATTCTTTATTCTGTGAACTTAAGCGTTATTTGCATCTCAATTGGTTTAATGAACTTTATTGTCTGGCATTACAGATCGCAAAACCGACGCATCTTAATCAATATGCCTTGTTCGTGTAAATGTTTACACCTCGTTCCATTCACCAGATACCTGAATGCGTCAGTTGTGGTGTCTGCGTTGGCCAATATCCAGGTTAGGTTCTGCGAAAATGCGTTCCTTACAGTTAATGGTACTATTCTGCTCTGCCATTGTTATTCTTATTTTATTAACTTTAAGGGGTTTTATTGGCTGCGATGCATTGATCATTTTTCTGTCTTCGTTGTGATTTACGGGTCCTGACCTGAACCGTATGTATAGTCCCTTTCAGTTTATGCATATTTTTATGATGCTACAAAACATTTTATGATTTGACTTTCACGTACTAACTTCAATGAGTAGCTGCGGATTTTATGTCGCTTTCTCGGGGTGTTTTAGTAGGCTACGAGAATTACGTGACATGGAAATGGTGTCGATACCTACCGTCGACATCTCAACTCAGAGATTCATGTAAATTGTTTCTTTTCACTACAACTAAGAAACTAAACAACGGAATATGATGATAGTAAAGTATTTTTCCAATACGAGTCATTAATTTGTTTTGCAATTAGTAATAAAAGAACGTCTATAAAGTTATTAACTTTGGTATTTTCGTTAGGAAAGACATTTTGCAAGGCAATAACTTAGTTTTTGTTAAAATTTGGAATGGCTGGCCTATAGTACGTTCTACTCTGTAGACTAGGGCAAAGGGAAGTCGCAATTTGCCACAACACGATAATAGTTCTCGCTTCCTCGCATGCCCGTATTCTTACGATCTACTCGTAGTAAGCATCCATATCAACTTCAGATCATTGAATGGAATTGCCTCTTTAATTGATATATTGCGTGCGTCTTTATTGGCGCTACATGGTGGTTTGTTCTAGTTTTGTATTTTGTTTCGGTATTTACTTTCTATATATATATATATTAAAATGGAATCCAACTGAAAAGATCGCCCGAGTCCCAAATCGATCGAATACAATCATTTTAGAAAGTACCTGAAAACAGAATAGTTGAATTAGTAAAATTACTTTGGATGATGTGGATTGCGTTACGATGATTTCCCATCCCAGCCTTTCGAAGTCTTTCAAGTGCCCGATGGCTATGGTGGCAGTCGACGCCGGAGTATCACATCACATGCTTAAACATGGCGTGCAATTGCACTTTACATTTCCAATAAAGCCGTATTCAATGATGTTGGGTAATCGGTTGCGGTTCACGTAACCGTTAAGTAATCCGTGGAACTGGTTAACTGTGAGTCGGTGCTCGCTGCTCAGGGACTGGGATGTCTCATGAATCTGTAATGCAAGATTTGCGGTTAATCAAGGAACTTGATGTCAATTTATACGGAATGTATAAATTTATCTTTACCTACATAATGCGTGAATTGAACGCAACAAAAATAAATAATAAATGATGATAGGCTTAGGTAGTGATGTAACTAAAATTATCCGGGTGGTTTCTGACGCATCAATTAGGCAATTAATTGACATTGCTTAATGACTTGATTACTCTATTTGACAACCGGAGAGGTCAAATGGGGGAGCCACAGATTTTGTAATTTCACCTCGTTGTTTAATCAACCCATTTTGTACTTTCTGAGCTTATCAAGTCCGCAACATCTTGGTTTCCAAAAGTTTCTACTTATGTGGAGAGTTTATAGCTAATGTGTGCTGTTGATCGTAACAGGTGCTTCGTTGACTTCGTTAGCTTGTTATGTATTGTTATGGAACAATGTCATTAATAGACAATCGTACATTACACCCACTTGTTATGTTATGTTAGTGACGGAATAATCTGGTTCTTACGTTTGTTTATTTTGTTTGGTTTCTCTTGTAAATGATGCGCGTTGTAGCATCTTTGTCAATTTCTACGGGTCTTTACGTTCGTGGTTTTCTTTGTTTCTATGTGCATTGCTCACTATTTATATGTAGATAATAATTGTACGTCTACTGCTGAACATAGGCCTTTCGCGCTATTAAACGTCAATTCAATTAACATTCTCTCTAAAGTGTTCAACCATCGAGTGTTGATTTTCAGTTTTGATTAAGTAATTATCTTCTGGCCATGGTACCGTTTTATTTGTATGTCTTTGGATTCCACTCTCCTCAGTCTACAGTTTCATAGGTTTCTTTGTCATTCATATCTGCTGGTACAATTCATCACATTTACTTTGATCTTCCTCAGATTTCTTTCTATCCGTATATGCAATAATTCTTTTGGTAAAATGCATTTCATACCACACAGGTGCCACTTCGAAACTGCCAGTTTCTAATAATATTAGCAAACTATAAAAACACCGAAAAATTTGGTTTCTCAACTTCTAATTTTAGCTGCGACAGGTTCTAAATACAAAGTTACCATAAAATGTGCCTAAACTAACAGATGTTACGTTTAAAAACCATATGCTATCGCTTGCACCTGTTTTTCAGCAAACATAATTTTCTTGAACTGCTTCTAAGTTTTGAAATGTTTGTAAGCTGGATAGGATATGATTTTATTTATCCAACTTATTCTGTCGACGAGACTTTAGCGGTAAGAGTTTGTTGCCAACTGGCTTTTCCATCTGCCAACTTTTAATAACTAACGGTCGTGGTCTGAGCTGCGTTAATTCTTTAGGTAAATTACTAAAATTGTTCATCAACAATCCTGATTTCAGATTTCAGCGTTGCGCTACGTACACCTGCTGACATAACTATAGCCAAAGCCAGATAAAGTAATAAGCTTAATTAACTTGAAAGTAGTATGGTGTAATGTGTAGTAAAATAAATTATTTAAATAAGAAACTCACTGGAAAGTAAGCGCTAAAGCATAAATAATTATGATTAGTATCATTTAAGTATTTTGCGAAAGCAAGCTCTCTTTCATGCATGTGGTTAGTTTTGAAGGTAACGAGCCATGGTGATTTGCTTGGTACATCTATACTGTAAGATGGACTACATCAAAACACAAGTTATGTACCTGCTACTTTGCTAAAGAATGGTAAAATAAGCTTCTTTTATTAATCATTGATATATGTATTACAGCTGTATTGTTATATGATCCATGGTCTTTTAAAGCTTTTCAAAATTGGTCTTTCCATTTACGGCAATATTCGTCATTTTGGCTTTAGTGTTCCCACCTTTCTTTTAGAAAGAGGAAAATAATAAATGTAAATTATATGATATTTATTATACAAATATAGACCACAACTTCTTATACTATGTTTGTATAATAATGTGGTAGTGTGATATAAAATGCAATTTGCTACAAATCTGAAATGCAACTGTGAAATAATAAAATTATTCATATGAACGATATAAGAGGTCAAGAGCTCTCACGTCTAGTCATATCGAGCGCTGACTCAGTACTTAACCTTTACAATAACATAACGCTGCAACCGTCACTTGATACGGACAGAAATGACCCTTATATCACACAGAATACGATAAACAATCCTCTGTATAAAATGTATCCATTTCTGAACGGGCTATCTTGGCAACGATTAGTTGCACTTGCATGGGTTTGAGTTGTGGAAGCTGAAAGTAGCAAGACTGTGTTTACTTGTACGTGTCTTTTTCGTGCTTGTTTTGTAGGTGACGCTATACTTAGTGAGAATGGATTAGCTACAGCTATTAAAAAATGTCAAATTGAATGTTTATGATAAAATAAATATGAAGTCCACGATCAATTTCGTAGCCGTCTTTTAACAATCTCGTTTCATACGAAACAAACGATTACCTACTTGCTCATTATAGTGTGTTATTCAAACCTCAAACTCCTACACTTAAATCTTTAATCACCTTATTTGGTTTCAGGTAGCAAATTAAAATATCACTATTATATCTACGAAATACCACATTTTTTGCTAGCTAAAAGTCCTCTTGTTCTGTTATGAACAAAATAATTGTAACTTGTTACACTTCAACCAAACCTTATTCTCTCAAGAGAACTGGTTTCTGTCTGTCCAAAATCTCGAACCGGACAATACGTATATTGAAAAGCGAAAAGCATTGTTACAGAAACGATGCACATTCGATTTCACAAGTGCTCCAATGCCCTAGTTCTAGTTACCAAGTACTCTTCTCCTATTGATTGCGTTACTATAATTTTATTCCATAGAATTTTTCCGTCGATCCGTCCGTTACGTTTCTTTTTGCTTGGACATTTTTTATAGCTTATAAATTGCCTTTTTTGCTCTATGAGTAATGTTTGCTCCCGTTTTTATTGTTTGCGCTTTTGTATTACAACTTTTGTATCGTTAGAAGCGTTATTTATATTTCTATGGTCAGAAGTTTTTCTAAACATTATTCAGAATAATCACTTCTTAGAATATATTTGTCAAGTACCTTCCTGTTGCAAAACAAACTATAATTTAAATTGTGTTTAGAAAAGGTAAGTGATGCTGATGATCAATTATGAGAACTGACTTAAACAAAGAATAAAAACATTTGATCGCATTTAGTATCTTAGGTGAAAATAACCTGTATCAAAAAAATCCATGAGTGTCAATGACCTAGCGACAGTAATATCTACGTATCGCAACAGTACCGTAATCATTTACGGAAGTAGTAGTGATTTTGATGCCGTGCTGTGACTGACCATTGGTATTTGGTATAATATACATAATACTACAGAAGTTAAAACTATTTCCACGGGAAATAATGTCTTTAGAAAGCAAAAGTACAAGTTTCGCAAGCTTTGTACTCGTTCCTTTCGACACAGTACCAGCGTTGATTGTAGACGCCCACACACATCCTGGCACAGATGCGATCTCCATTCATATATTAGCCAGCTGATTCATATTGTTGAAGAAATTTAAGGATGTAGGTAATTCTGATAGAACACTAGATGGTGGAACTAGGTAGAAAGTGACATATTTAAAAAGGGGTTAAGCCGACTTCAAATTTCCTTAATTCTATGTTGAAAGTACTAGGATGACATATTTTTTCCAGTTATTTAGATTTTATAATTGAGGAGTTCCATTGCAACTTACGAATTATTAAATCGTAAATAACTAGCAGGATATTTATTTACATGTATGCATTTCCTGTAAATTTATACATGACTACTAAGTCTGCTTATTCAGAGAAGGATGATAATGGCAAATACCTAAAATACCTATATTTATGTATGCACCTAGTATAACATCATCGATTAACTTGAATCATCTTCCTTTCAGTTTTAGTAATGGTTAGTCAGTTTTTTGTTATCAAGTTTCAATGCCCGCAAATATGTGATGTTTTCTAAACTCTCTTACACCGATTTATACTGTGCTCCGGAACTTTGGCTATAATATAGATAAAACATACTATATTCGAGTGTTATTACCATTTTCATTTCGATACTTATTCATGAACCGTAATATCATACTAATAAATATGTTTACGCAAGTTTACAAAGTACACATTTTATCTAGCAGTGTTTACATAAGTATCATAATAACAAGACACATCACATTCGCCACTAGATCGCAAGAATACACGTAAGATAAATCGCGGGAAACCATGAGTCACTTCATTCATAAACTTATTCATCGTAATTTGAATTTTAGCGCCACTTGTTTGGTTATCGCGTGTGATGACCAAATGTTTGTTTTTGATAGTCATCTCATTTCTTTTATTGTGTGTGTTCCTGTCTTAGAGTAAAGCATAGAGGGAACTTGATTATCTGTCAAGCGTACCACTTTTTTTAACACTTTTTATATGATGTGGACACTGATGTGAATGAGTCTGACAGATTTGAAAAAAAAAAAGTTGACTCGACTTGAAAAAATGGTACGGTGACTTTTCGCAAGCGTAGCTAATTACGATATGTTTGTTTTTTCCTTCGCCACTGACGTAGCGATACGTGTGAGCAGAACAAATATAATATCGTTTTGATGATCTCTCTATACTTTTAGTCTATCCTCTAAGGTTCCTGCCGTTCAACTACAGCAAAGTATTCAAAGAGACACTCTACAGCTACATTATAACATTTCGGAAAGTCTGTACGTGCTTTCGAAAATCTCTTTATTATATTATTATTATATTCATACATGTTATTATTTATTTTATTAGGTATAAAGTAAAAAAAAAAAGTAAAAAAAGGGGGTTAAAGTATGTCGTACTTTTATATTGTTCATGATCAGGCTTAATCCTTTATTATCAATATTATCATGGTCCTATGCGGTTAGACTTCCAATGTTTTTATTATTCTTCCTTATCTATTATTTTGTCTGCGTAGCATATTTTACCTCAGCGTCCATGTCTTCCCTTTGATTTAGCAGCGGGATCAAAGCTCAAAACACGTGAAGTAGACAATATGTGTAGTGTGAAATACGTTTCTAATGATTTGCTACATTGGGGCTAACCATTTGCCCATATTAGAAGGAAGGAAGGAAAATAAATTGGTTAATATCATAGCTTATTAAAGTTTTCCCTCAACATCCTGTTCTTCAACTCAGCGATTTAAAGACGCCGCGTATCGTGTGAATATCTCTTCTTGGACATGTTAATTAGTGGTATCCGCAACGGATGTTAGCTGCGTAACATATTCTACAGAGAAGTCAGAGAATGCAGTCAATGTCAGCACTTTCAATAAGTTAAAGGTCTTTCTTACGCTTATTTTTATGCAATAGAGTTGTTTACTTGTTTTGTTTCTAAAGAGCTCTTAAACTATAAAAACTAACTAATCAGTCACGTAGGTCCTTGTCATTAGAGTTTATGAAATGAGATATACATCTTTATCATTTCATAAACTCTAATGACAAGGACTTAGTGCGTGTTCCCCACTGCGCTGAAATGTTAATTCTGTTTCTGCTTAAAGTCGGCTTATGATAATGATGTCTATGGAATTCGTTTAATCGATTATTCATGCCTAAACAAGAAGTATATATGTATCCTTCACGCAACACCATATTTATATTATAATCATTCCATTAATAAATTAAGGCTATCGAAAACATCACAAGCACACTATTCAATATTGAAAAAGGGTTTGCTGTGATTTCCTTTAAACATGGAACAAGAAGAAGCTTTAAATTACTGTTAGGTAGAGTTAGATAGAGTTAGAGACCTACATGCAGAATTCATTTTCATTTATTTGGAATCAAATCAGGTACACCTGAAAGCCTGAGGCCGTGAGATTTTACAACCGGGTCACAGCTATTGTGTTTACCGTTGAAAGAAAAACGTTGTCAGGGTGAAAGACCATGAAGAGAATTTATTTGTTTTACAAATCAATTGACGTGACCGAGACATTCAACCCATCGAGGCTTTGGTGTATTGACGTGACGGTTATTTTTGTGGTATTTAACTCTTACTTAATTCAAGGTCACAGCAATTATCGTGTCTGTAGACATCTTTAGCGCAGGTAGTATGTTTTCTTCTCATATGAATTCACGTTAATTAAATTTTACTACGTCTACTATATTTTTTTAGTTTGTCACCGTTTGACACACGAGGCAAAGAAATCGTGCCACGAGTCCTCGAGTCTAATTTGCATATCGAATCCATTACGGTTATGTCGTGTTCCGCAGATGCAGACGCATGCGCATGACTGTCGCTTGTGGATGCGTGATCGGCGGAACTAGCAATTCTGGCAGGTGCGTTATGGCAAACGGAGTTGTGAACATTGGATTCAGTCTTCATTTGATTTCAGACAACTGGACAATAGTCTATTAGAATAATAGAGTCATGATCGAACAATAACGATCTTATTAGACTTTATATTAACATCAATAGTTTTTTAACTTCAATGTTTACTTGGGACTACTAATATAAGCTTGTGAGTAGTATTTACTACAATATTTTTAAAATTGTCACTGTTTGCTGGCGAGGGATTAGACAGGAGTTGAATAATCAACCTGAGTTAGCCAGCAGCTAGACAAAATAAGTGTTAGTGCAACGGCCACACACATCCAAGTGGGTCAGTGGATGATCCGTCCAACGTATTATGCTATAATCCTAATTTAGGAGGTATGTCTCGTTGTCTACTACTCTACTGTTACTATTCTTAGTCTCGCACAAAGTCGCCTGCAGAATGCAGATATTGTAATTTATTTCGCAGTCTTTTTCTTTACCTAAATAATGCCAACTGCTCAACACCCTAGACTAGACATCCATTCGCCCCGGCATTGAACTACTTGCGTTCCTTTGTCATGGAAAACTGTGAGCTTAGACGTGTTTTGATATACGTAACCAATTTTCATGTTTGCGCTTAACTTACGGAGCAGACGTGATAGGAATATTAAGTATTGTATTCTGTGGTAGTGGCTTCATTTTGAAATGATAACGGTCTTATTTGTAGGAAATACTTGCAGTTCTGGTTTTGGAATTTTGTCTCTAAGAGCATTGGAATAAAGTTCAAAAGTTCGAGAACTGGTGTTCGTGCTAAGTGCATGACCGTTCCATATTCTTAGCATTAAAGCTTTATGTGCTGTAATAATTATTGAGAGTATTTTTCGCAATATCAGAGAAAGTGACTGGCCAGTACTGGATGACCTTGGAACACTTGTAATCCGGCCCTTGTTTTTCTTTTTAATGTAATGAGTGAATGCATCGCCTCTTGTTAAATAATAAGTATCATTGCAATGGAGTACACCTAAAAAGATTACAAAAAATTGTTTAACGAATGATTAGGTCAGGGCTGAAATCTACGAATGTAGTAACAAACGAATGTAGTGTCAAAATAAAAAAAGTCAAGGATCTCTAAATCTCTACACTATAGCAGTAAATTTACCATGAAAGAGGGTTAATTAAACAGCAGACCCCAAAATCAAGAGCACATTGTGGCATCGTATCGTCTTTCTTTCCCTAAGATCCATCCGAAAACCTTATTAGGAGCAACAAAGCAGTTTGATCCAGACATACATTTCTCACAATGAGAGGAAGTTCACAGACAGTGCGTCATCGCGTTCGAAAGAAGCAACACAACACACATTTGATATTTTATTTCTTACCTCGTTTGGGGCGGGATGGGTTATTAAAAAAGGTAACGCGTCCGTTCTCCGTGTTTGCGTTGAATTTTGAACAAAATCCGATTACCTGCGGTACGCTGGAGCCTAGCCCCAGACCCCAGTGCACTAGATTTAGTTAACGGTTCTGTTCAAGTGTTTAGCTAGTGTTATTGCTTCTAGACAATGCTAAATAAATATTATAATTGTTAACAAGTTGGGTTTTATACATGCATATTATTATTATGCCCAGTCTTATTTCTTTGTATATTTTGTTGTTAATTTTGTGCTCTTTTTATGAGTAAATGCGTTATCGCAGTAGTAGTTGTTACGTGTTAGGCTTTCGGTGATTCGAACGTTAGTTTAGCAGATAGCTTTCAGCAAATGATTACTACTCATGAAATATTACTTGTACTTCTTCGAATCCATGGTGTACAACTAACTGTACCTACATTAATAAACTCAAAAGACACGTCAGTGACCTCTAACATCATGAAAAATATATTGCATTCATTACCTCCTTAAGCCTTACTACATTAGGTTTAAACTTGCATATCAGGCTACTAACGCACCATTGAAAAGTTCAGGTTGGCTGGTTGTCAAAAGTCCAGGACAATGGGCGTTTCGCGGCTCCACTGCATACGAGGGGCATGGGGTCATGGATCGGTGCATCTAATTATTATGTTAAGTAACCGTGGCGTAATCTATAGCAGCTATGGCTGTACCCTGTGAAACCCCATCTCGGTGCGACGGCCAACGACCGGAGAAATCTTGTTTTATTTTGGGTACTATGCTCATAATTTGTTCTAAATTAAAACGGTACATTATTTTTCGTGATTTCCGCTTAATCCATGAAATCAAAGTTATGTTGAGTCACTCGAAGGCCTTTGCGGTAACGGATCTACACGTGGTTAAACTTCTAAAAAGTTTATCTAGTTTATTTACATCCAGTTGTCATCGACAAAATTTTATTCTATTTGATCCAAATTCATTCATCTCCAAGAGTGCACACTTTGATTCATGTTAGCTTTTAAGCTTCGTTCAAAAGCTTCACATAGATCAGCTTTTTAATATAATGTTTTGCGTTCTCTGATCCGTTTTCATATGTAAATGAAGGAATTGAATGTACGTTGCCATTAATTCCGATTTTCCCATTGTTCCATTGTTTATTATGTAAATAATATAATTATGTTTGCGGCAATGATTCATAGTTAGATCTGTATCAAGATTTTACGGCTGGCACGGACATAATGGTCAATTTAGCGTTGTTGGCTAAATTTGGTTAAGTAAGTGTGAGATAGATAGTTGCGTTGCAGCAAATGCATCAACCTTCCTTATTATAGTGCTTAGTTCTTACATAAGTTTAATGTTGCATATAATTTTGAAGCGTATACAATCTCCAATTCTCCAGGTGGTTTTCTGGAGTTTTTAGTACTCCATTATTTTGGTTTATTAACCTTGAGTGAATAAAGCAGAAGATTTATTACTTACCTCGAAATGTAAATGCTAAGATAAACAGGATGATGTCTTCTAATTTCGTTTTATCCATATATCAAGTGTTATCATGAAAGCTTATCGTCGACTTGCAAGATTTGGAGTAACTTTTAAATGTTTAACTTTGAGCTTATCTTGAAGATTTTTAGGCTTAAAATTTTGTATTCCCGGACCCCTGTACTATCAGAATGTGTGACAGAGTATAGTTTTGTACACAATACGTACTAAAATTGTTATTTGTCGAAAAATGAACCTATTATGATCGTTTTTATTTATTTACATACCAACGCACATTGTTTTATCCAAGACATCTTGGTCAATACATACACCCACTGTATGAAATTATCAGTAAACCATCATTTGACCGCAATCTCACCTGATGAAAAGTGATGACGGGGTCTACGATGGTACATGCTTGCTTAGAAGATTCACTAGATTACTTATCAAGAAACAAATACGCTTGTAAAGTGTTCCATTCCTTCGCTACTATGATTATAAATGTCGAGTCAAACCGCTTTGTGCATAATTATGGAATATCAACTATAAATGGATGCAGTTACTATATAATACTAATTACAGCAGTCTTGCATTGTTGAATATTGATCTCACTGAAACACAATTCAGTTCAAACGCTGACCGCAATCACTAATCATACAGTAGATTCCATTATTCATACAATTTCGATTCATTAATTTAACTGTGCTTCCATAAATAACTATTAAAGTGGGCCATGCTAAAACAGCACGACGCGTGTGGCATGCCTTCACACCCTGGCCGAATAGCTGAGGAATATTTCGACCATTGTTAGTCGCAATTTACAATTCAATAAAGGTTTCATGTTAAACCTGATTACGTCACAATATTATCATCATCAACAGCCTGATGTCGTCCACTGCTGAACATAGGCCTCCCGCAGAGCGCGCCACCTTGAGCGGCTGCTCGCCTCCTGCATCCATCGGCTCCCCGCGGCTTTCACCAGCTTGTTGGTCCACCGAGTGGGGGGCCGGTCTACACTGCCTCTTCCGGTTCGTGGTCGCCACTCGAGAACCCTTCCTCCCCATCGGTTATCAGTTCTACGAGCGATGTGGCCTGCCCATTGCCATTTCAACTTGCTAATTCTAAGAACTATATCGGTCACTTTAGTTCTCCTGCGGATCTCCTCATTACATGATTACGTCACAATATCGGGGGACTTTATTTCAATTCTTTCATTATCAAATCATCATTAGTATCTATATTAGTCTGTTGCTGGACATGGAGCCTCTCCCAAGGTCCGACACTCCCAAACTTCGGTCTTCTCAAGTTCTCATTCATCCACTGCCGGCCATTTGGGGCAAGTCGTCAATGACCAGCCCTGTGCCACTTCATTTTGCTAATTCTATGAACAATGTCGGTTACTTTGATGTTCTGTTGGATCACCTCCTTTCTGATTTAATCATTCAGTGAACCTTTGAGTTAGCTCTAACATGAATTGAATTAGTAGGTAGGTGGTACCACGTCTGCGTCTCCACCACAGGACCACAACATCTCTTCCCGTGAGTACCGTAAGAGCCGGCTAAGGGAATATCCAGGGAATGGGCAGCAGCATTCTCCTCGGTACATTAAAATCTTCTGCGATCACGAAGCCGCCTGCCAAGCGTGGTGATTATGGCAAATCGCCCCTATGATAAGCGTCCAAAGTGGCGTTTTATGAGGGAGGCCTGTGTTCAGCAGTGGACGTCTTCCGGCTGATGATGTGTTTGTGACACCTGGTCTCCGTATGTCATAAATTATATAACAGACAGGACGTTCTGATAGTTTACTTGAACCATATTATTTGTTAGTTTTTTATGTATTAAGATGTTCCCCGAGGACGTAACATATTGTTATCGCTATAAACAGACGTGCGAAGCCGCAGGCAACAGCTAGTACTATTATTCGTAAAATTGGATTAGTTTTGTTCGTTTTATCTCAAATTACTCTATGCCCACTAGTAACTTGATCCTACAATGTAAAGCCATTGTAAAATTCCACTGACATACGATAAACAATACTATAGTGTATACTGTATGATAACCATTATTCTCTAACAATGCTCTTTTATACTCAACTCACAAATGCGCTAAAATTAAAAAAAAAATAACGTACTTTATAACGTCATCATGTAAACGTCGTCATCGTCGTCGTCGTCGTCGTCGTTGTTGTTGTCGTTGTTTTCTGAGATATAGATAATTTGTCTCAAATACACCTTTTTGCAAATTCTGAAATTATTTTTATTAACAAAGAGCGTGTTTTAAGTTCGAGTAAAAAACGGTTAAGATATTAAAACTAAACATGTAGGCATACTGTTTAAGATGTACAACATATTAGACGTTTTAAAAAACTGTTACTTAGGCGTTATTGGTTATAGAAACTCTACTGTACTAACTACTAACTGTACTCGTGCATGGAGTACTGCTGCCACCTGTGGGATGGATCTGCTAAATACCAGCTGGAAGCCTTAGATTCTATTGAAAAACGCGCCAAGAAGCTCATAGGCAATGAAGTGTTTGAGACTCGGCTACAGAGCCTCGACCATAGACGCAAAGTTGCCAGTTTATCAGTCTTTTATCGAGTGCATTTTGGAGAGTGCGCACTGGAGTTGCATAACCTGATTCCGCCATCACCTTTCCACCATCGGACAAGCAGATGTACGAAAAAACGCCATCGTTACATGGTTAACATCCCGCATGTGCGAACAAAGCGATTTGCTTCCACATTTATCATGCGAACAGCCAAAGAGTGGAACGCTTTGCCGGCGTCTGTATTTCCCGAGAACTACAATCTTGGAGTCTTCAAATCGAGAGTGAGCAGGTATCTTCTAGGCAAGCGCGTTACATCCTAGACCGCATCGACACTTAACATCAGGTGAGATAGTGGTCAAGCGCAAGCCTATCGAACAATAAAAAAAAAAAAAAAAAGCCATGGCCAAATTAAAGTAGGTAAATATTTATTACAGAGTACACAGTTACTGTAGCAGATAAATGAGATTCCACATTGTTCCGACTATAATTTGCACTAGAATGTCTAGATGTAAATAATAAATAAATATCAATTCGTTTAGTCCCCTTAGTTCCCAATGCTACTCGTTGTAGCCGATACCAGCATTTATTTAAATGAAACAGTATAGCAGTGTCTATCTCGATTAGACTCTTTTCTTTAATTAAAATAATCATAAAAATTTTAATTTCCACATGTTAGTTAGATAAGCAAATAATTATTTTTTTTTAAATGTGTTAAATCATCACGCTCTGTTTGTTATTTATAAAGGGTATTTTAATTAACTAGGTTATCAGCTCGCAAGGGATTCGGGCAAAGCTAAATGTCAAGTAGAGCAGTTTTGTCATGTCAAAATGAATACCAACAATCCTTAACGTAGCTTAACGCTTCTTCTTTTTTTATTCTTGACTAACCAAAAGATCAACATTATCAACGCAACTTCTATGACTCACTAGGTGATGAGTACTACCATAGACATAAATATATTACTGAGATAGATCTATGAGTACTAGGTATTCCATATTCGTGTGACTGATATATCAATATTTATGATTTTTATAGCAGTATATCGCCTGCTTAGCGTAATATACAGAATCTAAAAAAAATCCTTTATAATTTAATCTGATATATCAATATATATAAAAATATGACCATTATCAATTTCCTACTGTCCGTGCCACTGGCATAGCTATAGTAGGTGTGGTATGACAAACTTTCATAGTCCAACATCATCGTCAATTCATTGATAACGATATAACATACAAAAATAGATGTCTGTACATATAGTAAAACTCCCGTAAATACTACACACGGCGCGGCGTTGGTTGTTTCAACAGTTTTCGATGTTCAACTTTATGGTGCATATTCTCGCCATATGGCACTATGTATCTATTGTTTAATATTCGGTAGAGTCGTAAAAATAGCGCACGGTCGTTGATCTGAGTCTTACTTATAGTCTACTAGTAGCTGGTTAGGTAGTAGGCTAGATTAGAGTTAGGGCTAGTGCGGGGCCACTGCCCGGGAGCTAAATTGCCATTTGCTTCTCTATTACCACTGGCCAGTTTAGAGGGGGCAATATTTTACTCGAGGGTAATTTTACCACTATAGTTAATCTTAGCAGTGGCCTAATTGGCATTAATGTATTTGGACTAAATTAGTATGAGCCTTAATTAAGCATAACGGGGGCTCAGCTCCATCCGAATTTTTAGAAAATGTGACGTCAGCAGAGCTGACGTCACGGTTTCCATCACTTGGTTCACTCATCACAAATGAAAAGGCTTTTAAACACTAAGAAATGTATTTCCACTAAAATCGGAACACTTCTCAATTTATTTCGTTAACTTCAACAACAATAGGTTATTCTAACAGTAATTATAATTCAGTACTCACAAAATCCCGGCAACGTCCTCACCAACCGACACGCAACACCAGAATGAATTTTTAAATCATAACACACCGTCGCACGAGCACTTTCAATATTCCACCACCCCAACATGGCGGCGGCGCTGGCGCGTCATTTCAAAGTACTCGCAACAACGTCACAAAATAAATTGTAATAATAAAACGGTTGCCTACTCGAGACAAGTAGTAATGATAATTCTTAATTAAATCTTGCTATTATTTTACATCAACGGAACATTTTAAATTCTCTTACAATAAAATAATGCTAACTAAATCATCTGTTTCCGCCAACATACGGAAGTGTGATTTATTTAGCGATTATTATGAAAACTCAACTCTAAATTCAGATAAGAACTTGATTGGCTAATATTAATTGAAATATGAATTTACAATTACTTCTAATTACAAATCAAACTGTTTTTTAATTTAAGAATAATAATTTACCTGGCTCGAAATGAACAATGACCAGTTAAAATCCTTTTATCTGTTTAAAATTAAAACTGACTGTAAAATGAAATCTATTAATCAATTAATCATTCGTGAATAATAAAATCACTACCAAACTATAGCTAATAATAATTATCTTAATTTAAGTTTCATGACTTATTGAGTGTAAAACGCTCTCGCGTCGACACGGCCATTCTGCGAGGCGGTGCGCGCTCTGCACCAGCCGCGGTAATTCTGAAATACGAAAGTTTGTTTTGAGCTAGGTATCCATTCACAGGTATACGCTAGCTGATAACTTGGTTTTATGAAATTATTACCACATAACCTCAATATCTTAATATTCTTTGTTTTTTGTTTTTACCATTGGTTATTCCACAACTACACCTACGATGGTAAAACCAAGTTTGCAGCTAACTGTTTGTACCATAACAGTATTCTGTAACAATAATAAATTATCACATGTAATATTAGTTTTTGGGGTTAACATTTACCCTCAATATAAGGTCAATGTGCTGTACATAGGAACGTGAGTGATGATGATATTGTTGTGTCTAGTGCCAATGCTCCACGCATTCAGGCATTAGTTTTTATTAGGTCAATGCAAGTGCTCCACGCATCATTGCATGATTTTATTTTTCTCGTAGACAGGGATGATGCTGTGGTGCTAAGCGGTCTCGTATGCCGTGGTCCACAGGGGCTCTAAAGGATTTGGGTCTAGGTCGATGCTGCGGCCTGGGCCTTATTTTTATGACCGTGGTCCGCAGAGGCTCTAAGAAGAAAAGGAAGAAAGACTAGATTGTTTCATGTTTTGTTGATATTAATAGTTCATAGGAAATTGATGCTGTGGTGCTGAGCGGTCTTGTACGCCGTGGTCCACAGGGGCTCTAAAGGAAATGGGAAGGTCGATGCTGCGGCCTAGGCCTTATTGTTATGACCGTGGTCCGCAGAGGCTCTAAAAATAAAAGTAAAGGAAATCGAATAGTTGTGTTTCATTGTCGATAGTAATAGCTCACAGGGAATTGATGCTGTGGTGCTGAGCGGTCTTTTACGCCGTGGTCCACAGGGGCTCTAAAGGAAATGGGAAGGATGATGCTGCGGCCTAGGCCTTATTTTTATGACCGTGGTCCGCAGAGGCTCTGAAAATGACACAACTGGAAAGGAAACGGGAGATATAAATGGACTGTACAGTCTTAGCAAAGTCAATAATGACGTCGTGTGATTCACACCACATTAAATATTATTGTTAGTTAACACAGCCATAAGTTTTAAAGTAGTCATGACATAAATTATACTGGAGTGAACTCACCAGTTTAGTTGGGCATCAATCGCCTGGGCAGCTTCAGATGTGGACGGCAGTGACTCAGGTGTTTGCTGAGGTCGTTGTGATGCTGTGCCGCTCTGTAGGTCTTCGTCATAGATGCCCGTCGACATGGCCGCCTGGTCACCTGGTTGCGGCGCTCGGCGTAACTGATCGTGAGCGACCTTGCGTGGTCGCCCTCTGCCCGTCACTCGCTTTACCATGTAGCGGTCATTGTCCAGGACTCTGTAGATCTCATAGGGTTCGCTGTACTTGAGGTCAAGAGAAGTTTGGTTACGCGGGTTATTCTTTATAAGGACGTAATCTCCTCTTTGAAAAGGACGCAATGCTGCTTTGTTCTTATCAAATCGCTGTTTCTCATACTGAGCAGCAGCAGTCATTTTTTGGTGCACATGTTGCTCTAGCGCATCGAAGTCCACGGATTCATCCTCTATATTCACTAGCCGCAGGAGCTCCGGCGGAACGCAGTGTTGTCGATGTGTCAATAGAGAGAGTGGAGCAATACCAGTCACTCTATGGGCAGTGCAGTTGAAAGCCAATTGCAATGCTCCCAGTGCAGTTTGCCAGTTTTCAGTGTCATAATTCTTTATCATGGTGAGGGCATTTTTCAATGTGCCCATTACCCTCTCTACCTGTCCATTCGCTCGGCTTACTCCTGGGGCAATCGCATGAACATTGATGCCAAACCGGTCGCAATAGGCTTTAAATTCACCAAGGAACTCCCTGCCTCCGTCAACTATGACCTGTATCGGAGTTCCAAACAAGTGCACTGTTCGTTTTAGTGCCGCGAGACTGCTGCTCTGGCTTTTGTCAGTAGAGTACTCCAATAGTATGTACTTCGTGTACGCATCAATAGTGACCATAACATACTCGTCACGTCCCTCAGAGTCCTTGGTACCTAGCTTGCCTGTAATATCCATATGGATTACCTGGAACGCTGCAGTGGGTTTTTGAATCGGGTGAAGTTGGGCTTGAACTGCTCCTGATGGGCCTTTCGAGGTTCTGCATATGACACAGTTATCTACAAAACTTCTGACAATTGTGTTCATTTTGTCAAACCAATACGATTCTCTTAGCTTTTGCAGAGTTTTCTCCCATCCTGGGAGTTGTAGTGAGGCATGAAAGGAGTTAATCAAACTCCACTGGAAAGACTTAGGTACTACTGTTACCTTATGTGTACCGAGTACGGCATCCGTAATGTTTTTCTTGAGGACACCGTCTTCTAGTACATAACCAGGTGCTGGATTATCGGTGGACATGCTGTCTATCAGTGGACGTAGAGCTGCATCGCGCCTTTGCTCTATTTGCAACCAGTCATTGTCTCTCGTCATGACGTTAACGGCAGACTCCGTAGAGGGATTTCTACTGAAAAAATCCGCGTGTTGCAGTCTTTCGCCTTTTCTGTACTCTACCTCGAAATCGTAGTTTTGTAAGAAGGCCCACCAGCGGTGAACTCGGGGAAGCAGATCTTTCTTATGACTCGAAGCTTTAAGGGCATTACAATCTGTAATTACCTTAAATTTTCGCCCATACAGGTATTGCCTGAAATGTTTGATAGCTCTCACCACTGCCAGCGTCTCGAGCTCGTACGAATGGTAGCGGCTTTCAGCGTCGGTGGTGCGCTGGCTCATGTAGGCGACTGGATGCTGTCGTCCTCCGATGAGTTGCACCAGGACTGCTCCGTATGCGAGGCTGCTTGCGTCCGTGTAGAGCTCGATGGCTGCGTTTTCTTGGAATAGTGCAAGGGTAGGCGCAGTAGACAAGTGTTGGATAATAGCATTACGAGCCTCGTCGTGCCTCTCGTTCCATTCCCATTTTGCGTCCTTTTTTGTGAGTTCATAGAGTGGACCCATGACGCTCGAAAAGTTGGGAATAAAACGTCTGAAGTACCCGGCGAGCCCATTAAACTGCCTTACTTGCCTAACAGTGGTAGGAGTTGGCGCCTTTGTTAAAGCCTCTATTTTTCTTGGGCTTGGACCAACTTGTCCATCGGAAATGATATTGCCCAAATACTCAATAGAGCGTTTAAAAAAGGCAGTTTTCTCTACATTTATCGAAAAACCCGCGTTCTGTAAGGCAATGAGTGTCCTTTCAATATGAGAGAGTCCTTCAGTAAAGTCTCTACATTTTGTCAGGACATCATCGACATAAACTTGGCATATTTGCTCATTAAGTAGAGGCATAAGGGCTCTATTAATGCAACGTTGATACACAGAGCACGCGTTACTTAGACCAAATGGCATGGCAAGATATTCATAGAGTCCGTCGGGTGTGACAAAGGCTGTCTTTTCGATAGAGCTCTCTGAAATGGGAATTTGATGAAATCCCGCAGCCATATCAAATGTAGAGTAGTATACGCCTCCTGCCAGTTGGTCTATTTGGTCTGAAATTATCGGTAAGGGGTAGTGATCACGCAGGGTGTTTTTGTTTAGTTCACGGTAGTCAACACACATGCGATCTTTGCCATTTTTCTTTTTGACTAAAATTATTGGACTTGAGAACGAGGACTTACTTTCGCGGATAATGTTATGGTCTAGCAATTCTTTAATCATATCGCGTACCTTCTCCCTCTCGATAGGGCTGAGCCGATACGGTCGACGCTCCACGCATTTAGTGGAGTCTTTCAAACGTATCTCCAGCTCACCAGTATTAACTCTTGTGCAAGGGTAACCGTGAATAAATAAGTGCTCATATTTGTTTAGCAGTGCCCGTAATTCGCTCATTTGATCGTCGTCCGTCAAGTCACAATCCAAGTTATCAAATTTATAGCTTTGAGATCGTACGTGATTGATCGTTGGCTGATGATAAAGTTTAGCACCCTGTGACGTAACCAATACCACAAGATTTGTGTTTTCGATGAGGTTAGTGCCTATCAAAATGTCTGAACAAATTTCGTAGTCTGGTACTACATGGAACTCGAGTTCCACTCGCAAATCATCGATAACACATACCGTTGTTAACACAGTTAAGGATACTACAGTGAACTGACCAATACCCTTTAAGTAACGAACAAGGTTAGTTCTTTTTCCCGGTAATTTAGCAGCCACGGATTCACGAATCAAAGAACATTCCGCTCCACTATCGAAAATTGCATTTAGTTTCAAATCTCCCACACTAATGTGCATTGAAGTTAATTTAGCTTTACCCACACAGTTAACGTTTGAAACTACGGCACGTTCACGTTTATAACACGTATCATATGTATGCCCTACTCTGGAGCAGAATGTACATGTGGGTTTATCAGTGCTTTGCGACAAAGTCTTATTTTCGTGATGACGCGGTTGAGGTTGATCACTTTTGTTTCCGAAACGACAATCCCGCGTATCGTGACCAGGTTTCCGACACGTTTGGCAAAAGAGCGAAACCCTGTCGGAGAACCGAGGACGTTTGTTAGTATTTTGATGAACACTTGTAGTTCCCGGATTAGATCGTTTAACCCGTCGTATGGCTGATGCTACTGATATCAGTTCTGGTACCGATACAGCCCGCGCATTTAACAATTCTATTCGCAAGCGTTCATCGGCTACACAACCTATAACTGCCTCAACTGCGTCATCATTTGATAACTTATCTTTAGTAATACGTCTCCAAAGTACCCACGCTTCTGACAAGAATTGCGCAATATCCTTTGTATTGTCGTAGTTGTGTTCCCTGAACCGAACAACATCACGAGAGTATCTGTTTTCAGGTTCAAAAGTTGTAATTAATACATCACGCAATTCTTGCCATGTAGAAGTAGACACAAGCCAGTTGTCAACCCACAACCTTGCGCGACCTTTGAGTAAGCTACCCACTTTCATTCTGATATCATAGTCGCTCAGGTTGTAAGTTTCCATGGCAGTGGTTACATGTTGGCACCACTCGCGTATTCCGATATTAGCGTCTGGATCGTATGACGGTAAAAACACGTCATTGATTTTAACCTTAGAATCAGGTTGCGTCGTCATGCGATCGGACATGTGCTTCATCATTTGCAACATTTGAGTGAAAAATTCGGCTGGTACCCCATTAACAGAAGCGTCAATATTTTTGTTAAGCGTGGCAGAATGTCCGGCAGAAGTGGGTCGCAATCCCACTTCTGATAACGGGGGCTCAGCTCCATCCGAATTTTTAGAAAATGTGACGTCAGCAGAGCTGACGTCACGGTTTCCATCACTTGGTTCACTCATCACAAATGAAAAGGCTTTTAAACACTAAGAAATGTATTTCCACTAAAATCGGAACACTTCTCAATTTATTTCGTTAACTTCAACAACAATAGGTTATTCTAACAGTAATTATAATTCAGTACTCACAAAATCCCGGCAACGTCCTCACCAACCGACACGCAACACCAGAATGAATTTTTAAATCATAACACACCGTCGCACGAGCACTTTCAATATTCCACCACCCCAACATGGCGGCGGCGCTGGCGCGTCATTTCAAAGTACTCGCAACAACGTCACAAAATAAATTGTAATAATAAAACGGTTGCCTACTCGAGACAAGTAGTAATGATAATTCTTAATTAAATCTTGCTATTATTTTACATCAACGGAACATTTTAAATTCTCTTACAATAAAATAATGCTAACTAAATCATCTGTTTCCGCCAACATACGGAAGTGTGATTTATTTAGCGATTATTATGAAAACTCAACTCTAAATTCAGATAAGAACTTGATTGGCTAATATTAATTGAAATATGAATTTACAATTACTTCTAATTACAAATCAAACTGTTTTTTAATTTAAGAATAATAATTTACCTGGCTCGAAATGAACAATGACCAGTTAAAATCCTTTTATCTGTTTAAAATTAAAACTGACTGTAAAATGAAATCTATTAATCAATTAATCATTCGTGAATAATAAAATCACTACCAAACTATAGCTAATAATAATTATCTTAATTTAAGTTTCATGACTTATTGAGTGTAAAACGCTCTCGCGTCGACAAGCATATAAATATTTATATTTGGTTATTAGTACACTCATAAGTGTATTAACTTGTTGTAGATCTTACAGTTATTTTCCAAAGAATCCATTGAACAGTAGTTTTAGTTTTAAATTAATTTTGTTTACGATCATCAACCCAATTTAAAAGTTCTGTTGACTTCACCAAAGCTTTAGATATCAGTTAAAGTACTTATTAAAAATCAGAATCATTGGAATTGAATTTAACCACCAATCTTATTAGCCAATCGATTTCACTCTCTTATACATAACCGATATAACCATACGCGGAAAGTCTTTCACAGAATAAACAAGATATAATTATGTATTTATCGCCATAATAATATATATAATAATGAGTGATATTTAGGACTTCCTCAAGGGACCTTATTTGCAGTTGGACCACTTCCTTTCCTTCCTTATAGCTTGACAGCTCCTTTCCATTCTTGACAATTGTTTTGATTTGTAACCTCGTAGGCTCGTGTTGTCGACTTATTACCCTTGCAGCCAGTGGAGTCAGTTACATATGACTGTACAAGTACATATGGTATTACATAGCATGTACCTAAATGTATTTATATTATATCTTTGTCGGCTTCTATGCAAACAAGTTTTTAATTACAAGTCGTGGTTACGATTTGGAATTCCTACATAAAACATTTAAGCTCAGCAAAAAATTGCATACTTATAAAATTATGTATATTGCAGATTTGGTGGATGTTTGTTATCCACTAATAATATAGCTTGTTGAGAATTAATTATTTGAAATGTATTTTCACACCACATTTATGACGATATACGAGATGTTGAAACGCCTTTGAATGTTGCAAGGAATAACTTGGTCTTCGTCTAAGAGCTCTGTCATAGTCATACCAGCAACATATTTAGCATTCTCTGTAGCACATTTTGAAAGCGGTGAGAAAATTGTCTATAGCTCTTAGTAGGTTTACGGCTTTCGGTTCTAATGTTACTGATGGCCTAGACCACAGAACATATAAATAGTACTACGTACCTAGACATACTAATAGATAGCCTTCAGTAATGCAATGTTATGTCGTTATGATATTTATGCATGCATAATATCCATTTTATTATGAAGTTTTTCAATTGATTCATTATCACTTCTGCACTGACTAGTCCGATGGTCGCTTGGTCAAAGATAGGATGCAACCGCCCTTACTTATCCAGTAACTTTATGAACAAAGTTAATGTTATTAATATTTGATATCTTTAAAAATTTACGTTCATGAATATCTGTGAGAGACAAGATTTTCATTATTATACGTTATGTATCCTCTTCAAAAATTTTCTCATCATCATTAGCAACACCCACCCTCTACCCGCTGCTAGTAATTACGTCCCCCTTTAAACCGTCACGGCCTGCAAACTTGCAAATATCATCCACGACCTTCTCTCCATCCTTAAAACCCGCCCATTGACCCACTTTTCAATATAATTAAAATCAGCTTTATCAAAGGTAAACTTGATTTAAATTATCTGGTTTTGTTTCGACTGTAAAGCCTCTACAGCTTTGGTAAAGACGTAACGGTTGTCTGTCGGTGTACTAAATTAAAACGGCTCAATGATCAAGCCCAATTTGGGACTTGGACAGTCTTTTAACAAATATCAATATCTGTCAGTTACTTTTTTCGCGTCGCGTTTGGATGAAGGAAATCAAAGCCGAAGTTGTAAGCCGCACCATGCGACGGTAGTACTATTTGGCTAGTCTTTGTAGTTCACGAACGAAGAATGATTAGAATGAATTCCCACTACTGAACGAGAACGAAACTATTCCCCGAGATCATCCTTATTAGTTCAAATGTACTATTATGACTGGCCTGATAGCTCAGTTGGTAGTAACCCTGCCTTCTGATCTGTAGGTTGTGGGTTCGATTCCCACTCGGGACAAACATTTGTGTGATGAACATCGATGTTTGTTCTGTGTCTGGGTGTTATATTGTATTCTATGTATGTATTTACAAACAAAAAGTATCTAAGTATTACATCAGTTATCTGGTTCCCATAGTACAAGCTATGCTTAGTTTGGGGCTAGATGGCGCTGTGTGAAATGTCCACACATATTTATTTATTTATTTTATTAGGTATTTGCATACTACAGAGCTGAAGAACTACAGAGAGTTCCAAGTATACTATTAGATCTTTACGAACTACAGAGCCAAGTGAATTTATTTTGATGCCCGCTCTTTCATTCAATGAAGGAAAGAGCAGGAGGAGAGGATATCGGCCCAGCAAGTACCGACCGATAGCGGTTTTCGTCTTCGTTTGCCCTCGTAAAGTAATAATTAAACAATATAATTTTATTTCATTTTTTTTCGTCTCTGTTTCATAGTATCAAAATACGAAATTTTCGTGACATTGAGAGGATGAACCATTAGTGCTTATTTTTAGTGCCTACCAATTTAATACGCATCGGGCTAGTTCATAATTTGTGTATAATAATTATCATCCGCTCCGCTTCATGAACGATTAAGCACAAGCCTATATATATTATTTATTTCTGTGACCATACTGAAGAAGTCAGTAGAGTCCAAGACAAAAGCTTGTATGTAGTTTAAAATGGCTATGATCTCCATGTTTATCAATTTTTACCCGTATTCGTATTCCATTTATGTGTTTCCTCACTTTATAAGGAGACTTAAGGCTTTGTGTACGTATTTGGCATTTATAAATTACTCAGTATACTTATTGTTGATGATACCTATTTTTAACTGAAGCTAGTTAAATCTGGAAGTAAACATAGCCTTTGTTTTTCATTACTAGCGTTAGTTACAGTCACTGTACAGTACAATGTTTTATGTAAATGAAAAATACATACTTGTGATGAATCAGTAGTTGGCATGTGAATGCATTTCCTCATGCTGTATCAATCGCAAGTACTTCTATAACATTACTTAATGCAATTTTTTTTTTAATGAAATTTAGTTACGAACTTTTTCTGAAATTATCGTTAAATTAACCAGTACGTCTATAACCGGAGGAATTACTATTTCTAAAATCCTTTAAATTTCCGGTCAGAATGACTATATCTACTAATCTATATTGGACTCTACGACTCTAGGAACTTAGACTTCGACTACAGATGCGATTAAAAATAAACTCTTTGGTCTTCTAGTCTGCGATTTCTACCTCACATTACTCTCTGTCGCTGAAATAAGACCTGACTCCCGTTGATAGTAATGCTCTAATTATAATGGTGGCATTATAGTAATATGATATATGATAATATGACTGGCCTGTTAGCTCAGTTGGTAGTAGCTCTGCCTTCTGAACTATAGGTTGTGGGTTCGATTCCTACCCAGGACAAACATTTGTGTGATGAACATCGATGTTTGTTCTGTGTCTGGGTGTTATATTGTATTCTATGTATGTATTCACAAACAAAAAAGTATCTAAGTATTGTATCAGTTATCTGGTTCCCATAGTACAAGCTATGCTTAGTTTGGGGCTAGATGGCGCTGTGTGACATGTCCACACATATTTATTTATTTATTTATGATGAGCTTTATGTTTCCGTTATCGTAATACCTTATCTTTAATATCTGATCCTTGACATAATGTGTATTGGACGTGTCGCCTTTTAGACGCCTGTGAGGTCATTTCTGTTTACGGTATACTGTTGGTATCATTTATCTTCCAGTGTCGTAGTGATAATAGTTTTGTGTGGGTCTGGGTTAGGTCCCGTATCGTTATCCAATGAAATAGTAGCCAATTGGTCTATAACTTGTTCGTTTAAGCTTCAATTTCTTTTTACGATTGTAGTAACAATTGATGACGGAATAGGGTTTTCAATTTCATCTTCCAATTGAGTAAGTAAGTTGTTTACTGTTAATTAAATCAAGATTAAATTGACAGGAGTCGTCGCTTACTCGCCAGCTTTGTAAAAATCGTCAGTTGAAAAAGGCGTAATCTGATTCGGAATATAAACCTTTGCGATCTTATTTTCCATTAAGTAAGTTCTGCTAAGGCCCTGTGATGAGTTTAAAAAAATGTTCATGCTCATGGTTATTTTTTTCTCTGTTTCAGAAAGTCCCGCATTAGATTTCAATACACATAGAATAATCAAACCGATTGTACACCATGCGAGAACGAAAAGAGAAATCGGTTCGACGAGAGACACTGTAAGTATTATATTTATCTTTATTTTCTATGAAGTTACATTATTTTAAATCGAATAGCACACTCCCACCCCCGATCAAGTCCCCATTCAAACAGTAAATGGATTGGTTCATCAACTTGGGAGCTACGATGCCTCAATACACACGCTTAAGTTAAATACCCTCAGCATCGAGGGTAAAAAAGTGAATAATAGAGATAGAAATAATAAATACAGAGAAGCAGACAAAAGCGGCCTTTAACATTTAACACAAGTTGAGGACCGCTTAGAACTTAGATCAACAGGAAAAATTCAGACATTAATGCAGTTTGATAGATTATTTAAAAATAGGTGCTGTAAAATATATTATAGATAGAGATAAACTCTTTATTGAAACACTATATCACAAAGAATTAAAAACTAAGCGAACAAACATAACCAAGCTGTAACAATGGGTGGTCTTATCGCTCAGAGCGGTTCTCATCCAGACAACCAATATAAATATAGTGTTTAGTAACCGTATACCACCAGTCGTACCACGGTTCCTTTTTTGTATCTGTGGTACCTCAGTGGAACTACGTTTAGTTTTTTCAATCGTAGGTAAATGATAATATAATTTTCGACATTCGGAACGGAAGCACCTAATGCGATTGACCTCCCTGAGCGGGTGGTGACGACCGCCTGTTGCCTCCATACTGCTGTAATTTACGCAATTACACTCTTTACTTTCCGGTTTTGAGTAATCCGGACCTTCATGGCAATCTTTAGCTTCCCACCGATGGGTATCTTGAATATCAGTTCCTCGAAAGTGGCTATCACGGTTTGTGGTAATAATGCTGCATTGAACATTATTAGGGTCTGAGTCTGATGAATTATAATCCTGATGATAGATTCAAAAGCCCTGTTTATTATTTTGTTCAGTGAGTCTTAATTTATTCACGAGTGTGCACGTGCACGTTGTGCGTAGGCCGACCCACTCGGTGAACTGACGACCTGGTGAAAACCGCGGGGAGCCGATGGATGCAGGAGTCAAGCAACCGCTCAAAGTGGCGCTCTTTGGGGGAGGCCTATGTTCAGCAGTGAACGTTTTCAGGCTGTTGATGACGATGATGGTGGTGCACGTTGTGTTTTTTTATAAAGGTCACAAACCCTAAAATAGGAATCTCATAGAAGCTCTGAACTTACACTTAGCTAGACCAAACTTGTTCAGATTTCTCTGCCTTCCTCAAGCGGAGACCGTGATCTGAAAACTCCCTCCGGATAGGTAGTGTGACGATAAACGATGAATAACTGGCAGCTGCTGCTCGCTAAGAGCCGAGATCATACTCAGAAGCTTAGGATATACAGCAGTGGTCTTAGGCTATGTAAAAATGATGAAGCAGTTTACCTGTGTGCAGGGTGAAATGTTCTCGTAAATGTAAAGACCAGTTCTTCCACCTACTTCCAGGATGGTATACATCATTCCGAGGTGACGGTGACAGTTCCGGGAGAGGACAAAGACCTCCTCCTTGACCTGAAGCTGAACCACGACCTGGTAGCTGGAGACCACACGCTGCAGTACCAGGAGGGAGGGAAGACTGTGAAGCATAAACCTAAGAAAGAAGTGAGTATGCAAATATACTAGTCATCTGAGAAGTAATGAATAGAAATGAAAAACACTTTTCCGGAAAAGAAACTGTAGGAAGAAAATAAAGAGAAAGAACATTTTTGTGGGACGTGATTTCAATAGGTATTACGTCCTACAAAACATGAACTACAAGGAGCGATTGTGTGCATTTCAGGAACTAGACTTATGTCATTACTCCGGCAGTGTTAGAGGGAAGCCCGGCTCCTGGGTGGCAGTGTCAACCTGCCACGGAGTGAGAGGTGTTATATTCGATGGACAAAGGATGCGGTATATTGAACCTGCCCAAGGTGTGTATTAATAACAAGCAACTTTACCAAAACATTTCACTAGCTGACACTCCCTTCGTGTCTCAATACATGTACAATATCAGTACCAACAGACGCATTACCTTACCCAATAATCTACAGCCTATCTATATTAATAAAAGGCTTTGTCCTTAGTAACGGACTCACTGACTGACAGACAAAATACAGCCCAAACTGCTGGGCTTAAAGACATGAAATTTGGAACGTGTCTTCCTTTTATGGCGTGAGGGTGTTGCATTAGGAAAGGGTTTTTTGAAAGTTTAACCCTAAAGGGGACCAAATAGGGTGTTAAAGATTAAATGAAGAAACGCTGGTGTAACCATGAGTTGCCTTCTAGTTTTCAATGAATTCACATTTTTTTCGTTACATTCATATAATCAATGCTCAACCAATTAATATTAATCTATCTTCAAACCTTGAAACGCTTATTTATATTAGGAAATTAAATTTTTTCAGGCAGTGACATCCAGTCACAGCACTACTTATATGACCACAAAGATCTGAACACTGACTACCACTGCGGCTTCCACGGTGGAGTGACGAACAACACGCTATACGACTCTGAGCTGATGGCCAGGTATCACGGAAAGAGGGAGATCAATAAGAGTCGGATTACTAGAGTGAGTGTCTAATACTTCTGAGTTCAGGCTCTAGCTTTTATTTTTTAAAAGACTAATGCTGTTGGTCTCTCCTGAACATAACAGCGCAGCGTCTAGCCATTATAAGTGGGTGTACAGATAAGTTTTGGTCGAAATTGCTTTGGGCTGGTGCCGGGACACCAAAATCACTAAGTAAGAAAAAGCTTTACAGTTTTTTCACGTTTATTTCTTTGATTACAGTACAAAAGAGAGACGGACGACACTCAAGTGCGAGGGCCATACAACTCTAATAAACTGTCCCGATACGTGGAACTGGTGCTAGTTGCGGATCACAGGGAGTACCAGGCCAATGGAGACAGTATACACACCGTACACTCACAGATGATACAAGTGGCCAACATTATCAATTCTGTAAGTATGTTGTCAACTCTGTAAGTTTATCAACTCTGCAATTACGTTATCAACTGTAGTTTTGTAATTGTATTATCAACTCTGTTCTCTACAATGTTAGTATTAAGTACATTGTCAGCTCTGTGATTGTTATTATCAACTACGTTTCTTGGCAACCCTTTGATAGGCTTGCATTTTACCGCTGGCTTACCTGATAGTACGCGACGACGCGGTCGACGATGGAACATGATTGCCTGGAAGATAACTCCCAGATTATTGTTAAAATAGCCTCGTTTTCACCTCACGATTCCTGTTCCATTTTAGGTATACTCTCCACTAAACATCTACATAGCTCTGGTTGGAGTGGTGGTGTGGAGTGAGCGAGATGAAATACCGTTAGAGGAAAACGGCGATACAACGCTCAACAACTTTCTAAACTATCGGGAGAGGACGCTTGTCATTGATATACCTAACGATAACGCTCAGCTTTTGACGTAAGTTTTATTGAGAGAAATGGGAAAAAAAAATGTTGCTAATACGAAGCAACTTCTAATATTCCGCTTAACTACTTCTTACAGCCGACAAAAGTTCACCGATGGAGTGGTGGGCAAGGCTCTCAAAGGTCCCATCTGTACTTACAAATTCTCCGGCGGTGTCGCCACCAACCATTCAGAGGTCATAGGCCTGGTCGCCACCACGATCGCCCACGAGATGGGCCATAACTTCGGCATGGAGCACGACACTGGTGAGTCGACTGGGAGATTATTAGCGGTGTAAGAGCCGTTGAGAATAATACAGTTTAATAGAATGAACATAGACAGGTCTGTCTGATCAGCTAGTCTTAGATAATTGTTACCTCTGTAGATATTTGGGAATTTGTATTGATTGCCTTTAAAAAGAGACGTAGATGGAGTCACAGAATACTTTATAAGTACAGATACAGATTATTCATTAGTAAGCTCAAAGTCGCGCAGCGAGCTACGGAGAGAGCTATGCTCGGTGTTTCCCTGCGAGATAGACTCCGAAACGAGGAGATCCGCAGGAGAACTAAAGTGACCGATATAGCTCTTAGAATTTGCAAGTTGAAATGGCAATGGGCAGGCCTCATCGCTCTTAGAACTGACAACCGATGGAGAAGAGAGGTTCTCGAGTGGCGACTACGATCCGGAAGACGCAGCGTAGGCCCCTCACTCGGTGGACTGACGATCTGGTGAAAGCCGCAGGGAGCCGATGGATGCAGGAGGCGAGCATAAATTGTAGTGTAGGACAGCGCTTCAAGTCTACCCTAAACAGTTGACTCTCGTTCAATCGCTATAGCGACGCTCTTCTGATGTGTTACGGTACCGACCGACCCGATAAGACGGGCCGGTCCCATGTAATTCGACTTCCATGAGCGTCGTACCTAAAGCGCGGAGTACGCCAGGCCTGGCGGATTGTAGATTTAGAATAGGAAACTTTCCGATGGTTGCAATGAGAGTGCCTGAAATACCGGTTTTTTGTTCATAAACAGAGCAGGACTGCGAGTGTCCGGATGAGAAGTGCATAATGAGCCCGTCGAGTACATCCGTGGTGCCGGTGCACTGGTCCTCCTGCAGCCTCAAGTCTCTCGCACTCTCCTTCGAGCGGGGCATGGACTACTGCTTGCGGTGAGATTAACATATTGCAAAGGAGGTGATGTGGCTTTAATGAGTTTAAAACTTATAAAGGATGTGTACGTTTACCACATGGTTGTGAAGCCTAGTTTTAGCGTCATTAGAAAGCAAGAAAAACCAGTCAATGCGCAAAAAATCTAAAATACTAAACAATTCAAAGGTTTATTGTTAAATTTTATTTTATTCAAATATTCTTATTTATCTGGTTTGGTCCCAGGGTCCCAGTGACATTTTCGTCAATTCAACATGAAGCTAGAGGGGCGGTTATCGTCAATGTCCTTTGTAGTCTTCCTTTGTAGTTTTTACTAGGTGGTAGGACTTTTCTGCAAAGTTCGTCTAGGTAGGTACCACCGCTTTGCCGGTTACTCTACCGCCAAGTAGTAGTGTGCAAGCACTACTGTGTTCCGGTTTGAAGGGCGTTGTAGCTAGTGAAATTACTGGGCAAATAAGACTTAACGAACTGATCTCACAGTCTAGAAAACTTTTCTAGACTGTGTGATGTCTCAGCATGACGTGCACAGTGCGCAGTGTCACGCGAAACTAATTTAGAGTTCCGACTAGTTCCGAGTGACACTGCAATCTGTTATGGGCGGCCGTGTCGCTTAACACCAGGCGATCGTCTAGCTCGTCACGTCACTCGATAATATTAAAAAAAAAGGAGTCATATAAAGCTTTTCACCTTTCCAGAAACAAACCGAAGCGTCTATTCGGGTCACCGACCTGCGGCAACGGGTTCATTGAACCGGGTGAGCAATGCGACTGCGGCATTGCAACAAGCGATGGTGCTGACGCTTGTCGCGCGTGTTGCCACGCCGACACTTGCATGTTGCGCAGCAACGCGACCTGCGGCGCTGGCGCATGCTGCGACCCTTTGGTAAGAGGCATCTTAGTCTCTACCTACTAATGTACACAATTTTTTTTTTTTACTTTGACAGTGTAGGGAAATGTTAAGAGATACGAGAAAAAGGTTTTATAAACCTCTAGATCTTTTTTCGTGAACCGAATGAAGACCAGAAGTGCAAGACTTTTATAAAAATTATTAAAATTGTCTAAAATAGTTTTTATTGGTCCTGGATTTTTTTTTATACATATATTGTGTGCAGCAGTCAATTGGCAAATACTTTCATTTATATAATTTGAATCGATAGGTACCACTAATTGTAGAAGAATGGTTTCTAAGAATCTCTAGACGAGCATCTAGCCTCATGTAAGAGCCAGTTTCTAATCCAAAGAGGCGGCGTTTTCGCCAATAACACTTAATATAAGCTGATTACTCTGTCTGAAAGAAATATTTCCTGCAGACATGCCGACCGCGGGCTGCGGGCTTTGTATGCCGGAGCGCGGACAAGGAGTGCGACCTGCCCGAGTTCTGCACGGGACACTCCGAGTACTGCCCCGCGGATGTTCACAAGATGGACACCACGCCATGCGGGAAGGGAGACGATCAGGTAACACATTTCCTGCAGATATCCTTCGAGAACCGACGCCAGTACCACAGTATGTAACTTACGTCTGATAGCACAAATTACAGAACCCAGTTTAACATGTTTGGCAAGTGTTACACTAAGCGCTGAAACCCTGCTCAGATGTATTAGGTAGGCAATAGTTGGCGCAGTCAGTAGGATAAGTAGAGTCGTATCTAATATCTACACTACACCGCTACTTTCCAGAAGGCTTGCCTTATGCTTGGCAAAACCAATTAAAATGGAATTAAAATCTCCCATTCTATAAGTATTAGGTTAGGCCATTGTCTTGAAGGTTGACATTGATTTTACGTTTAGTTATAATAGTACAAACCTTCGATAGATTTGTTAGTTTTCATATAGATTAATCGTTGCCATTAAAACAGTTACCTAGCCTCATATCTGATGTTACCCAGACCAGACTCTGCGTTTAGGTATGAAGCTATTAGTGTATGGGACCGGCCCGTCTTATCGGGTCGGTCCGTTCCGTGTAACACGTCAAAAGAGCAGCGCTATAGCAATAGAAATATTGAGAAGCAACTGTTTAGGGTAGGCTTGCAGCGCTGTGCAAGCTGAAGCACACTTAATTGCGTTGCAGCAAGAGTCGATATTTGTTTAAGCGACTTTGCGGAGTGAACCTTCTGTAGTTTACTGTACGCCTCTTTCACTCGATGTACTTACGCGCGCTAATTACCTACCGGCCGCTGGATTCTTGGCAATCCTTACTGCACCCACTGAGGGTTACTGCTAGCCGCGTGATGCGGTCGTACGCTTCTATAGAGAAAATCCATTTTTTTTATAAATTGTTAAATTATAAAATAAAATAAGGTGAAAGAATTATTTGGACGTTTTGATAAACTACTTTTACGGCGGTGGCCCAAAAATCATTAAACCTCCGCGCGGAGAATTTGGAATAATTTCTAGTCTAATTAGTTTAGGTGTTCTCTGTTTTCAATGGAGATCTGTGACCGTACCTGTGTTGTATAGTATTGTGTGCGCAGGCGTACTGCGTCCGCGGCTCGTGCCGCTCGCACTCGGACCAGTGCCGGCTGCTGTGGGGCACCACGGGCGAGAGCTCGCATCTCAAGTGCTACACCACTACCAACGTCAGGGGGAATAAGTGAGTACCGATTACTAAGCCTACTGAATACCCTGTGTTAGTCCCGAACACCCAAGTAATCTGTGTTATTTCCGGTGTTTTGTGTTAGTCTCCAGTGCATTGTGGTAGGCCTGAGTGCCCTGTGTTGGTTCTGAGTGACCTGTGTTAGTCCCGAGTATGCTCTGTGTAAGTCCCCAGTGCTTTGTGTTAGTTCCAACAACCTGTGTTAGTCCCGAACCCTCTGTGGTAGTCCTGAACGTCCTCGTGTTAAGTCTGAGCGCTCCGTGTTAGGCCTGATGCCCTGTGTTAGTTCCGAACACCCTGAGCTTATCTCGAGTGCCTTGTGTTAGTCCCGAACTCCCTGTGTTAGTCTCAAGCACCCCCTGTGTGTGTCTTGAAAGCCCTGGTTTTGTCCCGAGTGGCTTGTGTTAGTCCCGAACGCCCTGTGATAGCCTCAAAGACCCTGTGTTCGTCTCGAATGCTCTGTGTTATTCTCCAAGGCCTTGTGTTAGCCCCCGGTGCCTTGTGTTAATTCGGAACGCCCTGTGTTAGTCCCGAACGCCTTGTGTTAGTCCCGAGCACCCTACGGTGAATTAGTATTCTATAAAAAAACATAAAATTACACAGTGCAAAGAGAGTATATCTGGGTTGTTTACTAAGATTCTGTATCAAATTAAGCGCACAAGCAAAGTTACCAATCTATGACTCTTATGTGGTCAAAGTTTACCCTGTCTCAAGTGTTAAAAAAATATTTTCCAGGAACGGCAACTGCGGTTACGACCCGATCCGTCAGGTATACGAGCCGTGTGCACCCGAAGATGCTCTCTGTGGCATGCTGCAGTGTCGCCATCTGAACGAACGACTTGAGTTCGGTATGGAGTCTGTGTCCTTTCTATCGGCTATATTCATCAATAACAACGGTAAATATCATTTCTTCCTTAGTTTGTGTTTTATCTTATTCCAGTTGTTCTATCTCACGAAGGCGGGTTGTTCTTAGTTGTGTGTGTAGATAGATGTGTGTGTGTAGACATTGTTTTTGTGTGTGAACAACACACATACGCACACCCTCTACACATCACAACAACAAGTATTGCTCACCCGCCTTCGTGAGATAGAACAACTGTACTAGGTTTTTGTGTTATGTCGGATTTTTGGCACCGGAAAGTTATTTAAAAACTTTATCAAATCTTAGGGAGGACAATCCCGTGTCAGATGGCTAAGTTCGTTTTTGTGCGCGTCGGATTGTTGTGGAATTTATACTTATAAGCAGTTTTATTATTATTTAGGGTGGATTTGACCAAACTTAGAGTTATGCGCGAGTAACTATACCAGAATAAATCTATTCCACGATCTTAAACTAGAATAACTCATTAGTCGTTTTACCATGCAATACAAAGTATAGAATACTTATACGCGAATAGCGGAGTGAACGATGAACGAAACTATTACCCAGGTAACAATTACCGTTCTACAACGCCAAGGTATTCAAGCTTATGTCATAGCAACTCAATTTTGTCGTATTATAGTGCAGGAAAGTAAATGTTGGAATTATATGGCGCGCTGCCGCCATTAAAATATTCTCGGAATAGTTTATTATTCCACCAAAAACGGTAGTATAAGTTGTTATTCTCGAATAGGCTTGAGTGTAGATGGTAAAATGTGAAATTGGTTTACTCTCGGATAACTGGCGATTTATTCTAAGTATAACCCTTACTCTCGTTTGGTCGAATCCACCCTTAGGCGTTTGTGGTAGTCAGGTTGTTTAATAGTTAAGCAGTTTTAAGGCAGAATAGATCTTATTATGCAAGTTAATAAAGCGTAATTTAAAATAGTAATAGTTTATAAATATAATTTGTTCGTGAAATTACAATTTAAAAATCAAATGTACCAGAAAGTTTTTCCATATTTCAGGTACGATAATCCCGTGTCGGACGGCTATAATCGACCTCGGAGTGAGCGATGGTGACCCCGGCTTGGTGCCCGATGGCGCACGCTGTGGTGACGAACGTGTATGTATCACAACACAACAACAACAAAAACAACACACAATACTATAATTTTTTAATTAATTTTTGTCTCTTTTATATTTAGACTCACACACATAGTGTATTTAGCCAGTGTCAAGTATTGTAATTTTCATCGTAATAAAGAATATTTCACGTAAAGTCCAGTCTAAGTCAGGTAGTCATAGTCCAGTCTAAGTACTGCCCTAGTAAAGTGGTGGCAACGTTACTAGAAGCTTCTATGGAATTTTGGAAGCAACACGAAAAACCACGTTTCGTCACATTATATCGCTTGTCCACACTCATGCTCGTAATCCAGCACTGAATGCGTAACACGCCACCAATTTTAAACATTAACACTGGAAAAAGCATAAGTTTTGTAAAATAATACAATGCGACAGCGTGAACTTTTTCACGTTCCCGCCAAAACTCCTCATTAAGTTTGTATAAATATAATTCGTGTCCAACCTCGCATACCGTCCTCCGTAGACTCAACGGCGTTTAACAAAAATTATCAGCAGCGCCTTCTATTGAGAAATTCTTGAGAATTATCCCAACCAGCATGGTCAAGTTACATCAACACAAATGCTGTAAAGATAACGCCTCCCAAATCAATACCCTCCCTCCCTGTTTTCCTTTACAAATTAATCTGTAGATTACGCTGAGCAGGCGATACTGCTATAAAAATCATAATTATTTCAGATGTGCCAAAAACAGAGATGTGTACCGATAGCAGCGGTGAGAGAGGAGATATCTTACAAGGAATCCTCCGTCTGCCCCTCCAATTGCTCAGGACATGGTGTTTGTAATTCGGAAGGTAATTTTAACTATGTGTATCTCCCTCACCAGCATATTAAATAATCTGTGCCCTCACTAATCAATAATGTATAGCGTAGGATAAGTTATTTTGTGTTCTGTGTCCCTCTATCAAGATATAAAAAAGGTAACTAAAGGTGAAGAGCTAGGTGTTCCCCAAATGTTAAGCGTCATTGTCGCCCATAATAGGTGCAGTGTCGCTAGGATAATTTTATATTAGATTACAATAGTAGACGTAATATTTGATAATATCGTGGATGATTCGTCCACGATAATACCCTACCATTTAAATACCAAATCAAAGCCCGTTTAAACGGGTTTTCATTTGGTATTGAAATGGGTTAAATGTCGTATTAACTCTACGTTTTATGCCGCTTAGGTTGTAAGCATCAACTATGTACTTTCCTAGCTTTATAAGCAGCGTTATTGAGCAGATCAACTCAAAAAAAAACTTTTTTTAATTGAAATAAATGAAGTTATTTTTTCGTTTCGCAGGTCATTGCCACTGCGATCCGGGCTTCGCCCCTCCACTTTGCGGATTGCCCGGCCCTGGTGGCTCGGTAGACTCTGGACCTGCGACCGATCCCAGTGGTAAGATCATTAATTGTTCTTCTTTACAGGTGTAACCATAGCTTCGGGGCGGAGTTGTCTATTCTGCATTGTATTTTTAATTTTTTGTTATGGATTGATAGGCTTGCGTTTTACCACTATCTCACCTGATGGGAAGCATTCTGCCGGATTGCTTGCACCAGTAGTGGGAAGGAGAACCTCTTTTTTTAAATAATTTATATGCATAGCATTTGACCACTGTCTCACTTATTTTTTTGAAACTTATTTATAATATTAATAATTGACGAAAAAAAACAACTAGACTACAATTACAATTTTTAAATTTAAATGTTACATTCATAAATAGACTGACTTATGGAACTGAGACATAGTAAGTTAGTAAGCTCAAAGTCGCGCAATGAGCTATGGAGAGAGCTATGCTCGGTATTTCCCTGCGAGATAAGATCCGGAACGAGGAGATCCGCAGGAGAACTAAAGTGACCGATATAGCTCTCAGAATTAGCAAGTTGAAATAGCAATGGGCAAGCCACATCGCTCGTAGAACTGACAACCGATGGGGGAAGGTTCTGCATGAATTGGAAGACGCAGCGTAGGCCGGCCCCCCACTCGGTGGACCGACGACCTGGTGAAAGCCGCGGGGAGCCGATGGATGCAGGAGGCGAGCAGCCGCTCAACGTGGCCCGCTCTGGGGGAGGCCTATGTTCAGCAGTGGACGTCTACAGGCTGTTTATGATGATAATGATGATGAGCCTATTTGCAATAAATTGATTGAATTTTAAATTTGCTACCCTTATTCAATTTTAACTGGCTCTCCTGTCTGTTCCTTTACTTTAAACTGGATGACAATGATATTAACTCTTTCTTTGTCTAAATTTTCGATACAAAAATCCAATAAAAAAGGGAGGTTCAATTTTCCTCCAATTTTTCCTTTCATAAAAACGTAATTAGAAAAAATTTAAATCAAAGAAAAACGTTTGCTCACCAAGGAACCGCATTTCAAATCTAAATCAAAACAAATATTTATTTATTAGACCACAATCATTCATCATTTCATTTTTATTTTTATACACAGAACTCGCACTAGGAGTTTTGTGTTTTTATATCATACCTACCTACATTTATTTTATACTTTTCTATCCACAGTGCAAAGGAACTTCATGATCGCGATGTACGTGATCTTCCTCGGCATGATACCCTCACTCATCATCATACTGTTCCTGGTGTACTACTCACGCCACAACGTACTGCTCTGGTGGAAACGACCAAGGAAATCGTACGTAAACTGCATACTATGCACCAACTGTTGCAAACCTAACTTCAGTACACTATTTAGGCTACCAACCAGCACAAACTCCTTCCGAAACTTAATCAGTTTCAAAAAGAACACACAAATCGACGAAAAAAACGATGAACCGGTATACGAAACTGTAGACAAATCGAAGTCTCGGTTTAAGATCGATTTGACAAGCAAAAGTGTGCCTAAAAAGCCGCCTTTGCCCGCCAAACCCGAGGCTAAAAAGCCTTTAACGAAGCCCATGAGAAAGATCAATAAGGACGATATTCAAGTGACACACGATGTCAATTTCAAACCTGCTCTCAAACCGCGTCCGGGATTGAAACCGCCGGTTACTCCTAAACCGGAGTTGAAGCAAAAACCGTCCGTATTGATAGTGAAACAAGGTTTAGCTTCGACTACCAATGAAATGCTCCACAAGGGACGGTTATATCATGTTGGTGGAGGGAACGTATAATAGTGATGGGTCTCATTCATTTAATATCGATAGTCGATAAAGCTAATTGTAGATCGAGTTGTCAGTTCATATGTCAAATGTCATTCGATTAACGTCAAAAAGCTGGTGGAAGATGGAATAACCAGTTTTTTCGTAAATTGTGCATTATGCGTCCCCATTGCTTTTAATATTGATTGGTTGGAGTGTAATGATGGTTTACGATCGTGACGTCACTATATTCTAATCTTATCTTCTCTAACTTTGGTGTTTGGGGTAATAATAAGGTTGAATTAACACTAATATGGCAGAAAATCGACGGGCACTTTTCTTGCAAATAAAATGTATAATCAACTAATACTCTATTGTAATTCATATAAGACTTTGTTTTGCTTGCGGCCTTGTGACCCGTACTAGATATTTATTGTGAAACTATTGCCTGAAAATCTAGACAAAGTCTAAAGAAAACACGCATGAATTGAACCTTGTAGCTTATTCTTCAGATATTTAATAAAATTAGTTAAACTATATTAATTATTTCTAGAATATTAAATATTTGATAATATAGGAACTAAAGCTGGCAATAAATATTAATTAGATAGATAGATCAACTCTTTATTGTACACCGTAAAATAACAAAATTTACAAATAGAAAAATCGTAATTAACTTGTACTAGTACAATAGGCGGTCTTATCGCTTAGAGCGATCTCTTCCAGACAATTAATTAGTTTTTTTATCAATGACTAGGCTAGTATAGCGTTTCACCACAATCTCACCTGGGCCCTAATTCTCTATGAAAACACAGATTCCACACTATATGAACCTCGTCGTTATCGTGTCCTGTTCAAATTGTGTCACAGCATTAGAAATACCTTCACTTTACATTCAACTTTAACTCTTGGTTAATGGCCTCTATGGTGTTGCCATTCCACCACAATTCTGCCAATGTCAAGTAGACCGACAAATCCAAGAAAGAATAGTTCGCGGAGGGTGATGGTTTTATATTTTAATAGAAATAAAACGGGGTCCAAGTATAATTTTAAAGTTATTTTTATTTTGAATAAATATTGACATGTGTCTAAGTGTAAACTTTTGACGTGTTGTTTCGGAATGCCACTCAGTGGAACATTATGATTTTTGACATATCAAATCTGCCGCAGAAGCCACTAAGATTCACAGAATTCCCACTACAATAGCTAAGATTCAAGAAGATATTTGCAGATTTCTTACGTAACACAAGGAATTCGCGTGGTTTCGAAGTAAGAAATATTAGTGGTCATTCAGAATTTGGGCCCTGATGGGAAGCGACGATGTGGTCGAAGGTGTTAGTTCCAGTTTTCTTGTCAAAAACAAAAATGTGGATAAAAAAATTCATTCAAAAAATTGAACTTTACATGTCCATAATTTCTTATACCGCCTTTCTACCTGATTATGTAAATATTTTGATTGCACATAGAACTTTATGACTGTGAATGTATATAATTACTTAGTTATATGCGCCAAGATTTCTTTAGTGGCTTGTAGAATATACTTGGGCCGATCTTTACTCTGCTGGATAAATGTTAACAAGAAAAGGTCCGAAAATGTATTTATTGTATTTCTTCGTGCGCTATCCTTTTCTATCGCTCAGGATCGTCATTTCCTGGAGCGAGAAAGATAGCAGGAATGCCCAGCGACAGCGATGCAATAGACTCACGTTATCTCTCTCGCTCTGGGAGGTGGTAATTCTGGGCGATAGAAAAGGATAGAGCATGCGTGGGGATATGCGATGCCATGCTGACAGATGTGTCTCAACTCTATAAAGATTGTCAATAATGCAGCGCAAAAACCTTAAGTAGTTTGTTAATTCTACAAAATATTGCGTTCCTTGTCATTTCAAACTATATGAAAGGGACAGCAGCATTTTTTGGGTTAGTATTAGATTGACTAGATCACAGATAATATAATACTCTAGATCAAGCATACAAAATTAATAGAGTATTATAGTAAGTGCATGCAATAGATAAGAAATTTAAATAATAATAATTTATATTTGTGACTGTCCAGACATTTTGCTCCGTAGTCATTTTACAACTTGGCAATGCTGATACTTGTACTTTTTTTGTGACGATGACTAGCGGCGATGTGGTTATTCTGTTAATTGCACATTTTGAGATGTGGACTAGATGAGACGTAGTCAAATTGCGACTCGGATATTTTGAGATATGGCCAAGTTTTACTAGGTGGTAGGACTTTTCTGCAAAGTGTTTCTATGTAGGTACCACCGCTTTGTCAGTTATTCTGCCGCCAAGCAGTAGTGTGCAAGCACTACTGTGTTCCGGTTTGAAGGGCATTGTAGATAGTGAAATTACTGGGCAAATGAGACTTAAGAACTGATTTCACAGTCTAGAAATCTTTTTTAGACTGTGTGATGTCTCAGGATGACGTGCGCAGTGCGCAGTGTCACGCGAAACTTGAATTTAGATTTCCGAGTGACACTGCAATCTGTAATGGGCTTACACCAGGCGAACGACTAGCTCGCCACGTCATTCGTTTACATAAAAAAAAGTGAGATGAAGTCATTTTGCGATCTGGCCATTCTAATACTAACTCCATTTTTTACTATTGACATCATTATCTTGACTATTGAAAGATCGGCCCTTATTAGTACTTAATATTTCAAATCACATAAAATCTGTGATATTATGTTTGTTTGTGTTTGTATGTGTGTGTGATGCTTGTTGTATTTGCACATTATAATAGTTCAGTTCATTGGTTTAGTTTTTAATAGATTTTCTGTATCAGCTGTACATTTCTATCGCTTGTCATTCATTATCAACTGTTTATTAGTCTGTGCAACTATTTTAATTTTGCATGCACCTACTTAGCCAATTATTCAATTATTTAATTTAATTTAATTTAATAACTGTAATGAACTTAATTCTAATTTTATTTAATGTACCTAATTCAAACACAATGTATGTTGTTTATGAATAAATACAATACAATACAATACAATACATTGTATGATAAATTATCGCGGAATAGAGTAGACAGTTATTTTAGAAAAATTTCGTATTACGTTTTATCGTTTTTAGGGTTCCGTACCCAAAGGGTAAAACGGACCCTATTACTAAGGCTCCGCTTTCCGTCTGTCTGTCTGTCCGTCTGTCACCAGGCTGTATCTCATGAACCGTGATAGTTGACAGATGAAGTTTTTACAGATGATGTATTTCTGTTGCCGCTATAACAACAAATACTAAAAAGCAGAATAAAATAAATATTTAAGGGGGCTCCCATACAACAAACGTGATTTTTTCGTCAGTTTTTATAGATAATGGTACGGAACCTTTCGTGCGCGAGTCCGACTCGACCGGGCCGGTTATTTATTTTATGCCGGCCAACATTAGTGTTGCAACTGAAATAACCCGTATGGTTCAACTCAGTGTGCGGCTGTTCCCAAGAATTTAACTGTGTTACTTCCCCATTCAGGCCGCGCGCTGTACACACAGTAAAATAAATATAAAAACAGACAACAGTTCAGTTTCGTCAAATATAACGAAGAACCATCCCGAAAAAGTTATCTTGTAATTAAAAACACACCGATTTGTATTCGATCCATCTGTTTAGACACAGACAGAGGTGTCCAACTCATAACACTAATCATTTTTAATGACGGGTATTAAAAAAAATAACACTATGACTACACTACTCAATGTTAATCTAGATGGCGCTCGAGTCGTAATCATAATGATTTTTCTTTAATCTGTAAAAAATTAATTAAAGGTTATCCAGTAATCCAACATGTGTTTTAAATGACCAAATATTTAAACGGCAATAATTGATCATGCAATGTCACCCTTAGTTGTAAATATTAAAGTTTTTATTAATTTTCTAAATATATATTTTTTTCTCTACCATCTATTCTTTCCTAACACGGTCTTGCGTAGTAGTTTTGCAGATTACTACTTCTAGATTATACTACATTAGTTCATAATAACAATGGGATGAGCTTGGTGAGTGGTTTTTACTTGATAATGCTTTTTGCTTGGCTATGGGACACAGATTACCCCCAATAGATACCGTATGAAAGATGACGACCGCGCACCACGCATTGGCGTAAATGGTTCTATATAAATCGCCACTTCGCAGCACGGCCTTAGTTTCGACCAATTATTAGAGTTCATTATTAGGGCGTCACTCGAAACAGCCAATAATAGCGCATTGGCTCCAGTCCCCGCAACCCGCGCCTTCCGCCAGTTTTGGTGAGCTAGGATCCGAACAAAAATCCCGTAATGCGGTATCTATTGGGGGTTATCTGTGCTATGGGAAGACGCGCGCACCTCTAGTGGGGAAACTTAGAAGCTTTCTGAGAATAACACCAATTTATAAAGTTGACATTCCATGAACACAACAGGTATGCACAATGCACATGGATTTTCAACCTTTTATACATTTGTTAGAGTTCATTATTGAGTTTGTGTTACCTTAGACCTTAGTGAGCGGCCAATAGGCCTGTTTCCTCCTATTTTTTGAATGCATAAACTAATAATATTCCTCAAAAAATAAACAGTCGTGAAAACAAAAATTAAATATCTCTATAAATGACAAATCTACAAGCACTTTAAAATACAGGAATAGAAAGAGACAGCTCATATATGCAGTGACGTCACTCTTGCTCCTTCATAGTACCTCATTACTAAGCTTTGGTAGCTTTACATACAATCTCTTTGGCATGTGACTTCACAACGTGGCTTTTCATAGTAACTGTGGGGAATCTCCTGTTTTGCGAAACGCCCCTCCAGAAACTTTAAAAGCTTATTACTCCTTGATTTATTTACCGATTTATTTAATTATTGCATTCATTTTTGACCTACGTTATGAAAATAATATTTGTTTAGCAGGCCACTACCCTATTCCTGGAAGTCTGTAGATTTCGAACGATCAACCGGTTACAAAGTTTTATGATACAGCCAATCTACATATTTCTTGTTCTTTGATGTAGTTTGGTTATGTACACAACATATTGAGAGAAAGAGAGAGAAAGATAAACAACACAGTGGTCTAGGACTGGTCTTCATATAGTTGACGAAATTAAAGAACATTCTCGAAACAACATATGTTGGAAAATCAATAATAGGTAATTTAGTTGTTCTCAGACAGCTTCAAATGCTAGAATGTTAGCATTACTAATTATAATGCATGAAAATTAATGTATGGCACATAGATGTTACGATTCCAATAAAGATCTACCCAAACCAGACATTTTATAGCTGTCTCACTCGCACTACACTTTCGACAAGTCGTGGAAGTACCAAAACAATGTTCTTTAGCTTTCGTCAGAATCGCTTTCCCAATGGTGCGTGGAAAATTTTTATTTCGCCTTCAGTGCAATTACAAAAATTGCGAATACTCATTGATTATCACTTGGCACTGTTGTTAATTGATTGGCTCACAATAATTCACAGAGTTTGCGTTAAGTTCACATCATCAATTTTTATCATTGCGCGTGTATATTCTTAGATTTGCAAGGAAAAAGATATTCTACCTCTTCAGTTAATTTTATATACCACATACAATCTCTGTATCTCTGTGCCATACTTTTGCATGTTTTAACTAAAATTGTTGTAAGTTTTTGTATTTGTTTTGCATGTTTTTGTATATGTAACTGACGCATAAAACTATTTAAAACTAACTTAACATAAATTAAACTGCATTACTATAAATTGTATGAAAACTTTGCCGAACATCTAACAATGACCTCGAGAAATTAATAACAATCTGCTATCACAAGAAACTTACGCTAAAAGTCAGTAACATCGTTTCTCAAATATAGTTTATAATATTTGAGAAATGTTAGTGACCGCGACAGTTTAATATCTTGTGTTATAACAACGTCTCTTCCTCAGGGCCCCATCTCCAAAGAAGGCGAGCTTGCAACATCGGATATCCAGAAGCGCGAGTAAGTTTGCTGCCAACTTTCAAAACAACTCTCAGAACTCTAGCCAACCTGTCAACGTTCACACCCTATCTAACCCTGACGATATGAGCTCCAGTCTCCTTAGGTCCGACTCCGATAGAAGCCCAGCAGGCAACATAAACCCTTCAGTTAACTTCTTCGGAAATTTCAAAGGATTTTCTCTCACGCCTATAGAAAAAGCTGCGGAGGAAAACGCTGAAAAGAACGCGCCAGTTGATGGGAAAAACGTTGCAAGCAAAACTGTTGCTGATAGAAAAAACGTTGCAGACAGGAAAAATGTTAAAGAAAACGTGCAGAGTAAAAGCGCGAAGATAACACCTGTGCACAGAAGCAGTAGCAACAGCCAGAGCATTATAAACCAAGGAGTACTAAAACCCGTTTTAAGAAGCGCTCCTCCATTACCGGTTGTCCCTGCGACTGCTAAAAGCAACAGTCCAACGACCAGTCCTTCAGTAAAAAGGACAAACAGCAACGTCCAAAACAGAATTAAAGCTCTAATCAGCTCAGACAAAGACGAAATGACCCCTGCGACTCCTAACCCAGCACCGAGACCAGTCATATCCAGTCCTATTCTAGAAGCTTCCACGTGCACAGCCAAGGAGCTAATATCGCCGTTACAAGGGTCAAAGACTTTAGGTCCGAGCAGGGCCGCTCCAACTATACCAACGACATCGCCCGACTTACCAAAAAGACCTTTGAGTATGCATTCGGGAACCGTTCCCCAAAAACCGCTACCAGAAGAACCTAAGAAAGTCAGAGAGGGAATATCCCTAAATCGGATTGCATCGTTTCTAAAACACGATAAACCTAAGGAGAAAGAAAGGAATCCGGTCGAACGAAGCCACTCGTTACCGAAGAATCCAAACAATCAAGTGAAAGTGGTAAAAGCGGACAAAGGTGGCCTACGCAACTTGCAGATATCCAATCCCATTCTACAGAAAGAAATTGACCTTCCAGTCAATACTGTATCAGTTGTATCTGACTCTGAAGACGGAGATGATCCTAAATCCTTTGTGAATAGAGCTCAAAGTATGCGAGCACCATCTTCACAGAAGCCAGCGATACAGAGTTTTGGGTCTATGAGACAAGCCCCCGGTGCTCCAAGACCGTTATCGATAGTCGGCAGACCTACCGCCCCTCCGCCACCTCTTCCAAACCACCCAGAAAAAGACGAAAAGGAAGACGATTCGAAAACTGATTACGTCGATTGCATAGAGGAAAAACAGGCTCCGTTATCGCATATCGATGAAGAATCGGGTGATAATATATACGCGATAATCGAAGAAAGTCCGATTAGGAACTCGAAACCTTTGCCGGGTGTCCCTACCGTTGTTAAAACAATCCCCCAACCCCCGCCCGAAGGGTATAACACTCCGAAGGTGATCCCTTCTAATTCAGGGAGCAACGATAGTATGGGCTTGCTCGGAGAAATAGTCAACGAAATACAACATCGAAACTTCGACTCTATTTACTCCGCGTCAACGTTGTCAAGGAAAAAGAAAGGGAAGGGGAAGGAAGACAGAGATAGCACGTACATGAATTCCGAACATTATAAAACACCGGAAAGCGTTTATAGCAACTCCGGTGCGAAATCAAATGCGTCTACGACAAGTAGCGGCTACTTACACCCGTCAGCTGTTAACGTACCGACGCATTTGAAGAAAGACGATGGTAAAGTCGACAACGAAAAAGCACCTCCATCGCCTACGTTAAAAGGTCCAAATTCGAAAATACCAACGTTTGCGAGACAAGTAACGCCTCCCGGTCTTAGAAGCACGACTTCTTTTAAAAGCGTGCCGCAATCGCCGAAAAATCCTATCAGAAATGTTAATGCGGTGAACGCTAACACTAAAATATTTAACAGCCCCGACGTAGTTTCAAGCTGTACATTACCAGATACAAAGAATATAAAAGCTCCAGATGTAATAAATAATAATAAATTGCTAAGTGAAGCTCCCAAAGTAGCGGCGAAGCCGTCCGTTACCGCAAAGCCTATCGACAATAGGCCTTTACCTGTTAAAGCTCCGATAAGACCTGCGCCTACAGTTGAAAAGAAACCAACAATTAAAAACGGTCCCACACTTAAACCTGTGAGCACACCATCAAGTTTAACTAACAAACAGACAGACAAAAACCCGCCTCTAAGTCGAGCCAATTCAAAGGTGGACTCCGTTAAGGCAATAGCGGACAATTTGAACAAAAATAAACCCAAAGTGGTCCCGAAACCATCGACCACGATCAAACCGGAGACAAATTCTAAACCTAACGCGACAAAGCTGACATCTAAACCTTCAAATGTTGCCAGTTTACAACAAAAATTCGAAAATAGGAAATCTTTAGGAAAGGAAATTACGACAGCGAAAAAATAATTTTTTACTATTATACAGCTAGAGATTGTACGGCAGCTATTTAGATGTAATTTCTAGTCGATTTAATTAGTTCTTTGACGGCCATTTACTATGAAGACGAAGGATCTGACTCGGTAAACAGAGATATTTTACTTAATTGATATATGAAGTTATTTTCAAAAAGATCTCAGCGTGAAAGAACCAAGAATGATTAATATTTTTTATAAACGGAACAATTAATAAAACATTGTATTTTGTTGTTAATTTTCAAGACGGTTATAATATTTTAATATATTTTATATGAAAATTCATTTTGAGAATGGTACAATACAATTGAATGTTATTTTTAATACATTTTTTGGAGTTGGTGAACAAATTGGAGCTCAGAATGTATAATGTTACGCATAGGTATACATTATGAGTCGGGGACACGATTTATGTTGTACATACCTTATTTTCTTACTAATTACTATAATTTTAGCCATATTTATAAATTATTCTGTATGCTTCCTTTTTGTGAATGTATTTTAGTCTTAGAGTATAGACTAAAAGCATAGAGAGATCATCAAAACGACATTATATTTGTACTTGCTCACACGTATCGCTACGTCAGTGGCGAAGGAAAGAAACAACACATAGTAATTAGCTACGCTTGCAAAAAGTCACCGCACCATTTTTTTGACTCGAGTCACAGATTATATGATATACTAATACAGATACCTCATCCCATAGGAAGGAATAAATCGGGTTATTTTACGAATACACTGGCCACTAACTAGTAACGCTCACGACACGATCACTAGATTTTTTTTACATTCGGGCTATTTTTTCTTTGTTCCTGATGAGACCCCATGCTCGAGTCAACTGTTTTTTTCTAAACAAATCTGTCAGACTCATTCACATCAGTGTCCACTTCATATAAAAAGTGTCCAAAAAAGTGGTACGCTTGGCAGATAATGAAGTTCTCTTTATGCTTTTAGTCTATACTCTAAGATTTTCACTCTTTCCCATACTTTTTCTTTTTCCGACTCAAACAACAAGTAATATCTTAATACTCATTAAGTTTGTATAAATATAATTCGTGTCCAACCTCGCATACCTTCCTCCGTAGACTCGACGGAATTAAAAAAAAATTACTGATATAAGTACATTTTTCATACTGCATTTGATTATTATGACAAATTATAGCATTACTATAGATCTCTGTAAATATCTCCACAATAAAATTATTCCTTTAATGTTAGTGATTATTATACTGTGAAGTGTCTTATAATATTAGTAAATAATTTGTATTTTTATAAAGACTTAGTTTAGTTTGAATTTTGTATATAGCTTAGTGTAAGAGCGAGTGTCAGTGTAATAAGCGTGATTTATTAATAAAGCGTATTTTCATTTTTAAATTCAAAGTCAATGGTGCTACAGATAACATGCTTTCCGGTAAAGCCAATAGTATTTTTATAACTATAATGTTGAATAATAAGATGTTTTATATAAATATCATCGAGTAACTGTCAATCGACTTAAAAGAAATACTAAAATCCGTACCAATACTATTTTAAGCAACTCCCCACTCTAAAATGTCGACCGGTTTTTTTTGTCATAAAAATATTATTTACATTTTGACTGGCCTGATAGCTCAGCTGGTAGTAGCTCTGCTTTCTGAACTGTAGGATGTGGGTTCGATTCCCATTCAGGACATTTGTGTGATGAACATAGGTGTTCTGTGTCTGGGTTTTACATTGTATTCTATGTATGTATTTATAAACAAAAAGTATCTAAACATTCTATCAGTTATCTGGTTCCCATAGTACAAGCCATGCTTAGTTTGGGGCTAGATGGCGCTGTGTGAAATGTCCACACATATTTATTTATTTTTACTAGTAAACACTCGAATAATGGTGGGGTTTTAATCCATAGTCAAGGTAACCAATGGGGAAAAATTCTAACAAAGTCCAACCAATGGTCAAAATTTTTGTTATAATTTTTAACCATTGGTTACCTTAACTACAGATCAAAAACTAATAACCTGATAATAGGTAGCTAGTGATAATGTATCATGTAGTAGACCGGTCAGAGCCAATTATAAGACAAATATGTTTCAGAAATTGAGAACAAAAGTCTGGATTTTGTTTTTCCATGCTTAGATAAATATCTTGTCTTGAATTAAATTCGGATTTGCTGAATCTACACCTAACATAGAATAATCATAATTTTTATGGTCCATAGTTTTAAAAAAGTCACTGCCATAGTTTGGTACAAAATAACAAAGGTGCTGATAAGTCGCAAAGCTTACAATCGCATGGGATTTTAGTTGTTAGCTGTCTTGTTACAAGATTTCATTGAAATGTCACTGAATATTTTCAAATACATGAATATGATAATGTGATTTTTGTTATGTTATTAACAATATTCAAAATAAATTATTTTTGTTTTTCATACATCGAATATTGTCTTGTGTTGTGACTGACAGATAATCTTTGCAATTATTTTTATAGATATACGTCCCATTTATTAATACACTAGGTTAAAAGGTAATGCTAAACGCTTGCATGTATTTATGCAAATAAAATATATTGTATTTGACGGTTATCACTGTGTGATAATATTACTTACAAAATTAGCAATTTTTGAATGAAAAAGTACATTAAGTAAGGTGTAAATATTACCAAAGAGATTTGTGTAAGAGTGGTTCTTGAACGACGAGAACTCGTGTTGGTATATTTTTGAGGAGTCACAAGTACGACCAAACGTTTTGATAGTAATCAAGGGAAAATAATGGAATTTTAATTAAGAATTTTAAGTGATTCTGCGTGTAACACTAAGTACACTGTTCAACGCATATAAAGTGCAAATGGTTATGCAAATTGTCATAATAAAATCGGTAATAGTTTCTTCTAGTGGTGCCAGGATTTTGTCGATGATAAAATCTAGTAAGTACGAAACGTACGTTTCTCCTCAAAAATGTAATGAACATAAACGAAGTCCTTGACTAAAATATTAATATGGTATTGTAATAATAGTAAATCGACTTGTTTAGTTTCTTGATTGGCAAAGAGCTTGATTATATTTTAGAGTAAGCATTTTGTTTAAATTAATAAATGCTTGGTCAAGGGCTTGTTTATGGAAATGTTGATTTGTTCGATTCATAATATTATTATTAGTTTTTATTTTTATAGCAAGACTGTGAAATAAGTATATACCTAAATTAAATATTTACCCACGGCACTTAATTTAGCTAAGATAAAAATAATATAAGATTTTTCGAATTGTTAAAATAAAAAAGAAGAATCTTTCAAAGTGATTCATCGCAAAATATTTTTTGTTTTATTTCTAGGGAAATTATAAGTACCTGACCCAAGGGCAAGTAGAGCTTATTCCATTAATGAAAGATACATAGTATCTCCCCTACTTGGTCTCTGATTAAAGTCCTACTAATAGTCCGATGATCTTACTGTTTGGACGTAATGAGCATAATTATCTTACTTTATACTTAAGTAGTTAATCATGTTTTAAGCAACAGAATCCGCCCTAGTTCTATAGGTATATAGTATATATGTAAATGTCTATGTACAACCTGTCTATTAGCAGGCGGATTTAAACTTAGGCACACAAGGCGCTAGCCTAGGGGCCCCCACCTAACTAGCCATTCCAACCAGATAGCTTGCCTACTGAACTAAGTTTTTGCGTATTCATGCCAGTCATTTGATTATGTTAGTGAGCTCTAATTTTGAAAACAGCTGAATTGTTACGTGTTTTAGCAAATGTGAATATTCTGGCGCTCGCTTCGCTCGCGCATTATTGACGACTGTCCCGTTAGATGTAATCGCATACCCTCATAAATTTATAAGCTACTGAAGTTTGTGCGCTGGCGTTTGGCCGGCGCATGCGTTTTCATATCAGTAATTTCATTATTTGGAGGCTCTAATTTGGAATTTAGCTGAAATGTTACGTGTTTTATCTAGGTTACATAAAAACGTGCAATATTTTAACGCTCGCTTCGCTCGCGGATTGTTGTCACCTGTACCATTTGTTGCAATCGGATTCCTTATTTATAAACTATTGAAGTTTTTGCGCTGGCTTAGCATGCTTTTTTTCGTGGTAGTCATTTTATTAATATCGGGAGCTTTAATTTTCTAAATAGCTGAATTATTGCGTGTTTCATTTAGATATATTTAGGTATAAACGTGAAAAATTCTTGCGCTCGCTTCGCTCGCGCAGTGTTGTCATGTGTTCGGTTGCCTGTGACCTTCATGTATTTATAAGCTACAGTTTGTTTCTGCAACTAGGTGTGAGTGAGCTGTTTAGGTCAGTCAATAATAGGGGGGATTTACTATAATCACCACGCTTAGTAGGCGGCTTGGTGATCTAATCGCAGAAGATTTTAATGTACTGAGGAAAATGTTGATGCCCATATATCCTGGATATTCCCTTAGCCGGCTCTTTCGGCAGTTACGGCACCAACGGAAAGATATGGGGACTGATGGGGTGGTCCCATATTGTATCTCTTAGCTTAGTAGATTCATAGTCTGTGCTCAGGGCGGTCCTATTTCCCCGTGTGGAGTAGTGCAGGTACATTTTTAATCAATCAATCAATATTTATTTTTTTGATATGTAAATTGAATTCATGAAAAAACTACTATTGACTATTGAAAATAAAACTATGCATATTTATTATCCATTGACAAAAACAATCTGAGGGAGCTTTCGCGTGGTGCTGACTGCTGTGCGGAGCCCACTGACTCTGACCTCTCTAGTCTAGTATAATGGAGATCAGTGGCATAGCCTCTGTCTACAGGCGTAGACAAATATAGTAGATTTTAATGAGCCGTTTTATTAAAAAAAAGAAATCGTCTTTTATGCATGACCCAATATATGGCGCCAGTTGTGGTTTTACTAAAATCTGTCACTGTCACTGCTTCAAGCATAGACCACAGGATAGAGGAAATGTGTCACGATACTGACTGACGGCTTTAAACTCCTTCGTTTTTTTTAGTTCCGTTGCGAGATACCTTGGCTTTATTTTGGATCATAGTATTAACGTTTATCTATCTCGCAGATCTACTGTACTTCAATTTACTTAATAAGAATGCACCACAGACTACTTAGGAGATACTGCAGGCAATGTACTCATGGTCCACCCAACGGAATTTGACATTTCGTTGTAGATAGTCTAAGCATTTTCTTATGTTTAACCTACTCTGTGGTTTGAAAGGTTTAAACTATGTACTTACAGCGCCATCTAGAAAAGAAGCGGCACTAGTGTTTTTTTTTAAATAAAACTCCTCATTCGGAAATTACCGGTTTTATCATCGACGGTGACTGAGGATATATAATCTATAAAGAATGAATGAAATATTTGAATAGGAGGTTTTCAGGCAACCAAACTAAAAAATAAATTAGTTCTTTAAAATTCGTAAGATGGCGTTGACGAGACATGGCCGCGAATCACAGACCCTAGACTTTTTTCGTGGCATGAATAATTATCACTACCATGTCTGTGGTTCTGAAGATTTATACCACAGATTAGAGAAAAAACAATACTGTGATTTATGCATAGACCATAAACATGTACATTGCAGAGTCTGCCCTAAACAGGCTGAAAATCTGCCCACACCTTGAATTCTCCCAGAAATATGCCTCGTCTTGTAATAGTAATAATACAAGGGAAAAAAAGATATATTTTTCGTTTGTATTTACTTATATTTATTTTAATATATCAAGGAATTATTAAATAGGAACCCAAATTTCATGTAGAAATTATAAAAAAAGAGCCAAATTATCATTAATCACCTAATCAACGTTATTTATATTCCTCTTTTTTTTCATCATACATAGATTTTACATTCATATTTTTTCTAATCATGTCTTTTCTTGGTGTGAGAGTGCAACCAGCTTGTAATTTGCTAATAAATTAAATAAACCCTTTAATCATAGAGTTTGACGAATCCCAGAGTAAGGACTAAAGTAAGTAGGTACCTACCTACCAGAGGCCAGCCTTCGCTGCGTCTTCCGGTTCGTGATTACCACTCCAGAACCTTTCTACGCCATGGGTCGCCAGTTCTATGAGCGATGTGGCCTGCCCATTGCTAATTCTAAGAGCTATAGCGGTCACTTTAGTTCTCCTGCGGATCTTTGTGGTAACAACGATTCCCACCAAATATGAATTAAGATTTCGTAGCTATATTTCTGAATTTTACTTCAAAATAATAAAAACTCATAAATCTGTCAAAATTTTAAAGTAGCTAGTACCCTGCAAAGGGCAAATCTGCCACAAATGATCACACTGGTGAGTGAAGTGATAGTGACACTGCGCTATGATAGAGGACAAAGCCACCTCACAGAAAAAAACAAGCCATGTCTCGCCAGCGCAATCTACCTTTGGAGGTAGAACTACGTGCCGTCCAGCTGTCAGAAAATCCCCTATTGCAAAATTGTAATTTTTTCTTCATTTGTCAATGTCAGCAAAACAAGCTAGCGGAACGTCAACGTGACGTTGACGTTTCGCCGCGTTTCGCTAGCTTGAACGTCAAGCCGGAAGAAGCGTTTCTTCTTTCATTATTTTTCGCCCATATTTTGCGCGGCTTAAAATTTCCTAATTTGTGCTCTTCTTCCTGGAATTGTAGATAAAATCCTACGAATCCGTAACAATGTAAGTGTTTATCTTGCTAAAATGATTACAATATGTGGGTGCACATAATATTATATCCTTACAAAATGGTTATTTCAGGGCATCTACATCGAAGCCCCGCTCCGAGATGACTCTTGAAGAGTTGGGTAAAATTGAAGAGGAAGAGTTCAGTACAGGCCCACTTTCAGTGCTTACCCAATCGGTAAAAAACAACACACAAGTTCTAATCAACTGCCGAAACAACAAAAAGCTCTTGGGTCGCGTGAAGGCCTTCGACCGGCATTGCAACATGGTTCTAGAAAATGTCAAAGAGATGTGGACTGAAGTACCTAGAATAGGAAAAGGAAAGAAGGTACAAACTTTTCTGGAACTAAAACACCAAATATTTATTGTTACTAAATTTTGGCATTTGAGGTTATGTTCAGTTTTGAGCTACTTAGGCTACCTGTATTATTTTGTTTTCTTTGTTGTATCGTTTTGTAGTCCATAACTTCTCTGTTCTTCACTGTTATGGTATACTAGGTACCTATCATCAGAATTCAGAGTTACCCTGGGGTTGCAAAGGTCATGTGATGCTAAATATTTAGCATAGACATAGGATGTACAAGACCAACAATGACAGTTTAAAGGCAGGACAAGAAATCACAAGAAATTTAGTGTGTGAAAAACTGTTGTTATGATTATCATCTTCAATATTTGCAACAAGTTAAATGTAGCTTTCACTAAATATCGAACCTACCTATAGGCCCCCATAGTTTTTGAAATAAAATAACAAGTATTTTATTTATTGAGATCCCTGAAAACGTTGGAGTAAAATTCCTGAATTATTAAAAACTGAAATATTGCAATATATCTGAAAGAGCATTCCCAATCTAGAAAATAAATAGGTTTTTAGCCAGATATCACACCAAAATTAATAAAATATGATTAGTAATAATGCAATAAAATTTGTGATAAATTCACTCTGATTCTATTTGCTCGGGTTAGTATGTTTCGTAACATTACATTCACTCACGGAATAAGATGTAAAAGCTGCAAAAATTGTATTTTTCAATTTGATAACAGGTTTATGGTACATGATCACAAAACGTATTGTGAAACAGATTGTGGTGATATGTGGTAATCTCATGCCAATACTCACCCAAAATAATCTGTCATTATTTCACTATCTTTTCCTTTCGGGTGGTGTGTACTTGGTTTCTACCTCTCGTTCCCATGCTTTGTGTGTCTTTTGAGAGTAATGAAAATATTGTAGGTCTGTGGTATTTAGTATATATATTTTTGTACTCATTCTTGATAGTTACACAAAAAATATTGTATGTATTTTTACAGGGGAAAGCTGTGAACAAGGATAAGTTCATCTCAAAAATGTTCCTGCGAGGCGATTCAGTGATCTTAGTTCTTAGGAACCCGCTGGCCACTGCTGCTGGAAAATAATTTTAAGTTTAAAATAACTTGTATCTCATTTCGTAATTAATACCATTTTTCTACACAAACACAAGTGACATAATTTCGTTTGTATCTGTTCATCTCCTTAATAAACTTTGTAATAAGTAACCTGTGCTTTTTAAATAATAATCCTTATTCTATGCTGTCCTATTGTGACAGATCAGTGGGAATTATTTTTATAAATATTATTGTATGTAGCCAGCGGTTTTTCTTTGTATTGGCCTATATAAATTGTTTATTCATAAATTAATAATTTTGTAAACAAAATTTCGACACAAGGAAGTCCGATGTATAGAGTAATAATAAATAACGCCCAATGATATGTATGCACATAGAACCTGGACCCTAACTAGGATTCCCTGTATCTAGGGACCCAGGAACTACGAGGACCATGCTCCCACAACACCCAGACAGAACAAGCATTTGCGCTTTCTTTTTTGTGGACAAATACTTGTTCTGTAGCGGGAATCGAACCCGCCGTCTCCGGGCTATGACCACCACACCACGGAGGCTGTTAATTCGTATTATATATTCTACGGTGAACGGTCTTGTACTGTGTGACAACAGCCAGGGATGCATGAACACAGCACTTCGAAGCCATGTACATAGATTCCTGGGTGTATATTCCGGGCTGTGCACTATTTTTCACAGCTATGTACACCATTTCCGGGCTGTACTGTGTTGAAGGGTTGTTCAATACGGGCTGTAAGAAATCCTTGAACAGGCAATAATGTAAAGCCAGGAATCCATGTACATGGTATATTGTCAAATGTCAAAGTTGAATTAAATGTCAAAGTCAAAGCCCCGTTTGCTTCGTGCAAGTAGACTACGATATTGAAAATCGATATAAAGATCGTAACAAACCTAAAAATGTCCGATTCTTGACTTTTAAAATATAAGTTAGCCTGCGGCCACATCGGGCGCGCGGTGCGTCATCAAGTAGCGTCAAAATCGGCCATTTGGCACCCATTCCTGCCCGTGTCCGTAGACGGCTGGCCTCGCTGCGCTGCGCTCTCTGCGGGCAGCGATGGGTACCAAATAATTTTACGTCGCTGACGCTGCTGCTTCGCCTAATGACGGGCTAGTCGGGCCGAAGCTTTAAGAATTGAGACTTTGATTTTTAAAGCTTAACTTATATTTTTTCTAACTTATATTTTTGCAACATGCAATTAATAATGTTACACACATCGCCCCCATCGCATCGCATCGTGACATGATCGCGTAGCTGGTATTTAAAAGGCATGTGCACAGATTCCCAGGTTGTGCAATACGGGCTGTAAATTATTGTCTGTACCAAAGTTATTTTGTTTATAGTACAGACGACATCCCTGTCGTACAATATGGGCTGGGCTGTGTAATACTTTGGTCGTGCATTCCTGCCTGGTTTACAAGTTTAAAGTTTTTGACATGGGAATCCCGCAACCCGCAATTTGCAGTCCTATTATTTTACATAATTTTCATATTTTTGCATTTTGCAACTGATTGTTTGTTTCACGCTTCACGATCGTAGTTGATTATACAGTCTTTGGTTGTTTTGTTTGTACTTTGTCTCTGTAGTGCTCGGAGAAGTATTAGTACTATTTTGTGTGTGTGTTAATTTGATATTTTGATGATTTATTGCAAAAGTAAAACTGCTGTTTGAACCGTTTGTCGGGTTTTTCTGTGGTATATTATTGTGAATAATAGATACATGGCCTCAAGGTGAGTTCATTGTGAAGAAGTGTAGGTATGTATACTTACTTGCGATAAAAGATAATCATTTCCATCCTTTAATTCACAGGACCCCTATTCTCACGAATCGAGAAGAAATCTCGTCTGGGAATAAATCTCGAGACTCGAGTTTTCGGTATTCTCATGCAATATCTCGATTGCTAGCGCACGAGATGACTCGAGTGATGGAAGCATTAGCGTGTAGTAGTCTGTGGATCGGAGGCAGTCGAGAGATCAGAACGAGATAACGCTATATGTAAGACAGCGACCACAAAGTCTATGCTCAGAATCAAGAACTTGAAAATTGACACTGGAACATGAATCAAACTATAGAATATAAAAGTAAGTTGAGTTGAGGTCTTGGACCTACTAAAAAAAGAAGGACAGAGTCCCAATTGATCCCGAACCGAGGTACCCATAGGAAGTCGGAACGCTAATAAGTACGAGCGGACACGCACACACTCACATCATAGGAAGTCTATCGCCTGCCATTACTGCTCCGAACCTCGCCCAAGACGCATAGAAAAAAATATTATAAAATGCCGTCTTGCGTTGTGAAAAGTTGTCGGAATTATAGTGGTTTGATAAAAAAAGTCAGGGGATCACTTTTCACAAATAAGCTTGTTAATATTTCGCTAATTTCTTGCTTTTTCGATAAAACTATTGAGATGCAATGAATACACAAAACCAGCTAGTGTTACCAACAATCAAACTTGCAAATTACCCGGAAGTGTGGGAGAATGACCAAATTATGTTCGAATACAACTTATTCACCTATATTGATCATAATTAGAGATCTGACTATATGCAAATGCATATTTCCATTATGCATATGCATGTGCTGGACTTTGCAGGTTAAAATAAATATTGTACCGGTAATGGACCTACTAATCGTACATATTTGTGCAGGTTTTCTATAATGTAGAAAAAGTAAAGTAACGTAGAAAAATACGATTTATGTGTTTGTAACGGACCTACAGGCCCGCCTGCACCCGCACACCGTTTCTCCTGCCCGCACTCGCCGCCCCGCCCGCACCGCACGCACACAAGCATACGTCGCGCCACGGCGATGTTTTATAAGGCCTCGCCGGCCGCTGCAAGGTGAGCATTTGCTCGGGGCTCCCGCGGTGAATAGACGTGTCCTCCGCTCTGTAGAGTCTCTAGCAAATCGCTCCTAACCCGTTGCTCCATACTAACACGGTGAGAGGTGGCCTTCGGATGTCGCGTGGCTCTAAGCTTATGCCAGCCCGATCATCTCTCTCCGCTACCCGCCCCCCTTCCTCCCTCGAGGGCTCGGTCGTCGCGTGGCTCCAAGCTTATGCTGCCTGACCCTCGTTTCCCCAAAAACCTGCATGAATTCCGTCCTTTCCAAGGGCTCGGTCGTCGCGTGGCTCCAAGCTTATGCTGCCTGACCCTTGGACCCCCTGCATGCACTAACCATACCGCCGCCGCCGCGTACCCACCGCGCCCCACGCCGCGCCCCGCGCCGCGCCCACCGCGTACCGTGGTCCTCGCAGGCTACCGTCGTTTACCTGCTCGAGGACGTTCCGCGATCGTATCGTCACAGGTATCATCGCCCTCCCGTGCGCTTCTGGTGTATAGTTTTAAGAACCACTAGTGTAATCGAAGCTAATGTAGAAACGTGAATATATACGCACTTATTGTAATTTATGTACATCCGTGTTTCTCTGGACTAAACCCCCTCACCGGCTCACCCCTTTTTAGGTAGGTCCAACCCTCATCGCGCCTCCCGTAGGCCTAGGGCTAGATCTCCTGTATAACGAGGTGTCCAGGCGAGCTAGCCGAAAGGGCACCCCGTTACATGTTCATAAAACATTTTAAGCAACACCCTGGTTATAAATCTTTGTGCCAAGTTTTATTAACTGACTGGCTGACCCGACCCTGTCCAAAGGAAGAAAGAACTGGGAACTTCTCTCTTCGCTATAGCGTACAGGGTATATTCCCAGTTGCCCCCACATGCTTCGCCCCCGGGTGGCAACTGGGAACAAAATTCCCAGTTGCCACCCGGTGGAGACTGGGAAGCTATTGCTCCCATTTCATTCGCCGTACATTGCTGCGTAGATTGCCAACCCCTTAATTACTGTCCAAATGTAATCTATACATGGTTCTTGGGGGGAGGGGGGCAAGTGCGGGGGGAGGGGGGCAAGTGCGGGGGGAGGCAGGGCAAGTAGGGGGGTGGACTAAGTGAGGGGGGAGGTGGTGGCAAGTGCAGGGGGTGGCGAGGAAAGTGAGGGGGAGGTGGGGCAAGTGTGGGGGAGGAGGGTAAGTACGGAGTAGGCGAGGAAAGTGTGGGGGGGGCGGACTAAGTGAGGGGGAGGGGGGGGGGGCGGACTAAGTGAGGGGGAGGGGGGGGGGGGCAAGTGTGGGGGAGGGGAGATTGCAGATTCCTTTATTGTGCGTGCGGCTATGGAATGGAACTCACTCCCGGCGTCGGTATTTCCATTCACTTACAACTTAAGTGTCTTCAAATCAAAAGTAAATAGGTTTATTCTAGGTAGGCGTCCTCCACCTTCGACCTCATCATCACTTACCATCAGGTGAGATGTAGTCAAACGCTAACCTATCGAAAGTAAAAAAAAAATAAGCCATTCAATTTTGACTACTCTGTTATAAGCTCGCGTAGCTTTTTGGTCATACGAAAAGTCACACCAACAACAGATTTTTTTTTTGTCGGATTCGGGTAATTTTCTTCACATGGCAATCCTTTAATCAGTCACACATGTTTATGCGGCCCCCTTTCTGTACGTCAGTTCGATGTCAATCAAGATTCCATCCTGCTTTTTTTATAATTCTATGGTTGAGGTTATATTATTGTGATTTTCTTGTGTTCGTTATGGAAAAAAGGTAAAACTGTGCAAAATGCTATAATGGTGCATCCGAAGATGTGAACGTGCGATTCCACAGGTTTTCTCTGCCTGGCAAACATGGATCTTTGAAGTAAGTAAGCCTAATAACCTACGCAAAATCCAAAAAGGTATAATGTACTACGTACATACATAAAAGAGAATACTTTCTTAAAATCACGCTGCTTACACCCGTATCTCGCTCTATAGATTAAATGTTTATTATTTAATTTTTTCAGGGCGTGATTATGGGCTGAATAATGGTATCCAGCTGGGAGCTAGACTTCTGAGGAATCACTGAAACAACTACACCAACAGCGTATAGATAGGCTATATGCAGAAGGCACCTGATTTATGGAAACAAATTTTATAATCCCAACCCCGATTGGAGCAGTAGATGTATTGTTGAAGTGCCGCCAAGAAAAATGTGCAACTTGTAACTTCACCTATGAATGTGTCAGGCTCAAACCTTCAAGTAAATTAATTTCAATTACCTGAATAAAAGTTTTCCCAGGCCGTGAGGCTATGGACCGAAGTTGATGGAAGTATTATGTTAAATCAGATAGATCCTGTGACCATGATCCTCAGTAATGAGGAACCAACCAGAGAGAGAGAGAGAAATAAAAGTATGTAAAAATCCAGTTCATACCAATGATATTGACACAGTTGCCTGTTGGATTTATTTTATACCAAAGGATAGGGGAATATGAGGGTTTTTCCCGTTTCTTGAGTGGGAAGCGAACCAACAACCTACAGCACAGTTGATGGAGCTGGCCTTAAGGCTATCAAAATAATATTTTCTTTTTTGCTTCAGGTACTCAATGAAGGCTTCTAGGCTGGTGTTACTATTGCTACTGCAATAACTACATCTTACTTACTGTAAAGCTTCCGGAACAATTTTCTGAAAATGCTGTGAATGTGTGCTGAGATAATATAAAGTCACAGAAGAATCTTAAATCGCCACTGTATTAGACAGTGAGTGACTGTCTATATTACCATCTTCGTCATCATCATTTCCATATGTGCCACTGTAACTATTACACCAGTGGCCCTGAGGCTGATTTCGTTGGTTTAAAATTATTGATGTAAAAAGTAAAAATAAAGTTAAAATAGCCATCTTTGCTTTACGGCATTGTTTTACAACACTTTTAATGATGGCAGGATTGTATTTTGAGACTGCATGTTTCTTCATTTTATGTATTTGATAATAATAACTTTAGAACTAAACTAGGCCCAAAGTTGTTACCTACTCATATAAATATGTATAATATAATGCGATTAAATATGAGTTATGTGGCTTTTATTTATTATGGTACCTTTATAAGGGTGGGTTTTTTCACCCGTTGTTAAAGTAACCAATCAAAAATGCTAACAAATTCTAACTAATAGTCAAGATTTGTTAGAGGTTTTAACCATTGGTTACCTTGAAGTAGTGTTCTGTGGTTTATTCCATCTGTGATAAGGATAATCACAGATTAGAGAAAAAAACAAAAGGATAATAGCACAGGATAATATAATAGTGTTCTGTGCACCACAGAGTATTTTTATAGCTGTGCATACCATAGAGTAGTATAAGTTGGTGCCACACACAGAATTCCCACTAGCCACAGATTGTTTTTTTCTCTAATCTGTGGTTGGTGCACTATACAATGCAAAACACCATATTATTTTTTCTAATTTGTGAAAACACTATTGGCAAACAATGAGCAACTTCGTTTGATTTGATAGGCACGGAGCAAAGAGTATATAACACTTAGGGATGTTCCGATACTAGTGAATACGAGTATGTACTTGATACTTTTCTTTCAATACCAAGTACTTTTTACCATCGAATCATTCTTTCGATACTTACTTGGTATCGGAAAGAAAGTACTAATAGCGAATCGAATCAATGCTGCTAAGTCAAAACAGGATAGAACCACAGGATAAAAATTCAATGCCAAGCAGCTTTATTTCGCTATAATATTTTTTTCCTTAAAGAAACATAGTATGGCCTAACTTTAAGTCAAGTAGAATAAAAATGTGATATTTTAATGTATACTTAGGGTTAAAACAACCCTATTTTTAATTTAAGTAGGATTCAATGTAGTAGAAAATTAGTGTATAGGTAAAAATACATGTAAAGGTAGAATGTGAGTAGGATTTAACTTAATTTAATTGTAATTCAAAGCGTTGAATACAGTTAATACACACAAATAGTACAGTTAAGGTAGTTGTTATACTTAATTAAAATAATAAAATAAAATAAAAACAAACCATTCTCGCGATACCTATTTGGTATCGGAAAGAAAGAATTTGTATCGGAAAGAGTACTTTTATCAAATATCGTCAAATAACATATCCTTAGTGTTCAAATGTCCGATTCTTCGCGCCAAACCACTTGAAAATGTAGATCAGTCATAGAAACAACAAAACCTTGCTGCAATAAGGTAAAATTTGTTTATTTTTTCCGTATTGATAAATAAAAAAAAAATGTATCGATATGAGTGGGTATCGATACTTTTAGGGTATTCATATGAGTAGTACCTATCGAATTATGATTTGAGTACTACTCATATGAGTAGGTATCGATACTTTGGTGGTATCGGAACATCCCTAATAACGCTTGGCATGGCAAAAAGTATAACTATAACTTCTGTCGCCCAGACAAACTAACCAACGAAGAAAAAAGTAAATAAAAGAAGAAAAAAGTAAGAAGACAAGAAGAAAAAGAAAAGAAAGAAAAAACGAAAAGAAGAAGAAAAGTTGCCATGCCATTAGCTTCAATGTCAATAAAATGGCAACAAATGAGCCTAAAAGTAAAGGCAAAAGCGCGTCTCATGGTGGTCTCGACTGCCTCCGACCACACGAGACATCTCGTGCGCTAGCAATCGAGAATATCACAAATTTGAAGCTTGAGTCTCGAATTTCGAGATTTATTGTGAGATGACATTGCGTCTCGATTCCCTACGAGCCATCTCGTGCGCTAGTCAATCGAGAATATCATGAATTTTAAGCTTGGGAGTAGAGACAACTCGAGTCTCGAGATTTATTATGAGATGACATTGCATCTCGATTCGTGAGAATAGGCGTCCAGGTCCCTGCTTCCATTCCGTCCACAGGTTTTACCCTATTTATTCCCTAATCAAACTGTCACCCACCGATTTTATACTATCATGGTTGCTCGAAGGTCATGGTGGTGATTTTTTTTTTTTCTTATATTTTGGCTCCACACATAGTGTATTTAGCCAGTGTCAAGTATTGTAATTATTCATCGAGTTATGGAATATTTCACGTGTAAAGTCAAGTCTTCAAGTCTTAGTCACAGTCCAGTCTAAGTCAGGTAATCCAGTCTAAGTCATACCCTAGTAAAGTGGTGGCGACTTTACTAGAAGCTTCTATGGAATTTTGGAAGCAACACGAAAAACCACGTTTCACTACATTATATCACTTGCCCACACTCATGCTCGTAATTCAGCACTTAATGCGTAAAACACCACCAATTTTAACCATTAACACTGGAAAAAGCACAAGTTTAGAAAAATAATACAATGAAACGACGTGAACTTTTTCGAGTTCCCGCCAAAACTCCATGGTGGTGATAGTGGTAAATATCCCAGTGAACAATATTTTAAAAATGTCACATGTCACAGTGTTCGCCCTATTTATCTACATAGGGTTTTTTTCGGCGGGAACCTGAAAAGTGAAAAGGCGCGCTTTTAAACAAATATTTTTAAAAAACCCAAAATTATTGTAAATTTGTATATTTTTCGTGTATATAGTCTTGTATATATTTGTAAATAGAGCACAACCTCAGAGAGGGCCCAAGGATGGGCAAAAAACGTAAAAGAAAAGGAGATGACTCTCCACCTGATGAGCAGCAGCAGCGGCAGGTCTCATCCTTCGAGTCTTGCGATTCCGACTCGGACTCTCTGAAGTCGATCGCTGTAGAAACACCAAAAGCTAAAAACAAGGATAAGTATGACATCTTTAAGGTACGTGGATACTCGCGTAAGTACCCTGAAGACTCGAAAAAGACCGAGTTTATTGTGTTTCTTTCGCACGTGGAAGAAAACATTACTTTCAGCGACAAGGATCGTATGGCACTGTCCAAGGGTTTGCGGGAGCATGGTGTTTCAGGCGTCATGCACCTCAAGTCTATAAACAAGTACAAAGTAGGTATAACCTTCGATTTACCTAACAACGCCAACATGTTTCTGCAAAATAAAAAGTTACTGGAGCAACTGTCCCTGAAGGCAAATATACCGGCTGGAGACACCGAAGTGACGGGTGTACTCACCTCGGTGCCGACCGACATGTCTAATAAGCAGATATTCTCACTAATCGGAAGCTCTAAGAATGTTATACAGGTCAGGCGCTTTATGCGCAGAGTTAGAGTTGACGGTGGCGCTGCTGGCGCGTCCTTCGTACCCACGCAGGCAGTCGCAGTTACATTTGCGTCTACCAACCTTCCCGAGTACGTTTATCTTGATTCATGGCGTCATGAGGTGAAAATGTACATACCTCCCGTAAAACAGTGTCTGAAATGTATGTCTTACGGCCACATAGCCAAATTCTGTAGGAACACCGAGGTATGCTCAGTCTGCTCAGAAAACCACAATTTCAAAACATGTCAAGTTGACTCCAAAAATGCTAAGTGTGTCAATTGCAAAGGTAATCACATAGCCATTTCATCAGCATGTCCCATGAAAAAACAAAAAGTCGAAGAAAACAAGATTAAGTCCCGAAATGCTACCTTCTCAGATTTGTTTGATTCAAAGTCATTCCCAGCACTAGCAGCACGAACACTTGATGTTCAAGTAAACAACCTTATGAAATCAGAAACATTTATTAACATTCTAATTGAAACAATAACCAAAATTATCAGTAACAAAGATGTACCTATAAACTCAGGGTCTATTCGAGAGACTCTTAAAAAAACCCTCAGTAATAAATTACCTCCTACTTCCTCATAATGGATCAGTTAAATATTATACAGTGGAACGCACAAAGTCTAAATAGTAACAAGCATATATTTATTAACTACCTCTACACAAATAATATACATATTGCGATCATTTCAGAAACATGGTTTAAAGCTAACCAAAATTTTAAAATTAAAAATTACAACATTGAACGTAATGATTGTGGAAATAGCCATAATGGAGTGGCCATAATCATTCATAAAAGCATCACATATTCAAATATCAACACATACTTTGATGATTCGATACAAAATATCTGTGTCAAAATCACAGTAAATAAACAGGATTTATGTATTGTCAGTTTTTATAGTCCTACTAATTGTAACCCAGCTTTTAATAAAGCTAAATTTGATACATTGGTAAAATCGATTCCTAGTCCTTTCATATTCGCAGGGGATTTCAATGCCCATCACACCTCTTGGGGTTGCGGTTCTGACTCTCCCCGTGGAAGGGAGGTGTTGGAAGTCATCGATGACAACAATTTAGTCTTGCTTAATGATGGTCAAGCAACAACAGTTGGTTCATTAACGTGGCGTCCAAACGCACTTGATTTGTCGTTGGTTTCCCCATCACTGGCTCTTCATTGTGAATGGTCCGTTCTTGATACTCCTCTTGGTACTAGTTACCACCTTCCTGTAATCATAAAAGTATTGCTTAGTAATAATAATGTAAATTCAGATGGAAACTACTGTAATGGCAAACACTTGCCCATCTACCCAAATTATAAACAGGTAGATTGGAAAGTGTTTAGTAGCTGTGTAGATGCATTATTGAATGATTTTGAATTGAATCTTTGGAGTCCTCAGGACGCATATTTGCTATTTTGTAAAATATTACAATCAGCAGCAAAATCCGCTTCGAATTTAAATAGTAGTTGTTCTAACAACATTAATCAATCCTGTCATAGGAATCTCGGTAAAAAACCTCACCTTCCATGGTGGAACCAAAAGTGCTCAGAAGCTGTTCTAAAATTCAAAGAAGCATATCTTAAGTTTAAGTACAACCCAACAGAAACCAACTACTTGGAATTTAAAAGACTTCGAGCTCTCAAAAAACTTATTATAAAAATAGAAAGACAGAACAGTTGGAAATCTCTCTGCGAAACTTTTAATCGTTGTACTCCTATGTCCATTATATGGAAATTTATGCGTAAATTTAATAAAACATATGTTTCTAGCAATAATGCAGATGATTCCTGGATTTTAGATTTTCTACAGATGTATACCCCAGATTTTGTATCAAATGGTCTCAACACATCATATAGTAGCACTGGCTATATAAACTCCAGCAATAGTTACTTCCTTAGTCCATTTTCTATCAATGAATTAATATCTGCTGTCACATCTAGAAGAGATACTGCCTTTGGTCTTGATGGTATACCATATTCTTTTTTTAAAAATTTCAGCAGTAAGAGTATGGAAATCTTCCTAAAAATACTGAACTTACTCTGGGAAAACAATAATATACCCCACGATTGGAAAGTAGATTGTCTGGTACCAATTTTAAAACCTAACAAACCAAAATTGTGTCCTGATTCCTATCGCCCTATAGCGCTTACTTCATGTGTTGGAAAAATATTTGAACAATTGTTAAAGCAGCGTTTGGAGTTCTATATAGAACAAAATAAAATTTTACCTTTAAACCAATTTGGTTTCCGTAGAAATCGTTCAGCTAGGGAGAGTATCTGTCAGTTACAACTTGATATCCATAATGCTTTAGATGCACATAATCATCTCCTTGCTGTTTTCTTCGACATCACAGGGGCCTTTAATAGTGTGAATATTGATATACTTTGTCAGGAATTGTTGTTAACAGGAATACCTGGAAAGATTATACACTGGATTAAAATTTTTTTAAGTAGCCGAGAAGTCTTTGTTAAATATAATAGGCATCTATATGGTCCTAGACTTTCAACAAAAGGAGTTTGTCAAGGTGGCATTTTATCGCCATTAATTTTCATATTGTACATACGTCGTTTAAATATAATATTAGGCTCAAAAGTGAAAAATTTGCAGTTTGCAGATGACCTAGTTGTTTATGCATCAGGAAATAATATAAATCAACTGGTTGAAATTGTTAATGATGCATTGGCAAATCTCAATAATTATTTTTCTTACCTTGAACTTGATGTTAATCCTTCAAAGTCAAAGGTTGTTCTCTTTGGGAAAAGGTGTCCCAATATGCCTGTTGTTCATTATAAAGGTTCTTCTTTACCTGTTTCACTTGATGTTAAATTCTTGGGAGTATTGTTCTCCCACAATTTATCCTGGAACAATTATTTAAAACATTTAATAAACAAAGCTAACAAAGCTTTTAATGTATTAAAATCTTTGTCTGGTACATACTGGGGTGCAGACCCACAAATTCTACTATTATTGTACAAATCATTAGTTCGTAGTCATTTTGAATATGGTTTTTTATGCTTTGCTGCAGATGATAAAATTGTAAATAGTCTAGATACTTTTCAAAACAAATGCATGCGTATAATAACAGGGGCATTTAGAAGCACACCTATAAATGCAATGCAGATTGAATGCAGTCTGCCCCCCATGACCATTCGTTTTAGGTATCTTAAAGAAAGATTTCTCCTTAAACTCTACAGTGTCTCTAACAATAGTCTTATAACTAATCTGTCTAATACATTAACCCAATCCACTGCTAAACCGTTTTATATGCTACAGGGATATGAAGGTTTCTTAGATTTTCTTCAAAATCTAAATATCTATCAATCAAATCATATTTTGCCTTGTTATGAAGGATCTTTTATTAGCAAATTTCCAGCAATGAATATAGTCATAAACAAAAAACTGTCAATAAAAGAAGAAGTATATACAATGTTGGCAGAGTGGACAGGTCACAAATTTGTTTACACAGATGGGTCGAAAAATGATAATGCTGTGTCTTACGCAATATTTGAACCCTCATTGAACATTGCTGTGGGATATAGAATTGATAAACATGCTAGCATTTTTACTGCTGAAGCTGTTGCTATTTTGGGTGCTTTGAAGCACATCAAAAACAAAAATCAGGGACACACAAGATGGGTTGTTGTTAGTGATAGCATGAGTGTTTTGAAAAACTTGGCAAATAACAAATTACATGCTAACACTAATTACATTATTTACTTTATAAAACAGTTATGGGTGGAATTATCTGATTCAAATATACAAGTCAGCTTTGCGTGGGTACCTTCACACATAGGTGTTGATGGCAATGAAAAAGCTGACTATTTAGCCAGCACTATAGTTAAATTTTCAGATGTTATTTCCAGGTATGCCAATGATGCAGATGTTTCATTGCCATACACAGATATTGTAAGCCTCCTAAAACAAAGGATGGTTCAACTATGGGGGAAACATTCGTACCATTGTACACAAGTTGAAAACAAAGGTTCTTGGTATGCCGCTCTAGATGTTCAGATAAATTCAAAGCCATGGTTCTGCAAGGCCGGTACTTTTTTAAACAGAAAGTTTTATTCAACTGTTTGTCGTATGCGTTTTGGTCACTGTCGTTTGAACTTTCATCTCCATCGCCTTCGAATGGTGAATTCCCCATATTGTGACTATTGTCAGTCCTCGAATATCCAATCCTTAGATCACATTTTCTTTGAGTGTTCATCTTTCAGCATTCAGCGCCTTGTGTTGATAGACGAACTTCTACAAATCTATGATAAACCTGAACTGGTCCCGCGGTGCATTCAGGAGTTGCTTGAAAATGCCTCTGTTTTTACCTATTTGTATAAATTTATATTGTGTACTGTAAATGAGATTTAGAATAAGATATAAAATGATAATTTTATTATTACAATACATATTACAATGGTTTTTTTTATAAAGTTTTTTTTTGTGTGTAAATATGTAAATGTAAATAAAGGTATTTGACTGACAGTCTGACACTGGCAGTCTGTCTGTCAGTGTCGGAGTGACGAAGTATAAACGTCAACGATTGACGCTTATAAGGTACCTACTAATTGTAAGGGAAAAATTAAAATTGACTTTCATTATCTCGGAAATGAACAAAGGACGATGATCCTCTTACTTATGACAAAAATGATCCGGATTTGACTATGAAATAAATAAAACGAATGAAATTAATTTCCTAACTATGACGAAAGAAGTAAATCCTACGAAAGACTAGGCGGTATGGTCTCAAGACTTTAGCCTGCCCAATAGGGCGAACAAAAAAAAAAAAAAAAAAAATTATCTACATAGGGTTTACATAGTTTAAAGTGCTAGTCATGGTGATGATAATGGTAAATATAATTATATTAGGACATTCGTTCTGTAGCTTCATGATGATGAAAAGGTACAGAGAGACAGGGACAGAGTTACTTGATACTACATAATCAGCTGTACCTACCTTCATCCATGTGTGTGTTATCTCACTCAGGTCAGCTCTCATGCACTTTTCTGTACACTAAACATCTTCAACATTCCATCTTTTATGCTTCTGGATAATGCTAAGGGCAGAAAGTAGTATAATGCTGTAAAGTTTGACAGCTTCTAAGTTGGCACTTATCTTTCTAGGATGTTCTAGTTCCAAACCAAACCTGCTCAAATGTTGCAGTATGTACCTTTATCATAAAGGAAAATTAGTGTGAACTTAGGAGCTTACAGATACAGAAACACACTTACAGATAGGCATTATTCTTCACCTCTCCATACCACATTCTCAACCCAGGTATAGCATGGTACATACAGCCTATAATAGATGTCAGTGCTCGGATTTTTCAGGCACTGACCGGATTTTTAGGAATGTGATCCGGATCCATGGATCTCTATTACTCTAGTACTAGTATAATAGAGGTCAGTGCCTGGATCACATCATAAAACATTTCTTGTGTTTTCATTGGTGAAACGCTTTTGCGAGAGAAAAGTTGGTATTTACAGCCCTCACTAGCCCTGTAGGTAAACTGTGGTCAACATTTGCCTGTCTGCTATAAAAGAAATACTTTTTTTACAGACAAAGGGCCTTTATTCTCTAAACTAACTTTTGCATTACGTTGTGTTATCAGCTTTACAATGCTACTAGCATTTAGTTGTAGTTGATATTATTATTGTAGATTGTTTAAAGAAATAATTAATTTTGATCTTGAAACCTTTGCAGATGTGTTTCAAAATAGAATTACACATGAACTCCATCCTCACTGGACATGTGGATAGCTACTGCCTAGTTTGCGACAACTATCTGCCCACAGAAGATGATGCTATTACACACAAGGATAAACCCATCCATAAGAAGAACATTGCGGCTGCAACTCACCTGGAGAAATATAAGAATGACTGTATCATCAAAGTGAGTGCAACAATGAAGCTTTAATCAGCTGGCAAGGCATTAAGAACACCCCTAGTGTTGATGATGGTGATGGTTACCACTCTAAATCAGGCTTGCCATGATTGTTTGTAACACCACATTGTAGGCTAGTTGTTATTCACATAGAGTTCTGGCAAAACAGTGTTCTGTTACTGCAGTTACAACTTTCACATTCAACTTTTCTAGACAGTAATTGTTTAAGATCTACTCTCTACTCTAAAAAGATTAGTGGACAGATCCAGGTGCACCTGCTCATCATCATCACCTGCAACACTAACACTGGAGCAGTTATGCCAGCACCCCAAAGCTGCTTTTGATACTTTAAGGAGCTGGGCTGGCTCGAGTAGATGCTGGTGGAAGAAATACACAATACACCCCAAGTGGGACATAAGTGCAGGCCTTACCCCCATGTCAAATTAGAATTAGTTACAGGCTGAAATGATGATGATTATTAAATCCCCGGTCCAGTGATTACTCTTCGTAGCCTTCATCTTTGGCTGACACTATAGCTCAGTTAGTAGTAGCTCTGCTTTTGAGCTGTAGGCTGTGGGTTCGATTCCCACCTAGGGCAAACATTTAAGTGATGAACATAGGTGTTATATTGTATTATAATAAGTATTCTATCAGATATCAGGTTCCCATATCCCATAGTACAAGCCATGCTTTGTTTGGGGCTAGATGGCGCTGCGTGAAATAGTATTTCTTAAATTCTTGCCATTTAAACACATAGTTATTCGTTAACACAGGATCAGGGGGGGATTTTCAGTCCTGTGTTAAAAAGAAACTATGCTGTGTGAAATGTCCACACACATTTATTAAATATTTATTTATTCATCATACATCAACTTCATCCCACAGTATTTATGATTTTATAGCAGTACCACCTGCTATCCGATTCGTGATTCAATTTTTTCTTTCGCAAATTAATGTGTTCATCCCACAGGTCAAGAAAGGTTACTACTGCACTTACTGCAACATCCTTATCCCCACAATCACCAAAGTGGGTCTCCACATTGAAGAGAGCAAACACAAGGAGAACCGTGAAGCACAAATAATTACCAAAGTTGGTGATGACATTGTAGCTTTCGATGAGGTCGTGATAACCCTGAAATCTTGGAACGGGATGTTGGAGAACACCTGCATGATCTGTAATGTGGAGTTTGATGATGAAGATGAGCACAGAATTGAGCAGGGTCATATATTACAGCTTTTTCAGAGCAAATACGAATTTGGTGATAAATATGTCTACAGAATGGTAAGCATTATTTTATTTATATTGTTTTTGATTGCAGTGCAACAGGCAATATCTTTATCTCATTTTGAAATTTTTCATAGTGGCTACTCAATAATTGCTAGAACTATTTTAACAGTTTGTTTTTAATTTTCATATCCCAAATACGGTAATACTATATAGTACTATTATATATTCTGTGGTAATACATGCAAGCCTCAAACTTGGTGTGATTATAGTCCATAATCTGTCTGTAGTATAACAAGTATAAAACGGCCAAGTGCAAGTTGGACTTGCAATAAAGGTTTTCAAATGTAAGTGCATGTGTGTGTGATTCCAATCACAGCAGAGATCCCGTAAGTACTATTAAAATACATATGTACAGAATCCTCAGTGCAAGAGCCCAACTCATACTTGGCTGGTTTATCATGGATATAATTATGGACAGTGATAAGAAACCGCAACTCAACCAGACTTGTAAAAACTGGGGTATTCTAATTTTCCCCACTAGTTTCATCCCACCAATGTGCAATGGGGTGACAGAGAAAAGCAAACAACTCTAAAACATTCCGATTATCCCAGCTCTGTACCTACATGCAAAAAACCATGTCTGGTGATCATTGAGACAGTGATAAGCTAAAACACTTATTCAACCAGTATATTAACCTTTTTAAATAGATTTACCCCCATTCCCCACTAGTTTTGTCATAGACAGATGTGACTCAACCGTAAATGTAAATGGTTACTTATGCCCTCAGTAAAAAGTTATTAACCTTGAACATTACCTGAGCATTGAAGGATCGACCCATACAAAATGGTTATTGCATTATAGTTTGAGGCAAAAAGGTTGAGGTCTGCCAAGGTACTAATACTACTTGACCTGTCAACTGCTCAACTTGTTTGCTCCGTGTTTGCTCCTTATCATATGATACATGTATTAGACACGTGACTTGCGCTGACTTCGCTGCGTAATTATTTCAGGTAGATGAAGATTATTTCTTCTGTCTTATTTGTGGCAATGTATATGCCATTAAGGAAAAGCCTACACACCACGATGATGCAAACCACAAAGGCTTCTACAACTCCGGCAAAGAGTTAAAAAATAAATCTCTACAAACAACTGAAATCAAGGCCGAAAATTCACCTAAAACTGTACCAGTAGCAGAAGTCGATGTCGGAACTAAAAGCACAGATTCTGAAGTTGCTAAAACTTCAACTGGTGCCAGAAAGAAGGTATTCGCTGCAAAATCTACTGCAGCAGAAAGTAAGGTACCTGATGCTACCAAGACAGAAGATGCTAAAAAGACCAAGGCAGTAACTAAGGACACACTTGGACAATCTGCTAATAATACCGAAATGGTTGGTGATTTTATTGACAATCTCCAAAGTAAACAAGTCACAGCAAACAATGTGTCCAGGCAAGCCAATCGTAAAACAGATAATAAAATGAGTGAATACTTAGATGCTAACAATTATATTGTTCAAAAGGATGACGATACGGTTACATGTGTGCTGTGTGATGTAACTGACATAAAAAATGAAGATGTAGAATTTCACCTGAATAAAGATCTGCTCCATCACATGATGGTGAAGAAAAACAAGGAGTTGTTAAAAAAAGTAAATGGGTCTACTGCTGAGACAACAGAGATATTCCCAGCTGATGACCTAGTTAAGAATAAAGGAAAGATTTCTTTGAATAATCAATCGCGAAACAATAGAACAGCATCTAATGCAAAGCTCGAAGAGAAAGTCACACCATCTTGCCAGCAGGTGCAGCTAGAAAAAGCTCCTCCTTTGGACTTACAGTCAAAAATCAGACAGCACAATCCAGACAGTGATCTCAGCTCTGTCGAAGACGAGGGATGCAAGTCTAAGATATTAGATGATGTTGACATCTTTCAAAAAAATGACATCACCATTGACTTTACCACAGAAAGAGCTCGCTGCAAGCGATGCAAACAAGATTTACCATTTGATCACGCTGCTCTTAAAAACCACACAAAAGAACATGAAGCAAAAAGAATTGCTATTAAAGAAAAAGACAAAAAAGATAAAATGGATGCTTTCGCGAAAGAAAATTTTATAAAAGTACAGAAAAATGACGCTCAATGCACACTATGCAGTGTTGGAATCACTTTGAACATGAAGGACATGACGGCACACGTAAATTTGAGATCACACAAAGATAAAGTGTCAAATAGGAATGGGGCAGGCCCAGCAAAGACAGTGCAAGCTTCGGAATTTATGCAAACATTTTTCCAAGTGGAGTCAAGCTTTGGTGCGGATATTATTCTGAATAATGCTTTTGTGTTAAGGCACCTGAGTTTCCATTGCATTATTAGACAGGAAGACGACGGCTTAAACTGTGCTCTTTGTGATGTGGAAATCCCATGTATTGATGACGAGCTTGCACAGCACATTAACAGAATTGACCATAAGCTGAAAATGGGAACTTGTAATGTTGTCAGCTCTGTCCCACAAGAGTTTATCCGAGAGGTAAGAACCCGTTTAAAAAAATCTAATCTCAGCCAGTCTTATCAATTAACATAAGCAATATTATATTCTATCTGTCTGCATTTGTGGCTTTTTCATGTCTCAACAGCTGATTTTTATGTTTTCCTTCACCGTTGTAAAAGCAAGTGTAAAGTCTGCAATTACCTGATAACTTGGAAAGTCATTGGGATCGAAAGAAATTTAAACCAGGGTGCGTCTGCGTAGTTTCATGAACCACTGCTGAGGCAGAATACATGGCTCATTCATTAGTTTATTATTTCTCTAAAGTAATAATGTAAACGCTGCCAGCATGTTAAGCATGTTGGTAATAAGGTAAGCTGGAGCATTTCGACTGTGCATAGGCTAAGCGAGTGTGACTTTCATGCCAACACATCCATTTCAAACCCCATTCCTCCACCACACTATCGCACTTGGTGTTTGGTATGGAGATCCTGAACGATGAAAGGACACAATATTATAATTCTTTTTATCGCAATAAATTGTATCCACGTGTGCAAAGTCATATGCACACATCACATCAACAGCCTGAATACGTCCACAGCTGAACATAGGCCTCCCCATAAAACGCCACTAGAAGAAAAGATGAGGTGGTCCTATTCTCACACCGCGCCGGGACCACATAGCCAATCACAACAGCTATAAGCAACAACTGGTAATATAATGTCAATTGTACAGGTAACACCAGGCCAGTACCACTGTGGGTACTGCAACAAAGTACTCGACAACTGGCAAGTGATGCAGTCGCACATGCAAAGTGTGTTGCATTCCGCTGCAAAGCGTAATGCATTGTGGACTCTTGAGCGATGCCACTCTCTCATTCGCAATGCTAGGCCGCTTCAGGTCAGCAGTATGCATGCTATCAACTTTGCTTAGAACTTTGACACTAGTGATATAAGAATTCGGTGGATTATTTTTTATTATAGATTTTCCACTCCACTGATCATTGGTGGGGAGAATTGAAGGTTTTTATTCTCTTTCGCCCCACTGTCAAATCATTTATTCCATAGTGCGTAAACTTTTTTACTGTTTTCCCACTGGTGGGGTGAAAAGGAATAAAACTTCTAAACCTCACTTTTTGTTTATGCATTTGTAATATTTGTTCACTGACTTTTTATATTGTATTTTGTTCGTAATTATTTATTTTGTTTAACCATTCAACTGAAAATTAACGCATTGTGGAGCCTCGAGCGCTGTCACTTTGCTTGCTATCAACCTTGATTAGATTCTTGACACCTGTGATACAAAAATAAGGGAATTTCGAAAAAAGGAGTAACGGGCGAAATGTATTTTAATTATTTCGTTTCACTCAAACTCAATGTCAAATTCATTTCTGTAGTGGGGAGTATTTTTTCACTATCTCCCCACGAGTGGGACAGTGTCGCTCGGAACTTTAAAAATCACTGTGTCCTATGTCGTTTTATTTGTGGATATGTGTTTTTTTTTTGTTTAGTATTATTAAATATTTATAGAATGTATATTTTTAGTTGCAGATTTTTGTGTAGTTTTAGTTTTTGAATTATTTTTGTCTTTGAAAAACTGCGTTTAATATTATACCCTCTTACTAACTAATGGACATTGTGTAGGTAAGGTTAATTTGTGTTTTGTCTCTCTCTATCAAGTTCGAAATAGACAAAGATAAATTATAATATAAATAAATAAATATGTGTGGACATTTCACACAGCGCCATCTAGCTCCAAACTAAGCATAGCTTGTACTATGGGACCAGATAACTGATAGAATACTTAGATACTTTTTGTTTGTAAATACATACATAGGATACAATATAACACCCAGACACAGAACAAACATCGATGTTCATCACACAAATGTTTGTCCCGAGTGGGAATCGAACCCACAACCTACAGATCAGTAGGCAGGGTTACTACCAACTGAGCTATCAGGCCAGTCAGTCACAAGAAAAAATACCGAGTATAGCTATTTCACTGTTATGCAAGTTTTTTAGTAACTAGTTACGCCCTGCGGTTTCACCCGCGGATAAAAAATATCCTATGTGTTAATCCAGCGTATATAAGCTATCTACATTCCAAATTTCATCACAATTAGTTTAGTATTACGGAGATATGAGGTAACAAGCATTTACATACACACAGAAACATACACATTTATTTTTTAGCGCCACTTTGAGCGGCTGCTTGCCTCCTGCATCCATCGGATCCCCGCGCTTCTGACCAGATCGTCGTTCCACCTAGTGGGGGGCTTACGCTGCGTCTTCCGCTATTTAGTTGCCATTAGAACCTTTCTTCCCCATCGGATGTCAGTTCTACAAGCGATGTGGCCTGCCCATTGCCACCTCAACTTGTTAATTCTAAGAGCTATATCGGTCACTTTAGTTCTCCTGCGGATCTCCTCGTTCCGGAGCTCATCTCGCAGGGAAACACCGAGCGTAGCTCTCTCCATAGCTCGCTGCGTGACTTTGAGCTTACTAAAGAGGCCAACAGTAAAAAACCACGTCTCAGTTCCATAAGTCATCACTGGCAACACACACTGATTGAAAACTTTCGTTTTCAGGCTCTGCGGTATTTTGAACGAAAAGATAGGTCGGAGCTATACAATATTGGTTGAGTGTAGTATTAATATCGAAAATTGAGAAATATGGAGGTTTGAAGTTAACTAAATTAAGTATAAAAAGTAGGTTTTGTGATATATTAGTTTTAGAAGAGACAGTGAGACAGGGAGACGTTATTTCTCCGAAACTGTTCACAAACGCTTTGGAGGATGTTTTCAAGCTCTTGGATTGGAAAAGATCTGGCATCAACATAAATGGCGAGTACATCACTAACCTTCGTTTTGCCGATGATATAGTCATAATGGCGGAATCGCTCGAGGACCTTAGCGCCATGCTCAACGACCTCAGTAGAGTCTCCCAGCAGGTTAGAGCAGAGGCAGCTCTTAGAGTTAGTAAGTTGAAGTGGCAATGGGCAGGCCACATCGCTCGTAGAACTGACAACTGATGGGGAAGAAAGGTTCTCGAGTGGCGACCACGAACCGGAAGACGCAGCGTAGGCCGCCCCCCCCCCCCCACTCGGTGGACCGATGACCTGGTGAAAGCCGCGGGCAGCCGATGGATGCAGGAGGCGAGCAGCCGCTCAAGGTGGCGTGCTCTGGGGGAGGCCTATGTTCAGAAGTGGACGTCTTCAGGCTGTTAATGATGATGATGAAATTAAGTATAAAAAGTAGGTTTTGTGATATATTAGTTTTAGAAGTCCATTGAATCGATTTTTGGTTTCAACTAGCGCATTTCTAAACTGTCTTATAAACGTAGTTGTTCAAAGATTTCCATTTTAGTTTATAAGTTGCACTGAAAATATTTAAATATAAGAGTAATCATAATTAATACAAATGTTCCATTTAATTCCTTGTTTGTTTTTTTTATTTTTATAAGCTCTTTTTAAAGCATGAAGTAGATACCTAGTAACCTCAGACTGATGGAATAAGAAGATGACGTTCGTCTGGTATTAGCAATAGAGAAGTAAGAACCACCAAAAGGAATACCACGAAAGCTTTTCTTTGTAATGGCGTGTGCGCCTGTAATTAAATTAAATAATAATATTAGATATACCAATTACTGATTACTGAAAAAAGGCCTACTTATCTAGACGTAAAGCATGAGTATATGGCTAAATAGCGATTATGGGCCCTTCGTCACAGACGCCAAAATAAACCTTATTTCGGTATGGTAGAGCATGATTTTCGTTCCTTGCGGTTCAAATTATGTGTGTTTGCGTTCAAAACTAGCAGTCATATCACTGACCTTTATCTGTACTAAAAATAAATTAATTAATTAATCAGCGGTGCAATTATTACTAATTGCCTAAGATTCTATAAAACCTTATTATTTTTCATACATGTGCTATTAGTTAAACTGTAAAAGGAAAGCTGGAACTCTTTTAATCTGTCGCTGGACAGCTTTTTGATGTAATAGGTCATTTTCCCGGCTAACATGCGCACCGCGAGAAAATCTTCTCGACCCTTTCTCGTGTGAGACCGTAACAAGACTATGGTAGCGCTCTTAGAGTATAGACTTAAAGCATAGAGAGAACGTCATTATCTATCAAGCGTACCACTTTTTTGGACACTTTATATGAAGTGGACACTTTCATGTGAATGAGTCTGACAGATTTGTATAGAAAAATCTGTTGACTCGAGTCGAAAAAATGGTACGGTGACTTTTCGCAAGCGTAGCTAATTACTATATGTTTGTTTCTTTCCTTCGCCACTGACGTAGCGATACGTGTGAGCAGTACAAATATAATAACGTTTTGATGATCCCTCTTTGCTTTTAGTCTATACTCTAAGGTAGCGCCTAAGTGTGTCTCACTCTAACAGCGACGACAAGTTTTCTCGCAGTGCGCATGCTAGGCCGTCAGGTGATATATATACGTTTTGATAAAAAAGACTGTTGCCATAAAATCCACAAGTCAAGATTTCCGCGAGTTCTGTTTTTTTATAGTATAAAATTTGACTGCCAGTTATGATCGCATTTAGTAAATCGGATTTACTAACACTGCTAACAATAACAAGGTCCTAATACTAACCCAGACCGGCCGCAGCGACCGTCACGGCAGTGGTTATAACGCACCAATCCGGCGCGGTCAGACACCAACGCCGCCGCAATGAAACCTCCCAGTATAGATGCGTCGCGTCGGCGTCGTACTTCTGGAGGAGTCAAGTGAGCCTGGACCGTTGCACGCCAGCCCACAAGCCGGGGGCGAAGCCCCGCAACCGCCGTCACAAGCAGGCTCCGACGGGGGCGAAGCACCAGATTTGTCACCGAACCACACTGTAACGTTCTTTTAAGGGGGAACGTTTCCTCAGCGATGGCAATAAACAATTTTCTTCTTAGTTTTACAGTCTATTGCAATTTGTCGCTAAACCAATGATAAGTAGGTGATACTTTTAATTGTAATTTATTGATACATTATATTTATTTGCGCAAAATTAGGTTTCATGTAATCACGTTGAGTAATTATTGGCAAAAGAACGCAAGAAAATTTGAATTTGCCGCGCTAGTAAAACGTTCCACCTTAACGCTAATGGAAAGGGATCTTTGCCAGACTAGACCCCCTGTATCCCGTCATATTCTATGTAGGTATGTATTTACAAATAAAAAGTATCTAAGTATTGCATCAGTCTATCAGTTATGTTCCCATAGTACAAGCTTTGCTTAGTTTTGGGCTAGATGGCGCTGTGGGAAACGTCCACGAATGTTATTTACACTAATGTTTGTCAATAAAATGCTAAAATATACGAATGGAAAGGGCGTGCGTTCCATTAGAGTTCAGATTTTTACCAAATTGTGAAAGTTGTAAAAGATTACTTGTAAACACCATTTAAATATGAATTAGCGCTTGAAATCTGGTCTCCGACAACTAGGTCGGGGATCATGGGTTCATCACCTAAGACCACAGAATTCACACTAGCCTAAGACCTATGAAAATAGGGCGAATTCTGTGTGTGTTAATCATAACTTTGTACCTAACCAATATGTCAATAAAGGTATTTGTAATAGATAGCATAATTCGAATATCGATGGTTCACTCGTAGGTACCTAAAATAATGACTTTCCTTTCCTATTCATTACTAAATAAATTGGACCGGAAGTAACAAATTAGCTTTCGAACAAACTTACAAAGAATTAGTCCGGATCGGTCATAGGCCCGTTTTGTCACAGTTTTGCAAACCCATACAACGACTCATGGATCTTTCTCCTGTTACTACACTACTACGGGAGGGAACCACATGGGAACGCACGAGGTAGAGTCACTAGAGTCCATGTAGAGTTTATAAATACTTGGTATATAGGAAAGATAACAGATGGCGTTAGTAGTAACTTCAATGCGTGACCCCGTTCAATAGCCCCAGTGAGGACTTAAGCGACCTTTCGCGCCACAATCGGAATCGCATACACAACACAAAACTGTTTACCAACGAACGCATTGTCATTTCGATTCTCGCACAGACTGCGCGCTCGGAGTTCAATTAATACGAAAAAAGAAACATTTTAACTTGTTCAGTGATTTGAAAGAAGTGTAGACTGTTATGCACTAGAAGGTACTGTTTTTGAAATTGGAACAGTGTTTTCCCTCCTCCTTAAACTTTTTAATTTGGAATGTGCATGTGCAAGTTGAGTATCATTTTTTTGATGATACAGCAATACCTACAGAAATAAAAAAACACGGGTAAGTATTTTTTTAACTACTATTTACGGAAATAATATAAAAATGTATTGCTTACGTTCAACATCATCACTTGAGCCCGGCTTAGAATAGATAGGTAATAATTTTACATATTTGGTAGTTATTCAAGTAAATACTAAAATAAAACAATTTTCGTCATGGTTAATAGATTTATTCATTATATTATAATCATTGATTTGTGCACGCCAGATTGAGTTTTGCTGATTCAATAATTAAATAATTACGGTCTACTTGTTTGTAAAAATATTAAATACTATTATTAAGTATTTATTTAGGTACCTAGTATCGACGTAACCCGTAATAGGTATATTTACTTACCTACATACACACTTATAGTTAGGTACTTACCCATAATAAAAATTTGAAAACCACTTACGTAGGTATCTAATTCATACGTTTTTATTAAATACAATTACACACTTGCAATTTGGATAATTCCGGTTTACATTTTTCCTAAACAAGTAGGTAAGCAATTAATGTTTTTCCTTACGTTAATAAATTAATAATGGTACCTGCTTACTTTGTACCTATTAGAATTAGAGAGCGTACCTTACTTAGTCACTTTATAATTCTCTTTGGTAACGTACCATTAGTAGGATGGAATGGATTAGAAGGTTCATCCATTATCTCTATTTATTAGTCTAGGTACCCGTCTAGTGAAGTTTTAAGAGTTAGTAAGATTAGTAAGGGATCGACCAACACTAGGTAGTTATAAGACTATAATCTGTCACACTGTTTTTCCCGTGTGGTCCCGGCTACGAATAGGACCACCCCATCTCTTCCCGTGGGTGCCGTAGAAGGCGGCTAAGGGAATATCCAGGGAATGGGTCGCAGCGTTCCCCTCGGTCTTGGTGGCAATCAATCTTCACCTACTGCGATCACCAAGCCGCCTGCCAAGCGTGGTGATTATGGCAAACCCCCCCCCCCCCCCCCCTAATGACAAGCACAAATAAAAACGGCCCCCAGTCCCCGGCAGCTCTGCTATCCCGTGGCTACGGTAGCGGCCACGGTAACGGCAGGGCAAGGGGTGCGAAGAATCCCCGGCAGACGCCCGGCTACCAACCCCAACGACGACCCCTGGCCCTGGCAACACATAACGTGCGCACACTGAAGGCTGACGAAAGGATGGTCGAGCTAGAGGCGGAGATGGGTAAGTTACGCTGGGATGTAATGGGATTGTCAGAAGTCCGAAGACAGGGACAGGACACGATAATCCTAAATTCCGGTAACTTATTCTTCTACCGGGAGGGAGACCAACTCTCCCAAGGGGGTGTCGGGTTTCTCGTCCGCAAGTCTCTCGTCAACAACGTGGTCAAAGTCGACAGTGTGTCGGCCAGGGTAGCGTACCTGGTACTCCGAATAACCAAACGGTATTCGTTGAAGGTTATACAGGTATACGCGCCGACATCGGCACACTCAGACGATGAAGTAGAAGCTATGTATGAGGACATATCCGAAGCCATGCATACTTCCGAAACATACTTCACCGTTGTGATGGGAGACTTCAATGCGAAGTTGGGCACAAGGAATAGCGATGAGCTGAGAGTGGGGCCATTTGGATACGGGCAGCGGAACCCTCGAGGACAGAGGCTGGCTGACTTCATGGAGAAGGAGGGACTCTTTATGATGAACTCCTTCTACGAGAAGCGGCCATCCAGGAAGTGGACGTGGATAAGTCCCGACGGTTCCACTAAAAATGAGATAGACTTCATCATGACGACCAAGAAGCACATATTCGATGATGTCTCTGTGATCAGCAAGGGGAAAACCGGTAGCGATCACCGTATTGTTAGAGGCACATTGAATATCAATGTTAAGCTCGAAAGGTCACGTCTGGTGAAGTCTACGCTCCGTCCAAATCCTGTCCAAATCCAAAACCCCGAAGGCTTTCAGCTGGAACTCCAAAATCGCTTCCAGTGCCTAGCCGACTGTAACACAGTGGACGAGCTAAACGACGGGTTGGTGGAAACTGTCCAAGCTGTTGGATCGAAATTCTTTAAGACCCAACGCCGAAAGAAGACTCAAAAGCTCTCAGAAAAAACTCTTGAGCTAATGGCCGACCGGAGCGAAATGAAGCTGCAGTCTTCAGTTGATATGTCAGCCTACGGTGAACTCAATAGACGAATCTGGAGTTCCTTGCGACACGACTTGCGTGCTCTTAGTACTTCACGTATTGAGGCCGCAATTGAGCGGAACCAAGGCTCTAAAGTGTTCGCAAAGGATTCGTCTATTGGGCAACACCAAATGACAAAACTGAAGACCGAAAATGGTAGCGTCATTTCATCCAAGCCTGAGATTCTGAGAGAGATCGAGAACTTCTATGGACAGTTATACACCTCGACACGTAAGCCCGCTACTAACACAGCTCAGGACATCAGAGCCAAGTTAGTCCGACACTATACCGAAGATATCCCGGACGTCAGCCTGTACGAGATTAGAATGGCCCTCAAACAGCTTAAAAACAACAAGGCACCAGGTGAAGATGGAATTACGACCGAACTTCTGAGAGCGGGTGGTAGACCGGTACTTTTAGTCCCCCAGAAGTTATTTAATTCTGTCATCCTTGAAGGTATAACGCCAGAGGCATGGCACAAGAGCGTGGTGGTGCTCTTCTTCAAAAAAGGCGATAACACCTTATTGAAGAACTATAGGCCCATCTCGCTCTTGAGTCATGTGTATAAGCTGTTTTCGAGAGTCATTACGAATCGTCTCGCACGCAGGTTTGATGAATTCCAGCCTCCCGAACAAGCCGGTTTCCGAAAAGGCTTTAGCACCATAGACCACATCCATACGCTGCGCCAGATTATACAGAAGACCGAAGAGTATAATCGGCCGTTATGCCTAGCGTTTGTGGACTATGAGAAAGCCTTCGATTCAATCGAGACTTGGGCGGTGCTGCAGTCCTTGCAGCGATGCCAAATTGACTATAGGTATATCGAAGTTTTGAAGTGTTTGTACAGTAAGGCCACTATGTCAGTCCGACTACAGGACCAGAGTACGGAACAAATTCCATTGCAAAGAGGCGTGAGACAGGGAGACGTTATTTCTCCGAAACTGTTCACAAACGCATTGGAGGATGTTTTCAAGCTCTTGGAGTGGAAAAGATCTGGCATCAACATAAATGGCGAGTACATCACTAACCTTCGTTTTGCCGATGATATAGTCATAATGGCGGAATCGCTCGAGGACCTTAGCACCATGCTCAACGACCTCAGTAGAGTCTCCCAGCAGGTTGGTCTTAAGATGAATATGGACAAGACAAAGATCATGTCTAATGCTCATGTTCCACCTATACCGGTAATTGTTGGGAACGATACTCTCGAAGTTGTCGACAAGTATGTCTACCTAGGACAGATTGTCCAATTAGGTAGGTCCAACTTCGACAAAGAGGTGGCGCGAAGAATCCAACTCGGCTGGGCAGCATTCGGGAAGCTTCGTCCTATCTTTTCGTCCAAAATACCGCAGAGCCTGAAAACGAAAGTTTTCAATCAGTGTGTGTTGCCAGTGATGACTTATGGAACTGAGACATGGTCTCTTACTGTTGGCCTCATTAGTAAGCTCAAAGTCGCGCAGCGAGCTATGGAGCGAGCTATGCTCGGTGTTTCCCTGCGAGATAAGCTCCGGAACGAGGAGATCCGCAGGAGAACTAAAGTGACCGATATAGCTCTTAGAGTTAGTAAGTTGAAGTGGCAATGGGCAGGCCACATCGCTCGTAGAACTGACAACCGATGGGGAAGAAAGGTTCTCGAGTGGCGACCACGAACCGGAAGACGCAGCGTAGGCCGGCCCCCCACTCGGTGGACCGACGACCTGGTGAAAGCCGCGGGGAGCCGATGGATGCAGGAGGCGAGCAGCCGCTCAAGGTGGCGTGCTCTGGGGGAGGCCTATGTTCAGCAGTGGACGTCTTCAGGCTGTTGATGAATCTGTCACAGGAAAAAGGTACTCTACCACAAAGCTCTAAGGGCTGAAACTGCGTTAAGGTGACGGGTCGAGCAAGATTAAGCAGGCCCACATCCGTTCAAAGAAACATCAACCTTCAACTCGTAGTCTTAAATATCAATTCAGTCTGCACTTCAGCGCGGCGCGTACGACAAAGACAACTCATGAAATGATGATTGTGACGGTTTTTAATTAATATCTGTTTTTATAATATTATTTTTCAAAGTTATTAAGACATCCGAATGTTTGTTGGGAATAACTTAATTTATTTTTTGTAATAATATATTCGGTGGAAGCTCAGTAAATGGGATTATTCAAATTTTTTGAGGGAGATTTGTTTTTTTCTATAGAGCTGTATTTATTAATCTTGTAGTTGGGGTCATCACAAACGACTTAATGAAATGAATTACATGATTCAAAGCTCCACATGTTCTAATTGCGCCAGGAAACGTGCCAAAAAACACCTTGTTTGGTCTACCCGTCGTCGCCGGTGCGACCGTACACCGGCCCACGGTGTACCCGCGCGTGGAGACCGGCGGGGTAATTACGTAAAATTTGCAACAGCAATGCGACAGCAGTAGTGAAGCATACATTCTCGACACCACTAATGATGTATGAATCAGCAATCACCGCGAGATTTACGCCTGTCGCAAACCTGTTGCGAGTTAGGTAATTAGGGGGCGGATTTTTCAGTGTTGCTAGTTCAATTTTACCAGTGTAGGTACTTGTGCAGGCATTTTGATGCAGGGTTCAATATGGGGCTGACTCGCCCCAGCTTTGCATGGGTTAATTAATTTTAAGCCCTTAACTTGTCCAAGGGAATGGAGAAGGAAAAGGATAAATGGATGAACGTTAGGTACGTTTGTACGTGCGTTTATTTTTTCATATTTTCAATTTCCCGTCCAAACCGTTTATCATTTTACTCTGTCTTTTCCACATTTCTTCGTTTCGACAGGATGAGGAGTAGCTGCGACAGGATTATTCCTTGCTGAGCTAGGCCGCTGTTCGGTACATCAACGCCAGCTGCATTTCTATTGTTTTTTTCTCTAATCTGTGCTTTGAATCGACTCAATGATCGACAGGCTAGCTTTTGACCGCGATGGTAGAGAAAATCAATAGAGCCCGTGAGTGAATTTACGCGAAAACTGTTTTCACCTAAATCTTCAGAAAACCTTTTCGTCTTCGTGTCAATTATTTGGACAGATTATAATCTATGCTTGTATTGTATTCATCTCGATTTTTTTGATAATTTATTTTCTTTTCTAATTACAACTACTTACTACTTTTTTCGTCATAATTTTGACGCCAAAATTTCGTAACTTTAGGTGGCTATAATTACGAAGGTATTGCCAAAATTCAAAAAAAGACGTAGGTACCTACGAGCATAGTTAGACACCATGAAAAAAATAACAGAAGTCTGATAACATAATTACACTTAGGGGTAAAAAATGCTTTTTGTATGGACCAAAGGGGCGTTTTTATTTATTTATACCCATACCAATACTCTCTTCTTAAGACAAGGCCACTTTACTGGTGACCTATTAGACAGTAATCACACCTGGTACTTTGGCACGTATTGCCATAGACGTAAGATCTATGTTACTGCGCCATCGACATCGTCCCATTTACTAAGATAAGGCAATATCCGGGTTAATCCATATACAGCCGATAAAATCAGGATTATCTGTAAATCCAACAATATTAACATAAAGCTGATTTTTGTATTCCATATAAAAATATATGTTTAACCTACTTATTTACACTTCCCGTAAATTATTAAGTAAATGCTCACGCATTTAAATTTATTCCCTGCTGAGTGCTGACCTAACTTCGTACAAAACCTCGTTCCTGCCTGTCTCTACTTCTCACGGGCGCCGTAGGAACCGGCTAAGGGATCCGAATATCCAGGGAATGGGCAGCAACCTCTCTGCATTATAATGTACCTACCAATGGACCCCCCTACATGACAAGCAAAATTAAAAAAAGCCGTTACGGAGGCATCGTAGGCTGTCCCTTGCCCCACTAGATGTTATCATCATCAACAGCCTGAAGAATAGGCCTCCCCTAGAGAGCGCCACCTTGAGCGGCTGCTCGCCTCCTGCTTCCATCGGCTCCCCGCGGTTTTCACCAGATCGTTGGTCCACCGAGTGGGGGGCCGGCCTACGCTGCGTCTTCTAGTTCGTGGTCGCCACTCGAGAACCTTTCTTCCCCATATTCCACTAGGTGTACCAACGATCAAACCCGTGGGGAGCCGTTGGATGCAGGAGGCAAGCAGCCGCTCAAAGTGGTACTCTATAGGAGAGGCCTATAATATATTTGCAGTAAACGTCCGGGTAGATGGGAGCGTACGATTCAACCGGCATCTTTGCGGTGGCTTTGATCTCGGCCTCGCTAAAATTGACGGCGATGATTTTGACAATGAATTGTGATCCACGGACCAAGTAATAAATGGTCTTAATGCGGATTGGTATAATTATCACATTCCCTTGAATTTTGTGGTTTTTGAGCTTGCATTTTTCCTGACTGTGTTTTCCTTCCGCAGTGAAAAATTCTAAATGAACCATTAAAACGTAAAGTCATGAACTCGTAACAAAATGAATTCTAACTCCGTTGTCCCAGATTCGATAGGCTGAAGACAGAATAAGATAAATATAGCGAAATGAGACGCGTTGACATGAGGTTTGCCTTCGCAAAGGTCGCAGCTAGTCTCGCACTGGTATTGAAGATCTGTGTTTGCATGTACACTGTCAGGAACAAGCAGTAACACTTGTTATATTACTGCGTACGCTTGCCGATCTATCGTGCTCGTTACCTTGAACAACCTTGTTGTGTCAATTATTCTAGTCACATTCTCTTCAAGTTCAATGTTCGACAGCTTTTTATCCATGGCTTTCATTAACCTGCCAATCTTGCACCCAGCACCAGCTGGTTCAAATCCCGCTCTCCAATGACTTTTCAAGTTATGAGCGGAATTTGCTCTTGTTCTTTTAACTTACAATAAGCATTTGTTGGTATAATAAATATAATTTACATAATTGCCCATCCATTCATCCTTTTCCCTTTCGCTTCCCTCTTCCCATGATCAGGGTTAGGGCGTACAACTAATTAACCCGTGCGAAGCCGGGCCGGGTCAGCTAGTAAATATAAACCAATCATTAACAAATTATGTAATTCTGCGGTCACAATGACCGCGGAATGGTTAAAATGACTAATCTGACATGACGGATGCGCGCTCTTTTTCCTTCAAACCTATACAAATAAAAAAAACCAGCTACGCAATTATACTGGAGATGAATTTCCTTCCATAGACTGCGGTTTCAATTCATGTTCCGTGTGACAGAGACGCTCATATGGTTTGCCATAATCACCATGCTTGGCAGGCGTCTCGGTGAACACAGATTTCAATGTACCGCGAAGAGAATGCGCTGCCCATTCCCAGGATACCTATTCTCTTAGTCGGCCCTTATGGCATCCGTAGGAAGAGATGGGGTGGTTGCTACTATTTTCACACTGAGACGATACAGATACGCCACGATGCTCTACTAAAAGGTTTACATTACACTAAATTCAGGCCCCTAGTTAGGGTCCTAAAACGGTTTCTAATTAGGCAGCTAACTGAGTAGCAAGTAATGCACCATACTTCTCCCTAAAAGGCCCTAACTGCCTGAATTGTAATCGCATTACACTAAATTTAGTGCCTGAATTATTTAGGGGTCTAAATTTAAGCCGAACCTACCCGATTATTATATATAGAATAGAATAGAATAGAATAGAAGAATGCTTTATTGTACACCAAAACATACACAAAGATACATGACAATATGAATTATTTGACAAAAGGTAGTACAATGGGCGGTCTTATCGCTTAAAGCGATCTCTTCCAGACAACCTTTGGATGGACAGAAACAGATTATGAATTAGGGAGGTTGGCGATGTACAGTAAATACAAAATTAGATATGAATACTAAATCCTAAAACTTCTAAAATACATATAATACGACATACATACATAAACATACACACTACATTAATAATATAATATTATAATAATAAATATATTAAGAAGGGGTTGTTTAGCTCGGTTTACTTAACGACTGCACCATATCTTCTCGTCACACAAATAATATAAATGCGATAATGTTTATGTGTATACGTGTGATTGTTTGTCACTCTTTCCCGCTCTAACAGCTGGGCGGATTTAGATGAAATTTGATTTGGAGTTAGCTTATACCCTGGATTTAAACATAGGGTACTCTTTATTCCGAAAACGAGGACGGTTACCGTAGGAACGTGGGTGAAACCACGGGGCGGCTAGTAACTTTATAAACACCTGTTGCACGAAAATATTTATCTGCCTATCTGTGTTCTGTGGTAAACATCGAAATCCTACAAGTGGCACCGCGGGTGACCGGACATAATCTAGACTCCAGACGTTATAATACCTACCTATAAGTAGGTCTATATTGACGTGACGTAACAATTCATTATAGCAATATTGTAGTCTAATGTTTAGGTAGGTATAGGTACATTATAGCATATAATTTATAGGTTTATTTAAATGAGAGGGATTTTGTGAATAGATTAAGTAAATTGAATTGAATGCATCGATTCGATGGATGCAGGAGGCGAGAAGCCGCTCAAGGTGGCGCTCTCTGGGGATGGCCTATGTTCAGCAGCGGACGTCTTCAGCCTGTTGATGATGAATTGAATTGAAAGGTTGTGGTTTTATGAATAATTATAATTTTCTCATCTTATAGTTTCTTGAGTGAACCCACGACATTATCCCCCTTATATTATACTCCGGCCACACTACTGTGATATGCCAATAGTTATATCCAAAAAATCTACCTACGCTACGTGCAGCCATGATTTATGGCCATTAAATTATTGGCTTATCACGGTACTGTGGACACAGCAATACTGATAAAGATTGTGTAGTGGAAGAATAAGCACAGAATAGACATATACCTATAGGTAAGTATATAATATGGCACTATTAAGAATAAATAGTTTTTTTGTGTTTGTGTCTCCATCAAGTTTGAAATAGGTTAAATAATACAAAACAATAGACACTGAGTAGCTATATTCTATGGAGTGTACCTATTCCATATATTCCAGTTAGTAAGGTGGTATAGGTATGGATGTATTATGTAGGTATAATATAATTATTTTTCAGAAGGACCCCTCCGTGATTTGATAGTTATATCAAATCACGCGAAAGGAAAAAATTGGTTCCTAAACAAAATGTTAACCCCAAACCCATTACAATGGCAAAATTCACAACACACAAAACTGAACAAAACAAAACAAAACACAACACAACAACAAAACAACATAAAAACAAAAGTTGGTTTTGCGTTATGATATGAGTTTAAGACCTAAAAGGTTTCAGGTGAATTTAAAATAACTTTGTATAAGTAGGTACCTATTTGGCGTGGCCATGCCGGTGTTTGTAAAACAAAGTTCTAATTTTGTTTCGTGTCGTGATTTGAGCCGCACTTACTCGTAGGTACCTATAACCTGCCAACGCTGGAAACTCGCGAACGGTGTACTAGTAATAAAGTACATAACCTATATGTATGGTTATATAGCAGGGTCCCAGTCATTTGAATATTTGATGTGACCTTATTTTACCGCTAGTCTTACCTTTGTTATTTATTTATTCCCGTCTGTCTGAATACAGACGCCGCGCCCGGCGCCGCCCGCAGAGCCCAAACCAGTTTGCTCCCTTCTATGCAACTTCTATGCCATCTTATACATCACATACTGAGCGCTAGTGTAGGCCAATCTGTGAATTTGACTCACACTTTGAAGTGACGTTTAAACCTGTCATCAGGGGCAGGGGGTCAAGCAAAGATCCCAGCGTGAAACGTTATCGCCTCACGCTAACTCCAAAATGCATGGGAATGACATTAGCTGCGGAAAAGTTATCCGCACAGGAACTGTCATTCCCATACATTTTGGAGTTAGCGTGAGGCGTTAGCGCCTCACGCTGGAATCTTTGCTAGACCCCCAGGCAAAGATTATAAAGCCCGTTGATAGCTCGTGAACATAATTTCTCGTACAAACACGACTCACCTACGCGGGCAAGGGACGAGGTAACAAAACGAGACAAAGCTATACGAAATTACAAAGGATAGAGCAGGATGGAACAAAAGACATCAACGGGTTCCCGTGATTTGTATGAAAATAGTAGTTGGAATACACTACTAATTTTCGTATGGATGGGAAGTTGTATCATTGGTCAACTGGATTTATAGTCAGTGCCCCTAGGCCTGTCCTTACGAAGTACCTTATATATATGTCAATGCTTCTATGGCTCTTAACTTTGGACCAATCATGCATGACTGCAGGGGTGGCCAAACTTTTAAATAATTATTCAAAACAGCCCAGCGGTCTACCACCAGTAATTAAAAAAATAAGAGGATAAAAATCCAGTAAAACTCGAGTTCTTCGCCGGATTTCTAATTTCAAGTAGTTTCGGCGTGATGCTCACCCAAGATACAGAAAGACCACAGACATCTAATACTATAAGAAAGACAGACTTGGCTTCAGGACAAGTATTTGTGTACAGAGAAAAAAAACGCAAGTACTTGTTCTGAGTCTGGGTGTTGTGGGACCATGGTCCTCGTAGTTCCTGGGTCCCTAGATACAGGGAGTCTTAGTTAGGGTCCATGTAGGATCTACTTATGTATGTGACGTTGGGCGTTGTTTATTTATTTATGATTTACTTTATCTTGTGATAATTCTACCGATAATCTCTCGCTATTTCTCGTAGAGGTAGGTATCGATTGCTCTCATTGCGCGAGTAATTAAAAATGGCGGTTTTTTTATAGCGGGCTACCGCTCTGGCCGCGCTGTACAAAAGCTTCCGCGGTCGACGTGTTGGCAACCCCTGGGTATAGTGTGTATACTATACATATGAAATCGATGAAAATTGCCACAATTATGCACTTTCCGGTAAGAACCGGCTCAAAATAGATCGATCCAATAAACATCTATTAACCAATTGTGACAATGTATTTGTTTGTAGGATGTTGTTGTTTTAAAACAATTGAGTAAGTAGTTCTATAAGATAGCATAGATATAGATGGATAGATCAACTCTTTATAGTGTATAAAGTTTCAAAATGCTTAGCTTACCGGCGGGGTAATTACGTAAAATTTGCAACAGCAATGCGACAGCAGTAGCAATGCGACAGCAGCATACATTCTCGACACCACTAATGATGTATGACAGCAATCACCGCGAGATTTACGCCTGTCGCAAATTAGGTAATTAGGGGGCCGATTTTGTTTCTTTATAATCTTTGGTTTTTACATTATAGCTTAGAGTACGTAGTACTTACATACTATTCTATATTCTGTGTTTAGAGCGATCTCTTCCAGACAACCTTTAGGTGGAGAAGAAAAATGAAATAGAGCATAATTACCCGCGTACTTTTTAAATAATTGCTATCAGTAATCAGTAAGTATTTGCACGGATAAAACATAATTTCATGATATATACACCAGTAATTAGCTATATATAATTCTATGAGTAAAGTAACGCCAATTATTTTATTATTGTTTCTGGTGATGTCCCAAGTAGTAAGTGGATTTAAATTGATGATAAATAGAATATAGATGAAAGAAAATTGGGCTCAAGAGCCAATTTTCTCAGCACCGCCGTCGCGTCACGTCGGTCGTCGATAATAAACAATATTGGCTAACAAGGGATTCTAATATTTATACGGTATAATATACAGTTATAAATATAAATTATACCTACATAATTATAATTATTATGCTATACCTATACCTGCTGTGTGTAGGTTCATACAGTATTAGCTGTAAGCATAGTAAGTTAGTAAGTACGTAGTAAGCTGTAAGGTTTGTGTGACCCGAGTACCCAGGTATAATGTCACAGGTAGGTAGGTAATAGGAGCCAAGTCGCAGTCACTTACCTACTTACTTAGGGTGGGTTTTTTGAACCGTAGTAAGTTAACCAATGGTTAAAAACTCTAACAATTACTACTTAGTTTTAATTAGTACTTTAAGAGGAGGGTTAAAAGAGTCCTACAGGGTAAGCAACGCATTGGTGACGCCTCCTTGGGTGTTACAGATGTCCATAGGTTACGGTGACCACTTCCCTTCAGGTGGGCCGTATGCTTGTTTGCTCCCTTTAACATTAAAAAAAAAAATTCTAACAAACGGTCAAAATTTGTTAACCATTCATTCATTGTTCTTAAAAGTCGGTTTTTCACCGATAGTTAAGGTAACCAATGGTTAAAAACTCTAACAAATTGTAACTAATGGTCAAAATTTGTTAAACTTTTTAACCATTGGTTACCTTAACTATGGATCAAAAACCTACCCTTAGTATCCCGATTTACCTAGTAGTACTTACCTACCTAGTTAGTACGACCACCACTACTTGATACTCATAGGCAGGCTCTACCTTTTTATATCGGTGGTACTATTCCTACTAGAAGGTGGCCTACATAACATACCGTAAAGAGTAAACAAAACTCACCCATTCATTGTTTTTGTGCTAACGACCGTGAAGAATGGTTTCATAGATTACACACTCTACTGCGTCTGTCTGGGCTCATCATGTTACTCCGAATGGCCTTCGTTCTCTAAACTAACTAGGTACAACGATCATCATCATCAGCCTGAAGATAATGATGCCATCGAAGCCACTGACGATGACCTACCTGTAGACAGTCCAAACGCTACCAGTACTACGGGTAGTGGGCTGGAGAGAAGTTCGGTGGGTACGTCCCACATAACATGCTGGCACAGTGGCAGCTTTGCTCCGTTGAATTGCAATGCAGATTCCGTGCTCATCGCAGATTCTGTGGTCCAAGGGTAAATCAAGAATGCTTGAATTGCCATACGCATTTTTTGGACAACAACACGGCAAATATACATTTTGGGCGCTAGCTTCGCTCGCACATTTAATATTTTTCTTCTGTTTTGTTTTATAGCAAGCGTGTTTGTACTGACTGACATGTCATTCATGCTTGAATTGCCATACCTACGTGTATTTCTAAAATATAATACGGCAAATATAAAAATGTTCGCGCTCGCTTCGCTCACGCTTTCCATATATAACATACACTTAGGTACTTAGATGTATTGAGTTGAGAGCTGATAAAATTAGTAGGTATAAAATCGAGCTTTTGAAGTGCTGCGAAACATTTCAAGAATTCCTGGCTACGGCCCTGACCAGGGGTGCTCTGGTAAACTGGAAAACGGGATGAAATATATACTTCATTTTAAGCACTACTGGAAACAATTTATTTTTTTAATTTGGATTGTTCGTTCTTTCCCATTTTGCCCAAATCCTCATTACACGAATATCGTGGCGTAGCGGCGTGATCCTAGCCTGACCTAGAGAGCGTCCTGATTAGTCATGGCCACTCTATGATGCTTTATGCATGAGATTATGCAGGATCAGGAATATCTAAGTAGGTAATACTTAATGTGGATTAAATATCCTTAATCGATCCATTAATCTGGATCCATTAGTGTCAGTAAGTTACGTTTACGCTCGTCACAGATTAGATAGTATTAGCACTTAGCACAACATGACTGCATTGCAATAGTCAATCCTTGCAATAGTAGGTTACCCTTGGACAGACCTCTCCTATAAAACGCCACTTTGCACGCTTATCGTAGCTGGGGTTTACTATAATCACCACGCTAGTCAGACGGCTTAGGTGATCACAGAAGATTGTACCCAGGAGAATGCTGCTGCCCATTCCCTGGATATTCCCTTGGCCGGGTCACCATTGACCAGGCTCCAGGCTTGATCCAAGCTTTATAATCTTTGTACGGCACCCCCGGAAAGAGATGGGGTGGTCCTATTCTCCCCCGTTGCGCGCTGCCCGGGACCATTGCACACGGCCGCTCAGAATTATGTCAACTTATTTGTCAGACACTAAATTAAATTTAAAAAAAAACAATAATATAGGTATACATGTATTTTGTATAATATCTCATGCATGTCTCGTAAATGTAACCCAGTAACCCAGAGTGGGTGTCATGTGCCAGTGCAATTTTTTCCGCCATTTCCTCATTTATATAAATACGTTAGGTATAATAAAAATATTGAGTCTGGGCCACTAGGTTTCACTTGCAACCATTTTGTTTCTTTTAGCTCAATTTGAGCTGCTCTCTATCATCTATCTTTAAAGCAATACGAATTAGTTATCTTTGAAGAGTAGAGTTTGTCTGGTCTGTGTTCTATGTTCCAAACCAACGCATTGTTGACAGCTTCCGTGGTGTGGTGGTTGAGCAGGTCGGCTCATAACCCGGAGGCGGCGGGTTCGATTCCCGCGACAAGACAAGTATTTGTGCACAGGAAAAATAAGTGCAAATACTTGTTCTGTGTCTGTGTGTTGTTGGACCATGGTCCTCGTAGTTCCTGGGTCCCTAGATATAGGGAATCCTAGTTAGGGTCCAGGATCTATGTATGTGATCGTTGGGCGTTATTTATTATTATTATTTATTTATTGTTTGTTGTACATTCTGCCGCCAAGCGACCACTACCACTATGAAGGGTAGTAGTGAAAACACTGGGCATAAGAGATTTTTCGCAGACCCGCCTCGGCTTCGCACGGGTTTATTAATTTTAAGCCTTATCTCAGTCTAAAGGAAGAGAGAAGGAAGAGGGAAAAAGATAAAGGAAAAGGATGAATGGATGAAACGATTTCACCTTCATCATTTTCCCTTATCTTTTGCCCTCTCCCTTCTCTCTTTCCCATAGTACAGGATAGGAGTGGCTTTGGAGTTTGGACCTATTATAAACTGAATTTTTGTTTTATGACTTTTGTATACGTCAGGGAGCTCGTTAAATATTTTTATTGACATTACGAAGGTACTTGAAGAATGTAACTTGAGTCGGGAGGTCGATAAGGTAATAATACTATTTGGTTTTCGTATCGTATTGAGCGTTTAATATTTCTAGGTAAACCTTTCCGCTTTGTGTACAAATGTGGATTGATCCATACAAATTTGCATAGCTCTAAGATATACAGGATGCAATTTAATTCATTGGCATTAATTGAGTAGGTACCTACAACATTTATTTATGATTTTTAAAGGGTAAAGACTGCAAATGAAAATGTTGTTTATTGAAAATTATAAAGATTGCCGCGGCGCGGCGCCTAACGTAGTTGACACGAATGATTTTAATACTGTTACAAGTTTTTTTACCTTGTATGCAATATTGAAAACAGTTCTTAATTGTTTTAGTTTATTTTTATACCGTAGAAGTTGATTAAGTAAGTTATCCCATTTCTTGGAATTATTATCAACTAGCAGCGCCCCGCGGTTCCACCCGCGTTCCTACAGAAACCGTTCCCGTTATTGGGATAAAAAGTAGCCTATGTTTTAATCTAGAGTATAAGCTACCTCCATACCAAATTTCATTCAAATCCGTCCAGCTGTTAGAGCGTGAAAGAGTAACAAACATACACACATACACACAAACTTTCGCCTTTATAATATTATATATAGTGTGATTAGTGTGATGTGATTCCAAATCGATGCGTTAGATTTCAAAGTTGGTCTACACGTGACCGGTGTCATGAGTAGATACCTAGTTTTAAAGGATGCTAATGAATTAAATTACATCCAGTAGATACAAAGTAGGTAATGACAAGGTTTTCAGTTTTTTAAATTGAGTTATGCAACTGTCTGTTTGTTTAATGTTGGTGAGTATGCGAATTAGTTTTTTCCCCATAAGACCCCACAGCGAGCCATCAAAAGAATAATACGTGGTTAGTGCAGTATTTAGGTCAGTAGTCTTTACTGTTTTTGACTTCGCGAAGGGGGACTGGGATTATGATAGCCCACAAGTTGTGAGAGCCTTACTTGAAACTGCGTGTTTCCAAACCTCCATACTAAAAAAAAAATCTACTCACAAAATTGCAAGGGCGATCGCTACGAGAGTTAACAAGATTTTAAAATAAATAAACAAATTCATTTCAGTATCATATATTCACTCATCATTAAAGTGCATTCGGTCAAGGACGAACGTCAACCACCCAGCTGCGTTAGGGCTATCTTCGAACGTAAACTTTACATGACATTTGGTCAATGAGAAACTATTAATTTAGAAAAGTCGTAGAAGAAACATTGGGAGTAGATTTACCCCCTTTCGGGATAATATACCAATTCAAACTCAGATAGTATTTATACACTAGTGCAGTAGACCGTTCTTCCGAAAACCATTTTGATATTCATCAAAGATGTTATACTTTTCAAAATACTTATGACGGAACTTCCTTATACTGAGTCCTTCTCGACTCGGTAGTACTTAGTAGTACTTCCGCGTGGTTGACTACAATACTAATAGCCACATTTATAACTAGACTAGTTCTTAGGCTGTCACTCTGACTATATAAATCTAGACTCGTGTAGGTATAATATTATCCTATACCAAATGGTGAGGTAGACTATCGACTACGTTGCATGTGAGTTTTTGTTTATTAATATAGGGGCTGTGGAAAAAAATAAAAAAAATTATTTAAAATTTTTACACCATCTCACAAAAAATTGCAAAAAGCTCGAATTGGTCACACTGCCGATCTGTAAAAATTAGTTCCACTTATTGCCGCGGGACTTCTTTTGTGAGACAAATTCTAATGTGGTAACGTGTAAATCCTAATCCGTTTATGTGGTTTATAGTAGGCATGGAAATGATTACTAATTTAAAATCATTGTCATTTCATCATATGATTTGTTTAGTCACTGTGATTTCACCTGTGATTTTTCACAGTCTGTGATTTTTCATATGCCTAATGAATTTATGATCAATGGTGATTGACTGTGCTTTATGAAATGGAACAGAGATGTGATTTAGGAGCAACCTAGTGAAGTTGCGACCTGCTACAAATGATTACTAAGTAATCTAACGCTGCTCTCAGATCAAAGTTCACCGCTACACCACAATGTTAATAAAATTACTCTTTAGGTCTCAGTTTGTTTACTGAAGCATAAATAAAATTATATGTTTTTTATATTCACCGCTTATACTACTCTCGTATTATGAAATCCGAAGCCACGATTCAACTAAGTGTGATTATCACACTGTGATTAGTAGCAGAGTGTCTGATAAAAAGTAGCAGAGTGATTTATAAAAAATAAAATCATATGATTTTTCACCTGCTCCTTGCGATTTGATCCATGCCTAGTTTATAGTTTAGCCATAAACTACGATCACTTGACAGTCGGGCGGGTCACGAGGTGGGTGGAACGTGAACGTGACGGACTGACGGATCACGTGACCTTGCCACTATCTAGTCTAGCTATAGCTACGTCCTTATATGCCACACTAGCTTACGCCCACGGCTTCGCCCGCCTGCATTATCACTCCGGAACCGGAAAGGAACCGTTTATATTTCTGGGATAAAACTTGCGTTTTAGCACACGCCTATACTATGCAATGAATGTATCTTTAATCTCTCTAAAATTTCAAGATTTGGGCTGTGCGAGCGTCTTACGATGGGATCTTGTCCTGTATTTTTACCCCTTTAAGGGATGAAAATTAATAAATGCTGAGGACCAGTGTGTATTCAGTTTGTACGTTTTTTACACATTCCAAATTTTAGTATGATAGGGACAAATTTTTAAAATTTCCTAACAAATAACTACAAACATCACCCCATTTCGGGTTGATTTTCAAAAAAGTAAGAAATACTAATTTATTTATGTTTGTACTAGTTAAACTAGTTTGTATGTGTCAAGTCTCAAAACGATACGCTACGAAATGTAAGTTTTTGATACAAACGTTTAACCACCTTTTTATACCCTTAGGGGTCGAATTTTCAAAAATCCTTTCTTAGCATGCGCTTACTTCATAAAAGGAATCCACCCTCCATCTGGGTTAGCACGGATGGTAGACAAAATTGTCTTTCCCCGATTTATGTCACTTTCTTTATACTTGCTTACTTGTCAAATAGAGTGGAGTAAAACAAGGGAAAGACTATTTTGTCTACCGTCCGTGCTAACCCTACTGGTCATACTCTCGTATGTCCTTGAGGATGGTATGATACCTTATGATGGTATGATAGACTAGTATGACCACGAGGTAACAGCGGATCGTGGTGCGCTATTTATGCACATTTTAGATTGAGATATGAGGGGACAATATACATAGAGGGGTAGACATCTTTGGTTGTGAATATCTTTGGAACCCATCAATATTTCGTTAATAACTTTATTTAAGTTTGGGTTTCTTCGTTGCTATTGCACCAAATCTTAGGGTAAGATAAAAACTTTTGAAAGCGTAAAACGTGTACTTCTGTGTTAAAAAATGTGCATGAAAATGTACAATTTACTGGATTTAAGAATAATAAATAAATCGAAGAAGGTGAAATGAAGGGTATTTTTCATATAATGGCTAAGTATAACTATATGTAGGTACCTACATTAAAGCTATGCATCAAATATTGACGACGAAAAGCTTGCAACTACGCATAATTTTGTAAACGCAGCCCTAAGTCAATATCAGTTATCTGATCTGGGGGCGTACTGTGAGCTTTTAGCGCGATTCATAACAGACCCTATACTGGATCGCTTGTCAAAATCCTCATACGAAAAAACCAAAGCGATCCAATATAGGGTCTGTTTAGAATCGCGCTAAGAGCTCACAGTACGCCCCCTGGTTCACATAGCTATGCTTAGTTTGGGACTAGATGGCGCTGTGGGAAATTTCCACACATATTTAAAAAATATACCTACACCTAAAATAGCCATTTCGTTCATTATTAATAGATTGATTAGTAACAATAAATAATTTTAAAGTCACGTAGGCACACGCATCGCTAATGGCCCAATCAGAAAATCATTAAACCTAAGTAGGTATAGAATCTTTTATTACTTAACACAATTTTCTTATTGACCTAATTATCTACAAATATCAACGCTTAATCGAATAGTTTCGTGAAATTATGATTAGAGAGATCGTTTTTAGGCGCCTGTGTTGTTCGAATATAAAAAAAACCGTAAAAAAATCATTTTTTCAAGTTTGTAATTTTTATTGGGTATTATGTTGTAATATCGCATATTCTGACCAATTTCAATCAATATCTTATTATGTTTCAACAGTTACAGCCATATATATAGGTTGTAGGCCTGACACAGACAGACACCGCGGAGGTTCTAGTAAAAGGGCCCCCGCCCCCGTATTATGTAAAAATTGCAACAGCAAAGCAACAGCAGTAGCAAAGCGACAGCAAACACTTAGCAATCGGTTGCAGTCGCCCACCTGATGCTTGCTGGTCGCTGAATGCACTTTGGCCTTTGATACTAGCGCCACTAGCAACAGAACAGCAATAGACGGAAACAAAATAATGCAGTTTATGGTTCATCGATTGTCCGACAGTCGGTGATCTAGCGCTGGGTGGGTAGCGATATCCCGCGCGGGATTCCGCCTGGGTATTTTGTATGAAGTTTCGCGCTAGCCGCATGCAGAACTTCAGTACAAAATACCGCGCGGTATTTACACCTACCGCGGTACGAATACCGCGCCAGTGTGAATAGCGCTTAAGCCTTTGGGTACGGAACCCTAATAAAAACTAAGGGTGGGTTTTTTGATTCATGGTTAAGGCAATGGGTAAAAATTGTAACAAATTCTAACCAATGGTCAAAATTTGTTGGAGTTTTTGACCATTGGTTCAAGGATTAAAAAAACCCGCCTTAGATAAGAATATAACAGTAGGTAGGTCTGTATATGTTGTAGAGAGTATAGTAGCATTTGATAGACGGTTTATTCGTAGAATTGGCAAGCATTTGGCACGCAAATAATTTATAGACAACCGTGACGTTCGCAGATTCGCACCCGTCCGCGTCGCAGCCGTGAGGTGCAATATTGACACTTTGACAGCACTAGGTATACTTGGCTTTTATATATCTATACCAATATTATAAAGAGGAAAGATTTGATTATTTGTTTGCATTTAATAGGCTCCGAACCAATTATTTTATATTGAAATTTTGGGGAGTCTAAAATAGTAGACCTTAATTTCAATTTACTTTTTTTTATTTGCATTCCACAATATTGTTTACAGATGTTAACATGTAATAGCGTTGCGGAGTTGTAAACAAACGAAGCGATTTTAGCAGGTTTCTGTCTTTACAGTTCCGTGAAGCCTTTCAAATTAACTTTTGAATAACGTCTTCCATAAAGTAATGACTCTATACTTTATGCGTCCTCTTAGATACCTGGGGCCTTATTCGCTATGTCACATGAGATTCCTCGCCCGCGCCACGATAAGGAATGAAAAAATTGTATTCTACTCATACAGTAGAATACAATTTTTTGTAACGTGTGGCATAGCCACACGTTAGGTTGTTTGTGGCCAGTGTTTTCTATGTTTCGACGTGTGTATAACGAGCCTAGTCGCGTTTGTCAAATTTGACAGCGGCATACAGAATAGCATTTTAAAACCCAAAACCATTCCACGAAGATATCGTAACGCGTCGCGTTACGTGTCTAGATGGTCATATAGAATAAGGGCCCAGATGGCTAGGCGCGCGTAAAGCTACACATATTATGACGGCTTATGACACCGGGCCACATATTATTATGACCGGGCTAACAACTGGCCTAACGAGTGGAATGGTTGGAAGGATATTCTCATAAGATACCGTTTGATTTGGTGAATGCGGTCAAACTCGTGATTAAAATTTTTCCTTTACCTCATTAATTCTATTGTTAGATTTGGGCCTAAGTTAAGTACCTAGAGCAAACTTTAACTTATTTATATTGATTTTATTGAGATTGCTCTCAATTTATCAATCAACTTGAAAATTGGATTGCGTGAAGCAAACCAACCTGTATGAATTAATTATCTACCAAAATTGAATGAGACGTGTTGTGAACTAAGCTAAGATACGCGTGGGTAAAAACATTGTAAAAAAGGTCTTTGTAATGAAAATGTTCTAATTAATGTTACCGACGTATCTTTATGGTTGGATGGTAACAATTCGTTAATAGCTTTATTTTTAGTCAATTTTATGAAAATCATTAATTTATTAACTAGGAAGGTATCCCAGCGTTGCGATTTTTTTATGACTAAATAGGCCCTGTCCGCATTTGACCGCAGTCTATCCTGAATTACTTCCATTCTTTTGAAAAAATATTGCCTAAGCGCAGTCAGTAGGCTACACAGCTGAAAAAGCTAAATAAAATGTAATAATGAACAACCCCTAAGCCCATTCAATGACGAATGTTCACACATTTTGATTTTTAGCTTTCCGTATTCTGTAAAAATGGAAAAATAGTGAAAAAGTTTTCGTTCCCAGCAAGCATAGATCTATACAGACCTACATATTTCTATGGATCTATCTCTCAGATATATCTATGTTCCCTAGTACCGATTTTGTATACCTTTAGGTAACATTCTTCATTTCGTAATGTCGTTGCAGTAGGTAGATAAATTAATTAAAAATAATTAAATTTAATTTCAAAAGTACAGGTACTACTGGGAGGTAGGTACTAGGTACTCGTTCCCGTTTATCTTCCGAGACTGCCTCGAATAACGACACAATATTTTCTATTTCTAGCGGATGCAATATTATGAACTCAAGGAAGTATTTATTGTCATGGAGAGTTATTGCTATTGTTTACCTTGCTTGGAGCTCCACAAAATAATGAGCACATTATTTTTATTTATAACCCAATAATTAACTAATAAGCCGCATAGGTAGACAATAACAATAATTATAGGTATTAGTAGTTATTTCTACGAGCGATGTGGCCTGCCCGTTGCCATTTCAACTTGCTGACAACCGATGGGGAAGGAAGGTTCTCGAGTGGCGACCGCGAACCGGAAGACGCTGCGTAGGCCGACCCCTCCACTCGGTGGACCGACGGTTAGCACGGCCGGTAGAGAAAATTGTCTTTCCCAGTGTTATGTCACTTTCTTCATACTTGCTTACTTGTCAAGTGGAGTAAAACGGGGAAAGACAATTTTGTCTACCGTCCATGCTTACCCAGCTTGTGAAAGCCGCGGGGAGCAGATGGATGCAGGAGGCGAGCAGCCGCTCAAAGTGGCGCTCTCTGGGGGAGGCCTATGTTCAGCAGTGGACGTCTTCAGGCTGTTGATGATGATGAGTTATTTCAAGATAGGTAAACATAAAAGTGTAGGATCTAACAAATTAGTTGGCTACCGGCCAAGGACTTCTAGTACGTAGTACATATAACTCTTTGGAAGTCTTTGCCTACCGCAAGAAATTTTGACGATGGTTAATTATAACCCGTGGTACCTGAAGAGCAAGCCTGAGAGGACCCTGAAACGGGGATACCTATTACTTGCCGCCTACCCGAGGTTACTAATCTACGTACTTACCTATGTTGCCTCTCACTTTGTCAGCTGGGCGCCTTAAGCGCCTGCCCTCCCGTCCGGTGACGCTGTAAAGGTCGGTAGAGACCAACAGCATAGCCCTCAAAAAAAAAATTTTCTTTGTTCATAGAGTTTTTCCTGATCTACATAAAAAGTTCATTATTTCCTCCACCAACGGTTTATTTTAAGTTTTATATTTTAGTTTTAAAGTTTTTAGCTATAGTTTAGTTTTAAGTCTAGTTTAGTATAGTAGGCATTTACCTATTCAAGTTTTTACAGAATTAAGGTTGCTACATGAGAATGTAATGTAGCAACTTTTTTTCTGTAAAAACTTAAGCGTTCTTAAACGTAAGTTATACGAGCTATGAAGTCTAGATAAGAAGGGTGGATCAGAGAGATCTGATCCACCTTTCTTATCTAGACTTCATAGCTCGTATAACTTACGTACTTATCTGCTGGTATTTCTCCATATGTGTAACTCAAGGCTCTCAAGGCAATAAATACATGTCGAACTTGTACTTGACCCACACGACAATGTCAGGGTTAAAGAAGGCGGAAATAGTACACATTCGGATCGCTGCATTCGAGTATTTTTATACCGTATGCCGTATGGCCGTATAGTCCCGGTTGGCGAATAGGACCAACCTCACTTCCCGTGGGCGCCGTGGGGTGTACGCAATATCCAACGAATGGCAGCAGCATTAATCGGTACCTACCGTGATCACCAAGCCAAATGATAAGCCCCTAAGCGTCCAAAGCGGCGTTATGTGGAGGGCGTCCACTGCTGACAGTGGACGTTTTCCATCTGTATGCGTGATGATAAGACACACACCCCACCACACCACAGAATAAGTACTAAATAGTATAGTTATTAATACTAATAGTATAAAATATATCTACCTCATCATCCTCTGCCTTTTCCCATTTGTTATTGGGGTCGGCTCCCATCTAACCTGTAGCGGCGACCTACCAGAATTACACGAGTGACTGCCATCTGACCCCGCAACCCATAAGGAACCAGTAACAGGAATCGTTAGATCAGGCGTCAGATTCTATCAGGCATCGGATTATACCCGTAACGATTGCCATCGATGTTCTTATGACAACCGGGACCAATGGCTTAACGTGTTCTCTGAGGCACGGAGCGACGGCATGGAAAACTGCACATAACTTACTGGATAAGTCGTTGGTGCAGGGCCGAGGATCGAAACCGGTGCCGTAAGATTACGAAGCGCACTTGCTATCGCTCGGCCACCATCGCTTACGATACCTACCTATCATAGAAATAGTCTGTCGAATCCTCGCATGATCAAATATGTACGAAATTGAGTAGGTACATATGATATATAAAAATATGCCATTTCTCCGTCAAAATATAATAAAGAAACGCACTGTAATCTCAGCATTCATCACAAACCAGCAGCTCTCGTATCATTCCGCTTCCTACGTTGTGTCTTACGAACTAGGTCAGCCTTTAACAACCAGACATGTCTATCCCGCAAGGATAACACGTCACATAAGTACGTCAATACCGTGGTGTAGTCAGTAAGGACGCTTCAGTATTTTTAGAATCTCTCCTCTTGTACTTGTTTTCTTTTCTTTGTCATTTTGTAACAAAATATTTTCGAAATGTGATTTACAAAAGCTTGGCAGTCTTTAATCCTCAAAATAATGTCTCAATTTGAGACACGATTGTGAGAGAACGAAATTTTTTATTTTTTTTATGGAAATGAATGACGTGACGAGCTAGTCGTACACCTGGTGTTAAGCGTCACGGCCGCTCATTACAGATCGCAGTGTCACTCGGAAATCTAAATTAAAGTTTCGTGTGACACTGCGTACTGCGCACGTCATCCAGAGACATCACACAGCCTAAAAAGGATTTCTAGACTGTGAGATCAGTTCTTAAGTCTCATTTGCCCAGTAATTTCACTAGCTACAATGCTCTTCAAACCGGAATACAGTAGTGCTTGCACACTACTGCTTGGCGGCAGAATAACTGGCAAAGCGGTGGTACCTACCTAGACGAACTTTGCAGAAAAGTCCTACCACCTAGTAAAAAATGCCATACAGGCATCTCACAGGGCTGTATGGTTTGCCATACTCCACGATCTGAGATAGGAAAGCAACGCCACGCCATCGCACAATAATCAAGCATTCAGGGTCTTCACAAACAGAACGCTCAAACGTAGGTACTGCATTCATGTTCGCGGTCGTGGCGAACGCAGAACGCCTACCCTTTGACCGACGACGCGCGGCGCGACGTGGTCAGAAATAAAGCCTGATGTACTTACGAGCTGCTTGCGGTTACTACCAAGCAGCTCGTAAGTACATCAGGCTTGTACAGGGGGTTACTAACGGTAGTGAGTGAGTTATATTAACGTGCATGACAGCAACATGTTTGCGTTTTCAAGTAGAAACCACTAGGTAAACAAAAATCTTTCCATGAGGTCCACTAAATCACCTTGCATTCATGAGACCTTCCCACAGGAAATGTTTTAACTAAAGTCGTAAGCCCTTGTTTGCACCATCTCTCAGTTTAGTGTGGCTTTGTTAGAGTCTCCTTACTGTTTGTAGTGTGTATCAATATCCAGCGTACATTCCTCACATCCCCGACATTCCCAGCGGCAGTGGGAGTAATAAAATGGAATTGCGCAGAAACCGTCGCTTCTGACATAATATTTCTAGACTTAGACCTAAGTAGGTACCCACTCATCTAACTTGATTATTATCTTCTTTGTAAAAAACGAAAAATACGGTAAAAGATAGATGGATCAACTGTAGAGTATCATCATCACCTGTATAAACCATTTCCTAAGATAAATCGTCATCATCATCAACAGCCTGAAGACGTCCACTGCTGAACACAGGTGTCCCCCACAGGGCGCCACTTTGCCTCCTGCATCCATCGGCTCCTCGCGGCTTAGATCAGATCGTCGGCCCCCCTAGTGGGGGGCCTACGCTGCGTTTTCCGGTTCGTGGTCGGCAATCGACCACTACCCCACTAGGTGACTGGTAGGTATGTACATGAAGCAAAAAGCGGCCAAATTGCACATTTACCAGAGAAGAGCAAAGCCTAATGTTCCTGTCTCTCTTGCCTACCCCAAAACAACTTTCGGTACTTACATGATGATCCTAGTGCAGTAACCTTTCCCAAAACTGGTTTCAATTTTTATTGACTAAGCAAACTTAACAAAAGCCTTATCAGCGACGCACTCATCGATGGCCATGATCAGGTCAACGGTCTCCTGATGGCAGGTCTCGGCTGTGTAGCTCTTGGACTTGATCCTTTGCTGACACTCCCGTAACACCACGTAGAACTTCCGGACATCGCAGTTCTCTAAAATTGATATTGACCAATTTGTGAATGTTTTTTTTTAATTATATGAATGACGTGATGAGCTAGTCGTTCGCCTGATAGTGAGCGTCACGGCTGCCCATAACAGATTGCAGTATCACTCGGAACTCTAAATTAATATAGTTTTGAGTGACACTGCACTGCGCACGTCATCCTGACACTTCACGCAGTATAGTAATAAGATTACAAGACTGTGCCCTGTGACTGTGACCAATTGACCACTGAGCTCACATCACAACCTATTTATCAGCTGAATAAGCTCCACTGGTGAACGTAAGCCTCCCTCATTAGGGTACCCATAATCACCACGCTTAACAGGCGTCTTAGTGATCGCAGCAGATCGCGGACGGAGAAGAATGCTGCTGCCGATTCCCTGGATATTCCCATAGCCGCCTCTCACGGGGGATGACAGGTGGACCTATTCTCACGCCAGCATACCATGAGCTGTCGAAATCGACATTATCTCTTCTCTCGAGGAACAATTTGACCAATAAACGATCACGTCTCTCTAGAGAAAAGAATTACGGGCCTACGAATTTTATTTCTGTCTAATGCCGGTCCGGTCCAGAAAACTACATTACTACCTAATTAAACTAAATAGAATGAATGGTACATTACTGGTCATGCATATTCCACGCTCCTTGGTCAACTGGTCTCTAGCGTTCTGAAAAAATATACAATCAGCTTCATTAGTTAATTATTTCCGAAATGAACTGAATCGAGTCGTTTAAAATCGGTTTGAGTCAGTTTTGATCAGCAATTGACTTGAGAAAGGCCCGCTAGGATGTGTATTGGAAGAATATGCAGATGTTTTGAAAGTATCGTCTCGGAAGTCGCAATTAAATGAGCTTTCTCTTTGATGAATGATTGGGAATTACTTTATTGGACGAAAGGGGAGATGGAATGCATTAGTTTATAGCTGTTAATAAGTTTTCATTTAACAATAATATTCACAGTCTTACTTACTATGCAGTCCTACTCTCTATAATATTGTGGTGCCCAACGTAGTTCAAAAATGATCCTATACGTACACCTACAACCAATATTTTTGAATTATGAAACGCAATAAACTTTTGATCTTGGCTTTGTAGGTTTACACACTTTTTTAGGAGCTATATTTTTCCTAAAATTTCTTATTTGATGCCTTCTCTATAAAAAATAATTTGTTACGACACTCATGGAATATGATCATGTGATGGGCTAGCTTGCTCTATTCTTGCCGGGAAGGAATTATATACGTACATAGGTACATATAGGAATTGATAAGAAAAATACCACCCTGTCCCACTATTCTGTCTCATTAGAAAATAATGGTAATAAATGGGGTTCGCACCCCTTTACCACCTGTCCGCCTGTTAGCGATGGGGGACAGGCGCGACGGTAACTTTTATTTAGCGGGAAGGTAGGTGTACAAGTAATCGGAATCGGTTGATCCCAGTAGTTCTATTCGCCAGTTCCATGACGGTAATGCTGGTATTTTTTTCCAGTATTTCCATGGATCGTAACCACGCAACATGATACAATTAAAACGCCAACGGTAAAATTAGTAAATAGCAAATTAGCAATGATTATTTTATAAGCAGTTACCATGACAGGTTTTCCAATTAGAAAATACTAATGTAGGTAAAAGAATAGGTGGCGTCTCCCAGGTCCCAGATCAATAGAATCGCCGATTAGACAGAGCAGAGTCAATGCCTGTGACACAGATTACTAAATATGTTATCACCGGGTCACATAATAAATTAGTAATACCTAGTCTTGACTTCTTTATGAGTCCAATGACGAATACTCATGGTTTGATGAGCAATTGATTAGAGCTCGGCTACGAAGTTCACATTACATATTCGTTTATGTTTTGAAGGTTACGATAAAGCGACAACCTGCTGCAAAAGTGTTGTCAACATTTCGATTTGATCATTTTGTGATTGCAAACCCCTCTTGAACATCGATAGCTCCTGTAATTCGGGCCTACAAGTCCTATTACAACGTCCTAACAGATACATGTTTTAATTAATTTCTGTAGGTTTCAATCTATAGTACGTTTCAAATCCCCTGAGAAACTCGTAAATCCGTCCAATCCACGAATCTGCCCAATCTACGAATCTGTCGAATAGAGAATCTGCCGAATTTCGAATCTGCCCAATCCAGAATCTGTCCAATACCGAACAATTGGTACATTGTAAAAGTGCTAAAAAGAGTCTATTTGCAACAAAAAAAAAAGATTTTGATTTTGATTGACCTTTGAGCGGACTGCAGCGACTCTCAACCTATTATTTCGGTGGGTCGCTTTATTTCAAATCCCCTAAGAAACTCGACATTGAAACATGTCACAACGGGCTTAGGGCCGCTGATTGACCTTGCCTCGCACACTTCATTGTACCACGAAACGCGGTAGAAGCGTAAAAGACAGTGAAGCGATGCATAATTGTATGGAAAGCGATACTGTCGCTTTTTTAACGCTAACATAATACCGGGGGAACAATACACGAGTTTCTCAGGGGATTTGAAACAGACTATTGTATTACCTATATAGTTTCGAAGAGAAGAAAGACGAGCATGAGAAAGAAAGACGGTGAACGCGAGAAGAAGAAACAATTTACTGCACTGGCCTTTTTGAAGTGTTTTTTTTACAAATTTTTATTTCTTACCCCTGGTTTCTGGCACGTTTGTTGAGTGCGTCGTGTGCAACGTGATTACATAAAAACTAATTTTGCGCACAAATAAGAATGTATCAATAAATTACAATTAAAGGTATCACCATTGGTTTAGCGACAAATGGCAATAGACTGAAAAACTAAGACGTTTGTTTATTGCCATTTGTCGCTAAACCAATGATATCTAGGTGATACTTTTAATCGTAATTTGTTGATACATTCTATTTATTTACGTTAAATTAGTTTTCATGTAATCACGTTTAGTAATTAAGCTATGATTGGCAAAAAACGCATGAAAATTTGAATTTGCCGCGCTGAGTAAAACGTTCCACCTGAAACTCATGTCAACTTTAAAATACTTAACGCTCATTGGTTGCCTGCTGATCATTGGCTATTGTCAACCAATGAGCGTAGGTACCGTATTTGATACGTTAACATGCTATTCTGGTAAGCTTCATCTTGCAGCGTCGCGAGAAAACAGATTCGGGGAAAGGTTGTTCCACGTCACAGACTAATTATTTTTAACCTTGATTACAAAGCGTCCCGCAGGAAACGTACGACCTTTAGCCACAAGGATCCTATATAAATACTTGATGAAGCTTTACCATGAAACAGCATTTTCCTTATGAGGAAAATTGGACAAAGATCCTTGAGCGATCGCTTCAAATTTGTTTACTTGCAGGTTATAATAACAGGTAGAATAAACATTCTAATTTGTGTTTCTATGATAATGTGTTAGAACAATATTTTCGAACGACCGGCTTATCATGCGTTTGTAAATCTAAGACATGATTCAATGATTAGATGGCTTATGCCCGTCTGCACTAAAATCCTTTAAAATATATATAACTAGCTAAAGCAAAACTTACCCGCGGGTTTTCGTACATTTGTTAAATTCGTGCCAATTTGGCACATCAAATACAATAATCAATAATCAATAATCAATAATCGCTAATACTAAACGCTCATTGGTTGCCTGCTCATCATCAGCTGTCTTCAACTAATGAGCATACAATATTTGGTGTGTTGACTTAACACGAGTTAACGAGTTTGGCAAACGTACGAGAAACCCGGGGCTTGAGAGATAAGTTTAAACTTAGGAGCTGTCAAACTTAAGTGCAGACGGGCATTACACCCACATTCTAAGTCAAAATCTTACATAATAATAATTTAAATAATAATGCCCAACAGTCACATGCAAAGATCCTGAACCCTAACTAGGATTCCTTGTATCTAGGGACCCAGGAACTACGAGGACCATGGTCCAACAAAACACACAGACACAGAACAAGTATTTGCGCTTTTTTTTCCTGTGCACAAATACTTGTCCTGTAGCGGGAATCGAACCCGCCGCCTCCGGTTTATGAGCCGACCTGCTCAACCACCACACCACAGAGGCTGTCAAAAAATGACGTATTATTATCTAAAATAAGTAGGTATAGGTCTTTTATGTGTGGGACGAAGTGGAAGATTACGTAAAACCACCATTTACTCCAAACCAGTTTTTAACAATAAGGTGGACTTTATGCTAGTTTTTACAGTTTGGGTTTTGGTTTAAGAACCAACCAGAAATTAATTGTAATCAATTATTTTAATTCGATTCGCATCGTCACATCATGGTCTTTGAGTCAATGGACTTGAATAAATTACAAAAATAATTGGTACAAATCTGCACATCGCACGCAAGGTTTTCCGTCGCGCCGCCCCGCGGCGTCGTGTTTTTACAACCGATTTCTAAAAAGGAGGAGGTTTTAAAATCGGTTGTATTTAGTGTTCCGTACCCAAAGGGTAAAACGGACCCCATTACCAAGGCTCCGTTGTCTGTCTGTCTGCCTTTCCGTCTGTCACCAGGCTGTATCTCATAACCCGTGATAGTCAGACAGTTGAAATTTTCACAGATTACGTATTTCTGTTGCCGATATAACAACAAATACTAAAAAACAGAATAAAATAAATATTTAAGGGGACTCCCATACACCAAACGTGATTTTTTTTGCTCATTTTTATAGATAATGGTACGGATATAATCTGTAGTGCCCAGCAGGGTCCATGTTGTTACCTAATAATATAGGACTTATGTCTAATGTAAGATCAATATGCACATGTGGAAACAGAATAAATGAATATGAATATGAACCCTTCGTGCGCGAGTACGACTTGCACTTGGCCGGTTATTTTTAATGGCTGTTACCTCAGATCTCCGTAATTTAAATTATAGGTTAACTGATTTGGAAAATTCTCATTTAAAACAATTTGAAAGAATATTAGAAACTTTATCAAAATTAGGTGGTTTTAAAATAAAAATGACGGGAAAAGTAAGTAGGTGCCTATATCAGTATTTAAAAATAAAGCGATTGAATTGAAGTTTGATGAACCCCTCTAAAGGAGGATAAACGATTCAGTATTATGAATCGCATAAAGGCATCCTGATCAGAAATTCAAATTTTAAAATCATCATCATCATCAACAACCTGTAGACGTCCACTGCTGAACACAGGCCTCCCCCAGAGAGTGCCACTTTGAGCGGCTACTCGCCTCCTACATCCATCGGCTCCTCGCGGTTTTCACCAGATCGTCGGTCTACCTAGTGGCGGGCCTACATTGCGTCTTCCGGTTCGTGGTCGCCACTCGAGAACCTTTCTTTCTTATCGGTTGTCAGTTCTACGAGCGATGTGGCCTGCACATTGCCATTTCAACTTGCTAATTCTAAGAGCTATATCAGTCACTTTAGTTCTCCTGCGGATCTCCTCGTTTCGGAGCTTATCTCGCAGGGTAAGACCGAGCATAGCTCTTTTTCGTTGCGTGACTTTGAGTTTACTAATGGGCCAACAGTAAGAGACCATGTCTCAGTTCCATGAGTCATCACTGGCAACACACACTGATTGAAAACCTTCGTTTTCAGGTTCTGTGGTATTTTGAACGAAAAGATAGGACGAAGCTTCCCGAACGCTGCCCAGCCGAGTTGGATTCTTCGTGCCACCTCTTTGTCGAAGTTGAACCTACCTAATTCGATAGTCTGTCCTAGGTAGACATATTTGTCGACAACTTCGAGAGTATCGTTCCCAACAATAAAGACAAGATATTATTAATCGGTGTCTTGGACCTAGTCCGTAGACCTGTATACAGATCGACGCCCGTACCTTTTACCTACTAAATTGTTAAGCAAAACAGAAAACAGAGCAAATTGTCATCTGTTTTCTTTTTTCCCAGGTGTCCGTGATATGAAGTAAGAATGGCGACGACCACGATGGTAGTCTCGCCGCTGGCTTCCCAGCCATCACCCAAGAACAAACGCAGGCTGTTCGCTGAGGCCAGGCAGAATAGTCTACAGAAACTTAGCATCATCTTCGACCATGGACATAAAAACGGTAAGCTAAACGGAAAGGTTTTGGATTTCGTGTACCTACTCAATATCAAAAGCCTTTGCAGTGAAGCCACTGATCCCTATTAGAGGTTATGTGAGTGAAGCCAGTTCCACAACGCCATATCATTGAAAAGCTATTTAATCAGAATAGCTGAACAACTATCAACATCATGATGATGAGCGATGACGAGCAGTGGATGGTTGTTGCTGATGAGCAACAACCATAAGTCGTCCACTGCTGAACATAGGCTTCCCCCATAAAACGCCACTTTGAACGCTTATCATAGGGTTTGCCATAATCACCACGCTTGCTAGGTGGCTTGGTGATCGCAGATTTTAATGCACCGAGGAGAATGCTGCTGCCCATTCTCTGGATATTCCCTTAACCGGTTCTTACGGCACCCACAGGAAGAGATGGGGTAGTTCTATTCGTGAGCCGGGACCACACGGGCATCTATCAACCTCAGCTCTTGGCCTTTGTGGGGAAGTAATGTGGTACTGATTATATAATATACTAATACTGCAGTAAGAATAGTAAATGCAGGAGGAAGACATATATAGGGAATTCCGTGGCAGGATATAGACCAATAGGGCGGCAGGAGGGTCTAATAATAAAAAACTGATTTCACCTACCGGATCATACATATCAGCTGACATTTTAAATGACTCTTGTGGCTCTGGGCCGGAATAAAAACCAATAAACAGGATTTCGCTTAAAAATCTCAGAACTGACCACTGACCGTAGAAAAAAAACTGAAGACCAAAGACAGAAGATTTAAGATTTACAAAATGCAGGTACACATCTGTGACAAAATGGATCAATGGACCCACAGAATTCCCACTATTCAAAGAATGGACCAGTATAGAAAAAAGTACTCTGTGGACCAGTGATGTTAGGGACGTTCGCTTTGTGATCGGTAGCGTTTATGGTATTTGCAAAATTATCGCTGTTGTAAAGCGTTCGGTTTGAGAATTTCGCCAATAATGCCACTTTTGTTCACGACTCAAAACGAACGCAAGATAACCAAATGCGATGCAATGGTGTATTATGTCAAATATCAAAAACAAAATAAACAATTTGGCAGCAAATACATGAAATAAAACGTCAAACTCTAAATGTCAGAAAGAAAACGATCACTTTTAACCAAAGATTATAAAACCTATAAAGATTATAACCCACCCCCGCAGGTGGGTCAAAAGTGGCAGTTCACAACAAAGACTTCTGTACCTCTTTGGTTCAAAATGGCGTTTTTAGCTGTTTTTGAGCTATCCGAACGGTGAACGAAAATAGTTAAAAACGCAACTTTTGCTCACACATTCCCAAAACAAACTCTTCATGTGATCGTTTTTGGCGTTTTTAGGACAGTTACTATATACTCTTTGGTTTTTACTGTTAATTTTGCCACCCGTAGGCTATCCAAACGCGCCTTATTTGAGTATTTAGCGATAAAAATTCAAATGAAACCACCGGAAGTTCTGTATGACCGCTTTGCTAAAATGAAGCAGATTGGATTCCCGGATTCTTTGTCCGGAACCGGAACCATTCCATGTATTTACTATATCCACTCGGGAACTGGAGAATAATATATGCGAGATGAGAATTCTACAAGTACAGAATTTCAGATAGGACACGAACAGAATACCAGAATAATATGAAATATATTTTCCCTAGCAGCTGCTCTGCTTGATCGTTCCATCGTTTACGGTTAAATATATTTTTAAAAGTTGTTCAAAGATTAAAGTACGTTAACGTCGGTAAAACAGATTCTACTCGATGTTAGTTTAAGAATTACGGTAGATGGCATCACAATAACTTTATGGAAATGCGCGCTTTTTAGCAACTGTAATGTCATTTTTGACGTTTAATTCCTTGGTGTTGCTATTAAAATGATAAATCTTTTAAAATAGTAGTATTTTATTTTAATTTTTAAATTGTAACTATAGATTATAACTATGTATGAGATTGCATGCAAAATTGGTTCGCGGCGTGAGTTAGATTATTTTGCGTCGTAAAAGCACTGTTTAAAAACGTCTTTTTTAGAATTAATAAATAAATTTTTGCCTTCGTGTTTCATTCATCTCATACAAAAGACCTTGAATATTTTAATATGAAACTAGCCATTTTCAAATAGTTCGTCATTTTTTCTTCGAAGTAGTGGCCACTTATGAAAATAATACAATTATAGTATGAATCGATACCGAAGAATCACCGCAACATGCAGCTAGGCCGGCCCCGCACTAGGCCCCACGACGACCTGGTCAGAACCGTGGGGAGCCGATGGGTGCAAGAGGCAAGTAGCTGCTCAAAGTGGTGCTCTTTGGGGGAGGCCTATGTTCAGCAGTGGACGTCTTCAGGCTGATGATAATGAATTGATAGCTGACACTAATACGAATAGGGTATGTATGATACAAAATCTCATCCAGCGTCATGACTTCAAGATATGTATTGTATACGCCTTCAAAGTTACACTGGTAGCGCCGTGCCGCGCGCTGCTGCGCTGCGTGCCGGTAAGCTAACTGAGAACTAAATTGAAGGTTAGAATTAGCTCATAAATAAAATATTGGTTAACAGTCATTCAAGTCTTCAATAAGTGTCAGGTCAACAAGCAGTTGGAAAAGTGTTACCAGCTCTTTGATTATAACTAATAATATTGTTTTGTAGGTTACAATCGCCTTTTAAAACTTACTAGATACTTCTATTATAGAATTGGACATGGTATTACAATATTTTTAGAGCCAATGCCTTCATCTTATCTTCAATTTAGTTCTAAGTCAATTTACTAGCAGTGGCGCCACCTGTGTTACTTTGGAAGCGTATATCTTGGTGTCGTGACGCTGGAAGAGATTTTGTCAAGTACAAACCTTGTTGATATTAGTGTAAGCTATTGATTCATAAAGGTTTTATGAGTGGCCATCATCTTGAAGAAAAAACAAGATGGCAAAATTAAAATAAATATGCAAATATGCTATTTTTAGCACTTTTACATTGGCAGACAGTAGACATGCCAAAAAGTTTGAACCGCGCTCTATCTAGCTCCCATCATAAATGAAAAATATAAGTGTTGTTGCTGAGACCTATGACTTTTGATGTAAGATGCCTTAAGCATTTAGGTATCGGTTTTCAGCTTACCTTGAAATGTAAGATGGTTGCAACGATTTTAAAAGAGAGTTTTTTATGTATTTTCTAAGCTGCATCAAAGTGAAAAATTATTAGTTTCTGAGTTATATAGTTTAAAAATGGCGGGGCAGAAGGACAAAGTGCATCCTACTCTAGCGTCTCACATTTAAGTGGTACAACTTAAAACTAATTATGCATACTTACGTTCTTAATAAATCCTGCGGATATTTTTCATAAATTTTTATTGACTTTTACCTAAAAGATACACAATTATATTCTAAATAATACACTCTTCAGATCCTTAGCTAAAAAACGGGATAAAAGGCTGTAGTAAAAATTATACTGAATAAGATTATTTTTAAGTATTAATTTTAAGACTATTGAGCCATAGTAATTAAGTACTATAGCTCAATAGCCAATAGTTTATTGCAAATATTATGTACATATTTTAATAGTAAAAAATAAATTAGTATTAATCTAAAACAGTATATTTTTCAGTTTTGGGTGTGGCAACCCAAAGTTCTGCAGTAATTATTTGTATGTATTTCTGAGCGCCATTGCTTTTTACCGATGTAATGTTGAAATGTTTTTAATCCGTTTTCATCGGGAAATCTGTGTGATGTTTTAGCAAAACATTCAAGTGATTGTGTACTAAAACTATCGAACTTCTTAGTTTTTGTGCTGGGCTTTGTCATGGCCGGTAAGTGGTGACTTTTTGCGCCCGCTAGTCAAGGGCGAAATCGGATTTGGGAATCGCAATAAGTCGAAGATGTTTTATCGTTCGAACTCCGACGGTAAATGCAATGTTATTGTCATTAGTTTGGTTTTTAGTATTTTTAGTGTTTACGTACCTATTGTGACGAAAGCTTGGTTTGATGTTTGGTTATCACCTAAGCCGATAGTTTTTAACCTTTTGTCTTCTGATTTTCTCTGTTACTTTACGAGATGTTGTGAGGATACGGCTCTCGCTACTATCTCGACCGTTTATCTCGTGGAATAATCAATTACTAACATTTTGAGTTGCATTTGTCATTACTTGTTTGTGGGATCATATGATTGTTACACTGACTAGCTTTTTGTTGATTTGAAGCCTGACAAAGCATATTTTCACTACTAAACCGTTCATTACATACATTTCGAACGTTTAACTACGTGAATCTTTGTTTACAGTTCGAAGAAATACGTTATTCAAATGAGGTTAGCAGCAGGTGACAAAACTAGTTCAGGGAATAAAAACGGTGGCCTATTGATTGTCATTGCTTGCTGTTAATCATCACATCACATCAACAATTCTCTCAATTGGTTTGATGCCATGCTATTTTATTGGGTATCATCACAGTGAAACCATATTCTGAGCTTGACTTCATGAAAAAGTGTGTAACTAATACAGAAACATATCTAGCACTGCATTTGAGTACTCTTCAGTTTAAATAGTTATTTTGTGGCTTCAAAGATGCGAATAATGAAAGGTGAGTACAACAACATTGGAATTTATCCTAGATACTGTATAAATTATTGGATAACAGTAGAAAGTGTAGCAAAACATAGACCATTATTCTAGACTTGTAAAAAGATAGATAATAATTTTCCATAAATAGCCTCGCTTCTAACAATTTGAATCATAGTATGTACATATTTCAATAGTTAACAAGAAATATACTATGTATTTTCAGGGTGCATTTAAAAATATTTTGATTTTAACTAATACTTGAAACAAATATTTGCGAGTTTTTAGTGTTCATCTGTGTAATGAACCGAGAGAGGTCTTGCGTAGATGAATAGATACTATATTTACAAAATGTCTGTAAGCTTCTATGTAAAATCTATTTAATTGATTAATGTGGTAGAGTAGATTAATTTATTATGATAAAGCACATTATGATAACCTGTTGACTTACGATATGTAAGTGTATGATGCATTTTATATCTGTAAAGTTAAATAAATTGTCACATTGCATTGGTGATCATTTCATGGCATTTTCCTTAAGGTAATTTTTAAACTAATCAGTTAAAAACAATTTCCTGAACCATAGGTTAGGCTTAGTAGCTCCTTCTAATATAGGACTCCCTTGCCATGCTCTAGCGCATCCATTTTTGCATCACCTGCTTTAGCATCATCATCACCACTATCACCATCACTACTGGAACCACTGTGCCAGTGACCCAAGGCCGTTCTCCGCTACTTCAAGGAGTTATGGTGGCTAAGGTAGAGGCGGGCGGGGGTAAATGCACAAAACACCCTATGCGGGAAGACAGTGCAGGACTTTATCACCCCCATATAGAATAAGAATAGGACTCCCTTTTTAAAATAAAAGTTTTGGTCCAGAATATCAGTTTTTATTTTTTCGCTGAGGAATTTACCCCCAGTTTCTTGTATATTTCTCAAACCCATGTTAATTTAACAAACCAAATATTATACACTCATTGGTTGACAATAGCCGATGATCATCCAATGAGTGTTCAGTATTTTAAAATTGAAACAAGCTTAACTTTAATAAACATACCAGAAACCGGGGGTTAGTTAGTGAATGCTGTCATTCAAATCAAATCATTTGTTTATTTGCAAGAATATGCTACTAATTTGGGTGCAAGATCACAGAGTAAATAGGGGATTTATGTGCATTCAGCCTGCAAGCAGGCTTGCAAATATTAAAAAATATTTTTGTTACAACATGTTACAAATTCCTTGACACTATAGAAACATTTGCTTAAAAGCCAATCACTTAAATGTTCTTTAAACATATTTTCTTCTAAAGATTTGAGTTCATTATGTAAATTGTAAAAATAGTTTTACACATTAATTTGTAAAGGAAAAATTTGAATCACGAGTGGGACTTGAACCCGCATCCATCCGTCCCTAAAGCCAGGACATGCTTTACTTAAGCTACCGTGATGACAAGTGGTCTCATGTCCGAAAAAATAAATAAATCCTTTACAAATTAATCTGTAAATTACGCTGGGCAGGCGACATGTTCGGTATGTACATTTTTCTCATAAATCAATCATTTGCAGAAGAACATTTAACAATAATTATAGGATAACAGTAATGTATCACATTTTTATCAAACTTTGCATACTCATCTTATCTTTGTATTATTCTAATTCTGAGAAAACTGATAAAAGTTTTGCTATGTTTCATGTCAATAGTCTTCAGATAGATCCTAGAATACCTACTTAGTAGTGTCATAGTGTAGGAGTGCTCAATCATTTAAAATATGCTGTTATTAAAATAATTTATAATGCGAAGGCCATTGGGTCAATGATCTTGCTAAGGGTCAATTCAGACAGAGCATTTTGCTGCTTGGTCTGAATTGACCCTAAGACTGGAGAGTAGGTATGAAAACATTTTATAGGTATGGGGATAACCTTAATCAGAGTTAGAATTAATAAATTGAATAATTTGGTTAGTTGTTTTTGGAGTTAGACATTATACATTGGCTATGAAATAGGTAGAGATGAAAATTATAAACTACTTCCTAAATTTTATTTTTTTGTTGAGTCTGAGTTGAAGATTTTTAAGGGATGTTTAGCCTGGCCATGCCAGCCCCATGACTTATGCCCTATTTTTGGGTGCATGATGTAGTTACATAATAATAATTACAAAATCTTAATCACAGCATAAGCCATAATGTGTAAGAAAGAATACATTTTCATAGAGCTAATGTTCTGGGATAATACTCAATCTTGGCAACAGTGTACATCTGCTTTGCATTGTCCGCATACCATTGCATGTCTGCCTTGGGACCATGGCCTTTACACAACATTGCATTCTTTTGCCATTCTGAGACACAATTATTAATTACTTCCTATGGGTATATGATGGAGAGTACCTACTTGATGTTAAATTATTTATTGTTAACAGAACCATGACTTATAAATGCTATAATAAAATAAATACGTTACCCCGTTCTTTGTATGTAGCCGAGATTTAAAAGTATGTAGGTAGTTTTCTAATTCACAGAAAACATCTAGGTAAGTTTGTAGTGAATTTTTAGAATACTTGACAAAGGAATCATTTTTATCTACCAAACCATAATGCTGTAATCCATTCCAATCCCCTATCCTGGGGAATCATCTAGTACCATTATCCATTTTAATGAATCTAGCAAAATAGATTGAATGTGTTGAGGAAAAAGTTTCCCACAGTTTTGAAACATCTATTTTCTCATAGCAGGAAATAAAACTTTACAAGGGCGCGTTTACCATTCTATTGGCGTGTCCACCAGTAATCTATACTTGGTTTCATGCCAAATTAGTCTAGGCTAGTAGCAGGTAGAAGAATTGTTGAACTAAACCAAGCTGCATACTAATTTACAAGTATATAAATATTAGGTAGGTAGGTATATTATGTGGATTGCTGTGATGCGGAAGGGGTATTAGAAGTAATTATAATTATTGTTTTTCTGACTGTTCAATAGGCTAGTGATCTGTTATTTTTTTTTATTGCTTAAATTAATAATATTTCTCATAAATTAAACAGTCCTGTAAACAAAATTTAGATGTTTAAAAAAATGAAATGACAAAATGACAACGGGCCGTATGCTTGTTTGTCGCTCTTAACATAAAAAAAAAAATGACAAAGTTACAAGCTTTTTAAAATACAGGTATAGAAAGTGACAGCTCAAACATGCAGTGACGTCAGTTCTTGGTCCTTCATGGTACCTCATTACTAAGCTGTTGTAACTCTACATAGAATCTCTTTGGCAGGTGATGTCACAATGTGTGTTTTCATAGTCACTGGGGAAGCTCCACACAATCTCTGTTTTGCGAGAAAGGGATAGGTGATGCCCCCCAGAAACTTTAAAAGCTTATTAGTTTGTGATTGTGTTTATTTACCGATTTTACTTATTTTTTTTAAATTATTGCATACATTTTTAATTTACTTACTTGTTAATTTTAATTAGGCAATTTTTTAGCAGGCAACTACCCTATTACAAGTGTTTTATATGCCAACCTTTTTCCTAGCAATCACTTTTAATGTTACAGCTTGCACTGTGCTAAATACGCAATCAATTAAAATTTGATGGCGCCTTGATGTATCAGTCTGTATTTTTAGCATCAAAGACTGTTTGCTATGACTATAGCCATTAATACCTGAGAAAGAAGTTTAGTGCAAAGTTAAAAAAATTATGTGCTTGTTTAAAGAACATTACACAACAGTCTGTTAAACTGTTTCATTGATTATTCAAGGCTGTATCTATAGGATTGTATCTGTGTCTGATCAGTGATCACTTTGTTTTAATTAACAAAAGAGAATTGCTGAGCAAAACATGTAATTTTACATAACATAAACACTGAGACATCCACTTGTTGGCTAAATTGATATTGGAGGCCAGTCATAGTTAAACTACATAATTTATGCTATACTATATTTATAAGTATATAGGTATCTACAATACCATAATACCTTTCTAAATGATGTCAAAGAAATTGTCCAACAAAAATTCCCCAGTTTGCCTGTAGCAAGATGTTGAATTCGGTCCACAAGAAATCAACTTGGACCAATTTTAATTTCATAATGGTATGCATTATGCAATGCCAAAGCAGTAACTCTACTGACATCAAAATCATTTTACAACTATTTATATGAATGGCATTATAATGCCTGTATTGTAATGCTGCTGACTTCCACATCTTTGTCATGAGTACACCTTTTGTTTCGACCTCCATTGTTTCTATTCACCCCACTGCCTCAAAAGGAGGGTGTTATGTTTCCTGTACTATCCAGCCCAACTGGGCAGGTAATGTTTCCATACCCATCCAACTGGTTCTAAAACCAACCTTTCTTTGTCATTCCTATTTGAGACATGCCCATGTTCTGTTGTGCACAGTTTTTACTTAAAAAATACTTAATAGTTTAACTTTATTTGCGGCAAAATGTGCATTGATGTTAACTTATTCTGCCTCATTAAGCTTAGTTGTTAGTAGCAATGTTGAAAAAGAAAGAAGTGCCGTGGTACTCGAACCACAGATTAAGAATTCAAGATAGTTTTGCCAATCGGAGACTTCACTCCTGCCGTCTGCATTGGAACACAACTTGTGACTGTATGTACAAAATATGCTTCCTATTTGGTTTGCAAATGTCCCACTTTTTGTGCCTTTAAAACAGCAGTTATAAAGCTACTAGCTACTGCCGGCGGCATTGTCGTGAGCTTGTACTAAATTGTTGTACGGCCTTCTCAGAGTCTTTTCTATCAGCTTTCACTGTGCTAAAATTAAAACTTAACATGTATTAGCACCTTTTCTATTTTACTAAATTCTCTTCAAGCATGCTATTTGGCCATGTGTTTGTCCGTGTTGTTTGCATTTTCTACTTATCTTATAAATTTTAAGATTATATTTTATTTTTCGAATTTTTGTAGATGGTTCTCCTTGTCCAATGATAACGTGTAAGACTATTCTAAAGTTTGCTAGGTATGCTGACTTGTATCTGTCGTAGATTCTTCGTAGAGCGAGGGCGTGACCAGAATCACTAATGAAGTGTCGATGAAACGGGTTTTGCCCTACGATTACAAACACGTAGTAGGGTAGAACGCTCTTTGATTAGGTAGTAGAGCGACCATATAGGTAAGAAGAATGCCTGGCACTTAAGATGGAACGTTTCACTAGCGCGGCAAATTCAAATTTTATTGCGTTCTTTTGCCAATAATAGCTTAATTACTCAACGTGATTACATGAATACTAATTTTGCGCAAACAAATAGAATGTATCAATAAATTACAATTAAAAGTATCACCTACATATCATTGGTTTAGCGACAAATTGCAATAGACTGAAAAACTAAGACGAAATTTGTTTATTGCCATTTGTCGCTAAACCAATGATATGTAGGAGATACTTTTAATCGTAATTTGTTGATACATCCTATTTCTTCACATTAGTTTTAATGTAATCACGTTTAGTAGTTAAGCTATTATTGGCAGAAGAACGCAAGAAAATTTGAATTTGCCGCGCTAGTGAAACGTTCCACTTTAAGAAGAATCTCTTCTCTCGAGTAAGTGTTTGACCAATGAATGATCACGCAGAACACGTCATAACATTGAGTCCATGGCTATGCTGGCTGCAAAAAAGTTAGGGGTTCTCGGGAAGGTCCGCCGATATTTCACTCCTAGACAGCTTTTAAACTTATAATCAAGCACTAGTGCGATCTTGTATGGAATACTGCGCCCATCTCTGGGACGGTTCAGATAAATACCAGCTTCAGGCGTAGGACTCAATTGAAAGGCGAGCAAAAAAGTTCATAGGTGACAATACAATGGTGAGGGCTAGGCTCCAGAGCTTAGAGCCCCGTCGTAAAGTTGCCAGCCTATCAGTGTTGTACAGGTTACATTTCGGTGAGTGTGCTGCGGAGCTACACAATCTAATTCCACCATCTCTATTTCACCATCGGACGACAAAACGTACAGATACACGCCATCCATTTATGGTTGATATTCCTTCGATTCGCACAAAGCGGTTTGACTCGACATTTAGGTATAATCCGAGAAGCGAAGGAATGGGACACTTTACCAGCGTCTTAGTTTACCGATAAGTACAATCTGGAGCTCTTCAAGTTGCGAGTAAGTGTGTGTTGTCGTGTGTGATCTTCTAGTCAAGTATGTAATGTCGTAGACCGCGTCGTCACTTTCCATCAGGTGAGATTGCGGTCAAATTCGGGCCTATTTAGTTATATTAAAAACCTTTTTTTCGCGACATCACACAGTCCAGTAATGAGATTACTAGACTAGAGACTAGACTGACAAAAAAGGTTGACTAGTCTAAGCACTCTATTATAATAGTCAGGACGGCTTCAATCACGGTATAATCTGATTTCTCCCTACAGTCTGTGCGTACATAAAATTATTTAACGACGTGAGATCTGTCTCGCCTGCCCATATCATTTGAAATCCCACACAGTGAATTAAATATTAATTGGAGCCAGGCCTTGCGCGACAATGTATTGCGCTCACCCTGAAAACATTCAGATTGTTTTGCCCTTCAATCCGGAACACGTCAACTAAGTCACGTTAGATGTTTAAACGGCAGTTAGGCCTAGTTTTTTTCTCAGTTTTATGTATGTACTCGTATGTTTTGCTAAGAACTTAATTACATCAGACGATTGGTCTTACGTAAATACCTATTACTAGCCAAGTCAGAAGCCTTTGGGGCGGCCTAAAAATTCTGACATCAGGGTTGACCACTTGCCTACACAAGAAGAAGAAGAAGACTGAGTGGGAGGACTTCTGCCAGAGTTCGTCTAGGTAGGCACTTTCCCAAGTGTATATTTCGCCGCCAAGCAGTAATAGTATGCAAGTTACTGTGTTCCGGTTTGAAGGGCATTGTAGCTAGTTAAATTCCTGGGCACATGAAACTTTATGACCTGATCTCCTGAAATCTTACTACTAGACTGTGCTGATTTGATGTCTCAGGATGGCGTGCACAGTGCAGTGTCACGCGATAATTTATATCTATAGTTCCGACTGTCACGGAAACTGTTAAGAGTGGCCGTGACGCTTAACATACGGTGAACGACTTAGGTGGTCACGTTATTCGTTCACATATTATGTAAAAAAAACTATCTATAAATTATGCAAAACGTAGGATCCAACCGAAAACACTTAACATTTGCAATCTACATTTTCCATTCTGTCCGTCCCAGTTATTTTTATTTGAAACACTGTTGTCGTAAGACAATAGTCATTAAACCAACTCAGGACTCAGAAGGCTTAGGGCACCTAAAATTTCGGGACTGACCAGTTACACGAGAAGAAGAAGATTTTAAAGACTCGGAAACTTTCATAATTTTTCAGGAGGGTATTCAGGGGTGCCGCCAAAAGTATCCCTAAGTACTATCACCGGACCAGTCTAGCCCTTCTGGCTCTGGTACCGCTTTCGGTACCGGTATAGGATACCAGCGTAACACATTCAGACTCCTCGCCCGCCGGCGAGGTCGACGTATCCCCCGTAGCTAGAACGGCCGCGACTTTCCATAGGGTCCACTCTTCTAGTGGATGTAGTCTTCTCGATCCTCTTATCCCGCAACGGCCCAAGCCGAGGCTCACACCCCAGCGGTGCCTTTGAGCTAGTTGCCTCCCAATTTAGTCGGCTTGGCGCCTTAAGCGCCTGCCCTTCCGCCCGGTGACGCTGTAAAGGTCGCTAGAGCCCGTTCAAAAAAAAACTTGTTACGTATTGTGAGTACTAAACTTATTTTTATTAAAAATCCGTCGTCCCTTGTTCCAGGCAATGGTGGTGAGACATCGTGGTGTTTCAGCCAGGTGAAAGGCACGCTGGAAGACGACGTGACAGAGGCGGACCTTATATCATGCGTGGAGTTTAACCACGACGGCGAACTGCTGGCCACGGGCGATAAAGGTGGACGAGTTGTTATATTTCAGGTGAGATCTTAAATCAAATATACTATAGCAAGCACAGATTATAAAGCCCGTTCAGATAGCTCGTGAACATAATTTCTCGTACAAACACGACTCACCTGCGCGGACAGGGGGCGAGGTAACAAAACGAGACAAAGCTATACGAATATACAAAGGACAGAGCAGGATGGAACAAAAGACATCAACGGGTTCCCGTGATTTGTATGAAAATAAATAAAGAAAGAAAGAAAAGAAAGTTTCTCGAGTGGCGACCACGAACCGGAAGACGCAGCGTAGGCCGGCCCCCCACTCGGTGGACCGACGACCTGGTGAAAGCCGCGGGGAGCCGATGGATGAAGGAGGCGAGCAGCCGCTTAAGGTGGCGTGCTCTGGGGGAGGCCTATGTTCAGCAGTGGACGTCTTCAGGCTGTTAATGATGATGATGATGTATGAAAATAGTAGTTGGAATACACTACTAATTTTCGTATGAGGGGAAGTTGTATCATTGGTCAACTGGATTTATAGTCAATGATAGCAGGGATGGCGAACCTTTATGGATCAACGTGCCTTTTTTTCTAAAGAAATGTTTAATGAAGCCATAGACAATGCGTGCCGTTAAATAATTTAAACGTGGTGATTATTGGGAAAATAACAAAAGTATACTATCAACCAACCAAGTACCGATATAGCTCTTAGAATTAGCAAGTTGAAATGGCTATGGGCAGGCCACATCGCTCGTAGAACTGGCAACCGATGGGGAGGAAAGGTTCTCGGGTGACGACCGCGAACCGGAAGACGCAGCGTAGGCCGGCCCCCACTCGGTGCACCTACGATCTGGTGAAAACCGCGGGGAGCCGATGGATGCAGGAGGCAAGCAGCCGCTCAATGTGGCGCTCTTTGGGGGAGGCCTATGTTCAGCAGTGGGCGTCTTCAGGCTGATGATGATGATGATGAGACTGAGACTAGTTGCCTGCTGTTAAAAATGAATTAATAAATAGGTATTATTTTCATATAGTAGGTTATAAATAAATGTGATAATTGAAAAAAAAGTGAACACGGTAAATAAATCACGGAGTAATAAGCTTTTTATGTTTCTGGAAGGGGTATCGCCTGTCCCTTTTTCGCAAAACAGAGCTTCCCCACAGTTACTATGAAAACACGTGATTGTGACGTCATATGCCAAAGAGATTGTATGTAAAGCTACCACAGCTTAGTAATGAGGACCATACACTGACGTCACTGCATGTTTGGGCTGTCTCTTTCCATCCCTGTATTTTAAAATGCTTGTGACTTCGTCATTTTGTGATATTAATTTTTGTTTTCACGACTTTATTTTTTGAGGAATATTATTAATTTATGCAATAAAAAAATAGTAGTCATCTAGCTGATATTAATGTTTTCGTCCGGGAAAGGGCGGGGATAGGACTTCCGCTCCCGTATTATGTAAAAATTGCAACACCAAAGCAACAGCAGTAGCGAAGCAACAGCAGTAGCAAAGCGACAGCAAACACTTAGCAATCGGTTGCAGTCGCCCGCCTGTTGCTCACCTGTCGCTGACTGCACTGGTCTTTGATACTAGCGCCACTAGCAACAGATGAAAACAAAATAATGCACTTTTTACTTCATCGATCGTCCGACAGTCGGTGATCTAGCAATCAATTTCAGCCCTGCCAAAGTGACGTTTGACAGATATGATTGCGAAAATGCCTGTTGCAAACTTTACGTAATAAGCTAGCCGATTAACTGGTTTCCTCAACAGTGACGACCGCTTAAAAAACGTAATGTAACTACTAATTTCTTGCTTATACTGATACAAATCTCTTTATTCTTTCCACAGAGAGACCCAGCATCGAAACAATGCGTGCCCAAGAAGGGCGAGTACAACGTGTATTCCACGTTCCAATCGCACGAGCCAGAGTTCGACTACCTCAAGTCGCTAGAAATCGAAGAGAAAATTAACAAAATCCGGTGGCTCAAGCGGAAGAACCAGGCACACTTCCTGCTCTCCACCAATGACAAGACTATCAAATTGTGGAAGGTATGTGCAAACCTTCTGATGTGTGGATTTTTTCATCCATAGTTAAGGTAACCAATGTTCAAAAATCTAACCAATGATCAAAATTTCTTCGAATTTTTAACCATTGGCTAAGGGTCGTCCATTAATCACGTGATGATGTTTTTTTAGGAATTTTTAACACCCCTCCCCTGGTGATTCTTATGCTTATTCTGAGTGGGGGCGATAAAGGCCTGCACTGACGTCCCACTTGGGGTGTATTGTGCATTTCCCCCTGCCAGCTCAGTTACCCTAACCTAACTCCTTGAAATATCGGAGCATAGCCTTGGGTCGCTGACATAACTGTTCCAGTGATGGTGGTGATAATGACAAAGCAGTCAATACGGATGAGCCCAAGCAAGCCGATGATGATGAGCGATTCTTGTGATTGATGGGTTTCGACATCTCAGCTCGTAGACCCGTTTTATGTGTCCATGATATTTTCCGTACCCCCCTTTCGAACCTCACGTGATTTATGGACGCTCCCTTACCTTAACAACGGGTCAAAGAACCCTAGTAGCATTTTTTTACCGTTTTCATGCCGTAGGTTAACGTCGTTTGTATAGTTGAGAGTTTGATTGTTACTGTATGTTGTTAAGGCAGATCAGACCAGTGGAAAATCATGGGGTCCTCCATAAACAAAATAAAGAACTAAGAACAATATTATTTATATTGACTGGCCTCTTGGCTCAGTTGGTAGTAGCTCTACCTTCTAAACTATAGGTTGTGGGTTCGACTCCCACTCAGGACAAACATTTGTGTGATGAACATCGATGTTTGTTCTGTGTCTGGGTGTTATATTGTATTCTATGTATGAATTTACAAACAAAAAAGTATCTAAGTATTGTATCAGTTATCTGGTTCCCATAGTACAAGCTATGTTTAGTTTGGGGCTAGATGGCGCTGTGTGAAATGTCCACACAATATTAATATTAAAATGAATATATCAAACTAAGTAAAAAAAAAACATCGAGATGTTAAACCTTCCAGTGGTAGCATTTTCTATGTATATCATGTCGTGTTCTATGTGTAATGTATAGAGTAGCACTCACTTTGCTAGCTAAGACCCTCAAGTTTTTTTTTTTTTTTTTTTTTTTTTTTTTTTTTTTTTTTTTTAAGTTAAATAATCTAGGTCTGGCGCACTTCGCGCTTTAGGTACAAAGCTACAAGTAAATGGCAACTACGCGTACGCGTCAGAAGAGCAGCGCTATAGCGATAGAACGAGAGGCCACTGTTTATGAAGAAGGTAGGCTTGTAGCGCTGTGCGAGCTGAACTACACTTTATTGCGTTGTCGGAAGATTTGCTTTTTATTTGAGTGGCTTAGTGGAGTGTATATTCTGTACCTGTACTATTAACTGTGGCATGTATAACCAAATATGTGTTTCCGCAGGTGTCAGAACGTGACAAGCGCGTGACGGGGTACAATACGCGTGAAGAGGGCGGCCGACCACGTGACCCGGCGCGTGTCACGCAACTGCGCGTGCCCACCGTGCGGCCGGCTGAACTTATGGTGGAAGCTTCGCCCAGGTAAGAATTTCAGCATTGAAAATAAATAAATACAATGACCCCTACTAGGTGGACCGACGATATCTGGTTAAAACCGTGGGGAGCCGATGGATGCAGGAGGCGGGACGTTTGCAGGCTGTTGATGATGATGAAATAAAATGACAAAATTAAAAAAAGTTTAAAATTATTGTTGGGTTGCCTTTTAAAATTTATTTTAAAAGGCGGAATCCTCATTGATTCTAATATACAACTAGGCTAGGCGATCGTGTAACTCGATTACAACCAAAACTAATTATTTATCATCCATCACTCCTCATGTTATGCTGAAATTATCGATAATTAGGGTTGAACCACATCTGCCAGCACGGAAACGTATTTTTTTTTCGTGCTGTCCTTTTCTATCGCTCAGGATCGCCACTTCCCAAAGCGAGATAGCGCGAGTGCTACCGCATCACTGACGCTGCCGCCAGCTATAGCACTCTGCTATCCTTGTCGCTCCAGAAAACGACGATCCTGAGCGATAGAAAAGGATAGAGCACGAAAAAATCGATACCGGCCTGACAGATGTAGCTAGGGAAGACCCACCTAGTGAAACAGCGATATAATAGCATTTGGTATGTAAATGTAGTCCCCACTTTTACCGCAGGTACTAAGCTTCATGGTATGACTCATTATACTATCTGAGTTTAAATTGCTATATTATCCCGAAAGGGGGTAAATCTACTCCCCAAGGTAGACAATGTTTCTTCTACGACTTTTCTAAATTAATAGTTTTTCATTGAAGGAATGCCATGTATAGTTTAAGTTCGAAGATAGCCCCTCACGCAGTTGGGTGGTTAAACTTAGTCCTTGACCGAATGCGCTTAAAAGAGTTTAGCGACCTGTGTTTAGAAATGAATTTATAGTATCATGTTAACTATCGTAGCGATCGCACGTGCAATTTTGTGAGTGGATTTATATTTTAGTATGGAGGTTTGGAAACACACAGTTTCAAGGCTCTCACAACTTGTGGGCTATCATGGTCCCAGTCCCCCCCTTTCGCGATAACATACCAATTCAAACTCACCTTGTATTGTACTCCAATAAAGCGTATTTAATTCAATACAATATCTAGCATTCCAATAAACAGATAAATCTAATCATTACACAAAACACAGGTCAAGTGTTAATATTGTAGCCGAATTGAATTTTATTATCGTGACGGCAACTGATTGAAATTTCAAGTACGGTATCATGTTTATTTACTCGCTGATAAACGATTATTAAACTTTTTTTATTGCCGGAAATTACCGGTTAACCATTGATAAAAATATTTTATTAAAATGTTAATATTATGCTGTATTCAGTAAAACAGTAACCAAACTACATACAGTTAGTTTAAAGCACAGACCTAGAATTTTTTCGTTACTCAAAAGACTCGTGAAGCGTGGGAGCGAGAAGTACAAATTCAAGTACACGCTGCCCGAAAGGAAAAGAGATAGTGAAATAATGGCGCATGTGTCAGAGTACTAGCTCAAGAAGAGCCCATGAGAGCCCAATCTGTTCCACGACGAAGAGCATATTGATCATGTACCATAATTCCGTTATCAAAGTTCAAATTACTATTTTTGCGGCTTTTAAATCTTATTCCGTAAGTGAATGTGATGTTACAAAACGTACTAACCCGAACAAATACACGTCGTGTATCACAGCAAATTTATCACAAATTTTATTGCATTATTAATAGATATATTTTGTTAATTTTGGTGTGGTATCTGGATGTAAAACCTGTTTATTTTGTAGATTAAGAATGCTCCTTCCGATATATCGCCTATATTTCAGTGTTTCAATTTTAATTTTTTAGCAATATTACACCGTAATTTGAAGGATTTTAGAAAATAAAATGCCTGCTATTTTATTTAAAATTAAACTATGGGGGCCTATAGGTTCAATATTTAGTAAATACCACAGTTAACTTGTCGCAAATATTCATGATCCTAATTATAACAACCGTTTTTCACACACAAAATTTCTTAAATTTCTTTTCCCGTTTTCAAACTGTCAGTGTTGTTCTTGTACATCCTAAGTCTATGGTTTAAGGTGGAACGTTTCACTAGCGCGGCAAATATAAAATAGCTTAATTACTAAACGTGATTACATTAAAACTGATTTAACGTAAAGAAATAGAGTGTATCAACAAATTACGATTAAAAGTATCTCCTAGATATCATTGGTTTAGCGACAAATGGCAATAAACAAATTTCGTCTTAGTTTTTCAGTCTATTGCCATTTGACGCTAAACCAATGATATGTAGGTGATATTTTTAATTATAATTTATTGATACATTCTATTTATTTGTGCAAAATTAGATTTCATGTAATTTTCAAAAAAAAATTGAATTTTCCGCGCTACTGAAATGTTCCACCTTAAAAGGACATGCTTTGAAATATGCCGGATTTGTAAAAGCATTTTATTAGTTGGTGACCTGCCACAAGTGTATATACCTGTATTTTGACAAATACGCTTCACCAAACAACGCTTTCTCGAGGATAGAGATAATGACGATTTCTACATCTCTTTCTCATGCTACCAGTGCTGCGCTCTGGTAGCTTCTTCCGAAAACAATATCATAGAATAGAAACTATATTGGGCTTCAGTTCTATACAAATTATTTATTCAACTGTGACTTCAGTATACAAATCAGTAAGTTGTATGAAGTTTAGGTACTGCCCGTAAACATGATAGCGACTGATATTTGCTTTCCCACTTAACTGTATTTTCTCATACACTTCATATGGGTTCGCAATAAATCAATTGCAATCTAATTTAGGCTTTATCGTTAACGAAACATAGACGCAAATGACGTCAAAATTAATATTGCTTATCGTCGACATGTGACGTAAATATACACTTAATTGTACAAGGACTTTTCTATGACACTCGTTAGCCGTTTGTTATCTATAGATTCTCGTACGTTAATAAAAATGTGATGAGTGTTTGATGCGATAAGTCCTCGGCCCTGCACCAATGACTTATCTAGTAAGTTATGTGCAGTTTTCGATGCCATCGCTCCGTGCCTCGGAAAGCACGTTAAGCCGTCGGTCCCGGTTGTTATAAGAACATCTATGGCAATCGTTACGAGTAGTCAGAAGCCTGATAGAATCTGACGCCTGATCTAACCATCCCTGTTACTGGTCTGTTATGAGTTGCGAGGTCAGATGGCAGTCGCTCGTGCAATTCTGGTAGCTCGCCGCTACAGGTTAGATTGGGTTGGGAGCCGACCCCAATAACAAATGGGAAAAGGCAAAGAGGATGATGATGAGTGTTTGATGTGATACAAGATGATAAATGAAGTTTATATCGCAATGAAATGATTAAATATTTTGCGATGGAGCATTATGGTATGATTTTATTATCAATCGGTATTGGATAAGACATAGACTTAGGATGTACAAGATCAACAGTGACAGTTTGAAACTTTGAGCGGCTGCTCGCCTCCTGCATCTATCGGCTCCCCGCGGCTTTTACCAGATCGTGGGTCCACCTAGTGGGGGCCGGCCTACGCTGCGTCTTCCGTTTCGTGGTCGCCACTCGAGAATCTAATTATTATATTATAATTTCAGACGGATATTCGCAAACGCTCACACTTACCACATAAACTCGATCTCACTGAACTCGGATCAGGAGACCTACCTCTCTGCGGACGATCTGCGCATCAATCTGTGGCACCTCGAGATTACGGACCAGAGCTTTAACATCGTCGACATCAAGCCGGCTAATATGGAGGAACTCACAGAGGTACAGTAAGGGACATGCGCATGCGCAGCATGAGCTGTAGAAACTACATAATAGGCTAGTTGCTTGCTATTAAAAATTAACAAGTAAATTTTATTTTCATAAAGTGGGTTAAAAATGAATGCAACATTTGAAAAAATAGTAAAATCGCCAAATAAAACACGTAGTAGGCTTTTAAAGTTCTGGAGGGAGCATCGCCTGTCCCTTTCTCGCAAAACAGAGATCGTGTTGAGCTTCCCCATAGTTACTATGAAAACGCACGTTGTGACGTCACATGCTTAGCATTTATGAGATTGTATGTAGAGCTACCACAGCTTAGTAATGAGGTACTTGAAGGACCAAGGACTGACCTCACTGCATGTTTGAGTGGTCTCTTTCTATTCCTGTATTTATAATGCTTGTTACATATGATTTTTTGAGATATTTAATTTTTGTTTTCACTACTGTTAATTTATTGCGGAAATTTGCTGCTTTGTATGAATAGGTGCTTTTTCCATTATATCAAAGAAATATCCCAATTGAAATATCTGCTATTTTGATACAAACTAACGATTTAATTTTCATATTTCAGGTTATTACCGCAGCGGAGTTTCATCCGACTGAATGCAATCTCTTTGTATATTCTAGTAGTAAGGGTAAGTACGGCAATAACAAAACAAAAAAAAATACAAGAAAATTGGATTTCATTTCCACGTGATCTATAACATATGTAACATATGCATAACATGCATGCATGTGCATATGTGTAACATATTTAATTGACACATAGATACTATACGAAAATTAGTAAACACTTAAATGTATAATTATAAAGGCTATTGACAGATCTAAAAATCTGTAAACTGTTGGTGTTCTTTTCAAATAGACGGGAATGTAAGAGACGGATATATTTTTAGTAAGTTAGGGATTGTCAATAAAGCCTTCAGAATTGGGCCTACTGTGAAGCTTAGCCGAAATAGTCCACTACTGCTATATTGACCGGTTTGAAGGGCATTGTAGCTAGTGAAATTACTGGGCAAATGAGACTTTATGATCTGATCACTCAGTCTAGTAATCTGATTACTAAACTGGGTGATGTCTCAGGATGACGTGCGCAGTGCAGTGTCGCGCGTAACTTTATTGTAAAGTTCCGGGTGACACTGCAACTGTTATGGGCGGATGTGTCACTTAACATCAGGTGAACGACTAGCTCGTCACGTCATTCAATCACATTAAAAAAAAAATACCTAGTTTTATAAGATGTGATTGTACACCTACAAGCCATCTATTTATGCTTGATATTCCTTCAATTCTTACAAAGCGGTTCGACTCTACGTTTATAATCTGAGCAGCGAAGGAATGTAACACTTTACCAGAGTCTTTGATCCCGACAATCAGAAGCTCTTCAAGTCTCGAGTGAATAGGTAGGCAAGCATGTACCATCGCATATACCGCGTCGTCACTTTTCATCAGGTGTCAAAAAAATGTACAACTAATGCATGCATATTTAACGCTTATTCTGTATTCTGTCTAGCAAAATTGAACCCTATCCCGTTGTCCGTAGGTACAATAAGGCTGTGCGACATGCGAGCCGCGGCGCTATGCGACCGGCACGCGAAACTATTTGAAGAGCCGGAAGACCCGCACGCGCGTTCTTTCTTCTCGGAGATCATATCTTCTATTAGTGACGTCAAGCTCAGCAATTCTGGCAGGTGAGGCCTCATCGATTCTGGCAGGGCTCAGCAGTTTTGACAGGATGATGATTCTGGCAAGTTACAGATATTCTAACTTGTTCCGATTCTTGTAAGGCCTGGAAATTCAGATGTTGTCAAGCCTCAGCGATTTCTGTATGAAATTATTGCGTGGTCGCAAAAGTCGCAATTTATTTTGTATGTGCTCTGTAATTATACTTACTTACTGTTTCTTCATTCCAGATACATGATGTCGCGAGACTACCTAGGTTTAAAAGTGTGGGATCTCCGAATGGAGACAAAACCAGTGGAGACGTATCCAGTTCATGAATACCTTCGCTCCAAGTTGTGCTCGCTTTATGAGAACGACTGCATCTTCGACAAGTTTGAGTGCTGTTGGAGCGGTGATGACCAGAGGCTCATGACTGGCTCTTATAACGGGTTCTTTAGGTGAGTTTTGTTATAGAATAGACTTTCTAATTTGACTCTCCCACTTTCTTTATCAATCTCTCTGTCTTTAAGCCTGAATCACACCAAATCCAGTTTTAGTCCATATCCGTTGCGGGTGCAGTATGTTAGGACTAGTAATGTATGAAATTCTACTAAAGGCGTCACACTACATGCAGTATTTTTTTTATGTAAACGATTGCCGTGACGAGCTAGTCGTTCGCCTGGTGTTAAGCGACACGGCCGCCCATAACAGATTGCAGTGTCACTCGGAACTCTAAATTAGTTTCGCGTGACACTGCACACTGCGCACACGTCATCCTGAGACATCACACAGACTAAAAAAGATTTCAAAACTGTTAGATCAGTTCTTAAGTCTCATTTGCCCATGCACCCATTTGCCAATGCCCTTCAAACTGGAACACAGTAGTGCTTGCACACCACTGCTTGGCGGCAGAATAACTGGCAAAGCGGTGGTACCTACCTAGACGAACTTTGCAGAAAAGTGCTACCACCTGGTATGTGTGCAGTACGATTGCAGACACACATACTGCATGTAGTGTGACATCTTTCGTAGAATTCTAATACCAACAGGAAGAAAAGGCTCACATCAGCCGGAAGATATCAACTGCTGAACATAGGTCATAATCACCATGCTTGGCAGGCATCTTTTTGATTGCAGATTTTAATGTATCGAGGAGAAGGTTGCTGCCCATTACTTGGATATAGCATCAAAGCGCCATAACTAATGTTATAACATCTATATCCCAGGATATTCGAGCGAGCGATGGGCGGCGGGCGACGCGGCGAGTTGACGCTGGAAGCGTCGCGTGACGCCGCGCAACGTCCGCGACAACCGCTGCGAGCTAGGCGCGTCGCTGCCACCGCTAAGAGGAAGAAGGTGCGCTATCCATACATAAAAACAACCAAAGCTTTTTCCCTGTCCTATCCTGATTAACTCAAAGTTACGGAAGGCCTGCCTTGGTCTTCATTCTATCTATCTATGATTTACGTTGAATTGAAATACAACATGTACTTATAATTTATCTACACTTAAAAATTAAACATATCCCCCTTGTCAACAGGACGAAATAAGCGTGGACTGTTTAGACTTCAACAAGAAGATTTTACACACGGCGTGGCATCCGCACGAGAGTGTCATAGCTGTAGCGGCGACGAACAACCTGTTTATATTCCAAGACAAGTTCTAGCGGCCAAGGCCTTTGCCAACGGGGAGACAGACTTGAAACGGAACAAACAACGATGCAAGGCAAGTCGTGCAAGATCTTCAAGTCGTTTAAGGCCTAGCAGGTCATGCATGGCAAGTGTTTGGGTCATGCAAGGTCTGTAAGTCATGTTAAGCAAGAGTTACAAATCTTGCACGTCATACAAGGTCTGCAAGGTCAGTCTTGCAAGATATTCAAGTCATGCAAAGTAAGTGTTACAAGTCTTGCAGGTCATGTAAGGTCAGCCCTGCAAGTCTTACAGGGTGTGCAGCCATGCAAGTTTTTAGGTTAAAATGCAACTCGGGTTTTGTAAGTCTTGCAGGCTATGTTCTTACAAGGCATGCAAGCCGATTCTTGCAAGTCTTGCAAGTTATGCAAGTCAGTATTTGTTACCACCTGACATTGCTAAGAACGTTTTAGTATAATGTATAAAGTCTTATCATGAATTGTTTGAAACAGGACTGTATGCCACAGAATGAAATATAGAATGTTAAGTCAAAGGACATTTAGCTTAATTGGCCGTAATTATTATTTGTAAATTACAGATTTGTTTAAGTTGTAAAAGTCATCACAGTACTTATTCATTTTCACTGGACAATTTTTTTTAAATTACCGTATGGTCACCTTCGTTTGATGGTCTATCTTAGAGCATGACATTAGCGAAATTGTGGTGAACTTGCCGCAGTAGCCACGAAGCTTCAATTCAGTTCATTCGTGAATAATATGCACCATGTAAGACAAAATAGGCTTCGTACGATGGAATAAATCTGATTCAATAATACACATAACTCACTAAAACAAATACCAGCTCACAAATAAACTCTGCATAACAGTGGAATAGCTATGCAGTATTTTCTGTTTCTTTATCCTTGCACATTTCAAACTTGATAGTCTGACGAAAACAAGAAACTTGTTTTCCCACTTCCACTATTATGGTTAAGTGCAGAGGCAGTGAGACAGCAATAGAAATGTTTGCTCTTTTCTTTATTGAATCGCGTTATAACAAAACATAATAACTATTATTCCGCTACATTATGCTTATTAGTAACGGCGAGGATGTTGGTTAGTCATAGTCAATCTTACAAGATTTTACTAATAAAGCATTTACTTTTCAACCATTTGCTCATAGTTTGTCCTTGTCCCACACATAGACTTTTCTGAATTTTCTATTCCGTGGCATCAACAATATCAGTTTTTTTTTTGCACTGAATATATCGATGACTGTTGAAAATATCTGTAAGTGTTTCACCTTAAACAACTTATGTACTGTGATATGTTCCGCTTGCTATACCTAATCGAACACATGTATCTATAATGATAGACAGATCTGGGGGTCTAGGAAAGATCCCTTTCCATTAGCGTTAACGCTAAACGATAACTCAAAATGTATGGGAATGACACTAACTGTGACATTAACCTGCAGATAAGTTTTCCGCAGGCAATGTCATTCCCATACATTTTGAGCTATCGTTTGGCGTTAACGCTAATGGAAAGGGATCTTTGCTAGACCCTCTAGCTGTTTATGCCATGGAGAATGCTCAAATCGTGTCAAGCTATTTTCCAATTTTTATTTGGAAAATTGTAATCATGTTTTTCAACAAACACAACAAATTGTTGTATGATGCACCAATAATGATATATTGGAAAAACAACCTTATGGTGCAGGTTATAGCATAACTTTTGAAACTCCATAACCAATTTTATTTGTTCAATGAATCTATACAGTCACTACTTTTGTTCCGGAGTAACCTAATATTTGATAAGAATTATGGAAATCACAATCTGAGATGGAAAAAATCTTTTAGATCAGGTACGATTTTGTTTACGGCCCCGATTAAAGACGTTCATACCCGTCTGCACTAAAGTTATACAGGTCTCATGTTCGCACTTATGTCTCTAGGACATACACAAATACGTTGCGGTAGGTACGCCATAGAGGGGTGAGTACGAACTTGGAGTTGCCATACTTTAATGCAGACGGGCTGTGGTGAAATCAAAGCTAGTCCTTTGCTGATAGTTAGTTTGAACTTCTAACAATAATACCGTCACATTCTGTTTTAATGTGTTTTTATAATTAAGTTCCAAATGGCTTCTAAAACAGCGTTAAAATATTGTAAGTGTGGAAATCCTCGTTGGTGACAGTCTGCTAGTACCTTAATATCGTTATTGTAGATGATCTAGCTGTCAGTACTCACTATTTTATAGTAATAGGCTACGATTTCAACCGCTTGGACTATTTTTAGGGATGAAAAATTTAAAATAGTCTTATGTCGTAGGCCCATGAACTATCTCTGTTTAGTAGTTCCGTTGCATGAAAGATGAACTAACAGAAAAAAAAACAAAAAATACCGCCCAAGTGTGAGTCGGACTCGCGCACGAAAGGTTCCGTACCATTATCTTTAAAAACGATCAAATAAATCACGTTTGTTGTATGGGAGCCCCCTTAAATATTTATTTTATTCTGTTTTTTAGTATTTGTTGTTATAGCGGCAAGAGAAATACATCATCTGTGAAAATTTCAACTGTCTAACTATCATGGTTCAGATACAGCCTGGTGACAGACGGACAGACAGACAGTGGAGCCTTAGTAATAGGGTCCCCTTTACTCTTTGAGTACGGAACCCTAAAAACCAGAGGGTTAGAAGTAATGTAGGGACCATGCTTATTGAGGTAGCCAGAGCAAAAGGCGACCACTTCCAGCATGAGCTGTAGAAATTGACATTCTCTGCTCTCGAGAAACCGTTTGACAAATGAAAACCCAACAAAAGATTTATCCTCTGTACCAGAGCCATATTCAACATGCAATATTTACAACATTGCACTGACAGTTGCATCAGCTGATTTTTAGGGTTGTCGCCACGAAATGGTTGAGCGATATCAGATTTACGATGATTAAAATTATAAAATCTATCAGATTTGTCACAATTTTCAATAGTTACGTCAATGGTATGAAAAATCTGACTACTTGTATTTAGGAATCTTCAATAGGTGATCAAAAACGAAGATTAAAATCACCAGAGATTTATATCAGTGCCAGCCATAATGAATCTCAGTTTTGACGTCCTGGGTAGGAAACAATTGGTTACTTTTTGACTATGATCCGTCCCCCCAGCAACCAAGAGGTTCTCTATGAAGCTGCTATGAAAAGCTTTTCATGGGTGAGTACGTCACAGCTCAAAAATGTTTGTAACTCCTGCTATCAGCTGATTTAATTGCATCTTGAATTTGGCTGATGTATAGTTTAGCTGCGTCAATGCGACGGCATAACCAAATCTATACTGACACAAACTTTTACTTAAAACTTTACAAAATATCGGGTTTCACTAAACCAGCATGGATAGTTAACAAAATGATTGAATAGTTTTCGAACACATTCAGATTTTAAATTGATCTATTTACTCACGAATAGAACCATTTAAAATGAATCACACTCATGAGAATTGTAATAGTAAGTGCAAATTCTTAATTGATGGTAGCTAGCCAGGCGAGCACTTGAAAATGTCACACTCATTAAATACTCTTTCGCTAAAATGAAGGCATTTATGTTGGCGAGAGAGTTGAATTAGATTTTTTTCGTGGGTCTAATGCGTAGGTTCTAAACTTTTCCAATGTCCTCAATGTGGTAAAGACGCCCTTACTGTCATTTGGAAATTTAAAAAACATACCTCTCGTAAGTCAAATATAGCAATAAAAGGAATATTTTCAATATTTACGAGATAAAATACAAGATATATAGCTTTAAAATCAGAGTATTTAATCGTACTGACAGCTAATATCGTCCAATTTGTTAATACAACACGGTGTTCTGTTGTATGGAAGTCATACAAACTTATGCTTTAGAAAGAAAACTTGTTTTTTTTATGGTAAGCTGACATGACAGGGTTTTGACCCAATGTGAGATAATCGTCACTATGCGATCGGGCATAGAGACTATATTGCTTTGGTGCCTTTTACAAGGCAGGTTCTAATGTGACATCTTGGACTCGTGTGCTAAATCTCATTTGATAGGCTATTGTTACCAGTGATCATTCTAGCTTGCATTTTGTATGACTCTCATACAACACAGCTATACAAACTAGATAGGTAGGTAATAAGTACCGTTATTTCTGATATAATTTATACGCTTGTCACACTTAAGGTTCTAAGCGTTATAAGTATTTATTACATTGTTTATAATGATATAGTAACGCGTTGATCAACGCTTGAACTAAACTTATCCAATATGAATGAGATTAGCTAGGTATATCAAAATGGTGTCATGTAGGATTGATACATAGCTGTGATCCCATTGAAATGTATGGAATGATGTGGCTAAAATACCATAAGGTACAGCAGATTTTTGTATAAAACCATTTTTCATTAGCGCCATGTGGTTTTTACGTACGTGTTTTTTTTATACTCAACTAGCTGCGCCCCGCGGTTTCACCCGCGAATAAAAAGTAGCCTATGTTTTAATCCAGTATATAAGCTATCTATATTCCAAATTTCATCCAAATCCGTCCAGCCGTTTGAGCGTGAAGAAGTAACAAACATACACACATACACACAAACACACAAACTTTCGTTTTATAATATTAGTGTGATTTCACCCCGTTAGAGGTGAAATAAAAAAAATTAGTACCACCCTACGCCATAAAAGGAAGACTGGTTTGGACTGAATGGTTTGGTCTGCACTTAGTCTTTTAGTTAAATATTCATTGATTGAAAATTTCATGCTGGCATTTTTAGGTTTAGTCTATCAAACAATTCCATGCATTTTAACGGGAATCGATTTAAAAGGATCGGTATTAGGAACTCGATATAGATCGCAAAATATCAGAAATGTCCATAGTAGAGTATTCGTTAGAAATAAGGGAATACTAAAAAAAATTATCCACCGTCTTCGAAATGTGACTATTTACAATATGTTGTTAAATAACTTGCAAGTTTGGATCAAAATATTGTGCCGAAACAACTACATACATAGCTTAATGCTCTATAAAAATACAGAGGAAAAATTAAAAAAAAATTGCTTTCGAATTCATATTGCACCTTCACTCGCGGTAGATTTTCATCTTTTTGTTCCCCTTTTGGGGGTTGCATTTTAAAAATCCAAGAAGCTCAATTACTGATGGTATTCTCCTTGATTATTATTGTATGTGCAAACCTGTTTGTATTAACCAACATCCAACCCCCTTTTGGGTCCAAAATATGGAAATATTAAGGTCAAAACAAGCTAAATTAAAAATGTGTTGGCTGCCGTATTGTATATCGTCACATTTAATCTACCGCATACATACGTAACATAATTATATGCCCGTTAAGCCGGAGTAGTACGAGCTGTAGAATTCGGCATATCTCAAAACGCAACAAAAGGTTTATGACGTGATCAGCGTGAACGTTCATTGGGCAAACTCATTGACTTATTTCTAATAAATACTACGAATTTCTAATAAACAGCGATGGTGGCCGAGCGGTAGCATGTGCGCTTCGCAATCTTACGGCACCAGGTTCGATCCTCGGCCCTCGACCAATGACTTATCTAGATAAGTTATGTGCAGTTTTCCATGTCATCGCTCCGTGCCTCGGAGAGCACGTTAAGCCGCCGGTCCCGGATGTCATAAGAACATGTATGGCAATCGTTACGTGTAGTCAGAAGCCTGATAGAATTTGACGCCTGGTCTAACCATCCCTGTTACTGGTTCCTTATGGGTTGTGAGGTCAGATGGCAGTCGCTCGTGTAATTCTGGTAGCTCGCCGCTACAGGTTAGATTGGGAGCCGACCCCAATAACAAATGGGAAAAGGCAAAGAGGATGATGACTATGAATTTCTAATAAATCACGGGAACACCCGTTGATGTCTTTTGTTCCATCCTGCTCTGTTCTTTGTAATTTCGTATGACTTTGTCTCGTTTTGTTACCTCGCCCCCTTCCCGCGCAGGTGAGTCGTGTTTGTATGAGAAGTTATGTTCACAAGCTATCAATGGGCTTTATAATCTTTGGTCAAACGCTATATCGAAAGAATAGTAGTCGATTTCTACAGCTCATGGGTACCCTTGCAGTTGGCGTTCGTGCCTTACGGTGTATGTAACGATATTTTGTTAGTTCTTTATATATTATCATTATGTAAAGCTTTGTGATTGTTTTTTTTACTTATGTATTAACACGATGTCATTCTGTTAGATATTTTTTTAGTTAGTTGCCTTCGGTAAATGTTGCGGTGGGTTGGTAACTTGGTATTAGGCTATTCTGCCCTCATAGTGAAGAACGCAGTAACTAACGTTTTTGGAAAAATTGAGTTAGATACATATTCGGAAACTCCAAAAAAAAATATTCTGTTTTTTCTCACGTATCAAAATTCCACCTGGAACTCAAAAACTCAGGAAAGTAAGAATGCAGCAACTCGACTACTCTCGACTACTCGCAACTTTTGTTTTCGCGTTATTATCGAAAACATGTTTTACCTACTTACTGCATTTTTCATAAGGACGGCAGTATTAGTGTCATCAAAACTTGATTCTCAGGGAAAAACTAATTTCTCTATAGCGCGAGCAAATTGCTTCGAACGGTTGGCTGAGACGATACGTTTTTTTCGATACTGAATATAGGTCGTCCCTTTCATACAACGGGGCCCCAAAAAGGGTGCAATTTAAAAAAAAAAGGTCAACACATGCTTAAAACATTCGAGTTTGGAAAGAGATGCAAAAACGATAATGCTAATTTGAGAGAATCATTTCGTTGTTTTTTATTGTTTCATATACATAAAGCGGCGCAAGGTCCATAACACAATTTAATTCTATTGTGTCTACGAACCGGCCGCTCAATACGTTAATAATTATAAAAAAATTACTCTTCACGATCTCATACATATACCATAGACCATAACTAGGATTATGTATCTAAGGACCCAGGAACTACGAGGACCACGTCCCCGTTAATTGGCTATTTCTTGCCTAAAATATCTGCCAAGTTTCAATCCACGTCGCATTCCGTTTAGGCATAAATTGGGCATACTTTACTTACGATAAATGAAATTTCAATTGTGATTTTAGTTCTTTTACGTACAAGTATAAGTGGAAGCTTGAAAAACAGTGTGTTAAAATTAAAAAAAAAATGTAAATAGCGAACGAACGGAGGCCTGTATAAGTATAGGATATGTCACAACACGTATTAATGTACAGAGTTATATATATATTTGTACTTGTATAGCTATACGAAATTATGTTCCATACAATTATTTGAAATGAACTTTTTTTTTGTAATCATTTTTGTGCCTGGGTATCGTTTTATTTGAACATTGTTGGTAAAGGTTATAATTAATCTGTGAACTTTAGATAAGTCTGGTCTGCATCGAGCGAGCGTTTTGTAAAATTAACCACTATAGATTCCAAACGTAAAAATCATGGAAATTGCATGTTTCTATCCCGTTAGTCAATTTTCGTCGACGAATTTTAAAATCTTTATTTGAACTCCATTTGGGTAGCGATATAAAAATGTTATGAATCTACAGTTTTTGGCCCAATCTCGGATCTGTAAGTTTCGTTTTGCTCTGTTCGCTCGACTTTGATCTCACCATCATCCGTGTGTTTTCACGTAACGTGTGTTTAACGTGGAACGTTCCACTCATCGCGGAAAATTCTAATTTTCTTGCGGTTTTGCCTATAATAGCTTAATTACTCAACGGGGTTACATGAAAACTAATTTTGCGCAAATAAATAGAATGCATCAGTAAATTACAATTAAAAGTGTCACCTAGATGTTATTAGTTTAGCGACAAATGGCAATAGACTGAAAAGCCAACACGAAATTGGTTAATTGCCTTTTGTCGCTAAACCAATGATATTTAGGTGATACTTTTAATCGTAATTTGTTGATACATTTTATTTATTTACGTTAAATCAGTTTTCATTTAATCACGTTTTGTAATTAGGATATGATTGGCAAAAAACGCAAGAAAATTTGAATTTGCCGCGCCACCTTAACGTAATCGGGCACTTCAAACATTATGTAAAGTGTATGAACACTCCGTAGTGTTCCTTTTGATATGTTGATCGATTTTGTATAGGATTCGTGTTAAGTTTTAGTTATTACTCCCGTTCTACTTCTCATTTTATTTTTGTAAGGGGCCGTGTCAATTCCTCGCGCCGATCGAAAACGCTGTTTGCAACATTATTGTAAGTGAAACGTGTGATAATTAAAATATGCCTTGCAGCTTAACACCTTTACTTATAAGTACAACAAAATCGCTTATAGGTCGAGGTAATTTTGTGTAAAGATTGCTTGTGAAGCAATAATAGTGTATAGGAATTGACTGTCCCCTAGATAATAATATCAATGTAAAATATCGAAATGTTATAGTTTAAAGAGCGTCCGAGTTGAATGTGAGATAGAGAGAATGCGTGTGCGAGTGAAGCGAAAGGATAATTTAAGTCTAGATTAATAGTTAGGCAAACAAAATCTGCGCGCGAACAGAAAATCTTTTTTTTTTCCGGCATCGAGGGATCAACAGAGTTGCTTGAAAATGTGATATGTCGCAATAAGCGGTGTGTTAATGGACTTATGTGATTAGACTTTGAGTTCGGACCTCGGGCGGTTGACAACGAATTGTGTAGTCGTGGCGCCCGCGCCTTGGCCTCGTCGCTCTTGTAAATAAAACGCATAAAAACCTTAACTTAATGATTGTATCATTCGAATTACCGAAGCGCATGTCCTTGCAAAAATTTGCGATGCGTACCTACTCTGAGAAACAAGTCATGTCGTCTCTATACACTGAGGTGCCCTTTAAAAAGTGGTAATAGCACCCAAAGGCCAGCCAATCAGTATTCATTACCCAGAAAACTAGGCCAGTGAAATTGCATATCCCACTTCTATTATACTCTGTAAGAATGTGCCATGAAGTGTGACTGGGGCGAAGCGCGGGCGCCGCGTGCGGGAGAATTGTTGTTGAATCCAAAATATTTCCTATAATATAAATTTTTATATCTGATTTTGGGTGTTTTACTTACATAATCATACTGATAGGAAAGCACATAAGTACACCTCGATACATTTGACACAGGTGCTCATCATCATCAACAGCCTGAAGTTGTCCACTGCTGAACATAGGCCTCCCCCAGAGAGCGCCACTTTAAGCGGCTGCTCGCCTCCTGCATCCATCGGCTCCCCGCGGCTTTCACCAGATCGTCGGTCCACCGAGTGTCCTATAATATAAAGACTGAGTGAGCACCGAGTGTATAATATTGAGAAAACTAAACATTTTTTTATAGCGTAAGGTTGGTTTTATGGGGGTTGCTGTGTCCCGTGATTTCCGCGCCATTGGGCCTAACGGGATTGTCATTCCTTTTTGGCCCCAGGTTGGGCCATGGATTATAATTAATTCCTTCAAATTTTGATCATATTTCAAGTAAAATTACAATATAAAATTATAAACACATTTATTACCTTTCAAATGGAAAATAAAAATAGTGAATATAGTATAAAACTTTATTAATATAAATACCCTCATCACATGGTTTATATCACGACACAAACGGCAATACAAAAAACAATCGTAAAACTAGATTTTACCTACGATTTACTAAGTCAAACGATTTCAGGACAACCCGAAAATAATATCAAATACAATTTGAAAGTCACTGGATTTATAATTATATTGTATAACGCCTAATGTCTAGATATACTAAATCTAAACTATTTACAAAATACCCGAAAGAGCTTTGCTCTAAAAGACTTTCCAAAAATTAATCTGAAATACGTTTTCAGAAAAAAGCAATCTCACTCCAAATACAGACCAAATCTGTCTTACAAATAATTGACTTAAAATCGACATTCATTGAAGATCTAGACACCTAAGTAAACCATGTATTCTTTACAAAAATGAAGACATTTTGCGTAACCACTAACTTTGTCTGCTGTTTTTTATAATTTATTGCTTCTACAGCACCACACATTCACAACATTTACACCAAGGTATTTAAGTTGAAACTTAACTCTTTCTAAGTTTAAGCCTAAGTAGAACTAAAGCTAAGGTCAGTGCTATCCAACCGATGGTTACCAGGAATCCGTTGTAGACTCCAGGGTCGGTGATGGATGAACCCTTCTCGAGGATGTCTCTGAGAGACTTCGAAGGTATCGTGAAAGGAAGCGTAAGCGCGATGATCCGGAGGCCCGTGGACATGCCTTCTAGGGGCCATAAGATACCTGTGAAATAAACGGCTGCTTTAAAACTATGTTTGAACTTACACATAAAAAAATTAATATGTCTCAAATTATTCAAACTAGGTAATAGTGAATGACCAAGTAGTAATTTGCCATACTTAATAATTTTTTCAGGATGTTTATTACGTCGTGTTTAAATTCTACATAAATCACACTATTATCATTATCATCAGCCCGAAGACGTCTACTGCTAAACATAGGCCTAAGGCCTCCCCTATAAAACGCCACTTTGAACGCTTATCATATATAGGGAGGATTTGCCGCAATCACCGCGCTTCAGGCGGCTTGGTGATCTCAGAAGATTTTAATGTACCGAGGACAATCATCATCAACAGCCTGAAGACGTCCACTGCTGAAATAGGCCTCCCCCAGAGCGCGCCACCTTGAGCGGCTGCTCGCCTCCTGCATCCATCGGCTCCCAGCGGCTTTCACCAGATCGTCGGTCCACCTAGTGGAGGACCGGCCTACGCTGCGTCTTCCCGTTCGTGGTCGCCACTCGAGAACCTTTCTTCCCCGTCGGTTGTCAGTTCTACGAGCGATGTGGCCTGCCCATTGCCATTACAACTTGCTAATTCTAATACCGAGGACAATGCTGTTGCCTATTCCCTAGATGTTACCTCAGCCGACTCTTACGGCACCCACGGGAAGAGATGGGATGGTCCTATTCGCAAACGGGACCACATGGTCCCATGTGGTATATACCACTATGGTAATAGTTATCGGTAGAGCGAAACAAGAAACGAACCCGCAAAGTCCAACCCCTCATTAAAATTGGAATTAATCAGATCAACACTTACCACAAAGTAGTATCATAGGGTAGAAGCTTCCAGTGGAAACGAAGAAGGACATGGTGTGGCTCGAACAGTAGACCGACAGAAGGAACCCGTAGCACATCCCAGAGATGCCTTGAAGGAACAACAAGATGGCGACGAGAAGTGGGCTGCCGCGGGACGGGATCCCGTACCCAGCAAACGCTAGTGCCATCATTTCTACCGTCTGGGGACAGAAGGATGAGTATAACGTTAGCTTATTTATTGAAATATTATATAACTACAATACATGGCAGCATAAATGCATTTTTGTTTGCAGGAAAATTCGGCAATTTTAAGTAGGCACCAATCTGTCATACCAGAAATTGCACGGCAGCTGTAAAATTTCAGTTCGGATGTTAGCATAGCTGCATTAAACGCCAATCTACTGAGCAGTTCTGTTTCAATCGGTGTGCAGTTCTAACAACTGCACATTGATTGCAGAGAGCTGCACGTGTGTAGGCTATTTGACTACTACTAAAAGTAGGTTATTAAAATAGGTTAATAAATAATAATTGAAGAAATAAGTAAAATCGCTTTTAAAGTTTCTGGACGGGACATCGCCTGTCTCTTTCTCGCAAAACCGAAATTGTATGGCGCTACTCCCTGCATGTCTTGTGACGTCACATGCAAGGAGATTGCCTATAGAGCTATACGAACCTGTATCACGATGATAGCTGACTGCATAGTGATGTGTACGTTTAGCATTTCCCACGGTCGGACGCCAGCGACCGCACTGCGCTCCCAGACGCCCTCCAGCCTGTCCGTTATCATCAGAGTTGACGTCACCACCGCGGGGAGGAAGAATATTATCCTGGGTAGGAGAAAGGTTCTACTAGGTACTATCTTAATTTAAATGGAAGTTATCGATAGAGAAGACCAGGGATGAAAGTAACAAGGGGATAAAAGTAACAAACGAGATTCTGAACGAAGTATTTATTGGTCACACTGATGGCTGTGTCATCGATATGAACCCCCTTTTGCCTCTGTTGCGCTAAGGCACTGAGAGTCTAGCAAAGATGCCTTTCCATTAGCGTTAACGTCTCACGCTAACTCCAAAATGAGACTCAACGTGTTTACATGAAAACTAGTTTAGCGCAAATAAATAGAATGTATCAATAAATTACAATTAAAAGTATCACCTAGATATCATTGGTTTAGCGACAAATGGCAATAGACTGAGAAGTCAAGACGAAATTGGTTTATTGCCTTTTGTTGCTAAACCAATGATATCTAGGTGATACTTTTAATCGTAATTTGTTGATACATTTTGCGCAGAATCAGTTTTCACGTAATTACATGGAGTAATTAAGCTATATTGGGAATAAACGCAAGAAAATTTGAATTTGCCGCGCTGAGTGTAACGTTAGGCCAGGGACTAAAATCTAAACCTTAGATACAGGAAATCCTAGTTTAGGGTTCATGATCTATGATAATATGATCGTTGGGCGTTATTATTTTTATTATTTAGCCTCCTATTTTATGAGCTCAACTGCTGTGTTTTGGTACTTACGTGATTAATATCCCGGGCGCCATGTATGTAGTCATCTGCGCCTCACGCTCGCCGTAGATCGGCTCATGGAAGTTCACTGGAATCTATATCCCACATTATTAGTCATAAATCAATAAAGACTGGCCTGATAGCTCAGTTGGTAGTAGCTCTGCCTTCTGAACTGTAGGCTGTGGGTTCGATTCCCACCCGGGACAAACATTTGTGTGATGTATGTATTTACTAACAAAAAGTATATAAGTTTTTTATCAGTTATTTGGTTTCCATAGTACAAGCTGTGCTTATAGTTTGGGGCTAGATGGCGCTGTGTGAAATGTCCACACACATTTATTTATTTATTTAGATAATATTGTAGAGGTGAGTTCAGCCTACGGTCTAAAAACTTTCTTTACTTTCCTTCTCTTGAAAAGCATAATTAAAAAAAGTGAATAGTTAATACAAAAACCTCAATTTTCTTTAAAAATATGTAACAAAACGTTTTTCGATGACTCATTTTTAACTTTTTCCCAAGCGCTTATCTTCAATTTTACGTATCGATAGATTGATATGTTTTTTTCCTTTTCTTTGTACCTATCTTAAGTAAGACTTAGATAATGGTAGCTTAATTTCTTAGCTATATTCGAACTATTTACTTTCTTTTTTTATGTAAATGAATGGCGTGATGAGCTAGTCATTCGCCTGATGTTAAGCGTCACGGCTGCCCATAACAGATTGCTGTGCCACTCGGAACTCCAATATTAAAGTTTACGGCTCACGTCATCCTGAGACATCACACAGCCCAAAAAACTTTTCTAGTCTGTGAAATCAGTTCATAAAGTCTCATTTGCCCAGTAATTTCGCTAGCTTGTTCCAGTATTTACTTGCCCAACATTTCAATAGTAAAATTAACTGAAATGTTAATTCTATTTCCATTTGTGAAAACTGCTAAGGCATGGTTTGTACTAACAGATGATGTTGTTAAGCTGTTTGTTTTCTAAGCAATAAATAAATAGTTTGATATTTGTTGTCATTTCACACAGCGCCATCTAGCGTCAACGCGGGACTCAATTCGCACCGGGTCGACACGGCCACATAGTATGCCCTTGATGAAGGTAAAGCTAAGCTAGGTAAAAGTGAAAAATGTTATTTGCTTCATAAAACTGCTGCGTACACATATAGGTAAGTACCTACATAAAGTAAGCATTTATGTTAATAACCATGCAATGTAATAAAAACCTTATGTAAATACGTATACTGCTTATATATAAATAAATGAAAAATACTACTATTTTTAGCGATGAGTAGGTATTACCTTGTTTGATTAAAGTGTGGTACATTCAGCTGTCTGAAACTTTCATTACAATACCATGGAACAAGGAGGAGGAGAATGCCAATTGCCAATACAATAAGAAAACAGCGTAGATCAGAAATATGCCAAAAACCTAAACCTAGATGACGCTACAAATTGAGCGGGCTATAAGTTGAGCGTAGATCAGAAATATGCCAAAAAACCGTTTTAAACCTAGCCCCCCGTAGCTAGCCGTATAGCCCGCTCATTTTCCAGCGTCATACGGTTTTTGGCATATTTCTGATCTACGCTATTTTCTTGGTGTATTGGCATTCCTCTGCTCCTTGTTCCATGATAATACATGGAAAAAAATAAAATATAGTTATAGCAATATGAAATGACGTAAAAATATAATAATGACGTAATAATTTAGAATAAAATAAAAAGATATTATGCTACATGCTGTAAGTAGGTATACGGTGAAATGATTAATATTTTGTTAAAAATAAAGTATTTTGGAACACATTAAAAAAAATTAAACGTTCGATCAGCTTAGTAGGGTTCCGTAGACGGGATAAGGGGGTCTAACGATTTTATATCCCCACAAAAAATATTATTTTTAATACTATACTATACTATACTATCTGAGTTTGAATTGGTATATTATCCCAAAAGGGGGTAAATCTACTCCTCAATGTAGACAATGTTTCTTCTACGACTTTCCTAAATTAATAGTTTTTCATTAAAGAAATGCCATGTAAAGTTTACGTTCGAAGATAGCCCTAGCGCAGCTGGGTGGTTGAACTTCGTCCTTGACCGAATGCACTTAAATAAGTTTGACGACCTGTGTTTAGAAATGAATTTGTTTATTTATTTAGTATCTTGTTAACTCTCGTAGCGATCGCGCGTGCAATTTTGTGAATGGATTTATCTTTTAGTATGGAGGTTTGGAAACACGCAGTTACAAGTAAGGCTCTCACAACTTGTGGGCTATCATGATCCCAGCTGGGATAACAAACCAATTCAAACTTACCTTGTAGAAAGAGAGGAACCGGTTTAGGGTAGGCTTGTAGCGTCTTGCGAGCTGAACTAGACTTTATTGCGTTGCAGCAAGAGTCGCTATTTGTTTGAGTGGCTTCGCGGAGTGGACTAAAGTAGGTGGACCTACCTGTACAAGATTCTCGTGTCTCCCACAAGACCTCATCGTTCGTTTGGTGAAGCTCTCGTACGCTTTGTGCAGCGCACTCTTCAGGAAATACGAGATTTGATGATCTGTAACCAAAGTCAACGTCAAATAATTTATTGCAAATTAGAAGATTGTGTCACACTAATGTATTTAGGGTTCTAAGCCTCAACCGTTAGAATCCCAAGGGTAGCGAGAGATTCAAACTATGTTGGCCGTGGTTAAGGCTGCTATATACGCGGATCCACTATCTCGCTCACGCATTACTACATATTTGAAGATATAAATAAAATAATTGAATTTATTTGCGAAAAATCTGGCTAAACTATGTTCTAATGACTAACATTACATATATATTTAACAAAAATATCATATTAATATAAGCAAGGTTTCATAAATACAGCGGTAACAAAGATTTTTTCATTCGTAACCGTTTTTATGTATGAAAACTTATTTGGATTAATCTGATATTTTTGTTGAACAATTGGAATGTTATTCATGAGAACATAGTTTAGCCAGATTCCGCATAAGTAAAATCAGTTATTTAATATCTTCAAAAACATAGTAGGGATCTGCGTATGCAGCAGCCTTAAGTAATAACAGTGAGTTTGTGTGCGTGGACACGTTTGTGTGTGGTAGTTATACGTATAAATTTACTGAAGTCGGTAGACTAGATAGATATGGCTATCTACATAAGAATAAGGTTAAAATTCGAGTTTATATGAAATTCCAACAGCTGATTACACAAAAAACAACTGATCGAAATATAAAAAATATTTACTCAGCCATTAACTGAGAATCATCTGTTTTAAAAATTGGTCTCCTTATTAACATATTATTATGTGTGGATACCTAATTGTATTATTTAAGTTGTTCTTATCACAATAAACAAAACGAATAAAGCGTACAAAATAAACAAACGGAAAAAATTAACAAAATGAAAAAATTACCAAATGAACAAAATTAGCATATGAACAAATTGAACAAAATTACCAAATGAACAAAATAAACAAAATGAATATGGTCTAACGCTATCTAAAAAAGGAAATTATCTACTTACTCGTCATATCGAGCCACACACTAACGCTGCTGTCATGGACGACGTCATCTTCTACCTCTCCTTCAGCGACTCGTCGCGCCATCGCACTACTGAAGTTCCTGTTGAAATGCACCGCGCCGTACACCGCGCCTTTAGCCACAGCTGCTTTCGCTTCTTCTGTCGTGTTGTACGAGTCCTGGAATGGAATATTGTACTAATAAGGACTCGTTACCGATGAGGAAGAAAGTTTCTCGAGTGACGACCACGAATCGGAAGACGCAGCTGCGGCCCGCACTAGGTGGACATACGATCTGGTTAAAACCGCAGGGAGTCGATGGATGCAGGAGGCATTTAGCCGCTCAAAGTGTCGCTCTGTGGGGGAGGCCTATGGTCAGCAGTGGACGTCTTTGGGCTGATGATGAGTACTCAGTTGCCGTGCGGGGTGCGCGAATATGACCACCCCATCTCTTCCCTTGGGCTCCGTAAGATGGCTAAGGGAATATCCAGGGAATGGGCAGCAACAATCTCCTCGGTACATTAAAATCGTCTGTGATCATCAAGCCACCTGCCAAGCGTGGTGATTATGGCAATATATATAAACGTCCAAAGTGGCGTTTTATGGGGGAGGTATGTGTTCACACTGGACGTCCTCAGGCTGGTGATGATGACGATGATGAGGTTTTCATTGTAAGGGCCTACAGAGCATACAAAAATGTGTTGGAGAAGCCGTTGGCTATACCTATTTTAATAACTGTATTTGAATATTAAAATGACTTGAGAAATGTTTATTTTCTATTATAGTATTTTATCTAAGATGTTGACAATTTCGAATTTATTAAGCATTTATTTTCATTGAAATAATTTAAGACTAATATAATTTATTGTACTTATTTTAGACATTATGGCATTTGTTACTAGGTAGTATATTTTTCATTTTCATTTTGTAAGTAGGTAAGTATTTAGCGCGCGTATCGACCACATGCTCATTAATTTGGTCAAGCGGCAAACAAAACCACAATTCGGTAATTTATTATAAAAAAAAAAATTCCATACCTGAAACAAGTTTTTCTTTTCCATTTCTTCCACAAACCAACAGCTGAGCATGTAGAAGTCGCAGGTTTCGTCTTCTTGTAACGTCGTGAATTGTAAGCTATGGTTTCGACAAATATTTAGACCAACTGAAACAAAAACGACATAATTGATAAAAAATAATTATTAAATAGAGCGCGACTTTGCCCCCGCGGTTAGCTCAAAGTTGCGCAGCGACCTATGGAGCTATGCTCGGTGTTTCCATTCCATCGGACGACAAGACGTACAGCTACACGCCATCCATTTATGGTTGATATTCCTTCAATTCGCACAAAGCGGTTCGACTCGACATTTATAATCCGAGCAGCGAAGGAATGGAACACTTTACCAGGGTCTTTCTTTCCCGATATGTTTTTATTAAGTAATAATTTTTGTTTTTTTCAACTTGCTAATTATAAGAGCTATATCGGTCACTTTAGTTCTCCTGCGGATCTCCTCGTTTCGGATATTATCTCGCAGGGAAACACCGAGCATAGCTCTCTCCATAGCTTTTTGCGCGACTTTGAGCTTACTAATGAGGCCAACAGTAAGAGACCACGTTTCAGTTCCATAATTCATCACTGGTAACACACACTGATTGAACACCTTTGTTTTCAGGCTCTGCGGTATTTTGGGTTTGCCAAATATAAATAAAGTATATTTACGTGGAGAAAATGAAGCTTCTTCGTTAACAACAGCGAGATGCAAGTCCTTAGGGTCGTGACCCACCGCGGAGAAAAACGCCACCACTTGGATTACAGGGAACAGCACGGAGAAGAACAACCCTCTGGAACAACACATATTCTAATATAATAATAATAGATTTAAAAAAAAATTGTGTTAAGTTATAAGTTTGATTTTTTTGAGGTAGAAATTGAATAGTTGTTATTGGCTATATTCATTTCCCCCAGGGGCCTTACCCACCCCTTACCACGATTCAATTTTATATGGATCGCGTTCAATGCGTGGTCGAAAATTACTGTAAAGTTTAGTAAATACAACTCCAAACAAAAGTTGATAACAGTTTCAGGTGGTTAATTTTACTCATGTGGGGAAAACCGCATACCTACCTTTTAATTTTTTCCATCCTAATACTAATGGGACCAAGCTAGTGAAGAGAAAGACAAAATCCAATAACCCGCTAAAACTAAGCGCAAGCGCATTATTGGAAAGAATTAAAATCGTTATAGAAATAATACCTACACAACACAATATCGATTTTATAAGTATTCAAAAGTAAAAAAATATTGCAAATAGGCTATTTTTAGCACTTTTACAAATCAATATAGATAAGGTGCTTAAAATATTTAAATTAAACTAATGTAAATACTAAGCATAATTATAGGTATAACATTACAAAGTGCTTAATGTCAAATTAAACCGTTATAGCAAGCCTATTACAATATACGTAAGTTTGAAAAAGAAGAAGTTCTTTTTCCCACTACTGGTGCAAGCAATCCGGCACAATGCGGTACAGAAAACTAAAAAAACGCAAAAAGAAAAAAGAAAAAGAAGAAGCTACAAGAAACTTTACAGTAACGTCATTTTTTAACATAGTTTTTTTTTGTTTTTATGTTATCGAATGACGTCACGACCTTCGCCTGGTGATAAGCGTCACGGCCGCCCATTACAGATTGCAGTGTCACTCGGAAATCTAAATTAAAGTTTCGCGTGACACTGTGCACTGCGCACGTCATCCTGAGACATCACACAGTCTAAAAAAGATTTCTAGACTGTGAGATCAGTTCTTAAGTCTCATTTGCCCAGTAATTTTACTAGCTACAATGCCCTTCAAACCGGAACACAGTAGTGCTTGCACACTACTGCTTGGCGGCAGAATAACTGGCTAAGGGTGGATTCGACCAAACGAGAGTAAGGGTTATACTTAGAATAAATCGCCAGTTATCCGAGAGTAAACCAATTTCACATTTTACCATCTACTCTCAAACCTATTCGAGAATAACAACTTATACTACCGTTTTTGGTGGAATAATAAACTATTCCGAGAATATTTTGATGGCGGCAGCGCGCCATAATATTCCACCATTTACTTTCCTGCACTATAATACGACAAAATTGAGTTGCTATGACATAAGCTTGAATACCTTGGCGTTGTAGAACAGTAATTGTTAGCTGGGTAATAGTTTCGTTCATCGTTCATTCCGCTATTCGCGTATTAGTATACTATACTTCGTATTGCATGGTAAAACGACTAATGAATTATTCTAGTTTAAGATCGTGGAATAGATTTATTCTGGTATAGTTACTCGCGCATAAATCTAAGTTTGGTCAAATCCACCCTAAGCGGTGGTACCTACCTAGACGAACTTTACAGAAAAGTCTTACCACCTAGTAAAACCCATGGTTTACAAATATTTATAATTTACAATTGACACACGTTTGTTACGTTAGGTATTCGTCGATTTGAGAACTTACCCAGGATGCCTGGAGAACTGCTGTATACTTTTGATGAAGACAGCTTTGTACCTCGAATTTACTAAATTTTTACAGTCTTTTTGTTTATCTTTCTTCGTCAGCACCTGTAGAACAAAAGACACGTTAGGTACTTTTTTTAAATTGTGAATGAATGACGTGACGAGCTAGCCGTTCATCTGATGTTAAGCGACACGGCCGCCCATAACAGTAACAGTGTCACTCGGAACTTTAAAATAATAAAGTTTCGCGTGACGCTGCACTGCGCACGTCACCCTGAGACATCACACAGTGTAGTAACCAGATTACTAGATTGTGAAATCAGGTCATAAAGTCTCATTTGCCCAGTAATTTCACTAGCTACAATGCCCTTCAAACCGGAACACAGTAGTGTTTGCACACTACTGCTTGGCAGCAGAATAACTGGCAAAGCGGTGGTACCTACCTAGACGAAGTTTGCAGAAAAGTCCTACCACCTAGTACTTATTTAAAACTGAAATTATGTCTGGGTCAGTAACAGCCTCGATTTTGTGGGGCCACGATCTTCGTAGTTACTTGGTCCCTATTCCCTAAATACAAGTAAGTCTGCTTAGGGGTCTATCTTGTAATGTGTGATCATTAATTGTAAAAAGAAACCAAAAAATACAAACTTTTCGTGTTTATAATTTCTAAAGTTTGTATGTGTGTATGTGTGTTTGTGTGTATGTATGTTTGTTACTCCTCCACGCTCAAACGACTGGACAGATTTGGATGAAACTTAGAATATAGATAGCTTATGTACTGGGTTAACACATAGGCTACTTTTTATCTGCGGGTGAAACCGCGGGGCGCAGCTACTTAGTGTATAATTTTAAAATGATACTTAATAATGTTTAAACAATAAATCAACCTTCATGAAGTCATGGTTACATTACGCAGCTGTTAAAACAAAAATGTTAAACCTACACAGATATTAGTATAACATAGAGCAGTTTATTCAGTATTGAGTATCACAATAAAATGGCGTCGTTTTCCAGGCAACCTTATTGAATTTAATTTAGAACACAAAACAAATATTTGTTTACAGTCGGCGTCTTATTTGTTATATTTATCTATGTGACGCTACAGAACAGATGTATATGGTGACGCATGTGATTCGTGTTCGAGTAGGTATAGGGACATTGCCGGCTATTAAAATGAAGATGAACTTATCCATAATCCATAGGTCGCTGGTTCATCCGGCTCGAAGGACCACTATGTACGGTGTAGTCTCCGTACATAAAATGATAAAACCGAATTAATGAGAAAAACTGTTTATTTATTCCCAAAAACTAGGTTTAAAATGGTTAATGTTAAGTAATGGTAGCGAGAATCACACGCGGAATGGTAGGTGTCCGATCGTGAACTGGTGACGCGCGATATGAAATGTGGCATGAATGGGTAAAATGCTGACCGAGCGTTTGGTGTGCGATGCTTGCATCGTACACTGTATAAAGGAAGAGTAGGAAAAAGGAGAAGGTAGAAGAAAAAGATGGCGGATTTTTTTTAACTCTCGCTTCTCTCTTCCCTTGGACAGTGTTATTGTTAACTAATTAAACCATGCGAAGCCGGGGCGGGTCAGTTGGTACGAAATATAGATACTATCAAAGTATATTGTATGGTTTGTAAAATATCAAAGTATGGTTTGTAACTCAAAACTACGTGTAAAATTACGAAACAAAAACTTAGATATTTGAAAGTTATAGAACAAAAGTTGTTTATTTAAGTGATATGAGCTATGATTCGACTTTTAGGTTTTAGGTGATTAAAAAAACCCTGTATAAATAGAATATAAAAATGCGCGAAGAGTGCTGAAGTGTCATGCATGAATCATGAATGATACTCACATCAGTACTGCTGGTGACGACGTTGAAGCTCTCCCGGGACTCGTATCGGCTGTCAGGAGAGATGGTGCTAGTCGGGATCACGTCAGGGGATGATGATGGTAACGCTGGAACAATACATCAAAGGATAAGGTTACCCTCCGAGGCCTGACAATAACTCTTTGAAAAATGGGGTTCGTTTTGAAGTATCCGCTACGCTACCCAGTTCTTCGGGATGTTACAAGTTATTCTGGAAAGTTTTTATGCTAGGGTACGCACTCCCCAAGCTACATTTTTTTAATTATGTGTGACACTACATAGCGCCACCTAACCCCAAACTAAGCATAACCTGTACTATAGGAACCAGATAACTGATAGAATACTTAAAATTTTTGTTTGTGAATACATACATACGTCCTTTACGAATTTGATCAATCCTCTCCATCCAAAGGTTGCCTGGAAGAGATCGCTCTCAGCGATAAGGTCGCCCATTGTTCCCCACTTTTTGTGAATCAATTTATTCTTTGTAACTTTTTATTTTAATGTTTGGTGTGTACAATAAAGAGTTTATCTATCTATCTATCTACATAGAATACACCCAGCTACAGAACAAACGCCTGTGTTCATCACACAAATGTTTGTCCCAGGTGGGAATCGAACCCACAACCTACAGTTCAGAAGGCAGAGCTACTACCAACTGAGCTATCAGGCCCGTCAACTTATGTTTTGCTAATGAAGGAGTTGGCGATCTACGCAGCAATGTACGGCGAATGAAGTGGAGGCAATAGCTTCCCAGTCTCCACCGGACAACTGGGAATATACCAAACTTACTCGTTCTTCTAGGTCTAGGCGGAAGCTCGTGCTGTCTCAAAGCCAGCTTCAGGAAGGCGTCTTCTAGGGTATTGCACTCGAATTTACGTAGGATTTCATCTGGCGAGTCTTCGGCTAACAACTGGCCGTCGCGTAGCAGACCAATCTGTAAAAGGATTCTTGTCAAACAAAGTCGCGTTTTGCTCTAACCAAACTTATCCACACATTATAATTGCACGATGACACTGCAATGGTTAGGATGTTCCCATTCATTGAAGTCAGCCACCATCTCACATCCAGTGGGGAAGAAACGTTGTCGAGTGGCAACCACAAACCGGAAGTCGCAAGAGCCCTCATTAGGTGGACGAACCGCGAGAAAACTTGTCGTCGCTGTTAGAGTGAGATTTACTCAGGCGCTACCATTGACTATAAATCCAGTTAACCAATGATACAACTTTTTTTTTAATGTAATTGAATGACGTGACGACCTAGTCGTTCGCCTGGTGTTAAGCGATACGGCCGCCCATAACTGATTGCAGTGTCACTCGGAACTCTAAATTAAACTAAGTAAGTTAACTTCCCCTCATACGAAAATTAGTGGTGTATTTCAACCACTGATTTCTAATAAATACTATGAATTTCTAATAAATCACGGGAACCCGTTGATGTCTTTTGTTCCATCCTGCTCTGTCCTTTGTAATTTCGTATGACGTTGTCTCGTTTTGTTACCTCGCCCCCTGCCCGCGCAGGTGAGTCGTGTTTGTACGAGAAATTATGTTTACGAGTTATCAACGGGCTTTATAATCTTTGGGCGCTACCATAGTCTTGTCACGGTTTCTCACGAGATAAAGTATTGAGAAATTTGTGTGCATGCTAGCTGGGCTGGTCAAAACGCCGAGCCGATGGATGTAAGAAGCAAGCAGCCACTCAAAGTGGCGCTCTATGGGGATGGCCTATTTTCAGCAGTGGACGTGTTCAGGCTGTTGAATGTTGATGACCATCTCACCAAATGGGACTTTACGAACTGATCTCACAGTCTAGAAAGTTTTTTTTAGACTGTGAGTGTGAGATGTCTCAGGATGACGTGCGCAGTGCGCGGTGTCACGCGTAACTTTAATTTAGAGTTCCGAATGACACTGCAATCTGTGATGGGCGGCCGTGTCGCTTAACACCAGGCGAACGACTAGCTCGTCGCGTCATTCGCTTACATAAAAAAAACATTATATCAAGGCACATTTTTTAAAATACACTAAATGCCTTTATTATCACATCACACTTCACACTAATATTATAAAGGCGAAAGTTTGTGTGTATGTGTGTATGTTTGTTACTCTTTCACGCTCTAACAGCTGGACGGATTTGGATGAAATTTGGTATGGAGGTAGCTTATACCCTGGATTAAAACATAGGCTACTTTTTATCCCAATAACGGGAACGATTCCTGTAGGAACGCGGGTGGAACCGCGGGGCGCTGCTAGTTTCCAATAACTGTAGGTAGGTATTGCCATGTGGAATTGCAAATTGCAATGCCAATTTGATCTTCCAAATATGTATACCAGCATTTTAGTAATGCGTCGGACTCGCGCACGAAGGGTTCCGTACCATTATCTATAAAAACGAGCAAAATAATCACGTTTGTTGTATGGGAGCCCCCTTAAATATTTATTTTATTCTGTTTTTGAGTGTTTGTTGCAATAGCGGCCACAGAAATACATCACCTGTGAACATTTCAACTGTCTGTGTCACGGTTCATGAGATACAGCCTGGTGACAGACGTACGGACAAACAGACAGAGAGACAGCGGAGCCTTAATAGGATCCGTTTTACTCAAAGATTATAAAGCCCGTTGATAGCTCGTGAATATAATTTCTCGTACAAACACGACTCACCTGCGCGGGCAGGGGACGCGGTAACAAAACGAGACAACGTCATACGAAATTACAAAGAACGGAGCAGGATGAATCAAAAGACATCGACGGGTTCCCGTGATTTATTAGAAATTCATAGTATTTATTAGAAATTAGTGGTTGAAATACATCACTAATTTTCGTATGAGGGGAAGTTATATCATTGCTTGAATAGTCAATTGTTTTTCCCTTTGAGTACGGAATCATAAAAAGATCCTTGCCTACTGCCGATGCCGGCCCCCTAATTACCTAACTCGCAACAGGTTTGCGGCAGGCGTAAATCTCGCGGTGATTGCTGTCATACATCATTAGTGGTGTCGAGAATGTATGCTTCGCTACTGCTGTCGCATTGCTACTGCTGTCGCATTGCTGTTGCAAATTTTACGTAATTACCCCGCGGGAACTGGTAGGTGCAGTAGGTAACGATTGTTATCTATGAGTTTGGAAACAGTAAAAACGTTAAGCAATTCAATACATAATTACCCGTGCAAAGTATCTATTAAATCAACTCACGAAGGCTTGCATGCAACAGTACATACCGAGTAATGCTACCTATAATACCAAGGCCTTGAAAAAATGTAGACATTCGAAGTATATATTATCTGTGTTTACAGAAATGTAAGCCTAATAAGCAGTGATTAAGAACCTTCTCTCATTAAGTCATCCTCTTTGCCTTTTTCCCATTTTGTTATTGGGGTCGGCTCCCAATCGAACCTGTAGCGGTGAGCTACCAGAATTACACGAGCGACTGCTATTTGACCTCGCAACCCATAAGGAAACAGTAACAGGGATGGTTGTACCAGACATCAGATTCTATCAGGCTTCTAACTATACCCGTAACGATTGCCATAGATGTTTTTATGACATCCGGGACCGACGGCTTAACGTGCTTTCCGAGGCACGGAGCGATGGCATCTCTTATTAAGTAAATCGTGGTAAATGACATCAGCCTGTACGTTCCCACAGCTGGGACCGAGCCTTTTCGTGAAGCTAGTCTTACTATGGTCTATTCCTATCGAAGCTATAGTATCGGCTGCTATAGGAACGTCCTGTACCCCCCAAACGTGTCTTGGATGAGGAGGTGAGCCCTCCCGCTCACTGACGCTGAAAATGTCGGTATAAGGGACCAACAGGTTAACCGAAGGCTCCCAATCGACCTAACTTGCTATGTGTTTTTCTCAAAATGCCAATAGAACAAAATGCATGTTAATACTGGTCATATCATCTTTCCAACTGTTGAAATCAAAGATTTAGATAGCAAAGATTATGAAGTAACCTCAAAAAATTATTCAGATGCAAAAAAATGTTACATTATAATAAGACACCCTATTGAAATAAATCATAGTGATAAGTTATGTTTCAATGCACCCAAATATTGGCTAATTTTTTTTATAACAATAAGTATTTCTTTTATAATTAATTATTTGTACCTCAAAATGGAACAGCCGACGCGCAACGCAGCGTAACCGCCATATTTTTGCTACGCATAAAGCGACCCTATATGATACAGTATACGTTACGTATATGTTCGACTACTGTAATAAACGTGCTCGCATTGGGTGTTGTCAGCGTCTTAAGGGCTTATACTAGGCCAGCGCGAATCCAAGCCAAAGCCACAGAATAGATATATAGTACCAGGCCAAAGCGGAGATGAGTCGGGGGCCGAGCGGCAGGGGCGGTCTAAGTTAGAATGTTTCCAACGAGCAATAAGTTAGGTAATTTATATTACACTGAATATAATGGGTATTTTAAAAATCCACTATACATAAACCCTCCATTATATTCAGTTCAACTACTACACAAAGTTTCATGACCTTATTTAAATGTATTCATTGAATAATCGCGGTTTATTGGTACGGTTTGGAGGTAACATTGTAATTTTTTTCTATCGAGAAAAGCTAATTAATTCGTGTTTTCACTATACATAGGACTTAGTATTAGTAGTGTTAGTCCTGAACTTTACCATATATTAATTTCAAAGTCATTGTTGCAATATTGTTGACAGGACACGGCCTCATGCTAAGCCATTTTAAGCATTTTGGCGTTGTATAGACTCTTAAGAAGGGGATGGTTTTTTATTTACCTTATGTGCTTGTTTCGTCTCATCGATATAGTGTGTCGTAATGATAACAGTGGTGCCGTTTCGCGCCTGGTCCGACAGGAATTCCCATATTCTGCAAAAACAATACAATGATCTATTAACACGGTTTCTGTGAGAACCTTTCTAGTTATGTAATGATGGCTAAGTCTATACTTAAGTACCTTTAAGTTTAAGTCATATCTAAGTAGTGAAGCCCGATTCGCGATACATTGAAAAGGTTACGATTTGAAATTTAAACTATCTGTCTCCATCATCATCTTCCGGAAGACGTCGACAGCTGAACATAGGCCACTTTGCGGCTGTTTGCCCCCTGCATCCATCAGCTCCCCATGCGGCATCCCACCTAGTCGGGGACGACTACGCTTCGTTTTCATTTTAATTTGTTACAGTAATTTTATTTTTATTTTTATTGTATTACATTGTTGACTATCTGGCTTTTATTGTAATTTCTTTGACCTTGTTATAATTCTTATGTTTCATTTAGTTGCATTTTTTGTATTGACCAAATATGTAATTTTTAATTTTCATTGATTGTATTGTTATTTCAATTCCAATTCTAATAATTTTAATGTTAATTTTTGACCAATTAGTAATCTAATTATTGTATCTTGTTATGTATAATCTTTTTGTATGACATGTCCAGCGTTTTGGCTAAGGCCGTAAGTGTAAATGTAAATAAAAAAATAAAAAAACATATAACTTGGAAGGAGCAATCGGGGAAATCAATTTATGGTAACAGCCGTCATGAGCCCATTACGTTCTCACTGGTGGAACATATAATTATAGGCCTTAGACACAGGGAGAGAATGCAGGTCATATAATAATCCACCACGCTGGACAAGTGCGGGTTGATGGATGAAACCAGGTTCTCGAGTTTTGTGATTCTTGACAAAGTGTTAAGGCTGCCAGCCTATCTATGTTGTACAGGTTACATTTCGGTGAGTGTGCTGCGGAGCTACACAATCTAATTCCACCATCTCCGTTTCACAATCGGAAGTCAAGACGTACAGCTATACGCCATCCATTTATGGTTGATATTCCATCGATTCGCACAAAGTGGTTTGACTCGACATTTATAATTCGAACAGCGAAGGTATGGAACACTTTACCAGCGCCTTCCGATAAGTACAACCTGGAGCTCTTTAAGTCGACAGTGAATAGGTATCTTCTAGGCAAGCATGTACTATCGTAAATCGCATCGTCACTTTCCATCAGGTGAGACTGCGGTCCAATGCGGGCCTATTTAGTTAAAATAAATATGCTGGTTTACTCACGATGTTTTTGTTCATCATTGTAAGAGCAGTACAGAATCTACGAATAGCTTGTAAAGTCCCCCAGGTTTCTCGTACGGCTCATGTCAACATAGAAATACAGGACGATCATTGGCTGCCTATTGATCATCGGTTGTCTTTAACCAATGAGCGTTCAGTAATTTAAAGTTGACATGAGTTTAAATTTTAAATTTAAGAAACCTATGTGAAACCGTTTGGTTAGAATGGGTTTTTTGATCCGTGGTTAAGGTAGCCAATGGTTAAAAACTCAAAGTTTGACCATTGGTTAGAATTTTAACCATTGGTTACCTTAACTACAGATGAAAACCCCACCCTTATACCCGGAGCCTCTGTGCCTCTTTCAACCGACGAAAGGGTGCGTCGTTTCAACTCGTCGTGCTACCGGAAATGCAACCAAAAAGAAGATTCAACATACCTTTCTCTCAAAACCGGGTCCAGGCCAACCGTGGGCTCGTCCAGGATCAGCAACTCTGGTTCATGAACCAGGGCCGCAGCTAAAGAGACCCTCCTCTGCTGTCCTCCAGAACAGGACTTGATGAGTTTCCCCCCACTTGGAAGCTCCAGAAGGTTGCTGAGGAACTCGAAGCGTTCCACCATTTGCTTCGTCTTCATGCCGTATATCCTTGCGAAGTAGAAGACGGCATCGCGTACTGTGAACTCTCCGACTAGTGCTATGTCCTGAAGGAAAGGTAATAGACTATAGGAAGTGGTGTCAGGCGGTGGAGTATCTCGCAGAACCCATACAAAAAAATACAAAAAATACAAAATATTTTATTTACCAAAAAATGTACAATAAATGACACATTGCTAGTAATCCCCGCACTAGGGCAAGCCTGTATCGCGGGAGACTTGTTATCGATTACAAGGGTAAATAAATGGAGAACTTATTTTATCTAAAGGCATAAATAACTGTGTGTTCTTACTTACTAGATAGTATAGACACTCAAAAAGGACTCTTTTTATTTTAAAAGATAATTTCAACTATGACCAATCAGCTATGTTATGGAACTCAAGAAAACACCTATTTAAATGCAGAGTGTGTGTGTGAGATTTGAACTTCTAGGCACGGAACTTGAAATCCACTAGTAGATGATCCATCCATCTCCATTCTGCAGCCTAAGGCAGTAACTAATATAGGAAAATACATTAAATTTCATTAAAAGTGGTCTTTGTCTGGTGACGTCTTCTAAAGCGTTTGATACGTCAGAGTACCTATGCCCTATGATATATGACCTATAATCATGGAACTTGACGTCATTGCAGAAATAGCGAGTCTACTCCCATTTTGTTTTATATTTATAGGGCTAGCATTTCATCCGAGCTAGCATTTCATACGACTACACTCAGAAACATCAAGGAACTATTAGGAGTTGCTGGTTCTTTTTCTCTTGACTTTGACTTTTCCAACAGTAAAAGTTCCTAGTGACATGACATCATCATCACCATCAGCCATACCTATCACATTTGCCATAAGCCTCCCACAGAGCACCACTGAATGGCTGCCTGCCTCTTGCAACGCCCCCCGCGGTTTTGACCAGCGGTCTTATTGGGTATTTTCTCTGAGCTCTGGACATCGGCTTTACGAAATCCAGATTGGGGTCAATAACCCCAGTAGGCATGGCTTTCCCGAAGGCCAGACTGACGTCACGCTGGTTTTAAGGTGTCGAACTTCAGATCGTCGGTCCTTAAGTCCGGGTGGGGAGATTAATAACATAGATACCTATTTCTATTGTTGTGCAATTTTAGGTTAAGCTTTGGTGGTAAATAATTGCATATTATTGTTAAATACCTGAGGCATATATCCCACTCTAGGGCCAGGAACTCCGCTCCCTTTCTGCCCCGGCGTACCCCCCAGGACCCAAACGTTTCCTTCATCGAGATGCCGCCTGCCAACAATGCAGGAAAGTAACGTTGTCTTGCCGCACCCTGATGGACCCAGAAGACCGTATCTGTTGGAAGATGCAATGAGTATTGGAAGGGTTGTAGTATCTCCCGATTTCCCAGTTTTGTCATCACTGCTGATGAATGATAAAACATTCATTGCCAATGATGATGGAAGGGATGAAAAACCACGCATTTCGCCAAAGTTCAATTCGTAGGGAGCTTCCACATCCATGTTGTAATTCCCAAGTTCTAACTTTTTGAGCTGGAAACTTAAAATTTGTAGTGTCTTCCTTTTATGGCGAAGTGGTGTACTATAGGTACTAAAAGGGGTAAACAACCCCCAGGCGTGGACACAGGGGGAGGGCGCAGGAGGCGCGCGCCCCCCCTTGGCGCAGGCAGTCCAGCACCAAGCGCGGTAATTTGCCAACTTACCAGGAAGATATAGGTGCATGGAATTCATCATTTAAAGAAAAGAGCACAAATTGGTCGTGTATCGTATACTTATGTGTTTCACTACCATATCCCCGAATTCCCCTCTTGGATCCCCTACTATAATGATTGGTGCGCCCCCCTTGAGAAATTTCTAAATTTCTGTATCCGCGCCTGACAACCCCTGAAGGTCAAAAGGAGTGTTAATGATTGTTTGACAAACGAATGCGAGGGTGACTGTTAGTAGTTAGTATCTGCTAGTTCATGATAAAAGTCATAAGTAGATAAAGTGTAATTTTGCCAACGAGCTTATTTGAGTAGCTGTTGCTGATTGTAATTTTTCTTATTTTTGGTACAGGTGCAAAAATGTGAAGAATGTGTGACAGATCGAGAGATGGGAGAGATTATGGATTATTCTTAACCGACTTCAAAGAAAGAAGGTTATAAATGTTAGATTGAATTTTATTGCGTTACTGTAACTTACATAATTCCTTTCTCAACAGTCATGTTCAAGTCCTTAAGTACAGAGAGCTTGCCATATTGCTTGTTGGCGCGCTCAACGATGACCGCGGCCGTAGGCGCCGCCATTTTGTTTTCTGGCGCGGGTAGTTTAGTTAGTTGACATCATCTGTTGACAAAATAGTAAAGATAATCAAAAATGGACAGTAGGATGAGCTTTAGGATTGTATGTGGAGAATGTTTTTGTAGGTTGCGAATCGCGGAAGATTGTAGTTTATCTTATCTATTGCATTTGTATCACAACTCACAGATTGCATTGCTAACTTTACTCCCATCTGCACTAAAGCATATTAAAATACAACTTAGCTAAGCAACACTTTCCCGCCCGTACATTTGTTAAATTCGTGCCAACTTGGCACATCAAACGCTCATTGGTTGTCTATTGATCAGCGGCTGTCTTCAATCAATGAGCGTAAGTACAGTATTTGGTGTTATTTTTTTTATATGGGCAACGTGCCTTTATTACTCAAGCTAACTACTACAATACTAAAAACTAAACTAAACTAAACTAAAATAGCTATACTACGTACTACAAAGAACACTTATGGACTGTATAAAAGCCGCGATGACCTATAGACAGTCCAAGTGCTGCAGCCCGCTACCGGTAGGTAGCGTACCCAACATGCTGGCAGCATTGCCACGTTGAATTGCAATGCTGATGCGTTGGGCCAAATAAGGTGTGTTTGGTGCGTTGACTTGCACGTACGAGAAACCGGAGGCTAGAGAGATAAGTTTGAATTTAGACCTGTCAAACTTTAGTGCATACAGGCATTAAGAATAGCACACACGGCACAGATAATATATTTTTCACCTCACTAGCTCGGAAAGATTCTCCTTGTCATTCAAAATCTGGGCGCAAAAACGCATTTTGATCGCTAGCGTGGAAAGTGTTTTTAAAATTCGCACGTTTCTATTCAATAATTTTCTCGTCAAGAATTGAGGATATAATCACAGATCTGCCCGAATTTAACCTTCTTGATATTGCCAGTCCACTGAAAACTCATGAATACCACAGACTACCTCCTAAAAGATACCATCTTTTTCTCGTTGACCAACCTCATGTTTAGAATAATCGCACTGTCCAGCACCAAAGAGTATATAACCAATACGCTATCCAGCACTGCGACTGCATGGAAAATGGATGAAAAACACTTTTTCTTTAATTTTCCATGAATCACGTGACGAGCTAGCCGTTTACCTGATGTTAAGCGTTACCGCCACCCATAGCTAAATTAATAAGCTAAAAACGAATATTTTCTTAGCCTTTTAGCTGTTTTTCTTGCATTTTCCTCGCTGTAGTGAGGTGAAAAGTTGTGTGTTGCACTCGGCAGCAAAGTTTTTCTACGTCTCGTACCTTTGAAACCTTCGCTACGCTCAGGATTCTTCATTTGAACCTAGAATCCTAGAATCCTTCGCTTGCTCAGGTTTCAATTCAAGTACTCGCGCCAAAAACCAACTTTGCAGCCTTGTATAACAAATAACTATTGTCATCGTTATGTATCTGCAGATACAGACCGATATGGACAAGTTTTTGTCAGATACAACGTATAGAAGTGCACTGTGCTGATATGCAGATGCAGATACACATGCATGTATTTTACCTGCAGGACAGGGTGTAACATGGATTGAGCGCACTGGCGAACAGATACTTATTTCTGAAAGTATCAGATTTCGTATAGGTTTTATCGTTTATGTTCCGTGTGTGATCCTTACAGATACCATAAACTTTTATAAGCAGATGCTCTCAGATATAATATCATATTATCTGCACCGTGTGTGGCAGGCTTTAGACTGCAAAATAGTTCTAAAATGATAGCCGATTCCTGCCCCAGGACAGTTCACGCTCGGCTAAGAGCCATCCCATCATGGTTGAAATAACAGTACATTACCTCCCAAACAATTTGCTTCTACGGTCACAATAATTAGAACAGCTAAGCAGTGCAATGCTGCTTACATCTGTGTTTCCGGTGAAATAAATAAAAAAATAAAATATGTGAGGACATTTACATAGCGCCATCTAGCCCCAAACTAAGCATAGCTTGTATTTTATATGGGAACCAGATAACTGATAGACCATAATACTTACTCATGCTGTCGAGTAGGCATATAATACCCAGACGCAGAAGAAACACCTATGATGTTCATCAGACATTTGTTTGTCCTGGATGGGAATCGAACCCACAAGGCAGAGCTACTACCAACTGAGCTAACAGGCCAGCCATGAAAATATCAAATAGTTCAAGAAAAAAAATCAACAGGCGCTAGCATGCTATTTTCACCTTCGATTGCATCGTTACTCCCAAGATTATAAAGCCCGTTGATAGCTCGTGAACATAATTTTGGGTACAAACACGACTCACCTGCGCGGGCAGGGGACGAGGTAACAAAACGTGACAAAGCTATACGAAGTTACAAAGGACAGAGCAAGATGGAACAAATGACATCAACGGGTTCCCGTGATTTGTATGAAAATAGTAGTTGAAATACACCACTAGTTTTCATATAAGGGGAAGTTGTATCATTGGTCAACTGGATTTATAATCAATGGTTACTCCCCATTCTGAGAAATAGATAGATAGATAGATGATAAACTGCTTAACGTACACACCAAAAGTTTAAAATTAAAAGTAACAAAGAACATCGTTTTACAAAAAGTGGGGAACAATGGGTGACCTTATCGCTAAGAGCGATCTCTTCCAGGCAACTTTAGGGTGGAGAGGATTGATCAAAGTCGTACAGACAGTGTGCAGAGAGGTAGACAGAGAGCCAAACAACAAAATATTTTTTGAATAAGTAGGTATAAATAAAGGGTAGGATAGGGTAGGTGGGTACAAATAAGTGATCAAGGATAAATGGTTAAATTGACCTCCTTGAATCAAAGTCAGACAATAAGAGAATACTAAATTAGACGAAATGACTTTGTTTATTTGTGAGTATGATTAATTTTATTGTATTCTGAGGATTGAATTGACATTCTTTTTGTGGAACACATGGACAATGGATTTTGAATATAAAGTCGTGAGCTGATTTTTTTGTACACTTTTAGAATACCCGGTAAGGCTGACCCTACATTGGGCGGTAGCGATCCTCGAGCGACTTCGTGCGATATCGCGATATCGCGGCGACACACGCCGCACGATGGTAAAATGTCGCGGCGATCACGTGGCGATATCGCTACCGCCCAATGTCGGGATTCGAATCAGTGGCGTCAGTTTTAAAGTAGCTCAAGCTACCCTCGAGCCTCACTCGCTCTTTGATACCACTTGATTTGTTTTTAGCGATGTACTTACGTAATTACCTACTTCGCAATATAATAGATATTAAGAGCCAATACAACGCCAAATTGCTTAAAACGGCTTAGCTTGAAGCAGTATCCTGTCAACAATATTGCAACAATGACTTTGAAATTAATATATCGTAAAGTCCAGGACTAATGCTACTGCAAATGTATAGTGAAAACACGAATTAATAAAATTTTCTCGATAGAACAAAATTACAATGTTACCTCCAAACCGTACAAATAAACAGCGATTATTCAATGAATACTTTAAATAAGATCATGAAACTTTGTGTAGTAGTTGAACTAAATATAATGGAGGGCTTATGTATAGCGGATTTTTAAAATACCCTTTATATTCAGTGTAATAATAAATTACCTAAACTATTGCTCGTTGGAACCAGTTTAACTTAGACCGCCCCTGCCGCTCGGCCCCTGGCTCATCCCCGCTTTGGCCTAGTACTATACATCTATTCTGTGGCTTTGACGTGAATTCGCGCTGGCCTTGCACAAGCCCTTAATTATTATTTATATATCAGTGTACTAAGGCCGGATTTCCACATGCAAGAAAACTTCTGCATTAAGTGTCTGGCCGCGTATCAGATGATAGGTTGAAAGTGTACAGTAAACTATTGTAGTTTACACTAGTTTACATTTTGCAAGCTACAGTCTGATATACCGTTTTTTTTCTTCTTCTTATATTTTGGCTCCACACATAGTATTTAGCCAGTGTCAAGTATTGTAATTATTCATCGAGTTATGGAATATTTCACGTGTAAAGTCAAGTCTTCAAGTCTTAGGCTGACATTCACAAACGAGTTCGAGTTTGATCTCAAACTTCGTTATGTCAGAAATTGAGTCTAGACTCAAACTCCAATCGTATCGGCATTCACTGTCGAGTTTAGCATAATGGAGTACGAGTATAAGCTCAGCTAAGAATGAGACGGGCTGAGCCGCGAAATCGGTGACTCGAGCCGTGCTCAGACACCGCCATCTTTGCTACCACGCCTGTTATTTAAGACCGCATCGAGTAAAATCAATCAAAACTGTAGTCATGGTTATAACGATACCATCAGTACTATTATTATAGTTGACACAAAAAAAATATGACAAATAGCACAATGAATCAGTTAACCTTTTCTATTTAACAAAAATAAATAATGATGTAACACTTTGTTTTAAAAAAATCGTAAAGTTACACCAAAAAGCCCAAAATGGCATGCTGGCGTTTAACTGAATTTGTATTATAAACAAACGAACTTTCATACAAACTTGAAATAATATTAATCTCTAATATCTGAAGCTTTGTATGTATTTTTTACATTTGCAAAATAATGTCTGGTAATTTAATTATGAATTTTCTAAAAACTCGTCTCAAATTCTCCATACATTATTTCTATGGACGCGCGTTGTTGAATATATACGCGACGTATGCGCTCGGAAATTCAGTCTACCACCGGAGCTCAGAGCGAGGTCACGTCGATTTGCGGAGCGACGCGCTGAGAACACTCGATCGCGATCTATTGTGTACGAATATTCAGCTGCAAACTCGTAAATAAGGTAAGTTCAGTTTTGTGACTTTTACTTTTTTCGTGTTAGTTGTTTATATATCTTATATTAAAATAATACTTATATTTATGTTTTAGCGATAATGGGAAAGCGTAAAACAAAAAAAATAGAACATATGAAAAATATAACTTTGTCTGAAGAAGATCGCCACTTACTAGAAAAAAGAACTCTTCTGCAAGGTGAGTCAATAGAATGGCGTCAAGAACGTAAATTAAGACTTCGCATCTGCATCTGTTTTCGGAAAAGTTTGCAAACGAGGACTTATAAAATGCGGTCCTTTGGTCGAAAGTATAGTCACAGAAAAAAATTTAGATCACGTCAAGTCTATTAAACACAGAGAAAATAATGAGCACATTGCGCGCGAACAGCTCGAAATGTGTCTTCAAAGTCCTATAAAAAGATGTGGATTATTTATTGATCCAGATTTGCTATTCTTAGGTGCAAGCCCAGATGGAATTGTGGGAGAGGACAAAATTCTAGAAATAAAGTTTCCATACTCGGCAAGAGACAAGCGTAGATGACGGAATAAAAGTTCAAAAAAATAAATTTCTGGAAAATAGACAAAGATGGAAATGTAGAAATAAATAAGAATCATGATTGATATTAGCAGATTCAGGGACAGTTACACATCACAAAACGAAAAATTTGTACATTAGCAGTTTGGACCGAAGTGGACATGATGATTGAGTACATAGAGGCATTTGAGCAATTTTAGCTGGACATGGAAGTTAAATTAAAGAAATTTTACTTTGATTACTTATTACCTGAAATTTTAGACTCAAGATTAGACAGGCAAATGGAAATCAGGGAACCCATCGATATCCTTGAAGCAATACGAGAAACAAACATAAGAAAGATCATGACACGGAAAATCACAGATACAAATGGTGGTACATCGAAATGTAAATAATAGTAATTGGTGAACAAAATTTAATACAACCGAACATACATACACCTATAAAACTTTGTTTTTTTATTGGGACGTGTCAATTGTAAAAATCGTAACAGATTATTATAATTTAAATGTTTTGCAGTTCCAACTATGTTACATAATTATGTATATGCATGTCGAACTGATAATTTCCTTTTTTGAAGTCGGTTAATAAAATACACTCACCTATACACATAAATATTTAGTTTTTTTATTTCTGATCTATTTGATAGTATAAATATTTTAATTTATTTAATACCTACTCCTTATTTAAAATATCAATAGATATCAACATCAATTTAAGTAGGAATTCAAATAACAAACATGCCTTTAAACTTCTGTGCGGTAATTCCCTTTCACTTGTCCTTTGTCCTTTTCACTTGGAGAACTCTGTACAGAGCGGACGTGTTACACTCCGTATAGCGAATTTAGTAAACTTGTGCCGGAGCTCCAGGGCTCCGCCTAACCAAAGCCGTCATTCAAGCACAATTTTGTGAGGCGAAAAATCAAACTGTTTGTGTGGAGGTTCGATCCAGGGGCCCTCGGCACGTAAGTTGCGCGTTCGGACCACTGAGCCACGAAACCGTGTGCGCAACCGTCGAAAAGTGAGTAATCCTATCTGCTTCTCGAGATTGGTTCTTTATCAAAGTACTACGATGTCGCGTCCAAAGAAATTCTGTTGCTGCGCTAGCTGTCTCAGCGAACTGCTGCCAGAGGATAAGTACATTGCCTGCTCTCGAGCTTCTTGCCAAAAGTTGTATCACATAGATATATGTATCGGGGGTGTGGTACCGGATCCCGACAAAGTGAGTAGCTGGGTATGCCCTAAATGCAGTTGTGATAAGAAAAAGGGAGGTGATAACTCTTCTACACCAGTAAGAGCTCCCGCACTAGCGCCTGATGTAAATGTTACTGTTCGTCCGAAGAAAAACCCGCCTCCGTCAGATTTCAAGGAGCTAACCGACGAAATACGCTTTCTTAGAGAAGAAATGTCCGGCCTAAAGAGCAACATGGAAACAATAATGGCTACCTCTGTTTCGAGATTTAATGAGCGCATTGAGGAATTGCTCACAAGGCTTGCTTCTAATGACGAAAGAGTAAACGCTCTGAAAACGTGCTATGAGGCCGAAAATGCGTCGCTGAAACACCAAGTCATGACCTTGGAAGATCAGCTAAGAATCCAGGCCCAGGCGTCATTACGGAACCAGATCGAGATAGTGGGGCTGCCTGAAATACCCAATGAAAATCTTTACCATGTTGCACTTGTAGCTGCAAAAAAGGTTGGCGTCGATATTGTACAAGATGACATCGATTGGATTGAGAGAGCAGGCCCTAGAAGAAAGCTCCTTCAGCTGACTGGTGACTCGAGATCAAGCAACTCTGGTGATGTACTACCTCGCCCTATAGTTTTGAGGCTTATTAGACGTGCAAAAAGAGACGAGCTTTTAAAATCAGCCAAAAGCAGGAAGTCCCTTTCAGCTAGCGATCTAGGGGTTGGCGAGCAACCAACCAAGATCTACTTCAATGAACGTCTCACCCGCGAGAATCGCTTGTTATTTCGTGAAACTAGAAAGCGGGCCGCAGAAGCTGGTTTCAAATTCTGCTGGACCAGCAATGGTAACATTAACATCCGCAGGAGAGAAGGTAGCCCTTCTATTCAGATCCGCAGCATCGAGGAACTGGCTGTTAGGCTTAGTGGCTCAAGCGCCCCAGTTGGACTCTCATCATAGTCATCAACGCCGATATAACTTTGGACTAGATTCTAAAATAGTTAATTTGATTGGTTCTTACATTTTATTGTTAAGTATAATTCCTGCAGCTAACATGGCCAGTAACCTTTACACAATTTGTTATTTCAGTTTTACATACTTAATAGTTTTAATATGGCACTCAACTAAAACACACTCTAACATACATAATACACTTCACAAAACGTTCTTGAGCAGTAGAAGCGTGGCAATTGCTTCGTATTTAGCATTGAATTCTTCAACAACAAAACAGTTGTACAACGTATGGCCATTATGGCCACTTTAAAGTTGGCTGACGAGATTGACGAAACCCTTAATGTAAATTGCCACGCTTACGGGGTTGTAGAGTCGTGTAAAAGTGTATTGACTGATACCTATAATTTTAAAATTATCACTTTTAACATTAGAAGTCTTCAGAAAAATTTTGATGCCTTTTCAGTAGTACTTAAAAGGTTGGCAATCAATTTCGATGTAATAATTTTAACAGAATGTCATCTGGGTACTTGCTCGCTGATAAGAACTATTCCTCAATATTCACATTTCTGCACCTCAGTAATCTGTAATAAAGCTGGAGGCGTAGTTGCTTATATTCGTTCTGACTGGAGCGTTAATGTAAGTGAACCGTCAATCTTTGATGCAGATAGCTTGTTGATAAGGTTGCCTAACGGCCACTCCGTGTTGGGTGTCTATCGTTCTCCTTCTTCAGCAATCATAGATGACTTTCTCACTTCTTTGGATGCTGCAGTAAGAGAGCAGATATCAGTGGGAAGAAAAATCATCATTGCGGGTGACATTAACTTAAATATTTTACAAGACACTAATCAAATTAATGAATACTTATGTTTAGCAGCAGAATTGGGTATTAAACATTTAATAGACTTGCCCACTAGAGGACCTTCTTGCCTTGACCACATAATGGTTGATGTCAGGGCTCAGGCGGTGGGTTTGGTCTGCAATACAGATATAACGGATCATGACCTTGTCATGGCTGGTATAATAACGACCGCATCTAAGACCAACCTTAGCAGACTTACTTCCAAAACTGATTACGAAGGTATATACAGTGAACTGAAAGATATGGACTGGTCAGATATCATACTCTCCACAGACGTTAATTTAACTGCCGAAAATCTCACGTCTACACTAGAAAAATTAGTAAAAAAGCACACGAATCAGATACAGATTAGTCGTAGAAAGTGTCTATTAAAGGATTGGATTACACCAGGCCTCCTGAAGTGTATGAGGCATAGAGATGCACTGCATATGTTAGCTAGGAAAAATCCCAATAACGAAGACATACAAAAAAAGTATAAAAGATATCGCAACGTATTTTTTGACCTCATAAAAGACTTAAAAGCTGAGCATAATAAAAAACTGCTTTTCGAAGATAAAAATAATCCGAGTAAACTATGGAAAACTGTAAAAACTATATGCGAGTTAAACAACAAAAAAGATAGTAATCTTGAACTCCTAAAACTGGGCTCATCTCCTTCTCAATCATTAAATCTATGTAATGACTACTTCGTCAATGTTGGAGCGAATCTTGCAGGCCAAATTCTCGACAGTTTAGGAAAGAGTCAAGAGGAGCTAGCAGCCACTATTGGCTCGTCTATGAGCTCTCCAAACTCTTTCTTTATGACTCCAACCGATCCAGTAGAGATAGCGACCATCATTAATTCACTTAAAAATGATAAAGCTCCGGGAAGAGATGGACTTAAAAATTCACTTATAAAGAGTGTTTGTCTCTTAATTCTTAAACCATTGACACACATAATCAACCTGAGTTTCAGTTCAGGTCTTTTTCCCGAGTGCTGGAAGACTGCGGCTGTAATACCAATTCATAAAGATGGTTCAAAGCTAAGTACTTGTAATTACCGCCCGATTTCACTCCTTCCTGTATTCGCTAAAATTTTAGAAAAAATCGTTAATAAAAGACTAACGAACTACCTAGAAAAACAAAATATTCTTACACCTTTTCAATTTGGTTTCCGTCCAAATAGATCCACTGAAAATGCAGTTACTTTACTTCTTGACAACTTAGTGTCAGCTATTGACAATGGCTATAAGAGCATTGGCGTCTTCTTGGATCTAGCCAAGGCGTTCGACACCGTTTCTCCAAAAATTCTCACACGCAAACTAGAAAGAGTAGGGGTACGGGGAATCGCCTTGGACTGGTTTGAAAGCTATCTTTCTGAGCGTGCACAGTATGTGTGTCTGGGTGGGTACACAAGCAGCACCGAGAATGTTTTTTTTGGAGTGCCGCAGGGAAGTATCCTCGGGCCCACACTTTTTACGGTATATATAAATGACATTGTTAACTTGATGGCACTATATAAAGATACTCAGGTCATTTGTTATGCTGATGATACAGCCATTCTGTTTAAGGCAAAGACATGGGATGACGTTTTCAGACAAGCTGAAACTGGTTTGGCTACTTTAGCGGCTTGGCTTGATAAAAATCTTTTGACCCTTAATGCGAAAAAAACCAAATATATGTGTTTCCAGAAGACTTATTTCTCAAAACCTCCAGTGACTATGAATGTCGGAATTCACAAGTGTGTCTACTCAAAGTCACAGACTCAACCTTGTTCTTGCCCCAAAATAGAACGGGTTGCTACCATCAAGTACTTGGGAGTGATTCTAGACGAAAAACTTACATTTAAGCCTCATATTGACGCCCTTGCAGGTCGCGTCAGAAAAGTTATTCCTATAATGAAATTACTTCGGGAAGGGGCTGATAAGGAACTTCTCATGTTGGTTTATGCGGCTCTTTGTCAATCCATCTTAACTTACTGCATTCTTGTCTGGGGTGGTGCCGCAAAAACCTTCATGATAAAAGTTGAAAGAGCTCAAAGAGCTGTGCTAAAAGTCATGTTTCGGAAGCCATTCAGATACTCTACCAAGTCTTTATTCGAAGATACTAATACTCTATCAGTTCGCCAACTCTTCATTCAAAAAGCTGTAGTCACACATCATCGTATATTTAAACAAACGTCTGAGTCTAAAACAGAAGATAAAAAACGTAGAATAAACGTAAAGGTTCCAGCGGTCAAATCCTCTTTTGCAAGACGCTTCAGCCATTATACCCTTCCCTTTCTGTACAGACGTCTAATGAAGCTTTGCAATCTTAGCGACAGCTCCGTTTATGGCGTTAAAGAAAAGGTGAGGAAATGGCTCCTCACACTTGATTATAATGCCACGGAGTCTTTGCTGTGTGTTCAGACATGAGATCAGGGGGGTGGCCATGGAGCTTTGATTGCAACGCTGCAGGTGAAATTTCATCTCTAATTCGGTTTATGTAATTATGCATGTAAACTATCAAATCCATCCAAATTTGCGTTTCTTTCGGTTGCAATTCGGGCTCCGTGATCCTCTAGCTTCCTAATTTGAAAATTTCTATGTACGTAAACTATGTATTGAATCTGTCAATCCATATTGTGTTTCTACTAGTGGATTTCAAGTTCCGTGCCTGGAGGTTCAAATCTCACACACACACTCCACATTTGAATAGGTGTTTTCTTGAGTTCCATAACATAGCTGATTGGTCATAGTTGAAATTATCTTTTAAAATAAAAAGAGTCTTTTTTGAGTGTCTATACTATCTAGTAAGTAAGAACACACAGTTATTTATGCCTTTAGATAAAATAAGTTCTCCATTTATTTACCCTTGTAATCGATAACAAGTCTCCCGCGATACAGGCTTGCCCTAGTGCGGGGATTACTAGCAATGTGTCATTTACTGTACATTTTTTGGTAAATAAAATATTTTGTATTTGTATTTTTGTATTTGTAATAAAAAAACTTAAATTTATCAAATTTTAAGTTATGCACTTTTTTCCGCAAGTTCACACGGCTTCAAGAGAACTTGTCGTTGTGTGCGTGTCGACGCACACTAGCGAGCGCACCGCGGTAAATACCTACTTGCCGCGCGCCATGTTTGCACGATAGAGTCTTAAAAACAAAGGTGATTAGAATTAATTTTTAAGATGGTTATAGTGAAGAAATGTATTTTGTATTAAAATAAAATGAACAAATTACGAAATAAAATTGAGTAGGTCAAAAAAGGTGTAGGTAAATTGGGTAGGTTGTTATAATCAAAATAACAATGAAACACCCTAAAATAAATATACCAGTTACTCATTGTTGCCAGATAAGTTACTGTGTGTTTTCTTTGTTGTAGATATTCATTGTCATAATTATATAAATTTACTTCATAGTTTTATTATATAAAACTACTGTATACACGTTAAATTTAACTCGTTTCTTTAATATTTAGGTACATAACATCGCCATTTAGAATAATTTTAACATTGAAAAAAAAACAAAGAGAACGGCGCGCTCCTGAATAGGTACGTACCTACAGAATAATAATCTGAAATGGCGCGCTTTTTAAAGTTTCCTGCAAAAAGTATATCACTACTAAATTTGGTCTCCTGTTTCAGTTTTTCATACAATATTTGCTATTTTTTCTCTCGTTTTAGCATAATACTCCCAGATAAAAAAGAAAACGTGAATAAAGCATTGCTCACTAATGTCAAACTACGCTTGTCTATGGCTGGAGTCGAACTTCACGGAGTTATCGTTTGATCTCGTCTCTGAATTTAACGACGCGGAGTATACTCACCGAGTCCGGAGTTCGATCTCACGTGAGACCGGTGGGAGTAAACTCGATGCATTGACTCTGAATGTCAGCCTTAGTCACAGTCCAGTCTAAGTCAGGTAATCATAGGTCAGTCTAAGTCATACCCTAGTAAAGTGGTGGCGACTTTACTAGAAGCTTCTATGGAATTTTGGAAGCAACACGAAAAACCACGTTTCACTACATTATATCACTTGCCCACACTCATGCTCGTAATTCAGCACTTAATGCGTAAAACACCACCAATTTTAACCATTAACACTGGAAAAAGCACAAGTTTAGAAAAATAATACAATGAAACGACGTGAACTTTTTCGAGTTCCCGCCAAAACTCCTGATATACCGTTAGAAACCTCTTGCAGAAGTTTTCTTGCAAGTGGAAACTTGGCCTTATAGCTACCATATCTACCTACCTCCTAAACGGTAGGTAACACGGGGGGCTATTATGTTAATAAACTTAAGTTGTCCGACAACTTAAGTGCTTACTTAAAACTTAAGATCACGTTTTAGTGTAACGTGTGTATAGTTCATTTGACGTCAATCACGTATTTACAAAAACTCTTCAGTTTATTAAGTCAAGTTATTTAGTGAATTGAACTAAAATGTTAGCATAAGACTTAACTAAAAAAAGATTAGTATACAAAAATAAATTAAAAGTCCATATTAACTGCGTCGACAAAATACACATTTTTGAAAAATCTGCTTAAGAGAAGAGTATAATAACCCCCCTATATGTATACACTCTTGTCCACACAAAAAGTGCCAAAGCTTTTCTACCCCTAAATGTTATCCGATTTTGATGTTTTTTTATACGTTGTTTACACAGTAAAGAACTATGCTCGTAAGTCTTCTTTTTTAAGTTTTCGCAATGTCTTTGTAATTATAGCTACCGAAAATTGCCAATTTTTCGCGTCAAAATTATGACGAATGAAAGGAGTTGTAATTAGAACACGAAAGCTATTGTCAAAAAAATCAAAACGTATAACCATTATAATCTATCTAAACGGCTGACACCAAGATCAAAAGATTTTGTTAAGATTTAGAGGGTGAAAAATGTTTTCGCCCGACACGCTTAAATGTAATAAATCGTTAAATGTCATTCTGAGAAACACTTTTTTTTTTAACGGGCAAATTGCCTTTATTACTCAAGCTAACTACTACAATAATAAAAACTAAACTAAACTAAACTAAACTAAGCTAAACTAAACTAAACTAGCTACACTACCTACTACAAAGAACACTTCATCATCATCATCATCATTAGCAGCCTGAAGACGTCCACTGCTGAACATAGGCCTCCCCCAGAGCACGCCACCTTGAGCGGCTGCTCGCCTCCCGCATCCATCGGCTCCCCGCAAAGAACACTTATGGACTGTATAATAGCCGCGATGGCCTATAGACAGTCCAAGAGCTCCAGCCCACTACCGGTAGGTAGCGTACCCAACATGCTGGCCGCATTGCCACGTTGAATTGCAATGCTGATGCGTTGGGCCAAATAAGTGCCAGCATTTTGGTCACGCGTCGTATCGACCAGGCGCTCTGATAGACTTCATTAGATAGTGAATAGAAAGAGATAGAATAGAAACACTTGGATGATATTACTATACATAGGTAATATTTTTTCAGCTACTGAACTTCACACATAGAAACACTTGGATGATATTACTATACATAGGTAATATTTTTTCAGCTACTGAACCGAAATTAATGAAATTCCTATGAAACCAAATCGAAAGTTTAAACATTCCTACAGGAACAAATAATACAACCATATTAAGAACCGCCTTCTTTTTTTAAGTCGGTTGATAACAGTTCAACAGAAAAAAGCTGTGATGCTAAAAAAAATCTTATTCAAAAAAACATCTAAATCTATACTTATCTACAAAATTGTGAGAAAATTGTTTTTCCGATGCTATATTATGTTCAATTGTAAATAGGTAAAAGACAACAAGAGAATTAGCAAGTTGAAATGGCAATGGGCAGGCCACATCGCTTGCAGAACTGACAACCGATGGGGAAGGAAGGTTCTCGAGTGGCGACCACGAACCGGAAGACGCAGTGTGGCCCGGCCCCCCACTAGGTGGACCAACGATCTGGTGAAAACCGCGGGGAGCCGACGGATGTAGTAGGCGAGCAACCGCTCAAGGAGGCCTATGTTCAGCAGTGGACGTCTTCAGGCTGTTGATGATGATGAAGAAGAAAAGACAACCACTTAAATCTCAAATAACCGCTGAAGTTGGTATAAAATTCGCCCAATTGTCAATAAGTTGATGTTATTGCAATAACAGCGGCACAGCCCGCCGCAAAGTTCGGCTGAAATTTGGGTCGAATCGAAACCATGACAATACAGAACCTGTTCGGTGGATTGTCCCACTGAACTCCTTCCACGCACACATCTATCCGTAATGTTTATCGACGCACCTCTGTTTGATCGCTGCATTTGTGTGCGTTCATTGTAGTGCGTTTCCGTTGTACCTCGACTTTTAACTTTGCCATATTACGCTTTTTTAAAGTTAAATTGCGTAATTTCATACTGAGTAACACTTGGATGCCATAATTATTTGATCCAGTTATTTAGATTTAAAAATTATTTACAGTGTATAAATAAAAAAAGAATTTCGGTTATTATCCGGTAAAGTACTTATATTATCAAAGATTATAAATGCACGACATGTTACGTTAATTTTAAACACATTATCGTTTCCTGATCAAATTGATAATGTTATATAACGAAGTAAAAGAATCTTTAACCTTTACACTTATGTAGGTATTACCTAACCTTGAAAAACACGTTAATTAAATTCTAATATCAACATTTAATGGCTTTAAATAGCAACATTCCCAGCATTATAAGTAAAATGATTAGAACTTAGCAGATAATTAAACTTAAGTTTGCATTTATATATCATTAGTAAGTATGATAATCTCATGTTAATTCGTAGGTACGTGTATACGTATTTAAAATCGTGATGTGATATCATTACTAATTTATGTATTCGTTGGATAATGTTATTGACTTTACATAACGTCATCATTGCTGACGTCAATCAAGATTCATGCTCATAACCTTTAAAAATGAGATAGTATTTTCGTATCCACGGAAATGGAAACACACAAAAATTCGGCAATTCGCAACGTATTACGTGGGGATGGCCGGAACACGTTGTGTGCCAACCCTAGTTATGTCATCGACCTCGGATTGTAATGAGAGATATCGATTAATGATAGGCACTCTTTAATAGGTAAAGCGGTAATGAGCAAGTAATGATAGAGCATCGGTAGCAGATAAAAACATTTACTTAATCGTTTCGAGTATAAAAATAACTGAACATTAATCATCAATATTTGGAACACTGGATTAATTTGCTCCCTTACTAATAAACAGTGCATAACATTGGAAATGCAGTTGAATAGCTACTCGTGTTTTTTGTTGTTTTATCTTTGTCATTAACGCAGGCCATCACTCAGATTCAGCCGGATTTATGCGGCAGAGTCTTAGAAAATTGGACCTCTCGGATCCGTGCCACTGTTCGAAGCAGCGGCGGACATTTAAACGATGTCATAATTATTTCATATATAATGGCATTAATAGGCCTTCTGAATAAAAAAAAAAAATACATTTATCACTTAAACCGCTAGGTAGATTAATATACTAGCATGTGAATATTAATTAGACAAGATTATATTTAATTTAATTTAAGTTGAATAATTTTTGTAACCTAGTTTTTTTTTTTTTTTTTTTTTTTTATGAGAATGAATGACGTGACGAGCTGGTCGTTCACCTGATGTTAAGTGACACGGCCGCCCATAACAGTTGCAGTGTCACTCGGAACTTTAAAAAAATAAAGTTTCGCGTGACACTGCACTGCGCACGTCATCCTGAGACATCACACAGTCAAGTAATTAGATTACTGGACTGTGTGATCAGATCATAAAGTCTCATTTGCCCAGTAATTTCACTAGCTACAATGCCCTTCAAACCGGAACACAATAACGCTTGCGCACTACTGCTTGGCGGCAGAATAACTGGCAAAGCGGTGGTACCTACCTAGACGAACTTTGCAGAAAAGTCCTACCACCTAGTAAAAGCTTAGTAGTAGCTTAGGCATTGTCGATATTGTTTCCGGCGAAGGAGGCCTGGACCTCATAATACGGGCCCTGAGCCTAGTGTGGGATCCAGGGTTTCTACCTAAATATAAATGTTACCTATATGCCTTGTCCAAATAAATGTATTTTTCATTTTTTTTTTTCATATCTCATACACAGCTTGTTTTATTCAATTTCAACATCGGCCCGTCCTTGTTGAAAGACCCCTTAGATAGAGAGAGAGAAAAAAACACACAAAATTACTATTTTTCACTGTACAACATTTATTAGTAAGGGGAATAGGACACGTAATTAATACACTCGCGGGAAAAACGTTGCAATGCGCGATCGAGATAGAGATGCACGAATATACGAGCCTTAATTTTCCGGAAAAAAGTATCCTATCTGGGTCGGGCAGTGAGTAAACTAGTGAACTAAATTGGTAAAGTGAAGTCGTGAAAATAGCTTTGGCACTGATTAATTACTCACTACTGTGTTCCGGTTTGAAGGGCATTGTAGCTAGTGAAATTACTGGGCAAATGAGACTTTACCATCTGATCTCACGATCTAGTAATCACACTACTGGACTGTGTGCACAGATAACCCCCAATAGATACCGCATGAAAGACGACGACCGCGCACCACGCATTGGCGTAAATGGTTCTATATAAATCGTCGCTTTGCAGCACGGCCTTAGTTTCGACCAATTATTAGAGTTCATTATTAGGGCGTCACTCGAAACAGCCAATAATAGTGCATTGGCTCCAGTCCCCGCAACCCGCGCCTTCCGCCAGTTTTGGTGAGCTAGGATCCGAACAAAAATCTAAAAATATTGGGGGTTATCTGTGACTGTGTGTCTCAGGATGACGTGCGCAGTGCAGTGTCACGCAAAACTTTATACTTCAGAGTTCTGCGTGACACTGTAATCTGTTATGGGCAGCCGTGATGCTTAACATCAGGCGAACGGCTAGCTCGTCGTGGCTACAAGCCAGTTTGCCTTACGAATAACCCTCATTTTTAATAGTTTCTCTCGCTATTTGATTCGGCAGTGGAGACGCACCGTGTTGCCCGATTCCTAACGCAACGCGTTACGTGGTTCGGATGACCGGAACCCTGTGTGCCAACCCTAGTTATGTCATCGACCTCGTACCGAAACGACCTTTCAAATGACCTTTCATAATTGTTGATACTCGATCATTGCGCGCCTACTTATTGTAATTGTTTTTTTCTATGGAACTTTTTACTGCTCTACGCCGTTTCCGAGAATGTATTGAACGCTTTACAAAATTTCTTTCGTCAGTAAAAACTCTTTAGTACACGTGTTTCTGATCTCCTTGTACTTTGTAATTTAGAAGTACGCCCATTTCTTTTACGACAGTCCCTGTGCGGTGTACAATGTACATAGGTAGACATTTTTTATAGGATTTTTTTTATTATTTGATAGGCTTGCGCTTGACCACTATTTCACCTGATGTTAAGTGTCGATGCGGTCTAGGATGTAACGCGCTTGCCTAGAAGATACCTAGGTACTGTAGGTGTCAAATTTTTTTTTTTGCGCGTCGACTATCTCGTCGCATCATTCATTTTCTTAAAAAGAGGCCAAATTCATAACTTGTACCTCTCCACATTTTCATGAAATAGATTTTTTTCCAAAAAAACTATTTCTGCGATGGCTTCAAGTTTTTTAGGAACATACTTTTGACTGGCCTGATAGCTCAGTTGGTAAAGTAGCTCTGCCTTCTTAACGTGGTTGTGGTTTCGATTCCCACCCGGGACAAATATTTGGGTGATGAACATCGATGTTTTTTCTGTGTCTGGGTGTTATATTGTATTCTATGTATGTATTTACAAACAAAAAAGTATCTAAGTATTGTGTCAGTTATTTGACGTAAATAGCACAAGCTATGCTTAGTTTGGGGCTGGATGGTGGCGTGTGAAATATCCACATATAATATTATATTACTTATATTTACTCATTTATTTACATTCCTTAAGCCTACGTTTTTTACAATATTTCTATAAAAATTAAAAAAAGGAATTATAAAAAACCTAAACCTAGTGTCCCGCCGGCAGCGGGGACCCTACCGGTGCTCAGGGCTGCAGAGTGAGGAACCTCCTGACAATACGTGCCGTGTGAGGAGTACTGCCTTTTGAATCTGACCCTTGATCCAGCCGTCCAGCGAGAGCCTCTCGAGATGTTGGTCGAGGCTCTTCGCTATAAGACCGCTTATATTATTATTATACCGACTCGATGTTCCCGCAGTTATTATGGGTGTGCACGCCAGGCTGCGGAGTATGTGTGAACGGTTGTGATGTGATGTGCAGTCAAAACGTACCTACGGTCGTGTCCTTGGCGTTACTTTCACCTCGCCTGTTCCACCTAAAACGTGTTTTTATGATCACTGTTTCCAAAACTTTCATCAAAATGTGTAAACTCTATGTAAAGACATTATAGTAATAAGGTCTTTATTGCTTTCCTATTTATTTTGTTATGTTATTCATAGTTCTGGGACCTTAGGTACCATCATCTCTTAGTACAATTATATTGGAAATACTTAAACTAAATTTTAATTATCATTGTTGTCAGTCAAGAATGATATTTGACTAGTATCTCTATTAAACGTTACTCTAATATTATTAGTATTTATTCCACAAAAACTTAAAAAACATAATATAACTTTTTATAATAATAATTATTAAAGCATTTGAAATTATACTACGTATATCTATGTACACTAAGCCTAAGAAAACAAAATAAGTGAGTAATAAAAAGTTACTCTAATATGTTTTTCTTTAGTGTATTTGTGAAGTAATAGCAATACCTACAGTTCTTCGGTCAAAAGTCCATTCGTGTCGTGGTAAACATATAAAAATTTCATTCGACAAATAAAATTAGTACTAGGTGGTAAGACTTTTCTGCAAAGTTCGTCCAGTTATGGCGGCAGCGCCATGCAGTAGTGTGCAAGCACTACTGTGTTCCGGTTTGAAGAGCATTGTAGCTAGTGAAATTACTGGGCAAATGAGACTTTACGAACTGATCTCACAGTCTAGAAAACTTTTTTAGACTGTGTGATGTCTCAGGATGGCGTGCGCAGTGCGCAGTGTCACGCGAAACTATAGTTTGGAGTTCCGAGTGACACTGCAATCTGTTATGAGCAGCCGTGTCGCTTAACACCAGGCAAACGACTAGCTCGTCGCGTCATTCGTTTACATAAAAAAAAAATTAGACAGGTTTTAGTTCGATCTGTAGAATGGTCAATTATTTCACCGGCCTTGCGTTAAACGGCATATAAATAAATTTCGGTCTCAGTAAACTCATTTTAATATAATTGTACCTACTACCTAGGTACACTCTTACACTCTTGTGAAATCGACACCGGAACAAGATAAACTGGGACGGGGCCGTGAAGCATGTAAGGACTACATTAAGTGAACAAGCGCCAAAACTTAGTACCTACTCAACATCGTCAACACCTGTGACACCGACACTGGAGAAGTTGTGCCAGCACCCCAAAGCCGCACTCCGTTATTTTAAGGAGCTGGGCTTGCTTGGGTAGATGCTGGCGGGGGAAATGCACAATACTTACACTCAAAGCGGAACGTCAGTGCAGGTCTTACCGCCCCCATATCAAATTAGAATTAGAAAATAAATTGGGATTTTTCGTTGTCCATTAAAGTGGCCTACAAAAACTAGCTAACTAGGTTGCAAGTTGCAACACACTAGCGTGGCCTGACGCGCCAGTTTTGTCGCATTGCATTGCAACCTTGCAATCCATGCGACTCCGGAAAAACCTGCAGATTTTGAAAGCATCACGGAAGCACGGAACTTGCGGCGATGTAAAGGTCGATAGGGAACAGCATTAGTATTTTCCTTCGAATTTTTAGCGAAGGCTAGTCCTTTCAAAAATAGCGCAGAATTTAAGAGCCAACTGAACGCCTAAATGGCTTAGCATGACACCGTGTCCTGCCAACAATATTAAAACAATAACTTAGAAATTAATATACGGTTAAGTTCAGGACTAATGCTAATGCTTATGTATAGTGAAAACACGAATTAATACACTTTTCTCGATAGAAAAAATTACAAAATGACCTCCAAACCGTACAAATAAACCGCGATTATTCAATTAATACTTTAAATAAGGTCATGAAACTTTGTGTAGTAGTCGAACTAAATATAATGGAGGGCTTAAATATAGTAGATTTTTACAATATCCATTATATTCAGTGTAATAATAAATTACCTAAATTATTGCGCGTTGGAACCATTTTAACTTAGACCGCCCCTGTCGCTCGGACCCCCGACTCATTCCCGCTTTGGCCTAGTACTATATCTATTCTGTGGCTTTGGCTTGGATTCGCGGTGACCTTTTTTTTTTGAGGGGGAAATGCCCTCGCATGTGGGACTCGAATCCTCTAAAACCCCCCCGTGATCCGTCCGCCGCTGGGATGGGGCGAGATAGGGTCGCGTTAGCATTCACTATCTTGTCCCGGCGGTAGGCCCGAATCGGGCCTCTGCGCCAGTGAGTGAGTAACCTTGCACCTCGGTTACCCACCAGACGTGTGGGGCCGTATGATCACGGCGGAGTCCCCCGACTCTCCACCGCCGACCCCACTACGGAGGATGGAGAAGGGGGATTCGCGGTGGCCTACCACAAGCCCTTAATAAGCCGTCCATTATTGACGAGATAGCTGAACCCTCGGTTAATCCGCGCGGACACAATTTTATACGTTAAACTTTATCAAAACCTTTTCAACAGTTTTAGCGCTGTGGTAAAAATAGGTCATAAAAATACGTAAAAACAACTTTACAATTTGTAATTTATTAGTATGATCGGACGGTACGGGGTAGGAAGTTTTCCCGAGGCAAATGTGTCAGAAAACCAAAGGCTTCTGACGCCGCGCGCCGCTCATAGGGGAGATCTATGATCAGCAGTGGAAGTAGAACGATTAGTCGAGCTTCGATAACCACACTGTTAATCATCTAAACATCTTTTCCGGCCACAATACCCACAAATAGCACACGTCTACTCATTCGTTTCGCATGGCACACATTTTTTATAAGATTAGCAGACCGCAACTTTAATATTTCTTTGTTCTTTGCGTTAAAGTACTTAACCAGTGTCTTTATTCAGTGCAGGTTTAGTAACTCGGAAGTCTTGGAACTTTTTCTTGAAGGTAGAGTTACCCCCGTTCAAAAATCTAAAATAGAGGTAACTTTGGATTTTTTTCCATCGAGTGAAGTTATTCCTTTTATGTATAAGTTTAATGATTTAACTCAAAGACATCCTTAAGAATAACATATATTTTTTTCATATCTAAAAGTGTGGTCTATCTCAGAGAAAAGACGATTCTTACAAGGGCGTTTTTCGGCCATTATCGCCTTAAAGCTAAAAGTCATGTCAGCTTAAAAATACTGAATGCTCATTGATTGAAGACATCCGATGATCAACTAGCAACCAATGAGTGTTCAGTATTTTTAAATAGACAAGAGTTTAACTTTAACAAACGTACGAGAAACCTGGGGTTAAACAGTAATCAGTATTTCATAGGTGTGTACCTAGTTGAGTAGGTACAGTATAAAGGTTGATGCAGACATGTCCATGATGCACAGTACAGCACGGTACTCAATGTTTTGAGGCCATCAGTGTTTTTGGGGCTGTTATACTAAAAGAATCTTTGTGCCAATTTTGGAAATTTTTACTACTTCAAAAAAGTAGCTTAAGTTCTATTCAAGGTTGTTTTTTGTATGTAATATGTTATACGATACCTCCGCCAAAAATAATTCATCATCAGGATACTCCAGGTTTTATTTTCTACAGATTAAAAACAGAATTAACCAAATCGGAAAAACCGGAGTGTCCCATATACCTACACATGTGTACACTTGGTGAGGGTCTGATGATGGAATTGATCAACGAGATAGAGTTCTGATAAAAATCAGAAACTCTTTAATGGATATCATAATATATTATCGGTATAGTTGTGTATTATATTGGGAATCACGCAGGAAAATCTAAAAAGAAAAAGAAAAAACTATATTACAATGCTCTATTGGCGTCTGAGATAGCGTTACAAAACACAGAGACGCATAATTACAAGTTAGATTACAATATATCGATTACGATGATGATCGTTGTATAATCTGACAGTTGATATGGTAACTTAACCCCCAATTAGTGGTGAAAGCGGACCATTGACCATACGGTATGACATCGGCAATGACTGTGCAATGCATAGATCTAGAATGTACATAAATATTCTAAATCTGTGGTGCGATGTGCATAGCGTAATGAAATACATAGGAAATGAGATGCGTAGGGATTATTAGAGACAATCTATTTGTATGCCTTAGTGTACCGACATAATTGACTCCATCACGTCGGTATTAGGACACGAGATAGCTATTAGGAATATGTATTAGGTGTTAATGAATAGGTATTAGGTATTAGGAGAGCGATGGTGGCCGAGCGGTAGCATGTGCACTTCGCAATCTTACGGCACCAAGTTGGATCCTCGGCTCTGCACCAATAACTTATCTAATAAGTTATGTGCAATTATAGATGCCATTTCGTGCCGCGGAGAGCACGTTAAGCCGTCTGTCCCGGCTGTCATAAGAACATCTATGGCAATCGTTACGTGAGATTGCGGTCAAATGCGGGCCTATTTAGTTATAAAAAAAAATCTAGTCAAAACCGCGGGGAGTCGAAGGATTCAAGAGGCAAGCAGCCGCTTGGAGTGGCGCTCATAGAAGTTTACTATAGCTTAGCAAAAGACAAAACTGTCTTACCCCTGTTTTACTCCAAGTATGAAGAAAGTGACGTAAAACGGGGAAAGACAATTTTGTCTACCGTCCATGCTAACCCAGCTGGGGATCTTATCCCGCTGGGAATCACCGAGCATAGCTCTTTACTTACTTTTGTTACTCTTTTTTGTGAATAACATGACCGCTGGTTGTGGCGTAACCTACTATAATTTATTTTGTGGCTTTACCTAGTTTGTAGTTTTGTACTTTTACACATACTATTTTTCCGACGTGATTGATTCATTCATTCTTCACAGAGAGCACGATAAAAAATGCCGCTCCGTGGGTGCAAGCGTAATATTTTTTCTGCTCCGTGATTCTACAAAATCAATCGTTATGCATTTGCATAACAAACTTTAGCATATTCAATCAAAAAGACATTCACTCTGAATAGAGGTCATCTGTTTTTAAAGTTCCGACAAAGTGTATTTACAGGTAGAAGTTAAAAAAGCCTTGATGTCCTGTGTCGTGCATGAAATATGCGCTTGGCCTTCATTAAGTAAAAATAACAGCTTAATGGATAAAAATATTTTGTTTTACAACAAATATTTTTAGGGTTCAATCTGCGAAGAAATATATTATTAGGGCAGATCCACGATTGCGGCCTCAAAAACGGCACGGCTTAAACAAGACATATGCCTTGTTTTTGCGCCCTGGTGCTATGGTTCATTATTACAATAAAACAACCGCTTGTGGACTATTTTATATTAGCTGGTGAGTTATATAGCTGTACTAGCTTGTACCCGCGCGGCTTCGCCCGCGTGGACTATCCTTCAGGAACCGTTTATTTTTTCAGGATAAATTTTGAGAACCACGAAAAAAGCGTCCTAAATAAAGAGATTAATTATTAATCTTTTTAAAGTGGCCTCATGCACTGTGACCTCTCATAGTGACATTGTAGTAAAAAAATGTTCAAATACCTGTGATAATCTAACAGTTTAAAAAAAAAAAGTTATCGACCCCTTAATTATTTCAAAATGGTATTTTTATTTTAAAACATGCAAGTACCTAATAATAACGTGACTTTGAAAATAAAGAACTTTGAACTAAAACCTTCTTCCCCATTTTCACCCCTTCAAATCAACCCTGGCAAAAATATTATTTGAAATTTTTTGGATGTGATTGATATATAATTAGGTACAAATACCAATTTTCATAATTACAAATTCAACAGCAAATAACTGAGTATGCATACAAAGTGTCATCCTTGTCCGTGTGGTCCCGCTCTGTGAATAGGGCCACCACTATCTCTTCCCGCGGGTGCTGTAAAAGCCGGCAAAAGGAATAGCCAGGGAATGGGAAGCAGCATTCTCCTCGGCACATTAAAACCTTCTGCGTTTCTCACCAAGCCGCCTGCTAAGCGTGGTGATTATGGAAAATCTCCCCCTATGATAAGCGTCCAAAGTGACGTTTTATGGATTCCTGTGTTCAGTACTGGACGTCTTCCGGCTGATGTGTGATGTCATCCCTGGCAAAAAATATTGTAAATGCCTTTTTTTACTTTGAATTAACTATAGAATACTAACGATCATATTTTTTTTTATTTGACACGAACTTTAACTACATACTTATTTCACCTATTTAAGGGTTGAATTTCAAAAAAACCTACCAAGTACTATTTCATTTATTTTATACTTGTTTGTATGTGCCAAGTTTCAAAGCTATAGGTACAGTACGAAATGTAAGTTTATCATACAAATACTTTTTACCCGTTCATCTCATTGGGGGTTTTATTTTCAAAAACTCTTTCGTAATACTTCCCTACATCATATAGAATCAATATATCTTCGAATTTGAAGATTATTGCGTTAGCGGTTTTGCCTGTGCGAACGTCTTACGACGGGACCTTTTTCTGTATTTTAACCCTCCTAAGGGATGAAATTCAAAAATTTCCGGGACCCGTATATAATTATTTTGTATGTTCTTTTCACATTCCAAATTTCAGTATGATACGGTAACTTTTTTTGAAATTTTCATACAAAGTTCAACAATTTATTTAACCCCATTAAGTGTTGAATTTCGAAAAACTAAAAGGTATCATTTCTTTTATTTTTATACTTGTTTGTATGTGTTAAGTTTCAAAACGATACGTAACGCAATGTCGGTTTTTCATACAACCGTTTTTTACCCTTTTCGCCCACTTAGGGGTTGAATTTTCAAAAATCCTTTATAGCACGCGCTTACGTCATAAAAGGAAGGCACCCTCCAAATTTCAAGTCTTTACATAATACGGTTTAGGCTGTACGTTGTCTGTCAGTGAGTCAGGACAAAGCCTTTTCTATAATAGATAAGTAAGCATTGGCGCGGTATACCCCCTCATTATGAGTCTTGTTAATGAAATATTCTTTGCAAAAGCGATTCTGATTTGAGCTTTGTACACATGTTATTTCCTCACTCCCTCCACTATGTTGAAAGTGCAGTGAAATGAGACAACGTGGAAAATAGTGGACATATAAATGTCGACTCCTTTTACAGTGGTGTACTTAAGTATTTGTAATTTCTAAATAGTATTAACAAAATTAATTATGTACGCGTCGTATAGGTAAATGCATTTTACACGTGTGCTAATACGTGCGTAAAGATTTAGTGGATTTGTTGTTTGGTACATAGAAAATGCATGATCTATTATTAGAGTACCTAAACGTAGAAATAACACAATTCAAGCGTGCGAAGCCGCGGGCAAAAGCTAGTAATACCTAAAGTTACAGGGCCAAAACCGACTGCACGCACCTATACTTAAGTCCATAATAAAGAAAAGCTTTAGAAGAGTTTGGCATACTTATTGTCCACCATCTTGTTTTTTCAAAATATAGTGGCCACCATCCTAGGTTTGTTGTGGCCACAAACATTGACTTAAATGAATCGATAGCGGACACTAATACTAACTATATCTTGTTCCTGAATCTTAGATATTTTATGTAAACAAAGGGGATAACAGTGCAAAAAATATCTTTTATAAAGGTAGGTTACTATATTTGACCAAAAAATATTAAATATTATTTGTCTAGTCATAATCTGCTTAATTATAAAATAAAAATCGTTTTATACTATCTATTTTAACGTTATATCTGATATATAAAATTTTATGATAAAGAAATCGATTTTTGGTAGAAAATATTTTAATAGACTGGTAAGACTGTAGAGAATCTAAACATTTTTTCGTTTTCGTTCTGGGATTTATATGATGGTATCATACCATTATATGCCATATTTTCTTCAAAGACACATGGTGCTACTTTCGTGCACTTTTCGAGATATGATGAAAAGTATGTAAAATATAAAAAAAACAGGTCAAACTAAATATCTATTGATCAAATATCTATAAATATCTCGATTTAAAATAATAGAATGATTGTCAGAATAATTTATAAGGTTTCTGGTTGGTTAAAAACATAAGTAATGTATGTTAATGTTTTATTTACGTCTTCCTAAAATTGTACCTTTACTTCATATCCTACTAATATTGTGTATGCAAAGTTTTGCTTGTTAATCAGTAAGATTGATACTCTTTAACTCCACTTAATAAAAATATTTTTCACAAGTAAAAAATGTTTTGTGCAACTGGCATATCACTTTGACAGTGACTTTTCGTGACATTACTTTGTTTACATAAAATATCTAAGATTCAGGAATAGAATATAGGTTTGTATGAGACAAAATCTCCTGAAACGTCATGATTCCAAGTTATGCGCATCCAAAGTTACACTGCGCGTGGCACCGCCCGCCGTAAGTTAGAACTAAATTGAAGGTATGAATTTGCTCTAAAATAATTATGGTTATACTGTTATCCAAGACGCAGCTAAAGACGATTGGTAGGGAAAAACGGACGCACGAGTCTTTAATGGTGGTAAGTTTTAAAAGGCGATTAGAGCTATTTTTTGAATTAAAAGTACACTTCGAGAATTTAGTCACACAGGTCACTCACAGAGGTATGTTTTGCCTTAACTCTGAGTCATAGAACTCAGAGTTAAGACAATTCAAAAAGTTAGCCAGCTTGGTGGGTTTGGATGTGTGTATATTTTGCTAAGCAAATATCAGTTCAGTTTAAACTTGAAACTATTACGATGGCGTAAAGCAAATATCGTTTAATAGAGGCCATCATTGGCGTAGGTGATTTGTTTTCTTAAGCATAGAGTATGAAGGTGGAGAATAATTTGAATAATAAAAGGCAGAAAATACGCGTGACTTACGGCATCCTGGGGCCTACCTACCACCTCTTAGTGTGATTGGACATGCCAAATAAGATGCTGCTATATTAAGATGAAAGAGTTATACATACATAATTAAAATAAGAATGATGGAGAGAGCTATGCTCGGTCTTTCCCTGAGAGATAAGATCCGGCATGAGAAGATCCGCCACACGCTCTCACGTAACTGTCTTGCTTGCTTTTATCCTAATAAAATAAGCACTTATACAAATTGTTACGTCATTATACAGTATTCACGGGAATCACTATAAAACCGTTTATTTTAACACGTATCAGGGCGTTAATTTAAAGTGAAAGTTTAGTGTCGTCAGCTCAGTCATTAATACATTTCTGCGACTCATTCATTGCAAAATGTCATTTAATTTGACCCAGATTCAGTTTTTTGACACAGAGGTGAGACCAAGTAGACCGGTCCAAGGCCGTGCTGATTATATAATGTGCCATCTGATGGTGGGCATAACTTTGGAATAATATTTAAACTATGAAGTTATAGACGCGTAATTTTTGTTTGCTATGTTGGCAGGCGATTGACCATCTCGTTTTATGTTAGGTAATAGTAAGTCATTGAGGTAAAGTTGGTAAAACCGAAGGCTCTTGCAATATACCAACATAAAAAACATGAATTTAATTAATAAATATAAATATATATAATAAATTTAATGACAATGAGTATAGCTATAATTTTGATTGGCAATACTAACGGAAAATGAAAAACTTGGCTAACGTATCAAGATGTATTCGACATTTTAGGAAAACATAAATCGGTCCTAAATAAGGATTGACTGTATACAAAACTTACTCTTTTGGCCCATGGGAACTGCCAATAGGACCGTTCAAGAATACGACTCTCCTCACCAGTTCATGATGTAAAAGTCGGTAGAGACAAACAGCATTAAAAACCGCTTGTTTACAAAAAGTGTCCAGCTGGCTTAGCACCACAGACGGTAGACAAAATTGTCTTTCCCCTGTTTTGACACTTGACTAGTACCTAAGGAGGTATGAAGAAAGTGACATAACAAAATGGCCATCCTAACAAAAAAATTAAGTGAACTAAATCCACAATCGTTGCAGAGTTTACAGTAATTTACAGTATTTATTTACGGCTTTTGTGACAGATTCCTGTCACGAAAAACCGTAAATATAATAGTAATTTGTTTTAGTCGCAGGTACGTCGACACGGGAGGTATGTATATACGAAGAACGTGCTAACATGATTTTGTGGTTTCTAAGTACACTGATGAGGTTATTGTAGTGATGTTTAATTAGGACCAGTGTGTCTTGTTTACCCATGTACACGGAACTACGTTTTATTACTTTTTAGGGTAAAGGACACGATACTTACTCATCAGTGTTGTTTTCTGTGTCTGTGTAGTGTAGAGAGGCAACAACATCTTCTCATTATTCGTTTTGCAATTTATAATGTATTTAAAATAAAAATACAAAATTAAAATATTAAAGAAAAATTACTGGGCAAATGAGACTGTGACCTGATTCACAGTCTAGTAATCTGATTACTAGTCTGTGTGTCAAGATGACGTGCGCAGTGCAGTGTCACGCAAAACTTTATTATTTTAAAGTTCTGAGACTGTTATAGGCAGCGATGTCGCTTAACATAAGGTGAATGAACATTGACCTACCAAGCTCATCACGGCATTTATTCTCATAAAAAAGAAGAAAAACAAAACTACAAAACCCAAATTCCATTTTGTTTTTCACTAGAAAAGACATCAACGCGCTCCATAAACACAAATTCAAAAAAAATCGTCAGCAGGCCTATATATTCCCACTGCTGGGACCTTGGGAGCTTCTCTCACATGTAGAATGTAGGCCACAATCCACCACGCTGGCCAAGTGCAGGTTGGACAGGACACATGTTCCCGAATCTTGCGATTCATGGACATGTTTGTTCAGAAAAAAATCCCTTGGCATATAAAAACAAATGAAAACAATTTAACTATACCTACTCTTTCCACTATGTTATTGTATTCTAGACAGGTTGAATTAGTGCATTGCAAGAAAATATCAAAACATAGGTTATGTTACGATCGACATCGATTACTAAAACCTTGAATAATATATAAAATTTTAGGTACCGATTTATTTTGTTTATTGTAACTAAATAATTAACAAAAGGACATAACTAGTAGTTTATTATTAGCATTATATTCATTAAGTAGCTCGCCGTTTTTTATTAACATTTCATTAATATAATTTATTAGAATAAAAACACAGTTATCTTGCTGATTGACCCCAAAAATACGATGTTTTCAGACCATATATATATTATAGCAAACCATGGAGTTTACCGTAAACTTTCATTCGATTATCCGATCACTACTACACTAAACACTATCAATCGATACTACATTTTTCAACTAATCACATCTCTCAATTTTTTTTCGAAGATGTAGCCTTGTAAAGAGGTAATGCTAAGTATGTCTTATTTATTTGTATGGATTTTATTTATAAGACGCTAGGACAAAGTTACCCACCAATTTTCTATAATCTCTCTAAAAACGATTTACAAAATGGAAACAGTATAAACGTTGCACTAACGTTAACTATATCTCCGATAAAAAACATAAGGAAATCATCACAGTCACGTATCGCCAATGCTGTTCGTATGTTGACATATAGTTGATACTGCAGCTTCCTGGCTCCCAAAACTGATTGTCCATTGTGTATCATATGTCGTTAACTTGGCACGAATACGATACCTTGTGACGTACACAATCAAAATATAATAAATGCATTTAAAAGAAACAAAGTTATCGCTTTATTGTAGCTGTAATTTTCATTTTAGTTCATCATTATTTGCATCAGCCTGAAGACGTCCACTGCAAGGCGTCACCGAACGCCACCTTGAGCAGTTGGTTGCCTCTTGCATCTAACGGCTGCTCGTGGTTTGACCATTGTGGTTTTGAGATCGTTGCCTAGTAAGGGGCCGGCCTACGCTGCGTTTTCCGGTTCCTAGTCGCCACTCCAAACTTTTCCTGCCTTCTGTTCTGGTTCTGGTAGCTTTTATAGTGTCATTTCAACTTGCTAATTTTGAAAGCTAAGTCAGTGACTTTTGCTCACCTCTAGATCTCCTCATTGCGGTTTTTATAGAAACCCCTAGTACTTATAGCCCAGTGAAACGAAAGTCACGAACGCAACGAGCTATGGAGAGTCATAGCTCATTGCGTGACTTTGAGCTTACTAATGAAACTAACAGTAAGAGACCACGTCTCAGTGCCATAAGTCATCACTGGCAACACACACTGGTTGAAACCTTTTGTTTTCAGGCTTTGCGGTATTTTAGACGAAGATAGTGCAGCGTTGCACAGCTAAGTTTCTTCGTGCGACCTCTTTGTCGAAGTTGGACCTATCTAAATGGGCAGTCTGTGCTATTAGGTACGTCATATTCATCGACAACTTCGAGAGTATCGTTCCCAATAATTACCTTGTATAGGTGGAACACGCATTAGACATGATTTTCATCTCATCAATGTTCATCTTAAGATCAACCTGTTGGGACCCTCCGCCAAGATGACTATCATCGGCAAAACGAAAGTTAGCAAAGTACGAATCCTAAGATAACGCGGTACAGATACCGATATCTGTAAAGTTAACGCCTCTCAAATCTAACAAACTTCTTGCTGATTAAGCAACAGAACTGAGCCGAGTCTTCTTCTAAAGTCCACTGGCCATTGCGAAGCCCAAGGGCAAGTTGTGCGTGCGCACGTGAGCTGCATCGCTGTCCCAAGGTTAATTTCACTCGAGTACCACCCGGAATACGAGATAGCGAATTAGTGCACTATTACTTAAACCATTGTCCCTGAAGAATGGTTGTAACTAGCGAGTAAACTAGGCAGTAAGTGGTTAATAAACTATGGGGAAGACAGTAGCAACTATGAGGTAATCTGTATCTACGCGTGTTAATGGCGAAAAAGGTGTTGAAAGAGTTTTGACGGTGGTGGTGGTAAAATGGTATGACTATGATGTAAATAGACATATTATTTACTATGTAATTAAGAGCGAGTGCGGCTCTGTGGAGGCGTATATGCTCCTTAATATATAGAATGTATCAACAAATTTTATGATTAAAAGTATCACCTAGATATCATTGGTTTAGCGACAAATGGCAATAAACAAATTTCGTCTTGGCTTTTCAGTATATTGCCATTTGTCGCTAAACCAATGATATCTACGTGATATTTTTAATTGTAATTTGGTGATACATTCTATTTATTTGCGCAATATTAGTTTTCATGTAATCACGTTGAGTAATTAAGCTACTATTGGCTACTATTAATTGTCACCCCTATAGAAAATTAGTTCTATATCATTTTGTATTTAAGGTAAACTTCAGTGAGGTCACACTTGAATCGGTTGAATTTTTATAATACTACCTAACCAGATTCGGCCCTTAAACCTAAGAAACTGTAAGATTTGCGCCAAAGCACCCAACCTAATCGTCACAATCCGTGACTGGCGTACAAACTACCTGTCTTCCTTTACGAAACAGATCTAGCTAGATATTATGGTGATATTGTTGTAACCAGGCTATTTTCTTTTTCTGGACAAAATAGACTTATATCACTTAAATACTAGCTTTTTTTATGTAAACGAATGACGTGACGAGCTAGTCGTTCGCCTGGTGTTAAGCGACACTGCCGCCCATAACAGATTGCAGTGTCACTCGGAACTCTAAATTAAAGTTTCGCGTGACACCGCGCACTGCGCACGTCATCCTAAGACATCACACAGTCTAAAAAAAGTTTTCTAGACTGTGAGATCAGTTTGTAAAGTCTCATTTGCCCAGTAATTTCACTAGCTACAATGCCCTTACCCAAACCGGAACATAGTAGTGCTTGCACACTACTGCTTGGCGGCAGAAAAGTCCTACCACCTAGTAACACTAGCTGTGGCTTTTACCAGCTTTATGTATTTATACACGAAGGTATACTGCTTACTGAGCTCGAATAAAAAAACCTCTAAAACCGAGAAATTACACTTTTTTAGTAATATACATATCGCGGTCATTAGCGCGAATATTTCACGCGCACGCTCGTGCTCTCCTCGCGAGGCCTCCCGGTACCATTTAGGTAGGTACCTATTTTTGTTAATTCTGAAACGAGACAGCATGCATAATCTGTTTTGCATTGAAAAATCAATACTTACATAATTATTCAGTTGATATTTACCTTACTTTTTTGTATGGATAGCTTGCGGTACAAAAAAATTGAACCGGTTTAAAGCCGCAGCTTGTAGTGTCAGTTTATTGGAGATTGTCTAGCATCACAACTCGCCCCGCACTGATTTTTAGGGCGAATGCGGGGATGCCATTATTTCCGTTTAGAATCAGACGCATTTTTAATTTATTACCAACATAATACAACTATCTTTTAAAAACTAACAAAACTACGTTAAAAAAAGTGATATTGTTAAACAGTAAATAAATTCTCGTATCATTAATGTCTAAATTGAATGATTAACATGGTTCCGACTGTAAAACGTAGGGGTATTTTGGCGATTTTTTTCCCATTGTCTGTTAATGATAAAAGTTTAAAAACAAACATGAAATTACTTCTCGTATCCTGTAGATATAGAATTATTTTGTAAATATGAACGTAATATTAAATACTGTCAAGAAATGGTTTCAATTGCGCGCTCTTTTGCCGATTTTTAGGAGCGAACAGCCTTAAATAATGAATTGTAAACGTATTTGAAAGCTTCAGCATAGCATCAGACCAATACGTTCCCACAGCTCAGACACGGGTCTTCTCTCACAGGCCATGGTATAGGCCATAATCTACCACGCTGGACAAGTGCGGGCTGGTGGGTGACTCAGTAATGTCTTCAAATGTGAATATTTTAACATGCTGGTTTCCACGCACGTTTTTCCTTACCGTTGTATGGCCCCCATACACGTTCAATTTTATTGATCAATAAAAATGACGAGACCACTTCCGTCAATGTTTTCTCCATACTGTAAACCGAAAACATTGACAAATACTAACCTACACGATCAATAAAATTGATCAATCACAAATATTGATCAATAAAATTGAACGTGTTGGCCTAAGAGCGAGTGTAAATTCCGCACATAGCTTGAAAAGTCATTGGTGCAAAGCGGAAAGGGTACCTGGGGTCTAGCAAAGATCCGTTTCCATTGAATAAAAATAAGAATAATCTTATTCTTATTCATTAGTATTAACACCAAACAAAAATGTCTGCAGAAAAGCGATTTCCGCAGGCAATGGGATTCCCATACATTTTGAGTTATCGTTTGGCATTAACGCTAACGCAAAGGGATTTTTGCTAAGCCCCCAGGTTCGACTTGCTCTTAGCCTTTAGCCTAGGTACCTACATTACATTATGTCAATGTTGAATGTAGTCAAAAGTAAAAACACAGATTAGAAAAAACAATGTAAAAATTGTATAAAACTTTTCAGTGTTCATGGTGACCCTACGAAGATGACGTGTCGGAATACTAATCCAGCATTGTACAGGTTAAATAGGTGTCAGAGCAACGCAAGGCATGGGTGGCCAAAATTATGAGCCAACTTACTAAGTTGATACCTGATACGTGGTGTATCGAATACACTGTGGAATGTCATTGATACATTGCGATGACGTCACTTGTAGGTACAGCATTTGCTCACGCTAAGAAATGTCTTTTTTATGTTAATGAACGACGTGACGAGCTAGGCATTCGCCTGATGTTTAGCGTCACGCCCACCCATAACAGTTGTTGGTGCCAGTCGGATCTTCAAAGTATAAAGTTTCGCGTATCACCGCATAGCGCACGTCATCCTAAGACATCACCACAGTCTAAGCGAGATCAGGTCATAAAACCTCATTTGTCCAGTAATCCCACCAGCTAGTGCCCTTCAAATCGGAACACAGTAGTGCTTGTACACTACCGCTTGGCGGCAGAACTGGAAAAGCGGTAGTACGACCTATCTAGACGAACTTTGCAGTAAAGTTCTACCACTTAGTAAATTTTTACCGGGTACAGTAAAAAAACTGATGTTATATAGAGATATTTTTTTAATAATATGGACAGACACACAGGCTGTCTGCCCGCCTGATGGTAAGCAATTACCGTTGCCTATAGACATTGATAAATGCTACACCGTGCAGGAGCCCTGGGCATGTCAAGATCCAGAGGGGTACCAGAGGGGTGCCGATGCGTTGGCGATACCCCCTAAAATATAACTTAAAAGTGATTACTTTATTTGTGGATGTACTCATGTTATTGTTCACAGTTCAATCGATGTTATTTTGGAGCAGATGGAAAATTTGTGTCCTGCACAGCCACAAATCTTTCTTCTGTCTATTTTTTACGTATGCGATCACGTTCGACACCCGACGCTATAGCACCAACAGCCTAAAGACGTCCACTGCTGAACATCCTTCCCCAGAGAGCGTCACTTCACAAAATACTACAGAAGTCAATCACATGTATGTACTTCACTTTTTATACCTACGCTCGGCGCTCACGCTAGGGATGGCGGCGGCTGCGTGGGCGGCCGGCTCGCCGCGCCGAGCAGTAGGACCTACCTACTTATCATAACTATAATGCGGAAGATGACCGTATTTTTTCTATCATCCATACGTAAATACAAACATACATACATAGACTGCTAAAACCATAACCCTTCCATTGAGATCCATTAAGATTAATAATGTATTGTAATGTAATATGAATGAGTAAATTGAGGCAATCCATTAAGTAAGTGCTAATAATAGGTTAAGTTTACTACTAACAAAAAATGGATAATGTTTGTCTGAAATAAAAACTGATTATTATTATTATTATATTGACATCGAAATAATTTTTTCGCAGTTATTAATATTATTAGATAAGGTTTTTTTGATGGCTAAATAATGCGGTTATGTTACATTTACATCTTCCTCATTAGATTATTGAAAACAAGCAAACCCTACCTACTTACTTCTCTGAAACAACTGGTAGCTTGAAAAACGACAATTCACCGTTTAATGTTGAATTTAAAAAACCATCCACTGTTACAGTTATAATAACTATTTTTAGTTGCTCCATTTTTTACAAGAATGTTTACAGACGCGTGTCTCAAGTAGGTGGCGCTCGCGCTCGCACTACTCCGACAGACTCCGAGACATCGTGTCGGTGAGCGGTGTCTATGTGTGCGTTGCTCGAGCGCACTTACTATGTTGATTGCGTTCTGTTAGTATTTTGTGGTCACTTTGAGCGGCTATTCGCTGCTATAGCAAATTCCTCTATATCTAAGTACTTAGTAATGGGTTTACAAGGCTCAAAGACACGTACGTTGTATCTATTACGTACTCGTTGGATCAATATTAGCTATTGTTTAACAGAAACATTAAAATGTATTAATGTTGTACGCGGACTGTACGTACCTACAGTTACCGGCCCGTCTCAGATGTACGACTGAGAAGTACCATTGATGGTACAGGTGGAACCTAATTATCCCCCTAGCACCATTGACTGGCCTGATAGGTCAGCTTGACTGGCTTGATAGCTCAGTTGGTAGTAGCTCTGCCTTCTGAACCTGTGTGTTGATATTAAATCCAATTATGTAATTTACAAACAAAAAAGTATCTAAGTATTGTATCAGTTATCTGGTTCCCATAGTACCTACAAGCTATGCTTAGTTTGGGGCTAGATGGCGCTGTGGCACAAATTTATATAGATGGTCCAATGGGTACTGGTTTGTTGTCTCTGGACCAGATGTAACATTAATTAGTTACTTTGATGGTACATACAAATAGGTTTTTTTAAATGTAAATGCGTATCAGAATTCAAAACTATAAAGTTTCACGGTACTCTGCACTGCGCAAGTTACTCAGAGACATAAATCACACAGTCTAGTAATAAGATTTCTAGATTGTGAGATCTGTCTCATTTGCTTAGTAATTTCACTAGCTAAAGTGCCGTTTAAGCCGGAACGGAGTAGATACTTCAACTTGGCGGCCTTCTTATTCTAAGTTGGCAGCGTACTATCTATGAACGTCACCATGAAGCTGTTAGCAAAACTGAACTCTAACTACACCTAAAACAAGTATCTATTTTGATTCAAATTGTTACCATCAGTTGTTATCATTATACTTCTTAGTGCGCTCCTCTCTTTCCTATGTAGTCTATGGTATTAACGATGTCATTTTGAATATTTTTTAGAAAATTTCGGTAAAAAAGCGATGGTGATGTGTTTAAATTTGAAGCATGGACTCCATATTTACCTACATGTTCATGACCGTAACGGTTACCAAACCATTCACGTGCAAAGACATTTTTTATTCGAAGGTATCGCAGAATAACATGTAATACGTACTGTGCAAATACGAGTAGATACGCATAAAAAAGTAAACCTGTTCCTCGGAATAGGTACTACAATACTAGGTATCACAAATACTACAATATTGTCACAGCAAATAAACGAGTGTTTGAACATTAGCAGTAGAAAATGATGTATGCATTAGCAACAGAACGATTTTCCTGTATCCGTAACTTTTTGTGGCGGTGAGAGGAGTCTTCCTATATACTTGCCTATATACCTAGTTTCTGATTGAGTAATCCTGTAGTATTATATACCCAGTCGCCTAGCGAGCTATGGAGAGAGCTAAGCTCGGTGTTTCCGTGCGAGATAAGATCCGGGACGAGGAGATCCGCAGGAGAACTAAAGTGACCGATATAGCTCTTAGAATTAGCAAGTTGAAATGGCAATGGGCAGGTCACATCGCTCGTAGAACTGCGGAAGAAAGGTTCTCGAGTGGCGACCACGAACCGGAAGACGCAGTGTAGGCCGGCCCCCTACTCGGTGGACCGACGACCTGGTGAAAGCCGCGGGGAGCCGATGGGTGCAGGAGGCGAGCAGTCGCTCAAAGTGCCGCTCTGTGGGGGAGGCCTATGTTCAGCAGTGGACGTCTTCAGGCTGTTGATGATGATAACATACATGTTTTAACAACGTACAGGATTATGCTATCCTATCCAACGTCCTACTATCCTAATACTGTGTGCTTGAATGTTTGTTACCTTCTATCTCGTACTAAAAAAAAAAATTGATGAGATTTGGAATGTGGATACATAGAATATTCTTTGTATATCCGCGGATGCAACCGTGGGGCGCAGCTAGTTTGTAATACGTGTTGGAATTTATCAAATACCTATGATTGAGAATGAAATGTTTCGTACAAAGAATGATATCTTTTTAAAATAGAGGTAAAACCAGCTTTAAATTGAGTTTCGTTGTCTATTATCTTCATTAGAATGTTCTTGGTCGCAAAGGTCTTTACAGATAAAAATTTCACATAAATGACGTAAATCTGTAAATCTTGGAAAAATCGGTGAATATACATACACAAAAACACACACAGTCAAACATAGCCCCAACTATAAACATTTGAACCAACTACAAAAAGGAGGATCAGTCTGTCGAATACTAAAGTGGGTAGTTAAAGAAAGGAAAACCGCTACGGAAACAATACTAGTAACTGAAGTTAAAAATAAACCTAAAGGTTTTATTTTACTTAAACTTTTGTTTCTTAAAACACTCGTTTATCGCTCTTCCACCACCCCATAACAAAAGTCTGGATACGTGCCTGGCAGCAAAGTTTCTATTTCATCATCATCAACAGCCTGAAGACGTCCACTGCTGAACATAGGTCTCCGCCATAGAGCGCCACTTTGAGCGACTGCTCGCCTCCTGCATGCATCGGCTCCCTGCGGTTCTGACCAGGTCGCTGGTCCACGTAGTGGGGGGCCGGCCTACACTGCATCTTCCGGTTTGTGGTCGCCACTCGAGAGCCTTTCTTCCCCATCGGTTGTCAGTTCTACGAGCAGTTAGTTAGTCCACAGAACTTGATCTTATTACGTGACGAGCTAGTCATTCGCCTGGTGTTAAGCGTCACGGCCGCCCATAATAGATTGCAGTGTCACTCGGAACTTTAAATTAAAGTTTCGTGACACTACGCACTGCGCACTTCATCCTGAGACATCACACAGTCTAAAAAAAGATTTCTGAACTGTGATCAGTAAGTCTCATTTGCTCAGTAATTTCACTAGCTACAATGCCCTATACGGGACAGCTGGGCAAGTATTAAGGACTGCAGGCAGTTCCGGAGGAAACGAAGGAGGCGTTTCCGGTTTTGAACTGGAGATACTCCAGAAAACTCCTGAACCTTAAACGGGACAAATTATACGACGTGTCGTCAGAATTGTCACCGGTCATTGCTCCCTCAATAAACACCTGTTTACGATAGGTGTCACAGACAGCCCACTGTGTAGAGGATACCTGGGGGCAGAGGAAACTGCCGCGCATCTGTTGATGGAGTGCAGTAGCGTGGCCTTGCAGCGAGCGGCGTCCCTCGGAGCGCCCAGAACTACCCAGCTGGGTTAGCATGGACGGTAGACAAAATTGTCTTTCCCCGTTTTATGTCACTTTCTGCATACTTGCTTACTTGTCAACCCAGCAGGAGGCCAGCGCCGACATCGGAGGACTGTTGGCCTTCCTGGAGGACATTGGGTGGCTGGATTGAGTGCGCCACCTCATCACGCAAAAAGGGCCGCTGTGCGGCCTAGTTGCGGAAAACAGCCCGCGCACCAAGTATGCCCTATACGACAACTGATTGAAATGGCGACCTTAAAAATTACCTACCACTTCTTTTAACTGTTTGTTTTGCTTGGTCTAAATGATTAATAATTCGCAAACAAAATACCAGCTGTAGTAATAATATAACAAGAATAACCACTTGCTTATTTGCACAGTAACTACTTGTATTAAACTTGTAGGAAAAAAAATACAACCAATGGAACTGGCCAATATTTTTCTCTAGACGAAATTGTCTCTGTATCAGAATAATGAGATTAAGATATATAATATGTGAATATTATATATCTAACAGTAAATACATATATTTAATATTATCGGCAGATAATATATATGATTATTTATGTTTTTTTTTATTGTATTTTTTTATGATTATTTTATTTATATGTGTTCGAATATAAAATAAATAAATAAACAATAAGATGATATGATGTCATCCTCGCTTGCGCATTGCGTCATTTTTTAAGATATCAAATAACTGACTTTACTTACGAAAAATCTGACTAAACTATGTTCTCATGAACAACTATGCAAATGTTCAACGAAAATATGATATTCATCCAAACAAGTTTTCATACTAAGAACAGCGCCATCTAGCCCCACACTAAGCATTAAAAAAATCATAAACACCAAAATACCTTTTTGTTTGTAAATACATACATAGAATATAGCAATATAACACTTAGACACAGAAAAAACACCTATGTTCATCACACAAATGTTTGTCCCAGGTGGGAATCGAACCCTTAGCATACAGTTCAGAAGGCAGAGCTACTTACCAATTGCACTTCCAACTGTATTTACAAACAAAAAGTAACTAAGTATTGTATCAGTTATCTGGTTCCCAAAGTACAAGCTACGCTTACGTTGGGGCTAGATGGCGCTGTGTGAAATGTCCACAAAAAAGTGTGAGGACTTGAGGAGTGAATGTCGGACAGCCATGATCTTACTCGCAACGATCGACCGGTTTGTTTCACAAGTTAGTGGGTATATTATGTATAATCGTTGTTGTGAAACGATATACATAATAGGAGATGTATGTTTGAACTTTTGGCGATTATTTTTGCGCTGCCGGTTTGAATTTTCGCACGGTTTGCGTCTTTTGAAATATAACCTACTCACTGTTTTTTTGACGGAGATATGAACTACTAGATGCGCCCCGCGGTGTTACCCGCGTATGAAAATGTGTTAATCCAGCGTAAAAGCTATCTGCATTCCAAATTTCATCTAAATCAGTTCAGTAGTTACGGAGATATAAGGTAACAAACATTCACACACACACACACACACACACACACACACACACACACACACACACACACACCCCACACACACACACACACACATACACATACAAACTTACGCATTTATAATATTAGTAGGAATAGGATTAATTAAGAGGACAGTATTTGAAAATGTTATTGCCGTCGCTCTGCTCTCCACACGTATGGTAGAGACAATAGAGCTCATAAGTGAATTTTCCTACATTTTAGAGTTTCGGGCGAAAACGGTTTTCACCCTCTAAATCTTAATCAAACCTTTTGATTTTGATGTTAATTGTTTGGATAGATTATAATTGATTATAAATAATATGTGTTCGTGTTCTATTTACAACTACTTTTCTTCGTCATATTTTTACGCCTAAAATTCGTAACTTTAAGGTTTTTTTTATGTGATTGAATGACGTGACGAGCTAGTCGTTCACCTGATGTTAAGTGACACGGCCACCCATAACAGTTGCAGTGTCACCCGGAACTTTACAACAATAAAGTTTCACGCGACACTGCACTGCGCACGTCATCCTGAGACATCACCCAGTTTAGTAATCAGATTACTAGACTGAGTGATCAGATCATAAAGTCTCATTTGCCCAGTAATTTCACTAGCTACAATACCCTTCAAACCGGAACACAGTAGTGCTTGCACACTACTGCTTGGCGGCAGAATAACTGGCAAAGCGGTGGTACCTACCTAGACGAACTTTGCAGAAAAGTCCTACCACCTAGTAAAGTGCTATAAATATAAAGATATTGTAAAAACTAAAAAAGGCGTACAAGCATAGTTTTTTAATTCGTAGACAACATATAAAAAAAACATCAAAATCGGATAACGTTTATAAGATGCTTGTAACTTTGTAATTTTTTCAGATAAGTAGGTAGGTAGGTAATTATTATATCTAAGCCAGTTTTTCTGGATGCTTTTTTTGAGGTATCCATGGTATAAAGTAATTTGAATACTTCACAATTTATGTAACCACGTCGAAAGTTGTATAGGTTAGTGCAAAGTATGTACATATACTTAAAAAAACATCATTTTTTTATCATTGTTTAAGAGAAGCAAACAGTATCAGCATTTGGCTTAACTTTTTTTTTTTTTTTTTTTTATGCGACTGAATGACGTGACGAGCTAGTCGTTCACCAGATGTTAAGCGACACGGCCGCCCATAACAGTTGCAGTTGCAGTTGTAACTACTCTTATTCACACTTATATATATCAATAAAGATTCTACATATTATTATTATTTATGATTATTTTTGGAGGCTTAATGTAAAAGATTCCTGGTATTCTTTTATTCCATTTTTCTAAGCGGAAATAATAGTAGGTATTCATAAGTTTCATAACCTAAAATAAAGAGTATGTCTTTTCTAAATATCACGTACAAATATTACGTGACGTGAGGTTATTTTTAGTCTAGGAGCTAGAGACATTCAGGTATGTCACATTACGTTACTATTAGTTCTATTTGTAGCCTAGTTTTTATAAAAGATACTATAATTATTATTGTACTATATACAAGTACCTTATTGATAAGTCATGTTTTGATAGTAAGTAATGTCTATTACCTATTTTAGATTAAGTTACAAAATCATGACAGTTACAAAATTTACGTAGTTGACACAAATTATCCGGTTTAAGAACTTTATTTCTCAATAAGAATAACAATTCACTTGCCTGAGAAATACAGAATAGGCATTATACATTATTATTCTTACATATGGTAGGTATTTAAAAGCTAGAAAGTAAGGTAGATTGTAGGTAAAACACACAATATTGGAACGAACATGTCTCGTAGGCGATATTTCGATATTACAAAGTTAATTAATTAATGTTATTCTTCTTGCTATTCTGTTAACTTAACTATATTAAATTAAATAAAATTATATAAGTATGTTACTGATTTTGTTTTCTGTGACTCGCCCGAAAAGTGATTCAGCTTGAAGGAAAAATCAACGAGATGCGTGTTTCGGGTCAGGGTTATTTTTTTTATTTAAACAAGTTATTGCAATCTAGAAGGATCGATAATTCTGATGCTTATGGCTTTTGGCATTTAAACTCAACTGAGTGAAACCGAACAAAAACCTTTACGTTCTAAAATAAACTACTTTATTTTATGATCTTATTAAATCGTTCATTTAAACTATGAAATGTCATAAAATTATTATTTATTACTTATTTTTTTCTTTTGTTATTAATTTCTTTTGTTTATGCTAAAATAAATTTAGACGTTAATGAAACCGAGTTAAGGCAGATGCTCCGAAACGAGGAATTCTTTTTCTTAAATATTTTAATCTAATAAAAGTTTTTTTTTGCATGATTGCTTCTTTTTACATGTTATAGAGTATACCTAAGTTCTTAAGCCGTTTAAAATCTAAATAAAACTGTTTAGGAACCAATGTATAGAATGAGGTGCATCTTGTTTTATTTATTTCTAATGTATTATTATGTATGATGTAAAGAATATTGTCCTGTGCCCGCGATTACCCGCTCCAAAGTGAACCAACAATCCCAATAGGATAAAATATGAAGTGAAAATAGATTGATATATCAACAACAACGACAGGTAATTTTAACACTCAGGCTGCGGCTGTTGGGGAAAAAAAAGATTTGAAGTATTTTATAAATATAAAATACTTCACTAAAAAACTAAACACTTAAAATACTTTCCTGAGAGTGGAACTAGCGCTTGACGGTCTCACCCTACGTTTTCGACCACGCAGCTGATTACTGTAATTTCTGTTATGTAAGCGCTATAAAAACCTAGAACTTGTAACTTTGGCAATTAATAAGATCTCGTAATTCGGTAAGTAGGTTAGTGATGTATGAATTGTTGTTACAGCGCCTACAGTTTGTAATTTTCGTTTTAAATCGTTTAGTTCGTTTTTTTTAATGACTCATAGGCTTTACTTGTAAACGTTAGGTAAAAATGAATGCTTAAAATGTCCTTAAAAATGTGCTTAAAGTGAATGTTATCTTTTCGCTTACGGGAAATTTCACAAGTAAAAACGAGACAGAGTAGGTACCTATTTTAAGCAAATTTTATTTAATGTGTATAAGTAAGGCCATGTACCTAAGTATTTAGTTTTTTATACTTCAAAATTGCTTTAGTTAATTCGTTGCCATAACTACTACATACTTACGTATTTTAAAATCGGTAGAAAATCCCAACATATCAATAGGTAAGTGTCCCTATTCCTACTTAGGTACTACCTATTTATTTAAAACAAATAAACACGTATTTATAAACTTATAAAAATATCCTATACTACCACTATCGGGATTAAATAAAGGATATTTTAAATCCTGGAAAATTAAGAGGTCTGACTCGAAAGTGCACTTTCTGAGTGGAACCGCGAGGCGCCTCCGGTATAAATCAAATCATATCGAATCAAATCAAAAATTTTACTGCAAATAGGCTATTTTTAGCACTTTTAAATAAATAAATATGTGTGGACATTTCACACAGCGCCATCTAGCCCCAAACTAAGCATTATAGCTTGTACTATGGAAACCAGATAACTGATACAATACTTACATACTTTTGTTTGTAAATACATACATAGAATACAATATGACACCCAGACACAGAACAAACACCTATGTTCATCACACAAATCTTTGTCCCGGGTGGGAATCGAACCCACAGCCTACAGTTCAGAAGGCATAGCTACTACCAACTGCGCTATCAGGCCAGTCAACAAATGGTCAGCAAAGGTTTTACAAGTACAAAGAATTTACGTAGGCATATTTTATATTATTTCTGCCTATGCCTGAATATTGACAAAAAGAAATTAAATTTATTCCACATTCGCCCCAAATAGAAATATAACGTCTGCTGGAGTGATTACTAAATTATGGTGGGTATTTATATCATCACAAGTAAAAGCTACACCTTTTTCGTATATAAAATTTACTAGAATTAGAGTGTGGGCCGGATCCTAAACTATACTAATATATTTTTATCGCATTATACGTTTTAGTGTCGAGGTTGTAGAAATTAAAGTCCAATAAAATGGCATTATCAACCGTTTTTGTTATCGACTATTAAACGTTTAAAACGTGAATTTATAAAATCGATGGATGGGTTTACCATATTTTTTGCAGTGGTTTGTTTATTTTATTGACTACCTACTTGATTAGGTAATTTAGGCATAAGTACCTAATAATAATCGATGAAAAATTGTGTTCCTTATAGCATTACTAAAATGTTTTGTATTACATATTTATGTAGATATTCCTGTTATTATTAAACAATTAAACTAAACTAAAACTATAAAATTAACAATATAATACAAAACTAATCTAACAAACCACTACCAGTGGGCAAAGTGCCCAAAATGCTGGCAGCATTGCCACGTTGAATGGCAATGCTCAACCTTTGGCCCAAATTATCGACACAATTAAAAAATTGTGTCGATAATTCAATACCCAATCACTAATATTATTATAATAAAGACACACAAATAGGTGCTTCACTAAGTTTACAAACTACATTAAAATGAATATAACAATAATAATTGCGTGCCTGTTATAATAATTTAACTGAAAAATATTAAATTATGTCTATAACTTAGACAACATACAATTTAATGCCCATTATTAAAATGAGAACACATTATTATGACAAAAACACTACTCACCACCAAAAATTGCAAGCGTTTCACCTCCTTTTACTTTTTACACTCACACAACTATAATTTATTAAAACAAAATGTTCGAAATATAAACACGCTTGAAAACAATACACTTTTGAACGCAGAATAATAATAAAAAAATAAATGTCTTCTTGTTTTAAAAAGGGCGCGCAAGTCGATTAATTTGAAATAGGAACGGTATTTTTTTAAGCGTATCGTACGCTTGGGTCATGAGTCGACACTGGCTCGCCACTGCCGGTGGAACGCTCTCTCTTGGATGCTAACGTAGAGCTACAATACTTTAGATATGGCGATTTTGAGATGTGTATCGTTATATATATTTTCCTCTTCAATCGTAAAATGCCAATCAGTGTTATTTATTACTGTTAGAGGCACGCCGCGGTTTTACTCAGAAATCTCACAATGTAGGTACTTCATTTATAATCGGGAATCTTTTATAATTTTATTTTATGTTTCATCCTTAATGTACCATGTGTACTTACTCGTTTTATCCTATGTTGGCCACAAATTGTGGCCCACAATAGTACGCAAATTAATTGAAAATACCTACATAGACCCAATAGAGAATTAGAGATACATTATAATTCTATGCATACGTAGACCTGAATAAAATAAAAAAAACATATAGGGAAAAATAATTATAATGCAAATCGTTTAACATTTTTTGGCGTAAAAGTCACAGATAAATAATCACACTGTATTGTATTGTATTGTATTTTACATTCATGATAATAAACGTTGCTGCCATCAGAGAAAAATAGGTATTGGAAAATAGCGCCAACTTTCATAAATGTTTGATTTTCTACAACTTTTTTCGCACTTTATTCACGCATGAATTGGTCGTTAGATCGCCCTTAATGTTTAAGTAATGTATAGTGAATTTATTGAGATATTTATTAATATTTGTATTTTTTAATTTTTGTTTTTCTGATAAAGAGAATTAGTAATTTGTTTTGTTCATAAATAAAATTAAATAAAGTACTCCTTGGTACTTCCCCGTGGTCCCGGTCAAGCCATACACAATTTATTCAAATAAATATGAAATAAACATTTTACGGCTTCTAAATTTTACTTGTTAGGATTTGTTCCATATATTGCGCTATTAGCTAAGCTTAGTTTGGGGTAAATGGCGCTGTGTAAAATGTCCGCACATATTTATTTATTTATTTTATTTATTAGACATTATGTCACGTTATTCATTGAAAAAACTAATTAGCATTGCCACTGTTTATTACAGAAGTTTACAGAACAATATAATACGAAGATATTTACTTGACCTTAGTCATTACTCAGTTATTTCTTATTACTGAGTTATTGAATACGACACACAATGCAAAATATACGGTGTGTATTATTCCAATAACTTAACATAGACATAGATAAATATACCTACATATAGCGAAACAAAATTACACCTTAAATATTTATTCATCATCATCATCATTGACAGCCTGAAGACGTCCACTGCTGAACATAGGCCTCCCCCAGAGCACGCCACCTTGAGCGGCTGCTCGCCTTCTGCATCCATCGGCTCTCCGCGGCTTTCACCAGGTCGTCGGTCCACCGAGTGGGGGGCCGGCCTACGCTGCGTCTTCCGGTTCGTGGTCGCCACTCGAGAACCTTTCTTCCCCATCGGTTGTCAGTTCTACGAGCGATGTGGCCTGCCCATTGCCACTTCAACTTACTAACTCTAAGAGCTATATCGGTCACTTTAGTTCTCCTGCGGATCTCCTCGTTCCGGAGCTTATCTCGCAGGGAAACACCGAGCATAGCTCGCTCCATAGCTCGCTGCGCGACTTTGAGCTTACTAATGAGGCCAACAGTACCGGCCAATATTTATTATGATTATGATAATGTGCACTTCAAGAGCGTCACTGAAAGGGACATAATATAAGTATTGTTATAAAACTAGCCTTCGAACTAATATTTAAAGAGAAACAATCGACTAGCTGAACTTAATAAAACCTTTAATTATCACAAACTAAACAATACAACGACAAGAGAACAAAAGTAAACTTAACAAGGTAACAATAACGCAAAATACGTATACGAAACCCTAATACGTTCAACACGTCCGAATGCCAGTGGAAAAGTGAGGAGCGCTTCTCAGCCCTCGCCGCAGGCGCCCGCCGCGCGCCGCTCCGGTCGAGCGCACACACCACCATCAGGCCATGCTACGTCATCAAGACGCGCCACTAAGCCCCGCCCTCTTGGCTGGATATTTATAAAACGGCCTCTCCTGACGGCGAGTCGTCCTCGACCGCTTGATCCTGGATGGGCAGATCATCACAATCTGAAAGACAACATTCGTAATAGCATTTGCAAAATATTTGCAAAAATGTGGAGCCAAATGTGGATGTGGTGGAATGTCTTAAAACAATTAACAGTTTAGCATCACAACTGTAAGCGTGCACTCAAACAGTTGAGATGAACACTGAGAAATTGTCATCAGAACAAGTTAAAAAAAGAACTAAATAAGTTCTAAATTCTCAAGAAAAAATGAAGTTAAGTGATAAGATTTCAACGCTATAATTAGCAAAACAAAACAAAAAGAAATAATGCACACGCCGTAGGTTGCGGCCAAATGCCAGCGCACGTGGCTCCTCAACAAAACAACTGCACACGCCATAGGTAGCGGCCAACACCCGCGCACGTGGCACATGAGGATAAACCTCCCTCAAGGACTAACGCACACGCCCTAGGTAGCGGCCAAAAGCCCGCGCACGTGGCTCCTCATAAAAACAACTGCAGCACCAAGGCGCGCATAAAGCACCGTCAGCGCCACCGAGGCGCAATTCAGGGCTATCAGCGCCAGCAGGGCGCACATCAAGACACCATCAGCGCCAGTAGGCGCACACCAAGGCATCAACAGCGCCAGCAGGCGCACACCAAGGCACCATCAACGCCAGCAGGGTGCACACCAAGGCACCATGGGCACCACCAGGGCGCAAACCAGGCACCATTAGCACCACTAGGGCGCACATCAGGCACCATTAGCGCCAGCAGTATGGCGCGCAGCATAGCGCGCATCAAGGCGCGAAGGCACCAGCAGCATAGCGTGCATCAAGGCACCAGCAGTATGGCGCGCATCATGTCACCAACAGCATGGCGCGCATCATGACACCAGCAGCATGGCGCGCATCATGTCACCAACAGCATGGCGCGCATCATGACACCAGCAGCATGGCGCGCATCAAGGCACCAGCAGTATGGTGCACATCATGGCACAAAGGCAACACCAGCAGCAGCAGCACGGCACTCATCAAGGCACCATTGGCACCAGCAGGGCGCACACCAAGGCGCTATCAGTACCAGAAGCACCGGTGAGGCGCACACCGGAGTGCCAGATGCGCAGGTGAGGCGATACCAGGGCGCCAATACCAGAGCACCAGATGCACCAGTAGACGCACACAAGGGCGCTAGTACGGTGCACATCAGGGTGCCAGCGAGGTTCGCACGAATCTGCTATGCAAACACAGCGTTGTTAACTGAACTCCTTTTCTAAACAAACATTAACACTTCCAGCATAGAAACCGGCAACTGTGTGACACGGTACTCACCAACCACATCACGCAATGCATAAGAAAACAGCAAGGACATGAAGAAAACAGCAACTGTGTGACATGGTACTCACCAACCACGTTACATCACACAATGCAAAATAAAACAGCAATGACACAAAAGAAAACAGCAACTGTGTGGCACGGTACTCACCAACCACGTTACACCACACAATGCAAAATAAAACAGCAATGATACGAAAGAAAACAGCAACTGTGTGACACGGTACTCACCAACCACGCTACATCACACAATGCAAAATAAAACATCAATGAAAAAAAGAAATCAGCAACTGTGTGACATGGTACTCACCAACCACGCTACATCACACAATGCAAAATAAAACATCAATGAAAAAAAGAAATCAGCAACTGTGTGACATGGTACTCACCAACCACGCTACATCACACAATGCAAAATAAAACATCAATGATAAAAAGAAATCAGCAACTGTGTGACACGGTACTCACCAACCACGTTACATCACACAATGCAAAATAAAACAGCAATGACACAAAAGAAAACAGCAACTGTGTGACATGGTACTCACCAACCACGCTACATCACACAATGCAGAAAACATAGAAAAATAAATGTACAGTGTGTGTGTGTGTATGTGTGTGTGTGTATGTGTGTGTGTGTGTGTGTGTGTGTGTGTGTGTGTGTGTGTGTGTGTGGGTGTGTATGTGTGTGTGTGTGTGTAAGTGTTTGTATGACATGGCACTCACAAACACGTCATACATTTCCAACGATACCACACAAAGTAAACAAGGCAGTCAGCTGCACCGGCAAACTCACGGCACAGTCGTTCGTTGCCTACAGAGCTGAGGCACACACTTAAGCACCAATGGCACTAGCGATATGTGCACTAGAGCCAAGCCAAGCACACGGTGCCAGCTGCACCAGGAGAGCACGTTATCGCACATCACACAGCGTGCATCGGTAAAGTACTCTGTTGCACGCAGCAAGAAAGCGCAACCATATTGCGTCATTTGCAGAAGCACCATCATCATCAGTACCTGCACTCAAAAAAATACTACAACAAACTTTTACTTTTTGGCAAACCTGTTACATCTTTGTAACCACGTACGTGCTACACGTTTACAGATTAACTTTATACGGCGTAGGAAATAACAAAAACGTAAAAACTGAGATCTCGAAAAATTGTGCACTTCAGTTATTTCAGTCAGAGTCAAATATTGCCAATATGGGCTCACGTTATTCGTTAATATCTTCACAGATGCTCTAAGAAGTACAATAAAGGAGTCCTAAAAACTTAAGTTACTCGGCATCTCTCATTATGTTATCTAAGGCCTCAACTTCGTGATCGCTCGGTCTAACCTGACCATCAATAAATAGTACCACATTAGTATCTACTTCAGTTGCAAGAAACATAAATGTGCTATCCTCTCCTACCAAGGGTAGTGTTACCATCTGTTACCGATAGAACAGGAACAGTTTATTGGTCGGTAATCGATCGTTCACCTTAACTTCAAGTACATTATCAACTCGCGTTAGTCACACACCTCGTGCCCGAGTATACGATACCTTATCTCTATCCAATGTATCGGTGCTAACAATACCCGGCGTATTCATAAATCAGTCGGAGACAACATTATCATTGACTTCGAGGGTAATCTTGGAAAACTCAACCGTTAAAGTAGTACAGTAAGATGAATCTACCGCGCAAAACTTCTAGTACGTAGTACATGTATCTCATTGCATAAAACACAAAAAGAGGGCGTCTGAGTGCATTGAAAATGCCGTTTAGTACCCGTGGTACTACCAGTCGTACCACCAGTGCTAAGCGACACTCGGATATCAGTAAAGTAGTTGGATCGCTATCAGAATGATAAAACAACAGGAACTCCCTGGGTCACCACGGTTACAAAATCGTGTCATCAAGTTTCTCGACAAATATTAACTTTTTGTTTTTATGAGAATGTATGACGTGACGAGCTAGTCGTTCACCTGATGCCAAGTGACATGACCGCCCATAACAATTGCAGTATCACTCGGAACTTCAAAATAATAAAGTCTCGCGCGACACTGCACCGCGCACGCCATCCCGAGGTACCACACAGTCCAGTAATAAGATCACGCAACTGTGTAATCAGGTTATAAAGTCCCATTTGCCCAGCAATCCCACCAGCCACAACGCCCTTCAAACCAGAACACAGTAGTGCCCGTACACAACTGCTTGGCGGCAGAATAACTGGCAAAGCGGTGGTACCTACCTAGACGAACTTTGCTGAAAAGTCCTATCACCTAGCCACGTAACTCAGCACGCTGCTTTGCAAAACAGTCACCCGCCCTACGACCTATCGTTTCGCAATAAAAGCGTAGCTCTGCTCTTATTTAGGCATCGACCTATATGGACTCGAAAGACTTGCAGCTACATTATCACCAACTGATCAGTATAACCCTGCACGCTTATTAGGGCACAAATAAGTACTGCTGATAGGATCATGAGATCGGAACTGCTGTGCTCACGTTCCGAGAGTTCAATTACATAAGCCACGACCTTTACACAAATCATGAATTCGACACTGATGTAACCAGAGCAGGTTTCATATAAATGGACAGAAACCTCACTAACTTGACCGGCTATGACTTGGCATTAGACCTGAATCGGTTTTAATCACATCGACCAAAATGTTTGCAACATCTACGCGTTGCGGATACAATTATTGAACTCACGCTTGAACTTCGACCAACTATGATCACTGCTCAATTAAGTACCTATGCGTGCTAAACGCTCACGGTCGCCCCATCTATTTAGCTTACGCACATGATCAATCTCACTACATCACACATCAATATTACGCAGATGGATCGAAATTCGAAATAAATACATGGTTCAATCATACCGGCATGGCATTAATAGCACTCACGAGCTTCTCATCTGCTCCACTAGCCATGTCCGCAGTAGATTGCGTCGTGCCCGAACGCGGCACAGACATGTCCAGACTCGCACCGCATGACTCGCTCACCTGGCGATCGTCAGCTCACCTGGCGCCGGTACATCCGGTGCAGGCGCCGACTGGGCGCGTGACGTACTCGCAATAACACTTGCACTACGTCACTGTAATCAACTTTCAAAGCATTTAGGCAATTTATCGTCATTTGAAGCTGGGCTTCTAAACCAAGAATAGGCATTCGATCTCGTATACAACTTTTACGTTTGCTACCCTAATCTAAGACAGCGGTAAAACTTCTATTCAATTCATTTATTTGCTTGAATGAGCAATACATAGATGTCAGTAAGTAAAAACTTTATAGCACAAAGCCACTGAATGAACAAAAGCAAAAATTAAGCACTATCAGAAAAGCAGAGTCAGAATGGAAAACTATTTTCAAAAACCGATAGCAATTTGGCGTCGTGGTGAATCCCAATTCGGATGTTATAAAACTAGCCTTGGAACTAATATTTAAAGAGAAACAATCGACTAGCTGAACTTAATAAAACCTTTAATTATCACAAACTAAACAATACAACGACAAGAGAACAAAAGTAAACTTAACAAGGTAACAATAACGCAAAATACGTATACGAAACCCTAATACGTTCAACACGTCCGAATGCCAGTGGAAAAGTGAGGAGCGCTTCTCAGCCCTCGCCGCAGGCGCCCGCCGCGCGCCGCTCCGGTCGAGCGCACACACCACCATCAGGCCATGCTACGTCATCAAGACGCGCCACTAAGCCCCGCCCTCTTGGCTGGATATTTATAAAAGTATATTATATGTTGTTTTCGTTTGTTACATTAGCAAGGATATAGACGGGAAAATGTAATGTTTTTTAGTTTAATTGTGAAACATTATCAACAGCAATCCCATTAGCTCAGCATGGCACTAGATAGGTATAATTGTAAGAAAAGCAACTATATACGTACTTTATTGTAAAACATTGTACTTCCTTGTTTTGTGTGTGTTTAGGTGACGTCCCATCTGTATGAAAAGGTAATTATTCTCTGTGATATATTATGTACGTACTAAGTTCAATTGTAAACATTTGCAGCACATTAATTTTATGAGGATATGACTAATACGCACAAAAAAATAAAAGATTTAGTATTTCAACACTTGTGTTACGTCTTCTCAATAATAAAGGTATGTAATATTGATTATTTTTAGAATTAAATTTCATAATGAAGTACCTATTAAACAATATTTTACAGAATTGTCCACATAAGTGAGTCATTCGATGTAAACCAAACATTCCTTCGTATAAATATGAAGTAATATAATATAAATAAATAAATAAATAAATAAATACGTGTGGACATTTCACACAGCGCCATCTAGCCCCAAACTAAGCATAGCTTGTACTATGGGAACCAGACAACTGATAGAATACTTAGATACTTTTTGTTTGTAAATACATACATAGGATACATCCACCCAGACACAGAACAAACATCGATGTTCATCACACAAACGTTTGTCCAGAGAGGGAATCGAACCCACAGCCTATAGTTCAGAAGGCAGAGCTACTACCAACTGAGCTAACAGGCCAGTCAAGTCATATAAACGGGTTATTCCTTCCTTGATGCCATTGTTCCCGGAAAATAAAGTTTCGTACCTACTTACATTTTGTTCCCCCGAGATCCACGAAATTTTGAACGAAAAACATATATATCTTAATTAAACCAAAATAAATAAATAAATAGTTGTGGTGCCACCTATGGGCGCTGTTTGAAAGTTTTTGTGGTCATAAGTAGTTTATTTATTTGTACCAACTTTACTTAGAAAACTAATCTTTTTGACATAACTACTAATTTACTTTATATATTGTTTGGCATGTTTTCTATCTATTTGGTACTTTCCCAATTAATTTGTATAAAATCTAATTTCTTTGTACCTACATATCTAACTTCTATAGCCAAATATATCATTTCTGGGCAAAAAGTCCGGGATTGTCCGAGAATTATGGAATAAGCCATTTAAAATCGCTAAAACTTCGTGTTGGCTTGGTAGATTTTAGGGTCAATAGAACATAGATGTAGGCCTTCGAGGCCTCTACAAGGTAAATTATTTAATTTTTAAACATTATGAAAAAAAATTGCGCCAAAGAAGTTATGTTCTTTTTTCTCACTTTTTGACAATCACCCCTAGCCCCAAACTAATAGAATACTTATTGTATACTTTTTGTTTGTACATAGAAAGAATGCAATATAACACCCAGATACAGAACAAGCGCTCGTGTTCATAACACAAAATAATTATGTTTGTCCTGGAGGGAATCGAAACCCACAACCTAATTGCTCTTTCTAAATATAAATTAAAATAAATTATATATTTTTTCACGTAAATAGACTCTCAATCAATTAAATTGATGTTTTCTGCAGATACGATATAATTTAACAATAATATGAATGTTTTGTTGGTATTTAGCAAATCCTTTAATATCCTTTAACATAGTAATCTCTGTACCCAACTAAAATAACATATACTAAACTAAACTAGACCTAAAAACTTTAAAACCATAATATAAAACTAAAAATAACAATCTAAAGGAATCTTGAACTATCTATAGACCGGCAAAGGTCTATAGATAGTTCAACCAATCCGTAGAATCTGGCAACGTGCCCACAATGCTGGTAGCGTTGCCCCGCTGTATAGCGAGGCTGATCCTTTGACCAAAGTAGATGCCAGCATTTTGGTCACGTGCCGATTCAACTAAACGCCCCGCTAAATCATTAGAAATTTCTATAGCACCCGGTCCCCATGGCCCCATTGTCTCTACGCCAAACGGCACAAATATAAAACCTCTGTCAAGGCTAGAATACTTGCGCCGCTTGGCGAATCCGCAGACACAGCAGCGCGGCCTGCCTGGTGTGACGTGTTTTGGGTTTTGTATATTTTTACTTATCTGAAAAATAGTAATTTCGTGTTTATTAATTTCTACTGATTTTGAATGAGGAATAAATAAAATAAGAGAAAACTCTGAGTAACCAAATATTCCACTACTATACAGTGCTTCATAATAAACATGAAAAATAAAATATCATGTGTAATTTACTATCTAAACGTTCACAGGTCTACGTTCGCGTGCAATGACGTCACTACAAAGACACCTTTCTCTGGTTCGGACATGGAACGCAATGATTGTATGTAAAAGAGTCCAATATGATCACTGGACCATTGTATGTCTACACATGTCTTGGTTAAATGCGATTGGTGAAGTGACCTTCCTAATTTGAAATCAGGATCGGTTCTAGCAGGTAACGTTTTTTCTGCTATACATATAAATGATCTGCCCAGACCCGGAATCTTTGGGTATGCAGGCGATAGCACCGTTGTCGAGAGATATGTATCTGATGCACGAGCTGGAGGTGCGAATGTCCATTCTCACAGGGAAGACATGATTGAGCGCATGAATTTGGCTTTACAAACTCCGAATGGGGCAGTGCCAATCTTGTTAAATTCAATTCCTCTAAAACACAGGCGTGTATATTCACCGTATAACGGTGTCCATTTCCATTCACTCCTACTTTCCGGGGTGTAGCAGTATCGGTAACTAATCACCTAGAGCTGATAGGTGTATCTCTAACATCGAACCTTAACTTTGGCTCGTACATCGAGGGAAGGGCTAAATTCGCTGCACAAAAGCTGGGCACCCTTGGGAAAGTTAGACAGTATTCCACACCAGGACAGATCTTAGATCTTTATCAGGCACAAGTCCGGTCATGTGTGGAATACTGCAGCCATCTCTAGGATTCGGCTAAGTATCAGCTTGAAGCCCTTGACTCAATACAAAAACTGTATGAAAACTTGTTTTTTTAAACATTTGTGATGTTATTTTTAAAGTTTTTTCTAAGGATAGATTTTACGTAAGTAAATTCTACCATTAATTACCTTCAAAAATGTCGCAATGCGCGAGTGAGATAGAGGATGCACGAATATACTGGCCTTAACATTATAAACCCCAGCTATTTTACTAAGGTATTTTAAATTTCCTTTTTATAAAGGTTATCTCAAAATTAGGGCAAGATCAGGTCTTCCTAGCTCGCTAGGAGACTTTGAGCTTTTTAATGAGGCCAACAGTAAGAGACCATGTCTCAGTTCCATAAGTCGTCACTGGCAACACACACTGATTGAAAAGGAACCTTTGTTTTCAGGCTCTGCGGTATTTTGGGCTAAAAGATAGGCCGAAGCTTCCTGAATGCTGCCCAGTCGTGTGAGATTCTTCGTGCGACCTCTTTGTCGGAATTGGACCTACCTAACTAGATAATCTGTCCTAGGTAGACATATTTGTCGACAACTTTTAGAATATCGTTCCCAACAATTACCGGTATAGGTGGAACGTGGGCATTAGACAAATATCATTATTTTTGAAGTATTGTTCAACAATGAAGACACGATGTTCTATCGAGTAACGCTCCATTTTGACTAACCTTAAACACTAAAACAGTCAGCTGTCAAATTGTTCTTTTTTAGGGTTGCCAGCACTTTACCGCACAAATGGCGGGAAATTTAGTTTTTGTGACACCTTTATAATACCGATTGGGCGATATAATAGTCCCTCAACAACATTTTTGATTTGTTCTACACAAAAAATAGTTCCGCCTTTTTGTTTCAAGGTGGGTGATTACGCTAGTTCTAAAGTTATTCTGTGACATTTTCTACCATTTGTCATTTTTTTGTATTTAGAAGGTACTTACTTACCTATTAAGGTAACACCTCGGGCAGTCGTCATGAATGTCGTCAATATAATATTTTACTATTGCACGTGTATTAGTAATCCTTTCAAATATTGTTGCGGTTATTTTCAAGGCTAGTTAACACCTAACTACCTATGATAATGATTTCAAATTAGGCTTCTTGTTTTATTAACGTAGCTTTTATTTCTAGAGTATTTCTTAAGATGCAGGAACTAAGGCAAATGTAAATTTTGACTAATAATATTTTGATAGTGATCTAGTTAATTGGATGCAAGAGGCAAGTATAGCTGCTCAAAGTGGCGCTCTAGGGGGGAGGCTTATGATTAGCAGTGAGCGTCTTCCAGCTGATGATGATGATCTATTAAGGCAGCGCCCAAGCAGAACTTTTATGTTTTTAAGAGAGTCTCTAGAGAGCGCTGTTTAAAGTTGAAAATCGCAGATCATATTTATAATATCAAACGGCCTGATGATGCTTTTGGTCTCTACCGACCTTTACAGCGTCACCGGGGAGGGCAGGCGCTTATAGGTGCCCAACCGTTAAAAGTGGGAGGCAACTAGCTGGTGGGCAACTTTGGGGTGCGAGCCTCGGCTTCGGCCGTTGCCGGGATAAGAGGATCGAGAAGGCTACGTCTAATACTGGAAGAGTGGACCCTATGGAAAGTCGCGACCGTTCTAACTAACCTATGGGGGATACGTCGGTCTCGCCGGCGGGGTCAGTGGCTGATTGTGTTACGCTGGTATCCTATACCGGTGTCGAAAGCGGTACCTGAGCCTAGACTGGTCCGGTGATCCTAGCGCAGCCGAAAGAATGGCTGCTATAGGGTCATCCGGGTCGCTGAAGACGTGTCTTGGGCGGCGACGGAGTGTTGAAACTGTGTTCAATTTTGCGGGGATTTAGTGGATTAAGTGAAATAGAAAAAAAGTAACAAAAAAACTAAGAAAAAAACAAAAAAAACAAGAGAAGAAAAAAAAACACAAAAAACAAAAAACTCAAACGCAAAAACAACTCAAAAGACACAACAACTCTCTCTTTCTCTCTCTCTCTCTCTAACTCTTTTTTTAGATGAAAAAATAACTGGTGATACTTGTTTATGTTTAAAACTCCAGTCTGGGATTTAAATGTTACCTAAATCTTAATAAAACTGTTGTTATCGCTGAAAATTTAGAGCACTACGTTAACAAAATATTGTAATATTGTGTGTAAGAGGCTAAGAGCGATGGTGGCCATCGCTACGCGTAGCATGTGCGCTTCACAATCTTACGGCACCGGGTTCGATCCTCGGCCCTGCATCAATGACTTATCTATAGTAAGATAAGTGCAGCTTGCGATGCCATCGCTCCGTGCCTCGAAGAGCACGCGGTCCCGGTTGTCAAAAAACATCTATGGCAATCGTTACGGGTACCTGATAGAGTCTGTCACCTGATCTAACCATCCTTGTTACTGGTTCCTTAAGGGTTGCGAGGTCAGATGGCAGTCGCTCGTGTAATTCTGGTAGCTCGCCGCTACAGGTTAGATTGGGAGCCGACCCCAATAACAAATGGGAAAAGGCAAAGAGGATGATGATGTTTACAAAACATTGTTATGAGAGTAATTCTAAGATTTTATTTTGGAAATGCTAAACTACATAGTTAAACTGTTTTCGGTTACCGGTCTTCTTTGGTTTATTTTCTATTTACACTACTTTTTTGATCTGAATATTTAGATTATTCTAGTAGGCTTCGCAGTGGGCTTTCAAAATACTTGTTTTTTGTTGATTTTGTGATCAGAATCTGCCAAAATTTTAATGTACGAAGGAGAATGCCGCTGCTCATTCCCTGGATATTCCCTAAAAATACCATAATTGTTCAAATATCAGTTTTGTACCTACTAATTTACTTTTATTTTTGAACTTCACCACCAGCAACAAACCTTTAATTATAATATATTAAAATGTTCGATATCAAAATAAAAAAAAATCTCCATTCCTTCGCCAACTGCTAATCAGATGCAAATGTAAACGATTTGTGTGTAACTAGGTGTGCCATAGGCTTTTATTTTATACTAGTTGACTCGCCCCGGCTTCGCATGGGTTAATTAGTTTTACGCCTTAACCCTGTTTATGTTTAAGAGGGAAGCGATAGGGAAAAAGGATGAATAGATGGGACGGTAACAGAAGAGAGGCAAGCGAAACCGTGCTATCTTTTCCCCTTTTCCTACCATATCTTTGACCTTTTTTTTTTTTATGTGATTGAATGACGTGACGAGCAAGTCGTTCACCTGATGTTAAGTGACACGGCCGCCCATAACAGTTGCAGTGTCACCCGGAACTTTAAAACAATAAAGTTTCGCGTGACACTGCACTGCGCACGTCATCCTGAGAAATCACCCAGTCTAGCAATCAGATTACTAGACTGAGTGATCAGATCATAAAGTCTCATTTGCCCAGTAATTTCACTAGCTACAATGCCCTTCAAACCGGAACACAGTAGTGCTTGCACACTACTGCTTGGCGGCAGAATAACTGGCAAAGCGGTGGTACCTACCTAGACGAACTTTGCAGAAAAGTCCTACCACCTTCTACGGAGTATTAGAAAATATTTAAAAAAGATGAATGTAATTTGTAATCGGTAAAGACGTTCGCAAGTTATAGCGTGGCCTGGAGAAAAAGGGGTTAATTTTTATTTAAATATATAGATAGGTACCACTAGCTGACTCGCCCAGGCTTCGTACCTATACTGGTTGAACCAGGGTTGAACCATCCATTACCTCAAACGCACACAAAAACATTAAATTTGGCCCAGACATTTAGGAATTCAGTGACGCTGCAAAGGTCGGTAAAGACAGACCAACAGTATTAGCCCGTTCAAAAAAAAAAGCATTCCATTATGCGGGCTGTATACTTGTTAGTGTCTTTGTCTCTCATTAAAACAATAGTTGTTATTAAAAATATATACGAAATACACTCAACAGAAATTGTAATAGTAATATTAATACTATGTATGTATAATGTATATACATGCTTTATAAACTAATGTTTTATAGATAACCTGATTATCCATTTGAAAAACCGGCATTTCTTATTGCCTCTTTTTTCGTCTTATCCCCAAATACTTTATCGATGATGGTGACAGGTTTTTTAGCATAAAACCACGTTTAGGCGACCGCTCACGCGCAAGTTGGCAAAAACAAACCTCGGCTAATAATACTATACTATTAATTATACATTTTACTATTTTAGATATGCCAAAGAAGTTATCATAACTGGATTTACTTTACCTCTTCAGTCCAGTCTAAACGGGAAACTAAAATCATTTTTCTTTTTTAATTAACTAGTGGCCAATCAACGAATGGCCTAAACGGGGATGTAGAGTGAATGAGAGGGGGTCTAAGCGATTTCTTCTGAAACTTGTTAAGGGTGTTTAGGAAGTAAACATACTAAAAGTCTTGACCTTTTGGGGGTGAGCCGGAGGGGGAAGGGGGTTACAAAGGTGGCACTTTTGGGTTTTTCGTTAATATCTCAGAAACGGTGCATCCTAGAACAAACCTCACACTAAATGAAAGCTCATAAAATTGTCTACAACTTTGTTGCAAACACTTTTTCTCATTTTCGAGCTGCACGCTCCGGAAAAGTAAAAATTGACAAAAATATACTCTTATCAAGTATTCACTTGTTTACATCCTCTTAGGCCGTGAGGGTCCTGGCAAGGCAGGCGCGGATACAGAAATTTCTTAAGGTTGGGGGGGGGGGGGGGGGGGGGGGCGCACAAATCATTATAGTAGAGGAGTCCAAGAGGGAAATTTGGGGATATGGTGGCAAAACACATAAGTATATGATACAGAACCAATTTGTGCTCTTTTCTTTAAATGATGAATTCCATGCACCTATATCTCGCTGGTAAATTGGCTAATTACCGCGCTTGGTGCTGGACTGTCTGCGCCTGTATCCGCGCCTGACTCAGGCCCCCCTTTCCCACTGGGCACTATGGGCACTTGCCCAGGGTCCCACGATCGACAGGGCCCCCTAGTTCCTGCCGGATCACTAACGATACTCAAAAAAGATTATTATTTAATTTAATAAAACGATCCCCATCCTTAGTGTTGGCATCATCATCCTCAGTGGTAGGTGGTTCATGCTAAAGGAGAGCTTTACTAGGTGGTAGGACTTTTCTGCAAAGTTCGTCTAGGTAGGTACCACCGCTTTGCCAGTTATTCTGCCGCCAAGCAGTAGTGTGCAAGCACTACTGTGTTCCGGTTTGAAGGGCATTGTAGCTAGTGAAATTACTGGGCAAATGAGACTTTATGATCTGATCACTCAGTCTAGTAATCTGATTACTAGTCTGTGTGATGTCTCAGGATGACGTGCGCAGTGCAGTGCCACGCGAAACTTTATTGTTTTAAAGTTCCGAGTGACACTGCAACTGTTATGGGCGGCCGTGTTGCTTAACATCAGGTGAACGACTAGCTCGTCTCGTCATTCAATCGCGTAAAAAAAAAAAAAAAAGAGTGTTGCTAAAGGCATAGACTTAGTATCTTAAGACCTATGTAAATAGGACAAATTCTGTGGCTAAAGCAAGGCTAAAGGAGAGTGTTGTCACAAGTACGAGTATTTTAGAATAAAATTAATAATTATGGAAAATAATAAGGCAAAATATTATTAATTGTTAACACACGGAACCCTAAAAATGCGCATGAAAATCTACAATTTACTGGATTTAAGAATAACATTACAGCCGTTTTGATATATGAAACACGAAAAGAAGCAAATATTCTCTTCAGGGTCGTAATTCTGTATGAAAACACAGATTCCACACGATACGAAATCACGTCGTTATCGTGTCTTTTTCAAATCGTGTCACAGCATTAGAATACCTTCACTTTACATTAGGTTATTTTTATTTTGAATAAATATTGATATATAGTGGTGGTAACTTTTACCGTGTTGATGTTTCGGAACGCGTGTCAGTGGAACATTATGATTTTTGACAGTTCAAATCGCGCCATTTCCAAATTCATTTCGCGCGGTTTTGGCTTCATTTCATAGAGAATAGATTTTTGCAGATTTCTTATGTAAGACAATGAATTCGCGTGGTTTCGAAGTAAGGAATCGTAAAGTGGTCATACAGAATTAGGGTCCAGTTGTCATCAACACTATTTTGTCAAATTTCAACTCGCTCTGTGCGTCAATAAGAGTCAACATATACTTATAATAAATTTGTAACAGGTCCAATTATTTACATCGAAGATATTTAAAAAAAGTCAGTCTGTCTGTACCTTGGCTGAGCATTACGCCGGAACTACTGAATAAATTCAAATGAAACTTGGCATGATTTGAGTTTATTTTACGAGGTAGGCTATAGGATACTTTTAATCCCGAAATTCAGCGCGGTTCCTTCGGGAGAGGGGATGAAAGTAAAAATATGTACTTAGTTGTAATTCATTAAGGTGGAACGTTACTAGCGCGGCAAATTCAAATTTTCTTGCGTTCTTTTGCCAATAATAGCTTAATTACTAAACGTGACTACATTAAAAGCAACAAAATTTGAATTTGCCGCGCTAGTGAAACGTTCCACCTTAACGCGTGGTCCGATTTCATTAATTGTTTTTTGTTAGAAGGGGATAGGTACTTTAAATATTTCGAAGTCGTCGGTTTTGTGGTTAAGAAATGACACTTAACAGAGGTTGAAGAAACTAACCGATATTCTTCACCAGCTTCTTTGATAGCTTCGCATTGCATCAGCAAACGAAGCCTTACAAAAATCAGTGAAATAAAACAACGTGGTAGCTATATCACCTGCCTCACAATGAAATTCAGATAACTCGTAACAAAACGCTTGCGTGTTTTAAAGTAGTATAACGCCATCTAGTTTCAAATTAATGAACTACACAACTTGTATTGTAATGAGGAGTTTTATTTAAAAAAAAACACTAGTTCCGCTTCTTTTCTAGATGGCGCTGTAAGTACATAGTTTAAGCCTTTCAAACCACAGAGTAGTTTAAACATAAGAAAATGCTTAGACTATCTACAAAGAAATGTCAAATTCAGTTGGGTGGACCACGAGTACATTGCCTGTAGTATCTCCTATGTAGTCTGTGGTGCATTCTTATTAAGTAAATTGAAGTACAGTAGATCTGCGAGATAGATAAACGTTAATATTATGATCCAAAATCTTAAAATAAAGCCAAGGTATCTCGCAACGAAACTAAAAAAAAAATGAAACTGTTTAAAGTTGTCAGTCAGTATCGTGACACATTTCCTCTAACCTGTGCCTGTGGTCTATACTATACTTGAAGCAGTGACAGTGACAGATTTTAGTAAAACCACAACTGGCGCCATCTAATGGGTCATGCATAAAAGACGATTTCTTTTTTTTAATAAAACGGCTCATTACCACAGAGAATAATAATAATACCATCCTAGTGCGATCTATGCAGAGCGCATAAAATATAATTAGCATGTAATGTAACGTAGGTGTGATACATATTTTACTATGGTATGAGACTTAGTATTTTTTATCTTGATTATTGTTCTTATATTATTATAATAAGTACCATTTTATACTACCTATGGGCATGTGGTATTTAAACATAGGTTTATTGGTAACTATAAAATCAGCATAATTTACACGTATCCATCATAAATGCCGATATAACGTAGCTACACGTGCTTGGTCATAATAAGTAGGTAAAAATGTTCACCGCCTTTCAAGTAGGTTTCATTTCAGTAATCATTGGACAAGGAGGAGAGGAATGCCAATACAGCAAGAAAACAGCGTAGATCAGAAATATGCCAAAACCGGTATAAACCTAGATGGCGCTGCAAAATGAGCGGGCTATAAGTTGAGCGCAGATCAGAAATATGCCAAAAACCGTTTTAAACCTACACGGTGCTGCAAAATGAGTGGGCTATTATACCGGCAGCTACGGCAGGCTAGGTTTAAAACGAGTTTTTGGCACATTTCTGATCTACGTTCAACTTATATAGCCCGCTCATTTTGTAGCGCCATCTAGGTTTTAAACGGTTTTTGGCATATTTCTGATCTACGTTGTTTTCTTGGTGTGGGTTCCAGTAGCTGCTAAAAACGCCAAGAACGCTACGAAATTATGCCACTTTTTACCCAGACAAGGCCCTATCACATAACATATGATCGTTCCAGTCAAGAAAACGAAAATAACGATAATTTTGTTTAACTGGAACCCGCTATATTGGCATTCCTATGTAGGTACTTACATAACTATTTTGTACTTTTACTACAGCGTACTTATGGCACAGAGTAACCATTTGTTTTTTCTCTAATCAGTGACTTATGGTATAGGTATTCTGTATGTGTATGTGTATGTATGGTATAGCTTATGATCCATGACCATGTAGTAAATAATACTAGGTTGGTACCTAAAGTTCTATAAGTACTGGGGACCACGAATCGAATAAGATCATTATTGATAGTGTTGTATTTGTGCTTCCAAGAATTATGTAAGTGTCTACATATGAATATTAAATTACGTTTTATAATTATTACGTACTTTAGATAATTATCTATCTACAACTGAAACTTTGTTCTCATTCATTAAAAATACGAGACACTCGTAGCATAAGCTGTCAATCGCGCCATCTACTGAAACTTTCCTAAACTACGATGCAAAGTTTGTACTCAAAGTTTACACGGTAGGTGAATGAAGGCGTTACAAAAGGCTTGATGCTAAAAAAATCTCCTTTGATAAGCGTGATACCGGTTCACAAAAATGCACATAGGTGGCGCGGTTATACAAAATCTTTTTTTATTATTCACTACATGTTATAATAATAAAAAAAGGTAATAAAAACTGTACCAATATAGGTCTTAATTAAAAAAAATATATATTTGGGTTCTCTGGTGTCAAAATCTGCTTTAGATTTCTAATTAATTGGATTTTGAGGTTTTTAATATTCATATTCTCATATGTAGGGAAGTACTTATAACTATGTACCCTAACCTTTGAAGCTGCAAAAGGTTCAAATAATGACATTGACGTCATGGGTAGAAAAAATATAAAAGTACTTACCTAATTATAAAATCAGAAAATGTCGTGGGTTAAATATTTGTGAAAATACTCTTATTCAGTATATAATTTTATATAATATGTTAACGATGAATTCAAAATGCTGATAATTGTTTGTGTATTTATTAGAAACGTATTCATTAGTAACGTAAAATAAAATCGGCCGTGTCGTCCCGGTTTGCGAATAGGACCTGCCCCATTTCTTTTCGTGGGTGCCATAAGAGCCATAAGGGAATATCCAGGGAATCCGTAGCATTTATTTTCGTTGGTTGGTTCCCCAACCCCCCCGCCAAGCGTGGTGATTATGGCAAACGCCTCTATGATAAGCGTCCAAAGTGGCGTTTTATGGGGGGAGGCCTGTATTCAACAGTGGACGCCATCAAGCTGATGATGTGTATGCAATGTGATGAAGTTAACTTTAAAACTTTTGGTGGAGGCGACCAGTGACCAGAAGGCTGGCTCTTGTTTTGCACAAAAAATCAGCATTGCTATACAGCGTGGCAATGCAGCCAGCGTTCTGGGAACATTCCCCTTCACCAAGGGTCTTTTTGATAAATTTTGATTATATATTAAACATAATATAACATAATGTTAACATAAATAAAAAACAGAATGGTACAGATAACTTTGTCGTAAAAAAGTAATTTATTTTTAAAACAATAGGTATACTTTTATTTTGAAGGGGGAAATGCCCCCGCACTTCCCTGCGACCAGGGGGGTTGTTGTAAAGTCAAACTTATAGGTACCTAAAAAAAATAGGAACGCAACTAAGCTTTGTGCATTGCACCTGAGTGTATTGAAACGTAATAAAAATGATCACTGGGAAAAATATGGTGGAATTGAGTTGTTTTATTTGTGAACGTCCTAATACATAATTTTGAAAACCCATCCTAATCATAGGAATTAATCAGCAGAAGAGAGCTCGGGCACAGGGGTGATGGCAGGTGGTATGTGTGGGACTCGAACCCACTAAAACCCTCCAGTGATCCGTCCGCCGCCGGGATGGGGCGAGATGGGGTCGCGCTAGCATTCACTACTAACTTTAAAAATACAATACCTAATTACAAAAATAATTGCAGAACAGAAATGGGGATTTTCATGGTTAGATTACAAATCAACAAGGCTGACGTGTAGTGAATTGACGTCTAATATAATTGCAATTGAGGCTTTTTATTTAAAAAAAGAGATTGTATCTAATTCATGACCCAATAGATGGCACCAGTTGTGGTTTTACTAAAATCTGTCACTGTCACTGTTTTAAGCATAGACAGGTTAGAGGAAATGTGTCTCGATACTGACTGACAACTTTAAACTCTTTCGTTTATTTTTTAGTTTCGTTGCGGGATACCTGGGCTTTATTTTGGATCATAATATTAACGTTATGTATCTCGCAGATCTACTGTTCTTCAATTTACTTAATAAGAATGCACCACAGACTACTTAGGAGATTCTACAGGCAATGTACTCGTGGTCCACCCAACTGAATTTGACATTTCTTTGTAGATAGTCTAAGCATTTTCTTATGTTTAAACTATTCTGTGGTTTGAAAGGTTTAAACTATGTACTTACAGCGCCATCTAGAAAAGAAGCGGAACTAGTGTTTTTTTTTAAATAAAACTCCTCAACAAAATAAATATGTGTGGACACTTCACACAGCGCCATCTAGCCCCAAACTAAGCATAGCTTGTACCATTTGTGTATTAGTATTTATTACAACAAATATAACCCAGACACAGAAAAAACCTCGATCGGAATCGAACCCACAACCTACAGATCAGAAGGCAGGGTTGTTACCAACTTAGCTATCAGGCCAGTCCTATACTGTAAGTATAGGAAATTACATAATTATATAGTGTTGTTTCCGCCTACGTCAAGAAGCCAGAAAAAGCCTTTAAGACTACCTATTTTTTGTGATTATTATTCACTAAGGTCATTACCGTTGACTTCTCTGACTCTATAGGTAGGTACCTATTTACGTACGATGAAACCTTAGCTATTGTTAGTTGAATATATCGGCAGTCACATAACTATTAGTAGCGCTCATAGCGAAGCACGACTAGCCGTTTCTAACCGATCGGTAAAGATAAGCAACGTTCGCTGCGGTCACTACTCTGATGGGTGACCGCTACGGCAAAATGCGGTATTTACAGCTGAGTGCTACCGTGCTTCGGAGGGCACGTTAAGCCGTTGGTCCCGGCTGTTGTCTTAGACAATAGTCGTTAAGCCAAGTCAGGAGCCTTTGGGCAGCCTAAAAGTTCTGACATCAGGGCTGACCACTTGCCCACACGAGAAGAAAAAGAAGACATAACTATTAACTACCAGATGAAAGGCTGGATAGATGCCTGCTATTAAAAATCAACAAGTAAATATTATTTTCATGAAGTAGCTTAAAAATGAAAGCAATAATTGAAAAAATAAGTAAAATCGGTAGATAAAACAAGGAGCAATGAGCTTTTAAAGTTTCTGGAGGGGGAAAGTTCACCTGACCCTTTCTCGCAAAACTGAATATTCCCCACAGTTACTATGAAAACGCACGTTGTGAAATCACATGCCAAAGAGACCATGTAAAGCTACCACAGCTTAGTACCTTTTTATTATAGCGTAGTCTGAAACCAGCTAATGAGGTGATGAAGGAGCAAGAGTGACGTCACTGCATGTTTGAGCTGTCTCTTTCTATTCCTATATTAAAATGCTTGTAGATTTGTAATTTTTTGAGATAAAAACATAGCAGGACACTAGCCTATTGATTGACTCGGGATAGAAAATGAAACAAGTACCTACATGTAGTGTAATTTCCGCTTTCCGCTTTGCGTTTTTAGCGGAATTACACTAGATAACTTGTTTCCATTTGTAAACCACAAGAGTTTTTGTTTCGTTAAGTCTCGAAATACCCTACGAACAGGGGGTCTAAGGTGGAACGTTGCACTAGCGCGGGAAATTCAAATTTTCTTGCATTCTTTTGCCAATAATAGCTTAATTACTCAACGTGATTACTAGAAAACTAATTTTGCGGAAATAAATAGAATGTATCGACAAATTACGATTAAAAGTATCTCCTAGATATCATTGGTTTAGCGACAAATGGAAATAAACAATTTTGGTCTTAGTTTTTCAGTCTATTGCCATTTGTTGCTAAACCAATGATATCTAGGTGATCCACCTTAATTAAAATGTATGGGAATGACATGAGCTATGACATTAGCTGCAAAGTTTTTTTTTCTTGTATTTTGGCTCCACACATAGTGTATTTAGCCAGTGTCAAGTATTGTAATTTTCATCGTGCTATAGAATATTTCACGTAATGTCAAGTTATAGTCACAGTCATAGTCGAGTCCAAGTGAGGTAGTCATAGTCCAGTCTAAGTCATGCCCCAGTAAAGTGGTGGCAACTTTACTAGAAGCTTCTATGGAATTCTGGAAGCAACACGAAAAACCAAGTTTCACCACATTATATCACTTGCACATACTCATGCTCGTAATTCAGCACTTAATGAGTAAAACGCCACCAACTTTAAACATTAACACTAAAAAAAGCACAAGGTTTGAAAAATAATATAATGCAACGACGTGAACTTTCCGCGTTCCCGCCAAAACCCCCTGCGGAAAAGTTTTCCGAACCTGATCGAGGTATTCATCATTAACAGCCTGAAGACGTCCACTGCTGAACATAGGCCTCACCCAGAGCACGCCACCTTGAGCGGCTGCTCGCCTCCTGCATCCATCGGCTCCCCGCGGCTTTCACCAGGTCGTCGGTCCACCGAGTGGGGGGCCGGCCTACGCTGCGTCTTCCGGTTCGTGGTCGCCACTCGAGAACCTTTCTTCCCCATCGGTTGTCAGTTCTACGAGCGATGTGGCCTGCCCATTGCCACTTCAACTTACTAACTCTAAGAGCTATAGCGGTCACTTTAGTTCTCCTGCGGATCTCCTCGTTCCGGAGCTTATCTCGCAGGGAAACACCGAGCATAGCTCGCTCCATAGCTCGCTGCGCGACTTTGAGCTTACTGATGAGGCCAACAGTAAGAGACCATGTTTCAGTTCCAGATCGAGGTATTAGATCTTTTATAATCTTTTCATAATCTTTTATAGTATTAAATAGGTACCAAAATAAATCCAATCGTATCGTATTTGGCGATCACAGTTTATCTAATTCTGGCGACTTTTCGTGAGCCTGCGGACGTGTGTCGCATAATCTAGTTGATTTAGGACAAATAAACTTATGTAGTTTACGACAGCGAATATCACGACGCGACGGTCTTTTGCGAAATGTGTAAGGATAAAAATAACATCCATTTTTCTGACTTTAGTGGTTAAATTATTAATTGTTAAGGAACATGCAAAGTCTAGGTACCTACGCATTAGGATTCATTTCATTTAATTTCAAAAATTCTCTGTTCAAATAATATTACATAATTGTTATTACGCCCAGCGCTAAAATCTAAGCTATACCTATCTTATACATTAATATGTTTTACAAGCTAAAGAACGCCTTTTTAAACTTTTAGTACAAAATGTTGATAATTCAAAAGGTCTCATTAGTCATAATCGGGGGTAGTTACATATCATCATCATCATCATCATCATCATCATCATCATTAACAGCCTGAAGACGTCTACTGCTGAACATAGGCCTCCCCCAGAGCACGCCACCTTGAGCGGCTGCTCGCCTCCTGCATCCATCGGCTCCCCGCGGCTTTCACCAGGTCGTCGGTCCACCGAGTGGGGGGCCGGCCTACGCTGCGTCTTCCGGTTCGTGGTCGCCACTCGAGAACCTTTCTTCCCCATCGGTTGTCAGGTTACATATAGTTTTAACATAATTCATCTTTATACGTATTACTAAGCTACTTCATACGTTTATATCCTGGAGAAATAGTTAGATATTCGTGTAAATATGTATATTTACACATTTCAAATGCATACTTAATAGTATTAGTATAGGTATTAGGTATAACCTACACAGTTTATATAAGCAAGTTTTGCGATGCATTAGGATTATCACACTAATCACGAGGCACAAGGATTAGTCAGGATAAGGATTAGTAGAGATAGGGATTAGTAGAGATTGGGGATAAGTAGGCACAATGCTCTACTTGTGTTTGTTTTTTATAAACAGGCAAAGTTTTATAAAACTACTACAATAAACTTCTTATCTAGAGAAGCTTTTTTTATGTAAATGAATGCCAAGACGAGCTAGTCATTCGCCTGGTGCTAAGTGTCACGGCCACCCACGACAGATGCAGTATCACTCGGCGTTACACTGCACTGCGCACGTCATCCTGAGACATCACACAGTCTAGTAATAAGATTTCTACACTGCGAGATCAGATAATAAAGTCTCATTTGCCCAGAAGTTTCACTGATTACAATGCCTTTCTCTTCCTTTTAGCCCTTTAAACGGAATACAGTAATGCTTGCACACAACTGCATGGCGGCAGAATAACTGGCAGAACGGTGGTACCTACTTTAACATTGCAGAAAAGTCGTACCACCTAGTAAAGCAGAGACCTTCTTAACAGTACCTACCTACTTATTAATACCATAGCTAGTGTTAAAAAAAAGTTTAGACTGTCCAAGGAAGTAGATAGATATAGATAGATAAACGCTTTATTGTACACACAAAATTATAATAGAAGATCACAAAACCGTTCTTGACACTTCTTAGGTCATTTATTTTATTAATTCAACAATGGCATAGAGAAACTGTGACATACATACGGGGACTAATCCAAAACTCTTACAAAGTGAAGTACCACCTAATCCTTTTGCAAATATTTAGCAGAATCTGCTGCTATAAAACAAAGAATACAGACGAATAAAAAACCGGCTCCTTTTGGTTTGAAGTAGATTTAAATTCCATCGCGTTTCTAATTTAAATCCATCAAAATAACGACTTCCCTTTAAGGTCGTTTAGATACCATTAGACTTAGGTATAATGTAGACACATTATGTAGTAACTTGATCTTTGTGACATGATCTTGGTTGGATAGACAAGTCTTTACCTTGAACATGATGTGTTATTTGCATATTGTATACTGTATATGGTAGAAAGCCTATACCATATGTAGTAGATACCTACCGGCGGGAAATAGTGGGGCCATTTTTAAAGGCTTTAGTTGACATACCTACAACTGTTGCTGTTCTTGTCTGATAGATGTCAATGTAAGAGATGGATATATTTTTAATAAGTTGAGGACTGTCAACTTAAGCCTTCAAAATTGGGCCTAATGTCTATCGAACTAAAAAGATAACGCATGAAGACGATTCTTAATCTCTAATTTTTTTTCTTATATTTTGGCTCCACACATAGTCTATTTAGCCAGTGTCAAGTATTGTAATTTTTCATCGTGTTATATAACATTTCACGTGAAGTCAAGTCTTAGTCAGTCTGGGTAGTCATAGTTCAGTCTAAGTCATGCCCTAGTAAAGTGGTGGCAACTTTACAAGAAGCTTCTATGGAATTTTGGAAGTAACACGAAAAACCACGTTTCACCACATTATATTATCACTTGTCTACACTCATGCTCGTAATTCAGCACCTTGCGCGTAAAACGCCACCAATTTTAAACATCACACACACACACTCAAACACTCTTCGATGAAGTGTACCCTGATCGAAGTTAACAAGTTTTGAAAAATAATACAATGCCACGACGTGAACTTTTCCGCATTCTCGCCAAAACTCCAATCTCTATTTTATCTAGCCTTACCTACTTCTTCTTCTCTTCTTCGTGTAGGCAAGTGGTCAGCCCTGACGACAGAATTTTTAGGCCACCCAAAAGCTTCTGACTTGCGGCTTTACGAGTTTTGTCTAACGACAACAGCCGGGACCGACGGCTTACTAACATACCTCTAATAATCCTTATCCCTAAAAATACCTATCCATATTAATCCTAATCAAATCTGATCCTTATCTCTACTAATCCATATGACTACTAATCCATATCCCTACTTATTCCTATCCCTAATAATGTATGAAAATGCAACATTGATTTTTTTATGGTAGTTTGTGTGGCTTTAACGCCTTAGTAGGTACCAAACCTTGCTGCGGTCAGTAACTTTGACTGGCCTGATAGCTCAGGTGTAGCTCTACTTTTTGAACTATAGGTTATGGGGTCGATTCCCACCCAGGATAAACATTTGTGTCTGGGTGTTATGTTGTATTCTATGTATGTATATTTACAAACAAAAAGTATCTAAGTATTCTATCAGTTATCTGGTTCCCGTAGTCCAAACTAAGCTTAGTTTGGGGCTAGATTACGCTGTGTGATATGTCCAGACATATTTATTTATTTTATTACTTAGATGGAAGATCGCTACAAAAACTGTTATTTACAACTGAGTGCTACCGTGCTGCGTAGCTGTCGTCGGTCCCGCTTGTTATTGTCGTAATACAACAGTCGTTAAGCCAAGACAAATGCCTTCTTCAAATTCTGACACTAGGGCTGACCTCTTGCCCCTTTAAGAAAACGTGATTTATCGCAATATTTTTTACCCCAACTCTCCAGAACCTCTGCCAGTAAACTTCAACTATCAATTACGTTTGCGCCAATGCCTAATCCTCCTTGATTTACGATTCAATCTTACAAGTTATACTTCGCTTAAGTTCTTAATTTATCAATAATTATAATCTTAGCAGTACAAAGGTTTGCGACTAAAGACGAACTCAGGATTAAGGCTGGGGGAGAGAGGGTAAGTGAGTTAAATATAACGCCTTGGTGTTGAAGTTTTTTTTAGTGTCATTGTCCTTTAGGCTTCACACGACGACAGCATAAATCCTCGTTATGTTTTTTAATAGTGACTTGAGGAATATTGAATATATAAATCTGGTATTCTTTATATGACCTCTTTATATGATTATCTCAACTGTTTTCGAGTTTCGGTAGGTACTTTGCAAAAACAAATAGGTATTGACAATTAAAATCATGATTTTTTGTAGACCATGCACAATTACACAGCGTCTTCACAAGCATTATTCAAGATAAAAAAGCAAATATTACGAGTTTTGATAAGACAAGAATACAGGAGTTAAAGCCGCGGTATACTACGTTTTTTTATGGGGTCACTATATCGCTATATGTAAAGTTAAAAACCGCAAATAATAGTTCTAGGTCTAATCCCCCAAGCCTACCTTGATACGACCCTGTCTTATGGCAGGATTTTGATGATATCGGTCAAGATTTTAGCGGCTACTTCTTTACAAGGTCGGCAACTGTACAGCTGTTAATTAAGTTTAAAGCAAAAATTAGTTAGTATTTTGTTATGAGCATTATTGTAAAATATTTTGATTGGAACATGTAAAAAATAATAGCTCTCCGCAATTTTTAAAAGCTACCAAAAGAAATGTAAAAAAATAGACTATAGCAGATTATTTTTATGAGCTGCTATTGCTTAAGGCTGCTGTATACGCAGATCCTCTGTCTCGCTCGCGCATTGTGACGTTTTTGAAAATATTAAATAACTGAATTTATACGCAAAATCTGGCTAAAATGATCATGAATAACATTACAACTGTTCAACAAAAATATCATATTAATCCAAACAAGATTTCATTAATACAACGGTAACAAAGGGTTTTTTCATTCGTAACCGTTTTTATGTATGAAAACGTATCTGGATTAATATGATATTTTTGTTGAACAGTTGCAATGTTATTCATGATCATATAGTTTAGCCAGATTTTGCATAAGTAAATTCAATTATTTAATATCTTCAAAAACGATGATGGCTGATGGCCAGAGCGATGGTGGCCGAGCGGTAGCATGTGCGCTTCGCAATCTCACGGCACCGGGTTCGATCCTCGGCCCTGCACCAATGATTTATCTAGTAAGTTATGTGCAGTTTTCGATGCCATCGCTCTGTGCCTCGGAGAGCACGTTAAGCCGTCGGTCCCGGTTGTCATAAAAACATCTATGGCAATCGTTACGGGTAGTCAGACGCCTGATAGAATCTGACGCCTGATCTAACCATCCCTGTTACTGGTTCCTTATGGGTTGCGAGGTTAGATGGCAGTCGCTCGTGTAATTCTGGGAGCTCGCCGCTGCAGGTTAGATTGGGAGCCGACCCCAATAACAGATGGGAAAAGGTAAAGAGGATGATGAATATCTTCAAAAACGTCGCAATGCGTGAGCGAGATAGTGGATCTGCTTACACAGCAGCCTTAACTAGGTAAATAAAAGAGCAAAACACATCTTGGTGCGGATTGCGGATTATTACCTCATTTTGCAGCCACAATACCCATTTACTGTACATGTTATTGAGGTATAGGACTCACCCTAGAGAATTCCCTTCATAAATCCCTTGTACTTTGTTTCTAGATACAACCCTTGCCTCGAGGGGGGTGTTGTCATTAAGAAATGATTGAGGGATGGTATGACGCGAGATTGGTCATAAAATACAGTAGATTGTGTCACAGGGGATCAACATAATGTATTTAGGGCGAGAGCGATTGTTTGAATCTTACAAAGCGAAGGATTCTAGAGCAGAATCATAGAATCCTAAGCGTAGCGAGGGATTCAAGATACGTGGTTTGAGGGTAAATAATTTTGGTACCGTGTAGCACACTCTACTTTTCATCCCAATGAGATCCGCAGGAGAACTAAAGTGACCGATATAGCTCTTAGAATTAACAAGTTGAAATGGCTATGGGCAAAGCCACATTTGCTCGTAGAATTGACAACCGATGGGAAAAAAGGTTCTCGAGTGGCAACCACGAACCGGAAGTCGCAGCGTAGGCCCCCACTAGGTGGACCGACGATCTGGTGAAAACCACAGGGAGCTGATAGATGCAGGAGGCAAGCAGCCGCTCAAAGTTGCGCTCTGGGGAGAGGCCTATGTTCAGCAGTGGACATCGTCAGGCTGTTGACGATAATGATGATGATGATGATAATATTTAAAAACCAAACTTCTTATCGTGTAAGCAATTATTATTGGTCTCTGGATGACCTAACTACTAAATCGATTTTGATGAAGTTTCTATGAGATAAATCTAAAAGATACCGTTTCAAATAAATCAGGAATATGATGATAATGATGATGATGATGATGATGATAATGATGATAATGGAATTTTTTGGCACTTAAATAAGTACTTACCTAATAGTAAATGTGTACCATTCCATTTTCAAACCAATTCCTGACTCAGAACAAAAGGCGACGTTTCAAAACATCTACTAAATTATACAAGAATCACATCCATGCAATCAGAATCTGAGGTTATAAACTTGGGAAACCCACGAAAAGTGTGTTTACAGACTTATATCTGTAATGCGAATTTAAGCTGTATTGCTTACGTGCTAAGGTTTGTCTTTGTTTAGAAGGTAGATGCTGAAGGTAAGCAAGTCAGAAAGAACGGCGCGTAAGCACATTTCAAGTTCAGTGTTATTGCAGCGTTCGAACGATTCGAACGCGCGCGCTTTTAATAAGTTATCTTGCTTGTAACGCGATAGTTTTGAAAATCGAACAGTTTTTAAATTCGAAGTGTTAGTGACGTGCATTGTGTTTTGCTTATGTGTGAGTGCAGGCAGGGTTGTCAATAAATAGGTAAGGGATTATTTTTGGATTTGTTTTTTTTGCGACTAGCTTTTTATGTTATTATGTACGGAGTTTTTGCTGTAAATATTGTAATTACCTACTTAGTAATTTGAATAGGTCCCAGCAAAATAAGAGTTTTTTTTTTCATCCGTGAATTTAAGACAATGGCATTAAATTTTGTAAATTATCACTTGTTAGATAAATCGTAGAGGCAAAGACCTTCCATTCAACAGATGACCATCAGATTTTTTTATTGCATTATGTTAATAATTATGTTGCCGTCAATCGGAAATTCTGGTCATTTGGATAAACGACCGGTCACATTTGCAAATTGCAGGTTAATGTTACAACACTTAGCTTTATTACGATGCATCGGGCATAATTGCTTAACTCATAACGATTCAGTCTTTACCATTGCTACAAAGACTGATGTAACGCCGGCAGTTTAAAAAACTCAAGATTTCGCAAAGTTAGACGAACGTCGCGTCGTTATAAAAATTTCCTCTATGTACCAATGACTCGGATTTCTGTGGATTTGCTGCAAAATTATTGATGTTAATCTAATAACTTTTCGGATTTTTTTGAGACATTGTTTACTGCAAAACTATGGATATTAGGTAATTAAATAAATATTTGGATTATGTAGAGTCTCTATTTGCTGTAAAATCATTAACATCCTGCTTGAAATAGCCTGCTGATCATTTCTACATATCTTTATTACATAGATTCTACGAATCTTTTTTTTCTCATGTTTTGGCTTCACACATGTTGTAAGTATTTAGCCAGTGTCAAGTATTGTAATTTTTCATCGTGTTTAGAATATTTCACGTAAAGTCAAGTGCCAGTCACAGTCACTTGCCCACACTCATTAAACATTCAAACTGGAAAAAGCACGAGTTTTGAAAAATAATACAATGCAACGACGTGAACTTTTCCGCGTTCCCGCCAAAAGCCCATTACGAACCTTTGTGACATCCCTATTTTTAAGCGGGGGCACAGAGCCGAGAGCGGGAGATACACACCCGCTTACATTTTTTTCAAGCGTGGCTTCACGCGATTATAGTATTTAGCCAGTGTCAAGTTTACCTATAGTACGAGTGCCACTATAATAGATTTTTATGGATATTCAACTCACCAAAGGCTTAGTAAACAGTAGGTAACTACCATATACAGTACGCCATTTTATTTTTGTACGATAAAAGATTTATCACTCCGATTTGTAATAACGAGTAAGTTTATTTCGCAATAAAGCAACTTTACCAACTATTTTAACGTGTGGAGGAACAATGTAGGAAATCTCGCGGAATCATCAGATAATAATCAGGTGCTAGCTAGCGTTTATGTAATTATATTACAATATTTTCATTAAAATGGATTAACCGTGGTCTATAGATTGCACTGAAAAAGCCGTTTGTACTTGGTGTCCTACTTGGTATGTAAAAGAGAAATGATTTAAGTTCCTAGCTTCTCTAAAGTCATCATCATCATAATCACCCTGCAGACGTCCACTGCTGAATATAGGCCTAACAAAAGAGCGTCAATTTGAGCGGCCGCTTGCCTCCTGCATCCATCAGCTCCACGGTTTTCCCCAGATCGTCGGTCTACCTAGTGAGGGGCCGGCCTACGCCGCGTCTACCGATTCGTGGTCGCCACTCGAGAACCTTTCTTCTCCATCGGTTGTCAGTTCTACGAGCGATGTGGCCTACCCACTGCCACTTCAATTTCTCCAAAGTGGTCCACATAAATTAGGTGCAGTGCACACAATTCGCCGTGTGACAAACTCACATCGCTTACCTAAATCCCTTCCTCATTTAATTAATTTTAATTACAGTTACCCGTCTTTATTCTATAGCCAGGTAGTTAATGTAACATTTTTTAAAGTAAAAAAAAATCTCGGTATTTCCGTAGCACGGATTCAAATTACCTACAAGTCAATAATTATAAGCAATTAATTCTTAATATCAAGGTTTAAAAATAGCAATCAGGGCCCTTAACGTCACAGTTGGCTTGCTGCTGTTACGTTGCGTTCAGCTAAGGACTTGAGGGCCTACTCTGGATAGATCCCTTGACCGAAGATGTTTCCGCCTCCTTTTTATTTTTATTGGGTCTCTAGGCTGTGGGCCCAGGCAGAAATTCGGGGTTGAAGGTACCTATCTTGACATACTGAAATTGGAAAGCTTTATTTTCTGACGAGAGTAGAGTAGCTTCGCACATGCAAAAGCTAATAAACTAGCAGGTATTGTAGTCAGTCATTCTCGTTTTTTTTTTTATCAAATAATAATCTTTTTTGAGTATCGTTGGTGATCTGGCAGGAACTAGGGGGCCCTGTCGATCGCAGGGTCCTGTGCCCAGAGTGCCCAGTGGGAAAGAGGGGCCTGAGTACAAATATAATATCGTTTTGATGATCTATCTTTGCTTTAGTCTATACTCTATACTAGCCATATAAAACTGACAGAAATGGGCGAGCCATAGTACCTAAAACCTTGTAGATTGAACCAGTAAAACGTGTTTATCGATTTGATAAGAACAACTTTAATAATTATTAAGAGAGGGCAAAGGGCTTCATGGTTTAGAAGACGCTAGCTAAAAATGATAAAAGAATAACTGATTAGATTATAGGCTTTATTCGGCTCAATATATACTTCATCATCATCATCATCATCATCAACAACAGTCTGAAGACATCCACTGCTGATCATAGGCCTCCCCCACAAAGCGCAACGGTGGTTGCTTATCCAAATACTTGATTTTGAATTATTTTGTATTTATAGTTTTTTTAGAACAACAAAACCGCCAGGTTAACGGAATTTTTTTAAAGGTTATTTAAGGATTTTTTTTTTCTTATAGTTTGGCGCCACACATAGTGTATTTAGCCAGTGTCAAGTATTGTAGGTTTTCGTCGTATTATGAAATATTTCATGTAAAGTCAAGTCTTAGTCACAGTCAGTCAGGGTAGTCATAGTCCAGTCTAAGTCAGGTAGTCATAATCCAGTCTAAGTCATGCCCTAGTAAAGTAGTGGCAACTTTACTAGAGGCTTCTATGGAATTTTGGAAGCAACACGAAAAACCACGTTTCACTACATTATATCACTTGCCCACACTTATACTCATAATTCAGCACTTAATGCGTAAAATGCCACTAATTTTAAACATTAACACTAGAAAAAGCATAAGTTTTGTGAAATAGTACAATGCAACGACGTGAACTTTTTCACCTTCCCACCAAAAAACTCAAGGATGTTAAATAGGGTGAATTATTTTTTTCTGGTTGGTAACACCATGGAAAAAGTAGGAGAGGAATGCCAATACACCAAGAAACCAGCGTAGATCAAAAATATGCTAAAAACCGCTTTAAAACTAGATGGCGCTGCAAAATGAGCGGGCTATACGCCTAGTTACGGCGGGCTAGGTTTAAAACGGTTTTTAACACATTTCTAATCTACGCTCAATTTATAGCCCGCTCATTTTTCAGCGGCATCTACTTTTCTATTGGTTTTTGGCATATTTCTGATCTACGCTGTTTTCTTGGTGTATTGGCATTCCTCTTTTACTTGTTCCATGGTAAACTGACTGGCGCATGATTGGCGAGAGCGAGTTAGAAGGTTCAGGCGCGGTCTTAGCGCAAAACATAATGGCTCAAAATCAACAAAAAACACTTTATTGAAAGCTCAGTGCAACGTGACGTGTCAATAAAATCAAATGAAAAAAAAAGTTTAAATAGGAATAACTGAATAAAACTCAGCAAAGTGCTTTGGTAAAAAAAAAATAGTTCTAAACTTCTAATGACCCTTAAAAATACTATATCAACGTGTAAAAAAAAGTGTTGTTATGGCTGAAAACTTGGAGCACAAGTTTTCAGCCATAACAACACTTTTTTTTTACAAAAATAAGCCAGGCTTGTGTTTTATAGGTAAAAACAAGTTATTATACCTACCTGATTTGATATCTAATCTCATAATCTACAAGAAAACCGCTAAAGTAACACATTTTCAGACCCCATTTTCATCAAATTATGATCTCCGATCTTCAACTAGAGACCCCTCAAAAACGTGCTATGTACCTACTCGGTGGAAAAACGGCCATGTTTTTTTGGTTTCAAAAACCACACTTGATAATGGATTAAAACTGAAAATTTCAGAAATCTAAATCTTATTACCAAAGTAGTGCAGGTACCTAACCAGTTATTCTCTACCTACATAGGTACACATCGCGTCGCGAGCCATTGGAACACTATTCTGGCGCAAAAAAGCCTGTGAAAAATATGTTTTCTCACTTCCACCATTTTATGTCGACGTGTAGTGGGTGTGAGACAGCTATATAAAAGTCTTCCTTTTCAAATCCTTTCTTCAATGGCACCGTTTTATGATTACAGTTGAATAAATATTTGTTTAAAAATAATATATGATGTCCAGCCGAAAAATAAATGCACGGACTATTTCGTGTGTTCAAAATTTAATTTCCCATTCATTTTGTACAAATTGAACAAATACAAATACAAAAATTAATTAATAGCAATACGAATGATATGTAAAATGAGCAGTCTACGTGGAATTTAAATTGCGCAATCTACTGGGAATTATGTTTCTCACAGATAAACAATCATCTGGACAATTCATCGCATACCTAATAAAAATACATACGCTTTAGAATAAACAATATACCATACTAACATTTACTGTGTGGTTCCGGTCTGCGAATAGGACCACTCTATACTCCATTTCATTCCGAGGGTGTCGGAAGAACCGGCTAAGGGAACATCCAGGAAAATGGCAGCAGAATTCCCTCGATCTTCATTATAATCTGCTACGAAAAGATGTCCACCGATGAACATAATTATATACGTTGCGTCTTCCGGTTCGTGGTCGCTACTCGAGAACCTTTCGCCACCATCGGTGGTCAGTTCTACGAGCGATGTGGCTTGGCCAAATTGCCAATTTCAGGTGGTTATTATTTTAAGGTAGGTACCCATACCCAGAACAAAGCTGGTACTTATATTATATAACACAGTGCTTGGTTAAGGTAAAGGAACAGTACTTATTATAGTTCGATAAAAAAAAAAAGCATCAATAACTACCATTCCCAACAGCGGTAAAGCGTGGTACCGTTTTAAGCACTCGGATCAGCATTTCGGATTGAAGTCAATGCACTTTTTGTTGCCATCAAATAAAAGCAGTGGACTGCCAAGGCGAGAGTCGAAAAGTTAATAATGGCAAATGTTGACGCACATAGCAGAGCGATGGTGGCCGAACGGTAGCATGTGTGCTTCGCAATCTTAATATATGACTTATCTAGTATGTTATATGCAGTTTTCAATGCCATCGCTCCGAGCCTCGGAGAGCACGTTAAGCCGTCGGTCCCGGTTGTCATAAGAACATCTATGGCAGTCGTTACGGGTAGTCAGACGCCTGATAGAATCTGATGCCTGGTCTAACCATCCCTGTTACTGGTATGGGTTGCGAGGTCAGATGGCAGTCGCTCGTGTAATTCTGGTAGCTCGCCGCTACGGGTTAGATTGGGGACCCCAATTTTTTTTTTTTTTTTTTTTTTTTTTTTATATTATTTCCAATAACAAATGGGAAAAGGCAAAGAGGATGAGGGTTGACGCACATAGCATCAGCCATCCCACTGGTTTGACATGGGCCTTCCCTTCTTTCACAGGGAGAGAGTAGGCTTTAATCCACTACGTCAGCCAAGTGCGGGTTGATGAATAACATTACGAATTACAATATTCTTGAATATGCCGGTTTCCTTTATGTTTTCGTTTGTAAAAGCAAGTGCATGCACATAACTTGGAAAGGCATACGATAGGGGAGCTATGTGAAAGATCGGTGGTTGCCATGTGGTCCCGATGTGATAGGACCACCCCATCTCTTCCTGCGGGTGCCGTAAAAGCCGGCTAAGGGAATATCCAGAGAATGGGCAGCAGCATTCTCCTCGGTACATTAAAATCTTCTGCGATCACTAAGACGACTGCCAGGCGGGGTGATTATGGCAACTCTCCCTATGATAAGCGTCTTCAACAGTGGACGTCTTCTGGTTGTTGATGTGATCGGCTGGCTAATTACGTAGATATCTCGCAACAACATTGCAACAGGCGTGAATTTAGCAATCATTGCAGTCAATCATAACTTTGGCAGAGCAGAAAGTAATCGAGCGCTTAGATCACCGTCTGTCGGACAAACGCCGGAATAAAAAGTGATTTATTTGTTTCCGTCTATTGCTGTTCTGTTGCTAGTGGCACTAGTATCAAAGGCCAACGTGCATTCAGCGACAGGCGAGCAATAGGCGGGCGACTTACGATTTCCAGTGACATCTTGCAACCGATTGTTAAGAGTTTGCTGTCTCTTTGCTTCTGCTGTTGATTTGCTACTGCTGTCGCGTCTTTTACATAATACGACAGCGGGATACAAACCACGGGGCATCAGTTTCAAAGTCGCACGGGCTCTGAGCCAGGCGAGGCATAATTCGCAAATATTGTTAGTATGTACCTACGTAGAAGCCTACCTTCGTACGTGACGTTACGTAAATAGCTAAGATCAGTGCATGTCAAGGCAACGATTATTTCCTGTCTTGCCGCCGTGTCATCGCTGTAACATCGTAAGCGAATATAGCTGTTGTTAGACAGTGATCAAGGTCTATACAAAATTGCTTTCTGATTATGAATAAACTATGGTGCGAGAGCCCACTGCAAAAATATCTACGTCATCGGGTACCCCAATATGCTATCTTTAGATCGTTCCGATCCTGCCGGGTCATGGAAATGCATCTCCACCAACTTCAAATGCCTTGAATACTAAGTTTCGCCAAGTTTAGACCTGGCAGACCTTTCAATCTATAATCAGGGTCACCTTGGCTATTATTAGGCGTAGGTTTCATCGGGGTATTCGCTGAGGTAGGTAAAGGGTGTGAAAGGCACATTCATAGGGGCCTGCCAGGTACTTCCGGCAGGGTGCGCAATGGCAGACCAATTTTTTTTATATATTTAGTCAATGCTTAACTGTTGCCAGAACTTTCATTCGGATAAATTTTGACAAAAAGAATATATCAAAAAATTTTAATTATTTCCATGACCCGGCAGGATCGGAACTGGCAGACCTGATGTTTTTTTTTCATATTTAGATGTCGGTTAACGATCTAAAGATAGCCTATTGGGGTACCCGATGACGTAGGTATTTGTGCAGTGGGCTCTCGCACCACTAGTGGTAAGGCGAATAGTAGACCTCGAGCACAAAATTTTATGCAACCGGGTTCCGTTACAAAGTTCTCCGGTTTTTTAATAAAATCAAAAACCTCAATATCATTCTCTTTGCCTTGTCCCATTTGTTATTGGGGTCGGCTCCCAATCTAAACTGTAGTGGCGAGCTACCAGAATTACACGAGCGACTTCCAGGACCAGTACCAAGGATGGTAAGATCGGGCGTCAAATTCTATCATTCTTCTGACTACTCGTAACGATTGCCATTTTTTTTTAACGGGCAAATTGCCTATATTACTCAAGCTAACTACTACAATAATAAAAACTAAACTAAACTAGCTACACTACCTACTACAAAGAACACTTATGGACTGTATAATAGCCGCGATGGCCTATAGACAGTCCAAGTGCTCCAGCCCACTACCGGTAGGTAGCGTACCCAACATGCTGGCCGCATTGCCATAGATGTTCTTATGATAATCGGGACCAACAGTTTAACGTACTCTCCGAGGCATGGAGCGATGGCATCCAAAACTGCACATAACTTACTAGATATATTAATATTGCGAAGTGCACGTCCTACCACTTGGCCACCATCACTCTTAAAATCAAAAACCTCCAACGGTACAAAAATGTATGTGATTAAATATTTAGTTGTGGCCATTTCACACTAGAGTTAGACTAAGTAACGCTTGTAGACGTACTATGGAAACCATAGCTGATAGAATATTTAGGTTATACCTATATACTTTTTGTTTGTAAATACATACTTGGAATGCAATACCTATAGGTATCCAGACATTATATTATAGCCAAAAGATAAATTAAATATTCCAATATTCCATCGATGACCATCTAAACTTACCAAAAGGTGAGACAGCGGTCCAATGCAGGCCTATCTAAAAGGCCTATTATATTAAAATAAATTCAGGCCCTAAATGATTCAGGCTCTAAATTTAGTGTAATGTAATCGCATTCAGGCAGTTAGGGTCCTAAGGGAAAAGTATGGTGCGTTACTTGCTACCCAGTTAGTTACCTAACTAGGGACTGATTTAGGACCTTAACTAGGGGCCTGAATTTAGTGTAATGTAATAAGCCTAAGGTAAAAATAATAACCACCTCGACACGTAAGCCCGCTACTAACACAGCTCAGGACATCAGAGCCAAGTTAGTCCGGCACTATACCGAAGATATCCCGGACGTCAGCCTGTACGAGATTAGAATGGCCCTCAAACAGCTTAAAAACAACAAGGCACCAGGTGAAGATGGAATTACGACCGAACTTCTGAGAGCGGGTGGTAGACCGGTACTTTTAGTCCTCCAGAAGTTATTTAATTCTGTCATCCTTGAAGGTATAACGCCAGAGGCATGGCACAAGAGCGTGGTGGTGCTCTTCTTCAAAAAAGGCGATAACACCTTATTGAAGAACTATAGGCCCATCTCGCTCTTGAGTCATGTGTATAAGCTGTTTTCGAGAGTCATTACGAATCGTCTCGCACGCAGGTTTGATGAATTCCAGCCTCCCGAACAAGCCGGTTTCCGAAAAGGCTTTAGCACCATAGACCACATCCATACGCTGCGCCAGATTATACAGAAGACCGAAGAGTATAATCGGCCGTTATGCCTAGCGTTTGTGGACTATGAGAAAGCCTTCGATTCAATCGAGACTTGGGCGGTGCTGCAGTCCTTGCAGCGATGCCAAATTGACTATAGGTATATCGAAGTTTTGAAGTGTTTGTACAGTAAGGCCACTATGTCAGTCCGACTACAGGACCAGAGTACGGAACAAATTCCATTGCAAAGAGGCGTGAGACAGGGAGACGTTATTTCTCCGAAACTGTTCACAAACGCATTGGAGGATGTTTTCAAGCTCTTGGAGTGGAAAAGATCTGGCATCAACATAAATGGCGAGTACATCACTAACCTTCGTTTTGCCGATGATATAGTCATAATGGCGGAATCGCTCGAGGACCTTAGCACCATGCTCAACGACCTCAGTAGAGTCTCCCAGCAGGTTGGTCTTAAGATGAATATGGACAAGACAAAGATCATGTCTAATGCTCATGTTCCACCTATACCGGTAATTGTTGGGAACGATACTCTCGAAGTTGTCGACAAGTATGTCTACCTAGGACAGATTGTCCAATTAGGTAGGTCCAACTTCGACAAAGAGGTGGCGCGAAGAATCCAACTCGGCTGGGCAGCGTTCGGGAAGCTTCGTCCTATCTTTTCGTCCAAAATACCGCAGAGCCTGAAAACGAAAGTTTTCAATCAGTGTGTGTTGCCAGTGATGACTTATGGAACTGAGACATGGTCTCTTACTGTTGGCCTCATTAGTAAGCTCAAAGTCGCGCAGCGAGCTATGGAGCGAGCTATGCTCGGTGTTTCCCTGCGAGATAAGCTCCGGAACGAGGAGATCCGCAGGAGAACTAAAGTGACCGATATAGCTCTTAGAGTTAGTAAGTTGAAGTGGCAATGGGCAGGCCACATCGCTCGTAGAACTGACAACCGATGGGGAAGAAAGGTTCTCGAGTGGCGACCACGAACCGGAAGACGCAGCGTAGGCCGGCCCCCCACTCGGTGGACCGACGACCTGGTGAAAGCCGCGGGGAGCCGATGGATGCAGGAGGCGAGCAGCCGCTCAAGGTGGCGTGCTCTGGGGGAGGCCTATGTTCAGCAGTGGACGTCTTCAGGCTGTTGATGATGATGAAAAATAATAATACTAGAAACTTAGTTATAATCATAGGAATTATTAGTAACCACAAGCGGCCCCTGGTTTCCCCGCAATTTACCTTATTTCCTCCGGAAATACTCAAATTTTCCGGGTAAAAAATGTTGACCCTAGTAATAAAAGCCATTCATGTGCGAAATTGCATCAACATCGATGTATTTGGCGGGAAAACCAAACAATCATTATGTCTCAAGCTAGTAGGACTTTCTTCAAAAGCTCGTCTAGGTAGGTACCACCGCTTTGCCAGACGTTCTGCCGACAAGTAGTAGTGTGCAAGCACTACCCGTTCCGATTTAAAAGGCACTGTAACTAGTGAAATCACTGGGCAAATGATACTTTATTGACCTGATCTCGCAGTCTAGAATTCTCATTTCTGAGATAACGTGTGCATTGTGCAATGCAGTGTCACGCGAAACCTTATTATTTAGAGTTCGTCGTACGTAGAGTTCGAGCAGCACTCCAACTGTTAGACGCTTAACACTAGGCAAAAGACTAGCTTGTTACGTCATTGGTTTATAAAAAAAGATACGTCCCTCTAAAATTAGAAAACACGTCACTGCCATGTACATCCATTGTAGCCAAAGGCAGAGAGTACATAATAGTTGCCAAAGGTCAGACAGCAATATACGTAATTTTTTTGTTAATTTACAAAAAAATATCATTTGTTTTTGAGCTTGAGTTATTATGATTATTATTTAACTGTTGATGATTGGTTATTTGGTTTTTGTGCGCAAGAGTCGGGAAGTAAGTAGTTTTTATAGCTAATGATCCCGGGTTCATTATAGTTTATTGTTGTGTTTAGTTACCACCATGGTATGGGAAAATAACTTTAACTTCAAAAAACTGTGTTCTAGCCAAAGAATACGTAGTAAATTATTCCACAGCGTTAACGTTTGTTTTACGTTCTTACTAGGTGGTAGGACTTTTCTGTAAAGGTTGTCTAGGTTTTGCCAGTTATTCTGCCGCCAAGCAGTAGTGTGCAAACATTACTGTGTTCCGGTTTGAAGGGCATTGTAGCTAGTGAAATTACTGGGCAAATGAGACTTTATGATCTGATTTCACAGTCTGGTAATCTGATTACTAGACTGTGATGTCTCAGGATGACGTGCGCGGTGCAGTCTCTCGTGAAACTTTATTATTTTAAAGTTCCGAGTGACACTGCAACTGTTATGGGCGGCCGTGTCACTTAACATCAGGTGAACGACTAGCTTGTCACGTCATTCATTCTCATAAAAAAACCTTTTGGGATCAGAAGCGAATTCAAAATAATATTACCCATGGAAAAGCAGGTAACAAAATAGTAAGTAGGTATAGGTAACAGTGGTGTTGAAAAGGGCTTAACTCCTGCTTAACTCAGCATTTGTACCAGTGAAGATATTCAACACATGGCTGACGGGTAAGAAGCAGTTATCAGGTTTCCACAAATACAGGTATCCATCCTTCTTGTTGGTATCGGTAAAATAACAATCATGATTATGACCTGTATACCTACTGGCCGCGTGCATTAATAGCCAATCCAAATGCTCCAGCCCACTAGGCAGCGTACCCAACATGCTAGCAGCATTGCTCCATTGAATTCTTAGCGATAATATTTATTAGCAAATTGCTATGAATGGATATCAAGCGTTACTTATCTACGTCAATCCAACCTCCCACAGCTGTGAAGGTCCAAAGAAAAAACCCCGACCATGACGGATTTCCGATGGCATAAATTAAATCATAATTATTATTGACGAATAAGGAAACTTGAATGAAGTTAAAGATTGAAATGGCGGAGAAATTGCGTGTTTTGCGTAGGGTCGCTGGGGCTTGTAGCTTATAATTATAATTGTACTAGCTGACCCGCCCCGGCTTTGCATGGGTTAACCTTGGCTAGGCCACCTTCTACTGCTTATTTCCATTCTCTCCACTATGTTCTTTATTCATCCACTTTTTTCCCTCTCCCTCTTTTTGCCCCTGTTTTTTGCTCTTTTTTATATGTTAATCAGGTTTAACTACACCTTAAGGCTGCTGTATACACAGATCCACTATCTCGCTAGCGCATTGCGACGTTTTTGAAGATAATAAATAACTGAATTTACTTACGCAAAATCTGGCTAAACTATATGATCAAGAATAACATTACAACTGTTCAACATAAATATCATATTAAGCAGGCGCGGATACAGAAATTTCTCAAGGGGGGGGGGGAGGGGGGGGGGGGGGGGGGCGCACAAATCATTATAGTCCAAGAGGGAAAGGAGATATAGTGGTAAAACACATAAGTATACGATACAAGACCAATATGTGCTCTTTTCATTAGATGATGAATTCCATGCACCTATATCTTCTTGGTAAATTGGCTAATTATTGCGCTTGGTGTTGAACTGCCTGCGCCAAAGGAGGGGCGCGCGCCCCCTGCGCCCCCTGCCCCCTGTATCCGCGCCTGGTAATTAATCCGGTATTTCGGTGAGTGTGCTGCGCTGCGGAGCTACACAATCTTGTCTCTCTTTTACCATCTCCGTTTCACCATCGGACGATAAAACGTACAGCTACACGCCATCCATTTATGGTTGATATTCCTTCAATTCGCACAAGTGGTTTGACTCTACATTTATAATCCGAGCAGCCAAGGAATGGAACACTTTACCAGCGTCTTTGTTTCACGATAAGTACAATCTGGAGCTCTTCAAGGCGCGAGTGAATAGGTATCTTCTAGGCAAGCATCTACCATCGCAGATCGCATCGTCACTTCCCATCAGGTGAGATTGCGGTCAAATGCGGGCCGGGCCTATTTAGTAATAAAACACATACAGGTATTCTTGGCTATTTAATTAAAAAATTATGTTGTTCAATTAAAGATCATATAAACATCAATTCTAGCATTGATCCGTCAATAACATAATCAACATCTTTCAAGGGCACTGACACAACGTCGATTTGGTATCGGTTAAAAAATATATCATGTTCATAAAGCTTTAGGTACCTGTGTAACAATTATTATTAATGACGCATTCATAATTAAATAATATATACAACAATAAAAGTAGCATACCCAACATGCTGTTGCCTTAATATATACAACATTCATCTCTGCATAAGTTTTAACGAATCAGTGCAGTTCAACGAAGCAATGCCGCCAGCACGTTGAGTACGCTACCTACCGGTAGTGGGCCTGAGCATTTAGACTGTCTATAGACCATCGCGGTTAGTCTATACAGTCCAACCAAATGTACTTTGTAGTAGGTAGTGCAGCTAGTTTATTAGTTTTAATTATTGTAGTAGTTAGTTTAAAGAATAAAGGCACAGTTTTATATAATATTTATAGTGTGATATAACTCTTTTATTAAATTATAATGATGAATGTCGTATACTACCATGCCTATAAGATTTATTAGCGATGTATCTATTGCGAGGATTATACATATTACCAGACTGAGGTCCTGTCAAGGTTCACATAACATTTGCGCGCATTACAAAAAAAAATTAACAAAAACCAACCTTTTGCCAAGCCAAACTCGTATAATTATCTACGCAGATACCTTTTAGTTTTGCCTAACATGTCATAAAAACGATTTATTGTGTAATATTAATGTTTTATGATTAATTAGCGAATACATGCGACTTACTTACGGAGTCAGTTTTTGACACGTCTATGGTAAGTTTACGTTTGTGTCAATGTTAAATATCCTACTGAATTGTAATAAAATGTAGGTATATTAATAATACCCGCCGGCCCCCCACTCGGTGGACCGACGATCTGGTGAAAGCCGCTGGGAGGCCTATGTTCAGCAGCGGACGTCTTCAGGCTGTTGATGATGATGATGATGATGATGATGATGATAATAATAATTGTCTAGTGTCTTTACAATATATAACACTATTAAAAAGTAATAAATTAAAAAAAACAATTAATTATGTGTGGACAATTATGTGTGGATTGTGTGGTGTAAGTTGAAGTGGCAATGGGCAGGCCACATCGCTCGTAGAACTGACAACCGATGGGGAAGAAAGGTTCTCGAGTGGCGACCACGAACCGGAAGACGCAGCGTAGGCCGGCCCCCCACTCGGTGGACCGACGACCTGGTGAAAGCCGCGGGGAGCCGATGGATGCAGGAGGCGAGCAGCCGCTCAAGGTGGCGTGCTCTGGGGGAGGCCTATGTTCAGCAGTGGACGTCTTCAGGCTGTTAATGATGATGATGATGGTGGACAATTCCCATACTATATTATAATACTTTTTTAAGAAAGGGGCAAAGTGCATATTTTTAATTTTATTTTATTTTTTTATTTTACAAAAACCACAGCTCTTAAATTTAAACAAACAAATCTTCTGAATAAAGCTTACAGCCAAATACGGTTTTACATTTTATAAAGTAGGTACATATGATTGTGTTGTTCAACTGTTACTGAATTTAGAATGCAAGTAGAGGGTAATCTATAAAAGTCATGTAATTGTGCTGTGCGTATGCAACTTATTTATGTGAGAAAGAGAGGGTGTATGAGTATATGAGCGCGTAATAATGATACTATAATTATAATATAGGTATAATATAATTTAAGTGTGTAAATATATAATATATAATATATCACACACACTCATAATATACCCATAGCATACCTATACTTACACAATAATATACCATTGGTACTTATTAATACAAAGGTAAAGCCTGTTTAGGTACTTTATAAAAATGTTAATGTTAACAGTTAAATGTTCACTTAGTGGTTTTGCCAGTTTCATTTAGTAATCTTACAACTCCATGTTTAAATACTTGCTTACTCTCGTGAAACACATCAATACTACTAAATTTTTTATTGTACATCCTATGCAAACGATTGACCAGAGAGTTTCGAGCATAATTAGTATCTATATAAAATATGTTCTTTAAGCTATGTAACTACTACAGTAACAAAAATTACTATATATATATGTATATGTAGTACGAAAGCTACCTAGCTACGCTACCTACTACAAAGAACATACAAAGGAGCATTTGGATTTTGGACTGTCTATAGGTCATCGTGGCAATACTACAAAATTGGAAATGCTCCTTTTTTGAATAAAACGGAAACATTGAATTCTTTACGTTTTTTATTTGATTTTCTGGCTTTCACGCTAAAACGGCTGAACGGATTTGGCTGAGTTTTTTAGAATATTACGTGGTTCAATTCGGACCATAATCCAATTGAATGATATCTAAATAGTCACTCACTGAGAAATGAAATAATAAGAAGAAAAAAAAGTAATCAGAGTAACTGCCTGGTCGTTGCGATCCGTTTCCAAAATGCTGGCACTTATATTTGGCACAACGAATCAGCATTGCATTTCGACGGCGCAATGCTGCCAGCATGTTGGGTACGCTACCTACTACTTAGCAGCTTAGTGGAATTTGGATTGGACTATGTCATCGCGGCTAGTATACAGTCCAAATGTTTTTTGTAGTGGGTAAGTTAGCTAGTGGCATTTAGTAATAGTTGGTATGGCACAGAGTTATTATGAAAAACTTGTTCTGTTACCATAATTATATCATTATGATAAAGACATTAAATTATAAAATAGTTTTCTGAGCAAGGTTTACGATAATGTCATTGCTAAATAGCCACTTAGCAAAATTTTCCTGTTACCTATTACCTAATATATTTCTTGTGAATTCTTACTAGGTATAGATAAATATTATCTTGAACTTGTTTGTTCGACAAACAGCGGATGTCCTGCAGAGGCCGAGATTTGCAAACGTTCTGAAAGGTATTTTAATTGTAAATATATTGAAATGGTAAGTCGGCGTAATACTCGATGTTTGGGAAGGAATGTGGTCTTTTTTTAAAACTTGTTTGTTGATTGAGTTTTATTGGTCAAAGTTAAAGTCAAACGCGTCTGTATTTCCCGAGAACTACAATCTTGGAGTCTTCAAATCGAGAGAGAACAGGTATCTTCTAGGCAAGAGCGTTTAATCCTAGACCGCATCGACACTTAACATCAGGTGAGATAGTGGTCAAGCGCAAGCCTATCGAACAATAAAAAAAAAGCAAAGTTAGTTGAGTCCTGAAGGAGGAGAAAATAAAACTGAGGAGGATGAAATAGGTACTTTTTATAATACCCTGGGCAGTAGTTTATAAAATATAACAGTTTTTAAACTTTCGCGACTTGAACTCATTATAAAGTTAAAACGGGTCTCTTCACGCACAAAAATCAATAAATTTTTAAAAGTTTTTTTTTAACGAATTACTACCAGTAGGGACAGTGCCCAAAATGCTGGCAGCATAGCCACGTTGAATGGCAATGCTCAACCTTTGGCCGAAGTAGAGGCCAGCATTTTGGTCACGTGTTGCTTCAGAACGACATTATATTATATTGCTAATTTTATAGTTTTAGTACGGTAGTAGTTTAGATTTAAAGAATAGTTTAATACGTACCTATTTTAATTTATATAATATAATCTGTACAATAGTTTCGCGCTAGCTTATTACGTAAAGTTTTTAATAGGCTTAAATTTCGCAATCATTGCTGTCAAAGCTGTCAAACGTCACTTCGGCAGAGCAGAAAGGGATCACGCGCTAGATTACAGTATGTTGGACAACCTATGAACTAATAAGTGCATTATTTAGTTTCCGTCTAATGCTGTTCTGTTGCTAGTGGCGCTAGTGTCAAAGGCCAAAGTGCATTCAGCGACCAGCGAGCATCGTGCGCGACTGCGTCTGATTGTTAAGTGTTTGCTGTCTGTCGCTTCCCTACTGCTGTTGCTTTGCTACTGCTGTTGCTTTGCTGTTGCAATTTTTACATAATAACATGTAACTAGGAGGACAGGAATGTCAATACACCAAGAAAACAGCGTAGATCAAAAATATGCCTAAAACTAGATGGCGTTGCAAAATGAGCGGATTATAAGTTGAGCGCAGATCAGAAATATGTCAAAAAACGGTTGTCCTTCAAACCGGAACACAGTCATAGTGCTTGCATACTATTGCTTGACGGTGGAATAACTGGCAAAGCGGTGATACCCTAGACAAACTTTGCAGAAAAGCCCTACCACCTAGCTAGCAGCAGCAGATATATAGCTGATGTTGTAATGAAATTGCAAAATATCTCTATTTCATCTTCTTCTTCTTTCATTTAAGAGCTAGACTCTTGTCTGTGGAGTTTCTTCCATTCTTCTCGATTTTCTGCGAGCCTTTTCAGCTCTTGGTACGACATGACATTAGCCTTTTCTTTCAGTTGATCCACATATGTTCTTCTCGGTCGTCCTCTTCCTCTCTTTCCTTCTACTTTCCGTTCCACGATGGTTTTTATGAATTCGTCATGTCGTACCAAGTGGCCAAACATCTTTCCTCTTCTGACTTCTATGGTATTGAGTAAAGTTCTTTCTTCTCCTACCATGTCTAAAACTTCTTTGTTGGTTTTCTTATCAGTCCAGCTTATTCTTTCCATACGCCTCCAGCACCACATCTCAAACGCTTCTAGTCTTTCTCTGTCTCTCTTGGTCATCGTCCATGTCTCGCAGCCATATAATGCAATGCTCCAAATATAAATTTTTATCAATTTTTTCCTTAAGTGTCTTGCTATTTTTGATTTCAGCAGATGTTTTTTGTTAAAAAACTGAAATTACTGAGCAAATGAGGCTTTATGATCTGACCACACAGTCTAGTAATCTTATTACTATACTGCGTGAAGTCTCAGGATGACGTGTACAGTGCAGTGTCACGCGAAACTTTATTGATTTAGTGTTCCGAATGATACTGCAATCTGTTATGAGCAGCCGTGACGCAACCACTAGTAGCCTGTTTGTAATGAAACGGCTAGACTGATTTGGATGATTATGATACTGTTTATCCCGAAAAATTTGGAAATCATAAAGGAAAACCTATGCCATGCGGTCTTGGTTTGCAAATAAGACCACCCCATCTCTCTCCGTGATTGCCATTGACTATAAATCCAGTTGACCAATGATACAGCTTCCCCTCATACGAAAATTAGTGGTGTATTTCAACCAATAATTTCTAATAAATACTATGGGTTTCTAATAAATCACGGGACACCATTGATGTCTTTTGTTCCACCCTGCTCTGTTCTTTGTAATTTCGTACGGCTTTGTCTCGTTGTGTTACCTCGCCCCCTGCCCGCGCAGGTGAGTCGTGTTTGTACGAGAAATTATGTTCACGAGCTATCAACGGGCTTTATAATCTTTGGTGGGTGCCATAAGAGACGGCTCCATATTTCGGCGGGAATATCCAAGGAACGGGCAGCATTTTCCTCCGTATATGTATTACCTATTAAAATCTTCTGCGATCACAAAGCCGCCTGCCTGGGCGATTATGGAAAATCTCCCCTCTATGATAAGCGTCCAAAGTGGCGTTTTTGGGGGAGGCCTATGTTCAGCAGTGGACGTCTTCTGGCTGATGTGTGTGTGATCTGATGCCGGAAATTGGTAAAATGCAGGTAAAACTGCAAGCATGCTTTAGAGCAGGGGTCTCCAAACTTTTTAGTTTAAGGGCCATACCTATTGACTACTCCACAAAGCCCCAAGGGACAAAATCTAGATAGCTCATTAGGTTAACATAATATAAGAGTTTTGAATATTGGTGGAGTATTGAATCAAATAAATCAAATAATATTTTATTGACATAAAGGTTTTTACATTTTATATTGTTGAGTCCATAGACTCCTGAACTAGATTAAAACTGTATTTCAAGAGCCATAGCTTCTCCCCTTATAAATTATTTCACATAAACTATGTCATACAAATAATTCATAGTTTTATGTATTTAACATTTTAACTAATGAAATCAAAATGTAATATAAAATAATATAATGTATATAAGACAAGTATTTTAGCTGATGCCGTGTTATATAAGTATGTATGTGTATGTGTATATGTATGTGTATTTGCATGTTTATGTGTATGTGTGTGAAAGTGTGTTTGTTTATGCATAGTTGTACGTGAGGGTGTGTATGTGTTTGTGTAATTATGTATATATGTATAACCACACTAAAAGTAAAAGCTTTTTAAAAGGTTTTCTACCCCTTCATAGTCAAACTGTTTAAGCCAGTTAAATATGATGCTTTTAATTTCGTTATTACTCATCTTCTTATCTTAATCTTATATAATTGATTTATTTTGTCATATAAGCGAGGAACAACAACATTGTACTGCTTCTGTGCAAACCTACTTTTAACTCTAGGGGCAGGGCCGGTCTACTCTTTTGTTATTCTCAGGTAGAGTTGGCACAGTTTTTCTGTGATTTTCGCGCATATTTCCATTTCGTTATACTTTCGCCTCTTTCAGGGCGCGAGCGTGATCTGTTTTTCTACATTGTGGTCGATCGATTTGCAATATTTTTAAAGAAAAATATCAAATGTCATCATTCGAGTCTTCCACTTACTAATAAAGTTTAGAGAGTGGTATTCACTATTTCGTTGAGTTTTGCACCGATATGCTTTTGATGATGTTTCCTAACCGGTATATACTAAATCGAATGCCCTTGGCATTTAAAGAGAGCGATGTTTGAGCTCGATGTTCTATTTTAACAGTCTGCAGTTATAATGTAACCTACCTCAACAAAGGAATACGACACGGTGCTTTTCTTGGAAGTATTACATTTTTAAATGAAATGAGCGCCAATGGCCACCCACCCACGTGATAGTAAGTGGTCACCCCTGGCCTAGATATCTGCAACACATAGATGTTGCAAATGCCTTTACTAGATGCGACGTGTGACCAAAATGCTGGCACTTATTTGGCCCAACGCATCAGCATTGCAATTCAACGTGGCAATGCGGCCAGCATGTTGGGTACGCTACCAACCGGTAGTGGGCTGGAGCACTTGGGCTGTCTATAGGCCATCGCGGCTATTATACAGTCCATAAGTGTTCTTTGTAGTAGGTAGTGTAGCTAGTTTAGTTTAGTTTAGCTTAGTTTAGTTTAGTGTAGTTTAGTTTTTATTATTGTAGTAGTTAGCTTGAGTAATAAAGGCCTTTTTTACTAGGTGTTCTCTTTCTCTTTGGGACTTTCTTTGGTCAAAAATTTCAAAAGTGCGAGGTGATTCTACTAGTACTTCTACGAACAGCTAGCAGCAGTTGTCCTCGCGAGCTTCAATTTTTTTTGCAACTCAGCTTGGGGTATCTACATAAAAAAACTATTAAAATGATGTGTATCGTTCTCGGTATCTGATTATTATAACACAAACACATTTGTATATTATATTCCAAAATGGTATTTAGTAAATAAAATATGTAAATACTATTTACGTATTTTATTTAACAAAGGGCCATCTATGTTAAAGTCGTCGAACTAATTATAACTATTACAACCCATGACCTGAATAGTTCCTCATAAGTTTTTAGAAGGAGTTTTGGCGGGAAGGTGAAAAAGTTCACGTCGTTGCATTGTATTATTTCACAAAACTTATGCTTTTTCTAGTGTTAATGTTTAAAATTAGTGGCATTTTACGCATTAAGTGCTGAATTATGAGTATAAGTGTGGGCAAGTGATATAATGTAGTGAAACGTGGTTTTTCGTGTTGCTTCCAAAATTCCATAGAAGCCTCTAGTAAAGTTGCCACTACTTTACTAGGGCATGACTTAGACTGGGTTGTGACTACCTGACTTAGACTGGACTATGACTATCCTGACTGACTGTGACTAAGACTTTACTTTACATGAAATATTTCATAATACGACGAAAAACTACAATACTTGACACTGGCTAAATACACTATGTGTGGAGCCACACTATAAGAAAAAAAAAAAAAAAGTTTTTAGAAGTATATTTTGCACAAACAAATCTTCCAAAAAACTCAAAATAGTATTAAAATCCTCGTACCTAAAGGCAATATTTATTAGGAAAAAAGTAGGTACCTACGTATGAAAAATTGGCCGCTAAATCTTGTATTAGGTATAGGTACCGACCCGTGCCGGACTCGGACCTTATGCCTTTATATCTCGACAACCTCTTGACCGATTATGCTCATATTTCAAATACTTGTTAGAATAAGTGCCAACTATTTCTACCAAATATTATCAAAATTGGCCGGTAAATGGCACCGCAGCAATCTTCCCCCTTTTTGTGGGAAATATCCCTTCAATAAATTGATCGCGGACGACATAAAAATCCCTGGACATAAAAGGACCTGTAGAACCTATATATACCAAGTCACACTCGGTCAAAAAAAAACAGTCTGACTTAGAAACCAACAAAATTAATAGTTGCAAAATATTTTATCAAAAGTAACAGATACATGCATAGTTTCTATAGAGTTTAAATGGAACCACAGACCAAGTGGAGAATAATGACCGCTGATTCTGATGCATCGTGCAATCTATATTTTCCGTTCATTAACCTTTATAAATCAAACATATTTTATTCATTCCGTAGCACATATAAGTAACCTATAATCGTGTATTATAATATAACTAGCAGTGCCCCGCGGTTCCACCCGCGTACCTACAGGAATCGTTCCCGTTATTGGGATAAAAAGTAGCCTATGTTTTAATCTAGGGTATAAGCTACCTCCATACCAAATTTCATCCAAATCCGTCCAGCTGTTAGAGCGTGAAAGAGTAACAAACATACACACATACACACAAACTTTCGCCTTTATAATATTAGTGTGATAGTATGATATTAGTGTGATGGTGTATACATAGATATTTTTTGTCTCGGAAAATTAATAGCTCCTGCGGCAGTAGGTATAGGATTTTTTTATCTTAAGCTAACAGTTCATCTCTGTCTCACCTGATATAGAGGATACCGGCTCACTCTAGCCTTAAAAGCTCTAAGATGAAGCATCAGGGTGCCTTTAAAACATAAGCTACCTCTATAATAGATGTGACAAATAAACATACACACACACACACAGACAGACAGACATATTAATAACTCTATCATCCTTTCAAACAGCACAAGACCATCAAAGTCCGTTACAAGAATGGAAAACCCACAGCGTACTACGACATCTAGGAGTCAAAGTGTAGTAAACAAGTCAGGGAGTGTTTCTCTGAAAAATGCCGTAGTGACGTCAAATGTGTCAAGTTAAACTACACGTTAACGTGAGGTTTTGGAAATACACTACAATTTCCTTTAACCGTATACTAAATGCGTAACTAAAATCCTCTTAGGCATAAAACAAACTATTTGGATGTTTTAGCATTGGATTACAGCCTGTAACCAAAAAAGATGATGTAGGTAGTAATTTTCTGAAATTTTTAAATTATTTAAAAATGGAACAAAAGTAATAATAAAAAAATAAAATGAAACCGTTGGACGTCTGAGGTATTATAGTACTAGTTGCGGCCCGCGGTTTCACCGTTAGAGCTATCTGTACGTCCAAAATTTCATCGAAAACGGTTCAGGAAATTAATGGTAACAAACATTCGCACACACAAACTTTCGCAAAATAATAGTGTGATTAGGATAAGAGTTTAATATGGCCACTAATGCGCGCCTTAGGGTGGGTTTTTTCACCGATAGTTAAGGTAACCAATGGTTAAAAACTCTAACAAATTCTAACCAATGGTCATGGACAGTTTTTAACCATTGATTAACTTAACTATTGGTGAAAAAAACCCACGTTGGTTCTTGGAATAACCAACAGTTAATCTTCGCACAAATATTGCTAAATAGAGGCAATATTTACCGAGCTCGTGATGGTTACGTACCTTCTCGAAGGTTGCGTTACAAAACTTCTACGGAACCGTATCATGATTCACTGTGTTACAAATAGAGGTTTTTAGAATGGCAATACCAAGTTCGTAGCTCGTTTGAAGCTGAAATGGAACATTGAATATTAAATTAATTGTAACAGGCGGTTGTAACATTGTTGAAACGTATGAAGGTTTAAGTACTCATGGCTCATGACTGGGTGGTTGGAGTTTTCTGCAAAGTTCGTCTAGGTAGGTACCACCGCTTTGCCAGTTATGCAATAGTGTGCAAGCACTACTGTATTCCGGTTTGAAGAGCATTGTAGCTAGTAAAATTACTGGGCAAATGAGACTTTAAGAACTGATCTCACAGTCTAGAAAACTTTTTTAGACTGTGTGATGTTTCAGGATGACGTGCGCAGTGCGCACAGTGTCACGCGAAATTTTCATTTAGAGTTCCGGGTGTCACTGGAATCTGTTATATGCAGCCGTGTCGCTTAACACCAGGCGAACGACTAGCTCGTCACGTCATTCGTTTACATAAAAAAACTATCAATAACGAATAATTATTCACTCAGTTGATACATTCTTTATCCTACTTAAATATTTGCAGACATTTATAGGTAAATTATAAATATGGCTGGCTTGATAGCTCAGTTTGTAGAAGCTCTACCTTCTGAACTATAGATTGTGGGTTCGATTCCTACTCAGGACAAACATTTGTATGATGATCGTAGGTGTTTGTTCTGCGTCTGGGTGTTACATTGTATTCTATGTATGTATTTACAAACAAAAAGTATCTAAGTATTCTATCAGTTATCTGGTTACAAGCTGTATGCTTAGTTTGGGGCTAGATGGCGCTGTGTGAAATGTCCACAAATATTTAGTAAAAAAATGTGATTCGACATTTTCCCATAAAAAACTGTAAAAATTATTGGTAAATGGTGATTCAGTTTATTTAATAATATTTTTAAATAGACAGCTTTAATTTTTGACGTTTTATGACGTAGATGGGAAATCAATACGGACTTGTATTGCATTGACGTCAGAAACCGGATTGTAGTTGATAAAGTAAGTGAGTGAGATCTATCTTGCTAGTCGCTGAGATGCATTGTGTGGGTGGATGAATGACTTGGTTTTCTAAAAAGAGCATTAATTTGAATATATCGCTAAACAGATAATTTAAGGTATTCCGGAAAGTGCACCAATAATTTTTTGCGAACATTTGGGAATAAAAAGAACATGCAAATTCCTAAATCCGACTAATCGACTACTAATAAAATTTTCATTGTGAGATCATCATCATTAACAGCCTGAAGACGTCCACTGCTGAACATAGGCCTCCCCCAGAGCACGCCACCTTGAGCGGCTGCTCGCCTCCTGCATCCATCGGCTCCCCGCGGCTTTCACCAGGTCGTCGGTCCACCGAGTGGGGGGCCGGCCTACGCTGCGTCTTCCGGTTCGTGGTCGCCACTCGAGCGTCGCTGGGGTTGGTAGCCGGGCGTCTGCCGGGGATTCTTCGCACCCCTTGCCCTGCCGTTACCGTGGCCGCTACCGTAGCCACAGGATAGCAGAGCTGCCGGGGACTGGGGGCCGTTTTTATTTGTGCTTGTCATTAGGGGGGGGGGGGGGGGGGTGCCAAAAAAACCACGCTTGGCAGGCGGCTTGGTGATCGCAGTAGGTGAAGATTGATTACCACCAAGACCGAGGGGAACGCTGCGACCCATTCCCTGGATATTCCCTTAGCCGCCTTCTACGGCACCCACGGGAAGAGATGGGGTGGTCCTATTCGTAACCGGGACCACACGGGGCATTGTGAGATACTTAATTAGGAATAAGTATCGTATAAATGTAAAAAAGTAAAAAGTATATGTAGTTGCATTTTAGAATATTTCCTTCTCTCGCACCAGGTAACTTCTATCTCAAAGAATATAAATAAAATAAAAATGTTAAGGTACTATAATTATAATAAATTATCTTTTTACGAAAGATCTTAGAAATTTGCAAACAATGCCGTCTCCTTGGTTTTGTAAAATTATAAATTCATATTTCTTTTGTAGACTTATCTTAGAATGTCTAAGTCAAGGGCAACTTTAAATTAAACATCTTTTACGCATGCTAGACATTTGAATAAAGTAATGATAGAATGATTTATTTTATTGGCACCTTTACCTATCGAAATAATAACGCCTACTGCAATAATATTCATAACTTCTTATACCCAAACTCATACTAACTATTTCTATCCATCCAAAGGTTCCCTGGACGAGACCACTCTAAACGATAAGATGGTTAAAATGTTTCTTTTTTTACCAATTTCTGTGGCTGAACTTTAGTCCTTGCCAGTAAGCGTAGTGCCTACTAATCTATTATACATAAAGCCAAGCAGCTGTGGTGGACGAAATTAACAAGTAGATTAGGTACACTTGACAATAAAATCAATTGCATTAGCCTAAATACTCAATATGAAAATACTAAATACTGAATATAACCTCAATTCTTAACTACACCATGTAATGTAACATTATGAAACGCAAGAAACATTTGAATTTGAATTTACTTCAACGAGAAGCTGGTATATTCTTTCTAATTACTAAATTAAGTTCAGTAAGATAATAAAAAAATAGATAGACAGATAGTCGAATTCGAATATTTGGGCTTTTACTCCTGTGTACAAAAACTTGTCCTGTCACGGGAATTGAACCCACCACCTCCGGGCTACGAGCCTGCTCAATAACCACACCACACAGAGGCTGTCAATATACACATTATTTGTTAAAATGCGTACTGTCGAATCCATTAATAGTAGATTAGTAGCCAAGGGCCGTAAAGCATTAATTGCAGCCGGAGATATTTAGGCGCACGAGCGCAGCGAGGGCGCCTAAATATCTCTTGAACTAAAACTCAGTGGACCTAAATCTCAATATGCCTACCTCGCGTTTGGTTTAGGCACAAAGCGATTAAGGCACACTGCATTTTAGGTAAGCAACGAGCAAACGGTTTGAATCGCACTATCCGTAATCACCTAGCTAGTCTAGATGGCTAACTAATTTTATTGACTGCAACCTATCATAAAAAGTTTAGCTTTTCCAGTTGACACCTGCCAATTTTACCGCTGAATGTACTAAACACACCTGCGTGCGGGTAGACTACGCAAATACGTGAATTATAATAATCATGGCTTAGCTTATTCATAGAGAATTACTAAGTGGTCAATATACATATACTTACATAACATAACTAGAGATGTGCGAGGATGTGTTGCGAGGGATGTGTGTGTCAAGAACCAATAGAATTACTTACCTAGCCTCGCTCAGCGCAGGTCTAGTGGAAACGGTCCAGCGGAGCGAGGTTTTTGTACATGCAAAACAAGAGAAAAATGTGTGCTACGGGTGTGTTGCGAGGGATGTGTTGCGAGGGATGTGCTGCGAGGGATGTGTGCAAGAGATGTGACAGTCATATATACATCACTGAAGCACACCTATTATGCAAACACACGCCCAATTGTTCTGTTCTCGGTACTTATATTTTTATTTTTGATGATTATATATATTATAGTTATTCGTATATTTAGTAATAGTAAAACTGTATATAAAACCGCTTATACTTATTTCTTTGGCGAAAATCTGTCCAAGCATAGGAGTAATTTGAAAATCAGCGCTGTGTTGCAATTATGTAAATACAGCACATGCTGAAGTTACCCCTATTGCCCTACAATTCAATTATACTTTACTTTTATAAGCTGTAATGGTACACTCTTTCTTGTTTGTGCTGTAGTGGCAATAAATTGATAATTAATTTATATATTTATTTTTATGTGCAATTGTTCACCACACCCCACCCCGTGCGCGTCAGAAACGAGCCCGCTACACATACTCGCACCGCTCATCCCCGCACACCGCTCAATGGCCTAGCACATCCCTGGTAGAAACACACCGTTTCACAGCCTCGCTACGCATCCTCGCACCGCTCAGCTGCCTCGAACATCTCTGGTGGAAACGCAGCTTTACAAGTACCTACTTGTGTTTGACGTCACACGTACAAAACAAATGAATGTCAAATGTCACAATACCAAAATACTCCACATACGTCATGCTCTAAACTGCCTGAATTCATCAGTAACCCTATGCAACACGTGAAACACGAGCTAATCCATCAAACGGAGCCGTTGCGTACATCCGTAAACAAGCCAACACAAATTAAAATGGGTCAACTCAAAATTCATTGACGCGAGTTCTAATTTACAAGGTTTATTTGTTTATTAGAACGTGTGATCCCAGATTGCGAATAGGAACACCTCAACTCTTCACGTGGGTGCTGTAAGAGTCGGTTAAAAGAATATCCAGGGATTGGGCATCAGCATTTTTCTTTTGTTAAAATCTGCGATCTCCAAGTGAAAACTCAAGTTCTCGTGTCATACACCAAACCAATCCACACTTAGCCAGGACAATAATAAAAAAAACGTAGAGCTGTTAGAGATTGTAAAATGACATTGTATGTTTCGACACGGACCAGAAGATGCAGCGTGGGCCAGCCCCCACTAGGTGGACCGACGATCTGGTGAAAACCATGAGTAGCCGATGGATGCAAGAGGTGAGCAGTCGCGCAGTGATGTTCTATGGGAGAGGGATATGTTCAGCAGTGGACGTCTTCGGGCTGTTGATGATGATGATGATGTTTCGACAGTTGGCCGTAACCACCATCGCTCTCGCTTGTTCATTTAGAACATTGTACTTCTTACCATGGGTGTAATTAGAGACATCAGATACAGTATCATTCTATTTTTTTTTGAGGAGGGAAATGCCCTCGCTCTTCCCTGTCACTATGGGGGTGGGGGTATGTGGGACTCGAACCCACTAAAACTCCCCCGTGATCCATCCGCCACGCGCCGCCGGGATGGGGCGAGATAGGGTCGCGCTACCATTCACTATCTCGCCCCGAATCTACACCAACCTAACATCAATTTAGGCCATAAAGCTGAAAACATAAACACTAAATTGCAATATACACCTAATAAATATTTATTATTTCACTATTATATCTGAGTAAACAAAATGAAACATTACACCAATTTTAGTGTTAGCAAATATTGTTACATAATGATTATTAACATGGACATGCCCCGAATAACACGTGAGATTACGATAATAGTTGTAGTTGGAGAGATGATGGTTGTTTTGACTGAGGGGTTTTCTCTCAAACTGTATGATAAAATATTTCAAGAACTAGTGGCGTTTCATGGTTTCGCCCAAACTCTACTCTTAACTTTCTAGGGTAAAAAGTAACTTAATATTATGTTGATTGCAGTAGGTACCTACGTTAGGAATCTGTTGGAAACATTTCATCAAAATTAGTTCGGCCGTAATCAACATAAACAAATAGACAAAGTTTCATTAATGTAGCGCAAATAGCAAAAAGCTCGACTGCACCTGATCATAGGTGATCGCGAAAGTTAAGCAACAAGCAATACTTGCTACAGTCATCAAATGGATGGGTGATTGCTACAAAATGTTGTGTTTACACACAACAGTTGTGTTATGTTGTGTTTGTGTGTTGTGTTATTGAGCGCTCTACATTGTTGGTGTAAATTTTTCTTAATCCTAACTCACAGAATGATCATCATCATCATCCTCTTTGCCTTTTTCCATTTGTTATTGGGGTCGGTTCCTAGCTCACAAAATCATAATATTAAATTTGAGTAATAGATAAGGATTGTTTAAAAAATAGTTTAATTTATTATAGAAAATCAGTTAAATAGACCGGTAGCTCCTCTCACAATTTGCACTTGCTTTAACCATGACGGCCGTCCAGTTCTAGTAGACTAATTCGGTAGGTGAAGGCGTGATGTCTAAAAAGCCTTGAGGGGTACAGCATTTATTAAAGACCTCTATCACCCGATCCGATGCGATGCAAATTATTGTTTCCGATTTCAGCTATTTGAATAAATTAAATCAATATCGAGGTCAAGTAAAATAAAAATAAATAGTGCAAAATTAATTACTGGCCAAATGAGAGTTAAGAACTGATCTCACAGTCTAGAAATCTTTTTTAGACTGTGTGATGTCTCAGGATGTTGCGCAGTGCGCAGTGTCACGCGAAACTTTAGTTTTCCGAGTGACACTGCAATTTGTAATGGGCGGCCGTGACGCTTAACACCAGGTGAACGACTAGCTCGTCACATCATTCGTTTACATAAAAAAAAGTCAAAAAACTAGTTTACTAATTAGTTTCGTAGCTTATAGTTTCACGAAATAGTATGCCTACGGACAAAACTGATGCCCGCCTGCACTGAAGTTTGATACTATGACGTAACTATTGCAACTCATTTGGGTATTACCCAGAGAGGTAAGTGCGAACTTAGGAAGCTGTCAAAATTTAGTGAAGACGGGCATTAGACAATGAAATTAAAAGTAGGTAACTGTCGTTATATATGATAAATATTTTGTATATTTAGACAATTAAAATTAAATTTATTTTTCCCCACCTTAATAATTAACTAGTCAGGTAAACTGACTGTCCAACTAAAGCAATGATATTCGAATGTCTAAAGTAAAAAAACCTAAATGTGGCTACTTAGTTTGAACCAACAAAAATAATATTGTAATAAATAAAACAAATAAAATAATAAAAATAAAAGTTGTTTATTTCAAGGCACGATACAAATTATGCGACGCAGTAGTAGGTCTGTGATGTGCAAGGGCTAGGTATGTATGGTACAATTATACCACCCATACCTGGCATTCATAATTGAGCCTTGCAATGGTGTGTCATTATTTTACAATATGCGAATCCAGTTTTTATGGCAAATCAATAATAATCATGTCAAGGTACATCTGTAGTTCCTGATATATATATAATCTCTTCGATTTTATATTATAGGGATGGTAAAATATCGATAGGCAAGTATTTTTTTATCGATAAATTGTATAATTTTTTCTCGAATTGTAATGTATTGAAGTTAGGTGTACCACATTTTTAACGTATTAAACGTACAACTGAACAAACAGATGATAATTGTTCTAAATCCCTAATTTAGATAATTTACAACATTATTTAGTACATTACTGCCGCGGTCTGTAATGACTGCGTTGCTGGCCTAGATAAATGATGGCCGAAAGTGCCGCATAGCGCAGGTCCAGGCCATCACAGCACGGTCTCCATTGCAGCCCTTGATACAAGCTGGAATTAATGCCGAGACCGAATTCTTTGTTCATACATCGATATAAATACATCTATGAAGAACATGATATCTTAGCTCATTATCATCATCATCATCTACAGCCTGAAGACGTCTACTGCTGAACATAGGCCTCCCTCAGAGAGTGCCATCTTGAGCGGCTGCTCGCCTCCTGCATCCATCGGCTCCCCGCAGTTTCACCAGATTGCCGGTCCACCAAGTGGGGGCCCATCGGTTGACAGTTCCACAAGCGAGTTGGCCTGCCCATCATGCATGCTGCGGCTGCTGCCATCTTCTAGGTAGGTATCTGCAAAAGTTTAATTGTATTCCTAATTTTTTTGTGAGATATTAAATATCGTAGTAAGTATGGAAAGTTACATCCCTATTAAGCAATTATTAAAAAAAAAATAAGCATAAAAAAGTTCAATGCTACGATAAATAATAAATTATTAACTTATTATTTATTTATCGTGACATTATCGCATATGTTTGCCATGTCAATATATTATGACTAAGTGATTCCATATTTTATGGTAAACTCATCAGCTTCAATAATGGCCTGAGTCTGAGTCTAAAAACAGAATTATGGAAATATGGAGACGAATTGCGTAAGTTTTCTTATTTGGGATGAAGCGAGGACGTTCGTCCGTCCTCGTGTAGGGACGTCTGCTTTTTCAGTAATTGGGAAAAGAGATTGGACATAAAAAAAAAAACATAAATAAATGTTGGTAGACAGTTCACACAGCGCCTTCTAGTCCCAAATTAAGCAAAGCTTGTATCCAAATAACTGATATTAGAATCCTAAAGGAGAAGATTACTTTTTTAATTAATACACTTTACTAGCTCTTACCTGGGGCTTCGCCCGCATTTTAGGGATGAGACCAGGACATCTGTCTGTCCTCATTTAGGGACCTCTGCTTTTTCGGTAATTTGGAAAAGAGATTGAATGATTTTTGACTTGAAAAGCATCTTCCGGTTCGTATGGTCTTGAGATGAGACCAGGACATCTGTCTGTCCTTATTTAGGGACCACTGCTTTTTCGGTAATTTGGAAAAGAGCCTGAATGATTTTTGACTTGAAAAGCATCTTCCGGTTCGTATGGTCGCTCGAGAACCATTCCCCAAGCTCTACTTTGAAATGAAATTCTCCGAGTCCCACAAAGGAACTTTTGAAAGCCATATGACACGGCTACTGATAGTTACGACTTGAAACGCACCTTTCCTAAAATTTTCAAGTTGTTTACTTCATTGGTGTTGTTTTATTTCTCAACTGATTCTCACGAAATTTTGCGAGAGTTTTTGATACTCATATAATTATTATTATGTACTCAGACTTTTTTAGTGGATACAGTTACTGGAAAATTTTCAAAATGACGCAGCCATAGGTTGATAAAAAAAGTTTATAAGTTTAAGGCTGCTATAAACGCGGATCCACTATCTCGCTCGCGCATTGCGATATCCTTGAAGATATTAAATAACTGAATTTACTTACGATAAATCTGGCTAAACTATGTTCTCATGCATAAACATTACAACTGCTCAACGAAAATATCACATTTATCCAAACAAGTTTTCATACATAAAAAAGGCTTAAAAAAAATAATTGTTACCGTTGTATTTATGAAATCTTTTTTGGATTAATATGTTATTTTTGTTAAATATTTGTAATCATATTCATGAGAACATAGTTTAGCCAGATTTTTCGTAAGTAAATTCAGTTTCAATATCTTTAAACATGTAGTAATGTGCGAGGCTACATCGACACTTAACATCAGGACCCTAATTCTGTATTACCAATTTACGATTCCTTGCTTCGAAACCACGCGAATTCCTTGTCTTACATAAGAAATCTGCAAAAATCTATTCTCTATGAAATGAGAACGAAACCGCGCGAAATGAATGTGGAATTAACTGGGATTGGCGCGATTTGAACTGTCAAAAATCATATGTTCCACTGAGACGCGTTCCGAAACATTAACCCGTCCGAAGTTACCACCACTTATGTCAATATTAATTATTCAAAATAAAACTAATTTTAATGTAAAGTGAAGGTATTTCTAAAGGTTTTCTGTCAATTTTTAATAATTACCCATGGCTTTGTTACATTACAACATAAATTTATAAGCCATTACTTTATTTTAAATTTTTAATGGTTTTGGGATGAGAAATCTTTGAGTTCTAAATCGGAACACACTCGAGGGATAAAAACCTGTCATAGATAATTTGTCTTAGATTATACAGAATACAAAAATTGTCGATTCCTTGCTGTGACACGATTTGAACAAGACACGATAACGAAATAATAAAAAAATAAAAAATAAGGCTGATTTTCATGACAGAAAAACTCCTTGATTGTGATTTACAAAGGATTGAAAAAGTTTTCATGATTGATAGTTTTTTTACATTAAATTGTAAATACCAACTAGTTCTTATTGCTGTATGTACTATATGTACCTATGTAATGTATTTATTTATTTTCATTGATGTAAGTATATAGTATGTCGATTATGAATATGTAGGTATTATGTTTATGTAGTTTTTATGAAGTTTATTGTATATTATATGTATAGTATATACGTTTATGAATAGCTTTTTGGGGAAACCACCGTCCATATATTTTTTACGTTATTCCTTTCCGTGCAAGGTTGTCTGGAAGAGATCGCTTTGAGCGACAAGACCGCCCATTGTTACACTTTTGTTAAGTTTTGTTCACTTAATTTTTAACGATTTGTGTGTTTCAATAAAGAGTTTATCTATCTATCTATCTATCTATCTATCTATCTACAGAATATAAATATAAATTAAATGCTGTTTGTTGATGAGTGCATTACTTGAACCGATTTAGTTATTTTTTGTTTTAAAATATTCTAAAAAAGTAGTATGAATTAAGAATTTTTGTAAAAAAATTGATAAATGTTGGAGAGTGGCATTACGCGAACGACGCTGCGGGCAATAGGTTCAAATCACACTAATATCACACTAATATTATAAAGGCGAAAGTTTGTGCGTATGTGTGTATGTTTGTTACTCTTTCACGCTGTAACAGCTGGACGGATTTGGATGAAATTTGGTGTGGAGGTAGCTTATACCTTGGATTAAAACATAGGCTACTTTTTATCCCAAAAACGGGAACGGTTCCTGTAGGAACGCGGGTGAAACCGCGGGGCGCTGCTAGTACACTTATAAATACCTAACTAATAAAAATCTCTGACTAAATATAGACATACTAAAACAACAATGTGCGCAGAACGACAGCAAAAATTCCATAATCGAATGAAAAGGGAACTCGTATTGTATTTACGTCAGTATACTGGTTCTCTCTCGGCCAATGTCCATTGCAAAAATAAAATATAGCCGAGGTGCCTTTAGGTATTTTTCGAACCGGTTTGAGCAGTCGCGAGCCGTGTCTCACAAGTTCACTGCACGTCAGGGCTACGTCAATGACAGCCTAACCTAAAGCTTCAGCCACACCAGCCCGGCTACCATGAACCACGTCAAAATTTTCTCGAAACTTTATATCGTGAGAGACCGTGACAAGACTACGGTAGCGCTTATGTGTGTCTCGCTCTGACAGCTTTGGCAAGTTTTCTCGCGGTGCGCATGCTAGGCCATCTGGGCGTTAGAGAAGCAGCATCGGCAGCGTCCACAACATGAAGCTAAACGCTGCCCGCGGCCGCGGCCGTCCACGACCGAATGGCAGACGCTTCGCTCGCTGACGCAACTTGATGCGCAGGTGTGGCTGCAGGTCGCTTACGCTCATCGGCAATAAGGTTTACTTACTTATTGCTGTATGTCATAGTAGTATGACATACAGACTTACTACAACGCATTTAGGTATGTCCTAGAGAGATAAGTGGGAACTTAAGAGCTGTCAAATTTCAGCGCAGACGGGCATTAGACATTCATCTTTTATTGCTATGGGTCAAGTTGCTTTTTTTTTGGAAAAGGAAAAATTTTAAATTATTAAGCGGAATATGGAATTTGTGTAAGTAATATTGGCATTCTATATTAGCAATGTAAAATGTACATTAATGAGCGTTATTGATGGAAGAAGACGCCGCATCCTGAAACACAGTTCATTACTTTACAAATTCCTCCAAACGGGTTACTCCCGCAGTACTCCGATCCCCGAGGCCCCCGTCCCGCAGGACCACGAATACGATAAAGATTTCATTTTTTGTGTTTTCTATGGTTTTAAACTTGTACGGTGCACACAAAAAGTGCTTAAATGTAGGGTAAAACCGGGATAGATGCCCCACTATTCGAAGAGGCCTCGTAACTTTAAATTTATTAATTTATGAGGAATTAATCCTATATGATGATAGTTAGTCTAATCTTTTATCTTACATTAGGATATAGTTTTGTTGACCTATAAATTACTGATCGTGCAGAATACTACTCCCCACCGAAGCCTACGCTACGCAAGTTTTACTTTACCATAAGATATTCATCGAATTGTAAGTGGATTGGAGATAGACGATGTGTCTCCAATCAGCGATCAAAATATTCTGCAAATAGTCATGAATGATTCTAGTAGATGACAAATTAATGGAAACTTGCTTCATTCTACTTCATTTCATCCTCTTTGCCTTTTTCTTTTTGCCTTTTGCCTTTTTGTTATTGGGGTCGGCTCCCAATCTAACCTGTAGTGGCGAGCTACCAGAATTACACGAGCGACTGCCATCTGACCTCGCAACCAAGGAATAAGGAAAGGAACCAGTAACAGGGATGGTTAGACCAGGCGTCACATTCTATCAGGCGTTTGACTACCCGTAACGATTGCCATAGACGTTTATATGATAACGGGGACCGACGACGGCCTAACTTGCTTTCCGAGGCACGGAGTGATGGTATCAAAAACTGCACATAACATACTAGATAAGGCATTGGTGAAGGGCCGAGGTTCGAACCCGGTGCCGTAACGCACATGCTACCGCTCGGCCACCATCACTCCCAAGATACGATGTTAAGGGCTTGTGCAAGGCCAGCGCGAATTCAATCCAATGCCACAGAATAGATGTATAGTACTAGGCCAAAGCGGGGATGAGCCAGGGGCCGAGCGGCAGGGGCGGTCTAAGTTAAACTGGTTCCAACGCGCAATAGTTTAGGTAATTTATTATTACACTGAATATAATGGGTATTTTAAAAATCCGCTATACATAAGCCCTCCATTATATTTAGTTCAACTACTACACAAAGTTTCATGATCTTATTTAAAGTATTCATTGAACAATCGCTGTTTATTTGTACGGTTTGGAGGTAACTTTGTAATTTTATTCTATCGAGCAAATTTTATTAATTCGTGTTTTCACTATACATTTGCAGTAGCATTAGTCCTGAACTTTACCATATATTAATTTCAAAGTCATTGTTGCAATATTGTTGACAGGACACTGCTTCAAGCTAAGCCGTTTTAAGCAATTTGGCGTTGTATTGGCTCTTAATTGTTCGTACAAAAATCAAATGATAATAATTTATTACCTATAGGTACCTGCTTACGTAGTAGGTAGATGTTGTCGGACAGTTTGACGCTACAGCAATTTACAACTTAATTACGATAATTTGAATAAAATGGTTTTAACGGTAATAAATGTTTGATTCCTCTTCTTGGGATTGATATTTTTTATCACGTGCCGGCATTGATGTTTGGGATCCGTGAAACGAACAAAATTTTCGATTATTTTGTTCGTAAAGGCACGGCTCAAAAAGCAGCGTAGGCAGTCAAGGTACATGGGCATATAAATGCAGTAGGCATCTACAACTTGTTATTTACTAAAAACTTGTTATGTAATTGTTGATAGCCTCCATGGTGGGGTGGTTGAGCAGGTCGGCTCATCACTCGAAAGCGGCGGGTTCGATTACCGCGACAGTACAAGTGTATTTGTGCACAGAAAAAAAGCGCAAATACTTGTTCTGTGTCTAGGTATACCTAGTGGGACCGTGGTCCTCGTAGTTCCTGGGTCCCTAGATACAAGGAATCCTAGTTAGGGTCCAGAATTGAATGTGATTGTATGTAATTGATTTAGCCGAACATTTATTTTCAGTTGTTTTATAAAGAAAACATGATAATAATTAAAAAACAGATGGAGCGATGGTGGCCTAGCGGTAGCATGTGCACTTCGCAATCTTACGACACCGGGTTCGATCCTCAGCCCTGCACCAATGACTTGTATATTAAGTTATGTGCAGTTTTCGATGTCATCGCTCCGCGCCTCGGAGAGCACGTTAAGCCGTCGGTCCCGGTTGTCATAAGAACATCTATGGCAATCGTTACGGGTAGTCAGAAGCCTGATAGAATGCTAACCATCCCGGTTACTGGTCCCTTATGGGTTGCGAGGTCAGATGGCAGTCGCTCGTGTAATTGGTAGCTCGCCGCTAGGTTAGATTGGGAGCCGACCCCAATAACAAATGGGAAAAAGGTTATCTTCATCACATAACTACACCAACATCTCTTTATAAGACATCCCTCGGTTTTAACCACCATTTAACCGTTGTCCCACTTGCAATTTTTTTTCCAGAATAAAGAGCCAATTTTGACCTCAGTAAATATAAGCAATACGAGTGTGAAATTTTATCAAAATCAGTTCAGCCGTTTTGATGTGAAAGCCACACATACAGAAAAATAACGTTTCAATGAGCTTCCTAATGTGTTAATGAGTTTTCCTAATGTCATTTTAGTATTATTTATATCTCGCTAGATGGCATTGGCGACTTGGATTGGTTTTGGAAACAGCAGTGTGGTATGACCAAAGAGGATTTTATATATTTCAAAATTATTTACGTAGGTATGGCTGATCAAGTTCTCCATTGCCATGACAAACCTTAAAATGTAAATGCCAAAATATACGCGATCGCCATCTCTGGATGATGAGAGAACTAAACTGACAATGCCTTAAAGAAAACATAGGGATTGTGAAAATTTGTGAATTTAACCTATTTGCTCCCTTCACCAAGCAAGTCATTTTTAGGGTTCCATATCCAAAAAACGGTAGGGTAAAACGGACCCTATTACTAAGGCTCCGCTGTCCATCCGTCTGTTCCGTCTGTCACCAAGCTGTATCTCATGAACCGTGATAGTTAGACAGTTGAAATTTTAATAGATGATGTATTTTTGTTGCCGTTATAACAGCAAATACTAAAAAACAAAATAAAATTAAAATTTGAGGGCGCTCTCATACAACAAACGTGATTTTTTGCTCGTTTACCAGATGAGTCATAGATGGCGCTGCTTTAAATAGTACTGCTACTCAACACTAGATGGCAGGGATAGATTAGCTAGACAGAACCTTCCGTGCGCGAGTCCAATTCGCACTTGGCCGGTTATTATTATATATATAGATTACGAGAAATCATTTGCCTGCAAGTAAGTGAACCATAATGGACACAGCTGAGTCTCCTTGAAATACTTACCATCAGGTTATGTAACATCCTGCCTGCTCAATAACCATAAACGAATGTTAGCAATGATTAGCGTGTAGACGCTATAATTATAATCGTAGATCCAGTTATAGGTACGGACTACATCGGTTGCCTGATGTGATAATAGCAAAACTTAAAGTATCAATAGTTTAAATTTCGTTGATATAGTTAATAAATAATTTAAATCCCACACAAATATTACTTACCAAAAATAAATAAACATAGTTGTAGATATTTCGAACAGCGCCATCTAGATCCGAACTAAGCAAAGTTAGTAGGTAGGTGCTATGGGAAATCATATAGAATACGTTGATACTTTTTATTTGTAAATCCTTAGAAGTTTTAAAGTTATTTATTAAACATCGCAAACTATCAGTATAAAATTTATTACACACTTGACTTTGGCGCTATGTAAAGTAATAAAATTATAGAAGAGACTTCTATACTTAATTTATTATATAATTTTCAACGTACCTAGTACCTACACGATTCATTTGCGTAGTACAATATACCTACGTCATTACGTACCTATATACCACAGACTGAAAAATCTGTTTCTTTTTTGTTTATCTTTTTAAGGGGATTTTAAACAGTGTTTATGCCAGCCCCATCGTAGCCTAATACACACATACACTCCTTACAAATAGGCATTTATAAGACTAAACATACACAAAACAATTTAAGTACTACAGAGACTGAAGAGACAGGGTGCCGATGCCGCCAGCTTATAAATCATTTGGGCGTCATTAGATGTCGGAAAGGACAAGATATTCTGCAGAAAACCCACACTGTACACACAAACACCAAGGTCCTCAAAACATCTTCGTCTTTCTGTCCGTTTTCGGGCACACTCCATCAGTATATGATACACGTCTTCTGGTTTGTCACATACCTCGCAACTAGGCGACGTTACCTAAGATTCGAATTAGAATTAAGATGGCGCTGCCAACCCCGCAAGTTGGTTTAAAAGGTGAAGGATAAATTTGGACACGAGACCACGTCTTGTCACGGTAGCTTAAGTAAAGCATGTCCCTCCCGGCTTTAAGGACGGATGGATGCGGGTTCAAGTTCGTGATTCAAATTTTTCCTTTACAAATTAATCTGTAGATTACGCTAACCAGGCGATACTGCTATAAAAAATCATAAATATTTTAAATCCTGGAACGAGAAAGGTCAACGCACCTAGTACCTACACGATTCATCTGCGTAGTACAACTATAGACGTCATTCTATAACTATGATTCATTTTAACATAATAACGCTATTAAGTATCCATTCGAACCGACAACGCTAAGCCGGAAGCAGTAACTGGTAATTTTCCATCTTCTTATTAGGTTTTTAACTCTATGGTTTTTAGATTTTGTATACGTTCAAAACAAATGAACGTCGGTTACACTGGCGCAGCAAATTCAATTTTTTTGCGTTTTTTGCCAATAATAGCTTAATTCGCGGTGTAAGATCCAGATAAACGTATCTATATACATTTTTTCAATTTTACAGGAGAGTTAAAAAATTGTGCATATTTCACTTCTTTGAACTTTGAAGTGTTATAAACCGGAGAATGTATATTTGAGGAATAAAAAAGTTTAAAGGAATAAAAAATTTACTCATACTATTAGAGAATAACATTAAATATAAAAAATGTATTTTGCGCTATTAATATAGAAATTACTTATATTTTTTTACGAATTGGTTGACATACGTCGTTTTGGTCTTCCAATACCCACTCTAAATTATGAAATGTAAGTGCCTAAAAAGACTTTAACGGACATACTTTAATGTGGTTCATTCATAAAGTTAACATTCACACGGAATAGTGCAGGGCTAGAATAACGTATAAGCTTAATACGTTATTATGGCTCGCTTAAAATCGTCAACCAAGCAATAGTTTAAGATTCAAATAACGACTTATTGCTTATACGTTCTTTTTGCATTACCTAATATCAACTAATTTAAAAGTTTTTTTTAGCGGTATTCAACTTACGTTCTTCTAATCAAATGAAAAATATTTTTTTAGCATTACGTTATTATTGAATTAGTTAAATATTGACGGTACAGTTACGTCATTTCGGCACATTATAAAAGACCACATTTAAGAGCCATTTATGAAAAAAAAACGATTTTTGAGTTTTTGGTAGTTACGTTCATCTGGTTCTTACACCGCGAATTACTCAACGTGATTACATGAAAACTAATTTTGCGGAAATGTAATGTGTGTATGTAGAATGTATCAATAAATTACGATTAAAAATATCCTAGATATCATTGGTTTAGCAACAAATCGCAATAAACAATTTTTTTCTTAGTTTTTCTGTCTATTGCCATTTGTTGCTAAACCAATGATAAGTAGGTGATACTTTTAATTGCAATTTATTGATACACTGTATTTATTTGCGCAAAATTAGTTTTCATGTAATCACGTGGAGTAGTTAAGCTGTTATTGGCAAAAGAACGCAAGAAAATTTGAATTTGTCGCGCGAGTGTAACGTTCCACCTTCAATTAAAAACTTTACAGGTTTCTTCACGATTCATTCAAATCGATATTGTTAGTTACTCATTAAGTTCTCCTTTTTCGAATAGCGGATTGGTTCCTCCCTCTCTGGGTTTAGGCTGAAAACTAGCGCTGGTTGTGGATGGAACCAGCAACATGCTGAGCCGACGCCCATTCATAGTGCATAATATGATGTAATGTGTTTTGTACGTAATTATTTTAAGCAAGTATTGAATAAATGTTATTCTATTCTATCTCCATAATTATATATTTTGTTTGTATAGAAACATAAATAAAAGAAATATTAAGTGCGATGGTAACTGGCATTTAAGTTTTTGTTCTAGAAATATCCATCTAAGTTATAACTTTTTTTGTGTAGTGCCTTTCAATTAGGAATAAATACCCTGTAATAGTATTCTTGATGGAAGGTAGTGCCCGATTGCTTGCATCTGCAGTTATAGAAGACCTTTTTTACAAACATTTACATCTCCACACCAAATCCCAGCTTGATCAGACCGCAGAAAATCGAACTAATAAAACAAATACTTAAATAAATAAACAAAGTAGTCTGTAATAAAATAATAACCTTAACAACAACGTTTAACAAAACATTACGTCAACAACCCATTGTCTATTCTCACAAACTTTTTTTTGTTACAGCAAAATGCCGGCGTACGACAATGAAGGGGCTACAATTTCAATGGAGGACGTCCGTGACCCAGACCCTCCTATCACAATTAGCACTATACAGGAAGAGCTAATAGCCAGAAGAAATAGGCAGTTTAAAACGCAGCAGTCCACGGTAGCGTCAAGAAAAGAACAGGCTGTGTGCGTAAGACGAGCGCACAAGAAATATGGCCCAACAAAAAACCCCAACATTATTCTTGAAGGGCTAAATATGACAGTTCCTAAAGGCGCAATGTAAGTGTAAAAAGTTTTGTTTGAATTCATAACTCTTTGGTGAATGGGCTTTACGCGGGAAAGTTTTTGTTAATGATGCAAAAGTAATTTTGTGGATTATTTAAAAACCAGTACTGTATACGCTATTGCCTCCCTTTAATTTATTTTTCACCTCACTAGCTCGGAAAGGTTCTCTTTGTCATTCAAAATCTGGGCGCAAAAACGCATTTGATCGCTAGCGTGGAAAGTGTTTTTAAAATTCGAACGTTTCTATTCAATAATTTTCTCGTCAAAAATTGAGGATTTAATCACAGATCTGCCCGAATTTAACCTTCTTGATATCGCCAGTCCACTGAAAACTCATTAATACCACAGACTACCTCCTAAAAGATACCATCTTTTTCTCGTTCACCAACCTCAATTTTAGAATAATCGCACTGTCCAGCACCAAAGAGTATATAACCAATACGCTATCCAGCACGGGGACTGCATAGAAAATGGATGAAAAACACTTTTTCTTTAATTTTCCATGAATCACGTGACGAGCTAGTCGTTTACCTGATGTTAAGCGTTACCGCCACCCATAGCTAAATTAATAAGCTAAAAACTAATCTTTTCTTAGCCTTTTAACTGTTTTCTTGCATTTTCCTCGCTGTAGTGAGGTGAAAAGTTGTGCGTTGCACTCGGCAGCAAACTTTTTCTGCGTCTCGTACTTTTGAAACCTTCGCTACGCTCAGGATTCTTCATTTGAATCCTAGAGTCTAGGATCCTAGGATAATCCTAGAGTCCTTCGCTTGCTCAAGTTTCAATTCAAGTACTCGCGCCAAAAACCATCTCTGCAGCCTTGTATAACAAATAAATATTACAGTAAAATTCGGGTTTCAAATATTTTGGTAACATAATAGATTCTTATCCTATGTTTTTTTGGTGGCTTTCAAACCAAAAGAGCTAAACCAATTACGGTGAAATTGTGCAAACATAAGGATAACACTACCAAGATGTACAATAGATTTTCTTCCCGGAAAATTAGGTTTACGTGGAAAAACAGGTATAATGCAGGTACCACGGGAAGCATTATAGTTTATAATAAAAACAAAAAAATTGCCATCAAGTTGCATTTTCAACCCATCTATTTAAAAAGAGGCGAAGTGGTCTTTGGTAAGTGCGACTAAAACTAGTCATTTAGGCGCACTTAATAACAGCAACAAAACGACTTTTTTCATAGAGAGGGATGAAAAGCAGAGTGCGCCACACGGTGCCAAAAGTAAATAACCTCGAGCGACCTTCTTTGAATCCCTCGCTACGCTTAGGATTCCACTCTAAAATCCTTCGCCTCACTCTGGATTCAAACAATCGCTCTCGCCCTGAATATAATTATTCTGTTCCGTTGTAACAATCTACTATATGGATTTAGTTGTTATGCAGTTGACATAGCTGCATCAAATCTGCTAATCAACTGATCCGCTTGCAGTTGGCGTAAACTGCAATTAACTGTATCCAAACTGCAATTTTGCAGCTGCCGTGCAGTTCAAATGCAGCCCGTCTGTCTCAGCCCTAATCAAAACAAATACACTCAAACGTCTAAGAATTTAAAAAAATCTCATGAGTTGTTTCGTTATGTTTTGTCATCCGCTTGTAAATTTAAAATTACAGCGTCGTCTCTACTCGTTACGGAAGATTAAAGAGCTAAAAGGTTTCTTGGCGCTTTTGTAATATTATACATGGCAACAAAAAACGTTAAAAAGGTTCGTTTTTAAAAAAGTGGCTGACGCGATAGCTAATGAACTGGTTATAAAGAACACAGAGAAAACAAAAGACGCTGATACTGCTATTTCCTGGTAAAGGACGACATTTTAGAGACATTTTATACCTGAAAAAGTTAAAAAGAAAAAAAAGTGATATTCAAGCCTGAAAGCCATGCCATTCATCCAATGCCAAAGCTAACAAAAAGAATAGGTAATCATAGCAAAAAGGTTTATAAAACATCTACCTTCCTCATTTTAGGGATTAAAAAAAAAAATGAAACTTGATATGGCGGAAAATATTTTAGGGCATTTTTCCCTCATTTTAGGGATTAAAAAATAAATATGAAAGTTGTTATGGCGGGGAATATTTTAGGGCATATAATTTTTTTTGTGGGTAGGTACGTGAAAGTATTCCGTTGTCGGCTTGGTAGCATCTGTTTGCGCAAACCTGTGTATATATGCGTGTTAATTTTTTTTAATGTTCATGATTGACGTTACGAGCTAGTCGTCCTTATAATATCCTATCCTACTAATATTATAAATGCGAAAGTTTGTGTGTGTGAATGCTTGTTACCCTATATCTCCGTAACTACTGAACCGATTTAGATGAAATTTAGAATGTGCATAGCTTTTACGCTGGATTAACACATAGGACTTTTTATCCGCGGGTAAAACCGTGGGGCACAACTAGTTTATCATATATTATGACCTAAAAAATGAATACTTGAAAAAAAAAAATATACTATACAAAAAAAAAATACATACTATACGATTTTAATCTTAATAATTTAAGGTGGAACGTTACACTAGCGCGGCAAATTCAAATTTTCTTGCGTTATTTTGCCAAAAATAGCTTAATTACTAAACGTAATTATATTAAAACTAATTTTGCGAAAATAAATATAAAGTATCGACAAATTACGATTAAAAGTATCTCCTAGATATCATGGGTTTAGCGACAAATGGCAATAGACTGAAAAACTAGGACGAAATTTGTTTATTGCCATTTGTCGCTAAACCAATGATAATTATCTAGGTGATTCCTTTAATCGTAATTTGTTGATTACATTCTATTCCTTTACGTTAAATTAGTTTTAATGTAATTACGTTGAGTAATTAAGCCATTATTGGTAAAAGAACGCAAGAAAATTTGATTTTACCGCGCTAGTGAAACGTTCCGCCTTAATGATTTAAGGTGACGGTTTAATGACTAACTGTAATTAATGAACAATTTAACCTTGACTTTAATGAGTGTTAAAAACTGTGTATGGGTATAATTTATGATGTGGTAATAAGTCATGTTTGCTATTAAAGTGCTTTAAAAAACAGATTTACGCATCCGCTACCTGTTCACTGGGGCCAATTTTAAAGGCTTTAGTTGACAGATCTAAAACTTCTAAAACTGTTGCTGTCCTTGTCAAATAGACCGCAATGTAAGAGACGGATATATTTTTAGTATTTTAAGGACTGTCAACTAAAGCCTTCTAAATCGGGCCTACTGAATGTCTTTAAAAAAGTTTAAATTACTTGTAACACATTTTTTAAATATTATAATTTATGATCAAATGATTAGACAATTTTGAGCTAGTCGTTATGCGTGACCAAGGTTGTTTCTTCTCCAATCTGTATGCGTGACACTGCACTGGATAGTACCCTGAATGAACGAAGGATGAATGCATTCATCCTTTTCCCTTATCTTTTCCTTTTTCCCTTCTCTCTTCCCTTCGACAGGATGAGTATAAATAAATAGGTAAATAAAAAATAATATACAATCAAAAATCTTGCAGCCCGCACTTGGCTGTTTTAGAAATCAAAAAGTATACTAAATGTTATTCTGAAAAATTAGCTATAACCATACCATATTTCAGCGAAATCCGTTCAGTAGTTCTAGCGTGATGCGTGTTCAAAAAGGGACAGACAGACAGACAGACAGACAAAAAATTCAAAAAATTGTTTCTATTTCTATATCGATTAAGAAGTATAATGCAATCAACATTAAAAAAAATTCAATGTACGTATTTAGCCCAGTTACAGTTTTATTATATGATGACTGTGTAGAAGATAGGTTATTAAGAGCCAATACAACGCCAAATTGCTTAAAACGGCTTAGCTTGAAGCAGTGTCCTGTCAACAATATTGCAACAATGACTTTGAAATTAATATATGGTAAAGTTCAGGACTACTGCTACTGCAAATGTATAGTGAAAACACGAATTAATAAAATTTGCTCGATAGAATAAAATTACAAAGTTACCTCCAAACCGTACAAATAAACAGCGATTGTTCAATGAATACTTTAAATAAGATCATGAAACTTTGTGTAGTAGTTGAACTAAATATAATGGAGGGCTTATGTATAGCGGATTTTTAAAATACCCATTATATTCAGTGTAATAATAAATTACCTAAACTATTGCGCGTTGGAACCAGTTTAACTTAGACCGCCCCTGCCGCTCGGCCCCTGGCTCATCCCCGCTTTGGCCTAGTACTATACATCTATTCTGTGGCATTGGATTGAATTCGCGCTGGCCTTGCACAAGCCCTTAAAAATATTATAATGGTCATAATGTAGTTAATTACCCATTCCAGCTACGGTCTTCTCGGAGCTTCTGGCTGCGGAAAGACGACGCTACTGTCCTGCATAGTAGGCCGAAGAAGACTGAACTCTGGGGAGATATGGGTCCTAGGAGGAAAGCCTGGAAGCCCTGGCAGCGGAGTGCCTGGCCCCAGGATCGGATATATGCCTCAGGTATGTAAGCGTCATCATCATCATCACCATCATCAGCCTGAAGACGTTCACTGCTGACGTCTCCCATCACATCTGTGGACCTGATGACTAATAATTCCATTTCCCATCTCTTCCCGTGGGTGCCGTAAGAGCCGGTTAAGGGAAAATCCAGAGAATGGGCAGCAGCATTACTCCTCGGTTCATTAAAACCTTCTGCAATCACCAAGCCGCCTGCCAAGCGTGGTGATTATCGCAAATCCCCCGTATGATAAGCGTCCAAAGTGGCATTCTATGGGAAAGGTGTTCATGCAGTGGACGTATTTTGGGGTGGTTATGATGGGCAGCAGTATTATTCTCGGTACATTAAAATCTTCTGCGATCGCCTAGCCGCCTGCTGCGTGGTGATTATATCTATCCTTTAATGAAATTGGGTTGGAAAAATAACAACAGATGAAAAAAAATAGATATGAATAATAATATTTATGATTTTCATAGCAGTATCGCCTGCCCAGCGTAATCTACAGATTAATTTGTAAAGGAAAAATTTGAATCACGAGCGGGACTTGAACCCGCATCCATCCGTCCCTAAAGCCGGGACATGCTTTACTTAAGCTACCGTGACAAGTGGTCTCGTGTCCGAATTTATCCTTCACCTTTTACAACCAACTTACGGGGTTGGCAGCGCCATCTATTGAGAAATTCTTAAGAATTATCCCAACCAGCACGGTCAAGTTACCACTTGTCACGGCAGCTTAAGTAAAGCATGTCCCGGCTTTAGGGACGGATGGATGCGGGTTCAAGTCCCGCTCGTGATTCAAATTTTTCCTTTACAAATTAATGAATAATAATGTTTAATTTCGTATCGTGTCTCGACTTTTATGCCAAAAATAGGCAACATATGTACAATAATGATTATTGTAACATTGCGCTCGTAGCACGACTACTCGACTAGCCGTTTCTAACCGATCGGTAAAGTTAAGCAACGTTCGCTGCGCACTACTCTGATGGGTGACCAGTGACCGCTACAGCAAAAAGTGGTATTTACAACTGAGCGCTATCGTGCTTCGGAGGGCACGTTAAGCCGTCGGTCCCGGCTGTTGTCGAAAGACAATAGTCGTTAAGCCATGTTAGAAGCCTTTGAGCGGCGTAAAAATTCTGACACCAGGGCTGACCACTTACCTATACGAGAAGAAGAAGATAACGTATCCTATTTAAACTAAGGATCGTTACATAACACAAGGTTTTCAACCTTCTATCGCCACAGAATAAATAATAGGTACTACGCACTATCACCTCCGTACTGTCAATTGTTAAGCAAATATTAATTAACCTATCTCCTAACAATGTCGGTTACGGTAAAGTAATTAAGTCGACGCGTAGGTATACGGTTAAACGGTGTTTCCATTAATCTTGTAAAACAATTTACATGATACGATATTTTGGGTGTTTGTTGGTATTAGAACTTGCGGTGGTTGGGAGAAAAGATGAAAGATATGAAGGTAAAATTAAAGCCCGGAAAATAATCAAAACACGAAAATAAGTACGTAGGTCCATGCATACAAGGTGTATTTTCAACTTTATAAAAAAAATAACCGGCCAAGTGCGAGTCGGACTCGCGCACGAAGGGTTCCGAGCCATTATCTTTAAAGACGAGCAAAAAAATCACGTCTGTTGTATGAGAGCCCTTTAAGTATTTATTTTATTCTGTTTTTTAGTATTTGTTGTTATAGCGGCAACAGAAATACATCATCTGTGAAAATTTCTGTCTCACGGTATACATGAGATACAGCCTGGTGACAGACGGACAGACAGACAGCCATGGAGCCTTAGTTATAGGGTCAGTTTTACCATTTGGGTACGGAACCCTAAAAAGACAACAAAAATCACGTTAATAATCTATAACATTCTATTGTAGCCTCTATTTAACACTTTATTTTATTAAGATTGCCTTCTACAGTGACTCTTATCAGGGAAAAATAATCTTGCTTATAGGTATAATTTAATAATTAAAATAGAATAAAGGTGTTATTTTAATTGATTTAAATTTTATTGCTATTGTAATTATGTTTATAGGTGCTGCAACAACCGGAATAGTAAAATAATAAAATACTTATAACAGTTTTGTAACGATCCCTTGCTGGTGGATCAAAATGGAATAAAAAAATAAACATTAACTATTTTTGATCCCTCAAGGAATAGTTCCAGGGGATGATACCGGAATATAACAATATTTTTGCATTTTCAAAAAGATTTAAAAAAGGTTTTGGATGGGTATATTATTATGTACCTAGAGATATTAATTTATACTGTTTTAACCAAATTAAAAAGAGGAGAAAATATCAAGTTTCAAGCATTAGCCGGAAGACATCCATACAGCCCCCGTATTGCGTAACTCAATCTTAATCGATGAATGGGCTTCATGTGGTCATTTCCGGATTTAGTGTAAAATCCTCATCCATCGGTAGGTATTATGGTCCCGTAGGCGAAGAAATGCACAGATAAAACATTGATTAACAATGATAATGAGGAATAGTGAGAAAATACTAATGGATGGAGATGTTACACAATGCCAACTTGCCGGAAATAACGAAATGAAGCCCATTCATCGATTACGATTGGCATTATCAGAGCGCCTAGTCGATGCGACATGTGACCAAAATGCTGGCACTTTTGGATCAACGAGTCAGCATTGCAATTCAACGAGGCAATGCTACCAGCATGTTGGGTACGCTACCTACCGGTAGTGGGCTGGAGCTCTTGGACTGTCTATAGGCCATCGCGGCTATTATACAGTCCATAAGTGTTCATTGTAGTAGATAGTGTAGCTAGTTTAGTTTAGTTTTTATTATTGTAGTAGTTAGTTTAAGGAATAAAGGCACTTACTTAATTAAGACATTTAATTTTAAGATAATAAGTTTTTACTCAATCCATTTGAAGAGGGTTCAATAAAGTTAGCCAAAGAAAATCCAGTCCAAAGCTAGTTCTAGATAAAACCTACTTAGTTAATTAATTGTAGCTACGGCGACAAAACAAAACCCAACCGAAGCAGGGTTTTGTCCGAAACGGCTACATAATCTTGGCAATCGAAAACTGTAGATAAAATCACCCTTATTACAACTGGGAATAGGTCGTTGTTCCCATAAATTCCAATATAACACTTCAATGAATACGTCTGTGGCAGTTGTACAGTAGAATAGTTGTTTTGCGGCCGCTCAAGCAAAAATACACATAGGACGTAAAGTTGAACGTTTGAGAAAAGTTTGGTAAAAATACCATTTTTGTTCGGTTTGCAGATGGAAAACTTTCTTTTGTAAGTTTCGTCTTTTGTTTCTTCGTGAACAAGGGTCTGGAAGTTTATGTCGTGGTTTTTTTAGTGGAGTTTGTTGCTTATTTAGTTAGGTATTTATTATTGAAGAAAGATGGAATTGTAATAATAGGAATCCCTGCTTAAGGCTAGGCCAAGTCAAAGCCACAGAATAGATAATATAATAGTACTAGGCCAAAGCGGGGAAGAGTCGGGGGGGCCGAGCGGCAGGGTGGTCTAAGTTAGAATGGTTCTAACGCGCTATAATTTTGGGTAATTTATTATTACACTGAATATAATAGGTATTTTAAAAATTCCACTATACATAAGCCCTCCATTATATTTAGTTCAACTACTACACAAAGTTTCAAGACCTTATTTAAAGTATTCATTGAATAATCGCGGTTTGTTTGTACGGTTTGGAGGTAACTTTGCAATTTTTTTCTATCAATTAAAGTTTATTAATTCGTGTTTTCACTATACATAAGCATTAGTCCTGAACATTAGCATAAAATATATTAATTTCAAAGTCATTGTTGCAATATTGTTGACAGGACACGGCCTCATGCTAAGTAAGCCATTTTAAGCATTTTGGCGTTAATTTATAAACGTAAATTGTTTGTTTATTTCTATGTTTGAATGTTTGTTTTTTCGTGTGGTTTTCATATCCAACGCTGAAACGGCTTAACTACTTCGATGATGCTTTGCAGACAGATCCTAGGATCTACATAGAATAGGTACTCTCCATCTCAAAAAGCTGAGCTCCGTCATCAAACGAGTTTTCAGTGTCTAGAAAACTAGAAATATGTTTTTAACGCGGTTGTAAAAAACTCATTTGTTAACAAAATGCTAAATAATACTTTACTGAAACCGTCTTCCAATACATAAAAGTTATTCACAATAATATACTTATTAAAATTACCTACGTACTTACGTTCTACATCCAACAGCACACCCACTTACAACCAAGTAAGTGTAATAACAAGATGGTATCAGGAAAAATAACCTTCAATTTTATTGTTACATCAAAGGTGAGGAATGACAAAGTCGTGTTAATGGAACTGAAGACATGTCCAATTTAAAATATACCTATTCTTGTTAGGTGCATCCAATCACAATATCGATGACAAACTCGATCTTAATGTCGATTACAATATCGATAATTACCTACTACGTAAGTGTAATTTTTGCTTTACTTATACATTAAATGAATCTACTAGGTGGTAGGACTTTTCTGCAAAGTTCGTCTAGGTAGGTACCACCGCTTTGCCAGTTATTCTGCCGCCAAGCAGTAGGGTGCAAACACTACTGTGTTCTGATTTGAAGGGCATTGCAGCTAGTAAAATTACTGGGCAAATGAGACTTAAGAACTGATCTCACAGTCTAGAAATCTTTTTTAGACTGTGTGATGTTTCAGGATGACGTGCGTAGTGCGCAGTGTCACGCGAAACTTTAATTTAGAGCTCCGAGTGACACTGCAATCAATTAAGGGCAGCCGTGACGCTTAACACCAGGCTAACGACTAGCTCGTCATGTCATTTGTTTACTTACATAAAAAAAACATTGAGCAGCATCCTTACAAATAATTTAAAAATGTTGTGGGTCTTGCTTTTGATTTACGCGCCATAATGAGTGAAAATTCCGAATTCGATATGTTAGGTAAGGATGTACCTAACTTTGCACATATACTTAGGTAGAATAATTATAGTACCCATAATTTTAGGTCCCTTGGTAAAACGAGCAATAAAATAAAATAAATAAATATGTGTGGACGTTTCACACAGCGCCATCTAGTCCAAAACTAAGCATAGCTTGTACTATGGGTACATTCAAAGGTTGTCTGGAAGAGATCGCTTTAAGCGATAAGACCGCCCATTGTACTACCTTTTGGAAATATTTTTGTTTGTTAGGTACTTACTTGTGTAGTATCTTTTGTGTATAGTTATTTTGGTGTGCAATAAAGTATTATTCTATTCTATTCTATTCTATTCTATGGGAACCAGATAACTGATAGAATACTTAGATACTTTTTTGTTTGTAAATACATACATAGAATACAATATAACACCCAGACACACAACAAAGATCGATGTTCATCACGCGAATGTTTGTTCTGAGTGGGAATCGAACCCACAACCTTTCGTTCAGAAGACAGAGCTACTACCAATTGAGCTATCAGGCCAGTCAAATGAATTGAAGGTGATTAAAAAGTGCTAATACCTTAATTTGGTTTTTTAATCCTGGATACTAAAAACCAAAATTTTTGTTTAAACAAACCAAATTACACGACTAATTTACGCTTAAATAACTAAGTAACCCTTCTTCCAATTAACATCTGTGTATCAAAGCAAAACTGGATTTAAATAACTTGCCCAAAATAATTCGGATACGCCACAAGTCTCTGAATTATTAATACGAATAAATCTACTCCAATATTTCGGCTTGGTCTCATCCTCCCCGGTGGCGCTGCCCCGGTACCGGGGACGATGAGACAAAATGTGTCATCCTCCCCGGTAGCCTCAAAAATGCCACTCACCGGGGCCGATGAAACAAAAAAAGTGTCATCTGCCCCGTTATAGTCGGATCGATGAATTCATCTCGGTGACAGCGGGGCCGATAGGGAGTTATAGTCTGATCATCCCCGGTACGGCCAGTGCTGTAGGGTTAGCACGGCCGGTATACAAAACTGTCTTTCCTCGGTTTTACTCCAAGCAAGTATGAAGAAAGTGACGTAAAACGGGAAAAGACAATTTTGTCTACCGTCCATGCTAACCCAGCTGGTGCTTTTAACGGGGAGGATCACACAATTCTAGTTTCATTAAGCCCAGCATGGAAGGTAGGGTGCTATGATAAAGAATTTGCCTAATAATGTATAAATGAAACGAGTCTGTTTATAATGAATATAAATGTAATAGAGCAATATAAATATACTATGGTTAAAATAAAAATAACGATGATTTAGTAGAGAGACATCGTAAGACACAGAACAAAACGATAACTAAATAGCTTTAATTAAAATAAACATGTTATTTACCTCTTATTTTTATAATTACAAATAATTATTATGTACCTATCTACATTCACCCTTCTTTATTTATTTATTTATTTATTTATTTATTATTCAGTTTATAATAGTTAGCTTACAGTATTACCAAAACGCTAACTATTGCAATGGTGACAGATATAACTCATAAAGTTATTACATATGGACCGTAAATTATCGTGAAATACATCAACATGCTGGCACTTGTGAGTAAATGCATTTAGTAAGGCTAGTGCCCGCAACGTGGGTGAATTATTGCAGTGGTGCGTCCGCGGTACTGGACAAGCGAACAACTTTATTCAACATTGTTTACGTTTAATAACACAGATAGTTGTTTTTTGTGGTAGCTGTTAGTAGTAAAAACTCGTATTAACTTTGAAAGTAAGTAGAAAATAGATTTTCTGTATGATATTTGCTATGCTCTGCTAAAAATAATAAGCTCAAACGGAATTTATAATTTGTGGTTTACATATAAAATCTCTTCGGGTGTTTATATTTATACCCGTACTGTACAAAATTTATTATCGGATTAAACAATTATACCATACAGTTATGTAATAAATGAATCTAAGTATGGTGCTCCTTTGTTTCTCTTGTTACTCTCTCGTTGTTCCATAAAAACTTGTTTGTCAGTGCGGCATTTAAAAAAAAGGAATAAGTACCCAGGTGCTTAACAATACACAATCATAAAAGTTCAATTTGCATTTGTTTTTAGCACTTCACTATGATATAGGTGAGTAATAAACTACTATGATATAGGTGAGTAATAATAAGTTCACTCCATACTTGCGTACGGTACGGAGCTGTGGGGAGATGCAGCAGAGTGCCAGCGTGCCCTCATTTTACAAAAGCGAGCTATTCGTGCAATTGTTCGCATACCGTGGGACGAGTCTGCCAAACCCCATTTCACTGAACTGGGTATATTAACTGTACCTTCGATACTCATCTATCAGGTAAGCATTTTTGTACGCATGAACCCATTACCAGCGTAACACAATCAAACACCGACCCCGCCGGCGAGGTCGACGTACCCCCCGTAGGTTAGATAGAACGGTCGCGACTTTCCATAGGGTCCACTCTTCCAGTGGACGTAGCCTTCTCGATCCTCTTATCCCGGCAACGGCCCAAGCCGAGGCTCGCACCCCAGGGGTGCCCTTGTGCTAGTTGCCTCCCACTTTTGACGGTTGGGCGCCTTAAGCGCCTGCCCTCCCGCCCGGTGACGCTGTAAAGGTCGGTAGAGACCAAAAAAAAAAAAAAAACGCATGAACCCACATAAGTTCGTGAAGTTGGGAGCGGCACATGAGTACAACACGCGTTACAAAAACAAGTATAGGACACCAGCCCATAGACTGACAAAATCAGGGAAATCAGTTTACATTAAAGGTGCTCAAATTTATAACCATTTACCAGAATATATAACAAATGCTACTTCTGACAATATATTTAAAAACAAGCTTAAAATGTTGTTGATCGGTAAGGCTTACTACTCGGTCAATGAGTTTTTTATTGACAAAGATTTTACTGTATAGTATTTGTATACTTACATAGATATAATATGTACAATAATTAACGTATCTAAAATGTTTTTGACTTGTAAATTATTTTTTACCAATAAATTCTGTATTCTGTATTCTAATATTTAAATGGAAAAAGATGAAAAAAATGGTTATATTTTAAGAATCGTAAGCTAAATATATAAATATGAGTTTTGACTGCTAACAGCTACCACAAAAAACAACTGGCTGTGTTATTGAATGTAAATAATGTTAAATAAAGATGGGTCAATGTAGATAGGTACAAAAAAAGGTAAGGTAATAATTATTTGTAATTGGTTGCTTAATATGTACAATAATTTAATTTTTATTATTTATAAATACGCTATCTAGTTTTGATTTGTAAAATTCTAAAAATAGCCTATTTGCAATAAAGAATTTGAGTTTGAGTTTGAATTACAAAAGTAAGAGGTAAATAACACGTTTATTTTACTAGAAGCTATTTAGTTATGCTGCTGTTAGCTGTTTAGTTTTGTTCTGTGAACTACGATGTCTGGTTCTATCTACTAAATCATCGTTATTTTAATTTTAACCTTAGTATATTTTTATTGCTCTATTACATTTATATTCATTATAAAGAGACTCGTTTCATTTATACATTATTAGGCAAATTCTTTATTATAGCACCCTACCTTCCATGCTGGGCTTGATGAAACTAGATTTGTGTAATCCTCCCCGTTAAAAGCACCAGCACTGGCCGTACCGGGGATGATGAGACTTTAATTCTCATCGGCCCCGCTGTCACCGAGATGAATTCATCGATCCGACTATAACGGGGCAGATGACACTTTTACTGTTTCATCGGTCCCGGTGAGCGCCATTGTTGAGGCTACCGGGGAGGATGACACCTTTTGTCTCATCGTCCCCGGTACCGGGGCAGCGCCACCGGGGACGATGAGACCAAGCCAATATTTCCTTAGAATTGTACAAACTTGCGTTTGAGAACCGTATTTTATGTAAATTAAGTCTGTAAGCCTTATATATAATGTTAAACGGGAAACCGTGTCTATTTCGTTATCCGGCGCGGAGTAAGTTTGTCTTGGACATTGAGGAAATATCTTGTGGAACATGCTATTCGCCAACTTTACTTGACCTATAATCATTTTTCTTTGTTAAATAAACACTTAAAGAAAAAGGAAAAAAGTAGAAAAAACTCAGCTGTGGGGAAGAAAGGCTCTAGAGTGGTGACCACGAACTGGAAGACGCACCGTAGGCCGGCCTGCACTAGGTGGACCGACGACCTGGTCAGAACCGCGGAGAGCTGATGCAGGAGGAAACGCTCAAAGTGGGGCTCTTTGGGGGAGGCCTATGTTCAGGAGTAGAAGTCTTCAGGCTGATGATGATGATGATGATGATGAAACGCTTAACAACACAATAATGCACGCGTATACTTAGTAAATCCTATGTTTTGGTAGAAAACTCTATAGAATCATCCGCCTTACTAATGGCCCCAATAACAAATGGGAAAAGGTAAGGAGGATGATGATAAAGACGTGAGAAATTGCATGCAATCATGTTACACATGCACATCGCAACTTGGCCTCAATTTGCCGATTGCTAAAACGGGCGATTCTACTTATAAACTTCTTGGATGTGAGAGCTACAACACCCCTGCATAATATTACCTAACGTTGCATTTTGTTCACAACATATTATAGGTTAGATCGCATAAAAATGAATTGCTATGAAAAAAAAACCGGCCAAGAGCGAGTCGGACTCGTGCACGAAAGGTTCCGTACCATCATCTATCCCTGCCATCTAGTGTTGAGTAGCAGTACTATTTAAAGCAGCGCCATCTATGGCTCGACTGGTTAACGAGCAAAAAAAACACGTTTGTTGTACAGGAGCCCCTTTAAATATTTGTTTAATTCTGTTTTTTAGTATTTGTTGTTATAGTGGCAACAGAAATACATCTGTGAAAATTTCAACTGTCTAAGTATCAGAGTTCATGACCTAAAGCTTGGTGACAGACGGACAGACAGACAGCGGAGCCTCAGTAATAGGGTCCGTTTTACTCTTTGGGTTCGGAACCTTAAAAACACTGACTTTGGAGCTATGCTATCACAATATTTAAATAGCAATCTTCTTCTTCTCGTATAGGCAAGTGGTCAACCCTGGTGCAGTCAGAATTTTGATACCGCCCAAAGGCTTCTGACTGCTAGACCGAATGATCGAGTTAGTCACTGAGCTTTCGGTGCTGAATTTCAGAGTACATGGATTAATTTTGTCTGGAACATTGAGAGCTTTATTTTAGGCTGGTATAGAACCAGTGGTGGTCATGTGGTGTTTTTTATTGCGTGCCTTGAATTTGAATAGGGTGGCCCTAATTATATTTATAAGTTTGGACATTGAACCAAAATGATTACAGAATTGCACCAATTCACTGTTCACTACATTTTAAATAGTACTTACCATGATCGAATCATTTTAGTAAATACGAATTCGTAAAAATAAAGATAACGCAAATGGTGCGAGAGCCCACTCCACAAATACCTACGTCATCGTTTAGGTACCCCAATAGGCTATATTTAGATCGTTAACCGACATCTAAATATGTAAAAAAATGAGGTCTGCCAGTTCCGATGCTGCCGGGTCATGGAAATAATTGAATTTTTTTGACGTATTTTTTTTTGACAAAATTTACCCGAATTAAAGTTCTGGCAACAGTTAACCATTGATGAGTTATGTAAAAAAAGTTGGTCTGCCATTGCGCACCCTGCTGGAAGTACCTGGCAAACCCCTAAGAATGTGCCCTTCACACCCTTTACCTACCTCAGCGAATACCCCGATGAAACCTACGCCTAATAATAGCCAAGGTGACCCTGATAATAGATTAAAAGGTTTGCCAGGTCTAAACTTGGCAAAACTTAGTATTCAAGGCATTTGAAGTTGGTGGAGGTGGATTATTTCCATGACCCGGTGGGATCGGAACTGGCAGACCTGTTTTTTTTTTACATGTTTAAGTGTCGGTTAACGATCTAAAGATAACTTATTGGGGTACTCGATGACGTAGGTTTTTTTGCAGTGTGCTCTCGCACCAAAGCGAAATTGGTACGGAAATGCCAGACTTTTTAATTCGATAATTTGTCTCGTCTCATTTTATAGTCTTGTCCGACGTAAATGTTTCTCGTACGACGGTCATACGCTTTTTAATCATCGTTAATTTATTATTATGCAAATTAATGGCTTTCAATCAAATAGGTACACACAGGACATAGGTACATAGGTACAGGTAGGTATATATACATACCTATTCGTAATAATTCATATGCATGTATGAATTTGATACACAAATATTTGCATTTGAATTCGCTGGTCTCAATTGAAACTTGTAATCCAACACCCGTAATCACTGCGGCATAGATTTGTAGATGACTTAATAGCTACATGTGAGGTAGATTAGCTTTGATGCTATCTGTGATATTGTATTAGTAAATTGTGTACATGGTGTATAACCAGTATTTTTTTCTAATTTAGACTTGTTAGTATGCGTTTATATGCAAACTTGTATGCCTACTGTACCTAAATCCAATATTCAGTTAGAGAAAAGACAACCAATTATAATTCTGATTTAAAAAAAACGCCCAACGATCACATACATAGATCCTGGACCCTAACTAGGATTGCCTGTATCTAGGGACCCAGGAACTACGAGGACCATGGTCCCACAGCACCCAGACACGGAACAAGTATTTGCGCTTTTTTCCATGCTAATATGTGGCAAGCACAGCAATTGATCTCGGGTCAAACAAGGTCTGATGGGAAAAGGTCACCTTAGCCTATGGCAATCTGTAACATAGACATGCCACCAATTTGCTGCTTACCATAAAGCTTAAACAATGTTTCACGATACCTACCTTATGTTTTTTTAGGAAATCGCCCTCTTCGGCGAGTTTTCGATCAGGGAAACTCTGATTTACTTCGGCTGGATTGCCAACATGGCAACAAAAGATGTCGAAGATAGGATAGACTTCCTAATTGCCCTTCTGCAGCTGCCTAATCCCACACGGTAAGTAACTTTTTCAACTGCCTTAAAAAAGACGTGCTCTATTCGGTAGTAGGTATTTTTTTAATGTATTTTGTACCTCACTACTCTACTCCGTCATTTATTAATCGGTTCGGAAAATATTATTTTTATTTGAAATCATATATATATTTAAGTACTTTCAAATTAATATACCTACATTTCATAAAAACTGTTTCAGTATTTCGATTTTTAAATTAAAATAACTGGATAAAATGATTTTATGATTTTATTATAAGTACGTATAGATTATGCTCCTAGAATTAGCAAGTTGAAGTGCAGTGGGCAGGCCACATCGCTCAAAGAATTGACAACCGATGGGGAAGAAAGTGGAAGAAACAGAGTAGGCCGGCCCCTCACTACGTGGACCGACGACTGGTCAGAACCACGGGGAGCCGATGGATGCAGTAGGCAACGAGCCGCTCAGAGTGGCGCTCTGTGGGGGAGGCCTATGTTCTGCAGTGGACGTCTTCAGGCTGATGATGATAATAATGACGTATAGATTTATCATCCAAATATTTCTCAGTATCAAAATTAAGGCAATGGAAGTCCTTTTTTAGTGAAGGTCCGGTTTAATGCTTTTAAAAAGATATTATAACTAATCATTTAATATATTATATCTTTATGAGAAACTAACTGTACGTATCCCCAAGACTTTATGTCTTGAGCGATCCGCAAACGATCGTCTTAGCGCCTGCGCTATTGGGATCGCGCGACCCTTCCGGCTCAGATACCGTTTTAGGCAGCGATGGTGTGTTCTATATACCAACGACACACAATCAGACACTGACCCCAGTGATAAGGTTGATGTACCCTCAGTATAGGTTAGCGAATGGTTGCGACTTCCAAGGTCAGTGGCCCTTGGAAAGTGGACGTAGTCTTCCTGACCCTATTCCCGGCAACGGTCCAAGTTAAAGCTAATTGCCTCTCATTTTTGCAGGCTATAAAACAGAAATAGACTGTCATGAAACGACTAGGAACTATAATAATTATCTTTGTAAAAATAGACAGATTTGCATAGTGTGTGCTACTTGCCCAAAGCAATATGAAGTTTCCACGAAGTCCGACTTCGAACCCAACTTTACATACAAATGGAAGCCAAGTAGATATGTCTATCTATAATAACGACAGTAATTTCAATTCCAGACAAGTGAAGAACCTCTCTGGTGGTCAGCAAAGGAGGACTTCTTTAGCAGCAGCACTGATACACGACCCTGAGTTATTGATCTTGGATGAGCCCACAGTTGGAGTTGATCCTGTTCTTCGGCAAAGGTAAAATGGTTAAAACATCTCTCACTCTCTCTTTTATAGCTCTCTCCCTTTTTGATTTTTTTTTCTTTGGTTAGACCAGCTATTACGTTAATATTATTAGCTATTTTGTGCCGCTATGTAGTTAGCTTTTGTAACTCAGAATAATTTTAACATCAACATAAAAATTGACGATGCGGATAAAAATATTAGGTACTTTGTTTTTTACCTGTTGTAGTGTTTATTAATGGTATAAATGAAACACCGAGCTTGTGATGTAAGAAACAACTGACTTTATTCGTCCACCCACATTACGAATATAATATGCTTATTAAACTACCGTCAGTATCACATACAACATCTTCCTTCTAATAAGAATAAGTTGAAAGCAAACACGATACATGCTGAACCTTATAGAATAAAATAACTGTTAGGTTGGTTGCAATCATAACACAATATCTAAATAAATAAATATTAATGGACATCGCAATCTAAGCATGAAGCTACCTAGAGAACTAAGAATGACTACAGTATTGGTTAGTGCAATCTGCATGTGAAACATATAGAATATTTATTAAAGAACAAATTACTTACTTACTAACTAATTTAATACACAGAGGATACAAATCTTTGCGGAGGCTTAACCTCCCTTCCACTGCGAGTAAAATGACGAGGTGCGGACGCAGCCGACACTAATGATCTCCTCCTTTCTCCTCCTGACGGAGGTGAAAACTCTAAAGGAACTAATGTTGAGCTGCCTACCGATGGGGTGTCTGTCGGGTCACTGTCGTCCCGTAAATAGTCGTAGCGACATTTATTGTCCCCGCTAGAAGTGCCTTTAACATTTGATTTTAAAATATGAGCCCTATTACGTCGATATGTACCACCATTGTCTACTTTCACCCAGTACGAGCGATCACCTTGAGCTTCTTTCACTACCTGAGCTTTATTCCACACTTTACCGTCTTTCACGCGGACCTGCTCCCCCGGTAACAATCGAGCGGCGGGCTTTGTGCTTCTATCATAGTAGCGCTTCATTTTATCTATATTGCCTTGCCTCACATCTCGGACGTGTTTTGATTCGATTGGCCTAGGCGTCAACATGTGTGGAGCAACCGGCAGCCTAGTGTTAAGCGACCTTCCCATTAATAACTGTGCCGGAGAATACTTCTCACCCGTCACCGGTGTGTTTCTGAAGTTGAGAAGAGCCAGCTGCCACTCGGTTTTATCTTCGGTGGCTTTCTTTAGTAAACGCTTGACTGTTTGCACGTTCCGTTCGGCTAGTCCGTTTGAACGTGGATACAGCGGAGAACTAGTCACGTGTTCAAATTCCCAATTTTTTGCAAATTCCCCAAACTCTGCTGAAGTGAACTGCTTTGCGTTATCTGTGACTAACTTTCTAGGTATTCCGAAACGAGAAAACATGCTCTTCATTTTACCTATAACGGTATCACTTCTTAGATTAGGTAAATAGACAACTTCTACGAATTTAGAATAGTAGTCGACCACCAGAAGATAACAATGCTTATCTAATTCAAATACATCGGCGGCGAGAGCTTCCCACGGCAGCTGCGGGACAGGGTGGGGCGCGAGAGGCTCGCGTGGCGGTGCGGCGCGGTGGCGCTGACACGGCTCGCACCGCTGCACGCACTCCTCGATCTCCGCGTTCATACCGGGCCACCAGACCGCTTCGCGAGCACGCGATTTACATTTTTCGATTCCCTGGTGCCCTTCATGGATGCGTTTTAGCATTTCTTTTCGCAGAGTGCTCGGAATCACAACCCTATTATTGTGGAATAAGATACCATCAATTTCGTGTATCTCATGCCTGAACGTCCAGTAAGGTCGAGCAATCGTGTTTACCTGATTTTTATCATCTGGCCACCCTTGATAGTAGTAACTTTTTACTGAAGACAGCACGCTGTCTTTCATCGTCTCTGTCCTTATTAATTTTAGTCTTTCACTCGTCGCATCCAAATTCTCATACATCGCATTCACGTGAACGGTGACGTCACAGTCGCACACATCCGCGCCCGAGCCTTTATCGACCGCCGATCTCGATAAAGCATCTGCTATATGCATAAATCTGCCTGGTTTATAGCTAACATTTAACCGATACGCCTGCAATTTTAAAAGCATTCGTTGTAGCCTCGGAGGTGTTTCGTTGAGGGCCTTTCGAAATATCGTTTCAAGTGGCTTATGGTCACTTTCAACTGTAATTTCGCTGTGACCATAAATATATTGATGGAACCTCATGCACCCAAAATAGATAGCGAGCATTTCTTTTTCTATTTGCGCCCATCGAGATTCTGTCGGCGTGAGCGTGCGCGCGGCGTAGGCGACAGGACGGCCGGCCTGCAGCAGACACGCGCCCAGCCCGTGTGCGCTCGCGTCCACGGATAGCGTCACCGGCTCGTGCGGCGAGTAGAAACGCAAAACAGGAGCCTCACTTATTGATTTTTTTAGCTGTTCAAACGCTTCATCGTGCACTCGTGACCATTCAAACACCATATCTTTTTTTAACAACACCCTCAGTGGAGACGCTATTGTTGAATAACTCGGAATAAATCTCGCCAAATAGTTAGTCATCCCTAAAAAACGTTCTAACTCTTTTTTGTCTTCGGGCCTCGCTATATTATTGATAGCGCGCACGCGACTTAATAGTGGACTGATGCCCGAGCTACTCAATGTATGACCTAAAAAATTTACTTCGGGGGCGCCAATCACGCATTTATTTTATTTGAACCTGATACCATACTCAAGTGCCCTTTTAATCACTTCCTTAAGACGACTATCATGCTCCCCCTTATCGTGGCCCCAAATTAAAATATCATCCGCGAAAATTTCAACTCCTGGCATAGAAAATATTTTATACATCTCGTGATGAAATATTTCCGGCGCACAATTAATTCCGAACGGCATACGTAGCCATCTAAATCTACCAAACGGCGTAGAAAATGTACACAGCTTAGAACTAGCCTCATCCAGCTTCAGCATCCAAAATCCGAATTTCGCATCTAATTTTGAAAAAACTTTTGCCCCGGTTAGGTTGCTCGTGATCTCCTCTAACGTTGGCAGTTGAAAGTGACAGCGGCGCACAGCTTTGTTTAAATGGTGTGGATCTAAGCAAATTCGTAGCTTATCAGGCCGCTCGACTATCACAATATTAGACACCCATTCGGTTGGCGAGTCTTCTTTTACAATAATACCTAGCTGTTCCATATTATCTAACTCTTGTTTCAGCCGTGGCATAATTTTAATAGGAACTTTTCTTGACGCGTTGACTACTGGAGGTACCGTTTTATCAACTTGAATTTTATATATGTTCGGCAAACAACCTATACCCTCAAAAACAGTTTCATCTATTTTATATTCTGAAATATGACATATTTTTTTGTTACGTACGATAAGCTCAAGATCGCGACAAGCGTTAATACCTAGCAAATTATTACATTCTAAATCCAAAACATAAATTTTTTGCTTGGTTTGTAATTTATTATGACATAATGCGGGCTCAAAATAACCCACTACAGGTAGCTTAGCTTTACTGACCTCCCGTAATATACAGTTACTATTTTTTAACATTCCTTCATTAAAACCTGCCTCTCTAAAAGCACTCAACGAGATGACGGAAGCCTCCGCTCCGCTATCCAATTTAAAATTTATTTTAACATTATTTACCATGACATCTTCGAACCAAGATTCACAATCACTGCCTACCATATCTATGGACAAGCTGCACAATAACGACTCACGTAACTCGACGCAGTCCTCTGTTTCGTCTTCTTCTGTAATCTCTCCAACGAACTTAGCGCGACACACTTTTGCGAAATGACCCACACGTTCGCATCTGTAGCACTTCACATGACGTGCCGAGCACTGATTTCCTGCACGGTGCTTACGGCCACAATAATTACACGCACTAACCGAACTAGCACTATAACCGCGTTGTTGTGAAAACCGAGGCTGGGCACCAGCGGCGGCGGCGCCGGCAGGCCGTGGCCAGGGACGCCGCGCGGCTCCGGCGCGCACCTCTTATTCTTATTCTTATTCTACATGGGGGCGATAAGTCCTGCACTGACGTCCCGCTTGGGGTGTATTGTGCATTCCCCCCTGCCAGTATCTACCCGAGCCACCCCAGCTCCGTAAAATAGCGGAGTGTGGCTCTAGGCTGCTGGCACAGCTGCTCCAGTGGCACTGATGTTGGGTGATGGAGTGATGATGATGAGGCATTCGAAATTTCTTGGGTAGAATGTTGTGTGTCTTCTCGTGTTAGCAGTCCTGACGTGTATCTGGCTTTCTCTGTAGCTGTGCAGTATCTCAGCACGTGTTCCACAGTCTCGTTTTCTTTCAGGCACCCTCTGCATAGGGGGCTATCCGTCGCTCCGGTCTTATACAGATGGTAGTTCAAATTACAGTGACCAGTAATGAGACCTACCATAAGCCGAAGATCCTGCCGTTGCAACTTTAGCAAGTTATTAGTGATTTTCCTGTTAATGGTCAGAAAAACAGCTTTTGCATGTTTGCAGTCTGTTTTCTTATCCCAGATTTTTTGCTGCTCTTCTTCAGTATGCTGACGCAATGAGTCCCGCACTTCCATCGCTGATGGTTTGCAGAGACCTACAACGTCGTCATTGACTTCTTTCTTGGTTCCTTCTTTGGCAAGAAGATCCGCCTTAAAATTACCCGAGCATGAGCCATGGCCCTTCGTCCATCTTACTATTGTTCTGCATTTGTGAGACAATTCTTGTAGAGTTGCGTGGCACTCTGCCAGAACTCTCGACCTGGTTGTGGGCCTTCTGAGTGCATAGACTGTTGCTGCGCTATCAGTGGTGAAAATGAGAATCTCCTTCTCACTTTGCCGCTGTGGGACAGTTATTGCATCCAATGACAGGAGTGCTCTAGCCGCCAGTAACAGACCCATGTTCTCTGCTTGAAACGCAGAGGTGTTTTTGTGCAGGGCCTTGGAGTCCGAGATCCCAAGTTCCGGCGAATGATAGCCGCAACCTGCCCCTGTTTTATTTTTTGCACCATCTATGTACATGTTCCAAGAGGGTGAGAGACCTTCCAGGGCACCCTCCTCCGTAATCAGCTCATACCTCTTACCGTCAAGGTGTGTGCTGGCTATCTTATCAGTACCATGCTTTGCTTCTGGAATGATTTTTATCGCTCTCTCTAAGATTCTGCTATGAGTAGTGATAGGTGAATTGCCTTTCCACTGGTTTGTAGATTTTATTCTCAGAGCTGATGCCATTGCCTCCTGCTGTATATGCAGGTGCAAGGGAGTCAGACCCAGAATAACGTCCAACGCTGCCGAAGGTGTCGTTTTTGTACACCCACAGATCAGGGTACAAGCCAGCCTTTGGATTTGCTGTAGTTTGGCGATTGTTGTCACCAGATTTGTGCGAGCCCACCATACTACGCAACCATATGTGAGGACCGGTCTCACTATGACTGTGTATAGCCAGCGGCAAAGCTTCGGTTTTAGACCCCAGTCCTTGCCGACGGCTCTGGTGCTTTGCCATAAAATGTTTGTAGCTTTCGTGACAATGTGATCAAGGTGTTTTGACCACAAAAGCTTACTGTCTAACCAAATGCCTAGATATTTTACCTCCTTACTAAGGGTCAACTGTGTACCAAACAAAGTCGGAAGTTTAAGTCCTGCTGTTTTTGTTTTCCTAGTGAACAGAACCATCTCTGTCTTCTGTGGGTTCACAGACAGACTGTGGCTTTCACACCATTTCTCGACAACCCGGAGTGCCCTCTGCATCTTTTCGCAGAGGGTCGCTTCGAATAGTCCGGAGACCATAATAGCTAGGTCATCAGCATAGCCTACGGTCATGATGCCATCTTTATTTAGAAGTTGGATGAGTTCATTTGCCACCACAACCCAAAGCAATGGTGACAGAACTCCTCCCTGCGGACAGCCTCTCGTGACAAGACATCGTGTTGCATTTGAGGTTTCTATCATCGCAGCTCTGTTTGAGAGCATGCTTGTGACCCATTTATTCACTCTGTTATCCACTCCCTGGTTATTAAGTCCGTTCTCAATGCTTGAAAACGTAGTTTTATCAAAGGCCCCTTCAATGTCAATGAAGGTCGCCAAACAAGACTGCTTGTTCTCCAGTGCCGATTCGATCTTATGGACGACCTGGTGAAGAGCTGTCTCCGTGGATTTGCCTGATTGATAGGCATGTTGGTTCCTGTGCACCGGATTTTTAATCAACGGTTCACCTCTAATATATTTGTCGCAAAGTCTCTCCAGAGTTTTCAGGAGGAACGAGCTCAAGCTTATAGGCCTGAAAGACTTGGGATTGGTGTAGTCTGCTTTACCTGGTTTTGGTAGGAAAACTACTTTGACTTCTCTTCATGCTTTGGGTATATACTTCCACGCAAGGCATGCCCTGAAGATGGCAATTAAATGTGTTTTGATCTTGTTTAAACTCCATTGCAGAAGTGCTGGAAAGATTTCATCTGTCCCAGCGGCTTTATGTGGTTTAAACGAGCTTACGGCCCACAGAAGGGCTTCTTCTGTGACTATTAAGTCTGCAAAAGCCCAGTCTTCGCTATCCGGTTTTTGCATTATCTCTGTTACCCATCCCTTATCGCTATCCATGCGGCAGCCGGGGAAATGGGTCTCTAGCAGGAGTTCAAACTGTTCCCGCTCCGATGCTGTGTAGATGCCATCGGCTTTCTTCAGAGTGCCCAGTTTCATCTGGCTATCTCTGGATAAAACTTTTCTGAGCCTCGCGGTCTCACTCTCAGATTGTATGGAGTTACTGTATTTTATCCACGAGTTGTCACGACTCTTATTTACACTCACTTTGAGTTTGTGCCTAGTTTTTCTATAATCTTGGCAATCTTTTTCGAGATCTGTGTTCATGGCTCTGTTAAAATGGTGTCTTGACGTCTTCCTCAGCTTGCTGAGCTTTTTATTCCACCATTTGTCTTTTTTGTCCAGTATTTTACTGCTTTCTGTTTTCAAAGGACAGGATCCTTCGTAACTTTTCTTCATCGAGTCAGTTATAGACTCGATTGTACTTTCAATTTCGTTGGGCGAAAACTCCGTGGTCGTTTCAACTTCTGGTAATTCTGCCAGTGTGTTCTCTAGCAATTCTCTAAACACCGCTCTATCGGTTTTCTTCGGATTTCTATACGTGCGTGGTTTGTGCTCCCCTACCTGCAAGCTGAACCTGACCCTCCTGTGGTCCGCACAAGAAATATCGCTTGTAGCTACGCGCCAGTCTGTTATCGTCTCTGCGATCTCGCTGGTGGCTATTGTTATGTCAACTATGGTCCTTGCCCAGGACGTGACAAACGTTGGTTCCGACCCTCGATTCAGTATATTCAGGTTATGTCTTAATATAAAATCAAGGATATCCTTTCCTCTCTCGTTTGAGTCTTGACATCCCCAGACAGTACAGTGGGCGTTTGAATCACATCCCACCACACATTCTAGTTTGTTGTTTGCGCAGAACCGCATTAGCTCTTCAAGTGCTGGAGGCGGCGCTTCGGCTCCAATATCCATGTAAGCCGAGGCTATGACAATGGTTCTAAGATTGCCCAGCAGTCCCGTCTCCATTTTAACTACAGTGAGGTCGTCAGTACACAAATGAGTTACCAAAGACGCCTTATATGGGTTAGGCACGTATATAAATGTTCACGTTTTGTTATGTCTGGGTGGAGCAAAAACATTGCCTCGCAAGGCGTTGAAGCCACTCACCTTTCCACGACTTAGGTACGGTTCCTGGACCAGTGCTATTGTGTTCGGTTGCTCCTCCAGGGTTCTTCGCAGGGCGGCGAAACCTGTGATGCTGTGTTGGATGTTGGCTTGTATAATTTCGATTCCAAATTTACTACTGATACCTAGCCTATGTGTGCTCCCAGCTGCCGTAGCAGTTGGTTTTTTAGTGTTATGTGGATTTTTGTTATCGTGGGAATCCATTATTAAAATTTTTAGAGTGTGTGATGATCTCACTGACCATCCTCTTTATTCCGCCATGGGGTTGACGGAGGAGCCGGCGGGCCGGTCCGTGTCCATGGACGATGCCGGCGAGAAGATATTGAGGCCCATTATATCGCCTGCAATATCCTCCTCGCCCTCATCACCCACATCCAACAGCCGATCTACCTCCTCCCGCGTCCACCCCATGCTCTCCGTGAGGCTCTCATCGTCAGCCCCGGGAGTTGCCGGCACCACCCCGCCGCTTGCTGCGGCGTGGACCGTGCCCACTTCTCCCGCCGTCGCCGTCGATACACCCCCGGGTCTATGTCCTCTAACCTTCACGAAAACTCGCGCTGTTATATAGTGCAGACGAAAGTTTTCGCGACGGATATTCTCCAGGTCTTCAGGCGCTATGCCCATTACCAGTATGTGATTATAAGTACCGCCCACTGGGCGGACTTCGTGGGTGAACATTTGCCACCTTTCTACCCCTACTCCCGGATTAAGGGCCACCAGGAAATTCCTCAGCAGATCCGGCCTCCTGGTGAGTTCCTCCCTGCCTCGTCCGAAATCCGGTATGTAGATGACTGCAGTGTGGTACCGGGGCACTTTGCTCTCGGGAACGACCATGTACCCCCCCGACCCCTCCCATAGGCCTGGCAGCCTAAGGACTGTCTCGGTGAGCCAGGTGAGCGCGTAATCGTCCCGAGGTGTATACCTAACGCCACCGCGGAATAGTTTCGGCAATGACATGAACCGCGGCAGGACGGTGTCCTCTCTGCCGCCGTTGTCTAGGAAGATGCCGAGAACTGCTTCCTCGATGACCTTTCTCACTTCTATGGCACGGAGCTCGTTCATCGGCGTGCGGTTTCGGTCCAGGACTACTACCCCATAGTGTGCCTTCGCCGCTTCCGCATACGACGAGGGCCCCGCACCATCATTTACCACACTTACTACGGGTTGGGGAAGCTTAGCAACCGGTACCGCGCAAGCAGAAGCGGTAGCTGACCCGCCTTCCAAGCGTACCTTTTTATCGGCCGCCGTGCAGCCGGTGGGCGACACCAAGTCGCTGCTCCGCTGCCGCTTCGCGCCCCTGGTTGCATCCTCTCCCTTGACCGTGTTATTGCTTTCATCCACGGGCACTGCGGTCCCAGCTACCCCGCCATCGGTCGCAGCGCGCCCCTTCATCCCCTTTCCCTTCCCCTTGCCTTTTGACGGGCGCGGTGGAGGTTTAGGTTCAGTAGGGGGGCGGACTGTACACGGGGTAGCCGCATCCTTCAGTGCCGCATGTGTCCCTGCAACAGGGTGTGGGGGCAGGCTAACGTTCGCCGAAGTTGGGCGCTTCTGCAGCTTGCTGCCCTGTCCTCCAGTCTGCTTTCGCAGAGGAATCCGGATTGGGGAATTCAGCTACATCGGCGACCAGCGCAGCGTGCGGGTCGACACGTGTCATACATGCCACGACTGACGGCGCAAGCGCCGTCATGCCGGGCAAGTGTATAACGCCTTCCCGCCGCTCTCGGTAGAACTGGTCTACCAAATCGGCTTCCCGCTTCCTGCGCGCCCTCTGTTCTGTCTTGCGGTTCTTACCGCGGTATGAGCTTTGGGGAGTGGTCAGCTTGTTAGGCTTTCCGTTACCTCGCCCGTCACCTGTTTCCAACACAGCGTTAGGCGCAGTCGTGTTTTCGCGCCGCTGCCTCTGCTGGTTCCTCTTCTTCAAATTGTAGCGCGCCACGTGTCCGGGTCCGGGCTTCTGCACTGGTCCAGGTAGTGGCGCTGCCACGGTCGTCGTCGTCGGTCCAGTAGTATCTGCGGCCGACGAGGCCTGGGACACCACCCTGCCGTCGCCTTCGGTAGCCAACTTCACACCCCCCGGCCCGGAAACCAGAGGGCGCCGGGTGCTGGCCGGGTCGCATGGCGTCTCAATATTCGTTTTATGACTCATCATTAACTTTTTTTTTAAAAGGAAGGAAGGGAGAAAAGCGCTATGATATGTGGAGCAAAGATGGCTATTAGCGGGGCAAAAAGCAAGTGAAAGTAGTCGCCCAATCTACTTCCCCCCAGTGTTTCGCGTGTCATGAGTGAAGGAGATATTCGGAGTGAATCCCTCCCCCTCCCTTAACACACTGGCCACGGGCTGCCGCAAAAAGGGGGGGTGCAAAGCTCGGCATACCAACGGATGAATTGAAATGCCGCGCCCCACACCCACCCCCCTGTCCCCACACCCACCCCCCTGTCCCCACACCCACCCCCTGTCCCCACACCCACCCCCTGTCCCCACACCCACCCCCCTGTCCCCACACCCACCCCCCTGTCCCCACACCCACCCCCCTGTCCCCACACCCACCCCCCTGTCCCCACACCCACCCCCCTGTCCCCACACCCACCCCCCTGTCCCCACACCCACCCCCCTGTGCGCGCACCTCATCCAGCACTATCGGCTCGCTCGCGCCGCTTGCGACCCCGCCAGAGCCCGCGCACGCCGACAGGCGGAGGCCTGTCGGCTGGCAGTCTCCACCGCACGACACCATGACACCGCCTCTTCCAAGTTCAACTTTGATTTCGACAGCATTCTTTCTCTCATGCCGGAATCCTTGATGCCTCTTATGATTTGCGTTAGAATTAGACTGGTACGTAACTGACCGAACTCGCACGATTTACTTTTTTGCTTGAGCGTACTCAGAAACTTATCAAAACAGTCATCGCGTTGGTATGTTTCGAAAAATAAGTGACGCTCATAGTTTACGTTACGAGTGGGATCGCAATGAAGGGTGAATTTCTCAACTAAAGTTCCATAATCACTTTTAGCGCTGTCATCAAGGTCCAATTCCTCCAAAATCTCTCGGCCGTATTTGCCAATGACGTGTAGAAACAAGGCACATTTCTCACGGGATCCTGCACCTTCCTTGCCCGTCGCGATTAAATAATAGTCGAACGCGGACTTCCATTCACGCCAATTCGTCGCTACGTTCCCTAGGTCGCTCATGGCGGCCGGCTGTTGAAGTGCCGCCGTATATGCCATTTCTCTGGCCTTAGCTGGAGTTGTTTCCGACTTCAACGACATGTTTTCCACATGAAAACATTTACACTGGGACTTTTTATCACTAAAAATTACTTTTTTAACACACCTGACACCATGTAGTGTTTATTAATGGTATAAATGAAACACCGAGCTTGTCATGTAAGAAACAACTGACTTTATTCGTCCACCCACATTACGAATATAATATGCTTATTAAACTACCGTCAGTATCACATACAACACCTGTAATTATCTAAAAATAGAAAGAATTCATTTTGAGATGCTGATGAATATATTATGTCCAATTATATTTTTGAATGACTTATGAATAATTTAATGCAAAAACACTTGAACATGTAGGTACTGCGTTTTTGCCTGCTCGAACTTTGATATTACATGGCGAAGTGGCTATTATTAGAATAATTCATAGACGAGCCACATTTTTTTGCCATCCATATATAATATATAAAAATGAACCCATATTTCTTCTGGTCACGCTATAGCTTGAGAACGGCTTTGACAATTTTATTCATTTTTTTTAAATACTTACTAATACTTCGTAGAAAGTTTTTATATTAAAAATATATTTATACTCATCCTGTCGAAGGGAAGCTGAAAGGGAAAGGGAAAAAGATAAGGATGAATGGATGGGACGGCAACAGAAGGGTGGCAGGCGTTTTTCCCCTATGTTTTTCCCTTTCCCTTCCATCTTTCATTTGACAGGGTTAAGGCGTAAAAATAATTAACTCGTGCGAAGCCGGAGCGGATCAACTAGTAATATTATAAATATTACATTATCTTAGCTATTAGACAATCTTTGAGGTAAATGCAGTCCCATTAAAGACCAGTTGCTGAGTGAATTTCTTCGACAACTTGAATGTAACATTAAAATACTGAATTATAATACATTTAGATATTTTTATGTAGATGGTATAATCGGTTACCATCATCATACTCTTTGCCTTTTCCCATTTGTTATTGGGGTCGGCTCCCAATCTAACCTGTAGCGGCGAGCTACCAGAATTACACGAGCGACTGCCATCTGACCTCGCAACTCATAAGGAACCAGTAACAGGGATGGTTAGACCAGGCGTCAGATTCTATCAGGCGTTTGATTAACCGTAATGGTTGCCATAGATGTTCTTATGACAATCGGGGCCGACGGCTTAACGTGCTCGCCGAGGCACGGAGCGATGGCATCGAAAACTGCATGCCCATAACTTACTGGATAAGTCATTGGTGCAGGGCCGAGGATCGAACCTGGTGCCGTAAAGTTGCGAAGCGCACATGCTACCGCTCGGCCACCATCGCTCAATAATAACAATAATAATCATCGGTATAATCGGTTACAATCTACAGCAAAAACAAAACTAGGCGATCATGAAACTGGATTGCAACCGATTAAAATAGAATGGAGTTTCAAATTTTTAATTGTGAATGTTAATATCACCTGTTGCATAACTAATATTGCTATCAAAGTTACGATATCACCCAGATTTATAGTTATCATTCAGCTTTTGACATGGGGTTGGTTTGAGCAGCCGCCGAAAATGGCGCTCTTTAGGGGAGGAATATGTTTAGCAGTAGACGTCTTCAGGCTGTTGTTGATGATGATGATGATAATGTAGTTGAGGCAACGATATCATACGCAGAGGCAGAGTGCTTGGCAGCAGTGCCAGCAGCTCAATGGTAATAACTGAAAATTGTGCTTAGCGGGGTGCATTAGAACAGGCTTATGTCTAAAAGTGGACTAACACATATTGATGATGATGATGACGCTGATGATGATGATTATTAGCTTGTTTTATTAAAACCAGAGATCTTCAATTTCGAAACACGTTATTTTAACTTCACTGTAACCCTAGTATAACTACAGAAAAACCGACAAATTAGTTATGAAAAACCTAAGAAATTGATATCATTTCGTGACACACGTTAGAATATAAAAACCTTGATGGTGATGTGTAGCATTATCACACGAGTTGTTTGTCGTGAATATTAATGTTACGCGATTTGGAAGGTAGGGAAATAGCACTGTCGAGGTAATTCAATCTTATGCCTTTACTTTTTACTAGAAGCAGACCTGGCGCACCCCGCACTTAAATAGGTACCTACCTACGAAGCTAAGTGTGGAGTACGCTAGGTTTAGGTAAATCATCATAAACTGCCTGAAGACATTCTCTACCGAACATAAGCCTGCCCTATAAAGCGCCACTTTGATCGGCTGCTTCCCTGTTGTATCAAACGGCTCCCCGCGGCTTTAACTACATCAGTGGCCCATCTTTTAGGCCGACGTTTCGTCTTCCAGTTCGAGGTCGCCACTCGAGAACCTTTCTTTCCCATCGGTTGTAGGTTGTCCCAGCAATGTGGCTTGCCCATTGCTAATTCTAACTACTACTAAATGACTACAACCAGTAAACGGCTAGCACTGTAGCGCGCGCGCACTGTGCGTTGTAGTTATGAAAACTACTCACGCTAGTTTCTATAACACTACTTAGGCCCGATTTCACCAAAGTTTATTCCAAGTATACGGCTATTTTTTACTCTTGGACACAGCTAATTGACAAATGAAATTACACAAAAAGACGCCATTTTGATTGTATCCAAGGAATAAGTCTTATTCCTTCACAAAATTGGTGGTATAAGGGCTATATTCGCGTAACTCGGTTGTTCTCGGAAATTTATACCTGGAATCAAATTTACTCTAGTTTGGTGAAATCGGGCCTAAATGAAATTAAAACTACATCATATTAAACATTTCCCTAAGCAATTCGAAGTGCTCTAGAACTTTAATCCCACCGTTTATTACTCTTTAAAACCATATCCTCTAGAAGCCAGTGTGTTCAAATTAGATAGTTTCAATCACAGTATGTAGGTCAGACCTATTTTAGAGCTGCGGCTTTGTTTCTTGACTTGAATGATGCAACTTAGAGCCTACTTTGACCTAAACTCAATTTTGGAACGGACGCTTTTGGCCGTATGGTATTTCTATATCTCTGTTTAGATCGATCGTTATTTAATGTGGCTTTATCTCTGGTTATCTATGAAGAGTAAGGGTCGTATAGTCTGGGTTGTAACTCAGTAAATTATAAAGTTTGCGTGACACTGCGTTGCGCACGTCATCCTGAGACATCAGCACAGTCTATGAATAAGAGTTGTAGACTGTGAGATCAGGTCATAAAGTCTCATTTTGCCCAGTAATTACAAGTAGCTACAATGCCTTTCAAACCGGAGCACAGAAGTGGTTGCACACCTGCTGCTTGGAGGCAGAATAACTGGCAATGCGTGGTACCTACCTAGACGAATTTTGTAGGAAAGTCCTTCCGCCTAGGAAAAGGCAAAGATAATCATCATCCTCTTTGTCTCGCCATTTGTTAGGGGTCGGCTCCCAATCTAACCTGTAGCGGCGAGGTGCCAGAATTACACGAGCGACTGCCATCTGACCTCACAACCCGTAAGGAACTAGTAACAGAGATAGATCAGGCGTCAGATTCTCTCAGGCGTCTGACTACTCGTAACGATTGCCATAGATGTTCATATGACAACCGGGACCGACGGCTTAACGTGCTCTCCGAGGCACGGAGCGATGGCATCGAAAGCTGCACATAACTTACTAGATAAATCATTGGTGCAGGGTCGAGGATCGAACCCGGTGCCGTAAGATTGCGAAGCGTACATGCTACCGCTCAGCCACCATCGGAAAAGGCAAAGATATATAAGAATATGATTAGGTATTCCACTGCCATGCAATGGCCAATGTTTATTAATAAAGGCACAGAATACACAATAGTACTTATAAAGGTGATCTATACCAATATTATAAAGAGGAAAGATTTGATTGTTTGTTTGCATTGAATAGGCTCCGAAACTACTGAGCCGATTTGAAAAATTCTTTCACTGTTAGGAAGCTATACTATCCCTGGGTGACATAGGCTATATTATATTTTCAAAAAAATTAGGGATCCTTACTAAGACTCCAATAATGTGACCCAAGGTGTAAAAAATTTACCTAAAATAATCTTTACATCGCATGCGCTGCATAAACTACACATTATACCCGTGCGAAGCCGGGGCGGAGCGCTACTAGTAAATAAATGTAGTGATATGTCAAGCCCAATAAGCAAGGATAATATGTGTACGCCCAACATCTCCTACATAATTATTGTACAGAACAAAATTATTACACGTGCGCTGTGTGGGTTTCTTTTGATGAGAAATTATAATTCATGTCTACCGTCACAAACAGGTATCCCTGAGTTTTTCTCTATTTCTTAGATTTATTGTGGATTCTAAAAATAAAACATGCGAATGCGTCGTTAGGGTCAATTGAGCCAGAGCAGCAAAATGCTCGAGCAGTTTTTAAGTGCTATTGGAATATCAACCTTATTTCATTTAGACAAAACTGAAAATAATATGCAACATTAAAATCTTACTTATTTTAATGTTGCATACTATTTTCAGCTTTGTCTAAATGGATTAAGGTTGATATTCCAATAGCACTTAAAAACTGCTCGAGCATTTTGCTGCTCTGTCTGAATTGACCGTTACTATAGAAAAATTAAAATTAGGAGCGAACATACAGAAATCTGTATGAATTTGACAGTTTATACGTAATCTACGTGCATACTTACTATGTTATTTTTAAATTAGACACGATATTACAACAACTGTTGTGGTTTAGTGGCGTATTATCAGTATTATTTTGACAAGGTACTTTGTTTCAGCATTTGGGACCATCTGGTGGAGATCACAAAAGGAGGACGTACCACTGTGATAATAACTACGCATTACATTGATGAAACCAAGCAGGCTAATATCGTAAGTATTTGAAATTATAATTATGGCAAGTTTTAATCAAGTTATAGATTGATTTAAACATCATATTACAGGAACCTTTAGTAGTAGGTAAATCTTATAACTAAGTGTCAATGGGCGGTCTTATCGCTTAAAGCAATCTCTTCCAGACAACCCAAAAGTATACAGAGACTTCATCAATATACACGGTTAGGACATTATGTAAAAAAATTGATAAGATGCAGAAAGGGCGTAGTGCTAACGCGTTAGGGTGCTAGAATCTATTAAATTCAATTGACTGAAGCGATGGCCTCATGGAAGTTCATCTAGATGGAATATAAAAAAAACTCTGTTTGATTCTGCGTGTTTCTGAGTGATTCTGTGTGAGTCTGAGTAATTCTGTGTGGTACCAGCGTAAAATTTTGTTTATTGTTTGGAGCAGAATTACACTATAATAAATATTTCTGTATTATTTTTTTTCTTCTTATATTTTGGCTCCACACATAGTGTATTTAGCCAGTGTCAAGTATTGTAATTATTCATCGAGTTATGGAATATTTCACGTGTAAAGTCAAGTCTTCAAGTCTTAGTCACAGTCCAGTCTAAGTAAGGTAATCATAGTCCAGTCTAAGTCATACCCTAGTAAAGTGGTGGCGACTTTACTAGAAGCTTCTATGGAATTTTGGAAGCAACATGAAAAAGTTTCACTACATTATATCACTTGCCCACACTCATGCTCGTAATTCAGCACTTAATGCGTAAAACACCACCAATTTTAAACATTAACACTGGAAAAATCATAAGTTTTGTAAAATAATACAATGAAACGACGTGAACTTTTTCGAGTTCCCGCCAAAACTCCTGTATTATTTTGTTTACAAGGCGTATAGTGCTCAAACGTAGAACATAGTGCTAAAACTTAGAACGTCATGCTGGAACGTATATAGAGCATAGTGCTATCTCGCTCGCGCACTGCAACGTTTTTGCAGATATTAAATAATTGAATTTAATTACGCAAAATCTGGCTAAACTATATGATTATGAATAACATTACAATTGTTCAACAAAAATATCATATTAATCTAAACAAGTTTTCATACATAAAAACGGTTACGAATGAAAAAAGACTTTGTTACCGTTGTATTTATGAGATCTTGTTTGGATTAATATGATATTTTTGTTGAACAGTTGTAATGTTATTCATGATCATATAGTTTAGCCAGATTTTGCGTAAGTGAATTCAATTATTTAATATCTTCAAAAACGTCGCAATGCGCGAGCGAGATAGTGGATCTGCGTATACAGCAGCCTTAAGCGCATGTATACTTGCACACTAAATTATGACAGTTCTTATGTTCACACTCAGGACACATTGACTACAAATCCAGTTGACCAATGATACAACTTCCCCTCATACGAAAATTAGTGGTGTATTTCAACCACTAACTTCTAATAAATACTATGAATTTCTAATAAATCACGGGAACCCGTGATTTAATAGAAATTTGTTGTCTTTTGTTGCATCCTGCTCTGTTCTTTGTAATTTCGTATGACTTTGTCTTGTTGTGTTACCTCGCCCTCTGCCCGCACAGGTGAGTCGTGTTTGTACGAGAAATTATGTTCACGAGCTATCAACGGGCTTTATTATCTTTGCTAGGACATAACTAAGTTGCAGTAGGTACGTCATTACGAGATAAGTGCGTACTTAGGAGCAGTCAAACTTTAGTAGCGGGCATAAGTGTTATATTTATTATCTCTAGCTCTGCCGTCCTTATCAAAATGCAGTAAGTAGGTATAACATGTTTTCGAGAAAAACGCGAAAACAAAAGTTGCGAGTAGTCGAGTTGCTGCATTCTTACTTCCTGAGTTTTTGGGTTCCAGGTGGAATTTTGATACGTGAGATAGAACAGAATATTTTTTTTTTGGCGATTCCGAATATGTATATACGTAACTCAATTTTGCCAAAAACGTTAGTTACTGCATTCTTCACTATGAGTGCGGAGCTGCACCCACAGCTTTTAAATTACCCGAGCATCTTTTCTTAGCCTTTAAGCTATTTTGGCCAAATGTCAGTACAATTGCAATACAGGCAGTCACTTTCAGAGTTGTGATTTGAATTATAGTTTGGAGGGTACTGCTCTCTCTACAGTTGTAGGTAATATACAAAACACAACATGTAAATCTGCATCGTAAAGTTTGAAATTTGCATTTTAATTCGATCGTAGCACTACTTTGATACTGTAGACACAAACACTTACAAAGTTAAACGAATTCCCTCAGAAATCTTTGTTTATTTGCTTTGGTAATGAAAACAACAAATGTTATTCATATTTTACTCTAAATTAACTATTATTCCTTGTGTCTTTTATCACAAAAGCTTTCGGAGCGCGCCGAATATAAATGCTGTTTATTAATTTATTTATATTTAATTGTAGATGAACTAAAATATTTCAATAAGTATAGCTACTGAATAAATTAATATTAATTTAACTCTGTTGAGTAATTAATTAATGAAGACTTACAATTCGGTTTCAAATACAAATACAAATACAAATATCTTTATTGCAGTAAATGTGGTACAATTTGGTCATAATATAAAATTTTTAGTTTCGTCACATTCAGCTTGAATAAGCATACAATAGTCATATTATTTCTTATGTCATTTCTTCAGAATCTATCATTATTAAATTATTAATGTTTAGAATTCAAGAGATCATTTATAGAATAAAAGTTCTTATGTCGTAACCAATTCAATAATTCCGCTTTGAATGGCTTTAATTTTAATGTCTTTACATGTTTTGGTAGAGCATTATCAACTTTTACAGACATGGCGTGACACTGCTTAAGATACAATGTTGTTTTAGGATGTGTATCAAAGACCAGTCTGTCAGGGTTACGGGTATTTCTAGGAAATATATCACATGCCCTTTTAAAGTATTGTGGGTTTGTCTTTGCGAAAATTGCAAGTTCATATATATACATGCATGGAAGGGGTAGTATGTTAAATTTTTTAAATAACGGTTTGCATGATTCAAATGGTGGTACTCCACACATAGCACGCACACATTTTTTTTGAGCTATAAATGCCTTGTTTATATCCGTTGAGTTACCCCAGACCAACAAACCGTATCTTAAGACTGAGGAGACGTAACCATGATATGCTTCAAGCATTTTTCCTAAAGAAGAAGTCTGTCTCAACCTAGAGAGTACATATACGTATCTATTTAGTTTGTTGCACAGGTATTGTATGTGACTTTTCCAATTTAAATGTTTATCAATAAATATGCCCAAAAACTTTGTCTTCAAAAACTTCTTTAATAGTAATGTCATTATAGTTTATGTTCAGATCAACTTTCTTACTACCATAGTTTTGAAATTGTATATAATTAGTTTTTGTCAAATTCACATTAAGATTGTTATTATTTAACCAGTGTGTCACACTTTTGATTGTATTATTAAAGTCATATTCATACTTACTGATATTATCATTAAAAGATATGATTATTGAAATATCATCAGCAAACAATGTACATTTATTTCCTGTTACGTCAGGGAGGTCATTAATATAGAGTAAGAAAAGCAAAGGTCCTAGAACACTTCCTTGGGGAACACCGCAAGCATTCGCTTTGACGTCAGATTTGTATTTAGTTACTACGCACTCTTGATTTAGTCCTGCTATTTCTACATATTGTTTTCGATCCCGCAGATATGAAGCCAACCATTAAGCAAAGCTATGCACTGTTAAGTTTTAATTTTATATTTAAATCCAGTGTTTTTTCGTGTAGATATCTAATTTCAATTCACAGTTAATTTTTCTTAACGGTGAACTTTAATTAAAACTGACTGCAGTTTTAATGAATTTCAAGTTTGTTTTAATAGACACCTACATTAACTTTAAATTGTTTTAACTCAGTTTCTTGCTATGTTATTACCTATCTGAGGTGTTTCAAAGGTCAGTCAGCAGACAAAGCGTTACTAAATAATAAAATAACTATAAATATTTCAAGCGTAGGTACATTCAATTTTCAAAACTAATTGGTTAAAATAGTTTCTAAGAATCAATTAAACTCAAAATAACTAAAGTTATCTAAATTCTTAGAATTAGGTACCTACATAAAATAAATGTAGGTACTGATAATTATACTCTAGTAGGTAAAGCTCAAAATTTTTATTGCAAATAGACCATCTTAAGCAAATTAAATAGGTACTAAAATAAAAAAAATAAAAAAAATGTAACCTACATCAACATTAATTCAAATACAAATGTGACAAAACTAAAAATTATAAAAATTACAACTAGAAACATTATTTACAAAATTTACAACATAAATACGCCATCGAACTCACCACCGCGTGGTATGGTTCCCAGAATACTGGCAGCATTACCTTGCTGAATAAGAAGGCTAAATTTTGAAGGTATATACTAAGAATATCTATATACTTGAGCTGTCTGTATGACTGTTTTGTCATTTTCATGACTATATTATACCTAAATGGTTGAACTAAACTTGATGCAATTTGAAAGGGAAATAACTGCACCATGGGGAACAACACAGGCAGGGGTTGATTTGTTAAAAGCGGGGAAGGTAATTTCTAGAGTTCCGTACCCAAAGGGTAAAACGGACCCTATTACTAAAGTATCGCTATCCGTCCGTCCATCTGTCTGTCTGTTCGTCTGTCACCAGACTGCACCTCATGAACCGTGATAGTCAGTTAAATTTTCACAAGCGATGTATTTTTCTGTTGCCGCTATAACAAAAAATACTAAAAAAACAGAATAAAATAAATATTTAGGGGGCTCCCATACAACAAACGTGAGTTTTTTTACTCATTTTTATAGATAATGGTACGGAACCCTTCGTGTGCGAGTCCGACTTGCACTTGGCCGGTTATGATTACAATAATATGAGGCACTTCTAACGTTAAAATGCTAATCACAACGGTAGTGTCTCTAGTGTTGCAGGTTTCCATAGGCTACTGTAATTATATTCAACTGACCATCAGGCGGGCAGACAGCTTGTCTTTATATTACAAGAAAAGCAGGCAGCATCTAACCATGAACTCTTAACCTATCTTCCCAGATTGGCCTGATGCGTGGTGGCAGATTCTTGGCTGAAGAATCACCACAAACTCTCATCCGTCGGTACCAAGCAGAGAGTCTTGAAGATGTGTTCTTAAAGCTATCGGTGATGCAGAACTTGGGCAAGAGGAGACGGTCCAGCATTCTCGCGGGTGTCGTGGAAAGGGTGGAACTCCCTGCTATACCGGTAAGTGAACTATCTTTGATCATCATCATCATGATGATTGCGGTAGACTATGGTGAAGAGCGAGGTGAATGCTGTTGCCCATTCCCTGGATATTCCTTTATTCCCACCCATGGGAAGAGATGGATTATTTATAGCGGGGACCACACGGCTCCATCTTTACTTATATCACTATTTTTAGGTTGTAAACTTTTGTGAATTTTGCTCGAATAACAGACATTCAATTGAATGTGCTGCTCACAAAGATTAGGGCAGTAGCACTTACTATTATGTAAACGGCCTGCTTACCTTATCACTGTTTTTGTCAAACTCTTTGATGTTAACACACACTAATATGTTCGGTAGGTTCGGTTTTACTAAAAAACTTTAACAAATTCTAACCAATAGCCAAAATTTGCTAGGGTTTTTAACCATTAGTTTCCTTAACTACGGATCAAAAACCCACCCTTAGCCGTTAAGCCAAGTCAGAAGTCTTTGGGTGGCCTAAAAATTCTGACACTTGACTACAAACTCTCCTACCTGCTCTCTTAAAGACCTAGCAAAACCTTCGCAGAACCCCGCAGCCATCGATCTAGAAGAGGCAGAAATTGGTGAAATTTCCGGTGAATTCGGAGACAACGTGTCCATGAGCAGCAAAGGCCGAGTGGTGGTCACACCTGATATCAACCCTCCAGTAGACTCGCTGCCCCCTGAAGCAGAACCTAACAGGGATTGTTTGGATAACTTCAAGCCAATGCATCTCCATCACATGAAAGCGTTGATTTGGAAGAATTTCCTTAGTCTTCTCAGGAATTTCGGGTAAGTTAATCTACCTATGCTGAATGGGTGCTGCTACCAATTCTCATGGATATACATACTGGGATGGGATGATGCAATTTGCACATCAAGGCCACATCATAGAGGGATAAATGCAAGCTTAGGAACTGTCAGACCTTAGTCCTAAAGGATATAATGTCCGTCTGCACTACATTTTGACAGCTTTCCTTTTTCGACCATATAAGTTGTCAAATCGATGGTAACAAGTTTCTTTTTTGTATGGCCAAATGACCGCCTAGGGAACCTTACGTTGCTAACCGTTTCACCCATAGTTATTTTCAGAGGTACGTTAGAGTTCAGTGGTTCTTAATCAAGATAAATCATAGTATTGAAGTTGATGCCCCCCCCCGCCATTGACTATCGTCTTTGACTTCCGCTCTTAGCAGTTATCTCTCAGTACCCAAATGCATTGCAGTAAGTACGGTGCGACATTAAAAGCTATCAGCTGATGGTCAACTGTCATGTGGAAACCTCCAACACTAGAGGTTGCGATTAGTAGGTATTGTAGTAGGTGCCCCATATTGATGCAGATAGGCAATAGATAAATGTTGCTTAAATCCATGTTGCTTAGGACCATGGTCCTAATCCTAGCCATTTTGTAACTGTCACTGCAAATCAAGACAGACATCTCTAACAAAACTTTACCCATCTGTCTTTTGTGTTCTAAGATTAAGAATCAAAATAACTATGGCCTTCTTTTCCAGGGTCCTAGCATTCATCGTCGGTCTACCAGTATCCCAGATGGTCTTCTTCTGCCTTGCCATCGGTCATTACCCTGTAGGTCTTCCTATTGCCGTCGTGAACTATGAATCAAACGGCACAGAAGCTCTATGCCCTTATGACAAGAACTGGTGTCCTCAAAACTCGGAGACGTATGAGTGGAACCTGACGATGTTCAGCTGCAGATACTTGGATTACTTGTCTAAAAGACAGGATAATTTGGTAAGTGTTTTTTTATGTACCTACCTACGCATCTTATGTTACTAGGTTAGGTCATCATCATCATCAACAGCCGGAAGACGTCCACTGCTGAACATAGGCCTTCCCCAGAGAGCGGCAATTTGAGCGGCTGCTCGCCTCCTGCATCCATCGGCTCTCCGCAGTGTTACCGGGTCGTCGGTCCACCTAGTGGGGGTCCAGCCTACGCTGCGTCTTCCGATACGGTTAGGTACTTAGGAGGAATTTAGGTCCAAGCATCATATTCTTTCTTATCCCCTACTCTTTTACCTTACCACACCTTTACTTTAACAACCTTCAACCCAGTTCTATATTGGCTAACCTACCTTGAATATATAGAAGTTTTTGTACTGCCACTGTCGCGGAAAAAATAATACATAGGCTGGGCTTTTTTGATTTTTTTCCGTAGTTAAGGTAACCAATGGTTAAAAACTCTAACAAATTGTAACCAATGGTCAACGTTTGTTCGAGTTTTTAACCATTGGTTAGCTTAACTACAGATCAAAAAACCTACCCTTAGTAGTTTTAAAGGTACATATAATATATGTATTATATTACCATATATATGCTACTACATAGCATACTATTGTCTCAAAATCGTAGTCTGAGTTACTATTATTTATTCCGTGGTGTGAGTGAGAAAGCATCAGAAAAGCCCTCCAGAACTTTTTTTTAATTTTTGATATAGGGTTTCTCAAGATATAACTCTCCGCCTACTTTGTGACCTAATATGAATAATGTCACAGAAATTTCTGTACTTTACGACATCTGTGAATATTTCAGCGCCCTCGTGGAATGTTCATTTTGCTTGTAGTTTGGATCTGTGGGAATAAAACGGAAAAGCTTCGAGTTATTGCTAGTTTTTGTGACTAGAAAGAAAAGAAAGAAAAGACATTTATTCAGTACACAAAAAATAATACATAAATGAGACATACAATAGTAAAATCATAATCTATAACAATATTATAAAGAGGAAAGATTTGATTGTTTGTTTGTTTGCATTGAATAGGCTCCGAAACTACTGAACCAATTTGAAAAATTCTTTCTCTGTTGGGAAGCTACACTATCCCCGGGTGACATAGGCTATATTATATTTCCAAAAAAATAGGGATCCTTACTAAAACTCCAACAATGTAACCCAAGGTGCAAAAAAATATCTAAAATATTCTTTACTGCAATAGACTGAAAAACTAAGAAGAAAATTGTTTATTGCCATTTGTCGTTAAACCAATGATATCTAGGAGATACTTTAAATCGTAATTTGTTGATACGTTCTATTTATTTGCGCAAAATTAATTTTCATAGAATTACGTTGAGTAATTAAGCTATTACTGGCAAAAGAAAGCAAGAAAATTTGAATTTGCCGCGCTAGTGAAACGTTCCCTTAACACGCCACGACATGGAATGAAAAAAATGTATTCTTCTGTATGCCACGCGCTAGGTTGTTTGTGGCCAGTGTTTTCTATGTTTCGACGTGCGTATTGCATTTGTCAAAGACAACGGCATACAGAATAGCTTTTTAAAGCCCAAAACCATTCCACGAAGATATCGTAACGCGTCGCTCACGTGTCTAGATGGTCATAGCGAATAAGGGCCCAGGTGAACGACTAGCTCGTCACGTCACTCGTTTACATAAAAAAAAAGATTCCCGTATCACAGCTTGGAAACTTATTGGGTACCATTTAGTACCCAATAAGTTTCCAATCAATAAACCTTATAATAACCATTAGGTTATGATAACCTCTATTGATTGTTTAATTGTTTGAGAACAACACGGATAAATGATTGAAGTTATGTTATGTTATTTACGCAACGTTAAGTTTCCAAGATCCACAATTCACAAATTCACAACATTGTTTTAGGAGAACCTTCAACAATATTTACAACGATACGGTGCTTATTTTGCGGTAGACTGGCACTAATGTCCTTGTCACATTCGCCAACCATTGCCGCTCGACTTACTAATAATATTGTATATAAACATAAACAAGTCAACAACTACGCGGAAATATGAGAAAGGGCACGTTCGATACATTATTACGTTTATTATCTAATACACTATGCCGATCACGTAACGTAGCCGTTGGATAACAGTATGGGTTCTTGTGAACTTCGTATTGTGTACGCAAGCGTGAAAAGGAGATTTTTTTCTTTTAAGGCTGCTGTATTCGCAAATCCACTATCTCGCTCGCGCATTGCAACATTTTTGAAGATATTAAATAACTGAACTTTATCATCATCATCAATAGCCTGAAGACGTCCACTGCTGAACATAGGCCTCCCCCAGAGCGTGCCACCTTCTCACCACTCGCCTCTCGCATCCATCGGCTCCCCGCGGCTTTCACCCGCTTGTCGGTCCACCGAGTGGGGGCCTGACCTACGCTACGTCTTTCGGTTCGTGGTCGCCACTCGAGAACCTTTCTTTCCCATCGGTTGTCAGTTCTACGAGCGATGTGGCCTGCCCAGCCCATTGCCATTTCAACTTGCTGATTCTAAGAGCTATATCGGTCACTTTAGTTCTCCTGCGGATCTCCTCGTAACTGAACTTACTTATGCAAAATCTGGCTAAACGATATTCTCATGAATAACATTACATATGTTCAACAAAAATATCATATTAATCCAAACAAGTTTTCTAACAACAACATGGTTACGAATGAAAACAAAAACCTATGAAATCTTGTTTGGATTAAATATTGTAATTTATTCTTCAGAACATAGTTTTTTCGTAAGTAGATTCAATTGTTTAATATCTTCTAAATTGTAGCAATGCGCGAGCGAGATAGTTGATCTGCGTATATAGCAGTATTCACTAGGTGGTAGCACTTTTTCTGCAAAGTTCGTCTAGGTAGGTACCACCGCTTTGCCAGTTATTCTGCCGCCAAGCAGTAGTGTGCAAGCACTACTGTGTTCCGGTTTGAAGCGCATTGTAGCTAGTGAAATTACTGGGCAAATGAGACTTTATGATCTGATCACACAGTCTAGTAATCTTATTACTTTACTGTGTGAAGTCTCAGGATGACGTGCGCAGTGCAGTGTCACGCGATACTATATTAATTTAGAGTTCCGAGTGATACTGCAATCTGTTATGGGCAGCCGTGACGCTTAACATCAGGCCAACGACTAGCTCGTCACGTCATTCATTTACATCAGAAAAAAAATCACTATTGGCCAAGAGAGTACGAAGCATGTTTACCAAAAAAAACATACCATTTTCGTTAGCAAGACTTTGACAAACTAACACTTTTTTTTTCCAAATTACCTATCTCAATGAAAACACACGAGTTTTGCTACTGAGTACTGATATTGTGTAGTGCATGAAATCCTTCTTATCTGATATGTATTTACGATGGTTATTGTTGTTTACTCAAGATATCTATTTTGATGCTTAACATTGATCGTGTTGAGATTGTTCGGAATAGTTATTTATGATATTAGGGCGGTAAGTTGGTTTTTACAAACGAGTAGACAAATGTAAGCCCGAGACGAAGTCGAGGGCTTACCATAGTCACGAGTTTGTAGAAACCAATTTCCGCACGTGTATCATACAACGTTTTTCAACACATTTGCGAGAAAACAGTACAATAGGTAATGAAACAAACTTTTGTTTATTAGTGGAAAAGTCGCAACAAACAATGTCCGATGTTCCTAGTCTATTATGAACATGGGCTAAAATGGCGCGCATTTACAATTCAAATGGCGCCACGTGCGTGTGGTGAAAATTAGAACTACAATTCATTTTCTCTTTAGTATTAAAGTGAGACAAACGTATTGAGCAAAAACGCTTCCAAGGAGTTTCGATCATTCAGCTTATTTATTCTCGTAATGTGAAACTCTTTGGTAAAATTCTTATAATTATGTTTTATTGAAATTAAAAATAAACCGTAATGGTTACGCACGGCGCTTTACAACGAATGATGCGGTAAAATAGGTACTTAGGTGAGAGTACCTATTTTACCGCACGCTCCGTTGTATGGTGCGTAATGTTTAACTTTCGAACAATGTATACAGGCTGCGTAAATGCATTTTTTGAGCAAATGTGTTGAAAAATAAATTATGTAGGCCACCAGCGCACGTTTATTTTTATACCTAAGTCTCGTCGTACCACAGCGAATTAGCTGATCTTTAAGTTGAGCCATAGACCGTGGCACAGTAACTAAGGTTTTAGACAAGCAAGCCTAGATGCAAGGGCAAAGATGATTGCGGATATCCAGCGGATGTCAAGCTCTCCGGCTGGGTAATTACGTAACTCGCAACAAGTTTGCAACAGGCGTAAACGCAATCATTGCCGTCAAACATCACTTTGGCAGAGCAGACAGCGATCGAGTGCTAGATCACTGTGTGTCGGACAATCCATGAACTAAAAAGTGCATTATTTTGTTTCCGTCTATTGCTGTTCTGTTGCTAGTGGCGGTAGAATCAAAGGTCGAAGTGCATTTAGCGACAGGCGAGCAACAGGCGGGCGACTGCTACCGATTGCTAAGTGTTTGTTGTCACTTTGCTACTGCTGTTGCTTTACTACTGCTGTTGTAACATTAACATAATACGGCTGACCACTGTCCGGCTATTCTCTACAGGTTGCTTTTCTCAACCGGCACCCGTATTATGTAAAAATTGCAACTGTAAAGCAACGGCAGTAACAAAGCAACAGCAGTAGCAAAGCGACAGCAAACACTTAGTAATCGGCAGCTGTTGCCCGGCTGTTGCACGCCTGTCGCTGAATGCACTTCGGCCTTTGATACTAGCACCACTGGCAACAGAACAGCAATAGATGGAAACAAAATAATGCACTTTTTGATGAACTATCATCGATTGTCCCACAGTCGGCGATCTGGCGCTCGATCGCTTTCTGCTCTGCTAAAGTGGCGTTTGACAGCTTTGATAGCAATGATTGCGAAATTTACGCCTGTTGAAAACTTTAAAGGGGTCAATCAACACTAACTAATCGACAAATCCTTAATACGCACCACCTCTATGCTATCTATCAAAACGTTAGAGGTTTAAAGACCAAACTACAGTTCTGGAGAGACACCACAACCCTTCTTGCAGCCGACCTTATTGCAGTAACCGAAACATATCTTGATGATTCAGTAACTGACGCAGAGGTATCGCCATATGGATGGAGTATTCTGAGACGAGATCGAGGATCCAGAGGAGGTGGGGTACTCTTAGCTGCCAGACCAGGGCTCGTAATTCATCGTCGAAATGAGCTCGAGACAACTCTTGGTGAAGATCTTTGGGCTTCCCTAACATTCCATGGTCGTGAATACTATGTGTGTGTAGCCTACATTAAACCTTCTGCTAAAGAAGAAGACTACCTAACTTTTTGCTATAATGTAGAGGAAAATGTGTCTACCTCATTAATGAACGCCCAGATAATTATATTAGGGGACTTAAATTTAAATAGTGCTAACCTTAATGTTAACAACTACATGGGCTTTTTCTTAACTTACTGTCATCTTTTTGATCACAATGATGTTGTTAATGATTCGGGTAGTAAACTTGATGTTGTATTTGTGAGTAAAAATTTAGGTGAGGTTAAAGTATGCGTGGCAGATGTGGGACTCGTGGAACGGGCTGATAAATACCACCCTCCGTTAGATATTACCATTGGCATCAGTATAAGAGATCATGATAAATTCTTAGAAGCAAGTAATATAGACAATGCTACTGACTGGAACTTCAGTAAGGCGGATTTCACTTCTCTGTACGAATATATTTCCGAAATTAACTGGGAAGATGTAATGGTTAAAGTTGATCCAAACAGTGCAGTTGATTCTCTGTACAACCTTTTGTATCACGGCTTTAACCAATATGTTCCAAAAAAGACTAGGCACTCTAAGCCATCAAGAAGGTATCCGACTTGGTACACTAAAGATATAATCCTTGACCTAAAACTTAAATACCGGATTCATAAAGTATGGAAAAATAGCAATGACCTCCATATGTATAGTTTTTTCAGTGCCCTTCGGGCCGACATCAAACGTAGGGTATCGGCCGAATATGACAAATATATGGACCGCATACAAGATGAACTGTCACGAAACCCTACCCGTTTTTGGAAACACATTTCAAGTCTTAAGACTAAAGGCGGATTCGACCCAAGCATAATGCATGAAGGACAACTTTACACAGGTCAACCTGCTGCAGAAAAGTTTGCAGAATACTTCAGCAGTGTGTTTTTAGCGCAGCCTCCTACCCTTGACGCAAATCGCAAATATTGTTCTAACGCTTCCAGTAGTCAACTAATTAACATTTGCAGTATTAGTAAGCTTGAAGTAGAGTCACAAATAAATAAACTCAAACCAAAAAGCTCAGTCGGCCCCGACAATGTGCCCCCTTACATACTAAAAGCTTTTAAAGAGCAATTTAGTGCTCCTTTGGCCTATATTTTTAACTTATCACTAGAATCTGGAAACTACCCCGAACGTTGGAAAGTATCCAGAGTTACACCTATTTTGAAATCTGGTGACAAAACTCTAGCCAATAATTACAGACCCATTGCTATCCTTTCATCCTTTGCTAAAGTGTTTGAAGGTATACTTCATACTAATATTTATAAACAGGTAAAGCCATTTTTCAGCGATACTCAACACGCCTTTAGAAAGGGACGTTCCGTTAATACAAACTTGTTAGCGCTCGTGGATCATATTTCACAAAAATTGGACGAAGGTTTACAGATTGATGTTATCTACCTCGACTTCAGGAAAGCCTTCGATCAAGTTGACAACGACATACTCCTTGAAAAGTTTGATTCTATGGGGTTTGCTCCTAAACTATTAAAACTGTTTGCCGATTACCTTCGAGATCGAAGGCAGTTTGTTCGCTTAGGGTGCTATGACTCTGCGCCGTACCATACACCCTCGGGTGTGAGTCAAGGTTCTTCACTTGGCCCACTTCTGTTTTCAATCATGATAAACGATATTGACCAATGTCTTACGTATAGCAGTAGTTTGCTATATGCAGATGATTTAAAAATAGTCAAGACTGTCAATTCTATAGATGATTGCAAAAATCTTCAAAAAGATCTTGATCATATCCAGAACTGGAGTGAGAAAAATAAACTCTTCCTAAATATAAATAAGTGTCAAGTCATGAGCTTCACTCGTTCATCACACCCTATCTATGAGCAATACACCCTTTACAATAAACCTATTGAGCGTAAGGAGTACGTTAAAGATCTCGGTGTAATCTTTGACCCTAAGTTAACTTTCCACACACACGTGCGTAATCTCGCTGCGGAATGTTTCAAGAGGCTAGGTTTCGTAACCAGGAACTGTAGGAATTTTAATAACCTCAACGCTGTAAAGCTTCTATATAATGCCCTTATCTTGGCCAAAATAGAAGCCAGTTCTTGCGTCTGGAACCCCCATGAGAAAACATATGCACTCATGCTCGAGAAGGTCCAAAAGCGCTTCTTACGGTACTTATATAAAAGAAAACACCAGTACTATCCGTTCATGTACCCTACCAAATACCTACAGGGCATGTTAGGCATAAATTCATTAGAATCGCGTAGATTAAACAACCAGCTAGGGATAATATTCCGTGTCCTACATGGGATATTGGACAGCCCATCTTTGGTCGCAGAAGCAACTCGCCTCTGCGTTCCTGAGCAGCGAGCAAGATTCCGCATAGGACGCGTTCCACTATTTTCACCAACCCCAGCGCGTACTGTGGCGCGCCAAGAGTCCCCCATTTACCGCGCACTACGCCACCTTAACGCAATGGTTGCTCTGTATCCAGAGGTGGACATATTTACTGACACCCTTGGTAAATTATCAAAGTTCAGCATGCTCTACTCTGAGCAGCACACTGTATAATGTTTACATCATTTTTCTCTTTTTATATCGTTGAATTGTATTGTGTTTTTATTCATTGTTTTAGCTCCTAAGAATGTAACGATTTGGACCCTGTAATGTTGCATTTTTTTATAAATAAATTGAATTGAATTGAATTGAATTGAATTTACGTAATAAGCTGTTGTAGCGGTTCTCGTGAAATTTTGTGAGCAGGTTCGATAATTAATTTTAATGTCAATTCAGTTTTTGTAAATGACGGAGCCATGGGAGTTGAAAACGTAAAACGCCGATTTACAGCTTCAAGCTATGCAGAGACAGACTCACGATTGTTATTTTAATAAAATCTATTTATATTTTGTTAGGTTCTTTTTTTATTTACTTTATGTAAATAAATGTCGTTGTGTGCTAGTCGTTCGCCTGATGTTTTTGATACTCGCAAGATCTACAGCTCACAGAGACACTAGTAATACTTAGTTATATTAATAAAATCTATTGGTCTTTTTATGTAAATGAATGACGTGACGAGCTAGTCGTTCGCCTGATGTTAAGCGTCACGTCTTTGATACTACATCATATAAAGCTTATAGTATGAAAATTAAATTCTAATATTTAAATGAATTAAGTAATCTCTCCATAATATGTCTAATTTTATGCTAGGTTTAAACGGAAAAACGTTAAATTTCATTATTTAATGTCGAAGTAAATCCTTTGATTTCTCATTCGTCCTAAGCCGTTAAGCACATTAGGCTTAAGCAGATCATGTGACGGAGTAATGAGATCCTTTATTAAATTCTTTTCCGAGAACACTTAATTATTTTCCTCGCTTAAGAGTCCTTCTAAAGCCAGTAAAATGTAACGAAACGATAGCAACTTATGTATGGAATTGAAATGAATTGCTTAAAGTTGACAAAGTAATGAGAGAAAAACGTCTTAGGTGCTTACTCGAAAAAATTGTAAATGCCAAATCGTTCTAGGGGAATAGATAAGGAACTATGGCCGTCTGCACTAAAGTTTGACAGCTGCTAAGTTCGCAAGTATCCCTCTATGCCGTAGGTACTTTGAGTACGTACTAGAAAGATAAATGCGAACTTAAGAGCCGTCAAATTTCAATGCAAGTGGGCATAAAGATGTTCGTAAAATCCTTAGTCGGTATACAAGTAATTAGCTGTATTTTTTTTTGTCGCAGCATAATGCATATGATGAACAAAATAATATTAGTTAATAACTTTCTATCGACGATTATTGTTTTTATTTAATAAGAAAATTACCCATACAATTTGTATTTCTAAGGTACGATTGAATTAGGTCTTGTTAAATTAAATCGAAAGTGGCAGTTTGTGTTTAGCGGCCCTCTTAATACGAAAACCACAACGAGTTTCAAGAGTCTGTATTTAATCTGTAAACAATAAAATGTAATTAATATTATATTTGTTAATCTTTGATTCTGAGGTATTTTGAAGACCTATAATTAATCTTTTATTTATCTATTATTATTGATGGCTACTTTGAACATAAATTGAGAACTTTGATACCTAATCAATCTGAAAGATCTAGCAACGCACGTTTTTACAGTTTTACCAGCCTTAACCTGCGCTTCTTTTTAACTAGCTGACCCGTCCCGGCTTCGCACGGGTTAACCGTTTCCCGTCTTTTTTGTTGAAAATGGTGAAGTGCAGTTGCCGATTTTGCCGCGATATTCAACCTTATTTCTTAGAACGTGTAGTACGCTATAATTTGACTACGACTAAAAATTTACGAGTAAATATTACTGTCTTAAAATAGGTTAATAAATTAGGTAATAATTGAAAAAATAAGTAAAATATGTTTATAAAATATTATAAATTAAAATTATAAATTATAAAAATATTGCATGTGGCGTCATATGCAAGGAGATTGCATGTAGAGCTACCATAGAAGTACCATATTAGTAATGGGATACTATGAAGTAACAATTTCTGACGTCACTGCGTGTTTGAGCTGTCTCTTTCTATTCTTGTGTCTTAAAATTCTTGTAACTTTGTCATTTTTAGAGATGTTTAATGTTTCTTTTCACGACTGCTTGTTTTTATGGATTTTTTTTATTTATGCTACGAAAGCATATCAGTCAAATATGTTATTGTGGTATGCATTGACTATAAATCCAGTTGACCAATGATACAACTTCCCCTCATACGAAAATTAGTGGTGTATTTCAACCACTAAATTGTAATAAATACTATGAACTTCTAATAAATCACGGGAACCCGTTGATGTCTTTTGTTCCATCCTGCTCTGTTCTTTGTAATTTCGTATGACTTTGTCTCGTTTTGTTACCTCGCCCCCTGCCCGCGCAGGTGAGTCGTGTTTGTACGAGAAATTATGTTCACGAGCTATCAACGGGCTTTATAATCTTTGGTGTTATGGGTACTATAATTCTATTCATCTTTACAGGTATACTACCCCGACAAAGAGACAGCTATAAATGCGGCGCAGCACGGCAAAGCACGGGTTGTACTCGTGTTCCCTGCAAACTACTCCCTCTGTCTTCAGGACAGGATCACAGACCCGAGGCACGCCGACTTCTATACAGTGAAGAACTCAGATATGGAGGCGCATATGGATGACACTGGTAAGTTTTTCGTTGAGATTTAGATTAGAGATTTTTTTTTTTTAATATCAATATTAAATAAAAAGCGACTCTTGTAATAACACAATAAAGTGCAAACATGGCATAATAATAATAATAGTATATTTGTAAATTCCTTCTTATAGAGAGATATTGTAAAAAACTTGTAAATAAATGAGTGAATAATAAAAATTAAAAAAACTAAGTATGCACTAAAATTATCAATTTCATTAATACAATTAAATACAACTCAACATAAATAAATTAAATTAAATTATCAACGTCAAGAACAATATAAGATTTTAAACTATCATGGTGACTAACACTACTAAAATTATGTTATGTCGAATAGAATAGAATAGAATAGAATAGTTGTGCATAGGCAAGCTGAAATATTCAACTACGTTGTCTATTTTTCTAAATATCTCTCTGAAATCTTCTATTCTTTTCTCACTTAAGAGGAAAGACTGCGATTCTCCATGCAAATATGTCATACTATTCTCTTTTTTCCTTCCTGGATCCATGCCTCTAGACTATTTTTTTCTTCTTCGTAAAATCTAGGTCTACTGTAGGCATGTCCAGGTCACTTGATTTTTTCAGAAACTAACTACAAAAAAAATATGACCCTCCAAAAATCCTCAAAAAGTCCCGTTATTGTCGCAGTGATCAAAGGATTACCAGACAAAATTGAAAAGTTTTAATATCAAAAAATAATAGAGACCTAGTCATATTCTTTTTTTTTAAATTGAATGCAAAAAGATATAAAGAACTTGGTGTCAGAGCTAGGGCGTAGGATGGCCGAAAGGTCGGGTGACTCCCGCTCCGGTGCGTTTCTGATGCAAAGGTTGGCCATTGCCATCCAACGTGGCAACGCAGCAAGCGTTATAGGCACCTTTGCACCTTTGCTTTGAACAATAAGGGGTGGGTTATTGGAGTGACCTATTATTAAATTAATATGACTTATAATACCATAAATAAATGCAAAAATAATTGAATCGGTTAAGTTTTGGAGGAGGAACAGGGGAATACGAAACATCGATTTCGTCAAGATTTTTGTAGCTGTCCCTATCGCATTCTACGGGTAGACGTGGCGCAGTGCGACGGCAATAGTTGCTTCAAATACCTATCGAGTATCCTCTTAATTGACCCGCTCGGCCTAGCTCGATCGCGCCCAGACGCAGCATGCGCACCGCGGGAAAACTTGTCGTCGCTGTTAGAGTGAGACACACTTATGCGCTACCATAGCCTTGTCACGGTCTCTCACGAGAAGAAGTGTTGAGATAACTTTGTCACGGTGCGCATGTTAAGCCTGCTGGGGACCCTGAAAAAAAAAAAGTTTATGTGAGGGCTTGTTCCTGTCCGTCCTCACGTGGGGACAAAGGGATTCACTTTAGGTCTTCATTTGAATCACGCTAAGAGGTGCTAAAGCCCCAGTAAGGTCCCAGATTGATGTGTTCCTCGTTTTGGGTCTGTCGATGATGGTTCAATATGATATGAGATTTCATCTTTGCTACGTAAAAAACCGAGACTCAAGTGTACAAACATGAAAATCCTGTTTCAAACTAAATCAAACCTAGTAACATAAACATCCCTTCCTCCATCCCTTACCTATCCAGCCCCATCAAATACAATGTAAATGTGCCGTGACTGTCCCTCTGTAATATAAACGGAGCCTGACGAAATCCATAGCAGTCAGGAGAGCCTGGACTGTACGCCTACATCTCAGACTTAAAAAAACCATAGATAGGTACTAAATGTGTTCTGGAATACATGTAGTTATTTTCTTTTTTTTCTGTCTTACTAGAATGGTCGCGTATTACGTAAGTTTTACTTAAAATAAAAAGGTCACGTGGCTATGTTTTTTTCCTAATCACCGTAGGAGTCGTGTTAGAACAATTTAAAATTTAAAAAATTGTTTTGTTAGTACAAAACAATTTTTTAAATTTTTAATTGAAGTTTTGACCTATTTGATGCTCTGAATATAATATTCATAGTAGCAAAAAACGTAGCAAAATCCGTTCAGTAGAAATTCAGTCTGCATAAAGAAACAAACAACGTTATTGCCTAGATGGCGCTGATACAAATAAAGTAGAAAATATTGTAAGATAAAGGTAAGTGCTGAATTACGAGCATGAGTGTGGGCAAGTGATATAAAATGTGGTGAAACGTGTTTTTACGTGCTGCTTCCAAAATTCTATAGAAGCTTCTAGTAAAGTTGCCACCACTTTACTAGGGCATGACTTAGACTAGACTATGACTACCTGACTTAGACTTGTCTATGATTACCCAGACTGTGACTAAGACTTACGTGAAATATTTTGTAGCACGATGAAAAATTACAATACTTGACACTGGCTAAATACGCTATGTGTGGAGCCAAAATATAAGGAAAATAAATGATAAAGGCCAATGCGTCTGCGTTCTTTAGCGGAAAAGTGGCACATTTATTATATTGTGTAGTGTAGAGATGAATAGGTCACCAATTATTGTGCTCAAAAAATACTACTTAAAACACGGCTGAACTCAAAGCCAAATGGAATGCTTTATAGTCCCTGCACCCTGCTTCTCTACTAACTGTTGACAGTTTCACTTACTTGTTCAGCACGCCATCTACCCTCTTTAGTCTAAGATCCACCCTCATTATTCTTTCTCGACCCGGGAAGTGCCAAATATTTTATTAGAGGACGCAGTATCCGAATTCCGCTTCATCATTGGACCTTCATAAGTGCGCGTGGTGAGGTATCATATATTTTGCACCGAGAACGTATTTATCATAGGGGTATTATAATTAATACCTCTAATAATATTTATCATTTTGGGTAGGCATACTGCTGTATTTATAACTAGCGTCAACAAGAGGAGTTTATCAATTCAACCCCTAAGGGTGGGATTTTTCACCAATAGTTAAGTTAACCAATGGCTAAAAACTCTAACAAATTTTGACCATTGGTTAGAATTTCTTAGAGTTTTGAACTATTAGTTAGTTACTATCGGTGAAAAAACCTACCCTAACGATTGTGGTATCTTTTCTGTTATAGCAAAATTGTAAAGTGGCAGACGTTTGACAGAGTAAAACCTCAAATAAAATGTAAGGACACGTGAACGTAACTTTTACAGGTGTTAATAGTGATTATATTACAGATCGGTATATTTAAACATTCAAGTAGGTATGCAAATATTTTAGTGTTTATGCCTAATAATAATAGTAGTGCAAATACTTATTAATGATTGTTTAAATGTACAACATACACAAAACTATATAGAACAAAAAATCTAGACACATGAGTAACAAGATTACACAAAACCGAACTTATCTAATTCAGAATGAATTAACATAGTTGCTAAGTATTTATAAAAATGCAACTCAAAAAAGTAGATCACCAAATCATCAGTTAAATAAAAAAAACACAACGTAAACAACGTAAATATTTTGTTCTTTATAACGTAAATAACGAAGTATTTACGTATACCTAAGTACGTAGAAATTACACAACGGTGAACTTATCTACTCAGAGCGAAGTAAGTAGTTGCTAAGTACAAAAATGCAACTATAAAAGTAGCATCACCGCATCATTGATCATATCCAACAAACACAATGTAAAGAATAAAACGTACACACATGACTAACAAGATTACACAAAAGCAAACTTATCTACTTCAGAACGAAGCAACATAGTTGGCAAGTAAAAAAATGCAACTAAAACTAAAGTAGCATCACCGCATCATCGGTCAAATCCAACAAAGACGATGCGCATGTTATGGGCGGCCATGTCGCTTAACATCAGATGGAACGACTAGCTCGTCACGTCATTCATTCTCATAAAAAAAAACAAAATGTAAAAATCAAAACGTTGGTACACATAATATGGTAACAATGGCAAACTCATGTAATTCAGAATGAAGTAACATAGTTGCTAAAATGCAACTGAAAAAAGTTGCATCACCGCATCTTTAGTCAAATCCAACAAACACAAAGTAAAGAACAAACCCTACCTATACACATATGTAAGAAAATTACTCACGGGCGAACTTCTCTATCAGTGTGTGTTGCCAGTGATGACTTATGGAACTGAGACATGGTCTCTTACTGTTGGCCTCATTAGTAAGCTCAAAGTCGCGCAGCGAGCTATGGAGCGAGCTATGCTCGGTGTTTCCCTGCGAGATAAGCTCCGGAACGAGGAGATCCGCAGGAGAACTAAAGTGACCGATATAGCTCTTAGAGTTAGTAAGTTGAAGTGGCAATGGGCAGGCCACATCGCTCGTAGAACTGACAACCGATGGGGAAGAAAGGTTCTCGAGTGGCGACCACGAACCGGAAGACGCAGCGTGGGCCGGCCCCCCACTCGGTGGACCGACGACCTGGTGAAAGCCGCGGGGAGCCGATGGATGCAGGAGGCGAGCAGCCGCTCAAGGTGGCGTGCTCTGGGGGAGGCCTATGTTCAGCAGTGGACGTCTTCAGGCTGTTAATGATGATGAAATGAACTTCTCTAATTCAGACGAAGTAACATAGTTGCTTAGTTGAGTAAGTAAGATATTAAGACGTAAACTAATCATCTGAGCATGAAGTCAATATTGTGTAATGGGCAATTAAGGACAGCCCCCGAAGGCACTACGTTCAAGGCTCACCGCAAAGTTATATCACGCGTTGATCCAATAATTATTTTAGTAAATTTTGGTAGCTGTGAGATGCTATAGTAAGTTTGTCGCTCAATGATCCGGGCTCTAATTAGTTGCGCCCCGTGGTTTCATCTGCCATGATCATGCCACAGGAACCACAAACTAAAGCTTAATCGGGATAAAAAGTTGCATATTGTTATTTCGGAAATTCAAAATGTCTATTATTTTGAAATGACTTTTTTGGACCAGACCACTCAGACACCGACGAAACTGTTTATTTATTACGGTTGAACAGGTTTGGATAAAACTTTGCAAACAGATTGCTTACATGACTGAACACGTTCATTTATGATCATGAAGTCTATATTGAAGATCTGAAAATTTTAATAATACTTGTGCATCATCATCATCATCAGCCTAAAGACGTCCACTGCTGAACATAGGCCTCCCCCAGAGAGCGCCACTTTGATCGGCTGCTCGTCTTCTGCATCCATCGGCTCCCCGCGGTGTTCACCAGATCGTCGGTCCATATAGTGGGGGCCGGCCTAAGCTGCGTCTTCCGGTTCATGGTCCCACTCGAGAATCTATCTTTGATGCCATCGGTTGTCAGTTCTACGAGTGATGTGGCCTGCCCATTGCCATTTCAACCCCGCGGAAATTCATCCCCTGTTAAGTTAGTTCTCTGTTTTTTAAGATTTTTGGGATATATGGTTTATTTTTGTTTATTAAGGCACTATTTGGTAATAGAATAAAATAATTGTGATACTCAGACAGATTATGATATTTAATAATGCATGCAAGTGGACAATTTCTTTGTCAGTTAACGTTTAAAAATCTGTGAAAACCCAATTTGTATAAACCATAAAAATCAACGGTTCGACTTCCTACCTAAAAAAGATTTCACTCCATTTGCATAGAAATTAGATTTATATTAAAGAACGAGAGTTCAAAAGAAATTCAACTTTTCTGTCTTGAGACAAAGAATAAAATGTAATGAAAGCAGACAGCTTTGTGACAAAACACCTTAACAGAATTAATTTAGATTAATTTTAATTGGTGTTAGTGTACATAGATGTAAATAATATAAAGAATTATTTTTGGTGTGATAAATCTGTAAATTGGATCCAATATATTTTGTTAGTGTTAAATACTTTATGTCAATATTGAACATGAATTTAGGGTTAGCGTTTATCAAAGTTAATACTTAAAAATTACAGTAAATACAATGATTTACATATAGCAGTAAGGCATAAGTAAGGTCGACGACCGTAACAAATGCCTTACAAGGTATAAGAAACGGTAGTTAAATTTGATCAATGTTTTGCTCGTGACATTTCACCTCAGCGGGAAGTTGACAGTATATTTTAATCATAGATTAATCCAACGTTGTAAGTGTAGCAAGTGTATACAAGATTAATAACGCAAATATAACAGATTATTCAGACTCCTAAATTAAATCTCACCTTACTGGAAGCCCCTGAAATCTTGATGAAAAATAATAAATCTTACTTAGACCGGTGAAATTATGATGCTCCCTTACTTTATTATTAGGTTTAAGAAAATCCTAAGGTCCATTTAACGTAAATCCTACACTTGAGAGAGTACTTAAGCGTAGCACTAACGAAGTTAGCTATAAAAATTAAACGTGCTATAAAACTTGAATACTGATTCTCTCAAACTTGGGTGGCGAACTATTTCACGAGATGTCGTTAAATGTTACTTGGGTCGAGTGGTCCTCAAACTTGGGGCTTGCTTTTCAGAGTATTTCTAATTGGAGGATCACTTGAAATTGGTTAATTTCCTTTATTATAATCCTAACAAAATGTTGGACTGATGAATGAAAAATCAAAAGAGATTTTTGACCCTGAATTTCGATTTTAACGGTTAGCTGAAATTATTTTGAGTAAAAGTTTAAGTTTTTTGAGGAAATATTTTTAGAGAAGAAATTCTTTTTGGTGCGGTTCTCGAAGGATTCCCAATCATCCTGCACTGTATTCTTCTTCTTCTTCTCGTGTAGGCAAGTGGTCAGCCCTGGTGTCAGAATTGTGTTGGCTTAACGACTATTGTCTTACGACAACAGCCGGGACCGACGGCTTAACGTGCCCTCCGAAACACGGTAGCGCCCACTTTTTGCTGTAGCGGTCGTGACCGCAGCGAACGTTGCTTAAATTTACCGATCAGTTAGAAACGGCTAGTCGTGCTTCGCTATAAGTGCTACACTGGATTGTTGTTATAGCTGTCATTAGCTATTTAATTCTAAAACAAGTAGCACTGTTGAAGGTCCATAAATAAATTAATGAATAATTTAATCAAAAAATGAAATGGGTTTACTTCAAGCTACCATAAAGACTCATACCGCCAAGGTACATAGGTACAAGGTACGGCAGTGGGTGCCGTAAAAGCCAGCTAAGGGAATATCCAAGCAAATATTCTTAGGCACATTAAAATCTTCTACGATCATCAAGCCGCCTGCCAAGCGTGGTTATGGCAAATCCTCCCAAAACTACCAAAAATATTCAACTTTTAGCAACAACTAACGTTTTGTTTGTATCTCAACTTTAGTTTGTATCTCAATCTAGAAATATTTTTATAAGTAGGTACTTAACCCACGTTTTTTTATGTAATAGAATGACGTGACGTGCTAGTCGTTCGCCTGGTGTTAAGCGACACGGCCGTGTCAGATAATAACAGATTGCAGTGTCACTCGGAACTAGTCGGAACTCTAAATTAGTTTCGCGTGACACTGCGCACTGCGCACGTCATCCTGAGACATCACACAGTCTAGAAAACTTTTCTAGAAAAGTTTTCTAGACTGTGAGACGTGTTAAAATTGTTCACGTGAAACATTTTGTATCCATCCTGTATGTTGTTAACGCAAAACTCATATAAGTATTTAGATAATGTCACCATTTCCTGCCATCCAATAAGCTTTACCTCAAAATGAGTCCCTTTTACCCCATTTAGGGGCTTTTTGCTCCAATTCGTGAACCACTGTGTTAATCCAATCAAGTAACAGCCATTTTTAATCGCTTTTCGTGATCAAAACTCATTTATTGCTTTCCATTTTGTGGTAAGCATCATTGGGTATGAGATTGCTTTGCTTTTTTTGTTTATTCGTTTAATTAACAGAGTAAGAGAACAACATAATTTATAGATGGAGCGATCAGAACAAACATTAAAGACATGAAATTCTTTTAAGAGAAGCGTATACCCCCCTCTTGTTCATACAAAAAGTGCCAACGCTATTCAACCTCTAAATGTTATCCAATTTTAACGATTTTTTTATATGTTGTCTACCCAGTGAAAAACCATGCTCGTACGCCTTTTTTTTAAGTTTTTACAATATCTTTTTATTTATAGCCACCTAAAGTTACGAATTTTTGGCGGCACAGTTATGACGAAGAAAACTAGTTGACCCTAGAACACGAAACATATTTTCTAAAAAAACGAAGACGTACAAGCATAGATTATAACCTATCCAAACGATTGACACCAAAATCAAAAGCTTTTGTGAAGTTTTAATGGGTGAAAACCGTTGGCGCCCAAAATGCTAAAACGTAGGTACATTCACTCATGGGCTCTATTGTCTAAAAGCAGAGCGACGGCAATAACTTTTTCAAAAACTAAGACGGTCCCCTTAAAAACGGGGTTAAACTAACTTCTCAATCGCCTTAGTTTCATACGCAAGAATCACAGCCAAAAACAATCTCGACCAAGTCAGCTTTCAAACAAAAATGGAAAAATCTTTCTTTTTCTTATAGTTTGGCTCCACACATGGTGTATTTAGCCAGTGTCAAGTATTATGAAATATTTTATATAAAGTCAAGTCTTAGTCACAGTCACAGTCTTAGGGTAGTCATAGTCCAGTCTAAGTCAGGTAGTCATAATCCAGTCTAAGTCATGCCCTAGTAAAGTAGTGGCAACTTTACTAGAGGCTTCTATGGAATTTTGGAAGCAACACGATAAACCACGTTTCACTCCATTATATCACTTGCCCACACTTATACTCGTAATTCAGCACTCAATGCGTAAAATGCCACTAATTTTAAACATTAACACTAGATAAAGCATAAGTTTTGTGAAATAATACAATGCAACGACGTGAACTTTTTCACGTTCCCGCCAAAACTCAATGGAAAAATCATAACCGTTTTATCCGTTTGGAAGCTACGATGTCACATACACGTTCTAAACTTATACTACCTTTGGTTGTAGTAAAAACATAACACAGTAACAATAAAAAGTGAACTTGGCAAACCGAATACTGCAAAATATTAACAAATATAATGTGATTTGCGTTACTCGCCTTCTGATTTATTAGTCATAATAAAATTTTAACCTTTATTATTATTTGCCCAGTAGTTATTATTATTATTAATTTTACTGGGCAAATGAGACTTTATGATGTGATCACACAGTCTAGTAATCTTATTACTATACTGTGTGAAGTCTCAGGGTGACGCACGCAGTGCAGTGTCACGCAAAATCATATTAATTTAGAATTCTGAGCGATACTGAAATCAGTTATGGGCAGCCGTGACGCTTAATATCAGGCAAACGACTAGCTCGTCACGTCGTCCATTTAAAAAAACTTCGGCCTTAATTGTAACAAACGTTGCTCGAATATAATGCGAGAAGAATGTCCGAATTGATTTGTATTCTTTTTTGTCTCTTGTTCTAGTTCTGCGGGGGTATATCTATAGTGTTTTGTAGTCTCATCATCATCATTATCATCATTAACAGCCTGAAGACGTCCACTGCTGAACATAGGCCTCCCCCAGAGCACGCCACCTTGAGCGGCTGCTCGCCTCCTGCATCCATCGGCTCCCCGCGGCTTTCACCAGGTCGTCGGTCCACCGAGTGGGGGGCCGGCCTACGCTGCGTCTTCCGGTTCGTGGTCGCCACTCGAGAACCTTTCTTCCCCATTGGTTGTCAGTTCTACGAGCGATGTGGCCTGCCCATTGCCACTTCAACTTACTAACTCTAAGAGCTATACCGGTCACTTTAGTTCTCCTGCGGATCTCCTCGTTCCGGGGCTTATCTCGCAGGGAAACACCGAGCATAGCTCGCTGCGCGACTCTGAGCTTACTAATACAACAGTAAGAGACCATGTCTCAGTTCCATAAGTCATCACTGGCAACACACACTGATTGAAAATTTTCGTTTCGTTTTTGTAGTCTAAGGTTTAAATATGACAGTTTACATAAATGCATGCATAGAAAACAAGAGGGATAAGGTTCGTATAGGTACTTTGGTGAAGCCGGTTTTTATTATTTAACATGAGTGGCCAATGTTAAATTATTCACTAAATAAAAGGCATGCGGTTTTGAGTAGAACGTTTTCATGATTATTTTATTTTTCACTCATTGAGTGAAGCGATGTGTGAAGTAGGAAATGCTTTTATTAATTTAAATCCTGTTAAAAAATTAACTGGACTGCGTTTATTTGCAGTAAAATACTAAAATAACACAATGAAATAAATAAATAAATATGTGTGGACGTTTCACACAGCGCCATCTAGCCCCAAACTAAGCATTGCTTGTACTATGGCGACCAGGTAACTGATACTTTGATACTTTTTTGTTTGTAAATACATACATAGAATACAATATAACACCCAGACACAGAACAAACCTCGATGTTCATCACACAAATGTTTGTCCCGAGTGGGAATCGAACCCACGACTTACTTATCATAAGACAGGGTTACTACCAACTGAGCTATCAGGCCAGTTAAATATTAGTATAGTATAGTTACGAGTACTATTCCCGTTTAAAAAATCAACATCTTGATACGTCTTATCCCGAAAAATTACAGTTTTGCGAAAAAAATATTAAAAAGCATGTAAATCCGCGGGCGCTTCTACTATTGCGCAAAAATACGAGATAAAAATACCGTAAAATATTCTCTCTCCCTGCTTTATCTCAACGAAAACTCATTTACGGTAAAAATAAAGTTAAGCTGGCAAAATGAAGGAAAAGATGTTAAAGGTACCACGTTCTTTGTGCAATGGTAAAAGATAAGAAATTCGAAAATATTTTAATTAAATAAAATAAATAGACAAAACGATAACTACACTTTATTATTTTATATAAGTAAACGATACATTAGCTCGATGACTTAAAAACCAAATAGAATAAATAACAAATTATTTCCTTTAATTAAGATGCCTAACCATACGACGAGGGACTGCAATCAATGAAAACATCGAATTTGCAAACTAACTACTGCTTATAATAAAAACGATTATATACTACTAGCTAAACTACTAACTACAATAGTTATTTATGATATTACGGCGGTAAGTTGGTTTTTACAAACGAGTAGACAAATGTAAGCCCGAGACGAAGTCGAGGGCTTACCATAGTCACGAGTTTGTAGAAACCAATTTTCGCACGTGTATCATACAATGTTTTTCAACACATTTGCGAGAAAACAGTACAATAGGTAATGAAACAAACTTTTCTTTATTATTGGGAAAGTCACAACAAACAATCTTTGATGTTCCTAATCTAATATGAAAATGGGCTAAAATGCCGCGCATTTATAATGCAAATGGCGCCACGTCCGTGTGGTGAAAATGAGAACTACATCTTTAGTTTTATTTTCTCTTTAGTATTAAAGTGAGACTAACGTCTTGAGCAAAAACGCTTCCAAGGAGTTTCGATCATTCAGCTTATTTATTCTCGTAATGTGAAACTCCTTGGTGAAATTCTTATATTTATGTTTTATTGAAATTAAACAAAAACCGTAAAGGTTACGCACGGCGCTATACAACGAAGGCTGCGGTAAAATAGATACTTAGGTGAGAGTACCTATTTCACCGCACGCTTCGTTGTATGGTGCGTAATGTTTAACTTTCGAACAATGTGTACAGACTTTGTAAATGCATTTTTGAGTAAATGTGTTGAAAAAAATATTTCGACTGTACCTATACTAGCCTAGTTGACCGACCGGTAGGTAGCGTAGGTAGCCATTATGCTAGCAACATTACCTCGTTGAATTGCAATGCTGATTGGTTGTGCCAAATACCTAATTGTATATAATTTCATTGGTATATAATACTGAGGAGTCGCTAAATAACTTTTGAAATTGTATAAACAAAGCGAGCAAAGCCACATTAGGCCCTATTTTGAAGGCTTTAGTTGACAGTCTCTAACTTACTAAAAATATAGCCGTCTTTTACATTGCCGTCTATTTGACAAAGACAGCAACAGGGCAATTCTTGGTGAAAACGGACATTAGACCTGTCAACTTTCCATATTATTTCATTAAAGAAACAAAAACATACTGATTCCTTAACAAAAGTTGAATCAAAACAAACGAAGTGTGAAATAATTTTCTCCATAAAACATGTTTAATCAACCATGTTTGAATTCAAATCCTCCCTAAACCTCGTTTACCTTGATTAAGCAGTCAATCACCGACAAACGGCGTGAACTCGTTAAGGTTACAAACCTTTTTGTATCTGTATCGGGGTAAATGAGAATCATTGACCCTGGAGTGTGAATACTTGCCCTCAATTACCCCGTTTTTAGGAGATTATTATAGAAAAGATACACATGGAGATCATTTATTAAACATCATACCTACGTACAACTAGGGAATGGAACTCACTCTTGTCCTCGGTTGTTCCATCCACTTACAACTTACTTAGTGTCTTCAAATCAAGATTAAATATGTTATTTCTGGGTAAGCGTGCTCCACTTTTGACCTCATCATCACTTATCATCAGGTGAGATGTACCTAGTCAAACGCAAATCCATTGAAAGTAAAAAAAATTGCTTGTCACGATTCTGACTGCCGAATTCAAGAACCAAAGGAAGCGGGTTCAATCCCGTTTGTGGTACTTGGTAGTTTTTACTTTAGGTACATTAAAATTAATCTACTTCACTTCACATTGAAGGGGCCAATTTCATTATTTCTCTTTGTTCACAGATAAGCAAGTTGAATGGATGTTGAGCAGAGACTTGAGTCTCGCGTTCATGGAAGCGACGGAACAGTTAGCTGGCATCTGCGATCTGCCATCCAGGATTATGTCTATACCTGTTCACGTAAGTAACGCTTGCTAATTTGGATGAGCAGCTGAAACGGTGTAAATATGTAGTAAATCTCGGTAGTGGTTACATATTTGAGCAGTTTGGTTTTGAGACTCACTGTCCAGGGGACCGAGAGCACATCACGTTTCCCAAAAATTATTAGAGCGCTTGGCTAATGCGACGGCTAATCAAAACGCCTTGATATATTTTGGTGTATATCGGAGGATGGTTTTCCTGTGGCCTAGTATGATCATAAAGTACTTTGTACTTGTAATTTCAATGCATAAAAGATTAATTTAAATTATTTTTAGTATTTTGATTTTACTAAAAATATTTATTTCTTTGCGTTGACATTTTCCGGTAAATCGCAGTCACATAACTAATTTGCCCAGTAAATAATACAGTCATCATTCTCTTTGCCTTTTCCCATTTGTTATTGGGGTCGGCTCCCAATCTAACCTGTAGCGGCGAGCTACCAGAATTACACGAGCGACTGCCATCTGACCTCGCAACCCATATGGAACTAGTAACAGGGATGGTTAGACCAGGCGTCAGATTCTATCAGGCTTCTGACTACCCGTAACGATTGCCATAGATGTTCTTATGACAACCGGGACCAACGGCTTAACGTGCTCTCCGAAGCACGGAGCGATGGCATCGAAAACTGCACATAACTTATTAGATAAGTCATTGGTGCAGGGCCGAGGATCGAACCCAGTGCCGTAAGATTGCGAAGCGCACATGCTACCACTCGGCCAACATCGCTCTCCAGTAAATTATACAGTACACTGTTTAAAACATATTTCACGTCCAAAACGCGGTTCTACGGCTATCAGTATATCACAAAACAATAACTGAACAATGAAACCGTCACTCTGTCATCATTTTCACGAATGAAATAACTTGATTCAGGCCCAAGCCTTTTGTAAAGGTATTTCAAAAATCCTTTGTTATTGACGAAAATGGTACAAAAAATATTGAATGAAAAGATTTAGTCCACCGTTCAGAGGATTTTATTCGATGATACTTTTTAATGTTTTATTTTAAGGTTCGAAAAACAAATTCAATAAAACGCATTAAAATTTATTAGATTTGGGAGGCGTTATCTTTACAGCATTTGTGTTGATGGGGGTAACTAGACCATACTGGTTGGGGTGATTCTCAAGAATTTCTCAACAGATGACGCTACCAACCCTGTACATGAGTTGGTAAAAACAGCTTTTTGTGGCGGAGTTTTTTAATTTTTTAATTTTTGTTCAACAGTTCAACCAACCTATCTATGGCTTGACCGTGCCTAATTTCACTGACTTCGCTGGCCCAGGTGTAATTTTAACGTAAGTAGAAATAACTTGGATATTTCATGTTTTTTTTCCTTTCATGATTTACTTTTTTATTTATTTGGAAACCATACATTTTTAATGCTAAAACGAGCATACGTGACAAAATCTTACCTGATTTTAAGTGACGAAGTTGTCTAAGTGGACCACGTTTGCCCATGAGATGCCCAATTGCCCATTCACTTTTGACTTGAAAAGACCTAGGCTAATATATACCCAGAAGAAAATACTGTTGCTGGAAGAGCATTCTATTCTTTGGCCATGTACTTGGTACATTATATGTATATATATAGTTATCTACTAACGAAAATTATATAGGTCGGTGTACCTACTGAACTAAACTAGACCTAAAAACTAACTTCGTATAATGTACTTAAAACTTTTTTATAAATAACTTGATTAATACTGAATATACAAATCTGATGTTTTTTTATATGAGCTCTAAGATAATCTTGAAATGGTTTTCGAATTTCAGTACCTTTCAAAAAATGAAATGTTGTCGATTCTATCCCGTCATCTATAACAATATTATAAAAAGGAAAGATTTCATTGTTTCTTTGTTTGTTTGCATTGAATAGGTTTGAAACTACTGAATCGATTTGAAAAATTCTTTCACTGTTGAAAAGCTACACTATCCCCGGTTGACATAGGTTATATTATATTTTCAAAAAAATTAGGGATCCTTACTAAAACTTCAATAATGTAACCCAAGGTGTAAAAAATTACCATAAATATTCTTTACATCGGGTGCGCTGCGAAAACTATTATACCCGTTGGAAGCAGGGGCGAGCCGCTAGTTTATTATACTGTCTTGTGCGGATGAAATTGTGAGCGCTCGGCGCTTACGTGCTCAGCACGAGCACACGGCACAGCGTAATTTTGTCCTTGCTCTGTGATCGGGGGTTATAAACAAGAGAGAACAAAAGCCAATAAACCATTTATTCGCAATGACAATGAGTAATGGATACGCATATAATTTAACATTCCTCTGGGAACTGAATTTCCTGGGTGTCACTCGAAACGTGACACTTTTTTAATTTACTCACGTTCCTTTGCTTCGTCTAACTTGGTATTACCCTAAGGCTTTTGGCATGGCTTAAGAGGACCGTCCTGGTATTTGAAAATGTTATTGCCGTCGCTCTGCTATCCGCACGTATGATAGAGACAATAGAGCCCGTGAGTGAATGTACCTACATTTAAGCGTTTCTTGCGAAAACGGTTTTCACCCTCTACATCTTAACAAAATCTTTTGATTTTTGTGTTAATCGTTTGCATAGTAATAATAATTCCAAAATTTCACCACAATTAGCCCAGTTTTATTTTAACCATCATGTACAAAATAGTTTATCATATGTTATACATGCTTTATCAGTATATAACTATCTATAGACCTTTGCCGGTCTATAGATAGTTCAAGATTCCTTTAGATTGTTATTTTTAGTTTTATATCTTAGTTTTAAAGTTTTTAGCTTTATCAGTTATAATAAATTTTATATTCAACAGAGCCTCTTGGTGTTAGCTTCGGGGCCAATGCCTCTTAAATGTCCGGGCTAGACCTGAGAGTGTTGAGAAATAGGAGAATAATAATAATAATAATATTCTATGCTTGTGCGTCTTGTGTTTCGTATTCTAATTGCAACTACTTTTTGTCGTCATAATTTTGACGCCAAAAATTCGTGACTTTAGGTGGATATAACTACAAAAATATTGGCAAAACTTAAAAAAAGTACGTATGAGCATAGTTTGTTACTGTGTTGATAATATATTTAAAAAAACCATCGAAATCGCATAATATTTAGAGGTGGAAAAGCGTATGCTCGCTTTATGTATGGACAAAAGGGGTATACTCTTTTCTTAACGGCTATTGGCTTTCGATACGACAACAACGGGGAGTAGACGGCTTAACCCTTCCCTCTGACGCAAGGTAGCGTTTGATAATACCACTTTTTACTAGTAGTCATCCATCCAAGTAATGACCGCAGCAAGCGTTGCTAAGGCGTTCTATAGACGAAGCACCTGTAGTTGAAGCAACTTTCAACTTTTAGGTCGAGTGGTTGTTATAGTTACAGACACTTAAAGATAGATATAAGAGAAAAAATACTCTAGGGCAATTAATAGATTGATCAAAAAACATTAGTGTTGCTAAATGGTCTCGATGAAACAAATATGTATGCGTTGTCGTTGACGGAAACAAGAAGCTTGGGTGCAACTTGCTGGTTGCGGTAAAACTGAAAACCGAAACCGAAAAAGTCACCGAAAAATTAGTTTATTATATCTATAACCGTAGCTTACAACTAGCGTCTTTTAGTCTATGGACTACGCGGTTTCTTGAAATGTACAGTTATAAGGCTGGGTTATCAGTTGCCGAAACTAGGAGGTATTAATTGCTACGTCTGCACATCGCCTAACACTTCAGTGTGAACGGGAGTCGCGCTTCGCTATTAAGCGCTACAGTGAAACTCAAATTGTCATAACTATGTTTTACGACATTCAATATTCGAGTAATACGCAAAATACATCAAAATTTCGTGCATAATATTTTAGTATGGACATAAACACTTAAGCGTTGTATCTTCAAAGTTTAATTTGTAAAGCCTGATTTACGTTAAGCTCCTTTATCCCGGGTAAACGATGACATATAGGTAGAGTCAGTACCTAAGCTTTTATGTTTTAAATAATTAGGTAAATCTAATCTTTTTTGTGCCGATATAACAGTGTCATGACTGACTGACTGATTAAAAATTCAGACTCTGAAGCACTAAGAAGATATTAAATTATTTTGTTAGTATAAATAATTAAAAAAATATATACTAAGGTCTTTAAGAATGTATTTGAAATTGTGTTTTTTTATGAAAATGAATGACGTGACGAGCTAGTCGTTCACCTGATGTTAAGCGATGCGGCTGCCCATAACAGTTGCAATGTAACTCGGATTTTTAAAATAATAAAGTTACGCGTGACACTGCACGGTCTAGTAATCAGATTACTAGACTGTATTCTTGTAAAGGGGTCAAAAGGGTGATACAATTTGTATGAACTGAGAAAATCTCGGGTGAAATTGCGGGCACAGAATATCTGCTTTTCCTTTATAATAATAAAAATAAAAAGTTTTACTTTATTTGTTCGTATTCCGACAAAACGACAGAACTGATTTGGATGAAACTTTGCACACTGCTCACTACTGAGATGACTAAAAAGGTTATTTTGACCTCGGAAAATTAAGAGTTTGAAAAATTACGGATAAAACTTCGTCTTCAGTGCCTAATCCTGTCCGAGTAGACACTAATAAAATACAGACAAACTAAATACTATGTACACGACCTGAAAAATAATTATGTAATGTTTTTAATTATTACATACCAAGGTAAAAACACTTAAAATTATCAAAATCATTCGTGCCAGCTACGTAAGACGCCGACAATCTCCATATTTTTTTATAAAAAAAGTTATCATTTGCACTCTTACTTTTTAAAAATCATCAATAAATGATGCACTATCATCATTTGTACTCAATTTATGCTAATGAATTAAATTGCATCCTGTATAGATGAGTTAAATGTTATATATACGAGCTGCATATTATATAATGATATACGAACTTGAATATTATTTGCAATTTTCTTTAATTTTTTTTTGGTTTTACAGCACCGCGCTGTATTAAGTGACAGAGGCGTGACATTACGTACTGCAAAAAATAGTGATAGGGCTAAACTTTTCACTCGTTTTACGACGGTTTAGCGTTGTATCGAGCTCGTAACTCTAGTAATGGGTTAAGTTGAAGCTATTTATTGATTCGCTTACAAGATGAGTGACGACACAGTTTATTTTCAATATCATACTGGTTTTATCCTTTTTCAACCGACTTCAAAAAAGAGGAGGTTTTTAAATAGGTTGTATGTACAATTAATTAAAAAGAAAAAAAAATATCACAACTAGCTGGACATTGCAGACAGACAGAAAAACTAGCCATAAGACAAATTAATATGAATATGACACTCTTGTTCGCAGAATCATTTTCTTTTTGGCCGTGGCGTTGACTTCTGGCGCTATGTTGGCTGAACGGAACGAGGGAATCCTGGAGCGATCGCTCGTATCGGGAATCACTGGTAAGCTGTTTTTTATATTTACCACATTTTTCACTAGTCTCTAGGATCTAAAGATAAACTAAAGACACACCTGTGAAGTGTCTATTAGTCATACTTTTTTGCATTGGCGGCTGCGTTGAACTGTCTGACAAAATAATGTTCCAATCGCCCCAGTGGGGGCGCAGGGGAAGAAATATATCCCCATGGTTTTTATAGGATCTGTTCCTATAGGGATCATAGCGCTTGGAACATTATACAATTTGAGTTTGAATTGGTATATTATCCCAAAAGGAGGTAAATCTACTCCCTAAGGTACAATGTTCCTTCTACGACTTTTCTAAATAACTAGTTTTCATTGAAGAAATTCCATGTAAAGTTTACGTTATAATTTTACCCAAACGCTTCGAAGATAGCCCTAGCGCTTCTGCGTGTAGTTGAACTTCGTCTTTGACCCAATGCACTTAAATGAGTTCGACAACCTGTGTTTAGAAACTCTCGTAGCGATCGCACGTGCAATTTTGTGAGTGGATTTTTTTTATTATGTTAATTTGGAAACACGCAGTTTCAAGTAAGGCTCTCACAACTTGTGGGCTATCATGATCCCAGTCCCCCCTTTCGGGATAACATACCAATTCAGACTCACCTTCTATTAGCGAAATATTAAAACCTCAAAAAAAAAAAAAAACTACGTCACTTGGTATACTTTATTGCTATTCGTGAGTAGCAGTCGGATATATTTATTTAATACAAAATAATAAAAATAAATTATACCGCATCAAAAATGTATAGGTAGGCATAGAAATGGATATATAAATCAAATTGATACTTGATTTTAACGGGCAATGTGCCATTATACTTTAATCTAACTACTACAATACAAATAACTAGTAAACTAGCTACACTATCTACTACAAAGAACATTTGGGCTGTATACTAGCCGCGATGGCATATAGACAGTCCAAATGCATATAGACTACCGGTAGGTAGCGTACAATTGATACCTATACACACGATACGATAATGTCATTAAGGTGGAACGTTACACTAGCGCGGGAAATTCAAATTTTCTTATGCCAATAATAGCTTAATTACTCAACGTCATTACGTGAAAACTAATTTTGCGCAAATAAATATAATGTATCAATAAATTACAATTAAAAGTATTACCTAGATATCATTGGTTTAGCGACAAATGGCAATAGACTGAAAAACTAAGAAGAAAATTGTTTATTGTCATTTGTCGCTAAAAAAATTATATCTAGAAGATACTTTTAATCGCAATTTGTTGATATATTCTATTTATTTCCGCAAAATTAGTTTTCATGTAATCACGTTGAGTAATTAAGCTATTATTGGCAAAAGAACGCAAGAAAATTTGAATTTCCCGCGCTAATGTAACGTTCCACCTTAATAACCCAACAGTTCAAAAAATCTTCACGTGGAGGCTAAATACCCGAGTGAATTCACTCCGAAAACAATTAAGGTCCCTGTCACTCTCCAAATCGGAAAGCTCAAGTGGGATTGAGAGGGCACGGTTTCCGACTTCCAAACATGACGAATGCTAACACCGACTGGGTCGCACTATAATTCTTTATCGTTGTTTCTTCTATTCTTCTTTAATAATAACTAGCGGCTTCGCACGTGTAGTGGTGTAGCCTATGTTACTCAAGGTGAATGCAGCTTTCCAATGGTGAAAGAATTTTTGAAATCGGCACAGTAGTTTTTAAGTTTATTCATTACAAACATACACACAAAAATACAAATCTTTCCTCTTTATAATAGATGGTGTAGATAAATAATTGTACTGTGGACATTTCACACAACGCCATCTAGCCCCAAACTAAGCATAGCTTGTACTATGGGAACTAGGTAACTGATACTTTGATGCTTTTTTGTTTGTAAGTACATACATACATACATAGAATACAATATAACACTCAGACACAGAATAAACATTGGTGTTCATCACACAATTGTTTGTCCCGGGTATGTATCGAACCCACAACCTATAGTACAGAAGGCAGAGCTACTACCAAATGAGCTATCAGGCCAAGCTTTCTATCAATATCTTCTTTCTCCTTTTCTTATTCTTCACTTGCTTTCTTCTTCTTTATTTAATCTTTTCATACATTTCTGCTATATACAAGTTTCAGTATTTCACATCCAAAAATCTCAAATTTCTATCTCACCTTAGATTCTTTGTTAAAAATGCTATTAAGTTACGTACAGTTCACTTTCCCTAAGCCTTGCTACCCTTGAAAAACAAACATTCAGCTAATTACATCGTAATTACGTTTTTATCCTAAGTGCGAGAGTGATAACCGCCCCAGATAAAAATAAGCTGGGTTAACGCTTTCAGCCGTTTATACTCTGTAGGCATTGTTTCTTTTTATTTTACCCCTACTAATATAATAGGTTGGCGAAAAAGCCTTTTCGTATTTTGTACGTACGAATTTAAAATTGAATTTCTTAGTTTGTACCTACGGTTTGTAACGGACTTATCATTAGAAGACAATTTAAAGCAATACAATATATTAAAAACTGGTTGATCTGCCCCGGGTTTGCACGGGTTAATTAGTTTACGCCTTAACCCTGTTTATGGGTAAGAGGGAAGCGAAATGCCGTCCCATCCCTTTATCCTTTTATATTTTTCCCTTTCCCTTCCATCTTCCCTTCAACAGGATGAGTATAAATAAAAAATAATACAAACAAAAAATCTTCTATAAAAATTACATACAGTCATGTTTCTTCGTGCAACTCGCACTTGGCCGTTTTAGAAAACAAAAAGTATTCTTAATGTTATTTTGAAAAATTAGCTATAACCATACCAAATTTCAGCGAAATCCGTTCAGTAGTTCTAGCGTGATGCGTGTTCAAAGGGACAGACAGGCAGACAGACAAAAAATTCAAAACAAAAATATTTCTGCTTCTGTATCGATTAAGAAGTGTAATGCAATCAAAATTTCCAAAAAATATTCAATGTACTTTAGCCCAGTTACAGTTTCAAAAAATAACTACATTTTTTTCATTTTTTCCGGGTTTGAGTGAAAATAATTAAAACAATTGATATTATGCATTGTTTTGTTTTTCAAATAAAAAAAAGCACATCTGTGATACAAAAATAGGTCATGTGTTCCATTCACAGACCATCTGTAGTGTAAGCACAACGTTGGTTCAAGCCAACAGCCTATACATGTAAGTACGGGATCAAAAGTTTCCGGTCCAGAAAATTTAAAATTTTAGAAATTTTATGTCGGAAATACAACTAGTGCCGTACATTTTACACAAGGCCTCTCGAACAAAATACGAAAAAGTTTTTTCGTATATAAGTGAAACGTTGCCTGTCGGTTTGTACACATTTTACGTCAAAACGGCTGCATTTGTTTGCATGAAATTTCTCATACAGACAGCTCATGCTATCGAGATTAACATAGAATAATTATTTTTTCCGAAAAAAAACAGGCAAGCTGCAGGTGAGACCGCGGGCACATCTAGTACGCTATATTTTGAAACCTTATTCTCCCCAATAGAATTAAATAGATAGCTTTCTGTATGATAATAAAAACAAATAGGTTAACATATTTGAGATTACGATCCACATGACGCGATTAAAGTTTTTTTTTAAAGATCCTTATCTACTTTACGCTAGTTTCAAAGAATTTTTGTTTTGTTTTCGTGCGCTTTTGTACTCCTCTACTTACTTTACGGCAACACAATGGCGTGAGATTTCTTAGAGGAAAATGGAATTAGCTTTCGGTTGCAGAATGTAAAAATAATAAGTTATTTTATCATGACACAGAGTATATACTAGTAATAGTTACTAACGTGTAAATCAAAATATATAATAGGTCAAAATTAGTAAATATAGAGATCAATTTAATTATTTTACCATTCTTACCTAGATTTTATCTATATTTTGATTGTTAATGGATTTGTTTAGGCATTCTTAATCTGCATGCACATTTTAGCCTTTTTATATTAATATTGCCTATAATTATCACCTATTTCTATTGTAAAATTCAATGAAATTAATTTTATGTTACCTCCCTATAATTTTGTACTCGCTCACATCAATAAATTCTTCCTAATAGAAAGTTCGCACGCTGTTTTCACCTATAATTATATCGACACTTAGCAATATTATTATTAATTTAATTACTCAAGCGTGAATTGGAGTTTGTTATGTTGGTGTTTAAATAAATAAATAAATCTGTGTATATGTCCTATAGCGTCGTAGCTCCCATTTAGCACGATTATAACGCATTTATAACGCAATCTGGTAATAATTTACAACACAATAGTGTTGCCTAATGGGATACATTAATTTGCACTAAAATCCGTTTTGTACTTCTGATTTATATTCAGTAATTAGCAAAGCCTTGAATATTAGGTCCTGCTCTAGATTTATACCGCAGAAGTACTAAAACTGTTACCTACTAGCTTGTTAGTTTACTTTATGTATTGTTTATAATATACTTTTTATCACATCTTATCAAAAAGAGCTAGATTCTTTGTTTTTTTTAAATGTAAATGAATGACGTGACGAGCTAGTCGTTCGCCTGATATTATGCGCCACGGCTGCCCATAACAGATTGCAGTATCATTCGGACCTCTAATTAAGACAGTTTTGCGTGACACTGCACTGCGCACGTCATCCTGAGACTACACACAGTCTAGTAAGAAGATTACTAAACTGAGTGGTCAGATCATAAAGTCTCATTTACCGAGTAATTTCACTAGCTACAATGCCCTTCAAGCTGGAACACAGTAGTGCTTGCACACTACTGCTTTGCGGCAAAATAACTGGCAAAGCGGTGGCACCTACCTAGACGAACTTTACAGAAAAGTCCTACCACCTAGTAGACAGGGACTAAAATAGCTCCTTAATCCCTAGGACTAAAGGTGATTTGAATTTGTAATGTGGATATTATTAGTAGGCAATAGTGCCAATCATCGAACTCAAAGAAATCAATCACGAACATTGTATGAACGAGTAACAGCCTGTATATGTGATAAAATAAATTGCGCTCGAGCTACTCTAACTTTTTTGTACATTAATAAAAAGCGCGTGAAATGTATTCTGCCTTTGTAGTTGTTTGCTCCCTAGGTAGACAATCTACTATTATCCACTATTCCATTGTGTTCCTACACACACGAGGGGCTTAAGAGATTTTTTTTATCTCCATTTTAGAGACTTGTATCACATTCACTGCTATAGATTATTCTTTTAAAATTTTTCAACGACACCTCACGTGATAGGTCTGCCAAAACCATTTTTCATCCCCTCTTTACAAGTGTACGTAATAGGAGCAACCCATAAATACAATTTTTTTTAAAATATTTTTTCAACGTTGAAATCTCTACTGTACAAAATTTTTAGAAGTGTTAAGGCTGTAAAGGACTCAGAGGACAGAAAGACAGACAGACATGCCAAAATTATAAGGGTTCCTTATCGAACTACTAAAACACCATTCTTCATCTGATTTTTTTGTCCACAGGCACAGAGATCCTTTTCTCCCACGTGACAGTCCAAATGCTGGTGATGATCGTACAAACCTGCATGGTCCTTTTGATTGGTTTCGTCATCTTCGGCCTTACGATAAAGGGGCCTTTAGTCTGGGTGGTGATACTGACGCTCGCCACTGGCCTTTGTGGAATGACATTTGGTAAGTTAATTTCGTTGGTAATGAATATGTCTCGATGGTGTATGTTGGATAGTGTTTGGATTGCAATTTGAGGGTAGAGAGTTCAAACCCTAATTGTGCATAAGGGATATTTTGGAAGTACTACTGTTTCTGTATTTGATGGCGGAATTTCCAAACTAATAATCCTCTTTGCCTTTTCCCATTTGTGATTGGGGTCAGCTCTCAATCTAACCGCCGCTACAGGTTAGATTGAGAGCTGACCCCAATCACCTACCACTACTAGCTACCAGAATTACACGAGCATCTGCCATCTGACCTCGTTCCATAAGGAACCAGTAACAGGGATGGTTCGACCAATCGTCAGATTCTATCAGGCGCCTGACTATTAACGCCGTAACGATTGCCATAGATGTTCTTATGACAACCGGGACCGACGGCTTAACATGCTCTCCGAGGCACGAAGGCATCGAAAACTGCACATAACTTACTAGATAAGTCATTGGTGCCGGGCCGTGGATCGAACCCGGTGCCGTAAGATTGCGAAACGCACATGCTACCGCTCGGCCACCATCGCTTTCAAACTAATTGTTGAAAGTGTTTAGTACTACCAGTTTTCTATGACATCACCATAAGCCTGAAGACGTCCACTGCTGAACATAGGGCTTCCCCATAGCGCAGTTTACTGAATATGTTACTTTAAAACGCTACTTTGAATGGCTTGCTTCGTGCATCCATCGGCTATCCACGGTTTTGGCCACGCGATTTGGCCATGTAGCAGGTCTCTGCGTCATCTGGTTTATGGTCGCGAACATTCTTCCTCATCGGTTTTCAGTTCTGCGAGCGATGTGGCCTAACCCAACGGCCATTTCGACTTGCTAATTCTACTTACTACATCGGTGTTTAACTTCTCCTTCGGATTTAATCTCGCAAGGAAACTCCAAGCAAATAACTGTCCATAGTTCGTTGTGCGACTTTGATTTTTTAAGCCTGAGCGGTGGGCGTTTTCTATGTCAAATGAATGAAAGAATATTATATGAAAAAATATCAGCACTAAAAAACCTACTGCTGAACAAACGAGACTGATTCAACCAGTCATACAATAACAAAGGACTTATTTAGTAGGTCACACTTAACTTCTATTCATGCCTATCACCATAATGGTATTTCTAACTACCGGAAACCGTTCTAAAAGCCTTCCGGTACTCGTGTACACTTTTAACTTATCATACAAGGATACTTAACGTTTATTCTAATGGTGGGTGTTATAGAAGTTGGCACTAATCCTTTTATGTTAATTTTATGGTAATAAACCTGCTAATGAGGGTAAGCTTAGAAGGATTGAAGAAACAAGATTATGAAAGCGTTAGTACGTTTTTAAATTTTATGATGGTACTTTGATATCACTGTGAAGAAATGCTACTATTCAACTGACTTCATGAAAGGATAGTTACTCAATAGTAATTCCATTAAAAAAAACCTTTGTACCTAACTTTAGAACTCTGACATTATCATCATCATCTTCTTTGCATTTTTCCCATTTGTTATTGGGGTCGGTTCCCAATCTAACCTGTAGCGGCAAGCTACCAGAACTACACGAGCGACTGCCATTTGACCTCGCAACCCATAAGAGACCAGTAACGGATGGTTATACCAGGTGTCAGATTCTATCAGGCGTCTGACTATATACCCGTAACGATTGCCATAGATGTTCTTATGACAACCGGGACCGACGGCTTAACGTGCTCTCTGAGGCATGGAGCGATGGCATCGAAAACTGCACATAACTTACTAGATAAGTCATTTAGTGCAGGGCCGAGGATCGAACCCGGTGCCGTAATATTGCGAAGCGCACATGCTACCGCTCGGCCACCATCTCCCCCAAGAACTCTGATATTTATTCGGAACTGATTTGGAAAGTTACTTATTTTATTTGAAACGATATACTTTCAGCCTACTCTCAGAAATTTTATCGAAATCGGTTCTGACTAACAAATAGTTAAAAAAACAACAGAATTGACGTCGGAAATAATCATTTTCAGCAAAATAAATTCAGTTTGGGTCATATTACTGTCCTCGAATTTTCACTTTGGGTCCAACTTTACTTGAATTCAATACATCCAAATAACATTTCATTATTCAATAAGTGTTCAAAGTCTTTGTTCTAATGAGCTACTTACTTTAAAGGTTTATGCAGGAGAGTTCCCCAATTTACGCCCTCAATCGCGTTCTCATACAGTAGTTATTCCGAACACGCTGAGTTAGGACCATAAAGCCTTCATGACGGCTTTTTGTAGCCTTTGTGAATAGGGAAGTATCTTGAAATTTATACAGAGTATCTTTTCATTATTTTTCTATTACATTTTTATGTTCTTGAGGCGTTTGGTTTTTGACTGGTCGGATTTTTCAGCAGTTACCCTAAGCATTTTATCATGATGATAATAATGATGGTGATGATGATAATAATGACGATTATGATAGTGATAATGATGGGAAGTTCAATGCTATTTTAATCATTTCACTTATAAAAAATATGACATTATCTCGATCAAATAAAGTGTTAGGTGTGTTATATAGATTTAGGTACACACATACTCTTATAATATGCAATTATTGATACCGAACCGGCCCCCTAATTACCTAATTTGCGACAGGCGTAAATCTCGCGGTGATTGCTGTCATGCATCATTAGCGGTGTAGCGTAGCATACATGCTCGACACCACTAATGATGTATGACAGCAATCACCGTGAGATTTACGCCTGTCGCAAATTAGGTAATTAGGGGGCGGAAGACGCAGCGTAGGCCGGCCAGCCACTAGGTGGACCGACGATCTGTGAGGTTTTGAATAACCCCCTTCCCCTATCCAAGATCACGTGTATATTTTACTGTTTTTTTGGATAATTTCAGAATATTATCCTTAAATACTTACATAATCTAATTTAATTCTAGAAATTATTGGATTTATGGACGATCCGTTATGAGAAAGTAGGTTTGATTTAATTTTAATTAAATTTTGTAATTATATTTTTATCAGGGTTCGTCGTGTCTTGTATCTGCGACACAGACAGGACGGCGACGTACATGGCGCTCGGATCATTTCTTCCAATGGTGTTGCTATGTGGAATCATCTGGCCAGTTGAAGGTAAAATACTACTTCTTCACTCTATTCACAGAGAATGTCTAATAGGCAAATCAGGGATTATAACGCTGCGATGATATATAGAGTGGATCCTTGATCGCCGCCTCGAAAAAGCATCGTTTAAACAAGGCATATGCCTTTTGCTCTCAGTCGCATATGACCGCGCCTATTGAAAATGATGTAACTCACATATTATTGTTTTACAACGCTATTACAGGGTGCTATGGTTCATTATTAAAATGAAACAACCGCTTGTGGACTGTTTTATATTAGCTGGAGAGGTATATATTTGTATAAGTAACCATCGGCGCGGTGACACCTTTTAGGTTTGATTTTCGTGGAGACTGTATCTAGAGTAAGTACCTGTATAGATAGATAAACTACTGAATACACCATATTACAGGAAGAAATTACAAGTGCGGTGCGCGGTCTTATTAATTGCTTAAAGCGATCTCTTCCAGAAATATAGAGAAATAAACAACAAAAACCATGGCGGTGGCTTTCAGTAAACAGAAAAGAACATTTAATTAAATAATTAAAATTAGAGACGCCCGCGAATTTAATTGTTAAATCCTAGCAACAGTTTTTAGGGTTTCGTACCTTGACTAAAGACAAGCTTGTCTGTCTGTTTGTTTGTCAGGCCTGTAAACTGCTATATTTGACGAACCGTAGGTAATACAGACAAATATATCAGTTTAAAAATTCATCCAAATTTGCTCATGTATTTTAGCATAAAAGTCACAAAACATACACACACAGAGACACGATTTTCCTTTATATAGTCATCATCAACAGCCTGAAGACGTCTACTTTTGAATATAGGCCTCCCCCACAGAGTGCCACTTTGAGCGGCTGCTTGCCTCCTACTTTGTATAGTAACCCTATGAATAGAACTCTTATATGGCTGTAACTATATTCATTAATACAGGATTGATAAAATATTCAGCGTGAATCGAGCCTAGCAGCAAGTTTAATAACAACACAAGACCTTCAATAATAATTTCATATCAACGAAGTAGGTATTTACCGACGATACGTTGCCCTCCAAAAAAAGGTCAACTACTCCCATGTTATTTGGATCGATCCCAACACTTATAATTCCAAATAACTAATTTATACTTCCAGGAAACATAGCTCGTCGTTGAGAAATATGTCTGAGGAAAATACGCTGTTTTTCTAGATCATTCTCTTTATGGTATACTTAGTTGTTTTTGGCGATATTCGTAAAGCTTGGTTTTGATCTGCTATTAATTTTGATGGCAAATATTTATAGATGTAGAAATTTCTTTATTTATGTTCCAACTTTGACAAAGCTAATATTTTGTTTTTTTTTTAATACGCGTCTAATAAGCAAAAAACGTTTAGTGTAGTTTGGATTAGAAAGTTTGGACATGATACTTTGGATAGTAATATACGGAGAAGATCGTTTTGATAACCTGAAAAGTAAAGACATTGGCTATTTATATATCATTTGTGTTCTTTCCCCAGGTATGCACATAGTCTTGCAATGGATAAGCTACGTATTACCTCTCACGAAGTCCACGGAATCCCTTCGCTCGATGCTTCAAAGAGGTTGGTCCATATCTGTCCCCACAGTGTACTCTGGATTCATCTCTACAGGCATCTGGATAGCTATTTACTTGACCACTAGCATACTTTTACTTAAATTTAAGAAAGGATGATTTAGTTTGAATAATTTATTTCGGATAAGAAAGTTTGGAGGTGACAGTTTGGTTAGTAATGTTTGGAAGAAATAATTTGAATGTTTTATTTTGAACTTTTGTGTGATTGATAGATTTTTAGATAAAATATTGTGCATTCGTTCTTCAATCAAATTATTAATTATATCATCTTAATAAAACCCAATCTGTTTCTTATATTTTTCACAATAGAAATTTGTGCTTACTTATTTCTTTATAATTTTTGATTAGGTCTAAACAAGTTTTTATAATTTAATCGTGGTCCCTAAAGTCTTCGAATTTTTAATCGAACTTGCACCCCGATTCCCAACCCATCGAAAACGTTTCGATTCGAAATTTACGCTCTCTATCTCCTTCATCCTGAATGTAGATGAAGGAAACGGAGAGTGTAAATTTGGAATCGAAACGTTTTCGGTGGGTTGGAAATCAAGGTGCTGAATCGGACACCATAACAGTTTTTCAAGTTTTAATTTATTATTGCATTGACATTCCAATTTTAATAAAGTTTTCATACAGATCTTAGTATTACAAACATAATTTAATAATTATAATTTTATAATAACATTTGGAAAACAAAGGAAAGTGTAATGATAATAACTAAATAAATTATCATAAAATGAGTCATAATTATAATTTTGCTCAATTATAGCAGCTAAGATAAAACTTAATAAAAATAGTAGTAAGCTACTTAAGATGATGCTTTTATATTCATCGGCGTTCCCACACAAAATTTGAGACAAGGTGTTAATTTTTAAGATAGCTTAGGTCACACCTGGGTTAAATTTAGGTGAAACTTAGGTTAGATCTTGATAATTTTAAAAGTCCGGAAGCATTGTTTCTATTTCTGTAGTAAGACAAAGATACAGGCTCGATTTCGTAAGTTAAAATTGTGGGGTCACGTAAAATAACGTAATATCCGGTATCGTAAAGATACAAATTCGTAGCCGACTCCACGCAGCAACAGCAGACGAGCAACGTGTAGCTGCGAGATTAAACTGATGTGTATGAATTTTTATGACAAACCATCCGTAGTATATACGATACGTCGCCTAAAGGTCATAGAGAAACATAGAAACCTAATAGAGTCGCGGCGCCACGTCGCTTGCTGCTGTTGCCGTCTACAGTCGGCTATGAACTTGTGCTTATAAAGACAACATTATTAATATATAATATAATAATAACTATAATACAACTAAGGCTTGGTGATTCTTTACATCCTTATGTCGTTAGTGTACCACAAGGCCGCACTAAGCGTTTTTTTGAGCCATTCATAGTCCGAACGGCCTAGGGATGGAATGCTCTTTCAGCAACAGTGTTTCCTCCTGGGTATAACCTGGATCTTTTCAAATCAGGAGTGAATGGGCATCTCATGGCAAACGTGCTCCACCTTACACAACTTCGTCACGTACCATCAGGTGAGTTGTTGTCAAACGTGTGCCCATTTTAACATAAAATAAATAAATAATCAAAAGCGCTCTTAACACGGCGCCTGACATGAGCATTCGCTCGTTGTGAGCACGTTAAAAGACCAATATCTGTGTCAGTACAATGAGCCTAGCAACGGATGGAACAAATGTTCACAACGATCATAATAATATGCGAATATTCACATCGAGTGACTGCTTATGTCAGTCACCGTTTTGAAGTATAAATTAATTTAATAATTCTTTTCATCTACGAGGTATTAGATTAAGATGAATAAGGTTAAAGTTAATTTTACTATAAGTATTTGCTTCTGATAAGAATGTGTGATTTTAAACACAGAGTCAATTGATTTTTCTCTAATCTGTGATTTTAAAATAACACAGTCATATGAAATTATTTTTAACAGATAAAAATTCGGGTTGTTCCTGTTAACCATGGGGCCGAAAATGTGGGGGAATAAAAAAACCTGTTATCCCCCACGTGGGGGACAACAGGAATATTTATTATTATCGATTTTTATTCCTGTTGTCCCCCACTAATATAAGTCATATTCAAAATTATAATATGGTAAAAAAATAATAGATATAGTTACATCACTATTATGATTCCTGCTAGGGACGTACTTATAATGTGAAAAATTGTATTTTCTATTCTTGTAGTATTTTTATTATTGAATGTAATAATTATTTCTATTAACAATTGACACTCATTTTCGAGTGAAAATTTGGTTTTGGAAACATTATTTTTTTATGTTATTTTACTTATTATAATAATGAATAATAAAACGAGGTAGGTGAAGGTGATTTTAAATAGTTATTGCGTTTTGAATGCTTTTCTGAATAGCTTGAATTTAAAAAAATCATAACAGGAAAGGCACAGACGTGTTATGTAAACTAGTTTTATTTAGTTCCAATTTACAATTATTGTACACTTTTTTATATTGTGATTGGTTTTTGCTGTGTTTCTTGTTCATAGATGACATTGTGATAGTATGTATTAAGAACTAAACGAATAAAGCTCTTAAACTTATATTCTGTGTTATTCTAATCCTTAATTTATTTACTAACTAGCTGTGCCCCGTGGGTTTACCCCCGGATAAAAATTACCCTATGTGTTATTCCAGTGTACCTACTGTTAGACACACCGAGGAAAACTTGAAATAAAACTCCGTAGAACACAAATACACTTCAATTATTATTTTAACTATGTAGTTCAAGCTAGCTCCGACTCAACTGATGGTTTCGCTTCAGACATCTTGCCTGTCGCACTTATTTTCTTTTTTTTTTTGAACGGGCTAATGCTGTTGGTCTCTACCGACCTTTACAGCGTCACCGGGCGGGAGGGCAGGCGCTTAAGGCGCCCAACCGTCAAAAATGGGAGGCAACTAGCACAAGGGCACCCCTGGGGTGCGAGCCTCGGCTTGGGCCGTTGCCGGGATAAGAGGATCGAGAAGGCTACGTCCACTGGAAGAGTGGCCCTATGGAAAGTCGCGACCGTTCTAGCTAACCTACGGGGGGTACGTCGACCTCGCCGGCGGGGTCGGTGTCTGATTGTGTTACGCTGGTATCCTATACCGGTGCCGAAAGCGGTACCTGAGCCAGAAGGGCTAGACTGATCCGGTGATCCTAGCGCAGCCGACACAACGGCTGCATCCGGATCGCTCAAGACGTGTCTTGGGCGGCGACGACGGGGTGACTGCCTGTCGCACTCAAACGACGCTATATTTATACTGAGTCACAGAGGGCGTTTCGTTGGATGACGCAGTGGGAGTGGTTTAGTCGTTAAACAACTGTTAAATGGATTTAGTAAAATACGATAATATCCCATAAGCTAAGACTACCTAATTCCAAATTTCATTCAAATCCGTTCAGCAGCGCCGAGAAAATACAAACAAACGCATAAACTTTCACATTAAATAAGGGTCAATTCAGACAGAGCATCAAAATACTCGAGCACTTTTCAAGTGCTATTGGAATATCAACCTTATTTCGTTTAGACAACGCTGAAAATAGTATGCAACATTAAAATAGGTTAGATATCTCTAGGTTAAGGTTCTTTAAAAGTGCTCGAGCATTTTGTTGCTCTGTCTGAATTGACCGTAATGTTCATGTTACAAATTAAAGGCATTTTTCCTGAGGGTATGAAAAAGCTATTTTTTTTTATAGTGATTAATGAGTTGTTTTTTTATTACAAAATATAATTACGGTATTAACAGATTAATTAAGAAAGCTGTTACACTCTAAGCAAAGTAATTATCACTGCTATAGGTACACTTCAATTGATAATTTCACCTAAAAAAATATGATTAATACAAAATTACTATACCGTAGATCGTCTACAGGGTCTACACTGTAGGCCCTCTACACACGCTACGTAGATCCTCTACGCGAGCTACGTAGATCCTCTACGCGACCTACGGCCGTTCCAGTCTACACCCAAAAACCAGGGCGGATGTCTCAGTCAATCGTAACTGACAGGAAGCTGCATTGTTGTGGAATGATTGCTCAGCTACCCGCGCGTGAGGATTCACTGCAATCTAAAAAAATCAATAACACTTTAGCCTTATACCGACGTACTTAAAAAAAGTACCTACTTCCCTACACCGAGATGTCAAAAACTGCTTTTTATCACAGTTGTTCGTAAAGTGGCCCTTCTGCCACCGCTTTCAGAACCAAAATCCAACAAATGACACACGTGTGCTATTTACAATAAATTACGACACACGTTATAATAATGATAACCTGATTCAGTTAAATTTGTTTCTAAATGCAAATTATACGTACATTTTCGTCGTTACGTTTCGTTTTGGTCGATGTAGATTTTGTTCACGCCATCAACATGGGCTATCTCTGACGGCGCGTGAAAATAAGAAGCCTGCACGATATTTTTCACAAAGTTAATTAACAATACAACTCTGTTTATTTCCTCGCAACTGTGATGAAAAACATCGTATGACATGCGTGTGCAATGATCAACTTTACACACTTGTATCATAATTATATGACGAGGAAGTCATATTTGCTATCCTCCTTACTAATAAACATTGCATAACAGAGGAATAGTTACTCAGTGCTTTTTCTCGTTTTATCGTTGCTTATTTCAAACTCAACAGAAGGAAACAAAACACAACAACTATTCCTCCGTTATACAATGTTTATTAGTAATGGGGTAAGTGTTTAAGCGTCATGGCCTCCCATAAGAGATTGCAATGTCACTCGAAACTGTTGCTCGTAATGCTAATTGCGCAATATCAGCGATCTAGAATATCATTAGATATTATTAACTATAAATGGAAAGATAAGGTTACAAAGTCTAATTTTTTATGAGAATCACTGACGTGATGAGCTAGTCGTTCACCTGATGTTAAGCGACACGGCCGTTCATAACAGTTGCAGTGTCACTTGGAACTTTAAAATGATAAAAGTTTCGCGTCACACTGCACTGCGCACGTCATCCTGAGAAATCAGATTAATAGACTGTGAAATTAGGTCATAAAGTCTCATTTGCTCAGTAATTTTACTAACTACAATGCCCTGCAAACGGGAACACAGTAGTGCTTGCACACTACTGCTTGGTGGCAAAATTACTGGCAAAGCGGTGGTTGGTGCCTACCTAGGCGAACTTTGCAGAAAAGTTCTGCCACCTAGTAAAGTGGTGTTTGTAGTTTTACTACCGTAAAACAATTAATAGGTCCTACAGAATTGGTCCAAACGTTCATGTCGTCTAAAATAAATATATTTGAGTTGAATCCCTTCGTGGGTGCCGTAAGAACCGGCTAAGGGAATATCCAGAGAATGGGCAGCATCAATCTCCTCGGTACATTAAAATCTTCTGCTATCATCAAGCCGCCTACCAAGCGTGGTGATTATGGCAAACCACCCTATGATAAGCATCCAAAGTGGCGTTTTATGAGGAGGCCTGTGTTAAGCAGTTGACGTTTACTAGGTGGTAGGACTTCTCTGCAATGTTCGTCTAGGTAGGTACCACCGCTTTGCCAGTTATTCTGCCGCAAAGCAGTGTGTGCAAGCACTACTGTGTTCTGGTTTGAAGGGCATTGTAGCTAGTGAAATTAATGGCAAATGAGACTTTATGACCTGTTTAACAGTCTAGTAATCTGATTACTAGGCTGTGTGATGTCTCAGGATGACGTGCGCAGTGTAGTGACATGTGAAACATTATTATTTTAATGTTCCGAGTGACACTGCAACTGTTATAGGCGGCCGTGTCGCTTAACATCAGGTGAACGACTAGCTCGTCACGCATTCAACTCATAAAACAAAGTCTTCAGGCTGTTGATGTGTGATGTGAGTTGAATGCCTGCATAGAAAAGATTTTTTTTATATTATTTTGAATTGGCATTGCATAACCTTATAAGGCTTGCACAACCTTATAAGAAGTATGGCAATGTTGCTACAATAAAAACACGATAAGAAATACAATTACGATCGTTTCTACGTGCGATCCTTACGACCCAAGGCATTTTCTGATACGGCACCAAAGAAAACCCTGCAGGGGTCAAGATTATGCAAATGAGACACTTCTGCCAGAATATGAAAATATTGGGTATCTCTAAGGGTGGGGTGGGAAGAATTTTACGGAAAAATACCGACTCACAGGTAAGACGATATATTTGAATATGTTAGTTCCCGCACAATGTAAATGTTGATGGAAAAAGTTTGTAGACCGGTTTCTGGGGCTGAATCAAACTTTTTTGTTTTTGTCAAAGTTAGATAACTGATTCTTTGAATTTAAGTTCTTCCATTATGATTCTAAAGAGACACAATGTAAAAATGTAATACTGGATTTGTAGACTGTTTTTTTTTATGAGATGAGTGGCAAACAAGCAGGCGGCCCACCTGATGGTAAGTGGTCACCACATGGACGTCTGCAACAATGAAGGCATTGCCGGTGCGTTGTCTACTCTTAGAGAGGACTCTTTTAACACTTTTCTTGAAGCTCCCCATACTGATGATGGATAGACGCTTCACGCTTGGTTCCATTGATAGAGATCTGACAACAGCTATGAATCTTAACTTTTCCGTGCCTTTTTACCACTGAACAGGTGGGATTTTTGCCTACTAGTTCCATCATAGAACTACAACAATGGAACTACTGGGACCAAGCGTTTAATTTTTGGTCTACTAATATTATAATGAGGTTAATTTTGCGAGTTTATGTGAACGCGCTAAACTCAAGGACTACAAATCAGACTAAAAAAAATTTTGACTGTAAAATACCTACATTATCTCTGAATGATATAGGCTATGTTATATAGTGGTGCAAGGTTAAATCCACGGTTTCAAAAATAAATTATAATTAATAGATACCTGGGCAGTTGAACAAAGTCCACCGAGATAAATAAATTACCTTGAATCTGTAGTCGCCTGGCACTACATCAGTGACGTCAACCCATTGACAGTCGATGTTGTACTTGTAAACATCTGAACAGTTCACTGACACTCCTAGAAGTGACAAAACAATTTTACTAGCACTGATAGGTACTATAGAAGTAGGTATATACGCCGGCGGTTTGACTTGCAGGCTACACTTTGTTATACTTCTAGTTAAAAAGGATCTTGTATTAATAAAGGTAGTATAAGCAATCCGTGTGCAAAATTTCATCCAAATCAGTATAGCAGTTTTGGTGTTAAAGCCTCAGAACAAACAAGGTATCATTTTTATAATCATAATAGAGATGGTGACCTAAAGTGGACTCAAAGCGGTGCGCTACAGGGGATGATTATGTTCAGCAGTGGACGTCTGCAGGCTAATGATGACGAGAGATACGGGTAGAAATTAAACCATTTTACCCTGGTCTCCATAATTCAGGCACGAGAACTTCTTATCTATCCCAGGAAGACATGTGTTGTCCTCCAAGCAGAATGACGCCTTGTGACCTTCTGCCACTCTTTTCCCCGACGAATCCAAAACATCGAATGTGGCAAATACTTCCATGCTGTGGTAGTGCCTATAATATTACATTTCTTAAAAAACATTTAATTAAGTATGTATATTAAGATTTTCTGACTTTCCTTGCGATAGAATATCCGAAATGAGGACATCTGCAGGAGAACTAAAGTCACTACTATTGCTCTCAGAGTTAGCAAATTAAAATTGCAATAGGCAAATTATAACATATGAATCGCTTGCAAAACCGATGGGGAAGAAATCTTCTCAAGTGGTGACCGTGAACCACAAGATGCGACTTAGTCCGGTTTTCCACTAAGTGGACCGTCAACCTGGTCATTACCACGAGTAGCCGCCAACGGCTGGATCCAAATGCAAGAGGCAAGCAGTCGCTCAGTGGCAGTGGCACTCTATGGGAGAAGGTCTATGTTCAGCAGTGGACGTCTTCAGGGTGATAATGATTTATCATAAGCTATTTACATAAATTCTTTTGGGTTTGTAACCAAAAAAAACCTTACATGTGGCAAAGATGCCACTGCCACAGATGCTTAGGTAGATACGGCCTGAAGTCGTCGTTTCCAATGTTCAGTGAGGAAGCAGTGAAGCGGAGCAGTCGTCGGGTTTCAAATTGCCAGTTTGGGTTGGTTTTCTGGATCTAATGGGAAGAAAACAATCACTTTAACCTTTTTACTTGGAATACTATTAGGTATTCTTATATAACCTGCCTTCTTTATTTACCCCTTTACTAATACAACACTGCATAACAGAGGTAGCTACTGATAGCTACCTCTGTTATGCAGTGTACGAAACAGGAGATAACACTGATGTTATCTCCTATTTCATCATTGTATATTTCAAATTTGATAGACATAAACATCATCATCATCATCATCTTTGCCTTTTCCCATTTGTTATTGGGGTCGGATCTAACCTGTAGCGGCAAGCTACCAGAATTACATGAGCGACTGCCATCTGATCTCGCAACCCATAAGGAACCAGTACCAGGAATGGTTAGATCAGGCGTCAGATTCTATCAAGCGTCTGACTACCCGTAACGATTGCTATAGATGTACTTATGACAACCGGGACCGACGGCTTAACGTGCTTTCCGAGGCACGGAGCGATGACATCGAAAATTGCGCTTAACTTACTAGATAAGTCGATGGTGCAGGGCCGAGGATCAAACCCGGTGTCGTAAGCTTGCGAAGTGCATATGCTACCGCTCGGCCACCATCGCTCCCGATTTGATAGACAGAAACAAAAATACAAAATAACTATTCTTCCACTAAACAATGTTTATTAGTAAGAACAATAATGTGAAGAGATCAGCATTTAGATACTGCAACATCCTATCACAAAGCGAGGTGTGTTCATATTTCTGCATTACATATTCGTACTGTATACATTTGCAAATCAAAGAAGCCTTTCATACCAACTCATGAATGTGGAATGTACCAACGCACGAGGTTTAGATGGTATGCACTCGTAAAATGCGAATTTAAATAGGCAATAGAAATATTCTTATGTAAGTATGTTCCTATAATTCGTAAATATGTATCTATCTATACTTATAATAAAACTGTAACAGGGTCAATTCTGTACATTAAATATATATTGAAATTTTTTTGGAGGGCTCTCTATAATCGATACTAAAGCCAAAAATGTTTTTTTTTCTTTTTTGCCTGTCTGTATCTTGGCTGAGCATCATGCCGAAACTACTGAATGGATTCAAATGAAACTTGGCATGATTTGACTTCATACTCCAAGGTAAGCTATAAGATAATTTTTATCCCAAAATTCAGCACGGTTCTCGCGGGAGAGGGGGTGAAAGTTAAAATGTGTACTTATTTTTAATTCATCACCGCGTGGTCCGATTTCATTAATTTTTTGTTGAATAGGGGGTGTTTTAGATATTGTCCCGTAAATATTTCAAGGACGTTGGTTTCGTTACATCCTAACTCTATGCGATGTTTTTTGGGGGGAACGCGAAAAAGTCATGTTGATGTATTGTATTATTTTACAAAACTTATGTTTTTTCCAGTGTTAATGTTTAAAATTGGTGGCGTTTTACGCATTAAGTGCTGAATTATGAGCATAAGTTTGGGCAAGTGATATAATATAGTGTAACGTGGTTTTTCGTGTTGCTTCCAAAACTCCATAGAAGCGTGTAGTAAAGTTGCCACCACTTTACTAGGGCACGACTTAGACTGGATTATGACTACCTGACTTAGACTGGACTATGACTACCCTGACTGACAGTGACTAAGACTTGACTTTACGTGAAATATTCCATAATGCGATGAAAAATTACAATACTTGACACTCGCTAAATACACTATGTGTGGAGCCAAAATATAAGGAAAAAAAACTCTATGCGAGAAACTGAGGGCTAGAGAGATAAGTGCGACCTTAGGAGCTATCAAACCTTAGTGCAGACGGTCATAAACTACCTATTGTGAACGCTGTATACATTTTAAACTGTCAATATGAGTGTCAACAGGAGTTTTAAATATTAAAATGTTACACTTGTTAATAATACTCTAATAATCACTAAATATGTTAAGAATGATGTTGATGAAAATGGAGCGGCTTAATGAAATAAATTCAAACCTCATAAGCAGATTTGCTCAAGCAGTTCTCTTCCATAGCGCACTGCAGTTGAAACATCATCACGTCTTGCAGATGAGCTGAGCTCTCGATCGCTGAGGTATCTAGAAGTAGATCAGCTAGGTGCTGTGTACAGATTACTGCTGCTACGTGACCTGGAAAGACCAAGAGTTACCGTCTGCCACAACATATACAAGTTGTAATATGTGTTTATCACAGGTTTTTTAATACTTTTTGGAGAAGACAGACAACTGAGGCCATAACATCCCAGAGAGTTGTCCATGCACCTCGTCATCTAAAAAGTTTTGAATCAGTCGACGAGAATGGCAAACGTGAACGAAACAACAATTTTATAAATGTTTATTAAATTAAAATAATTAAATGGGTATTTGGTTTGCCGTTGAACTCCACCTTTTATGTGCACCACCTCTCCCTTTTTATTACCTTTCATAACTTCGTAAAATAATAAATAAATAGGCCCCAACGATCGCATACATAAATCTAGGACCCTAACTAGGATTACCTAGTGAAATTACTGGGCAAATGAGACTTAAGAACTGATCTCGCAGTCTAGAAATCTTTTTTAGACTGTGTGATGTCTCAGGATGACGTGCGCAGTGCGCAGTGTCACGCGAAACTTTAATTTAGATTTTCGAGTGACACTGCAATCTGTAATGGGCGGCCATGACGCTTAACACCAGGCGAACGACTAGCTCGTCAAGTTATTCGTTTACATAAAAAAAAAAGAACCTGTATCTGGGACCCAGAAACTCCGAGGACCATGGTCCCACAACACCCAGATTAAGATCAAATATTTGCGTTTTTTTTCTGTGCTCAAATACTTGTCCTGTCGCAGGGATCAAAGCCGCCACCTTCGGGTTATGAGCCGACCTGCTCAGCCACCACACCGCAGATACTGTACACTACAAAACTTCATAGATTTGTAACTGCTTTTAACATCAATCAAATTCTTTCTTAAAAGACAAAATACCTTTTTCTCCTGGACACACCACATCTCCAAACTCCTGGTGCCTACAAGAGAACAAGTCAGTCTCATTTCCTTCACAATGCACTCCACTGAGCATGACCTTCGAGCTGCCAAAGTAATCCGTCTGCAGGGCTTGTTCAGCAAACCCGAGTGCCAAGTGCTTGCACACTGCTGAAGCTTCGTAAAGCGTCCAGCCGTCTGGGCAGATGCTGCCCCATACTCCGTTGTGGTAAATCTGGAATACGACTTAGAATGTAAACTTACAAAGATGTTATGGTTGCCAAACATTTCAGCAATTAGTGAGTATTGAACCCGAGCCTCCCAATTTAGCGATTCAGACATTCCCCAACTGAGCCATGGTCACATTTTCTGGAATATTTTTAGGACTATTAAACACAACAACAAGTTCTAAAGGTTTTCACGAATGCGCAGTCTTTTAGCTTAGTTATGAGGGCATCTTATCCGGTGAGTTGGAAGACTCTGGTTCTAACCACTGATTTCCCATTGGTAGCTTACATTATAAATGCAGTGTGGTTTACACTTTGAAATCCCTTTCTAATAATGTGCAACACTGCAATATTAAAATGCATGTTATACTTAAAAATATAACATAGCCCTATGTGTTCGGGCCCTATAGATATAAATCTTGCCCATCTTTATGAAGTATCATCATCATCATCATCATCAACAGCCTGAAGACCTCCACTGCTGAACATAGGCCTCCCACAGAGAGCCCACTTTAAGCGGGTACTCGCCTCCTGCATGCATCGGCTCCCCGCGGTTTTCCCCAGATCGTTGGTCTATAAAGTGGGGGGCCAGTCTACGCTGCATCTTCCGGTTCGTGGTTGCCACTCGAGAACCTCTTTTCCTTATTTTATGAAGTGTGCGCTGGATAGAATGAATACTATTATACTTACGTTAGTCAATAATATTATGACCTTTGCTAAGTTTCTATTTTTGAAATGGCATCTACCAAATACTGAAGAAACACATTTGTGTGATCTGTTAATAAGTTATAATTAAAGATCAGACTCACCTCTACTCTACCTTCACTATTCCCTCTACCACCAATAAGCCTCAAGCTATCTGTTCTCACATCCAGCACCTCATGCAGTCTCATTCCAGGTCTCCTCTTTACAAAACTTGCTGGTGCCTCATTTTCCCGGCATACCACTCCAGCTGCTTCATCAGCCTTGCAGTCTGATGATCCCCAACCGGTGAAGATGCAATGGGGTAGGGAGACTTCATCCCCTTGACAGACTACGTCATCCATCCAGTATTTTCCTATTTTAACATATTGGAGAACAAATTCTATATTTTTACAGTTACAAGTTCACCCTGCCGGTTTATATTCTACTAGCTACGCTCCACGGTTTTACCTACAAATAAAAAGTATCCTATGTATTAACCCAGTGTATAAAGCTATCTGCAAACACACTAACACACAAACTTTTGCCCTCATAATTTTAGTGTGACGTGATTTTCTTTCTAAGTATCTAAGCTAAATCTGTGCCAAATTTCAGCGGAACTCTTTCATTAGATTATCTATCTATGAAAAGGTAACAAAAAACGCTGGTTTCTTCAAGTAATAATCCGAGTTCAGTAGGGCATAAAAGTCAAATTTTATCATACCTAGATTATGATCCAATCCCATGGATACTTTATAAGCTTGACAAAGAAACATCCAAAACGACTTAAGGTCACGACTATTATCTTAATAGTAAATGGGGATATGGCACAACCACTCAAATATTCTCAGCTAATGTGACATGAAACGTGAACCTTTGGAAGAGGTCAGCTGAATATGTACGTAAAAATTGGGATTTGCTGGAATATTTTATGATATCCATTCAATCTATAAATTCTTCGAGGTTACCATTCCAAGCAAAATGATCTTTACGCATCAATACCTAGTAATCACAAGCCATAGAGCGGTCTAAAAATTCCAAGGCTGACCACTTGCCTAGACGAGAAGAAGAAGAAGAAGAACACCTAGTGCTTAAACTTAAACTACATAAATAGCTTTAAAAGCATTTAGCTTCACTAATGTAAAGCTATTTCTAGCCATAACATAATAGTAAATTAATTAAATCTATTTTTACTTCTAAAGCTATTTGTGTAGTTTCTATGTTTAGCTTGTATTTTAGAAAACCTATTGAAAGACTACTTGTGGGTACATTGATTTTTCCATCATCATCATCATCAGCATATATTTCTAGTTCCTGCTACTCAGGCTTTCAGAACTAACAAACCTTAAAGCATTGTTCACAGACCTACCGGTTTCCTAGGGATATTTATATTTGCCATAGGCATTTTTTTTTCCTATTACTCATCAATAACTCACTATCAGCTACACTTACTAAGAGCCGCTCCATACTGTCCTCCATGAGTAGCAACTCCGGTTCTGTTGAATGATCTGCAGACCACCTGGGCTGCTGCGTCATCCCAGGAGTCGTCGCATATGGCGCCCCATCGTCCAGCATGATGGATGTACACGTTACCTTAGTAAATCCACAATAAGTAAAGGATATTTTGAAAGCAATAGAGATAGTATAAAATAATAATAAGTATAAAAAATTAGGAATTATATTGTTCATCATCAACAGCCTGAAGACCTTCACTGCTGAATATAGGCCTCTCTTAAAGAGCACCACTTTGAGCGGCTACTCGCCTCCTGCATCTATCGGCTCCCCACGGCTTTCACCAGATCGTCGGTCCACCATGTGGTGGGCCAGCCTACGCTTTATACTGTTATTAAATAATAATAATAATACTGTGCTTATAAAGCTAGGATATCTGCGGTTGCAATTGCATGTAGAATAATATGAGTACCTACGATAATATTAGAGGGTCAAATCAATGGTAAAAAAATCTAGAAACACACTATCAAACTGAATACCTACGTATAAAAATAAAGAACATAAAATTAAATTATTATTTTTAATACTATAGATAATTTTATTTAACATGAAGATCTGATCGATCGTATGCGAATCAATTTCAAACGCAGATTTTTGTTTGTATCACCAATTTTATTGGGATTACCTTCAAAATGATCCGGTCCTCCTATTAATTTTAACTTTCCCTCCAGATTCCTCTGCTTATTCAGCAGCCTCTGTACGAATGCTGCTCGGTTAGCCCTTTCACTTTCACTTAATATCTTACTGTGCACGCCCACTGTCCTTATTATTAGAAAAAACATCATAATATACTTCACTGATAATCTTTTCCACATTATGTAGTTTAAGTTTTACTTTATTCCTTTTTTTCTTTCAATTCACTATTTGTTCGCAAATGAAGATGCTGAAGTAAAAACTAAAATAGTTAAAATAGTGCGTGACCTAGTTTAGCACCTTGTAGGACATCAATGACTAAAACATATGAAAACACGTCCATTATTTTTTGTCTCAATTTTTTTAGATTGTTTTATTTTACTAACTATTTGACTACATAACACAAATATTGTAGGTATCTTGAACGTAATTTAAATAAGGAAGTAATATTTTGAATCAGTATCGTAAGCTTTATAGAAGACAAGACTTGTTACAATAAAGTGTTTGTTGCGACTGGTATGCTGAATGAATGGGAACGTCTAATTGATATTAAATATCATAGAGTAGTTCAATGTCATGACGATTTCTGATGAAGTATCCAGATGAATCTGTTCAAGGAGAATGCTGAATAAATAAAAGTCTTTATATTAAACTAATTTTTGCTTGTAAACAGCATATTAGGTCTCGAAAAGGTGGAGACACAGTAATGTTAATCTTGCGGTATTTTAACATGAGTGTTTTGAATTAAAAGCAGTGTCCAGTTTTGCCATAGAAAACTGAAGAATTCCCTAAAGATACCTAAAATATAGTATTTTTCAATCAGTGTGTGTTGCCAGTGATGACTTATGGAACTGAGACATGGTCTCTTACTGTTGGCCTCATTAGTAAGCTCAAAGTCGCGCAGCGAGCTATGGAGCGAGCTATGCTCGGTGTTTCCCTGCGAGATAAGCTCCGGAACGAGGAGATCCGCAGGAGAACTAAAGTGACCGATATAGCTCTTAGAGTTAGTAAGTTGAAGTGGCAATGGGCGGGCCACATCGCTCGTAGAACTGACAACCGATGGGGAAGAAAGGTTCTCGAGTGGCGACCACGAACCGGAAGACGCAGCGTGGGCCGGCCCCCCACTCGGTGGACCGACGACCTGGTGAAAGCCGCGGGGAGCCGATGGATGCAGGAGGCGAGCAGCCGCTCAAGGTGGCGTGCTCTGGGGGAGGCCTATGTTCAGCAGTGGACGTCTTCAGGCTGTTAATGATGACCTAAAATATTGTATATTTACTAGTTTACTACATAGCCAATTGCCATAACTTCTTCCCGTTCATTAAGGTACAAAAAATAAAAAAACTTAATATAAAAGTTTTTTTCCTAATTGAGAAAAAATAATTTCACTCAAACCTTAAAACTAAGATCCAGGGGGTCTCGCAAAGAAACCTTTCTATACCAAAAAAACGAACGATATCTCAAAGTGTATGGGAATGACATTAGCTATGACATTAGCTGCGGAAAAGTTTTCCGCAGGCAATGTCATTCCCATACATTTTGAGTTAACGTTGTGCGTTAACGCTAATGGAAAGGGATCTCTGCTTGACCCTCTGACTGTGTGTAAAAACTAGCCTAATGACGGCAAAGCATAGTAACACGTTGATAATCATCATCAACAGCCTGAAGACGTTCACTGCTAAACATAGGCTGACGTAGATAATATTACAGAAAAAAACAACACTGATTAAAGGCTCGTCTAATGGACTCAACCTATTCAGTAATTAGCTGGTCGCCATAATTTTATGTACCAAGAGCTTTCGGCGTTTTCTGTTTCCTTTCCTTTTCATTTTTATCTCTCCAACAAGAACATAATGTTGAACGATAAACTGAATAAAAAACGCTTAAACAACTGAAAACGTTTGTCTTAACGACTCTTAAAATGAGTCCTAAAAATAAAATGCGCTAAACGTGCTGAAAGTTGAGATTTCGCTAATAGAAATTACTGGGCATTTTTGCTTGGTATGTGTTAGATTGGTGAGTTTATTTTATCTATTTTCTTGTACTTTTTTGTTTGCGAAAAACCTCGAGTTTTAACGATTAAATGTTACCTACAAGGATTTAATTTAATTTAAAGTCAACTCAGTGCTTTATCTTGTTTTATATTTGCCAATTTTAAACTCAATAGAGAGAAAAAAAAGCCAAATAACCATTCCATTATTACCATTCCATTGTTAAGGGGTCATCCATTAATGACTTGATGTTTATTTTAGTAATTTTTTTCTCCTGGTGTTGCATGGTGAGGATTTGGATTAACCCCTGAAATTACGTGTATTTTTTACATAATTCCGGTTTTTTTTTAAATTTCAGGCATAATCTAATTTAATTCTAGTTAAGGCGGGGATACCGTTGCTGGTTACTGGCGAGTCAAATTATGCGCCGCTTCCGGTTTAGAATCGCGCGTTCAGCGAAAAAATGTGTGTGTAATACATGTGATATCTCACTTATAAATCCATGGTAATGTTTCGTATTTTTCCCCGTACAATTTTTGAACCTTAGGTGATTTATGGATTGTTCCCATTTGAACTTCAGTTTACCAGAAAAGTGTTAGCCAAGTTAGTTCAGCCGTCAGCAAATTGACATAATAGGGTCTTCCACTCAATTTCAAAAATAGTTTTGAACTGATAGGATTCGTCACAAATGCAAAAAATATTATTTCTATTTATTAATGTAAATTATGAAGTGTTGTTTCTTTATAATATTCTAGCCTGAAATATACCTATCTGAGGGTTGTTTGTTAATGGTGCTGTAAATGGCTATTTTGTCCATACTAAGTAAGTAAATAAGGATGTTTTTAACTGATAAGTCAAATCAAAGTTTTTTACTTGCATTAATTCTACATTTATTGTGGCTAAAGTTTATTTATGTATTACGTTTTCGAAAACTATCGACTATTCTAATTATGAAATTCTAAGTTGATGTTTAAGTAATGAATGTCTCACGAAATGTGATATTGTGTTTGTTTTTCGGTGTTATTTGTTATACTGATTTGAAACGGGAGTCCGGTAACGTCATTTATTTTAACGCAACCTGTAGGTAACGTTGACGAGACTCAGATCAACTTCAACTTCAACTCTTGGTTAATGGCCTCTATGGTGTTGCCATTCCACCACAATTCTGCCAATTTCAAGTAGACCGACAAATCCAAGAAAGAATAGTTCGCAGAGAGGAGGGTGATCGGTTTTATAATATTTTAATAAAAATAAAACGGGTCCAAGTATAATTTGCTAAATCATAGAGACAAAAAATTACATCTAAGATCTAAGTTTATTTAAGTAGACCATTATGTTTTATATAATAAAACAACAACGGTTTTGAAGGAATCTGAGGAGACTCAGATGAAAACAGCCGGTATGTTGACTTTGACAATCAAATTACATGAAATTGACGGTGAAGTGTTCTTACTTAGGGCGTCCCGCGTTGTGCATAGGCTCTCAATTTTTATCTACACAACACGTGACCCGTAAACGCCTATGCACAGCGCGGGACTGTTACGTACCTTCGTGTCACTTTTCGTATTAGGTATATGTTGTGACATTTCACATTTATAAAATGTTTAATTTTGCGCATTTTTTCTTATTTACTAAGCACGTCAGTAAAATTAAATAATCCCTAACATAAAATTCCATTACTGTTCTACACGTTGTAAAAACGCGACAAATAATTATTTTAATAATATAAATAAGGTGTGAAACAAAAATAATCTAAATTAACACTCCGAGACACAACTTTTTAATTGGAATCAGGCACGCGGAACACAAAGCAACATAGTTTCATTTGACCTACATAGAGTTGGTCATATAGGTTAAACAATGTTGAACATTATTGAATTTTATAACACAAACAATTTTGTATCATACGGCTTTTGATATAAGGATTCTATTCAGTTATAATTTTATACAAGATGACGGAATCTATTAAATACCTACCTAGTGGTGTTTTCTATTTATGATCTCTATTCATTATATTTTGTTCAAGGTGTATAGTTATTTCCCTATTATTTTTGATTATTTATCTGTGTAGAACCTAAATAATTAAAATTACAAGCCACGCCGTGTCGGGTACCCCGTGAATTGAAATCAAATCAAAAGGGCGTCTTCGTCTTCTTCGTTTAATTTCTTTCTTATCACTTTTAGCGTTAATTCTGCCAATGTCAAGTAGGAAAAAGTTTGTATGGTTATGTCACGTCAAAGCCCTATATATTGTTAAAGTCCAAATACAACAGTAAAATAGAGGATATTTAAACAGCGTTTAAAAGCCACTATCAAAAAAGAAGAAGAAGAAGATATTTTACTGAAAGAACCTTTTTTTACTGAACGCCTCGAAAGCAAAATGAAATGGCATGGAGATCATCAAAACGATATTATATTTGTACTGCTTACACGTATCGCTACGTCATGGCGAAGGAAAGAATCAAACATATAGTGATTAGCTACCACAAAGGTCGTCATAGCATAATCACCACAGAGCAAGAAAAAACACGTCATATTTTTAATGCTCAGCTCTGCTCTGTTTTGCTCTGGTGTTGTTAATCACCATCAGGCTGTGCCATCAGGTTTGCAACGCATATTGTTTTTAAACTTATTTGTCTACTAAAAACAGCTTTAGGTTCATGAAAAAGTTTTGAAAGTGCCTATTTATCACCATGAGAAGTTGCATCGTTAGTCTAATCACTAAATGGTTAAGTAACTCTCTCTCCAAGTCCTAAGTCGTAAATAAAGATCCGAGTACCTAAGTCTAGAAATCTTTTTTCACGATCGTATTTGCTGTAATCACTTTCGACTTTCTTGTTCGATAGGTAACAGATTTCATTCTTTTTGAATCATTCACTTATTCCTTCTTAAACATTGTTTTATATATCTAATAACATTATAATGTATTTTTAATACCTATAAATATTCATACTTGCACTTTGTTCGAGGAATCGTTTAGTTACATGAAAAAAGGTAATATCTTAGAATGAGTATCTATAGAACCCCAGTACGTTCGAGAAATGTAAGCCGTTTAATTGGTGCAATATATGGCACCGTCAGCGCGGTCAGTTTTCTGTGTAAAGAGCTCCCAGAAAATAATAATTTAGAATGTCAATTTGCTTGGTGAAATCGTGCCACAATACATCAGAAAAGCAGCACAAAAAGTTCTGGTGTGACATTCCACTGATAAGATATTAATTTTAATTTTCTTGCTTAAATCGTCTAAAATACCAAAAATCAATAACAAATAAGTATTCCGTTATGGTCACTTGAATTACAATATTGTAAATTGCTTGTAAACTACACTGTCATTATAATAAATGCACATCACAAACAAAAATATGATCTCGCGAGGGAAGCCCGCACCAGCTTAAAATTTCTCGTGACAGAAGCCCGCACCAGCTTACACTTTCTCGGGAGAGAAGCCCGCACCAGTTTACACTTTCTCGTGAGAGAAGCCCGCACCAGCCTACACTTTCTCATGAGAGAAGACCCATGTTCCAGCAATGGGAACCTATTGGGCTCATGACGCCAATGAGCGCTGCATAACCTAGGCATAGTGATAGAAGTAGCTTTTACATCAACAGCTTGAAGACGTCCACTGCTGAACATAGGCCTCCCCCATAAAACGCCACTCTGGACGCTTATCCATTTGAGCAGGGGGGCTTGCCATAATCACCACACTTGGCAGGCGGCTTGATGATCGCAGATTTTAATGTACCGAGGAGAATGCCTGCCAGGGTGCCAGGAGAGGACCTGGTCAGAACCGCGGGGAGCCGATGGATGCAGGGGGCAAGCAGCCGCTCAAAAGGGGAGGCCTATGTTCACCAATGGACGTCTTCAGGCTGATGATGATGAGGAGAATGCTGCTGCCCATTCACTGGATATTCCCTTAACCGGCTCTTAAGGCGTCCATGGAAAGAGATGGGGTGGTCCTACCTATTCTCACACTGCCGGGACCACGCGGCTTGTAGGTTTTATAACCTACAAGCCGCGTTGTAGGTTTTATTATAAGTATTATTACTTATAATACACTTTGCACAAACCACACAAATTTTAAATCGACTGTGTTATCAACTTACCTATTGCTTCTCTAAAACTAATTTCTGTTGGCAATCAAAACTATTCCCTCACGACACCTTTATTAATCTGCTAAAACTTCTGCAAACAGTTTAAACCCAAATTCGTATAGTTTCTAATGATACTGTCCCTTAATCACGGCATAGGGTTACCAGAACAGCGATAAAACTGTCAATTCTATAGATTCACCGCGATTTATGGCAGCACCGAAAGTTTTATTGCGTGTCCTGTGGCCAGTATAACTTGACCCTTCTCATCGATTTCTGTAATTTGGTAACGTGAAAGGTAACGTACGAGTTGTGTGGAGGATTTGTAAAGGAAAACTTGTTGAGGAAAATGAAGAATGAAGTTTTTATTGCAAGCTTTTATTTAACTTGCAATTTTTGTATACAAGTATTTATGTATGTTCGGCTCGGGGTTAGCTAGTTGAAATGGCAATGGGCAGGCCACATCACTCGTAGAACTGACAGCCGATAAGGAAGAAAGGTTCTCAAGGGCCACCACGAACCGGAAGACGCAGCGTAGGCTGGCCCCCACTAGGTGGGCCGACGATCTGGTGAAAGCCACGGGGAGCCGATGGATCCAGAAGTTGAGCAGCCACTCAAAGTGGCGCTCTGTGGGGAGGCCTATGTTCAGCAGTGGACGTCTTCAGGCTGTTGATGATGATGATGGGTCAAGTCTTGCAACTGAATTTATCCTCAACCGATAAAATTTTACGTACTAACACGTTTGGTTTGGCAATGTAAGGAAAATAACAAACAAGACCTTAAAAGCAATTATTGAGAAAACTTTTTTGGAATTAATTTTTTATGTGTATACCGTACTCATAAAGTAATTCATTCTAGAAAGCCTAAACGATGATGGTTGATTTTATCGAAGTTATGACAACGAAAAGCCGTTAATGTGCTTATAATGGCCAAAGACACCCCATGACCATTATGACCCCATGACCATGACGACACAAATTCACTAAAATGGTGTCAATTGTACGGGAAAGTCTCACGCTAATAGGCGCCTTTCAAATTATACATTTTCCAGTGGAAATTCTTATTTTTCTAAAGTGTTTTTTGAGCTTGAACCAAGTTTGAAACATTATATACAAATCTGTCTTGCATCCCCTTCAATCAAATCGTTGTGCATCCCACTTTACAATTTGCGATCCAATTGGAAACGTTATGATTCGAAATCTACCACTCTCCATAGTGTCTCCAATTTTGTGACTCTTTCTTTCTCCGTGTCCTTCGTCTACAGTAGATAAAATGAACATGTCCGCTTGTGAATCGAATGGATGCAGACCTTTTTACTACAAAATCATCACACAAAGTACAAACAAACACACAATAATTTTTACCAGGTGGCAGGACTTTTCTGCAAAGTTCGTCTAGGTAGGTACCACCTAGCTTGCTTATGTATACTCTAAGCTACCACTGCTTTGCCAGTCATTCTGCCGCCAAGCAGTAGTGTACAAGCACTAATGTGTTCTGGTTTGCAGGGCATTGTAGCTAGTAAAATTACAGAGCAAATTAGACTTTATGATTTGATTGCACAGTCTAGTAATCTGATTACTAGACTTTGTGATGTCTCAGGATGACGTGCGCAGTGCAGTGTCATGCGAAACTTCATTATTTTAAAGTTCCGAGTGACACTGCAACTGTTATGGGCGGTCGTGTCACTTAACATCAGATGAACGACTAGCTCGTCACGTCACTCAATCTCATAAAAAAATATTAAACTGACAACAACTCAATTCCATGTAGGATCAAACGTACATTCACTCGGCATTCTCCTCAATACATTTAAATCTTTGCGATCATCAAGCCACCTCCCAAGTGTGGTGATTATGGTAAATTCCTCCCCATGATAAGCGTCTAAAGTGACGTTTTAAGAGGAAGGCCTGCGTTCAGCAGTGGACGTCTTCTGGCTGGTGATGTGAAGTCAAACGTTGCTTTAGTTGACCGAGCGAACGATGTAAGTGAAGTCTCTGCTTCAACTCACGAAATTTTCTTTCATCTGTCCGGATGTAAGTACAGGTCGTGTTTTTCAATGAATCTGGACGAAACTTGATATATTAATATATCCTGATATATTAATGAATAATTGTATATATTATAATATATTAATTTGCTTTCATCTGTCCGGATGTACGTACAGATCGTATTTTTCAATGAATCTAGACGAAACTTGGCATATAGGTTCTACACTTCACTTCGTTCGTTATTTCTTTATGAATGAGAGGGATCAAGCAGTCTGGTCTCATTACTGCGAGTGGAAACAACATCTTACGCCAAATTACAGTAAGATTATTGCTGCGAATGATTTGTTGTGTGTGGCTTGAGGATCAGAAGGATTGCTTTAGTAGAAATATTACAAATGGATATTAGGACTGGAGTCTTTCATCTTTGTAAGTTTCGGTTTGCGTTCGCTTTTAGTTTGTATTCTAAAAATCATCCCTCAGTATCCCAAGTTGGGAAAAAAAGAAAAAGAAACGAAATGGAAAACAAGAGAAATGTTTGTCCAAAAATCCCCTACATTGATTAGGCAATTTAAAAAAAACCCTTTGGACGGGCTAAAAATTCTGACACCAGGGCTCACCACTTGCTTACACAAGAAGGAGAAGAAGATTTAAAACTTTTGACTGGCCTGTTAGCTCAGTTGGTAGTAGCTCTCTCTCTGCCTTCTGTGGGTTCGATCCCCATCCAGGACAAACATTTGTGTGATGAACATCGATGTTTGGTCTGTGTCTGGGTATTATATTGCATTCTATGTATGTATTTACAAACAAAAATAGTATCTAAGTACTTCTATCAGTTATCTAGTTCCCATACAAGCTATGCTTAGTTTGGGGCTAGATGGCGCTGTGTGAAATATGAAAAAAAAGATTCACTGACCTCTATTTTTCTAGTATGTATACCTGTCACCGTCTTTTTGTAAGAAACGATTGTTTATAAATCGCGGTTATTTATAAACTGTCGAATTATTTCAAACGGGCAATGTGTCTGACGATAAAAGGGTCAATTTTTCGGTTATTTATAATATTAGTTTTAGTGTGGTCAAAACTAACCTAACACTCCTACTCGCTTCGCTCGTTGTCGTCACCTACTTGTTAGCCACTAGTGATCTAAAACACAATAAATTACAGCAGAAGTTGGTGCATTAATACGGGTTTGTTCACAATTAAACGCTACTGAAATCGTTTGTTTATAGAATCACCGCTGGGCAACGATTAATTATAAATAATCGAAAAATCATCCGTTTTATTGAAAGACAAATTGTCCGCTTACAACCGACCGTTTTTGTCCGTTTTCCGTGTTTAATTCGATGGTTTATAAATAAACGAGATTTTTTATAAACGATCGGTTCTTACAAAAAGACGGTGACATACCTAATAGAGATCAGATGATTAAATGAAGATTCTCGGTTAACAGCGTGTGCTGCTTCCATTGGTCTTTTTGTAAGTTAGTAACACGCATAGTTTAAGCACCTGTATAATAATAACACTACATCAGTACCTACCAGCTAATAAATATACTCCTTTCCCCGGATTTCCCCTTTACATCAACGCCAAGCATAATAATGTACCCACAGAATAATCACGACAAGATAGATACTAAGTAAGCTCAAAAAAGGTAGACCAAAGTGAACGTTCAGGCTGGTGTTGCAAAGTGTGATTTTTTTAAACGGGCAAAATGCCTTAAATTAACTTGTAGTAGTTAGTTTAAGGGAATTTGCCCATCATTCCAATTACTACAAAAATCTACTGCTATAATTGCCTACATCAAAAAACATTTGAACCGTACGCTCTCCCAAGAGATTGCCATAATCACCATATTTCACAGGCATAATGCTGTTGGGTAGACCTAACTTTACAGCGCCACTGCCGTCACAATACTTAAAGGCACCCCTGGGGTGCGAGTTTCCCGCCCGGTGACGCTGTAAAGGTCGGTAGAGACCAACAGCATTAGCCCGTTCAAAAAAAAAAAAAAAATAAAAGAGGTGCGAGTTTCAGCTTTCACTATTGATGAAAGAAGAAGGACCGAAAAGACTACGTCCACTGGGAAAGTAGACCTATTTATATAAAACAATACTGGTATAGTTGGGACAGACAGAATCACAGATCACACCCTGGATAAATTATCAGCCAGAAGACGTCCACTGCTGAACATAGGCCTTCCCAATAAAACGCCACTTTAGACGCGTATCATAGAAGGGAATTCGCTATAATAACCACACGTGGCAGGCGGATTAGTGATCGCAGAAGATTTTAATGTACCGAGAAGAATGCGGCTGCCCATTTCCTGGATGTTCCCCTTAGTCGGCTCTTACGGCACCCATGGGAAGAGATGGGGTGATCCTATTCGCAAACCGGGACCACTAGGCCTATGTGATCCCTATAAACCTGGTTCGTTTTCAATCCACAAGTTTTAGTAAGCCAGAGCTGACCAAAACTTGCCTCATTTATCATACGAACTCTACTTCTAGGGGTTATAGTTCTAAGTATGTACGTTCTGACAGCTATACGTGGTACTATAAACGAAGCATACAATCGTCATTTGCGGCAGGCAAGGGTGCTTAGGAAAGGTAAATGCTTAACATAACTCAAGGCACGGTTTAATTTTCGTTCAGGATTCTATGCAAAGCTTCATTATGGAATGAATATATTAGAGTTTGTGAGGGCATGGAACTCTACTAGGTACCAGGTTAAATTGAGTTAAGTTTTAGGTCGTGACGCTTTACCAGGTTGAGCACTAGCCCTGGCCTGGCCTGGTGTCCTGGAAATTCACTAGTATCCCTGAGAGTACTAGTATATTTTGCAGATATGTTTAGTGGTCTATTGGTCTCATTAAATATTGGAGAAAACTGCTGTGGTAGGCCATACCATCGTACCATTTTTTGGAGACTTTCCATCATAGAACTAAAAGGATTGGTGATTCATTACATCCTTACTTCGTAAGTATACCACCAGTTCGCGCTGTTTTGCTGAGTCATTCATAGACCGAACGGCCAAGGGATTGAATGCCTTTCAGCAACAGTATTTCCTAACCTGGGTCTTTTAAAGTCAAGAGTGAATGGGCATGTCATGGGCAAACGTGCTCCACCTTACACAACTTCGTCACTTACCATCAGGTAAGTTGTCTCTCAGTCGTAGGCCCATATTAGAATTAAAAAGAAAAAAAAATGTCCCCCGTCATCACCACCTGAGACACATCCATGGCGATCCGGATGATTATATCGCAGCCGTAGTGTCGGCTGCGCTAGGATCATCAGACCAGTCCAGCCCTTTTGGCTCCGGTACCGTTTTCGATACTGGTATAGGATACCAGTGTAATACAATCAGATATATACCGACCTCACCAGTGAAGTGGACGTAGCCCTCATAGGTTAGCAAGAATGATGACGGCTTTCCCTAGAGTCTACTCTTCCAGTTAACGTAGTCTACTCTAGCTTCCAGCAATGACCTAAGTCGAGGTTCGTACTCCAGGGTGCCCTTGATCTAGTTGCCGCCCACTTATGATGAGTGGGCGCCTTATGTGCCCGCCCTTCCGCCCGAAAATCGGAAAAGACCAACAATTTAGCATACATTTTCCCTAAACTTATATGTGTTTACGCAACCTAGTTGTTATAAGTTTAAGTAATACCAATTAAAATGGCATTTATAGAATATACAGAAAATTATATTGCTGAATTTGAGGAAATGTACCTAAACTTACAGAATCATTTTTTAACTTTTTTTTATTTATTAATAGGCACAGCATTTGACTACTGTCTCACCTGATGGTAAGTGATGACGCTACCTATGGTACTGCATGCTTGCCTTGAATATACTTGTTCATTCTTGACTTGAAAACTCCCTTAATTCTAATAATTCCAACGATTACTTTTTATAAACAAGACCTAAAAACAATTTTCTGCACCTTAATAATTATTCAAAGTATAAGATAGACAGACAGCCCTTGAAGAGTAAAAAGAAACAGAAAATACTTTGTTGCGTTATCAGAAAAATCCAATAGGTGAAGGGTCTTCACAGGAAAGTTCAATTCGGAATTTCTTATACCGACCGCAAGAGCGGCACAAAGAATAGCTGGGGGAAACTAATTCGTTTGCACGGAGGGCTGAGGATTGAAAAACTTATAGCTATTTTTTGTTTATTTGAGAGATCGAACTCTGGTACGCTCGAACACTGTTTGGTACTGACCAGACAGCGTTCGATTCAAAGGAAAAAAAAACAAGGCACTGAACTGGATGAATGGCTACATGAGAACTCAGGACAATCCCGTCTTGGCTCGTAAAATCATGATGACTGGTTCCGATTGAAAACCTTAACCAAAGTTATTGAGGTCTAACGACCTTGATTACATGCTGAGTCGGGTCCTTTATCATGACGTCACGCAACATTACATTTTGTACGTACGTGTACCTATTATTTTTTGTTTTTATTGTTCTATATTTATGTTGTATGTTAGGAATGTAATGTTGTGTGATGTCCTGAATAAATGTATTTTCTTTCTTTCGCTTTCTAAAATAATTAGGTAACAAAAAACTCACAACTCAAACGGTCTGCTTGTATATTTGTTCATTTGGATTTCCATCAAAACTCCTCTACCAATTTGGATATAAACTAAGAAACGTTTACATTAACTATATTCAGTATAGATATTCCAGCGCGATATAAAGATACTGATTTATTACTAAAAAGACTATTAGCCGAGAACAAAAACAAATGGTAGAAACCACAATTTAATTTCTACCATTAATTTTAATCACCAAAGCCACAGTGATTCTTTGAACCAATTTGTCATGGAAAGTATTAGTAAAGTAAACAACAAAACATGAGGTTATTGACCCTAAAAGGGTGCTGTGTAGCCAACATTTGCTTTTGAACTTTAGTCTTAAAACTTTGAACCCTTTTTTATATATGTTCCGCGTCTGGGATTTGACGAATATTGACCTTTAAATCTTCCGGTTACATATCTATTATATATTATTATTAATAATAATATACAATTGAACTATTGAATAGGTTTTTGGCGGGAACGCGGAAAAGTTCACGTCGGTGCATTGTATTATTTTACAAAACTTATGCTTTTTCCAGTGTTAATATTTAAAATTGGTGGTGTTTTACGCATTAAGTGCTGAATTACGAGCATGAGTGTGGGCAAGTGATATAATGTAGTGAAACGTGGTTTTTCGTGTTGCTTCCAAAATTCCATAGAAGCCTCTAGTAAAGTTGCCACCACTTTACTAGGGCATGCCTTAGACTGGATTATGACTTAGACTGGAGTATGACTACTCTGACTGTGACTATGACTTGACTTTAAGTGAAAATTTCCATAATACGATGAAAAATTACAAAACTTGACACTGGCTAAATACACTATGTGTGGAGCCAAAATATAAGAAAAAAAAAAAAAAAAACTATTGAATATTTTAAGAAAATTTTGATTTCATTACACTTCTTAATCGATATAGGAGAATAGAACACCAGTGACAAACCTAATTTGGTGTTATAGGTATTTTAAAGCATTTTTGTAAAATTGATCAGATTTAAATAAATGAAATAAAAAAACGAAACGTAAAACTTTGTTTTTAAGTTGTTGTCGGTCTGTCTGTCTGCCCCTTTGAACACGCATCACGCTGGAACTACAAAACGGATTTTGCTGAAATTTGGTATAGATATAGTTAAGTTTATATTGTCTAAAAAAGTCAAGTGCGGGTTGCACAAAGCAATAAGGAAGTCATTTTAATTCATTTTTTGTTTATTCATATTCATATTCATTTATTCTGTCTCCACATGTGCGTATTGATCTTACATTAGACATAAGTCCTAATTATATTATTAAGTAACAACATGGACCCTCCTGGGCACTACAGATTATATTGTGAGGGTAGGATTACTAAAATTAAGTATAGCTTGAGATTTAGATATATTGTTTAAAGATAGTAAACGACAAATAACGCTTGCCTCTTATATTGCCGGCCCATCCATTCATCCTTTCCCTTTATTTTTTTCCCTTACACTTCCCTCTTTCCGTGAACAGGGTTAGGATGTAAAACTAACTAGCCCGTGCGAAGCCGGGCGGGTCAGCGAGTTTTAAATACACAGTGTAACCAATAGAATAAAAGCACTATATATACTCCTTAAAAATGTTACAAAATGTATTTTTTTATAACGGATATTTAGTCGTGCAGTTGCATAATATCTTTTCCCAAAATGACAACGGTATCATAACGTTCATTCTTAAAAATATTGACGGAAATTTTGAATACAACTAAGTTACTATATAGTATAGTTTTATATTTTTAACGCGTCAGAAGAGGACAGCTATAGCGATAGGAAGAGAGGCACCTGTTTAGGACAGGCTGCAGCGTTGAGCGAGCTGAACTACACTTTATTGCATTGCAGTAAGAGTCGCTATTTATTTAAATGACTTTGCGCACTGAAACTTCTGTACCGGTTCTGACTTTAGTAACAAAGCTAATAAAACCCCTAAAAAATCTTGCAATTTTTAGTAAACTTAATTAATTAATTATAAACTAAAAGCTATGACCATAATTTTTGTTGCGTGTTTTTTTTTTTGAACAGTCGACAAAGTTAAACAAAACTTAAATTGTCACGGAACTTTTTATCGCGTTTTTATGATAATCGCCCACTGAAAGTTAATATTTTATGATAATTATTACTGTTTATCATAGTTATTATTTATAATTTAACGTCAACAGCAAAATCGAGATAAATCGTTGCTAATTGTTAGTAAAACCATTAATAAGATTTATTACAGCGATAAATTTGACTTTCGTGATGTTGAACAGTAGGTAGGTATTTATAATACAAATAACTATAAATAGAAGAGTTTTACCTACTTTGCTGATACCTACGACAATATTTACATATCTTTTATATTAAGGTGGAACGTTACACTGGCGCGGCAAATTCAATTTTTTTTAAATGTAAATAAATGACGTGACGAGCTAGTCGTTTGGCTGATGTTAAGCGTCACGGCTGCCCATAACAGATTGCAGTATCACTCGGAACTCTAAATTAATATAGCTTTGCGCGACACTGCACTGCGCACGTCATCCTGAGACTTCACACAGTAAAGTAATAAGATTACTTTATTATTATGCTAGCACTTATTTGGCCCAACGCATCAGCATTGCAATTCAACGTGGCAATGCGGCCAGCATGTTGGGTACGCTACCTACCGGTAGTGGGCTGGAGCACTTGGACTGTCTATAGGCCATCGCGGCTATTATACAGTCCATAAGTGTTCTTTGTAGTAGGTAGTGTAGCTAGTTTAGTTTAGTTTAGCTTAGTTTAGTTTAGTTTAGTTTTTATTATTGTAGTAAGTAGCTTGAGTAAAAAAGGCAATTTGCCCGTTAAAAAAAAATAAGATTACTAGACTGTGTGATCAGATCATAAAGTCTCGTTTGCCCAGTAATTCACTAGCTACAATGCCCTTCAAACCGGAACACAGTATTGCTTGCACACTACTGCTTGGCGGCAATAATAACTGGCAAAGCGGTGGTACCTACCTAGACGAACTTTGCAGAAAAAGTCCTACCACCTAGTACAAAGCGGTGGTACCTGGTTCTTGCGTTGTTTTGCTAATAATAGTTTAATTACTCAACGCGATTACATGAAAATTAATTTTGCGCAAATAAATTTAATGTATCTGTCCAGGATACTTTATAAATAAATATGCACAAGATTATGGTAGGAAAATGCCTTTATTTCGGCGTTATAATAAAGTTTTAAATAAATAATTTGTAGGTTAAGAGTTGCCGGTCACTGTCGGTGGCTAAGTGACGTGAAGTGCAGACGCAGATGTAGTTAGTAGCGCGCGGGAAATTTAAAATCTTGTCTCAAGATGGGTCGTATTTGTTTGCATAAACAGTATCAATAAATTACAATTAAAAGTATCACATACTTATCATTGGTTTAGCGACAAATGGCAATAGACTGAAAAACTATGAAGAAAATTGTTTATTGCCATGTGTCGCTAAACCAATAATACTCGTAGCTAAAAGATACTTTTAATCGTAATTTGTTGATACATTCTATGAATACATGAAAACATGAATACATGAAAACTAATTTTGCGGAAATATCCGCAAAATTAGTTTTCATGTAATCACGTAGAGTAATTAAGCTATTAAGGCCACATCGCTCGTAGAACTGACAACCGATGGGGAAGAAAGGTTCTCGAGTGGCGACCACGAACCGGAAGACGCAGCGTAGGCCGGCCCCCCACTCGGTGGACCGACGACCTGGTGAAAGCCGCGGGGAGCCGATGGATGCAGGAGGCGAGCAGCCGCTCAAGGTGGCGCGGTCTGGGGGAGGCCTATGTTCAGCAGTGGACATCTTCAGGCTGTTAATGATGATGATGATGAATTAAGCTATTATTGGCAAAAGAACGCAAGAAAATTTGAATTTTCCGCGCTGAGTATTTGATTCATAGTCTAGTGTAGTTTTTTGCGACAAAACTATGATGAAGAAATAAGTTGTAACTAGAACACGAAACATATTTTCAAAAAAATCAAGACGCACATTAGTATAGATTATAATATATCCAAAAGATTGACACCACAATCAAATATTTTTGTTAAGTTTTAGAGAGTGAAAACAAAAAAAAAAGAATTTTTCGATCTTACTCCTCCATCTCCTTTCTTTCACCGGACATCAAGGCGCACAAGAACACGGCACCCTATATGGTGGAAACTCCATCAACCCGCACTAAGCGTTTTGCTATGCACTTTATAGTGCGAACAGCCAATGAGTGGAACACCTTGCCGTCCTTGTTTCCAGCTAACTATGATCTGTGTGTCTTCAAGTCGAGAGTGAAAGGTATCTTCTAGGCAAGCATGCACCATCGTAGACTGCGTCATCACTTTCCATCAGGTGAGACAGTGGTCAAATGTTTTGCCTATCAACAATTAAAAAAAAACCGCTAGCACCCGAAACGTTAAAATGTAAATGGTAAATTCACTCATGGGCTCTATTGTCTCTATCACACGTGCAGAGAGCAAAGCGACGGCAATAACATATTCAAATACCCAGGACAGTCCTCTAAAGGCGCTTTGATTTTTTTTAACTATTGGCTACTGTGATGTTATACAATTTTCCATACCATCTTCAGAAATTACAACAAATTAACCTAATTTCATCATCATCATCATCATCATCATCATCATCATCATCATCAACAGCCTGAAGACGTCTGAACAGCGGCCCTACCTGAGCTTGGGCGGCTGCTCGCCTCCCGCATACATCGGCTCCCCGCGCTTTTCACCAGGTCGTCGGTCCCCCTAGCAGGGGGCCGGCCTACAGTGCGTTTTCCAATTTGTGGTCGCCACTCGAGAACCTTTATTCCCCATCGGTACCTACTTATACATCTATCAATAATTTAGTAAATTATGATTGATACGGTACGAAACAATTCGAGGTGTGAAACACCTTTATTTGTGGCATTGTATAAAAGAATAAACAGGCAGGGTCCCGAGGGATACTTTCCTAAAACAAGACTTATTGTTGTGTTGCCATCATTTATCATAGCCTGAAGGAGAAGTTTCAGAGGAGGGTGACTGTATAATTCAGCTACAGTATAGCAACTTGCGAGGAATGAGGAGCTCCGCGGGAGAACTTAAGTGACCGATATAGCTCTTAGAATTAGCGAGCTGAAATGGCAATTGGCAGGATACATTGCTCTTAGAACTGACAACCGATGGAGAAGAAAAGTTTTCGAGTGGCGATCACGAATTGAAAGACGCAGCGTAGGCCGGCCCCCACTGGGTGGACCGACGATCTGGTTAAAACCACGCGGGGCCAATGGATGCAGGAGGCGAGCAGACACTCAAAGTGCCGCTCTGTGGAGGAGGTCTACCTATATTCAGCAGTGGACGTCTTCAGTCTGTTGATGATGATGATGATGATGATGAGAGCAACTTATTTTTTTTTTCCTTACTTCTCGTGTAGGCAAGTAGTTATAAGTCAGAACTTTTCACAAATTTTTAGTCACCATTGTATTTTGGCTTATGAGCAAGAACCAAATTTTTTTTTAGCGTTAGCACAACAGAATTTGTTAAGGAAAAATGACTAACGCTGACACTTTTTTTATAAGTTAATAGGCCCGCATTTGACCGCAATCTCACCTGATGGGAAGTGACGATGCGGTCTAAGATGGTACATGCTTGCCTAGAAGATACCTATTCGCTCACGACCTGAAGAGCTCCACATTGTACTTGATTGATAATTGATTTTAAAAGTGGTCGTCAATTCATTTGGTTTGACGATATTCAGTCAAATTAACACTGACCCTATTTGATACCGTTGGCATTTTAGAAAATGTAAATAAAATACAAATTATAACAAAACATTTTTTGATCATGTTAGGATATCGTTTCCGGGTTAAGTCGTCCAAATTTTTATTATTTACCTTTTCAAGAAACTAATTTTCTTAACATTAAAATAGCAATCATGATAACCTAGCAGAAAAAAACTACGCGCCCGTGAAATTGTTTTAAACTCTAATAAGGATGGCATAAAAGAAACAAATACCTGAATGTTTCAGGGGCGACACGGCTAATCCTTTCCGGCGTATGTCAGTAACAAAATAATGCTGAAATCTCGTATAAATGAGTACAACTCGCATCATGTGTCCGCGTCACATTTCACCTAAGTTTCCTTACTGTAACTACTGTAGGTAACAAGCTCCACTACAACAGAGGTGATGATAAATGTATATTTGCTTGTTTTAGTCAAACTATTTCGAAAGGACGAATCTGTTTGTAACGTAAATCTCAAAGGAGATTTCATTTGTTTAATTTAAACGACGACAACAACTTGTACAGTACTTATTTAAGACTATAATTGTATAAGCGAAAAGCAAGCAACCGCTCAAAGTGGCACTCTATAGAGGAGGCCTATGTTCAGCAGTGGACGTCTTCAGGCTGTTGATGATTCAGGTGGTTGATCATCATCAACCGCCTGAAGACTTCCACGGTAGGCTGATCGCTTTTCATAAGGTGATACAGTTTTGTCAAACATTTTGTCATTCTATCTATCATCTATATATATCTATACCACTATTATAAAGAGGGAAGATTTGTATTTTTGTATGTTTGTAATGAATAAACTCAAAAAAACTACTGTGCCGATTTCAAAAATTCTTTCACCATTAGAAAGCTATATTCACCCTGAGTAACATAAGCTATATTATATACCCGTGCGAAGCCGGAGCAGGCCGCTAGTACATAATAAAACTGTACAGGCAAAATCTGTAGAATAAATATTTTTTGATATTTTTTAATTGCATTACACTTCTTCATCGATATATAGAAATAGGAACTTTTTTTTTAATTTTTTGTTTGTCTTTCTGTACCTTTGAACACGCATCACGCTGGAACTACTAAACGGATTTATAGCTTATTTTTTTAATTACATTTAGGATCCTTCATGATTTCTAAAACGGCCAAGTACACGAAGCAATAAGGATGTCATTTTTATTCAAGAATTTTTATGTTTGTATGTATTTTATTGATTTATTTATCTTCCAACAAGGTAAGGACGTAAAACTAATTAACAATAAAACAATACTTATACGAACAATATAAACCTTCACAACACAAGTTGAACATAAAACTTCATAAACAGTTTAAAAGATAATTTAAGCATCAGAAAAACAGAAGGCGAGGAAATATAACTTCGCTAATTGAAATGAGAATTCATAAATAAACTCCTCATATTTCTTATGCAACAGTTCAAACATTTAACAGTACTTATAAATAAAACATTCAAGTCTCCAGCAATTCTATCTTCGACGCTCCTGAATGGGAAAGTTTTGAAGTTCAGAAAATCGAAAAAGTTTGCAATGCTCTTACAAGAATGGTCTTTTTATAATTAATTCAGACGGGACTGTTTTAAGTGGCTGTATTTTGTTGATCATAAATGGAAGAACATTAATTATAAATATTAAAGTAGATAGACAATCCATGCTTACGAATAAACAAGTATTTAGTAGGTAAGTAGCATGACGCAGCGTAGGCTGGCCCCTTACTCGGTGGACCGATGATCTGGTGAAAGCCGCGGGGAGCTGATGGATGCAGGAGGCGAGCAGCCGCTCAAGGTGGCGCGCTCTGGGGGAGGCCTATGTTCAGCAGTGGACGTCTTCAGGCTGTTGATGATGATGATGATGATGCGGGTATGTATTCTAAATATAGCAGTCGATTGTTTTTTTTCTCTAATCTGTGATATTCACTCTATTTAACCAAAGACTAGAATGCTCATCGTTTTCCTATTTCCTTCGAGTTTTTCTTGTTCAACCGTCTGACTCACCATTTCGGTCAATCACACCCAAAGCAGTGTTGCCAACCGGAAAAGAAATTCGCCCAATTGGAGGAATAGGAAAACATTAATAAATTTACGAAAGATTTAGTATGTGGTTGCTAAGCCAGGCTTTGAAAATAGTAAATTGAAAGAAGTAAAAAAAAAATCAAAAAAGCGAGCAAGCCGTGAGGTGCAGCTAATTTTAATGACATTGCAAGCTTCCCGCCCTTTTCACGACTTGCTGTTAAATCGATCTTAATTGGTGTGGCCTGATAGCTCAGTTGGTAGTAGCTCTGCCTTCTGAACTATAGGTTGTGTGTTCGATTCCCACCTGGGGCAAACATTTGTGTGATGAATATCGATGTCTGTTCTGTGTCTAGGTGTTATATTGTATTCTATGTACTTATGTATTTACAAACAAAAAGTGTCTAATAAGTATTGTATCAGTTATCTGATTCCCATAGTACAAGCTATGCTTAGTTTGAGGTTAGATGGCGCTGTATGAAATGTCCACACATATTTATTATTATTTATTTATTTTTTATTACTGAAATTGAGATTATATTACCCATATTTATGGAGCTATAAATATATATACATTGCTATGATGATAATGATTTTCTACTTCTTATAACTACATCCGAAAATATAAACTACCTTCAACAATAGCCTTCATTCTCCAGGAAACCTATTTTCTCCAACTTTAGTAGGAAATTTTATCCTAACTCGTAAAATTAAGGCCACGGGAGAATTTAAAAGCCTGTGACGCTAATGGCTACACTTTTAGGCAAGCGGTAGAAAAGCAACCCAAAAAAATTATCTAAAGTTTCGTTTGTAAGTAGGTATATTGAATTACAAAAATGGGAATTGTGTCTCAGAAGCTAGACTAGACTCTATTAGGTAGAGTAGAGTAGAAGAGTTCATATTTCCTGTTAGACAATACTAAATAACAGAAAACCAAGGTACGGCCTGCATTGGGAAACTTGCTCTCAAGTGAGGCTGCTTGGACAAACACTTTCTTGAGAGAAGAGATATTAAGTCTAAAAGTTTTTTTTATTTTTAAGACATTTCACACAACGCCATCTAGCCCCAAACTAAGCATAGCTTGTAATGGGAACCAGATAACTGATAGAATACATAGATACTTTTTGTTTGTAAATATATAAGATAATTAACGTCTACCTTTTAAGGATTGACCATTAAAATAAACTATGTGTTGCTCTGTAAACAAAGTTTTTTATTTTATTATTATTATAGTTAGGTTAAAACCAAACGTAAACAATACGCACACATATTTACTAAAACTTACCTGTAAACAAAGAAACGACATTAAAAGTTTATTCCCAATTAATATGTCGACTCCTTATTTTAGATTTTAGCTTTTACTATTATTTTTAAACACAATCATCTTCATATTTGTTCCAACTTAAATAACTTCAAAAAGTCCAACCTAAAACTCCTTTACCGACGATGCAAGTTCCAGCTTCCATAAGCTGTACAATGACAGTCTGCTTTAACGACGGAGTTGAGGGTGGACACAGATTAGAGAAAAACAATTAACAAGCAATTAACTAATTAAAATTAAAGAAATAAGTACATTTTATTTCTTTACAAATACATAAATATTTTAAGTTCTTTCGTTGTACTATAAATTTTTGTAAATTGAAAGCCACCGTCCTTGTTGTGCATTGTCTCTCTATACTTCTGGGTTGTCTGGAAGAGATCGCTTTAAGCGATAAGACCGCCCATTGTGGCACTTAGTTATAAGATTTCCCTCTAAATGTTCGTGTAATATGGTGTTTTCAATAAAGTGTTATCTATCTATCTATCTATCTATCTATACATAGAATACAATTTGACACTCAGACATGGACCAAACACCTATGTTCATTACACAAATGTTTGTCTTGGGTGGGAATCGAACTCACAACTTATAGTTCAGAAAGCAGAGCTACTACCAACTGAGCTAACAGGCCAGTCCATATAAAAAAAGATCTGTAATGTTACTATATACTTTGTAGCCAGTAGCATGTAGTACTTAGTTAGTACTTAGTAGTTAGTATAAGTAGTTGTAGTGATGTATGTAATTCATAAATTAGTATTCTAATTTTGACATGTATGTATGGAGGTGCTAAAAATAGCCTATTTGCAATCAATTATTATCACTAAAACAATAAACAATTATATTGACTTAGGTTCTACCCATTTTATAGTAGGGATGTGAGTTAGCAACGGAGTTTCTTTTGAAGTGGAAAGCTAAGCAGGGTTTGATACTGCCTTAATCTTGAGTATGAAATCGGATTTAAATGAGTATAAAGTGTGGCTAAGGTGAATACAGCCGATTATTGCTTAATAATCATTATCCAGGAAACCAGCCTTCCAAAAGGTCCTGGAAACATCCCACTTAGCAACAAGAACCAGATGAGAACGAGTTAAAAATAGATAAAGCATTAATCACCAAAATGAGTGATCCGACTAATGTGGTAGACAGATCCTCGATTAATCTTAGTCGTGATCTTAGACGAAAAGAATAAGTTAGATGGCACATGTGAAACTATTATAATCGTGAAGTAATACCAAATAGCGTAACTGTGTTAAGAGAAGCGTATACCCTCTTGTCTATACAAAAAGTGCCCAACGCTTTTCCACCTCTAAATGCTATCCTATTTTGATGATCATTTTATATGTTGTCTTCTATAAACTATGCTCATACGTCTTTCTTTTTCAAGTTTTTACAATATCTTCGTATTCACTTAAAGTTACGAAATTTTGGCATCAAAGTTATGCCGAAGAAAAGTATTTGTAACTAGAATACAAAACATATTAAAAAAAGCAAGACGTACAAGCATAGATTATAATCTATCCAAACGATTGCCACCAAAATTAAAAGTGTTTGTAAAGTTTTAGAGGGTGAAAACCATTGGTGCCCGAAACATTAAAATGTAGGTAAGTTCAATCATGGGCTCTATTGTCTCTATCATACGTGCAGAGCGACGGCAATAAAATATTCAAATGTCAGGACGGTCCTCTTAATACCATTCTGCATACAATATTCTATAGCAGTGATCAAAAGCGTAGTTCATGCAGTCCTCGCCGTAAGAACCTGCTAAGGGAATATCCAAGGCATGTGCAGCAATATTCTCCTCAGCCTGCATTATGATCTACTGCGATCGTGGCCAGGCGTGGTGATTATGGCAAACCCTCTAATGGAAGCTTATGTTCATCAGTAGATCTTGTCAGGCTGCTGAAGTGAAATGAAGTGGGTACCGGTACAATTTCTGTATACGACAGAATATACAGAAATGTATATGTGAGCGCTGTTTGAGAACACTGCAGGCGAAATTATGTTACGCTAATTTGGTCTACTTTAGACTTATATTTTTTTGTTCCAAGTGCGACATCTTTGTAATATTTTCAGGCTGTGGTTATGATGTAGATAGTACTGTGGGTGGACAGGTCTGCTTGTACGATGGACCGTTATGATCTTATCTTCCGCTAAAATTACGGGAACGTTTTATTTTCAGAATGTAATTTACATAAACGTTTTGCCGTCCATCAGAATTAGCGGTAATCTTAAATTGCACGACTTATCAAAACGAAAACAAAAAGCGCAAACGGTAAATTTGAGGTGTTCCTAAAATATCACTGTTACGAGTGACTTACATTATTATTGGAATCACATTTTTATTACTTTTATAGTATGTGTGAGCCTCCAGACGACAACTTTCGGTCAGATAATGTGCCAAAGGACAATACATTTGACGTAAATTCAGTGTACTTAAATCTTAGAGTATAAACTAAAAGCATAGAGAACAAAACGACATTATATTTGTACTGCTCACACGTATCGCTACGTCAGTGGCGAAGGAAAGAAACAACACATAGTAATTAGCTACGCTTTCGAAAAGTCACCGTACGTACCATTTATTCGACTCGAGTCAACTGCTTTTTCAATACAAATCTGTCATTCATTCACATAAAAGTGTCCACAACATATAAAAAGTGTCCAAAAAAATGGTACGCTTGACAGATAATGAAGTTCCCTCTATGCTTTTAGTCTATACGCTAGACTTAAATAGTAACAGCTGCCGTAGTCAGTAGTGTTTGTGTGTGTGTGTGTGTGTGTGTGTGTGTGTGTGTGTGTGTGTGTGTGTGTGTGTGTGTGTGTGTGTGTGTGTGTGTGTGTTGTTTGTCTAATCTGTAGTTTATGATTATGATAATTATAGTCAGTCACGTGCGAGCTGTGAGCGAGAGCAGACGTCTACTGCCTTACTGGAGTGTGAACGAGCCAATACGTACACCTTGCCTTGCATAGTAATTAATACAGATGCTGTGATCCGTGATTCATACCAGGCTAGCAGATATTGCAAGGGGTTTCATACCTTAGAGATGTTCAAATTATTAAATATCGATATCTGTGAAGTTGAATAATTACAATCTACGTGAGATTGTAATTATTTAACTTCACAGATTAACTCAATAATATTAACCAATCCAAGCCTATTTTAAATTCAAAATACTAATTTGTCGCTGTTACTAATATAGGTGATGTGATCCGCGATTCGTGATAGTTATTGCAAGAGGTTTCATTTTAGAGATGTCTCAATTCTAAAACATCGATAAATCCCATATCGATTGAAATGGCTCGATTCAACTTCCCAGATTGACTCGATAACAATAACCAATCCAAGCCTAATTTAAACGGTAACTAGTTATAACCAGTTAAATCCAGTGCTGTCAATTTGAATTGAGAACATTCCAGGCGTCTGTTGGGAATCAAATTGGTAATTGCTTTTGAATTAATTGATTGTTAGACTAATCTACTCAACTCGATTGTGGTGATGGCAAGTGTTAATTATTTGTTAGGGACGCTTTACACTTAAGCGGGCTGGCATATTCGATTCAGCAGTATTTGTTAAACGCCAAGGCTGGCCAGAAGCAAATAATACATTTTTTATTCAGGTGCCGATTGAGTAGGTAGGCCCTCCGAGTTGGGTTTTCATTAATCTACATGATTTGTTCAATTTTTCCGCGATTAATGCCAGCTCGATAAAGTGTGTAGCGCCCCTAAGTGACTAATGCCCGTATACATTAAAGTTAGGCAGCTCCGTATCTCTCTATGACGTCTATGACGTATATAGTCGCTGCGCAACTTTGAGCTTACCCATAAAGTCAACGGGTCAATAATAACAGCAAAATAGATATATAGATTATCCAAAAGCAATAAATAAATACAATTTCGCCCGCATTACAATCATTCTAACAAATAGTTATACCTGAAAAGACAAATTAACAAACAAAATAGTGTAGCTGCTAAATGTAAACAAATTTAACTAAACATTTTAACACCGTCTTTGGCAGTATAACAATAGTAAACTTGCGAATAATGGCGAAAATAAATCAACAAATCCGCAGTTTCACTGTTTAACTCAAACTAATCCAATTAAGGGATGTTAAGGCGCCCTGAAAGGGGTTGGAGTTAAGGCGGAGTCTAACACAATATCAACTAAATGTACTAATTTTGAAAGCCCAGTGCAACGTGACACAACAAATTAATCAGATGATAAAAGTTATGTAAATAGGAAATAAAACGAAGAAGAATGGTGACCGAATACAATATAACTTAGTCGTTTGGGTTTTCCAAAATAGAATCGTAGTAGGACCTCCAAAAAAATACTTTGACTATAAATAGTAATACGTAGTACTTTTTAGTACTTTTTTTATTTGATATGCCTATGTTCTTTCATTTAATTTATATTTTTTTGTCACATTTCATTTACTTACGTTGGGTTTTTGATTCATAGTTAAGGTAAGGTAATTATAACTACCAATCAAAAAGCCTACCCTTAATCCACCAAAAACCCGTAAAATTAACACCTGTAACATTTACAAGCGCAGACCTAATTCTACATCAAATTATGATCTGCGATAACAAAGCCCCTTCAGAAAAGTGATATGACGCCGCCTTAAGGCGAGTCCTTACTAATGATTGTTTATTTAAAGTACTGTTTTAAACCTTCACGGTCGTTCTCCACATTTTTAATAGTACCTAAGTGTACTTACGGGATCGCGACAATGATTGGCCTTGTTATTTAGTTCCCGATATTTCGGCATACGAGTAGTTGCACGCACCATGTTCACGGGTAGACTGAAGAGGCGGGTGGATGATAATTCTACCAAACAAAAAAAAACACGTACCTACACCAAATCGGTAAACACACGAATAAAAAAAACACATAGTTACAGTCGAACTTAGCACATAACTCCTCCTTTTTTTTAAGTTGGTTTAAAAAAACAAATTATATACCTCTTTTCATTTTATCAAAGAGATCAACGTCAAATCGCCCCAAATTCATAATATAAGTATTTTTATAAGTTTTCCACCCTCTAAAAACTACTTACGCCAAAAGACTTAAAAAGAGCTTACGTTTTTATAAATCAAAATGACTTCTTAAATCTTCCTTCAGCTTAATTACGCTTGTGTCTACAAGAAGGATAAAGTCGCAAAATATAAGAAAAAAAGTTCCATTTTGAACCATCCGTCTGCCGGAATGTCGGCTGGGATGAATATTATGAAGCTGTAGGGTTGTCACGTGAGAAAATATTACCTCTAAATTTTTTTCTTATGTTTTGGTTCCACACATAGTGTATTTAGCCAGTGTCAAGTATTGTAACTTTTTATCGTGTTAGAATATTTCACGTAAAGTCAAGTCTTAGTCACAGTCCAAGTAGCCATAGACCAGTCTAAGTCAGGTAGTCACAGTCCTGTCTAAGTCATGCCCTAATAAAGTGGTAGCAACTTTACTAGAAGCTTCTATCTGATTTTGGAAGCAACACGAAAAACCACGTTTCACCACATTATATCACTTGCCATATTATACTCATGCTCGTAATTCAGCACTTAATGCGTAAAACGCCAGCAATTTTAAACATTAAAACTGGAAAAAGCACAAGTTTTGAAAAATAATACAACGCGACGACGTAAATTTTTCCGCATTCCCGCCAAAACTCAATTTTCTATTGACTATTTTTTTTTCATTCCATTGATGTAGCACTGTATTTATCTACCTACCTACTTACAGTAATGAAAGATTGGCCTGGCACTTTTTGAAATAATAAGTTTTTGTTGAGCTAATATAATTGTTCAAGGTCTGTTTTATATTATTCCAAAACAAAAAAAAAAGTGTTAGACTGAAAATTTTGGGTGGAAATTATAGAAAGTAAAAAGTTGCAGACATTTTTGTACAGCGCCATCTAGTCCCAAAAAAAGCAAATCTTTATACTTTGGGAACCATATAACGGGAAAAAATTACGTACAAACCCCGATAGAGATTTCTTTCTCTACACTTTTCATACATTTCAAGTGTGTCACGTTTTAGATTAAAGCCGGAAATGCAGAGGGTAAGGAACTGACTCCAAAACTCGAGAACGTGTGCTGACCCAGTTCTGACCCGGTACTGACCTAGTGTAAATTGAATTTAACTAGGTCATTACCGGGTCAGTACTGAATTCCTCGGATTTTGGAGTCAGTTACTTACCCTGTGTAATTCCAGCTTAAAACCTTATGGTTTACCAACGCAGTTGACATAAAAAGTACCCAATTTGTCATTAGTGTTTGCGCTCGGCGCTTATTGTTCGGCTCGAATATTGTTATTACTTTCGCCTTTAACAGGGCACGAATGTAATCTGTTTTCCTGGCCCTTATTTGCTATGAGCGCCCAAACAAGTAACGCGACGCGTTACGATATCTTCGTGCAATGGTTTTGTCAAACGCGACAAAACTCGCACACACGTCGAAAAATAGAGAACGCTGGGCATAAACAATCAAAACAATATAATACAAAATACACTTTTTTGATTCCACGTTTTGGCATGTTACAACCCACGTTTATGATTAGAGCACCTTATGACATGACGCGTTATTGGCAAGGAATCTCATGTGGCGAATAAGGCCCCTGCTCTGTGGGCCAACCTGTGACAACCCTACTAGAAATGTTTCATTTTCACCTCGCTATCTGCTCCTTTATTGCCTCAGTAACGTAAACCGCGACAAACTGGTATAATATAGTACCCACGTATCATAGTTATACATAGATCATACATGGGTGGTGGTAAACCGCTACAGTAGATATGTACCTGCCGTTTTCGGGGTACAGTCAGTGGTAAAAATTACTGAACAATACTGAACAAGTTTTTATAAGATGGTTCATTTTCTGTCTCTTCAACATCAAAAATAATCAGAGGCAAGAATTGGTAAGAATGGCATTAAAATATTTTTTTAATTTTCGCTAAGATAAGCCGCATTATTAAAAAAAAATTCATTAAAATCCGTTTATTTATCATTTATGTACAATTATTTAGTCCGTCAGGAAGTACCTAACTTATATTGTATAACTTAATTCGTTTCGTGGCGTGGTGATTTTTTTTATGCGATTGAATGATGTGACGTGCTAGTCGTTCACCTGGTGTTAAGCAACACAGCCGCCCATAGCACTTGCAGTGTCACTCGACACTTTAAAACAATAAAGTTTCGCGTGACACTGCACTGCGCACGTCATCCTGAGACATCACACAGATCAGATCATAAAGTCTCATTTGCCCAGTAATTTCACTAGTTACAATGCCCTTCAAACCGGAATACAGTAGTGCTTGCAGATTACTGCTTGGCAGCAGAATAACTGGCAAAGCCGTGGTACCTACCTAGACGAACTTTGCAGAAAAGTCCTACCACCTAGTAAAAGTGATTAGTAGTAGTGATTATGGCAACCCCCCGTTACGAGGGAGGCATATGCTCAGCAGAGGACGCAACAAGGCAAATGACATCATTAGCTTATCACATAATAAGTATAACCTTTTGCTGATTTTTCCTTTTTTATTTTTCCTTGATATCTGTAATTCGAATACCTAGCAAAATCTGCCACCCAGCACGGGGTACAATCAATACAGACAATTACCCAGCACAATCCCCGTGATCCCATGGAAGCCATAAATTGTCCCCAATTGTCCTCAATTATCCCCATTGTCCCCATTGTCCCCAAGCCATTGGCGTCATTGTAACGTTATAAACAAACATCGTGGGACAGAGGCGACGTAAGGGTAAATTAATTGCATCCTGTAGGGATATTTTATAGTTGTCTCGAACTATAAGAATAATATAGATGGATCAAAATTATAAAGTTAATCCAAAAAAGCAATTCAAAAATGATAAATATATACTTATAATCATAATTACCTATTATCCGCGCACATTATGTTTAGCAACGTTTAATACACGACGTTTTATGTTTGAATGACCACCTGCACTAAAGTTTGACAGCTCTCAAGTACGCACTAGGACGTACCTAAATGCATTGCAGTATGTTAGTAGATACGTCACAGAAGGATAAGTGTGAACTTTCGAGCTGTCAAACTTTAGTGCAGATGCGGCAATAAAGGCATTACTTACAAGCGCTAGCTACTTTAACTTAAACTTTATTTTGTGTTACCATAATCTTTTCCCGCGTAATCTATCATTAGCAATAATTAAACAAACAAAACTAAAATTGGCACCCAAATATTGTGGTAACAGTTTCCAGCCACAGTAAATTTATTTCACCACATACCAATTTGAAAAGTTATTAATCAACATAAAGTTACAGATCCGTACCCACATTACTCATTGATTTATACGCAGCCTTACATTTTTCCGCCATTCTTGATTTATCGACGACATTCGTACATCCACAGGTAGAGGCTACCAAAAACATGCAACTTTCAACCCAACACCGTCAGAATAAAGCTCAGAATCTCGTGATTGAAGCGACAACAGATGTCGTGAAATGTCATCCGATTGGCATAAATCATATTGGTGAACATCATTAGGTGTATAAAATATGGGCAGGGTGCGGCGTCTATAATAGTCATTGTTCTTTGCATAGCAACGACAGTTGTCCTTAATGGAAGAAAAGGACTAATTTTCTTATAATGGTGTGTCAGTGCTCAAACTATATCGTGGTCCTTGTTATTTCGATCCACTAAAAAAAGGACGGCAAAGTTTTTTAAAATTGTTCTTATGTAACTAAGAGTCCTCTTGTCGGTGGAGTAATCGCCATCGTTCTTTGTCTTCACCCAATGTTTTGACTTCCCCATACGTCTTGACCTTTATCTGCCTTTTAAGTATATGATCTGTATAATATGCTCTTCTATATAGGTCTTATTCCCTTCGACTTTCCTTTTTATGATGTTTTTTTATGTTTTTATATAATATGTTCTTGGAGTCGCTCGAGGACCTTAGCACCATGCTCAACGACCTCAGTAAAGTCTCCCAACAGGTTGGTCTTAAGATGAACATAGACAAGATGAAAGTCATATGTAATGATCATGTTGTGTCATTTTTTTAATGGTTTTTTATGATGTTCTTTATGAAGTTGTCATATAGTATAAAGTATGCAAATATTTTTTTTCTTCTGGCTTCTACAAATATTATAGTCACTATTAATTTCCGTGTTACTTTTCGTTCAAGAATAGGTACACAAACATCATCATCATCAACCACCTGAAGACCTCCACTGATGAACATAGGGCCCCTAGTAGGCGTCCCTCATAGACCACCACTTTGAGCGGCTGCTTGCCTCCTGCTTCCATCAGCTCCTGGCAGTGGTCATCGTCCACCTAGTGGAGGCCGATACGTTGCATCTTCCGGCTTGTGGTCACCACTCGAGAACCTTTCTTCCCTATTGGTTGTCAGTTCTACGAGCGATGTGGCCTGCCTTTGCCATTTCAACTTGTTAATTTTAAGAGCTATATCGGTCACCTTAATCCTTCTACGGATCTCCTCATTTCAGATTTATCTCTCAGGGAAATACCTACATACAAAAAGCTTTCGTCTCTGCAATAGCAGTTTTTCTTGTTTCGAAACAGGAACAATTGGCAGTTTGAAGGCAAGCCAATCGTTTTAAACCAATTTGAACCGGGAACCCGAAAATTGTTTGCTAAAACTACAGAGCTCACTGAAAAACGTCAAAAGTCCTACTAGCTTTTCGTTTCGCAAGCAAACGTGTCTGAAAAATAATATGAGTGGTGTTTCATTCAACCACTTTCACTAATGATGGTTTCGGGAAGATAAGGTCTGGTATTTCTTTTTTGATGGATAGCATATATATAGTACATTGGTAGATATACTGGGTGTAAATTCACTAGCATCCTTTGAAACTAGGTACCTAATCCTGACACCGGTCACGTGTCGACCAAAATTTTTGAAATCTAACGCTTCGATTCGGTATTGATAATAACTCTATAAATGGGATATTTATCGTGCACTCAATTTATGCTAATGAATTAAATTGCATCCTGTATATTAGACAGATGGTAAAAGTGTTAAAAAAACTTATATGCAATTTTTTTTTTTACTGTATTTCGCTAAGAATCGTATCGTTACCCGTACATAATAAAATTAACCTAAAAAAATATTTCGAACACTGCTCTTTACATACGTAAATAAATACCTACCCGCAATCAGAAATTTCAAACATGGAATTTTTTGAAAATGCTGAAGAAGTAAAACGCGCGCGATGAAATATTAATCCCTGTGCAAAGAGTTGTACAGTGGCGGCCAATAAAAGTACCTACGTATTATACAAGTTCACACATCTGGATGACAATTGATAAATAATCCATTACAAGTAGGTACCTGATATAAATAATTATAAAAATAATCCATTGTGTGTCAGGCAGCATTTGACTACATTTTACCTGGTGTTAAATGACGATGTGACCATTATATATGTGACGACATTTCACACAGCGCCATCTAGCCCCAAACCAAGCATAGCTTTGTACTATGGGAACCAGATAACTGATACAATAATTAGATAATTTTTTGTTTGTAACAGCCAGACACAAAACAAACATCGACGTTCATCACACAAATGTTTGTCCTGGTTAGAAATCGTACCCACAACCTATAGTTCAGAAGGCAGAGCTACTACCAACTGAGCTAACAGGCCAGTCAACCATTATGCTAATGCTAAGAGGTAAAAGTTAGGTGAGAGTTGACGCTTGAGGAAGGCTTCTGAAACACTGTCAATGAAATGCTTCGCGATAGATTCGTGACTTGAGAGTGGTAGTTACCCCAAGCACTAAAAATACACTACTTATAGAAACATAGCTCTTTACAATGTTTTCCTTCACGAAAAGCTAAAAAGATCGTTGCAGGATTCGAACCCACAGATTATAAGTTGACGTATCTACCAACCCACCAACCATCATTTTGAGAACAGTATCACTACTTAACTATACTATAAGTAGGTGGACCGACGATCTGGTGAGCACGAAGAGCCGATGGATGGAGAGGGTGAGTAGCTGCTCAAAGTGGCACTCTCTGGGGAGGCCTATGTTCAGCAGCGGACGTCTTTAGGCTGTTGATAATAATGATGATGGTGATGGTGATATTATAAGTAATCATCGCATCAATGATAAAAGAAAAACGACAGATTTAATCAAAATTACTTAGCCAGTGTTGACTGAATTTCATTTGAGAGCACTGCAAGATATGATTGCTTAAATTCAAAATTAATATAATTAACTTAAAAGTTATACGATACAGTCGTACAGTTCACTCAAAAATGCTGTTAGCATCGGCTTCCTCCACTTGGAAGGATACTTTTAGTTCCTCTTAAATACACACGTGGATCCATGGACACTTCTTTTTCCTTTTCGATCCACCAGAATTTTTGCCGCAGCCACCTATTGCACCTTTTGTGCAATTCTTTTATATTTTTTTATTCTTATCCATGAACGTGCTTTTTGCCTTGTCTACAACTATACAGTGTTTCGCATTGAAACACCTCGCAAATCGTGAATGTTTCATGCGAGCACTGAATAGAATTCAATTTGCGTCAAGTCGCGCGCCACCACTGGTTGTGTTCAAGCCTTTTGTATATTGAGAGGCTAGTTCTTATATGAGGTTCGTAGGACATGGTTGTATTGGCTCACGTGTTTTCTGTTCGGGTGGAATGTATAGTATATTCGTCTTTAATGTCGTAAGCACAAACAGTCCACCCCGTCGTCGCCGCCCAAGACACGTCTTGAGCGACCCGGATAATCGTGTAGCAGTCGTTGTTTCGGCTGCGCTAGGATCACCGGACCAGTCTAGCCCTTCTGGCTCAGGTACCGCTTTCGGCACCGGTATAGGATACCAGCGTAACGCAATCAGACACCGACCCCGCCGGTGAGACCGACGTATCCCCCGTAGGTTAACTAGAACGGTCGCGACTTTCCATAGGGTCACTCTTCCAGTGGACGTAGTCTTCTCGATCCTCTTATCCCAGCAACAGCCCAAGCCGAGACTCGCACCCCAGGGGAGCCCTTGAGCTAGTTGCCTCCCACTTTTGATGGCTGGGTGCCTTAAGCGCCTGCTCTCCCTCCCAGTGACGCTGTATAGGTCAATAGAGCCAAACAGCATTAGCCCATTCAAAAAAAAAGTACAAGCATTATTTTGCGCTATTCACGCATGATGTGTGTTGAAGATGCAGCGTAGGCCGGCCCGCCTTTAGGTGGACCGACGATGTGGTGAAAATCGCAGGGAGCCGATGGATGTAGGAGGCAAGCAGCTGCTCAGAATGGCGCTCTCTGGAGGATGCCTATTGCCTATGTTCAGCAGTGGATGTCTTCACGCTGTTGTTGATGATGATGATGATGATGATGATATACGTAGGTACCTACCAGATGTTTGTTTTCAAATGTGTTGTGGTAGAGTTGACCAGCACTAGAAATACCTAAGTACTCATGCACAGGAACGCTCAGCGCGAGTTTTATATAAACAAGGCGCTTTGCATCCAGGTCGTCAAGCCAAAACTTATCAAATGTTTTCGACACCTTAACGCGCAACCTCTCTCTGTTTTTCATAAGATTTTTTTTATCGTATTAGCGTGCTATCGATGTACTCACAGTGCTATCGCCTGTCGCACTATGGAGCATTGAAATTTCCTGTGCTACTAAAACATTCACACTCCGTTGACCAAACAAACAAATAACCCAATACAAATTCATAGTGGGAACATAGAAATGGAGATATTAATACAAAATGAGGTCAATGCGAAATTGGACCGATCGAAAATCCATCAAACGGAACAAAGCAAGCCGAGTGGTGATTATGCAAAGCATCATTTTAGAAGGTGTTTGCTAGAAGCAGGCTTTACTCCCGAAATAACTTAATCAAGGGGAAATGCGTTAATCGGAGGGTGACGGCAGCTAAAGTAGCTTTTTAGAGGGTTCTTGGAAAATGGTTTCGTTTTTCTTGATTTTTTTTTGCTTTAAGGTGGAACGTTTCATTAGCGCGGCAAATTCAAATTTTCTTGCGTTCTTTTGCCAATAATAGCTTAATTACTAAACGTGATAACATTAAAACTGATTTAACGTAAAGAAATAGAATGTATCAACAAACTACGATTAAAAGTATCTCCTAGATGTCATTGGTTTAGCGACAAATGGCAATAAACAAATTTCGTCCTAGTTTTTCAGTCTATGGCCATTTGTCGCTAAACCAATAATATGTAGGTGATACTTTTAATTGTAGTTTATTGATACATTCTACTTATTTGCGCAAAATTAGTTTTCATGTAATCACGTTGAGTAATTAAGCTATTATTGGCAAAAGAACACAAGAAAGTTTGAATTTTCCGTGCTAGTGTAACGGTAAAAGCGGTGGTTATTTTAGCATTTAATCCAGCAGCGACATCTGTTTCTGTTGCATTGTATGTTTAATTTAATAATCTTTTATACTTATATATTCGTTTTAATATGGAACGTTTCACTCAGAGCGGCAAATAGAAATTTTCTCGTGTTTTTTGCCAATCATAGCTTAATTACTCAATGTGCACGTGAAAACTGATTCCGCGCAAATAAATAGAATGTCCCAACAAATTACGAGTAAAAGTATCACTTAGATATTATCATTGGTTTAACACCAAGTGGCAATAGACTGAAATTCCAAGAAAAAATTGTTTATTGTCATTTGTTGCTAAACCAATGATATCTAGGTGATACTTTCAATCGTAATTTGTTGAGACATTCTATTTATTTGCGCAAAATTTGTTTTCAGGTAATCACATTGAGTAATTAAGCTATGATTGGAAACGTTCCACTTTAATGCTTTATGTTTACTTTAGGCAAAGTTATGAGATCAACTTCGAGAAAGAAGTCAACCGAAATCAACTTAGCTATGCATATTTTGGTAAACTTCGCTGTGTATTCTTGTAGTAAATACATCAGTGCCTAGAGACAATGATACCTAAAACTCACCGGTTCGTTCTAAAGCGCTTACTACGACTTGAAAGCTGCTGGGTCATAGTGTAACTATGAACAAAGAGATTCAACAATACAAAAGTCAGGTGAACTATTCAAGAAGTCTATTTGTGAAAGCTTGCGTAAGCCATCTGCACCGAGAAATTCTGCCGTCCTTATGAAAAACACAGTAAGTAGGTAAAACATGTTTTCGAGAAAAACGCGAGAACAAAAGTTGCGAGTAGTCAAGAGCAGTCGAGTTGCTGCGTTCTTACTTCCTGAGTTTTTGGGGTCCAGGTGGAATGTTGATACGTGAGAAAGAACAGAATACAGTTTTAATGGCGATTCCGAATACGTAATCTAACTCAATTTTGCCAAAAACGTTAGTTACTGCGTTCTTCACTATGAGGGCAGAATTACAGTATTAAAATATCGTACACGATTTGATTAATCACGAGACAGATCTCGAAATGGAACAAATCATGACGTACCAAGATTTAAGTAAATATTTTTACATGTGTGGGTATATAGTGGACATAAGCGCGTTATCGTGTATATTTTTTTAGTGGATGTAACTCCGCAACTGTTCCAAAAAAATAACGAAAATAAAAAATGTTATTTATATCGAAGTTTAAGGACAAGGTGGTGTGTATAAATATGTATTTAATACTATGCTGCAATCTCATTAAGCAAGATTTTTTTGGTTGCTCTGGGTTGCGTAGTTTATCAGAAATAGCAGTTTTTAAAACAACATGCCTTTATGACATTCATCATTCTCTTTGCTTTTTCCCAATTGTTATTGGGGTCGGCTCCCAACCTAATCTGTAGCGGCGAGCTACCAGAATTACACGAGTGACTGCCATCTGACCTCGCAACCCATAAGGAACCAGTAACAGGGATGGTTAGACCGTATCAGATTCTATCAGGCATCTGACCGTAACGATTGCCATAGATGTTCTTATGACAACCGGGACCGATGGTTTATCGTGCTCTCCGAGGCACGGAGCGATGACATCGCAACATGCCTTTATGACATTATCTTGTTTAATTCAAAAATAAAAGAATATCGAGATCTGGTATTATTCACATAGCGTACTCAGGTTCAGAGAATACTCCGCCGATAAGGATTATCAGATCCCTCGCGGGGGCCACTCTACTTAGCTTATCCTGCCGGACCCTTTTTGATCTCACTTCATACCCTACCAGCTAAACTCTCAAAAGAACCTGTCTCTAAAATATATCTTTTTTTATATGATCACTTCTCAGCATAAGCAAGTATAAATGTCAAAGCTCCAAAGCTAGGAATCCTAGGAAAGGTGCGGCAGTATTTCACATCAGAGCAGCTCTTAAGCCTCTATGTTGCACAAGCCAGATCCTGTGTGGAATACTATAGTCATCTCTGGGATGGTTCGGCTAAATACCAGCTCGAAGCCTTGGAATCTATTCAGAGACGAGCCAAAAGGCTCATCGGTAACGATGCGTTGGTCGAAGCTAAGCTACAGAGCTTGGGATACCGACGAAAAGTTGCCAGCTTATCGGTATTTTATAGGCTGCATTTTGGAAATTGTGCGATGGAGTTGCACGAACTGATTCCTTCATCTCCATTCTTTCATCGTACTACAAGGCCCACAGAAACTCGGCATCCTTACCTATACCGTTAATATTCCTACAGCCCGCACTAAGCGTTTCGCATTAAACTTTATAGTTCGTACAGCAAATAAGTGGAATACCTTGCCGTCGTCCTTGTTTCCAGCTAACTTTGATCTGGGTGATTGTGTGATCAAATCAGGAGTGAACCGATATCTTCTAGGCAAGCATGCACCACCGTAGGCCGCGTCATTACTTACCATCAGGGCCCTAATTCTGTATGAAAACTCAGATTCCACACGATACGAAACCACGTCGTTATCGTGTCTTGTTCAAATCGTGTCACAGCATTAGAAATACCTTCTCTTTACATTATGTTATTTTTAATTTGAATAAATATTGATATATTAAGTGGTGGTAACTTTTGACGTGTTGATGTTTCGGAACGTGTCTCAGTGGAACATTATGATTTTTGACAGTACAAATCGCGTCATTTCCAAATTCATTTCGCGCGGTTTTGTTTCCATTTCATAGAGAATAGATTTTTGCAGATTTCTTATATAAGACAAGGAATTCGCGTGGTTTCGAAGTAAGGAATCGTAAAGTGGTCATACAGAATTAGGGTCCTGGTGAGACAGTGGTCAAATGCTGTGCCAATAGTCAATAGTCAATAGTCATTTATTCATATAACAATACACGTCTGTAAAATAGGTATAATAATATAATAGAATTGTACAATGTCAACGGTACAAAGTAATTAAATAACATACGCTTTCTAATACTAATTAAATAGCTATGTAGAAAATCAATTAATACGGTGGAATGTCAAAATAATATATCATAATAATTAAAAATAGCAATACAATGTCATAACAAATACCAAAAAAAACAGTAATAAAGATTTCATTCATAAATGCTTATTATTTAAAAATTCTGCATAATTATAAAATGTTTGGTTGGTAAGCCAACGCTTAAGCTTCAGCTTAAAATACCCCAAGTTTGGAGTCCCTGTTATTTCATCTAGTAGATGATTGTACACAGATTAGAGAAAAAAACAAATGACTAAACAGATGGAGCGAACTTTGACTTTTGCGAACACCAATGCGTACCAGGGTCGGTGCAACTTTGCAACATTACTACCTTACCAAGTGAAGAAATTGCATGAAGTTTTAAATTGTTTCTTTTTCCGCTGTCATTTTATTTAGCCGTCTTACGGGCATGCGTAGTCGCTTCAATGATTGAAGCAACTACGCATGCTCGTTCAATGACGTTTCATTTGATGTTACAGAAAGTTATGTATTTTATGGTTTTTTTATTATATTTTAGTGTTTTGTAAATAAATTGATCAAAATACTTATTTAAAATAAAGACATTGACTTGTGCTGTATTTGGAATGCATATTCCAATACTCAAGAAGATTTACACCGGACAAATTATACAGTTTCTATGGTGTGAATACTTTTCGTGTTTACGATATATTTTTGTGTGTAAGTAGATTTGCGTTCACATAAAACATACGTAGAACTTGGAGCTGGATTAGAATTGGGTGATTTCATTGCTGCAATTAAATTAGAATTTGAATTTTGGTACAAATCGTAAATCTACAAGAAGGTTATCCAGTTGTTTACATTTTGAAATTAGAGATGTTTTTACAGGTGTCGATGGGTTATCGATAATTTTGATATAGGTATTATAAGTAGATAAACTATACACTAAACTAAACCAACATATTACATGTAGTACTGGTTCAATGAACTCTTTAGATGGGCATATGATTGAGATTTGATATAATGAAAATAAATAATAGTAAGTACCTACTACTGTTTTTAAATGAGAATTTAAATGAGGTTTTGTTTGTTCACAGATTCTGCCAACCGTCATTACCACCATTGATGAACCTAATTCAATGAATTTTGTATGTAGGGCACACCTATTTATATTAATAATTTGTTGCTTACAATAGCTATTTTGAAATAAACTTTTGATAAAAATACATTCCTTTATTTCTTAGTTGCGCCCCACGGTGTTACCCGCGGATAAAAAGTACCCTATGTGTATCCACTATCCAGCGTATAATATACCAGCATTCCAAATTTCATCAAAATCGGTTTTAGTAGTTACGGAAATAAACTTCAAACTTCAAATTTTTTATTGCGAATAAGCGATTTATTGCCATTGTAATTCTTCAACGCTTTTGAGCCGATATATTATAATGATATATATAACTATAGGATACAGGTGACACTAAACCGCAAAAATATTTAAGTACACCCCCGTGATAATCTAACGGCCTTATATACTTGAAGAGTTGACCTGTATATTCCATTTCACACCCTCAGGGGTTGATTTAAAAAAAACTAAGATATACCTACCAACATTTATTTTTATACTTGTATTTGTCAAGTTTCAAGTTTGAACGGTGGGGGATGTAATTATGTTTCTCTGTCAGTCAGTCAGGATAAAGCCATTTAGGTATATAATAGAGAAGTTAGAAAACAATTGTTATTTTATAAACATTTATTATTTATGTTACATTTTTCTATAGTTACGTCAAGTCATCCAGGAAAATGACACCTTTCATTTATATGTGTTAAGCTAATTAGAATTATGTTGTCTTTGCCAATGATTAGTACCTTCATAGCTAATAAATTTAGTCACCTCCTATTGCACAGCGTTCTTTGATTACATTTTATTTATTAAAACCACCACTTCAATTAATTAGCATTTCAATATTTTTCATTAAATTTCACTAAGTACAACAAAACAATTAATAGCTGAATGAATAGTATCGATATCGATATAATAGCGTCTCATGACTATTTTTCAAAAATAGGTATGAAAATAATACACTGATGCTCCCTCTGGTTACTCTGTGTGATTGTAGACTGTCGGCCCCATGACATGTGTCAACTTGTCGGACTTAGCCAGTGGCCGTTTTACGAGTGCTAGCTTACCCTTGCTACGAGTGCTAAATGTATGGGATTCACTGATTTTTGCATAGGCACATTGAGTCTCACGAATACCGCCACTTGAAAGACCACTATGGATGGATATAAATGATAAAAAAAGCTTTTAAAGATCTTTCTAGCCACAAAATAGTGATTTGTTATACAAGGCTGCAAAGTTGGTTTTTGGCGCGAGTACTTGAATTGAAACCTGAGCAAGCGAAGGTTTCAAAGGTACGAGACGCAGAAAAACTTTGCTGCCGAGTGCAACACACAACTTTTCACCTCACTACAGCTAAATCTTTCCTTAGCTTTTTAGCTGTTTTTCTTGCATTTGTTTTTAGCTTATTAATTTAGCTATGGGTGGCGGTAACGCTTAACATCAGGTAAACGACTAGCTCTTCACGTGATTCATTGAAAATGAAAGAAAAGTGTTTTTCATGCATTTTCCATGCAGTCGCCGTGCTGGATAGCGTATTGGTTATAACACTCTTTGGTGCTGGACAGTGCGATTATTCTAAAAAATGAGGTTGGTGAACGAGAAAAAGATGGTATCTTTTAGAAGGTAGTCTGTGGCGTTAATGAGTTTTCAGTCACTGACCTCTATAATACAAGTACGCTGGACTTCATATTCTCGGATGTTATGAGAAGCCATTTGATTTTCGCCATTTTGGCGCTGATAGCAGTGTGAGGGTCCATGGAACTAATATTAGGGATGAGACCATAACTTTCGATGAAAATACGATATCGATATCACTACAGATTCAGGCAGTTATTTAATTCCATGTGCATATACGGGTACTGAGACAAAAAAAACATACTATACATACCCAGTAAAATAAATAAGAGTTTTTTTAATATATTTGCGTTTAAGAAATCTACTTAATTATTGTTAACTAGCTGCACTCTGCGTTAATCCAGCATAATATGTGTCTATGAGCCTATGTGTCTAGGGTTTTAGGTATTCTAAATTTCCGAATTCCATCATAATCAGCCGTTTAAGCGTGAAGAAGTACGTGATGTGCACACAACTTCTTTAAAATATTAGATTGATAGTCCGATTTCATAAAGCCAGTTTTCCTTGTTCCTGTTGATTCAGTACTAGTAGGGTTAGGGTACTGGGTAATAAAATAAAAAACGCAGATAATAACATAACATTTATATTTTACACTAGCTTCTGCCCGCGGCTTCGCCCGTGTGGCCAATAGGAAATGAATGGCATATTTTTCTGCAGAAACAAACATTATAAATGCTCTCACTCTCTCTCGATATATTATACAAACTGACAATATCCCAAATAATGCAATAATATGAAATTTTCCGTAAAAAACCTCTGGGATGAGAGTAGTATGGTTTTTACAGAACTCAAAGCGTGTGTGAATAGATCTAATTATGGAGGTCCCACAGGTCACTTTCGCTACACAGTCGCGGGCCGCTTGCGGCCCAGTGAACACAGCAATCCTTTTTCATATTTTCCACCCATAATAGCTGCTTAGTAAGAGTGTCAGTGGGAAACCTAAAAGCACAAAGTAAAACTTAATAAAATATACAAAACAACATTATTAGTACTAGCGAGTTAAATATTTAGTTTATATTAATGAAAAAAAAATCTGGAGCCATATATTCATCGTAGATTATTCTGTACTTACGTACATTATTGAGCATTGCCGAAATTCTGCTAGTTACTCACTATCGAAGAACATTATCGACACATTATCGATATGAAACATTCACAACCTATGTACCTATTTCAATAGTATGAATTCATTGAATAACTAAATCCTACTTACATTTAAATGTGATGAAACTAAATAAACTAAGTATAAAATAGTATTAAAAACCTTCAGACATACAATAAACATAATAATGTAGCATTTTTTTATCGTGAGGTTCACTTACTTGTCGAAGGTTATTCCGCTGCCTTTTCGGTAGCGATTTGTACAAAATACGCATAACTTCATCACATACATGTACCGTAATCAAACACCAAACACAAAAAGTAGCCTTTTATCATCTTATTTTACGATTTTTCATCAGAGACGCAGCAAACTTACCAACATCCACTATGAAAAATGTCAATTTTAGTACCCGAGACCCTCAAGAGGGGCGCTTTGAATCGGCACAAAAAAGAACTGTCATTTCCTAGAGAATATTTAGTCCAGCGTACTTGTATTATAGAGGTCAGTGGTTTTCAGTGGACTGGCAATATCAAGAAGGTTAAATTCGGGCAGATCTGTGATTAAATCCTCAATTCTTGACGAAAAAATTATTGACAAAAAACGTTCGAATTTTAAAAACACTTTCCACGCTAGCGATTAAAATGCGCTTTTGCGCCCAGATTTTGAATGACAAAGAGAACCTTTCCGAGCTAGTGAAGTGAAAAAACTATTGTCTTCGTAATCTTAACACCAATTAATCAAACAAACCGGTTCCTAAGTCAACAAAGCCGTAAGGACGCCCCTAAGCCCTAAAACTAAGGTAAACAATGTCCTTACACGTCAGACACACAATGTCACCGATGTATTTGTCACCCAACTTTGTTAGGGAAGATTTATGTTCGGATCGTGAAGATCTAGCTGAAAACGGAGTCCACACTTCAAATACTCGTTCGATCCCAATTCTATTATCGCTAAATTCACTAGGTACCCGACGCCCTCTTCTCTTTTCTTTCATCAAACATTTAGAAATTATTATCTTTTAATACAGTAAATAACGTAGAAAAATGAGAAAAAAATAAGATAACCACTGAGACATCGATATTAGAGTTCGGCACAAACCGATGTACGAGAGTGCTCACTCTACCTTTATCTCAGGTAGCTAACCAAAGTGAATCCGTAGATCACCTAGATAAGAGAGAGAGAGAGAGAGAATAAGAGATGGAATAAGAACCACCAAGCGAGAGGGAAATAGTGGTTAATAATATATCAACTATAAAAGAGCGTAGGTACTACTGGCGTACGAATATAAGTAGAGAGCTAATTGAACCGGTAATAAAAGGTTTTGCCTCCACCTTTACCATAGATACTAACTAGCTTCGTGGTGCGGATGCATGAAGAGGTTCGATACGAGATATATCTATTCGAAGACAAGTGTGGTTTCCTCTAAGATACTTTCGAACTTACATAGATCCTAAAGCTTCAAAAATAAATTTAGAATACTACCTATTTCTATTTTATTCAAATTATAGACATCTGTGAGCATCAAAAAATGGATAATTCATACTTCCTTACATGTACTGCATAATTGCTATCCCCTAATGGTCACACGTAGACAATCAATTATAATGCAAGCTTGCAGATTATAATTATAAACAGCCAAGTGCGGGTTGGCTCAGCGCGCCGAGGATTCCGTAATTTCCGTACCACGACAATGGCTCTAGCTGACGCTTGGCTGGTTTTCAATATTTGTGGCTATGCATATTGAATTGGTGTCTCCCTGCGAGATAAGCTCCGGATCGAGGAGATCCGCAGGAGAACTAAAGTGACCGATATAGCTCTTAGAATTAGCAAGTTGAAATGGCAATGGGCAGGCCACATTGCTCGTAGAACTGACTACCGATGGGGAAGAAAGGTTCTCGAGTGGCGACCACGAACCGGAAGACGCAGCGTAGGCCGGCCCCTCACTAGGTGGACCGACGATCTGGTGATAGCCGCGGGGAGCCGGTGGATGCAGGAGGCGAGCAGCCGCTCAAAGTGGCGCGCTCTGGGGGAGGCCTATGTTCATCAGTGGACGTCTTCGAGCTGTTGATGATATTGAATTAAAAAGACGGCATAGCCATTTAGGTAAACGTTGCCACAAGAACCAAACAAACGTGGGTGCAAAAGTTTCAATACGATAGCTTCAGTGGAAGTGGGTGAAACATTGATTGCAAAATTCCAGAACATAAATACAAATGAAGTTAAAATGAAAGCTAATCATCACCCTCTTTGCCTTTTCCCATTTGTTATTGGGGTTGGCTCCCAATCTAACCTGTAGCGGCGAGCTACCAGAATTACACGAACGACTGCCATCTGACCTCGCAACCCATAAGGACCCAGTAACAGGGATGGTTAGATCAGGCATCTGACTACTCGTAACAATTGCCATAGATGCTCTTATGACAACCGGGACCAACGACTTCGATGGCATCGAAAACTGCACATAACTTACTAGATAAGTCATTGGTGCAGGGCCGAGGATCAAACCCGGTGCCGTAAGATTGCGAAGCGCACATGCTACCGCTCCACCACCATCGCTCCTAAAACCAAAGCTCATAATAATAAAAAAGAAAAGAAGCGTAAAACATTATTGTTGGAATCGTGAACAGGTGTTAACAATGCCAGTTTACGTGCAAGTTTACTACTCACTACGGTTTTTATAGCAAACGTAAAACTAGATGGTAAAAGTGACCCATCCATCTATACCGCACGCATGAAGTTTATCGCGCTTAGATTGAGTACAGTCAATGCTAGGAGCCTGAGGCTTTGGTTGCGATAAAAAAATGAAAGTGTAGGAGAAATAGTAGTCTTGTTAGTTTTACAAGGAGTTTTATGGACGTGGCTGAAATAGAAACAAAGAGTTTTGATGGGCACGCGTTTTGGCATGTGATAGTTCATACCACAGACCTAGGATATTTTCGTTACTCTCAAGACTCACAAAGCGTGGGAGCGAGAAGTACAAATCAATAACACACTGTCCGAGAGGAAAAGATATAGAACATATATCATCATCATCATCCTCTTTGCCTTTTCCCATTTGTTATTGGGGTCGGCTCCCAATCTAACCTGTAGCGGCAAGCTAGCAGAATTACACGAGCGACTGCCATCTAACTTCGCAACCCATAAGAAACCAGTAACAGGGATGGTTAGACCAGGCGTCAGATTCTATCAGGCTTCTGACTACCCTTAACGATTGCTGTCCTGGCTGTCATAAGAACATCTATATATATATGTTCTTATGACAGCCAGGACCGACGGCTTAACGTGCTCTCCGAGGCACGGAGCCACCGCATCAAAAACTGCACATAACTCAATAGATAAGTCATTGGTGCAGGGCCGAGGATCGAACCCGGTGCCGTAATATTGCGAAGCGCGCATGATACCGCTCAGCCAACATCGCTCCTAGATAGAACAGATATAATAGTGACAATTTTAAAATGTTTGAAGAAAAGGAAGAGAGATCGGCAGCGAGTGAAAATTTTACATTTGGATCTAATGGGTAAGTATTTGAATAATTGTGGACTTCATTATCATTCATCTCTACGTGGTCTACCACACGGCATGTTCAACGACTATCAAACTAGCTGATACAAAACGTACTCTAATTGAAATCAAAATCAGTGGCACGATACAAATGAACGCCACATGTCGCGCAGTAGGTCGCAACCACAAAGTATCAAGAATTACTGGACTATGACGGTTTTTAAACAATTATTACGCTCGCAGCTTGATGTAATTTTTTAACCGTGCTCTGTGGTTTGGACAGTTTATACGCGTCTATCTCTACCACAGACCTATTGCCGTAGATTAGTAACGAGCGAACGAGTGTGATCGGTTCAGTGCCTTTCGTTCTAACGTGGCAAAATTGTGCCGCATTCGGCGGAAACAATAGCCAAAAAAAAAAAAAAATATTAACATCATTTCTTTTCATTACCCAAATAGTAAGTAAAGTAGCGTTGTGGTGGCAACCCCACATCACTTTTCTTACTGTTTTGGTATTTTTAATTATACAGATAATTTGGTAAAGGGTTATTCAAACGTGGTGGGCGTGTTCTGGAAAATTGAACTCTGAGTAAAAGCCACTTTATGTAAAAAAATGTAAGTAATCGTTTTTCACAATATTTCCAAAGAGGTTTTTCAGTGTATTCTATTTTCCGACGTGCGTGTAACGAGCTTTGTCGCGTTTATCAAATTTGCCAACGGCATACAGAATAGTAATTTTAAACCAAAACCATTCCACGAAGAAATCGTAACGCGCCGCGTCACGTGTCTGAACGTCATAGCGAATAAGAACAGACACGTGACACGGTGCGTTACGATATCTTCGTGGAATGGTTTTGGTTTTAAAATGCTATTCTATATGCCGTTGTCAAAGATAGATGCAACATAGGCGCGGGAAATTCAAATTTTCTTGCGTTCTTTTGCCAATAATAGCTTAATTACTCAACGTGATTACATGAAAACTAATTTTGCGGAAATAAATAGAATGTATCAACAAATTACGATTAAAAGGATCTCCTAGATATCATTGGTTTAGCGACAAATGGCAATAAACAATTTTCTTCTTAGTTTTTCAGTCTATTGTCATTTGTCGCTAAACCAATGATAAGTATGTGATACTTTTAATTGTAATTTATTAATACATTATATTTATTTGCGCAAAATTAGTGTTCATGTAATCACGTTGAGTAATTAAGCTATTATTGGCAAAAGAACGCAAGAAAACTTGAATTTCCCGCGCTAGTGTAACGTTCCACCTTAAACGCACGTCGAAAAATAGAACACTGGGCAAAGACAACCTATCGCGTGGCCACAGATTACAGAAAAAAACAATTTGGCGCGCTATAACCTGCGTTTATGTTTAGAGCACTTTATGACGTCACGCGTTATTGGCAAGGCATCTCATGTGGCATAACGAATAAGGTCCCAGTATCGTACCTAATCTTAGCAGAACAGCAAAGTCTGTAAGGAAATTATACCTACTCTTTGAGTAAACTACAATTCTTCAGACTCTTCCATTTAGGCGTAAACTCATTTCCCCCAAAACAATTATTATCACCATCATGTCACCACAGGACCCACTAAATCCCTTACAAGATGAATGCTCGTAATTTTGTTTTTACGAAGGACGACCATCAAAGGAAACCCGCGGCATTTTTCCCAAAATCTGCCCGAACTACAGTAACGTACAGTACGTAACAGTACAGCAAGTTCTGTATACTCCATACGCAACTTGCTAAAACTGAAATAAATGAGCATCATTATTCACTATCACATATTATGTGCGATATTACTTATCAGAAGAAAACATTGGCGAACAGACTGCTCCTTATTTGCTATGCCACATGACATTCCTTGCCAATAACGCGTGACGTCATAACGTGCTCTAAACGTAAACGCGGGCTTAAACGCGCCATGACATGGAGGGAATTTTTTTCATTCTTCATTTATGCCACGCGTTAGGATATTTGTGGGCAATGTTTTCTATTTTTCGACGTGCGTATAACGAGCCTAGTTGTATTTGTCAAATTTGAGAACGGCATACAGAATAGCATTTTAAAACCCAAAACCATTCCACGAAGATATCATTACGCGTCGCGTTACGTGTATATAATTGTAAATGGTCATAGCGAATAAGAGCACTAATTGGTTTAAAACGTGGACATTTTGAATTTGCTTGAAATAAAGGAAAATATACCTACGTAATAATAACTATCTTTCACAAATAGTTAGGTAAATTAGCGCGAAAAGCTAATGAATGGAACATTTTGCCGCGGCATCCTTCAGGAAACTAACTCAGGAGCTTTCAAGTAACGCGTGAACAGGTATTTTCTATAGGCAAGCAAGCCCCATCGTAGACCAGCATAATTCTGTATGAAAACACAGATTCCACACGATACAGAAACCACGTCGTTATCGTGTCTTGTTCAAATCGTGTCACAGCAAGGAATCGTCAATTTTTGTATTCTGTATAATCTAAGACACATTGGTGTCGAGCGCGACGGTCTGGTGAAAATCACGGCGAGCCGATGGATGCACGAGGCGAGCAGCCGCTCAAAGTGGCACTCTGTGGGGGAGGCCTATGTTCAGCAGTGGACGTCTTCAAGCTGGATGATGGCGATGATGATGATGATGATGATGATGAGTTATATAGTAAAGGCGTATAAAACTAGCCCGGCCCCCCACAGGGTGGACCGACGATCTGGTGATAATCACGTCGAGCCGATGGATGCACGAGGCGAGCAGCCGCTCAAAGTGGCACTCTGTGGGTAAGACCTATTAATTAATACTGGCATAAGTGGTGGTAACTTTTAACGGGTCGATGTTTCGGAACGCGCCTGAGCGGAACATGATTTTTGACAGTTCAAATCGCGCCAATCCCAGTTAATTCCACATTCATTTCGCGCGGTTTCGTTCTCATTTCATAGAGAATAGAGTTTTGCAGATTTCTTATGTAAGACAAGGAATTCGCGTGGTTTCGAAGCAAGGAATCGTAAATTGGTCATACAGAATTAGGGTCCCAGTGGGTCAATAATGTTTTGCTAATAAGCAATTAATAAAATTGTTGGTTCTCACTGAAGACTAGTTTTCTATGGCGATAGTTCTCATACTGGTATTTGTGCTTGTGATAGCGCAAAAACGCGTACAATTGTCTGAACGAAAAAGGTATCGAATTGTTTTTCGGCAGATATCCCACGTTATTTTCCGAGGGTTTTCGGAGTAAAGGTAAGGAATTTATTATTTAAAGACTCCTTATTGGAGTCTTTGATACTTACATCGACAGACCACAGAATACGTAATAGTACGTATCCAGACTTATGGTGTTGTGTTTTGGTTTGGCTAGGTGGTAGGACTTTTCTGCAAAGTTCGTCTAGGTAGTTACCACCGCTTTGCCAGTTATTCTGCCGCCAAGCAGTAGTGTGCAAGCACTACTGTGTTCCGGTTTGAAGGGCATTGTAACTAGTAAAAATACTGGGCAAATGAGACTTAAGAACTGATCTCACAGTCTAGAAATCCTTTTTAGACTGTAATGTCTCAGGATGACGAGCGCAGTGCGCAGTGTCACGGGAAACATTAATTTAGATTCCGAGTGACACTGCAATCTGTAATGGGGGGCCGTGACGCTTAACACCAGGTGAACGGCTAGCTCGTCACGTCATTCGTTTACATAGAAAAAAAATAGCATTATAAATAAATAACTCAAATAAAATAACTGTTATAGTAGGTACTTGTCACTTGATCAAACGTGGCATTGTATCTATTTTAAATGATCACCCATTGGCATATCCATTAGCTCTTAGGTGGCCTGCCTTTTTTTTTTTATAAATAAATAGGCCCGCATTTGACCGCATTCTCACCTGATGGGAAGTGACGACGCGGTCTACGATGGTACGTGCTTGCCTAGAAGATACATATTCACTCGCGACTTGAAGAGCTCCAGATCGTACAGTTTATCGGGAAACGAAGACGCTGGTAGTGTTCCATTCCTTCGCTGCTTGGATTATAAATGTCGATTCAAACTGATTTGTGCGAATCGAAGGAATTAACAATCATAAATGGATGGATTATGAATTTATTTCCTTTGCCTTTTAGCGTCTACTGCTGAACATAGGCCTCTCCAAGTCCCTATCAAGGACACATTCACTTAGCAGGCTGCTTGTGCTTGGTGATAGCAGTATATTGTAATACAGACAGAGAAAAATGCTCCTGCCCATTCTCTGGATATTCCCTTAGCCGGCTCTTACGGCACTCATAGGAAGAGATGGGGTGGTATTTTTACGGCGATACCACACGGCTATGCAACCCAACACGGCTTGTATAATACAGGATGAGTTTGAATTTGTATGTTATCCCGAAAGGGGGGGACTGGGACTATGATAGCCCACAAGTTCTGAGAGCCTTACTTGAAACTGCGTGTTTCCAAACCTCTACCTATACTAAATAATAAATCCACTCACAAAACTGCACGTGCGATCACTACGAAAGTTAACAATATACTAAAATAGATAAACAAATTCATTTCTAAACACAGGTCGTCGAACTCATTTTAAGTGCATTCGGTCAAGGACGAAGTTCAACCACCCAGCTGAGCTCGGGCTATCTTCGAACGTAAACTTTACATGGCATTTCTTCAAAAAAAAAACTATTAATTTAGAATAGTCGTAGAAGAAACATTGTCTTTTGGGGAGTAGATTTACCCCCTTTCGGGATAATATACCAATTCAAACTCAGATAGTATTACTTTCTAAACTAAACGCCTCGGAGAAGAAAATACGGCAAAAAATTTAGGTTCTTATGAAATCGCTTAGAGACATTTAGCCACTGTTGAAATCAAAATAATGGACCATCAGCGTCAAAGAAAAAATCTGAAGACGCGGCCGTAATTTTGAATTTCAGCCGTTAAATTTAATAGCTCAAGGGTACCATTAATTCTTTTATTTTGTAAAACTCCTTACAAATTTGGTCCAATTCTTTTCAGTTGATTCTCAATTTCTCATAAAATCTATTCGTAGAACTTCATAAACTGTGTGGCTTTTTGAAATGGGGTTGCTCGTCTAATCTCACTGGAGTCCACGCGGAAGATCTAATTTTAAATTTAACGCCTCTACGCCAAACTCGGGTGCGACCAGACGCAAATGAAAACAGATTGATGTGAAATGTCCTTGCTGTGTAATAATTGGGTAAGCGGAAAAACAGCTTATAACATGACTATGAAACTTAAGACCGTTTTGCCTCTTTATGAGGCACTATAAAAGTTTTATGAGCCACTATAGCTATGGTGATCAGGTCATATTTTTATGTTGGGACCACACGGCAAAACAAGACATATTTGATAGCTTCCGGCGGTGCGTTTAAGACGTAGCTCTGGTTTCTGCCATAGTAAGTACCTAGCTCTACGATATAGCTCTTAGAATTAACAAGTTGAAATGGCAAATACACAGACTATATTATACTTTTAAGTTTTTGATCATGTTCTTTTAATTCTTTATTCTACTTGGATTATGTTTTTTTTTTTTAAATTAATCAGTATGACATAATTATCTTAAGTAAAATAAATAATGGGAGAAGCCACTCCTGGCTCCTGACTCCTGACTCCTGACTCCTGAAACACAGTTTCAACTAGTTCGGGAGTCTATGGGTTCATCATAACTTTGTACCTAACCAATATGTCAATAAATAATTTGTATTTGCAATGGGCAGGCATTCTGACTAAAACAAATAACATTATTTTTCATTTTTCGGAATCACTTTTTTATTTTCACTGTGTTGTTTTATCCAATGAATATTTTTTTATCGTGTTATTGAAAACCCGTTCTGTGTTTTCAGTCTAATCTACCTTTTTGTATTTATTTCATAAACACAAAAATACGAACGTTTTTATATTTGAAGTTCAGTATTTCTTTTTCATGAAAATACAATTTTTATCAGTGATCCCCTTTTAGCCGAATAAACTCGGCTTCCGGAATCAAGTCGGGACAAATTCAATATTGCAGTGATTCGGATCTTTTAGCTGACCGTAGATATTGCGGAGAAATGTGTGATATTTTTCTGCTGACTCCAGCAAAAGTCCTATAAGATCTTATGAAATAGAGCTTAGGGTTCTGGAGCTTTTTTTCCCGTAACTCTCTGGCTCCTTGTTTGGACTTAAAGCCAGCATGTTCAGATGAGCGTGAAGATAATTATATATATATAGATATGTATTTATTTATTCAGTATATACAAACAGAAAACTTTCAATTTTAAAGTGAAAAAAAACGCGTTCTGTCAGCGTTTATCGTTTGTTTTACGTCAAATTTTTTGATTAGGATCAGATGGTAGCTCAAAATAATATTTGTGGCAAGTATCAGTTGCAAAAAATACGAGTATTGCTTAAATGTGATCCGTTGGGACTCTACCCAAAATTATTAATAGAAGCTGGTATTTGTTTATGGTACCGTGCTTCAGTTTAAAAAACCTGAATTATGAGACATTTTTTACCGACTTCAAAAAGGAGGTTCTGAATTCAGTTGTATTTCATTTTATTTTTTATGGTGTTACCCTACCTATTGAAAGTAACAATAATATGCTAAGGTCTGTGGTGTTACCATCAAGAAAATTGTTAACAGAATTTACTATACAACTTCCTTGATTACCTCATATCTCCATCGTTTTTAAACACATTTGAGATATTTGTTTTTTATTTGAAAGGAGAATACTTATACTAGGTGGTAGGACTTTTCTGCAAAGTTCGTCTATGTAGGTACCACCGCTTTGCCAGTTATTCTGCCGCCAAGCAATAGTGTGCAAGCACTACTGTGTTCTGGTTTGAAGGGCATTGTAGCTAGTGAAATTACTGGGCGAATGAGAATTTATGACCTGATTTCATAGTCTAGTAATCTGATTACTAGACTGTGTGATGTCCCAGGATGACGTGCGCAGTGCAGTGTCACGCGAAACTTTATTATTTTAAAGTTCCGAGTGACACTGCAACTGTTATGGGCGGGTTAGTCCCATACAAGTTTTATCAAAATCAAAATTTTGTTTTTAAATCTAAATAACTGGAAAACATATGTCATCTTAATTTGTACGTCTCAGTATGAACATTAGGCGATTGTATTCAGTCTAGTCTACTCTCTTTTTTAAAAAGTATAATATGTATGAACACACGTGTGAGCGTGAAGTCGGAGACCGGATAATAAAACTCCGTTTGCTTGTGGAGCAATCTCGATTAACTTAAATTCAATAAAAGGTACATAAATGTTCGTGCGAATCTTGTCACCGCGATTCAGAAAGATTATGGCCGATGGTGGGCGCCATCTAGTTCTAATTAAGGTAAACATCTGATAAACACACAACTAAACGTAAAAATAACATCAACATAATATTTAAATTTGTACAGCGATAACTAGTTCGTATTTTAGCGCAATCGAAATCAGTAGGATTAAAACATAAATTATTCGTAGTGTGAGATTTTCTTTTCGTTCTACAACTTGTATACTTATGGTCGTAATTTTGTAGTCGGTAAACTACAAAATAGTCGGTAAGTTTTTATGGTTATTTATATGGCAAAATGGAAGCTTGTTGTTTCAGATTGGTTTTTGGCGGGAACGCGAAAAAGCTCACGTCGGTTGCATTGTATTATTTTTCAAAACTTGTGTTTTTTCCAGTGTTAATGTTTAAAATTGGTGGTGTTTTACGTATTAAGTGCTGAATTACGAGCATGAGTGTGGGCAAGTGATTTAATGTGGTGAAACGTGGTTTTTCGTGTTGCTTCCAAAACTCCATAGAAGCCTCTAGTAAATTTGCCACCACTTTACTGGGGCATGACTTTGACTGGACTATGACTACCAGACTTGGACTGGACTATGACTGTGACTATGACTAAGTGAAATATAATATATATAATGCAGATGTGTAGACTATGTAGACTTTTTAATATTGCGACTGAAGGACTTTGTATCCAGGGCAAGAACAAATTAAAAAAAAAAATTGTTTCAGATTCATTGTTTTTTTTCTAATCTGTGTTCAGGTTACATAATACTAGTCTATAGTTGCTGTCGAAATCATAACTCATTGCTTCCCACACTTCCGTTTCGGGGTGAGGCAGTGCTAGGAAACGCGGAGGGCGGACTGAGGAGCTGAAAATAACACGAGTATTATACTAACCTATATGAGGGCGACGACCTCACGAGTCTATCTTTAAAATATGATAGAACTATTTAAAAAAAATTCCAAAAGGTGAATCGACGACGTAGAAGAGAATTGCCGAATAGCTGAATAGCCGGACATCCGGTGACTAATTACGTAACTCGCAACAAGTTTGCAACAAGCGTAAATTTCGCAATCATTGTATCGCACACAAGCGTGATGTCACACTAGCGTGAAGTCACATTAGCATGATCTTACACTAGCGTGATATCCCGCTAGCATGACATCGCACTAGCGTAAATACTCTGCGTGTCGCATCTATCGTCCTACTATTTACCTTTTACTCGCCAATTTTTTTTAGGATTCAACCCTGTTTTCTCGAATACCATTTATGGCTAAAATATCTCGAGATTTATTATAACACGGCGGCCATTTATTTACAGTATTGGGACATTTTTATTATTCTACTGAGTAGTGCAGCCTAAGTTGTATGTAATATTATAATTTTTTTTTAAATAATTATCAGAAATCAATACCTACGTGTTGACAGTTAAAAGGTACTACTATAAAAATCATAATGCTTTCCTTCCACGGGCCTCAAAAGAGCACTCATCATTACCTACTATAGTGTAGTATACATATAGATCATTTGCGTATAAGCGTAAAATGATCATAAATTCATACTTCATTAGGCAAATTTAAACTACAGCCTGTAAAGAATCATAATCATCATCCTGTTTGCCTTTTCCCGTTTGTTCCATTTGTTATTGGGGTCGGCTGGATTGAGTGCGCCACCTCATTACGCAAAAAGGACCACTGTGCGGCCTGGTTGAGGAAAACAGCCCGCGCACCAAGTACCAAGTATACCAAGTGGGGTCAGCTTCAAAATTATATGAAAAAAATATACAAAGATATCGAGGGCGTAGTGGGAAAATTAGATAACTAACACTTTTTGCGATTTCGACTTTTTGGCATGACGATAAAGCCCAAATCACGACGCATCTTTTGATCTTACCCTAGCTCGAATATATTATTCCGTGCCAAAATCATTGCAAAAAAAGTGTTTTTGTAACAGAAATGAACCTTCTATAATAGCTGTAAAACTTGAGAGGAAGAAGTGAATAACTGACCAAATAATGTATAATTTCACAGTGTCACCATTTTGTCGTCACATAAAATATAAAAAGCTCGTAATTCAGTTTTACCTCATAACCTAATCTGGAAAACCTAATCCATTTTCAGCCTCAGTGAGGCAAAAATGGATTAGGTTTTCCAGATTTAAAAAAAATTATGTAAAGAGCTGCGGCATCCATGATGAACTCAAAAGTTATATACTGAGCCATTACATAACGTATAAAAACGACCACGGTAATTTTGCTCTGACAAAAAAATTTATTGCTATATTTGTCGAAAAAAAAAACACTAAATCGTTGTTTTCTTGCGATAATGGTTGTGTTAGTTATCTAATTTCCCCACTAAGCCCTCGATATATCCGTACAACTGTTTGCACTTTAGCAGAGCTAGCATGAGCTATGAAATTCACCATATCTCTTCTCTAGAGTAAGCGTTCAACCAATGAAAATGCACAAGAGGTTTATGACACAGTCACACTGTGGCTCGGGCCCAGTCCCCCCTGTGTCGTTGTTTGCGTCACCTCAATGCACTTCTGGTAACCAACCCTGATATTGATTTTGCTTTTGACAAGTGGCAAAAAATACTGTCCGCCTTGTTGACTTATTGTGAAAATGTTTAGATGTAAGTTACCTTTATTATTTCTTTTTAATTATAGATAATAATTTGAAATAGCTATAAATTATTATTATTTATGTAATTTCCATTCTAATTCTTGACATTGTTGTAATTTTCATAATTAATTGTCATTGTATGTTAATCTATTATTATGTAGGTAATATGTAGGTATAATTGGTAGGTATGCCGTTCATGTTACAATAAACATAATTTGAATTTGAATTTGAATTTTGATGACGTCATCCGCGTGATCGCTCATTGGTCAAACGCTTTCTCGCTCGACAGAAGATATATATTATGTCGAGCTTAGTAAGCATAGAGAATATAACCGCTTACGCTGAAGAGATGGGACTCCCATAGAGAAAAAAGTTAGTTGTATGAAACGTGCGCTACACGTATAAGTGTAGCGCACGTTTCATACAACTAATTCTTCTCTGTCTATCAATATTTTTAAATGCGTTATTGAATGAATGGGAAGGTTTTAGGTACGTTACTAAGTTAGGTTTTTAGGTAACGGTTTTAGGTAAGTTTTTTTTTAAGTTGGCTACTGTTTCCGCCATAACGGTAAGTTGTAAGCTGTGGTTGTAAGTTACCACATATTGTCACAGATTAGAAAACAAAACAATCGACTACACTCTGTGCCACATGTTTATCTGGAGGCAAAGATTAAAGAAAAAGACTCTGTGAATGGATATGACCAAAGAGTAATATTAGTACCGCTACTCTAAGAGAATCAAAACATTTTATAGGTTTCCTATTTATATTTTTACAGGTTTGTTTAGCATTTTAGAAGTTAAATAGATACATATACCAACAAATATTAATAGTGTGAAAGTAGATGTTTTTTTTATTTTGGCATTAGACGACATTTGTATTTAGCCAATGATACGAAATATTTTATGAATTTTTTTTTGAAAGGGTACGTACTTAGAGTATAGACTAAAAGCATAGAGATATCCATCAAAACGATATTATATTTGTACTCCTCACACGTATCGCTACGTCAGTGGCGAAGGAAAGAAACAAACATAAAGTAATTAGCTACGCTTGCGAAAAGTCAAACAGAAAAAACAGTTGACTCGAGTCGAAAAAATGGTACGGTGAAATTTCGCAAGTGTAGCTAATTACTATATGTTTGTTTCTTTCCTTCGCCACTGACGTAGCGATACGTGTGAGCAGTACAAATATACTATCGTTTTAATGATCCCTCTTTGCTTTTAGTCTATACTCTAAGGTTTTTCTATACAAATCTGTCAGACTCATTCACATCAGTATCCACTTCTTATAAAAAGTGTCCAAAAAAGTGGTACGCTTGACAGATAATAAAGTTCTCTCTATGCACAGAATTCCCACTAGTAGAAGTCTATTTCGCGTGGCCGCCTAGTTGTTTCTTGCTCCCACACGAGGTGCTGCCTGAATAAGAACGTCTCCCAAAATTTTGGGTAGAAAATGAGCGATTTCGTTAGCTCTAGAGTAATTTACCTTGATACCTAGAATTTATGTTTTACCAGTGTTTACTGCTTCTTTATTGTAAAAACTAAAATGTAAGGTCAGGTGGGGTAAGTGAAACGAAGGAGTACCTAAGTGAAACCCAATCGTAATCAATAAATCACGCAGTTTAGCTCTATGCTATGTGGCGAAATGGTTTCAATGCTCTAGCACATGCGTCACATAATCTTTCTGCTAGGTCATAAAATAAAAAGAAATCAGCTATCTTTAAGTTTACAAAACACAAGTAGGGTGATGCCATGAAGCAATTTAATAGTGTTTATGTACATTTTTACACGAAAGTAATGCGTGAAACGACGCGTAATGTGGGGTTAGTATTTGCAGTCACAGACGACACAAGTAATAAAATTAATCAAATACCTACTACATTACAAATGTCATTGTAAATGTTCCATGGGCGAAAATCACGTATTTCACATCAACAGCTGGAAAACGTCTAGTGCTGAACACAGGCATGCCCATAAAACGCCATTTTAGACGCTGATTATAGGGAGGTTTGCCGTAATCACCTCGCTCAGCAAGTAGCTTGTCATCGCAGAAGATTATATTGTACCAAGGAGAATGCTACTGCCCATTCTCTGGGTAGTCCCTTAGTCTGCTCTTATACGGCACCCACAGAAAGAGATGGAGATTCTGCGCTTATAAAGTGGTACCTGGCAGCTATTATTATATAAGTAGGTAACTAATATAATGACTGCGGGTAACAGATAATAAAAACAAAACTGTCAATATAGTCAACTGCAAAATAGTCAAAAGCCAATGTCAACCTACCGTCAGAATATTGAATCGGAACGTTTCTGTCAAAACCGTGAACCATTTTTGAAGTGATGTTCCATTCACGCAAATTGAATTTTCAAAAATTATTTTCTTGAAAAAAGTATTTGTAGGATATTACCTACGACGGAGTTGTTACGTTATTGCAACTGCAATCATAAATCACTAATCACTGTATTTCAATCAAGATCATCTTAGATTTATCAAATAGAAACTGATGCGGAGCTTCGATTACACCCGTAAAGAAGAAGCTCCAAGAAACTTCACGGTGATAATTATTATTCATTTTATCATTAACGATTTCACTCAAATAGTAAGAATGACTATCACGATTTCTACGACTTGTGTTCACGTCCAGAGTCGAACGACGAATGCCCCGAGTGCCGGTCGACCACTCCTTTTATACTTGTTCAGTGGCGGGGCGTTGCAGGTAGAATGTGACGCAATACCCGATTGCGACCAGTTTTGATGTTGCTTTTGCTGCTCATACCACGATGTTGCTATTCCGCTTATATCCCGACATATTTATTACCGTCATTTGCCATTTCAGATTTAGGCTTCCTATGTGTAAAAAAAATTAGCGTCCCAGCAGAATTCACAAAGTGGATAGATGTGCAAGTATGTTTCACTTACCCCACCTGACCTTAAATATAAAATGATATATTTACTAAGTTAAATCAAGCAAATAATTAGCTAATATACCTACAAAAGGATTTTTTCCGACTTATAAACATTTGCAAATCAACATGGTACCTAGCTGGTTTTATGGGAAATTAAAAATCATAAACTGGCAGTACCTTGACAATGAAATTTTTTGGTTAGGTATGGTTATTTTATCCATTAATTAATCATTTAGCTGTTTTTCTGTTTAGCTGAGGACTTGTTATTACATGAAATGTAACGCTGTATTTATATTTTTCACAATAAACACTTCTAAAAAGGGAAAATAGACAAAATAATGGCTACTTACTTGTAAAATGTTATTCCTTCATATTTACGCCTCAGTGCGACTTCTGTTGCTTAAAATGCTGCAACCACCCACTGCACACACATTATTTCTCAAATATTTATTGCCTAGATCACCATTTAAATAGGATTATTTCACAAAAAGCAACAATTTCAAAAAATTGTTAACCTGTTTGGCTTAGATCAAACGAAGCCAAATAAAAAAACCCGGTAACGGTGACAAGGACCAAAGATATTACGTTCGTCTTTTTTTTGCTTAGTACCGAATGTATAGCGCTCTCCTTGTTGTCCATGAATGACGTCATATACTACGCTTCTACTCGTACATATTCAAAGTCTCTATGCTTTTAGTCTATACTCTAAGGGTACTTAGATATAGGTAAGTACATTATACTTTATGGTAAGATCCTCGAATTAGCAACATGGCCGTGTAACGTTCGATTTTGATTTCTTCTTCTTCTTTCACGTAAGTAAATGAGTTTTAATAGTTAAAATATTTTAGGTCTGTGGGCTTTTCAATGAACAAACTAAGCAGTTATATTTTATTTGGGACAAACCACAGGTTAGAGTAAAAATTATTGGTTACTCGGTTGCTCCAAGAAGGTTAATTATATCTTTGGGTGTATTTATGCAATCAGAATTTAAACTTCTTTTTTCTTTTTTGGTGGTAATTGCTTGGCTCTACGGACAAATTGTAAAGTTTATTAGAATTTGGCAAGAAGAAGAAAGGTCTTTGAAAGTGGACGTTTTCAGGATGTTGTTGTTGATGATGATGATTATGATGATGATGATGATGTTGATAGCCGTATTTGAATTGATTGATCATATATATCAATTTCAGCCTAATTCTTTCCGTTATTCCTAAAATAAGTAATGGTCTCGACAGATATTTAGAAAGACAAACAGACGGACAACAAAGTGATCTTACCTCAAATTCAAATTCAATTTATTTCACAGTTTGTAACATAACAGTACAAAAAAGCGTCTAAGGCGTTACAAATAAAATATATAAAAAAAAGTCATTTAATGTATACAATATAAAAACAACTAATAAAAAAACAGTATTATCAATGTCATATTATTAATATTATTAGGTAAGTACAGTTACCTATAAGGGTTCCTTTATTTTAAAACTGTTACGGAACCCTAAAAATGGAACATTCTTTGCAATAGTGAATCTGATTAGAGCTTTGTACACATGTTATTTTCTCACTCCCACCACTATGTTGAAAGTGCAGTGGGAATGAGACAAAGTGGTAAATACCGGACATAATATAAATGTCAACTCTTTTTACAGTGGCGTACGTAAACACTTGTGATTTCTAATTAGTATTAACAAAACTAATTAAGTACGCATCGTATAGGTTAATGCAATACTCCAGCTGTAAAGTAAGTATTATATAATCTTATTTTTGACACTGGCTAAATACTCAATTGGTATGGAGTCAAACTTATGAAAGTAAAAAAAAATATGTGGTGAATGCAACAAAGATACTCTTTGGAACGACGAGCGCGCGGATGTGAAAAACTAACCAATGTGTGTTTGTTTTGTATTTTTCTAAACTGCCTAAATAATAGGTGAGTACTTAAGTAGGTATACCTACTACCTAAACAAAATTTACTGGAACCTCTTATCAAGACTTGAACGGTTTTTATGGTGAAAACACAAGAACAATCTGTTGAAGTGAAAATGACAAGGAAAAGATCGAACGTATCACTGGTATGTAGGTATACCATAGAACTTTTATTCGTTAGATGCCTAGATCTACCGTATATTTAAAAAAACTAACGGCTAAGTATAAGGTAGGTCTAAGTAGGTACATACATATGATCTGCAGTTTCTAACTGACTATTTTATCAATGTGTAGGTGATCTGATGACACGTGAAAAGCCATACCTACCTACAACCTAAACAACATTTTTACACGTGTGCTACCTAATCTGCTAATACGTGCTGAGCTTCGAAAAAGTTTTGTGGATTTTGTGATTTGGTATAGAGAAAATGCATGAACTAAGCTATTATTAGACTACCTAAACGTAGAAATAACATAATACATGCGTGCGAAGCCGCGGGCAAAAGCTAGTGGACAATAAACGAAATAGGTAAGTATTATCTCTTATTTTCCAGACTATCAAAAAAACATGTAATTTACTTATAATCTACATTTTATCATTCAAATAAAATTTAAATTCACATATAAATGAATTATTATGGAGGTCCTTAGAAAAAAAATCATTAATATTTAATTCGATATTTAAAAAATTGTAAGGCTTATTAACATCCTTTACCTATCTTTATCCTTTCCTTTAATTCCTTCATTGCCATATTGTACGTCTTGATAAATATTCCGTCGACATTTTCCATCCCATCTGATAAATTTAACGATTCTAATTCATCCTAGAAACTCCAGACTAAGATAAATCCGTTAGGAACACTGACTTAGTATATCTATAGACTTAACATAAAACTGTGTCTGTAATAAAACTTTAGGGAAATCGAACGAGTTGGTGAAAATAGTTTTTGATGACCTAAGAAACCTCAGTAGATTTAAAATAATTTCATAACGTGTTTACTCTCACTAATTAGTTTTTTGCGGACATATAAAGTAAAAAAGAACAAATATGAAATAATTAAGTTTACTGTTGTCAAGAAAGCTCACGCAAACCAATATCAATAAGCACGTCGTTTTGTGTATTTACGGCGTATAGATTTTAATTAAATTATTTATAACATTATGCTAACATCAAACGGTTGCCTTACAAAAGAGCTTATGTAAACGTTGTAAGTTGTCACGTAGTGTAATTTTTCCACTAGTGACGGACATATTTTGCAACGCGCTACGGATGTTCTATGACGACCTAATATCAATGTTCAGAAATATTGTCTGGCCAAAGCCCTTCGGAGATTTATCGACAACTGCAATTTCATTTGTTCCTTTAATTCCTTCCGAAATAGGGAATACCCGAAATTCCCGGATGAGCGACCGTTGTCAAGTATTTTGCCTATCTCTGTGTTCCTATTTCAAAGATTTGGATGGGGACTTGATTTAAGTATTCCAAAGTACCTATTTGTTACTTCAGCGTATTTAACCAGTCAAAGGAAAGTGACATATAAAAATTTAGCTTGCATACAAAAATCACGTACGACTAAAACCGCTGGGTTTAATATATTATATAATACTAATTTTAGTTAATAATTTGTAAGTAACTTTAACACCTAACTCCGCTCGTGATAATTACAAACTAACTCTACTTAGTAACGGATTAAAACTTTGTCCGGATAGTACGAAACCGGATAAATTTAAGTGTCGTTTAGGTTGGATGCTTTGAAAATACGAATGAACTGACTTCATTTTTCATACTATGTTACATTTATTTTTTTATGTGATTGAATGACGTGACGAGCAAGCCGTTCACCTGATGTTAAATGACACGGCCGCCCATAACAGTTGCAGTGTCACCCGGAACTTTAAAACAATAAAGTTTCGCGTGACACTGCACTGCGCACGTCATCCTGAGACATCACCCAGTCTAGTAATCAGATTACTAGACTGAGTGATCAGATCATAAAGTCTCATTTGCCCAGTAATTTCACTAGCTACAATGCCCTTCAAACCGAAACACAGCAGTGCTTGCACACTACTGCTTGGCGGCAGAATAACTGGCAATGCGGTGGTACCTACCTAGACGAAATTTGCAGAAAAGTCCTACCACCTAGTACATGTTATATTAACTATATATGTATAGGCCATCGCGGCTATTATACAGTCCATAAGTGTTCTTTGTAGTAGGTAGTGTAGCTAGTTTAGTTTAGTTTAGCTTAGTTTAGTTTAGTTTAGTTTTTATTATTGTAGTAGTTAGCTTGAGTAATAAAGACTATATATGTTGTTTTGCTAGTATATATACATTTGTATGAATCAAGGTAGCCTTTGTGCTTATTGCCAACACTCTTTAGTAGATACATAATTAGCAAACAAATTTGAAATCCTCTCCCTAAAAGGGTGATTGCAATCGATCACCCCTTTAGGGATGGAATTTCAAAAATATCTATGTTTAGTGCACCACTAAGGCAAGTTGTACTCATTGTCATCTAGTTTGTCTTTTTGGTACCTTTTCACATGCTAAACGACTGCACTGACCTTGACAAAGTTTAATATGCGGGTTCGAAAAAAACTATTGAATAATTATTGCGATAAACTTTAATATAGTTTAGACTATGTATGCAAAACTGTGGGCAGCAGCTACTAATATACGTAAATAATGCCGAACAGAGCATCTATTTTGACCTTTATACTTCAATTCCCTTACCCCCTAAAGGATTTATCAGTCGACGCACGAACATCGTTATTAGCTGTGTTAACTTGATAAATTAACATTACAGTTTGACATTTCGTGTTAACTCGAATTTAAGGTGTTTAGTAAACTGCCTAATGTCGTAAGAGATTGAATCCAAAATTAAATGTTCAAATCAAAATATTCACACTGTCGTAAGCGATGCCCAAAAAATTTTTTTTAACGGGCAAATTGCCTTTATTACTCAAGCTAACTACTACAATAATAAAAACTAAACTAAAATAAACTAAACTAAGCTAAACTAAACTAAACTAGCTACACTTCCTATTACAAAGAACACTTATGGACTGTATAATAGCCGCGATGGCTTATAGACAGTCCAAGTGCTCCAGCCCACTACCGGTAGGTAGCGTACCCAACATGCTGGCCGCATTGCCACGTTGAATTGCAATGGTGAAATTAAGTTAAATTATTTTTAATTGAATTTATTAAAAAAATTAAAAACTTTAATATTGATTTGTGCGAAGCCACCGCCACCACCGCTTTGCCAATTATTCTGCCGTCAAGCAGTAGTGTGCAAGCACTACTGTGTTCCTGTTTGAAGGGCTTTGTAGCTAGTGAAATTACTAGGCAAATGAGACTTAAGAACCGATCTCACAGTCTAGAAATCTTATTTAGACTGTGTGATGTCTCAGGGTGACGTGCGTAGTGCGCGGTGTCACCCAACACTTTATTTTAGGCGTCCGAGTGACACTGCAATTTCTTATGGGCGGCCGTGACGCTTAACACCAGACGAACAACTAGCTCGTTACGTCATTAGATTACAAAAAAAAGCATCCAACGGATTGATTGAAAACGAACGTGTCAAATACAATCTGAAGAGACTGAAGTCTTGCGAGATAGAGGCAGTTAAATACAATAAACTCAATTTGGGAATGGAAACAAATAAAAAAGGAAAAACATATTTACTAGATTGGGCATTATAAAGAGATCCATAATGTAAACACTGTCGACGGTTCACTGTCGAAACTCATAAAATCGTTTATCATAATTTTGTTACAAATAAAAATGTTACTTATAATCATCATTTCACATAATGTGATTTAACATACTTTCACTACATCTAATTTTCTTTATTATAAATCAAAATTAATAATAATCCAAATTTATAAGAATGAAACTCATAAGGCGTATATAACATAACAGTACAAATTTATAATGTTCTTTTACCATAAGTAACTTAAATCATAAAACAAATTATCTATAATACTGTAAATTAATGTGACTGGAACTGTTGATTGTTATATATATCTTAATCAGTTATAAAAACGTATTACGGCAAGCCAATTTGTTCTTCAATCTATGCAGGCACTTTATCCAGTCAAAACAATCAAAATTAACGTGTGTACTGTAGGTAATTGTAAAATAACTTATATTTTCTCATGTTATGTTGATTTTGGTGTTGTTGGTGAACTTTGTTTAAATCAAATAGAGGTTATCTGAAACTTAATATAGATGGTTTCTGTAATTTTTTATATAAGCATAAGTGACTTCTGGCACTTCGCCGGCCGCTGCCGCGGCACGCTCGCTACGCTTCGCTTCGCTCGCTCGGCTCGTGCGTCGTGTAGTCACAGTTAACCTAACGCTCCTCCTCGCTTCGCTCGTCGTCGCACCTATTTATGACTTTGCCTTAGACTAGTATCTTAGTATCTTTAGGGTATACATGCATATCTATGTAATGATTTAACTACCTCAAAATTATTATTATTTTAACTAAAAAATATGAAAAAAAAACATTATAAACAATATAATTATGAATGCTGATTATTATGAAATTATAAGTACTGATATTTATAATAAAAAAAATATGATAAAAAAATTCTTAACATTAATATTATAACATAAAATTTTATAAATTTAAACATTATTTGAATAAATTGTATAAGAAAAGATCAATATAGAAAGTAACTATTATGAACAAAGTTATTTATAAATAACCACCATTATAAATTTCATCATTATTAAAAATGAGGTATGTGAAATAAAATTATGAATAATGAAATTATTAGTACAGACGGTATCCCACTGTCGACATTATATTTATAGTAAAAGTTATATCTGTTGAAATACCACTACAAATCTACTGCAGTGGTCAGCGGTCACATCTGTCACGGTGAAATAGCAATCTCTGTAGCACGAATAATACTTATTTATACATAGTGTGTTTTGCTCTTGTGTGTTTGTTTCCAAGCACAAAACGACCGCAATGGATTGCCCTGAATGCATTGTAATTAATTTCAACGTGGAATGTGTGTTTGAGTACAATTCCTTTCGGATATTATATATTTTACCGCATCATAGAGCGCTACTTTGAGCGGCTGCTCGCCGCCTGCATTCAACGTCGGTCGGGTTACATTTAAATAGGTAGATAGGTACAATGATTTAATTGTCTCTTTACATTTTTTATTGTTAGAAAAAACATATTACTTAGGTCCTTTAAAATTAGACTTTTATTTTTAAACAAATATTTTGTTAACATTTTGTGGTTTATGATGGGAGTCGGGCCGAGACTAGCGCTACATGGTATTTTTTGTGATACTCTGTGGGCATGGTGTGGCGCTATCTCGCGAACGACTGAAGCCTAAGGGTCAGAAAAAATAAGGGAATAATAAAAAAAGAGAAGAAGAAAGCAATACTCCTGAATTTTATTTTCATTTATATAGCATAATTACCTGAGATTTAGCAATTATTAATATCTCAGAAGCGGTACAATTTAGTACCCCGCGCCCAAAAGGTTTTGTATTTAAATAACATTAACAATAGGTACAGCTGAAATTTGGTGAGTTTACAATTTTCTTACCTACCTAGTCTTCTTGTTTTGTTTTCTGTTGCTAACGTTGTATTCAAGCTTTATTCCTGCCTATTACTACTAGGCATATCAGATTTGCCTAGGAAGTGTTTGCTTCATGCTACAATTTGCCTAGAATAGAGAAATTTTCATAAAGTGAAATAAGTATGAGGCAAACACACTAATCAACTAAATGGGCTGAGTTGTGGTGTAAAATGTGTGCATTCATAGTCATAACAATGATAAAAATATTTACAAGTGCACAAGAGAAGTAGGTGACTTCAGTTGAGAACAACGGTTTGTGGTAGGTATGTCTGCGCTGCACACAGAATAGACAAAATTCTAATATTCTTAGGGTTCACACTTTTCTATTGGTCTTTAACTATTAAATAGGTATTGTAGTTCTATGCCCACCATAGAATCATTAAGTCAAAATCAAATTATTTATGGTAGGTAAATAGCCTAATTTTAGCATGTTTATAAGGCAAGGTCATACAGAATAGGTGCTTAAAACATTTACCTACTTCATTTAAATTATTCTTCTAAGCATAATAAAATTACCAAAGTAGGTACCTCATGCCAAATATAGCAAGCCTATTATAATAAATGATTGTGAATAGATATTTCTCTTTCCCACTACTGATGCATGGTGCAGGCAACCTGGGCTTTGGCACAATGAAGAAAATAAAGTTTTAATATTGAGCTTTGATTACACCTGTAAGAAAGAAGCAACAAGATACTTTAAAATAAAACCATAACTAAAACTTTTAACTTTTGTTATCTGTGGTGACACCATTATGATACCTTACTTATTTAAGTGTGCCATTCTGGCATAGGTTATAGTTGTTGTTGTGTGTTGCTTATTTTGTTCCTCTGGTAAGCAAAAGCTTCTAGGGACGTAAACAATGGAATAACAACATTTTCATACTAGACTGAAAGATAAATACATGGGGGTTCTTTTCGTTTGCTTAGGTGTTATTTATTTACTTAGTAGGTGCATAATTATTAGTTTATGTTATGACCTTAGAATACAGGTACTTATTCTAAGGTTGTGATGTAGGTACCTAGTATCCATGTGACGAAGATAGGTTAATCTACCTAGTATGTGTTTTCAGAATGTGATGTTTATTAAGTATAATGTTTTGTTTTAGGCTCTAAGAGAATAAAGCTTGGTTTCGATTCTATTTACTTACAGCTACTTGCTTATTCACAGTTCACCATCAAATTTCTCACCCATCCATATTAACTCACAGCATAATGTCATAAATTTTTATGTACCAACTATTTTCCTATCTACACAATACCCAAGGTTTTATTTAAATAAAAGATGATTTCATCATTACCTATAATAATACATTTTGTATAGGTACTTACTAACCAGCAAATATTTATCTTAACTGCATATGGGTTATTGCGCTTTTAGGTAAAAGAAGTGTACAATTCCTAAATATATAACTACCAATACCAACATGTCAGATCGAGGTTTCACGCCTACTGATCCTCCTCCGGATAATGATAGGTCTCGCAAACTTAACAAACGATGTCGCTCAAGCCGTAAACGTTCTCGAAGCAGCTCATCCGACAGCTCACCGCGTTCAAGAAACTCTCGTCGTTACAGACGTCGCCGACGCTATCCAACTAGTGAGGACTCTGATTTTTCTGAAGACTTTTCATATTCCCGTCGTAGGGGTACGAATAGACGTTTATCTCGCATGGATCTTTCACCTTCTCCAAGCTCCATGCGTCGTAAACGTGGTCACCGAAAATCCAAAACTATTTCAAGGTTTCACAAAGTGCGCTCACAAAGTGCGCTCACGCTCTCGTTCACCGAGACGAGGTAGCCGACGATACTCGCACTCATCTAGATCGAAAAGTGCAAGCAAGCAACATAATATAAAAGAGACACAAAACGACACTACTGAATCGGTTCTTGAAAAATTAGTTAATGCTTTGCAAGGGAATAGTCGTGGTAGTTTGTCATCGTCTTATATTCAGGGTTCACAGAAAGTCATTGCGGAATTCGATCCTAGTTCAAAATCTCAAACCATGAAAGACTGGCTAGCGAAAATTAACGAGTCTGCCGAAATATACGGCTGGTCTGATCAACAAACAATTTTTTTTGCGTTGCCAAGACTAACAGGGTTAGCACGAAAATGGTATGATGGACTTACGACAGTTAAGTTTAATTGGGCTCAATGGCAGGAGAAATTACTTACAGCTTTTCCGTGTGATGAAAACTACGCCGATCTGTTAACAGAAATGTTGAATCGTAAAAGTAGACGTAATGAAACACTTGTAGAATACTATTACGACAAGATTATGTTAATAAACCGTTGTCTCCTTAAAGGTCGACAAGCGGTAGATTGTATTAATCAGGGTATTTATGATCACAACATACGGATGATAGTTCAAGGGGCTAATTATGATAATCCAGAGCAGGTCTTGAGTTATTTTCGAAATATATCGCAGGCTAAGAACGAAAGTCGTGATAACCCGACACGTAAGTTTAACGAACATAATCGTGACGCAAGAAATAGAACGGAAGGAAAAAAGCCAATATTCGGGCTAACTTGTTTCAATTGTGGCGATGTTGGTCATTCGGTTGCACGATGTACTAAAGAAATTCGTAAGTGCACCAAATGCAAACGTTATGGCCATATTGAGGCTGGTTGTAAAAGTACCTTGTTTGAGAAAGGGGTATCTAACAACGAAGGGTCAAATGCATCACAATCCAAAAAGGTACTAAATATTGAAGAAAACCACGATACTAATAGCAAGTATTACAAACAAGTAAAAGTCAACAATGTTCAAATGAAGGCTTATGTTGATTTTGGCAGCGAATGCACCTTGGTCGGTGATGAAAAATGTAAGATCCTCAACTTGACGATGAGCTCAGATAATTTACCAACACTGCGAGGATTTGGTAACAGTGCCATTATTCCGATAGCGAGAACACAAGTACAAATTTTAGTTGACTTAGTTCAAATTGAATTAACAGCTTATGTAGTTCCGATGGCACTGTTGCCCTCCGATATATTGATAGGCCAATCGCTCACTGAGCACCCAACGGTTAGGGTTTTCAAAACCGACAAAGAGTTAACTCTATATCAGACGTCTGCAAATCAGGCTAATTCTATTGTTTTGACGACAACTAAAGATACCATTATTGACGGTGACACTGTAGTTGAAATTAACTGCTCTAATAAATTTACTGGCTTCGTGAACATAACATCTGACCTAAGACTGGATGGTGGTACCGAGTATATGATATTACCCGGGCTCTATCCAGTGATGGATGGTATCGGAAACTTGGTTGCTTTTAGTTTAAACAGCAAGCAAGTGTGTATGCCAAAGGGTAAGATTTTAGCTCGTGGCATAGGTATCCCCAACGCAATAGTACCGACCTGTAATAAAGACAACTATGTGGTCAACGTAAGACGTATTCAGCATGAGTTTTCCCCAATCACCATCGATGATCTAAATGTTGATATGGATTTTGACCTGAAAGAAAAAGCCGATCTTCTACAAATGTTAAACGAGTACAGGGATTGTTTCGCTTTTTCTACAAGTGAGCTGGGAAAAACCTCCATAGCAGAGATGCAAACAAAACTAAATGATACATCTCCCGTAACATACAGGCCATATAGATTGTCGTTGACGGAAAGAGAAAAGGTGAACAAGATAATTGACGAGCTTCAAGCGAATGACATAGTTCGTGAATCAAACTCGGAATATGCAAGTCCAATAATATTAGTAACTAAAAAGAATGGTGACATTCGTCTTTGCATTGATTATCGAGCATTAAATCGAAAAACAGCTAAGGATAAGTATCCCATGCCTTTGATTGATGATCAGATAGATAGACTAGGAGGTCAAAATTTCTTCACCACATTAGATCTAACGCAGGGCTACCACCAGATACCAGTTGCAGAGGAGTCTAAGCATCTTACGGCATTCGTTACCCCAGATGGACACTTTGAATACAACCGGATGCCATTCGGGTTGTGCAACGCCCCGGCTGTGTTTCAAAGGATGGTTCACTCCTTACTAAATAAGCATAAAATACCAGCGGTAATGGCCTACATGGATGACATCGTTATTGGATCCACGACAGTTTGTGAAGGAATTGGCAAATTAAAACAGGTACTAGGCTTATTGCGTGAAACTAACCTTACACTGAACTTAAAGAAATGCCATTTCTTTAAGACTAACATCGAATACTTGGGATTTGAAGCCTCTCGCGAAGGAGTTCGGCCTGGTTTACGGAAAACAGAAGCAGTTGCAGTTTTTCCAGCCCCCAAAAATCCTCACGAAGTGCGACAGTTCATCGGTCTAGCTAGTTTCTTTAGAAGATTTGTCCACAATTTTGCCACCATAGCCAGACCCTTGACAGCATTGACCAAAACTAATGCAGTCTGGAAATGGGGGGCGGAACAGCTCAAAGCATTTGAGGATATTAAAGAAATATTGACTACGCGTCCAGTGTTGACTATATTTAACCCTGACCATCATACTGAGCTACATACAGATGCCAGCCAACATGGAATTGGAGGTATTCTACTTCAAAAAGAAGCTGAAAAGGCGTTACTAAAAGCGGTTGCCTATTTTAGTCGCCAAACTTCTCCCGAAGAACAGCATCTACACTCGTACGAGTTGGAAACTTTAGCAGTCGTCATGTCCCTTAGTCGTTTCCGAGTGTATTTGCTGGGAATCCAATTCAAGGTTGTTACTGACTGTAGTGCACTAAGAACAACATTAACAAAACGCGACCTTGTACCACGCATTGCGCGATGGTGGCTTCTTGTCCAGGATTACGATTTTACGGTTGAATATCGCCCTGGTTCTCAACTTCAGCACGCTGATTGTTTGAGTCGCAACCCTCTACCCAATACCAACGTCGAACCGATGGAACTCAGTATCATGAACGTCGTGCAGGACGAACATTCTTTACTCGCTACTCAATTAAGTGACCCTAGGTTGAAGCTTATCAAAGGAATTCTCGACAAAAATTGCATAGAGGCTAAAGACATAAATAACAATTACGTGTTTAAAAACGGTAAAATATACAGGAAGTTAGGGACAGATTTGAAGTGGGCCGTACCTAGGGACGCTAGATGGAACATTTGCATGCTTTGTCACGACGAAAGCGGGCATTTTGCTTACGAAAAGACGCTTGAAAAGATGAGAAGGGACTACTGGTTTCCTGGTATGGCTCGCTTTGTAAAAAAATATGTCCGAGCGTGTATACCTTGTGCTTACTCCAAAGAGCCGTCAGGAAAGAAACAAGGTCTCTTAAATCCAATCCCCAAACCAAGCACACCTTTTGAGTGCATCCACGTCGATCACGTGGGTCCTTTTGTTCGAAGCAAGAGTGGGAATACGTACGTTTTCGGTATCATTGACGCGTTCTCTAAATTTATAGTTTTACGTGCGGTTAGAAACACCAAAAGTAAGACATCTATTCAAGCATTGCATGAGTTTATGGGATTATTTGGGTCACCGAAAGTAATAATTTCTGATCGTGGAACTAGTTTCACTTCCGGCATGTTCAAAACATTCATAGATTCTAACCAAATTAAACATGTTCAGAACGCAGTGGCAACTCCTCGTGCAAACGGCCAAATTGAAAGGTATAATCGTTCCATTCTAACCTCGTTAACCGCTTTAAACATCGACAAAGACGACCGGGATTGGGATCGCGAGCTCAATAAGGTTCAATGGAGTTTAAATAATACCATGAACAAAGGCATTGGCAAAACTCCAGTTCAAGTCGTCTTTGGTAAAGATACAGTCAGCAGCGCTGAGACCCATCTTCATGATATCTCGCAAAATCTCAATACAGATCCAAATATTATTAAGACTCGTGAGCAAGTCACGTCCCATATTAAGAAACAGCAGGAGGCGATGAAGACTCGATTTGACAAAAAAAGATGCATTGCTACGAAATATAAAGTTGGTGACTTAGTTATGGTATTGAAAAATGTGCGCAATGCTGGCAACAGCAACAAACTTGTTCCACCATACAGTGGCCCATATAGAGTCTAAGTGATAAAGGGTAATGACCGTTATGAAGTTACGAGTGTAGAAGGGTTTTCAAATAGAAAGTACAAAAATGTTTACTCCGCCGACAGAATAAAACCTTGGATACGTCTAGGTCCTGATTGTAGTACAGTTTCTGATCCGGATAGCGAAAGTTGTTGTTCGGATAACGAATAACGAATTAACTTATATTGGTAAATACATATAAATACCGGAGTTATTGCTTCTTTCGTCATCCCGAGCATACATCATTCCAATTATGTGTGTATGTTATCTACACTCTCTGTCTCCATTATGGCAATTAAGTATCTGTACGTTGGTATGAATCGAAGCTAGGCAATTCTTCGCTACAATATGCTGTACTGTTACGCCTGAATCCTGATGATCAGCGTGCACCATCCGAATTATTACTGTGGGCCGACACATCCTGAGATGTACGCGGTAGCAGAAATTCCTGTGGGCCGATGCACTCCATTCGTGTAAGCGGTAGCAGACTTATTACTGTGGGCCGACTCACCGTGAGGTGTACGCGGTAGCAGACTTGTTAATGTGGACCGACTCACCGTGAGGTGTACGCGGTAGCAGACTTATTACTGTGGGCCGACTCACCGTGAGGTGTACGCGGTAGCAAACTTATTAATGTGGACCGACTCACCATGAGATGTACGCGGTAGCAGACTTATGAATGTGAACCGACTCACCGTGAGGTGTACGCGGTAGCAGACTTACTGCAGTGGATGGGTACACACGCTGCATGTAAACAAGTTGGCAGACCAACAGTATAACACCGATATAACATCAAACACGCACACATGGGGACAGATACTTTTGAAGTGAACATTATATTCTATTTTCCATGCAAGATACACCAGAACCATGGATTTGAATGAGGACATTCAATATGCTGATGGATGGCCGAAGAAAAGTCACTTATCACTTAGCTACTTAATAACATCAAATTTACCACCGATAATTTTGTTGCGGGTTCCGCTGTTTTATTTTTGTAATTAACCAAGCACCTATTTTGTTACTAGAATATTATAACAGTTAAGAGCTATTTGAATTTGACTCAGTACCTATACGACTTTATGTACTTAGTTTTGTAACGTCTAAGGTTAATTCAATTTAACGGAGGTAAAACCGTTTTAGTTATCAATCATTTATTTCCTAAGAGTTTAATTGTCGTTTGGTTAGCAACAAATGTTACAAACTGCGTTAGTATACTTACTGTTGATTTTATTTTGTATGCCACTAAATTTAGATTTATCAGAATAGTAAGTATTGTACATGTACTTATGTACCTTTTACATTTAACACTATTTTATTAACGAATAGCTCGTTTGATGAATAATAGTTGACATAAATAACGCGTTGTTATTTATTATTGTCTACTTAGAGGCATAATAATTATATTAATTATTATAATGACAGTTTAGCAATGTATAATATTAAAATATAGGTAGTCTATTAGATATTAATACAGTTGCCTGAGGACAGGCAATGGTCAGAATGGCCGATTGTTAGAAAAAACATATTACTTAGGTCCTTTAAAATTAGACTTTTATTTTTAAACAAATATTTTGTTAACATTTTGTGGTTTATGATGGGAGTCGGGCCGAGACTAGCGCTACATGGTATTTTTTGTGATACTCTGTGGGCATGGTGTGGCGCTATCTCGCGAACGACTGAAGCCTAAGGGTCAGAAAAAATAAGGGAATAATAAAAAAAGAGAAGAAGAAAGCAATACTCCTGAATTTTATTTTCATTTATATAGCATAATTACCTGAGATTTAGCAATTATTAATATTATTGTGTATACTGGGTGTAATTAAATTCATTAGCATCCTTTGAAACTAACCTACTCATGACACCGGTCACGTGTGGACCAAAATTATTGAATAACTATAAAAAAGGGGATAACTTAATTAACCAACTACTACACTACAAAATTAAATTAAAATGTACTGTTTTTAATTTTTGCATGCAAGGTAAAAAACAACTTTTAACATAGTATCAAAATCATTCGTGTCAACTAGATTAGGCGCCGCGGTCTTCATAATTTACATTAACAAATATTATTTACCTTGTTGAATATTTCACCTAAATATCAAAATAATTCTTGCTCAGTCATTATAATGGACTTTGATGACCTTCGGGATTAATAGAAATAATTTGCCGGAAAACATTAAATTCTTGAAAAAAAACAATCTCTTACACGTGTGACAATTCCTTCCATTTTTTTTTAACTGTCAATTTCGTCCTAATCATGACTTCACGATCTTGTCACAGATGCAAATTGAATTTTGAGAACAAATAGTCGTTCGATTTCGTATTTAAGTCAATTATTTTGGTTGTTCTCTGTGGCGATACTCGTTTATACGTCTCTTATCTAAGCAAAAGTTAAGTAACGTTTATAGGTAAGGAAATGATAATCATGGATTAGGAGTTTATGAACTGATTAGTTGAGAGGTGGCTACTTATAAAAACCTCACTATACCTCGCTAGAGCCTAAATGGCATCCTGTATGATTACGTTTTTTGTTATTTCACTATTTTCTTGTTTGTGTTTTCCTATTCTTTCCGTCTCTGAAGTCCGTGATGTCATGACTGAGTTCCGCCGGAAAATCAGTTATTAAGCTCCAACCCTCTTACTTTAATTCCATACTAAGTCGGGACCTAGGTCGTGATATCAGGCAACATTGCAATCTTAATTTTTTTCCTAGTATAAAATTCTCATGAGTGTGATTAGTTTTATTTTCATTTTCATTTTGTGTTTTATTTTTATTTGTGGTTTTTTTCTATCGTACGTCTCGTTTATGTATTATTTTTGAGTCTTATAATGTAGTGTTTTGTGATGTCCTGAATAAATATTTTTCCTTTCTTTCGTACAAAGATAAAATGCTACTAAAACAGAGCTGGACCATTCGTTACAAGCCAAGTACGAACTCCCCAACAATGGTGCAGAGGCATAATTGAGTTACAAGTTAGTACGAGCGTTGAATGTTGCCAGCCCGGGGGAAATCGGCTTTGCGTTTTATTTCAACAGTTTTGAACGGTGCTTTGGATAATTTTAGTATTGAATTATGGCTGAAAGGTTCAAAACTTCTGTTCAAAATAAAACTTGAAAGTATTACCTACTACTTGAAGAGAACCTGTATTTTATTGCAACAAACAACGTAACATAATTTACATGCGAGTTTTGAAGCAAACGTCCCGTAGACTTGTTGTAATGCCAATATTTCACATGAGTAAACCATTGTGTATTGGACCATTTATTAGGACCACGTCTCAGAGCTGATTCTAATTTACTTAGTTGTTCTGAGATTCCGGCCTGATATGATTTTGGTTTGTTAGATCTTTACGAAATATACGTAGACATGACTGTGCTGTGATCTAATTATTCGTCTAGCTGTTTTGAGATTCCTGTCTATATGTTTGGATTGTGGCCTTTTCACAAAATATATTTGTGGACATTTGTGAAGGGCCGGCTTAGTAACATCATCAAAATACTTACTTCGTATCTAAGTGGAGTAGCTATAATATTATATTATATTACTAGCTGCGCCCCGCGGTTACACCCGCGTTCCTACAGGAACCGTTCCCGTTATTGGAATAAAATGTTGCCTATGTTTTAATCCAGGGTATAAGCTACCTCCATACCAAATTTCATCCAAATCCGTCCAGCTGTTAGAGCGTGAAAGAGTAACAAACATACACACATACACACAAACTTTCGCCTTTATAATATTATATATATATATATATATATATATATATATATATATATATATATAGTGTGATGATATATTATGTCTATGATATTTATGGGCAAACGTGTTCCACCTTAGACAACTTCGTCACTTACCATCAGGTGAGTGGTTGTCAAACATATGCCCATTTTAGCTTAAAAAAAGAGTAACAAAAATGGTTGTGGAATATGAGAATAAAATGGAAGTGAGTTAAAAAACTTTTACCTAAGTATGGGCATGGAACAAGGAGGAGGAGAATGCCAATACACCAAGAAAACAGCGTAGATCAAAAATATGCCTAAAACTAGATGGCGTTGCAAAACGAGCGGGTTATAAGTTGAGCGCAGATCAGAAATAATATGCCAAAAAACGTTTTAAATCTAGCCCGCCGTAGCTACCTGTATAGCCCGCTCATTTTGCATCCAGCCAACAGCAGTGCCATCCAGGTTTAAAACGGTTTTTTGGCATATTTCTGAACAGCGCTCAACTTATAACCCGCTCTTTTTGCAACGCCATCTAGTATTAGGCAAATTTTTGATCTACGCTGTTTTTTTTGGTGTATTAGCATTTTTCTCCTCCTTGTTCCATGGTATGGGTCATAAAATATTTCGAGCACATGATTTTTTTGAATAGCTATCTTCCCCAGTTTATAGATTTTCTAAAATCTAATCGAGGGTAAAATATTTTATAATGTGCTTATTTTTGCCCATAATAGAGTATGGGTATGGGTAATCCTATTTGACTGGACCATCGTTGAAATTTCTTGCAGCAATACAGTCAAATGACGTTTTGACCATGTAGGTACTTACGTCTACGGTATTTCCTTTAGCAAATAGAACCCCTTTTGAAGGAAATGCTAGAAAATATTATACTGATCCGACTAATTCTTAGGATGCGTACAGATCTGGCGAATGCGCCGCTCACTGCGCGTGCGCATGTGTATGTCGCAACCTATGCAACGCGCGTGAACGGCTCCCGAGCAAGTAATGAACTGAGGGAATAATAGCTGCGGACTGCACGCGCGGGGTTTGCGTGCATTATGTGAGCAGAGCGCGTGCGGCACGCGAGCGGCGCACAAATAGTTACAGTAGTAACACGCGTGCAGCACGCGCGCAGTTCACACGCGGCACGCGAGCGGCGCATTCGCCAGATCTGTACAGAACCTTACCAGTACGAATATTTTTTTCCAGTCACTTAATAATGTACAGCGTTCGTTTCAATCTGTCTGGATGATAGATAGATCTGTGAACCAAAGAGGTAGAAGCTCACGGAGGTTTTACTGATATCGTTGTGTTGTATTATTGATGCTAATGTATTAGGAAGGTTTTGGTTGCTAAGGGTGGGGTTTTCGCTCCGTGGTTAAGGTAACTAATGGTTAAAAATTCTAACAAATTCATTTTTTTATTATAACTGACTTCTAAAGAAGAAGTTCTTAGTTCGGATTTTTATGTTTGTCTATGTTGGTTTTAAATCAAAATAACGAATAGTAAACGTACTTATGTTGTTTAATATCCTCAAAGTATGTTTTAGGTCGCGGACGATTTGGTTAAAACTACAGGAAGTTGATGGATGCTGGAGGCAGGCAGCCGCTCAAAGTGGCACCCTGTGGAAGCCTATGGTCAGCAGTGGACGTCTTCAGGTTGATGATGATGGTGCTCTCAGTATGAACTTATGACGATTGAAGTCAGCTTAACCTCTTTTTTAAATGGATATTACTAAAATCGATTATTAACACTGTTTTATGGATACTGTTTTATAGACTGCCTTGATATTTGTTGGTTATGGAGAATTACTTCTTATATACGCCTCCGAATCCCTCGTATCCTTTATTTTTAAAGACCCAATCAAAAAAGGGTTAACAGTATTTCACGGCAGCTTTCAGACCTTCTGAATGCGTAGTGTCTGCCAATTTCCGAAGGGGGTATCTTTGTGGCTTTAGTCTTAACCCTGTTTTCCAGAACGAGATCTCACTACGACTGTTGCTAAATTTTCGGTTTGCGTGGGAAAATCTTTCGGCAAAACTATTCGGGATTCGGCTTTCGGACACATTGATATTTTTTAGTAGATTTGTTAAAAGAAATCAACTAGTAAAATTACAACAACAGAATAAAGAATATAGAATTCCAATTACATAAGGAATTCTTATCTAATGAGAGCTAGCAAGTGTTTCAATGACTTGACCGGGACACATGATATTGACCTTTTTAATACCACTGCTAATCAGCTGAAGAAGCTGATGAGTAGTGTATTTTTGGTAGTTATGGTGGTCCTTAATGGTGTGTTTGTATTTTTATTTGTATTTTGTTTTTTTGGTAGGTATCTTCTATACCTACTTACATAATTACATAATTAAGTTTGTTTTTTTAGGTTTGTGCGTCCGTCTTTTTAAGTTCACCCACTTAATTATTATTTTTATTACCTATCTACGGAAACTTGTAATTGGCCTTCTTTATATGTTCATTTCTCTATACTTGTACCTAGCTGTAAGTTTTCTTAAAATCTCAAAATAAAATAAAATAAAAAAAAGAAAGGGTGAATTTTGTACTGCATTGTATTGTAATTACGGTAGTCGAGTAAAGTTAATATTCATGATAATTACTTACCCGGAGAACCTGGAACAAATTTAACTATTGTTTTGTTATAACGAGGAGAAACACATAGTTACCTAAAGTACTTAAAGTATGTATTTATATAAAAACTAGCAGCGCTCTGCGGTTCCACCCGCGTTCCTACAGGAACCGTTTCTGTTTTCGGGATGAAAAGTAGCCTATGTTTTAATTCAGGGTATAAGCTACCTCCATACCAAATATCATCCAAATCCGTCCAGCTGTTACAGCGTGAAAGAGTAGCAAACATACACACATACACACATACGCACAAACTTTCGCCTTTATAATATTAGTGTGATGTGATATAGAAAAACTACGTTTAAGCAAGAAAGTAATCATTTAATAATTCACCCATAATGTTGAATTATTCTGTTGTACCTATGATACACCTATTATTGTATTTAAATACATATTAAGTTCCTTTAAAAAAAAATTAAATATCTCAGTGTTTATTATTGGTACCTATTATTAGGGTACTGGGTTTCTCTTAATCCTGCGCAGCGAGTGTTTAACAAATTTAGTCTTACAATTATTTCAATAAAAATTACACCTAATGACAATAATTATTTTATCATTTTAGCACATACCTAACCAAAAATCGGTTGCATTAGGTAAATTAATATTTGTGTAATATTTTTTAGCGGAGTTTCACTTAATATTCTTTTGTACTTACCTGTTTTTTTTATACAAACGACACAAGTCATATCATAAAGAAAAAAGTATTGAACAATTTACAAGTGCAGTAGCAATGACATGTTTTAAATAAGTTTCTCATAGAATGGAATTCTTTTAATAATCTCATAATAAACTTATTTATTATTCGGTAGCCGAATTTTCGGCTTATTAATTAACTGTCACATTACTACTGTATACGCCTTTCCTCACTTTCCCCTAAGAGGATCAAACGGTTCACGCTTACAAACCCTCTTTGAAATTTTAGCTTTATTTTTTTCTCAGTATCCTTCCTCGGTATTGATTTGGATTTTTTGAACCTTTTAATCTTTAGAAATATGAGACAATTGAAACTTATTGGGCGGTGAAATAAATTAGAACAGGGGTTTGACTCGGGGTTTTGAGGTATGAAATTTACCTGAAATTTACTATTGACGCGTGAATCCGTGCAACTATTTGGGATGATAAGAATTTTTGTAAGAGACGATTTCGGAGTTATCCAACAAATAAAGTTTTATTTAAAAAAATACTTTAAATTTACATAACAAAAAAGATTTACATAATCCTTTTTTTTGTTATATCCAATGAATAACTTAGGTAGGTATATTTGATTTTGGAATAATCGTGTAATTCAGTGGTGAAGTTTTTCAAAAATCGTGAGTAAAAGTTGTTCAATAAATGTTTATTTTTGTTTATAATTTAACACAGAAACACACAATAACTTTCGACTCATGGTCTCGATGATTCCATCTGTGGTTAGATTATCCATCAGTAGTGCTAATTGTGTGATATATGTAGAAACTTTGTGGTTTTATAACCGACAACTCTGTTTTTGCTTTGTCTTTGATTGACGGCCATTACACGTTTCCATTTCAATGTGCTGATTTTATTTATAAAAATCGTACATACACGATAAATTGTATTCTGTGCCCTATGTATCTTCGATGCTTTCTACCTCTAAACTGACTACGAGATGAACGTTTCTTACACAGAGCATTTAAAATATGACGCTCCGCATGGTGAAGCATTTTTTTCTTGCTCTGTGGATTCTTAGATGAATCATAACTATGGAAATGGTTTTTTGGCGGGAACGCGGAAAAGTTCACATCGTTGCATTGTATTATTTTTCAAAACTTGTGCTTTTTTTAGTGTTAATGTTTAAAATTGGTCGCGTTTTACGCATTAAGTGCTGAATTACAAGCATGAGTGTGGGCAAGTGATACAATGTAGTAAAACGTGTTTTTTTGTGTTGTTTCCAAAATTCCATAGAATAAGCTTCTAGTAAAGTTGCCACCACTTTACTAGGGCATGACTTAGAATGGACTATGACTACCTGACTTAGAATCGACTATGACTAACAAGACTATGACTAAGACTTGACTTTACGTGAAATATTCTATAACTACGATGAAAAATTACAATACTTGACACTGGCTAAATACACTATGTGTGGAGCCAAAATATAAGAAAAAAAAAAAAAAACTATGGAAATCTAGGCCCAAAAGTTCAACAACCTCAAAAGCATAAAACAGCAATAAAATACGATACAGTAAAACATCTTTTTGAAGGGTTGCCAACTTATTTCATAGAAAAGTTAGCGTAGCTTATATTACAGTTTTTGTTACTATATCATCGCCTCAATCTCCAGCTAACATATTATTTTCTTTCAACAAAAACTAAGACAATCTAAATAAAGATAATTTTATGATTCTACTTAAAAACAGGCGGAGGTTATTGCGCGAAATTCTTGAGAAAGTTTGCATTATTCATTTTGTAAAGTGATTGCAATTTGAGAAGGAAACTCAGTGAACGTTTTAAGATATTCATATTTTAAGAACACTCCGGTGATATTTTACATTGGAGCATTTTCCACGTCTGTTTAATAACTCAAATTAATTTATGGAGAAGGGCTGGAGCATTTGGACTATAAGGTCAACATGGCTAGCATAGACAGTCCAAATGGCTTGCCAAGAAGCTCATCAACGATGAGAGACTAGTTAAAGGGAGAATTCAAAGTCTTGAACACAGACGTAAAGTCGTCGGTCTGTCGATCTTCTATCAGTTACATTTTGGAGAGTGTGCGCATGCCCTTCATCAGCTCATTCCGTCATACCCTTTCCATCATAGAACTACAAGGCTTGGTGATTCTTTACATCCTTACGTCGTATATAAGTGTGCCAGTTCGCACTAAGCGTTTCGCTGAGTCATTCATAGTCCGAACGGCCAAGGAATGGTTTGCTCTTCCAGCAACAGTATTTCCTCCTGGGTTTTCAAGTCAAGAGTGAATGGGCAGCTGATGGGCAAACCTGCTCCACCTTGGACAACTCAATCACTTACCATCAGTTGAGTTGTTTCTTTAAAATAGGCACATTTTAGCATTAAAAAAAATTGTTTTTTGTTGTAGGTAGTGTCGCTATTGTAGTAGTGTAGCTTGATTATAATTTATGGTAGATCAAAATAAAATAGTGAAAATATAAAATTTAGTTTTTCATTTATATAATTAAAACATTTTGCCCGTTCAAAAATGTATTAATTGTTAAATTATTTATCGTATTCACGCCATCCGTTTATAGTTGATATTCCTTCGATTCGCACAAAGCGGTTTGACTCTATACATTTATAATCCGAGCAGTGAAGGAACGGAACACTTTACCAGCGTCTTTGTTTCCCGATAAGTACAATCTGGAGCTCTTCAAGTCGCGAGTGAATATGTATCTTCTAGGCAAGCATATCCTATCGTAGCCCGTAGCCCGCGTCGTCATTTTCCATCAGGTGCGATTGCGGTCATACGAGGGCCTATTTAGTTATAAAAAAAATATAATCGATGTTATTAAGTAACCTTTATCGCGTTGTTGTTTTTCTAAATATAGTTAGTTATGTGAGCAACGTATAAAAAGACTTTATACGAAGTAATTTTTTTCTTTGATAAATGTACAGTTCATCCGAACCGGAAAGTAAGGTTTACCCAATTATTGACAGCGTATCGCATATCGCGACGAAACGCCGTATTCATTTTTCTACGTCGACAACGCGTGGTTGCTCTCAGACAGAGGGAAAATATATGTTGAGAATTTGTGATTTAGAGCTTTTTATCGATATTTTCTGAAAAACAACATTTTATCTTTAGCATTTACTTAGTAAAATAGATGCTTATATAACCACACGAGCTTGATATTAGTAATAAATGAACATGGCACTAAATTTTTAATCAAACTAAAATATTGAAAATACCTATATTTTCTATTCAAGTTATAAAGATTTTTTCATCATCATCATCATCAGCCTGAAGACGTCCACTGCTGAACATAGGCCTCCCCCAAAGAGCGCCACCTTGAGCAGGAGGCAAGCAGCCGCTTGCCTCCTGCATCCATCGGCTCCCCGCGGTTCTGACCAGCTCGTCGGTCCACCTAGTGGGGCGCCGGCCTACGCTGCGTCTTCCGGTTCGTGGTCGCCACTCGAGAACCTTTCTTCCCCATCGGTTGTCAGTTCTACGAGCGATGTGGCCCGCCCACTGCCACTTTAACTTGCTGATTCTCAAAGCTATATCGGTGACTTTAGTTCTCTTGTGGATCTCCTCATTTCGGATCTTATCTCGCAAGGAAACCCCGAGCATAGTTCTCTCCATAGCTCGCTGCGCGACTTTGAGCTTACTCATAAGGCCAACAGATATTTTTCAAGATTTTTTTATACCTTACTTATTATAGCTAGTACAAAGTATGTTAATCCTGTATATTACTAATAATTAATACATAATACAACGTGATATTATTAAATTTATTATTATTTTATTAATTACTTTTGTATTCGTTTTTTCAATTTAATGTCCATGCAGTTAACGTTGCTATTTTTAATAAAGATTTATTAAAACCGGCTACGCAAAAAACTTTATTTCACGTTTTCATGAAAGCTTGAACATTTTCTTCGAGAAAATCACGGGAACTGGTAACAATCCCAACTAATGTACATTGACAAAACTTCTGGAACAGGTAACAATCAGTGAAAAAATATTCAAGCCATGCTTTCCCCATTTTTTTCTCCGTTTTGTTACCAAAGCAGTAAGGATGTGTGTGAGTTTGGGTTTAAAAATGGTGTCGTAGATCTAATATTTTATTTTATTTTATAATTAGGTATCCTCAGCATTATAATAATAATCTATGTACCATAAACCTGTATTCACATGTGAATGTATCATCAAAAAATCATCATCAACAGCCTGAAGACGTCCACTGCTGAACATAGGCCTCCCCCAGAGCACGCCACCTTGAGCGGCTGCTCGCCTCCTGCATCCATCGGCTCCCCGCGGCTTTCACCAGGTCGTCGGTCCACCGAGTGGGGGGCCGGCCTACGCTGCGTCTTCCGGTTCGTGGTCGCCACTCGAGAACCTTTCTTCCCCATCGGTTGTCAGTTCTACGAGCGATGTGGCCTGCCCATTGCCACTTCAACTTACTAACTCTAAGAGCTATATCGGTCACTTTAGTTCTCCTGCGGATCTCCTCGTTCCGGAGCTTATCTCGCAGGGAAACACCGAGCATAGCTCGCTCCATAGCTCGCTGCGCGACTTTGAGCTTACTAATGAGGCCAACAGTAAGAGACCATGTCTCAGTTCCATAAGTCATCACTGGCAACACACACTGATTGAAAACTTTCATTTTCAGGCTCTGCGGTATTTTGGACGAAAAGATAGGACGAAGCTTCCCGAACGCTGCCCAGCCGAGTTGGATTCTTCGCGCCACCTCTTTGTCGAAGTTGGACCTACCTAATTGGACAATCTGTCCTAGGTAGACATACTTGTCGACAACTTCGAGAGTATCGTTCCCAACAATTACCGGTATAGGTGGAACATGAGCGTTAGACATGATCTTTGTCTTGTCCATATTCATCTTAAGACCAACCTGCTGGGAGACTCTACTGAGGTCGTTGAGCATGGTGCTAAGGTCCTCGAGCGATTCCGCCATTATGACTATATCATCGGCAAAACGAAGGTTAGTGATGTACTCGCCATTTATGTTGATGCCAGATCTTTTCCACTCCAAGAGCTTGAAAACATCCTCCAATGCGTTTGTGAACAGTTTCGGAGAAATAACGTCTCCCTGTCTCACGCCTCTTTGCAATGGAATTTGTTCCGTACTCTGGTCCTGTAGTCGGACTGACATAGTGGCCTTACTGTACAAACACTTCAAAACTTCGATATACCTATAGTCAATTTGGCATCGCTGCAAGGACTGCAGCACCGCCCAAGTCTCGATTGAATCGAAGGCTTTCTCATAGTCCACAAACGCTAGGCATAACGGCCGATTATACTCTTCGGTCTTCTGTATAATCTGGCGCAGCGTATGGATGTGGTCTATGGTGCTAAAGCCTTTTCGGAAACCGGCTTGTTCGGGAGGCTGGAATTCATCAAACCTGCGTGCGAGACGATTCGTAATGACTCTCGAAAACAGCTTATACACATGACTCAAGAGCGAGATGGGCCTATAGTTCTTCAATAAGGTGTTATCGCCTTTTTTGAAGAAGAGCACCACCACGCTCTTGTGCCATGCCTCTGGCGTTATACCTTCAAGGATGACAGAATTAAATAACTTCTGGAGGACTAAAAGTACCGGTCTACCACCCGCTCTCAGAAGTTCGGTCGTAATTCCATCTTCACCTGGTGCCTTGTTGTTTTTAAGCTGTTTGAGGGCCATTCTAATCTCGTACAGGCTGACGTCCGGGATATCTTCGGTATAGTGTCGGACTAACTTGGCTCTGATGTCCTGAGCTGTGTTAGTAGCGGGCTTACGTGTCGAGGTGTATAACTGTCCATAGAAGTTCTCGATCTCTCTCAGAATCTCAGGCTTGGATGAAATGACGCTACCATTTTCGGTCTTCAGTTTTGTCATTTGGTGTTGCCCAATAGACGAATCCTTTGCGAACACTTTAGAGCCTTGGTTCCGCTCAATTGCGGCCTCAATACGTGAAGTACTAAGAGCACGCAAGTCGTGTCGCAAGGAACTCCAGATTCGTCTATTGAGTTCACCGTAGGCTGACATATCAACTGAAGACTGCAGCTTCATTTCGCTCCGGTCGGCCATTAGCTCAAGAGTTTTTTCTGAGAGCTTTTGAGTCTTCTTTCGGCGTTGGGTCTTAAAGAATTTCGATCCAACAGCTTGGACAGTTTCCACCAACCCGTCGTTTAGCTCGTCCACTGTGTTACAGTCGGCTAGGCACTGGAAGCGATTTTGGAGTTCCAGCTGAAAGCCTTCGGGGTTTTGGATTTGGACAGGATTTGGACGGAGCGTAGACTTCACCAGACGTGACCTTTCGAGCTTAACATTGATATTCAATGTGCCTCTAACAATACGGTGATCGCTACCGGTTTTCACCTTGCTGATCACAGAGACATCATCGAATATGTGCTTCTTGGTCGTCATGATGAAGTCTATCTCATTTTTAGTGGAACCGTCGGGACTTATCCACGTCCACTTCCTGGATGGCCGCTTCTCGTAGAAGGAGTTCATCATAAAGAGTCCCTCCTTCTCCATGAAGTCAGCCAGCCTCTGTCCTCGAGGGTTCCGCTGCCCGTATCCAAATGGCCCCACTCTCAGCTCATCGCTATTCCTTGTGCCCAACTTCGCATTGAAGTCTCCCATCACAACGGTGAAGTATGTTTCGGAAGTATGCATGGCTTCGGATATGTCCTCATACATAGCTTCTACTTCATCGTCTGAGTGAATGTATACCTATGTGCAAATTGTGCAAAAGTTAGTATTTTTGCACAATTTGTCTACTATGTATAATTCTTTCAAATTCTACTTTTTTCGTTATTGTGTTTGTGTTGAAATTTCCTCGTCAGCTACCATTATAAATATTCCATCATCTTTTTCAGTATAAACATGGCTTTTATGGATTGCTTAAATCAATCAATCAAACATACTGTTGATACTGGCCTTACCAATTTTTATATTATACAGCTGCAAAATTGAAAAGGTAGGTAAGTTTATTTTAAATCAAACACTGATTTAAACTTTCACCTTTGTTCACTACATTTTGCATGTTTCATGTAAATATCGGGAACTCAGAGATTCTAATCATGGTAAAAATCCCGTAAGTACTATTAAAAATGTATTTAAAAAAATATAAAAAAAGAATTCCTTACATACTTTATATTAAATTTATTTAAATGTACAAGTATAAATCGTCAAAATTAATCAAAATTAAAACCCCATAATTTAATGTCCCATTATTATTCAAATAACCCACCCCTCACTATCTGTGGTTTTGCACCACAGATAGTGAGGGGTGGGTTATTTGAATGGTGCCCATTAGACTGGCAGCGTTACCACGCTGGATGCCGATGGCAACCTTTGCACCAGGAACGAGCCAGAGCGGGAGTCATCAACTTTGTCCTGAATCCTGCGCCCTAATTCAGAAACCAAAGTCTTGGCTTCTTAAATCAGTAAATCTATATAGTCCATACTGTTTATACGTCGTCATTTTCTACAACCCGCAATCAGCACCAACGCATTCGTAACATAACTTTACCATTTTACGTCACCATTATTGCACATTCGTATCTTACAGAATAAAAGTAGGAATTATGTTATTTCCATGTAAATGTAAGGCGACATACGAGTCTGGGTAATAGCATTTTTCGTCGCGGAAGTGCAATTTGGATAAGCGTTACTGTAGCATCTGCTGGTTGATAAAATCACTTGTGTGGAGAGTGAAAAAAATTGCAAGGCAATTGGGGACATTTTGAGTTGTAAGAAACAAAAGGTAGCTCGGTTCATATTAAAGTATACAATACATTTTGAGCCCGTGACACGTGCCAGTTTGGGTGCAAATCATATTACCACAGTCAACGAGCATCATAATATCAACAGCCTGAATGCGTCCACTGCTAAACATGACCCCCATAGAGCACCACTGCTTGCCTCTTTCATCCATCTGCTACCCGCAGTTTTGAACAGATCGTTGGTCCACTTAATAGGGGCCAGCCTACGCTGCATCTTCCGGTTAACGAGCTTGTAGGTTATAAAATGCTATGTTTATTATAAGATCAGGTATAGATTTAAACACCCACTGTCTCACGTTGTTCTCTTATGGAGAACTGTAGTGTTGGTAAAATTGACACCTAACGCCCAAATTAGTACAATTTTTTTTTACGTCGTAACTGAACTAATCCGCAGTTCTACACCTATAGTGCCATGCTTTTTACCCGTGAAATGGTTTATTTAGTGCCAACATTCGTTTCGATTACCGTCCCACCGTTGAATACATTAATGCTTCAGTTTTTTAAGGATTTTCTCATTTCGATAGATAAGGGTGGTTTATTTAAAAGTTAGAGCAGGTAATTGCAATTAATTCATTTCTTTATAAAATAAAGATTTTGATTTCAGCGTCTACAGTTCTACTAACAATCATATTAAGTTTCTAGGAAAAATAGATGTTAAGTGGTTATTTTTGCAATGACAAACAAGCAGACAACTCCATTTCCTTTCCATAATATATTTTTAAAGGATTTTAGAAAAACAATGCCCTAAAAGGGTGAAAAACGGGAACGTTCAAAAATGACGCTAACAAAGCCTCGAGTCAGTGTGTTTAACGTATGGATAATATATTTTGGTATATAAATATTTGTTTAGAAGTAGAACCGAAGGAAAATATTTTTAGTCAATCTGCACACAAAATATTTCATAATGATTGATCATGTTGCAAAATCGGTTGACATTACACCGATTTTATCTATAAGCACAAATTGAAGATCTCATCAAATTACCAAAACAAATGCTTCGCAAACGAATGACGTGCCCACCCACACTAAGAAGGCACCCCATAATTTCATCCGCAATTTACCAATTTTCCCGCGGGATCTTTTAATATTCCGGGAGTAAGAGTAGGCGTATGTTAGTATGGATCAAAAATCAAGTTCTTTTTTTCTTTCTAGCGCAAAAACAGAATTGTTTATTACGTTTTGTCAACAAATTGGGAAGCGCGAATTTCAAAATACCAAGCAAAGTAACTAAGTATCTCTACTTAGTGCGCGATATAGTGACTTGCATAATAGTTGACGCAGCGGGAATTCGACGCGGAAGGAACTCGTCATGGAGGGAACTAGACGTGAAAGTGCTTGACTGCGGAAGATTCGACGTTCTCGGAAGTCGAAGTCAACTGAACCTGTCTATTTATGTACCTACAACCTTTGGTTTTCTGTTCAAATGTCGCCTACACTGTCTTTTTTATGTAAATGAATGACGTGACGAGCTAGTCGTTCGCCTGATGTTAAGCGTCACGGCTGCCCACAACACTCTCTCTCTGTCTCTCTGTGAAAGAATGTACATGTCCAACCAATGAAAAACCAATGGTCTGAAATGACATCGTTATATTCATAAAAATAAAAACTTATTAAACGATTAATTTGTAAATGAAAAATTTAAATCACGAACGGGACTTCAGATGCGAGTTCAAGTCCCGTTCGTGATTCAAATTTTTGCTTGACAAATTAATCTGTAGATTACGCTGAGCAGGCGATACTGCCATAAAAGTCATAAACATTGATTTGGGAGGCGTTAATCTTTACACAATTTGTGTTGATGTAACTTGACCATACTGGTTGGGATAATTCTCAAGAATTTCTCAATAGATGGCGCTGCCAACCCCGTAAGTTGGTTGTAAAAAGGTGAAGGATAAATTCGGACACGAGACCACTTGTTACGGTAGATCAAGTAAAGCATGTCCCGGCTTTAGGGATGGATGGACGCGGGTTCAAGTCCCGTTCATGTTTCAAATTTTTCCCTTACAAATTAATCTGTAGATTACACTGAGCAGGCGATACTGCTATAAAAATCATAAATACTTATTAAACGATGTCGTGTTTCACCACTTGTGCTTCAGTGTGAATCAACCTTTACCCAAAACTTTTTTAATTCCGTTCTGGCATTCCGTTGCGAACATTTATAACCGTTTTGTTTGAGTTACGATTATCGTACTGCTAACGCCTCCTGGTGTGCGTATAGAGGTTTATTTACATAAATATTTGGGTCAATAGAGTAATGATTGTGTTATTACTATTTGTCAGGGCGTTAGCTTTTAGGGTGTCTATTTTAGTAAATATAGTTTTGGGTATTTATGGTATCTTAAAGTCAGTATTTATTGAGATTGTGTTGGAATAATAGAAGGTGACTATTTTATTAATCTGTAGCGCTCTTACAAAGCTTAATTTATTGGTAATGTAAGTAAGAGAAACCAACCGAGTCTTAGATTAGTGACCGTCACAAAAAAGTGGTAATAAGTAAGTTTTTTGTATACTAGGTTTTAGGTAGGTTGCAGGACTTTTCTGCAAAGTTCGTCAAGGTAGGTACTACCGCTTTGCCAGTTATTCTGCCGCCAAGCAGTAGTGTGCAAGCACTACTGTGTTCCGGTTTGAAGGGCATTGTAGCTAGTGAAATTACTGGGCAAATGAGACTTTACGAACTGATCTCACAGTCTAGAAAACTTTTTTAGACTGTGATGTCTCAGGATGACGTGCGCAGTGCGCAGTGTCACCAAAACTTTAATTTTTAGTTCCGAGTGACACTGCAATCTGTTATGGGCGACTAGCACGACTAGAACGACTAGCTCGTCACGTCATTCGTTTACATAAAAAAAAAATGTTTTATGTATTTTTATTAATTCCGTAACAATAGAAGGTGGACCGACGATCTGGTTAAAACCGCGGGGAGCCGATTGATGCAGGAGGCAAGCAGCCGCTTTAAGTAGTGCTCAGTGGAGGAGGCCTATGCTCAGCAGTGGATGTCTTCAGGCTGTGGATTATGAAGTGTTAAAACCAATTAACCTTGCAGAGGTTTGTTTTAGCACTAAAGTCCGGTAAAAACCAGATCAGTAATAATATTATGATCAAACCCACAACAGACTTAAATAAACCTTTACAAATCCAACCATATTTACGAACTTAGTCGATCTAGTGAATGATGTAAGCCTAGTCTAGCTAGCTAGTAATTAAGTTACAGATACTTCGCCCTCTGTCAGTGTTTCATTGCCTTCCAAAATTGGCAGAAATGGGGTACTTTGTACTGGATATGGCGTAGAGAGAATGTAACATAGCTAATTCGTTACTTTACACTGCGCGCCTGACTTTGGCCCTTATTCTCTATGACCATCAAGACACGTAACGTGACGTGTAAGGATATCTTCGTGGAATGGTTTTGGGTATTAAAATGCTATTCTGTATGCCGTTGTCAAATTTGACAAACGCAACTAGGCTCGTTATACGCACGTCAGTTACGGAGGCTGCAGGTGGAGGGTGCAGAAGAGAAACCAATATGGATTCTATAGCTAATTTTATAATAAAATAATGGAAAAAGGGGTATACCTACGGGGGTACGACTAGCTCGTCACGTCATTCAATCACATAAAAAAAAAAACCTACCCCGTTTTCCATACTTGCTTTAAGCTACTAGAAATGATTACATCATCTACTTGAGATCGTTCTGATACCTGGATTACCTATTTTTGTTCGACAGCCTAGATCTAGATGACCTAAATCCATATAGACGCAGTCCTAATCCCAGCTTATTTTACAGCGATAGAGTAAAATTCTATTAAAATTGGATCATTGGATTTTCATGCTAAAGTACAGGGAAGATGATACGGTGTTCATTTTCTGCATAAGCTTTTATTCTAATTCGCTAACTCCTACATATTACTATTTAGTTGCGCCTCGTGGTTTCACCAGTAGTGATCATGCCACAAGAACCACTAAGCTTACCTCTGTAAATGTGGCATATTTTGTTGTTTATTACTTGGGAAATTCATCCCCCGTAAAATGAGTTACCTATAAGTTTATATAATGTATAAAGTTATATTTATATTTTATGATAATGTGCGTGCGCTGCCGTTATGTTGAAGGCGTGCGTGATGTCACTTGCCGGTGCCAACGGAAGACCAGCGCTGCACTAGCATTTTGCTAAGTTGGAACCGGGTTGTGGCAAACACTATTAGCTTTTTATAAAAATTGTTTTAGTTACATTGGTGTTTGACACAAATAATAAATTTCATTTCATTTCATTTCATTTCATTTCATTTCATTTCATTTCATTTCATTTCATTTCATTTCATTTCATTTCATTTCATTTCATTTCATTTCATTTCATTTCATTTCATTTCATTTCATTTCATTTCATTTCATTTCATTTCATTTCATTTCATTTCATTTCATTTCATTTCATTTCATTTCATTTCATTTCATTTCATTTCATTTCATTTCATTTCATTTCATTTCATTTCATTTCATTTCATTTCATTTCATTTCATTTCATTTCATTTCATTTCATTTCATTTCATTTCATTTCATTTCATTTCATTTCATTTCATTTCATTTCATTTCATTTCATTTCATTTCATTTCATTTCATTTCATTTCATTTCATTTCATTTCATTTCATTTCATTTCATTTCATTTCATTTCATTTCATTTCATTTCATTTCATTTCATTTCATTTCATTTCATTTCATTTCATTTCATTTCATTTCATTTCATTTCATTTCATTTCATTTCATTTCATTTCATTTCATTTCATTTCATTTCATTTCATTTCATTTCATTTCATTTCATTTCATTTCATTTCATTTCATTTCATTTCATTTCATTTCATTTCATTTCATTTCATTTCATTTCATTTCATTTCATTTCATTTCATTTCATTTCATTTCATTTCATTTCATTTCATTTCATTTCATTTCATTTCATTTCATTTCATTTCATTTCATTTCATTTCATTTCATTTCATTTCATTTCATTTCATTTCATTTCATTTCATTTCATTTCATTTCATTTCATTTCATTTCATTTCATTTCATTTCATTTCATTTCATTTCATTTCATTTCATTTCATTTCATTTCATTTCATTTCATTTCATTTCATTTCATTTCATTTCATTTCATTTCATTTCATTTCATTTCATTTCATTTCATTTCATTTCATTTCATTTCATTTCATTTCATTTCATTTCATTTCATTTCATTTCATTTCATTTCATTTCATTTCATTTCATTTCATTTCATTTCATTTCATTTCATTTCATTTCATTTCATTTCATTTCATTTCATTTCATTTCATTTCATTTCATTTCATTTCATTTCATTTCATTTCATTTCATTTCATTTCATTTCATTTCATTTCATTTCATTTCATTTCATTTCATTTCATTTCATTTCATTTCATTTCATTTCATTTCATTTCATTTCATTTCATTTCATTTCATTTCATTTCATTTCATTTCATTTCATTTCATTTCATTTCATTTCATTTCATTTCATTTCATTTCATTTCATTTCATTTCATTTCATTTCATTTCATTTCATTTCATTTCATTTCATTTCATTTCATTTCATTTCATTTCATTTCATTTCATTTCATTTCATTTCATTTCATTTCATTTCATTTCATTTCATTTCATTTCATTTCATTTCATTTCATTTCATTTCATTTCATTTCATTTCATTTCATTTCATTTCATTTCATTTCATTTCATTTCATTTCATTTCATTTCATTTCATTTCATTTCATTTCATTTCATTTCATTTCATTTCATTTCATTTCATTTCATTTCATTTCATTTCATTTCATTTCATTTCATTTCATTTCATTTCATTTCATTTCATTTCATTTCATTTCATTTCATTTCATTTCATTTCATTTCATTTCATTTCATTTCATTTCATTTCATTTCATTTCATTTCATTTCATTTCATTTCATTTCATTTCATTTCATTTCATTTCATTTCATTTCATTTCATTTCATTTCATTTCATTTCATTTCATTTCATTTCATTTCATTTCATTTCATTTCATTTCATTTCATTTCATTTCATTTCATTTCATTTCATTTCATTTCATTTCATTTCATTTCATCCCGAACCGACCGACCGACCGACCGATTTTTTCCCGATCCGTTTTTTTTTTTTTTTTTTTTCATTTTTTTTTTTTTTCGTTCCGTTCCCTTCCGTTCCGTTCCGTTCCGTTCCGTTCCGTTCCGTTCCGTTGCGTTGCGTTGCGTTGCGTTGCGTTCCGTTGCGTTGCGTTGCGTTGCGTTGCGTTGCGTTGCGTTCCGTTCCGTTGCGTTGCGTTGCGTTGCGTTGCGTTGCGTTGCGTTGCGTTGCGTTGCGTTGCGTTGCGTTGCGTTCCGTTCCGTTCCGTTCCGTTCCGTTCCGTTCCGTTCCGTTCCGTTCCGTTCCGTCCCATCCCATCCCATCCCATCCCATCCCATCCCATCCCATCCCATCCCATCCCATCCCATCCCATCCCATCCCATCCCATCCCATCCCATCCCATCCCATCCCATTCCATTCCATTCCATTCCATTCCATTCCATTCCATTCCATTCCATTCCATTCTATTCCATTCCATTCCATTTCATTCCATTCCATTCCATTCCATCCCATTCCATTCCATTCCATTCTATTCCATTCCATTCCATTCCATTCCATTCCATTCCATTCGTGTTTCATTATGCAGATGGGTCTTTTACAACTGAACTCTGTCACATCTATACTTATAATAAAACTGTAACAGGTCCAATTCTGTACATTGAAGATGTTTCTTTTTTGGAGGGGATTATCGATGCTAAAGTCAAAACTATAATTTTTTTCATTTTTGTCGAACTGCCTGTCTGTCTGTATCTTGGTTGAGCATCATGCCGAAACTACTGAATGGATTCAAATGAAACTTGGCATGATTTGAGTTCATATTACGAGGTCGGCTAAAGGAAACTTTTAATCTTGAAATTCAGCACGGTTCGCTTAGTAAAAGTAGAAGGTATGAAAGTAAAAATATGTACTTAGTTGTAATTCATTAACGTGTGGCCAGACTTTATGCATTATTTTTTGTTAGAAAGGATGTCCCGTAAACACTTCAAGGTCGTCGGTTTTGTGGTTCAGAAATAACAGACATCCAACCTTCAATATTAGGTCCAGAGCCACTCCTATCCTGTACTATGGGACAGAGATATAGGAGGGGGGAAAAGATAAGGAAAAAGGATGAATGATTGAAACTGAAAGCTGTTTTATCTATTCATTCTTTTCCCTTATCTTTTTCCCTCTTCTTTCTCTCTTCCTTTAGCCTGAGATAAGGCGTAAAACTAATAAACCCGTACAAAACCGGGGCGGGTCAGCTAGTATATAATAAGAGTCACCTTACGTTTATAGGTCTTGGCCGAAATTTTGAATATCAAGAACAGTTCCAAAATGAGCGTCCTACAACACACAGTATAATGGTTCTTTTATAAAAAAGGTTAACCCGAATTTAATTGCCTAAGTTCACATTGCGAAACACCTAGATGACATATTATTTCCATTTCATCATCATCATCATCATCAACAGCCTGAAGACGTCCACTGCTGAACATATGCCTCCCCCACAGAGCACCACTTTGAGCGGCTGCTTGTCTCCTGCATTCTTTGGCTCCCCGCAGTTTTCATTAGGTCGTCGGTCTACCGAGTGGGGGGCCAGCCTACGCGGTTCGTGGTCGCCACTCGAGAACCTTTCTTCCCCATCGGTTGTCAGTTCTACGAGCGACGTGGCCTGCCCATTGCCATTTCAACTTGCCAATTCTAAGAGCTATATCGGTCACTTTAGTTCTCCTGCAGGTCTATTTCCATTTATTTTAATTTAAAATCCAAACTACTGAATCGATTTTGATGAAACTTTATACAACCTATCTGAAAGTACATCGTTTCAAGATTTTTCGAAATCGGTTGATAATTGACGGATTTCTGCTAGGCAATCATGGAGCTTGATTGCAACCGATAGGAACACAAATTTGTATGTTAACAAACAAAAAAAAACAACCAAGAACCTCGCCCCTTTTTGAAGTCGCTTATAAAAAAGATACAATATTCGTCTTCTTCTTCTTGTGTAGGCAACACGAGAGACTGTCAGAATTTTTAGGGCTTCTTTCTGACTTGGCTTAACGACTATTGTGTTTCGACAACAGCCGGGACCGACGGCTTAACGTGCCCTCGGAAGCACGGTAGCGCTCAGTTAATACCACATTTTGCTATAGCGGTCACCCATCAGAGTAGTGACCGTAGCGGACGTTGCTTAACTTCACCGATCGGTTAGAAACGGCTAGTCGTGCTTCGCTATGAGCGCTACAAAAAGATACAATAAAACAGACAATCATTTCTATATACTGCGCCGTGTCGAACGATTTTCAAATCGGAATTCCATGCATGTTCCGTGCCACTGAAATCAAATATAGGAATTTCGACCAAAAAGAATAATCGAATACGTGTGTGGTTGGAAAATTCAGTGAAAACAGAAAGAACATTGTCGGATTTTAATAAAACATTGAAAAAATGTTTAAAAATTAGCCATTCAATATATTGTTAAAAATAGTTTATACTCTTTTTAATCCCCGACGCAAACAGCTCAGCTACGTGGGATGACGCCACCTTCGGTCTAGCCTCAGGGTTTTAATTACTATTAATTAAAAAAAAGCCGCTGGTGAAAGCCACGGGGAGCCGAAGGATGCAGGAGGCGAGCAGCCGCTCAAGGTGGCGCGCTCTGGGGGAGGCCTATGTTCAGCAGTGGACGTCTTTCAGGCTGTTGATGATGATGATGAATAAAACATTCATTCAGACACAGAACAAGTAATTGGCTTTCAAAAATACTTTGTCTTGCCTCCGGAATCAAACCCGCACCCTGTGGGGTATGAGCTGTCATGCTCAACTACCACGCCACAGAGGCCATCAAATGTAATAATGTGTGTGCATAATGTTTCATATTGCGCAAATATTATAAATGCAATTTTGTTAGCTTATATCTCTGCAACTACTTAACCAATTTTGATGTTTGGAATGCAGATAGATTAAACGCTGGATTAACACGTAGGATCATTTTTATCCGCAGGTGAAATCGCGGGCACAACTAGTATTTCAAATAAAAATGTTGATCCGTCACCAGGACTTTTGCGCTGTAGGAAATAAGTTCCGTTTTCTCGTGTGTTTGTCAAACTCGTGTCAATTTAACACATTCCTTGCCGATTCCTTGCCAACTACGCGTGACGTCATAACGTGCTCTAAAGATAAACGCGGGCTTTAAGGTGGAACGTTACACTCGCGCGGCTAACTCAAATTTTCTTACGTTCTTTTGCCAATAATAGCTTAATTACTCAACGTGATTACATGCAAACTAAATTTGGGCAAATAAATATAATGTATTAATAAATTACAATTATAAGTATCACCTACTTATCATTGGTTTAGCGACAAATGGCAATAGACTGAAAAACTAAGAAGAAAATTGTTACATTAAATACTTTTAATCACAATTTGTTGATACATTCTATTTATTTCTGCAAAATTAGGTTTCATATAATCACGTTGAGTAATTAAGAAAACTTGAATTTCCCGCGCTAGTGTAACGTTCCACCTTAACGCACCATGACATGGAATGAATTTTTTTATTCTTCCTTTATGCGACGCGTTAGGTTGTTTGTGGCCAGTGTTTTCTATGTTTCGACGTGCGTATAACGAGCCTAATCGCGTTTGTCAAATTTGACAGCGGCATACAGAATAGCATTTTAAAACCCAAAACCATTCCACGAAGATATCGTAACGCGTCGCGTTACGTGTCTAGATGATCATAGCGAATAAGGGGCATGTACGCTGTATGAACACAGCTGATGTCACAACCTCGTATATCAACCAGTATGCAAGCTGTCTCTAAAGAAAAATGCCAATGTCATGGCAGCTAAAGTATTTAACAGTCTTCCGGAAGACTTTAAAAAAACGTCGGTATCAGTTTTAAAGCACAGGTTACATAAGTGGTTGTTGAACAATTGCATTTATTCGGTGAATGAATTTATAAATTTTAAAATGTGACAATAATGATGTATTTTAATTTAATTTATTTTATATAGGTATACTTATTGTTATTTTTGTAAATATGAATATACATTTTAATTATTCATAATGTTGACTAAATTATTCATACTTTTGTCTCAAATATTTACTTGCATGCGTTTTGAAGTACTTATTTTATATTTGTGATCTTTTGGCTTATTTTTTCGAGTTTTATAGTTAGTGATAGTTATAGTGTTAGTGAGTTATCTTATGTATTAGTTTATTTATTAGGTATAGGTATATCTAGAGTGTGAATATTTTGATACTTTTTTTATTTTCTATTTTAATATTATTATCATTAAATATTTAGCTTCAACTAGACTGTTTTTGGATTAATTCTCAATGTATTTTTGATAACTGATTACGTATTGTACACCACCGTCTACTCCTAGTTCAACTAATACTGTCCATCCAAAGGTTGCCTGGAAGAGATCGCTTTTAGTGATAAGGCCGCCCATTGTAATACCTATTACAGATATTATGTAACAATTATTAAGTACTTTGTGGTATACAATAAAGAATGTTTGTATTGTATTGTATTGTATTGTGATGTAGCTTCATTACTGACAACATTGGGCAGTCTAAAATTTGCATGCTGTGATAGCAAAACACATGTTCGGAATTAATACTTAATTAGTATTACCATCTGTTATGTATTTTTACAACCGTGTTTTATGTTGCAAATAAACGTTTTGGATTTGGATTTGGATGAACAAGGCAACCAATGAGCGTTTAGTATTTGGTGTGTACGATAAACCGGGGGTTAGTTACCTCGCCGCTACACCAAGGGTTTTGTAATTAACCTCAGTACATAATGTTGGTTTTTGTATCACAATGAAAAGTTAATGAACTGTGGACCAGATTAAAAGTTAAATTGACTTAACTTTATACGGTTACCGTAATTTCTGTGTTTTCCATTTTGCAGCTCATGCAGAAAATGTAATTTGGTCTTATTTAGAACTAACCGCGGCCCGGGGCTTCATCTGCATTTATTTTATCAATTTTAATACCCTATTTAAACCCTTTAGGGGTTGAGTTTTAGAAACATATTTTAGTACACCCCTACGGCATTAAAGTACTGTGAGATAATGTCCTTTGATATTATCATAATTTTAAGTTTAATTTAATTTAATTTGTCAATTCTTATTATTTCTTATACTTATATACTATTGACTGATTACCCTGTATGAATATTAATTTATTATTTGTTATTGTAAATTTTAATTTTAATGATTGTAATTTGAATTGATAGCCTGAGTAAATGTATCTTCAGCAGCGGCAGCGTAGTTGCTAACTCTGCCTTCTGAACTGTAGGTTGCGGGTTTGATTCCCACCCAGCACACACAATGTGTGTGAATTGTCGATTTTTGTTGTATCTGGGTGTTACATTGCATTCTATGTATATATTTACAAATAAAAAGCGTTGTATGTAGCTATTTTATGAACTATTTGGTTTTCATAGTGTACAGTTTTGCTTCGTTTGGGGATAGATGGCGCTGTTTGAAAACAAAAAAAAATTAGCTAAACTTCCAAAAGTATAAACAGATATAGAAAATTCTTTATTGCACATAACAACAATATAGGTACTTACCATAGGTGAACTTAACGCTATAGAGAATTATCTTCCAGTTAATCCCGGAGATATTTTTCGGTTTTTTAAAAAGGAGCAGGTACATTTTTGCATCATTCCGCTATGTATGAAAACAGCCTACAAATATTATTCATCATACACTACAGTAGTTTCAATCTAAATCGCTTTGTGAACGAAAATTGAACGTAAAGGACAAATTTTATCTGCACAGCATAATTTCACGGCTGGTGCGAAGAATTATTCCTTCCACTATTATCAGATAGATGTGAACTTTCTCTGTATGTATGTTAGTTTGCTTAATCGTACGCCTTCCACACTAAAAACTACTAAACATTTTTAAGCTAAGACTGTAATAAAGAAAGATTTTTACAAAAGGCATTCATTGTAATAATATTCATGAGAACAAGTTTAGATAGAATTTTCGTAAGTAAATTCAGTTATTTAATAGCTTTAAAAATGTCGCAAAGCGCGAGCAAGATAGTGTATCCGCGTACATAATGTTTATTTTCTACAAAAAATCAGTAACATTTATTTATTGTTTTTGTTATTTTTAAATAAAATTACGCTTTTCGTAGAAAATACACGCGTTTGTCATTTTTCTACTAATTAATTAAAAAAAAATAAAAAAAACTTCTTACGGTAAAAAAATCGATTTTGTCCACCGCATAACTACATAAGCGTGTGGCGATGCACTACCTATATGGCATCTCTAAGTACATTATACTCTGAGATATGAAAAATGTTTGAACAAAATACCGATACCTTTACACAAAATTCGTCGCTTGAAAGAGCTTTAATAAATATTTTACTATGAGCAATATAAGCAATGTCGGGAGCTAAAAGCTTTTCTTTACGATACACTATCGTGGGATACATCAAACGACTGGAGAATTTACCTACAGGTACAATGAACTCTATGCAGTGACGAAATAAGTCGGCATTTGCTTATACATACATAACTGCGCAAAAACATTATTGCAGCGTCACTATACAATATTTAGCAAGAGCCTTGCAATTTATTGCACTGCGCTTCATTAAAAAAAAGTTAAGAGGACGGAGGGCCGTCCTTGGGGCGTACCGTGAGCTCTTAGCGCGATCCTAAACTGAGCCTATATTGGATCGCTTTGTTTTTTTTGTATAGGGATTTTGACAAGCGAGCCAGTATAGGCTCTGTTTTGAATCGCGCTAAGAGCTCACGGTACGCCCCCAGGTATTTGAAAATGTTATTGCCGTTGCATGGCTCTCCACACGTATGAAAGAGACAGTAGAGCCCATGAGTGAGTTTACCTACGTTTAGTGCCTTGCTTCACCTGTCATCACCAAGCCGGGTGTCCTGCCTAGCTCCATTTGAGCACCATACTATACCTACTTTCTTGCATCTCGAACCTTTATCCTGCTGATGGGTGGAAGTATTCTCACACCTGGACCACACGGTTTCGTAGAATAAAGTTTCCACTAGGTGGCGCTATGATAGATATACGGCCATGAGCTCGATAGCGAGTACCAACATCATCATCATCAACAGCCTGATGTCGTCCACTGCTGAACATAGGCCTCCCCCAGAGCGCGCCACCTTGAGCGGTTGCTCGCCTCCTGCATCCATCGGCTCCCCGCGGCTTTCGGTCCACCGAGTGGGGGGCTGGCCTACAATGCGTCTTCCGGTTCATGGTCGCCATTCGAGAACCTTTCTTCCCCGTCGGTTATCAGTTCTACGAGCGATGTGGCCTGCCCATTGCCATTTCAGCTTACTCTAAGAGCTATATCGGTCACTTTAGTTCTCCTGCGAATCTCCTCATTCCGGAGCTACATCACCACCATGCCTACATCATCATCAGCCCGAAACACGTCCACTGATGAACACAGGCCTCCCCCATAAAACGCCACCTTGAACGCTTATCATAGGGAGGATTTGCCATAATCACCATTGGCAGGCGGCTTTGTGTTCGCAGAAGATTTTAATGTACCGAGGAAAGTGCTGCTGCCTAGTCCCTCGATATAGCTGGCTTTGCCGACACCCAGGGGAAGAGATGGGGTGGTCTTTTTTGCAAACTGGGACCACACGGCACACCTAGTACCTATATACAGTAATATAACTTTGGAGTACCTGTCCTACTTAGTAGGAGTAGGTTATAATGTGCGGGGTGAGATAGTGAATGCTAACGCGACCCTATCTCGCCCCATCCCGGCGGCGGACGGATCACGGGGGGGTTTTAGTGGGTTCGAGTCCCATATAGCCCCTGCCATCATCCCCGTGGTGGCAGGGAAGTGCGAGGGCATTTCCTACCCTCAAAAAAAAAGAGAAAAAAAGGAGTAGGTTATATTACTGTATATAGGTATACACAGTAATATAAATTTGAATAAAATTAAGCGAACCATTATGGCATAAACTAATATTACACATTATGTTGTTTAACATTCATATATATTCTTGTGTAAACCCACACAAGTACTAACTTGTGTGGGTTTACACAAGAGGGTGCCAAGAGCTGGCTAAAGGAATATCCAGGGAATGGGCACTTGGGCAGCAGAATTCACCTAGGTGCATTCACCTTCTGCATATGCCGCCTGCCAAGCGTATTGATTATGGAAAACCTTCAACCCTCTCATCATAATAAGCATCCAAAGTGGCGTTTTATGGGAAAGGCGTTTGTTCAGCATTGGACGTCTTCCGGCTGTTGATTTGAAATATCAACACAGTTATTATACAGTTCAAATGTTTTTTTATAGTAGCTGCTGGAAACCCCATCTGCTGAACGGGAGTCGCAGCAATTGAGTTGGAAAATTGTGCCAGATTGTATGGTGGGTAGGGTACTTAAGTGATACAATAGAAACCTTGCAACTTCCGGTATCGCTTATCGCGCCCACTCATAGTAGGTACTTCAATCAAATTATGAACAATCGCTCCGAGCATCAATCGCAAACTTGGTAAAAACAAAACTTCGTATAACATTGATGAGTGACTACTAAAATAGATTCAGTTATTTCTGTTCGCTAAAATTCAATTAGTTCAGTTTTAGGGGGTGGATAGCTTTGGAAAGTATACAACGTTCAATATGGATCAGCTCAATTCATGATTAAAAACTCTAAAAAATAAAATTGTGTAAAAAATTACAATAACAGATAATTTAATTTGAATTCTGTACATACAGATAGCGATTTTATATATAAAGAGATGACGTGACGATCTGGTCATTTGCCTGATAGTAGGTTTCAAGGAGCCGAGCACTGAAAGTGGCGCTCTCTGCGAGAGGCCTATGTTCAGCAGTGGACGTCTTCAAGCTGTTGATGATGAAACGTCAAGACCATCCATAAAAATTTCAGTGCCACTTGAAACTGTAAATAATTATAAAGTTTCGCAGGACACTGCACTGCGCACGTCACCCTGAGACATCACCCAGTCTAGTAATGAGATTAAACTGTCAGATCAGGGTCATAGTTTCATTCGCCCAGTAATTTTACTGGCTACAGTACAGTGCCTTTTAGACCGGAACACAGTAGAGTTTGCACACTACCGTTAGGCGGTAGAATAACTGGCAAAGCGGTGGTACCTCTCTAGGCGAACTCCTTTAGAAAAGTCCTACCACGTAGTTCTAGTCCTTTTCTATTAAGTACTAGCTTTTGCCCGCGGCTTCGCACGCATGTATTATGTTATTTCTACGTTTAGGTAGTCTAATAATAGCTTAGTTCATGCATTTCCTCTATACCAAATCATAAAATCCACAAAAAAATTTCGAAGCTCAACACGTATTAGCAGATTAGGTAGCACACGTGTAAAAGTGTTGTTTAGGTTGTAGGTAGGTATGGCTTTTCACGTGTCATCAGATCACCTACACATTGATAAAATAGTCAGTTAGAAACTGCAAATCATATGTATGTACCTACTTAGACCTACCTTATACTTAGCCGTTAGTTTTTTTAAATATGCGGTAGATCTAGTCATCTAACGAATAAAAGTTCTATGGTATATACCAGGTATATGGTACCAGGTATGGTATGGTACCAGTGATACGTTCGATCTTTTCCTTGTCATTTTCACTTCAACAGATTGTTCTTGTGTTTTCACCATAAAAACCGTTCAAGTCTTGATAAGAGGTTCCAGTAAATTTTGTTTAGGTAGTAGGTATACCTACTTAAGTACTTACCTATTATTTAGGCAGTTTAGAAAAATACAAAACAAACACACATTGGTCAGTTTTTCACATCCGCGCGCTTTTTATTATCATTTATTTACCACATATTGTTTTTACTTTCATAAGTTTGACTCCATACGAATTGAGTATTTAGCCAGTGTCAATAATAAGATGATGATGACTTTTTTTAAAAATATTTTATTTGTAACGCCTTAGACGCTTTTTTGTACTGTTATGTTACAAACTGTGAAATAAATTGAATTTGAATTTGAGGTAAGATCACTTTGTTGTCCGTCTGTTTGTCTTTCTAAATATCTGTCGAGACCATTACTTATTTTAGGAATAACGGAAAGAATTAGGCTGAAATTGATATATATGATCAATCAATTCAAATACGGCTATCAACATCATCATCATCATCATAATCATCATCATCAACAACAACATCCTGAAAACGTCCACTTTCAAAGACCTTTCTTTTTCTTGCCAAATTCTAATAAACTTTACAACTTGTCCGTAGAGCCAAGCAATTACCACCAAAAAAGAAAAAATAAGTTTAATTTCTGATTGCATATATACACCCAAAGATATAATTAACCTTCTTGGAGCAACCGAGTAACCAATAATTTTTACTCTAACCTGTGGTTTGTCCCAAATAGAATATAACTGCTTAGTTTGTTAATTGAAAAGCCCACAGACCTAAAATATTTTAACTATTAAAACTCATTTAGTTACGTGAAAGAAGAAGAAGAAATCAAAATCGAACGTTACACGGCCATGTTGCTAATTCGAGGATCTTACCATAAAGTATAATTATACTTACCTATATCTAAGTACCCTTAGAGTATAGACTAAAAGCATAGAGAGAACTTCATTATCTGTCAAGCGTACCACTTTTTTGGACACTTTTTATAAGAAGTGGACACTTTGATGTGAATGAGTCTGACAGATTTGTATAGAAAAACCTTAGAGTATAGACTAAAAGCAAAGAGGGATCATCAAAACGATAGTATATTTGTACTGCTCACACGTATCGCTACGTCAGTGGCGAAGGAAAAAAACAAACATACGATATTAGCTACACTTGCGAAATTTCACCGTACCATTTTTTCGACTCGAGTCAACTGTTTTTTCTGTTTGACTTTTCGCAAGCGTAGCTAGTTACTTTATGTTTGTTTCTTTCCTTCGCCACTGACGTAGCGATACGTGTGAGCAGTACAAATATAATATCGTTTTGATGGATATCTCTATGCTTTTAGTCTATACTCTAAGTAAGAACCCCTTTAAAACATTTTTCATAAAATATTTCGTATCATTGGCTAAGTACAAATGTCGTCTAATGCCAAAATAAAAAAAAACATCTACTTTCACACTATTAATATTTGTTGGTATATGTATCTATTTAATTAACTTCTAAAATGCTAAACAACCTGTAAAAATATAAATAGGAAACCTATAAAATGTTTTGATTCTCTTAGAGTAGCGGTACTAATTTTACTCTTTGGTCATATCCATTCACAGAGTCTTTTTCTTTAATCTTTGCCTCCAGATAAACATGTGGCACAGAGTGTAGTCGATTGTTTTTTTTTCTAATCTGTGACAATATGTGGTAACTTACAACCACAGCTTACAACTTACCGTTATTGCGGAAACAGTAGCCAACTTAAAAAAAAAACTTACCTAAAACCTTTACCTAAAAACCTAACTTAGTAACGTACCTAAAACCTTCCCATTCATTCAATAACGCATTAAAAAATATTGATAGACAGGGAAGAGTTAGTAGTATGAAACGTGTGCTACACTTTCACATGTAGCGCACGTTTCATACAACTAACTCTTTTCTCTATGGGAGTCCCATCTCTTCAGCGTAAGCGGTTATTTTCTCTATGCTTACTATAAGTAACCAAAAAAAAAACCATCAATCGGCCATGTTGTTTAAAACTCCGATTCGTTCCGTAATGAAATCTTAATAATTGTCATCAAATTTTTTTAACGATATTGCAATTTTAATATATCCTATGTTAAGCGCCGGTTATTTCTAAGCATATTAGTAAAAACCACATGAAAATCCATTCAGTATTTTAGGAGTTCAGTCATAACAAACAAACAAACAAACAAACAAACAAACAAACAGACAAAGTGTTTAAAAAGTGGCTTAACGTGATCAGCGGCTAATTTTAAGCCAACCTGTGTAATTTTTTTGTTGATATCTTGCAATTACAGACTTTTTTATCTCTACAGTTTTATTATATGTATAGATGAATAAAATCATTACATCCATTCATCATCACGAAGACTGGGCCATTTCAATTCACTAAGCGCAGTACGCTTGCAATGCAAAAGGGGAAATTTAGCTATGCACATAAGCTGCAACAAATTTGAATGGATTTGACACTTTCATTTTATTTTATTTTATTTTTTTTATTTTACAAAAACCACAGCTCTTAAATTTAAACAAACAAATCTTCTGAATAAAGCTTACAGCCAAATACGGTTTTACATTTTATAAAGTAGGTACATATGATTGTGTTGTTCAACTGTTACTGAATTTAGAATGCAAGTAATCTATATCGGTAATCTATAAAAGTCATGTAATTGTGCTGTGCGTATGCAACTTATTTATGTGAGAAAGAGAGGGTGTATGAGTATATGAGCGTGTAATAATGATACTATAATTATAATTTAGGTATAATATAATTTAAGTGTGTAAATATATAATATATAATATATCACACACACTCATAATATACTCATAGCATACCTATACTTACACAATAATATACCATTGGTACTTATTAATACAAAGGTAAAGCCTGTTTAGGTACTTTATAAAAATGTTCATGTTAACAGTTAAATGTTCACTTAGTGGTTTTGCCAGTTTCATTTAGTAATCTTACAACTCCATGTTTAAATACTTGCTTACTCTCGTGAAACACATCAATATTACTAAATTTTTTATTGTACATCCTATGCAAACGATTGACCAGAGAGTTTCGAGCATAATTAGTATCTGTGTGCTTAACGGCGAACAAACATGTGTGCCTTGTTCTACGATCAGGCACAGAAAATCTTAAAAGTCTTGATGACAACTCCAGGCAGTCTATATAACTGTTACAAATACCATGCAAAAAACACATATCAGTCAAAGTTCTTCTGTTTTCAAGAGTCATGAGTTGGTGATGGAGGCATGATTCCTGATAGTCTTTAAAACTACTATAGCAGCGAAAGTTTAGGTGTTTAGCAAAATTAAAAACAGAACTGTGAAATCCATACAGTGTTTCTATCGGTTATAGTCAAGTTACATCATCGAGGCAATTGCAATACTTCATTGCAGTGCTTGAAACTGATTATTACTCAGTAGTGTGGGTTTAGTTTCAATTTGCAATTTATTTGCACAATTACAATGGAGAGAATTTCACATGTGGTCACGGATTATTGTGCTAATAGTTTGAACCAAGTTTGCAGGTAAAAAATATTATAGCAATAAGTCAATACTAAAGATCAGTGAAAGCAAAACTGTACCCTATTCCTTTAGCTATTAGGTAAGTATACCTAACTTCTAAATAAATATGTAAATAAATCTTATCCATATCATCCTAATTTGTATCTGGCCCACTTTCACAATTGTTTGTGCCAGCTTATCTATGAAAATATATCTTCAATTAGACCGAAACTTTTTCTAGTAGGCGTTAGCCCCGTTTCTTAATGGTCGATTTGGAGAGATTCGTTTGGAACTGGTGCAAATAAATATAAATGTCCGGCGTGACCAAATAGAATAGATTGGGTGAAATATGCTTGACGCGATGGACCTGTTAGATAGCATTTGTTTCTATAGCAAGCAATAATTAACCGATTTCTAAAAACAGAGGTATTCTATGTTGTTATACACAGTTAATTTTAATTTACCAGTAATTTTTGAGGGCGTAACTCACATCACTGAAATAAACCACTTTTGTTCTACAACTTCACAAAACATTTTTTTGTTACTTCTAAAAAATATTTATAATACGGGTCAATACTCAATTAAACAGAATAATAAGCTCTGTGTCCTGTATTAATGTATAACGAACATAAAAGGGAAAAAAGGGGGGCTTTGTTTGTCTGTTTTTAGGCGAAGTTTTAACCCATTACATTGGTGAAAATATTAAGATAAGAAAAAACCGGTAAACCAAAAGTTATTTGTTTAAGAGCTTAACATACGCCAATGACCTTGAGCGTTGGACACAAAGTTATTAATAAGAGCCACCTGGGGCGCCACACTCGCAGGTTTGACAATGAGCTAGAGTTTGTCAAAGATAAACAATTCCAGATGAAACTCCGTGAAAAATATATCTACCTATTATAATAATATTATGGTGCCCGGTTTATTACTTATATAATATATCTATCTATATTACTTATAATAAAACTGTAACAGGTCCAAATCTGTACATTGAAGATAATGTATAGAAATTTTTTTTGAGGGCTCCATTTTGATGGCCTTGATAGCTCAGTTGGTAATGGCTCTGCCTTCTGAACTATAGGTTGTGGGTTCAATTCCCACCTGGGACAAACATTTGTGTGATGAACATAGATGTTTGTTCTGGTGCTGGGTGTTGTATTGTGTTCTGTGTATGTATTTACAATCAAAAAAAGTATCTAAGTATACATAAAAAAATATTATTTTGGAGGCTTGCATTAAATAAAATTAAGCAAGATTTAAAATATATTTTACAAAATACAATCAATCGTAACACTTTTTAAACTTTTGTGACTTTAATCCATATTATTAGGTTGGGGGAAAAGTCTTTTCGCATTATAGTAAGTATGAACTTGTAATAAAATTTCTTTGGCTGTACTATTTGTATCTGGCTGGTTTTATCATTAAAAGTTTAAATTTTAAAGAAGATATTTCCATATTCAAATTAGGAAAATGTGTGATTTTTATTTGTTTTTCGTACTGTGAAGATGAGTGAATCTAATGAAGAAACTCCATACATTTTAAAATTTTACTACAAAAAACATGGACCTAATAAAAAAAGAAGGATGGAGTCCCAATTGATCCCGAACCGAGGTACCCTTAGGAAGTCGGAACGCTAATAAGTACAAGCGGACACGCACACACTCACATCATAGGAAGTCTATCGCCTGCCATTACTGCTACGGACGTCGCCCAAGACGCTTAGAAAAAAATTATAAAATGCTGTCTTGCGTTGCGAAAAGTTGTCGGAATCATAGTAGTTTGATAAAAAAAACTCAAGGGATCACTTTTCACAAGTAAGCTTGTTATTATTCCACTATTTTTTTGCTTTTTCGATAAAATTATTGAGATGCAATCAATACACAAAACCAGCTTAGTGTTGCCAACAATCAAACTTGCAAATTACCCGGAAGTATGGGAGAATGACGAAATTGTGTTCGAATACAAGTTATTCACCTATATTGATCATAATTAGAGAACTGACTATATGCAAATGCATATTTCCATTATGCATATTATGCATGTGTTGGTCTTTTTCAGGTTAATAAATATTTTACCTGTAATGGACCTACTAATCGTGCATATTTGGGCAGGTTTTCTATAACGTAGAAAAAGTAAAGTGTCATGAAATGTATTAATAGATACTTACTTTTACAAATTAAGACGTGTTTTTGACTTTTTTGGTTGGCAAACTGTCAGAAGGGCCATGATTGGTTGATACTTGATAGGTTGGTAGTGTTGGTACCATCAGCCAATCATGGATGGTTCCGCTCGAAGAAAATTGAGTTTGCTGGGGAGTCCAGCCATTACGAAAATGTCGAAAAAGCAGTTAATTCCCGTTGAGCAGCAGTGGCGTCAAGACATATGACACTTACTGGTATTGGAAGTTTGTATAATAAATAACAAATATACATAATGAAAGATGCAAGTTTCATTTCAAAATTAAAGTAGAAAAATACGAGTGATGTGTTCATAAAACATTTTCAGCAAAAGCCTGGCTATAATTCTTTGTGCGAAATAAACAGTTTTATTGACTGACTAACAGACCCGACCCGGTTAGTTAGTTTTACGCCCTAGCCCTATCCAAAGGAAGAAAGAAATGGGAGAGGAAAAGGCTCAATGGACGCAGGTGCGCCTCTGTTTACCATCATACATTCATCCTTTTCCCCTATCTTTTTCGCTCTCCCTTCCTCTCCCCTATAGCATAAAGGATAATATAGAGTGGCGTCAACTTCGTTGCTGACGATGTTTTATTGTAGTGTATGGATTACATCGCGCAGGTATAACTGCAAGGACTGCACTGCCGAAGCTCGCCGTACTATCGTACACCATGAAATTACCGCTAGGATTAAAAATTTAGTAATCTTTTGGCAACATCTGACTCTAAGCCTGTACGATAAATAATGCACACCAGCTCTAGGTCATCGTAAAGTAGGTAGGTATCCTATAAGTTGAATCTAATATGGACAGACAGATACACAACAAAATAATCCTATACGGGTTCCATTTTCATACTGAAACGGAGCAAATATAGCATTAATAGCGTGTAAAAGTATATATATATTTATGTCGTAATAGTTTTTTACAAATTCAAATAGGACTAACCCTGAGGGATGAAAAATAAAATGACATAAGTTATTAAATTTTGACTACTCTGTTACAAGATCGCGTAGCTTTTTGGTCATACAAAAAGTCACACCAACGTCAGATCTTTTTTTTTGGCCGGTTTCGGGTAATTTTCTTCACATGGCAATTTTTTAATCCATCACACATGTTTAGGTGTCCGCCAGGGCCCAGAAGTATATGACGTCATTCATGGACAACAAAGATAGTGCTATACGTTCGGTACTAAGCAAAAAAAAGATGAACGCAATATCTTTGGTCCTTGTCACCGTTACCGGATTTTTTATTTGGCTTCGTTTGATCTAAGCCAAACAGGTTAACAATTTTTTTTTAATATTGTGGTTTCTTGTGAAATAATCCAATTGAAATAGTGATTAACGCAATAAATATTTCAGAAATAATGTGTGTGCAGTAGGTGAATGCAGTATTTTATGCAGCAGAAGTCGTACTGAGGCGTAAACATGAAGGAATAATATTTCACAAGTAAGTAGACATTATTTTGTCTATTTTCCCTTTTAGAAGAGTTTATTGTGAAAAATATAAATACAGCGTTACATTTCATGTAATAACAGGTCCTCAGCTTAACAGAAAAACAGCTAAATGATTAATTCATGAATAAAATAACCAAACATAACCAAAAAATTTCATTGTCAAGGTACTGCCAGTTTATGCTTTTTAATTTCCCATAAAACCAGCTAGGTACCATGTTGATTTGCAAATAGTTTATAAGTCTGAATAAATCTTATTGTAGGTATAGTAGCTAATTATTTGCTTGATTTCACTTATTTTTTCAATTGTAATTTGTTTTGTGCTTAAATAAATAAATAAAGTAAAATATATCATTTTATATTTAGGGTCAGAGGGGGTAAGTGAAACATACTTGCACATCTGTCCACTTTGTGAATTCTGCTAGGACGCTAATTTTTTACACATAGAAAGCCTTAATCTGAAATGGCAAATGACGGCAATAAATACTTTTCAACAAAATAATTTCTGAAAATACAATTTGCATGAATGAACCATCACTTTAAAAATGGTTCACGATTTTGACAGAAACGTTCCGATTCAATATTCTGACGGTAGGTTGACATTGGGGTTTGATTATTTTGTAGGTGACTATATTGACAGTTTTGTTTTTATTATCTGTTATCCGCAATTATTATCCTACTTATATAATAATAGCTGCATAGTATCTTTATAGCACTTTATAAGCGCAGAATCTCCATCTCTTTCTGTGGGTGCCGTTAAGAGCAGACTAAGGGGCTATCCAGAGAATGGGCAGTAGCACTCTCTTTGGAACATTATAATCTTCTGCGATGACAAGCCATTTGCCAAGCGAGGTGATTATGGCAAACCTCTAACCTCTCTATAATCAGCGTCTAAAATGGCGTTTTATGGGCACGCCTGTGTTCAGCACTAGACGTCTTCCGGCTGTTGATGTGAAATACGCGATTTTCGCCCATCGGACATTTACAATGACATTTGTAATGTAGTAGGTATTTGATTGATTTTATTACCTGTGTCGTCTGTGACTGCAAATACTAACCGCACATTACGCGCCTTTTCATGCATTTTTTTGTGTAAAAATGTACATAAACACTATTAAATTGCTTCATGGCATCAACCGAGTTGTGTTTTGTAAACTTAGAGATTTCTTTTTATTATATGACCTAGCAGAAAGATTGTGTGACGCGTGTGTTGTGTGAGCATTGAAACCATTTCGCCACATAGCATAGAGCTAAACTGCGTGATTTATTGATTACGATAGGGTTTCACTTAGGTACTCCTTCGTTTCACTTACCCCACCTGACCTTGCATTTTAGTTTTTACAATAAATTTGAAACAATGAACACTGGTAAAACATAATTTTTAGGTATCAAAGTAAATTACTCTATAGATAGAGCTAACGCAATCACCCATTATTTACCCAAAATTTTGGGAGACGTTCTTATTCAGGCAGCACCTTGTGTGGGAGCAAGAAACAACTAGGCGGGCACGCGCTGTAAAATTATACTAGTGGGAATTCTGTGGTGTCCGCCATTGCTGTACGTCAGTTCGATGTCAATCAAAACTCACTCCTGTTTTTTTTTAATTCTATGACAAAAAAGGTAAAAATGAAACGCAAGCCGCGAAAAAAAATTGCGATGTTTATGGACCTAGTGCAGTGTCTGTGAGAGTAGCACAAATTTGGTTTAAGCGTTTTCAATCCGGACATTTTGATGTCAAAGATGCACCTCGCTCTGGTCGCCCTATTACGGATAAAATGGATACCATTTTTAAAAAAAAGTGGAGCAAGAGCGGCATATCAGTAGTTACGACGTAGCTGAAGAACAGCATTGCGTAGCATTTGAAAAAAACTGGGTACACAAAAAAGCTCGATATTTGGGTCTCTCACGAGCTCACTGAAAGAAACCTAATGAACCGTGTACTCATCTGTGATTATTTATTAGTACGTAATGAAACCGAACCATTTTTGAAGAAGCTGATAACTGGTGATGGTAACACGTTCAATTTTATTGATCAATAAAATTGACGAGACCACTTAAGTCAATGTTTTCTCCATACTGTAAACCGAAAAACATTGACCAATACTAACCCTAAACGATCAATAAAATTGATCAATCCCAAAGATTGATTAATAAAATATAACGTGTATGGGAGGCCTAACGCTAATTTAGTTCGACTGGAACCCTACCCTGCCAAAAAAGTTTAAAATACCTATACTGACCTTCTGTGTATACGATCTATTATTGTTCCAAATACTTTTACTGACATTAAAGTCACTAAGAACTAATCAAATGGCTCTAAAACTGACTTTTTCGTATAGTCGATACCTATTTATTGGCTGTTTAATTGATAATTTTCTTACAAATAAGAAAAACATTTAAAATATTTTATATAAAACAGCAGCGCGTCCACCCGTTGGCACATGCCGGGGCAGACTAACTCACGCGCCGCCAAGGGCCTAGCCCTTGGCTCGCCGCAAAATAACGCAAAATATTACTAAACAGACTTAATTTTGGCTCTAAAAATAAAATGATCAAATGAGCTTGTATATTTTTAAATTTCCTATCCGAGGGTGTAAAAATATTTAATGACGCAATCTTCCTTTACGCGGCATTGTACACTGTGTGACTGGAAAGGTGTTCTTAAAGTATTTTTTTTATTCATAATGTACCTAGTAATCGAATATTTTGTTCAATTGATAAGTACAGGTGCAGAATGATCTTATTGGTGATATTTTTTTCATGTCTGTAGAATTCATAGGTTCTTCAGTATGATTAGTTAAAAAGACGCGTTTGGCCTATGTTAAAGGCTTAAATGATGTCAGTTATGCCCTAAAAGGTTTCCGGCAAATTAAAAACACAACTAACACACAAATAACAAAAAAAACATAGAAATACTGGGTTACCAGTATTTCTGTTTTTTTGTTATTCTCGTTTGTGTTTCACTACGTATACGTGGCAGGACTTTTCTGCAAAGTTCGTCTAGGTAGTTACCACCGCTTTGCCAGTTATTCTGCCGCCAAGCAGTAGTGTGCAAGCACTACTGTGTTCCGGTTTGAAGGGCATTGTAGCTAGTGAAGTTACTAGGCCAATGTGACTTTATGATCTGATCACTCAGCCTAGTAATCTTATCTACTATACTGTGTGAAGTCTCAGAATAACGTGCGCAGTGCAGTATCACGCAAAACTATATTAATTTAGAGTTCCGACTGATCTGTTATGGGCAGCCGTGACATCAGGTGAACGACTAGCTCGTCACGTCATTCATTTACATGAAAAAAAAAGGTAGATATGTGAACAACATCGCGTGAATGCATACTGTCACTCAGGCCTTTTGATGCGCCATCAAATTCCACTATCTTTGATGTATTTGACGTTAAGTAAATAAACAAATAAGGTAAAACGATATTACAAACGTAAATTTGTTTTAGATTTAGTAATTTCCTGTTGGGATATTAAAGTTGTCTACAACATGAACACGTGTGAGTAAACGAAACTGTCAATGTAAAATAAACTCTATTTCCTGATTTTCAACCAACTTTAAAGTAGATGGTTCTGTACGCAGTTGTATTTTCTTGAGTTCCATACTCAAAGAGTAAAACGGACCCTATTACTAAGGCTCCGCTGTCCATCCGTCTGTCTGTTTGTCTGTCGTTCTGTCCGTCTGTCACCAGGCTGTATCTCATGAACCATGATAGTTAGACAGTTGAAATGTTCACAGATGATGTATTTCGGTTGCCGCTATAACAACAAGTACTAAAAAACAGAATTAAAATAAATATTTAACGGGGACCCATGTAATGAACTTTTTTGCTCGTTTTTATAGATTATGCTACGGAACCCTTCGTGCGCGAGTCCGACTCACACTTGACCGGTTTTATTTATGTTTAACTAAAATTACACGGGCTACATAATCACACCAGCTGTTACCATATATCGTTTGCTACCTACTGGTAGTGGGCTGCAGAATTTGAACTGTCGATAGGTCAACAATAGTGATGGACTGGGGTCTTCCCGTGGGCGCCGTAAGAGCCGGCTAAGAGAATATTCAAAGAATGGGCAACATTCTCCTCGGTACATTAAAATCTAATGCAATCAGCGAGCCTGCTAAGCATACTGTTTTTTTTACGTAAATTAACGTGATGAGCTAGCCATTCGCCTGGTGTTAAGCGTCACGACCGCCCATAACAGATGCAGTGTCACTCGGAACTCTAAATTAAAGTTTCGCGTTACACTGCACTGCGCACGTCATCCTGAGGACATCACACAGCCTAGTAAAAAGATTTTTTTATAACTAAATAGGCCCGCATTTGACCGCAATCTCACCTGACGGAAACTGACGACATGGTCTACGATAGTACATGCTTGCCTAGAAGATACCTATTCACTCGCGGCTTGAAGAGATCCAGATTGTACTTATCGGGAAACAAAGACACTGACGGTAAAGTGTTCCATTCCTTCACTGCTTGGATTATAAATGTCGAGTCAATCCGCTTTGTGAGAAGATTTCTAGACTGCGAGATCTAATCATAAAGGCTCATTAGCCCAGTAATTTCACTAGCTATAATGCCCATCAAAGCGGAACACAGTAGTGCTTGTACAATACTTCAAGGCGGCAGAATAACTGGCAAAGTGGCGGTACCTACCTAGACGAACTTTGCAGAAAATTCCTACCCACCTAGTAACCCTATCTATTATCCAAAGTGGCGTTTTATGGGGGAGGCCTTTGTTCAGCAGTGGACGTCTTCCGGCTGACGATGAACCTAATCGGTAGGCTTGTGTAGTTCGCGAACGACCTAGTTCAGAAGAGCGCTCTTTTATGTGAACTACGTGAACTAGGCCTTGGCTAGAAATCTGTCAAAATAACATCTGTCAAAAACTAGACATCTGTCAATATGTCTACCTTTGTTTCTGGAGGAACTTCGTTCGTTAAAATTCTAGTTTAATGTTTAGGTGAATACAGTTAGTTCCATTGTCTAACTTTAATTGACTGCACGGAACAAGTGGGAGTAAAAATAATTTAAATTAATTTTTACTTTGTTCCACTGAACTAGTGAGAAAAAAGTCTCAATAGTTCCGTTACGGAACTACTATCACGGAACTTTTGGGAATAAACGGATTTTAGTTCGTTCGTTCCCTGACAATTTTGCGGTGAGAGTCCTCGCCATCGAGAAGCCCGCTCATGAGCAGGAGAGCAGCAAGAGCGCTCACTATAACAACCGCTTAGTCTCCGCCTAATCAGTCAACATATTGGCTTGTTATGTATACAGTCTAAATGTTTTTTGTAGTATCTAGCTAGTACCATTGAGTAGTCATCATCATCCTCTTTGCCTTGTCCCAATTGTTATTGGAGTCGGCTCCCAATGTAACCTGTAGCGGCGAGCTACCAGAATTATACGAGCGACTGCCATCTGACCTCACAACCCATAAGGAACCAGTAACAGGGATGGTTAGATCAGGCGTCAGATTCTATCAGGCTTCTGACTACCCGTAACGATTGCCATGTTCTTATGACAACGAGGACTGATGACTTAACGTACTCTCCGAGGCACGGAGCGATGGCTGCACATAGCTTACTAGATAAGTCATTGGTGCAGGGCCGAGAATCGAACCCGTTGCCGTAAGATTGCGAAGCGCACATGCTACCGCTCGACAACTATCGCTCCTAATACTTAAAAAAATAAAGGCTATTTGCCCATTAACAAGAGTGCATAGAATATACTCTGTGTTCACTTTATTATTCACTTACAAACACAAAAAAATGTCGGATATTTTTTCAGTAGCAATAACAAATTCCCCTCGAGTTATCGACACCCCGTGAAAGACGTCGGCAAACATATTTACCTGTGATATTAGGTGAGCTCTGTACACAGTCTGTGTACACGATATATTTTAAACCTTTATCGCAACATAATAAAATGGTGCATTAATAATCTGTTTTTGCTTCGCTTATAAAGTAAACGCTGATTTCAAATAATTTTGTGAAAACGAAAATGAAAATTGAAATTGATTTCGATTTTTAGGGTTCCGTACCCAAAGGGTAAAACGGACCCTATTACTAAGGCTCCGCTATCTGTCTGTCTGTCCGTCTATCACCAGGCTGTATCTCATGAACCGTGATAGTTAGACAGTTGAAATTTTCACAAATGATGTATTTCTGTTGCCGCTATAACTAAACTTACAAAAAAATAGAATAAAATAAATATTTAAGTGAGCGTACATACAACAAACGTGATATTTATGCTCGTTTACCAGATGACTCATAGATGGCGCGGTGTTAAATAGTACTGCTACTCAACACTGGATGGCAGGGATAGATAATGGTACGGAACACTTCGTGCACGAGTCCGACTCGCAATCGCTGGTTATTTTAGTAAGCGCGTGTGGCTTAGCGGTTGCCCGTGTAACTTTCAAACTGACACATCCTGGTTAGAATCCCACTCGGCCCTGCACCAATGACTCAAGTCAAGTTACGTGCAGAATTTGCACTCGCTCTTACAACGGTGAAGGAAACATCGTGAGGAAACCGGACATGTTCAAGAATCATATATGAGAGAGTGACTGTGTCATCCACCAAACCCGAATACTTGACCAGCGCGTTTGAATATGGCCTACACTCCTAACATGGCAACCTGCACCAATGACTTTTCAAGTTATGTGCGAAATTTGCACTCGCTCTTACAACGGTGAAGGAAACATCGTGAGGAAACCGGACATGTTCAAGAATCACAATATTTGAGAATATAATGTCATAGATATCTATCTACTGACCTGCACTTGGCCATTGCAATGGATTATGGATTACACTCTCTTCTTGAAAGAAACGGTCCTTATCCCAGCAGTGGGAACGTATTGGGCTGAATACAATCAATTACAAATAACTTTGAAAAATATTTAATGCGGCCGTTTCACTTTTTATAACGGAGAGCCACTAAAATAAATAAATAGATAATAAAAATTTGTGTCACACAGCGCCATCTAGCCCCAAACTAAGCAAAGCTTTTACTATGGGAACTAGATAACTGATACAATACTTATATTATACATACTTTTGTTTATAATTACATACATAGAATACAATATAACACCCAGACACAGAACAGACATCGATGTTCATCACACAAATGTTTGTCCTGAGTGGGAATCGAACCTACAACCTACAGATCAGAAGGCAGGGTCACTACCAACTGAGCTATCAAGCCAGTCACTTGTCGATGATGACGCCACTTTGAACGGCTGCTTGCCTCTTGCGTCCAACGTCTTTCCGCAGTGTTTTATATGCCATCTGGTAGAATATTGAAATGACGGTAAGTAGGATGAATTCTTCACAAGTCAAATCTTAAGTCTTTGGTAATTTATAATTTACTAGCGGCTCGCCCCGGGTTCGCACGGGTATAATAGTTTTCGCAGTGCAAGCGATGTAATAAAGAATATTTTAGGTAAATTTTTACACCTTGGCATTATTGGAGTTTTAGCAAGGATCCCTAATTTTTTTGAAAATACAATATATCTTATGTCACCCGGGGATAGTGTAGCTTCCCAACAGTAAAAGAATTTTTCAAATCGGTTCAGTAGTTTCGGATCCTATTCAATGTAAACAAACGATCAAATCTTTCCTCTTTATAATATTGTTATAGATTATAGATAAAAGCAATGCAACCTGAAAATCCTCTGGGTATTCGGATCAACAACCTGAGTAAACCCAACCTCGCTAATCATAAAAAGAAATGAAGCATTATTTAGCCGGACAATACCCTAATATCAAATTATTTACATAAGCGATTCACCATTTTATAGCAACAATAGGATCTCTGATGGCTTGACAAAGGACAGCGTGTGAAAAGGCTTTGTGACAGCAGCATTTTCAACCACCAAATTAAGTATTAGGTGGCTTCAAAACCATTTTTCGTAATATCACGTAATTAAATTATCCAGCTATGGAGAGCTATGCTCGGTGTTTCCCTGCGAGTTAAGGTCCGGAACGAGGAGATCTGCAGGAGAACTAAAGTGACCAATATAGCTCTTAGAATTAGCAAGTTGAAGTGGCAATGGGCAGGCCACATCGCTCGTAGAACTGACAACCGATGGGGAAGAAAGGTTCTCGAGGGGCGACCACGAACCAGAAGACGCAGCGTAGGCCAGCCTCCCACTCGGTGGACCAACGATCTGGTGAAGACCGCGGGGAGCCGATGGATGCAGGAGGCGAGCAGCCGCTCAAGGTGGCACGTTCTAGGAGAGGCCTATATTCAGCAGTGGACGTCGCCAGGCTGTTAATGATGATGATGATAACGAAATTATCCAGCGCAGCACATTCTCGAAGCTGTAGCAGTATCTACATCACGCGTAGGCAGTCTACACTATTCGTAGTGATACTAAGCCACGTTAACTATAGCGTTCTTCATATGCAGCAAAACACTAAATACACTCTGCATAACATTGCTTATACGCAACGTAGCGCTGCTCATATCTAGCGTAGCGAAACCTACACGTCGCGTAGCACGATTTAAATCCCGCGTAGCACTGCTGTCATCTCGTGTAGCGGCGCTTACACGTCGCGTAGCAAAACGTATACGCTGCGTAGCAACACTTCATCTGGCGTAGCGATTGTAATACGCCAAGTAGCGCTACTCACCTCTGGCGTAGCAATGCTTAGGCTATGGTCTCCTATAAACGCCGTCGACCGTGTACAGCGTCACGCCGTACGCCGCGTCACGATGCTTACTATAGAAATGTACTGTTGTGGTCTGTATCACACGCTGACGTTGGCATGTGGACGCTGTAGCATTCAAACGCTATGTGCCGCGTCTCTAGTTATTTTGAAGCATTGCAGAGTAAAAGTAGTATTTGGCGTCAGTACAAAATGTCGAAGTTTGATAAAGAAAAACACAAATTATTGATTGCATCAGTCAAATGTTGTAATGCGTTATACAAAGTAACACAAGCGCCGCCAAAAGTCAAATTTATATCCATTTTATATCACACGCAAGCACTGTTTCTCGACTACTGTTGTGAACGAGACGTCATCGTTCGCTATGAGGTGTATTGACCGCTGACGCTGTGCCTGGCGTTCAGACGTCGATCGGAATCAAAACGCTGATGTCGGACGCCGCATATAGCATTTCATAGGAGACCGAAGCCTTACACGGAACGTAGCGCTACTCATATCCAGCGTAGCGAACCTATACGTCGCGTAGCACGTTTGAATCCTGCGTAGCGCTGCTTTCATCTCATGTAGCGGCGCTTACACGTCGCGTAGCAAAACGTATACGCTGCGTAGCAACACTTCATCCGGCGTAGCGGTTCTAACACGGCAAGTAGTGCGACTCACCTATAGCGTAGCGATGCTTACATGCCATGTAGCGCCAATTAAATTTCGCGTAGCGATACCACGCCGCGTAGCGCTATTTCGATTCCCTGAACATGTAGAGCTACCGGCACCAGGACCCTAATTCTGTATGACCACTTTACGATTCCTTACTTCGAAACCACGCGAATTCCTTGTCTTATATAAGAAATCTGCAAAAATGTATTCTCTATGAAATGGAAACAAAACCACGCGAAATGAAATTGGAAATGACGCGATTTGAACTGTCAAAAATCATAATGTTCCACTGAGACACGTTCCGAAACATCAACACGTCAAAAGTTACCACCACTTAATATATCAATATTTATTCAAAATAAAAATAACATAATGTAAAGTGAAGGTATTTCTAATGCTGTGACACGATTTGAACAAGACACGATAACGACGTGGTTTCGTATCGTGTGGAATCTGAGTTTTCATACAGAATTAGGGCCCAGTCTAGGCATGTGAAGTTATATGCGCAGAACGCATATAAGTTCATACTGACTATACTGGCATGTAGCAATACTTACACACTTTGCACTAGTTCCATCCCGCGTAGCGATGCTTACACGTGGCGTAGCACTACCTATACACTACGTAGCATGGTTCAACCTGCCGTAATGTTCTCTAGGCTATTTATAAACGTTAGTTAAATCTAATCAATGCTTAAATCTCCTGTCAATTTCTCGCTGACGTAAAACGTCACGAGCGAAAACGAGAAAGAGTATTTTAAGCATAGATTATAATATTTACGTAACTTATATTAATCAGGCTTATCTATGGTTCATAATTATAGCATTATCTGCGAATGTAGTTCTTTACGCCCTTAACTGGTAAAATGCGAAACAAATCGTTTTTAAAACAGTATAAATCTAAGCAAATTCGCGAGTAAACTTTAGTTTTATCGCGAAACGTTACATTTACAGCAAGCGGGGTTCCCCGTTCGGTCATTTATCATGTTTTTTCATTTAAACTCGAAGAGCTGAAAATCCTCCAATGATTTATACTGGATTTACTTTATACCGCGCTTCAGTGGAGCCTTGATACATGTAAATGGAATACGAAATGTGAATGAACGAGTGTTTGTATTTTTATCACATCATTTTGAAGTGTATTTTTCTGGCAGCTCCATTAATAATAATAGTAATGACAAGCTGACCCGCCCCGGCTACGCATGGGTTATTTAGTTTTGTGCCTTAAAGGAAGAAAGGAGAGGGAAAAAGATAGGGGAAAATTTTCTCCTATCTTTTTCTCTTTTTTTTTCTTTTTCTTTTTTTTTCTTTTTTTTTGAATGAATGAATGAAACGGTGAATGGAAGCTATCCTAAAAAAGTATCCTATATCTTGTAGTAGGTATGAAGTCAAATCATGCCAAGTTCGTTCGAATCTATTCAGTACAGACAGTTCACGGTATCTTGTCCCCTGATTTACTTATATTATTTCAAAATATGCAAGTAAAACATATAAATCTGTGGTGGACACATACAAGTTTAGATGACGCTTACATATTTCTTCACATAATGCTTACATATTACTTTATATTTACGATAATACTTGCATAATTTTTAATAATATAAATACATCAGGGATCAACTTATATTGTACGGTCTGTAGTTTCGGCGTGATGCTCAGCCCAGATACAGAGAGACAGAAAAAAAAAATAGTTTTGGCTTCAGCGTCAACCCAACCCGTCCCTCCAGTTTTTTTCATAATATCTTCAATGTACAGAATTGGACCTGTTACAGTTTTATTATAAGTATAGATAGATAACTATGAAAACATGACTTTTCGATGAAAAACATTATTTTATTTGCTTTATTCATTAGTTAGACTAGTGATACAATAAAATAAAATCACTTACGTAATTCAATTTTTTTTCTTTACATATGAAGAAGTGATGGTAACCAGCCAATATTTTTTGTAACAGCTTCTGTGGTTTGGTGGTTGACCAGGCTCATAACGCGGAGATAGCGGGTTCTATTCCCGCAACAGGACAAGTATTTATGCACAGAATAAAAAGAGCAAATACTGGTTCTGCGTCTGAGTATTGTGGGGCCATGGTATTTGTAGTTCCTGGGTCCCTAGATCCAGATTATCCTAGGCCCAGGATCTAGAGAATCCTAGTTCGGGACTCCAGGATGTCATCATCATCTTCTTTGTCTTTTCCCATTTGTTCTTGGGGTCGGCTCCTAATCTAACCTGTAGCGACGAGCTACCAGAATTACACGAGTCACTGCCATTTGACCTCGCAACCATAAGGGACCAGTAACAGGGATGGTTAGACCAGGCGTCAGATTCTATCAGGCGTCTGACTACCCGTAACGATTGCCATAGATGTTCTTATGACAACCGGGACCAACGTCATAACGTGTTCTCAGAGGCACGGAGCGATGGCATCGAAAACTGCACATAACTTACTGGATAAGTCATTGGTGCAGGGCCGAGGATCGCACCGTGGCCACCATAAGTGATCGTAAGGCGATATTCATTATTATAAACTGAACGATTATCTATCTAAAAGAATATAATCTGTATTTAGAAAATAATGATCATTATAACTACATTAATTAATAAAACAAATGCTCTTTTGAACTGTTTATTACATTACGAATTTTATCACAAAAAAACGCAGTCCTAATTGACCACAACGTATACATTATTACGATTTAATTAACAAAGTGATCTTATTTTAAATATCAAATTACAATACAATTAATTGAATATTATTACAACTTACATTTAATAATACAACTTTTAATTTGGCTTAATTTATTTTATACAGTTTGGTGAAAAAGAAATATTTCGCAGTACCTACTGGCATGGTTTTCCAGCTCCATTGATATTTATAATATACAGTATAATTATATACAGTTAGGTAGGTATATAAATCAGTGTAAGAAAAAATAATATATAAAAACCTAGCAGTAATACATTACGTATTACAAGAAAAATGCGTAGTACCATTCGACCGTGACGTAAGTCTGAGATCATTTTTCAAGTAAATAAATTACTGGCGGTGAAACTAAATATTTATATAGTAAAGCTACAGTACATAACGATTACAGTAACTCAACTTTCTTTATAGCATACAACTATTTAACTAGATGATAGTTCGGTACTTCACCGATCATCCGTCCGTAAAACTATTCTAATTTTAAAAAAGTTTGATAATTTACGTACTGGCAATCATTTAAAAAAATATCACGAGATTGTAAGTTATTTGTAAGATGCTGCACCGTGATGGCCTGCACAATAAATGGTACCTGGGAATCTTATAAACCCCTCAAATATCATAGATAAGAAAGTTTGCGTGGAGGTTTGTAATGTGTATGATCCTTCCCAGTTAACTCTGAAGTGGCTCACGGCTTTTAATAAAAATAATCTCAAACATGCTTGGAAAGAGCATTATTTTGACAACCTTTTTCGAGATAAATCGAAATTACAGTACTGGCGAGCAGCGGCCGGCAAAAGTTGTATGAAAATCCATATCTGTCATGGTTTAGCGGAAAAATAAATTACATAGTAAACTCATATCTGTCGTGTAATTTAAAAATGGAACGATCTTTTACTCCGAAACGTGGCAACCACGGAGGTAACTTATCAAAAGTTTTATTTAAATTTCGAACTGCTTACAAATAGAAAGCTGTTTATTGGAAAAAAGTAACACTTTAAGGTGGGAATAATTACTTTCAACTAAAAAATTCTTTGTTTTAATTTCCGCGCATTATTTGAGAAAAGTAGTATACAAGGCTTGGCCTCAACTAGGCATTGACGGACTTACGTATGTGTGCCTTGGCTTCGCCTCGGCCCACATTTACACGTTCGTCCATCAATGTCTCTGTTGCTGGCCGTTGCAGTAATGTACCTCCTATTTATTACGAATATTTGGTGTAAGTATACTTAAGTCCATATAGCACATTATTATACGTTTTATTCCCAAATAATCTGATATTACTAAGAATTGTCACCTGATACGTCATTTCAGTCCTCCGCTTCTATTAAAAGCCTACAGTCACTTAAGTTTCAACTTGAGGTTCTGTTTGTTAACGGAAACCTTTTGTGAATATCCTTTTCTACCGCAGTATTGCTGAGAATTCCCTTAATTACCCACTTCCTGGTCTTAATGTCTGTTTCGAGTGGGATTTACGGAAATTCAGACTAAAATAGAGCGTTTGAGCTTGTTACACTTGCAAATAATAGATTTCCTTTAAATATTTTGGAAACAATACTACATTTTATTATATTTGGGAGCAAATATTACTCCTAAATGTAACATTTGCTCCCAAATATAACAAACTTGCTAGCTTATTACGATTGTTCTACTCGACTGCAAGTTGTTTTGACTCAATGAGCTACTCCGTAAGACAGAAAAAAAGCGCAATGTCGATGCGTTAAAAAACCTTAGGACCATCCTACTTCGGAAATCTTTACCTAATTATGTTACCTAAAATAAAACAACCGACCTCCAAAACACTCTGTTTATTTTTGCGCGTAAATAATTTAAGCACATCAATTTATTTAGTATAATTAATGACTGAACTACACTATGCGAGCGGCTCGCACCAGTAATTAGATCGTGGTTAATTAGAGCGTTCAATTATATTTGGCCTTGTTCCGTCTAACGTCAGCAAATAAATCTATAGGGTACAGATTACTACATAATAATATTTTGTCTTTAGTCGCACTGATGTAAACTGTCGCGTGCGAAAAAGGAAAAAACAAAGCTGGAAGGTATAGATCAGCGTTAGCGGTTATATTCTCTATGGGTATAGGAATCTAACTTTGTAAAAAGTCATTCTGTCTTATTTAAATATTAGAATTTATGTTTATTAACAGTAAGCTATATAATAGAGTGTATTTTCTTTATACAATGTGTTATATCAATCAAGTATCTAATGGCATATCTTTTGTGCGAAGAGTCCTTACTGGCGTCTGTCTGTACTGTAAACAAAATTGAGCGTATGTTTATTCCTAGTTACGTAGGTAGTCTCTTACATAATGATACTTTAATGATATATATTTACACATAACCAAATTTTATGATAATTATTTACAAATAAATAATTATAACGGAGATCCTACTGACAGCAGCTAACTTTCAGAAAACGTGTTTGATACTTGTGATTAATTATAAATGATGACACAAGCCATGACCGTATAAATAACAATTGATAACTTTTATAATTACTAGGTGGTACTATACCAGGTGGTAGGACTTTTCTGCAAAGTTCGTCTAGGTAGGTACCACCGCTTTGCCAGTTATTCTGCCGCCAAGCAGTAGTGTGCAAGCACTACTGTGTTCCGGTTTGAAGGGCATTGTAGCTAGTGAAATTACTGGGCAAATGAGACTTTATGATCTGATCACTCAGTCTAGTAATCTGATTACTAGACTGGGTGATGTCTCGGGATGACGTGTGCAGTGCAGTGTCACGCGAAACTTTATTGTTTTAAAGTTCCGGGTGACACTGCAACTGTTATGGGCGGCCGTGTCACTTAACATCAGGTGAACGACTTGCTCGTCACGTCATTCAATCACATAACAAAAAAAAAAAAAAAAAAAAAAAAAAAAAAAAAAAAAAAAAAAAAAAAAAAATGATAGAACCTAATCATTTATTTACAGAAATCAACGTTTATTCCTTTTACACTTCTTAATCGTAAGCCTCCAAAAGGCAACTCTAAAGTCAGGCGAATAGAACGCATAAATAAAGGGGTTTATCGCCGAATTGAACCACCCGAGCCAAGTCATAACATACATCAGCACTGGATTCACATAGTCACTAGGAATGAACGGAGTCAACAAGTAATATAGGAAAAACGGTAACCAACAAGCCACGAAACCACCCACGACCAAGCTCAAAGTCTGCGCGGTTTTCGTCTCCCGCCTCAAAGAGGACACTCGATTGTTCTCATGATCTTTCACAGAATGCGTTCGATTCCGCATAGTGTTTTTATACTTCACGTTCGCTTTGAACGTGACGTCGTTAAACCGGGACTCCCTTTCTTTACTCAGTCTGTGTTTCCGTTTCTTCTCAGCGCGGAAGCAGCACGGGCATTTTTGATCCTGTGTTGAACAGTCGCTTTGATGTGTGGTGATTTTCGAGGGTTGCTTCGAGGTGTTTTGTCGGAGAGACAATTTATCCGATCCGGAATCCGATTCGGTTCTGATACACGACAGCTTCGCTCTCTGTAACAAGATTAAGTTTTATTAGTCAGACATCAAGTCGCACAAAAACACGGCACCCATATATGGTTGAAATTCCATCAACCCGCACTAAGCGTTTTGCTATGCAGGTCTTAGTGCGAACAGCCAATGAGTGGAACACCTTGCCGGCGTCCTTGTTTCCAGCTAACTATAAATCTGGGTGTCTTCAAATCGAGAGTGAACAGGTATCTTCTAAGCAAGCATGCACCATCGTAGACTGCGTCATCACTTTCCATCAGGTGAGACAGTGGTTAAATGCATTGCCTATCAACAATAAAAAAAAAGTTTTCAATCCTCCATTAGGTGACTGATCTGGTTAAAACCGCGGGGAGCTGATGAATGAAAAAGGCAAACAGACACTCAAAGTGGCGCTCTGTGGTTGAGGCCTATGTTCTGCAGTGGACGTCTTCAGGCTGATGATGAGCAAATGTTTTATGGCGAAGGTTTTTGTGCAGAGCAATATTATCTAATAGTATGTTTTCGACATCGCAAACTTTTATATCAAAATAGACTGAGTCAACATCTATCGCGATCAATCACGATGTAATAGAGGAAAAGATACTTGTAGGAATAAACTATAGCGGAAGTTATATTTGGAGATGTTGGTTTACAATAATAGAAAAAGTATTTCGGTGAAAATATTTTTGAGTTGTGGCTTTAGGTAATTTCTAACATTACCAAAAGAAGGAAAATTTTAGTTATTTTGACTGTCATGGTCAGCGTGGCAGTATGCAGTTCAAATACTTTTTTCTTGTGGTAGGTATAGTGTGTGTTCGAGCGATGGTAGCCGAGCAGTAGCATGTGCGCTTCGCAATCTTACGGCACCGGGTTCAATCCTCGGCCCTGCACCAATGACTTATCTAGTAAGTTATGTGCAGTTTTCGATGCCATCGCTCCGTGTCTCGGAGAGCACGTTAAGCCGTTGGCTCCCGGTTATCATAAGAACATCTATGGCAATCGTTACGGGTAGTCAGAAGCCTGATAAAATCTGACGCCTGGTCTAACCATCCCTGTTACTAGTTTCTTATGGGTTTCGAGGTCAGATGGCAGTTGCTTGTGTAATTCTGGTAGCTCGCCGCTACAAGGCCCTAAAATCTGAACGAAAACACACGATACAAAACCACGTCGTTATCGTGTCATGTTCAAATCGTGTTACAGCATTAGAAATACCTTCACTTTCATCATCATCATCATCATCAACAGCCTGAAGACGTCCACTGCTGAACATAGGCCTCCCCCAGAGCACGCCACCTTGAGCGGCTGCTCGCCTCCTGCATCCATCGGCTCCCCGCGGCTTTCACCAGGTCGTCGGTCCACCGAGTGGGGGGCCGGCCTACGCTGCGTCTTCCGGTTCGTGGTCGCGACTCGAGAACCTTTCTTCCCCATCGGTTGTCAGTTCTACGAGCGATGTGGCCTGCCCATTGCCACTTCAACTTACTAACTCTACCACCTACTAACTCTACAACCTTCACTTTACATTAAAGTTATTTTTATTTTGGGAAAAATATTGACATAAGTGGTGCTACGTGTTAATGTTTCGGAACGCGTCTCAGTGGAGCATTATGATTTTTGACAGTTCAAATCGCACCAATTCCCAAATTCATTTTGCGTGGTTTCATTTCCAATAGATAATAGATTTTCGCAGATTTCTTATGTAAGACAAGGAATCCGCGTGGCTTTGAAGTAAGGAATCGTAAAATGGTCATACAGAACTAGGGCCCAAGTTAGATTGGGAGCCGACCCCAATTACAAATGGGAAAAGGCAAAGAGAATGATGATAGTGTGTGTAGCATTTAGTAGTAGATAGTATTATTGTATTAGTTGAAAAAAATAAAGGCAATTTGTCAATTGAAAAAGATTTAGTCTCATTTACGGGCACAAAATGACGTGCGTTCAAAACTTGTCAGACCCACAAGAAGTATCAGCCAGAAAACTTAGATCGTTAATAAGGCCTAACCAAACTGCGTGTCATACACAAAACCCTAGCTTTTGGACGCTTTGAAGTGGTAAATAATGACTTGGATTACTTTCTAGTGACGAAACGTTCAGAAAAGCTTCTATTATGACCGTAATAGCCCGTAAAATCTTTCTTTATTCCAGTTTTTAGACATCACATGTTAGATCTATTAATCACGCCAATACGGGAGTCTGTACGTATTTTAAGTTTTGAGTTTTGAACATGAGTTTTATTATTATCAGGAGTCAATAAGTTAAATTATTAGTATCATGTAAAAAAATCGACTGATTGACAAACTCGATTGATAGTATCAAACTCGACTGATATTATCAAACTCGATTGATATTATCAAACTCGTTTGATATTATAATACTCAATTGATACTATGAAACTCAATTGATATTATGAAACTCGATTGACACTATCAAACTCGATTGATATTATCAAATTAGATTGATATTATGAAATTCCATTTATATTATTAATGCGGCGGGTAGCCCAAAGAAGGTGTTTTTGGGACGTTTCCTGGCGTAATTACAACACGTGGAGCTTTGAATTTAATTTACCATGAATTTAATATACCATTACCATTTTTCATTTCATTAACTCGTTTGTGATGACCGCAAATACAAGATTAATAAATATAGCTCTACAGAAAAAAATCGCAAAACTTCCTCGATAAATTTGAATGTTCCCATTTTGCTGAGCTTCTACCGAATATATTTTTAGCAAAAAATAAATTAGTGTATTTGCAACAAACAATCAGATGTCCTGATGAAAAATACTTATACAAATAGACATTAATTAAAAACCGTAAAAATCAGTCATTTCGTGCGTTGTCTTTGTCGTAAGCGCCGCGCTGAAGTGCAGACTGAATTGATATTTAAGACTACGAAGTTAAGGTTGATGTTTCTTTGAACGGATTTGGACCTGATCATCTGGTTCTACTCGTCACCTTAAACTCTGGTGTGTATAATAAAACTAACTACATATAATTTTACAATATTGCTACTAAACCTTGGACGAATTTTTCACTATACTAAAACTTATACAATACGTGAATTTTCTGAAACGTGTTGACGACGTGGAGACGAAAGGTTTTTTTAGATACTACCTATACATAATAGAAGGATTAAAAACAATGAAAGTTAATTATTGTAATAAATAACCTATTTTTAACGGTTAGGTATTAAATACGGCTATTTAAGTATTAACACTAGCAACACGAAAAATATGCGCATAAATAATAATAACGTGACATATATTAAGAATCCTAATGGAAAACTTCATAAAGCATACAATCATGATAAATATAATTTAATACATTAAATTTATTATAATTACTAATTTAATTCCTAGAAGCCATTAGTTTTTCACGAAATATGAAAAGTAGTGGTAAACGATTTTCATTCAGAAATAACTGATAAACACAAAAAAGTCCATAATAATAACACTTAGCTATGTAATATATTTTTTCAGTTTTAGGCTATCGTTTGTTTAAAACCGACATTTATTTGAGCGAGTGTGAACCATGTGACTTTCAAACTGACACACCTAGCTCGAATGCCGCTCAACCTACACTAATGATTTTTCAAGTTATGTGCGGAATTTTTAAACATCGGGAGGAAACCGGCATGTTCAAGTATCATATTTGAGAGAGTGGCTGTGTCATCCACCGAACCTGAATACTTGACCAGCGCGTTTGAATATGGCCTACACTCTCTCGTAGTGAGACAAAACTCGTGTCCCAGCAGTGGGACCGTATTCAAAATGCCGCATAAAAAAAGGAAAAGTCAATTTCTTGGTATTTATTTTGATATTTTCTTTTTTTTATTTTATCGCGCAATTAAGAGTCCTTCAACTAAAATGATGTGATTTCGTCTCTTGGTAAACAAGTATTCATATTTGTGCCCTATATCGCTTCCTCATATTTTTATGGGAAGTTGATGGGAAAGTGATTTTCCTTATTGCTATGCTATTGAACGCTTATAATAGTTTTCGATAAAATATGGATCTTTCTATAGAAATGATGCATAATGGAGACGTACCACGAGTTATTGAGATAGTTCAGAGCTTCAATCCATTATTGATTCTTGGAAGTATATTTGATATAATATGCTTGTATTATTTAGGTATTATACCTACGGTTACAACCACAGACCTCGAATATTTTCATGGTTACAACCGCAATTTATTGCTTTTTATGCAGGAGCTAAGAAAAAGAAATTAGTAGCGCAGATAATCTGTTTGCAAAACATATTACTGATCAAAAATAGATTTTTTTATTTCAACGGTTTATGCAATACTGTTGATTTCTACGGACCTGCTTCACCATGCAAAGGGCTGTGAAAAGTAGGAGGCAAATAACTCAAGGTCGCCCCTTTTTGATTTGCTTCAAAGTGCAATAGTCTATAAATGCAGATTTGCCTGTCACCACCAGTTAGTTGAACTGCATAAAAAACTTCGAAATTTGTAAAAATGAAAGTCAGATGTTAAATTAACATATTTTCAAACTTGAAGAAACAAACTTATTAGAATATTATAATTTCAGCCCAAAGTTAGTCACGTACGAGTTGAATGTTCTTTGCCGCGTGCAAGCAAAATTATTCTTCATTGAATATTTAAAATAGACTCTGTTATTCTTTAAACTAAATACCTACTAATATATGATTAGCTACACAGCAAGCGTTTTGGGCACGTTGCCTACCGGTCATAGCGTAGCGGTTATAGTACTGAGGCTTTTTATTAAAAAAAGAAATTGTATTTTATATATGACCCAATAGATGGCGCCAGTTGTGGTTTTACCAAAATCTGTCACTGTCACTGTTTCAAGCATAGACCACAGGTTAGAGGAAATGTGTCACGATACTGACTGTCTACTCTAAACTCTTTCGTTTTTTTAGGTCGTTGTGGGATAGCTTGGCTTTATTTTGGATCATAATATTAACGTTTGCCTATCTCGCAGATCTACTGTATTTCAATTTACTTAATAAGAATGCACCACAGACTACTTAGAAGATACTACAGGCAATGTACTCGTGATCCACTCAACTGAATTTGACATTTCCTTGTAGATAGTCTAGGCATTTTCTTATGTTTGAACTACTCTGTGGTTTGAAAGGTTTAAACTATTACTTACTGCGCCATCTAGAAAAGAAGCGGAACTAGGTTTTTTTAAAGATAAAACTCCTCATAGTATATTTAATTTTGCCTACTGGTAGCAGCCTCTTAGATCAAATAATGTATACTTTTGTATTGAAGAGAATTTAGACTATCTATATGCCATCGTGGCTCGAATACAGTCCAAATTTAATGTTCTTTGTAGTAAGTAGTGTAACTAGTATGTAGTTTTTGTACATAAATATATAAATAAAAGCCATCTATTTCCACTACTATCAAAGAAAATCAATTTAGGTACATAAATTACTCGTTTGATTGTTAAAATTACTTGTTTTGTGGCTAATTACAATTAGGTAGCAGTAGACAATTTTTACTTTTTGTTTACGTGCAAATTCATTTTAAGTTTATCAAATAAGTATTTGCATTAATTTCTAAATTTTGACGTGTACTACCATAATTATATTAGATTAGTCTAATTAGTAAGTTTTCCTTGAGTTCGTTGCAGCGATTCATTCGGCTTTGTCAATATTTGTGGTGGTCGCCTCTTTGGCGTAGGCCTCCCCCAACGCTTTCCATAAATGTCTGTCTCTGGCTTTTCTCATCCATTCTGTTCCGCATCTCTGTATAAATATACCTTCCCACCACCTTTTCTGTTTCCCTCTATTTCTTTTATCTTCCCTTGGTACCCATTCTATTGCTTTTTTCGTCCATCTGCTATATTCAGTTATCCGGCAGATGTGTCCAGTTCCATTTTAATGTTCTTATGGTTTATATAATGTCTCAACTCTAGTTTTTCATCTAATTGTGTTTTATTATTTAATTTGTCACTAAGCTTCAGTTTTGGTACAGTATAGTTTTTATTATCGGAGTAATTAGTTTATTTTGTATAAACCGTTATTAATGAGTGATGATGTCAAATGAGGAAAACAAATTAACAACAATCATTCTTCTAAAAATTTAGCTTTGGTTGAAAAACTATGAAATAAAACTTACTTTACTGCATTTGGTGGTGCTGGCAAGCTGGTGGTGTCTTCTCGCCACCACGCAGGAAATTCTCGCGTAAACGTACACCATCACAGCCATGGGAAGGAAGAAAGACCCCATGGCAGAGAACACCACGTACCCTGGGTTCTGGTTGTACCGACACACTCCGCCTTGGTTGTGATCCGGTTCATACCTAATGGTGACATCAAAGATATTTAATACATAGATTGGTTAGGTAAGGGTTGAACTTTCTGTTTGCATGAAAACCTGTTCTATCCTTTTCTATCGCTCAAGATAGGAGAAAGATAGCGTGAGTGCTATATTATCGCGCGCGGTAGCGGCAGCGATGCGATACCTCTCACATTATCTTTATCGCTCTATGAAGCACAACCCTAACTCTATGAGGTACCAGCCTAATAGAATTTTTTTAGTATGCTTCATCATCATCAACAGCCTGAAGACGTCCACTGCTGAACATAGGTCTCCCCCAGAGAGCGCCACTTTGAGCGGCGCCGATGGGGAAGAAAAGTTCTTGAGTGGCAACCACGAAACGGAAGACGCAGCGTAGGCCAGCCCCCCACTCGGTGGACCAACGACCTGGTGAAAACTGCGGGGAGTCGATGGATGCAGCAGGCGAGCAGACGCTCAAAGTGTCGCTCTTTGGGAGAGGCCCATGTTCAGCAGTGGACGTCGTTATTTTATACTAGTAGTGGCCCGCGGTTTCATCCGCGGATAAAAAGTATCCTATGTTTTAATCCAGCGTGTAAGCTATTTGCATTCCAAATTTCATCAAAGTTAGTTTAGTAGTTAGCGAGATAGATGGTAACAAACATTCACACACAAACTTGCGCCTTTATGATATTAGTGTGATTAGGATCTGTTAAAGTTCCCTCAGTCTATATATAAAATATACAACTATATCATTTAAGAATCACATATGTATATTAAATCAACAAATAAAATAAATAAATAAATATGTGAGGACATTTCACACAGCGCCATCTAGCCCCAAACTAAGCATAGCTTGTACTATGGGAACTCGATATCTGATAGAATACTTATATACTTTTTGTTTGTAAATACATACATAGAATACAATATAAAACCCAGACACAGAACACACCTATGTTCATCACAAAAATGTTTGTCCCGAGTGGGAATCGAACCCACGGCAACAGTTCAGAAGGCAGAGCTACTACGAACTGAACTATCACGCCAGTCAATGTCAAATTAATGTCTAAAGATTAAAAAGCCGTATATTTCACGATGCGAAATGTTTTATGGAACTATTACGCTGTCCTTTCTAGGAAAAAATATTCGTTAAAGCTTCGCACGAGAAGGGTAAAGGCAATAAATCGAGAATAAAATTTGAACAGTCTCGAATCCTGAGTCTCAAATTGTTTTTTCTCACGTTCAGCTTACGAAGGTTATAAGGACTGGGGGCGTGTTGCCATCACCCTGTTGGGGACAGCTTACAGCGTTGTAACAGTATGTCAACTCTACTGTTTTTCGGTCACTCCTTTTGTCTCTATTTTTTAGTCTTAGCTTTTTGAATTTGAATTTGTCTACATCCCACAAGTGTGTCTTTTTCTATAATTATAATTAGCCGTCTTTTCTTTAGATCTTCTCTTTTACCTCTTTTTATCATCATCATCATTAGCTTATAGTCCACTGCTAGACATAATCATCTCCTAAAGCACACCACTAAGCGCCGTCCTCGGCTCTACTCTTTCAGTTGCTGCCAACTACCTTAAATAATATCATCGCTCCATCTCGCCGCATGGCATTCTAACACGTCTACCAATTCGTGATCCCCAGTCTAAAAAGAGTGCACCAACGGTTATAAGCTATTCGGTAGATAAATGACTAGCTCAATGTCACATATTATGACTGTTACGTGTTACGTGTTTTAAACTGCTAATAAACGATTTGGATTTGGATTTTTTGTTGCAATTTTATCATAAATATTCAGTATAAAATAGAAACATTTTCCGTTTGTTTGTGTATTTATGTGGCACAGACCATTAAAATAAATGACGCATAAATATTTATTTTCTTTCGTGCTCTGTGGTAGGTATGGTAGCTTTCACATCAAAGCGATTATTGCTTAATTGGATGTTCAAGATGTTCGCGTGACCAAAATGCTGGCACTTATTCGGCCCAACGCATCAGCATTGCAATTCAACGTGGCAATGCTGCCAGCATGTTGGGTACGCTACCTACCGGTAGTGGGCTGCAGCACTTGGACTGTCTATAGGCCATCGCGGCTATTATACAGTCCATAAGTGTTCTTTGTAGTAGGTAGTGTAGCTAGTTTAGTTAAGTTTAGTTTTTATTATTGTAGTAGTTAGCTTGAGTAATAAAGGCACATTGCCCGTTAAAAAAAAGACAACAGTTTTGCAGATACAACGTGCCTATTAATGAAAAATAAACTGCAAGCAAGGCATACCACGGATGCAAAATGTAGTACAAAAATATAGATTTACTAGCCAATGTCCGTGACTTTGTGTGCACGGAACTAGATTTACATTTGAATTTTGTCCCACTTCCGTCCTAAAATAATTATGATTGGCTACATCATAATGATTATAGTAATATGATTCAAATATTGTCAACAATAACACTGCCAATAACGAAACAAGTTCTTCACTTCAGTCTCCGTGTCTGAGTTGCCTTACTGATTGTATGACGATAACAGTGTTATAAGGCATACGGGCAAGTCGTGGATAGCCCCGTTTTTTAGTATGTCACTTACAAACTAATGACATTCTGATTGGGATGCTCGAAGGTCAAGAAACGTTGTTCGATACAGTTCGGTGTGTTTTATATATTAGTTATAAGCTACAGAATTTCGTTTGAACCTTTGTCTAGAGTACCTATAGACTAAAAGCATAGAGAGATCATTAAAACGATATTATATTTGTACTGCTCACACGTATCGCTACGTCAGTGGCGAAAGAAAGAAACAAACATATAGTAATTAGCTACGCTTGCGATAAGCACCGTACCAGTTTTTTCGACTCGAGTCAACTGTTTTTCTATACAAATCTGTCAGACTCATTCACATCAAAGTGTCCACTTCATGTAAAAAGTGTCCAAAAAAGTGGTACGCTTGACACACAATGAAGTTCTCTCTATGCTTTAGTCTATATACTCTAAGGTTTGAACCAATTTTTTAAGGAAAGAAAAGGACGCACAATATTAAGTAGAGAGTTAACTTGCGTGTGTATGAGAGAAAAAAAATGATCATGATTATAATTATACATCAAGACATGTGAGAAGCATCCGCGTGGTCACCTAGAGCCACTTGCGAAATAAAAAATAAAATGAAGATTTTAAAGACATTCTTATGTACCGTTTTGTAAGCAAATTTGCTAATTTTTTTTTTTTTTTTTTTAACGGGCAAATTGCCTTTATTACTCATGCAACTACTACAATAATAAAAACTAAACTAAACTAAACTAAGCTAAACTAAACTAAACTACACTACCTACTACAAAGAACACTTATGGACTGTATAATAGCCGCGATGGCCTATAGACAGTCCAAGTGCTCCAGCCCACTACCGGTAGGTAGCGTACCCAACATGCTGGCCGCATTGCCACGTTGAATTGCAATGCTAATGCAATGCAAATTTGCTAATTGTGTAACCACATATTTGATATAAATAAACATACCAAACAAAATACAAAAACCAATCGAACAAAAAACAATTTTGACGCAGATTCATTTTGAACTTCAAGAATATATATATAAAATATGTGTACACGGCATACTATTAAAAATCCTTTTCTCCTATAATTCAGCAATAAAATACAGTTCCACGAGACTCAATTTACTCACCATCCAAACATAGGTGGACATGTGATCGCCATAGCAGCAATCCACACGAAGAAGATCATGGTCAACGCCAGCTTCTTGCTTCTTCTTCTTCTGGAGTAGCTCAAAGGCCTGGTCACAGCTAGGTACCTGTCCACGCTGATAGCGCAGAGAGAGAGGATGGAGGCAGTGCAGAGAAGGATGTCCAGGCTGATCCAGATGTCGCACAGAATCCAGCCCAGCTCCCATTTACCTGAGAACGGAGTAATTGTATAGGAACAGAAATGGTCATAAACGATAAAGTTAACCAACGTTATTGGAATGGGTCATCATCCGCTATTTTGCGTCCACTTGAACATAAGAGAGAAGTCGCGTTACCTCCTTATCCCCTGGTATAAACTGTCAAACTTTTCAAACTAAAAAAATATCACCAACTACGGGCTACGATCTCTAGATCTTAAGAAGAAGCACTTAAGACTCATATTGAAATGACATGAATAAACCCAAAAGTATATTTTTCAGGTGTAAAAAGCCTTGGCAATTATTCAGACGTGTTTCCTTCAGTTGGTGATCAATCATTTATTTAAAAAGATCCCTTTTGTAAGGACGGCTGGTCTCCGCTATAAAATCGAATTTATTGAGGCGAGGGAATTTGTTTATCAAATCCGGCCCCTTTCTATTACTTAGAGGGCTTTGAGATTATCATTTTCATCAAATTGTGTTACTTGGTAATGTGTAGACGGCTTCTGCGACGAAATAAAAGAAAATTCACAGTTAAATATAATACATTAAGTCGGTAAAAGTTTTTCAAGTAAGCCTATGCGGTGCAGTATGAATAATTTGTAAGGAACCAACCTAAAAATCGATGTAGAAGAAAATTTTTCGATTGGCGAGCACGACTTGGAGGATGCAATGTTTTTTTTATGAGATGAGTGGCAAACAATCAGGCGGCCCACCTGCTGGTAAGTGGTCACCGCCGCCTATGGACATCTGCAACACCGGAGGCATTGCCGGTGCATTGCTTACCCTTAGAGAGGACTCTTTTAACACTTCCCCATACTGTAGTTATGCGGAAAAACCTCAGGAAGAAGATCATTCCACATCTTGCAGGTTCGTGGAAGAAACGAGCGCAAGAATCTCGTCGTATCAGATTTCCACGTGTCTACAATATGTGGATGCGCTTTTTCACGTTGCCGAGAAGTTCGATAATAAAATCGAGAAGATGGGATGAGGCTAAAGATTTCTTCAGAGCATTCCCCATGATAATGATGTGGACCAGCATCTCACGACCGATGATTATGTCAAACTACGTGCAGCCGTTATGTATGCACACGTCAGCAGCCTGAAGACGTCCACTGCTGAACATAGGCCTCCCCATAAAACGTCATTATATGGACGCTTATCATCAGGTTTGCCAGAATCGCCACGCTTGGCAGGTGCCTTGGTGATCGCAGAAGATTTTAATATACCGAGGAGAATGCTGCTGTCCATTCCCTGGATATTCCCTTAATCGGCTCTTACGGCACCCGTGGGAAGAGATGAGGTGGTTCTATTCTCACACCACGCCGGGACCACACAGCCATGTCTGCAAAAGCCGTAAAATGTGACGTTTTATAGAAGAGGCTAATTTTCAGCAGTGGACGCCTTCTTGGTGATGATGATAAAAACCAACCTACGCACTAAGTCTACCGTTCACAGTACTACTAATAACTAAAGTTGGAACGTTACACTAGCGCGGGAAATTCAAATTTTCTTGCGTTCTTTTGCCAATAATAGCTTAATTACTCAACGTGATTACATTAAAATTAATTTTGCGCAAATAAATATCAATGTATCAACAAAATTACAATTAAAAGTATCACCTATACATATCATTTGTTTAGCGACAAAATTAAATGGGAATAGCCTGAAAAACTAGGAAGAAAATTGTTTACTACCATTTGTCGCTAAACCAATGATATCTAGGAGATACTTTTAATCGTAATTTGTTGATACATTCTATTTATTTCCACGAAATTAGTTTTCATGTAATCACGTTGAGTAATTAAGCTATTATTGGGAAAAGAACGCAAGAAGATTTGAATTTCCCGCGCTAGTGTAACGTTCCACATTAAGTCCGAAGGTAGGAAACATTCACTGTTAATAATGCCTAAGCATGTAATGCTATTATGGTTGCGATAATATTCATCAATTTCAGAAGCTCACGCCAACGGAAAGCTTCTATTGATAAAAAATGTTGTTCCGCACCTACATAGGTAGTAGCGATAAAGGTCACGGGCTTACCATGAAGATATCAGCTACTTACAGTAAATGTGGAGTCAGTACTCACTTAATTTTGACATATTTCACTTGGTATTCATCTCCTTTCTCTCTACTTCCTGCGGCATCTACGGTATAGCCCGTTACTAATTATTTAAAAAAAATTGATTGCAGGAAATTATATAGGAAAAGTTTGTAAGTGGTTAGTAGAATTAGAATCATATGCAATAATTTTCCCCTGGAAGTATTCCTCCAATGCTTCAATATGCAGTCTTTTAAAAAGGGTATCAACAAAAGCCTTACTGAGCTGGCAACGCGTCGACAACGCCCCTAGTATTGCAGATGTCCATAGGCTGCGGTTACCGCTTTCCATCAGGCGGGCCGTATGCTTGTTTTTCTAACAAGCCACAAGTCTTGAAAAAAAAATCAAACAGTTTTATTTATTGGCTACTGTTTCCGCCAAATGCGGCTTAATTTTGCCACTAAACGGGAAAGGATAGTCACTCATAAAAAGATAGGGACATTACTAACGTTTTAGATAACTTCCTCTACCAAATAATTAATAAAACTAACAAAAATCAACAGTAAGTAATAAAATCAAAAAACTATAGGTACCTACTAATAACTATATCATTAGAAAATCATTATCTAATAAAAAAATTCACCTCACTAGCTTGGAAAGGTTCTCTTAGTCATTCAAAATCTGGGCGCAAAAACGCATTTTGCTCGCTAGCGTGGAAGAAAGTGTTTTTAAAATTCGAACGTTTCTATTCAATAATTTTCTCGTCAAGAATTGAGTATTTAATCACAGATCTGCCTGAATTTAGCCTTCTAGATATCGCCAGTCCACTGAAAACTCATTAATACCACAGACTACCTCCTAAAAGATACCATCTTTTTCTCGTTCACCAACCTCATTTTTAGAATAATCGCACTGTCCAGCACCAAAGAGTATAAAACCAATACGCTATCCAGCACGGCGACTGCATGAAAAATGGATGAAAAACACTTTTTCTTTAATTTTCCATGAATCACGTGACGAGCTAGTCGTTTACCTGATGTCAAGCGTTACCGCCACCCATAACTAAATTAATAAGCTAAAAACTAATATTTTCTTAGCCTTTTAGCTGTTTTTCTTACATTTTCCTCGCTGTAGTGAGGTGAAAAGTTGTGTGTTGCACTCGGCAGCAAAGTTTTTCTGCGTCTCGTACCTTTGAAACCTTCGCTACGCTCAGGATGCTTCATTTGAACCACTCGCTACGCTCGTGGTTCAATCCTAGAATCCTTCGCTTGCTCAGGTTTCAATTCAAGTACTCGCGCCAAAAACCAACTTTGCAGCCTAGTATAACAAATAACTATTATGTTAAAGGGAGCAAACAAGCATACGGTCCACCTAATGGGAATTGGTCACCGTAGCCTATGAACATCTGTAACACCGGAGGAGGCGTCACCAATGCGTTGCTTACCCTGTAGGACTCTTTTAACCCTCCCTTTAAAGTACTCCATGTTACAACTCTGCGGAGAGACCGCTGGCGGGAGCTCATTCCACATTTTGCAAGTGTACGGCAAGAAAGAACGCATGAATCGATGAAACGGACAAATATGAATAGTCTTAGTCGTAGATAGATATAATTGGTATAATATACAATCAAACAGATATTTTGAAGTGTGGGCTCCAAATTTACATGATTATTATATCTTCATGGTCATATTATACTACATCCTTGTTTAGTATGGTGAAAGATGACGTAAATTTTTCAAATATGACCTTTGTAGTCATTTTATTTCCCTTTTTCTTTGTTTAGCGTTCGTTAACACCACCTTTTGTGTCCGCGATGGATATTTTAATAGGCTTCGTTCTGTGACTTTGATGGAAAACGGTTGGGGGATTACACGATGAATGAAATTCGTAGTACGTATTGTGTTTATTTGCGCTTTTACTCGTACCAATACTTTATTGTAGTTAGTAGTAGCATATACAAGTAGCGCTCATAGCGAAGCACGACTAGCCGTTTCTAACCGATCGGTAAAGTTAAGCAACGTTCGATGCGGTCACTACTATGATGGGTGACCGCTACAGCAAAAAGTAGTATTTACAACTGAGTGGCTACCGTGCTTCGGAGGACACGTTAAGCCGTCGGTCCCGGCTGTTGTTGTGAGACAATAGTCGTTAAGCCAAGTCAGGAACCTTTGGGCAGCCTAAAAATTCTGACACCAGGGCTGAGACCCCCCACCAGGGTTGCCTACACGAGAAGAAGAAGTAGCATAGACAATACTTCACCTCACTAAAAAGCTTGTTCTACCAAAATTGAGTTCTTTATTGTTTTTTATTGGTATACGGCATGTAATTACAGTTCGTCCTACGAAAGAAGTCCCGCGGCAATAAGTGGAACTAATTTTTACAGATCGGTAGTACCATTTGTAGCACATTTTTGCAATTTTTTGGGAGATGGTGTAAAGTTGTAAACGTTTTAAAAAAATATATTTTTTCATTATTTCCTATCTCCCCTAAATTAGAAGATAGTAGAGGTTAGCAACATTCCTTAACGCGACTGTAGCGACGCGTCTGCGGGACTTCTTTCGTGAGACGCACTCTAACCCTATGACGCGTAAAGAAGCTTTGAACATATTGGAATACCTACATCTTGTTTTTTTTCTTTAAAATAGCGGCCACTTATAAAAACCAAAAAATATGAATCGATAGCAGACACTAGAGATTTTGTCTCTGCGACATACTCTCCTCGAGCGACACATTTCCAAGATATACGTTTTCAAAATTACCCTTCGGAAAGTTGACTTAATATTACTAAAAATGTATGCAATTTAAAATTGGCTAAATTGGCAATCTTGTATTGTAGGACGTTCTGCACAATAGAGCATAGAGTAGCCATACGGTTGGCAGCGATGAAATAGTTCATCCAGAATCAAGCTGGTATCCAACCAGTATTTGCTAGTCTGTGAGCTCAGCTGCTGAATGCAATGTTTGCAGACCGTGTCACCTCCAACCCCCAACGGTGAAATTTTGTTTTGTATGCCGTGGAAATCGGTATAAAAGCAAAAATTTTCTTTTGAGTTTTGAAATTGACAAGAGTTGTACGTCCTTGAGGTTTTTATTATCATAAATGCATACTGGGGATTTTCTGAGGAAACTTTGGAATAGTGCAAATTGTGTAATCACATGTAGGTACGTGCAGTTTCTTTTAACCGAAAGGAAAAATAAGTAATTTTTGGCAAGCATTAGTGAAAAAGTTCAATAAGTGTCTTATGGGTTTCCCAACGAAGATTTAGTAGTCATCATCGTCATCGACTCAATACGCTCCCACCCCCTAGTATCAGTAGTTCAGTTGTTAGTCCGGTTGACCGAACTTGTGAAACTTACTGACTTACTAACTTACTTACTAGGTGGTAGGAGTTTTCTGCAAAGTTCGTCTATGTAGGTACCACCGCTTTGCCAGTTATCCTGCCGTGAAGCAGTAGTGTGCGAGCACTACTGTGTTCCGGTTTGAACGGCATTGTAGCTAGTGAAATTACTATAAGCAAGTGAGATTTTATGATCTGATGATGTCCCAAGATGACGTGCACAGTGCAGTGTCACACAAAACTATATTCATTTAGAGTTCCGAGTGATACTGCAATTTGTTATGGGCAGCCGTGACGCTTGACATCAGGCAAACAACTATCTTGTCACGTCACTCATTTACATAAAAAAAACTTTTTAGGGCTTCACCACGCTGGCTAAATGCAGGCTGGTGGATGGCACATGATCTCGAATTTTGTTTTTGTACAGTGACCGATATAGCTCTTAGAAATAGCAAGTTGAAATGGCAATGGGTAGGCCACATCGCTCGTAGAACTGACAACCGGTGGGGAAAAAGGTTCTACTGGCGACCACGAACCGGAAGACGCAGCGTAGGCCGGCCCTCCACTAGGCGGACCGACGATCTGGTGCAAACTGTGGGGAGCCGATGGATGCAGAAGGCGAGCAGCCGCTCAAAGTGACGCTTTTGGTGAGAGCTATGTTCAGCAGTGGACGTTTTCAGGCTGTTGATGATGATGATGATGACAGACTTAGAATATTTTCATCTATAGATACGACAGTAAATTACTGCTCAACAGTAAACCGAAAAACATTTCTAAAGTATCAACTCTACGGCAAGTGGAAATCGTTCACAATTTCTTCAAGATTACACTTTAAACGTAGCTCGTCTCACATCGTTTTTCCAGCTTCCGTCAATCCGAATGAGAGTGATCCTTGAAATCTACGCGCACTCGACTGATGTAAGTATGTGGTCGGAGGGTTAGCGTCGCTCTTCGAAATTGTTACACACGTTTGTAGCGAGTGATTGTAACCTAAGTAGTGGACTATCAAAACAATTACCCTTCGTCACCAAGAACACGCTGTTTTTAGTGTAAGTGTGAGCCATGTGATTCCAGCAGTGTGAGAATAAGACCACCCCATCTTTCACGTAGGTGCTGCAAGAATCGGCTAAGGGATTATCCCGAGAATGCTCTCCGTCCACTTGGCTCCATTGGGGGATTCAGTTGGATTTTTTCTCCACACAGATCCTCTGGGGGATTAATTTGGATACTTTGTGGGCAGCAGCATTCTCTTTCGTACATTAAAATCTTCTGCGATCACCAAGCCGCCCGCTAAGCGTGGTGATTATGGCAAACCCCCCCTATGATAAGCGTCTAAAGTGGCGTTTCATGGGGGGCCTGTGTTCACTGGACACAGCCGCCCATGAAACGCGCTTACTGAGTCATCGCTTGCTGTTGGACGCGGCCCGCTTTCTACGACTCCCGCGCGAAAACGTGAACATAGGCCGGCTCACGTAATATACCTACGCTTACTTTGGTACGCTTTATGTTTTTTGTTGTGTTTTTGAGAAGAAACTGTGATAGGACACGCAATAATGGCTGTGTGACTTGTGAATAAGTGGACCTACCTTAGTTTAAGAGTGAATTAAGTGAACATTTAATGAAAAAAAATGTCGTTAAGTGGAGATTTTCCAATATGGAACTTTTACCCGGGGAGTTAACTTCTTCTCGTCATAACTTAAGCACTTAAAAAAGCGTGCTTTAAAAAAAAGCACAAAGTTTGTTCCACGCTTTTGACATTAAGCAGTTTTAAACACTACTAGTGTTCAGCAGTGGATGTCTTCGATGATGTGTGCCCGCCAATAACTCGGACATTCGAATTTGGCATTTGCAACAACTATTAAATTGAACTAGCACATTTTCTTCGGCTGTCAGACTTCGTTTGTTTCTAGGATGAATGAAGCTCACTAGTATAGGCTGGTTACTACTGCTGGTTACGCATACTCAACATTTTGCTTATGTATTCTGTAGAGCTGCTGCGTTTTTATTTCGAAGATTATTATTATTAATTCGTAATGGGATAACGCGGCTCCGACAGCAACTGTAATTGATTTTATTAAGTTAAAATAAATCTCGCTCTTGAAGAAAATAGACGTCTTAAAAGTTTATTTTAAAAGCAAAAGTCCTGAGGCCATCTGAACTTGATTAGGTATTCCATTGGTTGATTACTCTTGGTTTATGTTTCTGTATAAGAGCGATACATTGGGTATATCTAGTTCAAAAGTTCTTGAACTTTATTAGGATTGCTGAAGTCAAATGTTATTTTGTAGATGGTAACTTTTACGAAAGGGACTTTTTATTAAAGTGACGTTTTGCGAATGGAACGTCTTGCGAAAGGTGCTTTTTGCGAAAGAAGTGACATTTTGAGAACCGAACCTTATGCACCTAAACTCATTAATACTGATTCATATCATGATGTTCCTAAAGGTTTAACGGGGCATGATGATCGGATGGAACACGCGACTGCGTGAAGCCCACCAACCAATGTTACGCATTTAGCGGGCCAAAATCCAACTGACCCCTAAAAAAAAAACAAAAAAAAAAACAAAAAGGAAAATTAAAATATTTAATGAAAATTTATTGCACCTGTTTAAAAATCTCGATGTAATAAGTAATTTCATAATAGGCTCGTAATATTCAACAAAATTTTACCTAAGGATACAGGAGGCCGCTTAACCTTGTTAGTTATATATAGTAGTAGTGCTCATAGCGAAGCACGACTAGCCATTTCTAACCGATCGGTAAAGTTAAGCAACGTTCGCTGCGGCCACTACTTTGATGGGTGACCGCTACAACAAAAACTGGTATTTACAATTACAACTGAGCGCTACCGTGCTTCGAAGGGGACGTTAAGCCGTCCGTCCCGGCTGTTGTCATAAGACAATAGTCGTTAAGCCACGTCAGAAGCCTTTGAGAAGAAGAAGATAAATAAAAATATTCACATATTAAGAACATCCTAAATCACTAGATAAAATTTTTATACCATCTCTAGCCTTCACATACTTTACGATCTCTAAATCTAAACCTTCCCAAACAGTGACCTCCTCAGAAAGTATCATGAAAAGAAGCACGTAAAATTTTAAACTGGTACGTGACGAAAAAATACGAAGATTCCATTTATTTTGTTGTATTCTTTTTCTTGAGACGTGTATGTGACAGCTCTACATAAAATGGCGAGTAAATAAATACTAAACTAAATCATCATATTCTCAGTGTTTACTTTCCTAAATCACTATCACGTCTTGCTATATCAGGGTTACTAAAAGTATGGTTACCAAATGCAATTTTGCTGTCAAACAGAAGGTTGCAAGAAAGTGGCAGGTCTAAAAAAGAAAACTGGACTCAGGCGTGACCTTGCGAGTGTTCAACTTAAATACAAAGTGACCTAACGTTTAAACATTTTTAAGGGATTTACGCTAGATATTCTTATTTCATAACCATGCGAAGTTACACAAGATATGGATGGGCAGCAGCATTCTCCTCGGTACATTCAAATCTTCTGCGATCACCAAGCTGCCTGCCAAGTGTGGTGATTTTGGCAAACCGGCATACATGATAAGCGTGCAAAGTGGCGTTTAATGAGGAAGGCCTGTGTTCAGCAGTGGGCGTCTTCAGGCTATTGATGATGATGGTGATGATGACACAAGATATTCTTGTTTCGTTTTGTGCTAACAAAGTGAACTCTTTTCTTTTACTAGGTGGACTTTTCTGCAAAGTTCGTCTAGGTAGGTACCACCGCTTTGCCAGTTATTCTGCCGCCAAGCAGTAGTGTGCAAGCACTACTGTGTTCCGGTGTGAAGGGCATTGTAGCCAGTGAAATTACTGGGCAAATGAAACTTAAGAACTGATCTCACAGTCTAGAAATCCTTTTTAGACTGTGTGATGTCTCAGGATGACGTGCGCAGTGCGCAGTGTTACGCGAAACTTTATTTTGGTTTCCGAGTGACACTGCAATCTGTAATGGACGGCCGTGACGCTTAACACCAGGCGAACGACTAGCTCGTCACGTCATTCGTTTACATTTAAAAAAACTCACCAGTAATATGTACAGCAATTGCCGGCGGCATAACAAATATGCCCACCATTAGATCAGCAGCGGCTAAGCTAGTCACAAAACAGTTGGTCACCGTCCTCAACCTCTTCGTGGTCACCACTGCCGATATGATCAACGTGTTCCCAATCACCGTTACCACTATCAGCAAGAACAGCACTATCACAACACTTATTTCTATTGAATCATAATTATCACTGCAATTTGTAGTGTTAGTCAAGTTTTTACAGGTCACTTTGATCTCATCTGGGTGCGTTGGATCCCGGTTTGTTACTATTTGGTATAAATCGTTGGTGAGATTTAAGTTTTCTTCGTTCACGTTTTCTATATAGAATTCTGTCTGGATGTCTGTGAAGTTCCATGTTGTTGTGTCTGGTGGGGTTATCATGTGATTATGCTCGCGATTTAGGGTTGGTTTGCGATTTGGATGGCATTTTCTGTAACAAAGAAATTTATCTTTAGTCATAATAATTAATTTATTAGCAGTTTTTTGTGTGATATTTCAATTGTATAAACGTTAGCAATGAATAGAAGCGTATGAACGTTAGCAATGAAAAGAAGCGTATGGAGTATACGCTTCTCTTCATTGCTAACGTTTATGCAATTGCCCTCCTCTTGTCCATACAAAAAGTGCCTACGCTTTTCCATTTCTAAATGTTATCCGATTTTGATGGTTTTTATAGGGTTCCCAGATGATGTATCCCTGTTGCCGCTATAACAGCAAATACTAAAATACAGAATAAAATAAATATTTAAGGGGGCTCTCATACAACAAACGTGATTTTATACCTCATTTTTATAGATTATGGCACGGAACCCTTCATGCGCGAGTCTGACTTGCACTTGGCCGGTTATTATAGATAATGGTACGGAACCCTTCGTCCGTGAGTCCGACTCGCACTTGGCCGGTTATTTTATATGTTGTCTACCCAGTAAAAACTACGCTCGTACTTCTTCCTTTTTTAGTTTTACCAATATCTTTGTATTGACACCAAAATTAAAAGTTTTTGTTAAGTTTTAGAGGGTGAAACCGATGGCTCCCAAAACGCTTTAATGTAGGTAAATTCAGTCATTATACTCATATTATTACTTAGACCAAGAATAAATATTTTTTATCTCGGAAAATTAGGCAAAAGTTCTCGTGAAAAATCGACTATTATGCTGTAGAAATTACAAAGGTTTATGTATAGTTTCATGTTTTAATATTTTCCTCTCATAAGTTATTTTTTACCGCTTCGGCCGCCCACGTATAGCGGAGTTTCGTAACTAGTTGCCAAGGAGCACTGAATCATCTTTGTACGAAACTAGTTACGAGAAAAGAATGAGCAGTAGGCATGGAAATTATTGCTACTTTACAATCATTGGCATTTCAGCATAGAATTTATTTTTGTCACTGTGATTTCACAGCCTGTGATTTTTCATATGCCTAATGAATTTATGATTAATGGCGATTGGCTGTGCTTTATGAAATGGAACAGAGATGGATTTAGGAGCAACCTAGTAAAGTTGCGACCTGCTACAAACGATTACCAAGTAATCTAATGCTATATACTCTCTTAACTTAAACAAGATTAAAGTTCACCGCCACACCCCACGCACAATGTTAATAAAATTATACTCTTTAGGTCTCAGTTTGCTTACTGAAGATCAATCAAAATTATATAATCAATGATATTCACCGCTTTACTCGTGTATTATGAAATCCGAAGCCAACCACACTGTGATTTGTAGCAGTGTGTGTGACAAAAAGTAGCAGAGTGATTTATGAAAAATAAAATTATATGATTGTTCACCTGCTCCTTGTAAAATGTTCCATGCCTAATGATCAGTTTCCTTTTAAGCATTGTCTGTTTAGTTCTCTCATCATCAAGAGATGGCGCTTGCGTATATTTTGGTATTCACTTTTTAAACTTTATCATGGCAGTGGAGAACTTCGTTCAATCAGCGTAAATAGCTAGTATAAAAAATACAAAATCCTTTTGACCTTTTACCACTACGACCACTATTACTACTATCTCCAAAACTGTCGCCAATGCCATCTAGCGAGAGCATCAACAACATCAACGTCCACTGCTAAACATAGGATTCCCCCAAAGAGCGCCACCTTAAGCGGCTGCTCGCCCCCTGCATCTTTCCAGCGAGAGATAAATAATGCTAAAATGACATTAAGAAAACTGCTCATCATATCCCAGACCACTTCGTCACCAATCACCATGCCGCAGCTGGGTTAGCATTGACGGTAGACAAAATTGTCTTTCCCCGTTTTATGTCACTTTCATCATACTTGCTTACTTGTCAAGTGGAGTAAAACAGGGGAAAGACAAACGAAGAAGTAGATAAGGTGGCCAAGCAGGCTATTACTTTGGGATCAGAAGTATTTGTAATGCCCGAAATTTCAGAAGTACTATGTAAACATAGATATAAAATTTATGAGAAATGGAAAAGTCACTTTGTAACTACTTCGTCCGAGAAAGGAATATGGTACAAAATCGTGCAAAGCAAACCTTTAAAAATTCCATGGTTTATAAATTGTAAGTTGAAGAGGTGTTTAGTAGTAACTGCTCACAGACTTAGGTCTGGACACATGCCACTTAATAAGTTCAACCACATGATGAGAAGAGCGGACTCCCCTAATTGTGGTACTTGTGGGGTCCTAGAGGACGTACATCATGTCCTAGTGGAGTGTGTCAGGACCCAGTCTGTGAGAGCACACATGCTAGCACAGTACAGGTTAAATTTTTCGGATGTAGGAGTAATACAAGGTGTATTAGCTTTTCCACTGAGTGGAAGCTGCTAAGACACTTTTTAAGATGATAACAGATTTATTTATTTAGAGTATAAATTGAATGTACATAATGGAGCGGCCATAATCGCCATGCGACTAAAGCTCCCAAAAATTAAAGATAAAAAAGGGAAAGACAATTTTTCTGCCGTCCATGCTAACCCAGCAGGTGAAATTAAAGATATCAAACTCAAGCCCATCAAACAATGAAAAGACATCGTAGCACTTTATTCACCATCTGACCTGGACTTGCCTGCCTGTCTGGACTGGCCTGATAGCTCAGTTGGTGGTTGCTCTGCCTTCTGAACTATAATAGGTTGTGGGTTCGATTCCCACACGGGAGAAACATTTGTGTGATGAACATCGATGTTTGTCCTGTGTCTGGCTGTTATATTGTATTCTATGTATGTATTTACAAACAAAAAGTATTTATATATTCTATCAGTTATCTGGTTCCCATAGTACAAGCTATGCTTAGTTTGGGCATATGTGTAATAAAGTTTGGGGCTAGATGGCGCTGTGTGAAATGTCCACACATATATATTTATTTTTTGATTTATTTATTTTATCTTATTCCCAAAACGTCCCATTCGCGCAAATGTTCCTTTCTTAAGACGGCCTATTCATACTAGTTGGAAATTAGTTTGTTAAATGGAGTGCAATTTGTAAAGAAAATTGGTAGTAAATTATTATTACGTGAAGACAGCCATTTCTCTTATTCTTGAATTAATTTTCTCCTTATTTCTTATTGAAATTAATAGCGAATCCTCAAACATCTTTCATTTTTCCCATTTTGTCCTTATTTATTGCAGTGAGAACGCAATGAGCTGATGGCTTACGTAGGTATTATATAATCGGCTACATGGGCTACACCTAGAAACTTAAAAGTCCTATACACCGTGGAATTTAATTAGATATTTTCCTGAAATGTATGTACTCAGTCCATGCTTTAGAATGTTTATTTAAAGCTAAACTAAACACAAAAATACCTATAATGTAAAACGCAAAACTAGGTACTATAAAATTAGTACAAATTCAAATTCTTAACAAAAGGCCTACGTCATGTAATAATTTGGCACTCCGGGAGAGTGGGGAGGGCGGTGCAGGTGTTCTAGCTACCTACGAAACATTTGCCCGCAGCATGTAGTGTAAAATAGACATTTCGGCTAACGGCGAATTATTTTTGAGGAATTTATCTAATTTTAATTTTTTATTTAACGCTGTAATATTGTTCTATAGCATGGACTGAGTAGGTACATACATTTCAGGAAAATATCGAATTCAATTCCACGGTGTATGTATACGTGAATTCTTTATCTAGCTCGTGCATTGTGATATTTTTGAAGACATTAAAATAACTGATTTTACTTCCAAAAAATCTGACTAAGCTATGTAACCGTGAATAAGATTACAAATTTTCAACAAAAATATCATATTAATCCGAACAAGATTTCATAAATAGGTACAACAGAATCTCATCATCATCCTCTTTTGCCTTTTCTCATTTGTTATTGGGGTCGGCTCCCAATCTAACCTGTAGCAGCGAGCTACCAGAATTACACGAGCGACTGCCATCTGACCTCGCAACCCATAATGAACCAGTAACAGGGATGGTTAGATCAGGCGTCTGACTACCCGTAACAATTGCCATAGATGTTCTTATGACAATCGGGACCGACGGCTTAACGAGCTCTCCGAGACATGGAGCGATAGCGTCACAAACTGCACATAACTTACTAGATAAGTCATTGGTGCACGGCCGAGGATCAAACCCGGTGCCGTAAGATTGCGAAGCGCACATGCTACCGCTCGGCCACCATCGCTCAGGTACAACAGAATCTAAGTTTTTTAATATTTCCATCATGTTTTAGGTATGAAAACGTGTTTGGTTTAATGTGATATTTTTATTGAATATTTGTAATGTTATCACTACGTACTACAAAAACATATTTTGGAACGTACCTGATTTAGCCGTGATGACTTATATAATACAGGTCAAAATGCTCCAACCCACTACCGGTAGGCAGCATAGCGAACAGTACAGGTACCCTGATAAACTTTGGAAAATGTTTTTACTTTATCAATTTGTTTTTTCTGTGTCGAGTCAGGATGTAGCCATTTTGCTTTCGAAAAGTAGAGTATTCCAATTAATTTGTCTAAAAGCTTCCTGAACTTGCAACTTTTGTTATTAGGTTTTAACTTGCATAGTAAACAAATTTTGATTTTAGTGCAATATCGGACTGCTTGTTATAGGTTTTAGGCTAGGTATTTTAAAACGCTCTGACGTCAAAACCTATGTAGATAGGCGCCTAAGTTTTTTTTTGTGTTCTGTACCTAGCCTGGGCCCCCTACAATATGTACACCATTGTACACTATAAATAGAATAAAACTATCGGTTATGATGTTTTAGAAACGTTTATACTATCCATTTATTTTAATAAAATATTTAGCATTTTGTCTTAAAACTATAAAGATACTCGCAATACTAAACCGCTAAACCATCATGGCGGGCATGAGCATCAAAGAGCATACTATACCAATTGGCAGGCATAGCGGTAATTAAAGCGCCGGCGCCGCCATATTTATAATTATCTAATATTATTTTTCAACCAAGGAAGTTCCTTAATATAGTTTTTCTATTTTCCAGTCATCAAAGAGTACAACAGTGACAATTATGATTATTTTTCTTGAATCATTCAAATCTGGTTTATTCCTTACTGTCCATATTGGTTTTTGAGGTACTGTATACACTAGGTGGCCTATTTTGGAACGAATGTGCACCTAATCCCAAGTCCCAAAGTCTCTAGCCCAAATGGCGCCAAATGGCCTCTGTTATTAGTAAAATAGTCTGAGCCTCTGTTTTGAATTTTAAATTAGTGGATGTTCAAAAGATTTCATCATCATCGTCATCCTCTTTGCCTTTTCCAATTTGTTATTGGGGTCGGCTCCCAATCTAACCTGTAGCGGCGAGCTACCAGGCTTGTACACGAGCGGCTGCCATCTGACCTCGCAACGCATAAGGAACCAGAAACAGGGATGGTTAAATCAGGCGTCAGATTCTACCTGAATACTGAATACTCGTAACGATTGCCATAGATGTTCTTATGACAACCGGGACCGACGCCTTAACGTGCTCTCCGAGGCACGGAGCGATGGCATCGAAAACTGCACATAACTTACTGGATAAGTCATTGGTGCAGGGCCGAGGATCGAACCCGGTGCCGTAAAATAGCGATGCGCACATGTTACCGCTCGGCCACCATCGCTCATGTTTAAAAGATTTATTATAATTTTATTAATAGTGGTAAGGTGGAATAATAACAGAACTATCAAGGTTAATTCTCCACAGACGTTATTGAACACTAGAACAATAAGTACCTATGTTTTAACAAAACAAAAGAACTAAGAACAAACCTCGGGAAACAATGGAAGGAAAACAGATGTGCCTTATCTTACTTCACATAAGACAATACGAAGAAGTGTTAGTGTATCATTAGATGTATATTTACAACTTTCTCTATTTTCTATTATGGCCTCCTTTAGACAGACAGAAAAACTCTTATTGAAACACATAAATCATTAAAAACTAAGTGAACAGACTTAACAAAAGTGTAACAAGCGATCTCTTCCAGCTAACCTTGCACGGAAAGGAATAACGTAAAATATAACTCTTTTGATCATTACAAAGCACGCGTTCTGCCTGATGTTTTTTAACCATGTTCAATAAAGGATAAAGTTTCAATTCGCTTTGATTTTTTTTTAGTTCGTTTAGTTATAAATAATATCTCCGTCATCTATAACAAAACAAACAAACCTATTATAAAAAAAATTTGAAGTTCTTTCTAGAATCGGTGCTGAAGGCATAACTATTTTTTTTTCTGTCTGTCTGTCTCTTGGCTGAGCATCACGCCGAAACTACTGAATGGATTCAAATGAAACTTGGTATGCCCATTCATTGGATATTCCCTTAGCCGGTTTTACGGCACCCACGGGAAGAGATGAGGTGGTCCTATTTGCCAATTGGAACCACACGGAATACTATTTACACCATTACATCTTGGTGGTGCTAAACCCTTCTCTAGGGAAAACCAAAAGGTCCGTTTATAATCCCTTGAAATAAAACCACCCTTAGCCTTGTTCCATAAGTTATGGACGGAATTTAACGTGTTATCTTGACCGTTTATCTTGAAAGTCCTTTGTGAAAATATTGGGAGGGTGGCTTTCTAAATGGGAACGAAAAAAATTAATAGCTGGTTTAATAATGCTGGCCAGATTGTCATCAGCAGCAATTTGGATTCTTGTCTAATCTTCTTATAGATTCTCCTTTGAAGAGGTTTTGGAGACTCGAAAAAGGTCCTACCACCTAGTAAACAAGGGGGTAAATTACTAGGTGGTAGGACTTTTCTGCAAAGTTCGTCTAGGTAGGTACCACCGCTTTGCCAGCTACTACTAATCAGATTTTCAAAAATCTGACTGATGGAACGCTACACTATTCTTTAAGGTGGAACGTTACACTAGCGTGGCAAATTCAAATTTTCTTGCGTTCTTTTGTCAATAATAGCTTAATTACTCAACGTGATTACATGAAAACTAATTTTGCGCAAATAAGTAGAATGTATTAATAAATTACAATTAAAATTAACACCTACAATTATCATTGGTTTAGCGACAAATGGTAATGGACTGAAAAACTAAGACGAAATTGGTTTATTGCCATTTGTCGCTAAACCAATGATATCTAGGAGATACTTTTAATCGTAATTTGTTGATACATTCAATTTCTTTACGGTAAATTAGTTTTAATGTAATCGCGTTGAGTAATTAAGCTATTATTGGCAAAAGAACGCAAGAAAATTTGAATTTACCGCGCTAGTGAAACGTTCAAGGCTATGTGTTATTGTGATATAAGCTTCCGTCCGCGGTCACCCTTGCAATACCAAGTCAGCGCCAGTAAATACGAAAGAAATAACCCGCATACTTACTTACATTCGGATAAGCATTTTTTTTTTTTTTTATTGCAAATGGGTCAGCGTTTGGCCACATCTCACCTGATGGTAAGTGTAGATGAAACCTAAGATGGGACACGCTTACCCAGAAGATACCTATTCACTCTGCTCTTGAATACGCCTAGATTGTATGTGGAAGGGAAAACTGTTGCGGGAAGCAAGTTCCATTCCTTAGATGTACGGATTATAAACGAACTTCCGAAGCGATTTGTGCGAACATGGGGCACGTTAACGACATAAGGATGGAAGGCTTCACCACGTCTAGTTGTTCTTTTGTTTTTCATCAAATCATTTTAATGTAATGAGAGATATTTTAATATAATTACCACTTATTTCATCCCAAGCGCTAAAAAGCGTTTTCCATCAACATTTAATGCGCAGACGGTAAGGAATTGAATAAATTACAAGCGTCCCTGTTTCCTAAAAAAAATCTGGGCGTTTTCAAGGCAAGAGTGAAGTATGAGCCAGTGTCTTAGGCAAATTCCATCATCTACCGCATCGTACTTACCATCAGGTGAGACATGCAAGCTAATCAAACGAAAAAAAAAATCGTCATAATATGTCGTCGTAGTATGTTATTAAAGTTTGAAAATATATTTTGTTTTACGCCTTATTTTAACGACTTCTCAATTTGATTGCTTTTGTTTTAATACCAATATAGTCTTCTAAAACACATTAGAGTTAAATGAAAACGTGCATTTATTGCTTTTCTAATAAGAAACATATTAAAAAACTTTCATTAACTGTCCATACGCTCCCTTCTCTCACAGGGGAAACTAAAGCCTTATTATTAACTAGCTAACCCGCACCGGCTTCGCAAGGGTTCACTAGTTTTACGCCTTATCTCAGTCTAAAGGCAGAGAGAAGGAAGAGAGAAAAAGATAAGGGAAAACGATGAATGCATGAAACGGTGAAAGGAGGCAGGTGCTCGCGCACCTACCTCCTTCAACCTTCATCCATTCATCCTTTTCCCTTATCTTTTCCCCCTTCCCTTCTCTCTTTCCCATGGTACAGGATAGGAGTGGTTTTAGACCTAATACTGAAGGTTGAATGTCTGTAATTTCCGAACCACAAAACCGACGACCTTGAAATATTTACGAGACAATATTTATAAAACCCCCTTTCCAACAAAAAAGGATGAATGAAATCGGACCACGCGTTAATGAATTAAAAATAAGTACATATTTTTACTTTCATCACTTCTCCCGCGGGAACCATGCTGAATTTCAGGATTAAAAGTATCCCATAGCCTACCTCGTAATGTAAACTCAAATCATGCCAAGTTTCATTTGAATCCATTCAGTAGTTTTGGCATGATGCTCAGCCAAAGTACAAAGACAGACAGACAGACAAAAATGAGAAAAAAATACAGTTTTGGCTTTAGTATCGATTATAGAGAGCCCGCCAACAAAATTTTTCAAAATATCTTTAATGTACAGAATTGACCTTGTTACAGTTTTATTATATGTATAGATTTAACATGCTGGCTTGTCCTCCAGTTTTGCACACTAGTTTCTTCGTAATATACGCCATCTATTGGCAATATTAAAAAAAACTCATTATTCTTTTTTGCCCCTATTACGCTTCTTGTCCATATTTTTTACCTTCGATAGGCTTGCATTCTTTTAGTCCAAAATACCGCAGATCCTGAAAACGAAGGTATTCAATCAGTGTGTGTTGCCAGTGATGACTTATGGAACTGAGACATGGTCTCTTACTGTTGGCCTCATTAGTAAGCTCAAAGTCGCGCAGCGAGATGGAGAGAGCTATGCTCGGTGTTTCCCTGCGAGATTAGCTCCGTAATAAGGATATCCGCAGGAAGACTAAAATTACCGATATATTTATTATTAGCTCTTAGAATTACCAAGTTGAAATGGCAATGGGCAGGCCTCATCACTCGTAGAACTGACAACCGATGGGGAAGAAAGGTTCTCGAGTGGTGACCACGAACCGGAAGACGCAGCGTAGGCCAGCCCCCGACTTGGTGGACCAGCGATATGCATACTTTTTAATATGGCAAGAAATACTAAAATAACAACCATGTGCGAGTTGCACTTGCGAGGGTTTCAACCACCTCAAACTAGGGTGGGCTATAAATATTTCATTTAGTCTTATCACGAATGTAAACATGTGTACCTACGGAACCTTCGGTGAGTGAGCCCGACCCGCACTTGGCTGGTTTTTATTGTGTCACCTGAAGCTAACAGCAGGATTCAAACCCGTGAAACATGTAGTAAGTAATATTTATTCTGTATCCAAGTGGACGCCGCAGACCAAGCTCTCATAGCACTCTTATCAAAGCCCGAGCAACCGATAATGTTAAGCAACATTCGCAGTGGTTACTTTTTACATTACTTTGGATGGGTGACAACTAAAAAAGTGTTATTTATTTAACTAAGCCCTACCATGCTTCTGATGGCACCCGCGTGCGTCGCCCCGGCTATCTGTTATTAGCAAAAGCAAAGAAAAAGCATTCAGCACGCCGCCTAAAACTTCTGACACTTTACTTTTTTTCTTTTTTTTTTTACTTACCTGCACGAGAAAAAGAAGAAGCCTTCTCTGTTCATCCGTCATCACTACTTAACTTTATAACAGTAGATACCTAAGAAGTAGGTAGGTATCTGTAAGAAAAGTAGGGACTGTAAAAATATGCCCCTCTTTAGGTGCCATAAAACTCCACTTATACGGCCGCGTATTCACAAGCTGTTATTTATGGTGTGCTTTGACCGAGACCCTTTCATGGTACAGCCTGTATGGAACTTAACTACTTAGCCTTTCAACTATAGCAGTTATGCGTTTGATTTGTGAGTTCAGATTTGAATGGCAAAAAAGCACTAGTACACTCAAAAAATTAAGGGTTTTCGTAGTAAAGATTTTTTTCGTTAGGTAGGTACTGCCTATAGATAGGTGGTCCACACAAATGTAAGAGCCAAAACTACGGTCTGTCCCGGTTGTGCTTAAGAGAAGTATATACCCCCCTTGTCCATACAAAAGCGCCAACGCTTTTCCACCTTTTTTTTTTATTTAAACGAATGACGTGACGAGCTAGTCGTTCGCCTGGTGTTAAGCGACACGGCCGCCCATAACAGATTGCAGTGCCACTCGGAACTCCAAACTAAAGTTTCGAGTAACACTGCGCACTGCGCACGCCATCCTGAGACATCACACAGTCTAAAAAAGTTTTCTAGACTGTGAGATCAGTTCGTAAAGTCTCATTTGCCCAGTAATTTCACTAGCTACAATGCCGTTCAAACCGGAACACAGTAGTGCTTGCACACTACTGCTTGGCGGCAGAATAACTGGCAAAGCGGTGGTACCTACCTAGACGAACTTTGCAGAAAAGTCCTGCCACCTAGTTACCACCTCTAAATGTTATCAGATTTTTGGTGCTATTTTTATATGTTGCCTACCCAGTAAAAAAACTATGCACCTACGTCTTCTTTCTTTAAGTTTTTACAATATCTTCCTATTTACAACCACCTAAAGCTACTTTCTGGCGTCAAAATTATGATGAAGAAAAGTAGTTGTAACTAGAAGATAAACCATATGTTTTAAAAAAACAAGACGCATACAAGCATAGATTACAATGTATTCAAACGATTGACACCAAGATCAAAAGTATTTGTGAAGTTTTAGAGGGTGAAAACTGTTGGCACCCAAAATGCTAAAATGTACTGCGGCTTTCACCAGTTCGTGGGTCGCCGAGTGGAAGGTAGGCCTACGCTGCTTCTTCCGGTTCGTGGTCGCCACTCGAGAACTTTTCTTTTCATCGGTTGTCAGTTTCACGAGCGATGTGGCCTAACTATTGCCATTTAAACTTGCTAATTCTAAGAGTTATATCGGTCACTTTAGTTCTCCTGCATTCTGGAGTTTATCTCGCAGGGAAACACCGAGCATAGCTCTCTCCATAGCTCGTTGTGCTACTTTGAGCCCCGAACAACAATAAACTGAATCTCAGGGTTTCTCATCAATAAATAAATAAATAAATATGTGTGGACATTTCACACAGCGCCATCTAGCCCCAAACTAAGCATAGCTTGTAGTATGAGAACCAGATAACTGACACAATGGGGCCAATTTTAAAGGCTTTAGTTGACAGATCTAAAACTCCTAAAACTGTTGCTGTCCTTGTCTAATAAACGGTAATGTAAGAGACGGGTACATTTTTAGTAAGTTAAAGACTGTCAACTAAAGCCTTCAAAATTGGGCCTAATACTTAGATATTTTTTGTTTGTAAATACATACATAGAATACAATATAACACCCAGACACAGAACAAACACCTATGTTCATATTAGACAAATCAGATCATTTTGTGGATTTAGCTACACAAATCTTAGATAACGTATTGTGTACCTAAATGTATTTTCCTTTTTCCCCTAATATATGAGGCTTACAATAGAAAACTTGGTAATATTTCACCAACCGCAACTTCCAAATTGTTTTTTCGCCTGACTGGAAGATTTTTTTAGCTGACAGATAACAGCTGGGCCTGTCATTTCTTTTACTTTATCCATTCTGAGGCGTAAAATTAATTATGGTTGTTCTCTTTCTGTATAAGTAGGTATACAATATCACTGCTGCCAGCAGTGGACATCTTCAGGCTGTTGATGATGATTATGGTGCATGATCATACAATATCGCCACCAGCCCAATATATGTTCCCACTGCTGGGACAAACATGTCTTCTTTACAATCCAATAAAAAAACACAACTATCTCAAAAAATATACGTATTTTTATTTTAAAATGAAAAAGTGCAGTCTTACTGAGACACACTTAGGTACTCTTGTCCAATACTTAAGGCTGCCGCCACATTGGCCGAACGGTGTCGCCGCGATATCGGGATATCGCGCCGCACTATGGTAAAATGTCGCGGCGATAACGCGGCGATATCGTGGCGACACCGCAACCGCCCAACGTGGGGGCAGCCTAATTCACAAACGCTGGTTATTGTTTCAGTTCAATATTAATCTGTTTGATTGACACCGTAACCGCAGTATTTTGCCATTTAGATAGCCTTTGAAATGAGGTAAGCCAGCTTTCCATTTTGACGTGCATAATTTAGTTTGTCGTTGATAATAATAATCCGCTGTGTGGTCCCGCTTACGAATAGGACCATCCCATCTCTTCCCGTGGGTGCCGAGAAGGCGGCTAAGGGAATATCCTAGGTGGCAGGACTTTTCTGCAAAGTTCGTCTAGGTATAATAGGTACCACTGCTTTGCCAGTTATTCTGCCGCCAAGCAGTAGTGTGCAAGCACGACTGTGTTCTGGTTTGAAGGGCATTGTAGCTATAGTGAAATTACTGGCCAAATGAGACTTTATGATCTGATCAGTGCATCTTATTACTGTGGGAAGTCTCAGGATGCCGTGCGCAGTGCAGTGCCACGCAAAACTATATTAATTTAGAGTTCCGAGTGATACTGCAATCTATAATGGGCAGCCGTGACGCTTAACATCAGGCAAACGACTAGCTGAGCCGTAACGACAACCAAGCGGCCCACACGGAAAATCAGCGCTGGTCTTACGATTTATGCTGAGTTTGGGACCGATTCGTGGCAAATGGCAATCGTTTAATATTCATATTTAAAAATGTTTTACTAGTTTATTTTTTTGTTGTCACGAATAAAACATTTTTCTTTTCTTTCTTTTTTTCTTTCTTATTTTATATTTGTGGCCGTTGCCTGCCAAAAAGGACCGCTGTATTATCGAATAATCAATTTGCTAGGTTTGATTGGTATCAAGCAGCAAACACAGCTTTTGGAACCCGCTTAGATACTTGAAGACATCCCGGAGGTCAATGTGCCTTTCGGCCGTGCCTTAGGCCAGGGCCATAGATAAAATAATGATGATGATGATGATGGTAATGATGATGACGATGATAATGATGGATTAAATAATATAATACAAGCCAGGGCTCAAAAGTTATGACCCAAACCCATACATTTTGGTTCAACCAAATAGAATATACCTACTATGCAACTTCCGTGCGTGCAACTGTCATACTATTTAATACTTGTTTGTCACTGTAAAGCTAGGTAAAGGCTAACATAATTAGTCCATTCTAAAAAAGTAATGACAAAGCGTTAAATATTTCCAAAATGATAACGCCACCACAAAATGTTTACCAATATTTATTTTTTCACCCGGAACAAATTATGTTCGCTCAATCAAGGCAGGGCTGCTGAAGCGGTGTATTCAGTACTTTTGCGTTCAAAACATTCGTTATTTATTTGATTAAAACTCAGCGAGATTTGATTAAACGGTGGTTAGCGAAATTGCTGAATCGTATTTTTTTCTCGTTTTAAACTCGAAAGGGACAGTTAATGATCATCTTTATTAGTTACACTATTATCTCCGTATCAGCTTGAATTACAACACGGCAAAAAGAGTTCGTATGTCTGTCTGGCGTATGTCCAGCTGACGGCTGTTCTCTTCTACAGGTCGCATTTCTCAACCGAGTCTCGTGAAATTTTGTGCGCAGGTTTGGTAATCATTATATGATTTTATTTTACGTAAAAAAAATTGAAGTGGTCTCGTGTAAAGTTCGCATATTGGCGGTGCAGTCTTTGGCCTTTCCAACGACGATATGGGTTTTGTTTTTGATTCAATTTTAGTGTTTTTAATGGTGGAGTCATGGGTGTAGATAACGTAAAAATATTTTTCAGTTTTAAGCTATGCAGAAACTGAATTGTGACGTCTAAAGCTTACAGAGACACTAGTGCTTAGAGTATAAACTAGGTAAAAGCATAGAGAGAACTTAATCTGTCAAGCGTACCACTTTTTTGGACATTTTTTATATGGTGTGGACACTTTGATGTGAATGAGTCTGACAGATCTATATAGAAAAAACAGTTGACTCGAGTCGAAAAAAATAGTACGGTGAGGTTTCACAAGCGTAGCTAATTATATATCTAATCTATATGTTTGTTTCTTTCCTTCGCCACTGACGTAGTGATACGTGTGAGCAGTACAAATATAATATCGTTTTGATGGTCTCTCTATGCTTTTAAGGCTAAAAGTATACTCTAAGCACTAGTGTATTGTTGCACTCTTAGAGTACTTATACATAAGCAAGCACTCAAGTCATGAAACTTATTTACTTCGAAGCTCCATTCACAAACGATGGTTTGCGTTTACAAAGCAAGCTCTGAACATCTTTTTAAATATTTCACAGTGTTCTGTAGACTGAATGTAGACGGCGCGGCGGAGTGAATACGCTTGAGTGTCGTGGTAGCTTATGGATCCATTTGCATGTGTCGTCTCGAGTAATTCTTCTTCGAGCTACTGTAGAAAAACAATGGCGCACGGAGGGTCCTGCTTATTCGTGAAAAATGGTGTTAAAGCGGTTGAGTGTGTTGAGTACGTCAAATTGTCAGCTGAACAATACCTTGAAGTCTCTGCGATCGAACTTTTAGATTTTAATATTTATGTTATATGTATTTACAGAAGTAATTTAGTGACGCACCATAGCTTTTTTATGCATTTTGAACGTCTTCTCGAACGAGTCAGTGAGAGTGAGAAGGAGATCATAATAATAGGTGATTTTAATATTAACTGGATAAATGATAAATGTCTCGAACAAAAACAAATGAGAGATTTATTGTCTGCTTACCATTTTACTAACGCTGTTGACTTTGCGACGCGTGTGACAGCTATGTCCTCGACGTGTTTGGATCATGTATACTGTAACACGGTGCCGGGCACTGTGGTGACAAGCCCAGTGGACACTCACCTGAGCGATCACCGAGCGGTGCGCGCGGTGGTCACCTACCGCCAGCGGCAGCCGCCGCCGCGCACTCGACTTTTCAGACATTTTTCTGAATTGAGCCGTTCAAACTTTAATGCAGCTGTACTGAGCGTAGACTGGGAAGAGATATTTACTAAACACTTAAATTCGATAGAAACCTTAGCTGCTACAATCATAAATATAATATCTAACAAGTTTCAAATTTGCTTCCCGCTAAAGCGTAGGAACGTCAGGAGACATACTTGGGTGAGCGATGAGGTCCTAAATCAAAAACTGTTGCTTTTTAATTGCTTAGAACTTGAAGGAAAATTTCCAAATAATGACCAATTGAAATCATTCACTGCCGAATTGATTTCTATTTACGAGAACTCGATAAAAATTAACAAAACTGGCTTTTATACGAGGTTAATAGAAAAAAGTTCTAATAAACACAAAGCGGTGTGGGGAGTGGTTAATACGGAAAGGGGTGTCAGTAACCGCACCCCTGTCAGCTTTACCGACGTCGCTAAAAACGAGCAAGGTAACAAATTCGAGTCAAAAAAAGCGGTGGCTAACGCGATGAATGCAAGATTCGTTGGCGCTGCAGCAGCATGCGGAGCTCCGCAAGCTAACCTGCCATTAGTAAGCGCCGCGCTTGTCATCGCGCGGGCCCCCGCAGACCGCAGCTTGAGACTCACCAAGTTTACACCAGACGAAGTGTGTTGTATTATTAAGTCACGCATACCACGAAAACCGACCAAAGATATATACGGCATATCGATGGAGGTTATCCAGTTCGCTCTTACCACACTAGCTCCATGCTTTGCCGTTCTCTTTAACCGATGCATAACTGCCGGAGTCTACCCAGTTGCGATGAAGTTGAGTAAAATATCTCCCTTATATAAAGGGAAAGGAAAGCGCGAGGATATTGACGGATACAGACCTGTCTCAATAATCCCTGCGGTGGCCAAGGTTTTCGAAAATGGTTTGAGCACACGTTTAACTGACTACCTAGTGTCCACCGGGGCGCTGTCCGAGCGGCAATATGCATACCGGGCGGGCTGCTCGACTACTTCCCTTACGCGTGAGGTCATTAAGCGCGTACTGGGGGCATGCGAGACCAAGCAGCAAGTCGGCATCCTGTGCTGTGATCTGTCGAAGGCCTTCGACGTCGCAGACCACGGTGTTCTGGCTGCCAAAATGGAGCACTACGGGATAAGAGGACCCGCCCATGCATTGCTGTCAGACCTGTTACGAAACAGAGCTCAGGTGGTGGTCGGTGACGGAGGTGATACTAAATCGGATCCTTTATCTGCCGCAATGGGTGTAGCTCAGGGATCATCTGTCTCCAATATCCTCTTTTCCTTATTACTAAATGATTTACCAAGCTTCATCGCATCTGGTGAGATATTTATGTATGCGGACGATGTTGCGGCCATAGTAACGGCGCGCAACCCCTGATGAGTTGGAACAGCGGCTGAACAAAACTGCAAGTGAGCTTGCTCAGTGGTTCAAACAAAACGGTCTCATACTTAATATGAAGAAGACACATTTTCTTCAATTTTCCATATCGGGACGACCACTGAGAAGACTCCAAGTTCGAATAGACGGAGAGGTGATTAACCAAGTGGACTCTACTACGTTCCTCGGCTTTGAAATGGACCGTGGGCTAACGTGGGCTTCGCACATTGATAAGCTGTGCGCGAAGTTAGGTAGCGCCTGTTACGCCTTGAGTCGACTATCTCGGGTGGTAAACGCTGATGTTGTCCGCATCTGCTATTTCGCTACCGTGCACTCTGTCCTGCAATACGGCACCGAGCTCTGGGGGCGCGGTGCTGATAGATTGCGCGCCTTCCGAATGCAGAAAAGGGCTGTAAGGGCGATTGCACGGGTATCGCGTACAACGTCAGTGAAGCCATTTTTTCAGTCACTCAAAATACTTACCCTGTCTTCCCTTGTTATATTCCAAGTTGCTGTCTACGTAAGACAAAACTTGCATATGTTTAAGAAGCGAGGGGACAGGCATTGTTACAACACCCGCGGCGCGCACAAGCTTGCCACAGTGTCGAGGAGGCTAGCGCGCTCAGACAAGCTGACACACGTGATGGGGCCGACAGTTTATAACCACTTACCGGATCTGATCACAAATGTTAACAGCCTCAATTTATTTAAAATAAAACTGAAACACTGGCTCATCGAGAAGGCGTTTTACACGTTTGATGAATTTTTAATGTAAGTAAATATTACTTAGATACCTATTTAATGATTTTTGTACGAGCCAATACAGCACGTACAGCAGTTTTATTAACCTATAAGAATCTTTACATCGTCAACTAAGACAGTCGTCACTTAACAACCGTCGCGCGCTATTGTGTCTATTTAACGATTACTTAGTGCGGCTCAGACACCAAATTACGCGTAGACAACTTTACAACTAAATACAAACTATTATAACAGTGCAGTGGTTTGGACTATATTATTTACTACTAACTATTACCGGGCTGCCGTCTACGACGAAAGGCCCAAACACCTTTTGGTCCTTCGAAGTTTTTTAACGACAGTGCTTAGTGTGGTGTATATCTCAGTTACGTTAGCAAATCGGTGTTGTTGGCCTCCCACAAGCGGGTCTCACCAGCAGCATTGAGAAAGTGCACATAGCGTAAGGAGAGAGTGCCGCACTGAGTGCCATCCAACAACGAACCAGAGCGGAGATAACGTCTACTGCATCTACCTACAACTACAAAAGTTAACGAACAGGCAGGGACAACGTCCACTGTCTCAGCATCAACCTACCAGCGGGGATTACGTCTACTGCTACAACATCAACCTACCAGCGGGGATTACGTCTACTGCTACAACATCAACCTACCAGCGGAGATTACGTCGACCGCTGTAACAAACACTTAACGATCCAAACCTTACACTGCTCTATCAACAATGTCTACAGAAGACTACCTGTTCCTCGAACTAATAAAGGAACAACAAACGGTCTACGATAAAATCAAAACTCTTCAAACCAACTACAAAAAGGATTCTGTGAGTAGAAAATCCATAGAATACCTCAATACTCGTATCGAAGCTTTAACATCGCACTGGGAGGAGTTTCGAGCGAATCATGAAATCCTGAAGAAGTATGAGTCATCGAAACAAGATCATGACTACTTTAAGGAGAGCACCTACAACATCACGAAAAGAGTTCTCGACGAGATGATGAAATCGATGACTCAACTAAAAGATGAGTTGTTGAACAAACCGGGATTTTCGGGAATCACTAATCCGAGAATACCGGAACCCCGCGGAACACCGCGACAACAATCACTCGGGATAACTGAAGTACACCAGCCTACGGCAGATGATACGGATAAACACTTATCCATCCTATTCCGCCATCAGATGTGCAACTTCAACGCCTTGATGCGAGCAGTCTCCAAAATAAATCAGGATGACCTGAAGGAGAAGTGGCAGCTGCAAGATCAACTCAACATCCTACAATCAAAGTGGGAATCCATTGACAAGATCCACTGGGAACTAAGCTACTTACTACAAGGTAGCGACAGGAATTATGAGGATAAATTCGATCACTGGGAGCGAGTCTACGACGGCCTCAAAGAAGATTTAAACAGAAGAATCTTCGAAACATCGCATTACGAAAAAACAACACCAATAATAGAGTTACCAGAGTTTAATGGAGCTTACAACAACTGGATCCCCTTTAGAGATTTATTCTTTGAGATGATTCATAACAATCCAACGTTAAACAAAACACAGAAAATGAAATTCCTGAAATCTAAATTGAGGGGGGAAGCGGAGAAGCTCATTAAACATCTTCCAGTGAGCGCTGAAAACTATGACTCATGCCTGGACATAATACAGCATCGCTACGATAACAAACGATTGCTTTTCACCTCGTACATAGAAAGTCTTCTCAATCAACCGTCGATTGATAAACAGAACTCAGCGAATTTAAAAAGGATGCACGACACTACAAAAGAGTGTTTAAATGCATTGGAAAACATCAAGATCGACGTCCCTGTATGGGGTCCACTCATCGTGCATTTACTATCATCAAAACTGGATGACATCACCTATGGAGAATACATACAACACATGAAACATCCACGAGAACTACCAGACCTAGACGAGTTTGTAAAGTTCCTCGAACTGAAGTTTATAGCATCGGAGACATCTAGAAACCGAAAAGGTGGCCAGAAACAGAATATTCCAACAAATAACAACGTTCAAAACAAGAATTATAACAATCAGAGGTCAACAAACTATAACAACGCAGAAAAGTGGACAAAAACCTACCATGCTGCACTCCGAATCTGCCCGCATTGCAAAAATAATCATGCACTAAGGCAATGTACATCATTTTTAAACATGGATGTCGCAACGCGAAACTTAATAACAAACAAAATGAATATTTGCAAAAACTGCTTATACAGCCATGGCGAAAGCAAATGCAACTCAACGAAACGGTGTCACACGTGTAACCTACCACATCATTCCCTTCTTCATGATGACAACTTGAGGAAAGGACAACAATCAAGACCATCTTTCTCAACAGTGGCTGAGCGAACAGCTAATCACATCAACGGTGAACGAGAGATACTTCTAACAACTCTTCAACTTAGAGTCGAAAACAAAGAAGGTGACTACGTCATCCTTCGGGCGCTTCTGGATCAGGGATCTCAAATAACCTTGATATCAGAAAACGCAGCCCAACGATTAAACTTACCACGAAACAAGACAAACGCCGCTGTCACTGGGGTTGGCACCATAATGGGCACAAGCAAAGGGATGATTCAACTGAAATGTAAATCGATTCACTCTGATTATACATTCGAAACGGAAGCATTAGTGATGCGTAAATTAGTTAACAACTTGCCTAACTCAACGATTAACACGGAAAACTGGACGCATCTCGAAAACATCAAGCTAGCTGACCCAGACTTTAACATCTCCGGGCCTATTGATCTCCTGCTAGGAGCGGATATTTATTCCGAAGTGATTCTAGAAGGAATACTTAAACACAACAACACCTTGCCAGTAGCACAACAGACAAAACTGGGCTGGATACTGTGCGGCGCTACAAAACACTTTAACTGTCTAGTCACCCTAACGGACATAGACAACTTATCAAAGTTCTGGGAGACAGAAGAAATTCCTAAGGAACCCGAACGTACTGCAAACGACGTATACTGCGAAAAATATTATACAGAAACCACTCAACGACTAAATAACGGGCGTTATATGGTTAAGATGCCGATGAAAGAAAACTACGAACAAAATCTTGGCAATTCGAAGCCTCAAGCCATCGCACAATTTCTTCATTTAGAAAAGAAAATGTCGAGACAAGAACACTACGGCAGACTATACAAACAATTCATACGTGACTACATCGACTTAGGTCACATGAAACCAGTGACAGAAGCCGAGCGTCAAGTACAAGCTTACCTGCCACACCATGGCGTATTAAGAGAAAGCTCATCGACCACCAAACTGAGGGCTGTTTTCAATGCGTCAATGAAAATACAGGCAACCGGGTTCAGCCTAAACGACCTGATGGAAAAAGGACCTAACTTACAAAAGGATATTTTTTCGCTGATCATTAAATGGCGGAGCTATAAGTATGTTCTTACGGCGGACATCGAGAAAATGTATCGACAAATCCTAATCCATCAAGATCAACAACACCTTCAAAGAATCATTTGGAGAGAATCCGTGAGAGAACCTCTCCGTGAGATGCAGCTGTGCACACTAACCTACGGTACCAAGTGCGCACCGTTCATCGCAATACGAACGCTCCATAAACTAGCTAATGATGAAGGCAACGCTTTCCCGCTAGCTCAGAAAGCTCTACAAAACGATTGCTATATGGATGACGTCATAACAGGCCACCATACTATTGAGACAACAAAACAACTGCAAAAGCAGCTCGACGAATTACTCCATAAGGGTGGATTCCACTTACGAAAATGGGCCTCTAACGAGCCATCAATCCTTCAAGAACTGCATGAGAAAGAGAGAAGCCACACTAACGACTTCAACTTCAAACAGCAAGAATTCAGCAAAACGCTCGGCCTCGCATGGGATGACGCAAGTGACACATTCCATTTCACTTGCGAGGCACCTACCTACAACAACGATGCACCATACACTAAACGCAGACTGTTATCTGAGATAAGCAAGTTGTATGATCCTCTTGGTTGGTTATCTCCCATGATCCTCCAAACAAAACTTATCTTCCAAAAACTATGGAGTGAAAACTACCAAAACATTGGTTGGGACGAAACCGTACCCGAGAACATAACTGAAGAGTGGATTAAAATAAAAGCCGATCTCCCTAACATAAACAATATCAGTTTACCACGATGGTTAAAGAACGCAAACAAGGAAACGATCGAGTTACAAGCCTTCTGTGACGCGAGCCAACAAGCCTACGCATGCGTCATCTACAGCAGGACTACGTCACCGACCGGCGCCTACGACATAACTCTACTCGCTGCTAAAACTAAAGTAGCACCTATGAAAAATAAAACGTCAATACCGAGGTTGGAACTGTGCGCAGCAGTATTGCTGGCTAAAGTCCTTGAAAGGATAGTTAAGGTCCTTGCCGATTACAACCTACGGATGTCCTGTTGGACTGACTCGAAAGTAGTCTTAGCATGGCTTCAGGGAAGTCAAACAAAATATGAAACATACATAACTAATAGAACTAAACAAATAACAAAAATCGTTCCTGCAATAAACTGGGGTTACGTAAAGAGCAATGAAAACCCCGCCGACTGTGCTTCAAGAGGACTTTCACCATCCAAACTCGTCAACTTTTCTTTATGGTGGGAAGGACCTCAGTGGCTCAAGGAATTGGGAAAACAAGCCCTAACAACAAACGAAACTTATACTACAAACGAGGGCATTCAAACAAACTGCTACACGATCAACACGACGGAACCTATATCGAACAAAAATGAATTAATTGAATCATTACTTGAACGACATAGTGACATAGCTCGTATTACAAGAATACTCGCCTGGGTTTTACGTTTCGCCGATGTATTACGAAACAAAAGAAGGTCAAGTGAAGGCAATGAACTCACCTTGCATGAAATTAAAAATGCATCGCGACAGATTATAAAATCCATACAAGGGAATTATTTTGAAAATGAGATAAAATCCCTCAACATAAGAAAAAAGCTACCCAACGGGAGCACTATTTTAAAACTCAACCCCTTTTTGGATTCGGATGGGATTCTACGCGTCGGAGGGCGATTAGATAATGCGTACCTGCCAGATGAAACTAAACACCCCATTCTCGTCCCAAGAGAGGGAAGACTGACCCAATTAATCATTGAAAACTCGCACAAAAGCACACTACATGGTGGAGCAAGACTAACACTAGCTCACACTAGAAACAACTACTGGATCGTCAGCGGCAATCGAACCATCAAAAAGACACTCCGGCAATGCATTCAATGCCGTCGTTACGCAACAGCACGCACTGAACAGCTGATGGGAAATCTTCCCAAAGAAAGAATCACTCCATCCAGACCATTCCTGCACACAGGAGTTGATTTCACGGGTCATGTTGAAGTTAAAATAAACAAAGGCCGTGGGATAAAAACATGCAAAGGCTACATAGCTATATTCATATGTATGAGCACCAAGGCGGTACATATCGAACTTGTTTCGGACTTGTCAACGCAAACTTTTATCGCAGCATTAAAGCGAATGAGCGCTAGAAGAGGAACACCTAAACATATCTATTCCGACAACGGAACTAACTTTGTGGGGGCTGAGAGATTATTAAAAGAAGAGTTCGAACAATATAAAACAATGCTATCTTCAGAATTCTTCAAGGAGATCCACAACCTGCAAATTGAGTGGCATTTTAACGCCCCGTCCTGGCCTTCAGCAGGAGGCTTATGGGAAGCAGCCGTGCGCTCGATGAAAAACCACCTAAAACGAGTAATCGGACAACAAAAACTAACTTATGAGCAATTTGCAACGCTTCTTACTCAGATCGAAGCGTGCATGAACAGCAGGCCACTGAGTCCGCTATCAGAAGATGTAGAAGACCTGGATTACCTTACACCTGGTCACTTCCTCACGGGAAGCCCGACGCTCTCGCTACCACTCAACGACCCTGATGATCTAAAATCTATAGACCTCAGGAACAACTGGAAACTCATTGAACTCATGCGCCGACACTATTGGGATCGCTGGTCAAAAGAGTATCTTCATTTACTACAAAGCCGAAACAAATGGCAACAAACTAAAGAAAACTTACAAAAAGGGCAATTGGTACTCATAAAAGAAAATAATTTACCCCCTGGCAAGTGGGCTATGGGCCGGGTGGTAGAGCTACACCCCGGCAGCGACAACCTAGTTCGAGTAGTCTCACTAAAGACCCAGAACGGAGTACTAAAAAGACCCATAATTAAAGTAGCTCCGCTACCTATCATCGACACATGCGAGAGTACTGATTCACCAAAACAAAGTCCTGAAACTCAGACTCCCAAGAACAACATAAAATCTACTAAACCGAAGAAGGTTAACGCCTTGCTAATGGTGCTACTTGTGGTGTTTACGGCGCTGTCAAGTGGACAAGCAGAACCAAGGCAACATTTTACAACCACGCAATTAACTGATGATCTCCCTATTTACTTTGACCCCATTGGAAATACACAGCTGATTCACGATGAATGGAAACTTCTGGTATACTACAACCTCACAAGTTACTGGCAAAGTACAACGAAAGTCGGAGAGTTCGTCAATCATTTGTCTCAAATATGTAATACGATGCCCAACGAGACGTGTCATGCGACGATACAACAACTAAAATTTGAAATGCACCAGCTGGAGGCATATAACGAACTGCTACTATCCCAGCATCAACAACGAAGGCGCCGCGGCTACGTCGATGGTGTAGGAAACCTCGCACGAGCCTTGTTTGGTGTCCTCGACAGCAGTTTCGCAGAAAAATACACTCAAGACATAGAAAAAATCAAAAGTAACGAACAATATCTACTACAGCTGATAAGAAATCAAACACTTATTATCGAGGCACAAAACAACATAATAAAGAAAAATGAAGAGTTTGTAAAAACGCAGCTACAGACAATTCAAGCCTACATGAATGAAACGAAAGATGATATGGCAGTACTACAAAACCGGTTTCAAATTATGAAAACAATGAATGACGTCAACGCGGGAGCACTTACGGCTACCTTGCTAACTTCAGTTTTGAGACGAAATCAACAGATGCTCCTAGACGCATTGACAGACATATACAGAGGACATCTCGATATGAATCTATTCACACCGGAACAGCTGTCGGAACAACTCGATCACATAGCCGGCATTATATCGAAACGATTAACGCTCCCGATTAAAAACAATGAAGGAGCTAACATTCATAACTTGTACAAGCTTATTTATGTTAAAGCCCGGCTCACCGAACAATACCTACTCTTCGAATTACATATACCGCTACTGAGTGATGACGAATATGCATTGTATCGAATTATACCTATACTTCGACAGCACGTGCCTAACCAGTGTCAGATGATCGTAACTACAACTAAGTACACAGGAGTGAACTTCGTAAAGAATACCTACATACAGATGGAAGAAGCTGATCTGCAACAATGTACTATGATAGAAAACGGCTACATTTGCCACGCCTACACTCCGATTAACAACTTACATGGAGCTACAGCATCCTGCGAAGCAAAAATGCTGAGTCAAAATATAAACATCACCTGTGATTGGATACAACACCAATGTAACAACCAATGGCTAAAACTACAGAGACCAAACATATGGCTGTATAACTGCATCGATGAATGCTCGACTCGTATTATATGCGAGAATCAAATTACAACGACGGAAATAACTATGGCGGGTCTTCTTGCCCTAGATCAGGGCTGTGTAATGAAACACAAGGACGCAACTTTGTATGCACATAATGTCTTCAGTAGTAAAACCAACATTGGGGTAATACTGGAAGTACCTTCCATTGAATCACCGAATGACATGGTGACTGCCTACAAAACTACAAAAATAGAGCTATCTAAACTGGACCTATCTAAAGAACACAGATTGGTAGATCACCAGATAGCTGAACAAAAGGCACGTGAGAGCCTGCCTAATGACATAACGCCACACAACATCGGCAACTACGCACTAAGCAGTTTGCTGGTGGGAGGAATTGTTATCACAATCATTATATGGAGACTAAAAAGATATCTTCCTGCGTGCAAAAGGAGCAATACAACAAATAAGACATTACCAAAGACTCGAGAAAGAACTGAAAACATAGAACTAGAAGAAATTGCTACGCATACGTATGCTGAAATTGAAGATCGACAGTCAGAGAACATTCCTCAGCCGAAACCAGCATCCGAACATGGAACAAGATTTAACCTATGATTTATTTTTATACTTTGAAACGATTAACTTTGTATTTTGCTTATTGTGGTTGCTTTATTTTATACTTTTTATACTTTTACTTGTAACGCAAGTTTGGTGATCTTAGCACGCACTTTTCCCTCGGGAGTATGTACGAGCCAATACAGCACGTACAGCAGTTTTATTAACCTATAAGAATCTTTACATCGTCAACTAAGACAGTCGTCACTTAACAACCGTCGCGCGCTATTGTGTCTATTTAACGATTACTTAGTGCGGCTCAGACACCAAATTACGCGTAGACAACTTTACAACTAAATACAAACTATTATAACAGTGCAGTGGTTTGGACTATATTATTTACTACTAACTATTACCGGGCTGCCGTCTACGACGAAAGGCCCAAACAATTTTTATTTGTATGTTTTTAATGAATTTTTATTTGTATGATATTATTTTGAATTAAGGTATTATTATTATGAATATTTAATGTGCACTCTAAATTTGCAATGTGACGTATAATTTTTACAGAATTATTAATAAAATGTTTATCTGTTTATCTGTTTATCTGTAATATTAATGTTGACAGAAAATATACTATTACTAGCTGACCCGCCCCGGCTTCGCACGGGTTAAATAGTTTTACGCCTTATCTCAGTCTAAAGAAAGAGAAGGGAGAAAGAGAGGGGAAAAGATAAGGGAAATGGATGAATGCATGGAACGGTGAAAAGAGGCACCTGCCTCCTTTCACCTTCATCTATTCATCCTGTTCCCTTATCTATTTTTTATCCCATGCAAAAAGTTGACTTTGATAGTTCTATCTAACTCTATGCAAACATACCACCACGTAGCTCTGCTACGAAGCTCGTGTGAAGCGTTCGTTGAGTTTCATTTTTTACTGCAAGTCAGAGAAAAAATGTTACAGCTTAGCAATAACATAGCAAAACGATATCAGCTGGATTCTGAAACATACCTTCAACGTTTCTCTGCCGAATGAGCCGCCGACAGAATGTTTCGTTTATGAGTTGTTCAACGACAGAACCTTACAACTACGAACGATTCGCCGATAAAAAGATTCATTTATGAGCGAACTGACGACAGAACCTTTCAACACTGGTTTATGAGAAGTATAGGTACAGCTTTAGTTTGTTTTAAAATCGGCTCTCTCCTTTGAGAATTTTTCGTAGCGTACGATTGCGCAGTCACTCGCACATGCAATATTTTATTGATGAAACACTATTGGATAGGCCTAGTTGAAAAATTCATACATCATAAAAATTTAATCGAATTTTTAGAATAATTTTGTGGAAAAAATTTATTATTTAGGTATGTGATACGAGTATATATACAATACAATGGTTTAGGGGAAATAAAAAGTTGGCTAAGTTCATTGTCATCATCATCATCATCGACCTGAAGACGTCCACTGCTGAACCACAGAGCGTCACGTTGAGCAGCTTCTTGCCTCCTGCATCCATCCGCTCCCCGCGGACTTACCCAGATCGTTGGTCTACCTAGTGGGGAGCCGGTTTACGCTGCGTCTTCTGGTTCGTGGTCGCCACTCGAGAAGAACCTTTCATCCGCAACTAAAACGTTGCTTTATGTAAAACAACATTGACTGTACTCTGTAGTTATTGAGAATACGAAAATCTTCCACTTAGTACTAGGTACTTTATACCCTGTTTATTCGAATCCGACACACAAAGCCCTACCATTTTCTCAGAAAATCAATGAAGTGTCTAACTGTAAGAGATGTTATATAGATGCACATTTCCGCCAGACTTTTCTACTTTACAAGACTTTCCGACTCACTCTCAAAATAATAAGTAATAAATCTTTAGCACTTTTTATACTGCTAAGCAGTACGATAAACATGCAACATCCTACTTTAAATCTAGCGGGGTTAAGCCTAAATTTCGCTGCGATGAATTCAAACGGAATCCGTTTCCGCGTATTTTACTCAGACTAAAAAACATAGATAGCATACTCTAAACTCGTAAGTAAAGCAAAAGAAATACTCGGGTACAAAATATACAATTTTGACGGCAATTTAAAAAAAAACTTCTGCAATCCAAAGAGTTATATGTGCGTGTAACATAGTTAGAAGTCTTTGCTGCAATCACAAAAATGGCTGGCGTGGTGATTATGGCAAACCCCCTCATGATAAGCTTCCAAAGTGGTGTTTTTTTAATGGGAGAGCTGTGTATGTACAGCAGTCAACATCTTCTGGCTGATGATGAGAATGATGTTTTCGAAGAAAGTCCAAGGAGTGACTGTAATCGCGCTGTCTTATAGGTACGCTCTTCTTTAGTAGCTTTAGAATAACGATGGGAAGAATGGTATTCCTTTTTGTGTCTACCTTTAATTCTAGGTACATTTATCGGTTTATTTTCAGTACTCCTTGCCATATCTACATAACATATTCTTCTAATCTGGGGTATATTTCGTATTTGTTGGTTCGGGTCGGAACTCGGAAGCTATATCTACCTAATCTTAGTTTGTAGAACCTTTGGTTAAATGCAGAACCTATTGAGGCCGATCGTAATCGTCAGATTTGTTTTACACCTGGGGGTTCCGTACGTAACCAGGCGTTTAGGAAAAAAGCTGGTTTTGGAAGCTAATGCTTGCGATAGAGTTGCACAAGTTTATGCCGGATTTTTTCCGGATAGTGGCTTCTTCCGGTCATTTTAAGGTTTCCAAGTCAAACTTCCGTACGGTGTTTATTGCGTTTATGGGGTTGGACTCACCGTCACACCATTTTGTGACACCATTGTGGAACAGAAGCATTATTACCTTGTAATATGCGTCTTCCGGTTCGTGGTCGCCACTCAAGAACCTTTCTTCCCCATCGGTTATCAGTTCTACGAGCGATGTAACCTGCCCATTGCCATTTCAACTTGATAATTCTAAGAGCTATATCGGTCACGTTAGTTCTCCTGCGGATCTCCTCATTCCGGAGCTTATCACGCAGAGAACCGTCGAGCATAGCTCTCTCCACAGCTTGTTGCGCGATATTGAGCTTACAAATGAGGCCAACAGTAAGAGACCATGTCTCAGATCCATAAGTCATCACTGGCAACACACATTGCTTGAAAATCTTCGTTTTCAGACTCTGCGGTATTTTGAACGAAAATATAGGTCGAAGCTAGAAAATGTTAACCCAATTTATTTACATATTTAATTTTGAGCTTCCGTTTTCATGGTATTTAATTATGGCCGTGTTTTAATTACGATGCACGAAATCTTATGGAGTGTGAAGCTTCATAAAATTTCTTGCTGATGAGTTTCTCTGCTGTCCTGCTATTATTTAAACATAAATTAATGGTTAAATCAAACAAAATTCCAATCAAAAAAAAAGATGTATCAAACTTTGAACAAAAGTTTAATTTGACTGATTGAGTGGCACGCAGTAATAAAATTATAAAAAAGTAAAAAGTAAATACGAAATCTACAAACCGGTAAGCTCAGTAGATAGAAAAAGAATAGTCAGAAAGGAAAAGACGAATTAACAAAGTACAAAATATCCATCCATTCATATCAGGTAAGCAAATGGCTGACGACTTATTTAGAAGTTTTCTGGCAGCTTGCAAATTCTGATGCCATTAGGGCTGACCCTAATTCACAAGCTGCCAGAAATCTTCTGCTTGGCCAGGCGACAATAGCCAGGACCAACGGCTTAACGTGTCTTCCAAAGCACGGTAGTACGCAGTTGTAAATACCAATTTCTGTATCGGTCACCCGTCCAAGACAGTAGTGACCGAAGCGCAAGTTGCTTAACTTTACCGGTCATTTGAGAATGGCTAGACAAGACTCGTAATGAGCGCTACAAAATATCAATAAATGTATCCGGTTAAAGCAGTAACAATCCCATCCCTAATTGCGTAGTAATGATCCGATGTGATAGTGTGGGCCGTTTTGCCTCGCCCCTACCTTCCTCGTTATTTCGTATTATGGCAGAGGTAGGGTAGTTTTATTCTGACATCATTATGGTGGCGACCACTTTGTGAAAGGGAAATGGTCATTGTATGGAAGATGGCATCGCGCCGGCCTAAATACGTTTTGTCACGTTTGGATCGAGAGCTTACGTAAATATAGAATCGAACTAAATAAGCTAATAAGTATCTAAAACCGAAAGGTAAAACTATACCTATTTTTATTCCACACGAGCAGTTCTTATTTATACAAAAGTCCCTGTAGGCGTTTCATTCACCCTAGTTGTGTTGCAGAGCTATCAATAGTTGAGCTCGATAATTATTATTCCGGATATGGATAGTATCGATAGTACTTTTTAAGTAATACTATTGATAAGGGCAGCACTATCGATTCTATCGATTTAGGCAATTGTAATCGAAAATAATCGATACTATCTATTGTATTTATAGTTTTGAACTACCTATCGGTAATCAGCTTATTTTTTCAATTATTCCCGTTAAAATATCTTTGATAGAGATGAAAGCTTATCAAATAGCTGGTTGTTATTTACAATTTACAACAGTATCGAATAGATAACTGAGATCTAACATAATTACCCGGTTATCTATTCGATACTAAGTACTGTAAATTATATTTTTAAATTATGCTTTTCACTGAAGTTTTGCAATACGATCGATAGAACTTGATGCTATAGCGGATAACGGAAAACTATCGATAGTATCGATAGTATTGCCGTCATTAAATAGTATTGCTCATAAATAGCTATCGATAGCATAGACTCATGGTAATACTATCGATAGATTTTAGTTATAGGTACTAACGGGTTTTCCTTAACCAATATTGATTGAATATCCATATTCTATCGATAGCAAATACTGCCTCAGTCTATGGCTCAGTCCTAAATGAAATTCGTCAGACAGAATCCAATATTAGAAACCCCTTTTATCTGAATCAATTTCTTTTTCCGCTTGTGTAGACATGACCTTTTCGAGTGCGTTTTCAGGTAAACTCTGACACGGGCTTAATCAAGTTTGTTGACCTTTTGAATAACAAATGGTTTGGTAAGTTTCCATATATTGTTTTAGCGCTGGCTATATTTGAGTAGGTACTTATATCATTTTTTATGTAAAATGAATGACATTATGAGCTATTGGTTCGCCTGATATGAAATGTTTTGATCGGTGACTATACAATTAACTAGGTTCCTTTTGTATCTTTATCAAAAAATTTGAAGAGATTCATTAGGTAAGAAGAACTTTGCCTGAGCCGGCTCTTTTATATAGCAACGTAAGAGCTGGCTTAGGGAAAATCTAGGGTATGGACAGCAGCATTTTCCTTGGTACATCAAAACCTTCGATCACCCAGACCCCTGCCAAGCGTGACAACCTTTCCCCTCCCCATGAAGCCGCGTCTCCTGCAAATGTTTTTCCCAAACATTACACAAAAACATCTACACAAAGGGGTGTGGCTATACACATTTATCTAGTTTTTGGCTTCCGAGGAGCATGGAATTATATATACTCTTTGGATGTTTTAGTGTAATGTTTCGAAAAACACGACGAGGAGACACATAATGGGGTAAAAAACTGACTTTTGCTCACTTCAGATGGCAGCACTGCTGAGTGTTCCCTAAATCTGACAAATATCTGTCATACTCCATAATAATTTTGTAAACAAATAAAAAAAACTCAATTTATTTCATTAATATGACGTTGTGTTCAGCTTTCGATTGCAAAAAGACGGGAATCCATGTATTCCCTAAAGATATCAAATGGAGAAAACAATGGATAAAAGCTTTACGAAGAAAAAGTTGGGAGCCAACTAAATATTCGAGGTTATGTAATTTTTTTCCAGTAGTAGATGCTTTTCTATTCCGCAACTGTTCTTTTAACTGCCTAACACTCCATGTCGAATACATTTTTGTAGTGTTAGGATCGAATTCGCTGGTAAACACAAAGAATCAAAAACGCAATATAGCGGCGATTAGGATCACTCAACAGTGGCGCCACCTACGATTAACTTTCAGTTTTTAACCCCATTAGGAAGAGCATTGTAGCTAGTGAAATTACGGGGCAAATGAGGCTTATAAACTGATCGCACAGCCTAGAATTTATTTAGACTGTGTGATGTCTCATGTGGGCAGGCCACATCGCTCGTAGAACTGACAACCGATGGGGAAGAAAGGTTCTCGAGTGGCGACCACGAACCGGAAGACGCAGCGTAGGCCGGCCCCCCACTCGGTGGACCGACGACCTGGTGAAAGCCGCGGGGAGCCGATGGATGCAGGAGGCGAGCAGCCGCTCAAGGTGGCGTGCTCTGGGGGAGGCCTATGTTCAGCAGTGGACGTCTTCAGGCTGTTAATGATGATGATGATGATGATGATGTCTCATGATGACTTGCGCAGTTACAACTGACACTGCAATCTGTCATGGGCGGCCGTGACGCTTAACACCAGGCAAACGATGTCACGTCATTAATTTACATTAAAAAAATGTTAAAGGACATCATTAAAATTTAATTAATTTCTAGAGTGACTGTTTACAGTCTCATCTTAATGAATCTCTTCAAATTTTTGATAAAGTTACAAGGCCCTTAGCCGGCTCTTACGTTGCTGTATAAGAGGTTTTTTTTTATGTAAACGAATGACGTAACGAGCTAGTCGTTCGTCTGGTGTTAAGCGTCACGGCCGCCCATTACAGACTGCAATGTCACTCGGAAATCTAAATTAAAGTTCCGCGTGACACTGCGCACTGCGCACGTCATTCTAAGTCATCACACAGTCTAAAAAAGATTTCTAGACTGTGAGATCAGTTCGTAAAGTCTCATTTGCCCAGTAAATTCACCTTCTACAATGCCCTTCAAACCGGAACACAGTAGTGCTTGCACACTACTGCTTGGCGGCAGAATAACTGGCAAAGTGGTGGTACCTACCTAGAGGAAATTTACAGAAAAGTCTTACCACCTAGAATATCCAGGGAGTTGGCAGCAGCCTTCTTCTCGCCGCATTAATACCTTCTGCGGTCACCAATACGCCTGCCAAGCATGGTGATATGAGAAACCCTCTTTCCCCCTATGATTTCATCCAGTGACGTTTTTGGGACCTATATTCAGCAGAGAATTTCGTCTGAATGCGATGTGATAAGTGATGAAAATAGGTATATGGATCTTGACAAAACGACCTAACAATATCCGTTTACAAAATTTTTAAAAAGATATTTAAAAAAAACTCCGCTTTTCACATCCCTACCAGAAAGCAAAAGATTTCTCGGCACGCATAATCTACCACGTGCCCGAAATATAAATCACACGTCTGTTGAATTCGTTTACTATGTCAATCATGTTTACATTAGTTAATGGAACGGATGAAATAGCAATGGGCAGTTCACATCGCTCGTAGAACTAATAAATGGGAATGAAAGGTTCTCGAGTGGCGACCACGAACTGGAAGACATTGCGTGACTGGTGTTATATTGTATTATTTGTATGTATTTATAAACAAAAAAGTATCTAAGTATTCTATCAGTTATCTGGTTCCCATAGTACAAGCATAAAGCTATGCTAACCAAAGCCGGATCAGATCATCAGCTAGTATAAAAGTAAAACTATTTATAAACCTACATTTACAGAAAAATGTAGAATAGAAAGCATTATAAACAAGAATTTCAAAACCAAGGCTTATGTTAACTATACATATGTTAACCATATCTTGTCTAGTTATGTATAACTAGACAAGAATACATTTCAAGACCACTAAAGCATCACAACCAGTCCAATCTGAGTGGGGCCTGACAAGATTTATAATGAATCTTTTTCTTTTTTCGAATGATGAATATACAAAAAAATACTTAATATTTATTTATCACTGAAAAGCTTTTTAAGACTGAAAAAGTCGAGTCCAGCTGAAATAAATGAAATCATTTTTGCACGTCATTAAGTATTCAGGAAAATCTGCTTATAAGATACATGTCTACGGCATTAAATTAAATTGCTTCTCGTCACACTGACTACTACAATTTTAAATTAATTACTTCTAAATGCGACTAAATGTGACCGATATAGCTCTTAGAGTTAGTAAGTTGAAGTGGCAATGGGCAGGCCACATCGCTCGTAGAACTGACAACCGATGGGGAAGAAAGGTTCTCGAGTGGCGACCACGAACCGGAAGACGCAGCGTAGGCCGGCCCCCCACTCGGTGGACCGACGACCTGGTGAAAGCCGCGGGGAGCCGATGGATGCAGGAGGCGAGCAGCCGCTCAAGGTGGCGTGCTCTGGGGGAGGCCTATGTTCAGCAGTGGACGTCTTCAGGCTGTTGATGATGATGATGATGATGAAATGCGACTAACTACACTAAATAAATAAAAATATTATGTTGTACCTTACCTATACTGGCCGCATTTCTTCTCGTGCAGGCAATATCAGCCAAAATGACAGAATTTTCAGGCTGCCTGGAGGCTTCTCCAAAAATCAGAATCAGAATTACAGAATCTTACAGACTTTTTGAAGACTTTATAGCAATCTTACAGACCCTTTAGAAAGCTGTAGCTCTGTAAGTTACGTATTATAAATAATACACCACATATTAAAAATAATATATTTTACCTTCCTTTTATTTCTAGCTTTAAAAGCTTCTAAATCTTTCGTCAAAAGCTCACAGGTACCAAAGATATGAGAAAACTTATCTGCGTTAAGTACCATGTAACGCTCTGTTACTTAAAAACATTCAAGTAATTGCAAATCACTTTATAGCCGAAATGCTTTCTATTCGCAATCAGATTCAAATTATAGGTGCTTTACGAGCGATCATTCTTGCCGAATTGAGCTATTAGCCGTTCACTTTAGTCGATAAAACTCTGGAGAAGCATTTAAGTTTCCTTTTCATTAGGAACGGATGCGATCACAATGAGCTTGAAAAGCGTTAATCGTCAGTGGAGAGGTATTCAGGGTCGGAAGCTGTCAGAGTCATATGTTTTAGTGTCATACTTTTTTCAGATATGTGGCCGATCATAGCCCTAATAGAAGGGCACAACTAAGAGTTTGAATGACAATGAGATTTTATGTTATGGTCGTAGGTAATTTACACTCTTACAACGGTGAAGAAAAACATGAAGAAACCGGCATGTCACAAAATTCGAGAACATCTATCATCTTCCACGCCCTCACCACAGATTACTACGTAACCCTCACTTTTTATGATTTCTTCAAGATGTTTTCCTTTACCTTTACAAATCCCATACCTACACATTTTGAGACTTTATACCTTGTCCATTTTATTAATGGTTTTTTGACAGCTCGACGACTGACAAGTTAAGGATGTTCTAAAGATTCTCGAATGTGATATCATTCCGATTGTACTATTATCATTAATTGAATTAGGTACGTAAACGTAATAATCGGTACGATAAATGTACATTTTGATTTAGTTTTCATGAATTCTATGAAGTACAATATTATTTGTATGAAATTTTAACATAAACAATACGAAACTTTGGGCTTGAGCTGTCAAAAAACCATTTTTAAAATGGACAAGGTGTAATGGTTTGGGGTCGAGCGGATTTCGAAGCTGTTTATTGCACTTTGATCCTATACGATAATATACGACACTTGTTGTCCTTTAATCACCCATGAATGTATATAATCGCATAGGTAGGTGTTGGTAGTGCAATCCACTTATATGCGATACTTTTTGTGGTGTGATGGATTAAAAGACACACACACACACACCCTCGATCGTTCTCGTAATTCAGTCGAAAACATTCTTTTGACTAAAAAATAAAAATAACTTATGCCTTATACAGCGAACATTATAATCAATTTGAAAATGGAAATGAATTCTCAATTTGTGATAATTATATTTTTACTTTCCTAAGTAAGCTCTATATTAACAGAATTACTCTAGATTCTATACAAGGCTTCAAAGTCAAACCAAAGTTTGAAGCTCGCCCCTTTTACACTGCGAACCTTGTATCGATCTCGTGTCAATACGTCTTATACGCAAATGTAAAGCACTCTTAACATACTTGATTAGTCGCCGGCTGTAGAGCCCTTAACACGGTCCCTCGGGAGTAGCAATAAATTTACTTACATACAAACAGTACGTCAACTTTGCAAACTTAGAGATATCACACAAGACATTTTTTTACATCTAAATAGTGCCGCATTTGACCGCAATCTCACCTGATGGGAAGACATTTTTTTTACATCTAAATAGTGCCGCATTTGACCGCAATCTCACCTGATGGGAAGTGACGATGCGATCTACGATGGTACATGCTTGCCTAGAAGATACCTATTCACTCGCGGCTTGAAGAGCTCCAGATTGTACTAAACATTATAATGAGAATAATAATCAATACTAATTACTACTAATATTTTGTTTTCTTAGGCTTAGTGTACATAGATATACGTAGTATAATTAATTAATACATATATCTAAATATAATGTATATGTCGCGGTGTAAGCGAAATGGCAACATCGTGGTATGAGCAGCAAAAGCAACATTAAAACTGGTCGCAATCGGGTATTGCGTCACATTCTACCTGCAACGCCCCGCCACTGAACAAGTATAAAAGGAGTGGTCGACCGGTACTCGGGGCATTCCCGCCCGGTGACGCTGTAAAGGTCGGTAGAGACCAACAGCATTAGCCCGTTCAAAAAATACTCGGGGCATTCGTCGTTCGACTCTAGACGTGAACACAAGTCGTAGAAATCGTGATAGTCATTATTATTATTTGAGTGAAATCGTTAATGATAAAATGAATAATAATTATCACGGTGAAGTTTCTTGGAGCTTCTTCTTTACGGGTGTAATCGAAGCTCCGGATCAGTTTCTATTTGATAATCTATGATGAACTTGATTGAAATACAATGATTAGTGATTTATAATTGCAGTTGCAATGACGTAACAACTCCGTCGTAGGTAATATCCTACATATACAGTTACACTGAAAGCACGAAGAACAGCTATGTTTTGTGGTGAATTAACGTGTCACGCCAGCGTGTTTTAATCCTTGAGTCTCAAGAAGTTCTGGATCATCATTATTTTCACTGTGTTGTGTTTCATAATTTATTGTAAAAATGCTAAAAATAGCCCATTTACAATAAATTATTTGAATTTCACTTAAAAACACGCTAAATAAATAATAAGTAATTGATTATAATAATAATAATAAATATGTGTGGGACATGTCACGCAGCGCCATCTAGCCCCAAACTAAGCATAGCTTGTACTATGGGAACCAGATAACTGATACACTACTTAGATACTTTTTTGTTTGTAAATACACCCAGACACAGAACAAACATCGATGTTCATCACACAAATGTTGGTCCTGTGTAGGAATCGAACCTACAACCTATAGTTCAGAAGGCAGAGCTACTACCAACTGAGCTAACAGGCCAGTCAAAGATTCACCGTTATCATGGTGAGATTAACGCTTGCAGTGCAATTAATAAATTATTCTTAACAAAAGTGGGGGCAATACAGGCCTGCCACAAACGTCAGTTAGATCCCATTCGCAAGAGCGCTTTTAAAACGTCAGAAGCACTTTGCTTGTTCCTAATGAGCGCTTTTTGATCACTTTTGTCTCATTTCTCGCTACAGAAGGACGTGATAAAACGAAAAAACAATATGAAAAATATGAAACTATTCTTTCAAATACGCCCAGCGTTTCAAATCAAACACTGCCCGATAAAAAAAAGCGTCACGATTAAAAAGCGCTGTCGTGTGAATAAAATACTTGGTATCCATTTTGTTTCATTTCAACACTTTTTTACCCGACGTTGAAAAAGCACTCGTGCGAATGAGGTCTTGTGTAGGAAAATATAAACAAAACAAAACAACACCTATGTATACCTACTTACAACGAATAAGTTGTCAAGTGACTTATGCACATTTCACCAAAGATCCCTAAACTACACCCTAACTAGGAATCCCCTAAATTAAGGGCATTCAAATTTTGTCTCCTTAAATTTCGTAAAATGGCTCTTAAATGCCTCTTAACCATTGGTGAAAAAGAAATAACTAGCTGTCAGGTGTCGTTTAAATATTTTAGAAGTTATATTTAGGGATCATTGGTGAAAACGGGCATTATTCGTAGCTTAAATATGAACGGTTTGTGTGAAGTAGATATACTCGTTCTATTTTGTACTGTGTAAGTAGATCCCACTCAACTTAGGCTGTAAAGTATATTTTTCCGGCCTTATTAAAATACTTTTAAAATACTTGTAACTTGTTAAGTATTTTTAATAAGTGGGCCCTAATGTCTTGGTTATTTATTATTATCCACTCTGGGTATTAATTTGCGGCATATTTTAATAATTTTGGGTATTAACCGCACGTTTGAGTAATTTTAAATATTATAAGAGATTGTGGAAACATTATACTTGTTAAGATTAATGATTCATAGCAGTACCGCCTTTCTATTATATATTATATTTGTCGCTAAACCAATGATACCTAGGAGATACTTTTAATCGTAATTTGTTTATACATTCTATTTATTTCCGCAAAATTAGTTTCCATGTAATCACGTTAAGTAATTAAGCTATTACTGGCAAAAGAACGCAAGAAAATTTGAATTTCCCGCGCTAGTGTAACGTTTAACCTTAATGGTTTTGGGTTTTTTTTTTCTTATATTTTGGCTCCACACATAGTGTATTTAGCCAGTGTCAAGTATTGTAATTATTCATCGAGTTATGGAATAAACTTCGAACTTGATGAACTTCTTCGAGTTCCCGCCAAAACTCCGTTTTGGGTTTTAAAATGTTATTCTGTATGCCGTTGTCAAATTTGACAAGTGCAACTAGATTCGTTATACGCACGTCGAAAAATACAACACATAGGCTACAAACAACCTAAAGCGTGGCATACAAAAGAAAAAAAAAACATTCCATATCGGGGCGCGTTTACGTTTAGAACGCGTTATGACGTTACGCGTTATTGGCAAGGAATCTCATGTGGCATAGGTCCCAGACTAAATAGATTTTTTGAACTTATTTTTCTATACGCCTTAATGTTTCCCAACATCTTTTTACAGTGAAAATAAAGCGCAAGTCGTTTTCTTCTGAAAACACCCCTATTGGTAATCGGTCACTTTCTTCCCTTAGTGTACAATGTACTATCCAATCTTTCAGCTTGGTACTACACAACATCTGTTTTTTTATGTAAACGAATAACGTGACGAGCTAGTCGTTCGCCTGGTGTTAAGCGTTACGGCCGCCCATTACAGATTGCAGTGTCACTCAAGTGACACTGCGCACTACGCACGTTGTCCTGAGACATGACACAGTCTAAAAAGATTTCTAGACTGTGAGATCACTTCTTAAGTCTCATTTGCCCAGTAACTTCACTAGCTACAATGCCCTTCAAACCGGAACACAGTAGTGCTTGCACACTACTGCTTGGCGGCAGAATAACTGGCAAAGCGGTGGTACCTACCTAGACGAACTTTGCAGAAAAGTCCTACCACCTAGTAAAAAGAAAAATGCGCAAGAAAATGTTCAACGGATGTAACGGAAGCCATTTTTCCTTCCATAAACTTGCATGCAAAAGCTAGAACCCAAATCTACAATTGGTTTATCCCGGCCATTACTCCGATCAGCCCAAGGGCATGGTAGGGACCGAATTGTCCTAAGTTCGCGGACGATTGGCATTGGCCCCCTAGTCCCTTTATTGCCACTCAAAAGGCTATGGAAAAAATATATGCTAAAGAGCCCAATTGGATCTTATTTGTTGGGTGAAGGGTTTGTTGGGGTGATAAGGTTGACTTTTGTAAGGGTGCTTTCGCTTATTTTTGTTGGTAATGAGCTGGTAAGCGAGGACACCGACGTAGTTGCGAATAACGATGCTGCGAAAAGTGTTTTCAATGAATCGTTAGATCGAAAGCTATTGTCGTATCGAATATCATCTGATCGAAAGTCAATATATAGTTTGAATCACGAAGCTGCAATATAGATTCATAAGTTTTATTCTATAATGTGTGAAGTTTCAGGATTATGTGCGCAGTGCAGTGTCACGCAAAACTATAAAATATAATTTAGAGTTCAGAGTGATACTGCAAACTGTTATGGGCAGCCGTCAAGCGAACGACTAACTTCTCACGTCATTCACTTACATGAAAAAAGTTTTATATGGTACCTACTTAACTTTAAATTATTGATTTTGTGTGAAGTTTTTAAGGAGCCCGAAACGGTTATGTTTTTTTTATCTTTTTGTGAAAATTAATTAATCAATAAACATTACTCAGACCGGACAGTTTAAATGGGGCCGGGTTGCCACGCTCAGTGTTAACGCGGGATTACTTAAATTGGTTCACGATAAAATAAGTACTTAAGTATATAGATACCTACGAAATTGGCCTGTTAGCTCAATTGGTAGTAGCTATGCCTTCTGAAATATAGGTTGTGGGTTCGATTCCTACCCAGGCCAAATATTTGTGTGATGAATCATTGATGTTTGTTCTGTGTCTGGGTGTCATATTGTATTCTATGTATGTATTTACAAACAAAAAAGTATCTAAGTATTCTATCAGTTATCTGGTTCGCATGGTTTCATGCAAATCGAGAACAAGCTCCGTTTTTGAAGTCGCGTCAAAAGAATATAAAAGACCAAGAGCCGTAACTGACTCAACTCGAAGAAAATGTTCCTTACTCGTTACCGTTTTCTTATAACTTCATAACAATCACCAATTACGAAACCTGCCACGGTTCAAGCCACGTGACTCTAAATAATTGCAACATGGACGTATAAAAACATGGAAGATAGGGCACTAGCTTCTTGAAAGTGGTCCGCTTATATTAGGCCAACGCCAATTTGTCACGTGAAAAAAAGTGATAGTAATACGTATCGTCACAGCGATAAGTATAGAGAGAGCACTCGACAAATGAGACATCTGTCAGAAAGCCGTGTGGTCTAGTTTCCTAATCGACCATCCAGGTGGAAAGCTGATGCTCTAGTAAGAACGAAATTAATCGACCACCCGGCCTGTGGATGGTTTGAGTAGTCCACTATGAAGTAACTAATAAACGCGTTAAATGCAATCAAGGTACACCATCTTGTTTCGATATTTTAAATGTAATTTTTTTTAGAAAGTAAGGTAGTGATGGCTGCTAGGCATGCATCTGGGCATGCTCCTCTTAATAAATTTTGTTATATGATGGGCAAAACAAAATGTAAAATATTGGAAGACGTGTTTCATATTATTATGGAATGTACCAGAAACGAGGGTCTGCGTCGGCAACTGTTGCCGACCCCAGCTGATCACGTTTTCTGGCAGGTTGGCTGTAACCAGATATTAGCTCACCCAGAATCTGATGATGCCAAAAATCTTTACAATCTGTACCAAGCAGGCGTTAAAATTAGATTAAGTTAATTACCTAATTCTGATTAGAAATAAGGGCGGCATATTCTGTAAGAATAAAGCATGTTTAAAATAAATAGAAAAAAATGTTAAAAGGTAGGTACAAGTTTGTATAAGTCTTCATTTTAATGGTAAGCCGTTTTGTGTATAGATCCAATATCGACAAAATCATTTATCCTGGATAATTGAGTTCCCACAGTGGTAAATTGCATCTGACACTACAGGGTACTTTAGTTTCTTTATAAATTACAACTGGAATTTGCATGCGCAGTGTTAGGATTACTTTTGGACATTAAAAACTGGTGGGCGAATTAATCAATTCAAAATAATAATATTTTCAACAGCCTATTTAGTCCTCCTTTGAGCGGCTGCTTGCCTCTTGAATGGCTCCAGGTTTGACCAGACCAGTCCACCTAATACTTAGGGGCTGGTCTAACCTAAATTCCTGACCAAAATCCGTCACACGATCCTTCAAATCAACCTTTTCAAACAAGGTTACCATATCAAGAAGGTTATCCCGAAATCCCTGATCAAGAGCCGTATCAAATTATTATTAAAGAAAATTTTCGCTTTAACAGGCTCTTTGGAAGGCTCTTAAGCCGATACTTAAGGCTTAAGCTGTGACCTATAAAGGGAGGATGAATTCCCAATTTTATGCATGACCGTACTAATAATATTATAAAGAGAGGAAGAGGATAATATGATAAAAGGGCTTGTATATTTAATAAGTTAGCCGCGGTATATGTATTTTCCTAATTTTACGTATATCTTTTAAATCGAATTTCTTTGGTTCTACTATTTGTACCTGACTGGTTTGGATATAACTTTATGAAGGCAATATAAAAGATTTAGGTATACCGAAGAGATCCGCAGGAGAACTAAAGTGACCGATATAGCTCTTAGAATTAGCAAGTTTTAATGGCAATGGGCAGGCCACATCGCTCGTAGAACTGACCACCGATGGGGAAGAAAGGTTCTCGAGTGGCGACCACGAACCGGAAGACGCAGCGTAGGCCGGCCCCCCACTGTGTGGACCGACGACCTGGTGAAAGCCGCTGGGAGCCGATGGATGCAGGAGGCGAGCAGCCGCTCAACGTGGCGCGCTCTGGGGGTGGCCTATGTTCAGCAGTGGACGTCTACCAGGCTGTTGATGATGATGATGAGCTATACCTATATAGAATAAACAAAACGTGATCAATTACAATAATGTAAATAAAAGAAAGAATAAAAAGCAATATTTTGAAAAAGCTACCTACGCGTGCACACTACACTGTACATTTTACTGATTAGTTCGTTCAGGAATCAACACCCTATTTGATAATTGCAATAGATTCGCGTTCGACGCTAGTTAACGCTGGTGCTGTACTAACAACAAACAAAACCGCGGGATTTAGTGATGTGGAATAGTTAGTCTTGGTCTTGAATTTTTGACAGAAATGTAAACGTAAATAAGGTGGGTTCTTTCCCCAATAATTAAGGTAACCAATGGTTAAAAATTCTAACTTATTCTAACCAATGGTCAAAATTTGTTAGAGTTCTTAACCATTGGTTACTTTAACTATTGGTGAAAAACCCCAGCCTTAGACTGGACTATTACTACCCGGATTGTGACTAACGGTTGGTTTTTTGATCCCTAGTTAAAGTAACTAATGGTGAAAATCTCTAACAAATTTTAATCATTGGTTAGAATTTGAAAGATTTTAACCATTGGTTACCTTAACTACGGATCAAAAACTCCACCCTAAGACTTGACTTTACGTGAAATATTCTATAACACGATAAAAAATTACAATACTCTGGCTAAATAGACTATGTCGACGGCGTAGAAGGGAAATTAGATAAATTACACTTTTTGCGAAATTGACTATTTGGCATGGCGATAAAGCCCAAATCACGACGTATCTTTTGGTCTTACCCTAGCTCGGATATATTATTTCAAGCCAAATTTATTCCAAAAAAGGTATTTTTGTAACAGAAATGAACCTTCAATAATAGCTGTAAAACTTGAAAGGAAGAAGTAAATAACTGACCAAATAATGTATAGTCACAAAATCACCATTTTGTTGTCACATAAAATGCATAAAGCTCGTTATTCAGTTGTAACTCAACTCAAAATTTGTACGTGAAAAAAAAATCTGTGACAGAAATGAACAACGTATTTTATCCATTTTCTCCTCAGTGATGAATCATGTTGTAATTCGTTTGTTAAATTCATTAAACAATAAAGATATACACTTATTATAATTTATTTTACAAAAGTTTGACTTATACCTTTTGGTTAAAACTGATTAAAATAAAAGCCAAATGTGTACAACTTTTAGGGAAATTTGAGCGATTATACGCAAAGTTAGCGAACGCCCACGTGGCGTGGTACACCCGCGGCCCACGTGGATATGGATGCCAGATTGAATTTTACCAACAAACAACTTCATTTCAGAAATTCGCTTTGCTTTATAGCAAAATGGGAAAGTTCTGAAAAGTTAGGAAAGTATCTCAATAGCGATAACGCTAATGATTTTATGGTACAGTTTTCCTGTTTTTTGAGTTTTACGATAAGGTATAAAAGGATAAAATCACTCTGTTGGCTTTTTATAGAAAAAAAAACCTTAGTCATTTTTGTTTTTTTTTGTGTTTTGTTTGAAGTGGTTGTGGATTTACCAGACTAAAGATTTCATCCTTCTTTAAGTCCAGTCTAGTCACATACCTTAAAACACAGAGAAATTATGTACTTACCTGTAATCCATTTTAAGATTTAAGAATTAGATACCTAAGTGTAATGTTTCTTCTCAAACATGCTTGGAAATTTGAGCATTATTTTGACAACCTTTCTTTGAGATAATTCTAGATAATTCGAAATTGCTATACTGGCGAGCAGCGGCCAGCAAAAGTTGTATGAAAATCCATACCTGTCATGGTTTAGCTGCCAAATAAGTTACATAGTATGCTCATATCTGTCGTGTAATTTAAAAATAGAACGATCTTTTACTCTGTAACATAGCAACCAAGGAAGTAACTTATCGAAGGTTTTATTTAAATTTTTAACTGGCCTGCAAATAAAAAGCAGTTTATAGAAAAATAAATTAACACTTCATCGTGGGAAAAATTATTTTCAAATACCTAAAAATTTCTGCCTAGGTACTACTTAGTTTTAATTTCCGTGCATTATTTGTGAAAAGTACTATACATATACAAGCCTTGGCCACAACAAGGCATTGATGCACTTACGTACACACATTACGTGCCCACATTAACACGTTCGTCCATCAATGCCTCTGTTGCTGGCCGTTGCTGTAATGTAATGTAATGGTTTTGTAGCTATAAGTGGTGTTAGTTCTGTTGAGCGAAAATCCGAGATAAATGTAATTTGATAGCCCTAAAACTTATGGTCCTTGTCATTTTGACCTTTATCAAAGGGACTGTCAAATAAATTTAGATAAGATTTTCAAAAAATTTGACACCACTGTCAACTAATACACACGTACACACAATGAGACGTTTCAACAAATCTTGACAGGTAGTCCCAGATTTAATAGTTCAAGACTGTCAATTACAGCAATAGATCCCATCACTAATGCCTTTCCGAACAATCTTGTTGATTTTGAAACACACAGTACACACACGCTCTCTAATTCCAGTTGATACGTGGAAAGGTACACACATTCAATTTCTGTAGTAGGTATAACAATGAAGATAACAATAATCCTAGTGTGGAAAGCTAAGGTCTACACACTTGATTATAGTAAGCGGCCAGCAACAGAGGCATTGATGGACGAACGTGTATATCACAGCCGAGACGAAGTCGAGGCACACATACGTAAGTCCATCAATCAGATCATCGGTCGGATTTTTTTTCTTGCTCTGTGTTTCAACGTCTATTGGTAGAATTGTGAATATGATATAGAACCTATGAGTTCCGCATGGCCATAGATACCAGTGAAGTGCCAAAAGAATGTGGCTGTCCACAAATTAGAGAAAAAATAATAAGCTGCAAATCTAATGCTGCCTACAGAGAGCTTTAAAAGCTGTCATTGTCTACTCCTTAGCCAGATTGTAGTCGAATGTCTTGAAAACTTGGTTAATTTACGCTGGAAGTTTGCCTTCATGCCAACGGTGGGAGTTAAAACCAACACTAGTCTGTAACTTTGTCACTTAGATTAGAAGAATAATATAGACGGCGCGTTCTTAAATAAAGACTGAGACTTAGCCACCGTAGCAAGTAGCGCTCAGTAGCACTTGAATGAGAAGATATAGAGACATTGGTAAACTATTTATTTTACAAACCAAATATAATCTAGGCTTTTTTCTGTTAGGCTATTTATGAAAAAAACCTGGTACGCATGATTTATAAGTGCAATAATGGACGTCCTTATCGCTAAAAGCGGTCTTTTCCAGGCAAATATGCCTAATGAAAGCCAAGAAAAAAGATTTTTTAAATAATACCTTCCATGCCGAATTAATCTGGATCAGCGATTAGGAGTAACGTTTAATAATGTCAAATACGCACGCTGTCTTATGTAGCTAAGAAATGATAAACATAAGTACACTTCCGATTATTGATAAAAAATTGTTCTAAAGCGAGCAAATTCCTATAGGTAATTGTTTAATATTCAGTATTCCTTTTCTTGTTCTGTGGGCTCTATCTATATTATTCTTATAGTTTGAGCTTCAGCCTTGTACAAGAATCCATTAGCAGTGTCTCTTCACTGAATTAGGAAGTATTTAAATAAGTATGCCTCTTATTGAAAGTCAAAGGAGTTGTAATTTAAGAGCCGATGAAGTAAAGACTTTGTTAGTTCTGGCAGATTGACTTTTAAAGGTTTTGTTGATGGTTTTAATAGGCATTTCCTTGTTGATGAAGCCGAAGTTGATTATTGATAATAAATATTAATAATTTAGGGTATTTTATTTAAGCTTAACTTATGAGCTGGTGTTTTATGAAGTCTATTTTATTTGTTTTGAGTTGCTATCCTTGTGGTTTTCCTCGTGGATGATGACCACGGAAACCACACGATTTTCAGGGATAAAAAATACTCTATATTATGGTACTCTCATCATCATCATCATCATCATGGAGGCCTATTCGCGATCCAATCTTGGATGTAGGCCTTTCCCTCCTCCATTCCCGGCTGTCTTGAGCCCATTGTAGCCAGTCATGGCCTCCGTGCCGTCTGATGTCATCCACCCATCGCTGTGGTGGTCGGCCTCGTCCTCTTGTATCGGCCCTGGGCCTCCATTCCAGGACCTTTCTCGTCCAACGGCTTGTGTCCATTCTTGCAATGTGCCCTGCCCATGCTCACATTTTCTTACTTTTTTTATGGTACTCTACTCAACCTAAAATCTGCACACCATACCTATTTTATCAAATTCAACCGGTAAGTGGTAAACAACCTATATATTTTTACACATACACAAACTTTCGCATTTAAATAGTAGTAAGTGGCATAGGATTATTCTATATGGCTTTTCAAAATAAGCGAAGAAAATACTTTTAAACTTGTTCCAATGACCCACCGCATCATTCAATATCGTTAAACCATTCATAATTTAAAATTAAATTTGAGTAATACATTAAAAAAAACTTGTAAAACAGAAGCCGTTGCTTTGATGAAAATAATTAACAAGAAGCTTTGCAAGTTTTTATTTTACAAACCCCCTATCTGAGGGATCTGGGATTCTCTGAAAAACTCAATCCACATGCAAATGAGTGTAGTGCCCGCGTTTTAATTAAATCTGCACAAAGCAACGTGGCTATTGTTTTGTGGAAATTGTGCACATGCGGGTAGACGGATATTAGTTTTGATCCATGCATTTAGCTGTCTATAGGTAAGCACCTTTTTATGGTATAGCAAACAAGCATAGTATCTGACGGCACTTTCCACCAGAGGTGTATTTATCCTAGAGCCAATAGTACCAAACCAAAGTACAGAACCGATTATGATGAAATTTTGATTATTTGAAAGATAAATTACAAATCCTTCATACTTCATATACTATAAAATATTATAAATGCGAAAGTTTGTGTGGAGGGGGGGTGTTTGTGTGTGTGTGAAATAAGAAAAGACATTAAGGTGGAACGTTTCACTAGCGCGGCAAATTAAAATTTTTATGCGTTCTTTTGCCAATAATAGCTTAATTACTTAACGTGATTACATGAAAACTAATTTTGCAAAAATAAATAGAATGTATCAACAAATTACGATTAAATGTAATTTTATTGGTTTAGTGACAAATGGCAATAAACAATTTTCTTCTTAGTTTTTCAGTCTATTGCCATTTGTCGCTAAACCAATGTTATGTAGTTGATACTTTTAATTGTAATTTATATAGACATTATATTTATTTGCGCAAAATTAGTTGTCATGTAATCACGTTGAGTGATTAAGCTATTATTGGCAAAAGAACGCATTAAAAATTTAATTTGCCGCGCTAGTGTAATGTTCCATTCAATGACGCTCATAGAGTATTAAAAGATGTGACGCTTCGCACCTCGAAGCGTATTATTTTTTTCTTGCTCTGTGATGATGCCCAACCCAAACACCACTTTAGCTAGCTAGAGTCATTGTCACTTACAATACAAGTTATAGAGGCAAAAAGAAGATTTGCGTTCCTTTGAAGACCAGAGTATGTTTGCTATATAAGACCTCATCATCATCATCTGACGTCCACTGCTGAACATAGGATAGGTATTCCTATTGGTCACCACAACGACTAATGCGATATTAGACATTTACATTCATCAAAACGGCTGGTTGATGCGGCTGTAATCACGTCATTTTCTTATTTGCTTTTTCTTGGGGGTTCGTAACCTTGTTGTCACCAAATCCCCATGACAAAAGCTTACGAATCCCCATTCCAGCTTCTCAAGGCATGCGTACTTTCCATACACCACTGAGCAGCCCCTAAATAAATTTTGTAGACATTTCACACAGTGCCATCTAATTCTTAAATTTTCTCATCTTTACCTATGCACCGTCATAGGCTTTCAGTTAGTATGCTGACGTCATCAAAATACCCCATCTTTCTATTTTGGTGCTCGTATTATTCCTTTTCAGCAAGCTTTGTTCCTCGAAGAAATGATAGGCCACTTATCTCGTGTCGAAAGAATAGATGTTATGAAAAGACAGACTTTAGACGGATCATCCCACAAAGCAATTATAAATGTAGTGATCATCCTAACCGGCAAGGACTGAAAACCATAAGATTTCAACGGTATCAAATAACGGTATAAATTTTATGTAGCGCTGAAACTTTTTAAAAAGAGCCGCCATATTAGTATCCAAGAAAGAAATAATAAATTACTATAACGATACGTAGATCTGTAAAGTCATACCTACAAGTACAAATATTAAAACCGTTAGTAGACGCTTCGATACCGAAGTCAAAGGACAATATTGACCAAAGTTACTAAAATAACATTTACTTTAACACTAAAGAGGATTGAGCCGTCAAAATATTATAAGCTCCTTCTATTAATAATACATCAATCTAAATATTGACTCAGCGATCTTTGTTCCGATCGGAACTTGTTACTGTTTATACCTACCTACTATTACAGCGTCAGCACAAATACCAAATTCCGGAAGACGTCCACTGCTGAACATAGGCCTCCCCTATAAAATGCCACTTTGGAGGAGGATTTGCCATAATCACTACGCTTGGCAGGGGGCTTGGTGATCGCAGATTTTAATGTATTGAAGAGCATGGTGCTGCCCATTTCCTGGATATTTCCTTAGCCGGTTCTTAAGGCACACATGGGACGAGATGGGGTCGTCCTATTTGCACACACCTTCAGGAAAAAATTATTTAGACCTACAATACAATGGACGGACTTATAAGTAAAAGTACATCTTACAGTCAATCCTTGGGCGGAAACAATCTTTGTAGAGATCGATTCTTAGACATAGAGGTCGGCTTTGTAATTTTATTATAGGACATTTTTATTAATGGACATAGACTTTGGACATTTTTCTTTTTGGAAATCAATAAAATACCAATACCGGTTTATTACAATAACAGTTATATTATACTGGCCCTGTGAGCTGTTATAGACTTCGTGATTCGCTCTTCGTCCATTTATATAGCTTGAAACTGACAAACTATTTTTTACTTTTACAACCACCAGGAATCCGACATTTTGAAAAATGTCCAATGAGGAGTTTTATTAAAAAAAAAAGAAATGGTGTTTTATGTATGACCCAATAGATGGCACCAGTTGTGGTTTTACCAAAATCTGTCACTGTCACTGTTTCCAGCATAGACCACAGGTTATAGGAAATGTGTCACGATACTGACTGACAACTCTAAACTGTTTCGTTTATTCTATTTTCGTTGCGCGATAGCTCGGCTTAATTTTGGATCATAATATTAACGTTTATCTGTCTCGCAGTTCTGCTGTACTTCAATTTACTTAAGAAGAATGCACCACAGACTACTTAGAAGATACTACAGAAAATGTACTCGTGGTCCACTCAACTGAATTTGACATTTCTTTGTAGGTACTCTAAGCATTTTCTTATGTTTAAACTACTCTATGGTTTGAAAGGTTTAAACTATGTACTTACAGCGCCATCTAGAAAAGAAGCGGAACCAGCGTTTTTTTTAAATAAAAGCCTCATAGCTGAATTGGCGAAAAAATATCCAAATATATAATTATCGACCCTGCTCAAAAATATTCACTCAGGCCTGACATATGAAATCAATTTTGGCCAAGCTGAAACGAAGACGCTTCGCTCACGTTTCGCGCTTGCTCAGTCAATAAAAAGTGTTTTCAACACATTTGCTCAAAAAATGCATTTACAAAGCCTGTATACATTGTTCGAAAGTCAAACATTACGCACCATACAACGAAGCGTGCGGTAAAATAGGTACACTCACCTAAGTACCTATTTTACCGCATCCTCCGTTGTATAGCGCCGTGCGTAACCATTACGGTTTTTTTTAATTTCCATAAAAAATATATAAGAATTCCACCAAGGAGTTTCACATTACGAAAATAAATAAGCTGAATGATCGAAACTCCTTGGAAGCGTTTTTGCTCTGTACGTTTGTCTCACTTTAATACTAAAGAGAAAATGAAACTAAAGATGTAGTTCTAATTTTCACCACACGCACGTGGCGCCATTTGCATTGTAAATGCGCGCCATTTTAGCCCATTTTCATATTAGATTAGAAACGTCAAAGATTGTTTGTTGCTATTTTCCCAGTAATAAACAAAAGTTTGTTTCATTACCTATTGTACTGTTTTTTAGCAAATGTGTTGAAAAACATTGTATGATACACGCGCGGAAATTGGTTTCTACAAACTCGTGACTATGGTAAGCCCTCGACTTCGTCTCGAGCTTACATTTGTCAACTCGTTTGTAAAAACCAACTTACCGCCCTAATATCATAAATAACTATTTTATCGCTTGCCAGAGCTAGGTCACGTATCCGTCAGATGTAGTATTTTTATGATCGAAAGGATGAATGATAAGGATCAAATAATTATCTATAATAAACATTGCGAGTTTTGGCGAGAACGCGGAAAAGTTCACGTCGTTGCATTGTATTATTTTTCAAAACTAGTGCTTTTGTGTTAATGTTTAAAATTAGTGGCGTTTTACGCATTAAGTGCTAAATTACGAGCATGAGTGTGGCCATGTGATATAATGTGGTGAAAGGTTATTTTTCGTGTTGCTTCCAAAACTCCATAGAAGCTTCTAGTAAAGTTGCCACCACTTTACTAGGGCATGATTTAGACTGGACTATGACTGTCCAGACTGTGACTAAGACTTGACATTACGTGAAATATTGTATAACACGATAAAAAATTACAATATTATAATACTTGACACTGACTAAATACAATTATGTGTAGCCAAAACATAAAAAAATTAAAATAAACAATGAAGCTGGTGAGTTACAACATTTTCTTACATAAACAATTAAGATAAGTTATTATTGCTAGAGCGATTAAACATTATTTTTAGGTTATATGGTCCTATTAAAAAGCGTTAAAATAAGAACGATTGTCACAGATGTTCAGAACATGCTTTGTCAGCAAATGGGCGGAACAATTCGAGTTTTATGCAGCTATTTCATTTAATACGGTGATTCCGTTTCATGTCGGGGTGGTCAGCCTTGACGTCAGTACTTTTAAGCCGACTAAAGGCTTCTGACTTGGCGTAACGACTGTTGTTGGCCGCGTGCCCTCAAACGTACACTATAGCGCTCTGTAGTAAATATCACTTTTTGGAGCAACCGTTGTTGATCGATTTCAGTAAACGGGAAGTCAAGCAAGCTTTGCTAGAGCGCTACTTACCAACACGGAATTGAATATGATGATTTTACGCATTGGTACAATCAATCTCAAAAAAATAAACTCTTGAAATGTTGTGATGTTTCAAGAAACAGATTTCTAATAGATACTGAACATTTACTTCAAACAACATGACCCGATATAAAAAAATAACTCTTGACAGTTAAATAACTGCTTAGAAAGAAAACAAAGAAAAAAATACTAAATACCTATTTCTTTGCAATAGGCTAGTGTCCTGCTATTTTTTTATTGCATATATTAATAACATTCCTCAAAACATAAACAGTTGTGAAAACAAAAATTAAATATCTCAAAAAATCACAGAGTAAGAAGTATTTTAAAATGTGTTTATACATAGAAAGAGACAGCTCAAACATGCAGTGAAGTCACGCTTGCTCCTTCATATCTCTTTGGCATGTGACTTCACAACGTGCGTTTTCATAGTAACTGTTAGGAATCTACTGTTTCGCAAGAAAGGGACAGGCGACGCCCCCTCTAGAAACATTAAAAGCTTATTACTCCTTGACTTATTTATCGATCCTACTTATTCATATATTAAACGTGCAGATTCACGAATATTTTTGTATAGGTATTATTTGGCTTTTTTTTATGTAGTATCCACTGGTAACCCAAGTGTGGACCAGATTGGCTATTACGAATTGATGTATCGTGAGAGAGAGAAAGTTTCTACAGTACTACGCAGATGATAAACGGAAATGAAGACACTTGAAAATGGACCTTATTCCTGATAAGATAGACTCACTAACTCACTATACTCAGGGTAATTAACAAGGCGAGATATCACTTCATGATTTATGAGCTACCTATCTGAGATTTCCTATTTATCCAACGCGATTTAGTATCCTGCAAACGTTGATTTAGGGGATAATGCGATAAATACAAGGTCCTATATTTCACCCCCCTCCTGTAATTTGTTAGGCCTCGGTCTCCTATTAAATGCTATATGCGGCGTCTGACTTCACCGTTTTCGTTCCGATCAGCGTCTGAACGCTAGTTACAGCGTCAGTGGTCAATACATCTCATAGCGAACGATGACGTCTCGTTCACAACAGTAGTCGACAAACAGTGCTCGCGTGTAATCGTGTGATATAAAATGTATGTAAATTCGATACTTTTGGTGGCGCTTGTGTTATTCTGTAGGTATAATGCACTATAACATTTGACAATCAATAATTCGTCTTTCGACATTTTGTACTTGTACTTTGTACTGACGCTAAATACGACATTCACACTGCAATGCTTCGAAATAACTAGAGACGCGGTGCAAAGCGTTTGAATGCCGCCTACGGCGTCCACACGGTGACTTCAACGTGTGGAAGAGACCATAGCCTTAATATTTCACAGAAGATAAAATCTATTATATTGCTATTGACATGCCTCTGTGGTGTAGTGGTTGAGCAGGTCGGCTCATAACCTGTGGCGGGTTCGATTCCCCCGACAGGACAAGTATTTGTGTACACAAAAAAATCACAAGTACTTCTTCAGTGTCTGCGTGTTGTGGGACTATGGTCCTCGTAATTTCTGGGTCCCCAGATACAGGGAATCCTAGTTAGGGTCTAGGATCTATGTATGTGATCGTTGGGCGTTATTTATTTATTTTATTTTATTTATTATAGCAACCTAATTTTTGTGTTTAAAATATTGAAAAATGTGAAGTTTTAGATTCATTTACCAGTGACAGCAGTTTTAAAAAGAAAATGTATGGACGTCTCACACAGCGCCATCTAGCCCCAAACTAAGCAAAGCTTGTACTATGGGAACCAGATAACTGATAGAATAGATACCTTTTTCTTTGTTAATACATACATATAATACAATATAACACCCAGACACAGAACAAACATCTATGTTCATCACACAAATGTTTGTTCTGGGTAGGAATTGAACCCACAACCTACAGATCAGAAGGCAGAGCTACTACCAACTAAACTATCAGGCCAGAAAATCAGTTAAGCAGTTTATTTTCCAAACAATAATTAAATAAGTAAATAAAAAATCACAAAGCATGAATGACACTGTAGTCTCATGTTTTTTTTTTTAATTTAGCCATAGCTTGGTTATATATTACTTATCTACGAATTGTTTTTCTTGACATTAAATTTATTTATTTATTTATTTATTTATTTATGTACCAAAACTAAAAATTCTTGACAAAGTTTTGACAGCACATAAATATTTTCGGTTAAAACTCATCCATAAAAGGTTCCCAATTGTTTTTTTTTTCTTTTTTATGCGATTGAATGACGTGACGAGCTAGTCGTTCACCTGATGTTAAGCAAACACGGCCGCCCATAACAGTTGCAGTGTCACTCGGAACTTTAAAACAATAAAGTTTCGCGTGGCACTGCACTGCGCACGTCATCCTGAGACATCACACAGTCTAGTAATCAGATTACTAGACTGAGTGATCAGATCACAAAGTCTCATTTGCCCAGTAATTTCACTAGCTACAATGCCCTTCAAACCGGAACACAGTAGTGCTTGCACACTACTGCTTGGCGGCAGAATAACTGGCAAAGCGGTGGTACCTACCTAGACGAACTTTGCAGAAAAGTCCTACCACCTAGTCAATTGTAACTCTATATTAATGTAACTAATTAATTTCACACCAAAACATTTTTAATTAACGATACTCACCCAAATAAAAATCTAAAATGGAACTTCACTTAAAACTTTTCACCAAACTAAATTTTTAAATCTTTCTATTTTCAAACGTCTGAAAAAAACTTCAAACTTTTCGAAAAAGTTATAAACTATTAAAATCAGCACAGATTATACTCAAAATTGTTTTTGTTTATTTTCAAGTTTCGAAGTTCGTTGTTGATACGATTTTCGGGGTGGGGGTGAAACGACCGCCCTTAACCGAGGCTATGATGCTACTGGAAGCTAGGGGTGTCTTGCACGGCCGTTTTCGTGGGGGTGGTTTTATAAATAGTGTGCATTGAATAAAAGGTGAAAGTTGAACGATAAATCAAAACATTTTTAGTGTAAGTATTATTACATAAATATTATTAAGTAAATATTTTTACAATTTTTTTATGTTTTATATATTTACACTATTACAGTTGTTGATTTATATGCTAATAATGTGTAGGTTAATATTTTATAGTGATTACTTAATTAGTTTAAGCTGAATGATAATTATAGATAGATAAGTTCTGTTAGTAAAAAAATGTAACGTATTGGACTGTTCTGTAATGTTATGTTTTATGGTAAATAGTAATAATAAATAAATAAATAAAAAAAATTACCTAAACCTAAAAAGAAAAACACGCAAAAGTAAAAGAAGAGAATAATATCTTTTCCACTGTAGATTTTTTACGCGTTTGCTAGTTCCTGCACTTAGTTTATTTTTAGTGATGAAAAGTAAATAAATACAATATATAAATATGTGTGGACATTTCACACAGCGCCATCTAGCCCCAAACTAAGCAGAGCTTGTACTATGGGAACCAGATAACTGACATAATACTTAGATACTTTTTGTTTGTAAATACATACATAGAATGTGATACGTAACACCCAGGCACAGAACAAACATCGATTTTCATCACACAAATGTTTTTCCCAGGTGGGAATTGAACCCACATCCTATAGTTCAGAAGGCAGAGCTACGACCAACTAAGCTAACATAAACAAATTATTTTTTTGCAAAGGAAAATTTCAAATTCTTTTCATCATCATCAGCTGGAAGACGTCCACTGCTGAACATAGGCCTCCCCATAGAGCGCCACTTTGAGTGGCTGCTTGCCTCTTACATCCAACGGCTTCACCTGTTTTTGACTTAGGGTGGATTTTTGGATCCATAGTTAAGGTAACCAATGGTTAAATTAATACTCTAACAAATTTTGATCATTGGTTAGAATTTGTTAGCCATTTAATCATTAGTTACCTTAACTGGTCCACCTAGTGGAGGGCCGGCCTACGTTGCGTCTTCCGGTTCATGGTCGCCACTCGAGAACCTTTCTTCCCCATCGGTTGTCGGTGCTGCGCCTGCGAGTGACGAATTCGACCTTTACATTAAAATTAATTTGTTGATTACGCTAAGCAAATGAGACTGCTTATAAATCATAAATCGTTCAAAAATATTAGTCTTGAATATTCAAATGCCGTTCGTGATTCAAATTTTTACAAATCAGCAGATTAAAGTTTTCGGTTAATTTGATGGGTTCCCAAGTTACACTTCTCAATAAGTACCACCACATCAACAGCTTGAAGACGTCCACTGCTGAACATAGGCCTCCCCCAGAGAGCGCTTTGAGCGGCTGTTTGCCTCCTGCATCCATCGGCTTCCGTGGTTTTCACCAGGTCATCAGTCTATCTAGTGCAGGGGGGCCGGCCCACGCTGCGTCTTCCGGTTCGTGGTCGCTACTCGAGAACCTTTCTTCCTTATCGGTTGTCAGGTCTACGAGCGATGTGGCCTGGCCATTGCCATTTCAACTTGCTAATTCTAAGAGCTATATCGGTCAGTTTAGTTCTCCTTGGATCTCCTCGTTCCGGAGCTTACCTCGCAGAGAAACGCCGAGTATAGCTCTCTCCATAGCTCGTTGCGCGACTTTGAGCTTACTAACCACTACAATACAAAATTATTGTAGCTGTAATGATTTTTTAAAGTAACAATTTGGCCTAGTACTTTAGAAGCTGCGTCAAAAAGACAAAACCAATCCACCCGCGTTTAAAACCTTCGCATAACGTAGTAAAAAATTGCTGACGCAACAGTGAGACCTATAACTGGATTTCGAACGTATCCTCTCTCTTATATCTCGATGAAATACGATTTTGTTTTAGATTCTAGATCGCTTTGTATGGAAAGTGGGCTTTTGCCAGAAATTACGATCGTGTTGAGCAATTTCTTTTATTTGGATTCATAAGGGTGGAGAGGCTTAAAATGCTTTGTTGATTTATTTGTAACACTATTGTGTTTCGATTTGAAAGGCAATTTAACTAGTGATATTACTGAGGATATCATTTAAATGAAATCCATATCCTTATAGGCTTAGCAGGCCACATCACTCGTAGAACTTACAACCGATGGGAAATAAAGGTTCTCGAGTGGTGAACCGAACCGCAGCGTAGGCTCCCCACTAGGCGCGCCGACGATCTGGTGAAAACTGCGGGGAGCTGATGGATAGCGGACAGCCACTCAAAGTGGCGCTCTGTGGAGGAGGCCTATGTTCAGCAGTGGCCGACTTTAGGCTGATGATGATGATGATGATGGTGGTGGTGGTGGTGGTGGTGGTGGTGGTGATGATGATGATGATAGCCCTAATGATTAGACGGGCCGACCTAGCCAATTGTTTTTTCTCTAATCTGTGAGATGACCCAACCCAATACATCATATACCTACATGGACCTATGATCATAGTTACTATAAGTCTATGCACAGAGCACTAAAAATATGAAGCTTGGCTAAAAAATATGGCTTGGGCAAAGCGTATTTTTTTTCGGGCTCTGTGAGTCTATGCAATAAGATAGGTACATAATAAATAAACCGTTTATTTTTAAAGGTGCGCCTTTTACAATAGATCAATTAGATTTTAAAGGATCAAATGATTATTGTTCCTTATAAATATTCTACGAAAAGGTGAGCTTGAATTGGTGTGTTATCCTGAAAGGGAGGGACTAGAACCATGATAGACCACAAGTTGTGAGAGCCTTACTTAAAACTGCGTGTTTCCAAACCTCCATACCAAAAAATAAATCCACTCGCAAAATTACACGTGCGATCGCTACGAGAGTTAACAAGATACTAAAATAAATAAACAAATTAATTTCTAAACACAGGTCGCCAAACTCATTTAAGTGCATTCGGTCAAGGACGAAGTTCAACCACCCAGCTGCGCTAGAGCTATCTTCGCATGTAAACTTTACATGGCATTTCTTGAATGAAAAACTATTAATTTAGAAAAGTCGTAGAATAAACATTGTCTACCTTAGAGTAGATTTACCCCCTTTCAGGATAATATACCAATTCAAACTCAGATGGTACCTATATATACTCGATGTCGAGTATATATCAGTCATATACTTTTGAATAGACAATACCTACTAACCACTAAATAAACTTTAAACTACCATAATATAAACATTTCAGTGGTCGCCTGTACCATAATTAAGAAACTCCTCTCCCTAGTAATATTTCAGCCGTAATTATTGTAATTTATTATTTCCCTTCCCGTACTAGTGCTTGTAATTATTTTATTACGCGTTTTAGTTTGGAATAGCGGATCTGTAATTAATGTCTCCAGTTGAAATTAAAAATGAAGCCTGGAATTAAGTGGTTGGATATTAATACTGCCTACTTTGTAAATAATTTTTATCTTAATCTTAATAAATCGCGAAAGGACATGTTTTGGAATTTTTCTCATAGCAGACGCAGTGCTTCTGCTTAAATCTATTATACTTATTTCGTCATCACCATTATCATCAACAGCCTGAAGACGTCTTTGCTGAACATAGGCGTCCCCCACGGAGCGCCATCACTTTCTTCTTCGAGAATTTATCCAGTATAATACATTGAAACATAATCTGCCCGGCTAGCATGCGCACCGCGACAAAATTTTTTCGACACTTTATCTCGTGAGAGACCGTGACAATACTATGGTAGCGCGTAAGTGTGTCTCACTCTTACAGCGACGACAAGTTTTCTCGCGGTGCGCATGCTAGGCCATCTGATGACATTACTTTTTTTAAACAGTCTTCTAACCACTCAAACCAAATTCAAAAATAACTGTGATTTCCCCGTGGGCTTAAGAAAATTTTGAATGCGTCTACATGAAAAATGATCGTCCTAAAAAACATCAATTCATTTTGTGCTTACTTTCACGATTACTCTTGCTACCATAATTTTTCATCAGGTGTTTTTTTTAATGGGCTTATGCTGTTGGTCTCTACCGACCTTTACAGCGTCACTGGGCGGCAGGGCAGGCGCTTAAGGTCCCCATGGCAAAGATTATAAAGCCCGTTGATAGCTCGTGATCATAATTTCTCGTACAAACACGACTCACCTGCGCGGGCAGGGGGCGGGGTAACAAAACGAGGCAAAGCTATACGAAATGACAAAGAACAGAGCAGGATGGAACAAAAGACATCAACGGGTTCCCGTGATTTGTATGAAAATAGTAGTTGAAATACACCACTAATTTTCGTATGAGGGGAAGTTATATCATTGGTCAACTGGATTTACCTATAGTCAATGGCCCTTGGGCACCTTAAGCGCCTGTGGAAAAGCATGTTTTGGATTTTTTCTCATAGCAGCCGCAGTGCTTCTGCTTAAATCTATACACTAATTTTGTCATCATCATCATCATCGTCAACAGCCTGAATACGTCCACTGCTGAACATAGGCCTCCCCTACAGAGCGTTACTTTGAGTGACTGCTCGCCTTCTGCGGCCATCGGCAGTAAATAGGGGCAAGCCTCATAAACAAGGAAAAACACGTTTTAGGAGATTGTTTTCATTCAACCCTTTAGTTCGTGATGATTAATGTCCAAAGAAAACATCTGAAAATAAACAGAATACGGTAGACGTCGATTTTAATATAAAAATATATAAGAAAGGAGATGAAAGGAATTGCTTAGCGAGTTTCAAATTTCTCTTAACCATCGGGGGAGCTATAAATCATGACAAAGCGAATGGATCCTTTTAAAACGAATGAATTTGTATTGGTTCGAATAAAATTCAATTATTTTGTGGATCAATTTCAATGCCTAAAGTCTAGTTTGCTTTCATTTTTAGCCGTTATTAATAGAGAGCGTAATTACCTGTAATAATAATATAATCGATAAAACCCCTTCGGCCGCGTACGAAACCAGTTCCGGTAGACGAAAAATTCTTTGTAATAGGGTACTAGTTACTGTGGAATACGTTTTTTTCTTTGCACGATACCGACTTATTATTTCATAACTAGTTTCAGTGAAAGAATACAATTTCCTTGTAGGTAACTACCGGATTGACCACAAACCTAGAAAATTATAGGATTAACACTTATGGGACAGTAGAAGACGCTTACGGTTCACCTCTTCAGTATTTCTTACGCTGGGTTAGCACGGATGGTAGACAAAATTGTCTTTCCCCTGTTTTACTCCACTTGACAAGTAAGCAAGTATGAAAAAAGTGACATAACATGGGGAAAGACAATTTTATTATCCACCTGTGCTAACCCAGCTGGTATTTCCAGTGTACAATTCATTTGTTATATCATCAATGATTATTATTCGTATGTTAAGGGAAAAGACCAGTCATTTATATTGCTATCTCACTCCCACTGCACTTAGACATAACAGTGACGTAATGGACATACTGAAACAGTAAACCACAACACAGCATCATCATCATCAACAGCCTGAAGACGTCCACAGCTTAACATAGGCCTCCCCCAGAGAGCGCTACTTTGAATGGCTGCTCGCCTCCTGCATCTATCGGCACCCCGCAATTTTTCACCAGATCGTCGGTCCACCTTGTGGGTCCTACGCTGCGTCTTCCGGTTCGTGGTCGCCACTCGAGAACCTTTCTTCCCCATCGGTTGTCAGTTCTACGAGCGATGAGGCCTGCCCATTGCCACTTCAACTTACTTTTGCTTTACACAGAGGTACATAGAAACGTTAACTTGTCAAAGTTATAGTCTACTTGTGAGAAACTTAATTCAAAGTCGCAATTAACTTGCAATTTTTTTTTATCTTTTACATTTACAACATGCTGATAATCCTTGTAGGTTGTTCAAGATTATAGAGATTTTCTCGACATACATATTTATACAGTTGTATATATAAAGATATCTATTCATATATATCTCTTAAGATTACAATTCAGGGTTCATTTGTGAGTTAGTTGGAACGCTTATGAAGTTGGCAGCCAGACTTTTTCATAATTCACACCTTTTTTCCAGCTGCGTGATAATAAGTTTTCCTTATACACAAATAAATAAAGACAAATAAAATTGATGAAAACGACTACAGTTTATTCTACGCACACAACACTTTAGGTAGGTTTATATTGAACATGCTTCTGCTAGGTATTATATAACCGAATGAAAGTATATACGGATACAGAATAACTAATAGTTTAACTCGACGCAACGCTGTTAGGCCAGCATGTTAGGTACGCTACCTACCGGTAGTGGGCTTTTTTTTTTTTTGAACGGACTAATTCTGTTGGTCTCTACCGACCTTTACAGCGTCACCGGGCGGGAGGACAGGCGCTTAAGGCGCCCAACCGTCAAAAGTGGAAGGCAACTAGCACAAGGGCACCCCTGGGGTGCGAGCCTCGGCTTGGGCCGTACCGGGATAAGAGGATCGAGAAGGCTACGTCCACTGGAAGAGAGGACCCTAAGGAAAGTCGCGACCGTTCTAGCTAACCTACGGGGGGTACGTCGACCTCGCCGGTGGGGTCGGTGCCTGATTGTGTTATGCTGGTATCCTATACCGGTGCCGAAAGCGGTACCTGAGCCAGAAGGGCTAGACTGATCCAGTGATCCTAGCGCAGCCGACACGACGGCTGCTATAGGATCATCCGGATCGCTCAAGACGTGTCTTGGGCGGCGACGACGGGGTGCCGGTGGGCTTAAGCACTTGGACTATCTATAGGCCATCGCGGCTAACATACAGTCCAAAATATGTTCTTTGTAGTAGATAGTGTAGCTAGTTTATTAGTTTTTATTATTGTAGTAGTTAGTTTAAAGAATAAAGGCACATTGCCCGTTAAAAAAATAACTAATTTTACTACGTATGGACCACTACTACCTATCTTATAACTTATCAACATAATATACCTATTGATCTGTACATTTGGTTGATAACAAGGCACGACCAAAAGTGCATGAAATGCATAAAAACAGGCTAAGACTATCCATGTTTGCGTTCACAGATGTCCATAGTGCGAATATAGGTAGTACTTATTTGCTTTTTATGTTAATGACGTAACGAGCTAGTCTTTCACCTGATGTTCAGCGGCACGGCTGCCCATAACAGTTGCAGTGTCACTCGTATCTCTAAATTATAAAGTTTCGCGTGTCATTATGTACACTGCTCACGTCATCTTCATCAGCACAGTGTGAGGTAAGCTAGGCGATATATGTTACTTGATTGCAACCGATAGAAACAAGTATGAATTTGATAGTTTCAATACGCAGTTTATGTTGTTGAAATTTCCAAATTCGGAATGTTATTTCTCCTATTTCATTGCAATCGAAGTTCCATGATCACCCTGATAACGTCTCATTAGCCCAGTAATTTCACTAGCTTACTAAGTTTACATAAAAAGAGATAAATAAAACTTAAACACTAGAAACTTGTAAATCAAAAGATAATAATGTTGAAATGGTAATTAAATAACTGCTTTTTGCTTTATCTTCTCACCATTATTAAATTAATTGGGACGGAACCCTCGGTGCGCGAGTCCGACTCGCACAAGGCCGTTTATCATTTAGTTAGTGTTCAGCTCATCGATGCGTCTGAGTCTAAAGCGTCTTAGTGTAAGAGGTTTGCGGAATTTTTTGCATCGTTGTTGCAACTCTTTAATTGTGTTTTTTTTATAAACTTGGTTGAAAAATGATTGGTTTACAATTTGGACCTCTATTTCGGCAATATGTTATAGTTATTATTGGTAAGTTATTTTGGTTTTGGTTGTGGTTTTTTGGAACACCTCTTTTTATTTCACTCGGTGGTTCTCATCTCGTCTCATTCTTTCCTACGGTATCTACGGTACTGAAAATTCAAGATGTTTGAAGAATGGCAAGAGATGGATGTGATAGTGATAATAATTATGATCAAAAAAAGTGGCTAGGGATGTGGTAGTTTCTCTTACATGCCTATATTGTATCAGACGAGTAAGTCTCGTGCCGTATTACTTTACGAGAGCTAGGCAAACTAAAAGCGAATAGGTGAATTATGTGAGTTTTCCCATAGAAATTACAGTTTTCCTAGCTGTCGTAAAATTATTACACCTACGAAACCGACTCGTCCACAGAGTAAAAAAAGTACGCTAGGTGCGAAGCGCCGTATATTTTAACGCTCTGTGGCCGCGTCTGATATAATTACTAAAAGCTTCCTAAATTAGAGAAAGTATCACATACAAATTAAAGAAAACAAATTGCTGAATAAGAAGTGTCTCATTTTGTAAAGCTTCGAAGCCTAAAAAGCTATAATATCATAGAAAAGCTCTTGATTTTAGGGTCTTAAAGTTTAGAATAAATATTTTTTCATACGGAATAAGAATTTAAGAATTTGAATCTTTCTCTAGCTCTCTCTTTGTATACCTATCCTTTATATTTTGCCTCATTATTTTTGAGATCTTTGATTAGTTTAGTATTATTATCAGCCTTTCTCTTTTTCACAGCAAACTTAACCTTCTTCCAATTTGGTATCACGGTAGGCTGGATGTCTCCATCGATTGTGAAACTTAGAGATGCAAACCAGACAACTTTACCAGAGCCAGTAACCGACACTGAGGCCGCATGGATTTCATCTATGAGCTGTTTAGGAGCTCTTACCGGTAATATTTTTACACAATAATGAAGTAAGGTTTTTGAGTGGCAATCACGAATCAGAAGACGTAGCGTAGACCGATCCCGCAATAGCTGGACCGACGATATAGCGCGAGGAGACGATGGATGGATGGTTGGATGCAGGAGGCAAGCAGTCGCTCAAAGTGACATTCTATAGGGGAGGTCTATGCTCAGCAGTCAGCAGTCCACATCTTCCGGCTGTAGATAATTTGTAGTAGATGCAAAAAAGTATAACAATCAATCAGTTCAAGACAATCAACGCGAAAGGCTGCGGTTCAAAGTCTGTCGATTTGAAGTCATCTGCTAAGGAACTGAAGAGACAATCTAATCGGTTTACAAAGCCTTTGATAATTACAATAAAATTCAGAGGAGAGAGCATTTGTGACGGAGAGAGGAAAACATCGGCGATAAAATTGTTCGCCTTCCAATTCTTGATTTTTGGGAACCTTTATTTACTGTAACTGCATGGGTACTGTAACCCCCCCTCCCTATCTATAAATATATAAATATATAAATTGTCTTAAATTAACTGCATGCTATTACTAACTACTACCTACCCCAATCTATACCTATAATTACCTACTAATCCTAATTTACCTAATTAGTAACGATGTGCTTTTGTTTTATTTTGGCCAAATGATCGTCTAGTGGATAAACCTTCCGCTGTGATCGTATTATACCCAAGTAGCGAATAAGTATAAGCATAATAAAGAACCTATAAATCTATTCCCTACGTGATAGATTGAATAAAAGACTAATTATCAATGCCTATATTTTAATGTCGTAATTAAAGCTATTTTCACTCGTATTTTTAAATGGTAATTAAATTATGTTTTTCCGATTAAATAATTAATAGTATGAATTTCTTGTAAACAATTATAGTACAACCTTTAACGATATTTCACTTTGTATTTAGATATAAATATGTATTAAAGTTCTACCTTGAGACTAGTACAAATAAAATTATGCCTAAAATAATTCAGTAAGGAAATAAATCCAAGAGCTACGAATTGTCTACGAGTTTCGTAACCCTAGCTACGCCCTATTTAAAACATTCCTTTTACACAATCACTATACGTAAAATTGCGATATAATCGACCTATAAGTTGAACATCGAAATAAGTTAGTCCTTAACCTAATACCTAGACTGAAGATGACCTAAAGGCCTACATTTTCTACCAAATAGAAAATATCGGAATTTATTCTGGAAAACATAGAGAATGTATAATAAACAATGTAGCATCCTTATTTCCTGTATTTATTGTAAAAATACATTGCTGGATTACACAAAAGGTTTTAGGGGTTTCCCCCAATGGTCTCCAAACCTCCCCTCATAACCATTCCGTACCACCCTTCAACTTCCATGTTAGAAGGCTGGATTCCTCAACTGTCCCATATTAGAAGGGTGGGTACCTCCACTGTCCCAAGTTTGAAGGCTGGGTGCCTAGACTCTATTAATCCAGAATCACAATATCTCTACAATTCAATACAGATAAATAAACATGAACTCTTCTAAAATAGAATGAGCAAAAACGGTCTATATTAAATCTCATAACTTATACAAGTATATAACTCAATAAATAGCAGTCAGGGAACACTCCCTCTTTTGACTGCTTGGAATACTTTCCAAACTAGATTATTCACATATAAGTTGATTTAGTTCAACACATAGTTATAATGATGTAAAATGTAGACTCTCGCTACTTCATTAATCTGTCTATCCCAGACTGATCACTGATTTCTATCAGATGAAGAAGAAAACAACTATTAACCCTTAAGCTGTATAAGAAAGATCTCGCATTCCCTCTGGAATTTAAGTATACTTTCGGAGTCTCTCGCTCCTAATATTAACCGTCGATCCAGCCATTAACTCTCAAGCTGCATTTGAAAGATCCCGCATTCCCCTTGGAATTTAGGTATACTTTCGGAGACTCCCGCTCCAAATATCAACTGAAAGCTATTAGCCAAACAATAACTGTTGTCCCAGTTAGATATTCCAACCATGGAATAAGTTCATTACAAATGATCAGTCTTAGGTTATCCAAACCAATAAGTAGCTCTATTAAAAATAGATGATTACTCTAAGTTAATCTTATATAATTGCATAACAATTTAACAATATATCAATAGCTACCACTATTAGTAGTATTCAGACATCTTTATATCTCTTGAATACAACAACGTACATTACAGATTCTTGAATCTCTATTAGTAAGTGATTATTCAGTTAAAACACTAGAATCTAATTGCTCTATTTAACTCAAACCGTTTTGATAAAATTTCAATCAAAGAAATATATGAATTTTCTTAATATGAGCAAAACCTTTGAAAATATTTAGTAAATACAGCTTTCCTAGCTAAAATCTCATTAATTACTAAAATGTCTACTTTACTCACAAATAATATCCAAATCCTTAATCACTGCAATCCAATACACTGCAATCCAATAAACACTGCAATCCAATGGCACTACCGAAACCGTAAAGGGAAGCTACTATCCCAAACCGAACCACTAAAGACAATTTCTTTAGTTAATTACTTAAAACAATTAAAAGAATTTCCTTGGTTAATTACTCCAAGAAAGCGCGACCGAGACTATCCCGATTTCCCGCCTACATCTGCTTTTTAAACTCTGGAACTCTCCTTCATCAGCTCCCAGCAACCAATCACAGCTCTTCGTCACATCTCAACATCGTCATTCTCCTTCCTGATTGGTCAAGAACCTCCGTAGTCCACGTGGACCTACATTTCTCATACATCTCATGACCATCTAGATTTGCTATTCTGCTCTCTGATTCGTCGAACTAGTTCCTACTACTAAGTACTGAGATCACACTCCACGTGGACTCCACGTGGACTCAGACTTCAGCTGAAAATACGATCTTAGAATAAACAATTGACGATCAGTTTGTTTAAACCATTCCTCTAATCCTGCTAATAGACTGTAACTTAGCTTTATTAGAAATAATGATGTTTCTATAACTATTTTCACATTTTTCCTAATAATTAAAGAATAGTGGTGTATTAACCATACTATTTGAATAGTTTTCTTCAGTAACGATTAGCTACAGTACGTAAGTTATTTTTAATATTATTTACTGTTAAAGAAACCTATTTTTATAAATGTAAACGGGACCCCGTACCGTTACAGTACCACGTAGCACGAGCTGTAGAAATCGGCATAATCTCTTAGTTTAGTGACTGCGTCATTGTTTGTCTGTGATTTTTTTTATCCTTATTTGCAGTCAGAAATTAATAGATTACAGAGATTTCCACGACTTATCTAGTTAATATTTGTACTAGTTTAAGATATCTTAATCAAATAAAACTCATTAAATCTTGGGGTTCTTTTTTAAGTTTAGTGGAATGTTTTGCATATTTATTTACAAGTTTAGTTGACGTGTTGATATTTTATGTTCTTGAATTGAAATTTTCGTAGGTATCAATTTTGCTTCTTTGCTGGTACAACTGCAGGGCACAGCTACTTCTTATAAAAGTATATTTTATAAGGAGTGGCTGCTATTAGAATTAGAATTACTTTTACTTGCTCCTTTTACAGCGTTTGCATATACCGGCTATATAGCAAATAATCTTGGGAGGAAGTACTCCATCCTCGTGGCAGTGACGCCCAGGGTGATCTGCTGCTTTCTCCTGCTATACGCTTCCAAGGTCTGGATGTTACTGCTTGGCAGAGCTGCTTGTGGCATTTCAGATATTTTCGTTATAATCATCATAGCAACGTATTCTTCGGAAATTGCTAGTGTGAGTAGCCTTTAAACTTTTCTTGTAGTTGTTTTCTTTTAGCACCTTTGAAATACATTTTTTTATCTGAAATCAGACGTAAACTACCTTTCAAAATGTTCTATATTAGGCTGGTTTGCACTATAGCCCCGGTTAATGTTACTGCTAACAAGTTAAAACTAACTTCACCATGAAGTTTAACTATAATGTGTGTGCGTTGCGCCATGCATCATTGTTTGTCGTTATATCTTTAAATAGTAAATGTTCCATAGTTATCTTCTTTTAAACATAACTTTACATTTGACCTGTCGATTTATGTACTTAAAATTACCGTTAAATTACTAAGTTGAGCGGCGCAATGAAAGAAAGAAAGAAAGAAAGGACATGTATTCACAATGTTAATATCGACCGTAACACAATGAAATTCTACCATCTACGAATCTACTGCTCAATAGATTTATAGGTGCACTTAATTAGATTCAGATTTGACTTTAATTTCAATTCTACTATATTTTAGCTAACCTAGCGGCGATTGCACGCACATCAGTATACATCATAGTTAGTAGTTACTATAAAAACTGTTCCAATCATAAAACTAAATTAATAGATTTTAAATTTCAGAAAGAAATCCGTGGCGGCCTTGGCACAGTTTCCCAGATTTGTTCAGCAATTGGCTCCATGCTGATGCTGTCTACAGGTCCCTACGTTTCTTTTTTTACTATAAACATAATACAGACTGGTGCCATTGTTGCTACTGTTATACCATTACTGTTTTTACCCGAGAGTCCATACTTCTTATACTCCAAAGGTAAGATAGTAAACTAGTGTAGTTATGTACATGTGTATACCCTTTGCCTCATATTTTTAAGCCCTATGCTCATGCAATGCTAGGAAATTGGGTATATCCTGTTTCAAACGAAAGATTTGATTTTGAGTTAACATGCATAGGTATGCATGTTAACTCAAAATCAAATCTTTCGTACCTACGTTACAGTTACATCTGTAGGTACATGAAGAAATGCAAGGGATCCGGTGATTTAAATATCAAATGCAGCTCTCAAAATTTGAGGCTATAGGTATCACTAGCAAAACTGACAACCGATAGGGAAGAAAAGTGGTCGAGTGGCGAGTACGAACCGGAAGACGTGTCGTATGCCGACCTCCACAGGACCTACCACCAAGTCAAAACCACGGGGAGCCGTTGAACAAAATGCAAGTAATTTCAAAGTGGCCTTCTATGGGGCTGGTCTATGCTCAGTTTATTTATATTCAGATTTTCTATATTTTTGTTACTTAAGTACCTACTTATGTTATTTGAACGGCAATGACACTTATGTTTTATTTACAGGTAAAACAGAAGAAGCCCTGAAACTTCTTACGTATCTCCGGGGTGACAGCATATCAGCTCGCGAAGAGCTTAAAGATTACTCAAAAAACACTGTCGAAAAGATCGCCTTGAAAGGTTTGCTCAAAGACCAAGTATTCCTAAAGACAATATGCATAGCTCTTGTCCTGGGCATTAGTTCTCAAATGACTGGATACAATGCAGTCATGTTTAATCTGCAGACTGTATTCGAAATGACAGGAACAACTGTAGCTCCAGAAATTTCTTCAGTTATCATTGGCTGTATTCAACTTTTTGCTTGTACATGCACTATACTATTGACTGACAGGTTTGGAAGAAAGCCAGTGCTGACAACCACGTTTTTTTGTTCAGCTGTTGGGATGGTATGCTGTATTCAAATATAACACAAAGTTTACATTGCATTGATACAAAAAATACAGTTACCTATATCTTTTTTGTTTCAGATTGGTTTAGGAATATTTTTCAACCTAAAAGAAGGTGACACTGAAATTATTGGATTCCTCAATTACCTGCCTCTGATTTCGATGATACTAGTCATATTTTGTTTTAATGCAGGTAACGGTTTACATAGAGATCACTAGTCTACGGATTTAGTTTGTTTCTGTGGTTTGGAATTAGGCAGTTTGTATGAAGAAATGAAACTTACAGATCGAAGATAAAGAGACGATATATGAATGAACTAGCTTTAAATTCCCACAGCTTTGCCCGTGTGCTCTACCCTCAGGAACCTTTTATGTTTTTCCAGAATAAAACTTCCGTTTTAGCGCACCCCTACACCTAACCTATCTTTGATATCTCAAGATTTTAGCGGTTTACGCTGTGCGAGCGTCTTACGATGGGACCTCGGCCTGTATTTTTTTACCCCTTTAAGGGATGAAATTCAAAAATTACCGAGACCCGTATGTATTAATTTTGTATGTTCTATACACATTCTAAATTTCACTACCTATGGATACGGACAAAATTTTTAAAGGTCCTTATGCTACTAATAGATTATTAGAGAAGAGTTTTGAGATTTAAAGAGTTAGTTAGAGACTATTATATAATTATATACCAACATTAAACACACTATATTGTAGTACACTACAATACTACTGTATTGTAGTTGTGTTGTGTGTGTGTTGTGTGTATTGTAGTTGTTGTTGCACTATATTGTGTGTTGTATTGTATTGTATTTGTTGTTAATGCAGTTAATTAAGACAAAGTCTAGAGACTTTGTCTTAATTGTTTGTGTTTTGTTATTTTGTTTTGGTTTCTAGTCTCTATCAACTCTTTTACATTACCACTGACGGGTAAGGATGGGCACATGAGACGCCTATGCTTTGTGTTGCAACTATCTCAAGGACAGACGATGGAAGCCTCAGCTTAACCTGTTTTCTGGAGAAAAGGTCTGAAGAGACTAATTGGAGATTCTATGTCAGAAGAGTTATGCCCACTAGTGGGAAAGTCTTTTAGAAATAAGTCAATCATTATAATTATATTTTTACAATCACGGGTTTCTTTTTTCTCAGGTGTAGGCGCTCTTGTCTGGCTTCTAATGGCAGAGCTTTTTGACGGTCCATCCCGCGCTGTGGGAGTTTCCATAGGAGCATTCAATTCCATGATCTTCACGTTTCTAACTATCAGATACTTTGCTTCAGTGACAGTGGCTATCGGTCCAGCAGCTACATACTGGATATTCAGTGGATGTTGTTTTGCATCATGTTTATTTATAGCTTTCTTCGTACCAGAGACTAAGGGGAAGACCTTCAGTCAGATACAGTGGGAATTGGGGAGGAGATGAGATTATGAGCTAAATTTTATACGTTTTGTAACCTTAAGAACTCTCACTGTCTCTATGCTATAATTAAAATTAAATTGGCTTGTAATTATATTGAATAAATAAATAAAATTTTGTAACGAGTTTTTTGTACTTACAGTCATTTTTCTTGAGTGGTGTATTCGTGACGCCGCAGATGCGTTGATTTTCTATTATAATATAATCTTAGTGATATTGCCTATCACGTCACACTAAAAAGCTGAAAGTTTGTATGTGTGTATGTTTGTTACTCCTTCACGGTCTAACGGCTGGACGGATTTGGATGAAATTTGGAATATAGATAGCTTATGTACTGGATTAACACATAGGATACTTTTTATCCCGGAAAATGAACCCGTTCCCGTAGGAAAGCTTTGTAAGCTCAACTTCGTAAATAGGCAATGAATTTAAATGAATTAGACTGTAGCATGTACTAGCGGTCAAAAAATATTATCCTAGAAACATAAATAGATCCTGTGGGATAACGTTCTTTCTTTGACATTACGCAACTAATATGGTCAAAATTTAGGAAAATCGGAGGCCGCAGTATGCTGGTACCTACTAATAATGAAATACTTTCCATTCGGGATAGATAAATGATTCCTGTAGGATAGCATTATCACTCAACATCCAATTCGATGATATGAAGGGCATACGCTCTAGCACGTACTAAAAACAAAATACTTTCTATCCCGAAAAAAAATGTTTCCTGTGGGATACCACTAATAGGTAGGTACTAAGCGTCCCGCGAGACCAATTATGTAGCAAAGGTGACCTGTGGTAAAAACAGGTTTTTTTTTTCGAAGCTACTCTGTTCGCTGGGCCGCAAGCGGCCCGCGAGAGTGGGTTTGTAGTGATAATGACCTGTGGTAAAAGTTGGCGTTTTTTTTTTAGAGGTTGCTCTGTTCGCTAGGCCGCAAGCAGCCCGCGAGAGTGGGTTTGTAGCAAAGGCGAATTATAGTAGAAGTAGGCGTTTTTTTCGTGGCTGCTCTGTTCTATCAGCGACTATTATTTTCTAAGATCAAAGCAGGTGAAGCCGCGGATAATCCTAATCACACTAATATTATGAAGCTGAAAGTTTGTATGTGTGTATGTGTGTATGTTTGTTACTCCTTCACGGTCTAACGGCTGGACGGATTTGGATGAAATTTGGAATATAGATAGCTTATGTACTGGATTAAATCTATATCTATACATATAATAAAACTGTAGAGATAAAAAAGTCTGTAATTGCAAGATATCAACAAAAAAATTACACAGGTTGGCTTAAAATTAGCCGCTGATCACGTTAAGCCACTTTTTAAACACTTTGTCTGTTTGTTTGTTTGTTTGTTTGTTTATTTGTTTGTTTGTTTGTTTGTTATGACTGAACTCCTAAAATACTCAATGGATTTTCATGCGGTTTTTACTAATATGCTTAGAAATAACCGGCGCTTAACATAGGATATATTAAAATTGAAATATCGTTAAAAAAAATTGATGACAATTATTAAGATTTCATTACGGAACGAATCGGAGTTTTAAACAACATGGCTGATTGGTGTTATTTTTGGCTACTTACGGTATATAAGTTACGACATGTCACAGATTAGAAAAAAAAACAATCGACTACTTTTTTTATTTTGGCTACTGTTTCCGCCAAATGCGGCACAACTTTGCCACTAACCATGAAGGTATAGTCACTCATAAAAAGGGGGGAGATTACTAATATTTTGGATAACTACACTCTGTGCCACATGTTTATCTGGAGGCACAGATTAAAGAAAAAAGTCTCTGTGAAGAATGTATACGACCAAAGAGTATTATTAGTAGATACCGGTACTCTAAGGCGTGATTTTTCAATCATCAGATAAAAGTTGTTCATTAGGTAAAACAAAACACTGTAAAAATAAAAGGAATTTTTTAAGCGGAATACTGAAAATTTAAATGTTTTTGTTTTAGCTGGTTTATAATTTATTAGTCCCGAATAACCGTTATCCAGCCATTGAAAAATCAGCAATAAGAGAATCAAAACAATTTCTTGGTTTCCTATTTATGTTTTACAGGTTGTTTAGCATTTTAGAAGTTAGACAAAAAGCAACAAATAGATAAAAAAAATAAAATAAAATAAAAGCAACAAGTAGATGTTTTTTATTGTAGCATTAGACGACATTTGTATTTAGCCAATGATAAGAACCATTGATGATTCACCGTATGGTCCCGGTTTGCGAGTAGGACCACCCCATCTCCTCCCGTGGGTGCGGCTGAAGGAATATTCAGAGAATGGGCAGCAGCATTCTCCCTGGTACATTAGAACATTCTGCGATCACCAAGCTGCCCGCCAAGCGTGGTGGTTATGGAAAATTCCCCTCTATGATAAACGTCTAAACTGTCGTTTTACGGGGAGGCCTGTGTTCAGCAGTGGACGTTTCCGGTTGTTGATGATGAATGATACGAAATATTTTATGAAAAATAATTTAAAAGGGTACTTAGAAATAGGTAAGTATATACATTATGGTAAGATACTCGAATTAACAACATGGCCGCGTTTTGGATTTCTTCTTCTTTCATGTAAATGAGTTTTTTAAGGTAAAATATTTAAGGTCTGTGGGCTTTTCATTGAACAAACTAAGTGGTGATATTCTCTTTGGAAGAACCACAGCTTAGAGCAAAAATGATGCAATGAGGATTATTATACTTCCACGGAGTAGGTACATATAGTCTGTACATCCGTGCTTAAATCTTCTTAACCTGCGTTCGGATAGCCCACTGGTGGCGAAATTAACAGTTAAAAACGATCACATGCACCGTTTGTTTTGGGTATGTGTGAGCAATAGTTGCGTTTTAACTGTTTTCGTTTACCGTTCGGATAGCTCAAAAACAGTCAAAAATGCCATAGTGAACTGCCATTTTTGACCCACCTGTGGAAGTGGGTTAAAAGTGATCGTTTTCTGACATTAGAGACTGACGTAGAATTATTGTCGCGGTTATGTAAAATTACTGATTTTCATTGTGAAAATTGTAGTTATCGTAATGATATAGCACGGAGAAGTGAGAAGAAAGACGACAGACGTAAGTTTACGTGTGTTATGTAAAACTCCGCCAATTTGTTTTTGACATTTGAGATAACAAACCGCATTTGGTTATTTTGTGCTCGTTTTGGGTAGCGAGTAAAAATGGTAAAGTGGCATTATTGGCGAAATTCTCAAACCGAAAGGTTTACAACAACGCTAATTTTGCAAATGCCAAAAACGATACCGATCCCATTGCTTGGCTTATTTCAAAACTTTTACGGAACCCTAAAAATGAAACATTCTTTGCATAAGCAATTCTGATTTGAGCTTTGTACACATGTTATTTCCTCACTCCCACCACTATGTTGAAAGCGCAGTGAAATGAGACAACGTGGAAAATAGTGGACATATAAATGTCGACTCCTTTTACAGTGGCGCACTTAAGTAAGTATTTATAATTTCTAATTAGTATTAACAAAATTAATTATGTACGCATCGTATAGGTAAATGCAATCTACACGTGTGCTAATACGTGCTCAGCTCCGAAAAGATTTACTGGATTTGTTGTTTGTTATATAGAAAATGCATGAAAATGTATGAGCTATTATTAGAGTACCTAAACGTAGAAATAACACAATACAAGCGTGCGAAGCCGCGGGCAAAAGCTAGTTTTAAATAGAAATAGTATATACGATGAGTTAAAATATAGACTTCTTTTTATCCGCGGGTGAAACCGCGGGGCGCAGCTACTAGTAGATAGTTATGTTTCCATAGTGCAAGCTTAGTAAATGGCGCTTTAAGAAATGTTTTACACATGATATTTATTTCTGCATTTATTGCTATGTACAGTTCATATAGTTGGATTTCTGTCTTAGTGCAATATTTACATTTATTATCTTAGCAATGTCAGATAAACTCTAATCTTTACTATTGTTACAGCAGTTTTAGGTAGATGCATAAATGCTGAATGCAGGTATTTTCTTTCTTCTTTCAAGATTAAGAATTTTAAATTTAGTATATATAGTTGAGTCATTCATTTGGGTGTTTAGTCATTAAGGTACTCCATTTTCATAGTTTGAGTAACTGAAGTAAAGGATCTAAGAAAATGTTTAAAATCAAAACTAGACCATTTTCCAGACAATACGTTATTTTGATTACAAGCGATTTCTTTTTTTACGAATGTATCTACACAATAAAAGGGAAACCAAATATTAATCACTCAAAATCTCATTCTCTGTGCTCCAACATGATTGTAGGGTGCACACAGAATAATAACGCTAGCGTTATTCCTTTATGAGGGTGCAATTCAGAACTCTATCTAAATGTGTCTACTACCTAGTTAGTTCTGGTTCTGGGTTAAGAAACTTTTTTGCAAGTTTTGCAACAATTGTGTTCCCAAACCCAAACTTCTCGACCTTACATCTTGAAAACCTTTTGACCTTATTTAACTCATATTTGAAATGCTTGTCTAGAATGAAGTACCAAAACAGAATAAATAATAGTATTAAAATGTTTCTACTAATTATTATCAAAATCAGCGAGTAGATGGCGCCGCAACAAAACTTTTTTTGTAGGAAATATAACTGTACGAAGTACTTACAAATCTTACAATATCTTTTTACACTTTACTCAATAAGACGTGCGCTTTGATACGCCGCGTAATTCACGCGCGAGTGGAAGAATCGGGTAACATTCCCATCTTGTATCTAATAAACTATTTAAATACTTTAAACATAAACTTAATTATTGTGTACCTCGATCGGGACGAAACAATACCTCCAATCAGAAAATGGCGACGACAAACATTTCTATGAAATTCTATGATTCGTAAGTGTAAGGATTTCAAATTTAATTTAAAAAAGTGCGCAGTTATTTCTTTAACTCCACTTTTTTTATGTCTGTCTGTCTTTTTGAACACGCATAACGCTGGAACTACTGAACAGACTTTAATGAAACTTGGTTCTAGCCAAAGACTTCTATGTATACACTAGACAGGACATCTCTAACTTGCACTGTCAACCACTGCAAATATGCCTATGAGCATCTTCTCGCTCATACGATGTTCAGCACTTAAAACGACTGCACGTGCAGCAGTGAATAGCAGTAAAAATTATGATCCGAATGTGCCATTGCACTAGCGCTGCGTGTTGTGATCGTTGGTTAGACGATTTAATCTCGTAAAGCGCTGTAGCGGATTTTAGTTTAATTATACAAAAAATGACAACTATTTGTGCTTCGAATAGCTTCTCTAGTACGTAGTACATATACCTCTTTGGTTCTAGCTGACTTTTCTGCTGCGCCGTTCGCGCGTGGTGCATAGCTTGCGCGCGGACGGCGCTGAGAGCGGCGCGCGAGCATGAAATACACAGCGCGCGCGCGGCTCGCGGGTAGCGCGTGAGCGGTCCATTCGCCAGCTGTACGCACCCTAATAACTTTGGTTAATTTTATCGTTACCTCCACAGACCTAGAATCCCAACTAGCAAAAAGTGGACTTAGACAAGTCACGGATGCGTTTTGGCGAAGATTACTGCATGGTACTTTAGTCTTGAATGGGGTTTCTAGTGTAATTATACAACGCGATTTGGGCACAAATTTCAAGATTTATAGTTTGATTTATCACTGCGACTGCATCGTAACGTGCACTTTAAGACTTATTTTTGTCTGACCAATGCATTGATATAATTATGGTATAATTTTAGTCTGGTAAGCTGCGCTTATGAGCATGCAAACATTGACCAAAGCTGTTTTAGACTTATCAAGATTCAAAGCATTTTTAACAAGACCATTTTGCTAGTTGGGAATATTTTCGTAACTCGTTACCACCCAATGCCTGTCACAACAGTAATGAAAATAACATTGCTCTCGAGTTAAATCGTCTGTGTTGCTAAGTACAATTTGTATCTATGTTGATAACAAATGAATCTAATGGTAATATCAGAAGTGATAAGTCCTATCTAGATTAGATTAGCGATAACAATCCAGATTATCTATATTACTTACCCATATACTAACCTATAATAACTAGACCAGTATTGTATTATCTTATCTGTTATTATCTGTTAGAAGGTTATGATTACCAAGCCGCCTTCCAAGCGTGGTGATTATGGCAAAATGGGAAACCCCAATAAGCTTCCAAAGTGGTGTATTATAAGTATAGACAACACTGTGTTCAGCAGTGGACGTCTCCGGAGGAGTTGATGTGGCTATATTATTATACTAGGCATGGAAATGATTGCTACTTTAAACTCGTTGTCATTTCATCATATGATTTATTTTTGTCACTGTGATATCACCTGTGATTCTTCACAGCCTGTGATTTTTCATATGCCTAATGAATTTATGATCAATGGTGATTGGCGGTGCTTTATGAAATGGAACAGAGATGTGATTTAGGAGCAACCTACTGAAGTTGCAACCTGCTAAAAATGATTACTAAGTAATGTAATGCTACTCTCTTTAGTTAGAAAAGATCAAAGTTCACCGCCCAATGTTTATAAAATTATACTCCTTAAGTCTCAGTTTGTTTACTGAACCATAAACAAAATTATATGTTTTGATATTCACCGCTTATGCTACTCTCGTATTATGAAATCCGAAGCCACGACCCATTAAGTGTAATTATCACACTGTGATTTGTAGCTGAGTGTGTGACAAAAAGTAGCAGTAGTGACTTAAGAAAAATAAAATAATATGATTTCACCTGCTTCCCTGTGAAATGATCCATGCCTATTATGCACAGACTGGACACGGTTGAAAAAAAGTTTGCGCTCGCAATGTCTACCGTTCGCAGAACTATAATTAAATGAATAGGTATTATATTATATTCAAGAAAATAATTCTTACAGAAATAAACGACAACCATTGTCTCTTACTTTTATTTCGAGTTCCATTTACCAAGATCCGATGAATCAATCAAAGTTTTAACATTCCTACGAAAACTTCATCTTGGAATAAAGGAATAGTCATCGGGAACAAAACTAGAAGTGACAGAAATTCTGTGAAACGGAGTTGTATTGAAAACTATTGGAAAAGTGATAATATTCGTTATGCCCGCAGCAGATTGGTTACGATTTGGTACCGGAATATTTTGAGAACCGTTTTTGAAAGAAACAACATACAAGTCAATTCGTTTCGAAAAAAGAGATAAATATCCTCCATACTCACATATTTTAAATATTTTTTTTTAACGGGCAAATTGCCTTTTTTACTCAAGCTAACTACTACAATAATAAAAACTAAACTAAACTAAACTAAACTAGCTACACTACCTACTACAAAGAACACTTATGGACTGTATAATAGCCGCGATGGCCTATAGACAGTCCAAGTGCTCCAGCCACAGATAACCCCCAATAGATACCGCATTACGGGATTTTTGTTCGGATCCTAGCTCACCAAAACTGGAGGAAGGCGCGGGTTGCGGGGACTGGAGCCAATGCGCTATTATTGACTGTTTCGAGTGACGCCCTAATAATGAACTCTAATAATTGGTCGAAACTAAGGCCGTGCTGCGAAGCGGCGATTTATATAGAACCATTTACGCCAATGCGTGGTGCGCGGTCGTCGTCTTTCATGCGGTATCTATTGGGTTGTTATTTATGTACTCCAGCCTACTACCGGTAGGTAGCGTACCCAACATGCTGGCCGCATTGCCACGTTGAATTGCAATAAATAATTAAATGATTAAGTACCTAGCTAAAATGCCTATTCAAACGTACTTTATTTGTTATTAACTATTTCAAATGAACACCAAAATAACTGTAGGTATAAAAAATATTCATTGCTGACCTTTTTTTGACATTCTCATCAATTTTTTATTTAATTATTTTATTAATGATGCTAAGACTTTTCTGCAAGTGTCCAATAAAGCACGGATGACTTGGTACAGAAGCTACACGCGGGCAGGCCTGGTCACTTCGCAGTTATTTATATATTTGCTTATAGTTATGTACCCCCTCCCCCAGGCTCCCCAAATATCTCACCATACCATGGTGATTATGCTACTGCTTTAAAGATAGGTGTGGTCCAGCAGCAAAACCACTCCCGTGAATTCCACCAGGAATAATGCTTCTACCGACACTTCGCGTTTATTCTCAGAATAAGCAGGCGTTGATTTATCGGCTGGCCGCTTGTTTCAGCAGTATTTTGACTGATAGGTAGGAGAGAAGGTGCCTTTTCCTATCGGTCACTTAAAGGTTCATTGACCGGTTTGACAGGACGATCTGAAAATGATATTCTTAAAGTAGTCAATGGGAGTTTTGGCGGGAACGTGAAAAAGTTCACGTCGTTGCATTGTATTATTTCACAAAACTTATGCTTTTTCTAGAGTTAATGTTCAAAATTAGTGGCATTTTACGCATTAAGTGCTGAATTACGAGCATGAGTGTGGGCAAGTGATATAATGTAGTGAAACGTGGTTTTTCGTGTTGCTTCCAAAACTCCATAGAAGCCTCTAGTAAAGTTGCCACTACTTTACTGGGGCATGACTTACACTGGATTATGACTACCTGACTTAGACTGGACTATGACTACCCTGACTGACTGTGACTAAGACTTGACTTTACATGAAATATTTCATAATACGATGAAAAACTACAATACTTGACACTGGCTAAATACACTATGTGTGGAGCCAAAATATAAGAAAAAAAAAAAAAGTAGTCAATGACCTACTGATCTATCAAACCTAATGATCTATCAAAAAGAACGAATGACGTCACCGTTTGGAGGCCCAAATACATTACCTACAGTTTTTAGACTAGGTAATCGTAGGTCTAATAACTAAAAATAAAAAATAAAAACATATTATGTTTATTGTAACTAAGTGTCTTCCGTTTAGATTATTAAGGGCTTGTGCAAGGCCAGCGCGAATTCAAGCCAAAGCCACAGAATAGATGTATAGTACTAGGCCAAAACGGGGATGAGGCAGGGGCGGTCTAAGTTAAACTGGTTCCAACGCGCAATAGTTTAGGTAATTTATTATTACACTGAATATAAAGGGTATTTTAAAAATCCGCTATACATAAGCCCTCCATTATATTTAGTTCAACTACTACACAAAGTTTCATGATCTTATTTAAAGTATTCATTGAATAATCGCTGTTTATTTGTACGGATTGGAGGTAACTTTGTTATTTTTTTCTATCGAGTAAATTTTATTAATTCGTGTTTTCACTATACATTTGCAGTAGCATTAGTCCTGAACTTTACCATATATTAATTTCAAAGTCATTGTTGCAATGTTGTTGACAGGACACTGCCTCAAGTTAAGCCGTTTTAAGCAATTTGGCGTTGTATTGGCTCTTAAGCATTTGTGTATAGTTGCCCCTAATGTACATAATTATGTTATTTAAATATATGCAAGTATAGTAAATGTAAACTATATGTAAGCATTTTCTAACCTTGTATGTACCCACTACAGATTAATATGTTTTAATCGCATATTTTTAAATAATATAAGTACATCAGCGGACATCTTGCGGTGAACGGTCTCTACCTACCAAAGATTATAAAGCCCGTTGATAGCTCGTGAACATAATTTCTCGTAAACACGACTAACCTGCGCGGGAAGGGGACGAGGTAACAAAACGAGAGAAAGTCATACGAAATTACAAAGAACAGAGCAGGATGGCACAAATAACATCAACGGGTTCCCGTGATTTTTTTAGAAAGTCATAGTATTTATTAGAAATTAGTAGTTGAAATACACTGCTAATTTTCGTATGAGGGGAAGTTGTTTTATTGGTCAACTGGATTTATAGACAATGATATATAAACCCATACTAAAGTCCAAAGAGTGTATAGTTACTTATATACTTGTTAAAAATAAAACTTAGCTAAGCAACACTTTCTCGTGGACCCTTGAGTTCTCGTATGTTTGTAGAGACCAACAGCATTAGCCCGTTCAAAAAAAAAGAAGAAAATAACTATATCTGCAAATTTATCTATCTGTTACTTACCTTGTCAAGCAAGACCAAACTACCAAATTTTTCTTGATCAATTTTGCCATGGAAAGTGGAGTTAGAATCATAGGAGTAGGTATATTTTTCTTCCTATAAATTACACGCGTACAAAGCCACGGCAGGCAACTACTTACATAGGTAGGCACATAGACTTAGGAAAAAAATTCTAAGTCTGTGGGTAGGCACAATGTACTAACCTTAGTGAAGGAATGGTGAAGCGATGAAAACTCAGAGCACCTTCATAACTTCAAGAAACCTTTTAAAACTTGAATTTCCAAAGCCCCTAAGTACTTTTGAATGTACTCAAATGACGGAGGGTGATCAATCACCACGCAAAATACTGAAAAGCCCTTTTGTATTTCGTGAAAAAAACTTCAAATAATAGACCGCTAAATTCACGAGTCATTTATTCTACAGGTGCATGGAGGATTTACGTGATGGACTTCGCATAATACTTATCGATGTTGTTATTTGTAAAAACTTACCGGTACGATAGTAATAATTATACCTACTTGTACTTAAAGTTACGCAGCACTGCACAGAACAGCAAACACTTTAAATTAATTAATGAAATAAAATCTTACAATAGCAAAAGCATAGGTATTTATTTGCTAGCTGATCCCAAAGAGTTCTATGTACTACGTACCATAGAAGTCTTTGGCTGATCCTCGCGATTTTACGAAGTAGCTAAGAAAGTTTTGTTTCAGCACTAATAGGCAACAAATTAATAAGTACGGCCGGTAGAGAAAATTATCTTTCCGCGTTGTATGTCATTTTCTTCATACTTGCTTGCTTGTCAAGTGGAATAAAACAGGGGAAAGACAATTTTGTATACCATCCGTGATAAGGCAGCAGATACAGATACAGATACTAGACACACATACCTACATACATACTTTTACATTTATAAGTATATTAATATGATAGGCAGGATATAAAATGATAGTAGGATAGAGGGTATTAATAAATATTACGGGGCCAAGGAGGCAAAAACTGAAACGAACTAACTAACCAAACTATATATTTTATTTTGCTTTTTCATTTTTCGTTTTTTATTATCCCATAACTTATTGTATTTTATTGATCTTAAAAATACATAGGTATTATTACATATTTAATACAAATTTATACTAGGCAGTACCTTTTATTAAGTATTGTATAGTAAATTTTGTAAAAAAAAAATAGTGACGAAAACAAAACACGTACTTATTTATGATTTGTATAGATTGTCACCTGCTAATTAGCGTAATCAACAGATGCGCAACACTTGCCAAAGCGTCATGCATGGCAAAATTTAATTGTAATACTATCAAAATAGATACAATTTGACAAAAATGTGTATTAAGTATAATAATCAAAGTGAGAATAATAATATTAATATCGTAGTGTATGAGATTTTTAACTCCATAATGACCTGTCTTTGTCAACTTGGTGGCTTATTTTTGTATGGAGTTTAGATACTAGGTGATGTCATGTTTGTGCATTTTGGGCGTCCAATGACTGACGGTGATCATTGGCATATTGAGTAGTAACTGTACTAACTTATAAAATTATACGTTTTAAATGGACCTACTGTGTTATTACGTCGTTGGACATTTTGGTAAATTACTTTATTGATATATAAAGGTAGTGATTAGCAAGCCCTACTTTGCGTATCGTGTCGGAAATAATACTATAAGGTTAAGTAACCGATTGTCCATACAAAAAGGCAAGTTTTGGCAAATTCATGAACCATAGACTAGGTTCTACGACGTAAAGGATCATGTACAGATTTGACCTGTGAAATACGATTTGGCTACTTATTATGGATAAATATGTGTTATGTCTTAAAAAGAAGCTGTGTAAGAAGAATTTTTTGTTGTAACTAAATCACAGACTTATATCAATTTTTTCAACGTAGAAAATATTTAAATGATTATCGAACGTTAGCATTATTTATGGTCGAAGAATTCGAAAATCATTACGATCGCAGCCATTATAAAGAAATGTTTCGTTTTCTTTTGTAAGTGACTCAGTACAAATAAAAATTGCACTGGTTTTGACCTATAGCAGGTTTGATTATTATCTGTTTTAGTGTGGTTTTAGTTTTTTTTGTTGCATCAATTTAATTTTAGATTTATACTGCTTGAAATAATGACCTAAAAATGTTATGCAAACGAACGACGAGTTTGTATAAAGGAACTTTTTTAAGTTGTCAATGCCAACAACCAACTTTTATTTATACTGTCAAAATAAAACTAAATCGTCGGTCCACATAGCGGAGGTGTATATAATTATATACTACGCTGCGACTTCCGGTTCGTGGTGGATAGTTGCCGAGCTAACGATAGTTTTACTATTGACAATTTTTATCTGTAAAAGTCATACAATCGACGGGCCTATTGATAGTATTAATACCATCGACAGCTCAGAAGGAGGCAAAATTATTGAATGAATGCAATACTATCGATACTATCGATAGTATTGTTGCTAGTAAATAAAATACTAGCAATAGTGTCAATTATTCAAATCATCGGTATTTCTGTGTCATGGCTTGTACAAATGAAACAAAACTATCGATACAATCGATGGTTAATTCTTTTCGAACAACAATACCATCGATAGTAACGATAGCATTGCTTCGTTTTGAGCACAGATTAGAGAAAAAACTGTGGTTTTGAGCCATCGATAGTGTCAATACTATTAATAGTATTGATACTATCGATAGTGTTCCAGTGAGGAGTTTTATTTAAAAAAAACTAGTTCTGCTTTTTTTAATAGATGGCATTGTAAGTAAATAGTTTAAGCCTTTCAACCCACAGAGTAGTTTAAACATAAGAAAATGGTTACACCACCTACAAAAAAATGTCAAATTCAGTTGAATGGACTGAATTTGACATTTTATGTCTGTAGTAAACGCTTATTTATACATTTATACACATAGCTACACATAGCTAGCTAGCTACATATTACTGATCTGTGATAGCTTCTTAGCGCAGTGGTGGCAGCTGCGAAAATATTTAATTCTTATCTATATGGTAGATAGCAAAAGAAGGCAAGGAAAATGCCCCAAGTGACGGTAATGCAAGCCTTAGGTACCATCACCATCTTGAAGACGCCCACTGCTGAACATAGTAGGCCTCCCCCATAGAGGGTCACTTTGAGTGGCTGCTTGCCTCCTGCATCCAGCGGCTCCCTACGGTTCTGACCAAGTCGCCGGTGCTATAGTGGGGGGCTGGCATATAATACTTTGCGTCTACCGGTTCGTCGTCGCCACTTGAGAACCTTTCTTGCCATCGATTGTCTGTTCTTAATCTTAGGTACTATGAAAATGATAATACCCACATCTATCTATCCTTCTTGAATGGAACCTAAATTTTTAATAGTGGGATGTATGTCTCTCCTTTAACCGCCGTCGTAGATCATGTCGAAAAGAGAGAGAGAGAGAAAGGAGATGATGACGCTTATTGAAGATAGGCACGAATCAGAATTATGGATTTAATGGATCGTATCGTATTGTTTGGTATTCTTAAACTACGCTACTGAGAGCTACGTGTCGCGGTCGTAGATGAAGGGTGAATTGATGGGATGGCAAAGGAAGGCAGGCGCCATCTGCTTCCCTTGTATTGCCGTCCCCTCCTATACATCCTCCACTATCGTTTTCCCCCTCGCTTCCCTCTTCCCATGACTGGACCAAGGTTAAGGCGTAAAAGTAATGAACCCGTGCGAAGCCGGGGCGGGTCAGCTAGTACTTATAATAGAAGTGTAACAGGTCCAATTCTGTATTTTTATGTATTTTTTTTATATTTTATGAAAGTATTTTTCTCAGTGTACCTAGGTTAGGTATTACGAACCTATATAGGTACCCTATTCTTACTTATGCAAAGTCAATTTATGCAACAAACAATTCGACCGTTGAGAAACTCATCGCAAGTTTGATTAGCAATTTAAGTTGCACAATACAAGCATATAGAGTTGATTCGCAAACTATAGGCTCTACTTTGAAAACATGGCCGGTATAGAGAGAGAGTCTTTATATAGACTCTATTGAAACGAGCGAGATGGTTTTGACACGGTGTGATTTTTAAAAAGGGTAAGTTGGTCTCTACCGACATTCCACCGGACGCGTAGACAGATAGATATTATAGATAAACTCTTTATTGTACACACAAAATAATAAAATTTACAAAAAATTCAATAGTTCACAGCAACAATGGGTGATATTATCGCTAATGGCGATCTCTTCCAGGCAACCATCGAGTGGGGACATTGACTATAAATCCAGTTGACCAATGATACAACTTCCCCTCATACGAAAATTAGTAGTGTATTTCAACTACTATTTTCATACAAATCACGGGAACCCGTTGATGTCTTTTGTTCCATCCTGCTCTGTCCTTTGTAATTTCGTATAGCTTTGTCTCGTTTTGTTACCTCGTCCCCTGCCCGCACAGGTGAGGATCTAACGAACGTAAAAAATGGGGTGTGCATAACTAATTAGTTTATATTTAGGGTTTACGTACCAATTATAAGTAGGCACACAGTACACAGGTACAGTGCGCCCCAATCCCGATAGGGAAGAAAGGCTCTCGAGTGGCGACCACGAACCGGAAGACGCAGCGTTAGGCCGGCCCCCCACTGGATGGACCGACAGTCTGGTCAATACCACGAGGACCCGATGGATTCAAGAAGCAAGCAGCTTGCGTACTTGCTTCAAAGTAGCGCTCTGTGGGTGAGACCATATTCAGCAGTGGACGTTTATTCATAAAGGCACAGCCATCAAAAGTAGGAAGCAACTAGCTCCAGAACACTCTTGGAGCTCCTCAGCTTGGAGCGTTGCCGGAAGAAGATGAAGAAGACTACGTCCACTGGAACAGATCGATTGTGTTACGTACTAGGGTACCACCTAGTGCCGAAAACAGCCCTCCCGTCGACTTGGGCCACTTCTTAAATTGCCCATTTCCAAAATTGTTCACTTCCTAACTTATCTGTACCTGACCCAGAACAGAATATTTGGACTGGTCCGACCATCCTAGCGCAGCCGATACTATGGCTGCGACAAGATCCTCGTCGCCCAAGACGTTTCTAGGGTGACAACAACGAGGAGGGTCCCAGTTTCCCTTCGGCATGTTATAGATAAAGCACGGTTCATATCTAGGTACGCCCGGCATGCAGTATATCATACGAATAAATGAATCTTCCTACCGATATGACAATCATCAGTCTTGCTAGTTGCTTTTATATAAGTATCAGGCATTTACCATTTTACCTGGATCATAAACTAGAAATAGGTACCTACCCATTTTTCAAACTGGGTAAAGCAATTTTAGTAATACCTACCATATACCTACATACCCAATACCCAACCTATATTATTTCAACCTCACTGGTGGTGTTTACATTATCTCTTTCGAAAAAAATAGTAGTAGGTATCTGAGTAGTTTGAGCCTTCGAGGGAGCCCTATATTTCGTTTATTCCATCTGCAATAGTTCTACTAATCTAATAGTCCAATGATCTTCTGGTTTGAGCACTACTACTAAACGATTAAAACTAAGAGTATTCACTACTATACCTACTTGAGCTGAAATAAAAAGACCCATGACATTAATATGGTAATTATTATGTAAACCGCTGTCTACTTAATTGTATTTTAACACAGGTTCAAACAATATATTTGTAAAAACAAAACAGTAGATTTTATAAACATAATTAATAAAGCATTGTGCTAATTACCTATCCCCAAAAAATAAGGGTAGGTGGTAATTACAGAACCATCATTATTCCATGACAAATGTAAACGTTTTAAACATGACCTGATGGAAACTGATGAAAGCTCAGGTTGTGGTGGTCATCCTATATACTTAGAGTAAGTAAGTAAATAGAAAAAAAATATTTTGCTGAGCCGAATTTCTGTGGAGTACCATTCTACTGCAAAGAAAATCTATCGCGGTGTTTCTGGATTTATGGGATCTCATTTCCTTGGGTTATGTGGGCAATAACAAGGCTTTGGACATAGTGACTTAGATCCTCGCTGTTCACAGCTCCGTTTTGGTGGATTTGGGTTACACCCACCACCACCACCACCACCACCAGAGCCAGATGTTTCTTGCACCACTTGCCTCATCTTATTCATTAAATCGTTTATTTGATTGGTCAGATTCCCCACAGTATTACACATTTGTTCCACAGTACTCATAGTGGGAAACATTGCAGCTCCTCTTGTATCACCCCCTGAAACATGACCTGAAGGACAGTCTACCGCTTTACGTTCAGGGCATAAATTACTTGACGATGACGAATTTGCTCCTCCCATCGGACAAGTTTGGACGCACTGCTGCGGATTTGATATTGGAAGGGTATTCTTTTTACAGCTATGCTTCGTACATCTGGACAGAGGAGGCCCAGGGTTGCAAGGACTCGTCTGGTTACTTTTTTGATTACTCGGGCAGTTGTCCTGGTCGCACTGAGGAGGCATGTTAGCCGGGCACTGCATGTTGGTACAACTGAATGGTTCATCTGTGCGGAATTCTCTAGGGAAACTGGTTTTGCAATCTGGGCAAGGACAGTTTATTCTGATGACGCCAGTTTTGATGTCTTTGATCTTACCAGGGGTGTAGTTTAGGCAGCTGAAGTGTACCCACTTACGGCATGCACCTTGGCATTGCAAGCCCGTTTTGTTTGAGACACCTTGCAAGCAGATTTTACACGGGTTTTTGATGGCATGGCATTTTGATTTTGATGTCATTGTGTTCGCTGTTTAGTGCGTCTTTAGCGGAAATACTTTCATGGTTACGAAGATTTGTTTTGTGTTTTTTGATTAGACCCTGAAAACAAACATCTTTAATTTGAAAATATTGATCGCAATTGACTTTCAACAGACATTAATGTTGAGTGACATTGACGCAATTCTTCTTCTTTGGAAAACTCGAAAACTATGCTCAAAAAGATCCCAGTGGTTAAATGTTATTTATGGTTAGGAACAAGGAGAACATATCCATGCTGATTTAAGGTCTCTGCACAGAGTGCTTTGCACAGAATTCCCACTAGGTGCTTTGTTATAATTATACCACAGATCTCTCTGGCAGGCCATTGCAGAGTTTTTTAAGTACGTACAACTTACAGAATACCTATCCTAGATTATGTTTGACAAATAATCTCTTGGCTTCATCTTTTTCCGTCTTCCTTCACTCTTCTCGTTGGCAGGGTTAATAGTAAGGGGGGAAAACTAATTAACCCGTAGGTTACTAGCCAGGGAGGTCAGCTAGTATCAAATCAAAAGTGGCTGGACTGGTTTGGATGAAATTTTGTACACAGGTGCTTTGGTATGACTACAAGCTCTTGAACTCCAAACAAATTAACAAGTATAACAGATAAATTACAGGACTTCATTCTGAAATAAAACGAACAGAAGTATACGTATAAAGTCGTTGCTGTTTATTTATCAGTTAGGCTTTCTGGTTACCAATTTGAGCATAAGTTCTCGAATTTGCAGTGATAGTACCCCGATCGTACGGCAAACATTTTCTAGGGCGTTCATCATGGACTGATTAGGTCGCCCTGAAGCTGGTACGCGGACGTTTATAGAGTCTGACGAGCTGACACCACATCGACGGGCAGGAATTTTCGGGGCTGAAAAATGTAATATTTAGTAACTTAAAAGTTACTCTGTGAGCTGTATGTAGACCTTGCGAGTCTGACTTTGCATTGCTTATCGCTTACGTAGAAAGTTTATTGAATTTGGTACCATGTCCTGAGTGTCTGACTGACAGACAACTTACAGGCTGGACGTAAAGGCTTGATATTAAAATAATGTCTTCCTTTTATCATATAAGGCCGCAGCCTGCCCACTAGCGAATTTTGGAGCTTTTTTAGGCATTAGCTTGATAATAAGAGTAGCAATAAAAGCTGTGGAAAAAACGTGTGATAAATGTGTGCATACGAAATTTTACAACTAATAAGACTATTATAATAATTGGCAAGAATGCCGCTCGGAGTGATCTCTTTCAGTTAACATTCCTGAAAAACCAATTAATCCTCACCGTCATTAACTTCAGAACAATCACTACAGGATGTTGATGATCCACACTGGTGTTCTTGCTGCTGAAGCTTTTCCTTGGGACGTTGTGCACAACACAATTTATCATTATTCGTAATATTCTTGCTACAGCATGTCTCTTGTTTTGGTTGCACTTTATGTTCTATGTTATGTTTCTTTTTGCGATGCTCACAATCTGAATCATCTTCGTCGGCAAAACACCTTTCATTCAAATCCGTCATGTTATTATCTTCCTCTGTTGGAACCAAGTGAGTTTTGGAAATAACTGTAATAACTTCCTTTTTGAAAATAATATCTCTTATTATATGGTCATCTTTGGAGTGTTTTGCTTTGTTTTTAGGTTTAGATTCTTCTCGTCTATTGGAATACACAGGTACATCCCCATTTTGCGATACGTCGTCCCGTTTCCGCTTTGGAGCTTTTTTTAAAGATAGAGCGAGAGGTTTTCTTTCAGTATTGTGATTGGGGTAATTTTTTTGGTTCGGATCTACCTTAGCGTGACATTGATCTGTATGAATTTCTGCATCGTTATCTTTACTGCTCGGGCAATTATTGCATGGGCATACAACTATAATATTACCTTCTAGTATGTTTTGTATTGTGTCTTCTCCATAGTTGAGACAGATGAAGTGCGCCCATGTTCCGCATCCGCCTTCACATTTTATGCCGTTTCTTAGAGTAACTGTATGACCACAAGTCTTGCATGGATTTTTTATTTTAGCGTTAGGACATGTTGTCATTTTGCCATTGTTGTCCGCATAATAAGCAATGCTATGTATTACCTACCTTATATTACTAATTATGGGATTGGATACATGATTATTAACAGGTATGCAATTATTATTAATTGTTTATTTTGAACCGTTGTGGTTATATTAACTCAGTTTATAAAAAGGTACTCTGTCTTATTAACAAAGACAATATAACTCACAGAGTACCTTTTTATAAACCGAAACTGCTTACAGACTAGGTTAACCGACGACGATCTAGTTAAACCAAAGAGAATACAACCGCTTACGCTGAAAAACGGTGAAAACCGCGGGGAGCCGATAGACGCAGGAGGCCAGCAGCCGCTCAAAGTGGTGCTCTCTGGGGGAGGCCTATAGAGAACGTCATTGATTCAGACGTCTGAGATTCTTGAGAATCACCTCGACCAGCATGGTCAAGTCACATGGACACAAATATACCTACCGCCTCCCAAATCTAAATATTTGTGTTTTGTATAGGTACCTAACAGTATCGCTTGCTTAGTGTAATCGACAAATTAACTTTAATGTAAATGTAAAAGCAATACTGTTAACAAAGTAGGTGTGATATTTCTGCTGCTGACTACTTGCCTACGGAAGAAAGGGGTGTTTCCTCATGGCCAAAGAAAATATAAGATTATACACACAGATTAGAGAAAAAACAATGTTACTCTGTGATTATCATATCATCATCATCAACAGCCTGAAGAAGTCCACTGCTGACTGCCTCCCCCAGAGAGCGCCACTTTGAGCGGCTGTTCGCCTCCTGCACCCATCGGCTCCCCGCGGTTATCTCCAGATCGTCGATCCACCTAAACACCGGAATTTTGATTTTTCGACAACAGCCTGAAGTACGACGCGGTATGACGTGAATATGAGAATACTTGCTTTTTTTTAAATTGTTACATTCGATGCTGCACGTGTGCAATTAAAACTGGATATAGAGGAATCGGAAAGACAAACACAAAAGGTAGGTATTCTCTCATTAAAATTTTACACCCCAGATGACAGAGTTGTTAAGTGTCTGTGCAATTTATTTTCATGTGAGATTATCAATTTTACCAAGAGCTACTACACATCTTTAATAATATGTACACGCAAAGACACAAACATACCTACATTAATAACATTATTTTCTTATGATGTTTTATAATAAAATTGTAACTCTGTACCTATACCTACCTACAAGTCTTACTAAAAGAAACCAAAATGACCGATGTAGCTCTTAGAATTGGTAAGTTGAAATGGCAATGGGCAGGCCAGATCACTCGTAGAACTGACAACTATTGGGTAAGAAAGGTTCTCGAGTAGCGACCACGAACCGGAAGACGGAGCGTAGGCCAGCTCCCCACTAGGTGAACCGAGGATCAGGTGAAAACCGCGCGGAGCCGATGGACGCAGGAAGCGAGCAGCCGCGCAAAGTGGCGCTCTGTGGGGAAGGCCTATGTTCAGCAGTGGACTTCTTCAGGCTGTTGATGATGATGATGATGATGATAATGATGATGACTAAAAGAAAACATAAAACAAGAACATTTATTTATATTTTCTTGTTCTATATGTTTGTTTCTTCTTATAATGATTGAAAGTTTAAACTTAAAAAAATAAAAGGTGAAGAATTTTTTTAATTCTATATTTTATAGAAAATCTAAATAAAACCTCTATGAACACTTAACTTTAATAATAGAGCTAGATTTAATAGAAGCAATACTTTCGAAAAATAATTTATAATATGTTATTTAGTCCATGATTTGCTCAACATATCCTGTATGTCTGATAGAGACCTTCCTTTAGTTTCAGGTACGAATATCACACTGAACGTAAACGCAATCGCACACGCACTTGCGTACACCCAGAACGCTATATGAGCCCCGTTTGCCACCATGACGGCAAACGCTGACGATATGAAGAAGCCGAACAGCCATCCAGCTGTGACGGTGACTGTTGACCCTGTACTGCGAACGTTAGGTGTAAACATCTCCCCTATGAATGTACCAGGGATGATTCCGAACCCTGTAGAGAAAGGGTTTAAAATAAATAAAAAAAGTATCTTCAATATATCATGAATAGGAAGCACAGTATAGGGATGGGCCAGAAGGCTCACTGCTGAACATAGTAAGCCTCTCCTCAGAATGCTATCGAAGGTCGCCAATTGTTTAAACAGACATTAGAACCCGCTACGTGTTTTAGTTTCCTAATGGTAGTCAAATCTCAAAAATCATTTAACCAAAGGGATCCATTTTTTTCAGAGCAAGATCAAACCGCATAGACAGATAGAATCCCAACCAGATTTCCCGCTTTTCATCGAGGGCTAAAATTTATTTAGAGTTGGTTAAAAGTGTTAAAACATAGTCAAAAGCCTCACCAAGGTCGTAAGATAGGAAGAAAATTATAAGTGTGACCAGTGGAAGCCATCCAAAATCTCTCACAATCGGATTGCCAATATGATCTAAATAAAAGTACGTTCCTAAAGTACCCTGGAACATGAAACAATATTTTAATGATTACACAGACCAGAACATTGGAATCAAAAATGATATATTAATAGACGTTATTTTCAAAGTCATCGCTAAATCTCATCTCACTCTGTCATCGCCATTATGATAATAATTTACTTCACTGGCGAGTTAACCTTAGTCTAGGTATACCAAAGGTGCCTCTTACCAAACTGAGGCAGCATGCAGCCGTAGACACTAAAAGCAAAGACTTCCTCCCAGACCATTCCACAAAAAAGGGCGTGATTGTACTAGCCACGATCTGTGTTATCCCTATGACAATAGTAGCTAGATTGGGTTCTATAGACGACTCTGCCATCTCAAAAATCCTCGTTGCAAAAAATACAACAGCTATGACACCGCTCATTTGCTGTAGTATATTTAATGTTAAAGTAATGAGCAGCGCGCGTTGGTTGCTTCTGACAGTAACAATTTCTGTCCATTGGTCCTTTATACTTCGTTCTGATTTAGATAGCTCTTGTTTAGCTAACAGTACTTGTTCAAATTCTTCGGCTCTACCTAAATTTGTTAGCGTTTCTCTTGCTTCTTTTTCTTGTCCTGGAAGATATTTTTTTATTTACACCTTAGTTTGTCATTTCTATGTATTCTTGTAACGAACATTTCTTTCGGTACCTATATTACTTTTGTCAGTATTTATTTAATGAAAAATTTTATCATCTGATATTATCTTGGTACAATTTCCTGACCAAATAATACTGCAATCATTTAGATAAGACAAAAAAAACATCTGTGTTTTATCAAATCAGATACAAAGATTAACAAAGTATTGGCACCATGATCAACATCAATGCGCGTTTAATTGTAGTTAATTATGTTACCTTTTAAAACTAAAAACAAAGGAGTTTCAGGTACAAAAAATATTCCTAGTGTGTATACCAAAGTTAACGCTAACCCTAAGTACCCAGTAGCTGAATACGGTACATAGGGCCCAACGGAGTATATTATTAAAGTTCCAAATGTACTGAAGATTCCTGTGCATGTTAGGAGTATACCTCGTATGTGTGTGGATCTGAAAATGATAAACATTACGATTTAGTTTAACCGAAACATAAAAGAACTATAAGAAAAAACCATGAACGTAGTTTGAACACAGACCTACGATATGAGACAGATGAACGTTACAAAATAAGTATTATTAAAGTTTTTGTTATTATCTTGTCTTATCTTGTTAAAAAGGTTAATGTAATAATAATGATCAAAACTGCAGAATAATGCTGTAAAGCAAACGATTCTGTGAGCACTCGTTACTCTCTGCAGGTTGGCTCGCTGGACATATAACTTCTCATTCCTCATTATGTATTAAATGATCAAATGTTTCCTAAGTAAGTTAAGATAGATAATACTAACGCAATCTCTCCAATGTAAACGAGGTTCATTACAAAAATTATTCCAGTTCCCAAGCCTATGAGGATCCTGCCAGTATAGATCATAGCCAGATTACTAGCCACAGCTAGTACTAAGAATGCGAGGATGCTGATGGTCGCACCTAAGAACAGGCATGGCTTTCGACCCTTGACATTGGATATGACTCCTGTGACGTAAGGACCTGGAACAGTGTTGGAGTCAAATTACAAAGTTGTGTTCGTAATTAACGAGACAAAGAAAATTATATTGAAATTAATTATATGTATGAGCGGAGTACTTCTGTCAAAAGAATATGGAACTATCAGTGGTGACAGAAATGATTGATTGGTTGGAAGCAGAACATTATAATTGTGTGTGGTGAACATTATGCGTCTAAACCATTTTAGTTATCTACTTCTAAACTAGCGATTATGAGTTTATTTGTAGGTGGTAAACTTTAAAACTACCGTCCGACACAATACTGAAATTTTTTCATTGTTAAAAATCAACACAATCCCTGAGTAACATAGGCTATGTTTTATTGTTATACAAGCTTCAGTCTGTGTTTTTAGCTTGTTATTTAGCATATTGTATTATGTGAGAAGCACAGGTGAATGTGGAACAAGAACAAAAAGCAAATGGTAAAATAAAAAAGTAAAAGGTTAAAAACGAAACAGGTTTACCTACCAGTAATAGTTCCAATATATAGTACAGACCCAATCCATGAAGCTTCCTGATCACTGATTACGGTTGGTAAAGGAGTTAGATCCTCATCCTGCAGCTTCGGAAGCACTGGTGCCGTCCACCCCAAGCCATATCCGACTAATATCTGGCCCAAGTATACTGAAAAACATTAAAATACAAGCCGTAAAACAATAATTTATACAAAAAATAAACTACAAGTGACATTGAGAACTGCAGAACTAAATACAGTAGAACATAAAAGGCTTTAAAAAAAACTATTTAGGTAGGTATTTGTAGTCTCGTTAAAATAATTACATCAATAAACTACTCCCAAAAGAGCAATGATGAAAAGTGTTTCACAGGGCAGTGACTTTAGTCCATAACAATTAAACTTGCACAAGAACAACATAATACTTACAGCATCCTGCGATATACAGCTGATGTCTTATCAAATACAATTCCATTTCCACTACCACAGAATAGTTACCTGTATCGATCGATGAACTTTTAGCAGACCTATAACTAATAGGGCAAACATAAATAGAACTACACTAAATAGAACTAGAAAAAGAAGAGCTGGAAGGATATTAACGATAAAAAGAATAAACGGAATGTAGGGTGATGGCACTGGAACTATCGGAGACCCAAAACCAAACAAGGATAACAGGGGTTTAACCAGCATCTTTAAATAAAATATGGAATCATGGCCAAATTTTCCGGCGCGAATGGGCAAACATAATATTGGTATGTATGTGCATAAAACGTTTTAGAGACGAGATAGTGTTATCGGTTAGGTAGGTTAGGGTAAATACGATTAGAGGATCACATTTAAAATATCTGCACTTAGCGAAATCACTGACATAAATAATTCAGAAAATGTATCCTGTATTTTTATTTTTACATATTAGATAGGCTTATTAGATAGGCTTGCATCTGACCCCATTTCTCCTGTTTTAAGACTTTTATGTCAAAATGCTGTCGACGATATGGCACGCTTACCTATCAGGTAACCTGTGTGTAGGTACACTTTCGTGTTGAAAACGTCCAGATCAATAGCTATTTTAGCAGTTAGCATTAAAATTCGAATCAAAACGGACTACGGATAGAAGGGATGTATGGATGACAAGATGCTTTACGTCTGGTCGTCTGTTGGTGGAATGGAGGGGGAATCAAATCGTGCAGTTCCATTACACACTCACTGAAATGCAACAAGAAGGCCGGTTATAGTACATTGTTATATAATGAGGAGATCCGCAAGAAAACTGAAGTCACCGATATAGCTTTGAGGATTAGCAAGTTGATGTGGCAGTGGGCAGGCCGCATCGCTTGAACTGACAACGGATAGGGAAGAAAGGTTCTCGAATGGCGACCATGAATCAGAAGACGCAGCGTAGGCCAGCCCCCCCACTAGGTGGACCGATGACCTGGGGTCTAGGAAAAATGTAATCGTATCATTTGCCATACATTTTGGAGTTAGCGTGAGGCTTTAACGCCTTACGCTGGTATCTTTGCTAGACCCTCTGGTCAGAACCGCGGACAGTCGTGGGATACAGAAGGCAAGCAGCCACTCAAAGTGGCGCTCTTTGGGGGAGGCCTATGTTTAGCAGTGGACGTCTTCAGGCTGATGATGATGATACAAGGGGCTAAAACGACCGATTATATTCAATGAGTAATAGAAACCGAGTTATAATGGGCTTTTAGCGGCGTGTGTTACTCTACGCCCTACTTTTCACTACAATTGCGAGAAAATATAATATTATCAATACAATATTAAAGTCTTTAGTCATAAGCAGAATAATCAATAAAGTCTCCACTTATTACTGTTTCACAAAAAACAGTAGGTATTATTAATATTATTCAGTTAGGTACAAAAAAAATTGTTACCCAGTATTCGTTTTAGCCCATTCTCAGCAAATTATTGTGTTTAATTCTACCTATGATAAGATAATTTTGATAAATTTGTATTCATTGCTTTTTTATCTTCTGCATTATAACTTCAGTTGCCAGTACCTATATTGTAATTAGGAGTAATTGACTGAATGTTCTAGCAAATCTATACGTACACAGACGTGGGTGTTGTGGGAATGGTCCCACAACACCCAGACGCAGAACAAGCATTTGCGATGTGCATAAATGTCGCGGGAATCGAACCCGCCGCCTCCGGGTAATGAGCTGACCCGCTCAACCACTACACCACAGAGGCTAGATGGTAATGTTTCTTTGTAGGTAGGTTAACAGTAAAGATTTCTTTTTAACTTTTTTTTATAACTAAATAGGCCCGCATTTGACCGCAGTCTCTCCTGATGGGAAGTGAGGATGCGATCTACGTCTACGATGGTATATGCTTGCCTAGAAGATTTCTATGTATAAACGTCTCCAAATCCTACAGTCCATTTGTGTTGCAACAGTTTCAGTGTGATCGTTATCATTTCACCAATAATGCCCCTCTATAACGCCTTCAATGTTCTAACAGCATTAGACTTGATTGCTTAGCTAGGTGGATATTATTTGTAGGGCCGTAATAATTATACCTATCCCCCGCCAGAACTTAACCTTTGAATCACGCTCAGCCCTACACATGAGATTAAGAAAAAACGATTGACTTAAGTATCAACCAAAAATACTCTGTGGTATCAACCTACCTCTGTGATGAAAAGGTACTCTGTGTCTGTGACCTACCTCGTTCAATCAAGTCCAAATTGTTTTTTTCTCTGATCTGTGATCAAGTCAAAACAGCTTTGACAATTTTTTGTCAAACAAATCTGTGAAATTGAAATTGTTGTAAATCATAACAAACCAAAATTAGATAAACAAAATGATATATAAATACCTGATTACTTAGCTAATTTACAAAGCTAAAATTGTTACCTAAATTTCCCGTGACTTACTACCATATAGAATTATATAAAAGCTAAATTGTATGCTTACTAAGTTACTGTGAATAATTATGTTGTTTAGTAGTCTACGTAAACATTACCCTTTGGTTCAGCAAGTGAGGCATGAGTTTTACTGCCCGTGAGTACTTACCTACCTACAACCTTAATACAGGTCTTCCAGCAGGACTTTCCAACCGGGCGGGGCGTGTCCCCCCCCCCCCCCCCCCCCCCCCCCCGGCAGGTACAGAGATCTTGGGGGGGGCATGAAGTGTTCGGATATTTTAATCTAATTACTTATCATTGTTTATTATTTAAAACACTTACACGCAGATTTAGTTCAGAATCACCAACATGGCACATGACAAATCCATCTGTGGTCAATGTTCGACAATTACCAGAAAATGTCCAAGAAGAATTTCTGGAAATGAAAGCAGATTCGATAATGAAAGATGACTTTTACCTCTTGACATTGGAGAAATTTTGAATAAAACGTTTTCTCCTCAATCCCAAAGTTGCCACTCTTGCCTTGCGAATACTAAACTTCTTCCATTTTTTTCGACTTATGTGAAATCGGATTTTCAGCATTAGTGCAAATTAAGACTAAGCAGCGAAATTGTCTTGCAGTCGATAATGATTTGATGATAGCTCTGTCAAAAACAGAACCTGATATCGACTAACTGGTTCAAAGAATGCAGGCGCAAACTTAGGTTCAGGTTCAGAAATCTCTATTCTTTTCCACCCTCCCCTCTCGTTGGACGTGCTTGACAGGGTCTGGGATACCTGTCCTATTGTAGCCGTCGCCGTCATAGTAACCTTCGTTAGGATCGACCAGTTTAGCAATTCTGGTCCAGCTTCAGCCTGCATAGTACCTATGCGCAACGCGACAAATTTTTTGTTGACTCTTTTTCTTTTTCAGAGACCACGATAAGACTATGGTATAAATTTGGTTTATTTTTCTTGGTCGCGCCTTGTCTCACTCTAACAGCGACGAAAAGTTTTCTTGCAGTACCCATGCGAGGCAGGCTGGTATCATTTTCAGCTGGTACGTCTGTCGGCTTTGTAGGCCCATACTAAATGGACCGACGGACGAACCTGTTGGGCTAGCATGCGCACCGCGAGAAAACTTGTCGTCGTAGTTAGAGAGAGACACGCATAGGCGCTACCATAATCTTGTCACGGTCTCTCACGAGAAAAGTGTCGAGAAAATTTTGTCGCAGTGCGTATGCTAGCCGGGCTGGTCAAAACCACGGAGAGCCGATGTGTGGTAAAGGTTGGACATTAAATTAGACCGTAAAAATAGGTCCAATCAACTAGATAGATATTTAATAGGTAGGTAGAACTTAAGACTTGCTGCAGAGCAAGTTGCATGACACGTAGGTACCTACAGAACATCCTCAAGTAGGTACCAAAAGTAGGTTGTGTGATCTGAATGTTGGACCTTACAGATTTGGCAAGCCTCGGCACTTGATATGCTTCAAGCAATGGAACGCATGCATGGTCATGGATGTGGTAGTAAGCGCCTTGAACTTAAAGTGCAGACATAGGGACACGCATAATATACGATTGGTAAGTTTTGAAGAGTAGTTACAACTGACAAGTTGAAGTGGCAGTTGGAGTAGATATGCTCTTGCGTGGAGATGTGAAGCTAAAATAGTGCAAAAGTTATAAGACGCCTTTCGAACTATGTGTAGCAACGCCTTGCACCGAGTAGGTACATCTGGCTATGTATATGTATCTATATGAAAAACTCCGAAAATAAGTAGGTATTTTTCTGTTTTTTTAATCAAATTTTTGATCCAGAAGCTAGTCGCACTATGAGCTATAGAAGGCTTTAGGGTTTTAAATTGCTTGATAAAATCTGGAGCGAAAGAATTCCGCGGGAGAACTATAAGTAGCAGACAGATAACAAGCTTCCAAGCAAGTTGAAATGGCAATGCACTGGCTAAATTGCCCGCAAGACCAACAACCAATTCAAAAGAAGGTTCTCGAGCGGTGACCACGTACCGGAAGACGCTCCGTAGGCTGCCTTCCCACCATGTGGACCAACGACCTACTCCTAACCCGAGAGACACTGGATGCAAGATGTTCAAAGTAGAGATCTATGAGTGCGGCGTATATTCAGCAGTGGACGTATATCATCATCATCATCATCAACAGCCTGAAGACGTCCACTGCTAAACATAGGCCTCCCCCAGAAAGCGCCAATTGAGTGGCTGTCGCCTCCTGCATCCGTAGGCTCCCCGCAGTTTTAACCAGATCGTCGGTCGACCTAGTGGGAGCGGCCTACGCTGCGTCTTCCGGTTCGTGGACGCCACTCGAGAATCTTTCTTCCTCATCAGTTGTCAGTTATACGAGCGATGTGGGCTGCCATTGCCGTTTCAACTTGCAAAAAGAGCTATATCGGTCAGTTTAGTTCTCCTGCGTTTTAGGTACGGCGTTTTATAGTCTATAAAAGACCTCTTTCGACTGATGATAAGGATGACCAAACGTATATAGGTACCTACCTAAACTGCGTTATGTGGTCCACAAACTGATATTGTATGGTAAGTACCTATATTTCTAGGACACGTTAGCAGACTCGAAAATAATGATCCTCCAAGAAGTAAATGAGCCAGTCCTCAACATGGCTGTTTCGAAAGCGGCATCGCTCCTGGGAGCTACTGATGTCAGCATCAACGATCATCTCGTTTGGGATCATGACTATAATGGCAGGTGTGTAATTATCCACGTTAATGTTCCGAGAGTAGGTATTTTGATTTTCTGTATTGAGACTATTGTGATACCTAACGCTCTATTCTCTAATGATAGTACCTATTTACAGTAACCAAGCGAGACTTAATAATTTTTTCCTGATTCTTAAAATTAAGTATTATAATTTTGGTAAGTAATAAAATTTTATTTAACACTTCATCTGCTGACGGTGCTTTTAAGCTAAGCTGACTTTTTATTGAGACGATAAAAATAAACCGTGGTGTTCCGGGACGTGGGCCTCAGGGGTCGGGGTACTGCTGGAGTAACCCCATATTTTACTCGCGACATCTTTAAAGAAAAACAAAATTGAACGTTTGAGAGCTAGGATGACACAGACAAATACACAGATACCTACTTTAAATATTTGTCAGCCACGGGTAGCCTCTGTGGTATGGTGGTTGACAGATCGGCTCATACCCGGAGGCGGCAAGTTTGATTCACGCGACAAGACAAGTGTTCCTGCACAGGAAAAAAGCGCAAATAAAACTGTATCTGGGTGTTGTGAGGCCATGGTACTCGTAGTTCCTGGATCCCTAGATACAGGGAATCCTAGAGGGTCTAGGATCAATGTACGTGATCGTTGGGCGTTATTTTATTATTTATATTTTAACACTCTGTGTGATGTCTCAGGATGACATGCGCAGTGCGCAACGGAACGGAAATTATAATAGGCTCTAATGGGCTAGTTGCCTGCTATTAAAATCTAACAAGAAAATATAATTTTCATAAAGTAGGTTAAAAATGAATGCAATAATTGAAAAAAACGTAAGCAATTAGGAATTCAATTCAGTTACCTAATTCAATCCAAAACACATCACAAATTAAACAAACAAATGGGGTTACCGTCTGTTGCAGTATTTTCGCGTTTATGTCCGACGCAATCTTCGTGGCGACCAGCACACACATGTGTGTGCAGAGGTTTGCGCAGAAGTGTCCAGTGCCGGTCATATGCATGAAGTCCAGAACTCACGCCAGCATCCAGGCACTCTCCACTGTCATGGCCATTATGGTACTTCATTATTTTATTTTAGTTCTGCCACAGAATGGATAAATATTACTACGTACAGAAGGCTCACTCCGCAAAAACATTTAAATAAATAGCGACTCTAGCTCCGAAACAATAAAGTTCTGTTCCAGTCACACAGCGATTATTACAAACTTTTATATTTACCTAGAAGCTGCCTCTCTTTCTACCGCGTAGCTCTTATCTCTTCTGACGACACCATGGTTGTCTCCTTTTCTAAGTGTGGGTGTTGAGGGACAATGGTCCTCGTAGTTCCTGGGTCCCTAGATACCTACAGGAAATCCTAGTTAGGGTCCAGTATCTATTGTAATTGAATTACCTATTATCTTAAACAATCTCTTGACCGATTTTGTTACCAAAATGGTTCTGCCTGTTTATCAAAATCGGCCGTTAAATAGCGCTAAGGAAAGAAAAGTTGCCCCAGTTATTGCCAAGTCAACTATAAGTACCCAGGTAGCAAATCTTCGTCATAAAGACGTCTTTATCAGGATAGGTGGACCACGGGAAGTGTCTGGACTATAATATAGGTATTTCCACAGAATTCTGTGGATGTCTTTCGACTGTGGATGTGTTGCGTCAAGAAGCGAGCGCGATAACTCACATATTTTCTCCGCACCTTTTCTGTGCACAAAACATGTCTATGTTTCCCCACAGGAAGAATACGGCACGATGAGGGGTCTCAACGTCGCTTACGTTGGCAGCCCACACCCGGTCCTCAACTCTTACCTGCTTCTTTGTCCCATGCTCGGAGCGAATCTTAAATTCAAATGCTGTTGCAAGGTGAGACTGACTGATAGGTATAATCGCAGAATTTGCTAACACCGGACATTGCGGTCGTGCATTAGAAAGATCTATAGACATAGACTAATACACGGTGGTCATGATGATTGATTAACCCGTTTAGCAGTTTCAGAATCCTCTGTGTGTAGGTAAGCCGGTTAATACGCCCGTGGTGTTGCATTTATTTTTGTCTTTAGACGCGACGGTTGCCTTTAATCAACAGGTGGAGAACTTGCTTATTGTTTATATTTCAAATTGGGAAACAATGGTAGATGATCAGCTTAGTTGGTAGAGCCATGAAATGGTGTTATTCATCATGAAGGAAATATCGCGAAGAACCAAAACCATAGTAGTATCATATGGTGGAGTGGCATTTTCTAGTGCTCGTCTGGCTAGCTATGTAAACATCAATTTTCTCAATTCTCGTTCTACATAAAGTGCTTATAACCTAATTATCTAGTAAAAACAATATGTGTGGTCACTCACGCGGAAAAGTGCAACGCCACAGATTAGATATCGAGTGCCGGTATCGAGTACCGAGTTACCGAGTGCCCACATTATACGGGCTACGGCGAACATTCGCCGTAGCCCGCATTGTGGGCGCCGGCGAATGTTCGTCGTAGCCCGTATAATGTGGGCACTCCGTCGAGAACGGCAGCGATATAACGCGATTCAATAAAGAAAAGAACTGAAAAGACCATACATTTCTACTGCTGTCTCACTCCCTCTGCACTAAAACACAATAGCGGAAAAGGGAAAACAGTAGTCGCTTGTTTGCGTCATATTCGACGTGGGCGAGGACGCGCTGTGTCCATACTTTCAGAGTCTTAGCACATTCATTTAGTCTAAAGTTTTCTTTGTAGTTTATTGGTATTTTCTCGATTTTATTTTTTAAATGCACCATGTGAGCATGAATTAACACGTCCTTATTTATTGTCACTGTTCAACCAGTCATGTAGTTACACCTTTTCCAGGCCTGTCCAGTGAGTCCGCTTTTATTAAAAGCGAGCGAAGAGATGACCAGCTCATCAGGCACCAAGACGGAGGCGTGCCCGAACACGTTGGAATGCCTTGACAACGCACATGTTATAATTTCAGCACCAACTTGTAAGGACAAAAAGAAGATTGACGAATTCAGGTTTACTGTTAAGGTACCTACTCATCTCTTGCTCATATGAAACAGAAAGGTGCTTGTGAAGTTTTCACGCCACACCACAACCGTCGGCTACACCAATATTTTATTAGGAAATAACGTGACAATCTAGTCGTTCGCCTGACGTGAAGCGTCACGGCCACCCATAACAATTCGGCGCCATACCTTCGACACTGCACTTGGGCCGTTCAAGAAATAGGTGCTGCCAAACCTTCTTGCGGCCTAGCGAACAGAGCAACCTCGGAAAAAGAAACGCCAACTTCTACCACACGTCACCTTCGCTACACAGTTGCTCTCGCGGGCCGCTTGCAGCCCAGCAAACAGAGCTATCACGAAAAAAAAACGCAACCAAAATTAGGGTGGGTGCCTGGGAACCTGTGGTACGTTTTTCTCGAAGATTTAATTTTAAAATTGTATCATGTTTCAGTCGTCATCAGTTGTCATCAGAAAGTTTATTAGTATCTTCATATACTGAGTTTTGAGTAAACCAAATCAATGGAAGAAAACTTTTCTTACACCTTACTAATAAACATTGTAAACAGCGGAATAATAGTTATTTTGTGTTTTGTTTCACTCTATCCAGTTTGAAATAGGCAAAGATAGAAAAAGAGAAAAAACATGCTATTCTACTGTTTACAGAGTTTATTAGGTAAGGGGTTCGTGTGTAACGCCCCTAAAACTTTTCTTGTTATTTCCAGGAAATTATAAACAGCACCTGCAAGAGGTGGATATACTTCCACACATGCCCTCGAGGTGAAGAGGTCGACGACTTCTTATTCTACCATCGTAATTCTAAGACTTTTGACTCGTTTGAAAATATGCACTATGCCGCCGCTGCTCTTATGGCTTATTGTGTTAGAGGAATTACTTTTTGATTCTGCTTCTCTCTGTGTTTATTTGAAATGTTTTAATCGATAATTCCTCATCATCACCATCATCCTTATTATGATCATCAGCCAGAAAACCCGCTTATTCCATAAATCCCCTTGGACCATCCCCTGCGAAGAGTCACTGATGAACATAGACTTTTTTTTTAGGATTAATTCTTCACCTGGATACAAAGTCCTTCAGTCGCAATATTAAAAAGTCTACAAAGTCTGCATTATATATATTATATTTCACTTAGTCATAGTCACAGTCATAGTCCAGTCTAAGTCAGGTAGTCATAGTCCAGTGAAAGTAATGCCCCAGTAACAGTAGGTGGCAACTTTACTAGAGGTTTCTATGGAGTTTTGGAAGCAACACGAAAAACCACGTTTCACCACATTATATCACTTGCCCACACTCATGCTCGTAATTCAGGTCACAAGACCACCAATTTTAAACATGAACACTGGAAAAAAACACAAGTTTTGAAAAATAAATAATAAAATGCAACGACATGAACTTTTTCGCGTTCCCGCCAAAACTCGAACATAGACTTCCCTCGTTAGGGTTGCCATAATCACCACAGACCGATAAATGCTGCTGTCCAGTGCCCAACGTAATATATTTATAAGTAGTCAGAGTCAGACATATTTTATTCATCATCCCCTTGCCCTGTCTAGTAATTGACTTAATCAATATTAATTGGCTAATATTTTATTAATAACAATTGGCAACTTAATTATTGACAATGACAAAAAGGCTTATACTCACTTTTGATGTTGGTTCTTAAAATATTTTGGTAAAATCTATTGAAGTTTTGTTATTGTAATAATTATTGTTTGTGTCTACAAGAATTTTGTGTTTAGTGGGTGAATTAAAAATTAAAATATAATGGATTTTTGAAAATTGTTTTACTAATTTACATTTTTAACTATACCTATCTATTTTACATATATCTACACATTACATTGGCATAATATTAAGCAAGTTTGTTTTTCTCAATCACATTATCATAAATTATTACAGAAATGAATAAATATATTTTGCCTATGATTACAGAATTATTAGGTAGGTATTTTAAATGACTTGAACCCATTTCTCTGTAGTGTCTTAATTAGTAGTTTACTAATAGACCCACTAGGAATACCTTTGATTGAAATACTTTGTGTCACATAATTATAGTTAGACATTTATAACTTGATTACAATCCAACCACCAATGATTCCTAAACCGAAAACTTCTCAGTTTCACACACCACTCAGCAAGAGAGAAAGCAATAGAAATGTCAGAGCTCTGTTCAAAACCTTTTTAAGTTATTGCCCCAATTAAATTAGAGTGAATTCAACAAGGCTAAATGACTAATTCGATATACATTGCTGGTTGGACTAAGGGTATTGGATGAAAGTAGCACCAAGCTAGCAATATACCTATATTGATTTAGCCTGTCTAAATCCAACCAAATGTAATACCCCCATATACCAGCGGGGTGATTATGTAACTTTGATTGCAATGCAACAGGAAATTTCATTCTGAATTTGAAAATTTCCGTAATAACTATGCACATAAACTGCATATTGAATCTGCCAAATCCATCAATTTTTGTGTTTCTATCGGTTGCAATGAAGTTACATGATCACCTAGCAGGTAACAATTATTTATTCCTCTATATTAATTCACTGAATGCTTTAATTTGCATAATAGGTGAACAATTAAAATACAAGTGTAGTATGTTAAACATTTTGACAGTTCCCATACAAAGGCTACGGTGGAGTCCCAATGTTTTTCCCCCAAAAAGTGAGTGAAATGTCAGGTCCAATGTTACTGGACTAATGCGGCTTGTCTTCACGGACCCCCACATAACATTCCTTGAGTTCAACACACATTTGAGTGTCTAAGTTTTATTCATAAATCTATTATAATGCAATGCGGCCAGCATGTTGGGTACGCTACCTACCGGTAGTGGGCTGGAACACTTGGACTGTCTATAGGCCATCGCGGCTATTATACAGTCCATAAGTGTTCTTTGTAGTAGGTAGTGTAGCTAGTTTAGTTTAGTTTAGCTTAGTTTAGTTTAGTTTTTATTATTGTAGTAGTTAGCTTGAGTAATAAAGGCAATTTGCCCGTTAAAAAAAAAATGTAGTGTGTCAACGTTCCGCTGGTTAAATCTGTACTCTGCCCTAGCCTCTAGCTTTCCTGGTTTGTAAACTTTCCCCTCATAAACTTAGGTAGAACAACGACACCTGGGCACGGAATCTGTCCGTACACCTCACAGATGCACGGTCTCTCACAGCCAATGCCAAAGTTGGCTGGGTTGTCTTTCTTCTCCGCTGCTATTGCTTCCGATTCAAGAACTTCTTTAGATTTACCTGAAATTATGAGAACCATTTATTATTTCTTTGTTGTGGTTGTGGAAAAATGGGGCTAATTCAATATACCTATAGTAAGTATAGTAAGAAAAACACAAGCCTTGTTATTGTTGATAGTCAAAGTAGAATAAATTAAATATATGTGGACATTTCACACACGCCATCTAGTCCCTAACTAAGCAAAGCTTGTACTATGGGCATCAGATAACTGATAGAATACTTAGATACTTTTTCGTTTGTAAATACATGCATAGAATACAATATAACACCCAGACACAGAACAAACACCTATGTTCATCACACAAATGTTTGTCCCGGGTGGGAATCAAACCCATAACCTATAGTTCAGAAGGCAGAGCTACTACCAACTGAGCTATCAGGCTTGTCAAATAGGTACCTAAGTATGTAATTCACAAGAAACAAATACCTTAGGCATGATGTAGCTTAATTACTTACAAGGTTAGGAACAAAAGTAAGTATAAGATAAGTACAACATATTATAAAGGGGTTTCCAGGGTCATCAACATCAGGATTCATTAGAATTTTGCTGTGTTCCATTTTTTAGCGAATCAACTCACCGACAGTCTTGATTAAATGCTCCAAAATATCTTCTTTTGACTTGTTGTCAACATCCACTAAAATTTTCCTTCCATCGTCAAAATAGCACTTTATAAACGGCGAAGGCGTTAAATTCTTCAACGTAGCTACTTGCACATCGGGATTTTTGAACTGGATCTGAGGCAAGTACCAGAAAACGAAGTCTTTTGCTCCAGAGTTATTTGAACCGTTTATGTTGTAGGCGACTGAGAATATCTTGATTTTATCTTTAAGCACTAGCCTTCCAGCATTCAGGTAGTCCATGGTACGCCTAATGGGCGCCCTTCCTTTCATGAAAGGCATTTTGTTGAGTTATTAGTAGATACCTTATTGGCAAATTACAAATCGACCTCACATAAAAATTAGTGAATCGAAAATTAAAATAAAATAAACATAACCTCTATGTACTACAACCTCCTAGTCTTCTTCTTCTTCTTTTTGATTAGTCGTAGTCGCTATTAATATTTTTTTGGCTAAAGTTGTGAGACCATACCGCCTTAGTCTTTGTAGATTTATTTTCTTTCGTGAGAGTTAGGATAATCATTTTATTCGTTTTATTTCTTTCATAGTCAAATCCAGATAATTTTGTCTAAATAAGAGGATCATTATCCTTCACTTGTTTGTCCGAGACACAGATTAAAGAAAAAAAACAATTCACCACGAGATCACTCCGAGATCATGAAAGTCAATTTGATTTTTTTCCCATGTAAATAAAAGTCAACTTCAACTTCTTTTTTATGGCTTCTGCGGTTTACTACAATTTACAATTTTACAATTTTTCATGTCGCGTAGGTAGAACGGAGAACAAGCCATGGAGATTGTATTGCGTAGGCTTTTGCTCTGATAAATAGTTTTGCATATTCTGAGTTCTGACTTCTGCAACCTGAAACAAATTATACGACAACATAAAACATTCACAAGACGTCATACATAAATGATAAGCACAGAATTCCCACTAGTAGAAATCTACTGCGCGTGGCCGCTTTGTTGTTTCTTGCTCCCACACAAGGTGCTGCCTGAATAAGAACGTCTCCCAAAATTTTGGGTAGATAATGGGCGAGTTTGTTAGCTCTACCTATAGAGTAATTTACATTGACACCTAGAAATTATGTTTTACCTGTGTTCACTGTTTCAAATTTTTTGTAAAATTTAAAATGTAAGGTCAGGTGGGGTAAGCGAAACGAAGGAGTACCTATGGGAAACCCTATCGTAATCAATAAATCACGCAGTTTAGCTCCATTCTATGTGGCGAAATGGTTTCAATGCTCTAGCACAGGCGTCACACGATCTTTCTGCAAGGTCATAAATAAAAAGAAATCAGCTATCTTTAAGTTTACAAAACACAAGTTGGCTGATGCCATGAAGTAATTTAATAGTGTTTATGAAGTCAATAAAAAGTCAAATAGTCAATCATAAAAGAAGAAAGTACCGTCTCTAAAGCGGTGGCTTTAGAGACAAGACCCTTTAAAATCCTTTATCTCCGTGCTAAGCGCTTATGACGCCTTGATGCCGCTATTTTCCTTATGCCCTCTGCACTAAAGTATGACGGCTCTTAAGTCCGCACTTATCTCTCTAGGACGTACCCAAACGCGATGCAGTCAAAGAGGGGTCATATTTATGACTAACTTTAGTAGATGCAAATACTTGTTCCGTGTCTGGGTGTTGTGGCACTATGGTCCTCGTAGTTCCTCGGTCCCTAGATACAGGAAATCCTAGTTAGGGTCCAGGATCTATGTGTGTGATCATTGGGCGTTATTTATTATTTTATTGAAACAACCTAGATAAAAGACATTGTCATCATCGTTATCATCAGCCTTCCCACTGCTGGGACACGGGCTTTACCAAAGACTTCAAGTTCTGTGGGCTTTTACTCACATGTGGACAGAGAAATTAAGCCATATTAATCCAGCATAATGTACACACGAAGATCCAACCTACCCTCCACCCCCTGAATAGCGTCTGAAGTCCCACCAAAGGCACGTATTATGGGGAAGACCTATGTTCAGCAGGTAGACATCTTTCGGCGGATGATGAATCATCATCAGATGATGATGTGTTTTATGATGAAACTTCTAAGATTTTTCCCAGTCCACGAGTGAATTTACTGTTGATTTTCAGAAAGAAATAAGAGGCGCTCTTGGCACCATCTCTCAGATGTTCTTCGCCGCTGGTATAATGGTCATGCTCTGCGTAGGACCATTCCTCTCCTACCTCGCGTTGAATATCATGAGTAGCGTAATCACATTCGCCTTTTTCATGCCTTTAATTTTCCTACCTGAGTCGCCGTATTTCTTGTACTCCAAAGGTGAGGATAAAGACATTATAGCTTCTTAGTTTAATTTCACCGTGAGATAAGCAGTTCTTTACATTATACATTATCTAGTTTTGACTTGTAAAAGTGCTAAAAATAGCCTATTTGCAATAAATTTTTTTGGTTTGATTTGATTTGACTTCGTTATCATCAAAATATTCATCTATTTTTTAGGGCCATAGAAGACATTTTTACGTCATCATCAAAGTCATAGATTATTTTCGTAGAGTCATAGACCATCTACGGAGAGAGGGCTGCTCCTTTTATCTTGTCATAAGGGACTAAGTTATAGTGTGAAAGGTCACTTCATGAATATGGTGCCATTGTTAGCATGCTACTACTGGTGATTCTCTTTCATCAAATCACCTTTACTTGCGTCCACAACCCTGAACCGTTTTAAATCAGACGTAACGTAACGGACCTACGGTAGTTTTTCTTTTCTCAACTATTGTAAAATAATCTTTCATTTATTGAAACTTACGTTTTCAGGTCAAAAAGAAGAATCTATCAAAACGTTAACTTTCCTCAGAGGCTCGAAAGAAGCAGCATACGAAGAGATAATGGATTATTCTACCAGCTCTGATGTGGCCATTGATAAAATAAAACTTATAAAGGATGTAAATTTCTGAAAATCACTAGGAAAAGGAATGTTTTTGGGTGTTGGAGCTCAGGCGACAGGATACAACTCGTTATCTTTCTACCTTCAAACTATATTTTTGCTTCGACTCATACAACTGTTAAACCAGAGGTGTCATCTTTGATAATAGGATGTATAGAGCTACTAGGATGCACATGTAATATCTTCATAACAGATAGATTAGGAAGAAAGCCAATTTCGACTGTGTCGTTGTTCCTCATGGCTACGGGCATGGTAAGTTAAGAAGCAATTGCTTTGTTTTTGATTAGATATACGTAAACAACTTGTAAATCTCTAATTAATGCATCTGTTTCAGATTGACCTAGGGACTTTCTTCTACTTCAAAAACCAGAGTTACGAGATTACGGGATTTTTAAACTACCTGCCTTTATTATGTATTACGTTGACGATATTTTTTTACAACGCAGGTTAGTTAAGTACACTAGCTTTATGACCATCACCATCATCAGCCAGAAGACTGCTGAACATAGGATGGGGTTTGCCGTAATCACCACGCTTGGTAGGCGTCTTGATGATCGCAGAAGATTTTAATGTACCGAGGAGAATGCTGCAGCCCACTCCCTGGTTCCCTTAGCTGGTTCTTACGGCACGTCTAGGAAAAGATGGGCTAATCTTATTCTTATGTCAAGGCTATGCTACTTTGGAAAGTGTGACCAATTGACCATAAACATGTTCACATGATGAATACAAATAATGTCTTTGCCTATCACTTTTGTATCTTCATCGCCATCTGTTTCAGGTATAGGCTCAATATTGATGATGTTCGTAGCAAAAATTTTTGACGGACCCTCGCGTGCCACTGGCGTCTCCATCGTGGTTTTCGTCACCTGCTTTTTTACCTTCTTGGTCATTACATACCTGGCTGCAGTAACAGTTGCTGTTGGCCCAATGTCTACGTATTATGGATTCAGTGTGGGATGCATGATTTTGTGTTTCTTTATTGTCTTCTGTCTTCCGGAGACGAAAGGAAATGTTCAGTCATTTCTAAACATTTCTATTTTGTGGGAAAAAATTAATGCTAATGTTTAAGAAAAATTACTAAAGGGAACAGTAAAATATACAAGAAATGGAATGAAGGCAATTAATTCGCTTTTAACTCACTTTTCAATAAAAAAGATATAAATATAATATTAAATTCGTTGCTTGCAAAATTACGTTCTACTGTTGAATAATGACACTTGACCATAGGGGCGGGACATCAACGATAACTACAATCGAAGAATAATCGAAAACAAAATGATAAATCGTTTGGATTACTTTTATTGCTAAATAGCGTGGGCACAACGGTGGTAATACGGTGTTGCCAACCGTAATAAAAATATTCGGCAAAAATTACCTGAAAAATCGGTTTTTAAAAGAAAAATCGATAGTTTGAAATAAAAAAAGATACCGTGAGATCGAATTTCCACAAATAAGCACTCATCCATTGCTAGTCTGGTTTCAAGTCGCAACTTTTGCTTTCGTCTGTCCAGAATTGGATGTACGACTCGCGTACAGGTCATAGTTTTCAGCGAATCTTGACGATACTTGATACACAATTCCGATGACAATACGTCAAGGGATTGATTTCCTCAATAAATTCTTATCATCTAAATCGACACCTACGTTTTATACCCCACCCACGTGTACTTGTGTTTCCTCTAATTTCAACAATGGGAATAATATATTATTTACCACGCACTCTAAGGTAGGTAGGTCTACCTAAGATAGATATCATGATTATATGATAATTATGTGTCTACAAATAATCGTTAATCGGTATTATGTATCTAAAATAATCGTTAATTATCGAACCGAATATTGGCCTACACATCATTATAATTGCTTTTTGACATGTGACAGATGACATTACATAAGCTTCACAGGTGCCTTCCAGTTTGAAAACAATTAAAAAAATCAATCGGCCATGTTGTTTAAAACTCCGATTCGTTTCGTAATGAAATCTCAATAATTGTCATCAATTTTTTTTAACGATATATCAATTTTAATATATCCTATTTTAAGCGCTTAAGGTTATTTCTAAGCATATTAGTGAAAACCGCATGAAAATCCATTCAGTATTTTAGGAGTTCAGTCATAACAAACAAACAAACAAACAAACAAACAAACAAACAAACAAACAAACAAACAAACAAACAAACAAACAAACAAACAAACAAACAAACAAACAAACAAACAAACAAACAGACAAACAAACAAACAAACAAACAAACAAACAAACAAACAAACAAACAAACAAACAAATAAACAAACAAACAAACAAATAAACAAAGAGACAAAGTGTTTAAAAAGTGGCTTAACGTGATCAGCGGCTAATTTTAAGCCAACCTGTGTCATTTTTTTCTTGATATCTTGCAATTACAGATTTTTTTATCTCTACAGTTTTATTATATGTATAGATAGAAGTAATACTTACTTATTTATGGCAATGGGCAGGCCACATCGCTCGTAGAACTGACAACCGATGGGTAAGACAGGTTCTCGAGTGGCGACCACGAACCGGAAGACGCAGCGTAGGCCGGCTCCCTCACTCGGTGGACCGACGACTTGGTGAAAGCCGCGGGGAGCCGATGGATGCAGGAGGCGAGCAGCCGCTCAAGGTGGCGCGCTCTGGGGAGGCCTATGTTCGGACGTCTTCAGGCTGATGATGATGATGATGATGATGATGATGACTTACTTATTTTAGTTCCATTGAAAGGTTTACCTTGTGGCGTTTATTATCGCCTCTTTATTATAATTACTATCCCGTATCAATATTTTTGTGTCTAGTTTGAAACGTAGCGTAGGGCGCCCTGCGACTGGATGGAGCGACGATATCCGTTAGTGGCTGGTAATGACTGGAAGAGAAGAGCTGAAGATCTTGCTCAGTGGCGTGCTTTGGGAGAGGCCTATGTCCAGCAGTGGGCTAGAGTGGACTGATGATTACGCAATTATGATCTAGTTTTACTGTTTAGTCTGTGGACCGCGTACACAGACACAACACTAGTTCTCTACCCTAGATACAACGTTTGGCATTCTAAGGTGAATTCCTCGAGGGATCTGGGTGGAGAAAAGACACAGTCCTAAGGGTGGGTTTTTTCACCAATAGTTAAGGTAACCAATGGTTAAAAACTAATAAATTTTGACCATTGGTTAGAATTTGTTAGAGTTTTTAACCATTGGTTACTTTAACTACCGGTGAAAAAACCCACCCTTAGACAGCCTCTGTGGTGTGGTGGTTGAGCAGATTGGCTCATAGCCCAGAGATGGTGGGTTCGATTCCCGCGACAGGACAAGTATTTGATGCATAGGAAAAAATATGCAAATAATGGTGCTCGTAGTTCGAGGGTCCCTAAATACAGGGAATTCCTATTGAGACTGCAAAAAGGCACCGTTAGATGCTGGCAACGGATTCTGTAGCTTTAAAGGTAGTTAGAGCTAATAAGTAGAAACATATGACGCTTACTTGAAGCGATTTTTTTTTTGCTCTGTGAAGTAGACAGTCGCCTCGTTTCGGTTTGCTAATTGTTGTGCTATCGTTCCTTGGACCGATCGCGTGTCTGAACTCCTTTTTACTACACGGCTATTAAGTATTTTATAAACACCCATTCAGCTGAACAAACGTGTATTGTCAATAACGATCCATACCATTATACTTTACTACAGCTTAATTATCACTCAACCGTGAAAATAATAAAGATAATGACGCTTAATTTTGATTAGTTTAACTGTTACTTTTAATATTTTTCTCTCGAAAGGCGATGTTTGTTGTGTTTAACACGATGGTGAAATAAAAAAAAGTTATAGTTATCGATATGATAACAAGTGGACCATTGTTAAGACAGTATGTGGTGGTGGTGGCAGGTGAGTCAAACGCAAAATATATATTCACAGCTCAAAAATTACTCAATACTCATCCTATTCGCACCGTTTCACATATTGTCATTTTCGGCAATATGGCTGCGGGGCCGGGTGCCATGTAAGGCTGCACCTGAATTGGGAACTGGCTACGCCTAGGCTGCTGAAATCTCAACTGTAGTTATCACCTTCTTAAATGCACGAAGTTATCACCATGCTAATAATTATGGTTTCATCAAGGCGTTTTCCTTTACCAAATGCTCAAGATCATGGACTAATAGAACCCACGACCCAAGGATCCTAAGTTTACGTCAGTAACGCAATTATCGCTTTTCTCATTTTGTTTGCTTGAGATGAGAGTCTTAAGCAACGCATTAGTTACCTACACCTCCATAATGTTTCCATAATAGCGCCAGGCGCGGATACAGGGAGGGCCCCCCCCCCCCCCCCCCCCGCGCCCCGTTGAGCCGTATAGTGTTGAGACTTTGTGAACATGAAGACGTTTTGCTACTTAAGTTAGAATAGTTAGAATAGACCGGGAGCTCAATGTGTTTTCATTTTCAATGTTTATCAGAATGCCGAGCATACGATGCGTGACAAATGCTGGCACTAATTTGGCTTAACGAATCGGGTAGTTCCCATATCAGCTTAGCAATTCAATGGGGCAATGTACATTGGAGTACCTAGTTTATTTTTCTTATATTTCAGTTAATCTCTGCTCTCTAAGCAGTGGTCTAGCCATAGGATGGTCGTCACCAGGCTTGGTGAAGCTGAGGCATGTAAACCAGACCACACTTTCCAGAACCATCACAGAAGGGGACGGCGCCAGGATTGTTTCTTTTGCATGCTTGAGCTCTATAGCTTGTAAGTAGAGTTCATTTACTATTGGTGTCTTGACTCATATTTCATATGCTCTCATAAACGTACGCGTTCAACGACAGCTATCGAATTACACAATTCGCAAATAGCACGGCACCCGCCGCTGCTCGCTAAACCACCACTGTAAGTGACAAAGTCGTAGTGAACGAGCTCCTGGCCTTTCTCCAGCAGTGACTGCACATCATGACGAGGTCAGCATCGCGCAGATTTGCTGAAAAAGTTTCCACGAGGACGAGATCCGGTAAACGAAGAAGTTGTTCTTTGGATTGTTGAGAAAAAGTGGCCGAATATGTATATGTAAACTGTTTGTGCCTTAATAAAATAAAATAAAATACCAACTCGCAGAAGAGTTGAAAAAGGTGAGAGGAGCCTTCAGGATATATCATTTCGCTTCTGAAGGAGACCAGTCCAACCCTGACGACGTGCCTATTTTTGTGGCGAAGGATCTCTACCGGGTTCCCCTGTCATATTCGACCATGTCGTCGTGAGCAGGCTGCTGAAAGACTAACATCATTAAAGACCAGCCTTGCAAAATTGACGCTAAAATTCGAAGCTTCACAAAACACCATCGCTGAGCTGCGACATGAGGTCAACGATTTGCGTGGCAATGTAGCACCGTTACCGAGTCACAAAATATCTGAATTGGTGAATTTCCACTCGCTGATACATACCGTCGCTGACGACACAACATGTGAGGATGTGACGCACTGCCCCACCCCACTCCCCGTGATGGTGGAGCCAAAAATGCAAACGTATCAACATCTCGTTGCGATTACGCAAAAGCCGCTAAGCAACCACCGAAACAAAAACAGCGGCAAATATCTAAGCCGGAGATAGCACAACCTGTTAAAAGCGTATCATTACGACCCAGCGCTGAGACGGACAAAGATGGTTTCACTAAGGTAGAGCGAAAGCTGAAGAAACTGACTAACCACAACCAGTGCAGTACCGGAGTGACCAGTGCTAACCATCTGCTGCGTCCCGCTGTGCTGACTCTGCTGTATGTGTCGTGGTTGCATTTTACCACTAAGGAAGAAGACTTAGTGCAGTTCATGTTGGTGAAGACAAAGCTTAACCTGAGGGTACAGCTGCTGGAATTTCGTCACAACGTGAATTTTAAATCTTTTGCCGTACGGGTTCTCACTACCAACCTGGCCATCTTCACCAAGAAGGATGTTTGACCTAGAGGTGCAATTTACCGCAAGTTCCGAGGAAGAACACCTCCAGCCAACTCAGCACGCCGACTCTATAATTATGCCCAATGAAATTTATAACAATTTAAAACATGTGTGTTAGTCTTTAAGGTATTTATAATATGGGCCTATGTTTATTTTATAGCCTGTTGCCTGAAACAAATGGCTTTGAAGACACCATTTTGGGTGTCTAAAAACATTGCTTTCCCCAAAATAGCTCATGGCTTGATTATCGGAGTAGGCAGCAGCCCAGTAGCACTATACCTACCACTCCACTCACAAACTTACAAGATGTTTAACGTGATTACTATTTTGCTGCAGCAGGTTTCTCTTTATATTACTTTTTTATTTCAGCTACCTTTGTAGCAGCATTCCTAATGGACTGCATAGGGAGGAAGTACAGCATAATTCTAGCTGCAGTGTTAAAGGTCGCTTTTGGCGTGATGCTTACATTGGGCACTGAAGTATGGGTGGTGGTCATATCAAAAGCATTTCTGGGTGGACTGGATGAGATATTATTCTGCGTGATACCTTCGTATACTTCTGAGATAGCTAGTGTAAGTGTATCTATCTTCTAGCTATATATAAATGCTGGTAAGGTATCTTGACTGTACTACCTACTGGTTGGTAAACCTACTACAGCTGGAAAATAAAAATTGGTTACAAAAGTCTTAATACTATTGCAGAAAGAAATCCGAGGAGCTCTTGGAGCGATTTTCAACATGTTTATCGCTTTCGGTATAGTGGTGATGCTGTCAGTGGGCCCTTTCTGCTCATATTTGACCATAAACGTTATGTACACGGTGATGACCTTAGCTGCGGTGGTGCCTTTGATATTCTTACCTGAGAGTCCATATTTCTTGTATGCTAAAGGTAGGCAAATTATAAAACTATCTACGCTGTACATCCAGATCTTTATGATTCGCCATGCCATGCTATTTTATCCAAAAGCCCAACTCAAGTCATTGCCATGATTGTACTTACCACTTTAAAACTCTTGCACAGGTCGTAAAGAAGAGTGTTCCAAAGTTCTCAGATTTCTTAGAGGTTCCGACCACTTAGTCAATGAAGAAATCAGACATTACTCGCTTGTGAACAACGGACAGAAAGTGAACCGATGGTTGCTTTTCAACGATCGAGTCTTTCTCAAAGGCTTGGGCCTGTCCTTGGTCTTCATTGTTGGAGGTCAGCTGGTCGGACATAACGTGATCATTTCGTACCTTCAGACTATTCTAGAAATGACTGATACAAACGTGAAGCCCGAGGTAGCGTCCATTGTTGTTGGATGGGTGACGGCTACAGCAAGCACCTGTACGTTCTTCTTTACTGATAAGTTTGGGAGGAAGCCTATTCTAACAGTTACATTATGTGGTGCTGCTATTGGTTTAGTAAGTCTCATGCTTTATTTTTCTTTACTGCTTCCTTGAGCCATTTTGGTTCGAACTTTGTCGCATCAAGACTCATTTTTAAAGAACTTAGGTAAGTACATAACAACTGACTCAAGGTCTGTATATTCGTGCATCCTCTATCTAGCGAGAGGCCTTAAAACTGAAGCCCGCCTGTACTAAAGGTTGACAACTTCTGAGTTCACACTTATTATGGACATACCTACAGTACTGCAGTGCATTTGGTTTGGTATGTCACAGAGCATAGGTGCAAACTTTAGGAGCTGAGAAACTTTATTTATTTTATTTATTTTATTTTGATATTTTAAGAAAACTTACATCTAGGTACAAGTATAGAGAAATGAACATATAAAGAAGGCCAATTACAAGTTTCCGTAGATAGGTAATAAGAATAATAATTAAGTGGGTGCACTTAGAAAGACGGACGCACAAACCCAAAAAAATCAAACTTAATTATGTAAGTAGGTATAGAAGATACCTACCAAAAAATAAAAATATAAATAAAAATACACCATTAATGACCATTTTAATTACCAAAAAATACACTACTCATCAGCTTCCTCAGCTGAATAGCAGTGGTAGGGAATTTCAGAATTTCATGCCCTTCAGTTTAACACAGAACGGCATGAAATTGCTTCTTCTTGACGCCTGTTCCAACTTCAAATGATGAGGGACGTTTATCTTAGATAACCAGAAATTCAGCCTTTAGTTTTATTTTACTATTCTTAAGAGTTCGAAGAAGTATAAACAAGATTATTCTTAGAATGGAGTTATTGATTATTCATAGGGGCGAAATAGCGAGCAATGGCGGGTTTCAGTTTAGACCCAAAATAAATATCCAAACCGGCCTTTAACCTGAATTCAAAACAGACTCAGTCAAAAACATCAACCTTGACCAAGTCGAATTCGTTGCTTTAACATCAGTTATTTTCAACAGTGCTTGAAATAGCAAAATGAAAATCTTCCTTTATAAGGTTCTAATTTTAATCTGTTCAATGCAATGACTTCTTCCAGATTTTCCTTGGGTTATTCTTCATAATGAAAGAGAATGGGTATGATACAGGTGGATTCTTCAATTACGTGCCCATCCTTTCCTTGATTCTCTTCTACTTCTGCCAAGGTGCTGGTAAGTGGCAATCATTTTACATTTTACACTTCAATTTTACCTCTAAGATTGACTACATGATTGTGCTGACTGGTTAGCCACAAATATTATGGCTTCAATTCAGATTAGGTATCTATCAAAAGTTTTCAATCAGTGTGTTGCCAGTGATGACTTATGGAATTGAGACGTGGTATCTTACTGTTGGCCTCATCAGTAAGCTCAGTCACCCAGCCAGCTATGGAGAGAGCTATGCTCGGTGTTTCCCTGCGAGATAAGATCCGAAACGAGGAGATCAGCAGGAGAACTAAAGTGAACGATATAGCTCTTAGAATTAGCAAGTTGAAATGGCAATGGGCAGGCCACATCCCTCGTACATAGAACTAACAACCGATGGGGAAGAAAGGTTCTCGAGTGGCGATCACGAACCGGAAGACGCAGCGTAGACCGGCTCCCCACTTGGTGAACCGATGAACTGGTGAACCACGGGGAGCCGATGGATGCAGGAGGCAGTCAGCCGCTCAAAGTGGCGCTCTGTGAGGGAGGCCTATGTTCAGCAATGGACGTCTTCAGGCTGTTGATGATTATGATGATGATCTATCAAAGAGGTTCCAATACCATAATATAAACCCACAACACCGGTTACAGGACAATAGAGAATATTAATATCAGGCATATTGTCAAACAAACAGACTCGTTTTATTTTTATTGGTGGCAAGTATCATAGCAGCATTCTCAAAAGGTTCTCAAGTGATGACTATGAACCGGAAGATACAGCGTAGGGCGATCCTCCACTAGGTGGATCGACGATATAGTTAAAACCGCGGGGAGCTAAATAAGCCAAAGGATGAAAGAGGCATTAAGCAGCCTATTAAAGTGGCGCTCTGTGGGGCTGGGGGAGACCTAAGTTCAGCAGTGGACGTCTATAGCCTCTTGATGATGATGATGATGATGATGATAGCAGCATTGACTTTGAAACAATCTTTGCACAGCAGCACCAGTATTACGGATGTAATTGATTAAAAGAAAGAGAGATGAGGTACGACCTCAGATCACTTCTTGCTAACAAAACTAGCCCTTCGTCTCGCGGGTGCGTACTGCTATCGCTTCATTACAAAATTGTGCTCTTTGAACCTAATTTATGCGAACCACTTTTGAGAAGCTAGTGACTGATCTTCCATCTTTCATTTACATCTATATTGGGATTAAATTAGAGAATTATTTTCCTTAATTTTCAGGGTTTTCTGCTACCGCCTACATAATAACATCTGAGTTATTTGACGGTAAATCTCGAGCTACCGGCATGTCGGTCATAGCGTTGGCAGCATCACTGATACTGTTCCTATCTGGAAGGTACTTCATCACCATAGCATCAGCTATTGGATTCCCAACAGTCTTTTGGATGTTTAGCCTGAACAGTGCATTGACATGTCTTTTTGTGGGGTTCTTCGTACCGGAGACAAAAGGAAAGACATTTGCTGAGATCCAGGAGCGGTTGGGAGCGAAGAAATGCCTCGGAGACCAAAACTTGAAAACGATTTCAGCTAGTGTCAAGTGATATTGGTGTTCTCCATAACACACGGTACATTGCTTAGAATTACAGAACACTGAGTATAATAAATAGAAACTGGATAGGCAATGCTAAATATACCTACTGATTCGATGTGTCTTGTGTGATTTGTGTATTTAGGAATAGCAACCCTGCAGAGAGGCGTGAGACAGGGACACGTTATTTCTCCGAAACTGTTCGCAAATGCATTAGAGGATGTTCCGTATTTCTGTTTATAGACATCAACTCATCAAGTCCTAAGTACTTATATGTAAGCATCTAGCTTCTATTGGCGTATTATTAGCACAAACAATATAAAACTTCAACTATTCAAAATTCTAATGGAAATGTATGGGGTCACAAACTTGAAGCATCCGCGATATATTCAGGCGACACACGCTCCCAGCATGCAAGTGCTGCCACCTATGCAATCTTAATAACTGAGAAAATGACCACTACTTACGTCGTCCGTCATAAGAGCAACATCTCGTTGCGATTTGTTTTTCGCGTGTGACAAAAACCGCAAAGGAATCAACCTTACCGTTTGAAGTGAATTGGAGAAGCAATACACGAGTCGATTAGCCAGCCTAATAATCCAGGAATCAAACCCGGGCCCGGGAATAGGAGTATTCGCCACGCGGCACTGGGTAAGTGATTCCTATACAATTTCCAAACTGAGCAACGATTTTATTTCCGCAACATAATTTGGACCTTCGAACCGAATATCGAATGGTCTAGTGTATTGTTTGTGCTAATTATCCCAAATGACATACTAAATTCCATCAGTCATGAACCCCACGCGTCGGTTCTAATTTCAAAAATACTCTCAGGCAGCGATTGTACCTAAGACAATCCACTGAGAATATTGTTTAACTGTTGTTATATTACGTATTTCAATAGTGATTTATCTAAAAAATATTCGATTTTAGCTATTTTACCAATTTAATTTCCTTCGAGGGTAGTGTGTCTACCTCCTACCTACAAAAACCGTGCAAAATTTGTCACACAAACTATCACGCCACTGCAAGCGCGAGATATTAAAGCGATAAAACTATTGAAGATTTTAGTTTTAGCTGTGTTTGTTTAAACGACAACACACACCTTGCTGTTGTACTAAGTACATTCATCATATACATTCGTATCTAGTAGCCTATTATTACGTAATAGACTCAGCGAATTTATTTATTACACAGTATTAAATAATATTCACATCACATTTTACACATAACTTGTAAAATTTCAGCTTTAGGTATTGTGAAATATTATTTTATCGTATACGGTAGTCGCACTTTAGTGTTACGCACGGGTCACTGTCCGCAATTAGTTGATTATATTCTTTACGGTACGAGTAAGAATTATATTTACCTAATAAAAATAAATATTCTTTGCAATACCTATTCGCTAAACATAACGTCAACCACCAAACAATACAGTTATAAAATTATAACTCCGATACAATCACACCACATAGTCACAAATTTACCTACTAGCGTATCATTTGCCATACTGTACATTCATTATATCTTGTTTACGTGCTTATCACTAAAGTTAGTTGAATAACTATAAAAATGGAGTACGATCAACTTACTTTCGAAAGAGATTTATGTATGTCAAGCCTTCAACGTATGGTTGAGTGTTCCGAAGATGAGGCCGAATTTCGCGTTCGTGTATAAGAATTAAATTCAATTAAAAAACAATTTATTGCCGTTCAACTTAAAATTGAAAAATACGTAGCGAAAACCGGGGAATTCAAGAAAGAGGAACATTTGGCCATCCGTGAACAGTTTGATAATTTGTATTACAGAATTCAAGTCGTTCTTGATCAAACGAAAGAAATTAAACGTAAACAATGCTGATGCTGTTTGCACGCACACATCGCCACATCAACCGGTTCAACATCGGCTACCTGTGTTATCTTTGTCCACCTTCAGCGGCGGTCTTACGGAATGGAATGCCTTTTATGATTTATACAAATCATTAGTGCATGATAATTTAAGTTTATCGGACGTTGAATGTTTTCGATACTTACTGTTGTCGTTACGCGGCGAACCACACAACTTAATTAAATCTATACCTATAACGGAAGCTAATTATGGTAATGCCTTGCAAGTATTACTCAATCGTTACGAAAACAAGCGCATCATTGCTACTAAACACTTAGATAAAATTATAGACGTTTCACCTATGAACGAACGAACTACAGAACAAAGCTTGCGTAATATTCTCAATGTGTATCATGAGAATCTAACGGCATTAGTGCATGAGTTTTATACTTTTGAACAGTTTGCTACGACAAATAACTCCTGAAATTCGCAAACGCTTCGAAATTTCTCTGACGTCATCAAGTGAAATACCTTCTGTGAATGTTTTACTGGAATTTCTCGATAGGGAGTTATCAGCTTCGGAAGTGATGTCATCCTCGATACAGAGCCGTGCGTTGAGCGCCATGCGACTCGCGTATACCGCTCGGCCCACGGGCGCGCCTGCTGCAGGCTCCACGGCCGCCGCCGCCGCGCGCGCTGTTGTCGCCCGCTCCCACTATGATCAGCCGCGCTCGGCTACCCCAGCGCGCCAAGGCAACTCCATGAGTATACATGCGGCGACCTTTTCCAATGAAAGTACGCCGAAAATAAAATGTACGTTTTGCAAGGACGCATCCCATACTTTATACAGATGCGAACGTTTTAATAAATTGACTTTAAACGAAAGAAAACATTTTATTTCTCTGAACAATATATGCATGAACTGTTTATGTACCGGACATAATCTCGATAACGATTGTAAATCAAAACACAATTGTCGTGTTTGCTCACAGCAGCATCACACTTTTTTACATGACGATAACGTATCGAATGTGACTTTTTCGAGTCAACACTCATTTTGTCCAGAGTTCACCAGTTTGGTAGCGGATACCTACTCCCCCAAACATAATCTCTTGCCTGCGACAACTTCTCCCTTACAGCCTACTTCCAGCCAAGCAGCGGATTATTCATCCCCTAAACCTTCAACCAGTTTAGAAGCGGAATCTTCCCCTGAGTATGCAAGCTTGGTATCTGAAACATCGCAAGCGCCGACAAGCTCGCGTAGTGCTTCGGAGCACCACAATAACTGTACGGTGTTGCTCACCACCGCGCTCGTCAACATCCGTCCGTCGGAGACTGATTCCTACACCCCCCGCCCCGTGCGTGCTTTGGTAGATCAAGGTTCGCAGGCTACTCTTATCGCGGAATCATGTATCCAGCGCTTAGGCCTGCCGCGATTTCACACACGAACGAGCACTACAGTGTCGGGAATTGGGGATAGGAACGAGCAGCCGCGTAGGTTTGTCATTGTTGAAGTTACGCCTCATGATCGTAGTGACCCGAAACTTCTGATTGAAGCACTTATCCTACCACGGATTACATCCTATGTCCCATCTATCCCAAGCTCTTTCGAACAAATATCGCATTTACAAAATTTGCCCCTAGCGGATCCCGATCTACGTTCGGCGCGTCCCGTGGAGCTACTAATCGGTTCTGATTACACGGATCGCATTTTACTGCATGACAATATAAAGGGCCCACTCAACACTCCAGTGGCAATCAATAGCGTCTTTGGTTATTTATTGAATGGCAAAATTGCACACTCAATGCCTGTTCAAGTGCATACAAATCTAAGCACTTGTCAGCTTGACCTTCAGCTTATGAAGTTCTGGGAACTCGAGTCAGTTTCAGAAGTCAAGTTACTGACTAAAGACGAAGAACTGTGTGAAAAGATTTTCACCGACACTCACACTCGCGATGAAACTGGAAAATACACAGTTGCACTTCCATTCAAAAGGGATGCTCCCCCTCTTGGGGACTCTCGAGAGATAGCTCTCTCTCGCTTACGCAAACTTGAAAAACGACTGGAACGTGACCCTGCTTTACGAACAGAGTATAACCAATGTCTTCAAGAATACATGGATATGGGACATATGGAGAAAGTCACAGATACTCCTAGCTGTGACCAAACCCCTTACTACGTACCTCACCATTGTGTGGTGAGACAAGACGCAGCTACCACAAAACTAAGAGTAGTTTTTGATGCGTCATGCAAGACTACGTCTGGCCGCTCGCTTAATGACAATTTATTAATTGGGGAAAAACTTCGCAAGTACTATTACACTCAGTCTTTGTTGACGACTGTGTGACAGGAGCACAGACTCTAGAAGGTGCTCTTTCTCTCCAACGCGAACTCACTGCTATATGCAAAGCGGGATCTGTTGAGTTACGAAAGTGGACGAGCAATAGCTCTGAATTTTTATCTGCTATTCAGAACGATGAATGTAACAAAGATAATGCGCACATTCTATCCGCACTTGATTCTGACTCTTCCGTGAAGGTACAGGTCTCCAATGGAATCCCAATTCAGATTGCTTTTCCTACAAAGTCCAATCTTCAAATCAAACATGTACAAAACGCATAATGCTTTCTGAAATTTCCAAAATATACGATCCCTTAGGATTTCTAAGTCCAATTATATTACTAGCAAAACATATAATTCAACTCTTATGGGTTGCTGGAACAGGCTGGGACGAAGTACCACCCCAAGGGATAAGCGAGCTTTGGCTTAAGTTCATATCTGAGCTTCATCTATTAAAATCAATTTCAATACCGCGACACGTACTTCCAGTCAATACTGAAGTACAAATCCATGGCTACTCCGACGCCTCTGAAAAGGCGTTTTCTGGATGCGTATATCTGCGCGTCGTAGATGCAAGTGGTACTATCCATGTACATTTGCTACTCGCAAAAACTAAACTCGCCCCTTTACGACGAGTCAGTCTACCGCGCCTTGAGCTAGCAGACGCTGTTCTTCTCTCAAAACTGATCGAGAAAATTCTTATCACTTACGGTGATATCGTATCGATTAAGGATGTTTACGCCTGGAGTGATTCAGCAGTCACTTTAGCATGGCTTCGCTCGCCACCTCATGAATGGCATACCTACGTTTCTAATCGCATAACAGAGACAACATCGCGTGTTCCCGCCGCTCACTGGGGCCACGTGATTTCCGAGGACAACCCAGCGGATGTAGCATCCCGCGGTGTCCTACCTTCGCAATTAAACCAACAACAATGGTTCCACGGCCCTGCTTGGCTATCTGATGACCAAGCAAATTGGCCAGTTTCAAAAGTTGACCTAAATACGGATGAAGAACGTCGTAAACACGTACTCGTATCTGTTTCTAAAACAGATTATGACCCTGAATTTTTAACCACCCTAATAGAACGATTTTCTGCACTACCTAAACTTCTACGGGTAGTTTCCCTAATAATCCGATTGATTAAAAAATGTCATGAAATTCCAATATCATTATCTTCACAAATTACAGTCCACGAAACAAACTCGGCTCTAAATAAATTGATTTTCCTTGTTCAGCAACAAGAATTTTCAGATGATGTATCGCGCATCAAAGATGGCGATAACTGTTCTAATCGTCTGCAAAAGCTCCGACCGTTTCTAGACGAAGCCGGTCTTCTCAGGGTCGGCGGCCGAGTCCAAAACTCGTACCTTCCCTACGATGCTAAGCATCAGATTATTTTACCTCAGCGACATGCCATAACAAAATTTTTAATTATTTATTACCACGTGACTCACTTACATATAGGTCCGCAAACGCTGCAGTTTTTAATTTCCCAGAAATACTGGATCTTGTCAGCGCGCCGCGCTATTCGCTCACATACTCGACAGTGCGTGCGATGTTTCCGCACTCGCCCCACGGCGCCGCAGCCTATAATGGCTTCTCTTCCCGCAGCCAGAGTACGCGCTCTTAGGCCATTCTTGCACGTAGCCGTTGACTTTGCTGGTCATTTTTACCCTAAATCTGGCCCACAACGTAATGCTAAACTCATTAAAGCATACGTATGTGTCTGTGTTTGCATGTCTACCAAGGCAATCCACTTGGAACTCGTACCGAACCTATCCACAGAGTCGTTCCTCAATGCCTTTCGTCGCCTCGTATCCCGACGTGGATTGTGCACAGATATCTACACCGACTGTGGTCGCAATTTCGTGGGATGCAACAGATATCTAAAATAACTATATACTTTTCTTAGCAATGAATCCATCCAAACGGAACTTACCAATAATCTTAACAGACTTGCGATTACGTGGCATTTCAATCCACCATACGCCAGCCACTTCGGTTCAATTTTCGAAGCCGGAGTTAAAAGTATGAAAACTCATCTACATCGCGTCGCAGGCAACTTAACTCTAAATTACGACGAGTTTAACAGACTATTGTGTCAAATTGAAGCAGTTTTGAACTCTAGACCCATAACTCTTCAAAGTAACGATCCTACTGATCCGTTACCGCTTACACCCGGACATTTTCTTATCGGGGAACCATTAACTTCTCTTCCCGAAGTTAACTACGAATCAGAAAATATATCGCGTCTTGCTCGATGGCAAGTTATACAATAAGCAGTGCAACATTTTTGGAAGCGCTGGAGCGTAGAATACCTACATCAGCTTTCTCAGCGAAGTAAATGGTTCCGTGAAACACCTCACACGCCTCTCACAGAGGGTTCAATTGTAGTGCTGGTAGATAATTCGCTGCCGCCCTTGCAGTGGCGTCTGGCGCGTGTACACAAACTACACCCAGGAGCTGACGGTGTTACTCGTGTCGTCACAGTGCGCATGGGTAATTCCCTTACGAAGAGACCTGTTGTGAAGGTCAGTCCTCTAGATACCTATTGAATAGGTAGACCACATTTTCCATTTACGATGGATTTTCTTTATTTTGTTACTTATAGTTTAATTGTAGTATTTAATTAAAATACCTAGATATTTTAAGGTCAGCGGCATCTTCCGTATTTCTGTTTATAGACATCAACTCATCAAGTCCTAAGTACTTATATGTAAGCATCAAGCTTCTATTGGCGTATTATTAGCACAAACAATATAAAACTTCAACTATTCAAAATTCTAATGGAAATGTATGGGGTCACAAACTTGAAGCATCCGCGATATATTCAGGCGACACACGCTCCCAGCATGCAAGTGCTGCCACCTATGCAATCTTAATAACTGAGAAAACGACCACTACTTACGTCGTCCGTCATAAGAGCAACATCTCGTTGCGATTTGTTTTTCGCGTGTGACAAAAAACCGCAAAGGAATCAACCTTACCGTTTGAAGTGAATTGGAGAAGCAATACACGAGTCGCCATTAGCCAGCCTAATAATCCAGGAATCAAACCCGGGCCCGGGAATAGGAGTATTCGCCACGCGGCACTGGGTAAGTGATTCCTATACAATTTCCAAACTGAGCAATCGATTTTATTTCCGCAACAAAGGATGTTTTCAAGCTCTTGGACTGGATAGGATCTGGCATCAACATAGATCGAGTACGTCATTAACGTTCGTTTTCCCGATGATATAGTCATAATGACGGAGTCGCTCGAGGACCTTAGCACCATGCTCAACGACCTCAGTAGAGTCTCCCAACAGGTTGGTCTTCAGATGAACATGGACAAGATGAAAATCATGTCTAATGCCCATGTTCTACCTATACCAGTAATTGTTGAGAACCTAGGACAAATAATCCAATTACGTAGGTTCAACTTCGACAATGCTGCTATTGGGAAGCGTGGCCCTATCTTTTCATCTAAAATACCGCAAAGCCATAAAAGGAAGATTTTCAACAAGTGTGTGTTGCTTTGCCAGCGATGGCTCATAGGACCACGTCTCAGTGATAGCACTCAAAGTTGCGCAAAGAGCAATGGAGAGAGCTATGCTCGGAGTTTCCTTGCGAGATAAGATCCAAAATGAGGAGATCCGCAAGAGAACTAAAGTCACCGATATAGCTTTTAGAATTAGCAAGCTGAAGTGGCAGTGGCCAGGCCACATCGCTCGTAGAACTGTCAACCGACGGGGAAGAAAGGTTCTCAAGGGGCGAGCACGCCGCGTAGGATGGCACTAGGTGGTCCGACGACCTGGTCAGAACCGCGGCGAGCCAATGGATGCAAGAGGCAAGCAGCCGCTTAAAGTGGTGCTCTAGGGGAGAGGCCTATGTTCAGACGTCTTCAGTCGGATGATGATTATTTTTAAGCTCCACCGTGTGGATCTATAGGAGCCATGCGGCCATGCGAAGGTGAAAAAGAAGTGTAGCATGAAATAGCGTAAAAACTAAAATGTGAAATTGGAGCAAAAATCGAATGGAAGCAACCGAAAAATAATTTTACTGAATCACTATTTCAAACCGCAGACAATGAAATGTATAAAAAAGACTTAGTCGATTGTGGCGAACTCAATATCGGAACAAAGCACGAAGTAGTCGGAGAGCTGTCGATGGCTTTTATTAGGGTTGCTTTTGTTTCTATACCGTAAGTAGTAATAATTTATATTGCTAAATATTAAACTTAGCCCCCCTAAAGAACAACTAAGAAAAACAATAGTAGCCAAATTTTTGCTCTTCTTATTCAGATATCATTCCAATGATAATAGACCTTAGCGTAAGTAGGATAGATAATAACTTAGGTACCTATGGCGTAAGTAAGTTTAAATGGCTACCTATATTTTCTATAGCTTATTATCACGGTCTCCTATTAAATGCTATATGCGGCGTCCGACTTCAGCGTGTTCGTTCCGATCAACGTCTGAACGCTAGTTACAGCGTCAGTGGTCAATACATCTCATAGCGAACGATGACGTCTCGTTCACAAAAGTAGTCGACAAACAGTGCTCGCGTGTGGTCGTGTGATATAAAATGGATATAAATTCGACACTGCTGGCGGCGCTAGTGTTACTTTGTGTAATGCACTATAACATTTGACTGATTCAATCAATAACTCTTCTTTTTCTTTATCAAATTTCAACATTAAGTACGTACTGACGCCAAATACGACATTCACGCTGCAATGCTTCGAAATAACTAGAGACGCAGCGCAAAGCAATTGAATACCGCCTACGGCGTCCACACGCCAACGTCAGCGTGTGAAAGAGACCATAACAGTTCATTTCTATATTAACCATCGTGACGCGGCGTTCGGCGTGACGCTGTACGCGGTCGACGGCGTTTATAGCTGACCATAGCCTTAGATGTTGTAGAATTCTGAATCGTTAATAGTATTTCAACTTTACAACGATAGTCGTGCGATTCACGCTGTAACTACTGCTTATGTTAGTAACTTTAAGAGAACACCTTATTTAAATTAGCCAACAGCTCCGCTACTGTAAGCATTGTCTCAGCAACCAACGGGTTTCAATTCGACGAGTCGGCGACAGAACCGAGCATATTTTTTTTTTATTTGTCCCTCAGAAATCGTACTTTTATTGTAACTTTACGTAGAGCTTCAAGATTTCAATTAATATCGTATTGACTGGCCCGATAGTTCAGCTACTAGCAGCCCTGCCTTCTGGACAGTAGGTTGTGAGTTCTATTCCCACCCAGGAGAAACATTTGTGTGATGAACATAGGTGTTTGTTCTGTGTCTGGGTGTTGTATGTATTTACATAACAAAAGGTATCTAAGTATTTGTATTGGTGGAGGATACTTAAATATTTAATTGATAACTCAGATGAATAGTTTTTAGATTTTATTACCTTTCTCCAGCCACCCTATATCCAGCCACAGGTTACTCACACCGCTAGGGATCGGCCAACCTCGTAGGGGGCACCTTTACAACAGTATTATATCCAGTTATCTGGTTTCCATGGTACAAGCTTTGCTTAGTTTGGGACTAGTTGGCGCTGTGTGAAATATCCACTAATATTTACAAATATTTATGTGATTTTTATTTTTAAAAAGAAGTACCTACTTAGAATCATTCCACTTAACATCTAGTCTAGAATATAAGGTATTACCACAGACCTAGATTTTTTCGAATTACATAGCTACTTGTAGAATATCTTCTAGGCAAGCATGCTCCGTCATCGACCGGGTCATCACCTTAATACTATCAGGTGAGCCCGTGGTCAATTGTAAGCCTATCTATGATATAAAAAAATCCTTCTTCAATTTTTTGTAAGTGACCTTAGGCGTGCCTCCCTTCGCCACCCGTTCATCTATTTATCTTTTACCCCTATCTTTTCCCTCTCCTCTTGGACAAAGTTAGGACGTAAAACTAATTAACCCGCGCGAAGCCAGGTTAGGGCAGCTGGTTTCGTGTAAATTGGTAAATCTATGAGGAATCATTGCTCTTATAATGTTGCCAGGCGTTCCACCTCTACGACAACGGTGCTGCGGGGGGTAGCCCTTCTACATATCTTTATTAGTTAGGTAGTACCTTACTATTATTTATTAGAAACCAATTGTTTTCATAAGAAATAAGTGCAGAAAGTTTTAAGCCTACCTCAATCGAATGTGGAACGTCATTATCCTATGGAATCCACCGCGAATAGAACGATTCTTTGGTACTTAACTTTATTGCAAAATGAACAGGCCTAATGACACAAATTTATCATCAAATAGTCATACCAAAGTACCTATAAGTAATGACTAAAATCGCTTCGCCGTGTGCTTCCGGTTTGCGAATAGGACCACCGCATCTCTTCCCATGGGTGCCGTAAGAGCCGGCTAAGGAAAAATCTAGGGAATACATTAATTGCATGGGGATTGCATTCTCCTCGGTACATTAGATTTCTGCGATCACCAAGCCGCCTGCCAAGCGTGATGATTATTGCAAATCCCCCCCTATGATAACCGTCTAAAGGTAGGTTTTTTGATCTGTAGAGGTAATCAATCGTCAAAAATGCTAACAAATTCTAACCAATGGTCATAATTTGTTAGTTTTAAACCATTGGTTACCTTAACTACTGATCAAATTAACCCACCCTAAGTAGCGTTTTATGGGGGAGGCCTATATTCAGCAGTGGACGTCTTCCGGCTGATAATGACGATTATTATGATGAATAATTAAAAGGAAATAGGAATAGTAGTAAAGTTTTTTATTCTGAAAAGGGTATACTTTTGACAACATCTCACTGATGGTAAGTGACGAAGTGGTCTAAGGTGGAGCACGTTTGCCCATGAGATTCCCATTTCTCACTCATGACTTGAAGAGACCCAGGTTACTGGTTTCCTGGAAGAGCATTCCATTCCTTGGCCGTTCGGACTATGAATGACTCAGCAAAACGCTTAGTACATATTGGAGGCACATCACGATGTAAGGAATTAAGGATGCAAAGAAATTATTATTACACGTTCTTATAATCATTTATTTAAAATAATTAGGATATATCCTTCATAGTATTAAAAATTTTAACTTAAAGGTACCTAGTACCTACATAATTAAAATTTGATTAAAACTAATTATAATAATACTCAGAATGGCACGGCTGTCTCAAGATGACGAGAGCAGTGATGTTATATTCGAAAGCTCACACTATTCGTGAGTAACAGTCGTAAATATATTAATTTAAAATAATCACTATTCACACATTCAAATTTAATAATTAATACATTCATCACTTCTTAAAAACCTTGAAAAGGGTTGAAAAATACCTAATTTTTCTATTTGCTGAAACGCTTCACCACACCAAAGAGCATAAATAACCGCTACGCAGTAAGCTTCGATGGGCGGCACGCCCCCTGCGCCTTCCCCCCTTAGCCAATTTACCAGGAAGATATAGGTGCATGGAATTCATCATTTAAAGAAAAGACCACAAATTGGTCTTGCATCGTATACTTATGTGTTTTACCACCAATTCCCAAATTCCCGTCTTGGACTCCCCTACTAAATTGATTTGTGCGCCCCCTTGAGAAATTTTTGTATCCGCGCCTGATGGGCGGGAGTTTTCCTGCAAGAAAACTTCTGCAAGAAGTGTCAGACCATCTATCAGACTGTAGCTTGAAAGTGTATAGTTGTAAACTATTGTAGTTTACAGTTAATTTACATTTTGCAAGCTATACAGTCTCATAGACGGTCGGACACTTCCTGCGGAAGTTTTATTACAAGTGGAAACCCAGCCTAGGACCAACATCATTTGGCAGACGAACGTCACAACGAACAAACTAGTAATTTGAACCCAAAGTATACTAATAACAAAGGTCATTGTTGCACCTTGTGTACGCACTGTAATCCTACTTATGTTTCAAATCGTTTCATCTTCCAATCCGTCCAAAACCTTTAAAAAGCATTTTGTAATGATTTTACCCGTTTTTTAAATAAAGTTATCTAAACTAACTTATTGAGGTTTTGCTAATGATTTTAACCTTTTTTAAAAAGCCTTTCTTTTAACCTTAGATATCACTTTTCAACCTTTTGCGATTATAAGAAAAACTATTTAAACTTGGAACGCTCATAAATACCACTCTACAATATCACTTCAACCATCCCAATTACATGTCAAGACATCTAATTGGGATATATTTATACATAAATATACTATCTGAGTTTGAATTGGTATATTATACCGAAAGGGGGTAAATCTACTCCCCAAGGTAGACAACGTTTCTTCTACGACTTTTCTAAATTAATAGTTTTCCATTGAAGAAATGTCATGTAAAGTTTACGTTATAATATTACCCAAACGCTGCGAAGATAGCCCTAGCGCAGATGGGTGTAGTTCAACTTCGTCCTTGACCGAATGCACTTAAATGAGTTCGACGGCCGTGTATAGAAACTCTCGTAGCGATCGCACGTGCAATTTTGTAGATTTATGTTTAGGTTTGGAAACACGCAGTTTCAAGTAAAGCTCTCATCTTTGTGGGCTCTCATGGTCGCAGTCCCCCCTTTCGGGATAGCATACCAATTCAAACTCACCCTGTATAACATAACTATAACTTTATAAAATCTTTTCCCTCGCAACCTTTTGATCCTTTACTTTTCTCAACCTTTAAGACTTGTAATTTTTTGTCCATAAAACTTCTCAATCTTTTAAGCCTTTTCAGAATCCTTAACCTTAGCACCCAAAGCCTCTTGTATCTCCCCAAACGTCTTTCCTTTCGTTTCTGGTATACAAAACAATACAAATAAACAGTACAATAGACAATTAACGCTAAAGAACCAGTAAGTCGCAGCCGGTCCTATAGAGAGTATAAGAAGTGGGAAGTATTTCGTAGCTATGAATATGAATATGTAGGAGATGAGCGAAGCGATGGATAGGCCTATACCTCGGGAGCGGTCGTCAAAGAGCTCTGCTGATAGGACCCAGTTTATTGAGCCAACACCTGAAAAAAAAAATTATCATATAACTTCTCGTTTTTATCACTTAGCCTGACAACTATTATATATATATTAGCGAGAGCATGATCATCCTCTTTGCTTTCCAATTTTTTATTGGGGTCGGCTCCTAATGTAACCTGGTTGATTTGGCCGAATTTCATTCGACCAATTTAATAAAATCGTTATATGCATTAAGACTGGCATGTTAGCTCAGTTGGTAGTAGCTCTGGGTTTTGGGTTCGATTCCCACTCAGAACAAACATTTGTGTGATGAACATAGGTGTTTGTTCTGTGTCTGGGTGTTATTTGTATTCTATGTATGTAGATTAGGTGGTAGGACTTTTCTGCAAAGTCCGTCTAGGTAGGTTTGCCAGTTATTCTGCCGCCAAGCAGTAGTGTGCAAGCTACTGTGTTCCGGTTTGAAGGGCATTGTAGCTAGTGAAATTACTGGGCAAATGAGACTTAAGAATCTCACAGTCTAGAAATCTTTTTTAGACTGTGTGATGTCTCAGGATGACGTGCGCAGTGCGCAGTGTCACGCGAAACTTAAATTTAGATTTCCGAGTGACACTGCAATCCGTAATGGGCGGCCGTGACGCTTAACACCTGGCGAACGACTAGCTCGTGACGTCATTCGTTTTGCATAAAAAAAATGTATTTACAAATAAAAAACTATATATGGACTTGTATCAGTTATCTGGTTCCCATAGTACAAGCTATGCTTAGTTTGGGGCTAGATGGCGCTGTGTGAAATGTCCACACATCTTTATTATACTAGCTTTTGCCCGCGGCTTCGCACGCTTGTATTGTGTTATTTCTACGTTTAGGTAGTCTAATAATAGCTAACTTCATGCATTTCCTATATACCAAACAATAAAATCCACTAAATCTTTTCGGAGCTCAGCACGTATTAGCAGATTAGGTAGCAAACGTAAAAATGTTGTTTAGGTATTAGGTAGGTATGGCTCTTCACGTGTCATCAGTCACCTACACACTGATAAAATAGTGGGTTAGAAACTGCAAATCATAGGTACAATATTTAATTAAATATGTACCTACTTAGACCTAACATAGACTTAGACGTTAGTTTTTTAAAATATACGGTAGGTCTAGGCATCTAACTAATACAAGTTCTATATGGTATACCTACATACCAGTGATATGTTCGATCTTTTCCTTGTCATTTTCACTTCAACAGATGTTCTTGTGTTTTCACCATAAAAACGGTTCAAGTCTTTATAAGAGGTTCCAGTAAATTTTGTCTAGGTAGTAAGTATACCTACCTATTATTTAGGCAGCTTAGAAAAATACAAAACAATCACACACATGCTGTTTTGGTCAGTTTTTCATATCCGCGCGCTTTTCGTTCGCAAAGAGTATCTTTGTTGCATTCACCAAATTTTTTTTACCTTAAGTTTGGGTCCATACGAATTGAGTATTTAGCCAGTTTCAATAATAAGTTTATCAAATACATACTTTACAGCTGGAGTATCTACGATGCGTATATAATGATTTTGTTAATAATAATTAGAAATCACAAGTACTTCCGTACGCCACTATAAAAAAAGTTGACATTTATATTATGTCCGCTATTTTCCACGTTGTCTCATTCCCACTGCACTTTCAACATAGTGGTGGGAGTGAGAAAAAAACATGTGTACAAAGCTCTAATCAGATTCGCTTTTGCAAAGAATGATTCATTTTTAGGGTTCCGTAACAGTTTTGAAATAAAGGAACCCTTATTAGGTAAGATCACTTTGTTGTCCGCCTGATTCTTTCTAAGTATCTGTCGAGACCATTACTTCTTTTAGGAATAACGGAACAAAATTAAGCTGAAACTGATAATAAATAAAAAAGCCTTTATTGCTGTTTGTAGTACAAATCAATTTCAACATTACGATATTTTATTGTTATTTTCGTTTTGTTTATTTTCGTTCAAAATATCGGCACCGGTTCAACCTCTTTTTGTAACAGCTTGTCCTTTGACAAAGGCCTCCTCTAAGAATTTCCATTTTGTCCTGTCCCTTGCTGTCCGAATCCATTCTGATTGGATATCTATGATCAATTAATTCAAATACGGCTATCATCATCATCATCATCATAATCAACAACAACATCCTGCAGACGTCCACTTTCAAAGACTTTTTGTGTTCTTTCCAAATTCTAATCAACTTTACGACTTGTCCGCAGAGCCAAGCAAATACCCCTATTAAGAAATTTAAATTCTCATTGCATAAATATACCCAAATATATAATTAACCTTCTGGAGCAACCGAATAACCAATTATTATATTATTTATTTACCTGCACTGTAACTGTAGACTACCAAAATGAGTGATATCAAAGGTACGAAGTTCATAGCGCCGCTGATCGGGCCGCTGTTTTTTATGTAGAAGAAGGCGCCCAATCCAAGCTGAGAACAGAAATATAAGAAAAGTCAGCCAAATTAAATAATTTCGACGTAATAAAGTGACGCAAAAATTGTTTTTTTACAACTAAATACATGCTTGCCTAGAAGATACCTATTCACTCGCGACTTGAAGAGCTCCAGATTGTACTTATCGGGAAACAAAGACGCTGGTAAAGTATTCCATTCCTTGGCTGCTCGGATTATAAATGTCGAGTCAAACCGCTTTGTGCGAATTGAAGGAATATCAACCATAAATGGATGGCGTGTAGCTGTGTTACTCTGTCGTGAGGTGGTGGAGCAGGTCGACTCATAACCCGGAAGCTGCGGGTTCGATTTGCGACAGAACAAGTTTATGTGCACCGAAAAAAGCTGGTAATACTTGTTCCGAGTCTTGGTGTAGTGGAAGCATGGTCCTCGTAGTTCCTAGGTCCCTAGATACAGGGAATCCTAGTTAGGGTCCAGGATCTATGTATGTCATCGTAGGGCGTATAAAAAACTAAATGTAGGCACGTATTGATTTGTAACGAATAAGATTAATATTAAACGACATTAATTACATACGAGATAAACGGGTTTTGCATCCGGAATAAACTTGATACGTTATTATAAAAAATCGATATTATTAAGTATAATGTTAATAAAACTTAATGCCCGACCAAACTAGGAAATCGGGTAGGCAACTTTATAATTTTCTGTGGTACTTAAAGACAGCTAAAGATTTGATTAATCGCCTGCTTAACGCTAAGATTCATTTACTATGCTGATCAGGGTTGGGGTGATTCTCAAGAATATCTCAATAGAAGGCGCTACCAACCCCGTAAGTTTGTTGAAAAGGTCAGAATAGAAAGAAAAAGAAAGGTGCATTAGACATGAGATCTGTCCCAGCTGCCGTAGCATGGACGGTAGACAACATTGTCTTTCCCCTGTTTTACTCCACTTGACAGGGCAGCCAGTATGAAGAAAGTGACATAAATCGAGGAAACGATAATTTTCTAAAAAAATATATTGATTCTTCAATTCTTCATATCCTTACATCGTTATTGTACCACAAGTCCGCACTAAGCGTTTTGCTAAATCATTCATAGTCCGAACGGCCAAGGAATTGAATGCTCTTCCAGCAACAGTGTTTCCTCCTGGGTATAACCTGTGTTCGAGTCAAGAGTGAATGGGCATCTCATGGGCAAACGTTTTCCACCTTAGACAACTTCGTCACTTACCAGTGAGTTGTTGTCAAACGTATGCCCATATTAGCAATTTTTTTTTGTAAATTAAAACTATTTTCTATTCAGTATTGCGTTAGTTAAAATTATTACCATTCCAACTGCCATGCCGCTAATAGTGGTCGCAAGTATGGATTTCCGTCCAAACCGGTCGGTCACCATCGTGGTACAGAAGCTTGCGAACAGCTGAATCATGCCGATCACTACTGACGACACTTCCGGGTTCACGCTGCTTTGCGTAGACTCTGCGGGGCCGTGAAAAAAACATTTATTAATATCACTGGTGTTTTACTAACTTTTTTATTATTGGTGCGAGAGCCCACTGCACAAATACCTACGTCATCGGGTACCCCAATAGGCTATCTTTAGATCGTTAACCGACATCTAAATATGTCAAAAAAATCAAGTCTTCCAGTTCCGATCCTGCCGGGTCTAATTGAAATTTTTTGACGATTTTTTTTTTCAAAATGTACCCGAATGAAAGTTCTGGCAACAGCTAACCATTGATTCATTATGTAAAAAAAAATTGGTCTGCCATTGCACACCCTGCCGGAATTACCTGGCAGATCCCTAAGAATGTACCCTTCACACTATTTACCTACCTCAGCGAATACCCCAATGAAACCTACGCCCAATAATAGCCAAGATGCCCTTGATAATAGATTAAAAGGTCTGCCAGGTCTAAACTTGGCAAAACTTTGTATTCAAGGCATTTGAAGTTGGTGGAGGTGGATTATTTCCATGACCCGGCAGGATCGGAACTGGCAGACCTGTTTTTTTTTTACATGTTTAAGTGTCGGTTAACGATCTAAAGATAGCCTATTGGGGTACCCGATGACGTAGGTATTTTTGCAGTGGGCTCTCGCACCATATTTTTCGGTTCGGCTTCAGTTCTCAATTTGAACGTAGGTAACACTATAAAATAGTAGCATAAACGAAACATAGTTAACATTCAATGTCAATTCTTTAACATCATTGTAACATCACTGAACACAACATGCCACTAAAAAAAATCTAAAATCTAAAAAAATAACGCCTAACGGTCAATTCAGACAGAGCAGCAAAACGATCGCATACATAGATCCGGGACCCTAACTAGGATTCCCTGTATCTCTAGGGACCCAGGAACTACGAGGACAATGGTCGTGGGACCAACAATCACATACATAGATTCTGGACCAACAACAATTCCCTGTATTTAGGGACCCAGGAACTACGAGGACCATAGTCGTGGGACCATGTTTCTTGTAGTTCCTGGACCCTGACTAGGATTCCCTGTATCTAGGGACCCAGGAACTACGAGGACCATGGTCGTGGGACCAACAATCACATACATAGATTCTGGACCCTAACTACGATTCCGTGTATTTAGGGACCCAGGAACTACGAGGACCATAGTCGTGGGAACATGGTCCTCGTAGTTCCTGGACCCTAACTAGGATTCCCTGTATCTAGGGACCCAGTAACTACGAGGACCAAGGTCCCACAGTACCCAGACACAGAACAAGTATTTGGTCTTTTTTTTCATGTGCACTTGTCGCGGGAATCGAACCCTCCACCTCCGGGTTATGAGCCGACCTGCTCAACCACCACACCACAGAGGCTGTCGTAAATCTAAAACATTTATTGCCAACAACATAGAAATAGGTACAAATCACTCAGGCAGCCATCAATTTTAGACACCGAACATGCTAAATTGCCTAAAAGTTCCATACAAAGCCGATATATGTATAAAAATGTAGTAAAAAATCAGTTTTTTTTTTATTTAGACGAATCACGTGACGAGCTAGTCACTCGCCTGGTGTTAAGCGTCACGGCCGCCCATTACAGGTTGCAGTGTCACTCGGAAATCTAAATTAAAGTTTCGCGTGACACTGCGCACTGCGCACGTCATCCTGAGACATCACACAGTCTAAAAAAGATTTCTAGACTGTGAGATCAGTTCTTAAGTTTCATTTTCCCAGTAATTTCACCCTTCAAGCCGGAACACAGTAGTGCTTGCACACTGCACACTACTGCTTGGCGGCAGAATAACTGGCACCTACCTAGACGAACTTTGCAGAAAAGTCCTACCACCTAGTAAAATTAATACAACTATGTAATGAAACAACATAAATTGTAGTATTTGTGTTTTTCTTTGGCGTGGACTACCAGTTAGTTGCGATAAAAATATCCTATATCCTTCCACAAGGTAAAAATATCCTATATCCTTCCACAAGGTAGGTACTATTCTAGCGTTAATAGTATTTTTTCTCCCATGCCTTGATACTACCAATAAGTGTATAGGAATTGATATATTAAAATTACGATCGTAGGTATATAGAATTACATCCTACAGCTAATTTTATTTTTAAATGTTTCTGACCTTAGCAGTTTAAAATCTTTCGTAAAATGCTCTTGCTTTTTCATTAAGCGTAGGTATACCTACCCTCATTCTGCGCGTATTTTCTTTTGACTCCTTCACTCTCGCCCTTTTCAGTCACTCTCCTAGCACTCTTTCTCTCTCTGTCTCTTTTCTTTAATGATGGTAAAAAACAAACCTAGAATAGTTTGAAGGTAAAACGAGACGCTGTTGAATCCAGAAAGCTGAGTCCCCGCTCCCAATACAAGCACGATTCCAAATGACTTTAAAAACGTCCGCTTCTTAAAGATTTCTCTTCTACTAATGTTCTCATCCGGGCAGGCTGTGGCGTATGCCTTTAGTTCCTCATGGGCTTTGAATTCTGACCCTCGGAGGAAGGTCAGGACCTTCAGAGATTCCTCAGTACGACCTGAAAGACCAAGAAAGAAAAGATTAGTTTTACAAAATGACCTGAGAGACAAAGAACAACATTTCAACAAGAATCTGTTAGAAATTAAGTACCAGACCAGACCAAAATACCAATAAGGTAGGTAGGTACCTACTATTTTCTATAGGTACCATAATATATTGACCCGTTACGGTAAATGAACCTGCACCCTTGACCCAATGGGCTTAGTGACTGCGTTAACCTTACACACAGCAGCTAAACCTACTCTGTGTTTAGTGGCTATGATATTCTAATTTTAATGTTGATGCAATGAATAATTCAAAATGTAAAAATCCCTTACTTTAGAAATGTTACTGTTGGAACCGGAAAAAGATAACTATTGTGTCATTACGTGTCATGACATGAATGGTACCTAGCTTACAGTAATTGGGAAATTATATACCTACAGAATTCGCCCTATTTACATAGGTCTAAGTCTATGCCTACCGCTGTATTACCTATTCATCATCATCATTGGGCAGAAATTCATCCACTGCTGAACATATGCCTCCCCCATAAAACGCCACTTAGGACGCTTATCATAGGGAAGATTTGCTATAATCACCACGCTTGCCAGGCCTCTTGGTGATCGCAGAAGATTTTAATGTACCGACGAGAATGCTGCTGCCCATTCCCTGGACATTCTCTTAGCCGACTCTTACGGCACCCACGGGAAGAGATGGGGTGGCCCTGGGTGGTTCTATTCGCAAACCGGAACCACGCGGCGGGTATTACCCAATATTTCAAATTTTGCTGCTTATTACCACATTTTTTTTAGTTTTCATGGACCAAGACTATGAGTTTATCCAAATTGATGTTGTGAATTATTAAAAATTACGTGTAATACAAAATATTCTACGGTGTTGTAGTAATAATTAATAATTATAGGTTTGTTTAATGATCCGTGACGGCCGGCACCGTAAAAGCTACCGGTTGTGTCACGACTTGGTACTTAAGGCTGCTGTAACAAAATTATGCGTAGTTGCAAGGTTTTCGTCATCAATATTTGATGCATAGCTTTTATGTCTATACTTAGCCATGATATGAAAAATAACCTTCATTTCATCTTTTTCGATAATGACAGCAAATTTTAGGTAACTTACCTATTTATTTAGTAATCATCATTCTCCTGCTGTTGGTTTTGGCTAAACCCACAGAGACCCGATTTGAGAGCTCTAACTTGCAAATTCTGGGTAACGTAAGTCCAGGCACGGATACAGAAACTTCTCAAGGGGGGGGCGCACAAATCATTATAGTAGGAGAGTCCAAGAGGGAAATTTGGGGATATGGTGGTAAAACACATAAGTATACGATACAAGACCAATTTTTGCTCTTTTCTTTAAATGGTGAATTCCATGCAACTATACCTTCCTGCTAAATATGCTAATTACCGCGCTTGGTGTTGGACCGCCTGTGCCATTGGGGGGGGGGGTGCTCCCTGCGCCCCCCTCCCCCCCTTCCTGTATCCGCGCCTGCGTAAGTCTCCAAACTAAAGTACACTCCACTCCCGTACTTCCATAATGACAGAACAGATTTTTGATTTTTGCCTTTCAAGTAATTATTAAATGGAACGGTAGTGACGTTTTATTCCTTTATTGGAAAATCAACAGCTTATTGTAAAAAAAATTGCTAGAACATTATTAAATTAAATTAGATTTTTATTAAAAAAGGCTTCAACAAAAGGTCAAATATCTCTGACGTTTTATATTATATCGACAAAATATTGTTACCAAAATGAAGTTCATCATTTTTCTAAACTACTACAAATTATTTCATAATTTTAAATAATGTTCTTATTTATATATCAATAAACGAAACTAGATAGATATATTTGGTCAAACCGACGGACGCTCCAAGCTCGGTACCGCGCGCGCGGTACTGAGCTCGCCAAAATGTAAAAGCCACCTTAAGTACCCACTTCGGGCTCCGTGATCCTCTAGCTTCCTAATTTGAAAATTTCTATGTACGTAAACTATGTATTGAATCTGTCAATCCATATTGTGTTTCTACTAGTGGATTTCAAGTTCCGTGCCTAGAAGTTCAAATCTCACACACACACTCCACATTTGAATAGGTGTTTTCTTGAGTTCCATAACATAGCTGATTGGTCATAGTTGAAATTATCTTTTAAAATAAAAAGAGTCCTTTTTGAGTGTCTATACTATCTAGTAAGTAAGAACACACAGTTATTTATGCCTTTAGATAAAATAAGTTCTCCATTTATTTACCCTTGTAATCGATAACAAGTCTCCCGCGATACAGGCTTGCCCTAGTGCGGGGATTACTAGCAATGTGTCATTTACTGTACATTTTTTGGTAAATAAAATATTTTGTATTTTGTATTTGTATTTGTATTTGTACTTAACTTACAATAGTTGAGAAATTATTATATGTATCTGCCGCTTATTTATTTATTTATTTAATTCTTTATGCACAAAACGTGTACAAAGGTGGACTTGCTAACAGTATTATTACTTTGTTATAAATGACCGTGATAATGACCTCACCTTTGGAATACAAGAAGTATGGGCTGTCAGGTAAAAAGGCCAGCGGCAGTGTCGTTACAACAAGAATGATTGTGTAAACAACATTCAAGGTGACGTACGAGATGAACGGACCGATGCTGAGCATGGTAACCACGCCGATCGAACACATTATCTGGAGAATGGTGCCGAGAGAGCCGCGGATTTCTTTCTGAAAGACAAAGTAATGCATGTTAATTTTTAATAGGTTGATTCTCAAGAAGCTCTGAATCCAACCGTGTGTTGCTTTATGGACGGATGGACGGAACGATGGTGACCGAACGGTAGCATGTGCGCTTCGAAATCTTACGGCACCAGGTTCAATTCTCGGCCCTGCACCAATGACTTATCTAGTAAGTTATGTGCAGTTTTGGATGCCATCGCTCCGTGCCTCGGAGATAACGTTAAGCCGTCTGCCCTGGTTGTCATAAGAACATCTATGGCAATCGTTACGGGTAGTCAGAAGGCTGATAGAATCTGACGCCTGATCTTACCATCCCTGTTACTGGTTCCTTATGGATTGCGAGGCCAGATGGCAGTCGCTCGTGTAATTCTGGTAGCTCGCCGCTACAGATTAGATTGGGAGCCGACCCAATAACAAATGGGAAAAGGCAAAGAGGATAATGATGAGGGACGGATAGATACAGGTTCAAAATCCGTTCGTCATTTAAATTTTTCCTTTACCTACATTGAAAGTTAATCTGTGTTCAAATTAATCCTGTTTATTTTAATCATAAACCCTTTAACGTACTTACAGCACGTTATAAATTTGAAAGTGACTGTGCTCGTTACGTTTCACGATTATGCAACTGACCTGATGAATTTGGCAGAGCAGAGGGGTCAAAGGTGTAAAAAGGTGCGTAATAGCTCCCGGTCGTAAAAGTACCTTAACCTTTACTGGCGCAAAGGCGCAAAAAGTCAGACGATGTGATTTCGCTTTCACTTTTCAACATAGGCCTTGCTCAATAAAAGGGCCCCTTTTATTGAGCAAGGTCTGGCTGTGTGTTGTCTTTTAAAGGGGGTTGCCATACGCTTGGCAGGCGTCTTGGTGATTGCAGTAGATTATAATTCAAACTGAGGAGAATGCCATGTCCATGCCCTGGATATTCCCGGACGACTCTTATGGCACCCAAAAAAGAGATGTGGTCCTATATACTCTTATGCCGATGCTGGGCCACATTGTGGTTATCTGACAATAATAATAAGTTAATTTTCAGTCACGCGAGAATCATCATCATCCACAGTCTGAAGACGTCCACTGCTGAACATAGGCCTCCACCACAGAGCGCCACTTGGGTGGCTGCTCGCATCCTGCATTTCACCAGATCGTAAATATTAAACAGAATTTCACATATTTTATTAGGTAACATTGGCGAGCGCCAATTCCAGACTAATTTGTTTTCAAACTGTAACAACTCGACCATATTGGTCTTTCGAGTGGAGTCACTTGAAGGACCATTATGATTCTTCAAGCAGATTTTGTATTCGACTAGATGCTTCATACTTCAAATCTCACGCGTTTTACTCACACTAGCAACTTCCGAAGCGTACATAGGCAGTACGGTAAACACAAAGGAGTCGGCAGCTCCAACAATGGCTCGACCAAGGAGGATCATCCAAACTTCCTGCGCGTATAGATACAAGAACCCGACCGCCATTCGAGGCACGCATGCCAGGAAGATGGTGTACTTCCTTCCTATTCGATCTACGAGGAACGCTGCAAGAAGATTGGCTGAAACAATGGAGAATTTAAATCAGTAGTCAAGATACTAAGGAAATTTTTAGTTGGTGCTCATCAGCAGTTTAAAATTGGAACATTTTATCTAATTAGTTTTGCTGAGATGATCACAAATATATTGTCCGTCTCTCAGTCTACCAACAAATCTTGTCTGTCCCTTGAAATGTTAGGAAGACCTTATCGCAAAACATGAGGAAAATTACGAAATTCTGAGAATAATCGAGTGATTATGGTAGAGTTACCATCCGTGAGTTGATATGTCTGTCACTTAATTACTGCACTTTATGGTTATTTATTGGGTATAAACTTTTTAGATAGTTTTTTGGAAGGACTGGAACTGGACTGGGACTGGTTTTTTGGGATAGTTTTTTGGAATCTTCAGGACACTAGATGCACTCGATCTAAAAGGTCCAATAGTAAACTTACCAGCCATCCCGCTGAGGAACCCAATGGAGACGATCCATGACCCCTGCTCTTCTGTAATTGGTGATGGCAACACAGTCTCCGTGGCGTTCCTGAGCTTCACCAGCACAGGTGATGGCCACACCAGCCCCAAACCCGTAGCCAGGACGCTGAGATTCACTGAAAGATTGAATTCAGGTATCTAATAGCTTTAGGCGAAGAATTTCTCTAGTATTTGTCGTATATCGTCATCAGACCATGTTCCACTACTGGGACTCGAGCGTTCTCTTACTTGGAGAGAGTGTAGGCCCTTTGCCCCCCGCCTGTGTGTGCCCTCTTTATGATTTAATCTTTTTGCCATACATACAAACTCCACTACTGATTGCTGGCCATGTGCACTTGTGCAAACACAATGTTTATCGGTCTTTTATCGAGTGCATTTTGGAAAGTGCTTGTGTTGCATAACCTGATTCCACCATCACCATTCCACCATCGGATAACCAGATGTACGAAAAAACGCCATCGTCACATGGTTAATGCCCCGCATGTGCGAACACAGCGATTTGCTTCCACATTTATTATGCGAACAGCCAAAGAGTGGAACGCTTTGCCGGTGTCTGTATTTCCCGAAAACTACAACTTTGGATTCTGCAAATAGAGAGTGAACAGGTATCTTCTAGGCCAGCGCGTTACATCCTAGATCGCATAGTCACTTACCATCAGTGAGATAGTGGTCAAGCGCAAGACTATCAATCAATTAAAAAAAATGTTCTCAAGTTTTGTGATTCTGCACATTCCGGTTTCCTCACGATATTTTCCTTTACCGTTGCATCGCTGTATATAGGTAAGTTAAATTCCTCTTATAGGACTTTAGGACCGATTTAACTTTGTTGGGGTAATGTATCGTCACTGTAGATGGAAAACTAAATAACTGACAAAACCAAAATCATGAGATAAACGCGATTTACTGTTTTTTGAAGCAAAAATGGTGATAACTGTTTTTTCGCGAAACATTTTTCTGTCCAAGTTTTTATATGTTGTGTATTGTTACTGTATCTTTTTCTGAATTTACCTGTCATGTCTGTTGATTAGTTTGTTAGTGAGAAAAATAAAACCGACTATGTATTTTTCTCTCACCAATGTTTTGAACATGTGATGCAGTTATTTATTATTGCATGTTAGTTGTTAAGTTCTACTTTTTTTTTTCTTATATTTTGGCGCCACACATAGTGTATTTAGCCAGTGTCAAGTATTGTAATTATTCATCGAGTTATGGAATATTTCACGTGTAAAGTCAAGTCTTCAAGTCTTAGTCACAGTCCAGTCTAAGTCAGATAATCATAGTCCAGTCTAAGTCATACCCTAGTAAAGTGGTGGTGACTTTACTAGAAGCTTCTATGGAATTTTGGAAGCAACACGAAAAACCACGTTTCACTACATTATATCACTTGCCCACACTCATGCTCGTAATTCAGCGCTTAATGCGTAAAACACCACCAATTTTAACCATTAACACTGGAAAAAGCACAAGTTTAGAAAAATGATACAATGAAACGACGTGAACTTTTTCAAGTTCCCGCCAAAACTCTAGTTCTACTTCATCGACATTCTCCATTGAGGTCCGAAAAGCTAAAGGTAAGTGACTTTATTTGATTTTCCTACTATATTTAAATTCAAAATGATTAATTATTTACTTATTATGATATGAAAATCCGATTAATAGTCAATTGTTTTTTTCTCTAATCTATGGGGTAATATAACCGATTATGACATGTACCTACTTATCAATAAACCGGTTCTTTTTCCTGGAACTTTACGGTAGAGATTGTTAAAGCATGCATTCGTTTTCAGAATGAATAACGGCCATATGATTCACAGCTTTAATTTTTACTTTAATTTTACGATGTCTGTTTAACATACAAACCCACTTTTTATGATAGATAAACGAATTTTGCACTGTCCTTCTGAACATACCCAGGTGTTTTTGTGACAAAGACGTGACTCCACAAGGCTCTACTTTGCATTAGTGAAGTCTTTGTTTGAACGATAAGTATATTGAACATCTACGTACCTACTCTAACATTTAAAATAAGTAAGTAAGTACTAAGTACTTCCATAATTTTACATTTTAGGTATTGTATATGTAATTTTGTATTCTTACTCAAGCTAACTACTACAAAAATAAAAACTAAACTAAACTAAATTAGCTACACTACCTACTACAAAGAACACTTATGGACTGTATAATAGCCGCGATGGCCTATAGACAGTCCAAGTGCTCCAGCCCACTACCGGTAGGTAGCGTACCCAACATGCTGGCCGCATTGCCACGTTGAATTGCAATGCTGATGCGCTGGGCCAAATAAGTGCCAGCCTTTTGGTCACGCGTCGCATCGACCAGGCGCTCTGATAGACTTTGGAAAACGCGATGAGCTCCCGATCCCCACGGACCCAGGGTCTCAACACCAAACGGCTCAAATATGTAACCGCTACCGAGATTACTATATTTGCGACGTTTTAGCTGCTCAGCAGAATTAGCGCGGCGCCCTAACGTGTGTCTCGGGAAGGTGTGACGGCGCCATAAAGGCCGTAATAAAGGCACATTGCCCGTAAAAAAAATGTTGTATTTAGTTGTCAACTACATTTCCAAAGTAAAGTTAATGGCACCCCTTAGAATGTGAAAAAAAATTGCTAACACGAGTAGCATGAGCTGTAAAAATCGACACCTAAGTAGGTACCTACATAGAAATATTATTCCATTCATAGACACATATTATCAAATTCCATTCATATAGACACGTATTATATTTTCTTCGCTCGAGAAAGCGTTTTCTTTTTTTAGCGAAGAGCTCATCTTAGTACCGCGAGGTAATTACGTAAAATTTGCGACAGCAATGCGACAGCAGTAGCAAAGCAACAGCAGTAGCGAAGCATACATGCTCGACACCACTAATGATGTATGACAGCAATCACCGCGAGATTTACGCCTGTCGCAAACCTGTTGCGAGTTAGGTAATAAGGCTTGGTCTCATCGTCCCCGGTGGCGCTGCCCCGGTACCGGGGACGATGAGACAAAATGTGTCATCCTCCCCGGTAGCCTCAATAATGCCACTCACCGGGGCCGATGAAACAAAAAAAGTGTCATCTGCCCCGTTATAGTCGGATCGATTAATTCATCTCGGTGACAGCGGGGCCGATAGGGAGTTATAGTCTGATCATCCCCGGTACGGCCAGTGCTGGTGCTTTTGACGGGGAGGATTACAGAATTCTAGTTTCATCAAGCCCAGCATGGAAGGTAGGGTGCTATGATAAAGAATTTGCCTAATGATTTATAAATGAAACGAGTCTGTTTATAATGAATATAAATGTAATAGAGCAATATAAATATACTACGGTTAAAATTAAAATAACGATTATTTAGTAGAGAGATATCGTAAGACACAGAACAAAACGATAACTAAATAGCTTTTATTAAAATAAACGTGTTATTTACCTCTTACTTTTATAATTACAAATAATTATTATGTACCTATCTACATTGACCCTTCTTTATTCAACATTATTTACATTCAATAACACAGACAGTTGTTTTTTGTGGTAGCTGTTAGGTAGTAGTAAAACTCGTATTAACTTTGAAAGTAAGTAGAAAATAGAATTTCTGTATGATATTTGCTATGCTCTGCTAAAAATAATAAGCTCAGACGGAATTTATAATTTGTGGTCTACATATAAAATCTTTTCGGGTGTTTATATTTATACCCGCACTGTACAAAATTTATTATCGGATTAAACAATTATACCATACAGCTATGTAATAAGTGAATCTAAGTATGGTGCTCCTTTGTTTCTATTGTTATTCTTTCGTTGTTCCATAAAAACTTGTTTGTTAGTGTGGCATTTAAAAAAGGGAATAAGTACCCAGGTGCTTAACAATACAGTCATAAAAGTTCGTTTTGCATTTGTTTTTAGCACTTCACTATAGGTAAGTAATATTTAAATGGAAAAAGATGAAAAAATGGTTATATTTCAAGAATCGTAGCTAAATATATATATATGAGTTTTGACTACTAAAAGCTACCACAAAAAACAACTGGCTGTGTTATTGAATGTAAATAATGATAGGTCAGTGTAGATAGGTACAAAAAAGGTAAGGTAATAATTATTTGGAATTGCTTGCTTAATATGTACAGTAATTTAATTTTTATTATTTATTCACATTATCTAGTTTTGACTTGTAAAAGTGCTCAAAATAGCCTATTTGCAATAAAGAATTTGAGTTTGAGTTCGAGTTTGAATTATAAAAGTAAGAGGTAAATAACACGTTTATTTTACTAGAAGCTATTTAGTTATCGTTTTGTTCTGTGAACTACGATGTCTGGTTCTATCTACTAAATCATCGTTATTTTAATTTTAAACTTAGTATATTTTTATGGCTCTATTACATTTATATTCTTTATAAACAGACTAGTTTCATTTATAAATCATTAGGCAAATTCTATTTCCCTACCTTCCATGCTGGGCTTGATGAAACTAGAATTGTGTAATCCTCCCCGTTAAAAGCACCAGCACTGGCCGTACCGGGGATGATGAGACTTTAATTCTCATCGGTCCCGCTGTCACCGAGATGAATTCATCGATCCGACTATAACGGGGCAGATGACACTTTTACTGTTTCATCGGCCCCGGTGAGCACCATTGTTGAGGCTACCGGGGAGGATGACACTTTTTGTCTCATCGTCCCCGGTACCGGGGCAGCGCCACCGGGGAGGATGAGACCAAGCCGGTAATAAGGGGGCCGGTCTGAAAAAGGCCTACTTCCTTACCTAAGTCACATGCTGGAAACGTGAATGCTATAAAAATTCTAGCTAACGTATTGCTCTAAGACTAAATAAAAATAGCACATTGTACACACGTAACTAAAAATACACACGTGACCATTAGCTTATGTGGGTAAGGCCCGATTTCACCAAACTAGAATAAATTTTATTCCAGGTATAACTTTCCGAGAACAACCGAGTTACGCGAATATAGCCCTTATACCACCAATTTTGTGAAGGAATAAGACGTATTCCTTGAATACAATCAAAATGGCGTCTTTTTTGTGTAATTTCATTTGTCAATTAGCTGTATCCAAGAGTAACGAATAGCCTTATACTTGGAATAAACGTTGGTGAAATCGGGCCTAATACGAATAGCTTTTGTACACAAATTGTCCATGAACTATGTCTACATATATGAATGGCCACAAAGAAGACATGATAGGTAGGTACGATATTACAAAATTGCCAACTTCCCTTCACTTGCTCTGGTCATGTAAGTACGCAGGTACTAACTATTCTTTATTCTGTGCTCCGGTGCCGCGAAGTCATACAATCGTGATCTTATACACCGTGTTTAATTCGATATTTTCCTGGAATGTATGTACTCAGTCCATGCTTTAGAATGTTTATTTAAAGCTAAACACAAAAATACCTATAATGTAAAACGTAAAATTAGGTACTATAAAATTTGTCCAAATTGAAATTCTTAACAAAAGGTCTACGACACAATGCTTTGGTACTCCGGGAGAGCGGGAAGGGGCGGCGCAGGTGTTTTAGCTGCCTACCTACGAAACATTTGTCTGCAGCATGTAGTGTGAAATAGACATTTCGGCTAACGGCAAATTATTTTTTGAGGCTTATTTTATTTTTATTTTTTTTAGTTTAACGCTGTATTATTGTTCTATAGCATGGACTGAGTACATACATTTCAGGAAAATATCGAATTCGATTCCACGGTGTATATGTACCCTTACCCACCTACCTAATTCTTTATGTAATCACTAATCAGGTAGGGTAGGTAAACGTAGGTACCGTTAGACAGCTAAATAAAGTAGTTCAAAAAAACTGGGAAAATTCAACATTGAAAGTTAAATAACAATAATACTAAAGTGGTTTTTATAAACTTTTAATAAAATTTCAGTAGATATTTAATAATATATATGCGTATATTATACTGTAGGTATAGGTAGATAGTTTATTTACTGTAGATAAGTACATGCCTAGCTAGATTGTCCTAACCTTTTTTCTTTTTTTTTAACGTGCTAATGCTGTTGGTCTCTACCGACCTTTACAGTGTCACCGGGCGGGAGGGGTGAAAAGTGGGAAACAAATAGCTCAAGAGCACCCGTGGGGTGCGAGCCTCGACTTGGACCGTTTGCCGGGATAAGAGGATCGAGAAGGCTACGTCCACTGGAAGAGTGGACCCTATGGAAAGTCGCGACCGTTCTAGCTAACCTATGGGGAGTACGTTGACCTCGCCGGCGGGGTCGGTGTCTGATTGTGTTACGCTGGTATCCTATACTGGTGCCGAAAGCGGTACCTGAGCCAGAAGGGCTAGACTGATCCGGTGATCCTAGCGCAGCCGACACAACGGCTGCTATAGGATCATCCGGGTCGCTCAAGACGTGTCTTGGGCGGCGACGACGGGGTAATCTTGTTTTAAAAAAGTAGGTAAGATTACTATTGCAGTTGGTTTTATACTGCAATAATAATCCTACCTACCGGCTACCTACCATTCTAAACAGGTACCTTAAAATTATAACCGGATATAACTGTGTCTACCTAACTAACCGTTGTCAGTAGTCTACCCTACCTAATAATAGTTTGAGTCGCATCATTGTATTGTGATCTAGTAGCGTGCTCAATCGATTTGCTTGTCTTTGTCATGTCATTGTTTGAACATAATAACTTATCTATCCGTGCATGATGGCACTTTGAGACTTGCCATAGAATATGTTAAGAGTAGGTATGGCTGTCATTATTTAATCTTTTGTAATGAAGACAGTATTTCATTCTGTCACATTTTGAACATTAACAATTTATTACGTTGTTAAACGCTTCCGTGAAAAAAAATAAGTGTATACCTACCTGCTATAACTTACCTGCTTGCTTAGTTTATGTACAAATTATGGTTTCGTAAAAGAATAAAATTAAATCATTTCGTGTTGGTATTCGAATGGTGGAAAGAAAACCTGTCTTATACCTATAGTAAGTACCTATTGATCTGTCTTCGAATAATAGTTAAAAGGTTATGTAGGTAAAGCGTGCAAGCGATTTAAAATTCAGTTACCTAATCGATTTGCAAGTTGGAAATTATACCTACTTATACGTTCTTATATAGAAATTGCTTAAATGTTACTATACTGTTATCTACTGCTATTTTTCTCTTATTTGTAATAATCTGTAATGATAGTTTTAAAGTGATGTTAAAATTAAAATTCAATAGTTTGATAAGAAAACAATGAGCACCACCTAGTTACATACATATTTATTTCAACATAATTATAAAATAAAATTTAGGTCGTTGACTATCTATAATAGCTAGGCAGTAAGTACCTACCTACCTACGAACTATTTATCTGTCTACTGGATGGTGTAATGTTAATTGCAAAATCATTGTAAGACACCCCATACACGTTCAATTTTATTGATCAATAAAATTGACGAGACCACTTCCGTCAATGTTTTCTCCATACTGTAAACCGAACATTGACCAACACTAACCCTACACGATCAATAAAATTGATCAATCACAAAGTATGATCAATAAAATTGAACGTGTAGGAGGGCCTAAGAAATTAGCAATAAGTTTTCTAAGCACTTTCTAAGGATAGTAACAGTAGGTAGGTACGTAGATGCATAAATATTATACGTACCTATTACTGTGGATAGCGAAATTATGTTGATCATTGTATAGGTACCTACCTAATACCAACATAAAAAAAATGCGTACATACCTACCTAGGGGTTATTTTTATTTTTATCAGTTTTAACGAAACTTAAATCTCAAAATTTTGCCACAATTTAAATTAATTATGAATAAAAAAACTCACAAACAGAAACCGCAAAACAATTTACACTTACGTACCTGTTATAACAATTAAATATTGGCGGACCAAAGGCCCGAATGTTGAAAACATGATTTATTTTATCACTGCACTTTTAGATCACAATTACTTAGCGTGAAACTGAATTCCTTTTTTTTTTTTATTTATTTAATGCACGCGCTTCCCAACTGGAAATACGTGTTCTACGCGACGTAGTTACATTCCAACTTGAGCGGGTATCGGGTAAACCAAAACATTCTACATGCGGATGAGGACTAGTTAAATAGAGTATAAGGTAGCAACTTAACTTATTAATTAGCCGTTACAGATAATATTTAGCGGGTTATTAATATTGATTTATCTAATAGCAAACTAGGAATTGAGAACTTAAACGACATAAATAAAAAGTGCAGGTATTCTCGTAAATACTATAATAATGTACCTACAGGTACCCAGGTACCCAGGTGGGTACAGGCGCGGAGCACCAAGCGCGGTAATTAGCCAATTTACCAGGAAGATATAGGTGCATGGAATTCATCATTTAAAGAAAAGAGCACAAATTGGTTTTGTATCGTATACTTATGTGTTTTACCACCATATACCCTAATTCCCCTCTTGGACTCCCCTACTGATTTGTGCGAATTTCTGTATCCGTGCCTGGGTGGGTACCTAATAAATACCTACAGATACCTACACAGGTACCTACGCATGGAAGATCTATCATGTTTCTAACTAATAGGTAAGTCATAGAATTGTTTTTAAAGAGTAAACCTCACTTAAGGTAGTAGTATCAAAATTACTACTAATGAATAGTTTACCTGTATAGTAAAGGTTTTACAGATGTCGCTACAACTGCTTAGGGTGGGCTTTTTGATTCATAGATAAAATAACCAATGGTTGAAATCTCAAACGAATTTTGACCATTGGTTAGAATTTGTTAGAGTTTTTAACCATTGGTTACCTTAAATATGGATTAAAAAAGTATCGAAATTACTACTAATGAATAGATTACCTGACTTAAACAGGTTCTATATATGTCGCCACGACTGCTTAGTCGGTGAACACATAGTCTTTAAGATTTTCGCAGCTAGCGGTCATGCGACCATAGCCTAATTGGTAGGGCGTCTAATCCGGTGAGTTAGAAGGCGCGGGTTCAAATCCTTCTGGTTGCTAAAAGTTTAAGAACTATATAAACATCTTTATAAAAATAATTATAGTCTTTAAAGACTTTCGCAGCGGTCATGTAACCATAGCTGATTTGGGAGATCGTCTAATCCAGTGAGTTGGAAGGCGTGGGTTCAAATCACGCTGGTCGCTAAAATTTTAAGGACTATAAAATTAATCTTTATAATAATTAAGTAGGTATCATAATAAACTACAATTTTTTCCATCTCAATATTTAATTTTGACGGAAATTGGAAGTGATCAGCGATATAGGTAGATAAGTTTCTAAAGATCTCCATACACGATCAATTTTATTGATCAAGCTTTGTGATTGATCAATTTTATTGATCGTGTAGTTAGTATTGGTCAATGTTTTTTGGTTTACAGTATGGAGAAAACATTGACGGAAGTGGTCTCGTCAATGTTATTGATCAATAACATTGAACGTGTATGGGCGGCGTAATACCTGTAGCTTTTTGTTATCTCTGTTATTTATCATCGAGAATTCATAGTTTACTTAGGTACCTACTTTTCAGCTACTTTTTTTTTTTTCTTTATATTTTGGCTCCACACATAGTGTATTTATAAGTTTTGTAATTTTTCATCGTATTATGGAAATTTTCACTTAAAGTCAAGTCATAGTCACAGTCAGAGTAGTCATAGTCTAGTCTAAGTCATAATCCAGTCTAAGGCATGCCCTAGTAAAGTGGTGGCTTCTATGGAATTTTGGAAGCAACACGAAAAACCACATTTTACCACATTATATCACTTGCCCACACTCATGCTCGTAATTCAGCACTTAATGCGTAAAACACCACCAATTTTAAACATTAACACTGGAAAAAGCATAAGTTTTGTAAAATAATACAATGCACCGACGTGAACTTTTCCGCGTTCCCGCCAAAACTCCACCTTTCAGCTACTTACTTATGGTTATTCGTTCGAGCACAGATTAGAGAAAAAAACAAATGACTATACGTTCGAGCCATTGACTCTATTGTAACGGGTAAAATTTTGTGTTTCAAAAGGATGGGAATATATTTAGATTTAGTTAATATTTAAAACCGACTATTTGGGTAACTTAGGACAAAGTAGATCTATCGGCGAGTAGCAGCGATACATAAAATTTAGTAAGAATAGTCTACTGATTAGTACGGCCGCGAAGCTGCAGAGGGCAGTTGAATAAATTCTGGTTTGGAGACCAAATCTAGCATTTTCTTTTGGTAGCTTTAATTTCCTTGAAATATAACTAAGAAATTACAATCAGAAATTTAGGTTAAACGATTCTGGCACGATTGCGTCTCATGAGGCTAGCGAACATTGGGATATGCTTTCTAGATCGATCACGGACGGACGCCATCTGCAGTGGTATATAAGAACTATATCTACTTTTGGGAAGCTAGCTAGCCGCGCTTCGTCGTGGTGCGTTTGTTGTTCGCCAGAGGGCATTGCTCTAAATCATAGGTTTTAGGAAGGATTTAGCTAGTTATATTCGGTATATATTACAGTGTTTCAGTGAAAAGAAGAAAACACCACTGAATGCTAATTTTGATTAGATCAGCTGGTTTGTTAAGTCCGTTTTCAGAGAAATAATTTAAATTGCAAACCCCATCTAGTAGCGAGTAGGAATGCTGCCATCAAGATTTCAACCATCGAACCATGACGGAAATGACGCATTCCTCTCCAAGCAGCCGAGTTTACGCGGATGCAGTTTTGCTCCTTAATGCACATTGCACAAAGGGATAAAGTGGTCTGCACCAAAAGGTTCTAGAAGGTTCCACAGCTATTCTCGTTTGCTGCAAGGCTTCTGGAAGGTTCCATAGGAGACTGGGCGGATATCGAGGAGGGGCAAGCGATGTTGATGGCTGAGTAAGCCAGAGCCCGCCTTTCATTACGCATCTATTACTTCCCCGGCACAGTCTGGTCTTTAAATTTACGTGAATAAAGTGTGAGATTGCGGTGTAGAGGACGGTTCGGCTTTCTGCAGACGTACCGTTTGAGGGGTGCGGCAGAATTCGAAGGCGCTGATCTGGAGAATAAATAAGATCCAGGAAGCTGTTTTTTTCAAGTACGGTCGGAGTGACCCCGTTTGGAAATATTATTTTCGAGGAAAGAAGAGAATTCGGGCGGGACCGTCTTCTACACCGGTCTTCTACACCGGGGTTCTACACCGGTTCGACTCCAGCTCTTACGCCGGGACCGGACCTGGACCCGTGGCGTAGTAATAGCAGAGCTGATCTGTGGCACACCGTACTGGGTCACGTTTGCTTCGCGCATAAGGTTATATCTTTACATGTATATGCGACATCATTTTTTTTATGCGTGGGGTGCGACTTCATCTTTCATATACACAGTGAGCGACATATCAATTTTTATGTCCAGGGTGTAAACGGTATCTATTGATTATACACTGTGTACCAAGATCAACTTTTTTTTTGATGCACACAGTGTGGTACTCTTTTCTGCGAGTAGGCAAGCACACATTTTTAGGGTGCTAGAAAACTTCGTTGGTGCGATACGGAAAAATAGTACGTAATGTATTTTTGAGTAAACGGTACTTTTGCAATATTGTAGTACGTGTGTAGAAAAGTTTTTGATGTAACGGTAAATGACACCTCGGCGCTCAGAAATAACAAAACAGTTTTTATACTATTTAACGATAGCAGTCGGCGTCTTAAGTGACTTTGTTGACCACTACCTGAGTAGTTTGAAACAGGTGCGGTACAAATGTATTAAGTTAAGAATTTTTATTTTTAAGCAGGTACCCACTTTTAGTTTAAGATAATGATACTAACCATAGATTAAGAAAGTTTCCTATATATATATATACGTGTGTACAGGTTATAGTGAATATAAACCCAGTCAGAGCAGAAGTTGTTTCTTTGTTTTCTCCTCACCTAGGTAGGTTTAAGTTTATTTTCTTTTGTGCCCGTTCTCTAGCCGGGTACGGGTTACAAAATGGCGCCTAACGTAAAATTTTAAAGCTCTGCAAGCATCAACTTCTGTTCTACTGCGGACTAGTAGCCACGTAGGATTCTTGTAATTTTCAATTGCTGTTTTCTGAGTGCCAGCGTTACCGGTGTCTAGTGAGCGTACCGTACTTCGTTAACTACGTTTAATATTAAGTTGACACACAGCGTTTGTGAATATTTTCACATAATTATTATTTATACGTACTTTGTACAGTGGTCAGCAAAATTTATTTGAGCGTTGCTTTTACGATACATTAATCACTATGGAGTCGCGTGGAGTGCACGTATACTCTCTTACTAAAGACGAGCTGCAGTATGAGGTCACTATCCGTTCGGAAACACCCGAAAACACGGTAGAGAAATTACGTAAACAATTGAAACGTCTAGTTACCGAGGTACCATATGACGAAATTTTAGAGGTTGAACGGGATATCAAAGAGGAAGTGGGGATAGTTGAGGAAAAATTACGTGACCTCAAGGATAAGTTAGAGGATTATGAGTCAACGAAAGATAGGGGCACCTTCGATCGCGCCAGGGCTTTGGCAAATCATTTGCATTACAGGATTTCACGTCTGGTAGTTGGAGAAGAGGGGGAATGGATATTAAAAAAGGCTAAATTGGTTGAAGGTGCAGCCCAGTGTTTAGCGAAGGTTGAGGCGAAGGGCGTGCCCACTTTTCTAGATTTGGTCTCCAAACCAGAATTTATTCAACTGCCCTCTGCAGCTTCGCGGCCGTACTAATCAGTAGACTATTCTTACTAAATTTTATGTATCGCTGCTACTCGCCGATAGATCTACTTTGTCCTAAGTTACCCAAATAGTCGGTTTTAAATATTAACTAAATCTAAATATATTCCCATCCTTTTGAAACACAAAATTTTACCCGTTACAATACCCCCCTTGCTACCATAGTTTCACGTCTTCGTGAAACTAGACGCTGCCCTCAGCGTCATTGCCTCCACCAAACCTAAAAAAACCAAACGATAAAATACAACAACATTTAAAGTTTAACGTTGTTACTTTAAACTACATGCAACTGCTCAAACCTGTAACGCATGTGACAGTAATTAAAACAAGTCGCTTCCTAAACCCGTTAGGCATATTTCCAGATGCTGAAACGAGAACGTATAAACAAACAAACCTACAAATACACAAAACCTATAACTAAAAAAAAAAAAAAAAAAAAGTTGATCTTGGTACACAGTGTATAATCAATAGATACCGTTTACACCCTGGACATAAAAATTGATATGTCGCTCACTGTGTATATGAAAGATGAAGTCGCACCCCACGCATTAAAAAAATGATGTCGCATATACATGTAAAGATATAACCTTATGCGCGAAGCAAACGTGACCCAGTACGGTGTGCCACAGATCAGCTCTGCTATTACTACGCCACGGGTCCAGGTCCGGTCCCGGCGTAAGAGCTGGAGTCGAACCGGTGTAGAACCCCGGTGTAGAAGACCGGTGTAGAAGACGGTCCCGCCCGAATTCTCTTCTTTCCTCGAAAATAATATTTCCAAACGGGGTCACTCCGACCGTACTTGAAAAAAACAGCTTCCTGGATCTCATTTATTCTCCAGATCAGCGCCTTCGAATTCTGCCGCACCCCTCAAACGGTACGTCTGCAGAAAGCCGAACCGTCCTCTACACCGCAATCTCACACTTTATTCACGTAAATTTAAAGACCAGACTGTGCCGGGGAAGTAATAGATGCGTAATGAAAGGCGGGCTCTGGCTTACTCAGCCATCAACATCGCTTGCCCCTCCTCGATATCCGCCCAGTCTCCTATGGAACCTTCCAGAAGCCTTGCAGCAAACGAGAATAGCTGTGGAACCTTCTAGAACCTTTTGGTGCAGACCACTTTATCCCTTTGTGCAATGTGCATTAAGGAGCAAAACTGCATCCGCGTAAACTCGGCTGCTTGGAGAGGAATGCGTCATTTCCGTCATGGTTCGATGGTTGAAATCTTGATGGCAGCATTCCTACTCGCTACTAGATGGGGTTTGCAATTTAAATTATTTCTCTGAAAACGGACTTAACAAACCAGCTGATCTAATCAAAATTAGCATTCAGTGGTGTTTTCTTCTTTTCACTGAAACACTGTAATATATACCGAATATAACTAGCTAAATCCTTCCTAAAACCTATGATTTAGAGCAATGCCCTCTGGCGAACAACAAACGCACCACGACGAAGCGCGGCTAGCTAGCTTCCCAAAAGTAGATATAGTTCTTATATACCACTGCAGATGGCGTCCGTCCGTGATCGATCTAGAAAGCATATCCCAATGTTCGCTAGCCTCATGAGACGCAATCGTGCCAGAATCGTTTAACCTAAATTTCTGATTGTAATTTCTTAGTTATATTTCAAGGAAATTAAAGCTACCAAAAGAAAATGCTAGATTTGGTCTCCAAACCAGAATTTATTCAACTGCCCTCTGCAGCTTCGCGGCCGTACTAATCAGTAGACTATTCTTACTAAATTTTATGTATCGCTGCTACTCGCCGATAGATCTACTTTGTCCTAAGTTACCCAAATAGTCGGTTTTAAATATTAACTAAATCTAAATATATTCCCATCCTTTTGAAACACAAAATTTTACCCGTTACACTATAATCTTTGGTTCGAGGCCACTGCACAGAATAATTTATACGTAATAGCTTCCTGTGAATATCCATGCTTGATATCTAGGTATAGTAACAATTTGAATTTTTTCAATGATGGAAACCTAATCTAAAAGGAGTAATCGTGTGGATTCAGCCTATTAGCTTGTCTACGTCGAAAATATCAGGATGAGATCATAAGACGTCACTTGAAGGTTGTTTGGTACCTATAATACCTACCTCTATAATTATTGATATCAATTTACCTGTTCGGTTCTTAAACTACTTACTCTAGAAGCTGACTAGAAGGACAAATGGCGGATTGAAAATCTCACAGGAATATCAACTAGCCATTCTATTCGTGTAGGTACCGATGCAGGCGCGGATACAGAAATTTCTCAAGGGGGGGGGGGGGGGCGCAGTGCCGTAAATAGCCTTTTCTGCGCCCTGTGCGAGCTTCTACTAGCTTCTTCTGGGGGTTTAGGGGCGCAGCAGGAACTTATCTGGAGCAAACTTTGCGCCCCCAGAGTCTACGCCCTGTGCCTGGGCACCGGTAGTACGGCCCTATTTACGCCACTGGGGGGGCGCACAAATCATTAGTAGGGGAGGCCCAAGAGGGGAATTTGGGGATGTGCTGGTGGAACACATACAATACAATACAATACAATAATACTTTATTGAACACCAATAAATAAAAATTTACACATAAGTATACGATACAAGACCAATTTGTGCCCTTGCCTTTAAATGATGAATTCTATGCACCTATATCTTCCTGGTAAATTGGATAATTACCGCGCTTGGTGCTGCACTGCCTGCGCCAAGGGGGGGGGGGGGGGGGGGGGGGGGGGGGGGGAGCGTGCCCCCTGCGCCCCCCCCCCCCCCCGTATCCGCGCCTGTACCTATGACTAAGGCTGGGTTATTTGATCCGCTAAGGCTAAGAGAAGCTATGAGAAGCACAAATAGTTGCCTTTTTTGTATAATTAAACTAAAATCCGCTACAGCGCTTTACGAGATTAAATCGTTTAAACCAACGATCCCAACACGCAGCGCTAGTGCTTGTAGGTTGTATTGTTCGGTCAGTGTTCGTTCACTCTGCTAAATGGCTGCCGCCGCGCGCTCTGCCGCCATTATAAATCGACAAAATAATATTTTATTTAGGTGTATTTTGTTACAAATTCTAAACTTATTTTTTAAAAGCGTTTGTGTGTTTTACCCGACTAGTTTTTGTAGTATCTAAGCTCGGTTCATAATTTTTATTGCAATACACATGCAGTCGCTTTGACTGCCGAGCTTCGTATGAGCGAGAAGACGCTGGCCGGCTTATTTGCAGTGATCGACAGTGCAAGTTAGAGATGTGCTGTCTAGTGTAAACATAGAAGGTAACCAATAGTTAAAAACTAACAAACTTTGACCATAGGTTAGAATTTGTTAGTATTTTTAACCATTAGTTACCTTAACTATGGATCAAAAAACCTACCCTAAGAATGTACTTAAAAATTACTTTGTATAAGTAGGTAGGTGTAGGTACCTATGCATTATCGTGTCTGTTAAAACATTTTGTTATTCACTCATTTATTGTTTTTTCTTAGATTTAAGTTTTTCTACAATATTCATATAAAAATAAATTACAAAAATATTATAAAAAACCTTAAGGGCTTGTGCAAGGCCAGCGCGAATTCAAGCCAAAGCCACAGAATAGATGTATAGTACTAGGCCAAAGCGGGGATGAGCCAGGGGCCGAGCGGCAGGGGCGGTCTAAGTTAAACTGGTTCCAACGCGCAATAGTTTAGGTAATTTATTATTACACTGAATATAAAGGGTATTTTAAAAATCCGCTATACATAAGCCCTCCATTATATTTAGTTCAACTACTACACAAAGTTTCATGATCTTATTTAAAGTATTCATTGAATAATCGCTGTTTATTTGTACGGTTTGGAGGTAACTTTGTAATTTTTTTCTATCGAGAAAATTTTATTTATTCGTGTTTTCACTATACATTTGCAGTAGCATTAGTCCTGAACTTTACCATTATATTAATTTCAAAGTCATTGTTGCAATATTGTTGACAGGACACTGCTTCAAGCTAAGCCATTTTAAGCATTTTGGCGTTGTATTGGCTCTTAAACCTAGAGTGCCGCCGGCAGCGGGGCAGGACCCAAGCTACCGGTGGTTAGGGCTGCAGAGTGAGGAACCTCCTGACAATACGTGCCGTGTCAAGGAGTACTGCCTTCTGAATCTGACCCTTGATCCAACCGTCTAGCGAGAGCCTCTCGAGGTGTTGGTCGAGGCTCTTCGCTATAAGGCCGTTCACCGAAACGACTATCATAATAATATTATAATATAATATAATAATATCATAATAATATTATAATAAGGTTTAGGTTTAGGCACTCTAGGTTTAGGTTTTTTATAATATTTTTGTAAATTCCTTTTTATAGAGATATTGTAAAAAACTTAGGCTTAAGAATTGTAAATAAATGAGTGAATTATAATAATATCATAACAACATTTTATTTATTATTATTATTCGCATCCTGCCTCTCTGCCTTATTAAAGATAATTAGGTATTATAATTATATAGAGGTACCTATAGGTACTATATATTACGTTACCTATATTTTACAAAATGTAAGGTTAAAACTTTACCTAATGAAACGCAAGTAAAAGGTAAGTAAGTAGGTAGGTAGGTAGGGTAGGGTACTTTAGATTTCCATTTTATGTCGAAAGAGGCTACAACTTTCCAGATAAAACTTGTTTTATGTCGAAGTGAAGTGGCGCAAAATGAAAGGGGGAAAAACAAACATTGTAGTGTGCCTTCCTTTAACGGGCTGTGCGTAATCTTTGTCTCTTTTCATTCATTTGCCAACTGACAGTCAGTCCCCTTCTGGAGGTCATTGGCCTATCTGAGGTCAATACAGGCCTCAGGTGGTGACTTGATGCAAATAATATATATCAACAAAATGCGGTACCTACGTTATTCGCTACCGCTGTGAGTAGGTAATGGTAAATACCGCGCGGGATCCCGAGAAAAAATATGAGTTAGAATTAAATTGACTAGATCGCAAAATGACCACATCGCGTAGCGACAACATCATGGGTTTACCTACTTCATCGCAGATAGACGAAATCGCAAAATGACTATACATCTTAATATGAATAGTTCTTAAAATTACTACATCACTAAAACGCCTTGATTCATAAAATATAATGACTACCGTAAAATACACTTAGCGCTGAAAGTGTAGGTAGCAAAAAGCCTAAGTCGTAAAGACTACTTGCCTACCCCGTACAGTCATGGTCAGGCAGGTTTGTAATGTCTGCCTTTTCAGTTCTGTTCTTTACTGAATTGCGTTATAACTTGACCACACCCCTCGTGCAACTTTGCGAAATGATCGTCACTTATTGCCGCCGTTGCAATGTAGGTACACTCTCTCTCGCACAGGTATTATAAACTAGCTGACCCGCCCCAGCTTCGCACGGGTTCTATTCATGGGAAGAGGGAAGGGAAAGGACTCTCACCCGTTCGACAGGATGAAGCCTTTCAAACTCCGTGCGACTTGGCTATCTTTTACTGAAAAGTTTTTTCCTATTCAATTAGTGCTTATATTGTGAGTGGCGACGCGCAAATAGTATGTATAAGAGTGCAATTTCTGACTGGGGCCATCTAGCGTTGAGTAGCAGAACTCGCGCTACAAACTCAAACTCAGCCATCTAGCTATACGTCGCTAGATGGCGGTGGTAGGCTTCTTTACTTGGAAATTTTCATTTGGAATCATGTTGAATTTCGGTATCCTACGGCCTACCTCGTAGTAGGAACTCAAATCATGCCAAGTTTCATTGGAATTCATTCAGTAGCTTCGGTGTGATGCTCAGTCAAGAAGTCATGATACAGACAACCCGCCGCGCAGCGTAAACGCTAGATGGCGGTGGTGGGCTTTTACTTGGCATTAGGAATTTGGTAAGTTGACCGAGACCGAGGTCAAAGTATAAAGCGGTCACTACACTGCTAGGAAAGTTGGACAAAGTTAAGAAATAGTTAAGAATAGCACTATCGTAAGTGTGAAAGGGTACTTCGTGCTACCTCGCCTCGCTTCAGCCTACTTCCGAAAGTTCCGACACCCTCCACACTATTTGTGAAGTAGGACGAAGTCAAGCGAATGCAGTGTGGAGGGGTACTTCGAGTAACCTCGCGTAGTCGCGGAACGGCGCGGCGCGACGGCGCGGCGGCGTCCGTGCATTATTTGGATTTGCATTCCGGGCTGCACAATGTAGTGACTCGAAAAAACTGTCAGTGTCATTCTCATTAGTTGAATATTTAATGTCATTAATACCTGCGTTCAGATAGCCTACTGGTGGCAAAATTAACAGTTAAAAACGACAAAAATGGTCACATGCACTGTTTGTTTTGGGAATGTGTGAACAAAAGTTGCATTTTTAACTGTTTCCGTTCACCGTTCGGATAGCTCAAAAACTCCAGACGTTTAGTCAAGCTGACGCGTGACCAAAGGACTAGCACATACCTCGGCCAACGAATTAGCCAGGCAATTCAACGAGGGAATGTCGCCAGCTTTTTGGGCACGCTACCCGCAGATACCTAAATTTGGTTTTCTATTTATAACTTTTTATTACTCACTTATTTTGTTTTCTTAGGCTTAGTGTACATAGATATGCGTAATATAATTTAGATGTAGTCTGTAAATAAACAATCAAAAAAAAAACAGTTAAAAATGCCATCGTGAACTGCCGATTTTGACCCACCTGCGGAGGTGGGTTAAAAGTGATCGTTTTCTGACATTAGAGATTGACGTATAATTTTTGGCGTGGTTATGTAAAAATCGATTTTTATTGTAAAAATTGTAGTTATTGTAATGCACGGAGAAGTGAGAAGGAAGGCGTAAGTTTACGTGTGTAATGTAAAATTCCACCAATTTGTTTTTGACATTTGAGATAACCGCATTTTGTTATTTTGCATTCGTTTCTTGGGTAGTGAGTAAAAGTGGCATTATTGGCGAAATTCTCAAACCGAATGGTTAACAACAACGCTAATTTTGCAAATGCTAAAAACGATACTAATCCCAATCCGAACGCTCCTAATGTCATTTGTCATATCATAATATGTCAAATAAAATAAACATTGTATAGTGTTTGCTGGGTCTTTGAAGAAAATCCGACAATGGCGGTTGTAAATTTTGAATTTTTTACCAAAGCCTGTGTATTTTTGAATTTTAATGTGTAATAAGGGTGGATTATTATTCGTTAAGTGTTCGTGAACGTGCACGAGTGTTGGCAAATGGTTCCAAGTTTATATAACCATGCATTTTCGTTTTCTCTTCAACGGCTTTTTAGAGCCTTCAGTAAAATATCCACCATCTTACTGTTGGCATTTTGACTGACAAAATAGGACTTTGACGTGACATAACCGTACAAATTTTTACTTACTTGACATTGGCAGAATTATCGCTAAAAAGCGATAGAAAGCCATAAACGAAGAAGAAGAAGAAGAAGTAGTGTTTGCTGCGTTATTATTTTTGCAATTTTGCTATGCAATTTTGCAATTTGCATTGCATTGCACTGCAGTTGCAGATGTACAAAGTATCTTACCTTTTTATTTTTGTATACCAAAAGTTATAATGTTCTAACTCAATATTTAAACACTGTGTTTTTATTTTTTTTTGCCTGGTGGAGTGGGTGTGGGTTGTGTTGAAATAAGAAATAAACCTAGAATTGTTAAGAATGGACGATGAAGATTATTGGAATACCAGTGAAACGAAAGCCAAAGCACTAAGTTTCGATGATGATGTTGTGAGTATCACTGTACATATGTAATCTTTCTTTTTTCATATACAAACTTAGGTACAGTCATTTATTTCACTGGTAGTGTTGTTTGTTTGGTGATTATCTTGCCTCATAAGTTTACAAACAAAATTATTAGTAACTAGTTAAGCCGCCCCGGCTTCGCTTGGTCTTCGCCTGCCTCCCCTCTATTGATTAGAACATAAAACTAATTATGAAGCCGGGGTGGGTCAACTGGTTTTTGTAATATAATTTTTATACAATATATAAAACATGTTGATCTATTAATTTAATAATATCTTGCATGCTACTAGAATGCATACACATGTTTTAACAAATAAAAATCTTTATACAAATATTATAAAAAGCTTATGTAATTATTTAATGACGATAGTAAATGCAGTTATGATGGCTTACAGCTATCAACACAAGAAATACTTGCAATAGGACAGAAGTCTTACTCGGGCCTGAATGAAGAAAACATATTTGAAACGGATGTAATTAATATAAAAACAACTCTTCCTATCACAAGTCTTGTCAGCTCAAAGGTACTGGATTTAAGTAAGTATAGTTCTTCTTCTTCTTCTCATTTAGGCAAGACGGCAGCCCTAGTGCCAGAATTTTTAGGCCACCAAAAGCCTAACTTGGCTTAACAACTTTTGTCTTACAATAACAGCGGGGACCATCAGATTAACATGCCCTCCGAAGCATGGTAGGGCTCAGTTGTAAATACCACTTTTTGTAGTGGTCACCCAACCAAGTATGGTTGATATGAAATATTATTCTTATATAAAAGGGGTTAAACCAACATCACTTGCCTTAATATCATATTGGGAAATACTTGCATGTTATTATAATCTACTAATTATGTTTTTTCCAGTTATTTTAATTTAAAAACCAAATTACTGAACCGTCTTTGATGTAATTTCTATACAACAAATACCCAAAACAGAGAACCTCTTCCTTTATTTGAAGTCAGATCAAAAAGAAAAAAATTTAATGAAGTGTAACAATTTTTTTTACTCTTTCAGTACTCCTAGCCCAATCGGGTAAAGACCCTAAAACAGAGTTGACAGGTCTCCAAGAGACAGTGGCCGTCACCCTGAAAAGGTTGACACTGGGTAGAAGTTGCTCACTCCATGTGCATCGTAGCATGAAGAATAAGTCTGACCTGTTGGATGGAGCCGTTGCTATTGGTGATGGAAATGTTATACTTACTGTAGGTACTTTTTATTTTGTATCATCATCATCATTACATCAACAGAATTAAACATAGGCCTCCTCCAGAGAGTGCCACTTGGAGCGGCTGCTTGCTGCTACTGCATCCATCTGCTTTCTTGCACACTACAGGTGGAATGTTGTTTGCGATGCAGCCTACCCTAATGTGTGCAAGCCTGGTTTTTGCAGTAGAAGGTTACCCCAACTTATTGAAACATCAACGTATTCTCCATACCCCAAATAAAACAATTTTTTTCCCACTTTCAGGTAGTCCTATTTCTAATAGCAACACTGAATAAGAAGCTGGTATATGAGCTACTGACTTCTAGACCTTTGGCGTTGAATCATTATATAGCGTTTCTAAATGGTGAAGGGAAAATCACCGAGCTTACTGATTTGCTGACGTAAGTAATGTTGAACGAACTTCATTCTCAATTTTTATGTGTTACTAGGAGACCCGCCCCGGCTTCGCGCGGGTTTATTAGTTTTACGCCTTATCTCAGTCTAAAGGAAGAGAGAAGAAAGAGGCAGATAAGGGAAAAGGATGAATGGATGAAACTTTTTCTCTTATCTTTTACCCCTCCATCTCTTTTTCCCATAGTACAGGATAGGAGTGGCTTTGGACCTAATACTAAAGATGAATGTCTGTAATTTCTGAACCACAAAACCGACGACCTTGAAATATTTACGGGACAATATTTTAAGTGCCACATTCTAACAAAAAAAGAATGAATGAAATTGGACCACGCGTTAATCAATTACAACTATGTACATATTTTTACCATCATCCCCTCTCCCGAGGGCACCGTGCCACGGGATTCAAAGTATCCTATAGCCTACCTCGTAACATGAACTCAAATCGTGCCAAGTTTCATTTGAATCCATTCAGTAGTTTCGGCGTGATGCTCTGCCAAGATACAGACTGACAAAAATGAAAAAAAAAAATAGTTTTAGCTTCAGCATCGATAATAGGAAAAAAAAACCAAAATATCTTCAATGCTCAGAATTGGACCTGTTGTTACAGTTTTATTAGAAGTATAGATTTCAGAACTCCGTCATTTATAAACAGAAGTGAAAACTAAAAAATTTAAATAAGTTCAAATTGATTTTGCATGTATGTACCCACGTTTTTAGCCCCCAACGCAAAATCAAAAGTGTTATCTATTAGTTTGACGCGCCTAGCTCTGTGATGCAAACAAATGGAAACCGTTTATTTGGCGGATCTTTTTTATTTTTTTTACGGTTATTTTTATGTTACAGAATGCTCGGCAGAAGTTCGGAAGCTGCCGTAAGTATAAAAAAATCAGAATTTCTCGTCACTCTGCATCATAATCGCCTAAGACCAAGCAAGCAAAACGTCGTCGTCGTCGTCGTCGTCGTCGTGTCGTTTGCCAAGCATGGCGTTTATGGCACCACCCTTCATCATCATCATTATCAGCAGCCTGAATACGTCCACTGCTGAACATAAGCCACTTTGAGCAGCTGCTTGCGTCCTGCATCTATCGGCTCCCCGCGGTTTTTACCAAATCGTCGGTCCATCTAGTAGGGGGCCGGCTTACGCTACGTCTTCTGGTTCGTGTTCACTACATGAGACCCTTTCTTCCCCATCGGTTGTCAGTTCTACGAGCGATGTGACCTGCCCATTGCTATTTCAACTTTCTAACTCTAAGAGCTATATCGGTCACTTTAGTTCTCCTGCGGATCCCCTCGTTCCGGATCTCATCTCGCAGGGAAACCCAGCATAGCTTTACATAGTACAAGTATTTGTGCAGGAAAAAAGCGCAAATACTTGTTCTGTGTCTGGGTGTTGTGGGGCCAGGGTCCTCGTAGGTCTTGGGTCCCTAGATACAGGGAATCTTAGTTGGGGTCCAGGTTCTATGTATGTTATCGTTGGGCGTTATTTATGTATTTAACATGATCTCCACAGATGTATCAATATCAACATGCAGTAAAGACTCAAGGGACAGTCGACGGCGGTATGCGGAAGCTAACCAATCTGATGACTACGCACTTTTCGCAGTCAACAGAGGGTAACCACGCGAAACTCATTGCCGACTATATTAAGTTATTGGGTAAGCACGAATAGCACATTGGCCCATTTACCCCCGGTGTCTCGTGCGTTTGTTAAACTCGTCAACTCAGCACACCAAATACTGAACGCTTATTGGTTGCCAGTTGACCACCGGTGGTCTTCAACCAATAAATAAATACTTAATTTTATATAAATAAAATCTTTCTTTTGACTTAGAAATGAGTGTAATTATAGTAGTTTTGAACCGTGTGGTACCAGTGTAAGTTTAGGACCATCCCATCTCTTCCCGTGGGTGACGTAAGAGCGGGCTAAGGGAATATCCAGGGAATGGGCAGCAGCATTCTCCTCGGTTTAAATTACAATCTTCTGCGATCACCAAGTCGCCTGGCAAGCGTGGTGATTATGGCAAACCCTCCCTATGATAAACGTCCAGAGTGGCGTTTTATGGGGGAGGCCTACGTTCAGCATTGGACGTCTTCCGACTGTTGAATTGTTGATATGACACTATTTGGTGTGTTGCCATTTTCTGTTTTTTCGTCTTCCTCAACTGGTAGTTAATCAGTTGCATGTACCTTCGACCATATCGTCAGTTGACACGTGAAATGTAGTCAAACGCTACTCATCGTTATCATCATCCTCTTTGCCTTTTCCCATTTGTTATTGGGGTCGGCTCCCAATCTAACCTGTAGCGGCGAGCTACGTTTTACGAGTGACTGCCATCTGACCTCGCAACCCCCAAGGAACCAGTAACAGGGATGGTTAGATCAGGCGTCTGACTACCCGTAACGATTGCCAAAGATGTTCTTATGACAACCGGGACCGACGGCTTACCGTGCTCTCCGAGGCACGGAGCGATGGCATCAAACGCTACCATGTCTTAAAAAAACCTTTCAGAATGGCAGAAACATGTGAACAAGTCTGACTTGAACAACAAGTCAGCGCTATACTGCCTCGCGTACACTTGCACACATCACTGGCACGATGGCGCTGGAAACATGATGTCGCCGCTTACACTATGCCAGCGGCAACAGGTATGAAAACTATCGCCATCAGCCTGAAGACGTCCACTGCTCACATAGGCTTCCCCCACAGATCACCACTTTGAGCGGGTGGTCGCCTCCTGCATCCATCGGCTCCCCACGGTTCTGACCAAGGCGTCAGTCCACCTATATGCGTATAGCAGCGGCTGCGCCGCCTTATAAGTATAGTACTACCTTCTGAATAGATCAGTGTGCATTCAACCAGCTTGTCGTTTACTTCATTCCTCAATACTGTACAGGGTCCTACGCTTCGTGGTCGCCACTCGAGAACTTTTCTTCCCCATCGGTTGTCAGTTCTACGACCGATGTGGCTTGCCCATTGCCATTTCAACTTGCTGATAGAGCTATATCAGTCACTTTAGTTCTCCTGCGGATCTCCTCATTTCGGATCTTATCTCGCAGGGAAACATCGAGCATAGCTCTCTCCATAGCTCGTTGCGCGACTTTGAGCCTACTAATGAGACCAATATCATCACCATAATCATCATCGTCATCAGCCAGTGTTATTCCACTGCTGTACATGGCTGAGTCAAAGTCACACGCCCATTGTGATGTTTGGTGATTTTTCTGAACCACTCTCACGTGATTAGTGGATGATCCCTTATCATTCTTATCATCATCTACTTTTTTAGGGTTCCGTAACCAAAGAGTAAAACGGACCCTATTACTAAAGCTCCGTTGTCTGTCTGTCTGTCCGTCTGTCACCAGGCTGTATCTCATGAACCGTGATAGTTAGACAGTTGAAATTTTCACAGATGATGTATTTCTGTTGTCGCTTGAACATCAAATACTAAAAAACAGAATAAAATAAAAATATAGGGGCCTTCCATACAACAAACGTTGTTTTTTGCTCGTTTTTACAGATAATGGTACCGAACCCTTCGTGCGCAAGTCCGACTCGCACTTGGCCGGTTTTTTATGTTAGTAAATCACGCTAGTCGTTTAATGTTAAGCGTCACGGTTGCCCATAACAGTTGCAATGCTACACGGAACACACTGCGCTGCGCACGTCATCCTGAGACAAGATTATTAGATTGTAAAATCAGCAAGGGAAGCTGTAGAAATCTACACTTCTCTTCTCTCGAGAAATCGTTTGACCAATGAACGATCACGTGGATCACGTCATAAACCTTTTGCTGCGTTTTGAGAAGGGATATATAGATTTCTACAACTCCTACAAAGTCCTACTACTGCTACCTGCCAAAAAATAGTAGTAATATATCTGAATTAGTTTAATTAAATAGAATACAAGTCCAATTTTATTGTTTCAGATAAGTCCACTGCAGTACGATTGGGTGGTGTTGAATGTTCACGCGAAGTCCAACAAATGGGACATTGTTGAATCTCTGTTTACTAAAAAAGTAAGTAAAGTTTCTTTATTACTTCAATATTAACATAACATTTTTTGCGTTGTTACTACTTCTAAAAGGATCATTCTCTAAGCAATTATTAGGTCGGGGAAATTATTACTCCTAGAATTACTCTTGGGAATGACCACTACTAAAAATGTCTACTTCTGGAAATTTTCACTTCGAGAAGTGACAACTTCTGGCAATGACCACTTTTGGAAATGCCACTTCTGAAAATGATCATTTGTAGAAATGTTAACTTCTAGAAATAACCACTTCTGGCAATTACCACTTCTGGAAATATCACTTCTAGATAGGAAACTTCTGGCAATGGCCACTTCTGGAAAGGTACACATCTGAAAATTATCACTTCTGGAAATGCCCACTTCTTGAAATACCTTTTCTAGAAATGATCACTTCTGGATATAAACACTTCTGGCAATATCCACTTCTGGAAAGGTCCACTTCTGAAAATTACCACTTCTGGAAAGGCCACTTCTAGACATGACCACATCTGAAAACCACCACTTTAGCGACCCCTTGTAAAGATTTCTTCTATCTAGCATTAATACACTTCATTTCATTTTATCTACATATTCAGAAGTGTTTATATTTAGGACCACTTCTAGATATGAACACTTCTAGAAATTACCACTTCGTATGATGACCTGGTGAAAACCGCGGGGAGCTGATGGATGCAGGAGGCAATCAGCCGCTCAAAGTGGCGCTCTGTGGGGGAGGCCTATGTTCAGTGGACGTCTTTAGGCTGTTGATGATGACGATGAAGGCAATTATACCCTCGTTGGTAATTGGTTACTTTCACCCCTTGGTGTAAAATGTACTGTTTTTGTCCGCAGGACTGGCTAGGCCGTACCACGGTATCATCTCACATACCTATAGAGACACTTCTCTCCCGACTGAGCGAGTTGAAAGCGAGCAAGCGACTAATGTCCACCTGCGTTAACAAAATACCCAGCGCCGATGACAGGCTAAGATTGGCTCATATTTATAAGGTGGGATACCATCTGTACTAATAATTTCATTATTCGTAATTTCATTTCACATACCTCATTTTTAATAATGATCAAATTTATATTGGTGGTGATTTATAAACAATTTTGTTTGTAATAGATACTTTCTATATTGATATTTTCTTATATAATTTATTAAAATAATGGTTAAATGTATAAAACTTATGTTATAATGTTAATGCTAAGAATTTTTTCTACATTATTTTTTTTATTATAAATTTCATAATAATTATCCTTCATAATTTTATTGTTCAGAATGTGTTTTTTTTTTCGTATTTATTAGGTAACAAAATATTTATTTTCAGGGACTTTAATCATTACATACCTATGTATCAGTAACAAGTTAATTTTTATTAATTTTTATGAGTTTTCCCTATATTTTTTTTCTTGATTTAACCAAATATAATTACTCAAATCGGTCACGACGTTTTTGAGTTTTAGTGGGCGATACTAACGAATGCCAATCGCTTTTTATATATTTTTTGTTTTTACATGTGTAAAGACGCGCGGTGCTGCCTGCATTTACCAGTTTTCCCGCGGGAATCGTTTATTTTGCGGGATGAAAAGTATTACTACATTTTAGATCAGTGAAATTGGTCGCCATTTTGAACCGTTATCTTGGAATTTTCTCATCAGCATCAAACCCCATCAATGTCCTATTTTAAATAGGTCAAGTGGACATTGATGGTTTTGATGATTTAAGGGGGAACGTTTCTTCAGCGCGGCAAATTCAAATTTTCTTGCGTTCTTTGGCCAATAATAGCTTAATTAAGCTATTATATAGACCAGCGCTGGTTCAACTGAACCAGCATAATGCTGAGTTGGGGCCTATTTGTGACAACATTTTTTTTTTATTCTTGTTAAAATATTATGTATCTTTTTTCTTAGTAATTGTTGTTTACAAATAAACAGATTTTCTTTCTTTTTTCTTTTTATTATTGGGAAAAAAAATTGAAAAAAAATATAATTAAAATTACATGAAAACTAATTTTGCGGAAATAAATAGAACTCATCAATAAATTACAATTAAAAGTATGTATCTCTTAGATATCATTGGTTTAGCGACAAATGGCAATAAACAATTTTCTTCTTAGTTTTTCAGTCTATTGCCATTTGTCGCTAAACCAAGGATCAGTAGCTGATACTTTTAACTGTAATTTATAGATACATTATATTTATATGCGCAAAATTAGTTTTCATGTAATCACGTTGAGTAATTAAGCTATTATTGGCAAAAGAACGAAAGAAAATTTGAATTTGCCGCGCTAGTGTAACGTTCTGACCCTTGGATTCCCAGTGGCTTGATATCGAGCCGGCATACATTGTTATTTTATTGTTATGAAAAATGCTGGTGTTCCAGAAGTTAAATCGACCTGATAGAATAGGTTATATGATTATTTTGCAGATTCACTCTGTGGTGATCGAAACGTTGGCCAAACAGAAAGACCGGCAAGCTCTCTCCAACTACAAAATGACTCTATACCCGCAGTCTGAGGAATATATCTTAGTCGAGAACACGCTTAGAGATGTGGTAAGATTATTTTATTTATTTATTTATTGAAGAGAAGATCAACAGCTAATACAATTGATATTATACGTACGTATTACATTTTTTACATCAGTATGTTGCGCCGAAAATCTTAAACTTAATTTGTCAACTCTCAAATGTTCTCCCTTTCATATAAATCGAAATGACAAGGACCGCAGTAACTATAGAACTAATTTGTCAACTCTCAAATGTTGTTGTCCCTTTCATATAAATCGAAATGCCAAGGACCGCAGTAACTTTTGAACTAATTTGTCAACTCTCAAATGTTGTTGTCCCTTTCATATAAATCGAAATGACAAGGACAGCAGTAGCTTTAGAACTAATTTGTCAACTCTCAAATGTTGTTGTCCCTTTCATATAAATCGAAATGACAAGGACAGCAGTAACTTTAGAACTAATTTGTCAACTCTCAAATATTGTTGTCCCTTTCTTATAAATCGAAACGACAAGGACCGCAGTAACTTTTGAACTAATTTGTCAACTCTCAATTGGTGTTGTCGCTTTCATATAAATCGAAATGACAAGGACCGCAGTAACTTTAGAACTAATTTGTCAACTCTCAAATATTGTTGTCCCTTTCTTATAAATCGAAATGACAAGGACAGCAGTAACTTTAGAACTAATTTGTCAACTCTCAAATGTTGTTGTCCCTTTCATATAAATCGAAATGCCAAGGACCGCAGTAACTTTTGAACTAATTTGTCAACTCTCAAATGTTGTTGTCCCTTTCATATAAATCGAAATGACAAGGACAGCAGTAGCTTTAGAACTAATTTGTCAACTCTCAAATGTTGTTGTCCCTTTCATATAAATCGAAATGACAAGGACAGCAGTAACTTTAGAACTAATTTGTCAACTCTCAATTGGTGTTGTCGCTTTCATATAAATCGAAATGACAAGGACCGCAGTAACTTTTGAACTAATTTGTCAACTCTCAAATGTTGTTGTCCCTTTCATATAAATCGAAATGACAAGGACCGCAGTAACTATAGAACTAATTTGTCAACTCTCAAATGTTGTTGTCCCTTTCATATAAATCGAAATGCCAAGGACCGCAGTAACTTTTGAACTAATTTGTCAACTCTCAAATGTTGTTGTCCCTTTCATATAAATCGAAATGACAAGGACAGCAGTAGCTTTAGAACTAATTTGTCAACTCTCAAATGTTGTTGTCCCTTTCATATAAATCGAAATGACAAGGACAGCAGTAACTTTAGAACTAATTTGTCAACTCTCAAATGTTGTTGTCCCTTTCATATAAATCGAAATGACAAGGACCGCAGTAACTTTAGAACTAATTTGTCAACTCTCAATTGGTGTTGTCGCTTTCATATAAATCGAAATGACAAGGACCGCAGTAACTTTAGAACTAATTTGTCAACTCTCAAATATTGTTGTCCCTTTCTTATAAATCGAAATGACAAGGACAGCAGTAACTTTAGAACTAATTTGTCAACTCTCAAATGTTGTTGTCCCTTTCATATAAATCGAAATGCCAAGGACCGCAGTAACTTTTGAACTAATTTGTCAACTCTCAAATGTTGTTGTCCCTTTCATATAAATCGAAATGACAAGGACAGCAGTAGCTTTAGAACTAATTTGTCAACTCTCAAATGTTGTTGTCCCTTTCATATAAATCGAAATGACAAGGACAGCAGTAACTTTAGAACTAATTTGTCATCTCTCAAATATTGTTGTCCCTTTCTTATAAATCGAAACGACAAGGACCGCAGTAACTTTAGAACTAATTTGTCAACTCTCAATTGGTGTTGTCGCTTTCATATAAATCGAAATGACAAGGACCGCAGTAACTTTTGAACTAATTTGTCAACTCTCAAATGTTGTTGTCCCTTTCATATAAATCGAAATGACAAGGACCGCTGTAACTATAGAACTAATTTGTCAACTCTCAAATGTTGTTGTCCCTTTCATATAAATCGAAATGCCAAGGACCGCAGTAACTTTTGAACTAATTTGTCAACTCTCAAATGTTGTTGTCCCTTTCATATAAATCGAAATGACAAGGACCGCAGTAACTTTAGAACTAATTTGTCAACTCTCAATTGGTGTTGTCGCTTTCATATAAATCGAAATGACAAGGACCGCAGTAACTTTAGAACTAATTTGTCAACTCTCAAATATTGTTGTCCCTTTCTTATAAATCGAAATGACAAGGACAGCAGTAACTTTAGAACTAATTTGTCAACTCTCAAATGTTGTTGTCCCTTTCATATAAATCGAAATGACAAGGACCGCAGTAACATTAGAAGTAATTTGTCAACTCTCAAATGTTGTTGTCCCTTTCATATAAATCGAAATGACAAGGACAGCAGTAACTTTAGAACTAATTTGTCAACTCTCAATTGTTGTTGTCCCTTTCATATAAATCGAAATGACAAGGACCGCAGTAACTTTAGATCTGTTATTATTTTGAATTTAAGAATCCCATTGTCTTTGAACAGGGAAAAAATACCGTCAAAGTGATTTCCTCGGATATTAACTAGATGGCGCTGTGCTACTTGCTAGCGTGACACTTGCTAGCGTGTCACGGTTTAATAATGTTTTTGGTCTTTACCGACCTTTACAACGTCACCTCCCTTAATCTTGCCGGTAGTCGTCAAAAATGGGAGGCAAAACAGCTCAAGATAATCAATAATGTAGTTTATCGACGATTCGATAACAGTATGGGGTCGATAATTTTTGATAGCAGGCAACTATCACTAGGCACTGCCTGCTATCAAAAGTTAACAAGGAAATATTATTCTCATAAAGTAAGTTAAATATTAATGCAATAATTAAAAAAAAAGTAAAATCGGTAAATCAATCACAGAGTAATAAGGTTTTAGTTTCTGTAAGGGGCATCACCTGTCCCTTTCTCGCAAAACAGAGATCGTATGGAGCTTCCCCACCCCACAGTTACTATAAAAACACACGTGACGTCACATGCCAAAGAGATTGTATGTAAAGCTACCACAGCTTAGTAATGAGGTAGTATGAAGGACCATACACTGACGTCACTGCATGTTTGAGCTGTCTCTTTCTATTCCTGTATTTTAAAATGCTTGTGACTTTACCATTTTTTGAGATGTTTAATTTTTGTTTTCACGAATGTTTATTTTTCTGAAGAATATTAATATATTAATTTTAAAAAAAGCAGGCAATTAGGCTATTATTGCCGCCTAATTACTACTAGATCTTTGATTTCAATTATTTTTAGGATACTGATTAGGGTGGTAAAAGTTCTAAAACAGCCTATTTGCGATAAATATTTGACTATTTTTTTTTATTTAGCAAGTTGAAATGACAATGGGCAGGCCACATCGCTCGTAAAACTGACAACCGATGGGGAAGAAAGGTTCTTGAGTGACCGAACTGGAAGACGCAGCGTAGGCCCGCCACTAGGTGGACCGATGATCTGGTGAAAGCCGCGGGGAGGCGATGGATGCAGGAGGCGAGCAGCCGCTTAAAGCGCTCTCTGGGGGAGGCCTATGTTCAGCAGTGGACGTCTTCAGGCTGTTGATGATGATGATGATTTGACTCTTATAATAAAGTTGTTTATTACTCTTTCTATTTACAAAACAAAAGAAAAGTAAGAAATAAATGGGTAATATTTAGTAGTATAAACAAAATATCGCATAATTAATTGAGTTTATCTTTTCAGTCAATCAAATGGAAGAATTAATGCAGAACAAAATGCTCTCTGAAATCAAGAACAGGGAATACATAGGTAGGTATATATTTATTATTACGTATTTAAAATTATTTACATAAGTAATTCAATAAGTCACGACTTGCAAATGCTTGATATTACAAATATTTTTTTATAGTAATGAGTTTTATTTTTTATTATCAACATACATAAGTAATCTACCTAGAGATCTTATAATTTGATATTTGTGGAATATGGAAAAAATTGTATTATCTTATCTTTTCCAAGGTATTTAGGTTTAAGATAAATCACCGGAAACCAAAAGGGGGAAAATTGAAATAATAAAAATATAATGCAGCCATAGAAGATGTTTTATAATCGTCTTATTTTTATTAGACGAAACTAGGTGGTAGGACTTTTCTGCAAAGTTCGTCTAGGTAGGTACCACCGCTTTGCCAGTTATTCTGCCGCCAAGCAGTAGTGCAAGCACTACCGTGTTCCAGTTTGAAGGACATTTTGGCTAGGGAAATTACTGGGCTAATGAGACTTTATGATCTGATCACTCAGCCTAGTAATCTTATTACTAGACTGTGTGTAGTCTCAGGATGACGTGCGCAGTGCAGTATACTAAACTAAATTAATTTAGAGTTCCGAGTGATACTGCAATCTGTTATGGGCAGCCGTGACGCTTAACATCAGGCGAACGACGAGCTCGTCACGTCATTCATTTACATAAAAAAAGTTATTGATGTTATGTTACTCAATAACGTAAGTACTTTAGAGAGGTCGAACGCCACAAGTTGCATAATATTTTCTATAATCTGCTGCCCTAGCAGCCTAGCACGGACGGTAGACAAGATTGTCTTTCCCCGTTTTATGTCACTTTCTTCATACTTACTTGGAAGTAAACAGGGGAAAGACAATTTTATCTACCATCCGTGCTAGGGTAGCTGCTAGGTTAGCACGGACTGTAGACAAAATTTGTAGTGTGTGAATTCGGACTTGCACCGCTACATCATATTAACACCCGTAACATGCGTCCGAACTACTTGTAAGGACGACCCGACAGTACAAGCTCACGCCTTCCACCATGTAGACGCCTCAATAGACCACCACCACCGAACACCTGTTTCATTTATCACCACCACCAGAACCTGGACAACCTTCGGAGCTGGCTCCTCCAGCCCAGCTCACCAGACATAGATAGTGATCCCACCAGCGCTATCATGTCATTACAAATTGTCTTTCCCCGTTTTACGTCACTTTCTTCATACTTGCTTGGAGTAAAACAGGGAAAAGACAGTTTTGTCTACCGGCCGTGCTAACCCTACTGGGGTTGTTTTGTCTGTCCCCACGTGGGGACAAACAGGAATAAAAATTCTTGTCTGTCCCTGAACTTAAAATTGGAGAATGTGGTTACAGGATAAATGATAGTACCTACTACCGTATATATTATTTATTTCTTGGTACCTGGTAGTTATAGGTCGATATTTTAACAATTTATAAACATACTTACATTTGTATATAGGTACTTATAAACGTACGTACCTACCTACCGCCACTGTTTTCTTGGTAATACCATACAAGCCTACCTATCTATTAATTTTTGGTATGCTTTTACCCACCTTGGAGACCTTGGATTATTTTCATTACTCTTAATTTTACCTACGTTTATATGTTTGTTCTACTGAGACGCCAATATGGACCACGCGCCCCTTAGTCGGTCATTATATTTTTTAACCGACCTAAACTCATTACAACATTAACTAAACTCATTAACTGATCTACATAGAATTTGATCTTTGATTTTGACAATAACTCTAGATTGTCACTATCAGTCAAACGTCAACCAAGTTTCAAAGTTCTCTTCACAATATTCCTGAAAAAGTGTAGAAAAACACTTAGCACCAAGACGAATTTTAATTACGTACTTAATAAATTCGTTTACACGAAGTACCTACCCATTTAGCACAAACTAATAACTGCTTTGCAATCTTCGATAAAACTTGCAAGTGGAGGAACGTAAAGAAATAAATTCCAGTGTATTGTTTTTATATCAATTTATGAAAGCAGAAAAATAACCTTCGCTTTCAGCATATAATATATAATAATTATTAGGAAAATACTTCTACTTCACATAGCCAAGAAACAGTAAGTTGAAATAAACAACAAAAAACAAGCATCAAATGGAAACTGAAATAAACAACTGCCACGAACAGACTGAAACCAAGAACACAGAATTGCAATAAAGTTCAAATTGGTGCACAAATGACATTCATAACACAGTTGTTTCATATAACAACTTTGGCAACAATATTGTATTGCAACAACAATATCAAAATTGCAACAGTGTTAACAATTCTCACGCAGTTATTACAACTCAAGTTTGTCTTTTATTGGTTTTTCCAATCGTTGTCACAAAATGTGTTGTTGTTGCGGAGGCAACGGCTGTTGCTGTCGGTGCCTTCGTTGTATTTGTTGCATTACACTTTGTGCAATGATATGTCATTTATGCGGTTGTGACGAAGTTTGCGAGAGCTGTGAAGATAGTAGTTGAAGTACTGATTTACAGCAATTTGTGTGAAACAGCATTGTCTGCAGATGATTTTTAGCAAAGATGCCAGCAGTTGTTTTTTTAACAATATTCGACGATCGTTGTCACAATGTTGTTTGCTGTTGTTGTAATGACACTGTTGCTGATGTTTCAATGAAGCTGTTGCTGATATTGCGATGACACTGTTGCTGATATTTCGGTGACACTGTTGCTGTTTTTGCGGTAACAACAACTCTCTTGCTGGTGTCTGCTTTTGTTGTACCACGAATGCGATCTGCTTGCAACTGTGCGGTGTATGAACGTTATGAGGATGGTTGAAATTCACAGTGAAATAACTGTGGTGTCAGTTTTGTGATGTGTTTTGGATATAATTTATTGCATTTTTTGAACGTTTAAGTAACTAATTATATTTGTTTATTCTCCGTGTTCTTTCTTTTTTTCATCTGCCATTCATCATCATCAACAGCCTGAATACATCCACTGTTGAACATCGGCTTCCCCCAGAGAGCGCCACTTTGAGCGGCTGCTCGCTCCTGTATCCATCGGCTCCCCGCGGTTTTCACCATATCGTCTGTCTATCGGCCATTACGTGAGCCAGACTATTGATCTCGTCTGATGTCAATTGACGATGTGATTGACGACTGAGTCATCATCAACAGCCTAAAGACGACCACTGCTGAACATAGGGCTCCCCCACAGAGCGCCAATTGGAGCGGCTGCTTCCCTCCTGCGTCCATTGGCTCCCCGCGGTTTTAACCAGATCGGTCGGTCGGTTTATAACAGTCATAAGTGATAGGCTTGAATTTATTTTAATTACTTACAGATAGATAAGTGGATACTTAACAATCTTTTATGTATGTTCTGTTTCTAAGTGGTACCCCTACTAATCTAACTACCTAAAATATTAAAACACGCAGTGCAAATAAATCTAAATCTTAATTAGGTAGATGTCGATTCTCTGTCACATAATTATTCTAAAGCTAAAAGAAATTAAATATCTCAGTGCATTTCATTTCCTCTTTATTAGAAGAGTGGGTTAGTAGATACCGCCATACTTTATTAGTTAACTTTAAACTGATCCCATCTCTTCCCGCGTGTTATGAAATAGCAATAACGAATTAGAACCAAATGTTGGCTTTATTCAACTTTAAAATTGTAGTACAGACATTAGAGATAATATTAATAATATGACAACTTCAAACGACTGAAGATCATAGACTCCATAAGGAGTCTGTATGTGGCGACTAAGAAGTTCACCACATTCTCCCCCACTGTATTCTAGCTGGAGGTGTCATAATCCTGCAGGTAGGCAGGTGGTCTTCTATTTCTGCTAGTCTGCCGAATTAAAGGAGTATCTGGTGCAGTACTCTCTGTAGAGACAAACGAAGAGTCACTTTCTGTTTCTACAGTTTCAGTATGTTCGTCTTCTTCCCCGCTCTGTAATCCTGTTGGGGCTAAGTGTCTGTTAGACACGGTCGTTTCTCGACCGTCTCCCAATCTCACAAAAGAATAGTCTGGGTTGGATTCTAGTAGTTCAACTTCCTCGACAACAGGAGAGTATTTGCTGGTTCTATTGTGCTTTTTGAGTAGGACAGGACCAGGTGTTAGAAGCCAAGTTGGTACCGAATGTCCATTATTAGATTTTCTGTTATGTACAAACATCATTTCATGAGGAGTTTGGTTTGTTGCTGTGCATAGCAGAGATCTCATTGAGTGTAGTGCTTGATTAAGAACCATTTCCCATTGCTCAATTTTTAATCCCTGTGACTTCAAAGCCAACTGTATTGTCCTCCAAATTGTTCCATTTGTGCGCTCTATTTGTCCATTACCCTGTGGGTTATAAGCCGTTGTTCGACTTGTCGATATACCTCTACTGTGTAAGTAATCTTTTACTTCTTTTGACATAAAAGCGGAGCCACGATCGGAATGAACATAAGCAGGCAATCCAAATGTGCAGAAAAGAGTTGATAAATGTTTCATTACAGTTGTAGCGGAAACGTCTTGGCATGGGAATGCGAATGGAAATCGAGAATATTCATCTATAATAGTGAGTATGTACTTGTTTGATGAAGATGATGGTACTGGCCCTTTGAAATCGATATTCAGTCTTTCGAACGGTGAAGTCGCTTTTATCAAACCGCTGTTATTTTTGAAGAAACGAGGCTTCACAACTGCACAGACCGAGCATGCATTTGTCATCTTTCTGACATCTTCTACTGAAAATGGTAGATTCTTACTCCGTACCCAGTGATACATTCGTGTAATGCCTGGATGACATAATTCATTGTGCAAATCCTTCAATTTAGATTCCGTGTGAATAGCACAGATACGTGACAGCGCGTCAGCAGCGTCATTTTCATTTCCTGGTCTATAGACAATATCATATCTGTAGCAAGATAATTCTAATCGCCATCGCTCTATCTTCTCGTTCTTTATCTTGCTTGTATGATTACGATTAAACATAAAGGAAACTGATCGTTGGTCTGTGATCAGTCGAAAAGGTCTTCCTATCAAGTAGTGTCGCCACTTACGCAGAGCTTCGACAATGGCATATGCTTCTTTTTCTATGGCTGAATGCCTTTTTTCTGTCATAGATAGTGTGCGCGAAAAGAAAGCTACTGGGCGTCCTTCTTGAGTCAATGTAGCCGCAATAGCATTATCGGAGGCATCCGTTTCGACTGTAAACATTTTGTTTTCATCAATAGCAAATATTGTGGACTTTGCAATGCAGTTCTTTAAGTCTTCAAAAGCAGATTTAGCACCATCATTTAATGGGAATTCTGGGTTCACGAGCCTGTGTACTCTTTCAGATAATTTCGGTATCCACTTTGAATAATGCGAAAACATACCGAGAGCTCGTTTAAGTGAAGCGTTGTCAGTCGGTATGGGCATGCTAATTAGTGGTTGGAGTCGGTCTGGGTCAGGTTTGATTGACTTTTTTGAAATATTGTATCCAAGCAAGTTGATTGTATTAATACAGAACATTGATTTTTCTTTGTTGACAGTTAAACTATACTTCTCAACTGCATCCATGAAACTTTTTAAATTTTTGTCATGTTCTACTTTGTCTTTTCCGCATACGGTGACGTCATCCAAATAGGCATATGTATCTGTCAAATGCTCTTCTTTTATTAACCAATCCATGACTCTTTGAAATCCACTGACTCCATTTGTCACGCCAAACGGAATTCGACAAAATTGATACAATTTCCCGCACGCCTCAAACGCTGTGTATTGTTTTTCTTCTTCCAATATTGACACCTGATGGTAGGCGCTTTTCAAATCAATTTTAGAAAAGAAGTCGTATTTTGATATGTCATTGACCATTTTTTTCATGTTTGGTAATGGGTAGGCATCCAAATCTGTGTATTTGTTAATGGTCTGAGAATAGTCTATAACCAATCGTTTGCGATGATTTTCATTTTTCGTGATTAGAACTTGAGCTCGCCACGGCGATCTGCTCTCTTCAATAACTCCATCTGCTAACAGCTGACTTATTTCATTTTCTATGAATTTTAGATCGTCGTTACTGTATTTTCTAGACTTTACAGCGATTGGTAAGCAGTTGGTATGTAAATTTGAAAATAAAGGAACTGGTGGAACAGATGAAGCCAGTACACTACATATTTGTAGTGGTTTTCTAGATCCACCAAAAGTAATTTCAAGTTTCGAGTGTTCTTTCAGTATATTATGTCCTATGATAACATCAGCGCAGAGATATTTAACGATAAGAAGTGAAGCTTTTTCGTAAACATTGTCATTTAGAACAATCTTTGCTTGAAGTAGCCCTTCGCAGTTAAGTGTGTGAGTCGTTTGGGCCATTGTTACAGATTCGTTACATTGAACTTTCTTAAAACAAGAATTCAAGAAGAATTCATAATTGATAAAGCTTTTAGAACTTCCAGAGTCAATTAGAGCATTTGCTTTTTTTCCGTTAACTTCAATGGTGATGATTGATTTCTTTAAGCTAGCCGGAGCGGCAACAGCCGTGACTTCGTTGAATATATTATCAGAAGATCCATCAGTAGCCATAGCAGCGTTAAGGTTAGTCTTAGGGCTCCTACAGACAGTTGCAAAATGTCCCCTTTTCTGTCAATTTTGGCAATTGGCATTAACAGCTGGACAGTTCTGGCGCCGATGAATTTTATCTCCGCAGAAGAAGCACTGTCTCGAATAGTATTCATTTGTTAGTGGTTTCTTTTTGTCTCCAGCTACTGTTTTTGGCAATGCCATGGCAAGAGATTCACCACTAGACCCCGCATTGTTAAATGATTGTGCATTATTTTCAGCAGATTCAATTGCTTGGGCCTGGCTAGCAGCTTCATCCAATGTCAAGTTAAAATTTTCTAGCAAGCGCTCACGAATTTTATGCGAAATAATGCCAGAAATGAATGCGTCTCTTATGAAATCATTTCTATTACTTTCTGCATCAACATTTTTAAATTGACAGTCCTTGCTTAATATTCTCAGTTGTTGAAGATACTGTTGAGTGGTTTCATGGCTTAACTGCTTCCTTGTGGCCAGAATATGTCTCGCAAAAATTTCGTTTTTTGGTTTGATAAATATGGTGTTGAGTGTACTTACTGCGGTTCTGTATGATGTGCACTCGCTTATGTATTCGTATATCTTGGGCGATACATGATTAGTAAAAAGTTGCATCTTCATCGCATCATCAATTTTCTTTTCTGTTTCATTTGCAGTAAGAAAATTTTTAAAAGTAGATGCCCAATGAGTCCATTCTTGAGCCGCAGTAGGCGATGACGGATCAAGATCGAGAATAGTTGGTCGAAGATATTTCTCCATTGTTATAGTTAGTATGGAACAGTGTTTTGCATAATTAAAGTTGAATAAATTGTTATGAAATAGCAATAACGAATTACTTAGAACCAAATGTTGGCTTTATTCAACTTTAAAATTGTAGTACAGACATTAGAGATAATATTAATAATATGACAACTTCAAACGACTGAAGATCATAGACTCCATAAGGAGTCTGTATGTGGCGACTAAGAAGTTCACCACACCGCGGGTGTCGTAAGAGCCGCCTAAGGGCCGTTATATCCAGAAAATGGGCAGCAGCATTCTCCTTGGTACATTAAAATCTTCTGCGATCACCAAGACGCCTACCAAGCGTGGCGATTATGGCAAACTCCTATGATACGCGTCCAAAGTGGCGTTTTATGGGGAAGGTCAATGTTCAGCAGTGGACGTCTTCCGGCCGTATTGAATGCTACAGATAGTAATCTATATTTTCTGAAGGCTTCCTATCTGCTTCTTTCGTCTTCAGTTAACGTCATCATTCGACTTGCAGCAGGGACTGCAGTCGCAGCATCTGCAGTTGCATTCCACGCCACACAAATGGAATATATAAGCGCATAACGTAAAGCAAAATAAACAGCGCAAACTACCGCAAAAGTTGCAGCAACACATCGAATTGCAAGATCTAAATCTATGGAATTGCAGCAAGGGTTTGCTGGTGTATTTTGAACCCTGTATTGCACGAGCTTAGCATTATATTCGCGTGATTTGTTGAGCAAGATAAAATGTTTTGAGTTGTATTTATTTCTGTTTCTTGTGACAGAACAATGACAATGTATTATAGTGTCAGTGACTGAGCTCTCGGGCGATACTGCAATAGCTGTATTTGATACATGGTCCGATCACTGGCGAATTCTGGTCCCCAGCCTACCTACTGTTGAGCCATACTAGCTCAAATCAAACCATGATTAAAACATGATTAAACGCCGAATCGCAGGTGTCTAGATAACCTATCTATATCTCCCATTCCTATTTACCTTACTGATAAGGTTGCCGTATAGTATAACATGCCTGAGTCAGACAAGATTATACCACAACGTAGTTTAGACGCGTCAGAGACTCGCTTGTTCGGAAACATTAGTCATCAAATATTACACAAATGAGTCAAGACATAAATAAGTCATTAATGAAGTGACTACCAATACTAACGAGTGTATTTAAAGATAGTACACCTAAGTGTATCGCGTCTTTAGAAAGTGGATTTAACTGCGCAGAAGGAAGTCCATAATTTTACCACAAAGTTGATTGTCGGATAGTTTGACTTTTGCCATAGCGTGGCATTAGAGCACTCGTCTGGCAAAATGTGTTGCTCTTGCAGCTGTGATTGCGGATCCTGCGGGAAGATTCTGAGATGTTTGCTGTGTGTTACATTATGCGTGTTTCTAGCGAAGATGTGCGGCTTCGAAGTTGATGATGACTGCTGTGGCGGTGGAGACGGGGATTAGGACAAATGAGAAACTACATTATGGCGCAAAACAGTTGTGTTTTGTTCTGGAGACAGATGATTTCGTTTGTGGTGTTAACTTCGTGTTTAATTGTGACTGTGTGACTGTAATTTAAAATGTTTTAATTAAGTGTTGTGTTTTATAATATTGCTAATAAAGTGTTTGTAGAATAATGTGAAGCTTTTTCGTTATTTTTATTTCCAAAGTTTTCAAATCGTGTCTAAATATTATTTAAAATATTGTTACCTGCTACATGCAGCATTTTAAAGGAGAGTCAAAATAGTATTACTACAGGGTAAGCAACGCATCAGTGGCACGCCTAGTGTTACAGAACCCCATTAGGCTATGGTTACCACTTCCCATCCCAGCCGTAGGTATGCTTGTTTGCTATTGCTACCTATATACTAACCTACCATAAAAAAGACTTCTATTAATTACCTACCTGCTTATATCGGTCGTAATTATTTCCTACATTCTACATAATATTATTGTTCAGCTCTGACTGACGAAATAAGTACGTAGCTCTTAGAATTAGCAAGTTGGAATGGCAATAGGCAGGCCACACGCTCTTAGAACTGACAACAGGTCCTCGAGCGGCGACCACGAACCGTAAGACGCAGCGTAGGCCCCAACTAGCTAGACCGACGATCTGGTGAAAACCGCGGGGAGCGGATGTTACCGTACGTTAGCCTACGTTCAGGAGTGGACGTCTTCAGGCTGTTGATGATGATGATGGCATAATATTAATGAGCAAGTTTATAGAAATTACAATTGCCGTAGCCTTGGTATGGTTTCAACGAGATTCAAAAGGTAATACCTATAATACCTACTCTTTTATCAGTGCGCTGATAACTATACCGCGATACTTACTAAGTACCTATAGCTATTTATCTACTTACCTAAAACAATTTTTGTGGTTCCCAAATAAAGATGGAACGATAACACGCCGTCATCAACATATTTCTGTTGGAGTTTTCACCGTCTCTTTCTAATACTGCATGGAATGGCATCATTATACCTACCTAGATAAAGACGGAAGATTTGAACTGCACATTATAGATATCTAGCGCCGAGCGACTGTTATTTTAACGTTTATCTTATTCATTGTAACTAGCCAAGGTTATGCTTACCATTTATGCATTGACATAGAAACCGCAACTAATTTGCGAACATCGGTAATGTTCTTGACAAAACGAGTTGCAACATTAATCTGTAGATGGTAAAGTTTAAGTTTGTTTGGTTTTATTTAATTTGTATTTTCCTCAATGGTTCAGTACCTAGCACTTGTAGTAAGTATCGTATTTCTAGTTTTTCTTGGGGTTTTGGATTTCCGTATCCCCCACTATTGGGACTAAGCTAGCGGGGTAAAGGGAACGCCACCCGTGGGGCTCAAACCCCCAAAGAGGCCCCCGCCAATGGGAATTGTACTTATATTTCGTTGGCCCCAAGTGAGACTCATGGGGGAGACGTGGGGGTGATACATGGGGCGCGCGGGAATAACCGAATACCCCCGCGTGAGATGAGTACGGACAGAGGTTCGGAATGAAAATTGAATGCCATTTAAAATTACCCACGACACTACTGGCCAAAAAAAACAGGGTAGTGACGTGGGTTTTTTGTCCCCTAAGAGCTTGGCTATACTGATGCACGCTAAACCAAGGCGTTTTAGTGGAAACCACAATGTTAGCTGTAGGTACACTAGGTAATAACTATAATGCCCCTCTGCACTAAAGTTTAAAAGCTTCTATGTTTGCACTTTTCTTTCTATGAAGTACCTACTGAAATAGATCGATAGTGGCCGATCGGTAGCATATATGCGCTTCGCAATCTTACGGCACCGGGTTCGATCCTCGGCCCTGCACCAATGACTTATCTAGTATGTTATGTGCAGTTTTCGATGCCATTGCTCCGTGCTTCAGAGAGCACGTTAAGGCGTCGGTCCGGCGGGCGTATTACCTAACTCGCAACAGGTTTGCAACAGGCGTAAATTGCGCGATGATTGCTGTCATACATCATTAGTGGTGTCGAGCATGTATGCTTCGCTACTGCTGTTGCAAATTTTACGTAATTACCCCGCCGGTTGTCATAAGAACATCTATGGTAATCGTTACGGGTAGTCAGACGCCTGATCTAACCATCCCTGTTACTGGTCCCTTTGGGTTGCGAGGTCAGATGGCAGTCGCTCGAGTAATTCTGGCATCTCGCCGCTACAGGTTATTGATCCCAATAATAAATAGGAAAAGGCAAAAAAGATGAAGCACCTACTGAAACATCAGTGCCACTGGAGCAGCTGTGCCAGCAACCTAGAGCCACACTTCGCTATTTTAAGCAGTTGGGCTGGCTCGGGTAGATGCTGGCAGGGGGAAATGCACAATACACCCCGAGCGGGACGTCAGTGCAAGACTTATCACCCCCACGTTAAATTAGAATTAGAATTAGCACCTACTGAAATGCATTTGGGTACGTCCTTAGGGAATAAGTGCGATCTTAGCAGCGAACTTTAGTGCAGACGGGTATAAGTAGTACCTATACTAAATTATTATTGTGACCGTTGTTGAATGAAACCAAAGGCAAGTAAGTTGAAATAAATAATATACTCAAAACAATATAAATAAACTCACGTAAACAAATTAATTGATAAAAGTAGATTCTCAAAATCAAAGATAGGTAGGCATATCAGACATAGCTAATGCCGATGCATTAACGTGCCGATGCATTAACGACCTAAACACCAAGACATAAAGTTTTCTTTAATATTCATATTTTGATCATGACGCCCTTAGTATTTTGAACCCTGTGTCGCGAAACAGTTGATCTTGGTCTTCTTGGTCCAAAGTTATGAATGCCTGGAAGAAATTAACAATATTTATATCCTAAAGACATTATTTCATTCTAGCCGCGGGTGATGTAAGAGCCGGTTAAGGGTATATCCAGGGAATGGGCAGCAGCAACCGATGGGGAAGAAAGGTTCTCGAGTGGCGGTTCCGGACCACGAACCGGAAGACGCAGCGTAGGCTGGCCTCCCACTAGGTGGACCGACGATTTGGTAAAAACCGCAGGGAACCGATGGATGCATTAGGCAAGCAGCCGCTCAAAGTGGCGCTCTGTGGGGGAGGCCTATGTTCAGCAGTGAACGTCTTCAGGCTGTTGATGATGGGCAGCAGCATTCTCCTCGGTACATTAAAACCTGCGATCACCACCGCCAAGCGTGGTGATTGTGGCAAACCCTATGATTCCAGAGTGGCGTTTTATGAGGAGGGAGCCCTATGGTTCAGCCGTGGACGCCTTCGGGCTGATGATGTGAACTTACTTTGGTTCCAGTAGCTTGGGCCCCAAAGAGACATCATCATCAGACCCATCAGATCCACATTATTAGCAGGGTACATAAAATACAATCAACGCATAAAACCTTCTGTCATTTTCTCTCTAAGTTGTCTAAGGTGGAGCACGTTTGTCTATGAGATGCCCATTCACTCTTGACTTAAAAAGACCCAGGTTATGCCCAGGAGGAAACACGTACTGTTGCTGGCAGAGTCATTCCTTGGCCGTTCGGATTATGAATGACTCAGCAAAACGCGCCGGTGTGCGGACTTGTGGTACACTTACGACGTAAGGATGTGAAGAATCACCAAGCCTTGTAGTTCTATGATGGAAAGGGGATGACGGAATGAGCTGATGAAGGGCATGCGCACACTCTCCAAAATGTAACCGAAAGAAGACCGACAGACCGGCGACCTTGCGTCTGCGTTCAAGACTGAATTCTCCCTTTAACTAGCCTCTCACATTGTTGATAAGCTATATAAAAGTCCACCAAGGTTTGCTTACCTTTGATTGCTTTCTGAGCATCCTTGAAGGTGTGTGTAACAGTGCGATAGCGCCTGGCCTGAAAACGGATTTTAACCGGAACCTCAAAACATTTTTTTCTTGTAATCATAATACCAGTTTAGTGTTAGATTTTACATTTAAAAAATGAAAACACTGGATTGTCCATGATCTACGAACAAGTTCTTATAATTCATAGAGTAAAGTAATATATCGGGGAAAAAAAATAAAATATGGTAAGTATATATATATAATAAAATTACCTCCTCGGCCGATTTCTGGTATGTTTCCACCTTTGTCTGAGGAATATCTAAAAAAAGGTAAAGTATGGATTAGGTACCTATAGGTACTTATAAATTAATTTTGACCCCAGTTTTGGAACATGTGTGTTGGTTGAGTAGGTCGGCTAAGTCGGCTTACAACCCGGAGGTGGCGGGTTTGATTCCCATGACACGTAGATATATGCCAATACGCGGCACCAAGCGTTTCGCTGACATTTTTAACATGCGAACTGCTAGAGAATGGAACTCACTCCTAGCTTCCTTGTTTCCTGACAAATATAATTTGGCTCTCTTTAAGACTAAAGCGAATAGGCTCCTCTAAGTAGCTATGTACCTGATATGGGCCTAAGTTTATTATACAGTTTAGTAGAGGTATACCTACGCTTGACGCCTGAAAAGAATGGTTAGGTATAATTATTATAGGTCAACATCATCATGAGCCTGAAGAAGTCCAGAGCGCCACTATGAGCGGCTGCTCGCCTCCTGCCTCCATCGGCTCTCCGCGGCTTTCACCAGATCGTCGGTCCACCGAGTGGGGGGGCCGGCCTACGCTGCGTCTTCCGGTTCGTGATTCTTCGTCAGCTACAAGACACTGACCACACACTGACTGACTGATGAACATAGGCCTCCCCATTTGGGGATCATAACCATCATCAACAGCCTGAAGACGTCCACTGCTGAACATAGGCCTCCCCCAGAGCGCGCCAACTTGAGCGGCTGCTCGCCTCCTGCAACCATCGGCTCCCCGCGGTTTTTACCAAATCGTCGGTCCACCTAGTGGGAGGCCAGCCTACGCTGCGTCTTCCGGTTCGTGGTCCGGAACCGCCACTCGAGAACCTTTCTTCCCCATCGGTTGTCAGTTCTACTAGCAATGTGGCCTGCCCATTGCCATTTCAACTTGGTAATTTTAAGAGCTATATCGGTCACTTTAGTTCTCCTGCGAATCTCCTCGTTTCGGAGCTTATCTCGCAGGGAACACCGAGCTAGCCCTCTCCATTAGCTTGTCCATTTTGTACCTAGGTAGGTACATAAAAGAAACCAAAAATGTATAAGACTCCATACTTCTGTGGTGTCCTCCGTCGGTCTATATACGCCTTCCGTGGTAACCACCCGTCGGTTCAAACCTTCCTCAGTCTGCCTTCTTAGCGGCAATATAGCTTGGTTCGACTCCTCGTGACTTACATCGTAAGATTCTCTGAAATAAATCATTAGATTTTGATCAGTTTGTGTAGTCTTTCATCACCAGCCGGAAGACGTCCGCTGCTGAACACAGGCTTCCCCGGTAAAACGCCACTTTGGACGCTTATCATAGGTGGGTTTGCCATGATTACCACGCTTGGCAGGTGGCTTGGTGATCGCAGATGTATCGAGGAGAATGCTGCTGCACATTCTCTGGGTCCCTTAGTCGGCTTATGGCACCCCCAGGACAGGGTGATTTTATTTTCACACCGCCGGGACTCGGGACAACACGGCCAACTAGCATAATTAATTAACCGAAAAAAAAAAACGGAAATTAGAATAGCTTACCTATAGTAGACCTACTTATAGGTACCTACTCTTGTAGGGTAGTGTAACAAAACAGCGGATACTTGTTGTACTGTTTTTATTGTAGTAACACTTGAATACTACAATGCATGTGATAAGACTAAGATGCCTAAGCTAGGTAAGAATACTGAGGCTAAGAGAGCGGGCTGTGTGACTACCTCACTCAATAGGACTGTGTGACTATCTCTCAAGAGCTCCCTAAGCGAAGTGAAGTAAACTTTTTTTTTTTTTTGAACGGGCTAATGCTGTTGGTCTCTACCGACCTTTACAGCGTCACCGGGCGGGGTTTGTGAAGTAAACTAGCTCGGCGGCCTGGTTATATACTGGCGGGGCGGAGATACCGCGCCGTGGTCGGGCTGGCACGCCCCGCGGTGGTCTGTAGCGGGGGGGACCGGCGCTTGGTGAAACAGGTAGTGGGTGTGCGAGGGAGCAAGTATTCGGATCTGCGCGTTACTGTTATTTGTCTTGCTACACCCTTGGATTAAAAATTTACCTCCACACAGGAGAAAAAGGTTCTCGGCTCGTTTGTGTTCGCCTGTCAACTTTTATAGATACATCTTTGCCTTCTCTGTCCCACATCTGCCGTTCTTTCATGCGTGCTTTGTACGCCGCTTTGCTCCTCATTTCCAACTCTTTCCTTACTTCTAATTCCATGTTCAGTTTATCTTGAATTAAAGGCATTCTTGAACTTTCTGAAAAAAAAATCACTAGTTAAATGAAGTAAGCCAGTAAAGCTCAGCAGGCACATCAAGAGCCGGAAGACGTCCACTGCTGAACACAGGCCTCCCCCATAAAATATCATAGAACAGGCGGGGGCTTAGCCGTAATCACGACGCTTGACGGGCGGCTTGGTGATCGCAGATGATTTAAATGTACCGAGGAGAATGCTGCTGCCCAATTTCTGGATATTCCCTTAGCCGGCTCTTCCGGCACCCACGGGAAGAGATAGGATCTGGTCCTATTTGCAAACCGGGACCACACGGCCACACGGAAAGTTCAGCAGTAGCCATATTTCATCGAACTCAGTTACAGTTACGTTCTTACAACGGAACTCTGAAAACGTCGTCAGGAAACCGGCATGTTCAAGAATCACAATTTTGTGATTCTGGAGAGTCAAATCCATACAAATTTGTGTTAAGGTTGCAATAAAGTTCCGTGATCATGCAGATTGTCGGTCCATCTAGTGGAGGGCCTACGCGCGTCTTCCGGTTCATGGTCGCCACTCGAGAACCTTTCTTCCCCATCGGTTATCGAACGATGTAGCCTTAAACCATACCAGACCAACCTACAACAAAACAGTTGACTTTTCTGCTTTTCGACTGCCCTATTAGCTCAGTTGGTAGTAGCTCTGCCTTCTGAACTATAGGTTGTGGGTTCGATTCCCACCCGGGATAAACATTTGTGTGATGAACATAGGTGTTTGTTCCGTATTTGGGTGTTATATTGTATTCTATGTATGTATTTACAAACAAAAAGTATCTAAGTATTCTATCAGTTATCTGGTTCCCATAGTACTATGCTTAATTTGGGGTTAAATGTCCACACATATATAAAAAAAAAATACCAAAATCATACCTCGATATCTCACAGACAACTCCGTCCTCTCTTTTAACGGCCTTGTCAATTCCCTTGTGGTTGCCTCCTCTATCCTACCTTCTCCCAAGTCCACAATATCCACCGGTAAAGGCCTGACCGGTCTGTCTCTGGGCATTTCCTCAATTTGTTCAGGTTGATAATAAGGCCTCCTCCTTGTAGGAGCATCTTGTTCTAACTCTTCAGAGTCTTCATCATCATCGTTATACTGATTATAATGGTCTTCTAGTATTTCATCTGGTTCATTGATGGTTTCACGGAACTGTACAATAAAACACCTAAGCTAGATTAGGTCGCAGGAAGTTCTTACAATGAAAATTTGAAGTCTACGATATTATACATATCTCTTAGAACCAGCAAATTAAAATGGGAATAGGCAGACCAGATCGCTCGTAGAACTGACAACCGATGGTGACGAAGGGTTCTCAGTGGCCACCACGGACCGAAAGAGGCAGCGTAGGCCCCCCACCAGATGGACTGACGATCTGGCCACTGGTCAAAACCGCGGGGAGACGTTGTATTATTATAATTATGCAAAAGGAAAGTTACTTACTTTACTTACCATTACTTGTCAGTCCAGAGGGGCTTTGGAGCTGCTAACGCCATCAGCCCAATACATTCCCACAGTTGGGTCTTGAAGCTTGCCATTCTAAAACATGCCGGTTTCCTCACTGATCTCCTTCGCTGAACGAGCAAATTCTTTCGCACACAAATTGGAAAGTCGTTGATTTGACCGAAGGATTTGAACCAGGATGCGTCGGTTTGGAACGACTTCCAACGCGCACACAGACAGACAGGCGAGGCAATAGCAGCCCGACGACTATCTTTGCGTCTTTCAGCTTACCTTCTAACCACCAACAGTAAGTGACCACGTCTCAGTGCCATAAGTCAGCACTAAACATTAAAACCCCACATACATCTATTTTAGACTTACCGGCGCACAAAGTAAAGGATAATACGAGGTCCTTATCCTCTTCGTATGCATCGGGCAAGCTGCCAAAGGGCCGGGCGATATCGTCCTCTGGCCTAACATGTTTGTGTGGGAGAAGTCGCAGACGAGCAGCAAGCGCGGCCGAATGGCGCCGTGGTGGACCGCACCGCAACCCATTGCTCGGAGCGTCCATACTGCGAGCTGGCTGAAGTGGCCCCATACTGCTCCTCTAGAATGAAGCTTGAGTAAATGGAGCGCCCATACTGCTTACATTTTACTCTTTATTATTTAAACATCATTTATTATTACAGAATATCACCGTAATCATCAACAGCCACTGCTAAACATAGGCGTTAGCTGCCCCTTACCATGATATTCCCTTACCTGTCTCTTACGGCACGCGCGGAAAGAGATGGGAACCTATTTTCTCACCGCCCGCAGCCCATCCATTCATCCTATTCCCCTATCTTTACTAGCTACCCGTGCGAAGCCGGGGCGGGTCAGGTAGTAAATAAATAAATAGTGACTGAAGTATGTACTGAATAAACCCAATTGATGACCATAATCGGCTACCGGTGGTTTTAACCAGATCGTCAGTCCACCTAGTGGGGGCTGGCCTACGCTGCGTCTTCCGGTTCGTGGTCGGCACTCGCAATCACGCGGGAGCCGTTGGATGCAGCAGGCAAACAGCCGCTCAAAGTAACGCTCTATATTTCGTGCCCACTATTTTGTTCCTACTGTTTGGTTCCCATTATTTCGTACCCGGGATGAGGCAGGTAAACAGTTCAGTTGTCCCCAATCAAGTTTCACTTCATTTTTCTTTATGGCAAATTTTAAATTTTTTATTCATTAGGTATACTTTCTTAACACTGTCAATTACTTCAGACAGCAAATATTTTACTATATACCTTCCAGTAAGCATGAAAGGCGTGGTCAGCTGCTGAGCCTGCACCCTCCGTTTCTCCCCCCACCAAGCATCGAAGACGCGACCGATCGTGCGCCGCGCTCCCATCTCCATCGACTCACCGGCCCTTCGCCACCGCACCTCACCCACGGTCTGGCCCGCGTATGGATAGCGTACTGTGTAAATAAATTACAGAATGCTCTTAAAGCCAGCCAAATGTAGTGAAACGATAGTCACTGATTTTTGAAACCTATGAATTTATGATTTATGAACCCGATTAGAGTTATAAATAAGCAAAAAAATTGGTACTAATTATATAGGTATCTAGTAAAAGTAGGTAGGTGCCGACGATCCGGTTTTGAGCCCCGGGATGCAAGAGCCAAGTCGCCAGTAAATGTGGCGCTCTATGGCGAGTTCTGTATTCTTCCGGCTGATGATGATCAAATAAAAACAGTACCTAAGTGGTCACCAGTGCCGCGTGCGTGGTAGCAGTCACCGGACTACAGTTGTAGGAGAACGCTCGCTCGCGTCGATGTTACGTGCGTGAGGCCGCTCTGTGTCTACATTTTGAGTCTTGGCACATTTTTACTTTAAGTTTTCTAAAAATGTTAGCATGGAGAAAAAATAGCAACATACACAAATACCTGTTGCCCTGCACTGGTCATGGACGAACCTGCACTGGTCCGCCAACCGTTGAGCTAAATATGCCAGCTCTCGATCCCACTGCTGGAAATGTCAAAAGTTTCCTCTCGTTTTGACCTTCATGGTGGCGACCGTGAACCGGAAGCCTCCCACTTAGGTCCTTAGGTGGACCGACGATTGGTTCAAACCACGTGGAGCCGTTGGATGCAAGAGGCAAGTAGGTACTCAAAGTGGCGCTCTATGGGGGAGGCCTATGTTCAGCAATGGACGTCTTCAGGGTGATGATATGATGTGGATGATGACCTAGTAATAGTAATTCCTGCAACATATTAGTGATGTAACCAATACCTACTACACTAAATACGCAAATGCCCTATTTATAGAAGGCTGCAGAGGAACTACTTCCCCGGTTTAGGTATTCATCATGATCAGTATCATACTATTTAGTGTCAGTTAGTCAGTTCTCGGACACATACGCCTCTCACTACAAGCCCCTTGGAACCTGTCGCCATTCCCCATAGCCGTTATCCTTGGTCATGTCGCGGTCCCCACTCAAAAAATACGATTCATGGTCCATGTCAAAATGTCCCATACCAAGTTATGGAGTCATCAGTTCTGTGGCTAACAGTTCTCTGTCAATTTACAATATCAGCCCATACGTTCCCACTGCTGGCACACGGGTCTTTCTCTTACAGAGAAAGAGTGTAGGCCTAGGCAATGATCAATCATAACCTGACCAAATGCGAGGTGCTGCAAGATAGAATCAGGTCCTCGAATTTTATGATTTTTGGACGTACCGGTTTCCTCACGAGTCACGATGAATACAGCGGTGAAGGAAAACTCCACTGTAATTATTATAATACAGGTATCAGGGATAGTTATAACTAAGGAGAAAGAAGAAAAAGTTGTAAAAAGAAGATAGTACGTGTCACTCACAACCAGCATCATGATCTCCGGCTTGTGCAGCCGCGCGCCACCTCGCACTCTCTCGTGTCCTGAGGCTATCCTCTGCCGACGTCTAAGGAAACGGAATATTACAAAAAATGTACCTACTTATCAAGCATTATAGCTGACTCCCGTTTCAGCTTGGACAAAAATGATTATGTATGCCCGGCGCATGTCCAGCTGTTCTCTACAGGTGGCATTCCTCCACCGACTCTCGTATTTGTAAGAGTTAGCCGTACGATACGAGAACGCTATCCAACCGAATCGATTCGGTTAGTTATCGAAAAGTTCTGAGTCGGCATGCAGGTTCGATAATTATAATTCAGTCAATCAGGCAAGCATCAAGAATTTGACGATTATAGGTACGTTTAATCGATTGCCTTCCTTAAACAACACTTACTCTAATTCGGATACACACACAATACAATACACTTCTTATAATTCGGATCAGATTTCACTAAGGCTAAGGAACTTACCTTATCCCATATCATCTGGCCATATAATCAGGAATTTTGTTGCGAATTCAGTTTTTGGAAAATTTTTGAAATGGCAGAGACCTGAGCTTGGGGATTGAAAATGCTTAATACCATCCTACTAATATTATAAATGTGAAAGTTTGTGTGTGTGAATGTTGTTACCTACCTTATATCTCCGTGACTACTTAACCGATCTCGATGAAATTTGGAATCCAGATAGCTTATACGCTGGATTAACATATAGGGTACCTACTCTTTATCCGCGGGTAACATCGCGGGACGCAACTAGTTAATAATAAAGTTTTACCTGTTTATGTAGTGCAAGATAAAGTGTTTCAGTTCATCAGAGAACATAATCGAAGTGTAGTTTTCACACGCCTCTCCAGGTCCGCGCTAAAAATGTTAAAATCACCAACTTATCAGGTCAGTTGGACTTTTCGTCCTCTCTATACTATTTTTTTTTAATTTATTCGTATTCCGCAGCTCTTACTTTGCTCAAATAGTACCTACGTACTCACCTATATTTTTAGTAATGATACCCATTATTCGTTTTTTTCGCTCAAAACTTACATAAAGATAAACACTTTTTTTTAAATTGATAACTTCGCTTTTATGATCATTGACTACTTATTTATGTATTTCGAATTTGGGTAACGCTAAATGACAGGACAATGTCCTTATTTCTATCATAGAAATAAGGGCCATGGACATTCTATGGCATTATGTATGGGAAATTAGGACAGGTAAACGTCTGCCGAGTCACAAATCGCTAGCTTGAAGGCCTTGAAGACGTCCACTGCTGAACACAGTTCGCCCCCATAAATCCCCAATGGACGCTTATCATAGGGGGTTTGCCATAATCACCACGCTTTGCATGCGACTTAGTGATCGCAGTAGATTACAATGACTAGTATAGTATTATATTATCTGTGACAATGATAACCGAGGAGAATGCTGTCGAGTGTTATAGCTTCGAAATAATGAGGTAAGTATACCGAACAAACACAAATACTAACAAACAGAAAAAACAAATACAAAAAAACAAAAACACAAAATCATATACAAATTACAAACAAAACAAACCCACAAACACAAAACAAACAACAAAAACAAAACAACAAAAAAAACAAATACACAAAAACAAACACACAAACAAAAAAACAAACACAACAAACAACAAACAAATTACAAACAAAAAAAACAAAAAACAAACAAACACAAAAACAAAAAAAAAAAAACAAAAAATAAACAAACAAAAAACACACAAACAACAACAAACAACACGCGCACGTATGTTTTGTACAAATTACAAATTTATTTCTTAGTAGGTACCTACCTACAGAACACTTACGTAAGGAAACTGGCATCCAATGTGAGTTCCTTTCCCCGCGCATAGGCGTTCGTACCGGCCACTGCAGTAGGGCTGGTCGTCCACCTCGGCCATCACTATTGACAATCCTACCCAGCAGAGTAAGTGTGTTTGGGACATTTGTGCTGCTGCAACATAACTTGGAAGATTAGTTGACAACACTTGCAACTTTTGTGGCAAGTGTAACCTGCCTAACACTCATCTACTATTATAATAGGTATCTACAGTACAAATTTATCGTATTCGTGGTCCTACGGGACGGGGGCCTCGGGGATCGGGGTACTGCGGGAGTAACCCTAACCTACACTAAATGCAAGTAACACCGCAGAACGAAAATTTTTGTCTAACTTTTATGTTTAGAACAAGTGTTATAGGCAATACGTAAGTATCTCAAATTAGGTATTTCAAGAATTCTGTTTTCACTTGTGAAAGTGCTAAAATTAGCTTTTTAGCAATAAACTCTTTGAATTTGGATAAGAACAAACCCCCTCACTAGGTGGACGGACTATCTCCCCCAACTAAGTCACCCACGATCTGGTTAAAACCGCTGGGAGCTGTTGGATGCAGGATGCAAGCAGCTACTCAGTGGCGCTTTGTGGGGGAGGCCTATGTTCAGCAGTGGACGTCTTCAGGCTCTTGGTGATGAAGAACAAAAAGAAATGGTGGGTACAACAACGAACGGCCATATCGCATAAAGCGATTTCTTCCAGGCTACCTTTCGAATACATACCTAAATAGTTTCAGTTCAATAAAACACTTTATCCGCACATCAGAGAGACAAGTCAACCACCCCCAGTGCTGGGGGACGTTCAGGTGGGGGTCGTTGGGCAACCGTTTTCTGGTTTTTTTCATTTGGGAATAATTGTCTGAACTTTCTATTTTCCATCGGATTTTTGCATGGAAAGGACTCTAAGTTTTACTTTATATATTCATGGAATAAAGTTACAATCTGCTGGCATGATTTTGAAATCGTCAAGACAAATCTGGTATGTTTTTTTAAATTTATGACCATTCTTACACACAGTATTATTTATGGAATCTACTCACCTCTTACATATATTAATTCTTTTTACAAAACCTTAAACATTTGCTAAAAATTAAAATATTTACAAATAATACAAAAATTAGGCCGGTAGGATTGCGCCAAATTCAAAATCCTACAAGATTTTGACAGAAATGACACCTGTAATTTTATATTAATGTATTTAACAAAAGGAGGTATCACGCGAAGATTGAACGAGTTCTTTACTAAACAGTAATAAGCAAAAGTCAGCAGAAAACTGGCATCTCTCTCATAAAACGTATAGTCCGGGGTCCAGGCTATTTATTCCCGTAGGGCCCCACTTCGTCGCTCCCATGGGGTCCAACGGTAATTCTTTTTCCTCTTAGGTCCCAGGTGGGCCCAAACGCCAATATTTCTCTTCGTAAATATTCTGTATACAGCGTGGAGCTGCAATGGCGACATTAAATGAACACAGGGGTAGGGCTAGTGGTCAGCAATAATTTAAAAAAAAACCCACTGTAAATAATCCATAATTGAAAGATTAACATTCCTGAACAAACTAAATAATAAATAACGAAACATAATTTGTAGCACCCTGACAAAATATTCATTCATGCAACTACTTACCACTTTTACTACTCGTTCGTAAAAACGCCAACGCCGCACGGTACGGTGCGGTCCACTGCGCTGCCGCAAAAAATCCGAGGGGGGCGGGCGGCGGCGAAATCTTTTGACGATGATGCGGAAAGAAGGGCAGCACTTTAAACGAAACCGAAAGGCTTGGGTCCAACTTGTCGAAAATTCGTCATTCACAATCACTCTATCACTTCTTATCCTGATTATTAAACCATGACACCAAAACCGAGTTTATTAAATTTTTAAGTTTTCAATATGATCGCCGCGCATTCGAACGCAAAGATGTAAGCGACGTTTAATGTTTGCCCTCACCTTTTGTTAATAAATTTCCATTGGAAGCCATTGCCCTAAGTTTGTCAAACGCGTTGCTTATTCTACGGCGTAGGTCTTCCACAGAGTCAATATTTTCTTCCGCATACACATCCGAAGCCCCACAAAAAAAAATCGAGGGGCGTGAGGTCTGGCGACCTTACAGGCCACCGATGAGGCCATATCGTCCAATCCACTGCGCACCAAACATTCCACTTAGTCGCTGCCTAGCCGCTGTTACTGAATGTGCAGGTGCACCATCCAATTGGTACCACATTCGTTGGTATTGGTCGACGGTTAGGTTATCAGTGTACTCTGATACACTATTGCTCAGTAAGTTCACAAACCGTTGTCCAGTTAATGTCCCATCAATAAATATTGGGCCTATTATGTTGTCGCCATGAATTCCGGCCCAAACATTCACTGAAAATCTGTATTGGTGAGTCTACTCTCGCCAGATGCGTGGATTTTCGCTGGCCCAGTGGTGCATATTGTGTTGGTTCCACATGCCATTTCTGCTAAATGTGCTTTCATCAGTACAGCAAATTTGGGAAAGAAAGTCGCTGTCTTCTTCAACTTTACTTATTAACCACTGACAGTAATGAACTCGAATTGGCTTATCACGCGGTAGTAGTGCACTGACCTTTCTAAATTTGTATGGATGGCATTTTTCACGCTTTAATATTCGGTGTACTGACCGGTGAGATACATGAAAAAACCGAGCGGCCTGGCGGAGGCTAGCTTTCGGGACGAGGGAAGATCTTCAAAATATCGTAGTACATCCCTACTCACATCATCACCTACTACATCACCTACTCTCCTCCGAGTCGGATTTTCACGCACTGTTGGCGGTCGATCTGACTGTTGAGACCTAGAATCCACAGGGCGGTTTTCACGGATGCGCTGTAGAGCTCCTGTTATGGTCCGAGGATTTGTAGGGCAATGCCTCGTGTCGCCGTATCTTTCGCGATACGTCCTTATCGCAAGGGCGGCATTTTGATTGCATTCTCCATAAATGAGAATCATATCAGCGTATTCGGCCGCAGTGTAGTTAGGATGTGTGTTTGACATTTTACGTAATTGTAACAACTAAAAATAACACGAAAGCACAACAAAAGTTAATAAACACACAAATAAAAGCGTCCTTGTCGCAATACCTAAGCTTAATCACAAACAGGTAGTACAAATATCAATAAACAAACATCTTTTTCGCAAAACACAAAGCACACAAACAAAAGCATCCTTGTCGCAGTATCTAAACCTACTTAATTACTAAAAACTAAACCAGTAGGTAGGTATGCAAGTACCTAAAATAGGTAAGAGGTAACCTAGTGTTTGGCGAAAACCGACTATTTGTTTTGAACTACTAGGGAGTTTTGGCGCGTAATTACGATATGTGTGTCAAGGACTCTAGCCCACAGACTACTAGCAGTACTACGGGAAATTAGTTGCGCTTGCGCTGCTCCCGATCCTGACAAGGGACGAACGGGCGGAGCATTAGCTATCTTTTTCATGCACCTATCAGGGCAGAACGCCTTAAACAGGCTTTTGTCTTTGTTTTTGCAACGTCGCAATTTTACGACCCCCGGTTTCTCGTAGTGTCTCATTCTAACAGTATTTTTTTGTCATTTTCCTTTCATTGACAGAATGTTTTTATTATTATATACCTGGCTAACGACCTCTGCGCTACAGATTTTTACGTACAGGTTGCTCTAAAATGACATTTTCGAAAACGTAGTATTATTTGAGAAATAATAACGTTTAATAAATAAAACTATCATACAAATTTTGAAAACGCGATACCGGACACGTGTGTTCATTTAATGTCGCCATTGCAGCTCCACGCTGTATACGTAAAAGGTGCACGCGTTGTTGGTACATAATATAAAAAGAACCTGCTTAACTGTTATTAGGTATTCATCATCATCATCAACAGCCTGAAGACGTCCACTGTTGAAGGCCTCCCCCACAGAGCGCCACTTTGAGCGGCTGCTTGCCTCCTACATGCATCGGCTCCCCCCGGGTTTTCACCAGATCATTGGCCCACCGAGTGGGGGCCGACCTACGCTGCGTCGTCCGCTTCGTGGTCGCCACTCGAGAACCTTTCTTCCCCATCGGTTGTCCGTTCTACGAGCTATGTGGCCTGCCCATTGCCAATTTCAACTTGCCAATTTTAAGAGCTACATCGGTCACTTTAGTTCTTCTGCGGATCACCTCGCTTGGGACCTTAACCCGCAGGGAAACACCGATCCATAGCTCGTATTAGGTATTATATTATATCTTTTTTAGGAACCTAACGGAATAAGTACCAGATAGTATAGTTAGGTAACCAATATGTCTTTTAGGATACCTGACAATATTTCAGAACATTTTCACTAGCTATGTACAAAAATCTATACCTACTTTCAATAAAACAAAAACTATACAGATCGATTATTTTATTATGAAATCCAATAATTTATGTTTTTTAATTATATTTACAACATTTATTTAGCTTACAATCTACCACTAAACTTGTATAGATCAACAATAGTAATATTCATAATATACACTATCATAATACATATTTAATTTACACATGTGACTGTGTTTTAGTGTGAACGAAGTTGATAGTTTTAAAAACTTATTTCTATGTCAGGGCCGTATTATGGTAATGATGCCACAATACATTAATAATTAAAATTGATAAATTAATAAAAAAGGTTAATAATAATATTTACAATGTTTGCAACACCATAACTTAATATACCTAAATACAAAAATCATAAATATGTAATTTTGGAATAAGAAATATATTAACAAACTTTTGGAAATCAAATCAACTTCGCTCACACTAAACAAACAAAACATCAAAATAATTAATTAATTAAGTATAAAGTAATTTATCAAGCTTTAATTATTATTTAATACTTGGGTTTAGCGCACTGGCTTTGCGACACTACAATTTTTTTCGACCAAATAAAAGATTTTTTTAAATTCTAGTGTTACTCAAAATGGCTATGGTCGGTTACAGATGATATATAAACACAGCTCTTATAGTGTGACTAGGGAGGAATGATTTTCACGTTTAGTCACACAATTACGTAATAATTATTTTTAATTATATTACAGCAACAACTCATCTAATATTAAAAAAAAAACTTATTAAATAATAGCTGTTAATCAAAAGAAGATACGGACACGGCACGGTTTGGCAGGCAACACTAGTCACGACAGTGTAGAGCCAGATAAGTAGGTCAAAATCCGTTCAAAGAATAGACCTTAACGTCGTAGACTTAAACATCAATTCAGTCTGAGCTTCAGCGCGGCGCTTACGGCAAAGACAACGCACGCAATGACTGATTTTGACGGGGTTACACTAGCGCGGCAAATTCAAATTTACTTGCGTTCTTTTGCCAATAATAGATTAATTACTCAACGTGATTACATGAAAACTAATTTTGCGCAAATAAATATAGTGTGTCTATTAATTACAATTAAAAGTATCAACTACTCATCATTGGTTTAGCGACAAATGGCAATAGACTAAAAAACTAAGAAGAAAATTGTTTATTGCCATATGTCGCTAAACCAATGATATCCAAGAGATACTTTTAATCGTAATTTGTTGATACATTCTATTTATTTCCGCTAAATTAGTTTTAATGTAGGTAATCACGTTGAGTAATTAAGTTGTTATTGGCAAAAGAACGCAAGAAAATTTGAATTTGCCGCGCTAGTGAAATGTTCCACCTTAATCATCATCATCATCAACAGCATGAAGAAGTTAGCCCATTAAATTGGCGAAAATATTAAAATTAGAAAAAAAAAACGTTACAACAAAAGTTGTTTGTTTAAATGATGTGAGTTATGCCCTAAAAGGTTTCCAGTAAATTAAAAATAACCCTGTATAATAACGGACTACTAATTACGTAACTCGCAACAAGTTTGCAACATCCGTCAATTTCACAATCATTGCTGTCAAACAACACTTTGGCAGAGCAGAAAGCGATCGAGCGCTAGATCACCGTCCGTCGGACGATCGATGAACTAAAAAGCGCATTATTTTGTTTCCATCTATTGCTGTTCTGTTGTTAGTGGCGCTAGTATCAAAGGCCAAAGTGCATTCAGCAACAGGCGGGCGACTGCGACCGATTGCTAAGTGTTTAATGTCGCTTTGCTACTGCTGTTGTAAAATTATACATATGTGGACCTAAATAAATAAATAAACTCAACACCTGTTTGTCTGTCTGTCTGTAGCACTGTAACTATCAAACGGATTAACCGTTTTTAATATAGTTTTTTATATTAGAAGGTTCATTTATATTTTTGCAATAAATTATCCACAGATTTGATCTTAAAAGCGAATGAATTATTTAATCTATGGAACAACGAACAGTCTCATGCGCAAATACAAATCACTCTAAAACACTCGCAAAATATTGCCTTTTTAATGATTGCTTACGTTGATGGCATTAATAAAATTACCTAAAAAACAAAATATTAGGTACTCAAATAAATATCTAATATCTTGGATAATGTTATTTTTTTATGTTAATGAATGACATGTATGAGTTTTCGAGCTAGTCGTTCACCTGATGTTAAGCGTCACCCCCGTCCAGTTTCAGTGTCTTATTTATAGTATTTGCAAGTGTCTCGTTTTCACTCATGACATTTCACGCCAGCAATAAATAGATAGGAAGTTTTCAGCGTAAACAACTTTATAATTAAGTTTGATTTCCAGCAATATGGCAATACTTAAACATTGGCAGTTAAACCCGGAGTATTAGTACCAAAAAAAAAAAAAAAAAATCAGATCCCCTAAATGAACAATATTTATAAAACATGGACCTAGCGTAATTAGTATAAATTTACTTATGTCTACATAATTTATACAATTACAAAAACCTACCTATAATATAATTTTGCGAGTCGAGCATGCTTCTATATTAATAAAAAAGCACATAATGGCAGTATATATCTAAATTTACAAATTACAAACAAAAATGTTAACAATTTGCGGTGAAAAAAGCCTAAACTCTATGAAATTTAATAAATCGAATTATATTAACTTTTATATTAAAATACTTTTTTTTTTATCTAACTATAAAATATGTGTACACTAAAAGTATTTTGCATCGAATCGAATTTTATAAAACACTACCTATAATACTTTAAATTTTGGATTTAAGGTGGAACGTTTTACTCAGCGCGGCAAATTCAAATTTTACGTTTCAATACAGTTGTGGAACCGCTTACTTAGTCTTTGAGTTGTCTTTGAACGGTAAATGTGAAATTACTGGGTGTTTGGCACAAATAAGCGTTTATAACATTTTTTTTTTTTTTATGTGATTGAATGACGTGACGAGCTAGTCGTTCACCTGATGTTAAGTGACACGGCCGCCCATAACAGTTGCAGTGTCACCCGGAACTTTAAAACAATAGTTTCGCGCGACACTGCACTGCGCACGTCATCCTGAGACATCACCCAGTCTAATAATCAGATTACTAGACTGAGTGATCAGATCATAAAGTCTCATTTGCCCAGTAATTTCACTAGCTACAATGCCCTTCAAACCGGAACACAGCAGTGCTTGCACACTACTGCTTGGCGGCAGAATAACTGGCAAAGCGGTGGTACCTACCTAGACGAACTTTGCAGAAAAGTCCTACCACCTAATAAAACAACATTATTATACACAAGTATTTCATTATTAATTTTCCCAAGGAAGTTGAACAGTATATTCTATATTTTCATCCCTTGGCATTGACAGAAAAGACGCAAAAGTATTTTAAACCACTAATCAAAAAAAGAAGAAGAATTAAGGTGGAACGTTTCCGCTCAGCGCGGCAAATTCAAATTTTATTGCGTTTTTTGCCAATCATAGCTTAATTACTCAACGCGATTACATGGAAACTAATTTTGCGCAAATAAATAGAATATATCATATCAATAAATTACAATTAAAAGTATCACCTACATATCATTGGTTTAGCGATAAATGGCGATAGATTGAAAAGACAACACGAAATTGGTTTATTGCCATTTGTTGCTAAACCAATGATATCTAGGTGATACTTTTAACCGTAATTTATTAATACGTTCTATTTATTTACGTTAAATCGGTTTTAATGTAATCACGTTTAGTAATTAAGCACATTGGCAAAAACCGAAAGAAAATTTGAATTTGCCGCGCTGAGTAAAACGTTCCACCTTAAGGCTCACGAACGGCTAAATACCTAAATTATAATAACTGGAAAAATGGGTAGAGATCAAATCTGAATTGTAATATATCATCTAATTTTTTTTTACTTTATTTACTTTACTTAGGGTGGGTTCTCGGACCCATAGTTAACGTAACCAATGGTTAAAATCTCTAACGAATTTGACCATTGGTTAGAATTTGTTAGCTTTTAACCACTGCTTTTTTATCGATCCGACACAAAACACACAAACTAAATGCTTTTATTAAAAAAAAATCTTTACATCATTTACATATCAGTCATAATAATATAATTTATTAAATACCTCCTTAATCATAAACGTTAGTTTAATTTTGTTCACAAAATGTTTTGTCTCTCTTACACGTGTGAGATTTGCCGTAGGCGAGAAAAGGACCGATCATTTTATAGCATAACTCAATAAATCAAGCGTTTATGAGTAAGAAGCTCTTGTAAAGCTATTATACATCTAAATTTTCACGCTCGCCGTGTTGTCACAGGTTATTCAATAATTATTTCAGTAAAATGCATTTTTTATCTATATCCTGTTTTTAAGTATGTACAATCGGCACCAAAGTTAGCTGAAAGTAAATGAGCAGTTATTCTGTCATTTTAGCATTATTTATCTCTCGCTAGATGGCATTGGCGACAGTTTTGCAAACAGTAGTGTGGTATGACCAAAGAGTACTTTTTATTTTTTTTACTATTTACATTGGCTGGATGAAGTTCTCCACTGCCATGATAAAAAGTAAATGCCAAAATAAACGCGAGCGCCATCTCTTTATCTTGAGAGAACTAAACTGACAATGCCTAAAAGAAAACTGCTCATTATGTTATTCAGCATATTTTTATCTTTGAGCGCTGTCTGTACTTACTTTAATACTAATTAAACAATTTTATACGCCTTTTAATATTAAATAGATAAGAGCAAACGGTTCGAACAGCTTGTGTACATAGCATATAATTATATAAATTATAACATAAAAGTATACTTTATATAATTATATTTACTGTCTGTAAAAATAATGTTATTAAGTTTGGCTTATAGTAATACAATCAATAGATATTGCTTGTCTAAATTATATTTTATAAATATAATTTTGAAAACAAAAATTTATGAAAACTTAAGAGATTATAATCTGCGGATATTAATTCTGCGATTACAATTCATTAATTATTAAAAAACTTAACTTAACTATAATTGTGATGAACGCTTCTCTTACAACTAAACGTGATTGTCTCAAAACGTTTAACTTAAAATTGACTGTTACTTCTAAAATAATACTATACAATTAGGTAAAAAACTGACTTTTGCTCACTTCAGATGGCAGCACTGCTGAGTGTTCCCTATATCTGACAAATATCTGTCATCCTCCATAATAATTTTGTAAACAAACAAAAAGAACTCAATTTATTTCATTAATATGACGTTGTGTTCAGCTTTGGATTGCAAAAAGACGAGAGTCTATGTGTTCCCTAAAGATATCAGAAGGAGAAAACAATGGATAAAAGCTTTACGACGAAAAAATTGGGAGCAACTAAATATTCGAGGTTATGTGCTTTTTTCCAGTAGTAGATGCTTTTCTATTCCGCAACTGTTCTTTTAACTGCCTAACACTCCAAGTCGAATACATTTTTGTAGTATTAGGATCGAATTCGCTGGTAAACACAAAGAATCAAAAACGCAGTATGGCGGCGATTAGGATCACTCAACAGTGGCGCCACCTACGATTAGCTTTCAGTTATTAACCCCATTAAATAAATTGTTTCGTAAAAAACAAAATAATTATGCAAAAATATATTTCACAAGTATTACGTACTTGCTTATTAGTTACGTTTAAATATAAAACCCACATTATAAGAATTAAAACGCCACGGTTCTCGAAGAACCAAAAAGATGTATAGTTCGCACCAAAGATTACAAAGCCCGTTGATGGCTCGTGAACATAATTTCTCGTACAAACACGACTCACCTGCGCGGGCAGGGGACGAGGTAACAAAACGAGACAAAGTCCTACGAAATTACAAAGAACAGAGCAGGATGGAAAAACATCAACGGGTTCCCGTGATTTTTTTATGAAAATAGTAGTTGAAATACACCACTAGTTTTCGTATGAGGGGAAGTTGTATCATTGGTCAACTGGAATTACTGTCAATGGTTCGCACCCTACACTCTTTTAATTGTTAGTTTAAATAAGTTTACGAATTCTTTTTCTTCGTTTATTTCGTTAAAGAGTACAATAGTTACAGTTAAATGAGTTTTCATGATTCGGAGGCGATGTGTGTACTAATTTAAAAATAATTTAAAATCGTTGCTGTGGAGCAGGAACGTGTAATTGTAGGCTTTACTGTGCGGTTTGAGCAAACAGGAATAAACAGTTTGTTTTTCACTTTTTTTTTTTCAAATAAACTGTTAGAATCGAAAATGAAACAAAGCACATTTTAGTAACATGATTAATCAACTAGCTGTGCTGTTTCAGAACTGTGTGGTAACAAAACACACACACACAAGCTTTTGCATTTTAATTAGATGACCAGTGACGTTTTAATTATTAAAATGAAGGCCTTAATAAATTATAATTAGTAATAGCTTTACATTGTTTTATTCTATTGTATTTAATTCATATTTAATTTTATATGCATTTACAACTGAAACATAAACAATACCGTAAATATATTTGACGGTATGTTTAACCGTAGTTTGTAAAGGAAGGTAAGGACCAGACAAGTCGAGCCTGGCGAGGCATCGCGTGTAGTATGAGTGGTACACAATTTATTTATTTTGCATTTTCGCTACATTGAAGATAAAGTGCGTGGACAGATTTCGTTGTGCAATATTGATGCCCGTCTGTACTAAAAATTGTCAGCTCCAAAGTTCGGACTTACCCCTCTATGACGTACCTACTGCAACGTATATACATTCTAGAGAAATAAGTGCGAAATCAAGAGCTGTCAAACTTCATTGCGGACGGGCATAAGTGGATTAGTCTGATAACCCTAGACCAGGGTCTTACCGCGTAATTCTGGTAGCGATGGTGATGTGTGTCTCTTGCTCGCACTCACGGAATTGTAAATTGGTGCGTGCAGGATGGCACGCGATGTTCACTACCAGAACAGTTAGGGTCAATTCAGAGCAGCAAAATGCTCGAGCACTTTTTAAGTGCTATTGGAATATTACCTATTTTAATGTTGCAATACTATTTTCAGCTTTGTCTAAATGGATTAAGGCTGATATTCTAATAGCACTTAAAAAGTGCTCGAGCATTTTGCTGCCGTCTAAATTGACCCTTACGCGGTAGGGGTGCTGTCGAATATGTATATATACAAAATGACAAGGCCCTTAACCCAATTTACTTTTAGAGCCCTAACTCACCGAGATGCCATGGCGACTTCGCCAGATACGTATACAAACAATTCATATTGAAATGTATGGCAGTTAACTCAGCGGGTTAGCAACGTCGCCAATTTGGAAGCGTAGCGACAACCAACGGGTCACTTTGTGGAGACTGGACACTTGGCAACCTGGCGAAGTCGCCAATAAATGTACACGAGCAAGCTGCATCTCACTCTGTGTCCAACCGGTCGCCAAGACGGACGCACAGCGCACACGTGTTTTGTTGGACAAAAATGAGTTTTGAGACAGAAAGATTAGCCGCTGGCTAATCCACTTGGCAACCAAAAGTAGCCAGAGGTAGCCGGCGACGACGCCATGGCGTCTCGGTGAATTAGAAGTTCTCGTTGAACTGTAGGAACCCCCACTACTGGTTTCCACCAATCAAACCCACCTACCTAAGTAAATATACGAGTACTCAATACTGCTCATTTGGTGCCTCGCTAAGGCTCATTTTGTTGCAAACTTTTAAGTCTAAATAGCGTGCCGTGTTTCAAAAATCGCTGCAACATTAACTAGACATTTTCCAAAACGACTACAATATCCGTACTGCCCGTGACATTATGCTAAAAAGTGCATATGTTTTTTTTTTGTGAAAAAGTACAACATTTGGCAACTCGTTTACGGAAGTGATATTTTTTTCTAATACTAATATTTCTTTTAGAATTTCATTATTATTTATAGTAAAAAAACTTGGTGGAAAATTACACGCACCATTAAAGATAAGATCTGAAAAGTGCAGGCTGACATTTCTATTGCTGTCTCACTCCCGCTACACTTTACACATAATAGTGGAAGTGGGAAGACAGTGTTTATTGCTTGAATACAAATCGTTCTTCCAATGGCGCGCGTTATAGCAAAGTGCTTATGATTATGCATCAACTATAATTTAGAGAATGACTAATATAACAGATACTTCTCTTTCGCACAATGGTATGAGAGTGAAAGAGACGCTCGACTGTTACAGTACAGTAATTGATCCGTGTCTAAAGCCCATATTTGTAAACCTATTTGAGTTCTGAGGGAAATCTTGAGATGCATTTTAAGCTGAGCCTTTAGGCATATAAAGACCACTTCCCAAAATGCCCACTTTCAATTTTTATTTCAGTTGGTTGATTTCTCATTATGACAACTGTTATAAAGACTTTCTCCCATAATGACTACGATTTAAAATGCTTTTAGGTCCTTCAAGATGAGTTCCCATAATATAATGTTTGCTAAAGACGTAGGTTCAATTCAGACAGAGCAGCAAAATGCTCGAGCACATTTAAAGTGCTATTGGAATATCAACCTTATTTCATTTAGACAAAGCTGAAAATAGAATGGAAAATTAAAATCTTACCTATTTTAATGTTGCATACTATTTTCAGCCTTGTCTAAATGGACTAAGGTTGATATTCAAATAGCACTTAAAAAGTGCTCGAGCATTTTGCTGCTCTGTCTGAATTGAGCCTTAGGGTGGGTTTTTTGTTCCGTTGTTAAAGAACCAATGGTTTAAACTCTAACAAACCCTAACCAATGGTCAAAATTTGTTAGAGTGTTTATCTATTGGGTACCTTCAAAAAACCCGCCCTTAGAGTACGTACTAAAGCAAAGAGAGATTATTAAAACCAGTCATACGATATTATACTAGTACTGCTCACACGCATACGCTACGTCAGTGGCGACGGAAAGAAACAATAGTAGATTAGTAGCCAAGGGCTGTAAGGCATCAATTGCAGCCCGAGATAGGGTTAGTTCGAGGGTGCAATTGATGCTTACACCCGAGCTAACTACTCTGCTTTACATCTCAATTGTGAGGTAAGTAGAAAAAAACCGGCATTACAAGAATAAAACATTTTAAAGCAAAAGTTTTCTATTCCCGCCTTTTTTCTACTTTTTTTTAAATTTTTTTTTCAAGAACGAAATTGAGCTTCGCCTTTCGATATTTAAAATTGATGACTATTATACTCATACGAAGACAAGGCTGAATAGCGAAGCGACCTCTTTTGTCATTGGGCTGAATGCATGATGTCTATTGCCAGTATGATGGTTAGATGTACGCGAACTTTTTGAAAGAGTGAAGAGTTTTTTTTTAAATTACTTACCGCCCTAGGGCTTTTCTAGCTACATTATTACCTTAGAGCGCTAAGTGGTTACCTACAAGCCCCATTTGGGGGTAATAAGGACCTACTTACCGAATATGAGAGTGTAAATATAACATAATGATTAGGTACGCTTGCAAAAAGTCACCGTAACATTTTTTGACTCGAGTCTGCGATGAAATATAGGTTAGATCCACGATCACCGCCTTGAAAACGGCACCGTTTAAACAAGGCGTATGCCTTGTTTATGCTCTAAATCGCATGTGACCGCGCTTTATGAAAGTGATGTAACTCACATATTATTGTTTTACAATGCTATTACAGGGTGCTATGGTTCATTATTAAAATGAGACAACCGCTTGTGGACTATTTTATATTAGCTGGAGAGGTATATATCTGTATAAGTAAGCATTGGCGCGGGGACACTTTTGAGGTTTGATTTTCATAGAGACTGTGTATCTATAGTATATTTGATTTAAGACTCAAGTCAATTGTTTTACTGTGAGATGCATTATAACCCGCCGAAATTCCATGGAGCATACAACAACCAGGTTTTGGCCTACCCATCCCATCTGACATAGCACAATTTAAATTGGTAGTATGACCAAAAATGGTACGCATGCAATAGATCCAAGTGAGTTTTGGCGGGAACGCGAAAAGGTTAACGTCGTTGCATTGTAGTATTTTTCAAAACATGTGCTTTTTCCAGTGTTAATGTTTAAAATTGGTGGTGTTTTACGCATTAAGTGCTGAATTACGAGCATGAGTGTGGGCAAGTGATATATGTTTTTTCGTGTTGCTTCCAAAATTCCATCTAACCTTCTAGTAAAGTTGCCACCACTTTACTAGGGCCTGACTTTGACTAGAATATTTGACCCAGACTTTTTTTTTTCTTTTTTTTTTATGCTATTGAATGACGTGACGAGCTAGTCGTTCACCTGATGTTAAGCGACACGGCTGCCCATAACAGTTGCAGTGTCACTCGGAACTTTAAAACAATAAAGTTTCGCGTGACACTGCACTGCGCACGTCATCCTGAGACATCACACAGTCTAGTAATCAGATTACTAGACTGAGTGATCAGATCATAAAGTCTCATTTGCCCAGTAATTTCACTAGCTACAATGCCCTCCAAACCGGAACACAGTAGTGCTTGCACACTACTGCTTGGCGGCAGAATATCTGGCGAAGCGGTGGTACCTACCTAGACGAACTTTGCAGAAAAGTCCTACCACCTAGTAAAACTGTGACTAAGACTTGACTTTACGTGTAACTATAACATGATTAAAATTAAAATACTTGACACTGGCTATATACACTATGTGTAGAACCAAAACATAAAAAAATAAAAATTAAAAATACATCTAAGTTCTCTTTGCTTTAGTACATACTAGCATGAGCTATAGAAATTGTTATATCTTCTCTCAAGAAAGCGTTTGACCAATGAGAACGCAAGAAATGTAAATGACGCCATCCGCGTGATCGTCCAATTGGTCAAGCGATTTCACGAGAAAAGAGATGTCGATTTTTTAGCTCGTGCTAACTCTGGTGATGCATAATCATAACAATAATGATAATAAAGATCATTTTTAACTGAACCGTTAATAAATAAATAAATAACATCGAAATTATTATTATGTTTACATCATGGAACAAGGACAGGAATGCCAATACACCAAGAAAATAGCGTAGATCAAATATATGCCTAAAAATAGATGGCGTTGCAAAATCAGCGGATCATTAGTTGAGCGCAGATCAGAAATATGGCAAAAAACCGTTTTAGACCTGGCTGGCGCTGCAAAATGAGCGGGCTATACGGGTAGCAACGGCGGGCTAGGTTTAAAACGGTTTTTGACATATTTCTGATCTGCGCTCAACTTATAACCCGCTCATTTTGCAACGCCATCTAGTTTTAGGCATATTTTTGATCTACGCTGTTTTCTTGGTATATTGGCATGTCTCTCCTTGTTCCATGGTTTACATATAAAAAAATAAAAAACCCGCTTTTCAACATTCTAAATTAATTACCGTTTTACTTAAGTTGATACAGCCAGGCGTTTCCTGGCGAGAAATTCGCAATCACGTTTTTTTTTATGTCGATATAAAATATTATACATTTTTGAGTATTATCCATTCGAAAACGTGAACACCGTCGCACAACTCTGCTGATTTATATACACTTAATAACAAGTAACCTATATAATTATATACATACAGTCGGTGTTACATTCTGAAACAAACAGAAATATGTTACATTTTGCGATACATTGCTGCGGGCTCGTTAGTGTGACCGACGATTGTGAAATGTGAGAGAGATAGAAACACTGCTTGCAAGACGTATTGAGAATTCCATAGACAAATATAGAAACCTCGGAATATTTAGGCATAATTGGCTAGTGTCCTGCTTTTTTTATTGCATAAATTTATAATATTCCTCATAAAATAAACAGTCGTGAAAACAAATATTAAATATCTCAAAAAGTTACAAAAATACAAGCTTTTTAAAATACAGCAATAGAAAGAGATAGTTCTAACGTGCAGTGACGTCAGTTCTTGCTCTTTCATAGTAACTCATTACTAAGCTTTAGCTTAACTACCCTATTATGCAATGATAACAATTCTACCAACGTATCGCATATCGCTCATATTTCACAGTGTTGGCAACACTGCAACCGATAGGTTTTTAAAATTAGCTTTTTTATGTTGTCACGACGCTGTTCCGTCGTTGAAGCTCGCATGAGCCTCTCGGTATCCTCATCAGGCCAGATAACTGTTAAACGGAATTCTATTGAGAATTATAAAAAAAAATATGGTATAGTATAGGCGAGTATTTAGAACTGACTTAAAACCAGGATTGACTTAAGAAGCTTGTTTTGTTTTATGTAAATGAATGACGTGACGAGCTAGTCGTTCACCTGGTGTTACGCGTCACGGCTGCCATAACAGATTGCAGTATCACTCGGAACTCTTAAATTAATATAGTTTCGCGTGACACTGCACTGCACACGTCGCCCTGAGACTTCACACAGTATAGTAATAAGATTACTAGACTGTGTGATCAGATCATAAAGTCTCATTTGCCCAGTAATTACACTAGCTTCAATGCCCCTCAAACCGGAACACAGTAGTGCTTGCACACTACTGCTTGGCGGCAGAATAACTGGCAAAGCGGTGTTACCTACCTAGACGAACTTTGCAGTAAAGTCCTACCAGATAGAAAAAAACACTTTAAATCGGACTTAAAATCAGGACTGGCTTAAGAAGCTTAAATTAAGTCACAAGGTTTTTTTTGACTGGCCTGATAGCTCAGTTGGTAGTAACCCTGCCTTCTGATCTGTAGGTTGTGGGTTCGATTCCCACTTGGGACAAACATTTGTGTGATGAACATCGATGTTTGTTCTGTGTCTGGGTGTTATATTGTATTCCATGTATGTATTTACAAACAAAAAGTATCTAAGTATTACATCAGTTATCTGGTTCCCATAGTACAAGCTATGCTTAGTTTGGGGCTAGATGGCGCTGTGTAAAATGTCCACACATATTTATTTATTTTATTTATTTATTTATTTTATTTTTATCATCGATAGGCTAACATTTGATATTAATTAAATTAACCTCATTTAACATTTTTAGGTAACATTTAACATTTTAGCAAACGTTCGTAGGGTATTCTGTCTTTGACTTAAAATATAGCCTTCTGTGATATAAAAGGTTAATGAAAATTTTATGGATTTAAACCATTCTTGTAATGGAATATAACTAAAGCAGATTACTAACTGAAATGGGCATTGGCGACTGAAACAACCACTTCTGAATGTATTAAGGTCTAGCAAATGTACCTTTTTATTTAGTTTACGATTTAAATCTTTCGCCAAGTAACTATATACCAACAATGTCAACAGTTCCATTATAAATCAACCACTATTAGGTCACCAAGAGACTTTTAAGCCAACATAATGTTAAGTCAATGAACACAAGTTTGTAAATAACCGCGATTATTTATAAACAATCAGTTCTTACAAAAAGGCGGTAACATATGCATAGTTACTATGAAATTTTCAAATCCGGAATGAAATATCTCCTGTTGCATTGGTATCAAAGTTCTGCGATCACCCCGCAGGGCCATAATTCTGTATGCAAAACACAGATTCCACACGATATAGAAACCCCGTCGTTATCGTGTTACACCAAGGAATCGTTAGTTTTAGTATTTTGTATAATCTAGACAAATTATCTATGACAGGTTTTGGATTCCTTTGAGTGCGTTCCGAATCAGAACTAAAGGATTTCTCATCCTAAAACCGGTAAAAAATTAAAATAAAAGAATGGCTTATATTTATGTTGTGAAATAACGAAGCCATAGGTAATTATTAAAAATTGACAGAAAACTTTTAGAAGTACATCAAAATTGCTTATATTTTGAATGATTAATATTGACATAAGTGGTGGTAATTTTTGACGGGTTGATGTTTCGGAACGCGCCTCGGTGGAACATATGATGTTTGACAGTTCAAATCACGCCAATCGCAGTTAATTCCACATTCATTTCGCGGGTTTTCGTTCTCATTTTATAGAGAATATATTTTTGCAGATTTCGTATGTAAGACAAGGAATTCGCGTGGTTTCGAAGCAAGGAATCGTGAAGTGGTCATACAGAATGATGGCCCAGCCCCCGTATTGTGTAACTCAATCGTAATCGATGAATGGGCTTCATTTGGTCATTTCCGGTTGTGTAAAATCCTCATCCATCGATATTATGGTCCCTTAGGCGGAGAACTGAATAGACAAAACATTGATTAACAATAATAATGAGAAAATACTAATGGGTGAAGGGAGATGTTACACAATGCTAACTTGCCGGAAATGACGAAATGAAGCTCATTCATCGATTACGATTGGCTTAGACCACAGATAACCCCCAATAGATACCGCATGAAAGACGACGACCGCGCACCACGCATTGGCGTAAATGGTTCTATATAAATCGCCGCTTCGCAGCACGGCCTTAGTTTCGACCAAGTATTAGAGTTCATTATTAGGGCGTCACTCGAAGCAGCCAATAATAGCGCATTGGCTCCAGTTCCCGCAACCCGCGCCTTCCGCCAGTTTTGGTGAGCTAGGATCCGAACAAACATCCCGTAATTGGGGGTTATCTGTGGCTTAGACGGCAGGCCCGCAGGTCAGCCATGGAAGTTACCTGTGCAGGGTGGGGTGCGGATGGCGCTTGGCGGGCGCGGCGGCCTGGTGGTGGTGGCCGAGCGTGACGAGCGCGGAGGCGACGGCCAGCCCGCCCAGCGGCGGCGCGCGGCCCGTGCCGCCGGTGGGCAGGCGCACCAGCAGCGACAGCACGGCCGCGCGCCCGCCGCGGCACGGCTCCAGCGCCACCGGCGCCGGCGGCGCGCCTCCTGTACACCCGCACCTTGTATTGCTAAACCAGTGACGTGACGAGCCAGTCGTTCGCCTGGTGTTACGTCACGGCCGCCCATCACAGATCGCAGTGTCACTCGGAAATCTAAATTAAAGTTACGCGTGACACTGCGCACTGCGCACGTCATCCTGAGACATCACACGGTCTAAAAAGGATTTCCAGACTGTGAGATCAGTTCTTAAGTCTCATTTGCCCAGTAATTTCACTAGCTACAATGTTATCCCGAAAGGGGGGACTGGGACCGTGATACGTTGTCTATGGTCACCTAACGACTATTTCCTACTCCGTAAACCAACAGGACTCAGCTGAAAATCAGCGCCGCGTGTCTAGCACACCGGCACAATGCTGAGCTGAGCCCTTTTTGACACCACTATTCATTTTTCTTTCTATTTAAGTTTTTTTTGTTCTTTTCGTGTAATTAGCTATTATTCCATGATATGTACCTACTTAAGTTCTATTTTATAATGTGTGTGTTGAATAAATGTTTTTTCTTTCTTTCTTTCTTTGATAGCCCACAAGTTGTGAGAGCCTTACTTGAAACTGCGCGTTTCCAAACCTCCATACTAAAAGATAAATCCACTGACAATATTGCACGTGCGATCGCTACGAGAGTTAACAAGATACTATAAATTCATTTCTAAATACAGATCGTTAAACTCTAGATGAGTTTAACGACCTGTATTTAGAAATTCATTTGCATTTGTCAAAAATGAAGTTCAACCACCCCCAGCTGCGCTAGGGCTATCTTAGAAGGTAAACTTTACATGGCATTTCTTCAATGAAAAACTATTAATTTAGAAAAGTCGTAGAAGAAACATTGTCTACCCTGTAGGGTTAGCACGGCCGGTAGACAAAACTGTCTTTCCCCCATTTTACTCCAAGCAAGTATGAAGAATGTGACGTAAAACGGGGAACGACAGTTTTGTCTACCGTCCATGCTAACCCAACTGGAGAGTAGATTTACCCCCCTTCGGGATAATACCCCAATTCAAACTCACCTTGTATATTCTTTTATTTATTTATTTGACACACAAGAACACAATTTAGTGTTGCCGAAATATCGATAGTGAAACCATCGATTGTTTTCATCTAAAAAAACCATATTATCGATTAAACATCGATAATCGACTATCGATTGGCAACACTAGAACACATTTAAGAAACATGTTTAAGAAGATACAATGTTTTATCGCGAATTACGATAGAGTTCGAATGCCATGGCTTAGAATAAGTACTTATAGTAGGTAAAAATAACACCTTCTCAAAACCTACGCCACTTTCTTGGTATTTTGTACGATTTAAGTAAAAAATTAATAGCTTACCAGTGCGAATGTCACACCAGAACTCTTATGGTGGTTTTCGGATGTGTTATGGAATGATTTCACCACACAACTGTCATTCTAAAATAATCCCGAGAGCTCTTCACACAGAGCACTGAACCGCGCAAATACGTCATCAATTAAACAGCTTAAATTTTGCGAATGTATAGGCAACGGCAAACAACTTGACCCATGGCCTTGGACTCGCAGTAGGGTATCTTTGGTGGTGTGGGGGGATTACGAAGGCATGCGTCCACGCTATTGGCCGATCGGCCGACCGCTGCTCCCCTAGTTGCGCACACGCACCGCTAGCATCCGATTATATTGAATTTAGCTCAAGTTGTTTGCCGCTAGGTATACTGGAGTTCTATAGGTTACTGTTTCTAAGGGATCATCCATTCATCACGTAAGGTTCGAAAGGGAGAGGGTTCGGATAACTAACCCATGCGAAGCCGGGGCGGGTCAACTACTAGTTAATAAATGAACCCATAAACAATAAAAAAAAGTTAATATTAACTTACCCGCAGTTCCTTTCTCTAACTCCACAAGCACTTGGCTAAACGGACGCGACGCCATTTGCTCCATCTCAACGAACAACCTTTGCCTCCGTCTGTACATATCGTATTTCTGTAATTAAAACAATTACATGTTAACTTCAGTTTATTCTTCATTCTTCAATATACATGGTAACATTTCGCTAGCGAGAAGAGACTCACCGCCCAACTCACCCAAATGTATAATCACGCGCAAGTAAGTGTTGCCAAACCAGAAAAAACAAAACACCCAACAAAATTTCGAAAAATGGGCAGCCATGACGCTTAACATCAAACAAACGACAAGCTTGTCACGACATTAATAAGCATAACAGGTTAATAAATTTACGACATACCTGCTTCATCTTCCACAGGGCTGCAGCCACTAGAAGCAGCAGCAGGAAGCAGCTGGAGAAGGTGATGAAGAACTGCTGAAGGTTCAGCTTCGGGTACTGAGAGAACGAGATCTGGATCCACAGCGGCGGCCGGAAATCGTACACGTATACGAAGAACGTAGTTAACGTCACGTTGTCTTCTACTCCGAAAGCGTGGTCCGATTTCGCGAATCTGGTAATGAATTTGGACATTAAATTTTTTGGAGGTACCGAAATTCGAAAAACTATGGCGTCCAAGCGGCAGCATGTGCGCTTCGCAATCATACGGCAGCAGGTTCGATCCTCGGCCCTGCACCAATGACTTATCTAGTAAGTTTTATCAAGCAGTTTTCGATGCCATCGCTCCGTGCCTCGCAGAGCACGTTAAGCCGTCCGTCACGGTTGTCATAAGAACATCTATGGCAATCGTTACGGGTAGTCAGACGCCTGATAGAATCTGATGCCTGATCTAACCATCCCTGTTACTGGTTCCTTATGGGTTGCGAGGTCAGATGGCAGTCGCTCGTGTAATTCTGGTAGCTCGCCGCTACAGGTTAGATTGGGAGCCGATCCCAATAACAAATGGGAAAAGACAAAGAGAATGATGATGATCGAAATTCGAAAAACAATTCAAGATTATCATTTTAAGAGCTGATGTAAAAACTATTTTACATATTCAGAATTTTTCAAGTTATTATTAAAATCCGGAGTGAGGATTTACATTTAGGATGGCGACGTGTGAAGCCTAATACACAATGACAGTATGACAATTACAATGAAAGACTTCATACAAAGTCGTTTAATTTATTTTTTCTTTCTGGCTTCTATTTAAATTCTTCATTTAGCCTCACAATGCCTAAATATAAAAAAATCTTCAATATTATATGTTGCATTAAAATAAATTAAAAATTAATTAATATATTCAAAAAAATGTTAATTCATTTACACGAAACAATAGAAAGGTGAAATAAATAGTACATTCGTTATTCGTTACAGCAACTAAAAGAGAGGCCCTCACAAACGATGGGGAAGAAAGGTTCTCGAGTGGCGATCACGAACCGGAAGACGCAGTGTAGACCTCCCAATAGGTGGACCGACCACCTAGTGAAAACTGCGGGGAGCCGATGGATGCAGGAGGCAAGAAGCCACTTAAAGTGGGGCTCTGTGGGGGAGGCCTATGTTTTGCAGTGGTCGTCTTCAGGCTGATGATGGACTAAACTAGATATTATTCTAATTATTATATATCATTATAATTATATCAACAAAGGAAAGGAATAATATGCATAATACTCACTTGTATCTAAAATTGGTACAGTTGACATCACTAAACAGCGTCCGTTCGCTGGGATCTGCGCGCGTGCGTACAGTGAGGTTCATGCGCGCGTGCGCAGAACATGTGATGCTAAAGTCCGCGTCTACATCCGGTTTCACCGGCGCGTTCCGGAAGTTAATGGCGGAGAGGTGGCGGTCTTCCTTCTTTGAGAGGTTGAACGTGAATTGGTAGTCTACCGCTAGATCGTCTGTGGATGGAATATCAAATTAACAATTTCTAATAATAGCTGGAAGCCCCCCAAATAAAATAATAATAAAACAAAATTTGTAATAATGTCCATCATCTACAGCCGGAAGAAGTCCACTGCTGAATATAAAATACACACCACACACACACAGCACACACCACATATAACACACACTGCATATCACTGTCCCCCCATAAAACGCCATTTGGTGTCCCCCTGTGATAATCGTTCACGCTTATCATCGGGCCACTTGTGGTAAGAGCCGGCTAAGTGAATGGGCAGCATCATTCTCCTAGGAAATCTTCTGCGATCACTAAGCCGCCTGCCAAACTTGATGGTTCTTTTTTATGTAATCGAATGACGCGACGAGCTAGTCGTTCGCCTGGTGTTAAGCGACACGGCCGCCCATTACAGATTGCAGTGTCACTCGGAACTCTAAATTAAAGTTTCGCGTGACACTGCGCACTGCGCACGTCATCCTAAGACATCACGCAGGCTAAACATGTTTTCTAGACTGTGAGATCAGTTCGTAAAGTCTCATTTGCCCAGTAATTTCATTAGCTACAATGCCCTTCAAACCGGAACACATAAACACAAAAACATTTAAAACATTTTTTTACATTTTTTTTGTGCTTAAAACCTTTTTTAAATCATTTATCATTTATTTAAATATTGCCACCAGTTTACTAGGGCATGTCTTAGACTGAACTGTGACCACCTGACTTAGACTCGCTGCTTAAACTGGACTATGACTGACCCAGACTGTGACTGACACTTGAATTTACGTGAAATATTCTAAACACGATGAAGAATTACAATACTTGACACTGGCTAAATACACAACGCGTGAAGCTAAAACAAAAGAAAAAATAACATAGTGGAACGAGTATAGTAGTCAGTATACTCACAGTAGCAGGCGCCCTTGTTGTGTGCGTCAGCATGGTAATGGTTGGTGTTGTCGCACTTGTCGCACCTGTCGCCGGCGAGGCCTTTGGTGCTGCAGTAGCAGCGCCCCGTGTCGGGAGCGCATGCGACAGCTTGCGAGTTGCATTCGCATGCTGGACATAATTACATAAATGAATTTGAAGCTGGAGCATAGGTACTAGCGGCTAGTATACAGTGAAACTGTTTTTTGTAGTAGGTCGTGGCATTTAGTAGTTATCTCTTGTACATTGTTCGTGTAAATCAACTAATGTCGCCGATGAAAAATGTGATTACCTAAAAATTATATTTAATAAAAAAAAATGTATAAAAATAAAACCGTACGTGTGTGCGGCCTCATTTAAAAGACAAGATTAAGTCTTGGGAAAATTGTGAAATCACCCCGTCTAACGCGTTCCTTTCCGCGCCACACACCCAAGACCTCCTACGGCGCTGCTTGTGTCGGCTACTAACTAAGTTTGGAATTTAAATTACATTATGCGGTTCAGTGCATGAAAACCTACAAATACACATACAAATATGGAGGGGACGGGGCTCCGGTGCAATACTCACGCGTGCACACGCCCCCGTTGAGCGGGCTGCCCCAGTGGCCGGGCGCGCACGTGTCGCAGTGCGCGCCGACGGCCCGGCCCGCGCACGGCTGCACGCACCGCCGCATGCTGTCGCAGATCGAGTGCCCGTTGCACTGGCACAGCGGGCAGTGGGTGAAGTGCCATCTGGAGGAATTACGTCTTGGGCTAGTTTTCATAGTACGGGCGATTATAGAACTTCGTGGTTATGGAATAAGGTAGTAGTTACTGGGTAAGGTTTGTGTTGGAAATTAGAAGTAACGTTTTGATCGTGGTTTTGATTGTGCAGGTGACAGATGTTCGGGGTTACGGAATTAGGTAGACTATGGTTCGAAGTTATAGCCACCGTTGGATTTTAGAAATAACTGATTGGTCGTAGCTTTGATATGTCTGACAATAGATTTTCGGGGGTATGGAATAAAGTTGGTTATTTGTGAGATTGTAGCCGCCATGCATCGCTAGGACACGCCAGATCATGTACGCGATGTAACTGCTGTAAGCATTACATACAAGCTATAATGGACCTTCGAAAACAAGAAACAAAAACCATGATTTTGGATATTCGCAAACACGCTGTCTATGCGGAGTTCATGCACCATCGTGCACAAGCAATCCTGCTGTTTATGAACCCTAAAGGTAACAAAATAAGATACAAAACCATTTGCACACCTATGTTAAACATACACACAAGAATAGAAACTAGAAAAAGTAGTAAATAAAACATAAATCTCCGAACTCGTACATAATAAAATGCAAAAACCATTTACACACAGGAGTAGACATCATAAACAGAAGTAAATAAAATCCAAAGTTCCGTATGTGGACTCTCACCCGTGTTGCACGCCTACGTCAAAGTTGAACAGGAATAGATACCGTAACAAGCAGTAAATAAAATAAAAACGACAATAGACCTTCAAGACGAAAAGACAAATACCTATATCAAAATTGCACAGGAATAAACAGCAGTAAATAAAGTACAAAATTCCCTCACCTGTGCTGCGTACAGACGCGGTGTGAGTGCGGTCGCCGCGCGGCGCCGGGCAGGCACGCCCCCCTGCCCCCGCCCGCGCCGTCGTCGCACCAGCCGCACGCGGGCTCGGCCCGGCACGCGGCGCACGACACCAGCGCCGCGCATCCACCTGCGCCCGCGCATGCGCCGCCACCCCCGCCCCCCGAGAGGGTGGACCATGCACGGCACCCACCCAGCGGGAACGATGCACCGTATGCGTTCTGGATAACGTTGCATGTTTGTTGTGTTTCTTAGTTTTAATTATGATTTTTGTTTGGGTTCGATTGGATATTCGGTTGGATTCAACTATAGATTGTTTGATCTTAAATATAAAAGGATCGACACGACATCGACAGGGCGTAAATAAATGTGTAAATAATCTAAATGATGAACCAACTTTTAAACTATGCATGCTGGCAAAAAAAAAGAGAAAATACTAAATAATCAGCTCTATTCTGCATTATACACATTCAGGCAAATGTTTATGTGCAAAATACTTTTTTTCTGAGATACTTTCTTGCCTCAACAACACGGTTTCTAAAAAGAAGGATCGACTACCACAAACCAAATCTCTTGGCATGGATTTGGTTAGACAAATCAGTGCAATCGATACCGATTTCAGTAAAGCTTTCGATCGCATTGACTACATCATTCTCCTCGCTTAACTCTATGTAGCAGAGATTTGAGGCAGTTTGTATGTGTGATTTACCTATTACGTCACTGATTGATGCCAAACAGTGGATTTTAAAAGGATTTTCTTCGACTTCTTCACCCAATTCATCTGGTGTACTTCAAGGGTCAATTGTAGGCCCCGTTTTCATTATTATCTTTGGTTACGACATCCAAATTCATGTTTTACTCATTCTGATTTTCTTTTATTAATGATAACGGCCAAAAATCACATACATAGATGGACCCTAAGTAGTGAATCCCTGTATCTACAGACACGTGAACTAAAGAAGACCTTGGCGCCACAACAAGTAGGCACAGATCAAGTACTTGTTTTTTTCGCGGGAACTGTTCTACAAACCTCTGTTATCAAATTAAATTAGCTTTTATTCGTTGATAGGCTTGAGTTTGACGATACGATCTTGGACGTAACACGCTTGCTTAGAGCATGTATGTAGGATAGATTTATATCATTCTGCGTTAAGTTAAATTAAAAAACAATAAAAAGTTCTTTATCTAGATATAGCAGCCTCTGTGGTGTGATGGTTAAGTAGGTCAGCTCATAACCGGTAGTAGGTGGCGGGTTTGATTCCCACGACAGGACAGAATTTGAGAATATAAAAAAAACGCAAATACTTGTTCTGTCGGGGTGTTGTGGGTTCTCATGGCTTATGGGTCCTTCGTTACAGGAATCCTAGTTAGGGTCCAGGATCTATGTATGGGATCGTTGGGCGTTATTTTATCTATCTAAGTACCTACCTTGTCAACGCAGCGTCCGGTCGTAGCGCACCAAATGCACTCTTCAGCGGTGCAATTGGCACAAGTATGGAATGTGGAACAAGGGGCGCTGCAGGGGGCAGTTGCTACTGCAACGCTCCTGGCGGGAAATGGTACATTGTTGCAAAGAGCGGAAAATAACGACTACACTAATGCCCATCTATACTAAAGTCTATTAAAACACAACTTATCTAACTCACACTTTTCCTGGGTTCTCATACATTTGTTAAATTTGTGTCAACTTGGCAGACAAAATACTGAACGCTCAATGGTTACCTATCGATCATCGGATGTCTTCAACCAATGAGCATACAGTATTTTGACTTGGCACGAGTTTGACAAACGAGAAACCGGGGGCTACAGCGATAAGTGCGAGGTTAGGAGCTGTCAAACTTTAGTACAGACGAGCATTTTTAAGCCCTATTCAATTCACGACGTGCCTTAGTGGGATGCCACAGTTAGAAGAAAAATAAAAAGTTACGACACTGTAGGGTAGAAGCGTGCAGCCTTCAGTCATATTGTCACTTGACATCAGCTAGTCCAACGTTACCCTGTCCAACAATAATAAAAAATGAGTATCGGTGGACCAACGATCTGGTGAAAGCCGCGGGGAGCCGATGGATGCAGGAGGCGAGCAGCCGCTTAAAGTGGCGCTCTTTGGGGAAGGCCTATGTTTAGCAGTGGACGTCTTCAGGCTGTTGATGATGAGTATAGCTAAGTTCATAATCTGATTTTCTCTCAACTACCCAATAAAGAACAATCAAAAACATTTTCACTGTATTAGTTACACCGATTAGATTCGAGTCAATACTTATCTTGGGCATGAAATCACTTGTCACGGTAGCTTAAGTAAAGCATGTCCCGGATAAAGGGACGGATTGAAGCGGGTTCAAATCCCATTCGTGATTCAAACTTTTCCTTTACAAAATCTGTCAATACTTATCTTCTTCTTAAATATACTATTGATGTTACTAAGTTTACAGATTAAAACACCCTTGTCAAAACCAACTAAAGAAACTAGACACAAAAATATATATAGATAATATGGAAACAATTCAATTTGTTTATTTTATCATCCCCAACACTTACCTGATATCTTCGGAAGAGTTGGCCGGCTTACATTTGATCGAGTCGTAGTCCCAGTAGCAAGCGCGTTGGCTGTTCTCCTCCGAGCTCTATGGAAAGACAGCTTTTGATAGAAGTCTGTTTTTATGAATAGGCTATCTAAAGCTACTGGGGGTCTAGAAAAGATCACTTTCCATTGGCGTTAACGGCAAACGATAACTCAAAATGTATGGAAATGACATTAGCTATGACATTAGCTGCGGAAAAGTTTTCTGCAGGCACTGTTATTCCCATACATTTTAAGTTATCGTTTGGCGTTAGCACTAATGGAAGGTATCTTTGCTAGAGCCCCCGATCTTTCTTTTACGGCATCACATAAGAACGTACACGATGTGCACATCCACAACCGGAGGACGTCCACTGCTGAACATAGGCCTCCCCCTCAAAATGCCACATTGGAGGCTTATCATAGAAGGAATTTGCCATGATCACCGCGCTTAGCAGACGGCTTGGTGATCGCAGAAGGTTATAATGAATACTGAGGAGAATGCTGCTGCCCATTCCCTGCGTATTCCCTTAGCCGGCTCTTACGGCACCCACGTATGATATATGCGTTATGCTATCGGTCGCGGGCATTATGCTATCAGAAACCTTCGAGCAGCCGTACTATTGAGATACAAGCATTAACTTGGGCCAAACCAAGAGAACAAAGATACAACATATAAAAAAGAAGTAAATAGGAAACAGGGAATTAAAATGAGAAAAGATAAAAAGAAAAAGGTAAGAGAAATGAAAAAAAAGAAGAAATGGAACACAAAAGGAAGAAAGTACGATACACGAAGACGTATACAAGAAAAACCAAACTAAAAGAAAGATTCTAACAAAGAAGAACGTCGAATACGAACTATGTGTGAGTGTGTGTGTGTGTGTACATACATGTGTGTGATGATGATGCTGGTGTGCGTGACAGGCGGCGCACGAGTGGTACCGGCCGCACACTTCTCTAGCGGAGTCGGGGCTGGCGCCACACTCCTCTATCTTCTCTGCTACACTCTGTGGATACACACAACACTAATTGTTGTCCGACTGAACGTAAAGCGTCTCCATTTCAGCTTAGACAAGTATATGTCCGGCTGTTCTGCTCTACACACACACACACACACACTTGCAAATGCTAAGCAAACTCAACCCCAAATGCTACACACTTAACCGCAAATTCTAAACCGTCTCACTCACAGATTATAAACTCACCCACACATTCAAAACTCATCCAAAATATCTAGACTCATCCTCAAATTCTAAAGTCACCCACAGGTTCTTGAAACTCATTTGCAGATTCTAAACTCATCATCAATATTACTCATCTACAATATCTAAATTCATCCGCAATATCGAAACTCATCCGCAATATCTAAACTCATCCGCAACATCTAAACTCATCCGCAATATCTAACAGTGCAAGACAAGTGTTCTCACCCGGTGTTTAGTACACATATGTGCGGCCGCATAACAAGCGCCGCCACACCACACGCATCCTGCTACAGTGCAAGCGCCACAAGACTCCGCGGCTACGCATAGCTTCTCATCTGAAACGAACAGTTATAGTACCTACTCATATTATTTTAGAGTACAAAACCGGGTGTATTGGTCGGATTAAATGAACTAGAGCCACCCACAATCACAGAATACATACACAGAAAATTTACTGCGAATTCACTTATATAAATAGTGAAGACTCTTGCTAAAAGGCAAAGACTGCTAGCCCTCTTCCTGCCGCTGTAGCGCTATACTCTTCTAACGCGTTACGCGTAACGATAAGTCAGATACAATAAACCAGCACTACTAAAAGAAATAAGTAGAATGTGAGAAAAAAAATGCCCTAAAACAAACAAACAAACTCAGGAAAAAGTTATACGTCAGACGAATAGACAAGTTGCCTGCTATTTTTTTATTGCAAAAATTAATAATATTTCAAAAAAAATAAACAGTCGTGAAACCAAAAATTGAATATCTAAAAAAACTACAAAGTTACAAGCATTTTAAGGTGGAACGTTACACTAGCGCGGGAAATTCAAATTTTCTTGCGTTCTTTTGCCAATAATAGCTTAATTACTCAACGTGATTACATGAAAACTAATTTTACGCAAACAAATATAATGTATCAATAAATTACAATTAAAAGTATCACCTAATTATCATTGGTTTAGCGACAAATGACAATAGACTGAAAAACTAAGAAGAAAATTGTTTATTGCTATTTATCGCTAAACCAATGATATCTAAGAGATATTTTTTATCGTAATTTGTTGATACATACTATTTATTTCCGAAAAATTAGTTTTCATGTAATCACGTTGAGTAATTAAGCTATTATTGGCAAAAGAACGCAAGAAAATTTGAATTTCCCGCGCTGGTGTAACGTTCCACTTTAAAATACAGGAATTCAAAGAGACAACTCAAACACGCAGTGACGTCAGTTATTAGTACCTCATTACTAAGCTGTGGTACCTCTACATACCATCTCTTTGACATGTGACGTCACAAATTTATGCCTTCATAGTAGCTGTGAGGAAACTCCACACAGTCTCCGTTTTGCAAGAAACCCGTCGATTTATTTGCAGATTTTACTTATTCTTTGAATTATTACATTCATTTGTTCTGTGTCTGGGTGTTTGTGGGACCATGGTCCTCGTAGTTCCTGGGTCCCTAGATATTTATTTATTTATTATTTATTTATATATAGGTACACAAAACAAATTACAATCAACGACTTATTCCAAATAGGTAAATATACTAACAAATCTGTTCTGGATTGCAGCTTAAACTATGTGTACACAGAAAAAATATAAATTACACAATCACTACCGAGACATGCAAATGAAAGTAGGCACCCATCAGCAAAATCACAAGCTTTGCTGATGGGTACCCAATGACAACGGTATACTAAAATTAAATTTTGAGGAGTTTAGGGAGTGTCACTAAGGGTGAGGTGGATCATTTCGACACAACGCAGCTGTTGTGTCGGAACCATCCGGTTTCCCATGGAGGATATCTTTAATTGTTTTTATGTAACTGCCAATTTTTGAATCAAAGATGTCCAATTTTGAACACAGATACAGGGAATCCTAGTTAGGGTCCAGGTTCTACTTAAGAATAGAATAGAATAGAATATCGTTTATTCAGCTTCGCAACGTTTCACACATAAGTACACAATAACGAAAAAATAACTCATACAAAATCAAGATTAAACAAAACCGTAATCAACCTTACGCTACTGGGCACATAACTATTTAAAAAAAAATTTAATAGTGAAGCTGAAAGGGCGTTCAGCTCAGCATAAATGTTAAGTACCTTATGTGCCTATTGGGCGTTATTATTTATTTTATTTATTTATTTACAAACTAATAACATTTACTTGTTCATTTTCAATAGTAGTCAAATAGCTGACTAATGCCTGTTTTCACCAAAGATCCCTAACTTTTAAGGGACCCTTAAAAATATTTAAGTGACATCTGACAGTAATTTGGTTTTCACCGGCGATTAAGGGACACCCAAAGCTTAAGGGATCCCCTAAGTTTAGGGGGCTGAAGCTCGACCCCTTAGCGTTAAGTGGCAGGTTGAATTATCAAAACGCCAGTTTTATTTTTCAATTGTATTTGGCAACTGTTTCTACCCGCATAACGCCAGAAAATTTATTTGTTTTAATTTTTCTAATGCATAATATATTAAAAACTCTAATGCTAATATCAATAAAGCATGTTGCTTGTATTTTTGACGATTATTCTCTAAAATATATAATTAAAATAACAAAAATCGGCAACGTACGGTTTTTGGAAACCGTAGAAAAGAAAAAACTGTCACTTTACAATTTAAGTGTCACTCAGCGCTGTGAAAACGAATTTAGGTAAGGGTCAAATCTAAGGGACCCTTAGCCAAAGGGATTCCTAGTTAGGGTGTAGTTTAGGGGTCTTTGGTGAAAATGGGCATAAGATCTGCATGATAGAAAACATAATGATTGAACAATGATTGTTCGGATGCAAAGGGTTATTCAGTATTATCGCAATGTCGTTTTAGATGTATGGCTCTAATTATAAGATCTCTCTAATCTAAGATTATACTTTTTAAGCACTTACCGACCAGCGCCGGTTCTGTCACGCACGCTTTGACCGTCCCATCGAATGACTCCTCCCAGCCGACTTCTTCTAACTGGAACAACCGTTGTCTTAATAGATTGTGTATTAAATTACTATTATGGGCAGGCCACATCGCTCGCAGAACTGACAACCGATGGGGAAAGAAGGGTTCTCGAGTGGTGACCACGAACCGGAGACGCAGCGTAGGCAGCCCCCCACTCGGTGGATGACGATCTGGTGAAAACCCCCCGCGCCGATGGATGCAGGAGGCGAGCAGCCACTCAAAGTGGAGCTCTATAGGGGAGGCCTATGTTCAGCAGTGGACGTCTTCAGGCTGTTGATGATGATGATGATGATAGGCAAATACTGGTTCAGGGTGAAAGGTTTTTGTCCAGGAACCTTATTATATGGAACGAGTTATTAAAATTAATTTAAAATTGGGTGTCTAATTTATTGGAAAAAAATAATTTGTTGTCACTATTAAAATATGGCGGACGCAGACTTATGTTGCGTAGTGGACTTTGCTGGCTCATTATGGTGATGATGATTATGATGATGATGATGGTGTATGACAATGTTAACAATGATTGTAATGATGCCAATGATGATAATTCCCATGTTAAGCCCAGCTTAACTGAAAAAAAATGCTCTCTAGAAATATGTTCGCCTATGTATGTACATACAATTTGTTGTTTGTGCAATAAAGCATTTTCTATTTATCTTTAATAAAGAAAAAGAAGATAATCCTACTAATATTGTAAATGCGAATGTTTGTTACCTTCTATCTCGGTAACTGCTGAACCGATTTTGACCAAATTCGGAATTCAGATAGATTATCCGCTAGATTAATACAAAGGATACTTTTTATCCGCGGGTGAAGTGACGGGGCACAACTAGTCCTAAATAAATGCTACAATACTCACAGGCACACATATCCTGAGATGCGGTCGCCACGCGCAAGCGATCGCGGCACGTTGCGTACTACCCACGCACGCGGCTTCACTCGTGTGGACCGAACACTTGTCGCCCACTTCGAATATTAGCGCGTCCGAACGGAGTCGCCCGTCGAAACTGTTGAATGAAATATAATGTTAAATCTATAATTCGTAAGCTTGTTTGTTTATGCGGCTTTTTTTTTTATTGTTTATAGGCAAAGCGTTTGACCACTGTCTCACCTGGTGGAAAGCGATGACGCAGTCTACGATGGAACATGCTTGCCTAGAAGATACCTGTTTACTCTCGTCTTGAAGACACCCAGATCATAGTTAGCTGGAAACAAGGACGCCGGCAAGGTGTTCCACTCATTGGCTGTTCGCACTATAAAATGCATAGCAAAACGCTTAGTGCGGGCTGATGGAATTTCAACCATATATGGGTGCCGTGTTTTTGTGCGCCTTGATGTCCGGTGAAAGAAAGGAGATGGAGGAATAAGATCGTGTAATTCCTTCGCACACTCTCCAAAATGCAGTCTATAAAAACCGATAAACTGGCAACTTTACGCCGGTGCTCTAAACTGTGGAGCTTAGCTTCCACCAACGCATCATTACCAATGAGTCTTTTGGCTCGTCTCTGAATGGAGTCCAAGGCTTCGAGCTGGTATTTAGCCGAACCGTCCCAGAGATGGCTACAGTATTCAATACATAAAGGTTTAGGAGCTAGGCTTTTACGCTCAAACAACTAACTACTTATTTGAATGTAATATTATTATTGTTTTTCACATGACTTCCAAAGATGTTGCCGACTGTTTCATAAATGTGTTAGCTTTTTTTTGTCACTCTAATAAATGCGAATTAAAACAAAATATAAAAATATTATGTACAAATGAAAATTTAAGATAATGAATAGTATGTAGGTACCAACATTTTACATTAAAAATTTATATCGTATTAGGTATTTAGAATCGATAAGAATGACATTGAATGATAATTAATCAGTTTTATATATATATATATATATTTATATTTATGTACTCCATTGACATTAAATTAATTAATAAATACAATTAAAACATTGCGAGTAAAATTTTATTATAGTCAAACTAATATGTTATTATTTTCTTCGTAAGTACATATTGACTCTTTTGTGAAGTCGTCCTTCTCTCTCCAAATTTGCTGCGCCCGACGGGGTCCATAATGAGCCTACTTAAATAATTTTATACTTATTCCACCTATGTACACTATGGAAGCAATAAAATATCTGAATCTGAACCTGAATTTTATATTTTAGTAAAAAGAAACCATCTTTGGATAGACACCGCCTATTTTGAGAGATATCCTAAACGCAGCTGTGAGTTGATGGCAGCACATTGTGATTGTCATTTAGTATTTTAGAATATACCATTGTCTTTTAAATACAAAATTACATGGTAACAAAACGGTTGAACATCTAAAATGGCTAGTTGCCTGCAATTTTTTTATAACAATTAATAACGTTCCCCCCAAGAAAAGAACCAGTCGTGAAAAAAATTTAACATCTCAAAAAATTACATAGTTAAAAGCAAGGCCTATCTCCGCCTTATCACAGGCCTTATTACGGGGCATTGCAACTTAAATTATCATTTGAATAAAACTGGAGCGACAGACAGCCCGCTTTGTCGGGGTTGTCTGCAGGAGGTTCTCTAGATACACACTTAAATTGGAAGTCTCACTTGGAACATGTAAATAACAAAATCGCCAGCAATTGCTATGCCTTATCAGTGTTGGTGGACGTATCATCAGTGGATGTTGCAAAAAGTGCCTATTATGGCAACATCTACCCATTACTAACCTATGGGGTCATTTTTTGGGGGAACTCGGTCAATGTGCAAAAAACCTTTCTCCTACAAAAAAGAAGCATTAGAATTATATACAGTAAAAATAGCGATGAAACATTACGCCTGTTATTTAAAGAAAAAGAATATCTTACATTAACTGGAATATATATATTAGAATTATGCTTATTTGTAAGAAATAATATTCACATGTTTAAAAAGGTATCACAAACACGGCTGAGGAGTGCCCCTTTAAGAGGTAGAGATTATCTTTGCGTTCCTCTTGTCAAATCAATGATTTTTGACAAAAGTACCTATATTAGTGGCATTCGTATTTATAACTCGTTGCCGAATACTATTGCAGACATTTTAAAGATTAATCAATTTAAAACAACACTGAAGAAGTGGCTAATTAAAAAAGTATTTTATGACATTAAAGAATTTATTAATAGAGATAAGTCTACTGACATGTTGTGAATTTTGATCTGAAATGTAATATCATATATTTTATAGTATGTAATGACTGCTTAAAAATGTAAGTGAGAATGAGCTATGAATACTATTATTAATTGATTGATATTTATTGACATTTCATTTTTTGATTTTTTTAATAATTTTTTTTCTCTACCACGGCATCTATTATTTCAAGTCTTGGGTTTACAACATGTGTTATTATTACAATTTGATTATATTTTGCGTTCGGATCAGTGATGTTATTAATAATTTCCATTTATATTTCCACATTCTCGAAAATATTGAATGCCCGATGTGGGTAAATTGATCTTGCTTTATTGCGCTATTACACCTAGCCAAACATTATTGTATCAATTATTCAATAAATTATTCTGATTCTGATTCTGATTCTGATTCTGAGGACGAGACCGTGGAGCATGTGATGTTTCACTGCGAGGCCACGGAAGAAATAAGATTTAAAACCGGATTGCGTGAACAAGCGCATAAACTTATTACCCATTCATCATCGTCAACATCGGCGACGCCAACACTGGAGCAGTTGTGCCAGCACCCCAGAGCCGTGCTCCGTTATTTCAAGGAGCTGGGATGGCTTGGGTAGATGCTGGCGGGGGAAATGCACAATACACCCCAAGCGGGACGTCAGTGCAGGTCTTATCGCCCCCATGCCAAATTAGAAATTAGAAATGCGAATTTTACATTTTAGTAAAAAAAACCATCTTTGGATAGACACCGCCTATTTTGAGAGATATCCTAAACGCAGCTGTGAGTTGATGGCAGCACATTGTGATTGTCATTTAGTATTTTAGAATATACCATTGTCTTTTAAATACAACATTACATGGTAACAAAAACGGTTGAACATCTAAATTGGCTAGTTGCCTGCAATTTTTTTATAACAATTAATAACATTACCGCCAAGAAGAGAACCAGTCGTGAAAAAAATTAAATATCTCAAAAAATGACATAGTTACAAGCATTTTAAAATACAGGAATAGAAAGAGACAGCTCAAACATGCAGTGACGTCAGTTCTTGGTCCTTCATAGTACCTCATTACTAATCTGTGGTAGCTTTATAAACAATCTCTTTAACATGTGACGTCATAACGTGTGCGTTCATAGTAACTGTGGGGAAGCTCCACAACGCTGTAAAATATGGTCAAAACGGTACACGGTCAGCTTAATTTTGTACAGTTTATTGACAATATGGCAGTGGCCCAACGCTGCACCTGTATTGGAAACTTGTAGTGTCATCATCATCATCATCATCATTATCATGATGATGATGATGGTGATGATGATGATTGGAAACTTTTAGTGTAAGGCTTCACTAAAAGAAATGTCGTAACAATGAAAAGTGCAACATGACAGAATCTAAAACGTTACAATACTATGAGCTAAATAAAACCGGCCAAGTGCGAGTTGGACTCGCGCACAAAGGGTTCCGTCCCATTATCTATAAAAACGTGCAAAAAAAACACGTTTGTTGCATGGGAGCCCCCTTAAATATTTATTTTATTCTGTTTTCTAGTATTTGTTGTTATAGCGGCAACAGAAATACATCATACGTGAAAATTTCAACTGTCTAACTATCACGGTTCATGAGATACAGCCTGGTGACTAGGGAATCCAATCCCGCAAACGCGGGATCCCGCTAATGCGGGATCCCGCACCTTTTTTGCGGGATCAAAAATGCGGGATTACTCATGCGGGATCCCGCACGTTCGCGGGATTGAAAAAAAGTAAGAAAAATAGGCTCAGACGATGATCGGAACTATTATCGGACGGAACGGAACGTAATCAATGTCAGTTCCAGTGACTCTATGACTGGGGATTCCCCTACGGCGCACGGGGATTTACCTTTGCGCGCGGTCAAGTGTCAAAAAATGTTATTGCGTCATTTGCGTCTTACTTGTGATGTGAAAAGGTTACGTAACGTATGACAGGACTATTATTTTTTATTATCAAGTTATCAAAGTGCTAAGAGCACGTTACGAGTGAAAAAATACAATTTATTATTAAAAATGAGTGTCAATTTAGTTTATAAAGAGTATAAAAGCTCGAGTGAAGTATGGAAACATTTTTTAAGAGCGGAAAATGGATCAACCGCTAAATGTAAGTTATGTCCTGCTATTATAAAAATCTCTGCTCGCTCTACTAAAGGCCTTCACACCCACTTGCGAACAAAGCATAACATGAATTTGAACTTGGTTGATAGCGTCAGCGTCAGCAGTAGCGTTGAAAATCCAGCACCGGGAATGGAAACGAGCAGCGCAAGCCAAATTGGCTCGTTTAGTTCAACTACTTCACGTTTAGACGAATGTGCTTCAACTTCGGCAGTGTCAGTCCCACCGAAAAGAAAGAAATTAACAGATTATTACCCACTCGAAAAAAAAGTTTCTATGGAAGAAAGAGTGTGCAGAATGGTAGCAAAAGATGGAATCCCATTCTCAAAATTCATCACGTCAATTGATTTGCGCGAATTATTTGAATCGGAAGGCCACAAATTGCCTTCTTCTGCCAGCACGATACAAACTATGGTGATGGCCTACGGAGCATCCATTCGAAAGAAAACTATCGGCGAACTTGAAACACTGAAAAAATTGCAAAAGCGTTTCACACTAACTTTTGATGAGTGGACATCTTTAAGAAATCGCCGCTATTTGAATTTAAATCTTCACTTATTTACCGGTGGAGCTGCGACTGCGAACATTTGGAACCTGGGGCTAGTAAGAATTGAAGGACGTTTTCCTGCAGAAGCCTGTGTAACTGCGCTTGAAAAAAAACTCCAGGATTTTAAAATTGACCTAAATCTAGATGTGATCGCAGCGACAACCGATGGTGCAGCCGTCATGAAGAAAGTTGGCAGATTATTATCAGCGCACCACCAATTATGCTTCGCACATGGATTGCAACTCGCTGTACTTGAAGTTCTGTACAATAAGAGACAAGAACAACAAGAAGAAGAAATGCAAGCTGAAGTACTCGGAAACAGACCAGATAATGAGAGTGATAATGAAAGTGAAGATGATAACGACGAGCAAGGTAATTTTTCGGTAGAGGAAGAAATCCAAGCAGAAGAGTTGCTACCACAATACAGAGAACTTATTCAAAAAGTGAGAAAAATTGTCAAGGTTTTTAGTTCAAAATCTCCTGTAAAAAATGATCTGCTGCAACAATACATCAAAGCAGAATTTGGCAAAGAATTGCAGCTTATTTTAGATTGCCGAACGCGCTGGAGCAGTCTCGCATCAATGTTGTCGAGGTTCAACGAAGTCAAACATTGCATATCTAAAGCACTTATTGACCTTAAACTGACATCATCTTCATTTTCATTCACAGGCGAAGAATATATGACTTTGACTCATATTGAACAAGCTTTAGAGCCAGTGAAGCTCGCTGTAAACGTCTTATGCCGCGAGGATGCAACATTAATTACCGCAGAAACCACATTGCGTTTCATGATTAATAAACTGAATCTACAAAACACCAGGTTAAGCCAGGAACTTGTTGTGTCACTGTCTCGCCGGATAAAAGAACGCCGCACATCAATAACTGCTGTGTTGCTTTACTTGGAAAATCCAAAAAAATATCTAGAAAAAGATTCAAGGTCTGCAAGTGTAGAGGACAATCCATTCTTTTATCCAAGTAAAGCTACGCTAAGAACTGAAATGAAGTGTTTAATTGAGAGACTGATGTCAGACGTGCAACCTGAAACTGAAAACCAGCAAGATGATGACAGTGAAGAAGACATGCCTTTATCGAATCTGCCTTCTAAAAGATGAAACGTTAGATACTTTATCATTTCTTCGAAAGTATTTTCAAAAAAAATAAGCTGATTTTAAATGCCTCTAAAACCAATGAATATGTTCTATTTCAAATAAAAATCTAAATATGAAACGTGAAATATTGTGAATATTGTATTGTCTTAAACATCATTATATTTAATTTATAATATAAGTGATAACTTTGCTTCATGTTGATAAGAATAATTAAAAATATGTGTGTATTTTCTTTCTTTAAATTACATGAAACAAAAATAATAATAATTAAAATCAATCCCGCAAATCCCGCGGGATTGATGATCTTAATCCCGCAGGCTTGCGGGATCGCGATTTTGATGCGGGATTGGATTCTCTACTGGTGACAGACGGACAGACAGCCGGATGGAGAGCGGAGCCTTAACAATAGGGTCCATTTTACCCTTTGGGTACGGAACCCTACACATAAATCAAAATGGAGTTGTAATATTTGTACTCGCCCCGCATGTATAATAACAGCGTTTTTTTTCCGTCGCGTTATAACCGCCGCCCCGTGAGCCGCTCGCGCCGCGCCCACAGGCGGTGTAGACTCTATCCACTGTGCGCATCTGTAATCATCATCATAATTATTAGCATCACTATCATAATTATCACCATTATCATCATTATAATTATTAGCACCATTATCATCACTATCTTCATTATCAGCAATACAAGGTGAGTTTGATTTGGTATGTTATCCCGAAAGGGGGGGACTGGGACCATGATAGCCCAAAAGTTGTGAGAGCCTTACTTGAAACTGCGTGTTTCCAAACCCCCATACTAAAAAATAAATCCACTCACAAAACTGCACGTGCGATCGCTACGAGAGTTAACAAGATACTAAAATAAATAAACAAATTCATTTCTAAACACAGGTCGTCAAACTCATTTAAGTGCATTCGGTCAAGGACGTAGTTCAACCACACAGCTGCGCTAGGACTATCTTTTTTTTTTAATGTGATTGAATGACGTGACGAGCAAGTCGTTCACCTGATGTTAAGTGACACGGCCGCCCATAACAGTTGCAGTGTCACCCGGAACTTTAAAACAATAAAGTTACGCGTGACACTGCACTGCGCACGTCATCCTGAGACATCACCCAGTCTAGTAATCAGATTACTAGACTGAGTGATCAGATCATAAAGTCTCATTTGCCCAGAAATTTCACTAGTTACAATGCCCTGCAAACCGGAACACAGCAGTGCTTGCACACTACTGGTTGGCGGCAGAATAACTGGCAAAGCGGTGGTACCTACCTAGACGAACTTTGCAGAAAAGTCCTACCACCTAGTAAAAATCTTCGAACGTAAACTTTTTTTAATCTTTATTTATTATAGAGGGTTTGATCCGACATGATCATGCCACCCTCATAGGCGCACGTAAACTTTACATGTCATTTCTTCAATGAAAAACTATTAATTTAGAAAAGTCGTAGAAGAAACATTGTCTACTTTGGAGAGTAGATTTACCCCCTTTCGGGATAATGTACCAATTCAAACTCAGATTGTATATCAATGTCATCATAATCGGTAACATTATCATCATAATCGGTATCATTATCATCATTATAAATATTATAATTTATAATCTAACTTGCTTGTTGGTAAGGATGCAGCAACTAACAATAAGTCATATATAGAGTTTATTTTATTCATCACATAACCATTTGTAGTTTATCTTATTCTTTCAAGTGTTTTTATTGTTATTTTTTTTATATGTTTCTTGTGCATATTATATATGTATATACTGGGTGGCGCAAAAGTAAAGACCCTATTTGGTTCAGCTATAACATTTTTTCTAAATTAGAAAACTAGATTTAGGTTTTTTTAAATGTATATTTGTGCCATTAAATTTCGTACCATTAGGATTTAAAGATGATGTCTTTTAAATGGTGACCTCCAGAGTTGATACACATTTGAGCCCTATTTATGACATTTTGCATAACTTGCCGTAACACTTCCTGCGATATGTTCGTTATTTCTTGACGAATGTTTTCTTTTAGAGCTGCGAGAGTCTGTGGCTTGTTCACATACACCCGAGATTTCAAAAAACCCCAAAGAAAGAAGTCTGGACTGGTCAGATCGGGTGATCTTGCAGGCCAAGGCAAATCGCCAAAACGAGAGATAACTCGGCTTGGAAAAGCGTCCCTCACTAAGTCCATAGTGTCACGCGCTGTGTGTGCCGTAGCGCCGTCTTGTTGAAACCAGATGTGCTCCAGCCCCAATTCGTCCAAACTGGGTATCAAAAACTCACGTAACATGGTTCTGTAGCGTTCTCCAGTGACAGTTATCGCATTGCCTCCAGCGTCTTCGAAAAAATAGGGTCCGATCACTCTGTCAACACAGATGCCACACCATACAGTAACTTTTAGTGGGTGTAGAGGTGTTTCTTGAATAATGCGCGGATTATCAGTGCCCCAGAACCGAGTATTCTGCTTATTGACATGCCCTGAGAGATGGAAATGCGCTTCGTCACTCATAACCAATTTTGAAGGAAAATCATCCTCTTCAAGGTTGAGGTTTATGACGCGCTGGCAGTAATCTAGACGAGCTCGGTGGTCAGCAGGCAGCAGTTGATGAGTCATTTGAGTTTTATACGGGAACATCTTTAAGTCTTTCACCAAAATACGCTGCAGGGTCCGTCTGGAAATGCCCAATTGCGTGGCACGTCGCCTCGTTGATGTTTCTGGACACTCTTCCACATCTTCGCGCACAGCATCGATATTTTCAGCTGAACGGCCTGTTCTTGGTCTCCCAGACTTAGGTCTATCCAATGTTGAGCCAGTTGCTTCAAGGCGTGTGGCAAAGCGTCGAATTGTGCGACCAATCGGTGCCGGACGGTGGGGAAATCGTCGACGAAATTCACGTTGTGTTCTTATCACTGATGAATTATTCCGTAAGAACATTGACACAATTATTCCACGTTCTTGGGGAGTAAAACGGTCCATGTTTATTTTCAGTGTATTTTACATTTGTTCACTACACAATTTTCAACAACAGAATGACAGAAAATGTCATATAAAAAAAATAAAAGTATTTTCTTTAGTGCCAGTACTTTTGCGCCACCCAGTATTATAAATTTCATTTTGTGTTTGTTGTTATTATGGTCACCTGATAACTATACCTTACCCGTAGACCAAAGGGTTTAACTGAAAATCAGCGCCAGGTGTTGAGTACACCGGCATGAGTGCTGAGTTAAGCCCTTTTCAACACCACTTTATCTATATAATATCTACACTTCTTATTATTCTTCTTATACTTAAGGACTTGTGCAAGGCCAGCGTGAATTCAAGCCAAAGCCACAGAATAGATATATAGTACTAGGCCAAAGCGGGGATGAGCCAGGGGCCGAGCGGCAGGGACGGTCTAAGTTAAACTGGTTCCGACGCGCAATAGTTTAGGTAATTTATTATTACACTGAATATAATGGCCATTTTAAAAATCCACTATACATTAGCCCTCCATTATATTTAGTTCAACTACTACACAAAGTTTCATGATCTTATTTAAAGTATTCGTTGAATAATCACTGTTTATTTGTACGGTTTGGAGGTAACTTTGTAATTTTTTTCTATCGAGAAAATTTTGTTAATTCGTGTTTTCACTATACATTTGCAGTAGCATTAGTCCTGAACTTTACCATATATTAATTTCAAAGTCATTGTTGCAATATTGTTGACAGGACACTGCTTCAAGCTAAGCCATTTTAAGCATTTTGGCGTTGTATTGGCTCTTAACTACTGTTCCTACTTAATTGTGTATATTATACTTGTACTTATCTAATTTTTGTGAGTGTTGAATAAATATTTTTTCTTTCTTTTCTTTCTTTCAACTAACCTGACGTCATAGATCATGCCCGCGCTAGAATAGCACCTGGATCCGGCCGGGTTGGAGACGTGAGCGGCTGCGCTGTCGTTGTGTGCGTTACCGCCGAATACTAACATTACACCTGAAACACACACACATATAAAGCAAGCGAGGCGATGGCGTCACTCGATTGCAACCGATTGAAACTATTTGTATGGATTTGACAGTTTCTGTACATACTACGGAAAATTACTACTATGGAAAATTGTATTTACATGTATTTTTCATTTGATTCATCATCATCATCATCCTCTTTGCCTTTTCTCATTTGTTATTGGGGTCGGCTCCCAATCTAACCTGTAGCGGCGAGCTACCAGAATTACACGAGCGACTGCCATCTGACCTCGCAACCCATACCTATGGGACTAGTAACAGGGATGGTTAGATCAGGTGTCAGATTCTATCAGGCGTCTGACTACCCGTAACGATTGCCATAGGTGTTCTTATGACAACCGGGACCGACGGCTTAACGTACTCTCCGAGGCACGGAGCGATGGCATCGAAAACTGCACATAACTTGCTAGATATGCCATTGGTGCAGGGCCGAGGATCGAACCCGGTGCCGTAAGATTGCGAAGCGCACATGCTACCGCTCGGCCACCATCGCTTTCGCCATCGCCATTATCCAAAACATTTTTTTTGGATAATGTGAGATTGGGGGTCGTCATACTGTCTACGCGCAGACCAGTTGGATGAAGGGGGCTGGGGGCTGCAGCAGCTGACTGCTTGACCTACTGACACACTCCGCGAACCGACGCTGGATGAACGCACATCCATATTAAATTGTGAACCTGCCTAAAATTGTAATCGTAACATTTTAAAATTAAAAGTAATGTTGAGTTACGCACTTTGTTATTCATCATCATCATAATTAACAGCCTGAAGACGTCCACTGCTGAACATAGGCCTCCCCCAGAGCACGCCACCTTGAGCGGCTGCTCGCCTCCTGCATCCATCGGCTCCTCGCGGCTTTCACCAGGTCGTCGGTCCACCGAGTGGGGGGCTGGCCTACGCTGCGTCTTCCGGTTCGTGGTCGCCACTCGAGAACCTTTCTTCCCCATCGGTTGCCAGTTCTACGAGCGATGTGGCCTGCCCATTGCCACTTCAACTTGCTAATTCTAAGAGCTATATCGGTCACTTTAGTTCTCCTGCGGATCTCCTCGTTCCGGAGCTTATCTCGCCGGGAAACACCGAGCATAGTTCGCTCCATAGCTCGCTGCGCGACTTCAAGACCGCGATCAAGATGATTTTTAGCTACTTTTTATCCCACCCTCTCCATTGGTGATACATGGTGAGGTTTTGGGAACATCGCTGTCACTTACCGGGTGAAATAAATGTGGCTGTATGTAGATATCTGGGTATAGGCGCTGATGGAAGCGGTTTCCATATCCTCTTATCTACGTCGTATTCATATAGAGCTGCTGATGGGGCCTGAAAATTAGGAATATGCGTGAGTGTGAGCGAAGCGAGCAAATATTTTGTTAACTCTTATAATATATGGGGTAGAGTGGGGCACGGTACCTACATGACCCCGTACTATAGAGTAGAATGCAGTAAGGCACCAGATTGTGGGGTAGAGTGGGGCATAGTAGATGGCCCCTAAGGAAAGTGGATCTAGGTACCTGGTTGATCCCATACCGTGAAGTATAGTCCTCACTATCTTCCACAAGATGGGGCCAACCAGTACTTAGTACTGTAAGGAAGAGTGCGGCAAAGTACTTGGTTGGCATTGTACTAGTACAGCTGTAGGGAAGTATAGCACGGTATCTGTATAGCGTTAGGTAGAGTAGGGCATGGTACCTGAGTAGCCTCGTAGCCTTGTACTGTGGGGCACAATACCTGAGTACCCCTGTACTGTGGGGCAAGGTACCTGAGTAACCCAGTACTGTGGGGCAAGGTACCTGAGTAGCCCTGTACTGTAAGGCACAGTACCGGAGTAACCCCCTCCCTGGGGGGCAAAGTACCTGAATGGCCTCGGACTCAGACACAAGTCCGCCTTGCATTATGAAGAGAGAGGGTCCCAAGCGGGACTCCATACTTAGAGATATTGGGACAGGGTATCTGGATAACCCAGCACTTTTTGGTACAATAAGGCTAGGTACCTACAAAACTTCATAGTGTCGGGTAGAGTGGGGTAAGATGTACCTGAGTAGCCTCAGACTCGGAGACAAGACCGCCGTGGACTATAACGCGGCGGGAGAGAGGGTCCCAAGCAGCGCTGTGGCCGAATCCGGCCCGCGCTCCCCATCCTTGAGTGGCCGCCGCTCCCCATGTTCCTTCCTCTATATAATACTCCTAAAGGAAAAGACGTAAATTAATAATATACAAATATAGAATGCTTTTAGATCTACCACATAAAACTGTGGACTTGTGTGGTATACCACACAAGTCCACATAGCCACATTCATTCATTCATCGTGTCAAATGGCTACATTTTTTTAAATATTGTGTGAGTGCAAAGCGTCTCCGTCTCTGCTTGGCCAAAATTAATTTCGTATGGCGGGCCGGTTTTCCTCATTTTTCAACCAATTCTCGTGAAATTTGGAATAATATGGAACATTTTGCCAATTTTGTTTTGGAAAAATTTTCAAGGTGCAGGCGAGGCCAGGTCTACCACACACAGAAAACACACACACACACACACACACACACACACACACCCACACACACATACACCCCCCCCCCCCCCCACACACACACAATCGGCCCATAGTAAAACCATAAAAATAACATTCAAGAAGTACAAATGTTCAACAAAAAAAAAACACATTAATCCAAAAAAGTTTTCATACATGAAAACAGGACAGACCGAAAAAAAAACTTGATTCGGTTTTTAGTAGCATTATCATTAAATAAAATAAATACTTGCAAATCAATATAGAAAAGCCCATTTTAAAAACAAAGCGAAAGAGCTTATTTTAGCACACATTACGTTTAGATATTCACCAGTAATATTAACATACCTGTACAGTATGAAGATATCCGTAATGAGGGGAATGTCCAAAGAATGATAGCATCACAGGTTTCCTAGTAGGCCCCAGATATACCAACACAGCTGTATGTCCCGATACATGGAGACCACCTGAGAAAACCAAAGGATAATTTAAGAATCACCTTATTATAATTTATAATAAATTTTTAGATGAATTTTCCCAGCAGTGGGAAATGTTGGGCAAATTATTCCTTTGTGGTAATGTGTACTTATAACAGTCGAAGTGTCATGAATCTAGTAAAAGATTTCCTAGATTAATTTAGTGGGCAATTTTTTTACGTCGACTTATCTAGCATTAGACCACACCTCTCAGATAGGCAACATTGACTTATGCCAGGCATTAGTGTTATGAATTCAGGAATAGGTTTCCTAGATTCATTTAGTGTGCAATCTTGACTTTTGCCAGGCAGTAGTGTGTCATAAATTTAGGAAAGGTTTCCTAGATTCATTTAGTGTGCCATATTGACTCATGCCAGGCAGTAGTGTGTCATGAATTTAGAAAAGGTTCCCTAGATTCATTTAGTGTGCAATCTTGACACTTGCCAAGCAGTAGTGTGTCATAAATTTAGGAATGGTTTCCTAGATTCATTTAGTGTGCCATATTGACTCCTGCCAGGCAGTAGTGTGTCATGAATTTAGAAAAGGTTCCCTAGATTCATTTATGTGTAATATTGACTTCTGCCAGGCAGTAGTGTGTCATGAATTTAGGGAAGGTTCCCTAGATTCATTTATGTGTATTATTGACTTCTGCCAGGCAGCAGTATGTCATGAACCAAGGAAGAGGTTTCCTAGGTTCATTTAGTGTGACACTGTCTTTTCTAAGTCATGACGCTAGGATAACTTTTTCTAGATTCATTTAGTGTGCAATGTTGACTACCAGGCAGTAGTCTGTCATGGATGTAGGAAGGTTTCCTAGGATCATTTGTTGTGCAATATTAGCTTCTGATAGGCTCTACTGTGTTAATATTGCAAATCTTTCTACTTATTAATCTAGAAAACTTGTTCCTAGTCACATCATGAATCCAGATAGTTTTCTAAAATAATTTAGTGGGCAATAAGGACATCTGCCAGGCAGTAGTGTGTCATGAATCTAGGAAGAAGTTTCCTAGGTTCATTTAGTTAGCCAAATTAGGATTTTAGTTCTCACCACAGTGTTTAAGTGGCGCAGGTCTATGCGGGGAGCAAGATGTAGGCGTAGCATTGTTCCACTGAGGCCGGTCTGTGTCCAGTCTTATACGCCATAGCTCATTCGTCACCTCACCCGCTCTGCCTTCTAAACCGGCTAAGCCACCCCTGAAAAAGCACAAAAAATGTTAAAATCAAATCATTGTAAAAATAATCCGATTCCTAAAGTGACTCTGTGAGCTGTAGACCTCGTCTAGTTGTTCTATCTTAAAACTTAAAAACATATTTTTTCCATTTTAAACCCTCATATAAACTGCGCCATTTTGAAAAAGAACCAGCCAAGTGATTTTTAATGGGCAGCATCGGTACGTTAAAATCTGCTGCGATCACCAAGCCGCCTGCCAAGCGTGGGGATTGTCGCAACCCCCCCTATGATAAGCGTCTAATGTGGCGTTTTATAGGGGAGGCCTATGTTCAGCAGTGGATATCTTCCGATTGTTGATGATGATCCAGATTTGATGTTAGTTTATTACATACCCTCTCTCAGGATCGTTATGTGCAACAACCCCGCCATACATGATGAGCTCATTCTTGTACATAATGGCGGAGTGCGCAAAACGCTGCGCAGGCGCGGCGTCAGCAGTGGTAATAGGAACCCAAGTCTCGTCTTTCATTTTGTACCTGAAAAACAAAAATATCTTGGCAAATACATACTTTAGAAACTTGAATGGCATTACAAAAGGCTATTAAACATAATAATCTTACTAATACTATAAATTATTAATTATTATTTTACAACTGACTTCAAAAAAAGGAGGTTCTCAATTAGGGTGTTTTTTTTGTTATTTGTTTGTTACCTCATATCTCCGTCATTAATAAACTGAATTTAGACAGTTCTATATTATTGGAAATTTCATCAAAATGGGTTTAGTATAGTTTGGTTTATAAATCAGAATAACTGAAAAAAATATTAAACACCTATAATAGGTAGATAATAATATCATCCAAGTATTGCTCGGTATGAAATTATGGCGATTGAAATCAATTTTTAAAAAGGAAATTAAAGTTAATAAGGCGTGAGCGAAGCGAGCAAAACAGTTTCAACTTTTTCGCTGGCTTCGCTCAAGCCGTAATAACACTTCACTCACCTATATAATAACTCAGCATCTCCAAAAGTCTCGCCCCCAACCCTAAGCAAGTCATCCCCATAATTAAGTAGCACATGCCCCGCGGCTGGGGGCGGCCGTTCCATCGGCCGAGGAGCAGTTGGCACTCGAGCCTCGCCCGGTTCCCGCCACGCCCAGTCCCAGCCCGCTTGGGATACTTCCCGGGAGCAATCAGGACCGGTTCGGGAAGGGGTGCAATCACAACCAGAGGAGGAGCAATGCCCCGCGCCGTAGTCAGCGCTGCAGTTATCTAGAAAGGCAAATGGATAGTAAGCTTCATTGTTTCTTAAACTATTTAACCGATTTATTTATTTTATACAATTAGGTACCCAAAATCAATCACAAACAGTGACTTATACAACATGGAATATTAATACATTTTACAGAAAAACAAAACCCTACCAAAAAAACACGGATGAGAGCACCTACAAAAAAAGCCACAAGCTTTGCCGATCGGTACATCCAAATCTTATAAATCCATATCGTAATCATAGTTTTGGCGCAATCGGTAGGATGACAAAAAACCAAAATTAAATAATCATGATGTAACATTATCAATAATCATAAATGTTTAGTTTAGAAATAAAAGAAACAATTTTGAGTAAAAGAAAAAAGAAAAAAAAATTGGCACAATCGGTAGGATACCCTAAAGTAAAGAAAATAAAGTGATTCCAAAATGAGACCATTCAGTCAAATGGGATACCGAATGAAAGGTTACAGATGCATTTGAAAGCTATTTTTTCTAATTTTATTTTAGGGTTTACAGTATATCAGTTACAGGGCATAAAATGAAAAAATATTGAACGCGAGGTCCGAGTTCAAGGCAAACTTAACTACTAGTATGTGATTATTTATTAACTTACCTGGACAGAGAGGCTGATCACAAGCCACACCAACCCAATCATTCTCACACCTACACGTTCCATCGTCACATTCACCATGATCTGTAATAAAATATTATTTAGAAATTATGTACCCACTGAAATTAAGTACTGTTCGACTTGCGTATTAGCGCTATTGGTATCACTGGTTAGCACTCATAGGGTCACCTACTTTTTCAAGCAATTCAGTAGCAAGCGAGTTGAGAGCTAATTCCAAGGATTTGGGAAACAGTGCACGCCGCATCAGAAATTCGTTTCCAACTTCGGGTGAAGCTGTAAAAACCAGATACTCACTGGAACAGTTTGTCCTATGGTCATCGGAGGGGCAAGAATACGCCGCGAACGTAACATTAAAACCCTCCATAGCGTAGGCGTCGTCCGAGAAGAAATGTATCAACGCACTGCCCGACCGCGCCAACACTTGCCGCGACCATGACGATTCGCGCTCTAGCACTCCACTGGAAATGAGAAAATTATTAAAAAATATTTTTTTATTATTGACGTTCAGGGAGTTTTATGACATGACCCCGAAAACGAATATTTAATATAAGATATCTATCTCTGAGATTATGCCTCCCATCATGAGCCTTTTTGCGTCACTGCTCAACATAGGCCATAATCATCACGCCTCATCAGATCATCGGTCCACTGCGTGGGGGCCGGCCTACGCTGCGTTTTCCGGTTCTAGGTCATCGTCACCACTAGACAACCTTTCTTCCCCATCGGTTGTCAGTTCTACGAGGGATGTGGCCTGCCCATTGCCATTTCAACTTGCTAATTCTAAGAGCTATATCGATCATTTTAGCTCTCTTTTGACCATGTTTATTACTAACTAGCTGACCCGCCCCAGCTTCGCACGGATTAAATTTTTCTCACCTTTTAAACCTTCCCTAGACCTCCACGAACATTTCAAGACCAAGATAAGATAAATCCGTTCAGCCATTCTCGAGTTTTAGCGAGACTAACGAACAGCAATCGATTTTTATATATATATAGAAGAAGAAGATTATTCTATTTTAAAATTATGATGAATGACCACGTACCTATAAACAGCTAGCAGTCTTTCCGCCCTCACACTGTCCCCGTCGTATATATACAGATGGTCCCACCCGCACTCGGTGGCGAAGCTCTCGAGCCGGATGCGGAGCACCGGGGGCGTAGGCCCCAGCCGCGGCGGGGACAGGAGCCACGAGCAAGCTGTGCTCACGCTGTAGTTTCCCGGACCATCGGTTATGTACCCCGTCGGGGATGATAGGCTGGAATGTTAGAAAAGTAGATTGACTTGTTTTTGATTTTGATTTTGAAAAGTAGATTGACTTGTTTGTAGATTGACTGGATTTTTGATCCGCAGCGTAAGGTAACCGATGGTTAAAATCTGTAACGAATTTTAACCATTGGTTAGAATTTGTTAGAGGTTTTAACCATTGGTTACCTTAACTACGAATCAAAAAACCCACCCTTAGTTTAACACGAGAAAGTACCAAATAGTGTATTTTCCATACAAAAAACGTTATTCTACCTTTAAATGTTATCCGATTACAATGATTTTTTAAATGTTTCTAGACAGTGAAAAACTATGCCCATACGATTTCGTTTCTTGAATTGTCTAAATACCTTCATATTTATTTATTTTTTACAATTTATAGGCATAGCATTTGACCACTGTCTCACCTGATGGTAAGTGATGACGCGGCCTACGATGGTGCATGCTTGCCTAGAAGATACCTGTTCACTCGTGACTTGAAGACTCCCAGGTTATAGTCAGCTGGAAACAAGGACGCCGGCAAGGTATTCCACTCATTCGCTGTACGCACTATAAAGTTTGATGCGAAGCGCTTCGTGCGGGCTGTAGGAATATTAACGATATAAGGATGCCGAGTGTCTGTGCGCCTTGTAGTCCGATGAAAGAATGGAGATGAAGGAATTAGTTCGTGTAATTCCAACGCACAATCTCCAAAATGCAGCCTATAAAATACCGATAAGCTAGCAACTTTTCGTCGGTGGCCCAAGCTCTGGAGCTTAGCTTCGACCAACGCATCATTACCGATGAGCCTTTTGGCTCGTCTCTGAATAGAGTCCAAGGCTTCGAGCTGGTATTTAGCCGAACCATCCCAGAGATGACTACAGTATTCCACACAGGATCTGGCTTGTGCAACATAGAGGCTTAAGAGCTGCTCTGATGTGAAATACTGCCGCGCCTTTCCTAGGATTCCTAGCTTTTTCGCAGCTAATTAAGCCTCAATGTACAAGCCAAAGTTGAGATTGGATGTCAAAATAACACCCAACAGCTCAAGGTGGTCAGTTATCGGTACTGCCACATCCTGGAAAGTCGGAGACAGTTGAAAGGGACTCCGTTACTTACTAGCATTAAACTTGACCAGATTGGCATCGCCCCAGTCGGAGACTGCCTGCAAGTTCAAGTTCACGCGATCGACCATGGCCTCTCTAAGTGACTGGATATGTGCAACACCAGCTCGAGCATCGGACATGTATCTTTCTGTAACCGTGCTGTCGTCGGCGTACCCAAAGATTCCGGGTTTTAGCAAATCGTTGATATGCAGCAGAAAAAGGAGTTATCAATTATAGCCATCTAAAGTGACGAATTTAGTGCAACACTGGCAAATAGGTACGATAAAAGGTAGGCTATGTTCTTTTTCCGAGGGCTCAAACTGTCACAGCTATATCGAGGGAAAAGGAAAGAGAGAGAGAAAGAGAGAGCGAGAGAGAGAGAAAGAGAGAGGGAGAGAGGGACAACAGACAGTCGACCGCGGCAGACAGACGATAGACAAGCGCTATTTTAGTAAATAAAAACAAAAAGGCATTGACCTGTCTTGATTTCGCATAATAAACTTTATCTATACAAAAATCTACAATGGTGTTAACAAAAGTATAATAAAACTCACTCAATGCACACATGATAAAAACACACAGTAAATTAAAATTAGAATACAGATACCAATGATTCACTGGTAGATTATAATTATTTGCATATACTTTATCATTATTCATCATGTAATTAATGCAACAAGTAGATTAAATATCACATTTCTAACCTGCCTGCTTGCATCATCATTTTCAATTTGACACCAAAGCTTTAGTTCTTGCATTGGTTCTTTAATTTCCGGATTTACATTACGTAAGAAAACACTAAGCATAGCCTTGACAAGCTATGCAGAACCATAACTTGTCAGTTAGGTAATGTTTTAAGAATTTCAATGATTGACAACCCTGAGGCTAGACCCGCAGCCGTACCATGAATGAAAAAATTATAAGAGAGTATCTTGGAAGCCCCTCCACTAGGTGGACCAACAATCTGGTTAAAACAGCAGGGATACAATGGATGCAGGTGGCGAGCAGTCACTCAAGTGGAACTCCTGTGTGCGAGGCCTATGTTCAGCAGTGGATGTTTTCAGGCTGTTGATGATGATCTCGGAAGAGGTCTATGTCCAGCAGTGGACTAATAGTCTAATAAAGGATGATGGTGATAGCACCATCTATTATTATGCCCATAGAATATTATCCACTATCACCACCATCATCCTAGTGATAGGGCCTTACCGGATTATTCTCTTTATTAATAATACATCTCAACAAAACTGCTACTAGCTTAGAGGAAGCCTTATAGCACAGAATATAGTACAGAACGCAATCAACATAGTAAGTGCGCTCGAGCAACGCACACAGACACCGCTCACCGACACGATGTCTCAGAGTCAGTCAGAGTAGTGCGAGCGCGAGCGCCACCCGCTTGAGACACGCGTCTGTGAACATGCTTTATGCAAAAATGGAGCAACAAAAAAGAAGCTATTATAATTGTTTAGTGGACGGTTGTTTAAATTCAACATGAAACAGTGAATTGTCGTTTTTTACGCTACCAGTTGTTTCAGAGATATTTTCTGTGACAAATTTGTAATATTATAACAGTAAAACATTAAAATAGAAATATTGTAGTTATTATTTTACTTGTTATATTTCCGTTCTTCCCGTTTCATTCTCAACAATAAATCAAACAACTAGATACGAGTGTCACTACCACGATACTTTTTTGTGCATAAGCCAAAGCTGACGGCCCTAGCGCGAGCGCCGAGCGTAGGTATAAAAAGTGAAGTACATACATGTGATTGACTTCTGTAGTATTTTGTGCTTATAGTATTATTATGGCTACTAGTATTAGTTTATTTATAAGTGATACTCTCCCAGATAAAACAAGCAAAAAAAGTCTATTGAACTCATGAATATAAATTATTTAATTACAAACGAATTCATTTATATTTAGCGGTTAGTTGTTTACTGCATACTGCATACATAAATAAGGAAAACATTTGAAATAAACATAATATTAATTGATAGACAAATCTATTATGTCTTAAAAGTAATTTATTCTATTCGACAAGCAAAGTCTGCAAAAACTGGCTTTCGTCCGGATGTATGGTTCGTACTCATATTATGTGGAGTGTTTTCTGACAAAACCTAGTATTACCAGTTCTATAATTTCTCAGATTATTTTGTCATCAGCGATTATTGATTGGAGTGGTATTTCCTCCAAATTGAGGGAAGTTTTTTGTGGCACCCATTACCACCTGATTTTGATGATATTTGGCGGAACCATTCAAATATAAACAAGATTTTAGAATATGAGCCAAATCAAGTCAAGAGGTTGTCAAGATATGAGATTCAGTGGTTGCAAGGTAATGTGTGCTCATCAGGGTCTATAACTGTTCGCAGAACTACTAGTGATAGCTCAGTGATATGTTACGCGTGATATTTTGGTAATTGGCCTGAGGTGAGGTTGACCAATACGGTGAATAAATGGTGATGGGTTAAAAAAGCACTCAACAGCATGTTTTCTGAATTTAAGAGAATGCAGACACTTAATACACCCCACAAAAACAAGATTAAATTAAAATATTCAGATTTTTTGTGTATCTTTCGCCTGTCATTAAATATGCCATTGTAGAGTAAGTGCCAAATTTTAAGCTTCAAGCAAAAAGGTACCAGTCAACTAAAACATTGATTTTACTCAACATAACAGCTTATTTAGTATTGTAATAACCTAAAGGTTAAATTCAAGGTAGATAAATGTCAACTGGTGGTATTGTGCTCAACAACATTGCTCAGCAACACTAAAATTAGACTTGTTCATAAATTAGAAGCAAATAGCCCGTACCATGTGGTCTTTAAATTGAATCTATTTTAAGTCCACAGTGGTGTTGATTCTTTTATATTCCCTAGTACAGCTAAACTGAGCTTAAACAATAGCAGTACTCTTATTAGGTCAGGGAGAAAGCTTTTTCATATTTAATTTAATATATGTTCAAGAGCTCTATAGACTGTATGGATCTAGCTGCATTTTTTGTGTTAATTTCCCAACTGGAATCTCTTCAATCAACATCTTCATGTAATAGGTAAGGTACAAAACATAAACAGCTCAATCAATACCTAACCGTGAACAGAGAGCCCACTTAGCATTTAGGGCACATCCATATTTGATGCCTGGACAGAAATAGTACACAGATTTGGTCATGCCGTGGGATAGCATTATAAAGTAAAGGTACTTATGAGAGTATAATAGATGTGTAGCTGATATGTATTGATAGTTCATTTATATTATAGGTGGGCTTTTAGGATTTGTAAATCTTGAGGTTTCATTACTATATTGCAAAGGCCTAAAGCCAGCTGCTGGTTAACCGTGTGATCCTGGTGTGCAAATAGAAGCACCCCATCTCTTCCCATGGGTGGTGTAAGAGCCGGCTAAGGAAATATAAGGGAATGGGTAGCAGCATTCTCCTCAGGCCTTCTTATAAACTACTGGGATCACCAAGCCACCTGCCAAGTGTGGTGTTTATATCAAATCCCCCCTATGATAAGCATAAAAAGTGGCGTTCTAAGGGGGAGGCCTAAGTTCAGCAGTGGATGTCTTCCAGCTATTGATGATACAAGCCAGCTGCATTCTCATTATAGACTGATTTGATTATAATATGAAGGATAAAATCTGCGTAATATTTATTTATAAATAAATAATATATTTTTGAGCCATCAAACTTAGGCTCTTGTGTGCAACTTTTGAAGGCTCAAAGGATTATCATTTCTAAGTAGCATCTAAATTGTTTAATTATCCAGCTGAACATCTACTTTGCTTACTTAACAAAGTATCTTCCAGTACCACACACTAAATTTAAGAATCATGATGTCTTTTTTGTTGTGTTTATTTTTATTTTAGAGTGATGTTAACTCTTGTAGGGGTGGAGCAAATAAAGGTATGACTATAGACATAGTATATGTACTATGTATGTACAATTGGTTTGACAATTTTCTCTGGCATACGACTGAATATAATAAAAGTCAACTTTTCTCCCTTAATTCATGCTTCCGTTTTGGATTTAACCTTTGCCTTTAGCCAATGTCTGCATAAGTTTTGATACCTATCAGAATGCATTACCTACTAATATACTTAAATTCTATATTTTTAAAACAATACCAAAGTAAATAGAACAGAATGGGGTCTTAGGTTATTTTCTTCAAGCTAACAATAGCTATTACTGTTGTAAAATAGATGTAACGGCAATTTAGACGCGGCCTTCGTGACACTCAGGATGTGGCAAAGAAGCCAAACTGTATAATTGGATCATCCTACAGTGGCTTTCTCTTGCAGACTATCTCGCCTGCAAGGTGCGTCTACGAAAGAGGTCACTGAACTATCCTACAAAACTACATTTTTCCGAAACTTACTTGACTTTCCCGCCGCAGTACTGACATTCAGGACCCTGCCAACCCTCAGAACACACGCAAGTCTCATTCTTACAAACACCGTTTATACAGTTATGTTCACTACACTTAGCCAAAACTCCAGTACACAACACTAACACTATGAGAACTGAACACAGGCACGGTGACATCCATGGACATTTTCGTCTGTATTTCGATTTGAACAGGAATAAAAACATTTGTAGCGATTCTACCATTTTGCTGGATGCATTTTCAACGAGTTTTGTTAGCTCGGACGTAAAAGCGGTTCCGACGTCGCGTAAATTCGTACGGTACTAAATTTAGGGATACCATGACTGTTATGAAAAAGTACCCAACTTTTGTACTGGCATAAATCTCTTTTATTCCAAAAGATTTCATACCAAACTAAGATAATGATTTCAAGGGTTTTCATAGTTTGGTTTCTATTTATAATTCAAGATAAACACCATTAACTGTCATTAATTTAATAAATTAAAATGGGGGTACTATCTGTATCTGAGACAGTAATAAAAAAATAATATGTCACCATGCCATAAAAATTCATTACATCACACAGTAGTCAGTACCTACACTTCAACAGCCGGAAGACCACTCCAATGCTGAACATAAACCTGCCCCAGAAAAGGCCTTTGGATGCTTATCATAGGAGGGATTTGGCATAATCACCACGCTTGGCAAGTGACTCGGTGATTGCAGAAGATTTTAATGTACCACGGAGAATGCTGCTCTGCCCATTCTCTGGATATTCCCTTAGCCAGCTCCTATGGCACCCACGGAAAGAGATGAGGTAGTCCTATCTGCGAACCGGGACCACACGGAAAATATTAATTATTTCATATCATATTCAATAATTTTTTAATCATGGATATGAAACTTATCAATCCGGATTTTTATCAATTAATTTTTTATTTATTTTTTCATGTCATGGAGCACGCAAGTAGGTGCAACAAGCAGCTGAAAATGTAGCCCAAGTAAATAAAACAGTACCTATGAATAGGTAAACTGGTAAACTATGTGGCAGCACTATTTTGACAGCTATGAGATGCCAAACTCAAAAATGTTTCTGCTGCGTTCATAAAATTCTAAAATATATAATCTTTCATTTTAGTTGCTTTATTTCATAAACATAAATATTTTTAAATGTTAGATAATTATATAGTTATTTAATATATTATTAATTTATTTTAATTCTAATTTTTAGCCTTTTATGTTACTGCCACCTAGCGAGTCTGCAAGCAAACATTTTTTTGCATGTTTCCATGGCAGAAACAGAGATGGCGCTACGAACTCGAACGTGGTTTATTTTATTATTAGTATCATCTTTTTATTCATTTTATTGAGCATACCATTACCTAACAACTAGTGTAGAGATCAAGTAAGACACTTTTGCACCCTAGTAGATAATTAAAAAAGTAGATACCTACTTACAGTTGTATACCTAATCAGTACCTAGGTACTCCATAAAACCGCCAACTAGAATAGAATAGAATAGAATAGAATAGAATAGAATAGAATAGAATAGAATAGAATAGAATAGAATAGAATAGAATAGAATAGAATAGAATAGAATAGAATAGAATAGAATAGAATAGAATAGAATAGAATAGAATAGAATAGAATAGAATAGAATAGAATAGAATAGAATAGAATAGAATAGAATAGAATAGAATAGAATAGAATAGAATAGAATAGAATAGAATAGAATAGAATAGAATAGAATAGAATAGAATAGAATAGAATAGAATAGAATAGAATAGAATAGAATAGAATAGAATAGAATAGAATAGAATAGAATAGAATAGAATAGAATAGAATAGAATAGAATAGAATAGAATAGAATAGAATAGAATAGAATAGAATAGAATAGAATAGAATAGAATAGAATAGAATAGAATAGAATAGAATAGAATAGAATAGAATAGAATAGAATAGAATAGAATAGAATAGAATAGAATAGAATAGAATAGAATAGAATAGAATAGAATAGAATAGAATAGAATAGAATAGAATAGAATAGAATAGAATAGAATAGAATAGAATAGAATAGAATAGAATAGAATAGAATAGAATAGAATAGAATAGAATAGAATAGAATAGAATAGAATAGAATAGAATAGAATAGAATAGAATAGAATAGAATAGAATAGAATAGAATAGAATAGAATAGAATAGAATAGAATAGAATAGAAAATTTTTTATTGTTAAACTGTGTACAATATGGTCTTAAGGTAGAATTATGTTCCAACAGTTTTGTCCATTTCGAACGTACAATATTTTAACAACTAAAAAAGAAATTTATATTAATGACAATATAATATAGGTATACCGACAGTACCAACACAAGAAAAATTACAATAATTATACACAATCAAAAATAAAGAACATGAAAGGTTTACATAAAAAAATCGGGAAATATTCGTATTGACTGAGGATGAATTTCGTAGGTAACCTAGACAGGGTAATGCTAATGACTTAATTATTAAAGTACTCATTTATATTGTAATAGGCCTTATCAATTAGCCATTCCTTTAGACTGCGTTTAAATGTATTTCCAGTCAAAAGTTTAAGATGAGTGGGTAAGTGGTTAAAGATTTTAATACCGTTTATAAAAGAGCTCTTATGATACATTGTATTATTAACCTGCGGGATACACATATTGTATCTGTATTTACTGCGCAAGTTACCAGCACGACTCGACTGTGAGTTAAAATAAGAATTTTCATTGTTTTTCACAAAAACACACAACTCTAGTATGTAGAGACAGGTGAGCGTTAAAAATTTATTAATTTTGAAGATATCACGGAGTGATTCAGTATTCTCCATGTTATAGATACTTCGCAAGCATCGTTTCTGTAGCAAGAATGTTGATTGTATATTTACAGAGATTCAGTGAAAACAAATATAGGTAAATAGCTTACTTTTCTTATTGTGAGGGCAAAAAAAACAATGTTCGTTACATTTGCTCGGCTTGCGAAAAATCATTGTCCCCTCCTTACCTATCTATTAGGATAATGAACAATCCTGGAAATGATGCCTCTTTTAGTTGTAAATAGGTACCTATTTAGGTACCTACCTATAAGTAAAAATGTTACCTATTACATTTCTCAGTTAGTGATTAGATACTATTTTATTCATTGTCGCATTCTCTACTAAAGTAAAGTGGTTTTATTTATTTACTAGTTGACCCGCCCCGGCTTCGCACGGGATAATTATTAGTTTTATGTAGGTTTTAACGTTACCTAGGTACGTTTTAACTCTGTGCATGGGAAGAGGAAAACGATAGGGAAAAGGGTGAATGGATGGGATGGCAATAGAAGGGAGGATGCGAAGCCTGCCTTTGCTGGCTCATAATCCGGCATTAGTATGAGTAGCCTGCCTCCCTTCTATTACCGTCCAATCCATTCATCCTTTTCCCCTGTATCTTTCCCTTTCCCTTCTCTCTTCCTTTTGACAAGATGAGTATAAATAAAAAAACAATACAGTCAATAAATTTTTGCATAAAAATTACATCCGTTTCTTCATGCAACCCGCACTTGACCGTTTCAGGAAACAAAATGTTATTCTGAAAAATTAGGTATGACCGTAGGTACCTTTCAGTGAAATCGGTTCAGTTCAGGGGCGGATACAGAAATTTCTTAGGGGGCGCACAATCATTATAGTAGGGGCAGGGCCGTAGCCAGGAATTCTTTTGGTTCAGCTTGATTACTATAATTATCATACTCTTTATGCAATCTTATTATTTGAATAAATAAACAATCTTTCGCAGCACTTGTGCGGTAATAGGATAGATTTTATACCTACTAATTTTCATCAGCTCTCCATATGTAAGGGAAGAGCAAGAATGTTTGAATTGCCATACGTATTTTTGAAATACAACACGGCCAATATAGTTAATTACATACATTACATATTGATACACATGAGTAGGTACTTAGATAATCTAACTACCTACTCATGTGTGTCTTTCAAATCATCATTTCGTGTGTTCTGTCAGTACAAACGCACTTGTTATAAAACAAAATATAGTAGAAATATTAAAGGCGCGAGCAAAGCCAGCGCAAAAAATTATATTGGCCGTGTTGTATTTCAAAAATACGTATGGAAATTCAAACATTCTTGCTCTACCCTTACACTGTACAAACGCGCTTGGTATAAAATAAAATACAAAATAATAATAACTGCACGAGGCGCAGCGAGCTCGGAAATTTTTATAGAAAACGCGTATGGCAATTCAAACATGAACTACATGCTCTTTTCTTTGGTGCAGTTGCTTGCGTTGCGTGACATCATGGAAGAATGAATGACATCGCTAAGCGGCTGGTTCTATTTATTATAATAACTATATAATCTGTGGCAGCGGGCAGCCAAAGAGTAGGAATATGTCGCTACGCTACGGAAGCACGGACCTTAGAGTAGGTATACACTAAAGCATAGAGAGAACTTGATCATGTGTCAAGCGTACCACTTTTTTTGACACTAGCATTGCAATTCAAGCAGTAGTGTGCAAGCACTACTGTGTTCCGGTTTGAAGGGCATTGTAGCTAGTGAAATTACTGGGCAAATGAGACTTTATGATCTGATCACTCAGTCTAGTAATCTGATTACTAGACTGTGTGATGTCTCAGGATGACGTGCGCAGTGCAGTGCCACGTGAAACTTTATTGTTTTAAAGGTCCGAGTGATACTGCAACTGTTATGGGCGGCCGTGTTGCTTAGCATCAGGTGAACGACTAGCTCGTCACGTCATTCAATCGCATATAAAAAAAAAAAAAAAAAAAATTCAACGTGGCAATGCGGCCAGCATGTTGGGTACGCTACCTACCGGTAGTGGGCTGGAGCACTTGGACTGTCTATAGGCCATCGCGGCTAGTTTATGATAGGACAGTCCAAATGTTCTTTGTAGCAGTGGTTAGTGTAGCTAGTTTACTAGTTTTAGTAATAATATTATAATAACGATTTCTCATTTTATACTTATATAAATAAAATAGATAATAGCCTTATATCCGTTTGTAAAAAAGTTACGCTGCTCTTTTCGCCCGCACTTTCTATAATGAAAACTTTTTGTCGGGAGCTTTCAGCATAATAGGTATTAATTATTATAATACCTACCTAAGTATATTTAATAATCTTTCTTTCTTTCTAAAAAAGGTAGATAAATGAAAAAAATACGTATATTTTTGGACAAAGCAATTCGGTAACATTTAAGTAGGTACAAAAAATTTGTTTGAATTCCTGGCTCCTAAAGCCGTGTTACAAGCTCCAGGACTCTTTCGCCGGAAACAATTGAGTAGATGTCTAAGATAGGTAGGTAAATAACATTTTTTTTAAATTATCTAATATCTGGTAAGGTAATAGGTCTGAAGGTAACAGGTCTGTAGGTAAGGTAAATTACCTATCTGAAGTAACCTAAAGGTAGGTAAATAATATATGTACAATACAGGGTGATAGGCAGATGGCTGCCAAACGAAATAGACGTCAAGAGAAGGTAGGTACGGCAACCTGGGGGTCTACCAAAGATCCCTTTCCATTAGCGTTAACGCCAAACGATAACTCAAAATGTAAGGGAATGACATAACCTGCTGCAAAGTTTTTCGCAGGTAATGTCATTCCCATACATTTTGAGTTATCGTTTAGCGTTAACGTTCACGATGACGTGCGCAGTGCGCAGTGTCACGCGGAACTTTAATTTAGATTTCCGAGTGACACTGCAATCGGTAATGGGCGGCCGTAACGTTAACGCTTAACACCAGGTGAACGCCTAGCTCGTCACGTCATTCGTTTCCATAAAAGAAAACTTAAATTTTAATATAAATGATGATGAAAGATGTTGAAATCTGAAATATCCCTATTTCATAATATAAAATCAAACTATTAATGTTATAAACAAATATTTATGTATAACATACTTGCGTATTCAACTTATACGTGCTATAGATATTAGTTTACTAAATGACTGATTCTGCTTCAATAATTTTCACATTTTATTACTTCTTTAATTTAAACATTGATCACAATAAAAAAAAAATCTCTCAAAAAACGTCCAAACTTAAAATTCGAATTCGGATTCTGCGTTCAAAAATGGTCCCCTCCACAACCGCAGCTGCGCATTGGCCAAGGTCAGTGCCATTGTGCTTGCAGAGTGCATTGCCCAAACATTGCATACGGCGAAAAATACACGCACACACGCGCGGGTGCATGTGCATGTGCAGTCCAGTGTCGGTGTGTGAGTAACACGCGACTGGCGGACAAAAAGTTTCCGAATTGCAGGTCAATGAATATTTTGTGGACAGATGTGACATAGGTAGGTAAATAATACCTACCCACCATAGAAAATTATTATTTCTGAAACATGCTTGGAAATAACATTATTTTGACAACTTCTTCGAGATAAATCCAAATTGCTGCCGGCAAAAGTTGTATGAAAATCCATATCTGTCGTGGTTTAGCGGCCAAATAAATTAAGTACATACAAAACTTATATCTGTCGTGTATTTTAAAAATGGAACTAGCTTTTACTCCGAAACATGGCAACCAAGGAGGTAACTTATCACAGGTTTTATTTAAATTTAGAACGGGCTTGCAAATAGTAAGCTGTTTATTGAAAAAAAGTGGTTACACATTATGGTGGGAAAAAATATTTTCAACTAAAACATTATTTGTTTTAATTTCCGCGCATTAATTGAGAAAAGTACTATACAAGCCTTGGCCATATGCACAACTAGGCATTGATGGACTTACGTATGTGTACGTTATCAAAAAGAGTTTGCTTAGATTTTTAATTTAGTACGGCAGAATTATTAATGACTGTACCGACGTTCTACTGCTAGCATGTGGGTCTTCTAAATATTTTATTTTTATTAGTAGCTAATAGCAAATAAAAATTAAAATAAAATCATAGAACAGAGGTTGTCTATTATGATTTTGTGATATAAATCATAGACCTAGAGAATAACGAAAATATCTATCTGTGATACCTAGCCTACCGATTATTTTCTCAATGGTGACAAAAATTGAAACCGAGATGATGCAAGAGGCGAACCACCCCTCAAAGTGGCGCTCTGTGGGGGAGGTTATGTTCAGCAGTGGACGTCTTCAGGCTGTTGATGATGATGATAATTATATTAAAAATATAACTTATTCAATTTAGGAAATAATTAGGTACCATAATCAGATATTTGATCTTTTATCATTGATTGTTCTGTCTACTCTTTGGACACCCAAACGAAAACGAAAAAATACAACACAGCCAAAGTAGGTACCGAATTACATACACGCACACATCGAAAGCTCAAGTAAGTCAAGAGCAAGGGAGTAAGGTCACGGTCTCTTTTGGTCACGTTCGGCCGTTTTCGGCTTTGTTCGGGTGCGCTGGCGCAAACCTCAATGTCAGGGTTGGACGGTGATTTGTGGGGCTTTTTTGTTCCTTTTTTAAAATCGAGAGCTTTTGTATTTCGGTGCTCGGATTCGTCTGGAGATTTCGCTATGTATTTATTTAGGTAATATGTATTTTTTTGCCTTATGGTAAATTATTGTTTAGACCATGCTTAAGTTTATTTAGAGTTAGCTGCTGCCAGCGGTTTTTACGCGCGTTGCGATAAAAAGATTAAAGAGTAATTCATTAATTTAGTGACTTTAACTTCTAGTATGATTAATTATTATCAATAGGTACTAAAACTTAATTCTAAACCTAAGTTTTTAATTTTATCCATTTCAAATTAAATTCGAATGCATAATTATAATATTTATGATTTACATAGTACCTAGTAAGTACCTACCTACCAATCGCCTGCTTAGCGTTCGGCGTAGCGCCTGCTAGAATACCAAAGAGTAACTAGACGTATGGGCTTGGATTGAAATTAATATTAAAAACAATCCAATAAAATGTTTACAGAGCTTCGTTTAAAAGCCATCATTTCACTCAAGCTAAAAATAAATCTTAGTTTCATCAGAAATAAACGCTAATTTGAAGTTGGAGCCGAGCGGACCGTTCATCTTATTTTTTCATTTTGGCGGGAGTTCTTAATAACCGGTTCCGCCATTTTTAATTTTTACTTTTTAAATAATTTGAAAACCTCGGCCTTGCGACCAAGTGGCACAACGCCCGAGGCGTAGGTACTTATACCGGAAAAATTTGAACTGTTAAAACTGAAACTGATGTAATAAGAGTCATTTGCGGTTAAAAATTGCCATATACAACTATTTCTACATTAATTTTTCTCCATTATTGTTAATTCTCTTTACAAAACACAAACCAAAAATGACATTTGGCTGACGAGAGCTGTCAAATTAGTTGTACTTGTTTTTATTTTTTGCGGTAAAACTTATTGTCGGACAAGTTATTTTTATTCGTAGCCTGGCGGTATTTTTCTTAATATCAAATTTCTTGTCTAAAATTCAGTTGAAATCTATTTATATAGAGCAGGTAGGTAGTATATAAAAGGTAGACGCAGTATGCGGTTTCATCCACGTTTTTTCATACAAAACTTTATACTTTGCCCCTTAGGGGTTTAATTTTCAAAAACCTTTATGCTGGAAGGTTATAAAGGAAGACACACCCCTATCGAGGCCCTCTAGGTCCAGCAGTTTGGTCTGTACGTTACATTTTAGTCAGTCAGTCAGATGGTTTAACTTTAACCACTGATCTCTATAATACAAGTACGCTCTATAGACGATATCGTACCTACAAAAGTTGAAAATTTCTTGTGCCGATTCGATGCGCCACTCCGAGTGTCCTGACAACTCCCCCCATCCTCTCTTTGCCTTTTCCCATTTGTTATTGGGGTCGGCTCCCAATCTAACCTGTAGCGGCGAGCTACTTGAATTACACGAGCGACTGCCATCTGACCTCGCAACCCATAAGGGACCAGTAACAGGGATGGTTAGACCAGATGTCAGATTCTACCAGGCGTCTGGACTACTCGTAACGATTGCCATAGATGTTCTTATGACAACCGGGACCGACGGATTAACGTGCTCTCTGAGGCACGGAGCGGCGTCGAAAACTGCACATATCTATAGATAAGTCATGGGTGCAGGGCCGAGGATCGAACCCGGTACCGTAAGATTGCGAAGCGCACGTACCTACTACCGCTACCGCTGAGAACTATTATTTGAAAATCCACCTGGTTGATTGGATGGTATAATTAGTACCGAGGACACTCACGATGTCACTCTTAGAAATCAGCGCCAAAATGGCGAAAATCAAATGCCTTCAGTCAATATTGGTCAATATGAAGTGAATTAATTAAAACAATTTAAAAAAAATGAAGTCCAGCGTACCTACTAGTATAATAGAGTTCAGTGACTTTAACCCTATGGTTTGAAATTGATTAAACCTTGAGGTGTCTGTAGGTATTTATAAACTATGTAAGTAAAGTAAGGTCTCCATACAGTATAATCCCTTATTACAAAGTTAATAGGGTTGCACGGTTTCCTTGATATTACTATAAATTATATTCAACTTAGTATAATTTATATTGTCTAAGGCTGCTGATATATATTTTTGTCTATGTACAAGGGATAAACTGCATTAAGTAATAAAAATGAAACAATCAAATCAACAAATGAAAGAAATTTATTGTATACAGGTTTTAAATATCCTCGCACGTCCTCCACACCTGCCTAACCAGCCATTTCATTAAGACATAAAGTAAGACAAAGATCCTAAAGATTAAAGGACATACATATGAACAAAACTCTTGTTCACTTCATCAAGACAAAGTGTACGTAAGAAACAATTAGTTTACAATTTACAAATTTCATTTCCTACAATTCCACAATTTCAAATCAACTTTTTGTGTCGCCTAGCGACGGTATTATTTTTGGACGTTACATAGAACTTCTATCAAAAAAGTCAGTCGAATCGTCATTCAGTAAGCTTAGCTTTGTTTCCGTTCTAAAAATTTGACTAGATTTAATAAGATAGCGTCGAGCCAATCACGTTTTTTTTACCGCCAATTTTGCAATGATACAGTTGGAAACTTTTTGAAATTCTTACGGGTGAAGTGAAACATATACGATATATTCATATAATTTATATTTATATAATCATGAGTCGCATGTTAACGCGAAATCATCTATTCATCTGTTTTATGATATTTAAACAATAATAATAAAAACTAAAGGAACAAAATAACAAAAATAAAGAGGCGAGTAATGCATATTGAAAAAAAAAAATATTCCATTAAAACTTGTACTCAATAATTAAATAACAATATTATAATTTGATCTCGTTAGCTCATTTCGCAGTTTATATATTATTATACAAAAAAAGATGAGCTTTTCAATCATATAGGAAGATAACAGTGTAACTATCATAGTATTGGTCCATTGACTGCTTTTAAATCACAAAAACCTTCCAATATTTGTTTGGCAGGAAGCGATCCCAAAAAGGAGCGCCGTCCGCCATCTTGTGATGTATTTTTGTAAGCGTTAATTTAAAATAAATACATCATGAGAAAATCGAATAATAACTAATCCATCTTTTTCAATAAAGATAACATTATATTTAATATGTCTAAAATTAAATGCTTCATGTTGTACATAACGTAAATTCAAGTGAACGTGCAACGTTCAAAAACTGCGTTCAGCGAGACGTAAAAAAACTTTCATCGATAAGCTTACACCTTTCCACGGTAATAATTCTAAAATGTCAATAATAATAAGACAATTATTGTATAGTAATATAGTACAATAATTATTATTGTTTAAATTATTCTAGAAATAGATACAGATGGAAAACAATTAGTGACAATAAAGGTGAAACTTACATTTAAAGAAACTTTGTCGCGGACCGTTTTACGGCATTAGACAGCGTGACTGCACATACTCAAAAATAACATCGTAATGGAGAAAGTCCATTTAAAATATGAGCAAAGTGAGTCACTGTGTCTAATATTGGAAAACGACCATAATGTACAGACAGTCACAACGACAACGAATCGAGTTTACAAAATGCTTAGAAATAAGACCGGCGATGTCTTTTACGTTCCATTCCACGGACCAAACGTGCCGTGCTTCCAAACTAAAAAAATCGAATTTTAAAATTTGACATTCATGTTTATAAATTCGAACGAAGAACACGTCCGTGCACGGAGTACTTTTTTATATACGGAAACCGTGTCGTTGCGTTCGGGATGAGATAGCTTGGAACTTACATTCGCACTTCGCACCCAACTTTCAGAATTATTATTTTCATTAAAAAAATGCAACTTCCCTTCATTGTCTTTTGTTCCCGGACCGTGAGGGCCGTTCAGGACTAACCTAACCCTTACGGAGAGTTTAATTACGAAAAAATTAACAAAATATTAAGGATTACTAACGGCTACCTTATTAATTGAAAAATTACGCTACAGTATTAACTAAAAACTTAAAAACTATGTGGAAAAATGATTGAACAATATTATACATTAAAATGATTCACTATTACACCAGCGATCCCAACGGCGAGGCGAGATGGTTGTCAAAATGTCACGTGATCACCAATAAAAAAATTAGGGTCGACTCTTCGTAAAAAACTTTTCATTATTTAATGAGGTATTTGAGCAGAGGCAGTTATTTATTGATTTATTCTTTTTTAACTTTTAGTGTGACATTTTGACATCCATTGCGGCTTGTTCTTAATAAAATATTCAACAAATTGAACTAAGAATTACTAAGGTGACGTTTGTAATTTTTTTTGATACCACCACAGTTTTAAGAATGTGTTAAATAAACTTTAAAATTATATATCGGCCTTTCAATCAAGTATATTTTTTATTTAATCACTTACTGTCACATTCATGTCAAAATTAAATTATAAATATTTCCCATATATTACATTTAAAGATCAAATTGTTAAATATTTTTATTTTAATGTTGCAAGGATCACTGTTAATAACATATTTATGTGTTAAGGCGGCGTATACCATTTGTACAGACCGAGCCGAGCTGGCAGCCTCCGGCTATATTCATCTACTTCTTATTCAGTCGCTTCTATCTCTTAAACCCGGAATCACTCCCCAAACGCTTTGCACAAAAACAATGACATGTATAACATCTCAATATAATTATAATTATATGTAGGAATATTTAAAAATAAAGCCTTAAAAAACAACTAACATTACAAAATAAGATTAAACAACATAATGATTTGTTCCCAATGAAAAAATAATTATATTTTATAATTAAAAAAAATCTAATAACATTCTAAGCGGAATGTTGATTATTAACTAAGTTCTCTTTGCAAAATGTCCCATCCTATTTCTGTACAAACTTACACAAAACAACTTTTTAAGCTATCAACAAGTCAGGCATAACACACAGATATTCGTGTACGTATTTTAAAAACAATAATTGATCGTCTTTTAATCTTTTTTTAAATTATTCGAAATGCGGTCTGGTAAGGCTGTTAACACGACGGTAAATAATTATATTTTTTTAATATACAAAAGTTTTAGATAAATGCACATAACGTTTATAGAGATTTTTTAAACACTAAATGCTAAAAAGTCGAAAATTATGCACGAAAAAGTAAGGTGAAAGATATGCTATCGACTACATACTTCAAAATTCTGAATATAAAAATTTTTGTTTTTCTTTTTTATAGAGAATGTGTTCGACATATCGGCACTCGGGATATGTATTATGTCTTAGATATTTTGAGTCCAATATAATTTTTAAATATTTATAATAATTTTAAGGTTTTTGTCGTACGGTCTTGGATAAAATAACAAAAACTATGGCGAAATGTCGAGTCCAGTCTCCAGTAGTCCTACTTTGCACATATTGTGGTCTCTGAAGAAAAAAGTACGACATTAATATATTTTAACTTGTATATAATAATATAATTATGTATATTTTAATTACATACATATTACAAAGATTTCTTACGTTTCATGAGGCGCACATGTACACATAACTTACACAAATACCGTATGATAATTTATATCCAAATATTTTACCTAATTTTATTTTGGGAGAGCGTATACATTTTTTCCAACTCGTACTTCATTAATATACTTTTGATTGAACACCAAAAAATGTCACAAATTTCAAGATATAATTTTTTTGAGGATTTTTGGGCTAATTACACTTTAAAGTCGACAAGAATATATAATAATGATTATCCACATTTTTGTATAGTCGATAAAACATTTAAAACTTGGACCATGAAAAATAAGAATATATTTTCTTAAGATACAATAATAGTACATAAAATATATAAGTTTACTAGATGTATTTAATGTACGTACGTGTATATAATGACGGGGGTCGCGCCCCTCGGGTCGTCGAACAAACCGCATTCGTAATACCTAAATATCACATTCAGTAATATGGAAATCCACGTGTTAGCTTAGACACAGTTAAATTACTATTTTATACAAAATAATAATTGCACATAAGTCCGAACTAGCTCCGTATACTTCGAAGCTCTCTAAGATCAGATGGAACCTTCTCGCGTCTTATCCACAACCGCACTACCCAACAATTAGCGCTAACAATTTCAATATATTACCTATCTAATTATAAAAACACGGCGCAAAATCTGCAATAGTTCACTTAAAAATTGATAACATTTACACTCATAGCTAGCTTTATAATTAATTTGTTACATTGTTTTTTTTTTACCTTACATATTATTTAAATAGTTAATTTTATTTAACTTTAACTTTTGGTTGTCTTTTGCGATTGAGGGTCTCCGGATCTGCGTGGAGTTTTGGACAACCCTAGATAGACCGTCGATCGTGACCTTGATGTTTTTGTTTTGTGTTGATATGCCTCGTATGTATTGATTTGCCAATATGGTATTTATAGTAAAAATATTTTACACGTAGGTAGTGAGAATATATCAATATATTTTTATATAATTTTCTCTCTAATAGAAAGGTACCTAAGACGATTCAAAAATTGGTTCGCAAATAAATGATAAATTAGTCCGGTTTTGTTAGGTTACAGAATATTTTATTTATTCATAATTTTTTGAACCACCGTATTTCAAAATCGCTACCTTTGCATGCTTATCGCAGCTAAACGGAACCTACCGCATTAACCGCATAGTGCGTTTGTCGCGTCCGATCTTATAATGAGATCGACGCACAAAATACTGCGAATAGATCATGTATGTTTGCATTAATTTAAAATTTTGAACAACATTTTAGGTCACGTTGAAGCTATCTGAAACACAGACTAAATATTATCATTATTGTGATATAGCATTAGTAAAGCTGTGATATATTGAACTGGTTGTGACGTAGGTAACTATTGTGATATTTGGTGACATAATGTGTTATCTGTGGGGGAAGCGAAAACTTAAACTGGGCGCGGGACTCCACGTTGATATGACGGTGGACATTCAAATATAAATGGAGTACCTAGTGAAGGCAAATTGATTAATCTTCAGCAACAGTGATTAGAAGAATAAATTAAACAAGTAACTTACATTGCGCTCAACGCAATAACAGATTTTCTGTTCACCTCCTGAAAAGGTTAGTATGTTTCAAATCCCCCGAGAAACTCGTGCATTGCTCGGTATTATGTTAGCCCCGAAACATAGCGACTGTATCGCTTTCCATACAATTATGCATCGTTTCACTGTCGTTTACACATCTACCACGTTTCGTGGTACAAGGAAGTGTGCGAGACAAGGTCAATCAGTGGTGCTAAACCTGTTTTGACATGTTTCAATGTACGAGTTTCTCAGAGGATTTGAAAATATAAAGCGACCCACCAAAAAAATAGGTTGAGAGTCGCTGTAGTCCGCTCAAAGGTCAACGTACGAATTTGAAATATACTATAGTACCATCGACAATACATATCAACGTGGTAGCCCTACATGTAAACGTAGATACAGTAATATAACATTGGGAAACGGTAAGCCTGCCTATGTTATTGTCACTACAACAGTTAAGTATACATAAATCGCGAAAGTCCTATTGCACTACGTGGATTCACTAGGTCACGCCGAAGAGATATCTCGCGGAGTTCGAACCTGGCAACCATTGCCTAGGTGGAAACTCCAGAACGAGGGCCTGGCACGGATGACGGCGGCCGTCCCCCAGAGGAATGTACTTTATAATATTATCACATGGGGTACTAGGCGCGGTCGGGGGGCGCGGGAGGGGGGGAAGGTGGATGCGCGGGCGGGGTGGGGGTGCCATTGCGCGGGCGCAGCTTGTCCGCGCGCAGGCGCTGCACGACGTCGCGCATCTCCGCCGCGAGCTGGCGGTCTCCGCTCTCCAGCCGCGGGCGCCGCGCTGCCGGCCCTTCCTCCTCCCCCGGCCTCCGCCCCGCCAGGCTCGGAGCCTCCGCCAGACGCGGTGACCCCAGTCGCGCCAACAGCGCCGCACCAGGCCGCTCCAAGCTTGACCTGATAATACCCTCCAGAAACGACCCGTTCGCAGGAGGAGGCACCTCCTCTCTCAACCGCCGCATCATGTGCGACGCGTACAAATCCTGCGTTGGGTGCGGCGCGAATCCAGGGCTCGGCCAGAACGGGTACCCTGGTGGATAACCAGCTGTCTCCGGACCGTTCATCCCATTCGAAAACGGCTTCGATGCCGGTTTCGGTGGCGGCGGCTTCGGCGGCTGCGGCTTTGCGTCCGGCTGGGGTTTCGGCTCGCGCTTCCGTGGCCGCATGAGATGCCGCTCCTTCACCTTGTATTCTAGTGTAGAGTGCGGAACACCATAGTAAGACCCGGCGCGGTGCACTGACATCTCACCGCGCTGGACAGCCTTCACCGCCTCCACTAGACTATCCCGATCGTAGTTCCGGTACTTGCCTCGTTTCGGCCGAGTCCCTTTCCCTCCGGCAGGCTGGCCGTTGTTGTTCGGCTGACCCCGAGAGTTGCTCATCGGCTGGTACTGGTGTCGCTGATTGTCGGGGGGTGTCTTTATGACGGAGACGTGTCTCTCCGGTGCCCGCATGCAGGCCAGGTCCATGTGCAAGCGGTCCGGCGGCTGCTGGAACTTTTGGCTGATGCTCTTCGCTATTACGTCGTTCAGCGAGAACAGGTGCTGCGAGGAAGGCGGATCAGCAAAGACCGACGGTGGAAGGAGGAGTTGGGAGGAATTGAGATGGGGCTGAGGGTTTGGAAGCATCGGCGTTAAAGGTGTGATGGGGGTCGTGACTGATGAAGTAGCTGGGGAAGAGCTTTTGTCATCTGGTGGTGGGAAGGTTGGTATTTTGAGGATGACGGAGGGTGGGGAGTCTGTTCCTTCAGGGTCAGTGTCGGGGTCGGACTCGTGTGGGTCCGTGGTGAGGCCGAACTTGTTGACCTTGTTCCGGAGGGTAGACCGAGGGATGCCGTAGACGGCGGCGGCTCGCCGAGTGCCCAGCTTGCCGGTCTGGATGTCTCTGAGTGCTGATTGGAGCTCATCTTCTGTGTAGTTCCGCTTGCTCGAACTGTTGCCAGCCCCTTCTAAAATTGCGCGTTTCAATCTAGAACAAAATATTTTCTTTTAAGGCGGAGGCAGGTTTCATAGAATGCTTTTTTTAGGGGATCTCAAGAGGACTATATATAATGTCGAACTGGGTCTACGCATGAAAATGTATTAATTTCGCGGAGGAAAACACCCTGGCTATTTAATTCGTAAAAGAGTGCTGTAATTGACAGAGTATTTTTTGGGGATCATTCTACGATTTGGTTTTGGAAAACCCAAACACATAGTAAAATAGTATTCGGTCACCGTTCTTCGTTTTTTATTTCATCTAATTACTTTGTTCCATCATGTCGCACCGAGCTTTTAAAAATAGAGTGCTTTTTGTCGATTTTGTGATCAGACTCCACCTAAAAAACGTAATACTTTTTGTGACGTGGTTCCAAGATTTAAATATTTAATTCCATGGAGTAGTCTTGTCCAGATCGGAAAGTCCTAACGTTTTCGTAGTCAAATTAGTTGTTTCCAATAAAATACTCGCTATTTTCTCTATCATTTTAAACATGCCAAGGAGCAAATCCGAAGCATCCAGAAGGGTGAATAATCGAATTAGCCGATAACGTCGATACCTATTCCCGTCTGGCGTTAGTTTTTTACCTTTTTCGCGTGGACGGAAAAAGTTGTGGACTAATCTAAATTCTAATGGAGTTTTCCCATCTCTAGTCTTTGTTCCTTATTATTGTGCATCTCTATTTGAGAACTTGTTATGATTAGGTTTAATAATTTCATTTTGTTTTGTGCACAGAAGAACTTTAATGAAAGCAACGATTTTATTTCAATGCATCTTGTGTTTAGTCTTTCTAATACAGTCAATGCAATATTTTGGGTAGATACGATTGCATTGAAGCTGAAGAATGATTCAAAAACGCCTGGCCGTAGCGGACAATCAGGCTAAATTCAATATTTCAAAACCAACTATTAATCCAAGATAAGTAAAATGCGAAATATTTACTGTTGGTCGCACCGATAACGGGTTATTATAAATTCTCCCTTATCTAGCCGCAGCGGGACTCACTTCAGACTTTATTTTTTAACTGACAGAGTTGAAATTTGTATGCACGTCGATGTCGTCTTGAATTTCATCTTGCATTTTGCTTTCTTATTTTTCGCTCGCGAACTTTTACAATTTTAAACTTTATGAGAATGTTTTTAGGTGTAATTTTGCGTTGTATCACAGTGTGAGATGCAAGGTCAATGCACTGACAGTCTATAGAAGCATTTTTATTTGTTTTTGCGAGTCATACGACCCACATAGAGAGTCCCGACGAATGAATTTATTCAGTTTATCGATTTGACATTGTGTATGATATCGATGTTGGAATCGGGACGGTGTACCTATCTGTATTCTATTCGATGAGATGGCAAGATCGAGTTCTTGGTTCGTATCAAACTAATCGTGATATCGGAATCAGGTCAGAGACACGCAGTTTTGTGAATGTCGTTATTGAACGAGCTTTGGCAGCTCGAGTGTTTATTTCCAATTTTCAATGGAGCAAATAATATGAGCTTTATACATGTGAATATTTTTTAATTTTGCCATACCTTGTACGTATATTTTCCATTTTTTTTATAATTAAACCCGAAAGGATGATGTTTTTCGTTATGTGTAGGTACGTGATGTGTCATTTCGTAGGTACGCGTAAATGTGTCACTATACTCGTGATTACGCATGAAATTCAACACATGTTTACCTTAATAATTATTATGTCGCTTATGAGTACCTACTTTAAAAACAAAATAATATAATGACTAAAAAAAGTAATTTTCAGCGACCGTTCAGTTTCTAAAAGGCTTTTAGCTTTTTTTAAAATGATTAGCTATAGGCGCAGTGCAGCTATTTAGTTTAATATAAATTAGTGTTGGCCAAATAAGCAAGCTTTGCTTTTAGCAGAATCTATGGATTGGGCCCATTTGGGACTTCATAATCATAATCATAATCAATCGTTTATTTGCTAGGATACACACATACAAATTACATTTTAGATTACAGGTAATGTCACAGTCACTGTACCCAGCCCGCAAGCAGGCGTGCAAATATTTATATGAAGTTATATTAATTATACATTAATTATATTACAAATTGCTATTATTATTATTATTACACGTCATTTATTTTACTTAATATTATCAATGTCATAATTTATATTAAAGTTCAAAAATTCTTGCATGTTGTAAAAACAATTGTCGATCAGCCAACTATACAAACTTCTTTTAAATATGTTTCCCTGCAGTATCTTAATATTATCCGGTAACTTATTATACACTAATATACTCATATTAACTACGTTCTTCTTATAAATGTCTTTATGATAGGGAGGTTGATAAAGTAGATGCATGAACTTAGAGCGCTTCTGTCTAGGCATAATTTCATTTCGCATAATAAAATATTGTGGGTGATTTTTAGCAAACATACACAAGTCTCTAATATACATACATGGAAGTGGTAGAATATTACAACGTCTAAATAGTGGCTTGCAGCTGTCTAAATACCAAGCCTTACCTATAGCCCTCACGCACCTTTTTTGTATCTTGAAAGCTCTGTGAGACTCAACTGAGTTTCCCCACAACATAAGACCATAGCTTAGTACCGAAGACACATATCCGTGGTATGCAGTTAACGCTGCTTCTTTAGAGACCGTCTGCCTCAGTTTTTTTAGAGCAAAAACAAAGCGGCCAAGTTTTAGACAGACTTCATTGACATGTAGTTTCCAATTCAAGTGCCTGTCTAGATGAATACCCAAAAACTTATATGTTTCCACTTCCTCTACCTTTTGATTTCCATATGTAATGTCAATAGAATGTTTATAGTTATTATAAGAGGAAAATTGAATTATTTTAGTTTTATTTAGATTAATATTTAAATTATTATTTTCTGTCCAACTAATTATATCCGCTAATGCTTCGTCCACAATCGTCTGAGGAGCATCTTTCTTGTCACATTTTATAATTACAGTAGTGTCATCAGCAAAAAGTATGCATTTGTGTCTAGTGTATTCTGGAAGATCGTTAATGTAAATAAGAAAAAGTAAAGGACCTAAGATACTGCCTTGTGGCACTCCTTTGCTATTTATAAGTGGCTTCATAAGGGCCGTTAGGTACTTGCTTAACATTATTACGAAAACTTGAGTCATATGTTTTCGTTACATCACCTAAGTATTGGGTCATATTGATTATACTAATAAATAAGTTATTTGCCTAATCTTAAGAATTTTTTTAGTCTTTTATTTTTATAAATTATTACAAATGTTTATAAAATAAAATATATTGTGTAATAAGGGCCTATTATAAATAAATAATATTATGATAAGCTTTTTATACCTACCGTGCAAAAGTTGTAAAGTTTTCATTCATAACACCAAAAAAAAAATGATGGGATCGGTTGCACCACATCACATTATCAGCCTGAACATAGGCCTCCCCCTTAAAACGCTACTTTGGACGCTTATCATAGGGTGGGTTATAACCACCACGCATTGCAGACAGCTTGGTGATCGCAGAAGATTTTAATGTACCGAGGAGAATGCTGCTGCCCATTCCCTGGATATTCCTTTCGGTCTTACGGCATCCGCGGGAAGAGATGAGGTGGTACTATTCTTACACCACACGGCACACATTGGTTGCATCACTAATCTATATTACAAGTTAATCCAATATAGAACATGCCCTCTGTCTCCTCTTCACGGCTAGGCTACAAAACCGATCTTGTTGAAAATTGACTTCAGGTTTACCTATCTAGAAATATAGACGGTACCTATACTTCTATCTAAAGCTTTGTCCTGAGTTACCGACTGGCTAATAACGAACCTGGGGGTCTAGCAAAGATCCCTTTCCATTAGCGTTAACGCCTAACGATAGGCGAAGGTATCTTTGTTAGACCCCTAGTTCAAACCGCTTGATATTTAGAGTGTCTTACTTTTATAGCCTAGGGGAGTATTTACTAAAAAGCGTTTTCAATTTTGCGAAAAACCTGACCCCTATAAATATCATTGACCCCTATTTCATAAAGCAACAAATCATAATAAGCCTACAAATGTCAGTCGAATCAAACCTGCGTTTCATATAACTAAAATACTATTTGTGACTGATGATTGTCAGACATATTGACTGATGGCAATAAATAGTAGTAGATTTATTATGATTAGTCGCTTTATGAAATAGGGGCCTAGGGGTCTAGCAAAGATACCTTTCCATTAGGGTTAACGCCAAACGATAACTCAAAATGTATGGGAATTACAATACCTGCGGAAATCACTTGCTTCCCATCCACGTCAGTTATAGTTTGGCGTTAACGCTAATGGAAAGGGATCTTTGCTAGACCCCCTGGTTAACACCACGGATTCACGCTATTATTACAACCCGTAATTATCATCATCATCTTCAACAGCCTGAAGACGTCCACTGCTGAACATAGGCCTCCCCCAAAGCGCGCCACCTTGAGTGGCTGTTCGCCTTCTGCATCCATCAGCTCCCCGCGGCTTTCACCTGATCGTCGGTCCACCGAGTGGGGGGGCCTACGCTGCGTCTTCCGGTTCGTGGTCGCTACTCGAGAACTTTTCTTCCCGATCGGTTGTCAGTTCTACGAGCGATGTGGCCTGCCCCCCACACCCGTAATTATGCAGTCCGCAAAGACGAAATCGCAGCCAATAGCTACTTAATGGCTACTTATTTATTTTAAAGTAGTACAGAGATCATTCAACTCGTTTTTGTTGTCACAATGATGACTCACAAGGCACACAGCTTCAAGGGCCGATCCCTACGTTTCGCCACACGCATGTTTCAATGCAAATAGTATAAAAGTCTGTTTGTTTGATAAACAGTGCAATTCTTTTGCAATGTTTTAGCTTGTAAACTGGGCCGTTGACACGAGAAGATAGGAGTTCTTTGACTCGGGTTTAAAGAGTTTATAGCCCGGCGAAAGATCGTGTGCAGTCGGTTTTGTATCGAGTAGCATGGATAGGTAACATAACGACGCATGAGCTTTTGCTTACTAAACAAGCTACTACAGTAGGTGCATAGGTAAGTCATACGTATAAAAAGAAAAAATATATTTGATGAGCCAGCCGTGCCAAAAATCGAAGAAGATACAACAATACTTTTAGCATTGTTGTATTGTATCACTAAAAACTAGAAAGGTACTTTAGACAAACTGTTTCTTCGGCCTGATTTTACCAAAGTAGAATAAATTTTATTTCAAGTATAAAGTTACTGGTTACTCTCGGATACAGCTGATTGACAATTGAAATGACAATTAAAATGACGCCATTTTGATTGTATTCAAGGAATAACCTTCTTATTCCTTCAAAATTGGTGGTATAAGGGTAATCTCGGTTGTTCTCGGAAAGTTATACTTGGAGTAGGTAAAACTTATTCTACTTTGGTAAAATCGGGCCTTACTCAGTTTTGCATTTCAGGCACACTTTCCTTGGCATCTCACGCTAAAGGCCAGTTTCCTGGTCAACCTCTTGTTTCGGTAAAATGCTTATATTATTGGCATCTCGCTTTTAAGATAACTCGGTCGAAAGGGGCCTATCTAATTTTGGGATTTAAATTTCAATCAGGGGGCGTACTGTGAGCTCTTATCGCGATTCAAAACAAAGCCTATATTGGATCGCTTTGCTTGTTGTTGTTGGATTTTGATAAACGATCTAGTATAGGCTCTGTTTTGAATCGCGCTAAGAGCTCACGGTACGCTCCCTGTTCTTGAGTTTTATTAAAAGTGTAGAGGTACCTACTTATCCTTTGGCTAAAATCGATAATGTGTATGCAGGACTGTAAGTAGATAAGCTATAATGATCGAGCTCATAGCAAGGTAGGTAGGTACTAAACCTAAAAATATATTAACTAGATATCCTTCGTCTACTTAGAGTACAATCTGAAAATCATAATCATAAACGTCACTATTTTGAATTGCTTTATGTTACATTGGAATTTCAAAAAGATGTAAACCATAAAAAGGTTTTAAATATATATTTTGTAGAGTAGGTACCTATTTATACCGTATTAAAAATAATGCATTGAACAATTTGATCAATATGCCCTAATCCATCATGGCGTCCTGTCAATGGTTCGTTGACCCCAGCCAGGCGATCAAAGTTTCGTTTTCACGGTTTAATGGGCACATTCACATTACTATTGTTTGTGAAACATGACTCCTAGAGTTGTTATACTAGCACCACCTTCCTACAAATACAAAGACAAGTCTACAAGTGATTTTGTTTCGTCTCAAGAACAACATTAATTAAATAATAAAATTCGCATCTTTCATGTTCACAGATTGTTAATGCCAAATTAATAGAAGGGCAAGAACCTCATTTGCGTTAGAGTAATTACCAATAATTGTTAAATAAATATTTATGACGTACATTCAAATCAGGCCGCGGAAAACTTGTGAATTATATAATATTTTCGTTGCATCTATTTATAACTTTTATAGCCAATGTAAACTGCAAAATAATATCTATGAATTATTTTACGGTTAGCAATAACTTGGTATATTTTTATCCACAACTACTTGTAAAATTGTAGATAGACCACCTGCATGAACTCTCAACAAGTCACAACTTCACAAGTCGTTCAAGGAAGGGCACATGGCAGGAAGTGGCGATGGCGGAGCTAATGCGCCTGTGTTACGGCTATGAATCGCCATTCCTAAGGGTCAGTACACATCTTAAAAAACTGGGCTCGCGATTTCTACTATTCGCAGAACTACTAGTAAAAAAAAACAGACTAAGAGCAACAATGGAATTGCAATTGTTTTTTATCTAATCTGTGGAAGTTGGCCCCATTTTCGGCTCGGTTATGCTGACATCCGTAAAGTACTAAAGCATCGCTGACGGGTGTGTATGGAAATCACTGTGGGAACACTGAATCACTGATATGGTAGGCACTGTGCCGTCACTGTGCCGTCACTGATGTGCACAGACCCTTATACTGTGCCCTGCCATGCCTATGGCGAACGGTCACCGTGGCGAATTGCAGCGATAGATTGCAATGGGTTTCGATTCAATTTTGAATTATGGGATTATTGCTCGCTGAATTTGATGACTGAGGAATTTAACTGGACGAATTGCGGAAATAAAAACACAAATAGTAATATTTTAGCTGGCAAATTACCTACTTTTTTAAGGGAATTGGATAGCCTGTGTCTATAAATTGTAAGGTGGCATGCTGTTTGTTCACTTTGATCTCATATACAGGATGCAATTTAATTCAATAGCATAAATTGAGTACATGATAGTGCATCATTTATAAATGATTATTAAAGGGTAAAGAGTGGAAATGAAAATATTTTGACTTGAAAATTATGAAGGTTGCCGCGGCGCCTATGATTTTGATACCTACTGTTAAAAGTTTTTTTACCTTTTCTGCAGTAATTAAAAACATTTCTTAATAATTTTAATTTAATTTTGTACTGTAACAGTTGATTAACTGCTACAGTACAAAATTAAAACGTGCAGCGCACTTCACATCCGCCATTAAGTTTGAATCAGGGATTATTTTTTTGTACCTTTTAATTTTTACTGTTTGTTATGAAGTGTTTGAATAAAGAATCTCCCACCCATCACCATCACATCTACCATCATCATCCATCATCACCCACCATCTATCATCTACCTATCTATCTGTAGCTTCATGGCATCTTACCTATGATCCAAGCTCTTAGCGTCCGGAGGAGGTGTTCCACTGGCACTGGAGGTTGACTTGGCGCTCAGGTCCAGGGGCTGTTCTGTCAAGCTGGGGGACGAGGGCGCGGCTTTCTCTTCTGGGAGCCTGTTGAAAAATCATGGGGTCAGTGGAGTCTTTAATTTAAAAATAATTTCTACCATCCCTCCTCGCGCCTCGGAGAGCACGTTAAGTCCCGGTTGTCAGAACATCTATGGCAATCGTTACGGGTAGTCAGACGCCTGATAGAATCTGACGCCTGATCTAACCATCCCTGTTACTGGTTCCTTATGGGTTGCGAGGTCAGATGGCAGTCGTTCGTGTAATTCTGGTAGCTCGCCGCTACAGGTTAGATTGGGAGCCGACCCCAATAACAAATGTGAAAAGGCAAAGAGGATGATGATGACCTTTGAGCCACCGTGAAAAAGTTTATGCACCATTATAGAGTCACATAAACGTTTATGCGCGCTTTTTTGTTATAAATCTGTAAGATGTGGAATGAGCTTCCATCAGCAGTCCTTCCCCAGAGCTAATACAACACGCAGAATTTTAAAAGGAAGGTCAAAGAGCATTATTACAGGATAAGCAACGCATTACACGTCTAGTGTTACAGATGAAAGGCAATGGGCAGGTCACATCGCTCGTAGAACTGACAACCGATGGGAAAGAAAGGTTCTCGAGTGGAGTAGGAACCAGAAGACGCAGTGTAGGTTGGCTCCCCAGTAGGTGGAACGACGATCTGGTGAAAAACGCCGGGAATCAATGGATGGAGGAGCCGAGCAGCCGCTCAACGTGGCGCTCTCTGGGGGAGGCCTATGTTCAGCAGTGGTCTTCAGGCTGTTGATGATGATGATGATAAGCTACGTTGACCTCTTCCCATCAGCAGGGCCGTAGTATGCTTTGTACAAGGAGTTTACGAGATCTAGTGTTGGACAACACGAATTAAATTGAGGTAGGAATAAATTATTGTTCGTATGTCTATCTGAAGGTGAAAGAAAAAATCTTGAGGAAATCGGCTTGTTCATGAATCACAAAAATCGGTGAAATGTGCCTTGCCGACCAACCCGCACCAGGGGGTCTAGCAAAGATGCCACTAACTCCAAAATGTATGGGAATGACATTAGCTGCGGAAAAGTTTTCACCAGGCAATGTCATTTTCCATACATTTTGGAGTTAGTGGCATCTTTGCTAGACCCCCTGGTTTGCATGGTGGATTAGTAGATTATGCCCTAAACTCTCCTTGCATGTAAGAAAAGGCTCTTGTCCCAACAGTTGGCACGTATGGGCTAACAACTAGATTAGTTAGGCTTAATTTAGAAACCATGAATATTTACCTCCAAAAATAACTTGGATAATAATAATGTAATCCATAACCGTAAGATGATATCATGACACTTTTTAAATATCGCCATTCACTAAAAAAGATGTTTAAAATAAAAAGGGTATACAACAAGATAATTTTAAACGCTTATTTAAAAACGTATTATCAGCGAAATTGTGCGAGAAAACAAATTAAATATTTGTGTTGTAAATTCACAGTGAAATTGTAAAATTACTGAAAATTTGGCGCAAGTGTACGTTATATTTATATGAATTGGATGTAGCTGGTATATTCTGATACATTTTGACTAGCAACACTGCTTCACAGTGGAATACTGCTACTAAGTACACAGTGTTTTATCTTGTTTTATCATTCATCATCATCATCATCGTCCTGAAGATGTCCGCTGCTGAACATAGGTCTCTCCACGGTTTTATCCAGATCGTCGGTTCACGTAGTAGCCCTACGCTGCGTCTTCCGGTTCGTAGTCGCCACTCGCCACTCGAGAACCTTTTATCTTTGCCCTTAGAGAGAAACAAACTTATACTTAATACACAATGTTTCTTGTTAAGAGTAGTAAGGGACAATTTAATTTGACGAAAAAGGTACCATGTTTCTGAACGTCCTTTCTGACCTCGCAAAGAACCTAAAGAGTTTAAGGTTTTTTTGTATTTGTGATAGCCAAATAACATTTGGCAATCAAAAAAAAACACTTGATTGTATACCTATATTATAGTGACGAAGCGGTCGACATGCTTGCCTAAGATCACTCGAGATAAAAACTTCCAGAATATATTATTCAGAGAACAATGATGCAGTTAAGGTGTTTCATTCTTTTGCTGTTCGAATTGTATAAATGATGAGGAATCTCTACCATATACGGATGCCATGTTTACGTGCGTTAAGTAGTCGTACGACGGTAAAAAGAGGGTGGGGGAATGAAGTTATGCAATTCTATTGCCACTTTCCAAAGTGCACCTTGGAAAAAACACGTAAAAAAGTGATAGGTTGGTTCGGTTTTCAGGATAAAATTAAGTGCTTGATTAAAAAAAGTTTCAGAATCAGTCCTCAGCAGAATAATTTCACCAACCACCAATATTTTTTCAGCTTTTCTTCTCAACAAAGCGTTTATGTGAATTGTATGTCATTTACCCAGCTGCAATGTGAACAGAGCTGGAAGATCGCACATGTTTACATTATGAACAATTATTGTAAAATGCAAGTTATACATTATAAACAAATTATGACCAAATGGAACCTATGTCAATACTAATTAGGTTGAAATACTTGTAAATTATTTTTGTTGTTGTTTTTCATTTGTTTTTCAAGTAAGTTTGACGACCTACGATAATAGCGAAAACAATTTGTTATTGCGAATTAAAGTTTTTATTAATACACATGTAATTAGTTATTATAGGTCCAAAGTAAGGAGTTCCACAGGAGAACTAAAGTCAACGTAAACATAGTTTTTAAAATTAGCAAGATGAAATGACAATGGACAGGCCATATCGCTCGCAGAACCGACAACCGATGGGGATAAGGAACAAAGGTTCCCGAGCGGCGACCGCAAACGGGAAGATATAACGTAGACCCCCATTCGGTGGACTGACGATCTGGTCAAACCAGGTATCAGTCTAATGATGTGGTACCTATTATAGCAAGCGGTATATCGTGCAACGGTCAATCGAGCTCTGCAAGTTCGGTTCCCGCTCAGCCCCGTATGTCGTTCCAAGATATTGCGGAATTTGCACAAGCTCTTACAACGGCGAAGGAAAAATGGAAAGTAAACCCCAAATTCTAGAATCGTAAAGTAGAGGACATTGTGTCATCAACTCGTGGCCAGCGTGGAAGATATTGCATCATCATCATCAACAGCCTGAAGCAGTCCACTGCTGAACATTGGCCTTCCCTAGAGAGCACCACGTTGAGCGGCTGCTTCTGCTCCAGCATCCATCGGCTCCCCGCGGTTTTCACCAGAACGTTGGGCCCCACGTATTGCCTTCGTATTAGAGAAGGCTTTGGTTGGGTGCGTAATATTAAATATTAATTAAACACACATCGGCACGTTAAGCTGTCGGTCCCGGTTGTCATAAGAACATCTCTGGCAATCGTTACGGGTAGTCAGACGCCTGATAGAATCTGACGCCTGATCTAACCATCCCTGTTACTGGTCCCTTATGGGTTGCGAGGTCAGATGGCAGTCGCTCGTGCAATTCTGGTAGCTCGCCGCTACAGGTTAGATTAGGAGCCGACCCCAATAACAAATGGGAAAAGGCAAAGAGGATGATGACATCGGTATGTACCTAAATTATTTGGATATATTTAAATAATATGTATTATTTCATTATTCTATTGTATTGTATGAATGATGATAAAAGATATCTATCATTTATTGACATAGGTGAAATTATCCAAGGACGTCTGTAATATTTTTATTTATTAGATTATTCAACTTTCACCTTGTTGGAAGAGGACGTTTTTGGTTTACACTAGGGTGTCTATAGGTCATTGAAAATACCTAATTACACAGAATAAACTATCAAGTTTTAAGTGAAAATTATCGATAAATATCTAGGTTTATTTTGTACAAATAATATAGGTATAGAAAGATTTTGAGTGTTTTACAACATATAAATTTTGTATATAGATGTCTAGGGAAAATATATAGTTGAAAAAAGAGCGTTTTGACATGCAGTTGGCATTGTGCATCTTTAAGGTGGAACGTTTCACTAGCGCGACAAATTCAAATTTTCTTGCGTTCTTTTGCCAATAATAGCTTAACTACTAAACGTGATTACATTAAAACTGATTTAACGTAAAGAAATAGAATGTATCAACAAATTACGATTGAAGGTATCTCCTAGATATCATTGGTTTAGAGACAAATAGCAATAAACAAATTTCATCTTAGTTCTTCAGTCTATTGCCATTTGTCGCTAAACCAATGATATGTAAAGGATACTTTTAATTGTAATTTATTGATACATTCTATTTATTTGCGCAAAATTAGTTTTCATGTAATCACGTTGAGTAATTAAGCTATTATTGGCAAAAGAACGCAAGAAAATTTGAATTTGCCGCGCTAGTGAAACGTTCCAATTAACCAATTAAGTTGTAAGAAAACAAAAAGCCAAAAGCTTACTGCCACTTTAAAAAATTAAACCAACAAAACAGCAGTAAACAAAGAAACCACAACGTATAACGAGACAACCACTGCAACCATTATTTGCTGTGTGGGTACCAGTGTTAAAATAGTACCACCGCATCTCTTCCCGTGGGTGCCGTAAGAGCCGGCTAAGGGAATATCCATGGAATGGGCAGCAGCATTCTGCTCGGTATATAAAAACCTGCGTTCACCAAGCCACCTGCCAAACATGGTGATTATGGCAAACTTCTATGATAAGCGTCCAAAGTGGCGTTTAATGAGGGAAGGCTGTGTTCAGAAGTAGACGTCTTCCGGCTGACGATGGGAACCAGACATGAGCAGTTCATCATGCAATTTAATTCATGGTTCACCGAACTTTTTCATCATAATCATTATCAGGTGAACGATGGGTCACTACATACTCCCTCAAGGCACGCCATTGACCCAAACTTTGTTCATATCGTTTAGAAATTCACAAAGAAATGCAGGCCACTAACATCCGAAGCGTGCGTCAAAACTATGCCTATTTAAAGCGCAGAATCGACGGCATTGCAACTGTCACCTCCAAGAAGTATCGAGCACAATAGCGTCACAGCCTTTTGTGGTACAACTCTATTCACACTATTTGAGACGCGTCCGTCGGTTTTGTGGCGGTATGGCAGCAGACGATGTGAGAGCGGTTTTAGAGCAATAGTGATGTGATTTGATAATATCGATGCTATCAATGCTATAAAATACCGGACGCCACGTCTTATAGTAAGCGCCAATCTGTAAGTACCTATATCTTGACGGACCTGATAGCTCAATTGGTAGTAGCTCTGCCTTCTGAACTGTAAGCTGTGGATGCGATTCCCACCCAGAACAAACATTTGTCATAGGTGTTTGTTCTGTGTCTGGGTGTTATATTGTATATTATATTGTTTGTAAATACATATACATAGATGTATTTACAAACAAAAAGTATCTCAGCATTCTATCAGTTATCTGACCTAAGTACAAGTTTAATGCGTAGTTTGGGGCTAGACGATGCTGTGCAAAATGTCCACACATATTTAAAAAAATCTTTTTAAATAAATAAAGAGTTTTCGAAATCAGTTTATAAATGACGGAGATATGAGGTAACGAACATAAAAAAGGTAAAACCTTATAAACGGCCAATTGAAGGAGTATGCTGTATTTTGGAAACCACATGTAAAAAAGAGAAAGAAACAATTAACCGTATTGAGAACCTCCTCCGATTTTCCGATAGACTCCATTTTGTTGGAAAAAAGTGTTAAGTACAAAATCATGTCAAATAATATTACTTTAATTCTCGGTCTAAAACCGTTTCGATACCGTTTGGTCAGCACATCCCTATCACCTGCACAGTTCGACAAAGCCCGCCTTTATTGAGAACGTTAAAACGACGCAACTTGTAGATGGAGACGTAGAAGACATTGTGCTATACTTGTCAATGTGATGCTCCGAATGGAAGCTTACTGTTGTGAAACGAAATAAGCTTGTCTTGTTTGCTTGTGATAGTTTGTTTCTGGCTGTATAATAGTTAGTAACTTTACCTTACTTAAAAGGTCACACTAGTACCTATTGGCATGAGTATGGTATGGTACGGTATTGGTATGAGGAAGCTCAAAGTCGCGCATCGAGCTATGGAGAGAGCTATGCTCAGAGTTTCTTTGCGAGATAAGATCCGAAACGAGGAGATCCGTAAGAGAACTGAAGTCACCGATATAGCTTTGAGTGGCAGTGGGCAGGCCATATCGCTCGTAGAACTGACAAACGATGGGGATGAAAGGTTCTCGAGTGGCGACTACGAACCGGAAGACGCAGCGTAGACCGGCCCTCTACTAGGTAGACTGACGACCTGTTCAGAACCGCGGGGCGCCGATGGATGCCGCACAAAGTGGCGCTCTTTGGGGGAGGCCCATGTTCAGGCTGATGATGATGATGATGATGACTAGTATTGGCGCCTAATGACAGCCATGGGTTCAAATGCATAAAAACGAGAAAATATGACATCACTGTAAAGTTTTTTGTTGCTTCTTTTTACATGTGTAATCGAAGCTCTAGATTATAGAGATTTCTTTTCTGAATTGTGTTGGTGGAGGCGGATTATTTCCATGACCCGGCAGGATCGGAACTGGCAGACCTGTTTTTTTTTTACATGTTGAAATGTCGGTTAACGATGTAAAGATAGCCTATTGGGGTACCCGATGAAGTAGGTATATTTGCAGTGGGCTCTCGCACCATAAAGCAATGGTATTAAAGATACCTACTCACAAAGAATTATTGGCAGGCAGCCATAAAGCACCAGAGTTTATATAATACTGTACCTAAACAAATATGCAAGCCTGTCAGGTCAAGGCAAAGCAAAGGCTCGTCTTTATCTAAAAAGGTACATAACATTATTACGTGCTATAAATTCTAAGTTTAAATCTCAAGACATAATAACAGCTTTGTAACAGAAACATAACAAACATAATCTCAGACTTCATTTGTTGCTAAGATTGAAAAGGACTGCCAATTCTGCGATTTCCGGGACCGCAATGTCTGCAGTACTTCCGGTGGTGACAGCGGTAGGAAGTGACGTCATCGAGATGAGCATTCGTAGATGCGGAGATAGGATGGATTTCGTATTACTGGTTACATTTTAAGATAAAAAAAAATGATGAGTTTCGTAAATAAGTGACTGAAACTGTTGAAATGCAATGGCTAGTTAGAAGCTTTTATACTAAATTATTATTGTTTTGGTAAAAAAAGAGCAGAACTACTGATGGCAAGCGCCATGCTGGTCGCCCATACCTACAATTGAAATAGCTTAAGCTATTTTATTTATAGAAACTGATGACTTATGGAACTGAGACATGGTCTCTTACTGTTGGCCTCATTAGTAAGCTCAAAATTGCGTAATGAGCTATGGAGTGAGATAAGATCCGAAACGAAGAGATCCGAAGGAGAACCAAAATCACCAATTTTTTTTATTTTTTTATTTTTTTTAAAGGAAGCAAACAAGAATACGGCCCACCTGATTGGAAGTGGTCACCGTAGCCTATGGACATCTGTAACACCGGAAGAGGCGTCACCAATGCGTTGCTTACCCTGTAGGACTCTTTTAACCGTCCTTTTAAAGTACTCCATGTTATAACTCTGCGGAAAGACCGCTCTTAGAATTAGCAAGTTGAAATGGCAATGGGCAGGCCACATTGCTCGTAGAATTGACAACCGATGGGGAAGAAAGGTTCTCGAGTGTCGACCACGAACTGGAAGACGAAGGGTGGGTGAGTCCACTAGGTGGACCGACGATCTGATAAAATATGAACGATCTTAAGAAACGCTGCTAAAATAATGATTGTGAAAATACTGTGCGTAGTAATGATTGACGCCTTTTTAAGTTTAGATTACAACCGTGAGATCACGCTCGACCGCTCGAGTTAATAAAATTATTTGGGTATTTAAATTTCTTGTGTTGGGCTTAGATTCTTCTTTTGCTTATTGTCTGTTTTTTTTTAATCAGCACCTTTTACTCTTATAGCAATTCTTTCGCTGAATGCTGCAAACGCAAACTATGGTAATTTCAATTTTCCATGAACACTTTGAATTCCTATTTCCCATAACTTGTCTTTTTTTACGGGCAATCTGCCTTTATTACTCAAGCTAACTACTACAGTATTAAAAACAAAACTAAACTAGCTACACTACCTACTACAAAGAACACATGGACTGTATAATAGCCGTGATGGCCTATAGACAGTCCAAGTGCTCCAGCCCGCTACCGGTAGGTAGCGTACCCAACGTGCAGGCAGCATTGCCACGTTGAATTGCAATGCTGATGCGTTGGGCCAAATAAGTGCCAGCATTTTGGTCACACGTCGCATCGACCAGACGCTCTAATAGACTTAGGAAAACGCGATGAGCTCCCGTTCCCCACGGACCCAGGGTCTCTAGACCAAACGGCTCAAATATGTAACCGCTACCGAGATTACTATATTTGCGCCGTTTTAGCTGCTCAGCAGAATTAGCCGCGGCGCCGGCCCTAACGTGTGTCTCGGGAAGATGTGACGGCGCCATAGTATAAATATATTTGTGTTGGTACTACCAGTAGTTATACTTATAGGTGATTACTTGTATAGAGAAATCCAGTTGACATTACGGGTATAAAGCGCAACTTTTACCGTGACACTACTCTGAAGGAGCTTGTCTATTAATTTTCTAACGGTCGCACTTCGGAGAATGCACACAAGAACTGCCTGAGATGATTCTGTCATCTCCGTCCAACTTAGGACTACACGGCACGGGGACTCGATTCACCCCTATGTCATCATAATCATACTCATCATCATCATCATCATCATCATCAACAACAGCCGTCCACTGCTGAACATAGGCCTCCCCCACCCCTATGTACAGTAGAAGATATGCCAACATACCGAACCAAGAGTTTTGATGACTCTTGAGAATGGAACTCACTCCCGGCGTCATTGTTTCCTGATAAATGTGTTTTGAGGACTAGATTGAATATAGGCTGCTCATATGCCAACGTCCTACACCTTCGACATTCATCGTCGCTTAACATCAGGTGAGTTGCAGTCAAACGTTGGCCTATTCGTGCATAAAAAAAACAAGTAATATCACATCCTACAAGTTAGGTAACTTCATCGCCAGACTCCTAAACTTGAAACACCTTAGGGCAGGCATGTCAAACTCACGACCCGCGGGCCGTACCTATACGGTCTCTACGCATGTTTTCGCCTCTATCCAATTTCATCCCACTATCCAACACGCCATGAAAACAATGTCTTGTTGGACCACTGTCGTTAACGGAGCAATAGCGTAGATTCAGAGACATTTAAAATTCAAATGGACCTAGACGGGAGCCTTGCGATACACCTGATATATTCGCTTATGTTGGTTGTTGGGACGGTACATATTGCATCGGTGAAGGAATCCGGCTTATTCGGCTAGTATTTTAATTTAGCCGAATATTATGTTTCCAAAATATTTTTTTTTATGTAAACGAATGACGTGACGAGCTAGTCGTTCGCCTGGTGTTAAGCGACACGGCTGCCCATAAAAGCTGCAGTGTCACTCGAAACTCTAAATTATATAAAGCTTTGCACGACACTGCACTGCGCACGTCATCCTGAGACATCACACAGTCTAAAAAAGTTTTCTAGACTGTGAGATCAGTTCGTAAAGTCTCATTTGCCCAGTAATTTCACTAAGCAATATATGGTAATCGTTATGGGTAGTCAGACGCCTGCCTGGTCTAACCATCCCTGTTACTGGTTCCTTATGGGTTGCGATGTCAGGTGGCAGTCACTCGTGTAATTCTGGTAGTTCGTTGCTACAGGTTGGATTGGGAGCCGACCCTAATAACAAATGGGAAAAGGCAAAGAGGATGATGATACTAAGCAATCTAGACTAATGATAATACGAGTACGATTTGCTGCTGCGTTTTTCCCCTGAATTTATACCTATAGATTCCTGAACTAGTTAAAGATTTATGATTTGTCTATAGCAGTATTGCCTGCTCAGCGTCCCGATACTGTTTTATTCCCTTAACCTAAAAAATTAATCTGTAGTTTTTAAACTGTATTTCAGGAAACAGTGGCTTCTCCACAGATTATGCAATAAGGAAACATTATCACTTCTTATCTTAATAGACAAGAGGCCGACAGTTATACGGGCTAGTAAATAATTATTATCATACATTACTGTGAGTGTGTTTTAGTTTATATTTTTGCCGGATCCAGAGCTCACGTGTCCGGCAAAAGCATTACCGCAGACATCTCTTCATCACTTTACATTATGTCTCTCTTGAATGCTGTCAAGGTCGAGTTAGGACTTATTTGTTAAATACTTAGAATAATATTGTAAATATACCAGTTTGAATATTTAATTTTGAGGAGTGTTTAGTAAATGAAAATCATGACCTGATTTAGTCTCGTTGATTGTGTTGATAGGTACCTATTAGTTATAGAAATAAAGAGTAGTGCAATAGTTTATATTAATCACAGTGGGAAGTATCTTTTACTTTTAACCCAGTCCAAAAATAGGTAGTTTATAACCGGTCATCTTTATCTATGTCTCCTAATAAAATACAATAGTGTGGTCCCGGTACGCGATTAGGACCACCCCATCTTTTCCCGTGGGTGCCGGAAGAGCCGGCTACGGTAATATCCAGAGAAAAGCCAATAGCATACTCCTCAATACAATATATACATTAAAATCTTCTGTAATCACCAAGCCACCTGCCAACCGTGGTGATTATGATCCGAGGAGAACACTGCTGCCCATTCCGTGGATATTCCTTTACCTGGCTTCTTCGGCACCCACGGGAAGAGATGGGGGAGTACTACCTACACTATCTATGCTTAAACTATAGTTGTTGTTTTGTCTGTAATGCATTGCAAGGTGTCGATCGTTAGCATTTAATGCGCTTCGTGCGTCGCAGGAATAACAAATTTCATTCCCGATTCGGTACACGTTGAGGATCAGCCAAATCGACTTCTAAACATTCGATGTTGGGTATGCTAGAAGGTGGCTTATAGTGCGTTTACCTACTTAACACTAGGAGTTTTATGTCTAAGGCGATAAAGCTTATTATCACGCATAAAAAGCAGAGGGAGTCATAATAGGTAAAGCATTTTCTGTGAGTTGATTTTTAAAATCGATTCGAATATCGAATCTCCGCAACGTCAAAAAGCAAGTATGATCAACATGAGGCGCTCTTTTGACACAAGTCAAGGATAAAATTCCCGAACTATATAAATTCCTTTATCAATGTTATGGCAATCCAACAAAATTAAATTACCAAAATAACGCGATCCTATCCTCAGTCGGATGTCAACAGGGCGACCCTCTAGGTCCCGCCATTTTTAGCCTTGCCATCCATCCAATTATTCAACGTCTTCAGTCCAAACTTAATGTTTGGTACTTGGATGACGGAACCCTAGGAGGCGACGTGAACACTGTTTTTAATGATCTAGGTATCATTATTAACGAATTTCGCGACATTGGTTTGGATTTAAATTTTTCTAAATGCGAACTTTTTGTTTGCGATACTTGTCCTGATAAAGATTTGGTTTTTGAAAAGTTTAATAGTCTTGCTCCGAATATCAAATTAGTAGACAAGCGTTCTCTTCGCCTTTTGGGTTCGCCGATTCTGGATGAGTCTATCTCACCTTTTGTAGAAGAAAAAATTCAAAAGTTCAATAACGCATCAGACAGGTTACTCAAAATTAACGCCCACATGGCTTTTACAATTATTCGTTTTTGTCTATTTGTCCCTAAATTTACTTATATTTTACGATGTTGTCAACTGTGGAAACACAGTGAGCTCCTTATGGGCTTAGACAGCATTGTAAAAAACACTCTGGTTTCGGTCTTGAATGTTGATATGGATGACAGGACGTGGTCGCAAGCCTCTCTACCTGTGCGCTTAGGAGGTTTAGGGATACGCAAAATTTCGAGTGTTGCATTACCGGCATTTTTGTCCTCTGTACATGGTACACATAAATTAATAGAAAAAATTCTTGCTCCATCTTTAGGTACTTTCGAAGTAGCCCATTTGTCTGAGGCCAAGAATGCCTGGGGGTTGGCTAGTCCAAATTCTGATTTCCCGGTGGTACTTTCCTCACAGAGGCTGTGGGACCGACCGCTCTGCGAACTAGCACGGAAAAATCTTTTAGATACGTGTCCTAGCGTCGCTGATCGTGCTCGGCTTCTCGCAGTCTCTGTGTGGGAGTCAGGACTTTGGTTACAGGCCATGCCTTCTTTCACCACTGGTAACCTTTTAGATCCGACTACTTTTCGTTTAGCTATCAGCTTACGTTTGGGCGCAAGATGCTGTGTAGCCCATCGCTGCCAGTGCGGTACCGCAGTTGACCAGCTCGGTCATCACGGTCTCTCGTGTTCAAAAAGCGCTGGTCGAATTTCGCGCCACGCTAGTCTTAATGACATCATTCGCCGGGCTTTTACCACCGCCAATGCTGCAGCCATTCTCGAACCGAATGGTCTCATGCGTGACGATGGTAAAAGACCCGACGGAATGACTCTGGTTCCCTGGAAGATGGGGCGGCCTTTAGTGTGGGACGCTACTTGCGTCGATACTATGGCGCCGTCACACCTTCCCGAGACACACGTTAGGGCCGGCGCCGCGGCTAATTCTGCTGAGCAGCTAAAACGCCGCAAATATAGTAATCTCGGTAGCGGTTACATATTTGAGCCGTTTGGTGTTGAGACCCTGGGTCCGTGGGGACCGGGAGCTCATCGCGTTTTCCAAAGTCTATCAGAGCGCCTGGTCGATGCGACGCGTGACCAAAATGCTGGCACTTATTTGGCCCAACGCATCAGCATTGCAATTCAACGTGGCAATGCGGCCAGCATGTTGGGTACGCTACCTACCGGTAGTGGGCTGGAGCACTTGGACTGTCTATAGGCCATCGCGGCTATTATACAGTCCATAAGTGTTCTTTGTAATAGGTAGTGTAGCTAGTTTAGTTTAGTTTAGCTTAGTTTAGCTTAGTTTAGTTTAGTTTAGTTTTTATTATTGTAGTAGTTAGCTTGAGTAATAAAGGCAATTTGCCCGTTAAAAAAAAAAACAAAAAAAAAAAAAAAAAAAAAAAAGTATGATCAACCCCGAAATGCGAAATTGAAAGTTTATTCAATAAATATATCCAATAAAACTCCAAATAAAAACATTAGTATCATTCTGAAATTGTCTATTGTTTTATAAAAACTCGAATTCAAATTATTTGATATAGAAAGTTTGCAAGTCTTGTATCGATATTCGACACTTAACTATACCTACCATTTAAGCTTGAATTTGTGTTCACTATGTTTGTGCTCAAATTACATCACACTATCACACTAATATTATAAAAACGAAAGTATGTGTGTACGTTTGTTATCTACCCCTTCACGCTCAAACGGCTGGACAGATTTGGATGAAATTGAAATTTAGAATAGAGATATATATACTGGATGAGCATGGGGCATAGCTAGCAATATTATAAACAATACATAGAGCTTAATATGCAATGATGCCATTAATGTAACTAGGTAGTTTATTTAGTATCCACGCTGGAGTCAGGACCACCGTCGAAGGCCATCAGCATGCGGGCTATTAAATTAATTCAACACTACATGTTTCCTTAAAACGCCGCTCGTCTTTACGATTGCCTTGTTAATCCTGCTTGAAGCATTGACTAAATTTCAATTTTTACCTTTAATTTTTATTAGTTTTATTTAATGTAATGTGTTATGGTAATAACAGACACGTATTTTTATATTTTGTTTTTTTATGAAATAGGTACTTTTTTCTTTTTTTTTTTGGTTCGCCCTATATTTAACTTTAGAAATACTTACAAGAAAGGAAATGTTGTTCAATTGTCTGTAGCAGGGCTTTCCCAAACTTATTTTTATGTACTGTGATGCCCTAGGGAGTTTGCCATTTTGCATTATGATAAGGATTCTACAATATGGGCGGACGTGTCTCTTAACACCAGGCGAACGAATAGCTCGTGACAACATTCGATTATATAAAAAAAAAAAATATTCCGGTTGCAAAAAAAAAATCGTATTTCTGTCCGTCGGATGTCCGGATGTTTTCCTCTACACCCAAATTCCCAACCCATCGAAAACGTTTCGATTCGAAATATACACTCTCTGTCTCCTTCATCCTGAATGTAGATGAAGGAAACAGAGAGCGTTAATTTTCTAAACAAAACTTTTTCGATGGATTCGTAATCGGGTGAGGTCACATTAATGCCTCAACCGCTTCACATGAAATGTTGTGAACAACGTCAATAAATTTTAAAAATTTCTTTGTTGAGATAGTTTATGGATTTTTTTAAAACGGTGGAGCCAAAACGTTAAAACGTAGTTTTTCAGTTTAAGCTATGCATAGACAGACTCGCGAGGTCTACAGCTCACAAAACCACTATACGATATATCTGTACCTATTATATATTTTCACTAAACTAGGTTAAAGTATAAAGTGCATCTGATCGTATAAACCTTGAATAAGATTATTCTAAAACACCAGCAGCTATATAAAGATTTATTTAACAGATTGCATTCAGCAACATCTTCTTTTACCATATCATTTGTTAGGCTGTGTACAGACGAGATACATTTTGTAGCCAAGGCTAGCTACGGTAAAGATAAAGAGAACCCATGTTAAAAATAGGGTTCAAAAATTATGATAATACACGTACCTACGTCATGAAAAATATAAAGCGAAAAGAATATTGCTTGCAATGCCTGATTGCAGCGCTTATCATCATCATCAGCCTGAAGACGTCCACTGCTGAACATATGCCTCTCCCACAGAGCGCCACTTTGAGATAAAAAAAAACAGTCCTATCGGATACAAACATTCATAACTGGACGATAACAATTCTGGTTTTATATCTTTTTCTCTAGTGAAAATATTATTCTTTATTTTTATGATAAAATTATTTAAGAAACTTGTTAACCTTTCTAGTCTCAAAACAATAGCCAGAAAATCGCACCGTCTGCAACGATCCTAAACTGTATTTTCAATGCCATTAGAGCGGGCTATTGAATAGTAGTTTAAACTATAATTTAGTTGAAATCATCATAAATCTATAGACTGGCCTTGTGTGGCGTCTTTCCAAACACCTATAGAAGTGTAGGAGCCGAAGGTTATTACTACTATTAAATTGTTTGAAATACTGATGCAACACTTAGGTAATTGTAGGAAATGTATTTTTTGTACGCGATCTTGGGAAAATGGAAAATATTGCTTGTAATTATCAGATAATATTGATTTAAATGAGATTATAAGTGTTATTTAAGTGTTTACCAATGTCATCCAACTATAAACGGTCTTTCAAGAGTATTTTGATAGAGACCCGCTGAATTTCAAGACAAAAACGCCTATATAAAACTTTGGCAGAATGAATATGTAAAATCATTCGCCATTCCACTGCAAATGTCGAATTTAATAGAAATAAAGGAACCCTGCCAGAACAGTTTGTTTGCAGACCGCATGATGTTGATATCTACTAATTCATCTGACATTTTTGTAGTAGAGAGACTTTGGATGACTGAAGTTTTATCGCGAAACACCCGCCCAAGATTATTATGGTACGCCTATACCTAGCTACCTATAGTATGTTTTATAATGTCAACAGCAGTAGAACCACTGACATATTTATGTAAAACAGTAAACTCGGCGACATCCTGGCCACCCTTGCTACAGTAGCAAGGGTGACCACAATGTCGCTGGAGATAATTTGAGTGCATATCAACTTAGATGGTGATAGAGATGCGTAGAAAGAAATAGGGCAGAAATTAACCCAACAGTGGAGCATAATGAACGAGTAAACTCACCTATCGCACGGTCGGTTCTGCACCATCCGCGGCACCATCCATGGTGCAAACTGTGGCGTGAACTGTGGCAGCCCCTGCCCAAGCGTCGCCAGCGCCGTGATCATCTGCTGGAACTGAGAGTGATAACAACACGTTAAAAATGGAAGAGAAAAAGAGAAGGAGTGAGAGTGATTATGTTATTTTGGTTGTGAACTCCTGCCTCCCAATATAACAGTTCGTAATAAGCGCTGTGCAACCTGAATTAAACTTTATCGTGTCGCAGCTAAAGTCGCTATTTATTTAAATGACTTTGCGTACTTCTGTCCGTAGTACTATATATACCAAATATATACCCTACAGTATGTTTGCATAAGTCACCGTCTCCACTCAAGAACACGTCTTCCCCAGCGATCATTTTGTACTGCGGCCAGCCCACTGCTACAGCTGCCACTTCAGTTTGTCCCTCATAACCATTCTACAAAGCCATATTATCTAGCTGGTAATACCTGTGCTATACTAGGGCTCTGGGCCTGCAATTGTAGTAGATGTTGCAACAGCGGAGGAGGCGCTGCCGCAGGACTTTTGGCTTCAGACACTGAACTGCTATCCGATTCTGATGCTGGACTCTGAAACAAAAGAATTCACGTTAAAAAACAATAGAAGATACCTACTTAGAGTAATGAACAGCTTTTTTCATTGTTGATGGGTCGGCGTTTGGCCACATCACATAAGGTGGAACACGCTTACCCAGAAGATACCTAAGTATTCACTCTGCTCTTGAATACGCCTAGATTGTATGTGGAAGCTGGTGGAACTTCTATAGGAAGGCGTTTTTATGGTTTCTTTTTGGAGGCCATAACAGTTCTCTCATTAGATTGATAGCTGACGTCACCTCGTTTTGATATGACTGTTTCTTTGGTAATATTTTTGATGCCATAATGGTGGGTGAAAGCCATAATTGGCATGGTGGTGATGACTGTGTTTTCAGAATACTTCGGGTCCAACTAAATTGCACAGATGGTAATTTTTTTTTAAATCGGTACTTGTATCGATTGGTGATCGTATAGATGACGTCACGGTGCGTCGTTGGATGCGTGTGCCTAGCAACTAGCTAGCAACCCTATATTTGTCGTTACGTTTGCAGTGAACCTGTATCTGATATCTGATGATGATGACGATGATGAATAAAGTCCTCACAGCACAACACAACACACACAACAGCATTAAGCTTTATTCAATTGTTTTTTTTTATAATTTGTGTTTGTGCATTAAACATTGCTTTTCTCTACTCTGTACAATAAGCGCTTAACTAAAGTCACCGATATAGCTTTGAGAATTAGCAAGTTGAAGTGGCAGTGGGCAGGCCACATCGCTCGTAGAACTGACAACCGATGGGGAAGAAAAGTTCTCGAGTGGCGACTACGAACCGGAAGACGCAGCGTAGACCAGCCCCCTACTATGTGGACTGACGGCCTGGTCAGAACCGCGGGGAGCCGATTGATGCAGGAGTCAAGCAGCCGCTCAAAGTGGCGCTCTTTGGGGGAGGCCCATGTTCAGCAGTGGACGTCTTCAGGCTGATGATGATGATAAGCGCTTACGAAACCAGTTGCGTCAATTCCTTCGTTATAATTGGTTATTATGATCTGAAATGTCACCAGCAAGGTTGATTTTGATTTGTTTAGGATTTTCCTGCAGCTGTCGCAAAACTGAACAGGCGCAGATGAGCTGGGTAGGTCAGCAGTAGGGAGTAAGAAAGTTGAAAAAGGTTTCAAAGAAACGATCGATACGAGCAGGTAATTTTACTGATGGTAAACGTTCAATGACGTAAGATTTGCATAACATTGCCTCTCGTATATCACAAAGACTAATTATTTTTACGATCACTGCAACACATAGAAGACTGCTTTTCAAATTAAAATCAACACAAACAAAATTATACGAAAGGATAAACGAAAACCTCGGTGGTGGCAAAGCTTGCAAACGGTTGGCTGCGTTTCCACCAGAGATGTGCGAGGATTTGTAGGGAGGGATGTGTTTGTCAAGAACCAATCATCATCATCATCATTAACAGCCTGAAGACGTCCACTGCTGAACATAAGCCTCCCCCAGAGCACGCCACCCTGAGCGGCTGCTCGCCTCCCGCATCCATCGGCTCCCCGCGGCTTTCACCAGGTCGTCGGTCCACCGAGTGGGGGGCCGGCCTACGCTGCGTCTTCCGGTTCGTGGTCGCCACTCGAGAACCTTTCTTCCCCATCGGTTGTCAGTTCTACGAGCGATGTGGCCTGCCCATTGCCACTTCAACTTACTAACTCTAAGAGCTATATCGGTCACTTTAGTTCTCCTGCGGATCTCCTCGTTCCGGAGCTTATCTCGCAGGAAAACACCGAGCATAGCCCAATAGCCGAGCAAGAACCAATAGAACCACTTAATTTACCTTGCCTCGCTCAGCGCAGGTCTAGTGGAAACGGCTCAGTGGAGCGAGGTTTCTGTACATGCAAAACAAGGGAAATATTTGAGGGATGTGTGCGAGGACAGCGTGCGTCGCTACGAATCCTCGCAGCGCTCAGTGGCCTAGCACACCTCCGTTGGAAACGCTCACACCGTTTCACAGTCTCACTACGCATCCTCGCATCGTCCAGCTGCCTCGCACATCTTTGGTGTAAACCCAGCCTAGTCTCATAATTTTAATAATAACGGCAAAGAATCACTCTGGGTTCACAGAATAGCTATTTCAGCATTGAGACAATAAAATTTTCCACCGTTTTCCATAATTAATTGTCATGTTGACTAACAAGGAAGTATTCAAGACACGATTTTCTTGGGAGAATTGATTTGGAATGGCTGTTGGCTAATTTGCAGTCGTTATGACAGACATTAATAAAGATGTAGGATGTTTGTTTATTTTTATTAATTTGAGCATATGCCACTCAAGGTTAGTTTTGTTTTTACTGCGGGGTACTAGACAGGGTAGCGTTTGCCCACACCTAATGTCGGTAACAATATGATAATTTTTTTTATGTAAACGAATGACGTGACAAGCTAGTCATTCACCGTTATCAGCCGCCCATAACAGATATAATAACCGGCCAAGTGCAAGTCGGACTCGCGCACGTTCTGTACCATTATCTATCCCAGTCATCTAGTGTTGAGTAGCAGTACTATTTAAAGCAGCGCCATCTATGACTCATCTGGTAAACGAGCAAAAAAATCACGTTTGTTGTATGGGAGTACCAGAATTATACGAGCGACTGCCATCTGACCTCGCAACCCATAAATAACCAGTAACAGTGATGGTTAGATCAGGTGTCAGATTCTATCAGGCGTCTGACTACCTGTAACGATTGTCATAGATGTTCTTATGACAACCGGCCCCCTAATTACCTAACTCGCAACAGGTTTGCGACAGGCGTAAATCTTGCGGTGATTGCTGTCATACATCATTAGTGGTGTCGAGAATGTATGCTTCGCTACTGCTGTCGCATTGCTACTGCTGTCGCATTGCTGTTGCAAATTTTACGTAACTACCCCGCGGGTAAGGCTCTCCGAAGCACGGAGCGATGGCATCGAAAACTGCACATAACATACTAGATAAGTCATTGGTGCAGGGCCGAGATTCGAACCCGCATTCCGATAACCCATCGAAATTTACGCTCTCCGTCTACTTCGCTATAAGCGTTGCAGTGTCACTCGGAACTTTAAAATAATAAAGTTTCGCGTGACACTGCACTGCGCACGTCATCCTGAGACATCACACAGTCTAGCAATCAGATTACTGGACTGTGAAATCGGGTCGTAAAGTCTCATTTGCCCAGTAATTTCGCTAGCTACAATGCCCTTCAAACTGAAACACAGTAGTGCTTGCACACCACTGCTTGGCGGCAGAATAACTGGCAAAGCGGTGGTACCTACCTGGACGAACTTTGCAGAAAAGTCCTACCACCTAATAAAACTATTTATATAAGAGAATAGTACCTACCTAATCCTGGTCTAACAGTTAAATTGTATGTTTAAGGCGCGACCAATTTAATATATGTAAAAATATATGAGAACTATTTGCACTGGCACGAGGTGGATATAAAATATGTGCTGCAACTGGTTACCGATGAGTTGACGCCCTTGGCCTTTTCCGGAACACGACAAAACGTATAGGTATTAGAAAATTAAAACCCTTGGTTTTAGAAGTGTTGTAGGTAATATTCAGCTCATATAAAAGAAGTGTCATATCTGTGGTTAGAAAAATCAATGAGGCGCAATTGTTATAAAAAAGGTTAGATACATTAAAGCCAGTATTTGATTTGGCAAAAAAAAACACTAATAGAAGTGCGATTTCATCATCAACAGCCTGAAGACGACCACTGCTGAACATAGGCATCCCTCACAGAGCGCCACTTTGAGCAGCTGCTCGCCTCCTGCATCCATCGGCTCCCCGCGATTTTCACCAGATCGTCGGTTCACCTAGTGGGGGGCCGGCCTGCACTGCGTCTTCCGGCGACATTTTAAATACTGCCAGAAAATTGCCAACTTTAGACAGTAGACAGTGTTGGTGTATAGGCTTAGAACATGTATAGGGCCAAAGAACTTATGTAGTAGGTCCACAGACCACTAAAAAAATGACGCTTCGCAGGAGGTGTAGCGTCATTGTTTCATGCTCTATGGTACGTATGTACCTAAAGTATAAAAACGTTCTTTGGTATTAGCCACTGTTTTGGACAATGATACTAACTGGCAATCATAAACCTTAATAAAAAAAGAGAAAAAAGAGTTTTTTTAAAATTTCTGCCCCCTATATAGGAACAGCAGTTCGTTCTAAAAAAGCTAAAGTTCTAAATTCAAACATTGACATAGAACACAAACGGGCTCTGTGTCAGCGCCTCAGCGGCGACCAGTTAGGCTCACCTTGACGATTCGATAATCACGTCCACCTTGAATATTAACTAACGGATTGTTTTGCCACACGGCACACGTCATTTTATGAGTGCTTTGGCATTAGTACATTATATACGGCGTCTTAGAGTATAGACTAAACACAGACACAGAGAGAACTAAGTTCATTATCTGTCAAGCGTGCCTACCACTTTTTTTGGACACTTTTTATATGAAGTGGTCACATTGATGTAAATGAGTCTGACAGATTTGCATTGAAAAAACAGTTGATTCGAGTCGAAAAAATGGTACGGTGACTTTTCGCAAGCGTAGCTAATTACTACAGTCATGTTGTTTCTTTCCTTCGTAACTGACGTAGCGATACGTGTGAGCAGTACAAATGTAATGCCGTTTTCATGATCTCTCTATGCGTTTAGTCTATACTCTAAGTACGGCGTGCTATCTGTCAATAATGCATACGTAAATTTTATCCTGGGTTCCCTATGACCATCTAGACATGTAACGCGACGCGTAACGATATGTTCGTGGAATGGTTTTGGGTTTTAAAATGCTATTCTGTATGCCGCTGTCAAATTTGGCAAATGCAACTATACTCTTTATACGCACGTCGAAACATAGAAAACACTGGCCACAAACGGTTGTTTGTAACAAAAAAATCACTAATAACGTAACACAGGTTGTAACAGTTGTATGGCATACAGAAGAATACAATTTTTTTATAACCATGTCATGGCGCGTTAAAGCGTTATTGCCAAGGAATCTCATGTGGCATAGCGAATAAGGCCCCTGCCCATCTTTTGTTCACCAATCACGATAGCCAAAAGCATGGGCTAAGCGTTTTTCTGGAATGGCATATTTTCTAAAATTTAATATTCACCGATACCTACAAAAAATTAACAGATTACCAGTGGAAAGTCATACCAGGATTCATAAGTTGCTTTTCTGATGTGTTGTGGTACAATTTAACCGCACAATTGTTATTCTAAGGCCCGATTTCACCAACGTTTATTCCAAGTATACGGCTATTCGTTACTCTTGGATACAGCTAATTGACAAATGAAATTACACAAAAAAGACGCCATTTTGATTGTATCCAAGGAATAAGTCTTATTCCTTCACAAAATTGGTAGTATAAGGGCTATATTCGCGTAACTCGGTTGTTCTCGGAAAGTTATACCTGGAATAAAATTTATTCTAGTTTGGTGAAATCGGGCCTAAATAATTTTCTGGGGGTTCTTCACACAGAGCACTGACCACGCGGACGTACGTACGGTGCCATATATGGCACCAATTAAACGGCTTATATTTCGCGAATGTACTGGGATTCTATAGGTACTTATTTTAAGTGAAATAGTATTTTTTTACGATATTGAAGCCCGTCTGCTCAACTTTGACAGCTCTTTTGTCTTGAATAAATGTATTTTCTTTCTTTCTTTTTTTATGTTTGTATTTATTTCTCTAGGACGTAGCCAAATGCGTAGTAGGTAAGTACGTTTCATAAAGTGTTGGAGTAGGTAGGTTACCGTCTTATGGTAGTGTTCTGTACCTATTATATCTATGCTTTGTTATAGGTAAGCAGGCGTTATTTTTTTTACAAAATTATTATGCGATATATATAGATAATGATTAAGCTATTATTATAGACCTTTACTTTTAATATACTAGATCTGATATTGCCTAGACAAACATGAAATTTATAATGGGCCATTAAATACATTTTATGGCTGTACCAAACAGACAGGTGAAGTTATAACCAAATAGCAAAGTTAACGATAACAAAATGCCATTTCCGTCAGCAAACGTCTAATTTAGGTACATAATTACTAATCCTACGTACTCGCATGACAATCATTCCGTTCTATAATCGGCTGGTTCTCGACCATCGACTAAGCCCACTTTTTTTTCTAACTCCGTTATCGAGGTCGACGACAGCCCGCCAATTTGAAACGACGAACAGCTGCCCCCATTATTTGAACTTGGAACGTAAAAAACTGGCCACATAATTTTGCCGTTCGCCAAATGGTGGGGTCTACACATTCTAATTCTAAACTTATGGCCTCGACCAATAGCGGGCGAGGACGACCCAACATGGCGGTCGTGGGAACCGGTTAATGGGCCGTTTGAATTTAGAATAGTATTTTTATTAATGTGTTCGAGAACAATAGATTTTTTCTTTCTAATTCCATGCAGTTTGTATAGAATTACGAATAGAGTAGATGGCTCTTCCGCGAGTAGTTAACGGCTGTCAATTTGAATAGTTTTATCATGTCTTATAAATTATAATGTTGCTTTTGTAATTGTAGTTACTTAGATGTAAGCCAATTTATTTTAATTGGACTTTGTATTGGGTAATTAAATTCATAGGTTATTCGACAAAGTACCTAAGTAAAAGTACCCTTGCTCAGCTGCTACAGTTATAATTACAAAACTGCACCACGCGGTTTTACGCGCATGTGTATATATGTTTTTTTTTTAAATTATTGCGTCGTTGTTTTTTTATTTTTTTCGAGATATTGTATCACTCATAGAGTTTGGGAAACAAATGAACTTATTTCGGTTATCAACAATTTTACTGCTAATCGCACATGTAGGTTTACCTTTACCTATGCTTCCTTTATATGACTAAATTCGAATTTCGAAATTTTTTAGGACTCTTTCTAAAACAAACTTATTCAAAAAAGGAAAGAGTTATGTTATGTCAGATACTGATTATATAATAGACACTACCTACTTTGAAAAAAAAAAAATACTAGAATTATTAAAAAAAAAAAACATTACCTTAAGCTACTAGCTTTTAAAACTAAACAGGCCTTTTATAAATAAAAACCATGTAAACGATAACATGCATAATATATTGCAAAAAACTAAAAATAAAAAACGAAAAAAATTAAAGATCTTGCTGCAGGCTTAAGGAATTTCCATAGCATAATATAATTATGCTATGGAAATTCCTTGTAGTGGAACTATAACTTTGTGCAGGCTATAGATTAAAGCAATTAAATCAGTATGAAGGAAATGTGTGAAAAACAGACTGTCAATTTAAGAGACAGAAGTAAGTTACATTGGAATATTGTTACAAAAACCTTGCCAACACAGTAAAATAATTTAAGTGTTATCGTGAATGAATTAGCAGCATCTAGCACGTATCCTTGGCTCAGTTAGTGTCAGATTATCTTATCTATTATTCTAATGCGCTAAAGTTTCAAAGTCATTGATAAAAATTGACAGTTGGCACGTGACATTGGGGTGTTTCAGTCTTAGAGTATAGACTAAAAGCATAGAGAGAACTTCATTATGTGCCAAGCGTACCACTTTTTTGGACACTTTTTATATGAAGTGGACGGTTTGATGTGAATGAGTGACAGATTTGTATGGAAAAAACAGTTGACGGTACAGAAAAATGGTACGGTGACTTTTCGCAAGGGTAGCTAATTACTATATGTTTGATTCTTTCCTTCGCCACTAACGTAACGATACGTGTGAGCAGTACAAATACAATATTGTTTTGATGATCTCTCTATGCTTTTAGTCTATACTCTAAGGTTTCAGTTATGCCACAGATTAACGCTAAACGATTAAATTATTTCCTTTTTTTGGCCTTTGAAGAAAATTCGACAATGACGGTTGTGAATTTTGATTTTTTTACCAAAACCTGTGGGGTTTTCAATTTTAATGTGTAATAGGTGGATTATTACCCGTTTTTCGTAAACGTGCATGAGTGTTGGCAAAAGGTTCCAAGTTTAATGTAACTATGCATGCTCTTCAACGGCAACTTAGAACCTTCAGTAAAATATCCTCCATTTTACTGATGGCATTTTGACTGACAAATTAGGACTTTGACATGACATAACCGTACAAATTTTTACTCACTTGACATTGGCAGAATTATAGCTGAAAAGCGATAGAAAGCCATAAACAAAGAAGAAGATTAAATTTATACTACACATTTCTTTATTTGCAAGGTATCAAATTAGGAAACCATTTCGAGGTTATTCTCTAAAAAGCTATAAAAATATTGGATATTTAATACGTTTCTCAATTCACTAATTAAAAACAAAATTATAAATTATGTAAAGATATGATCTGTCGATGTGTGAAACCACAAAAAAGAGAATTTAAAAAAAGTTTGACACAGGCGTTTTTTCTTTCTTTCTGGCTTCTAGCGATCTTACTAATTTAGCCTCACAATATTCAAAAGTAGGTACTTACTTACCTATAAAAATCTACAATTATTATTTTAATGATTGCATTTAAAAACAGAATAATAAATTACGTGCATGTTATTATCCAACAACTAAAATGTGGAGGTTAAAAATTTGTGATTTTCTATCTATTCTATATATACTTACCTACTATAATTAGGTTTACAATGACAGCTAGGATGATAAATAAGTAAGCTCTCAATTTATTTAATATAACAATAATGAGAGAGAAAATGTAACGTGTAACCTAATTACGTAAGTGTTACCTATTCAGTAAGTACCTAACTTAATTACATAGCAAAAATAAAATAAATTAAACCTGAACTAGGCTAAGTATTTAAAAAACTTAGCGTGGTAACTATGTTGTGATAATAAAAAATATATAAAAGCTAAAGCGACTCAAACCGTATATATTTCTGAAGGCGGTCATATTTTACAACTGAAATAGGTGACGCATGCGATCGTTATTCAAAAGAATACATTTTCATGTTTCGAACTACTAACGCCAACTAACCATGAAATCGCCTCATGTTGTGTTTTCCATTTCACACTTTGAAAAAATACTCAACAAAGCACACTCGCACCACAAAGCCACTCATTTTCAACATTTCCGCTGCTTTAACAACAACGTCAAAAGTGAAAAAAATATTAAAAGAAACACCCTTTCGCGCGGCCTGCGTGAGTCGAAAATGGTATATTAAAAATAATCGCACAACACCGTTTCAGGATGAATGATTTATGTTGGCAAACTGCTTTTAAAAAAATATGAATGTCACTTCGTTACTGGCAGATTAGAAAATAAAAAACATATTGAGGTACAATGAATTCTGAATTTAAAAATTTGATTGAATTGGTATCTTTAAATTTGGAAAACGATACGAATACAATTTTCGCGGCTATAAAATTAAATTCGGCTCACACAAAGTATTGGAAATAGAACAACACGGCACAAATGCTGAAATTTGAAAATAGAAAAGCACGCACGTCGGTCTATTTTTTCGCGAGCGGCAATGATTAGTAAAGTCGTTCGTTCTGTAAGGCTATTTGGCGGCACGTGTTTCACAGAGGGGTGGGCCTTGCACGTGAATTTTCCGAGGTTTCCACCCTCTGCGGACCGCCCCTATAGGCTTTTCTGTCCGGCCTATGCTGTTTAACTGATCGGCTTGAGCAAACTGTGGAGACGACATTTGAGGTATATTTTTTTCATTCGTTCATTGATATTCTTTTTTAAAAAATCAAACGTGTTTGATATACCTAAGTGTCCGTAATGCTACCACTATAAATATTTTAATAATTTTGATATTGATTTACTTATCTACTCTATATCTTATCTGACTCCTGGTACTATTTGGACACATACTTTTTATTGTTATAGTACTAGTTTGACGTATATAGGTACAATTCTTTTTGGGTTTTTTGCAGATTGTACACATTACGCTCAAATGAAGAAATTAATAAGAACCATGTTTATTTATAACTAGAGTTCAAACAAAAAAGTATATCAGGAGGACATCAAAAGCTACGTTAATTATGAAAGTGTAGACATCATATTTTAACAACGGCATTTAATATTGCACCCCATCCGTTTTAATATCTCACTTTCATGAAATTTAAAAAGATAACAATTTTAATCACGTATAAAATTCGTAATTAAAATAAAACGAGGTAATTATTGCATTGCAGATGCAGTCCGTTTCTGAGAACACGAAAAATTTTACTAAAGGAAACTATAGCGTAACTGAATTTATTTCATGCTACTTGCGTTTAGCTATGCAATTATAGCGTATTTAAGTATTATGTACTAAACAATTGCTAGTTACAGCTCTGTGATCCACTATACGTAAATGTTAAAAATAATTCTACACTTTTAAAGTTTTCTGTTTTTTTTTGCAACTGGCCAGTTACAAAAAAACTTTGTTGTAGATATTTGCCTTTAGCCTGTGTCAAGTAATTCCGTGGATGTTTTTATGATTTTTAAGAAAGGAACTTGGATTGTAGGTAATTGCGCGGCTTTCGCCGTAAGCGAGAAATAATTGCAGGTTGAAATGCATTCGTATCTAACGGCAGGCAGACAGTTCCATGTCTGATTAATGAATAAAAAGGTTATGAGAATAATTTCATATGGCAGTGGGAAAGGTTGATTTTGTTTTTTTATAACATTTGAATATATAAATAAATTTTTAACTCTATTACTATTATGAGAAGGCATTGTTGGGTAGTTTTATTGTTTTATTAAAGGCTTTGAAGGTAAGGCTCTATTTTGGAATATGTAGCTAAAAAATTCACAGTCATTGAGCACATAATTTAACTTTTATTTATTTAGGTTATTAGTAAGCTCAAAGTCGCGCAGCGAGCTATGGAGCGAGCTATGCTCGGTGTTTCCCTGCGAGATAAGCTCCGGAACGAGGAGATCCGCAGGAGAACTAAAGTGACCGATATAGCTCTTAGAGTTAGTAAGTTGAAGTGGCAATGGGCAGGCCACATCGATCGTAGAACTGACAACCGATGGGGAAGAAAGGTTCTCGAGTGGCGACCACGAACCGGAAGACGCAGCGTGGGCCGGCCCCCCACTCGGTGGACCGACGACCTGGTGAAAGCCGCGGGGAGCCGATGGATGCAGGAGGCGAGCAGCCGCTCAAGGTGGCGTGCTCTGGGGGAGGCCTATGTTCAGCAGTGGACGTCTTCAGGCTGTTAATGATGATGATGATGATTATGTAGGTATGTAATATCTATCATCAAAATAAAAAACCAGCAGAATTTTTTTTGTGGGAAAAATATCATTTGAAGGTAGCTTGTTTCAGTGATATGAGTTATTGCCTAAATGTTTTAGGTGAATCAAAAATAATCCTAACACCTATATCTTAACAAGAACTGAAGCAGACTAAAGCGTTAAACATTTAAAAGACAACCTTCAAAAAAAAAGTTTTAACAACAATGTCCACTCCACTCCACTCCATGTCCGAACACTGCCTACTTTTCATGCTCTACGCCTACACCTTCCACTATTTCAGTGGTATTGCAAAAACATTTCAAAATAAACCTTAAACAGAAGACAATACAGCTGAAAATAACGTGAAACTGAATGATAACGCACCCTCTCTCTTTCGCTCATATTAATCAAAATACGACCACTTTGACGTGGAATCCTAGAAAATGGATAAGGCATATACCATTGTTTTCTAAATTGAAACTATACAAGGTAACGACCAGCTTACGTTGACCCCTTTGCATTTATATTCTTAATTTATATGACGGATTAAGTTTCTGTGATGTATTTATCTATACTTATATTAAAACTGTAACAGGTTCAATTCTGTACATTGAAATTTTTTTTTTTTTTATTATCGTTGCTGAAGCCATTGCTGTATATTTTTTTTTCATTTTTGTCTGAACTTTGATTACCTTACCAGTACCACCCTGTATAAATATGCAAGAATATTTCATCGCAATATTCTTAATTAAACACATGTCATAAAACATTCGGAGAGATAACAAAATCTTTATTGTGGTTTTTTCGTTGAGTCGTCGTCATATTTATTAATAATTAGATGCATATACAATTTTTTTTATTATTTTTTTTAAATATAGGTCACTCCAATAACCCACCCCTTATTGTTCCCGGTGCAAAGGTGCCCATAACGCTTGCTGCGTTGCCACGTTGGATGGCAATGGCCAACCTTTGCACCAGAAACGCACCGGAGCGGGAGTCACCCGACCTTTCGGCCATCCTACGCCCTAGCTCTGACACCAAGTTCTTTGCTTCTGCTCCCCAACTGCCCATGGTCTCCACAGCGATGGGCACAAAATAATAGTGGGGCTCCATCGCTGCGTATTTCAGCCGCTTTTTGTAAGCGGCCTCTTCCGCTGCCGCTGCCGGAGTGTGGGCAGTACGACCCAGATGGCATATACAACTATACATTTTCATTTTTTATTATTATTTAAAAACAATTTTTCACCAACTGAGCTTAGCACTCTCCATGGACGCACGTTGTATATTTTTAAGATATAGGTACTACCTATTGTAAGGAATTATCGAAAACTAGACATATGAAATGTTGTAATCACGTTGACTATAGCCAAAACAGATACTAAATATTCAAACTCAACTTTATCGACTAAAAATGTCACATATAAAATTCCGAACCGAAAATTACAAAAAAATAATTTAATATATTTTTGTAAGTACCTACCTACCTATTTTTGTTTTTTATTGTTGTAGGTTTTTTATATTTTTTATTTATTTTGTAAAGTATTTGACCACTACAGGGGCGTTCGGATTGGGATCGGTATCATTTTTGGCATTTGCAAAATTAGCGTTGTTGTTAACCGTTCGGTTTGAGAATTTCACCAATAATGCCACTTTCACAACTTTTACTCACTACCCAAAACGAACGCAAAATAACTAAATGTGGTTTGTTATCTCAAATGTCAAAAAACAAATTGGCGGAATTTTACATTACACACGTAAACTTCTCACTTCACCATGCTATATCATTACGATAAATACAATTTACACAATAAAAATCAGTAATTTTTACATAACCGCGCCAAAAATTCTACGTCAATCTCTAATTTCAGAAAACGATCACTTTTAACCCACCTCCGCAGGTGGGTCAAAATTGGCAGTTCACGATGGCGTTTTTAACTGTTTTCGAGCTATCCGAACGGTGAACGAAAACAGTTAAAACGCAACTTTTGCTCACACATTCCCAAAACGAACGGTGCATGTGATAATTTTTGTCATTTTTAACTGTTAATTTTGCCACCAGTAGGCTATCCGAACGCAGGTTACCTTGCCCTAGACTTCGCCTGATAAATAACAATTTTATCAGTTCATAAACTGCCCTATCGAAATACATTCTAATTTCAAAACGCTGAACGTTTTGAAGTTTCATTTATATTGGTCTTATCACGGGTCAGCGTACACTGGTTATTGTTAAGCATGGCTTAGACATGGCACATAATTGCGAGCGGTAAGGGGTTTACAATAAACAGCAATTACCGACAGACAATGATTAGATTCCCTGATACGGATGTGATGTGCTTTTGTTTCGTAAAACGAGGGCAAGTGAATTTAATTTATTTTGAAACTGGAATTAATTTTAAATTGTCATTCTTTATATTTTTTTTTATAATTGGCATAATTTAGTTCTTTTTTCATCTCGCCTAAGTTTACTTTGAGTACTTACTTCTTTTTTAAGTCGGTTTTTTAAATAGTTATTTTAATAATTTTTCCACTAAATAAATGTCAAAAAAAGAATTACTATACATAATACAATACAAAAACTCTTTATTGTTTACCACAAAATTAATTAATTTTAGGGAAATAGCGACTTAAAGTAGGTATTACAATGGGCGGCCTTATCACTAAAAGCGATCTCTTCCAGGCAACCTTTGGATGGACAATATTGGATGAAGTAGGAGTAGACGGTGGTGTACATTAAGTAGGTATAATAAATCAAATTAATAAAAATATAAAATAACAATAGATAGAAAATTGACTCAGTAGAAAACAGTCTGGTTGATACTAATCATCACATCACACTAATATTATAAAGGCGAAAGTTTGTGTGTATGTGTGTATGTTTGTTACTCTTTCACGCTCTAACAGCTGGACGGATTTGAATGAAATTTGGTATGGAGGTAGCTTATACCCTAGATTAAAACATAGGCTACTTTTTATCCCAATAACGGGAACGGTTCCTGTAGGAACGCGGGTGGAACCGCGGGGCGCTGCTAGTAAATTAATATTTATTAAGTGGAATGCTTACCTATTATCATGGACTGGCCTGTTAGCTCAGTTGGTAGTAGCTCTGCCTTCTGAACTATAGGTGTAGGTTATAGGTTTACGATTCCTACCCAGGACAAACAATTTGTGTGATGAACATCGATGTTTGTTCTGTGTCTGGGTGTTATATTGTATTCTATGTATGTATTTACAAACAAAAAAGTATCTAAGTATTGTATGAGTTATCTGGTTTCCATAGTACAAGCTATGCTTAGTTTGGGGCTAGATGGCGCTGCGTGACATGTCCCACACATATTTTATTTTTATTTTATTTATCAACCGACTTAAAAAAAGAGGAGGACTTCAATTAAGTTTTAAATATTGATGTTTGTTACGTCATTACTGATCTCCGTCATTAATTATCCTGTCATGATTTGTAATTTGGAAGTATTTCTTTTTATCAGGATATTGAATATTTTTTTCTTAATTTAAACTAAAACATTTTTAAGTACCTTCTTTCAAAACTAAGATTCTCAATACAAAACACGTCCCAAATTTTTTTCTAAAGGTTTTATCTAAAACTTATATTTTGAAAATAATTAAAATACTTATTACTAACATCAGGTAGCGTGGTAGACCAACATTATTCTTTATATGATAACAAAAACACAGATAATTGATACCTAAACAGTTTTAAAAAATCGACCTGATTTCTTGTTTCCAAATATTACCTAGGTTTCAAGATAGTGTTAGAATGAGTCATAGGATGAGGATCATCGAATATCATGGCAATAGTCGTGAGTCAGACCTAGGGCTAAACCTATGCCTAGGGTTAAAGGTCAAGGCGGTGCGATCATTTTGAGTCATCTAGGAATTATAGAATAGAACTAGGAACTCACCTATTACGTATCTATTGTTCTTTTGTTTGTAAATTAACTAGCTTTTGTCCACACACGTAGTATCAGGATAAAAATAAATAAAATAAATATGTGACACAACGCCATCTAGCCCCAAATCATCCCCAAACTAAGCATAGCTTGTATGGGAACCAGATAACTGATAGAATACTTAGATACTTTTTGTTTGTAAATACATACATAGAATACAATATAACACCCAGACACAGAACAAACATCGATGTTCATCACACAAATGTTTGTCCCGAGTGGGAATCAAACCCACAACCTATAGTTTAGAAGGCAGAGCTACTACCAACTGAGCTATCAGGTCAGTCAAAAAAGGACTGTTAATTTGACGTCGATTTCCATACCAAAACTTCGATGCGTTCAACACAACTCGAGCGCAGCCGCGGGTGAAAGCTAGTATCAAGATCAAACGTAGCATATTTAGACAGAAGTTGCCAGTCATTCACTGTGTTCCGGTTTGAAGTGCATTGTAGCTAGTGAAATTACTGGGCAAATGAGACTGTATGATCTGATCTCACAGTTTAGTGTATAATCTTGGTGCTAGACCGTGCTGATGTCTCAGGATATTGTCGCAGTGCAGTTTTACGCGACACTTTATATACATATACGTATCTTAAAGTTCCGGGTGACACCACTGCCGCTGTAATGGGAAGTCGTGACGCTTAACATCAGGTGAACGACTAAGGTGGAACGTTTTACCCGGCGCGGCAAATTTTCTTGCGTTTTTTCCCAATAATAGCTTAATTACTTAACGTGATTACATGAAAACTAATTTAACGTAAATAAATGGAATGTATCAGTAAATTACAGTTAAAAGTATCACCTAGATATCATTGGTTTAACGACAAATGGCAATAGACTGAAAAGTTAAGACGAAATTGGTTTATTGCCTTTTGTTGCTAAACCAATGATATCTAGGTGATACTTTTAATCGTAATTTGTTGATACATTCTATTTATTTGCGCAAAATCCGTTTTCATGTAATCACGTTTAGTAATTAAGCTATGATTGGCAAAAACGCAAGAAAATTTGAATTTGCCGCGCTGAGTACCTAAAACGTTTCACCTTAAAAGTAGCCAAATCCTCTCCATCTTGAAGCTATAAACACGTCATTGAGTTATAAAGTGGGTATGTATACATACCGCAATCATTTTAGTTTAAAACCATAGTGTTCAATAATCTATAACCTAAATATCTATAGGTATGTAGACTAGGTATGTTTGCACTTGCGAGCCTAAATTCGAACTGTCCACAACGCGAAGTATAATATTATAGCCTGTGTGCGTATTGCTACTATCATGTGTTCTGTGGTATTGCGTGTACTGAACATCTGGCATGGTAATCTGGTTCAAGGATTTGTAACTACAGTTTAAGCACAGATATATAATATAATAACATATTAGTTTTAAGTATGAGCGGCACAAAATGGCATAAGAAGTAATGTAACACATTACTTGAAGAGTGCACCTAGAAGCACTTGGTCGAGCTACTTCAAATCTATCCAATCTAACACACTTTACTAGGTGGTAGGACTTTTCTGCAAAGTTCGTCTAGGTAGGTACCACCGCTTTGCCAGTTATTCTGCCGCCAAGCAGTAGTGTGCAAGCACTACTGTGTTCCGGTTTTAAGGGCATTGTAGCTAGTGAAATTACAAACGAGACTTAAGAACTGATCTCACAGTCTAGAAATCTTTTTTAGACTGTGTGATGTCTCAGGATGATGTGCGCAGTGCGCAGTGTCACGCGAAACTTTAATTTAGATTTCCGAGTGACACTGCAATCTGTAATGGGCGGCCGTGACGCCAGGCGAGCGACTAGCTCGTCATGTCATTCGTTAAAAAAACACTGCTCGAATCTCACGGAAAAGCAACGACTCTTCAAGTTATAGGAAGCGGAATTTGGATGCTCTTACAAACGGTGAAGGAATCGTGAGGAAACTAAGCATGGTCAAGAATCACTAAATTCGAGAACATGATGACTGTGTTCCACCAACCCCCCATCTATATCGCGTTGGATTATGGCCTTTATCGAGGGTATAATAAGGGTTAGGTACTGCCATCACCTGCGTAGTACCTACACGATAGATGTATATTATTATGCTTTTTTGCGACCTGCACAGGAGACGTGGGCACCTCACCAGGATTCTACCATCGCATCATAAAAAGCTCACATACGATTCGGCGCACCTTTTTACAGTAAATCTGTAACATGTGGAATGAGCTTCCACCAGACCAGTAGTCTTTCCCTAGAGCTACAACATGTAGCAATTTAAAGGAAGGGTCACCGGAGTATTATCACAGGTTAGGCAGCGCATTGATGGCACGTGTAGTGTTACAGAGGCCACGGTAACCTCTTTCCATCAGGAAAGCCGTATGCTTGTTTGTTTCCTATACAAAAAATCAACTGGTGATGATGGTGACTTACCGGTGCCCTCGCTTGCGTCTGCTGTTCCGTCTCAGGTCGCTCACCATCCGTGCAGAAGTAACACTTGTCTGGTGGCTTCCAGTCGGTGGGTTCCTCTGACAGCTCCATCTTTGGCTGCGTCGCTGGCCGCTTGATCAAGCTCTCCAGGATCGTCTCTTGACGTTGGGGTTTGGGACTGCCATCTTCCCCCTGTGAAAATATTATCAATTTACACCCCACTTTTCGAAAATAAGATGTAGGAAATTACTTTTTGTTCGTCTGCATATCTGTCTATCTCTTGCCTGTCAAAATCCTCTTTACCCCTAAAATATGAAGAAGAAACATATCCATTGCAAGATAAACTAAAAAATCCACAGCCAATGAGTGGAACACCTTGCCGGTATTCTTGTTTCCAGCTCACTATAACCACAGAATAGATAACAGTACTACGTACAGAAGGCCCACTCCGCGAAGTCACTTAAATAAATAGCTACTATTTCTGCAACGCTATAGAGTGTAGTTCAGCTTGCACAGCGCTACACGCCTTCCTTAAACAGTTACCTCTCGTTTCTATCGCTATATCGCTGCTCTATCGACTGACCCGTCTGGACGCCCAGTACTTGTAGCTTCCTACCTAAAACGAGGAGTGAGACAGACCTGCTATAACCTAAATGATGACTTTATGGCACTGAAACTAGACTCCGCCTACCGCAGCCGTTGGACGCAAGATGCAAGCAGCCGATAGAAGTGGCGTTCTAAGAGAGAACTTCTCTCAAAGAATCCTATGTTCAGCAGAGCAAGTCTTCCAGGGAATGGTGTCGGTTTTACCTTTCGCTCGTCCTCGTTGATCTGCTCGATGGTCTTGATCTTGAGCGCAGGTGGCTGGTCGGTGGCAGGCATGGAGTCCTCGTCGCTCGACTGGTCGTCGCTCCGCCTCGGTATCAACGCGTCTTGGTATAGTTTCCATTTTCGTCGACCCATCAACTCCTCCGCCACCCGTTCTAGACCTGGAAGATGGAAACGGTAGGGTTAATAATTGGTAGGTATTCATGCTTTAAATTGGTTGATTAAGAATAAATGCTATCGAGTGGCGCTCAGGAATACCGTGACTTTGATCCTAAAGATCACGGTTCGAATCCTACGTAGCCCTGTGAATTTCCAAGGTACCTATGTGAAAAATTTGCATTAGCTATTGATACATTAATACTCTGTGGAATCGTGAAGGTAACTCGACAAACTACTATGTATTCTGTGGATCAAGGAATTTCTGATAACTGAATGGTGCGGCCACGCCACGTGTAGAGACGCAAGTCGTGGAAAACCTCTTGCTAGGTTGGGCCCATGGCATAAACTTTTGTAGGACAGACCTCAAAGCCAATTAATTTATTGCAAATACCTAGGCTATTTTTAGCACTTTTACAATTCGAAATCAGAATATTTGAAATACTTATTTTAAATGATTATTCTAAGCACACAACGTTACAATGCAATGTGCTTAAATTCAAAATATAAGTAAGCCTACAATAAATGCGAACAAAGAAGAAGCAAAAGAAAACTTCACCAGTGGTGTCAGTTTTCTTTTTAGTGTAATTTTTTAGCTGGGCTGGGTTAGGTGTTACTTTTTTCCTTTTACAGCAAATAAAGATGTCTATACCTTCTCCATTTTATGAATGGTTTTTTGACAGCTTACGCTCATGAAGTTTCGTATTGTTTAGGTTAAAATTTCATACAAATAGTATTGTACTTCATGGAATTCATAATACATGTACATTTATCGATATCGAGTATTACGTTTACGTACCTAATTCGATTAATGATAATAGTACAATCGGAATGGTATCACATTCGAGAATCTTTAGAACATTACTAACTTGTAAGTCGTCGAGCTGTCAAAAAACCATTAATTAATAAAATGGACAAGGTATAGTTGCGGTAAGCTAGAGAGAGAGAAATAGAGAGAGAGAGATATGTTGTGAGCTATAGGTAGAAGTACTTTGGTTGTGAGTATATGGGCCATAAATGCCATACCTAATATTAATTACATCAGAGAGGTTATCTTTCGTGTGTCAATACTGGACAACTATCGAATATTTTATAACACATTCTTGTCCACTTTGCCAGGGAGTTTTAAAGTGCAAGCGGAAAGCGAATTTCCTACCTACTTCTATTTAATATGGTTAGGTGATTCATCTTAGGTAGGTACCTACTCTCGAACGAACTAACTAAGTCAGTGGCTAAATTATATAAGACAAGTCCATCTGCTTAGTTGCCTCAAACACTACTTTATCTATAGCTATCTACTATGTTTAATACATGTTTTACTGTCCTATATAAAAAAAACTGCAGAATTCCTAAAAATAAGTTAACACATTTAAAAATTTGAAATTATAATATTATAGAAACTAACCTGAGTAGTATTCATAATTAGGTACAACTATTAAACGACTAGCCATTAGTAATTCATTTGAAATAAAGTTGCATCCAATATATTCTACTCGTAGACTCGTACATGAAAACATAAATTAAAAGATCAGTACCTAATAGGTTTTATAAGTAACTACTAACTACCTGCATATTTATAAAAGTTAATTTTTATAATTGTGCGTTTATTTTTTTCAATATTCATTATTTTTATGATTTTAATTAAATACTTATTGTTTTCCCCGCTATCCGCTTAAACCTTGTCCTGTCATATTGGACTGCAGCCGTCAAAATTACAACCAAGATAGTGTGGAGCGGATGCCAAGGTTCGAATAACGATACTTTTCCAGTAGGTATCGATAATGTAATCGTTTTAGGTATATGATTGATTGGTATGGTATCGATGTGGAGGTCAGCTGAGCTAGTGATGTATTTATGCTATTCGAATACACCTAATAGGTAACGGTTTAGGGGTAAAGATGATAAAAATGTATAGTGGGAGCTTTAGCGGAAACGCGGAAAAGTTCACGTCGTTGCATTGTATTATTTTTCAAAACTTGTGCTTTTTCTAGTGTAATAGAACTGGTGGCGTTTCACGCATTAATTGCTGAATTACAAGCATGAGTGTGGGCAAGTGATATAATGTGAAACGTGGTTTTTCGTGTTGCTTCCAAAATTCCATAGAAGCTTCTAGTAGAGTTGCCACCACTTTACTAGGGCATGACTTAGATTGGACTATGACTACCTGACTTAGAGTGGACTATGACTGTGACTAAGACTTGACATTACGTAAAAATAAATATCCTATAGCACGATGAAAATGACAATACTTGACACTGGCTAAATACACTATGTGTGGAGCCAAAATACAAGAAAATAAAGAAAGTTCGTAGCCCATGCACCATGCATAAATACAGAAAAGTATCATTACAATCATAAATATAGATACAATTTTTGAATTACAATTGATTTTAATCAAACGCGTCAAAAGAATCATTAATGTGTACAGAAAAATTTATTGTCTATTCAATTCAAGTCATTACATCCGCGCCAGAGCTCGTCAACCTTTTTCCTTTGATATTTTCAATGTTCATGGTAGTTATTTAAGCCCTCTAGAAAATCTGACTTGGTAAAGGTTAAATTCATAAAGTAGTTAAGTAGTTAGTTAGGTATATTTACCAGTTGTTTAGGGATATTTTATTTAAAAAATATAGAAAACTTAGACAACCATTATCTTGAAAAATTTGAAAAAAATATTATGTCAGTAAAGCTCCTAGCACGCTCAAAGATTTTTTCATATAAAGTATCAGTTATAACTGATTGTCAACAAATCAACGAGCTTTCAAATTATGGTTTTTATAGCAGTATCGCCTTCTTAGATTAACCCCGAAAGTAGGTGGTTGTAAAAATGTGAAGGATTGGACATGAGATGTCACGGTACCTGTCCCGGATTAACGGACGGATGGATGCGGGTTCAAATCCCATTCATGATACAAATTTTTCCTTCACAGATTAATCGACCTACATTAAAATTTAGAAGGCCTATTTGTTTACGAAGCGTAGGCCTGCCCCTACTCGGTGGATTGACGATCTGGTGAAAGCCGGGTGAAGCCGATGGATGCAGGAGGCGAGCAGCCGTTCAAAGTGACACTCTGGGGAGGCCTATGTTTAACGTCTTCAGGCTGTTGTTGGTGATGATGATGATAAATAACATAAATAAATAAATAAATATGTGTGGACATTTCACACAGCGCCATCTAGCCCCAAACTAAGCATAGCTTGTACTATGGAAACCAGATAACTGATACAATACTTAGATACTTTTGTTTTGCAAATACATACATAGAATACAATATAACACCCAGACACAGAACAAACACCTATATGTTCATCACACAAATCTTTGTCCCGGGTGGGAATCGAACCCACAGCCTACAGTTCAGAAGGCAGAGCTACTACCTACTGAGCTATCAGGCCAGTCAATGATGATGATGAAAGAGTCGTTTAAAGATTGCAACAGCTTGTCCTGACAAAAGTCAAATGGTACATACATATAACTAACTGTAAATACTAACTGAAGCAAGACCATTAGCATGTTAATAACGTAACTAATGGGAAGGCATTGAACTCTCATGGTGTGGAATAATAAAAATAATTACACCTCAGAGTCAGTTTCCAAGCAAATCGTATGGTCTAATGTGATATGAAAGTGATGTGCATTTGCCATGATAGGAAGACGTTGGCATTAAGAGCCAATACAACGCCAAATTGCTTAAAACGGCTTAGCTTGAAGCAGTGTCCTGTCAACAATATTGCAACAATGACTTTGAAATTAATATATGGTAAAGTTCATGACTAATGCTACTGCAAATGTATAGTGAAAACACGAATTAATACAATTTTCTCGATAGAAAAAAATTACAAAGATACCTCCAAACCGTACAAATAAACAGCGATTATTCAATGAATACTTTAAATAAGATCATGAAACTTTGTATAGTAGTTCAACTAAATATAATGGAGGGCTTATGTATAGCGGATTATTAAAATACCCTTTATATTCAGTGTAATAATAAATTACCTAAACTATTGCGCGTTGGAACCAGTTTAACTTAGACCGCCCCTGCCGCTCGGCCCCTGGCTCATCCCCGCTTTGGCCTAGTACTATATATCTATTCTATGGCTTTGACTTGAATTCGCGCTGGCCTTGCACAAGCCCTTAAGTATTGCATTTCATAACTTATTGCCTAAATAAACTACCTTTATCATTTACATTTAAATATTAATTATGGTTTATGCTAAATGCACTGAAGCAAGACCATTAGCATGTAGGTAGTTGCAGTTTGATAAATATTTTTGTGTAATAGTGATGTATATATAATTGTGTAATGGTAAATATGCTGTTTATGTAACAATAAAAATAATTTGTATTTGAATTTAAATGCAGATAATAAAGGTAGTTTTTAGGCTTCCGTGCCCAAAGGGTAAAATGGACCCTATTACTAAGGCTCCGCTGTCTGTCTGTCCGTCGGTCACCAGGCTGTATCTCACAAACCGTGATAGTTAGACATTTGAAATTTTCAAAGATAATGTATTTCTGTTGCTCCTATAATAACAAATACTAAAAAACAGAATTAAATAAATATTTAAGAGGGCTTCCATACAACAAACGTCGTTTTTTTCCTCGTTTTTATAGATAATGGTATGGAACCCTTCGTGCGTGAGTCCGACTCGCACTTGGCCGGTTATTATAGATAATGGTACGGAACCCTTCGTGCGTGAGTCCGACTCGCACTTGGCCGGTTATTATAGATAATGGTACGGAACCCTTCGTGCGTGAGTCCGACTCGCACTTGGCCGGTTATTATAGATAATGGTACGGAACCCTTCGTGCGCGAGTCCGACTCGCACTTGGCCGGTTATTATAGATAATGGTACGGAACCCTTCGTGCGCAAGTCCGACTCGCACTTGGCCGGTTATTTAGGTACTTTTGGTTGTGGAAAGACCTAGTACCTACCTATACCTACCTTATACAGTCTGTCTAGTAAAACGTTTACGACAAACAAACTATTCATGGTTACGATACGATGCAAAATTAACGATATCAATGAAAATTTGTTCCTATATCTGAAATATTACCACAAGTTATAAATTGCTAGGTTCAATTTATGGCAAATAGGTAAGGCCTGTCTATGCCAACATATATATAACTATGAGATATATGTTCAACCCGTTATAAAAGTGAGAACGATTCGTGGACCGTTGTGCACTCACAGGTTAATACAGTTTGATGCACTCGCTTATTGCTGATAAAATTGTTTAATTTACTGTTTATTTAGGTCACTCATTTTAATAAGTGAATTTCTTTTATTATATAGTTAAAAATTAATGTTGCTAAATAATTAAAATGGTTGGTTAGGGGTTTAGTCTTTCTGCAATATAGACTTTGTGCAATTACGACTTTTTGCCTAATTAGTCATTATGCAACCATGACATTTTGTATTTTTGCAACCCAGACGATATGACTCTAACCCTTTTCGTGTAATAATGACAATAATGTTATTAATTAGTGCTCCTGCTCCTTGTATTTTACTTTCATTATCGTTTGGCATATTATTAAAATTGGCCTTTCTTTATTTTAAATGATTATTATCCTGTTGGGGATCTTGATGATGATGATAAAAACACGTAGATTCGTCATAACGTTGTTTACTCTCTCATCACAATATTATTACAATTCCGCCGGCATATCAAAACATAATCCGTAATTAATATAATTAAATAATTCAATTACTACCACAGACTACATATCATTGACATATTAAAACCATAGAGTAAGAGAGTAACTTGATACAGACTATCTAAGAATACTACACTCGTATATTAAGAGCCAATACAACGCCAAATTGCTTAAAACGGCTCAACTTGAAGCAGTATCCTGTCAACAATATTGCAACAATGACTTTGAAATTAATATATGGTAAAGTTCAGGATTAATGCTACTGCAAATGTATAGTGAAAACACGAATTAATAAAATTTTCTCGATAGAAAAAAAATACAAAGTTACCTCCAAACCGTACAAATAAACAGCGATTATTCAATGAATACTTTAAATAAGATCATGAAACTTTGTGTAGTAGTTGAATTAAATATAATGGAGGGCTTATGTATAGCGGATTTTTAAAATACTTTTATATTCAGTGTAATAATAAATTACCTAAACTATTGCGCGTTGGAACCAGTTTAACTTAGACCGCCCCTGCCGCTCGGCCCCTGGCTCATCCCCGCTTTGGCCTAGTACTATACATCTATTCTGTGGCTTTGACGTGAATTCGCGCTGGCCTTGCACAAGCCCTTAATAATGATGGCTGGAGCTGGTTAGTTGTAACACAATACATGTGGAAAACTCATGAAAATCTATTTATACGAGTTAAATACTGTAGAATTAATATTAAAAATACTAAGGTAGGTAGGTACACAACATACTTTTTTTTAACTCTTAATAGATTTAAGACGGTTTGGTCTTTACACATTATGTCACCCTCATAGGGGCACTTTAAACACTTATCTACGCTTAATACCTGCAATCAGCGGCTAGCAAAGAAGCCAGCGTGCGCTAACTCCAAAATGTATGGCAATGACATTAGCTATGACATTTTTTTCCATATATTTTGGCTCCACACATAGTGTATTTAGCCAGTGTCAAGTTTTGTGCGTAATTTTTCATCGTATTATGGAATATTTCACGTAAAGTCATGTCTTAGTCACAGTCAGGGTAGTCATAGTCTAGTCTATGTCAGGTAGTCATAATCCAGTCTAAGTCATGCCCTAGTAAAGTGGTGGCAACTTTACTAGAGGCTTCTATGGAATTTTGGAAGCAACACGAAAAACCACGTTTCACTACATTATATCACTTGTCCACACTCATCCTCGTAATTCAGCACTTAATGCGTAAAACACCACCAATTTTAAACATTAACACTGGAAAAAGCATAAGTTTTGTAAAATAATACAATGCACCGACGTGAAATTTTCCGCGTTCCCACCAAAACCTATGGCTATGACATTAGCTGCGGAAAAGTTTTCCGCAGGCAATGTCGTTTCCCATACATTTTGGTGTTTGGTTATTATCTTTGCTAGACCACCTGTACAGACATTTGCCTTCCTCTGACAAAGGTGCGGCCAAAATACTGCTAAGGTGGAACGTTACACATTTTATTTATTTGCGCAAAACTAGTTTTCATGTAACCACGTTGAGTAATTAAGCTGCTATTGGCAAAACACGCAAAAAAAATTGAATTTGCCGCGCTGAGGTAACGTTCCCCCTTAAATAACAACATACTTGAAAGGAAGTGGTGCACTTTTTGAACGACATCACAGCAGCTATTAATTCACGCGATGATAATAATAGACAATTGACAAGCTGAGCAGATAAATTAATTCAATCTAAAGCCCGTCAATTGTTAACAAAAGGTCATTTTGTACAAAATGGCGTGACAAAAACGCGATGATAAACAAAGGATGGTGGTGCGCGTGCAGTGACTGCTGATTGGCTAAAACTACGATTGGACTGCTCTATTTCAAGGTCAAAGTGAGTCAGATGCATTTGTGTATGCATGTTTGAATGTTTGGTGCATGGTGTACGCGACAGCGGGTGTAACACATAAGCAGTCAATATGGATTGAACCTTAAAGATACTGGTGAACTGCAAACTATCTTGTCCATGCCATTGTGCGAAGCGGCTAAGACGCTTTTCACAATGATTTTTGATATAGTTAAATAAGAGCGATCAAATGCAAGGAATGACGGGGCTGTCATAGTCGATGTCGACTCAAAGTCCCAAAAAAAAACTAGATGAAAAAAAAAAACCATCAGTAAGTATCGATATTCTCCTAAATGTTTTTTGCATTAAGATGTTTGCATTGACCTAAATTTTAGAGAACATCTATTTGTATCATTTTTATTATTTTTTATTATTTATTTGTAGATATATTTTAGTAGAGCAATCTATCTTATATTTTCACTACACATTAGTATATACTTCTATGCAGGTCTAGGTGTAGGTAAAACACCTGGTCATCTCCAGATTCACGTTGCGTGACTTTGACCTTACTAATGAGGTCAGTTCCATAAGTCATCACTGGCAACACACATTGATTGAATACCTTCGTTTTCAGGCTCTCCGGTATTTTGGATGAAAAGATAGGTCGAAGCTTCCCGAACGCTGCCCAGCCGAGTTGAACTAAAGTGACCGATATAGCTCTTAAAATTAGCAAGTTGAAATAGCAATGGGCAGGGCACATCGCTCATAGAACTGACAGCCGATGGGGAAGAAAGGTTCTCGAGTGGCGACCACGAACCGGAAGACGCACTCGGTGGACTAACGATCTAGTGAAAGCCGTGGGGAACCGATGGATGCAGGAGGTAAGCAATCGCTCAAATTGGCGCTCTCTGGAGGAGGCCTATGTTCAGCAGTGGACGTCATCAGGCTGTTGATGATGATGATGATGATATTTCATTGGTGGGGCAATAAAGAGTTCTTTATCTAGCTATCTACCTATCTACTTTTGCCAAAAGATGAGACTACCAAATCGCTCAAAGCTCATGCCTTGACTGACCCTTATGTTAAGTGATTCAACACGGAAATAAACGATGTCCTTGTTTGGCACATCGCAAATGTGCGCGTGGAATTGTCGAGATTATTCGATTATAATTATTTTTATTAACAAAATGTCCTTCCCAGTCCATGTAGAAGTCATTTTTCTAATGCCATGCGATTTACTAAACGTTGCAAGTGAACTGATTACAAAACAGCGTCTTATTTTTAAAGAAATAAGGGTGGTAGTGTGACGTTACGCGCATGGATCGCATACGTAACGGGTATATCCGCGGCAGTCTTGAAGTTCGGGACGTAGCGTATAAGCTGCAGGAAAGTCAGTTGAGATGGGTAGGCCATGTTCTCCGCAGACCACCGGAGTACGTCGGTAAGCAATGCCTACACCTTATTATGTCAGGAGCTAGACCCCGTGGCTGGGCCAAGCGGCGATGGCTTGGTTGTGAAAGAAGACATGAGAGCCAATGGACTCACTCTGATGATGCCAATGACCATGCGAAGTGGAGGCATAAAAGTAGGAAAGGAGACCTGGCTGAGTCAGGAATTGCTAGGCAGAAGAAGAAGGATCTCATTGAATGTTCCCAGTAGGTATCATTTTGTACCCTATTACTAAGGCTCCACTGTCTGTCTGTCCGTCTGTCACTAGGCTATATCTCATGAACCGTGATATTTAGACACTTGAAATTTTCCGCTATGATGTATTTCTGTTGCCGCTATAACAAAAAATAATAAAAAACAGAATAAAATAAATATATAAAGGGGCTCCCATACAACAAAAATGATTTTCTTGCAAGTTTGCCAGATGAGTCATAGATGGCGCTGCTTTAAATAGTACTGCTACTCAACACTAGATGGCAGGGATAGATAATGGTACGGAACCCTTCGTGTGCGAGTCTGACTCGCACTTGGCCGGGTATTTTAAACCTGAATGGACAAAAGCGTATCCTAACAAAGTTGCGAACATAGACTTTATAGACATTCTGTAATGTTTACTGCCACACAGAGGAAATAGTTACATGACTAAAATACATATGTTCTTAATATTATCTATACCCTAGATATATGAATAGAAATATAGATATAGATGGATAGAAAATGCTTTATTGCACAAACTAGCTGCTGCCCGCGGCGTTGCCACGCGTGGACCAAATTACCAACAGTAATAGTTATAGGTACTTAGCCCCGATGCAGACCGGCCACCGTTCACAACCACCGATGGCTGCCACGCACCACCGCCACATTCGCAGCAGTAGTCGTTACGCGCGACAGCCACCGGTATTTGGAAGCTGCCACATATCATACTGTGCAGTCTCATGCTTCTGAATAGGTTACGTGTGTCAGTGGCGAGTATTGGTATCGTGTGTGGCCCGTAACGGCCACAAGTGGTCACTCGTGGACACAGCTGTAGCGTGACGTGGCCGCCACCGACCACACATATTATGGCGAGTTCCTACAAAATGTAAGGAAAAGCGTGTGAACAGTTTGTCGCTGTCTTCCAGTGGCTGTAGTCGGTGGCCTGTTTGGGCCTATTTACTTCTAAGTCTGTGGTCTATACAGAAAATGTAAAAACTGTCGAATAATCACAGCATTAAGGATCGCGCTACCTTTGTTATTCCATTGTGATTTATATCGAACTCTAGTCTTTGTTCTGCATAGTATATTTCCTACCTGCATTGCATAGAAATGAAAAAAGCTTTATTTACAAAACTGCTTTTTGAGACCTTATTTTAGATCTTGACTCCGTTTGGTAAACGCCGGAAAAGGGTTTCTATCAGCCACACTTAGTTTTGCTGCTTGTAAAATCACATGCAGGAAGTAAGTAAATCCAAAAGCCAGAACCTTTTAATTCGAAAGATTTAATAAAAATTTATTGTTTATTTGTTATTTAATTCTGTCATCCTTGAAGGTATAACGCCAGAGGCATGGCACAAGAGCGTGGTGGTGCTCTTCTTCAAAAAAGGCGATAACACCTTATTGAAGAACTATAGGCCCATCTCGCTCTTGAGTCATGTGTATAAGCTGTTTTCGAGAGTAATTACGAATCGTCTCGCACGCAGGTTTGATGAATTCCAGCCTCCCGAACAAGCCGGTTTCCGAAAAGGCTTTAGCACCATAGACCACATCCATACGCTGCGCCAGATTATACAGAAGACCGAAGAGTATAATCGGCCGTTATGCCTAGCGTTTGTGGACTATGAGAAAGCCTTCGATTCAATCGAGACTTGGGCGGTGCTGCAGTCCTTGCAGCGATGCCAAATTGACTATAGGTATATCGAAGTTTTGAAGTGTTTGTACAGTAAGGCCACTATGTCAGTCCGACTACAGGACCAGAGTACGGAACAAATTCCATTGCAAAGAGGCGTGAGACAGGGAGACGTTATTTCTCCGAAACTGTTCACAAACGCATTGGAGGATGTTTTCAAGCTCTTGGAGTGGAAAAGATCTGGCATCAACATAAATGGCGAGTACATCACTAACCTTCGTTTTGCCGATGATATAGTCATAATGGCGGAATCGCTCGAGGACCTTAGCACCATGCTCAACGACCTCAGTAGAGTCTCCCAGCAGGTTGGTCTTAAGATGAATATGGACAAGACAAAGATCATGTCTAATGCTCATGTTCCACCTATACCGGTAATTGTTGGGAACGATACTCTCGAAGTTGTCGACAAGTATGTCTACCTAGGACAGATTGTCCAATTAGGTAGGTCCAACTTCGACAAAGAGGTGGCGCGAAGAATCCAACTCGGCTGGGCAGCGTTCGGGAAGCTTCGTCCTATCTTTTCGTCCAAAATACCGCAGAGCCTGAAAACGAAAGTTTTCAATCAGTGTGTGTTGCCAGTGATGACTTATGGAACTGAGACATGGTCTCTTACTGTTGGCCTCATTAGTAAGCTCAAAGTCGCGCAGCGAGCTATGGAGCGAGCTATGCTCGGTGTTTCCCTGCGAGATAAGCTCCGGAACGAGGAGATCCGCAGGAGAACTAAAGTGACCGATATAGCTCTTAGAGTTAGTAAGTTGAAGTGGCAATGGGCAGGCCACATCGCTCGTAGAACTGACAACCGATGGGGAAGAAAGGTTCTCGAGTGGCGACCACGAACCGGAAGACGCAGCGTAGGCCGGCCCCCCACTCGGTGGACCGACGACCTGGTGAAAGCCGCGGGGAGCCGATGGATGCAGGAGGCGAGCAGCCGCTCAAGGTGGCGTGCTCTGGGGGAGGCCTATGTTCAGCAGTGGACGTCTTCAGGCTGTTGATGATGATGATGAATAAAAATTTAAATTATATAAGCTTTAATATTTTTTGGTACGTATCTATTTTACTTTTAAAATGCCAAACAACCTGTAAAGGTATAAACAAAAAAACTATAAAATAGATAGGTAGCAAAGAATGTACCTACCTACCTCCTAGAGTAGCGGTTATATTACTCTTTGGGCATATCCTACACAGATATTTTTTTCTTTACTCTGTGCCTCTAGATAGACACCAGCTAGGTGACATAAGTTTCTGTCAGTAGCCAAAAATATACTCACCATGAAGCGGCCATATTGTTTATAACTCCGTTTCGTTTCGTAATGAAAACTTAATAATTTTGACCAAAAAAATGAATGATATTTCAATTTTAATATATCCTATTTTAAGCGCCGGTTATTTCTAAGCATATTAGTGAAATCTGCATGAAAATCAGTTCGGTATTTTAGGAGTTCAGTCATAACAAACAAACAACGACACATCATTGTCCCTAGATGGCGCTGATACAAATAAAACTTGATAATGTATGGAAAAAGGGCAAAAGCCAGGTGGCCTGCATCGCGCAAGCGATATTTTTTTAACAATTGAACCTATGGGATAAATTACATTTGGTATAATTATGTGTGTGTTCCGTAGTATACCGGAACTTCACATTTATTATATGTAGGGACAACAAATGTAGGTACATAGGCGAACTTAATGCTAGAGAGTATTATCTTTCAGTTAACCTGGGTATAACGTGGAAACTCTTATGTGGCAGTACAACGCAGGTTAGATATACAATGTCTAAATACTTTTTTTACACTTAAATAAACTAAGAGTTATAAAAATATGTATTGCTATTTTTTAAAGACATACAGATATTCACGTCAGTTTCGTTGTATATATTTGAAATTTTGAAGTACGCAAGGTTTAACTTATCAAAATACTCACTACGTGACACCACTAATAAAAGGACTGTGCGACAAAAAAAACATTTGGAGCCAACATATCACAGACTTAGCATATCAAAAAGACTCCCGCTTGTTATGGGTCAGAAGCTTTACAATAATTTACCAGAGAGTATAAAGACAGAGGCAAAACACTCGATCTTTATGAATAGAGTTAAACAGCTTCTACTGGATAAGACACTGTACAGCATACAAGAGTATCTAGAGAATAACTACAGTTCTTTTAACAAAGTAAAATCAAATAAGTAATTGTGTATATTTTTATGGTTATATAGGCCTAGTATTTTAGCGTTAACTACTTACCATATTTCTTTTTTTATCGAACGATGCCCCTATACAGCAGAAACTACTTTTGTATACCTAATAATTATGTTACAATTATTTAAATGTTACATTTTGTTATTACATACTTTGATCATATTTTAAACAATATGAATTGAATAATATATTTATAATAATTTGACAAGACACAGTGTATCTACATTAATTTAGCATTTATTTTTACAATAATGTAAACTAGTGTGTTCTCTGTGACAATAAATTAATTCTATTCTATTCTATTCTATTCTATACCTACACTATCTATACTATAAATATCAATCAACTTATCCTTGACTCGGATAAACATTAAGTACCTAATTTTGAAATCTATTGGAAAAATATGGCTTTACACTGTTTAATAACGCTAAAAGTACAATTTCAATGGAAAAAATGCCGTTAAAACTTCTGCTTTTAATATTTACAACCAAAGATGTCCTAGAAACGATGTAGGTAGTTACTTAACAGTTAAATTATTCAATTACAAATAGCAAAAACAAAGGTGAGTCGACATAATACAATCGGGTACATCTAAAATCTCGAAAACAATTTATATGACCGGATGCGGTGCATCTTTCGACCTTCTGTGTGCTCGTGACCTTAAGACCGGAGCTATTGTTTGATAAATTAAATTATCCTACCATAAGTGGTACTAGATTTTTTTTTTACTAACGCAGTATTTTTTTATCCAAAGTTTTAAGGCTGTTACAAAATTATGCGTAGGTGCAAGGATACGTACTTATAGTATACTTAGCCATTATATGAATAACACCCTTCATTTCATCTTCTTCGATAATGACAGAGCGAATTTTAGGTAACTTACCTATTCATTTAGTAATCATCATTCTCCTGGTGTTTGTTTTGGCAAAACCACACAGAGACCCAATTTGAGAGCTCTAATTTGCAAATTCTGTGTAATGTAAGTCTCCAAACTAAATTATACTCCAATAAATACATCCCGTACTTCTATAATGACAGAACAGATTTTTTGACCCCGTCGTCGCCGCCCAAGATACATCTTGAGCGACCCGGATGATCCTATAGCAGCCGTTGTGTCGGCTGCGCTAGGATCAACCGGATCAGTCTAGCCCTCCTGGCTCAGGTACCGCTTTCGGCACCGGTATAGGTTACCAGCGTAACACAATCAGACACCGACCCCGCCGGCGAGGTCGACGTACCCCCCGTAGGTTAGCTAGAACGGTCGCGACTTTCCATAGGGTCCACTCTTCCAGTGGACGTAGCCTTCTCGATCCTCTTATCCCGGCAACGGCCCAAGCCGAGGCTCGCACCCCAGGGGTGCCCTTGTGCTAGTTGCCTCCCACTTTTGACGGTTGGGCGCCTTAAGCGCCTGCCCTCCCGCCCGGTGACGCTGTAAAGGTCGGTAGAGACCAACAGCATTAGCCCGTTCAAAAAAAAAACTGATTTTTTTATTTTTATTGAAATCTATATCTAGATTGTGTGTAAAGATCAGGATAATAACAGCATAGATGTCTCTGAGATAATTTCATATTGTATTCTCTCTGTCCCGGTTTGCAGCGAACATTGCCAGTTTCGTCGTTCATTAGTGAATTGATATCATTTTAATTGGCTGCGATTGGCCTCTATGGTTCTGACATTGAATCGTACTCAATATAAACCTACAAAAATGAAACAACGTGAAAATTAAAATAAAAAACAAATGACCATGAAGTACCATCACGTCAACAAGCACGCAACACGCATAATATAGCCATCCATGGCCATGAAAAAAAAAAACGAAAGCAATTGATCATAAACTATGATAACAATTCCATTATTTTACCTACATGCATAATTCTTTCTATAACATCTTTTTTAATGCAAGTATTGTAAGTATAGTATATGCTCAAAATATTTGAAATAAAAACTTGCCGGATGCAATAGGTTGAGTACCTCTGGAATCGAACGCGCGCTATTTGAATAAGGAATTAGAATAAAGATGGCAAAAAATATGAGCATTAGAAAGAGCGGAAACGAGCGTGCGAAAGGGACGCATGATCATCGCAGGACGCCATTGGCTGACCGCTTTTTATGCCTTAGTTCCCCTAATCTTCATTTCGACCAACATCTGCTACGCTAATGTTTATTCGAAATAGTTCTTTAAATTTATCGCTTTAAGATCTCATTTGCAATTCACGCGACGGGTCTTCTGTTTCTTTTTTGCTACTATCTATCGTCCGGTCGTTGCACGCGAGTTGTTATATCAATTTTTAATAGATCTCCTGTCGAATGGGCTCCATTTAAGGTCAGTGTTTGTTGGGAAAAGGACCAGTTTATAATATTTTTTACCATTCACCCATTGATAGGCAGATGGCTGACATTAGTTATAGAGTACTAAGTATTCATTATTCTGTGGTAATAGCTTTAGAAAAAAGTCCTCGGTCAAACATAAGTTAATGTTAGAAGTAATTACGGTTTTGTTCTTAACTCGCCAAATGAACCTTTGCCGATATTGAATTTAATATTCAAAGATGGACGCTAAATTGTTCTCTATGATCATAAATTCCATAAATTGACTTGAATTGTAATAATTTATTGTTGTTTGTCTATCGGCCGTCGTAAATTATCGCAAAATGCAACTATAAAAATATTAAATTAATGTTTATGCGTTTAAACACTTTAAACAGCAAAATGCTTATCAGCGGGGACAAAGAACTCATTATTTCATTATTTTTTTAATTTATTTAAGGAAACGGCTACAGTCCCTGCAGAACTGACTAGCCTAGTAGCTCAGTTGGTAGTTAGCTTTGCCTTCTGAACTATAGGTTGTGGGTTCGATTCTCACTCAGGGCAAAAATTTGTGTGATGAATATAGGTGTTTGTTCTGTGCCTGGGTGTTATAATGTATTCTATGTATATTGTATATATTTACAAACAAAAAGTATCTAAGTATTGTATCAGTTATCTGGTTCCCATAGTACAAGTTATGCTTAGTTTGGGGCTAGATGGCGCTGTGTGAAATGTCCACACGTATTTATTTATTTATTTCATTTTATTTATTTAATATTTATAAATCTAAATAATAATGCAATTACTAACCTACCTACATTTTATTCCATTATCAAACTAAATACTTCTAATACTCAACAAAAAAAAACATTTTAATAGTTATTTTTACCAATATAAAAAAGTTAATACATTTCAAAATGCAAACGTTTAAGACTGCATTAATTGTGTTTTATTGAGAGTTACGAAAGTACTACAGGTCTGTGATATAAGTAGGTACCTAGTAAATACTTTTTTTTTTGATAAAATTTTTTTCGACTACGATAATTATAGTAGGTAATAATCCAGGAATCATTGATTTGATGAACGAGTAATTGAGTTTTTGCTCCCCACTCTGCGAAGTTCTAACTTTGCCGATAAAATCGAAAAATCATTCGTTTGATGAACAATAAATTTTTTTTTCGAGTCGGTTCCAAAGGTTGATGACGCATGGTATCGGTCGTCAATCAGGTGCGCTGTTTCTACTGTTTTTGTTGCGGCTTATTTATGAGAGAAAAATTCAGTGAAAAAGCGTGCTTTTTGCTTGAACTTGAATTTATGTCTTGTTAAAACTTGTTTATAGTCTGTTAATGCGCTGAATAAAAAAAAAGCTAAGTAAAGGGGAATAAAAGAGGCGGGGGGGCGGGTATTAAAGTGCTAAGTGTAATGCATTTATTATATCGGTAACTATACAATCTGAGTTTGAATTGGTATATTATCCCGAAAGGGGGTAAATCTACTGCCCAAGGTAGACAATGTTTCTTCTATGACTTTTCTAAATTAATAGTTTTTCATTGAAGAAATGACATGTAAGTAAAGTTTACATTATAAGCATGTACCATCGTAGATCGCATCGTCACTTCCCATCAGGTGAGATTGCGTTCAAATGCGAGCCTATTTAGCTGTAAAAAAAAAGTTCGAAGATAGCCCTCAGCTGGGTGGTTGAACTTCGTCCTTGACTGAATGCACTTAGACGAGTTTAACGATCTGTGTTTAAAAATGAATTTATAGTATCTTGTTAACTCTCGTAGCGATTGCACCAGCAATTTTGTGAGTGGATTTATTTTTTAGCATGGAGGTTTGGGAACACGCAGTTTCAAGTAAGGCTCTCACAAGTTGTGGGCTATCATGGTACTGGGACTTCTTTCGGGATAACATACCAATTCAAACTCACCTTGTGTAGCAACTACAATACACATTATACACTAAAATAAACCCCCTGAACAACAAACTAAATAATGTAATAAAATACCATAATAGATAGGTAGGTACTTCAGAAATATATAAATTATGGTTAAGTACAAGGCTTGGTCTAAACTAAAGTAAAAATACGATGTATAACATACATTTTAAGTACTTAAAATTGTCAAAGAATAAATTTTACTGTATAATAAATTGCATAAAAACTTTATTGTAGCTGCAACAAACGGTAATAAAACATAGCGTAGCGTATTATATGAAATTATGACTATCTCACAGAGCTCGCACTCGCGTAGCTGCGCCCACTTCACTGCGCATCACTCTTAGCCACTTCTAGGCAGTGGGCTCTCGGCAGTCGCATGACTACGTAATCGCTTCTAGCCAAATACCTATCTATCTAGATGCTAACTTTGTACGTATAGTAACTCAGTTGACAAATGAATAAATAAATATTTGCCTAACTGTGTCGCCACCCAACTACGTAGCCCTGAACTGCAGCTGCGTAGCTATTTAATTGCGTAGCAACCCAACTACGTAGCCCTAAACTACAGCTGCGTAGCTATTTAATTGCGTAGCAACCCAACTACGTAGCCCTGAACTGCAGCTGCGTAGCTATTTAATTGCGTAACAACCCAACTACGTAGCCCTGAACTGCGGCTGCGTATGACCTAACGGCGTAGCAACCCAACTACGTAGCCCCTAACTGCAACTGCGTATGACCTAACGGCGTAGCAACCCAACTACGTAGCCCTGAACTGCAGCTGCGTAGCTATTTAATTGCGTAACAACCCAACTACGTAGCCCTGAACTGCGGCTGCGTATGACCTAAAGGCGTAGCAACCCAACTACGTAGCCCCTAACTGCAACTGCGTATGACCTAACGGCGTAGCAACCCAACTACGTAGCCCTGAACTGCAGCTGCGTAGCTATTTAATTGCGTAGCAACCCAACTACGTAGCCCTGAACTGCAGCTGCGTAGCTATTTAATTGCGTAACAACCCAACTACGTAGCCCTGAACTGCGGCTGCGTATGACCTAACGGCGTAGCAACCCAACTACGTAGCCCCTAACTGCAACTGCGTATGACCTAACGGCGTAGCAACCCAACTACGTAGCCCTGAACTGCAGCTGCGTAGCTATTTAATTGCGTAACAACCCAACTACGTAGCCCTGAACTGCGGCTGCGTATGACCTAACGGCGTAGCAACCCAACTACGTAGTCCCTAACTGCAGCTGCGTATGACCTAATGGCGTAGCAACCCAACTACGTAGCCCTGAACTGCAGCTGCGTAGCTATTTAATTGCGTAACAACCCAACTACGTAGCCCTGAACTACGGCTGCGTATGACCTAACGGCGTAGCAACCCAACTACGTAGCCCCTAACTGCAGCTGCGTAGCTACCCAACTACGTAGCCCGTCAACTGTGGCTACGTAGCCACCTGTGTAGCAACCCAACTACGTAGGCCACTAACTGTGGGTGCGTAGACCTAAACACCTAACTGCGTAGAAACCAGCGTACCCTCTTTATTGCGGCTGTGTAGCCACCTTTCTGCCGGCAAATTGCGTAGGCATCTAACTGCGAAGCCAGGAAACTGAGCCCGCAATCTGCATAGCCAACAAACTGTGTGATCAGCAAACTGCGTCACCAGCAAGCTGCGTAGCCAGAAAATTGCCTAGCCAGCAAACTGCGTACCCAGCAAACTGCGTAGCCAGAAAATTGCGTAGCCAGAAAATTGCGTAATTAGCAAACTGCGTTACAGCAAACTTTGTGGTTAGCAAACTGCATAGCCAGAAAATTGCGTAGCTAGCATTGTTGGCTTGAGTTGCGTCTTTCCCAAACTCTTCTATTACTCGTAACTCAGTTTTCTCACGAAGCACTGCACCTATTGATGCGTGTCGCCCTTATACGAGCGGTGATTACCTACCTCCAGTCAACGATGGGTGACCATCATACTGTTTTTATGGTCGCTAGGTTGGTAGTAAACGGTTACGTAATTTATGTTTTTAAAAACTAGGGAAATTAAATATGGCTGCATTTGTTTTTTTTTGACGATTGATTTGTTCTAGTAATAATAATACAACTACTTTACTAGGTGGTAGGACTTCTCTGTAAAGTTCGTCTAGGTAGGTACCACCGCTTTGCCAGTTATTCTGCCGCCAAGCAGTAGTGTGCAAGCACTACTGTGTTCCGGTTTGAAAGGCATTGTAACTAGGGAAATTACTGGGCAAATGAGACTTTATGAACTGATCTCACAGTCTAGTACATGTAAGGTATGTACTAGACTGTGAGATCAGTACATACCTACTTATTCGACGATGCCATGTTTTTTCGTAAAGTCTTTGATAGAGTTAAAGATAAAACTTCATACTCAATCCATACTTTAGTGTTTCTATCGATTGCAACCAAGCTACATGATCGCCTAACCGGTCTTTACCAAGGCGAATCAGAAAGGAGGGTTACGATTTTGACCGGTATGTTTTCAATTATCAATTCAACTTTATAATTTAGAAATTCCGAGTGACACTGCAATGTATTATGGGCAGCCTTGACCCTTAGCATCAAGCATAATTTACGTCATTCATTTACATTTAAAAAAACACGTGTACAAGAGCGACTTTTAAAACGGTCACGTGTCCAAGCAAACTAACCTACGTTACCGAAAGCTTACTCACCTAATTTATAAGTGATATTATTACATGACTGCAAGTTTATAAAACTGAGATGACTCGCCACAGGTGCGCTAAAATTATGCAATAGAACTAACTTAAGTATTTCAATAACCCCCATTGTGCTGCGTTGTTGCGCAATTAGGTCGGGAGCTGCGGGTGGATCTAGTCACTGAAGGGAACCGTAAACAGATATAAAGCGTTTTGCTATGCACTTTATAGTGTGAACAGCCAATGAGTGGAACACCTTGCCGTCCTTGTTTCCAGCTAACTATGATCTGGGTGTCTTCAAGACGAGAGTGAACAGGTATCTTCTTGGCAAGCATGCACCATCGTAGACTGCGTCATCACTTTCCATCAGGTGCAAAAATTGGTCAAATGCTTTGCCACTGAATAATAAAAAAAAGAATATGTTTTGATAAAATTGGGCAAATCAAAAATTAATTGGATATTTAGATTATTTGGTGTAATTATGGAAATGCACTTAAAGCAAGTTACTCTGTTATTTGCTGAGTAACAAACCCGTTCTCAATTCTCTGGATGTACAGATTGACTGTTTTAGACAGTTATTTAAATAAAAAATGTATTGGTTATTTGGATTATTTGGCTATAAAGATTTTAAGTGTATTATGAGAAATGCACTTACAGCAAGTTAGCCCTGGGTTATTTGCTGAATGGCTGAACCACTGACATTTTTCTTGGACGTACAGATTAACTGTCATTCTTTGTTTAAATTGTTTTAGACGTATAATGTCAAAAAGTACCGTATAACTAAGCATATACTTCAAAAATAGCATTTAAATATTTAAGGTAAGTATGTATACACTTATATGCATTCAACTCAAATGATGATGACCTTTGACTCTTGAACATTGACGTATATATTACTTCGTAAGGACAGGCCTGATGACAGCTTAAAACATTGCTTCAAAGTGGTAGCCAAATTCACAGATTGGCCTACACTAGCGCTTAGTCTGTGATGTAAGTTAGACGTGATCGGTCGAGCCTACAAAGAAAACATGCGCAGTAATGGAAAGATTGTACGAACTACATCCGTAAATGTTACAAAAAACTCAGCATACGTTACCATAATTAAGTCAATGTTTTGAATACTATACTTCGTTTTGTAACAAAATAATCTATTTTCTATTTGGAAAGTCATTGTAAAGTTATACAATGACAGGACGTCATAGTGACATCACCTTGATTACGTTGAATTTAAAAAAAAAATATTAGTTCAGACATATCCTGAGATTTAAATCTATGTTCTTGAGTAAATCGTCCCACCGCTCCCAACCCAAACGTCCAGGGGCTATTGATAAGGGAACTATCGTTAAACTATTCTCATTGAAATTGTTTAACCATTTTGCTGAACTCTATTGATTTATGCAGAGCTGCGGTAAAAATGCGGGATTGCTCGCAGTTCGGAATGTCTTAATTGAAAACTTGGTTTTTGTCGTGGGCAAGGAAGTTATATAATGAGCTGCTTTGAATTCTTTTGCCCTATGTTTGCGCTTGATACCTACAAAAACACTATTACCATTAAACATTGTAAAAGTTGAATTAAATTTTACTAGTTTAATAGTACTGCAACATATATACCAATTTACAAACGCTCTTACACGGTAAAGGAAAATATCGAAGCCGGCCATGTTCAAGAATCATAAAATTTAGCAAAAAAAGAACAAGAACAGAACCTACTTTTAATAAAATTTAATCCTTTATTCATATTCATCAGCAAAACGTAGGCTGATCATATGCCTCCTCTGCCACTTCGAGCGGCTGACCTGCGATGTTCAAGAATTTTAAAAAGAATTAATCTGTAAAGGAAAAAGGTATACTTGTCACCTTGTCACGGTAGCTTAAGTAAAGCATGTCCCAGCTTTAGGGACGGATGGATGCGTTCAAGTCCCGCTCGTGATTCGAATTTTTCCTTTACAAATTAATCTGTAGATTACGCTGAGCAGTGGATACTGCTATAAAAACCATAAATTTTCTTAAAAAGAAGTTTATCAGAGCACATGGTCGATGCGCACTTATTCGGCTCAACGAATCAGCATTGCAATTCAACGATGCAATGCTGCCAGCATGTTGGGTACGCTACCTACCGGTAGTGGGCTGGAGCATTTGCGCTGTCTATAGGCCATCGCGGCTAGTATACAGTCCAAATGTTCTTTGTAGTAGATAGTGTAGCTAGTAGTTTTTAGTTTATAGTTAGTTTAAAGAATAAAGGCACATTGCCGTAAGTAAAAAAATCATAAAATTCAAGCACAATCTGTTGTCGCGACGGGCAACATCGCGATTTTAAATATTACATAGATAAAATATGGCAATACAATACTAAGTTCAAAATTGGATTGCGAAGTCTGTCACTCGCGGTTTGTCTATTTAAATGTCATAAAATATAAACTGAAAATACAGAAAATTACATAATTAAAAGAAATAAGGAAAGCAATAATACCTATTGATGTGATACCATGAACAGTGAGTACATACGAGCTGTAATCGTAGGTAGATACGGTTTAATATGATGACGCACAATGGTGCGGGTGGAGGAGCAGGCCCTAGGTTGTGGGCAGTTGAGTGTGGTAGAAATACTACGTCGACAGTCATGAGATGGGCTAAGCGACTGGCTTGAAGACGTATGGTCTGAGAGCGCGTGGGCTTGGTTAAATATCCATCAACATTAAAGTTTACTTACGTGTTACAGTTCGTTTTGTGCTCCTTGTGGTTTTATAATTACAGGCGTTATATGCGATCACATGGGAGAGACTTTTTTTTTTTTTTTTTTTTTTTAATGTAATTAAATGACGTGACGAGCTAGTCGTTCACCTGATGTTAAGTGACACGGCCGCCCATAACAGTTGCAGTGTCACCCGGAACTTTAAAACAATAAAGTTTCGCGTGACACTGCACTGCGCACATCATCCTGAGACATCACCCAGTCCAGTAATCAGATTACAAGACTGAGTGATCAGATCATAAAGTCTCATTTGCCCAGTAATTTCACTAGCTACAATGCCCTTCAAACCGGAACACAGTAGTGCTTGCACACTACTGCTTGGCGGCAGAATAACTGGCAAAGCGGTGGTACCTACCTAGACGAACTTTGCAGAAAAGTCCTACCACCTAGTACTATGAGAGGTTCACTATGAAATACAAGTAAACAATCCTACTATAACGGCATATACAATAAAGGCGAAGCAAACTACGTATAATTTTAGTATCAATGGTTTCGGTGAGTGACTTTATCTTATTCACATGCTCTCTTATAACATTTTATGGAGACAATCATGGACCACGAACCCTAGGTTAATACTTTCATATTGAATATCAAACTATAATAAATCTAATATCAGCCACAACGTCCCCAAAGAGATACTTGGTCGAGATTGTCACCATATCTGTCAACTGTGACAGAATATTCTCGAATATAGTGTAAGCCTTACTAGGTGGTAGGCCTTTTCTGCAAAGTTCGTCTAGGTAGGTACCACCGCTTTGCCAGTTATTCTGCCGCCAAGCAGTAGTGTGGAAGCACTACTGTATTCCGGTTTGAAGGGCATTGTAGCTAGTGAAATTACTGGGTAAATGAGACTTTATGGCTTGATTTCACAGTCTAGTAATCTGATTACTAGACTGTGTGATGTCTCAGGATGACGTGCGCAGTGCAGTGTCACGCGAAACTTTATTATTTTAAATTTCTGAGTGACACTGCAACTGTTATGGGCGGCCGTGTCACTTAACATCAGGTGAACGACTAGCTCGTCACGTCATTCATTCTCATAAAAAAAAGCCATTGGGCTTGCACTATATCCATGTGCACAAATTATATAATACATCCATGTGGGAGAAGGCGCGTGGTGTGTCCCAGCCGCGGGAATGCATTGGGCAGATGACAACGAGCCATTCTCTAGATTTTTTAAACGCATTGGGTAGCATCTTGCTGCAGGTAGTATCTATAGGCTACTACTTTAGCAAGATGGCTTCCGATATGTTTTAAAACTACAATTAAAATCCATTTGCAGTATAATCTATCGGGCATAAAAACATAAAACCTAAAACTACCACATTGTTATCCAAAATTGCCGCCAACAGTCATACATTAGCGATAAATAATTAAATAATTAAACCTCATACTCCTATACGGTGTAAGAGCCTATAATTTAATAGTTGAACGCACCCATAACTTGCAATTTCACAAAGTTGGCATCACTGCCTAATGACAGTTGGCGCACAAATTCTAAAATGGCGGCCGCAGCGGCAATCGAAATGATGACGCGTTACGAATCACACGAATTAGCTTCTTTTGTTAAGAACTTTAAAATTATAGGAAATTGTCTTTCTAGTGAAATTTCATGTTATAAGGGAACAATGCATGCAATTGGTTGAATGAACTGTTTTTGTTAGGTTGGTACAGTTTTTTCTCTCACACGTTTCAATACAGTTGTGGAACCGCTTACTTAGTCTTTGAGTTGTCTTTGAACGGTAAATGTGAAATTACTGGGTGTTTGGCACAAATAAGCGTTTATAACATTATTATACACAAGTATTTTATTATTAATTTTCCCAAGGAAGTTGAACAGTATGTTCTATATTTTCCTCCCTTGGCATTGACAGAAAAGACGCAAAAGTAATATTTTTTTTCTTATATTTTGGCTCCACACATAGTGTATTTAGCCAGTGTCAAGTATTGTAGTTTTTCATCGTATTATGAAATATTTCATGTAAAGTCAAGTCTTAGTCACAATCAGTCAGGGTAGTCATAGTCCAGTCTAAGTCAGGTAGTCATAATCCAGTCTAAGTCATGTCCTAGTAAAGTGGTGGCAACTTTACTAGAGGCTTCTATGGAATTTTGGAAGCAACACGAAAAACCACGTTTCACTACATTATATCACACTGAGAAAAATACTTTCATGAATTACGAACAATTTGAAAGGAATTCCGGCACTTATATCCGTATTCCTGACAAAAAGGGACCAAGAGTTCTTACTAACATTTTGTACGTAAATCATAAAAAACTATCATGAACAGACGTCACCATTAAACATCAGAAAACAGCACGATATTACTAAGTGCTGTATACTCATGTTTTATCGTTACGCGTCATGACAAATTATCATGACGAACTCTTTGAACACTTCAAACGGTAATGACGAGACATCATGATGGGAATGATAGAAATTGGAGAAGTAATGGTATGGAGTCATTATTTCAATGTTAAATTGGTCTGTACATCACAATAGTATGAAGATATTTCCTAATAACGTTAAAGGAAACTTAAAAATATCTTTCATTACGGTCATTGCAGTTTAACGAGCTTCCTCATATATTACTCATGGGAAACTCATATGATGCAATGAACATCTACTGGGTGGCGCAAAAGTAAAGACCCTATTTGGTTCAGCTATAAGATTTTTTCTAAATTAGAAAACTAGATTTAGGTTTTTTTAAATGTATATTTGTGCCATTAAATTTCGTACCATTAGGATTTAAAGATGATGTCTTTTAAATGGTGACCTCCAGAGTTGATACACATTTGAGCCCTATTTATGACATTTTGCAAGATGATTTTCCTTCAAAATTGGTTATGAGTGACGAAGCGCATTTCCATCTCTCAGGGCATGTCAATAAGCAGAATACTCGGTTCTGGGGCACTGATAATCCGCGCATTATTCAAGAAACACCTCTACACCCACTAAAAGTTACTGTATGGTGTGGCATCTGTGTTGACAGAGTGATCGGACCCTATTTTTTCGAAGACGCTGGAGGCAATGCGATAACTGTCACTGGAGAACGCTACAGAACCATGTTACGTGAGTTTTTGATACCCAGTTTGGACGAATTGGGGCTGGAGCACATCTGGTTTCAACAAGACGGCGCTACGGCACACACAGCGCGCGACACTATGGACTTAGTGAGGGACGCTTTTCCAAGCCGAGTTATCTCTCGTTTTGGCGATTTGCCTTGGCCTGCAAGATCACCCGATCTGACCAGTCCAGACTTCTTTCTTTGGGGTTTTTTGAAATCTCGGGTGTATGTGAACAAGCCACAGACTCTCGCAGCTCTAAAAGAAAACATTCGTCAAGAAATAACGAACATATCGCAGGAAGTGTTACGGCAAGTTATGCAAAATGTCATAAATAGGGCTCAAATGTGTATCAACTCTGGAGGTCACCATTTAAAAGACATCATCTTTAAATCCTAATGGTACGAAATTTAATGGCACAAATATACATTTAAAAAAACCTAAATCTAGTTTTCTAATTTAGAAAAAATGTTATAGCTGAACCAAATAGGGTCTTTACTTTTGCGCCACCCAGTATAATAGTTTGTTGGTATCGTAATGATAACTGTGAATTCTAAGATACCGAAAACTCAAATAAAACTGTGCATTTAACAAAACCTACTTAATTGCTACGAACAAAACACCACCGCGTGCTAACTTTTCTACTAACGCCATCTAGTTTACACAGCCTCAAATAAATACTTCGATACTGTTCTATATTACTAAAATAGCCCTTAGAATTAACAAGTTGAAATGGTAAATGGGCAGGTAAAACTTACAACTGATGGGGAAGAAAGGTTCTCGAGTGGCGACCACGAACCGGAAGACTCAGCGTAGGCCGGCCCCTGCTAGGTGGACCGGCGATCTGGTTAAAACCCTGGGGAGTCGGTGAATGCACGAAGCAAGCAGCCACTCAAAGTGGCGTGGGAGAGGCCTATGTTCAGCAGTGGACGACTTCATGCTGTTGATAATGACTATTATGCACTTAACAAATTTCTTTTCCCGTAAAAATCCGTTAAAATGTATTCTATTGTGCCTGTCACGAAAGTTTATCATGAAATCACACTGTCACGATTGTTTATCATGAAAAATGATATTTTCTATTAACTTACGAATTCATGCAAGGTAATTTATTTATAAATTGTCGTGCTTACATATCTATCAGGTCAAACTTTTAAATTGTCGTGATCTTCTCGATAAAATACCAAGTTAGAACCGACAATTCAATATTATGTAACTTAAGTTTTAAATGATAAACAATAATGATAACTAATCATTAAATTCCCTTAAACTAGTAGTGATGAAGCGTAAATTGATTTGACTGACTTATATTTCATCATGTTCATGATAATATTGTAGGCGTCAGAATAAAATATTATTCTTCATGTTAACATTTAATGAAGTACCGAAGTCATTTTTCTCAGTGCACTTGCCAACACTATACTCGTAATTCAGCACTTAATGCGTAAAATGCCACTAATTTTAAACATTAACTCTAGGAAAAGCATAAGTTTTGTGAAATAATACAATGCAACGACGTGAACTTTTTCATGTTCCCGCCAAAACTCCCAAAAGTAATTAAAACCACTAATCAAAAAAAGAAGAAGAATTAAGGTGGAACGTTTCCGCTCAGCGCGGCAAATTCAAATTTTCTTGCGTTTTTTGCCAATAATAGCTTAATTACTCAACACGATTACATGGAAACTAATTTTGCGCAAATAAATAGAGTGTATCATATATTACAATTAAAAATATCACCTTGATATCATTAGTTTATTGACAAATGGCAATAGACTGAAAAGCCAAGACGAGATTGGTTTATCGCCATTTGTTGCTAAACCAATGATATTTAGGTGATACTTTTAATCGTAATTTATTGATACATTCTATTTGTTTACGTTAAATCAGTTTTCAAATCAAATCAAATCATTCATGTAATCACGTTTTGTAATTAAGCTACTATTGGCAAAAAACGCAAGAAAATTTGAATTTGCCGCGCTAAGTGAAACGTTACACCTTATGAACGGTGGTGGCTAAGCGCTTTCTTTAGAAAGGAAACTTTAGCGATCGGCGTTTGTTTATAACCAAACATAACATCTTATAAAATAAACAAAATCAACATACCATGACAATTTATGGCTATCACAAGAAATTGATGGGAAACGTCAAAGATGAAAGTTCAAAAGGGTCGCAGCTTTCTACCTAAACTGAGATTACCTACGAGTTGTAACGAGGCATTAGAAAATAAGCGGTTTGGCGGGACTTTAAACAATTTGTGTAACTATTCAGAACTTAATTCTAACAAGATTTATTTAATTATAGTGACTGTAGACATTTCTGTTTGTCATCGTAGTTTAAATGACTTTTTAAGTAGGTAAACGAATGACGTGACCATGGAAAAACTGGTAAAATCCACTATAATAAACTTAAAACTGATAATCTATCTATTATATACAAGGCTTTGGCCTGACTGACTGACTGACGACGCACAGCTCGAACCGCTGGACGTAGAGACTTGAAATTTGGAGTGTGGCTTTTTTTTTATAACTTAGCCGCGTGCTAAGAAAGTATTTTTGAAAATTCAACCCCAAAGGGGATGAATAGAGGATAAAACATTTGTATGAAAAACCTACATATCAAAACGTATCGTTTTGAAACTTAACACATACAGACAAGTATAAAATAAATGAAATAGTGTTTCTTATTTTTTTTAAATCATTCTCAAAAGGGGTGAATTTTGTAGTTAAAGATTGAAAAGAAATTTTGAAAAAATTTACCGCACATACTGAAATTTAGAATGTGTATAGAACATACAAAACAAATACATACGGGTCTCGGCAATTTTTGAATTTCTTCCCTTAAAGGGGGAAAAATAGAAGACACGGTCCCATCGTAAGACGCTCGCACAGCCTAAACCAATGAAGCTAAAATCTTGAAATTTAGAAGATACATTGATTACATAGTGTAGGGGTGCGCTAAAAAGAAAGTTTTATCCCGGAAAAATAAACAGTTCCTGAAGGATAGTAGTCCACGTGAGCGAAGCCGCGGGCATAAACTAGTTTTATTATAAGTAGGTACATACATATCCAACCAGTAAAACCTAGAAATAGTAAAACACACCCGGTAATATATCAGATGACGTAATATTACAATATAAGACCTAGTTTGATAAACATCGTATAGTATAATAGATTTTCCGGTTCAACTACTAGGGTAACAGAAACACTGTAAGTTATGAATAACCATTTGTTAAAACGTTACACGCGTGACTTAGGTATGGTTAGAGAAATGTATAGAATTTTAAGGCTGTGACATAATCCAAAGGCTGCTTTAAGCATCACAGTCGCGTCTTTGGACGCCTTAAAAAATCTGTCATCAAGGCAAACCACTTGCCTGTACCACAAGGAATGGATTTGACACCTTAGTAATAAATAAAGTAAACAAAAATTAGTTTAAACGGTTTTATTGAAGAGAAAGATAATGCAGTACTAAAGACATAAAATAATTAGGTAACAATAGCACAGATAAATAAATAAATAACGCCCAACAATCACATACATAGATCCTGGACCCTAACTAGGATTCCCTGTATCTAGGGACCCAGGAACTACGAGGATCATGGTCCCAGATAATCTAACCCCAGGTATTAATAAAACTGTAATCGTAGTGACTTGCACTAGAGTGGTATCGAACTTTTGTCCAACTAGCGTGTGTTGAAGTAGCGTGATTTCGAACCGTAGTGATTCGCAATTCGCAACTCATTGTTGCCGTGCTTTGAGATTCAAACCTCAGTGTGTTCCACAAGGCGTAGGGCAGTTTTAGGTAGGTAAGTTTTTTTTTTATCAACGAAAGGCTAACATTTGACCACGGTCTCACCTGATGGTAAGTGACGACGCGGTCGACGATGGAGCATGCTTGCCTAGAAGATACCGGTTCACTCTAGCCTTAAAAACTCCCAGTCATCACTCATCAACATACTCTCCTCACCAATTATAAAAGTTAGATGGCATTGATCAGACTCAAAAATAAACTCGTGGGGCGTAGTGTAGCCTGAGTAAATATGTAACTAAATAGCGTTTATAGTTATATGAGCCGTTGATTGGTGCGCGGGGATTAACGTGCACAAATAAGTATGAAGTAGCCTTTTATTTGGTTGGAAGTCTCCGAAAAAACGTCAATATTTAAGACAAAAAATATAATATTGCAGCAATTGAATGAGAAAACCTTAATAAACTCCAATATAAGGGACCGGACAAAGCAGAAGAAGATAATGAATAAAAACATGAGTACAGATACCTAACCCTGGTCAAGTTACCACCAATAAAACTAATTTGTGTTATGGAAGTGCAAAAATTACCACTTATGTGCGACTTTGGATTCAAAGCAGGCCTTTACAAATAAATAATATTTGCATCTATAAAATAGAACTGTACCTACCTAAGTTTAAGTCATAATAAGTATTTTTAGGTAGGTATCTAAAATATTTTTTTTTGGTGTATTGCAGATCAGAAAATATCTCTTTTATTTTTAGTTTCCTCCCTGCCTGTCGGTAAATTTACGATGCTAAAACTACTGAACGTATATTTATGTCAAGTATACGGTAGTGTTTTCATGCACTCCTACGCAAGTGTTTATTTATGGTTCATCTAAATCAGTTTGTGAAAAATGAGCTTTATGTAGATAGACGGATTGATTTCGATGTAATTTTTTATAAGATGGCTGGTTTAATCACTATATTGTACGTGAAAGAAGAACTACCATCATCATAATCATCACCATCATCATTATAATTATCATTATCATTATCATCATCAGGTTTTTAACTGCCATAACTATCTACCGTAACGGAAATCGAAGCGGCAATCTCTACTAAGCCAACTTTCGCACGAAGTCGAGGATGTCAACCAGCGTGAAACAAAGCAAAAGTATGCGTAAATCAGCTGGTCCCTTATCTATAGTACAGACCTACAATATATTACATCGTGCGGCCGTGACACACAATTGCAACGTTTACACTGCGTACTATTTTATGTATATAGCTTTAAGTGTTACGAGTGTTATGTACTAGCTGTTCCTAGCTATTCTATACGTTAGGTTAGCTATAAAGTTCTCTGCTTTAAGCTGTATTGTGTTTCAGCCTTTAAGGTTTGCAGTTTAGACTACAACAATGATCATCATCATGTGTCATGTTCATAACTGGACATACCCTCTCTTCGGCTCTTCTTTTCCTGATGCTGCCAGCTACTTAGGCGCAGATACAGAAGGGGGGCGCAGCCCCGCCCCTTGGCACAGACAGTCCAGCACCAAGCGCGGTAATTAGACAATTTACCAGCAAGATGTTCTTCATTTAAAGAAAAGAGCACAAATTGGTCTTGTATCAGATACTTTTGTGTTTTACCACCATATCCCCAAATTTCTCTCTTGGACTCCCCTACTATAATCATTTGTGCGCCCCCCCCCCCACCCCCCCCCTTAAGCAATTTCTGTATCCACGGCTCCAGCTACTGCGTAGTTATATCATCGCTCCATCTACTTGAAAGGCATGCTTACTTTACGACAGTCATAGACAATCTATGACTGTTTCTTGTTGTCTGCTTCTTCTTCTTCGTTTATGGCTTTCTATCGCTTTTTAGTGATAATTCTGCCAATGTCAAGTGAGTAAAAATTTGTAGGGTTATGTCATGTCAAATTCCTAATTTGAAAATCATTAAAATGAAACGTAAATTGGTAAATTCCAGGAATTGCGAGTCAGCGTAGAAACATAGTATCTACACCTTTTAGCAGCTACTAAGCCAGACCTAAATAAGTACTAGAAACCGATAATCTAGATAGTAGGTGGTTGATGCGGCCCTAGAATACCGGTGCGACCAGTTCGGGTTCAAGGCAGGTGCTTGTCGTTAGATAATATTGGTTTATTTAGACTGTTCACCTGCTTTTCTAGATAGTCGTATTATTTTAAGATATAGAGACTCGTTTTAATAACATTTGTAGAATTATTCAGCAAATTAAGTACAAATAATATAATTTCCTTTAAAAAAAAAGAGTTAAGCTGACTTCAAAACTTTAATTTCATACTGAGAAATACTTTTTTTTAGCTAAATAGTCCCTCTTTTGACCGCAATCTCACCTGATGGGAAGTGACGACGCGGTCTACGATGGTACATGCTTGCCTAGAAGATAGATACCTATTCACTCTCGCCTTGAAGAGCTCCAGATTGTACTAATCGGGAACAAAGACTTCCTGGTTTTTTCCAGTTATTTTGTTTTAAAATGTACTGAACCAATTTTGATAAAATTTCTTTGGAACCAATCTGCAAGTATACAATAATCGTTTTAAATTTTAAATAAAGAATTATCCAAATCGGTTCATAAATGACGGAGAGAGAGTTTTGGCGGAACGCGGAAAAGTGCACGTCGTTGCATTGTATTATTTTTCAAAAGTTGTGCATAAAGTTTTTAAATTAAATTACCTAATAACCATAAGGTAACCCAGGTAGGTAAGGGTAGGCTACTTTGTAAAAGCACGTATAAAATCCTATAGATACAATTTACAAAGGCTCTAAGATTATAATCAAAATTGTAAATACCTATATTGATAAACTCACCAATAAGTTCACCTCCGTGCACAAACACTTATTTAAATCTATTAAATGTTTAAACTAACAAACCGTCTCATAGTTCCACTTAAAATAAAATAACTACGCTCAAAGGAAGCCTTTAAGATCATAACTAGCAGTTTAAAAACACCATTTTCCTGTTGAAAAGTATTTCAAAACTTCCCAATGTCAGCTCAACGCAAATAATCTATTCCACCATCGACTTAGGCAAGTAACCTTACACTAAAACCAATATTTACTTATCTAAGGCCCTCCTATCAAATATTCTAAACTCCTAAACACGGCGTTATTCACTAACAGTACAAACTAATATAGCAACGCCCATTTTATCATACCAAAACCGACCAATGCCATGTCAAGTGATTTAATAATACTAATTTATAATTCTAACGATGTAAATTAAACTCTATTTTATACAAATAAAGTGTAAAGTTGTGCGCGTGTAATGTCAATAAGCACACTAACGTGAAGTGACGCACACACGCGCGCGAATGTCACGAAATCCAGCCCGTTTCTAGGTTAGAACATGCGCGGGCGCATGTAGTGACACCATCATGGCCGCTGGTGCAGGGATTTTCCTAAAAGAGTACCTAAGTATTTTATTAGGTAAGTATGTATATATTTGTTGTAATAAAACTGGTGCTTAGTGGCTAACGTTAAAGTATTTTTTTATGATTATTACCTACCTACGTGCACTACACCACGTCTTATAATAGGTATCTATTATTTTGATATGTTTTTTTTTTGTTACGTTTGACTATGATTGATAAGTCTTCATTGTTTTCTATTGTTCACTACATTTCACTTGATGTAGTCAGTGTGGCGGAAGGTGGCGCTACGGTACGCCTAAATTGGGAACTGGTCCCCAAGTGAAACTGCGTATCTACGTACCTATCATATTTCTAAAACTTTTGTAAAAACTTAAATAATTTGGTAAATAAATTTGTATCTGCATGCACATTGCACACTCAACAGTGGGTTGAGATTAGGCTAAAATATGGTAAGTAATACTGCAATTTGACTACTTAGGTCTACTTAGGTCGCCTATGTACATACATACACTAGATTGAGTGAGATCACAAGCACCATTACCCCCGTGGTAGCAGGGGGTATGTGGGACTCGAACCCACTAAACCCCCCTCCCCCGTGATGCGTCCGCCGCTGGGATGGGGCGAGATGGGGTCGCGCTAGCATTCACTGCAAGATAGTGTAACTTGTCCCATCCTGAGACTACACGATGGGTTACGTGGGATAAACAGGGATAGGTACTTGTGTATGAACTCACTGAGAATTCGATAAAGTTGATTGCTATTTCAAAATGTAATTAGTGTAATACTTTTGGCAGGCAAACAAATCAAATATTATATTTTCCGATTAACCAGACAACATTTTACGTTTGCTGCAGCACTGCCGTCCGTTAATTTACCATTGCTTGAATTAATAAAATATAAGTCCCCGAGTTATCATTTCAATGAAGCTGATAAAAATTATTAATAATTTCAATGCAGTCATTCGATAATTATGTACTTACCTACCTTTTTGTAAAGTGTGTCAATTTCTGAATCACCACCGTATTTCATTTACTTCATTTTTATGTTGTATATTTCAGTTAAATTGTTGCCAGTAAGTAGAAAAAAGATTTCACAGACAGTAAAAAAGTAGCCTTTTCTGATTGATACTAAGTGTGGGTTTTTTGATTCGTAGCTAACTTACTAGGTGGTAGGACTTCTCTGCAAAGTTCGTCTAGGTAGGTACCACCGCTGTGCCAGTTATTCTGCCGCCAGGCAGTAGGGTGCAAGCACTACTGTGTTCCGGTTTGAAGGGCATTGTAGCTAGTGAAATAACTAGGTAAATGAGACTTAAGAACTGATCTCACAGTCTTGAAATCTTTTTTAGGCTGTGTGATGTCTCAGGATGACGTGCACAGTGCACGGTGTCACGCGAAAGTTTAATTTAGATTTCCGAGTGACACCGCAATCTGCAATGGGCGGCCGTGTCACTTAACACCAGGCGAACGACTAGCTCGTCACGTCATCCATGAACATAAAAAAAAAGTAACCATGGTTAAAAACTCTAACAAATTTTGACCATCGTTTAGAATTGTTAGTTTTTGACTATTGGTTACCTTAACTACGGATTAAAAACCCACCCTAACAAATGTGGACCATTGGTTAGAATTTGTTAGTATTTTTACCAATTTGATTAGTTCACCAAAAATGTTATTAATTCGTAGTTACTCATATTCTGTACAAACTTATACCTGATAGCTTAGTGAAAGTCTGTTTTCCAGCAAAACCTTCCACTTGAATCTGAATTTGCAGCTCTAAAGGGGGTTATACCGAATTAATAATCAATGGAGTGGACAATGATCACCTGGGTGATCAAATCCCCAGGTGATCATAGGACACTAAAGAGTATCCTATGATCACCCAGGTGATATCACCCAAGTGATATCACCCAGGTGATCATAGTGGAATAGACCAGATGCTAAAAGTCTCAGATCCTCCTCTGCTGGGTTAGCATGGGCGGTAGACAAAATTGTTTTTCCCCGTTTTACGTCACTTTCTTCATACTTGCTTGGAGTAAAACAGGGGAAAGACAATTTTGTCTACCAGCCGTGCTAACCCTACTGAACAGATCTTAAGGTATTTTGAATGAAATCTTTTACTGTCCTGTCCTTCCATAATTTAGAGACAGCTGAACCAAAAAGCCTATTCGATTTGATCTCTCAAATGATTTATATTATACAAGCTCATGCCCACGGCTTCGCCAGTGTTCACTATCCCCCAGGAACCGTTTATTTTTCTGGGATGAAACTTCCGTTTTAGCGCACCCCTACACTATGCAATGAATGTATCTTCAAAACTTCAATCTTTTAGCTTCAGTGGTATAGTCTGTGTGAGCGTCTTACGACGGCACTTTGTCCTGTATTTTTTTCCACCTTAAGGGATGAAATTCAAAAATTGCCCCCCCTTTTCATCCCCTTAGAGGATGAATTTTCAAAAATCCTTTCTTAGCACGCGCTTACGTCATAAAAAAGCCACCCTCTATGTTTCAAGTCTCTACGTTCAGTAGTTTGGGCTGTACGTTGTCTGTCAATCAGTCAGGACAAAACCTTTTATATAATAGTAGAAGATGCCTCTCTGCACTAAAGTTTGACAGCTCTTTAGTTCGTACTTATTTATTTATTTATTTTATACATTTATTGTGATAAAATCGACAAAATCAATTACAATTACCATAAAATATTTCATACAGGATAAACAATATAAACATGTCAAGGTTAATTCAATAATGAAAAATAGGTGCACTTGGTTATTACAATAATGTCAAATAAAATTACCTCTTTAGGGCGTACGCAAATGCGTTGCAGAAGTTGAACGTTATGGAGGGATACGTGTGAACTTTAAGAGCTTTCAAACTTTAGTGCAGACGGGTATTTAACTTCGTTTTGTTGAACGTTACACTAGCGCGGCAAATTCAAATTTTCTTGCGTTCTTTTGCCAATAGCAGCTTAATTACTCATCGTGATTACATGAAAACTAACTTTGCGGAAATAAATAGAATGTATCAACAAATTACAATCAAAAGTATCTCCTACATATCACTGGTTTAGCGACAAATGGCAATAAACAATTTTCTTCTTAGTTTTTCAGTCTATTGACATTTGTCGCTTAAACAATGATAAGTAGGTGATACTTTTAATTGTAATTTATTGATACGTTATATTTATTTGCGCAAAATTAGTTTCCATGTAATCACGTTGAGTAATTAAGCTATTATTGGCAAAAGAACGCAAGAAAATTAGAATTTCCCGCGCTAGTGTAACGTTCCACCTTAACCACTTTTTCTGTCAACTAAAACAATATCCCACAGAATCCCACATCATGGCATCACTCGTGCGACCTTGTAACGAGTCGCAAGTCGCGCTGCGCGGCCTAGACGCAGCGATTCACATTATTTATTTGAGTGGGTACTACATATCTATGAACCTGCTAGTGCAATGTCGTGCGAATGCTGCCTGGAACTGTGTTTCTATAAGATGTTAAAGCCAATATTTCGGTTACTTAGGTGATATTTAAGGTTAGTTTAAAGGTTTAGAATGATATTTAGGTTAGAGGTATTATTGAGGTTTAAACTTAGGTACCTATTTGGTGACTTACAGATTATGTTTTCGTGTGACTTAGGTCATATTTAAGTTTAGGTTAGAGGTTTGAGAAGGTATTTAATATTTTTGTTAAAGTGGCTTTCATAAAACACATAAGACTTCACTTAGAATAGATACGTGAAAACGTAGTTAAATAACTTTAGCTATACGTAAACTAATTGTACCTACATTTTGTAATTAAGACAACTCATTGTGAGTATAGCTAAAGTTAAGTTTGTTAAGTTTGGTACTTACCTAGGTAATAACATGATATTCGCGGCTCTGCGGTTAGTTCGCAGTGAAACTAGCCCGGATGTGATTTTGTAAGATGGTACCTAACCCTGACGAAGAAACTTGTTATAAACTATTTAAACGTTGAAGTATGAAGATGTACCTATGTTGTGGTAGAAAAACATTTTTTGTTAGTGTATAGATATGGCACGGATTTTTGAAAAGAACTAGCGAGAAACACTTCTCAGAAGTACCGTTGACGTAAATATTGGGAAAAAGACTCAATAGTTTTACTAGGTGGTAGGACTTTTCTGCAAAGTTCGTCTAGGGTACCACCGCTTTGCCAGTTATTCTGCCGCCAAGCAGTAGTGTGCAAGCACTACTGTGTTCCGGTTTGAAGGGCATTGTAGCTAGTGAAATTACTGGGCAAATGAGACTTTACGAACTGATCTCACAGTCTAGAAAACTTTTTTAGACTGTGTGATGTCTCAGGATTGCGTGCGCAGTGCGTAGTGTTACTCGAAACTTTAGTTTGGAGTTCCGAGTGGCACTGCAATCTGTTATGGGCGGCCGTGTCGCTTAACACCAGGTGAACGAATAGCTAGTCACGTCATTCGTTTAAAAAAAAAAAAAAAAGTTCCATTACGGAACTACTTTCACGGAACTTCTGGGAATAAACGGGTTTAGCCTGCAACGCATCGTTACGTGACCAGCATTTCTTACCATTTCAGGAGAGTTAAGAAGAAAATACCGAAAATAATATAACGTTGTTGTTATTCGTTGTTAATGCCTATAACAACAATTAATCGCGCAGTTCTTAATAGGTTTTATTTTATTCATTATAGTTTGCAATAAAACTGCATAATTCGTATTAAAATAAAAGTAGGCAATTACCAAAACAATGCTTCCAAGGTAATTCTCGTTTCTTGGAAAACGGTTGCTGAGACTGATTGTTCTTGGGCTAGTTTAATTAGAAACGTGATGAGGACAAGTTTATCTATGTATTTTAATAAATCCATTGTAAAATACGATGCCAAGTATTTATATATTAAATGGTAATATTTTATTAATTACATTGATGTATTTATGCCATAGGATCACCCCACCTCTTCCCACGGGTGCCGTAAAAAAACAACAAAGTTCTCAAAAGACCACCAATCCGTTTTTGTTTTAGTGCTCTTTTGGGAATTCTCCTGTTTCCTGTTCTGTGTTTGTTGTTTTCTGTTCCTGTTTGTAATTGTTGTGTTTTTGTTGATTACGAGCAAAGTTATGTCACATTAAGTTTTGTTTGAATACATTACCTACGTTAAGCAGGTAGTCCAAGTTTGTATTATTTATCCGTTATGAATTGAGTTCTATTAACCTGTAAGTAGTTCAATTCTTCACCGTCTCTTTTTGATTCGGTCATTCGCTGCAATATTAGAAAGGGACGGTGAAAAATCAAACTGAAAAGATAAATTGGTGATGCCGTTAGAGATACCAAACCAGAGTTTCAGGTAATTCAATAAACATGAAGAGAAAACAGCTTTAAGTATCTAACTAACCACGACTATATCGAATTTAACGATTACCAATTAAACTTTATGCGTTTAAAACTATTTTATATTTTATATTAACTTTAGAATACATTGCAGCTCGCGTACTCCACAGGTCTAAGTAGAATATATTGGTTACATATCCTCATTTTTTAATCTACAAAAATGTTAATAAATAAGGTGTTCTTATTTCAAACTTTGACAAAGTTGACATACCTACCCACAACTTTTTTAAATTTTTCTCGTTTTTTCAAACTTAGAAGAAACTTTATCTTGCTGTGTATTCTTTCGTATTACTTTTTTTTAATTTTCGTTGTAGTTTGACTGCTTATATCCGTGATTAGTATATCTTGTATATAAAAATGTAAATATCTTTATAATTCAAATAAATGAGTAGGCAAAAAATATTCACCAGTGCAGTCAGTCACATACAAGTCTAGTCAAAGTCATATTCCAATAAAACTTCGAACACTTTAAAGATGTTTATTTTGAAAAAAATCACTTATAACGATCATCAACGTATCCATCTAACCATGTCATCATGAGTGATGTTTGTGCAGACATTAAGTAGCCATAGTTACTGACGATTTAAATAAAACATAGTCACAAAGTCACAGGGTTTTTTTCTATAATCTGTACAGGAAATCCGACCATGGAGTACCACAATAAGGACTGACAATATGTGCCTAGAGTTAGAGCTACTCATCCGTGCAAATAAGCGTACGTTATTAACGACTCCGTCAGTGATGTTATTAGTTAGTTAGCACGTTGTAAAACCGCTTTGCTTGCCGACTTTATCGATCTCTATACGGAACTTGGTTCAGCAGTGTGTGCGAATTATTTAACAGATAGTAAATAAGAACTAACTATGGGTCTTTACTATGGAAAGTTGTATTTATCGTTTGTTTATAGTACAATCCTATGCCTAAAATAATGTACTCAGTTAATTATGACATTTAAACTTAAATTTTTACTCATTTTACGAAAACCTCGCTTTAAATTAATGAAAAAATTAAACGGAGCTTGGATATTATTCTTTTGTTTCTTATATACCTACTCTAAATTCACTATTCCGTGTCTTTATTATTTTTCTTTTGACATGACATTGGCAGTAATATGGTAAATAACTGCCATAATTATATAATAAAATGTTGTTTTCTAACCTATCCGTGACCCGTCGTCGTACGTATAGAAAATTGTCACACCTTATTTAATATTCTGTTAAATTAATTGATTCCCATGGGAGTCGGAATGACTCCATCGGTCTTGACCGTACTCGACACGACGACTCGACGTTTCTTGTTTCCTACAATTCTATAACAATGAAAACTTTTCCCTATAATATGAGACAACGGGTAAATAATTAAGGGGGCAAATCAGAGCACAGAGAATTAAATATGCTGTACAACAGAACACACAGAATTAGTCTACTCAAAAACTGTTTCTAACTGTTATAAAACTAATTGTTTTTCTATCGAGTTTTTCTTGCTCTACCGTCTGCTTCACGCTTTCGTCCAATCACGCAGTCAGTGTTGCCAACCAGGAAAAAATCACCCAAAAAATAGGAACAAATTAATAAATTGTCGACAAAAGCAAACGTCATAAATCCAAATCACAACTGCAGGTACAAAACGCCTGGTTGCCTACATCGTTAAGTTTTGACGTTGAAGTATGATTCAGAATGACCTGAATACGAAGCGTTCTAACGAGCCTTTTTATCTGTCAAAGTGATTAATGACCGCTAATCGTTGGTGAAAAATGTGTTTTCAGTTTTGTGACTGTCACAGTTAGCACTACAACCAGGTTAACTGTTAGAAACCTAAGCCACTTACTCAAAATATAATTAACTTTAGAATAAAACGTGCCGTCAAAATTAGCCCATACGTTCTCACTGTTAGGACACGAGCCTTTTCTCACATGGAATAGCCATACTCTACCACGCTGGCCGAGTACAGATTGGTGGATGACACGTGTTCTAGAATTTTATGATTCTTGTACAAGTCGTTTTCCTCACGATGTTTTCCTTTGCCTTTGGAAGAGCGTGTAAGTACTAATCCCGCGCAAGACTTGAGACGTCATAGACGTGAGGAATTCTAAGGTAGCGTATCAGACACCAGAGGCGTAGCAATAGGGTCCCGTTTTTACTCTTTCAGTACATGGCAACCCTGAAAACGATTGTGCAACCATCCTCGCCAATTACAGAGCGGCAAGATTACGGGAAATTCCCTTACTAATAACCATTGTGTAGTTGAGGAATAGTTATTTTGTGTTTTGTTTCCTTCTATCAAGTTTGAAATGAGCAGCGATAAAACAAGAGAATACACTTAGTAGCTATTCCGGTTATGTTGATACACATATCAGTAAAGGGGATATGTGTAGAAATTAAGGGTTTGTGCAAGGCCAGCGCAAATTAAAGGCAAAGCCACAGAATAGATATATAGTACTAGGCCAAAGCGGGGATGAGCCAGGGGCCAAGCGGCAGGGGCGGTCTAAGTCAAAATGGTTCCAACGCGCAATAGTTTAGGTAATTTACGATTACACTGAATGTAATGGGTATTTTAAAAATGCACTATACATTAGCCCTCCATTATATTTAGTTCAACTACTACACAGAGTTTCATGACCTTATTTAAAGTATTCATTGAATAATCATGGTTTATTTGTAAGGTTTGGAGGTAACTTTGTAATTTTTTTCTATCAAGAAAAGTTTATTAATTCATGTTTTCACTATACATTTGCAGTAGCATTAGTCCTGAACTTTACCATATATTAATTTCAAAGTCATTGTTGCAATATCGTTGACAAGACACAGCCTCATGCTAAGCCATTTTAAGCATTTTGGCGTTGTAAAGACTCTTAAACTATTTATTAAAATGGAACAAAAACTATGGATAATTCTGCACAGGTGTTGGTTGCCTTTGTGACGATATTAATTTACATCGCTTGGTATAGTAAACATTATAGAGTATTTAATTAAACGTGTCGTGTCATGACACTCACCTTGACACAGATCTGTTGGAGCTTGGTCATTTGGGGTTTGATCTACCTAGACTAAATGTACATTCAATTTTCTGTTGCCAACATTTTGTTGTAATTAGTAATTACTTTGTCTATGGGTTCTTTGGTCCATGGACTGGTAGACTTTTTTAATAATTATTGCCTTTAGTATGGTTGTGAATTCGGGTTTACGTTACTTTACCTTGGGTTTATTTGGTCCTACTATAGGTAGACTTTGTCTACAGGTATTTATTTGAGGCAAATATTTTTTTATTAATAAGGCTGTGAATTCTCAAAAGAGCACTGATAATTTTTGACAAATATTTAGTAATTAGGTACTTCATGTATGGGTTCTTTGGGCCATGGATTGGTATAAGTTGTCTATGGGTATTAAGTAATTAATAGTTATGGTAGTGAGTATGGGAGTTTCCCAAAAGAGCGCTGAATTTTTTATCGGTGCTCTTTTGAGAATAATGTACGGGTAAAACAAAAGCCACCATTTTCTATAATATATGATCCACAATTCTCAAGAAAACACAACTTCTAGGAAAAATAAAATAAAATCTACTATTCAAAGCGGATGCAAGGCTGATTGTGATGTGAATAACTACAATTTCCTGTTTTCAAGCATATTTTACTTATTTCAGACAAAGCTTTGAAAAATGCGTTGGCCGGTAAACGCGGAAGTGTTGCCCAGGATGGTAATGAAATCTAGTATTCTAGTGCTTGTATTTAGTCATCTAGGTTCTAAATGCGTTCTGTGAATCACGTCTGATGCGTTTACTTTGTCTAAGTTTTTTTATGACCGATCGCCATTTCACAACTGACTTCAAACAGGGAGGGATTGCGCAATTCGCATTTTTTAAATCTACACCACTATTATAAAGAGGAAAGATTTGTATTTTTTGTGTCTATGTTTGTAATGAATAAACTCAAAAACTACTGTGCCGATTTCAAAAATTCTTTCACCATTGGAAAGCTACATTCACCCTGAGTAACATAGGTTACACCACTACACGTGCGAAGCCGGGGCGAGCCGCTAATTATAATAATTTCAGTATCTCAAACTCTGTCATCAGAGAATAACCAGGGGAAAATCCTTTTTATTTCAAACTATAAATAACTTCAGATTGGTCTCAAGAAGTTTCATCAAAAATAACTGAAAGTATAATATTATGGTGGTATATTATCCAATTATTATTTCTCATTATGAAATTAAAGCGATTCGATGTCGGTTTAACCCCCTTTAAAAATAAAATACAAAAAGATACAAACATTTTTTACGTTCGTTAAGGCATATAGTTATTAAACTGTATTTCAGGAATCAGTATTACAGTATCTTATTAAGTATCTAACTTTTATTGTAAAAGATATTATTAAGTAAATAATTACCTATCAAAGATCAAAGTCGCGGAACGAGCTATGGAGAGAGCTATGCTCGATGTTCCCTGCGAGATAAGATCCGGAACGAGGAGATCCGCGGGAGAACTAAAGTGAGCAATATAGCTCTTAGAATTAGCAAGATGAAATGGCAATGGGCAGGCCACATCGCTCGTAGAACTGACAACCGATGGAGAAGAAAGGTTCTCGAGTGGCGACCACGAACCGGAAGACGTAGCGTATCGTAGACTCCCCACTAGGTGGACCGACGATCTGGTGAAAACCGCGGGGAGCCGATGGATGCAGGAGGCTAGCAGCTGCTCATATTGGCGCTCTCTGGGGGAGGCCTATGTTCAGCAGTGGACGTCTTCAGGCTGTTGATGATGATGATGATGAATTAAGCATCATCAAATCTACACTGTTGATCATTAATAACGTTTTTCATAGATATAAGCGCCTATAATGACTGACGTTATCATATCATACACCGATAAGATTATAAAGTTTCTAGCTCATTGATAAGCACACGGATAGCATATGTTAGGCCTCATTAGATTACAAAACTAAATTGTGGCCAGCTCTCTAAAAGGATTACTTTCGCATTCGAGTCCTCTCCCGTTCATAGAGCTCATACCCCATGCTGCCATACATTTCACCAGGCTCGAGCGCGCGGGGTCCTCGGCATTACAGATACGCCAGAGTGAGCCTACGTCAAGGGTTCGCGGAATATAGTATGCGCTCGTAATATAAAATACGCTTTTACGAGCAAATACGTCTTAAAAATATGTTTTTTTTATGTAATCGAATGACGTGACGAGCTTGTCGTTCGCCTGGTGTTAAGCGCCGTGACGCTTAACACCAGGCGAACGACAAGCCCATAACAGGTTGCAGTGACACTCGGAACTCTAAATTAAAGTTTTGCGTGACACTGCGCACTGCGCACGTCACCCTGAGACATCACACAGTCTAAAAAAGATTTCTAGGCTGTGAGATCAGTTCATAAGTCTCATTTGCCCAGTAATTTCACTAGCTACAGTGCCCTTCAAACCGGAACACAGTAGTGCTTGCACACTACTGCTTGGTGGCAGAATAACTGGCAAAGCGGTGGTACCTACCTAGACGAACTTTGCAGAAAAGTTCTATCACCTAGTAAATGTGTTATTATAATGATGATACTTTGGCTAAAGTTCCGATTTTTTTTCTAATTTTATTACAATGTATTTACGATGACAACCATATTTTTAATATGGACCCTCGAGGTGGGTCCTCAGGCCCGCGAATATGGAAAAGTGACCCCTCCTGGAGTCCCCGGCACTGAATGGGTTAATGAAAAGGAATAATTCGAACAACGAGCGTGTATGTGTACCCCCTTCCTTACCCCCAACAAAATGCTGATGCAGCGAAATCGGGACGTTGCAGCTTCACAGTGCATCGGGCGGGAATCTCTAAATCGATCGCCGAGACAGCTCACACCTTGGCTCCGGTAATTAAAATCATTTTCGCAGTTGCCAAAATACAGTTTCAGTTTTTAAGTGTGTGTAACCTTGGGCACACAAAAGTAGCGGAATTTGTACACGCATCCATCCGTCTCTAAGGCCGGGAAATGTAACCATGACAATTAGTGATCTCACACATAAAAAGGAGAAGGGGGAAGGGTTTCTATAAGGGTATTGCAAAGATCCATAATTTGTTACCATGAGATCCATGGCTCTTTCTTAAATCGTAATAGGTAAAATGAAATGAAATTAAATTAATTTATTTGCAACAACAAGAGTCCTAAGCACAGTATATTGGTACCTATATTGGTATACTACCTTATGAGTATAAGGCCAAAAAAGGACTAAGTTTACTAACTTATTACATCAACCTCCTGCTCGAAAAGACTTGTATAAGAGAAATGTATATAATATGTGCATAACCATTTACAATAATATACCGAATGACATAAAGATATTAGAGGGTAACAAGTTTAAGAAATGTTTGACTGACTGGCTTCAATGCAACTGTTTTTATAGTGTTAAGGATTATAATGAATTTTGTATGAATTATTTACTTATAAATTATAAATAATAAAATTGTAATTAGTTATTAAATAACATTTGCACGTCTACTTGCAGACTAAATACATGAACAAAACTTGCTGTAACATCTACTATACATGTATTTTAGCGAATAAACGTTTTGATTTGATTTGATTTAAAAAGAAAAAAAGCCGTTACCACAAATCAGTCCTAACTCTGCATAATGCTGGTCCTCCTGAACCAGCGCTGGTCTTCCGTTATAGTGTTGTAACTTTGTAATATGAACAGCCAATCTCCTCATAACCACGGAATACATAATATTACATATACAAAGATAGTTTCGAAGCCGGTTACAGGCGGAAGTGGCGAAGCAGGTGCGTGCATTCAACAATATATAGGTATATCTACTTTCATATATTTTTGCGTACAAAGCTCTGTAGTTCTGGTTGTTCCAATATTATAATGGTTGCATTTATAATAATATACTAAACCGTACCGCGGGGAGCCGATGGATGCCAAAGGCAAGCAGCCGCTCAAAGTAGCGCTCTGTGGGGGAGGCCTATGTTCAGCAGTGGACGTCTTCAGGCTGTTCATGATGAAACTGTGCTGATGTCCCAAGATGACGTGCTGTTATGCGGATTTACGGATACAGGTTTAAAAAAAACCTTTTTAATTATCACTGCCTTAATTTAATTCTAAAGGACTTTAACGTAGGACAAAACGACAAAATAATCTTTTAGCAACCGCTCCCGTAGGAGGATGAAGTTAGACTGGCGAAACTCCAAGCTGACTAAACCATCCTGGAGGGAGCACTGCTGAGGCAGGGCTCCCTGGTCAGCCTTACTGCTTGCAAGCCAGGGGTATAATAGTGAGCAGTGAATTGTTAAGTTCGCGAAACTTTGTAAGTCTTTTTGGAGTTTATTAAAAAAAAATTTTAGAGTTTCAAATGGCACCGCAATTATGGGTAGGTGAATCACTAACGCAACGAGCTATGAAGAGAGCTATGCTCGGTGTTTCCGGCCCCCCACTCGGTGGACCGAAGATCTGGTGAAAGCCGCGGGAAGCCGATGGATGCAGGAGCGAGCAGCCACTCAAGGTGGCGCGCTCTGGGGGAGGCCTATGTTCAGCAGTGGACGTCTTCAGGCTGTTGATGATGATGATGAATCACTAACTATTAATTTTATCATTCATTAAGGTACATTTAAAAATGAATGGTTTTTGAGAATGGTACCATCTAGTCGACCACTAGAAAATTGCTGCCGCATGGTCCATCTCAGCACGAAATGCGTTCATCGCTGCACATATGCCTCCTCCATACAACGCCACTTTGGACGCCTATCATAGGGAGGATGTGCCATAATCACCACGCTTGGCAGGCGGCTTGGTGATCGCAGACGATTTTAACGTACCGAGGAAAATGCTGTTGTCCATTCCCTGGATGTTCTTTTAGCCGACTTTTACGGCACCCACGGGACGACGTGGACCTATTCACAAACCGGAACCACACAGCCTATAAATTTTAAATATCCTCTAATATGTCAAATATCGAAAAAATCGTACAGCCTTTAACAGTAACCCATCTCCAACCTTGACTCTAAAACGCAAATAAATACTAAACAAACTTATCAATTACAGTACTTGCGCATTCAATATGTAATTACATACTTTGGAGTTGGAGCGCCGGAGCAAGGGCACAGCCTTGGTGCTTGGGTTGAGTTACTGTACTGTATATTTAGGTTGCACTTTGGAATTACTTTTGGCATTGCAATTTGGTGGGCAATGCTGATAGAATCGGCAAGTAACGTTGCTAACAGATAAGAATAGAAAAACCCCGTCTCTTCCCGTGTGTACCATAAGATCCGGCTAAGGGAATATCCAGGAAATGGGCAGCATTCTCTTCTGTCTAAATTATAGTCTACTGTGATCTGCACCAAGACGCATGCCAAGCGATGGTGATTATACAAACCTCCTACCCCAATGGGGAGATCTATATTCAGAAGGAGCGTGTGTGATGTTGCCAACTAGCAGCTAGAATTTATTGCACTGTCTAGGTATCATCATTATCATCAACAGCCAGAAGACGTCCACAGCTGAACATAGGCTTCCCCAGAGAGCGCCGCTTTGAGCGGCTGCTCACCTTCTGCATCCATCGGCTCTCCACGTACATACGGTCATGCTGCGTAAGATCTCTACCTAGGGATAGGCCCTATCCAAGATAATAGCTTGTTCATTGCCCTTCAACGAGGCAATGCTGCCAGCATGTTGGGTACGCTACCCGTAGTGGACTGGAGCATTTGAACTGTCTTTGGGGTCATAGCGGCTAATATACGTACACTTGCGCAGTCCAAATGTTGTAACTGAGGTCGAAAGATACCCATCCACTGGCGCAGAAGCCCGAAAAGCCTACCGCCGCGCCGGGGTGAGGCAGTGATTGCTTACGCGACCCTATCTCGCCCCATCCTGGTGTCGAGTCCCACACATACCTCCTGTGATTACCCTCGTGGTGGCAGGGAAGTGCAAAGCCATCCCCCTCAAAAAAAAGAGTTTAAACAAAAAAGGCAGTTAATAACTTCGCTATGAGCGATCAAAAGAACCTATAGCTTGCACGTGTACTGCACCCGAGTATGTAGCTATAAACTATTTCTGTTTTCCTTCTCCTAGTCATACAGGAAAATAGTTATTGCAAATTACCTAAAGTATTATGTACTTGATGAAGGCCACATTACGCTGGCCAATCGGTAACTTTGTGGCTGACACAGAAATATCCCAACCAACCAGAAAGCTTCTATTTAATATCCAAAATGGCACTCGAAGAGGAAATATTAAAATTAATAATTTATGTTATTAATTAAGCTAGGTAATTAGTAATGACCTAGACGTTTCCTACATAAATACGCAGTTAGGTTTAATCAGTTGGGTATTAGGTATTTAGGTAGAGCTAGTCCTTTGACAGTCTCTGTAGTGTGGCGGTTGAGCAGGTCGGCTCATGACCTGGAAACTGCAGGTTCGATTCCCGTGACAGGATAAACTTTAGCACAGAAAAATATCGTACTTAAAAGAATAACCTAGTAAGTAAATACTTAAATGTAACTTTATTAACCGCCAAGTGGTTCTTAAACAATAAAAAATCCTTGTTATGGTGGGCGACGGTATTAAAAAAGGGATGCCTTGTAAAACCATTTCTACTTTTACCAAAAATTATTTTTAATAGAGTTGACAGGCACCTTTTATAGATCCTTAGCGAATAGCTGAATATGTAGCCAGCCAGCAACAGTGATTCAAAACTACGGGTCGCATCGAAAATCTCAAAAAAGTTACAGAAAACCCAACGGTTGACGATCACAGTAAATCCTTTAGTAATTTTTTGTGTGAGAATGAATGGCTTGACGAGCTAGCCGTTCAACTGATGTTAAGCGACACGGCCGCCCATAAAGTTTCGCTTGACACTGCACTGCGCACGTCATCCTGAGACATCACACAGTCTAGTGATCAGATTATTAGACTGTGAAATCAGGTCGTAAAGTCTCATTTGCCCAGTAACTTCACTAGCTACAATGCCTTTCAAACCGGAACACAGTAGTACTTGCACACTACTGCTTGGCGCCAGAATAACTGGCAAAGCGATGGTACTTACCTACCTTTTGGTAATTGTGCAAATACCAAAATATTAGACTAAGTATGGAACAAAACTCGGTTTTGTTTCAAAACAATCTTCAATATTTCAATATTCTCACAAAATAATAGCATTTAAAGTAACTTGAACGAATCAAAGCAAATATACTCAGTAACAAATTCGACAAACAACAATCCATGACAGAAGCAATTAATTTAATAAAGCCTTCATTTAGGCCAAACAAACTACTTCGCGACGCACGCACAAACGTGTACCCATCTCTGTTTAGCTTGGGTGATTTCCGCTGTGTGTCTCGCTCGCACCATCGAAATACCGTAAGCGAGAGCTAGGTGGGCGGGCGCGGTTTTTTCACGGTTAGATAACGGGTTGAACCGTTTTCACTTGTAAACGTTTTCCGCATAACTATTCGTGACTTTTTCCGACTATAAAGAACCTAAATATTTTCTTATTTGATATTTCTATTCTTTTGGTTGTAGGCACCACCTTGGTGCCTAGGTTTATCAAGGTCTTCTATTTTTATAATATCAATAAAGGTGGGAAAGAGCACTTCATTTTTTTTTAAACTCATATTGTATTGTAGCTTGCTATATAATATTTGACATTAAGCACTTTATATTGTCACTTATAATTATTATGCTTATTACATCTGTAACAGTTTAATTTTAATATTTAAGTACATATTAGGCCCGATTTAGAAGGCTTTAGTTGACAGCCCTTATAATACTAAAAATATATCCGTCTCTTACATTGCCGTCTATTTGGCAAGGACAGCAACAGTTTTAGAAGTTTTAGATCTGTCAACTAAAGCCTTTAAAATTGGCCCCAATATCATCTTGACTTGTAAAAGTGCTAAAGATAATCTATTCGCAATAAAATTGTTGAATTGTTGTTGTTGTTCTTTAATTGACTTTCATTCCACACATATTTATTCATTAAATAAACACATTATGTAATTTAAAAAAATGTGTTTATAATTTTTAGTTATTTTTATTTATTTACGTTTTTATAATTTTTCCTTTTCGTTAATACCCAGTATCAATTTTAATAAATTATTGTAGGTTATGAGAAATTACAATGTCAAATAATTATTTTAATTTTGATTTTTTTTTTTATACAATTTATAGGCATAGCATTTGACCACTGTCTCACCTGATGGTAAATGATGACGCGGTCTACGATGGTGCATGCTTGCCTAGAAGAAAAACTTAATATAGCTTTAATTTAGTTGCCTGTTGTACTAATATGGATTAGTAAGAAATCTGTTTATTAATCAAATAAGACTTTTCATTCACCAGTTCGAGTGAGTGCAAATTCTATACATACTTAAGTTGAAAGTTATCTTAGGGACCGAATGGGATACGAACCAGGGTGGATTTGAAAGTCGCACGGGCTAACCGCTAAGCCACGCACACTCATCACTCAAATCTTACTTAACAACCAGAATATAAAAAATCTTCCCATTAGATAACCAGTTACCAAACTTGGTTTTCTAATAGGAATCCTTACCCATTTCCTAATAAGTTATTAAGATTTGTAATATATATGTATATATATTTATATATATATCATAAAACTTTATATAAGTAAATGTAATATGTAAGATATTGTATGTATTATATTGTATTATTATTTAAAACCTTATAATATCTAAACTATTAATGTTATCTACCTCTTATTATTATTTTTTTTATTTTGGGTAATCTTTTCTTTTTCTTTTTTCAACCAGCACTACCACTCGTTCCACACTACACAAAGGTTAACTGGAAGAAAATGCTACTTAGCATTAAGTTCGCCTATGTACTTGATTTTCTTGTGCAATAAAGCATTTTCTATCTATCTATCTATCTATCTATCTATCTATCTATCTATCTATCTATCTATCTATCTATCTATCTATCTATCTATCTATCTAAGTTAGAAGCGTAATTAATACTCGGTTATCCACATACCTGAAACAAAAAAAAACAATAGATTACAAACACATTTTTTTTTATTTATACGTAGGTACCTATTTGAAAATGTTTTCGATTTAAATTTCTTATGCCACGGCTTAAATTTGACAGGCTTATCCTGATTTCAACAGTTTAGTAACCTTACTTAAAAGCATTCGTGTTTTAGGGTTCCGTACCCAAAGGGTAAATCGGACCCTATTACTAAGGCTCCGCTGTCCGTCCGTCTGCCTGTCCGTCTGTCACCAGCCTGTATCGCATGAACCGTGATAGTTAGACAGATGATGATGTATTTCTGTTGCCGCTATAACAAAAAATACAAAAAAACAGAATAAAATACATATTTAAGGGGGCTCCCATACAACAACCGTAATTTTTTTGGTCGTTTACCAGATGAGTCATAGATGGCGCTGCTTCAAATAGTATTGCTACTCAACACTAGATGGCAGGGATAGATAATGGTACGGAACCCGTCTTGCGCGAGTCCAACTCGCAGTTAGCCGGTTTTTTTTAATAATTGCAAATTTTTACCACGTTTTTGCCAGAACGCGGCATGATAGATAGATTGAAACACCACATTACAGGAACAAATTATAACACAACCTTACTAACGGTGGGATTTTTGTGGGTGGGACCATTGGTTACCTTTAACTACGGATCAAAAACCCACTGTAAGTGTCACAACGGGCGGTCTTATCGCGCTTAAAGGGATCCAGACAACCCAGAAGACAAATAAGACACACATGGAATTTTGAATTTAGAGTATCTGAAACTAAAGAAAATTATCTAACTAACTACAAACCAATCACTGCGTAAAAAGTCCTGTCTTGTTTTCGCTTTATGTGACAGTGACATTTAACGTTAGCAAAAGTTGACAGACGACAAATTGGAGAGTAAAAAATAATGGGTGAAACCACGACGCGCAGTTAGTTAAATTATAATCAAGACAATAGCAAGTAACCATAGAAACGTCAAAGTTCACTTTAATTTGCGTGGTTAGTCTACGACTTCAATATCCTTCAAAGTGTTGCAAACCTCACTGGGCCAGTGCTAGCAATGACCTAGCTGCGTAACCTACAAATTCAAGTTTAGTAGGCGAGTGCTCGGTCGAGTGACTGAAACGTGTAAACGCGGCTCGACCTTCGCGATGCCAGATAAAGTCGTAGATCTACGATGCTGTTTAGTTGCAGTAAACACGGCAAAGTCAAATAAATACCCACTAGTATAGGATTTCTCGAATTTTCTCGAATCCAGCGCTGTGATTGGTTGACGAAATGATCTAAGCTTTGGGCGAGTGGGTGAGGTATTGTCTTATCACTTGTAATTTTGTCAGCTACTGCAAAATTAAGAATTTAGGCAAATAGTTTGATAAATAATAATAAATAATTCTTATGTAAGTTTTTCCCGTTTTATTTTGTTTCAAAAACGGAAAAAACTTTTAAAAAAATTCTTTCAAAAAAATCCTTTCGGTTGAGGCAACTATCATGGCTTCGATATGATTTAGATAGTTGCTACCTAAACAAAGATAACTTGTTTTAAATAGCTCTTTTTAATAACATTAGTTATTTATGTCGCCGCGTAACTTGAAAAAGGCGCCACGTTTGTCCAAACCCGTTTATAAGATAGGTACTATCTGTGTGTCATGCTTACACCAACGATTTACCAGTTTTTCTGACCAGTACTATAAGTTAATTTCGGTAAAATAGTAAATCTATGTGCATATTTAATACAAAGCTGTTAACACTAGCAAATGAACAACGTTTGACTCTTATTAACGACAGTTTGTGTTTGTTCCAAAATGCAAATGGTTACCAAAATGGTTGAACAGACTTTAATACTAATTTGGAATCATATCAACAGTCGAAAAACGTCCACTACTAAACATAGGCCTCCCACATAAAACACCACTTTGGATGCTTATCATGGGCGGGGTGATTTGCCGTAATCACCACTCTTGATATGCGGCTTGGTAATACGAAGGTTTTAATGTACCTACCGCGTAAAACGAATTCCATACCCTATCCCACAATATGAACATTGAGCATTCGGCTCGCCCCAGTTACTAAACCGTGTGAACGAAGCTCGACCTTGGACCAGCGGGATAAAATTAACTCAAGCTCGCAGAAATGTGTGGGTTGGTAGCGATAAGTAACTATATTCCAGGGAATTAACTTCACATTACTGAAAAACGAGTTACAAAACAATCAAAAAAATACACTCCCTGTTTTCATTTTTAACCGACTTCCAAAAAAAAAGGAGTTACACATTTAGTTGTATTTTTTGCCTTTTTTATGTTTGTTTCCTCCACAGACCTAGAAAATGGTCGTTGCTCTCGTTACCTCAGAACTCTGTAGCATGTTATTAACTGATTTGGAATTATTTTTATTTAAAAGGTTAATTTTTTTTAATACAAAAATGGCCATGCTTACGTTTGACATGAACTCACCTGATGGTAAGTGACGAAGTTGTATTAACTTGAAAAGACCCAGGTTATACCCAGGAGGAAACACTGATGCTGGAAGAGCATTTCATTCCTTAGCCGTTTGGACTATGAATGACTCAACAAAACGCTTAGTGCGCACTTGTGATACACTAACGACGTAAGGATGTGAAGAATTACCAAGCCTTGTAGTTCTATGATGGAAAGGGGATAACGGCATGAGCTGATGAAGGGCACGCGCACACTCTCCAAAATGTAGATAGAAAAGATAGAAAGATAGATAGAAACCGATAGAAACCCGACAGACCGGCGACCTTGCGTCTGTGCATATCTTTTTTTTTTTTCATTAATGTGTATTTTCAGTTTTCTGAAAATACACATTTGATCTTCTTCTTCTTCTTCTCGTGTAGGCAAGTGGTCAGCCCTGGTGTCAGAATTTTTAGGCCGCCCAAAGGCTCCTGATTATAATCAAAAGCGTTAACCCTAAGTGTGCCTAAATATAAATACCAGTAATTAACTAAGTACCTATTTATTATTAACATCATTTATTCTTTTAACGGTGCAATGCTGCCAGTATGTTGGGTACGCTACCTACCGGTAGTGGAGCATTTGAACTGTCTATAGGCCATCGCGGCTAGTCTACAGTCCAAATGTTGAATGTAGTAGATAGTGTAGCTAGTTTATTAGTTTTTTATTGTTGTAGTAGTTAGTTTAAAGAATAAAGGCACTAAGCCATATTTTACATCATCCGGGTATGTAGTTTGGAATGGAATCGCAGCAAATCTGTCGAGGCCGTGTCATCGCGACCTGATTTATCAGCTAGTCGTTTTATAGCTCTAAAGCTGATAAATATATAAGTGTAATAATTATTTGTATCTAGTCGTAGGTGTTAGATGTTATCTCTTGTAGTGTGACAGTGGTTTTAGATTTTGTAGTACAAGATTAACACGCGAGGCTGCCTCGGGCGTTTGCCAAGCGGCGATTTCTTCGCGAAGCAGCCTCGCTGTATAGATTTCTTGTATGCGGCTGCCGCGCGGGTCGAGGCCGAGACTTGGTGAGGCTGTGCCAGCATTGGGCGCTCAGTTTAACTTGAAGTCACCATGAGACCACTCAGGCACAAGCAACTGTCCTGAGTGACCGTGGCAAATGAACTGAGGCGCCTTTGATTGAGCATCCACAAAACCGACAAAGCTCGGGCCGCCGCAGGCTTGGGCAAAGGCCAAAGCAGCGTGCTACCTCGGGCGAGGCACACACTGACCGTCTGAGCATTTGCCTCATTAGTAAGTAACTAATGATAAAACTTACTCAAAATTGTTTGCTGCATCTTCTAAAAAAATTTCATGAGAATCTGTGTGCCATTTCAACTTGCTGATTTACAAAAGCTATGTCGGCGACTTCTGAGTTGTACGTAAAAAATGAAAAGTATTTATCTCTGAGTACAACCAGTCCATGGTCACCCTAGTAGCAATGCAACAGCGCACATGACTGTATGCATAAGTGCATTTTCGGCGTTGTGCACTTGACTCGGTATCGCGCGATAAGCACTATCTCGCTTGGTTATATTAGCATTTTATCGCTTATGTACATACACACTACACACACACACACACACTGTTGAGGTTTCATTAGTGATAGATTGTTTCGAACTTAACCATTAGTTATGAAAGTACAATTTATCTATGCTATGGCACCCTTTTTAAGGATTCCGTACCTAAAGGGTAAAACGGACTAAGGCTCCGGTATCTGTCTGTCCGTCTATCACCAGGCTGTATCTAATGAACCGTGATAGTTAGACATATGAAATTTTCACAGATGATATATTTCCGTTGCCGCTATAACAACAAATACTAAAAAAAAAACAGAATAAAATAAATATTTAAGGGGCTCCCATACAACAAACGTGTTTTTTTTCTCGTTTACAAGATGAGTCAGATGGCGCTGCTTTAAATAGTACTGCTACTCAACACTAGATGGCAGGGATAAATAACGGCACGGAACCCTTCGTTCGCGAGTCCGACTCGCAATTGACCGGTTTTATTTATTTTCACTTTTCAGTAGTGTTATACATCACATCATCGGCCGGAAGACGTCCACTGACGCCACTTTGGACGCTTATCGTAGGGGGAAGATTTGTCATAATAACCACGCTTGGCAGGCGGCTTGGTGATCGCAGTAGATTTTAATGTACCGAGGAGTATGCTGCTGCCCATTCCCTGGAGAACAGACGGTGTTGAAACCGTTCAGTGTGAATGGATCCTATTACTTTTGCTTTTACAACATACTATTCCATATTTTTCATTCGTAGGTATAATTTGAAATTCAGAATGCAATCATTACGTAAATTAAACCATAAAAATAACATAAACAAAACGCAATCGATTGCAGACAAAAAGGAGCGATGAATTATTCATTTGCGAATTCAGAAGTAGGTACGTTTTTGCTTAGGTCCTTCGTACAGTGCAATGCTACGAAATATGATTCTTTCTAGCTATATACGCTTTTTCACACAGGTTAGGCTGCCCCCACATTAGGCAGTTGCGGTGTCGCCGCGATATCGCGGCGACATATATCGCTCTCATTGCAATTAAATATTGAAATAATGCTTACCTAAGTACTATTTTTATAAGTACATTAAAATTGCTCAATAATAATTAAAAAACCAGTTGTCTTCAAAAAATTAAATCAGTGATTTGTATCAATTAGAAGAAACAAACAAATAATCTTAAAAAAAATCATTGGATTTTCATGATTGGAAACAAAATCAATGTAGTTTATTAAATTAATATTATTGTCTATTTTTTTTTAATAATTTGGCTATGTAAGCACTGTTATGTCACACTAGCCGTTGTTCCTAGCAAATCTTTGACCTTGCACTTTCTGCGTCAGCGTTGAAAATAGCAAGAGAAAACAAAAGAGTGACGCTGGTAGAAACAAATGACAAAGTGACGTTGATACTTTCTGGTTAAATATATTGTCTTCAAAAAATTAGTGATTTGTTTCAATTTGAAGAAACAAACAAACAATATTAAAAAAAAATAGAATTTTTTTACAATCTGTGAAGAAAAATTAAAAAAGTTTTTAGGTGATGCAATGTTTGATGTTGAGATAACGAGAAGTAACTGTAGGTAAGTACATAATAAGAAAAATTCGATATGTGAATGAACTAAGAAAGAGAGTAAAACCCTACTTTTTTTTACCTCTACATTTTTATAGAGTAGGTAATGTCTAGGTTTGACTTCCAACTCGCCTGATGGCCAGGAAATGGTGGGGGCCTATATGGTGTGTACCAAAAACGGTAGTATAAATTATGATTCTCGAATAGAAATGTAGATGGTAAAATGTGAAATTGATTTAATCTCGGATAACTGGCAATTTATTGTAAGTATAACCTTTACTCTTGTTTGGTCCTTAACGTTTTGAAAATTGCGACTGTAAATGTGAACAAAACTCTGTGCGCGTCTTCTGAACTGTAGGTTGTGGGTTCGATTCCCACCCATGACAAACATTTGTGTGATGAACATAGGTTTTTGTTTTGTGTCTGGGTGTTATATTGGATTCTATGTATGTATTTACAAACAAAAAGTATCTAAGAACTCCATCAGTTATCTGGTTCCCATAAGCTTTGCTTAGTTTGAGGCTAGATGGCGCTGTGTGAAATATCCACAAATATTTATTTATTGAATACAAAATAAAAAAAATAGCTGTATATCTCTTAGCTTCCCCTACACCGCGTGCCCAATAACCAGTGGCTAGCGAACCCACTGATCGATCTAAATGGGTCACAAAGACAACAGTTTAGCTTGGTCAAGTGTAACGCTATTCATATGCAGATTTCGCCATTTGAATTTGGAATTTTCATTTTTTTTTCTTTTTGCTTTGTATTACATATCTCTGACTTATGGAACTGAGACGTGGTATTACTGTTGGCCTCATTAGTAAGCTCAAAGTCGCGCAACGAGCTATGGAGAGAGCTTTGCTCGGTGTTTCCCTGCGAGATAAGCTCCGGAATGAGGAGATCCGCAGGAGAACTAAAGTGACCGATATAGCTCTTAGAGTTAGCAAGTTGAAATGGCAATGGGCAGGCCACATCGCTCGTAGAACTGATAACCGATAGGGAAGAAAGGTTCTCGAGTGGCGACTACGAACCGGAAGACGCAGTGTAGGCCGGCCCCCCACTAAGTGTGCCGCCGATCTGGTGAAAACTGTGGGGAGCTGATGGATGCAGGTGGCAAGCAGCCGCTCAAAGTGGCGCTCTGTGGCGGAGGCCTATATTCAGCAGTGGACGTTTTCAGGCTGTTGACGATGATGATGATTACAAATCTTCTAAGGCAACCATGTAATCGTAGACCGCGTCGTCACTTTCCATCACGTGAGACCGCGCGGGCCTAATCAGTTTAAAAAACACTTGAATTCGGATTTAAAATGCATGTGCTAAATTCAAAACTAAATCTTATATTAATTTGAATTTGAATTTGAAATAAGAAATGCCGCTTATTTATGACTGCCTTTTACAAAATAGGTATTTTTGGACGAAATAATTTAAATGTCATTTATTAAATTAATTTTAATGGCAATTTTTCCTTATTAAGTAATTTGGCTAAATAGGTATTAGGCCCGATTTAGAAGGCTTTAGTTGACAGTCCTTAAAATACTAAAAATATATCCGTCTCTTACATTGCCGTCTATTTGACAAGGACAGCAACAGTTTTAGAAGACGGACAACAACAGTTCAAAAAACTGGCGGATTGCAATCAAGGCTATGAACTTAGATTAAATCACACTAATATTATAAAGGTGAAAGTTTGTATGTGTGTATGTGTGTTTGTGTGTATGTGTGTATGTTTGTTACTCCTTCACGCTCAAATGGCTGGACGGATTTGGAAGAAATTTGACATATAGATAGCTTATGTACTGGATTAACACATAGGCTACTTTTTATCCGCGGGTGAAACCGCGGGGCGCAGCTAGTTATAAATATGACTTAATAACACCCCAGTCAAAATTAGCAATGCATAGATCCGGCACGCATACAATGGCCACAAGAATATATAACAAACTAGCTGCGCCCCGCGGTTTCACCCGCAGCTAAAAAGTAGTCTATGTGTTAATCTAGTATACAAGCTATCTCTATTCTAAATTTCATTCAAATCTGTCCAGCCGTTTGAGCGTGAAGGAGTAACAAACATACACACATACACACAAACACACATACAAACTTTCGCCTTTATAATATTAGTCTGATTACCGGTATATTTACAAAAAAATTGAAGAAGAGAAAAAATTCGCCGTAGCTTTAAAAACTGTGCTACTGGATAAATGCTACTATACATTAGACGAATTCCTTTCGGAACGATTCACTGTAGACTAAGTCGATTCGCTCCGCACGTTATTGCCATACCCAAGCAGGGTCATTATGTTACCTTTAAGGGCTTGTGTAAGGCCAGCGCGAATTCAAGCCAAAGCCACAGAATAGATGTATAGTACTAGGCCAAAACGGGGATGAGCCAGGGGCCGAGCGGCAGGGACGGTCTAAGTTAAACTGGTTCCAACGCGCAATAGTTTAGGTAATTTATTATTACACTGAATATAGAGGGTATTTTAAAAATCCGCTATACATAAGCCCTCCATTATATTTAGTTCAACTACTACACAAAGTTTCATGATCTTATTTAAAGTATTCATTGAATAATCGCTGTTTATTTGTACGGTTTGGAGGTAACTTTGTTATTTATTTCTATCGAGAAAAGTTTATTAATTCGTGTTTTCACTATACATTTGCAGTAGCATTAGTCCTGAACTTTACCATATATTAATTTCAAAGTCATTGTTGCAATATTGTTGACAGGACACTGCCTCAAGCTAAGCCGTTTTAAGCAATTTGGCGTTGTATTGGCTCTTAAACACGCTATTAACACCTGTATGTAATGTACTGGGTGGCGCAAAAGTACTGGCACTAAAGAAAATACTTTTATTTTTTTTATATGACATTTTCTGTCATTCTGTTGTTGAAAATTGTGTAGTGAACAAATGTAAAATACACTGAAAATAAACATGGACCGTTTTACTCCCCAAGAACGTGGAATAATTGTGTCAATGTTCTTACGGAATAATTCATCAGTGATAAGAACACAACGTGAATTTCGTCGACGATTTCCCCACCGTCCGGCACCGATTGGTCGCACAATTCGACGCTTTGCCACACGCCTTGAAGCAACTGGCTCAACATTGGATAGACCTAAGTCTGGGAGACCAAGAACAGGCCGTTCAGCTGAAAATATCGATGCTGTGCGCGAAGATGTGGAAGAGTGTCCAGAAACATCAACGAGGCGACGTGCCACGCAATTGGGCATTTCCAGACGGACCCTGCAGCGTATTTTGGTGAAAGACTTAAAGATGTTCCCGTATAAAACTCAAATGACTCATCAACTGCTGCCTGCTGACCACCGAGCTCGTCTAGATTACTGCCAGCGCGTCATAAACCTCAACCTTGAAGAGGATGATTTTCCTTCAAAATTGGTTATGAGTGACGAAGCGCATTTCCATCTCTCAGGGCATGTCAATAAGCAGAATACTCGGTTCTGGGGCACTGATAATCCGCGCATTATTCAAGAAACACCTCTACACCCACTAAAAGTTACTGTATGGTGTGGCATCTGTGTTGACAGAGTGATCGGACCCTATTTTTTCGAAGACGCTGGAGGCAATGCGATAACTGTCACTGGAGAACGCTACAGAACCATGTTACGTGAGTTTTTGATACCCAGTTTGGACGAATTGGGGCTGGAGCACATCTGGTTTCAACAAGACGGCGCTACGGCACACACAGCGCGCGACACTATGGACTTAGTGAGGGACGCTTTTCCAAGCCGAGTTATCTCTCGTTTTGGCGATTTGCCTTGGCCTGCAAGATCACCCGATCTGACCAGTCCAGACTTCTTTCTTTGGGGTTTTTTGAAATCTCGGGTGTATGTGAACAAGCCACAGACTCTCGCAGCTCTAAAAGAAAACATTCGTCAAGAAATAACGAACATATCGCAGGAAGTGTTACGGCAAGTTATGCAAAATGTCATAAATAGGGCTCAAATGTGTATCAACTCTGGAGGTCACCATTTAAAAGACATCATCTTTAAATCCTAATGGTACGAAATTTAATGGCACAAATATACATTTAAAAAAACCTAAATCTAGTTTTCTAATTTAGAAAAAATGTTATAGCTGAACCAAATAGGGTCTTTACTTTTGCGCCACCCAGTATAATAATGGTTGCAATAAATTATTGAGTATTGAGTATTAAGTTTTAGATCTGTCAACTAAAGCCTTTAAAGTTGGCCCCACTGTCACACTAGCCGTTGTTTCTAGCAAATCTTTGTCCTCGCACTTCTTGCGTCAGCGTTGAAAATAGCAAGAGAAAACAAAAGAATGACGCTGGTAAAAACAAATGACAAAGTGACGTTGTTACTTTTTTTTTTCTTTATATTTTGGCTCCACACATAGTGTATTTAGCCAGTGTCAAGTTTTGTAATTTTTCATCGTATTATGGAAATTTTCACTTAAAGTCAAGTCATAGTCACAGTCAGAGTAGTCATAGTCTAGTCTAAGTCATAGTCCAGTCTAAGGCATGCCCTAGTAAAGTGGTGGCCACTTTACTAGAGGCTTCTATGGGATTTTGGAAGCAACACGAAAAACCACGTTTCACTACATTATATCACTTGCCCACACTCATGCTCGTAATTCAGCACTTAATGCGTAAAACACCACCAATTTTAAACATTAACACTGGAAAAAGCATAAGTTTTGTAAAATAATACAATGCAACGACGTGAAATTTCCCGCGTTCCCGCCAAAACTCGACGTTGTTACTTTCTGGTTACATCTGGTGTTCATTAACTGTTATTTCTTTAATCTATGGTTAGTGATTAGGTACTTTTATCTATGTATGGCTAATGTTTACCAAACGATTGCATCCTAAATCAATTACTTACGTTGAGAGAATGAAAGATGACAGCCTCTGTGGTGCGGTGGTTGAGTAGGTCGTCTCATAGCCCGGAGGCGGCGGGTTCGATTCTTGACAGGACAAGTAGGATGTGCATAGAAAAAAAGCGCAAATGCTTGTTCTGTGTCTGGGTGTTGTGGGAGCATGGTCCTCGTAGTTCCTGGGTCCCTAGATACAGGGAATCCTAGTTAGGGTCCAGGATCTATGTATGGGCGTTATTTATCATCTATTTATTTATCATGACTGTTAAAAAACGACATTAGTATTCAACATAGTTTTATTAGATACTCCCAACTAATCGACATATTGATCAACATCTCCAGCAATTCCACTGGTAGCTCATCTTTTTCCAATATATTGATTTTTCATCGAGTTTTTGCACTTTTTCACTTCCACTGCTTTGCTTCTTCTTCCTGTTGTTGTTTTTTCTTTTTTGGGTCGTGCCGCCTGCGCGACCACTTACTTTATTCCACCTTGTTATTTCAGCGCCATCTATGCATTTCATAGAAAAACTGCTCTTCCATCGGTTTATTATTAACAACGCTAACATGACCTTGTGTGATGTAAAAGTTTACCGTGTAATTTATAAAAATAACCGGCCAAGTGCGAGTTGGTCTCGCGCACGAAGGGTTCTTTACCATTATCTATCCCAGCCATCCAGTGTTGAGTAGCAGTACTATTTAAAGCAGCGCCATCTATAACTCATCTGGTAAACGATGAAAAAATCACGTTTGTTGTATAGAAGCCCCCTTAAATATTTATTTTATTCAGTTTTTTTAATAATTGATGTTATAGCGGCAACAGAAATACATCATCTGTGAAAACTTCAACTGTCTAACTACCACGGTGCATGAGATACAGCCTGGTGACAGACGGACTGACAGACAGACAGACAGACAGACAGCGGAGCCTTAGTAATAGGGTCCGTTTTACCCTTTGGGTACGGAACCGTAATAACGGTTATTTTTGTGACTCACAGGTCAGTAATGTTCTACAGATTCTCAAATGTAATACCATTCCGATTGTACTATTACCATAAATCGAATTAGGTACGTAAACGTAATAATCGATATCGATAAATATATATTTTGATTTGGTGAATTCTATGAAGTACAATGCTATTTGTATGAAATTTTAACGTAAACAATACGAAACTTCATGAGCTTGAGCTGTCAAAAGAACATTAATTAATTGGACAAGGTAGCTACATAAACTTCCTTGGGAACAGCATTAAAAGCGCTCTGGCGTCAAAGAATAACAAATTCTAACCCAACATACGAATTTAAAACTAAAGTGCATAATGCATATTTTGAAATAAAATTTGAATTTTAAATGTGGTACTTAGATAAAAAAATATGTGTCAGACGGTCAGACAGCGGTCAAGATCATTCAATATTACGCAAAAAGTGTTTTTTTGTCTTGCTATGAATTTGTTTAGCTTTGCATTTGCTTGATTCAAATAAATGATTTAAATATGTTTTAAGCACTACTGTGTTCCGGTTTGAAGGGCATTGTAGCTAGAATTTTACTAGCTACACTACTGGGCAAATGAGACTTCTGGACTTTTTTTCTAACAGTCTAAAAAAGATTTCAGTCTAGAAATCTTTTTTAGACTGTGTGATGTCTCATGATGACGTGCGCAGTGCGCAGCGTCACGCGAAACTTTAGAGTTCCGAATGACACTGCAATCTGTTATTATGGGCAGCCGTGATGCTTAACACCAGGTGAACGACTAGCTCGTCACGTCATTCATTATATAAAAAAAATATTGCTGCATTAGGTAAGTATAATATCACTTGCCCACACTCATGCTCGTCATTCAGCACTTAATGCGTAAAACGCCACCAATTTTAAACATTAACACTGGAAAAAGTACAAATTTTGAAAAATAATACAATGCAACGACGGCGACGTGGACTTTCCCGCGTTGCCGCCAAAACTCCTCCTCAAAACTGGCGTTATTTAGTTTTACAGTATTACGACCACAGACAGAATTTTGTCGTTACTAAGTCTATGATTAATACAAAACCAATAAAACACGGTAAAAAATTGGTCTGCACATTGGTTTTAAAAGTTCAATTGTCAAAAAACACGATTCTTAAACCGTAGCGTCCATAAACCACAATTTTTATCGTCCGAAAGCGAACAAATTGGACATTCAAAATAAACAAGACAGACGAGTATTTTTCGTGTGCGCTCACCATTGTCTCGAAAACATACTTTTAACTTTAAAATTGGTTTTAAAAACTCGCGAAAAGCAGTTTTTCGTGTGGTTTACACGAAAAACTGCTTTTCGCGAGTTTTTATTTGGAAGTTGGCGGGAAACGCTAAGATTAGGATGTAGGTACAGTTCGCAAAAACAGTGGAATAGAAAATTTAGCAATATAGATCTCTCCAATTTCATTCAATTTTTTTTTTAATTTGGCTAATGCACGGTTTGTGCCATTCAGCCAGTGTCAAAAAATATATTAGGTAGGTATACTTATTAGATCACCCCACTTTTAATCCGATTTTTTTTATTTGGCTAATCACTGTTAGTGGCATTCAGCCAGTGTCAGGTAAATTTATGACTTTAACTTTTGAAGAAACACGAAATTTTCAATTAAGTTGTTTAGTTAGTTCATACCAATATTTTAGAAAATATTATAGACCTGTGGGTATGACCATATATTGAAATATTTCTGAGATTGCTTTGAGATTATCATACAATATTTTATCTATTATCATCGCTTGGGTTTAGGTATCGGTGGTTTGTAGAATCCACCACATGAAAACTTATTCGCCCTTTCTACAAATCACCGACTATAAATTGAATATAGCACTGGTCTATAATATAAGCTAATATTTTGTGATTTGAAAAATAAATCTTTTTAGTTATTTTTCGTAAAATATCCATCGATTTCCTCTCCATCGAATGTTTATCTGAAATATATGTTTCCAGTGACCCATTTCATTGTAGGTAATACCTAGCATAAATTAAATCAAATCAAATCAAATCAAATATTTATTTATTTAGACAACTAGTATGGTCCATTATATACACATTTACACATAAAAATAAAATAAAATTATAAAACTATTCAATGAAGAAGTGGTCACAATTTACTTTTCGTTGACAAGAGTCCTGACCAGAATTTCAAAATATAATGACAACGATTTCTTAATATTTCGATCATCACGTTACCAGATCTAAAGAGAGAATCTCTAAACCTGGCAACGCGACTAAACTCATTTTTTTCATTGTTATAAAATAAAGAGTGTTCTATCTGACTTTGCATTTAACCTTTCACTTTTTTACCGACCGTACCAAACATAAAGCGCGCGCACAAATCCCAGCGCAGTGAAACAAAAATCAAAAATTCATGGCGCTTGTTCCCTCATCGGTACCTGAATATTGCTGCAAAAATGCTCTCCCAAAGAAAATGAACTTTCTTAAAACTAAAAGTCGGACCTACGAAATTACTTCCTCGGACAGTGCGATAAAACTCTTTGGGGGAATGGTAGAGCCATTAAAGTAGCGGGTGGAATTCCGAGAACGAAAATGTATTATATTTTTGTCTTATGTGTTTAATGTTTATGATGTTATAAGAAAGTATTGTAAAATTGTGACAAAAAACAGTCTAATAAGCGAATCAATTAGCTTTTGAAAAGCTATTATTGATTTTTGATCATGTAGAACTGATGTGTGTAAATAAATCGCTGGCCTCGTGATAGTGATCTGACGACAACTTGACCTTTCGAATCTATGTATGATCGTTGGGCGTTGTTTATATATATTTATTTATTTGAATTTATTGTTTAGGTAGGTATACGTTTTTACATTATCTTTAGTCATGGTATGTTTACGCAAGATATGTAGCCATACAGCTCCACGCAAAAATGCCATTTGACATTGCATTCCACAAAATTAAAGCCAATGAAATCTTCCACCTGCAAGAATTATTTTTCTGATCTAATCATTAAAAGCCCACTTTCGTATACAGTTTAAATAATTTTAAAATAGGGCTGAACTGAGAATTACCTCCTTTTTTAAAGTCAATTAAAAACACTACCCGCTGGTACAGTGGCCCGACCAAACGGAGCCAGCGAGCTTCCAGCCCGCGGGGGGAGGAGAGGGGTGCACTAGAAAACATAATTGGGACTTTTTCTTCGGACTGCACTCTTTTCTTTGGACCGCAGTCGTTTCTTTGGACTCGGGATTGCACTCTTTTGTTTTGCAAAGCGCTCCTTGTCCCGCGAGCAATCGATAGGAGTGGAGAATTGTAAATTGTGCGATTATGTGACAAATGATCGAAGTTTTTGTAAGTTGGCATAGCTTTTGATATCTAAAAGACATTAAATTATTATTTCATTTCATTTACATACCGACCGGTACCGTTTTTTTTTTACCTTTTCCGTATTTTACAGATGATTTAAGCAGTGCCTGTGCTGCGAAAGGCACTTTCGTTGAAGACTATATAGGCCAACACGGGAGCGGCAAGCTCGACCACACTCTGAGCAGGTGTGTGTTGCTTTTGTGACTGGTGGATTGTTGTCACTATTATGCCAGGGGATATATACAAAGGAATCAAACCATTCTTGGTCATGAAGCTTTTGACCTTCTTTGACTTCAGACCTCCACTTGTTCCTATCTTCTGCAAGCTTTTCCCACTCTGTAAGTTTGATGTTAAAACAAGCCAGGTCTCGCTTGACGCAGTCTTCAAGCCAAAGCAAAGATAGTCCAACCCTTCCTTTTGCATCGCCTCAAATGATTACTAGGTAACTGATAAAGGTTGATTAATATTACATTTATTATCCTTAATATTACGCTTTACCTTTTGGGTACGGAACCCTAAAAAAACTTTGATTCTGTTGTGCTTGTGAAATTCGTTGTAACATCGCCGTGGGTAAACATCACACAGAGTAACATTACAGCTAGCATTCCTTTTATTTCTCTACAATAGCAAAATAGCTTGCATTTTAGAAGTACACAGACTAAAAATATAGTTTAGATTGCTCGACAAAAGTTGCATAGAAATCGACTGATTATTACACAAAGATATTGTTCAGTATTTTCGATAGATAAAAGATCGGATTAGCATAAGTTTGCTTTTTTAGATTGGAACTCTTTTGTAAGTTCATTCTTTGATACACCTAAGTTTATTCGCAGATATTTACGTAGCTTACTAAGCAGCCGAGCCCTTCACAAAACTAATGTTGGATAAATATGAATAGTTCAGTATCGGTAGTCTATCAATAGGTCCACCACTCGGTGGACCGACGATCCGGTGAAAGCCGCGCGGAGCCGATTTATTTATTTTTATTTATTTATTTATTGTGATAAAAACGACAAAATCAATTACAATTACCACCAAATATTGCATACAGAATAAACATGTCAAGGTATTAAATAATAAAAAAAATGTCAAATAAAATAAAGTCAGAGTTAAACAAAATATAAGAAAAGTTATTCACTGTCACTACTATCGGGACTACCCGTATTTCTCCATTGGTCACTCATGCTTTCACAATATGTCAATACTGCAGCAACAATGTCAGACCACTTGTCAAAAGAAAAGTCAAAATCAGTGTTGGCGTCACGCAGTGCATTGAGGTGGCGCAGAGGGCGAACCAGCGGAGACATCGCTCTTGCCCTTGTACGACCGCTATCAACTGAGAAGAGTTTATACTGTCCTCTGTCACCACGCATGGATGGATGCAGGAGGCAAGCAGCCGCTCAAAGTGGCGTTCTGTGGGGGAGGCCTTTGTTCAGCAGTGGACGTTTGATGATGATGATGATGTAAGCACGTAAGTAATCTATAATTAAAGAATATTAAGTCTAATCCCTAATGAAGACACGTTTCCCACACCGCTCATTGTGTTTTTCTCTCGAAACAGCTATCTTTTTCACTCTTTACAGCTATCTTTTTCACTCTTTACAGCTCGGTATTGCTCTGTCCCTTTCAGATACAACTCCAATTATTAAACCGTTCTGATCTAATTAGCAAATGCCAATTTAGTGAACTGAATTGTAACAGAGAATGGCATGGAGCTGTTGTCACAGGAAGTCGTTTTTGTTTGTTCTAATGTGAATTTGTGAAAGAATACAATATTGTGTAGGTACCTATAACACAATATTATTTTGTTAATAAAATGTTCTGTGGTTCAGAAATTACAGACATCCAACATTCAGTATTAGATCCAAAGCCACTCTTATCCTGTACTATGGGAAAGAGAGTAGGGAGGGGGGGAAAAGAGAAGGGAGGGGGAAAATATAAGGGAAAAGAATGAACGGATGAAGGTCGTTTCATGAATTCATCCTTTTCCATTATCTTTTACCCTCTTCCTTTATTTATACAGACTGATATTACAAGGCGAAAAACGAATTAACCCGTGCGAAGCCAGGGCAGGTCAGCTAGTGTAAAATAAACACAAACATAAAATAATATCCTTAGGTTCGGGAATTTTTTTAATACCTATGTCGTATTGATCTAGGATCTGTACTTAAAGGAAAATTAAATACATCGGTATAAAACTTATCTCAATTTCTTTATGATTATATTTACTCAAAATTATTCACATTTCACATGGATTCTAAAATAGCACAAACCATATAGTTAGGTACCTCTACGAAACCAGTAGGTAAGTACTCTATCTACGGAAATGTGTGATTTTCTAACTTTCGTCAAATTCTAACTCTTAAACTATTCTAGGTAGGTACTAAATATTTTAGTGTTAATCTGTCTCCACACATTTCCCTGTGTGATTCCATAATGCCCTGTCCATTAAGCCCATAGAATTGTTAATTGGAAACGTAGAGAAAAGAACCAGGTTGTTTTCAGCCGAATCCAGACGTCTCGGGTCTGAAATTTATACTATAACATTGTATAATGCACAACAGTGCCTAAATTAAATCTAGGCAACGGTAAAGAGTTGAAAATTGAAAGAAAATGTAGATACTTTTTATTTATTTTTATAGCAGTCATGCTGGCTCTTGTAATACTTTACACTGGCAATACTAAAACGAATATAGCCAAACTGATTAAAAATGGTTTTTTTCTTTTCAATGCAATCATTATTATTGCATATAATGCATTCAGGAAAAATCTATTTTAATTCTAAAGCAGGCATCAGCATCACATAGTATTCTATTTTTGCAGAGACAAGGAATGCTACCCAGAATTACCACAGTGACACAGTTTGTTGAATACAGGGTTTAACTAAAGTGACACCAATTCGTGACACGTGACACATTAAAGGAATTTTGACTATAACGCCCGTTTTCCGATATTGTGAAAAATATCTGTAAATTCGTGAGATTACAGTTTTAACATGCACGCGTGCCGTATCGGCGCGGGATGGATCAGTGACGCATTTTTTGCGTCACTTTTTGTTACTGTGTCAATTGTATTTTGTTACATATTTTTTTCCTTAATTGATTTACGCATCTTGTTTGTTTGTTTGAGTATTATTGATTTTTAATCCTTGTTTAGCGAATTTTAGGGTTAAAAATACACAGATAAAAGGAATTTGGAAGGGAAAGCAAATATCAGGAAAATAAAGTCAAGAGGTCAAGAGAAAGGTGTAATATAGGTTAAAATAGTAACAAATTAATCCAACCGGGTACAATTCTCGGCCCTGTACCAATGACTTATCTAGTAAGTTATGTGCAGTTTTCGATGCCTTCGTGCCTCGGAGAGCACGTTAAGCCGTCGGTCCCGGTTGTCATAAGAACATCTATGGCAGTCGTTACGGGTAGTCAGACGCTTGATAGAATCTGACGCCTGCTCTGGTTGGGGTCGGCTCCCAATCTAACCTGTAGCGGCAAGCTACCAGAATTACACGAGCGACTGCCATCTGACCTCGCAACCCATAAGGAACCAGTAACAGGGATGGTTTGAACAGGCGTCTGACTACCCGTAACGATTGCCATAGATGTTCTTATGATAACCGGGACCGACGGCTTAACGTGCTCTCCGAGGCACTGACGAAGAATGAAAATTCCTAATCACAAATCAATGACATAATGACACAAACAGGTCTTTAAAATCATCATAACTAGGTAGGCACATATGCAGTGACGTATCCGTGCGTGCTGTATCTGTTACGTGCCAGTTCGTGTGGATAGGTGTTTAGCTGTTTATTGATAGCTTTACACGTTTTTTGTATATTTTTTTTTATTTCGTGCCTGCGTTCTGTTTTGTTAACACGATGTTGATGAATCAGTGGTGACGGTGCGAGTTAATTTGTTGAATGAGATTGCAGTTGCAAGAAATTTACGTTTTTTTTTCATATTCTGGCTCCACACATAGTGTATTTAGCCATTGTCAAATATTGTAATTTTTCATCGTGTTATAGAATATTTCATGTAAAGTCAGTCTTCGTCACAGTCTGGGTAGTCATAGTCCATTATAAGTCATGCCCTTGTAAAATGGTGGCAAGTTTACTGGAAGTTTCTATGGAATTTTGGAAGCAACACGAAAAACCACGCTTCACCAAATTATATCACTTGCCCACACTCATTCTCGTAATTCAGACGCCACCAATTTTAGACATTAACACAGGAAGAAGCACTAATTTTGAAAAATAATTCAATGCAACGACGTGAACTTTCTCACGTTCCCGCCAAAACTAGGTTTACGATTTTCTTCAATAAGGTTAAAATACAGACCATTTATCCCGCTATAGGTGGCGCATCGTCGCTCGTTGATAGTTTATCAATGGTTACGAATTTCGTTTACTTTTTAATTTAAAAATAAGCCTTTTTGATGAACCACAGATTACCAAAAAAAAATTACTATGTGCTATGAAGCAAAATGTTGCCATAAAATATAATAAAATAAAACAAAAATAGAGCTTATAGACTTAGGAAACAGGGAGTCAAGTACCTAAACACCATTTTGTTTGGATTAAAAAGAAGAATTTGAAAGATAAGGGAGAAAGTGGAACTGGAGTTTATGAGAGGAAAACCTTGCCATCGTCCTTGTTTACAGCTAACTATACCTACTTAACCTGGGTGTCTTCAAGTCAAGAGTGAACAGGTACCTTCTAGGCGAGCATTTACCATCGTAGACTGCATCATCACTTTCCATCAGGTGAGACAGAGGTCAAATGCTATGAGTAAAAAATTATTTTAAAAAAAACAATAAAACAAATTTCCCTAGAACAGATCCCAAATTTCCAATTTATTTTAAACAAAACCAATCCCCTTGTAGCTTAGGTATACTATAATAGCTCACCCTAACAGAAATTAGTTTGTAAAAGCCTTTAAAATACTCCTAATGAAAAAATACCCTAAAATTACCCCCACATGCAAGCTAACGCACACTAATGTCCATCCATAGACAACAGTAATATTATAGCTAGACTGTGTGGTACGCTGTGTGGGTGCACCCTAAAATTTTTCGCCTAGGTCCCTGTCTAGGTTGGCAACGAACCTAGGGTAAAGGGTGCGCCTAGATAAAGGTACGGTCAGGAGAAAAATTGGGGTGATTTAAATGAAATGAATTAAACAAAAAAAGATATTTAATGTTCACTTTTTATGGTAAAAGATATTTTATTACACAATGGAACACCCAGAAACAGAACAAATACCTATAAATGCATCACACAAATGTTTGTCCCGGGTGGGAATCGAACCCACAACCTATAGTTCAGAAGGCAGAGTTACTACCAACTGAGCCATCACGCCATTCAAAAATCCAAACATTTTCATTTTATTAATAAATAGGTATTATGTACAATTTTAGTAATTTATAAGCTGATTTCCAATATTTTCTTATCTACTTCATCATCATCCTAAAAGACAAAGCTTTTCCCATTTGTTATTGGGGTCGGCTCCCAATCTAACCTGTAGCGGCGAGCTACCAGAATTACACGAGCGACTGCCATCTGACCTCGCAACCCATAAGGGACCAGTAACAGGGATGGTTAGACCAGGTGACAGATTCTATCAGGCGTCTGACTACCCGTAACGATTGCCATAGATGTTCTTAATTATGACAACCGGGACCTACGGCTTAACGTGCTCTCCGAGGCACGAAAATGCTTCTTCACATTATATTATAGCGTTAACGAAGGACGACTAGCCGTTTCTAACCGATCGGTAAAGTTAAGCAACGTTCCCTGCGGTCACTACTTTGATGGGTGACCGCTACAGCAAAAAGTGGCACATATTTACAACTGAGCGCTACCGTGCTTCCCTAGGACACGTTAAGTCGTCGGTCCCGGCTGTCGACGTAAGACAATAGTCGTTAAGCCAAGTCAGAAGCCTTTGGCGGCGTAAACATTCTGACACCAGGGCTGACCACTTGCCTTATATACGGGAAGAAGATCTACTTATTCACAATTAAAATATTAGCCCTAATTACTTTAGTAATAGAAGCTAATTAAACAAAATAACAAACAAAGTTTTGCTATCTCTACTAGAACCGAACCCTTTCTGCCGACGATTTGTTTAAAGGTCGTCGCCCTCTCGCCTTCTCTCTCCAACACAAAGATACGCAAATCTTCTATCTCTTTCTATCAGGATAGGGAACCAGCGGAAACCTGTCAAGGAAAGCTTTTTAATTTTTCCACCGGAAGTTATGGATTCCGGAATTTAATCCTGTTTCAAAATGTTTCTTTTTGAGGATTTTATTATTTGAATTTGAATCCGTTTATCTTTGCGTCTGAATCTTTTTCCTGGCTCTTTAACTTCCAAAGTTAATACATTTATAATTCAGCAAAATTTTGAAAATGTTTTTATACCTACAATATGACATTATTAGGTTCGATCTTTGTTTATAACTGGACTAGCTACGCCCCGCGGTTTCACTCGCGGATAAAAAGTAGCCTATCCAGTATATAAGCTATCTAAATTCCAAATTTCATCCAAATCCATCCAGCCGTTTGAGCGTGAAGGAGTAACAAACATACACATATACAAACTTTCGCCTTTATAATATTAGTGTGATTCAGCATAATTGTACGTCTACGGAACCCTAAGTAGGAACTAACCGTGGCCCGACATGCTCTTGACAACTTATTTTTCTATTAATAATAACATGAGAGTTTGTAGTCACTAAATAATAAACCCAACGAATTTCTTTTCAGAAATTTTCAGAGACGTAAGATTGCGCATTTATTAATTGCTGAGACGAAAAAGTATTCAAAGGATTGCGCAATTACTAATTGCGTTTGGTTGCGTAAAAAATGTTAGTTGTGTCTGCACAAAACTCATCACATCATTATGTCACAGCCTAACTGAGTCACATCCTGTGTTGTTGAATCACTGTCTTGCACTGCCTACGTTTAAGTACAACTCACAATCTGCATGTTATTGAAGCTCTCAAGTAGGTAACACCTAACCCGTAGTTAGGTACAACAATTAAGCTGAAATAAGTTATGAAATATAGGGTAGATCCACGATCGCCACCTCGAAAACGGCACCGTTTAAACAAGGCATATGCCTTGCTTTTGCTCTCAGTTGCGTGTGACCGCGCCTTATGAAAGTGACCTCTAAAAAATCATATAAACGCCCTAAAGTGTTACATTATAATAACACACCCCATTCAAATAAATCATAGTGATAAGTTATGTTTCAATGCATCCATCTACAGGCTTATTTTTTTTATAACCGTAAGCATTAGAAAAAAAATGTAAAAAAAAAAGTTATGCAATGCTTTTTGCTTTTTTTTTATTTTTTTTTATTATTTTTTTAACTAATTATTTGTACCCCAAAATGGAAAAGTCGATCGCAACGTACCTAATTGCCATATTTTTGCTACACAAAAAGTGAACCTGTAATAAACGTGCTGGGATTGGGTGCTCTCAGCGTCTTAATACCTAAATGGACCTAGTCTAAAAAATGTTGACGTAGCGTAACGCAAGCAAAGTGCTACGTTGTTACGCCGCTACGAAGCTTGCAAGAGTCGTAAAAAGTTGTTATTTTTATAATAAATCATTTCAATGAAGCACAGAGGGGGAAGAAAGGTTCTCGAGTGGCGACCACGAACCGGAAGATGCAGCGTAGGCCAACTAGGAGGACCGACGACCGTCACACTGCGGGGAGCTGATGGATCCAGGAGGCGAACAGCCGCTTAAAGTGGCGCTCTATTGGGGAGGCCTATGTAGACAGCTTCATGATGATAATGATAAGTCGTAGTAGGTACTTGTCTAAATATGTTTTATTATGACTGAACTTACCTACATAAGGTCGCAACCAGCAACAGTTCTATTCATCGAACATTACAAATTACAGTGCTACCAACTTATCTGTTCAGTTGAATACTCTGCCATCTCTTTTCAATGAGGCCGTTCCCTGCACTGTTAGAAAGAGATGACGAAAAATCGACCGGAACTAGGCGATCATGTAACTTGTTGGAACCGATAGAAACACAAAAATGTATGGATTTGACAGTTTCAATACGCAATTTATGTGCATAGTTACTGTAGAAGTTTTCAAATTCGGAACGAGAGAGTTCTACTGTTGCATTGCAATCCAAGTTACATGATGACCCCGCTGATAAATTGGTGGCACTGTACATACAAATTATACCAACAATTTCTAATAACCTCAAAAAAATATCTTTTATTTAAAAAATATTTCCTTCTTCGCTAATAATAATATTATTCGAAGTTTGAAATAAGACGACATTGCCGTAGGTCAGTAACCTAACCGTCATTCATTCCAATTTCAAACTTGGAATTCCGCGCGAAGAAGTTACGCACACACGCGCGCCACGCATACTGGGAAAGAATTGGGCGTGTACAATATGTGTATTTATGTAGGCCACGCACACACGCACGCAGTTTATGGGTCGGCACACAAACACAAAGGCTCACATGGGCCCGTCAGAAAGGCACTTGCAACTTTTGAGGTTTGTATTCGTAAACGGTGATTACGAAATTTTACTTCTAAATAAGTAGGTTTTTGTATATTTTTAAACGTGGAATTAATAATTTAATTTAAGTATTTTAAGTAGACTAAAACCTAACCTCATTTTGCCTTGTAAAAGTTCAAAAAATATCCTAAGTACCTATTTTCAATAGGTTCCTCCTTTTTTGCCTTTTGTTATTGAATAACAATCAAATTAGTCACGTATTTAGACTTACTCACTTCGTGAACTTTTGTTTTGCGTAATCCCGATACCTATTTAAAATTATATTTTTTGTACCGTAACTGGTACTTAAGTCTTTTATTAAACTAGTTGAAATTTTTCAGAAATGAAGTTGGATCTCTTTATAAAAATTTTTTCCAGTACTTAACAGCTAATTAACTGCAGGATAACACCAGGAAAATCATGTAAGTAGGTAGGTAAGTGACTAACAGAACATTTCAAAATTATTTTTTTATGTTTGTAGGTGGTCCTGGTAATTAATTTATTTTATTATTTATTTTAGTCACGATATGATTGCCACTAAAACCTAAAAATAAATTACACAATACCCGTATCAGTGAGTTGGAAATACGTTGTTACCCAGCAAATTAAAATTATAAGTTTCAACATTTTGTATATTATTATATTATATATATATATATACATATATATACATGAATAGGATAGGACATAAGCAAGAACTTACTTATGTTCATATTTAAACGTTTTTGTTTTTTTTTTAAATATGTTATTATTGTTTAACATTTTATAAGTAATATTAATATTTAATCTATAACTAGTCCTACCTACCTTTAAATCGTAATGATTAGTTAAGTATATCAAACATTTTTGTGTGTTCTTCCGTAATAAATGGCCTGATTTAAAATGAATAAAATATGTGAAGTCTTGAAACTTAACAAATCTACTATAGTTCACCCTTAGACGCTTCAGTGGTTCCTGTCACCCTGTCAGTTACACTCTGTATGAAACTTCGCCCATGTTCTTTATTTATTGACCTATGGTCGAACGTCAACCAGTCAGTGTAAAACAGATTTAATTTTCATCGTGTTACAGAATATTTCACGTAAAGTCAAGTCTTAGTCACAGTCTAGGTAGGAACAATTACAACACTTGACACTGGCTAAATACAATACCTATGTGTAGAGCCAAAATATAAAAAAAAGAGATTTAATTTCTAATGCCATTTTTTTCTTTTGGCAATTTATTCAATTTTCCTTTCCGTTAAAAATGAATCTATCGATTACGCTAAGCGTCATAAATCTTTAGAGTAAAACTTACCTAAGCTTATGTCAGTGTAAAAACTGGTAAATATCCATAAAATACTTAGTACTTAGTAGTTAGTACCAACATAAAACCCTGCGTTTAGAAATATAATTTAAACATTATAAACACTTGTCTTGTTTGCTGGAGAAGCAGAAATTAACAAAATTTTCAGCTTACTGAATAACAAGAAGCCACAAAATCAAAACGACATTTCGTAAGGCGGACGCACACTAACACGAGTTGTAAGTGTACGCTATGTAGGTATGTGTGCGCACTCACACAGCTGCGGTGTGCGTTTGGGGTTTGGGGTAGGTTAGGGCATGAATTGGGGAGGGCGCCCGCCGAATGTTGGGCTAGGTTGGGACTTGGGAAATAATACAGCCGGATTCCCGTGAAATGGCCTTTGACAATAGGCTAGAATGCCTGCTATTAAAAATTAAGACGTAAATATTATTTTCATAAAGTAGGTTAAAAATGAATGTAATAATAGAAAAAGAAGTAAACTCGGTAAATAAATCACGGAGTAATAAGCTTTTAAAGTTTCTGGAGGGGGCATTGTCTGTCCTTTTCTCGCAATACAGAGCTTCCCCACAGTTACTATGAAAAAGCACGTTGTGTAGTCACATGCCGAAGAAATTGTATGTAAAGCTACCACAGCTTAGTATTGAGGTACTACTGGGTGGCGCAAAAGTAAAGACCCTATTTGGTTCAGCTATAACATTTTTTCTAAATTAGAAAACTAGATTTAGGTTTTTTTAAATGTATATTTGTGCCATTAAATTTCGTACCATTAGGATTTAAAGATGATGTCTTTTAAATGGTGACCTCCAGAGTTGATACACATTTAAGCCCTATTTATGACATTTTGCAAGATGATTTTCCTTCAAAATTGGTTATGAGTGACGAAGCGCATTTCCATCTCTCAGGGCATGTCAATAAGCAGAATACTCGGTTCTGGGGCACTGATAATCCGCGCATTATTCAAGAAACACCTCTACACCCACTAAAAGTTACTGTATGGTGTGGCATCTGTGTTGACAGAGTGATCGGACCCTATTTTTTCGAAGACGCTGGAGGCAATGCGATAACTGTCACTGGAGAACGCTACAGAACCATGTTACGTGAGTTTTTGATACCCAGTTTGGACGAATTGGGGCTGGAGCACATCTGGTTTCAACAAGACGGCGCTACGGCACACACAGCGCGCGACACTATGGACTTAGTGAGGGACGCTTTTCCAAGCCGAGTTATCTCTCGTTTTGGCGATTTGCCTTGGCCTGCAAGATCACCCGATCTGACCAGTCCAGACTTCTTTCTTTGGGGTTTTTTGAAATCTCGGGTGTATGTGAACAAGCCACAGACTCTCGCAGCTCTAAAAGAAAACATTCGTCAAGAAATAACGAACATATCGCAGGAAGTGTTACGGCAAGTTATGCAAAATGTCATAAATAGGGCTCAAATGTGTATCAACTCTGGAGGTCACCATTTAAAAGACATCATCTTTAAATCCTAATGGTACGAAATTTAATGGCACAAATATACATTTAAAAAAACCTAAATCTAGTTTTCTAATTTAGAAAAAATGTTATAGCTGAACCAAATAGGGTCTTTACTTTTGCGCCACCCAGTATGAAGGACCAAAAACTGATGTCACTGCAGCTGTCTCTTTCTATTCCTGTATATAAAAATGACGACTGTTTATTATTTGAGGAATTTCATTTTATTGTATACAATAAAAAATAGCAGACAACTAGCTTATTAGAAAAATTGACAGTCGATTTTTTTAAACTATTTTAATTATGAGTTCATTAACGTTTATTAAGTAAATAAAAAAAAGTTTTCTTATAATGCAGTTTAAACATTTAGAAAATTTATTTGTTGAATAGAACTGGATTAACAATTAAAAGGTATTTTTAATTTATAAAATATTGTTTCACTACCATGTTTGACAGCAGCTGAGTCTGACAGTAATATAAAGTAACAGCATTATCTGACTTATAAGTAAAAAAACACTTTTCTGAACTAAAAAATGGCAAGGTGTCAACCCATTACTTGACAGATAAAAATGTTTCCACATTTGCAAATGCTGCATTAAAAACAAAACGAAATAGTCAACCGATAAACGGTGTAAACTAAGATGTTATTATCCGATAGTGCCATTCACGAGTTCAGTTACCCGGCGATTGCATTCTTATTTCGTATTCAGATGTCGAACGCGTTACATTGATAGAAGTTAACGGCATCGTGCAAAAAACCGCCTCTTACCGGTTCTCTCCGGTCTAACCGGAACAAGACCGGACCATTAAACATTCGTAGACTTTAACGCGTGATAACGCGCATTTAAAAGTTAAATGCAAACGATAAATAAAAAGCATTAAAGTAAGCAATCGCTATTTCATTATCGAAATGGGCAGCAATTTTATAAATTACACGTATAATTAATTGCAATTTGAATCGATAAAGAGTCATCCAACTCGATTAATTAAAGGCGCTATCAAAACAAACGGAACAAAGAAGCAACACGATGCGACCGCAGAATAGAAAAAGATACTGACATCCCTATTCCCACAGTACATAAAAATGGCGAGTATCAACTGACGTGATCGAGTGAACGATCAGTTCGTGAAAAAAAAGTCACAACGGCCAATGCTCGATGGGAGCAGTATACGATGCGGCTGCGTTTGCTCGCAAAAAACCGGGGTCGTCGACCTCGCCGCGTGTCCTTCGAACGCAAGCTTGTGTGTGTAAGTGCGTACACTGTAAACGGAAGTTTTTAACAATTCGTCTTGGTGTGCGTCTCGGATGCTTTAGAGTGCGTACACACCGAGCGCAAAAAGCGCGCGTCAGTGCGTCAACGCCACTGTGTGCGTATTGCGTGCGGTCTGGACGCATTTTCCTCTTAATTTTATCATTAGAACGCTACATTGTTGACAAAATTGCAGTCATTTCAGTTCTTTGAGTCGAATGGCTACCATTTTAGAAAATAAGTTCTCTCAACTTATTTTGTGCAGTCGAGTTGAGGGCTAACTTGTGGGTAATGATTCGTAATTTTGTTTAGAGTTTACGATGTCTCTAATTTTTATTTCTAGTAGTAGCACAGAATAACTAATAGTACTTACTAGAGTAGTTGTAGGTACTTGGTAGTTACTGTAGCAGTTTTGTCGGTATTTTGCTTCTTCCTTTGTTGATGTCAGGTCGTGTATGTAATTATATTTATAGCTTAATAATTAAATACAAATCGTCCTAGTCGATGATGTAAGTCAATTTTGTTATTGTTATTTTAAAAATACATAGGTTCAAAATATACGAACTCATTATTTATTAATTGTTAATACTCGCCAATAAAAGCTAAATGCACCAACCTTTGGTTTGGTAAGTGGTAGGTAGATATCCCCGAAAGAAAGCCAATCCAACCAATCTCTAATTAAAACGACAAATATTAAAAAAAGAACCTAAAACAAAACAAAGTCGACATTCTAATTTAGCTAAAGCACGTCAATTAGGCTAAGGGCGTGCGCACACCAAGCAAACACCGTGAGCAAATAAAGGCGCGAACACACGCTCTAATGCAGTGGGAGCGGACACGTAGGTGTTAAATAATGCAGTTTATAGGTCACCAGACACGATTCAATCAGTAACATGAAGATTACAGCTGAGGAAAAAATAATTCGTTACTTGTTTTTCAGCATTTGGTAAATGCATTATTCATATTTAGAATTGGATTGTATTTATTAGGTATTGTTTACTTCGTTTTACATAATGACTTGCACACGAAGCCTATTAATGGTTGCTATAAAAGCGTCAGAACGAAATGAGCTCATGTTGCTATTTCATAATAATTACCTAAATGAAAATTATTCCATAGAGTTCTTAACTCTATCAAATATAAAATATATATAAAATATAATTTGTTTGTTTGGCTTTCACGCCAAAATGGCTAAATCGATTTGGATAAAATTTTGCACACAGGTTGCTTACACTACAGAAACAAATTTAGATTAGTTCATTCCCGAAAAATTTACGGTACCCACGGGAAAACGTGTAAATGGCGAGTGAAACCGCGGGGCGCCAATAGTTATTGATAATAATAGGTTCCCCTTTTTAACCTATGGCACGGAGCTATATTTTTGTAATTTTATAAGGTTAATGATACTTTATGTAATACGATTAATTTTTAACAAGCATGAGACATAGAAAACAGTCTCCATAGTGTGGTGGTAGAGCAGGTCGACTCATAAACTCAACCCGGAGGCGGCGGGTTCGATTCCCGCGACAGGACAAGTATTTGATGTGCACAGAAGAAAAAAGCGCATATACTTGTTCGGTGTCTGGATGTTGTGGGACTATGGTCCTCGTAGTTCCTGGGTCCCTAGACACAGGTAATCTTAGTTAGGGTCCAGGATCTATGTATTGTGATCGTTGGGCATTATTATTATTAAAAGGATACGCGATTTGTACCTATACTTATACGAGTGAAACGGAAATAGATACCTATTCTTTATAAGCACTTAATTATAGTTCACGGTAAGTTATAATTATTAGGTAGGTACCTATGTAATTATGGCCTGATGTTATGTCAAATTGTTAATTTAATAACTTATCAGCAAAATTAATGTTAGTGAAAATATATTTTAACACAAAAACAGGAAACTGCCAAAATTCTGCACGTTTTCAATGTAAATTGCGATAACGAATTTTAGGGAAAAAACTAATAAAAATGATAAGTTTATTTGTGTTTATATTAAATGCATTGTGTAGTTAGGTAGGTACTATTATTATTGTTGCTATGAACGGGAAAGAAACGAGTACAACAAATGCGTTACAAAGTTGAAGTTTACAGAGGGATCTATAGTATCTACATGTGTAATTTTTTTTGTTGGTTTTGCGACTTTCACAATGTTTGAAGGATATTTTGGAATAGAAGCCCAGTATATTAGCGTAATGTAATAAATAATTAGTTTAATCCGCGGTCACTGCTCTGTGTGAAGATCTCCCAGAAAATTATTTGAATGACAATTGCGCGGTGAAATCGTACCACAACACATCAGAAAAGCAGGATAAGAGTTCTGGTGTGACATTCCACGGTACGCTATTACTTTTCTTACTTATATCGCCTACAATACAAAAAAAAAACCTAGAATACATACTAATGACCTACTGTTAAACAGTACAAACAGTTAAAAGTGGAATAGGTACCCACTCAATATTTTCTCTTTTTCCATCGTTGCACAATTGAAAGAGAAAGAAACCAAACACAAAATAATTGTTTACTTAGACATTAGAATGTTTACTAATAAAGGGGTAAGTTGTAACCTAGAAATAGCAAAAAAAAAAAACTTAAAAGTAGGTACTATTCCGAAAAACTAGACCGCACCTTTACCCGTTGCCACAAATTCTCGATCTAATTAAGGTAAAAGCGGGTGTCGCAGTGTGACGCGGACTTTATGTTATTGAACAAGCTTTCTGCGTTTAGCGCTGCATTGTGGGGTGTGTACGGGCCTTTATGGCACATATTATGGTTAGTTTGATTAGATTGGTTGTGAAGATTAGACCGATTTTTATGCTTGTTGTGGTGTTCTATTACAATACTTCGGTAGAATATGAATTGTGTTTTTATTTTTTTATTGGTTTAAGTAATTTTTAATACCAGATTCGGCTAATTTTAATATTATTTTTGGTAGTTTTGGTACTTTTTGTCCGTTTTGGTAAAATTTTTTGCTGTTTTAATGTCGGTTTTATAAGTCATAGTTTTTCAGTTCTAACAACTCCACACCTTGGTAGGTCTAGGTAGTTAAATATTATGTGTAGTTATTTATTTATTGGTATGCTTTTTAATGTCAGTTTTGGTCAAACTAACCAAACCAGACTGAAATCAATAATGGATAATGGATAATGATTTTTGTCAGCTTTGGTAAATTTTTATCGGTTTTCAATGTCAGTTTTTATCAGTCTTTGTAATCAGTTCGAAGCATCTCTATAATTTTGCTAGTGAAATTGCTCTTTTAACTATTTTTTACTGAATTGCGTCGGCAGAAAAGTGTCGTTTTGTCGTTTCATTTACTGTTAGATTTTCCAAAAAGAAAAGTCTTAATGAAGGCTGATAGGCACTAGCTACCTACACCAACATACTTTAGTAGTATAGTAATGTATATTTCACATTGCATCCCTATTTACTCGCATAAAATAGAAAACTCTAAAAACTCCCAACACGGTTGTTGTGGCTGCACTGGCAACACGGAACAAAACCCCATTGTCAATTCTACAAAAAATAGCTTAAAAACTTCGTCAGCTGACGCAATCCCAAACTCACTGCATACGAAATCATCAAACGAGCTCAAAAAAATAACAAAACACCATCGCACTGGCAACGCGTAAAACAAAACATTGGCAACAAAAAATACAATCCCGAAAAAGCGAAAAATCATCACTCGGGTAACAAAAAAAGGTCATTGTCCACATCAAGTCAGTGGAATTGACAGGCTCCGCCCGCGCACGCTATTGGAGGGCCGCAGTTCGAAATTTGAACAAAAACCCAACCTAGTTCCGCCTTCAAATGTTTTTTCGCGGACCAAAATGGCGGGGCGCTCTATTTGTTTATAGAACAGCTCTAGACTCGCGTGTGTATTGTTTCGATTAGATTCCAATTTTAATTTTGAGCAGTCTTCTTTTGATTTATTTTTATTTGAATTTGGGGGTACTACCGGACTCCCCCATCACCATAGACAGAAAGCACCTGATATATTGTATTAGGAGACAGGGCTACCTATTTATATTCATTGATTAAGTAATCATTGGTTTTTTTGTTGCGATGCGTTTCATCGATTTTTAAACGAAGCTTTAAGATTTCTTTGTGAGAAAAGTCGTAGGAAAATGTCGTTTGTTCTCATTAGCCATTTTCCAATAATACAGGGCGTATTACTAACTTGTAACATATTCAATAATAACTTACTGAACTTACTTACATAGTGGCAGGGGGTACACAGGGAAAGTAGGTAGGTAGGTACCTAGTCAATCAAAGTGTCTTCTATCTAGGCTTTCCGTAGGTATGCCTAAACTTTTAACTTAGGTTAGGTTGAACTTAGGTATGTAGGTAAGCTTTTTATCTAATACCTAATACTTATACATTCTTAGTTTGTTTTTCTACCATGCATAATCTACGTAACAAATACAAAGTAACCTACCTGTGTATACAGCTAGATGATACACATAGCTAATATTAAATTCAAGGTCCCACTTTAATATCTGCCCACCATACCCAATTTATCTAATAGATAAAATGTTTAAGTGTGTGTGTGTGTTCCGAGCCAATAGCGGAGGTTTTACTTCGTAACTCGCGGTAACTGGCTGAAACTAGATAAAAATATAATGGTAAAGAGGATTGGGTATCAATTATACCTCCTAAGTTTCACATTTTGTTCTAATCATTGGCAGCACCTACTTATATTTTAAAAATCGAAACCCTAGGGCACAGATCCTATAAAAAAAGATTTTATAGGATCTGGGACCCTAGGTATTTAAAATCTATTTCTCATACTGAGTTTCATTATAATTATTTGCTTCCTCTGGGTTAGGGTCGTAAGGGTCATATCATCTTGGTTATAAAAAGCCTGCATATATACAAAATGTCTTAGTTGCAGAATGACTAAGTAGACAAAACGGTGTAGGTACTTAGTTGCACAAAGTTGACTAAACAAACACACCCTGCAAACCATATTCATAAATTAAAATTCGATTCGGCATTATTCGAAGTATAAAACTTATCACATTTATGTGATCATTTTTATACTTCGACTCACCCCCTACTTTGGCCTAGTACTATAAATCTATTCTGTGGCTTTGGCTTGACCTAGCATAAGCCCTTAAAAAGGTTACACAAGGTATAAGTAACAGTCCCCGCCACGACTCTCAGATTCCCTCTCGTTTCGCCACCGAGCACGCTTGGAGAGCTTCCAACAATAATTTGTGTCTATTAGCGACTTGTGTACGTCTGATTGTCGCAAACTATGCTAGCTGTTGCACACTATCGCTTTGCTGTCGTTCGGTAACGTCACAAATTTGGACATATTAAAACGTGTTTGTAAAGTTTTTTTTTGTAAATATTTATGATTTATACTATCCCCAGTATCCCCAGTAGATTGACCCTCACACGGAGCCTGCAATCCTGTTCGTAATTCTTTTTCTGTTATTTTTTTGTACTAAGCGCGTTTTTTTACCAAAATTATCAACACTCGTGTCTTAATTGATCACGTTTAAAATAAAAATATACGGGATTTAAAAAAAAAAAACTACAACCGCATTGGTCGGTTTCTCGTCAAGCATCCTAACTTTAGTTTATAGGTACCTACCTTATTGCCAACATAATAGTACTACATCCATAGACAATTTCATTTTTGTTTTTTTTTATTCTACTCGAGTTAGTATCTAGTTCGTTAAATAACAATAAAGTCGAACGGTCCGGTCTCCCTCGTATCCTAAAAACTGGAAACACATTTCCGTCGGGATCTTTGACCGTCTAGATATGACATGCAGCTGCGAACCTCCTTGAGAGGGTGGAGAAGATATTTTATTAATTTTAACTATCTTATCCGACTGTATTAGTAATCTACTCTATACTTAGTGTGGCGGCATACGCTACACCGCAAGTGCCTCACACTCGTCACTGTCAATGTCAACTTGTTGAAAAGTTACAAATTAGATCGTTTGACATAACCACAGTAGGCACTTTTTTATCTCAATGCATCTGACATTTGCATAGTAATATTTTATAACTCGACCTTACATTTTTAATAAAAGCTTGACATTACACCATGTTACACTATACCTACTAAATTATAGTTGTAGAAACTAACAATGGGAGTGTGAATGTTGTTTTCCAAAACCTGTGTTCTTTTTGCAATGCGTAAGGGTAGATTATTAGCTCTTAGAATTAGCAAATTGAAATGGCAATGAGCAGGCCACATTGCTCGTGTAACTAACAACCGATGGGGAAGAAAAGTTGACGAGTGGCGACCACGAACCGGAAGACTCAGCCGATAGACGCAGGAGGCGAGCAGCCGCGCAACGTGGCGCTTTCTGGTCTGAGGGAGGCCTATGTTCAGCAGTGAACGTATTCAGGCTGTTGATGATGATGATGATGATGATGATGAAAACAATAACATTGACATATGTAACAATCATAATTATGATTCAAGAGGTTAATCGGGTAACTGAACCAATTGATTCAGAGATTGTTTATCTTCAGAAAGAATATAGCATACATTTTATTACTTAATTTTCTAATTTGACACTGGCAGCAACACAAAGCGTTAAAGAGCCAATAATAAAAAAGAAAAAGAGGAGTTAGCTATGTTCCCAGCGTCATACTAAAACTTCCCACTAATCAAAACCACGAAATCGTCACAAATCGATAACTCAACAACCCTCCAACTTAGCCCGTGACCTCGCCTCAAGACTGCCGCATCCGAGTCTTGTATCATCCCCCACCGGCCACCCCTTGTGTCTTGCAGTTTTATAGGTCGAAACTGACGCTATCGATCCGCCTTTGTTATATCTTGTTAGATTTTAACTTGCTTTGTGGAATACTCACTTCTTTGTAGATAGTAGATACTTTGGCTGATTCTCTTTCTCTTTCTAACTATCCTTATCCCTCGTGTAATTCTGGTAGCGAGCCGCTACAGGTTAGACTGGGAGCCGACCCCAATAACAAATGGGAAAAGGCAAAGAGGATGACGACATAGGTACAACGAGGGTAGTTGTTACAACATTGAAACCTGCAAATAATAGAAAAAGTAAAAAAAAATTAAAAACAGACTTAGGGTGGGTTTTTGATCCGATAACCATTTGATAAGGTAACCAATCGTTAAAAATGTTAACTAATTTTGACCATTGGTTAGAATTTGTTAGCATTTTTAACCGTCGGTTACTTTAACTACGAATCAAAAACCCTCCTTTAGTCATAGCAACTTCATAATCTGTACAATAGACTTTAAATTAAACATAGCAACTATGTAAATAGGGTAAAGTGTCGGAAGGAGATTTTCAAACATTAAATTCAAAACATAGCTTTGTCCAAATTTCAATTAAATCGTGTAAGCTTATACCCTATCCTATTAATCATATACCTCATGATGAGAGCTATTAATTACCCCCACCCCTCCCCCTCCCTCTCCTTAGATTACTAGCTACCGACACAGTAAGATGTCGTCCATTGAACCCGATTCGGGTGTCAATGTCCAGACATTTAGCTGACACAGAAGCCGAATATGTGGGATCTAGCTTTACAATAGATAGATATTTAGATAAATAGATGTAGATAGACGTATTTGTCAAGCTTACACCCAGTTTACTGGCTCACTCAGGCTTTTTTTTTCCTGACTAATATAATTTGCGTCTCTTTAAGACTAGAGTGAATATGCTCCGCATGGGTCAACCTCGTGCTGCATCTTCGACTGCATCGTTGCATCACCATCAGGTAAGTTGCATTCTAACGTTGGCATCTTCATACGTAAATAACCGGTCAAGTGCGAGACGGACGAAGGGTTCCGTACCATCTATAAAAACGAGCAAAAATCACGTTTATTGTATGGGAGCCCCCTTAAATATTTATTTCGTTACAGAAATACATCATCTGCGAAAATTTCAACTGTCTAACTATCACGGTTCATGAGATACAGCCTGGTGACAGACGGACAGGCAGACAGACGGACGGACAGTAGAGCCATAGTAATAGGGTCCGTTTTACCCTTTGGGTACGGAACCCTAAGAACCATTGTTTTTCTTATCCATCCAAGTGTCTTGAGATCGTATGAATGGATAAGAAAGTGTTTTTAATTTTTTTTTCTTGAATAAGACTGAAAACTATACCAGAAGGTCGTGTGTTGGATTGTGCAGCTTTCTCGCCAAAATGCAATGCCTGAACCAAATGCTTGCTTAATTTGACAGGGTACTTTTTATATTTTGAAAAACTACCGCGTGTGTTTCTGCGGGGAAAAGCGTAAACTGAAAGTGACCTTAATTCTATAGGAAATTTGGTTCACAATATGTATGTACAACGTTTGAACGAGAACACTAATTCCGGTTCAAAACGAAAACAATTTAAAACCACCAAACAATTTGTAAACAAAAACATAATAGTAAACACGGAATCGTATCGGGATTCCGTGTGTGAAAACATGGTGATTAACTAATTATTGTTTTAAGGCATAACTATTGCATTACGGTAAATAACAGTTGTTATTTTAACGGACAATGCTATTCGCATCTGTGGACCTACAGAGTACAGCGTCACCGGACAAGATTGTAAATTCGCCGTGTTGTACCAATAGGTAATTAAATTACTATGCGGTCTACGTGGCTTTGTGACACAAAACGAGCGTGCTATACCAATCGTCGACCACATTGTAACTTAACGTCATAAGAAGTGTGGTCAAACGCTAGCCTATCTACTAAGAAACATAATGTAATTCACGGATCACATAACCGAAGATATGCTCTCTGCAGGATAAGATCCGAAACGAGGAGATCCGCAGGAGAACTGGAGTGACCGATATAGCTCTTAGAATTAGCAAGTTCAAATGGCAATGGGTAGGCCACATCGCTCGTAGAAATGATAACCGATGGGGAACAAAGGTTCTCGAGTGGCGACCGCGAACCGGAAGACGCAGCGTAGGCCGGCCCCCACTAGATGGACCGACGACCTGGTGAAAACCACGGGTAGCCGATGGATACAGGAGGCAAGCAGCCATTCAAACTGCCGCTCCTGGCTGCTGGCCTATGTTCAACAGTAGACATCTTCAGGCTGTTGATGATGATGATAACCGAAGCGTCACCAAACAAGATTTAGGAGTCTACGTCTACACTCATCGCCTCGTAGCTACTTGTGTGTTATGGGGTCAACGAGTAATTTTATAACCTTACGGTTTATTGTGATGCAATAAGCTTAAAAACGCTTGTTATTGTTACGATGGTAGCAAGGACTTACGGGATCTACAAATCATTTTGTGAACTTAGTGTCACTCGACAGCGTATTGCTTGCTTTGTAGCAAAAAAGGCACGGGGTCTACGAGTCAATTCGTGAACTTGGCATCACTGGCTCATTGCCTCGTAGCAAAGAAGCACGGAGTCTACGAGTAAATTTGTGAACTTACCATCACGGGACCATTGCCTCGTAGCAAAGAAGCACGGGGTCTACGAGTAAATTTGTGAACTTGGCATGACTGGCTCATTGCCTCGTAGCGAAGAAGCACGGGGTCTACGAGTCATTTTGCGAACTTCCTTGACGGTTCAGTGCCTCGTAGCAAGGAGGATAGGGTTTAAGCGTCATTTTGAGAATTTAGCGTCACTGGACGGCTCATTGCTTCGTAGCAGAGGCACGGGGTCTGCGAGTAGTGAACTTGGTACCACTGGACGGCTCATTGTCTTGTAAGAAAGAAGCACAGGGCTGTCAATCAATTGGTAAACTTGGCATTACTAACCCCTCATTGCATCGTAGCAAAGAAACACGGGGTCTACGAGTATTTTTGTGAACTCGGCATCTCTTTGGATGGTGCATTGACTCGTAGCAAAGACGCATGTGGTGTACAAGTTATTTTGTAAACTTAGTCGCTGATGGGTCATAAACCCAACCTGTATGCGAGCACAAACATCCATACGCCTGGATAGATGAACGCATGCCATTCCAAACCAAAGACTTTGCTCCCTCGATCAATAAAAACGTTGTCTGCTTGTTTGTTTGTTTTTCCTTTCACGTTGAAATGGCTCAACCAATTATAAAAATAAAATTATAATTTTAAACTTATAATTATTAAAGATGTAACATTTCTACGTAGGATAGTACACTCGCTCCACCACCCTCTGGGTTTAGGTTGCAAACCAGCCCTGGATGTTTTTGACATTCAGCAACATGCTGAGCCAAACGCCCATTCAACACTGACTGTCAAGCATATTATAATTAGTAAAACAACGTGATTAACCGGTGTTGAATAAATGATTTATATTCTATTCTATTCCATTTACACTAAATTTTGTACCAAGATTTTTACACAACTCAACATAGGTTTTTTTTATCCTTAAAATGGAGGAAACCGGTAAAACCTCTACGTCTATCAAAAAGTAAAGAGGGACCAGAAGCAAGTAAAATTTGTACCCTGGGTTTCATCACTTTAAAGTAGTTATAAGCTATTTCACTAAATAACCAATCTTTTTGTCAGGCAAATCACTTTTTAAGAAAGCAAAAATCCAAGAAAGGGCAACAACAATTTTGACTTCCTTTCAACATTTTACATTTAAAAGCCACCCACTGGCCTTCGACAAGCTCAATAACCTCAATATATCAGTAATTTATAAGTTCATAACATAAATTTATAAATTGCAATTGAAGTTCAATGCACATTTAAATATGACTCATTAAAAGTGTATTGGTCGATAATGGGATAACGTGACCTTTACATCGATATTGATAAAACGCGATCAGCATTTGTTTTTGTGTCAAATATCGGCTATTTTAAAGTTTCACAAACGCGGCAAATTCAAATTTTCTTGCGTTCTTTTGCCAATAATAGCTTAATTACTCAACGTGATTACGTTAAAACTGATTTAACGTAAAGAAATAGAATGTATCAACAAATTACGATTAAAAGTATCACCTAGATATCATTGGTTAAGCAACAAATGGCAATTAACAAATTTCGTCATGGCTTTTCAGTCTACTGCCATTTGTCGCTAAACCAATGATAAGTAGGTGTTTTAATTGTAATTTATTGACACATTCTATTTATTTGCGCAAAATTAGTTTTCAAGTAATCACGTTGAGTAATTAAGCTATTATTGGCAAAAAACGCAAGAAAATATGAATTTGCCGCGCTAGTGATCCACGTTCCTTTGTTATTTTTAACTTGTCATGTCAATGCTCAAAGATCAAACTAAAATGAATGTGATAGCCCTAAGGATGGACCGTTCCTACAACCAATAACTTTAGGCTTTATTAGCTTCATTAATTAAAAAATCTAATCGTTAGATAGTACAAGTAACGTCTAAGTCTCATTACCCAATCATTGTCCAATGACCTATACCTAATGTTCAACAGTGGACGTCTTCCGTTTCGGCTGGTGATATTATCCAAAGAGTATATCATCATCATCCTCTTTGCCTTTTCCCATTTATTATTGAGATCGGCTCCCAATCTAACTTGTAGCGGCGAGCTACCAGAATTACACGAGCGACTGCCATCTGACCTCGCAACCCATAAGGAACCAGTAACAGGGATGGTTAGACCAAGCGTCGGGTTCTATCAGGCTTCTGAATACCCGTAACGATTGTCATAGATGTTCTTATGACAATCAGGACCGACGGCTTAACGTGCTCTCTGAGGAGTATATATTAACATAATAAACAATAGTCATTTCATGTTGAACAACGTCATTAGAGGTGACATTGGTATCTTCGCTGATAGATGCAAGAAGCAGATTACTAGACCTCAAAGAAAAACGCCAAAGAGTACAACCATCAACCCCAGCTTCCAAGGCAATGACTAATCAAGACAACAGAGATTCAAAACGATAGTGTCTGACTTATGCGAGACGTCAAACGAAGCGAGGCATGACTGGCATCTCCGCTTTCAACTGGTAATATTGCAACTGGCAACCCAATCGAATTCGCATTACGGAAAAGGAAAGAAAAAGTTCTACGCCCACAATTCAAAAAGCGAGCGTGCCTCAAAAGCTGTCAAACTGCCCGCGCGTCATCCGTAAAGGACAGTGACTAACTTCTCTACAATTTGAACGCGGATTCTTATCAATGCAATATTTACCTACTTATTGAAAAAGTAATCAGTTATCTATGGCTTCTCTCCAGAAGTAGAACTTTCTTTGACCAGCTAGAAAAAAAGACGCACACGTGTTCGTTAGGTGATATTCACAGATGGATGCAGGAAGCTCAAAGTAGCGCTCTATGGGGGACCCTGTATTCAGCAGAGCAGTCTTCAGGCTGATGATGATGATGATGACTGGTCAGATAGTTCAGGTGATAAATGTTGTGAAAAACCACGATTTAGACAGAGTGACCGAAGAACACGACAACGTGACGTGAGTGACAGAAGTGACCATTCCGAAAAGACCACAGAAAGTCTTCGCAATAGACCGAGGTTCTCCGGGTCAAAAGCGTTTAAATAGAGTCAGGAAGTCAAAGTTATTAAAAGACACGGTATCTTGGATACTGTTGAAAATGAATACTGCACTGACAACACATCTGACTGAAACCTGCCCTGCCCCAACCGCGAACGCATCGCGGTCGTTCACCGTTCATTTATTTTGTTTTTTGCCCGCATATAAACTAAATGTACAAGTATACGCGTAACGAACTATACGCGCACGTATATACACATAATAATCGAGAGATATAAATATAAAACATAACTCGCGTATCTGACGTCTAAAACTGGTCCGTAACAGGATTCTTGGACAGGGTTGCCTCATGTTAATGTTACTGATGGTCAGGACTTTGACTTTTTTTAGGGCAATGACATTCAAACGTTTAGAAATATGTTTTTCTGAAACATACTTGGAAATTCGAACATTATTTTGACATCCTTCTTCGAGATACATCGAAATTACTCTACTGGCGAGCAGCGGCCGGCAAAAGTTGTATGAAAATCCATATCTGTCGTGGTTTAGCGGCCAAATAAATCACATAGTAAACTCATATCTATCGTGTAATTTAAAAATGTAACGATATTTTACTCCGAAACATGGCAACCAAGGAGGTAACTTAACACAGGTTTTATTTAAATTTCGAACTGGCAGGTAAAAATAAATGAAAAAAAATTAACACTTTGAGAAAAGTACTATACAAGCGTTGGCCACAACTAGCCATTGATGGACTTATGTATATAAGTTTATCATTTACACGTTCGTCCATCTTCGTTCGTGCCTCTGTTGCTGGCCGCTGCAGTAATGTACTATTATTTTGATCAGGCGTTATAAATGGCTTTCTGAAGACGCATTGCCAATGTCATTTCAGATTATAGTAAGCTAAAAAAGTTTCAGTAATGTAACAAATGAAAAATAATTAAAAAATAACCAAGACCAATGGCCACTTCAAAATTAAAAAGAAACTCCGACCATAGACAAAATAAAAATGGCGGTAACAAATGACGCTGCGCCTTAGAACGCGCGGGAAAACGCGACGAGCGTTTTTGTCAGGTCTTGTTTCTCCTGTTCTAAACTGGAGACGGATGAGCACCATCAGTTTTTACTTGGAGGAATTTATTTAGCCGGAGCGGTTCGGGGAGATAGCTAGTGTTGCCATATCTTCAAGTTTGCCACTTCACGTTTGTTTAGAGTCTTTTGTCTTGTCTTACTACCTATTTTATTATACAATCTCTGGCTAAACGAGAGTAGGTAAAATGCATTAGGTACCTACCTAAATATTCTAACCTACATAAGCTCAGTTAAGAGGGAACGATTCCTCCGCGCGGCAAATTCAAATTTTCTTGCGTTCTTTAGCCTTAGCTTAATTACTCAACGTGATTACATTAAAACTGATTTAACGTAAAGAAATAGAATGTATCAACAAATTACGATTAAAAATATAAAATATCTCCTAGATATCATTGGTTTAGCGACAAATGGCAATAAACAAATTTCGTCATGGCTTTTCAGTCTATTTTTATAGTCTATTTTATTTGAGCAAAATTAGATTTCATGTAATCACGATGAGTAATTAAGCTTTTATTGGCAAAAGAACGCAAGAAAATTTGAATTTGCCGCGCTAGTGAAACGTTCCACCTTAAGCGATCACGTAGGTGCTTTGTTTGCAACCTATTAAAAGTATTTGTATGGATTTGACAGTTTCTCTACGCAGTTCATACACATAGTTGCTATAGAAGAATTTCGCTTGTTGCGTCCAGAGGTTCAGGATATGTCGCAGATCAAAAGTCTTAGACAAGGAATGCTGTATGCAGTTACAAGTTTACAACTGCGGGGTGATCATGTAACTTTGATAGCAATGCAACAAAAGAAATTTCAATCCAAATTTGAAAATTTCCATAGTAACTCTGTACATAAGCTGCGTACTGCAACTGTCAAATCCATACATTTTTGTGTTTCTATCGGTTGCCAACAAGTTACATGATCGCCTAGCTGATGTAGATTGTTGGTGAGTCTGCCATGCATTGTAACTAAATTGCAGCCAATAAAACACAACCTATTTAGTTCAGGCCCTAAGTACTGAATAGGATTTAAGGTCTAGGTGCTCGCTAGGCCTTTATCTAACTCGTAAATATCTAGACAGCCTAGGTCGAGACCTAGTCCTGTGGAATGCGCAGACAGGTGATACCTTTATCTATTGTGCTGAATGGAATCGGTATTTTATCTTTTTATTTTTATGTACAGACTTTATAGTAATAAAAGACGTACACAGGCCTGAAGACAGGTAAAAACGTCACTTTAAAGTGGAAGCCAAATTCACAGTTTGGCCTACACTAGCGCTCAGTCTGTGATGTAAGTTACATGAGATCGGGCGAGTGCTACAAAAATAAGCCCAGTTGTACTGTGAAAGGTTTGTACGAACTACCCCGGTAGGTGTAACAAAGGCAGCATATTTTACCATAATTAAGTCAATGTTTTGAATACTACAAGGTACTTCGTTTTGCCATAAAATAATCTATTTTCTATTTAGAAAATTATGATGAATGCGGACGTCATGGCGGCATCGCCTTAATGGCGTTGAAATTTTTTCCACCATTTTGACCAAAAAAGCGTTACTTAAGCCCGCAGACCTAGAATTTTTTCATTTACATCCTAACTGTGCATCCTAACCTAAGTCTATCTTAAGGCATATCCTGAGATTTAAATTGATTATTATAATTGTATTATTATTATGTTTCTTTCTTTTTGCCACTGACGTACCGTGTACCTGTGAACTGTACATAAATATAATATCGTTTTGACTGTTTTTGATAATCTCACTTTGCTTTAGCACAGGCATTCTCTCGTTTCCATCCACTTGGCTCCTCTAACTCGGATCTCTTGGAGGATTCATTAAATGAAGAGACAAGCGTGGTGAATTGTGAAGGGCACAATTCACCACACTGGCTCAGTGCGGGTTGGTAGCTGACACATAGTTCTGTTTTGTGAATCTTGAACAGGAGGGTTAGCCGCTTAACGTGGCAGCAGTGGAAGTCTTCAGCTTATGATGATGATGACGTATTATATCCTTATATCCTTTTTTTAAAGTGCTTAGAGCAACCATAGTCTTTTCATATACAAGAGGCCTTGGAAATGAGGAGTTCGTTGTCTACCTCCGAAGATCTTCAGTAGATCTGCACCGCACAAAGTTCTCCTACCGAACAAAAAATCACATAAATCGATTCAGAAATCTTAAAGAAATCGATGAAAGAATACATAATACTCGAGCACACAGATCAGCGATTTGAAAAAAAAAATTGTCCTAGAGTAGAAACTTTTTTTTCTTTTCTGTTTATGTGTTTCTCGATCAGAGATGAGCGAAGGGATTTTTTTCTAGCCTCCTTGCCGCATCCGAGTGAAAAAAGTTAGTCAATTTATTTTTTGTATAATCTATGCAAAAAAGTTGTAATGTTTACCTGTATTTTAACTAGATGGCTTCCAACAACGAGCTGTGATTTCTCTGAAACGCGCAAACGTTATTTTAAAAAATTTGCTAACCGATTCGATTTGTAGATGGATGATGTAGTCGAATGATCACGTTAGGCGACAAAAGGTTTTTGAAGGTCTTAAGCGCAAATTCCAGCCTTAAGACTATAAATAAGACGACAAATAAGTAGAAGCAAAGAGTATGAAGAAGATATTATTATAGAAGCTGCATGCTTTCCTTGCCGTAGCGGTTATAATAGATTTACACGAATAATGTCAAAATAGAAAAATGTCCAAAGCCAATGCATCTCTACATTAATAAAAATGACCAGTGATAAAAATGTCCAACGATAAAAATGTCCAAAGATAATATACTATTTGGCTCCTTCAGGGTTGCTGTACCTCAACTCCTCATGTAGATGTATGGCCTTTCCCAAAAAATATCCTAAGTTCCTCCCCACTTCTAGGGCATAGGTCATGGGTCATGGGCCTCCTTTCACAGAGATAGTTCATAAACCACCACGCTGGCTGGGTAGGTTTGTTGATCGGCAAATGACATAAAAGCCTAACCTATAGCCTTTTTTTTTGTTTTCTTTTTATCCATGCTGGTGACTTCGCAGTGTTTTCTTACCGTGCAGAATTCACTCTCTCTTACACCGGTGAAGAAAACATCGTGAGGAAACCGGCATATTCAAGAATCACTCGAGGACGTGTGGCAATTAACAATCCTCACCTGGCCAGCGCTCATAGCGAAGAACTAGCCATTTCTAACCGATCAGTAAAGTTAAGCAACGTTCGCTGCGGTCACTACTCTAATGGGTGACCGGTACAGCAAAAAGTGGTATTTACAACTGAGCGCTACCGTGCTTTAGAGGGCACGTTAAGCCGTCGGTCCCGGCTGTTGTCATAAGACAATAGTCGTTAAGGCAAGTCAGAAGCCTTTGGGCACCCTAAAACTTTTGACACCAGGGCTGACCACTTGCCTACACGAGAAGAAGAAGAAGAAGAAAACCTGGCCAGCATGCTGGTGGAACCGAAATGTAATCTGATCTGTAGAACATTGATAGGCTGGCAACCTTACGACGGTGCTCTAAGCTCTGGAGCCTAGCCCTCACCATTGTATCGTCACCTATAGGTATGAGTTTTTTTGCTCGCCTTACAATTGCAGTAGATTACAATGAAGACGCAGGAGACTGCTGCCCATTCCTTATACATTCCCTTAGCCGGCTCTTACGGCACCCATGGGAAGAGATGAGAGTGGGTTTATCCGGCACGCCGGGGCCACATGGTCGATTTTTTTTTTATGTAACCGTATGACGTGACGAGCTAGTCGTTCGCCTGGTGTTAAGCGACACGGCCGCCCATAACAGATTGCAGTGTCACTCGGAACTCTAAATTAAAGTTTCGCGTAGCACCGCGCACTGCGCACGTCATCCTGAGACATCACACAGTCCAAAAATTGTTCTAGACTGTGAGATCAGTTCGTAAAGTCTCATTTGCCAAGTAATTTCACAAGCCACAATGCCCTTCAAACCGGAACACAGTAGTGCTTGCACACTACTGCTTGGCGGCAGAATAACTGGCAATTTGCCAGTTATTCTGGTACCACCGCTTTGCCCGGGCAAAGCGGTGGTACCTACCTAGACGAACTTTGCAGGAAAGTCCTACCACCTAGTCATTAGTTACCTACTTGACCATATAGATTTAGATCTCTAACATTAACAGTATCTGATTATCGATTGTTCTTGTAATGGGGTATCAAGACAGAGTTTTTTATCTACTAACGGACTTAAAAATTAAACTGACCAAAAAAACCTACTTAAAATTGTACGTACAGCACCAAAAAGCATTGCCATATTCCACAAAAAAAAGTCACAAAACAAAGTGCTTGCTCCCGCCAAAAAAATGGGGTCACTCAATTTCGGCGGGCAGACATCGGGGACGGGCGGTGGTTTTGTTTTATTATTTTTGCTTATTTCATTACTTTCGTCTGGAGTCTGGAGGCCAAAGCCGTCATCGTGCATTTAGCTTGGTTTTCGTATGAGCAGATGTTTTTGCTTGGGGGGTGCAGTTTCAGATGAATATACTTAAATGAATGGCAGTTACTTGATAACACGCTTGCTTTTTTCTGTGTAGTGACATCTTTGAAGGATAAGTTTTACATTAAGTCTACAGTATTAATATATTAATGTGCATAATAGTCTATTCTATACTAATAGAACTGTAACGGGTCCAATGACCATTCATTTTTTAAATTCTGTACAGTGAATATAATTTTGAATTTTTTTTGGAGGGCTCTCTATAATCTATACTGAAGCCAAGACTATTTTTTTTTTCTCTATCTGTCTGTCTGTATCTTGGCTGAGTATCACGTCAAAACTACTGAATGGATTCAAATGAAACTCGGAACGGTTCGAGTTCATATTACGAGGTAGGACATAGAATACTTTTCATCTCGAAATTCAGTACGGTTCCCTCGGGAGAAGGGATGAAATTAAAAATGTGTACTTAGTTGTTATTCATCAACGCGTGGTCTGATTTCATTCATTTTTTCGTTAGAAAGGGGGTATTTTAAATATTGTCCTGTAAATATTTCAAGGTCATCGTTTTTATAGTTCAGAAAATTACAGACATTCAACCTTCAGTATTAATAGGTCCAAATTACTTAAAACCCGAAATGTACTTATAGGAAACTTTGAACGTACGGCTCATTTTAAAATGGCTGTGGGTTTTATTGTATAGGCTTAATGGATAAGGCCTATTGTCACAATCAAAGCACTCCAAAAGAGTCAGATATTGCTGAAAAATTACTCAGTTTGGTGATTTCATAATAACACGGCTGGCCTACGCACAGTGTACATAAGTAGGTACATCGATACTTAAGTACGAGACGTGATCCTTCATACGCTACGATAAGACTTCGGCAACGAGACAAAAGCCACTCTTATCCTGTAGTTTAGGAAATAGAGAAGGAAGGAGGAAAAAGGTAAGGAAAAAGGATGAATATGAAAGGAGGCAGGCGCGCCAGCCCCTGCTTCCATTTGCCGTTTCATCCATTCGTCCTTTTCTTTAACTTTTCCCTCTTCCTTCTCTCTTCCTTTGGGCTGCATGGGATAAGGCGTAAAACTAATGCGACAAACATGCGCGAAGCCGGGGCTAGTCAGCTAGTTGGTAAATAGAGGATATAAACCCGATTTCAATCGTATTATATTCCATATTCAGAAGTCTTGGATGACATATTTTTTTACTGTGAAGTTCTGTTGTCTATCTTTTGCTGATCTGCACGAGATCTTGACCAAATTTACAGGGAACCAACGCGCAATGTTCTTCTAATTAACAAAAAGAACCACGTAAACCAATCCGAAAGCTCGGAGACTTGGCGAAGTACATAAAAAATACATAAGTACGTACGTTTATAATATTACTTACGGGATCTTTACCGTGATTTGAATCATTTCGGAGTTCTCGATATTTCGGCACAGTTACAGTACAATTACTCGATCGTAACTTACGACAATACACACTCACTATATCAGTGTGTGTGAGTTCGAATCCCAATGGTACCCGTAGTAAAAGACTGAGAAAGAGGGTAGACCGTTTTGTCTGCACCTAATTTTATTTCGAACTTTTTATCATCCACCCGCATCTTCAGTCTACCCGTGAACATGGTGCATGTAACTGTGCCGAAATATCGGGAACTCCGAAATGATTCAAATCACGGTAAAGATCCCGTAAGTAATATTATAAACGTAGAGAACAACCGTGAAAGTTTAAAACATAAGTACGTAGTTACAATAAACAGTGGAACAAAAAAAAATAACGTATACTCCTTGTGCATTATTAAAATCGCGTTGCATTATGCACTAATTATTTGGTATAAGGTAGCCTTTTGCAAAGAGATTTGACTAAATCAGAATATTCTAGTTATTTTTTTTAATCTACACAAAAATCCGACTTCAGAACTTAAACTTAATCAATATAAACAATAAACTAAAATTGCACATATATCAGAAGTAAATGTTAGAACAAAAGTCAACCTAGCAGCTAGCAACCCTACCGCCATCTACATCCGGTGATAAAACTAAGCTGTCATTGAAAAGATCGCGGCGCAAGCGCAACTTTCGCCTTAACCTAGACACTGCTGCGTAAGCTGTGACGGTACACCGCTCACGCGGTCTAGATCTTTACTACACAAATAATGTAATGCATAGCTATGTGGTTTAATGCTGGTTTAGTCGGTCATGGTTGAAGTTAAGCTTATATATATGTTTTAAGGACTACAAGTTAGGATTATTATTGTAATTCTTGCACTAAAGTAGTACAAAGAAGGACTAAAATGCCAAAACACTTTTTACAGTCATCCGCACAATAGTCTAAAGGAGAGGAGTGTTGTTACATTATGAACTTTATTTTAAAGGATAAAAAAATAATAATAATAATAATAATGGTAATTATATACGGGCAGGATTTGAATGCGCATCCATCGGTCTCTAACATGCTTTTCTACCAATAAAGTTAGTGATCATCTCATGTCCAAAATCATTTACCTACCTATAAATTTACAACCAACTTACCGGGGTTGATTACGCTAAGTACGCGATGCTGATATCTATACCTACCTACTTATATGAAAACTGAAACAGGTTCCAATTCGGTTTGAATTCGGTACATTGAAGATTGTTAGGTACCACCGCTTTGCCAGTTATTCTGCCACCAAGCAGTAATGTGCAAGCACTACTGTGTTCCGATTGGAAGGGCATTGTAGCTAGTGAAATTACTGGGCAAATGAGACTTTATGATCTGATCACTCTGTCTAGTAATCTGATTACTAGACTGTGTGATGTGTCAGGATGACTGGGTGATGGAAGGAGGCAGGTGTGCCAGCACATGCCTCCATTTGCCGTTACTATACAATGATAACTTACAACCTATTACTAATCGTTTTACTTTCTAATGAGGTATAATTTCACTTTGGTTAAATTTAATCAATTCCTAAAGTGTCCTGACAACTTGTGAAAAGTCATGAAAGAAAACGACACAGATCATTTAATCGTTAATTCAATTTAAGTAACGTATAAGTACCTAAGATTGCAAGTTTTGTGCTATGTCTTGGTTTCTTAGCTCATAAACATAGTAGCTAAATTTTTTTTTATGTTAACGTGGGCATACGTTTGACCACAACTCACCCGATGGTAAGCGACGATGTTGTCAAAGGTGAAGCACGTTTGCCCATTTAAAATTAATAGATATACCTACATAATTTATATCTTACTTTATTAGCGACTTTCTTCTAAGCCTAAATATTTGTTATAGCACCTTTGTAATTAATATATTCTGAAAATGCATCCAACGTCTTCAATTTCCTTTGAACAAGTGCACATGTCACATCCTGTGAACATCCAAACTTGAACATATGCTAGTAATTAAACCTAACCCGCGTTCTAACGTGATAAAACAAGACATCAACCAGCTCGCATGGTAGCCTTCAAACGGCCGTCTCTAAAGCCAAGATGGCGTCCGCTAAGCTTTGTAGGTTATGTAGTAACATTGACAGTCGCCGGAGTTGTATAAACGTTTGCCTTGGCCGAGCGCACGCGCAAGGACCGAGCTATTAGCGAATGGCGTTCGAGGGCGCGATCTTGAATTCTATTGTTTGAATTAGGAATTAGGTTTTCTTATTTTTTTAGTCGGAGGAGTTTTGAATTGAGAAGATTTCGAATAAAGAAATCAAACCTTGATTATATAGATAGGTAACTATATTACGTATTTAGTTATTGCTCTATTTTGAGAATGTTAAAAAAGAGTTTGATACTTTATAATTGGTTACTGATTGTTATCTGCTTACAAAATTGATAAATACCTAAAAATATTGTGAGTTATTGAATTGGTAAGAAATAGGTACCTAACTAATGTAAGTATAATGTATATCTGTAATAAAAAAATAAAATTACCCTAAACAAATTTAAAAAAAAAACCTATTCAAATTAATATTATCAAATATTTATTTTTAAAGAATTAAGTCCTTTTACTAGTTCAGGTACTAATTAAAAAGGATAATGTACCAAAACACAGTAAGTATACTTATGGTTAGTGAAGTGGATTGTGTAACAAATTTTAAATTAAATTTTCTATAAAAACAATTTTGGTGGCAATATTTTAAATTTGTCTTCAAAAGACCACCAAAGTCTGACACCTTAAAACCTTTTTTAGTAATTAAAGTAATAAAAGTTTCATATAAAACATCTTAATTTTCTACAGTAATAAAACCTTTTCGGCCGTTAAATGCTTCAGTTCAATGATAAATTAAAGTTTTTAGGTCAAAGTTTGTTGTAAAAATACGCTTTAACTGTGATATCTCATTTCCTGAATTCATGACAACTACCAAAATAAAGAGCCACGACCTAATTTTATAAAAATGCGACTTGAAAACTAAATTAAAAAAAGTAATTATCTATGTACCTACCTATGTAAGTCAGTACCTAACTTCTATTTAAAAACTCAGTAAATGGTGGCTAAAACTCTCTATAAAGTAGGATTTTAGAGTCAATGTCCATCAGTAAGTAAGTAAAAAGATAAAAAAGGTATTGTGTAGATGCTATAGGTATATAGGTAGCAATAAGCATACGACCCTTCTCAGAAGAGGTCACCGTAGTCTATGGACCACTAATGTAACGCTAATCCGTTGCCATACCATATTATGATAAAAACTGAAAAAAAAAATAATAAAAAAATTAAATATTAAGGTAATCTTTATTTCAAATAATAGACCTACTGTCTAGTTAACAACACGAAAGTAAAAACAAAAATGATGTAAGTTTAGGTCCAGATGCGATACACAATGCTAAAAAAAATGTAAGACAAGTGCCTGCCTATAAATTATAATAATAAAAAAAAAATATATAAATTGAATGCTACTCAACATGCGTAGAGTTTTTAATTCAAATTAACATTTATGTTCAAGTAATTTATAAACACTTAATTAGAAGTGACTTTACAAAGTCAATTTACGTCGTAACATTCGAGAAAATTCCGAAAGCGCGACTTTTTTCCGACGGCACTATTTTAGCCTACGATCACGCGTAGAGCTTCGTAGAGGCATCGGTTATTGTCCTATTACCATACGAATAACAATTTATGAGGTTAATTTATAACAATAACAACTCATTATTTATGATATAAAATAAAATATTGCATAAATTAATACAAAAAAAGTAAAACAGTCTTAAAATTTGTAAAAAAGTTCCAAGTTCAATGTCAGTTTACTAATAAGCTTAGCATTAAAATTTGTTGTGATGAAACGGCTTAACTACGAAAATAATTAAAATTAATTGGTTGTTTTATTTATGTCGTCACTGGCCTTCGATCAAAATATAGGTTGCAATTACGCACACACGTGTCGATCACGCACACTAACGCACCTATGCACCCATAGAAAAAGAGAGGGATAACGATAATGGGTATAGGCGGGGAGCATTGGTGGGGGTTATTAAGAAAACACAAAAAATGTGCGTGAACCCCTCACACAAACACTAGTACGCATGTATTATTAGACACGCACACAAGCATGCAGAGTCAAAGATTAAGGGCGCGTTTACGAGTGTAAAGTGAAAATCTTTTAAATACTTACATGCGTCAGGGGTAGCCGCTTCTCCCTCGGTCCAGTTTGACACTTCGGTAGTAATTTTGTAAAACAAAAAAGTAACCCAATAACAAAACAAATCACCTCATCAACACTAATCCGTTCACAGCAACACTGTCACAGCAAAATACACACATCACGTTTGTCACACAAAAATACAATTTGTCTTATAAATATCGGGTCCTAAGTTTCCATGTGATATGTTCGCATTATAGAAAAAATTTGCAAAAACACACTAGTTCCGAAAAATACGTGATATAATATGAATACGCGTGGATGATATGAATATTTTTTTTTTGTAAAAATAGTCTTAATTATTTTTTGTTGTCCTGTTTTTGGGAGGTTTTGAGCGGTTACGTCGCGTGTTGTGGCCGGGGTAGACGACGGCGTCGGAAATGCGACTCTCTACCGATTGTGCATAGGCGGGACTGCACGGCGAGCGCACAGCGTACTAGACCGCGTGCGTACTTAGCCATTACCTTGTATTTACTGCGACCGAGAGCGTGGATCACACGTACTTGATACTAGAACAAAAAAAAAATCGGCGAAAAAATTGAGAAATTTGACTATTTTTAACGCAGTTTACTTCGATTTTTGTATACATAACATATAATTAGTTTGGTTTTGAACCCGGATGACACTAGAGAAAAATGTTTTATTATATAATTTTGATTTTTTCGTCTAGTTAGTTCCAATACTTACAGCTAAATGAAAATCAATATCTAGAGGAAATATAACAATTGTATTGTTGTTGTATTTTTCCTTGTAGAGTACTAAAATAACGCAAGATTTTAAAAATACCCTATAGGTAGCAGATCATTTCAACCAGCTAACAAAGAGACACGATGAAATGAAAATGCCCAACCTCATTATGCCTACCAAATAAACTGAAGTCAATTCAAACAGTTTACAATAATAAAATCCCAGATGTAGTTTACGTAAGTAATACATTATACGTAGATTATTCTTACGCTGAAAAAATTGGTTTCATGAGAAAACTCAATTAAAGATAATTGTTTCGCATCCACAGGAGCGTGTCCGAATATCACATAAATCAATCACAAACTTCAGTTTTCACCTTCCCTCAATCGAAAGTACTTCACAAGTATCAATCTTACCTCGTCGCACTATAAACACCACTACATGGAACGGACGAAGTGCAACGTTCGTATACAGACAGCTTGCGATAGTGTGAGTGCTCGTGCTTGTATGAACCTTGAAAATTTTAGTTCTACTTACTTATCTCAGCTTTGTATTACCCAAATGACATCTCACATTCATCAAACTACAAAAACAAAACGCAAAATTCGTTTTAAAACAAAAAAAATAGGAATTTTAAATTTTAAAAAATAGAACGATTCTATCTCTCTCTCTAGCGTATGCATAGGAAAAATTGTGTTTGTGTGCACTTTTTTATCGTTTTTTTCTCGGCGTGTGGGTGCGTTCGATTGTGTAGTCTCCATCGCATCTGTGTGAGTCATAACTGCATACATTCTGCGTTTGTGTGCGAGTTCTTATAAGAAAATGGTTCAGTGAAAAATTTTGTAGGAATCCGCAGAGATGGCGTTGTGCTACTATGATGAACTTGGTGCCACCATCAAAAATTAGTTACGGTGCATCCGTTGCACTTACACCACTACCTTCTTTGAAATAAGGCTCATAATCGCCTGGTTATGCTTACACTGTTTAAAATTAAGAATTCCAAGACTTTTTTGTGTATTTCTTAATTGCCTTGTGTTTTAGTTGTGATGAAATTCGTTTTATTGTAAGGCTTCCTACGGATGTGAAATGTAATTACAATAAAAATCATATTTACATTTGCATAAAACGTAAGTACATCCCCATTCTTTTTCTCGTCGTCTTGCAATAAGTAGGGCTATTTTTTTTGTATAATATGACAAAGTAGGTACTCTGTGGGCTATTTCAGAGTGATAGCTTTTGGCATGCTTTTAAAAAGCTTCTGTAAATGATTTTGGCTACTTTGACAGTTCGATTCGACTTTGTTTTTTAAGGAGTTTCCGAATTTGAAAATTGGAATCCCTTTATCTAAATTTATGATTTTAGACTTTATAAGGGTGTAATTAAGAAAGATTTAACTTTGCTCTTCATATAATGTAAATGGGCAAAAGAAGTTCAAGAAACTATAAAATTATCTATAAAGAAAGCTACGACATTTTCTTTGAAAGTAAGTACATTCATATAGCTTTATAGCGATAAGACCACCCATTGAAGGTACTAAGTTTCGTAATGATATTTTTGTTTTGTATTTTACTTATTTTTATTTAGTGTGCAATCAAAAAGTAGTCAAATTTTTATTGTAATTTGTATTTTATCTTGTCTACACTACTCTTTTTTGCTCTACATTATGTAGAGCTAGTGTTAAGTCATCTGAACATAGGCCTCTCCCACAGAGTGCCACTTTGACCGGCTGCTCGCCTCCTGCATCCATCGGCTCCCAGCAGTTTTCACCAGATCGTCAGTGCACCTAGTGGGGGTTGGCCTACGCTGCGTCTTTCGGTTCGTGGTCGCTACTCGAGAACCTTTCTTCCGCATCGGTTATCACTTCTGCGAGCGATGTGGCCTGCCCATTGCCATTTCAACTTGCTAATTCTCAGAGCTATATCGATAACTTTAGTTCTAGTCGATTTGGGAGCCTTCAGCCTCTTAAATTAGACTACAGAGTCGTATAGAAGCCACAGCTAATAGTTACAAAAGTGCTTATATTTAACGATATAAACAACACAAAACTGTGTTCATTATACCCTCAAAAGACAAAAGGCCAACTGATCAAAACGGTTCTAAAAATAAGGTACCTACACCCCCTCGTGACGTCACATTCCCCCTCTGCACACTAGATGGCGTTAGACTTCAAGGGTGCACTGAAGTTGATAGTTCGTGGGAGGATGCCAAGAATTGGATACTGATGGTCTTTGGAATCAAATTGAAACAATGGTATCGCTCCTCACAATTTTGCTATACATGGGTATCAATAATCATTATGTAATTTCCTACATATAAAGTAAAACTAGGTATAATAATTGCAATAAATGATTGAGTATTTTTTTATGGAAATGAATGACGTGACTAGCTAGTTGTTTGCCTGATGTTGAGCGTCACGGCTGCCCATAACAGATTGCAGTATCAGTCGGAACTCTAAATCAACATAGTTTTGCGTGACACTGCACTGCGCACGTCATCCTGAGACTTCATACAGTATAGTAATAAAATTACTAGACTGTGTGATCTGATCATAAAGTGTCATTTGCCCAGTAATTACACTAGCTACAATGCCCTTCAAATCGGAACACAGTAGTGCTTGCACACTACTACTTGGCAGCAGAATAAGTGGCAAAGCGGTGGTACCTACCTAGACGAACTTTGCAGAAAAGACCTACCGCCACTAACTGTGATTGAGTGATTGAGTATTGAGTTCTGGTTTAAAAATTTTCCTAATTTTCCCCACCTACTGGTAGTGGCTAGAGCATTTTGATACATCACGGCACGTCACGTGTGAGCAGTACAAATATAGTATCGTTTTGATGATCTCTCTATGCTGTAGTCTATACTCTAAGAGCTAAATAACAAAAACTATGTACCATGTATATGATCCAACTATTCGAGTAGTCGCCGGTGACATAGCGAAGATCTTTTCCGCGTTTTTGAGATGCTACGTGGCGTGTCTGTTATGAAGTTAAGGAGACTGGATGTGGCACGTGCATTGCCATGTGCGTCGTGAGCGTACTTGGTTAATAATGATGTAATTGTAAACTACGTCTATTAAGATGAGTAAAGAGACACTATTAAAAGTAAGTCAAAAGTAAAGACTATGGATAGTCTGTATCTGTAATATTAAACGAGTATTTTAGGTATCACATTAAACGATGGCGAAAACTTTATCGAACAGGCCAGTCTTGTGGCGATTTCTATTAGAACATATTTTTGTACATAAAAAATAATATAGAAAAGATTTTACCCTACTAGTGTCATTGTTTTCTAGCAATTAGTGTGGGAGTTATAAAGAATAGAATGAATCGGTATTTTTTAAGCATTCTCTATCGTAAATCAGGTCACTGCTACCATCTGGTGAGACAGTGGTCAAATGCAAGTCGACATCAAAAAAAAATCGAAGTCGAAGTAAACAAATTAGACGTTTATTTTTACACCTTAAAAAGCATATCTTTTCTTTGTTATTTACAACCACGCCTATTTTTTGTGTTACGTATAGGACATTTTAAAACAAACATTATTATTTGTGAAGGTGTTGTTGAGCGTAGTCAATTACTCATAATATTATTTTAAGTACCTACTTTAGAATGTTTTAAACCTATTTAATATTAAGTACACCTGTTCTTTTAATCGTATTAAACATTTGTTGTTGACTACTAAAGTAATATTTACAAGAATTAATTATTAATTTCAGAACAAAAACAAAAAGATTTCAAAATAACTTTCAACATGAAATTATAAGCACGAAACCATCATGCACCTTTTTCTACTTATTATTACAATCAGTTAAGATTTCTAGAGACTTCTAGTTCTATAGAATCTCTCCTTCTCTCCTATCCTTATTAGGCCCGATTTCACCAAAGTCTATTCCTTGGATACAGCTAATTGACAAATGAAATTACACAAAAAAGACGCCATTTTGATTGTATCCAAAGAATAAGTCTTATTCCTTCACAAAATTGGTGGTATAAGGGCTATATTCGCGTAAATCGGTTGGTCTCGGAAAGTTATACCTGGAATAAAATTTATTCTAGTTTGGTGAAATCGGGCCTTAGTAGTTTAAATTTAAATGTTTGTCCTTTCTTCACACAATAATGGGACTACCGATTGACGCATAAACTATTGATACATAAAGATCAAATAAAACATTTTGACGTGATGCTTCCCATGAATACATTTTATAGATCAAGAATTACCAAAATATAGAATTCGAAAAAAATACTCTCTTGGGTGAATCCACGAGGTGTAGCTAGTTATAACAACCAAAATATTTTACATAATTAATCACAATCTCTCAAATAAAAACCTAATCAAAAAACACACAAATTATTCATTGTGCTAAAATAGCTTACATGCAATTAATTATTTCATTTTAAACTTTGCATAATTAAACCTAACCTAATCTAAGAATTAGTTTCACCTTGCAACAGCAACGTGCCCTTAAACCAAACGTTCTAAGGTGACCTAAGTGACCTTAAGTACCTAGTTACGTAATTTATTATGCATGCGTTTTGTACCGTGATATAACTTCAAAGTCAATTTTATATGACCTAAACTAGTATTTTGCCCCGTGCGCGGGCCGCGAGCGGCCCGCGTGTGTGTTTTCGTGGCGTTCCATTTGTTCAAAACGCTATACTTGGAGCTAAACTTTAAATTTTGCAAGTACTTGTACAAAACTGCCGTATTTATCAAAGAAAATGATAATGCGCGTGACTTTGCATGGCGGCCATTTTGTTTGACTTGACAGCGTCATTTGCACCATGAGTAGGATGCAACCGGCACACATGCACCGTGCGCGGTGCAAGTGCTGATCGTGACCGTCCACTTATACCAAACTACAGTAAACTAACTCGCTTCGCTCGTCGTCGCATTGGGTATGTCGGAAAAAATTTGACGTTTGACACCTGTCAAAAATTGACATTTGACAACTGTCCTAAAAATTGACATTTGACATCTGTCAAAAAAATTGACATTTGATATTTGTCAATAAATTTGACATCTGTCAAAAAATTTGACAATTGACATCTGTCAAAAGTTTGACATTTGACATCAATCAAACTGACATCTGTCTACACTTGACAGCGGTATTAGAACAGTGCGCAGGTTGCAAGCGGCACACTTGCACCGTGCGCGGGCCGCACGCGGCCCGCACACGGTGCAAGTGTGCAAGGTGCAAGTGTTGGTCGTGACTGTCCAATTATACCAATGAGAGACAATAAACTAACTCACTCATCGCCGCATTTGGTAGGTTGGAAAAAAAAATTGACGTTTGACATCTGTCCAAAAAATTGACATTTGACATTGGCAATAAATTTGACATCTGTCATCAAATTTGACATTTGACATCTGTCAAAAGTTTGACATTTGACATCAATCAAACTGACATCTGTTTACACTTGACAGCGGTATTAGAACAGTGCGCAGGTTGCAAGCGGCACACTTTCACCGTGCGCGGGCCGCACGCGGCCCGCACACGGTGCAAGTGTGCAGGTGCAAGTGTTAGTTGTGACTGTCCAATTATACCAATGAGAGACAATAAACTAACTCACTCATCGCCGCATTTGGTAGGTTGGAAAAAAAATTGACATTTGACATCTGTCCAAAAAATTGACATTTGATATTTGTCAATAAATTTGACATCTGTCAAAAAATTTGACAATTGACATCTGTCAAAAGTTTGACATTTAAAATCAATCAAACTGACATCTGTCTACACTTGACAGCGGTATTAGAACAGTGCGCAGGTCGCAAGCGGCACACTTGCACCGTGCGCGGGCCGCACGCGGCCCGCACACGGTGCAAGTGTGCAGGTGCAAGTGTTGGTCGTGACCGTCCACTTATACCAAACTACAGTATACTTGGTGCTTGCTTCGCTCGTCGTTGCATTTGGTAGGTTGGAAAAAAATTGACATTTGACATCTATCAAAAAATTTGACATCTGTCAAAATTTTGACGTTTGACATCTGTCACACTGACATCTGTCAAAATTACAACTATCTCCTTCCGAAACTGTAGTACCATAGGCAATAAAATGGAAAACAGCAATTTTGATAATAGTATATACGGCGGCCATATTAAAAAATGACAGATGTCAAAATTTGACCAAACCATGTTGATCAGCATCCTTTGGGGCCCCCAGATATCGATTTACATCCCGATCGGAGCTTCTTTATTTTCGGACGCGGACCAATGGACCGCCATTTTGAAAAACATTCTTTTTCACTGTATGCCCCTCTCAAAACTGTACAATATTAGAACAAACCCTCCCTACAAAAGTCTCACAGTTTCGGTGTTATTTGCGAATTAAAAATCCTAAAAAAGTGAAATTGCATGTTCGCAATATTTCAAAATGGCGGAATCAAAAAAGTTTTTACACATTCCTACCAAGTGTACCGTGGGATTTTCAGATATCGATTTTCATTCGGATCGGACAACTTTTACTATGAGTCGGTACGTCTACAGCCGCCATCTTGAAAAAAATTGATTTCACTGATATTGCATTCTTACCCTTATAACATCTATACTTGATCCCCAGGAACGACTTTTCTAAATCACTCGCAACGGAGGCGCAAAAAAGCAAAGTTGATATTTCAATAAAAGCACCTTTGTATGGCAGCCCCATTGAAAGTTGACACATGTCAAAATTTGATTACAGAATGTTGATCATCATCCTTGGGGACCCCCAGATATCGATTTTCATCCGAATCGGTGAAACTTTTTTTTCCGCCGCGGCCAAAATTTCCGCCATTTTGAAAAAAGAAATTTTTCGCAATCTTCCCCTCTGACCTCCAACTAATATTAGTTCGAGCTCTTTATACTAAAGTGTCATAGTTTCGCCGTCATTTATGGTTAAAATTTGTATGGCGGATTTTTTTTTCCGCCATTTTGAATTTTTTTTGACATCTCCAAAATCGTCCCAGGGTTTGCTATGACATTCCTTAAAACGCACATGATCTATCTTTTATGGTTTGGCCAGGCCGTTGACCGTCCGAGTGACCGAAGTTCGGAAGACCAGGTCGCGAATTTTTTTGAAGACACCTCGATCATCTGGACACAAAACACAACAAAGACATTCAAAATTTTCCATAGGTGTCGAGAAACAATGCGTCAAAAATGAAAAAAAAAATTTGTATGGCAGCCATCTTTAAAAATGGCGGAATCCAAAATTTTTTTTGAAATATCGAATCTGCGGCCCCGAAAACCCCCCAATGCAAAAAATCACCCCGATCGGACCAACTTTCAAAATGGCCGCCATTTTGAATCCGCCATCTTGGATTTTCATGACAACCATCTGACAGCCCCCGTCATCCTCTATGACATTTGGTCGAGCACCACCCACATACCTCTTACCGTTGCCGAATTATGAGCGTTTCAATTTTGTATGGGGGCCACCGTTTTTTGTTCGGGGGCCCCCATTTTTTTCATTTCTCTGGAAACATCCCAGGGTCTACTCCAACATTAGTTAAAACTGGACCCCCATATCTCTTGTCGTTTTCGAGATCCGTTGACCTGTTCCATCTCAGAGACGATTTTCTGGTAATGTCAGATTTTTCCTGGGGTGACATGACCCATCACTATACAGCCTCATACTCAGTTTTGACTGACCACTTCTGAGAGCTGAGATCAATTATGTCAATCATCAGTCAGTCAGTCACTCATGGGTATCCAATTTTATAGTAATAGTAATAAAGTAAAGTAAAGTAAAGTAAAGTAATGTACCCGCTACTCATAGCTAATTTATCTAACTCTTATTAAAATATCACTGTTTTGTTCTTCGACATCAATTTTTCTTCAATAATTGTGTGCAGATAAATTATAATTACTTAATACTACTGTGTTTTTAATAATCAATTAGTTACACTACAAAAATAAATTAGTCATACACGCCGTAGTATTTATTTGGTTTTATGTTATAGCACAATAGCAGGCAAGTAGCCGCTTAGAGCGGTAGGTACGCTATTAGGGAGGCGTTTTCAGACTTATGATGATGAAGATGATGTCATTACTAGAAAAGTCTCGCAGTTTTATTTGCATATTACTTACCTGTTTTCACAGAAATTCAACAATTTTCTCGGAGGAAACGTAGTAATATTGGACACTGACAAAAATAAGTTGGTTTCAGTGGTGTGCAAAATAAATTAGAAGCTCTAACATAAAAATGAATAAAGAATTTTACAATTGATTGACTCAGGCGTGACTTCGCGGAAGTTCATCTTAAATACAAAATGTTGTTTTTTAATGATTACCTTAGCGGAATCACACTAGATATACTTTTTTCATTTGCATTTAAAGTATTTTACTGCACAGAAAGTGGCGCCACTCTCTCCCGCAGCGGAAAAGAGCGGAACTATTCAACTCATTGACATTTCCAGTAAGTTTTAATTCTACGAAAAACATGCAGTTTAGAAAGAGAACTATGATAATAAGCCCTGCACATAAGTAGACGAGCACTTACTTGTATAGTTGTATTATTACGAAATGATTGTAGCATTCAATACTATACGTTCTACTCGTACTAGTATTTTCTTAGAGTGTACCAATTAGTCAGGATCAAGTTTTCTCAACATTCACATTCAGAGATTGTTCAATGTTCTATTTAATTTTTTTTTGCTAGGGAATGGAAGTCACTCCCGGATTCATTGTTTCCGGACAGATATAGATACTAGGTGGTAGGACTTTTCTGCAAAGTTCGTCTAGATACATACCACCGCTTTGCCAGTTATTCTGCCGCCAAGCAGTAGTGTGCAAGCACTACTGTGTTCCGGTTTGAACAGCATTGTAGCTAGTGAAATTACTGGGCAAATGAGACTTTACAATCTGATTTTTCTTCAACCTGTCTAGTAATTTGATTAGTAGACTGTGTGATGTCTAAGGATGACGTGCGCAGTGCAGTGTCACGCGAAACTTTATTGTTTTAGCGTACCGAGTGACACTACAACTGTTATGGGTGGCTGGGTTGCTTAATATCAGGTGGACGACTAGCTCGTTAGGTCATTTATTCTCATAAAAAAAGATATAATTTTAGTCTCTTTAAAATGGGTTAAGTTGACCAACTTACTACACCTTCGACTGCATCGTCGCTTAACATCAGGTGAGTGGCAGTTATAATCTTTGGTTGCAGACGAACGTTGGCTTATCACATTACACTTCACACTAATGATAATCACACTATCATCAAACTTCACACTTCACACTAATATTATAAAGGCGAAAGTTTGTGTGTAGGTTTATTATGTTTGTCACTCCTTCACGCTCTAACGGCCGAACGGATTTGGATGAAATTTGGAATAGAGATCGTTTATATACTGGATTAATACTTTTTATCCTGGTGAACACGCGGGGCGCAGCTAGTATGTACATAAAAATAAAATAAAACATTTTGTTCTGTTTTATATATTTAATTCAGAATATAAATTCAGCAGGTGCGTTTCTAATGACACCTACTTACTAACTTAATAATTAAGCAGGCAAGAAGGTACCTATCTATACAATGTAAGATGTGTAACTTTTTATTTAATATGTAAAGATATTTCACGTTATTTATTACAAATATTAACGAACTAAACGTGCGATAGTGTTATAAACTGTATATTAAAGCAATAGAAATATTTACAAAAACAAGACTTTTTTTTGTTTATTTTGTCTCCAGGGGGCGTACCGTGAGCTCTTAGCGCGATTCAAAACAGAGCCTACACTGGATCGTTTGTCAAAATCCCCATACAAAAAAAACAAAGCGATCCAATATAGGCTCAGTTTTGAATCGCGCTAAGAGCTCACGGTAGGCATAGTGTATTTAGCCAGTGGCAAGTATTATAATTTTTAATCGTGTTATGGAATATTTCACGTAAAGTCAAGTCTTAGACACAGTTTAGATAGTCATAGTCCAGTCTAAGTCAGGTAGTCATAATCCAGTCTAAGTCATGCCCTAGTAAAGTGGTGGCAACTTTACTAGAGGCTTCTATGGAATTTTAGATAAAACACGAAAAACCACGTTTCACTACATTATATCACTTGCCCACACTCATGCTCGTAATTCAGCACTTAATGCGTAAAATGCCACCAATTTTAAACATTAACACTGGGAAAAGCACGAGTTTGGAAAAATAATACAATGCAACGACGTCAACTTTTTCGTGTTCCCCAAAAACAAGATTTACAAAATGACACAAATACGATTCAGAACTAAAACGCAGCTTATGACATATACGATTCAGAACTAAAACGCAGCTTATGACATATATTGATATGTCATAAGCTGCGTTTTAGTTCTGAATCGTATTCAACTTGCTAATTCTAATTAATCGTAATTTGTTGATACATTCTATTTCTTTACGTTAAACTAGTTTTAATGTAATCACGTTGAGCAATTACGCTATTATTGGCAAAAGAACGCATGAAAATTTGAATTTGCCGCGCTAGTGAAACGTTCCACCTTTGTTGTTATTTTTACAATGCAAATAAGTCGTTACGAAATAAAACCTTTTTTCTGACTGAAGATGACGATACTGTCACCAGCACGGGAAAGAGTAGGACAGAGGCCCACGTATTTTGGCAGTTGAACCGTGGAACTGTCAAACGCATTCTGGAGCTGTCACACGAAATTTTCCGCGTAAAAAGGTTCGGTCGAATCTGGCGTGGGCGCTCGTTTTAATTTTATCGATTTGACCTATTTTAACTTGTTTGCCATTTTTATTCGACTGTTTTTTGCTACTTTTATTTAGTTAAATTAGTGAATCGTGTGGTTCCAGTTTGCGAATACGACCATTCCATATCTTCCCGTGAGTGCCTTAATTTTCCCTATCGAATACATAGAATCGTATATAAATGGAGCCAGGAATTTACTCACTTACATATTCAACTAGATGTTAAATATATGTAGGTACTTGTTATCATCATCATCAACAGCCTGAAGACGTCCACTGCTGAACATAGGCCTCCCCTACAGAGCACCCCTTTGAGCAGTTGCTAGCCTCCTGCATCCATCACCTCCCCGCAGTTCTGACCAGATCGTAGGCCGAGTGGGGGGCTGGCTTACGCTGCGTCTTCCGGTTCGTGGTCGCCATTCGAGAACCTTTCTTCCCCATCGGTTGTCAGTTCTTCGAGCGATATGGCCTGCCCATTGCCATTTCAACTTGCTAATTCTAAGAGCTATATCGGTCACTTTAGTTCTCCTGCGGATCTATATACTCATTACGGATCTTATCTCGCAGGGTAACACCGAGCAAGAGCAACACGGTACTTGTTTTAATAATGTAAAACTAACATATGGGTGACAAAATTGTATTGTTTAGCATTAAATAGATACCTACTTATAGTATAGGCTATTTTATTTGTTAGTAACGTGTTATTCACCATGACTAATAATATCAGTAGTTAGTGGATGTAAGTAAAATAAAGTTATGATACCATTGTGTAAAAATTGGGATCTCTAAAAGTCAATTCATGTGGTAAATTCCACGCTTTAGTCATCGCGTTGCATTGAAGTGACTATTGAAAAAATGTAAAAAATATTTTTGGTGATATTATAATAGGTACCTATACCTAATGCCCAAAAGAGTTCACTGGTTTGTCGATAGCCTCATTGTAAGGGCCGACTTATATTAACACAGTATTTATTTCGAAAATTTTAATTATTTATCTTAGCAAAGGGAAATCTTACGTAATTATACAAAAGGCGCTGGGTGGCGCAAAAGTAAAGACCCTATTTGGTTCAGCTATAACATTTTTTCTAAATTAGAAAACTAGATTTAGGTTTTTTTAAATGTATATTTGTGCCATTAAATTTCGTACCATTAGGATTTAAAGATGATGTCTTTTAAATGGTGACCTCCAGAGTTGATACACATTTGAGCCCTATTTATGACATTTTGCAAGATGATTTTCCTTCAAAATTGGTTATGAGTGACGAAGCGCATTTCCATCTCTCAGGGCATGTCAATAAGCAGAATACTCGGTTCTGGGGCACTGATAATCCGCGCATTATTCAAGAAACACCTCTACACCCACTAAAAGTTACTGTATGGTGTGGCATCTGTGTTGACAGAGTGATCGGACCCTATTTTTTCGAAGACGCTGGAGGCAATGCGATAACTGTCACTGGAGAACGCTACAGAACCATGTTACGTGAGTTTTTGATACCCAGTTTGGACGAATTGGGGCTGGAGCACATCTGGTTTCAACAAGACGGCGCTACGGCACACACAGCGTGCGACACTATGGACTTAGTGAGGGACGCTTTTCCAAGCCGAGTTATCTCTCGTTTTGGCGATTTGCCTTGGCCTGCAAGATCACCCGATCTGACCAGTCCAGACTTCTTTCTTTGGGGTTTTTTGAAATCTCGGGTGTATGTGAACAAGCCACAGACTCTCGCAGCTCTAAAAGAAAACATTCGTCAAGAAATAACGAACATATCGCAGGAAGTGTTACGGCAAGTTATGCAAAATGTCATAAATAGGGCTCAAATGTGTATCAACTCTGGAGGTCACCATTTAAAAGACATTATCTTTAAATCCTAATGGTACGAAATTTAATGGCACAAATATACATTTAAAAAAACCTAAATCTAGTTTTCTAATTTAGAAAAAATGTTATAGCTGAACCAAATAGGGTCTTTACTTTTGCGCCACCCAGTATATATCATAGTGACATTTATTTAACTTCTATTTCACATTTACATTTACTTCCCTTGACTTAAATTTCAGAAAGTAAATAAAAAAATCAGAAATAATTAAATTAGGTACTTACATTGACTAATTTTCACAAGACAAATAGGAATTAAACTAATGACATTGTCAAAATAGTCTTTATTCTTATTAAATTAGCCATCTAATGCACTATTCAAAATTATTAAACTAATTACTTAATAATATGTCAGGTTTAAAATCGAAGACAAGATACTTACGTATTCATCATCATCATCATCATCAGTCTGAAGATGTCCACTGCTGAACCTAGGCCTCCCCCAGAGAGCGGCTGCTCGCCTCCTGCATCCATCGGCTCCCCGCGGTACGTATTACGTACGGGTTACGTATTATGCTATAAGTAAAACCTTTAAATAAGTATAAAAAAGGTGAATTTCTTACTAACAGCTTTTTAAGTTAAGATACTTTCATTACTTTAGATAATTGTTTAAAAATCATAATATGCAACATGTAATAATTTTCCAAAATAAAAGATTAAGTAAGCGGAAAATTTTCACCATCAAAAATTAGAACAAAAACTCCTTCTTAGCGCCGCCATGACACTTTTTTGTCGGCTGTCTAAGATGGCGCGTGACGTCGGAAGTCTAAAACAAAAGAAGCTCTGCCCCACCCACCATGCAGGCACAAAAGAAAATACCGAGATAACAGATAAAAATAACGCTCAAAACGTGATAGTGTTAAAATAAACAGTGGGATTGCAAATCAACAAACAGAGCAACTGAATCCCGAATTTGCCCGGCTCGGGATGGGTGCACGTACAACACGCAACATAATCCCCGCAAAAGCGGGCATGCAAAGTCGTATAACAGTGGCACGTTTACCCGGGAAGGCATCAGACGAACACTTGTTGCTTGAAACTTCCAACTTCGCCTCCACGTCGCCTAAACTTCTGCTATCCACTCAACCAATTATTTCCCGCACTCCAAATTAGCCGTAACCGAAATTTAAATCTCGAACTTTTCCAAATTTACAAAACTTTTTTTTTAATCACTAGGCAATATGACACTACGCGAAGCTTAAAGCCGATAATAAATGGAACTTTACAGGAACTTTATTCTAAACTTATTACAATACGCACTAGGAATGATATACTATACAAAAAATACCGATACGGCTATAAGCACCTATTATTTCAATATCAATTCGCACTGCACTTCACTTTTTCAAGTCTCAAGACGTTGGGAACGCACTTACAAGAAATGGATGACTCGCGGAAACTCGGAATTCAAATTTTGGAAGTGTTCCTAATTTGACGTTACGTGCACAGATAAACTTTTTATTTGTTTTTAATTTTTGCGGTTTACTTGAGCGGTCGCGGAGCTCGATTATGATTTTTTTGTCAGTGATAACGACGGAGAGAAATTGCATTAGTGCACGTCGTCCCAGTTGCAACAGGTTGTTTGGCAGAATGGGATTCGGACGCATGCGCGAGTCCTCGACCGATGCAACCCTCCACAGTGGTCGCAGTTTTTAATGGGGTAAAACTACGCTTATCTGATAACGGTTAAATATCGCTTTGTTATTGTAGAACTCGGTGTTAAGTTAGTAGTTTTCGTTGGAAGACAAAATTAATTTTCACCAGCTCGGAAAGGTTCTCTTTGTCATTCAAAATCTGGGCGCAAAAACGCATTTTGCACGCTAGCGTGGAAAGTGATTTTAAAATTCGAACGTTTCTATTCAATAATTTTCCCGTCAAGAATTTAGGATTTAATCACAGATCTGCCCGAATTTAACCTTCTTGATATCGCCACTGAAAACTCATTAATACCACAGACTACCTCCTAAAATATACCATCTTTTTCTCGTTCATCATCATCATCATCATTAACAGCCTGAAGACGTCCACTGCTGAACATAGGCCTCCCCCAGAGCACGCCACCTTGAGCAGCTGCTCGCCTCTTGCATCTATCGGCTCCTCGCGGCTTTCACCAGGTCGTCGGTCCACCGAGTGGGGGGCCGGCCTACGCTGCGTCTTCCGGTTCGTGGTCGTCGTTGGGGTTGGTAGCCGGGCGTCTGCCGGGGATTCTTCGCACCCCTTGCCCTGCCATTACGGTGTCCTAAAATATACCATCTTTTTCTCGTTCACCAACCTCATTTTTAGAATAATCGCACTGTCCAGCACCAAAGAGTATAAAACCAATACGCTATTCAGCACGGCGACTGCATGGAAAATGGATGAAAATATTTTTCTTTAACTTTCCATGAATCACGTGACGAGCTAGTCGTTTACCTGATGTCAAGCGTTACCGCCACCCATAACTAAATTAATAAGCTAAAAACTAATCTTTTCTTAGCCTTTTAGCTGTTTTTCGTACATTTTCCTCGCTGTAGCGAGGTGAAAAGTTGTGTGTTGCACTCAGCAGCAAAGTTTTTCTGCGTCTCGTACCTTTGAAAGCTTCGCTACGCTCAGGATTCTTCATTTGAACCACTCGCTACGCTCGTGGTTCAATCCTAGAATCCTTCGCTTGCTCAGGTTTTAATTCAAGTACCTACTCGCGCCAAAAACCAACTTTGCATATTTTAAAATGTTCTGTCAGACTAACTGTTAATTTCATTCTTCTGTTCATTTGTGTGATCGGATCGATCATTGATAAAAGTGAAGCGAAGCTAAATACCCCAAAACTCATCTGAAATACCGGAAATAAAGGTCACAATAAGGGGCACGTCTAACGACGAGTAAATAAAATAAGACTAGGAACGCCCCTGGTGTTGCAGATGTCCATAGGCGAGTGTATGTAACTGCTTACCATCAGACAAGCCGTTAGCTTGTTTGTCAATGATAATAAATTCTTTCAGTTTAAAATAATTTCAAATCCGCGACTAAACTGGCACCACTGTAGAACACCCTCCACTGCGCTCTCGCCAAGTATACGTACCAAGCTAGGTATGCATGCCGGCGCCTTATCTCTAGCCCGAATTGCTATCAGTTAGGGCGGAATTACTATAAATTGGACCATTTCCGCAATGGTAGGATGAAATTTGAAGAAATGCGCGTTTATACCTATCTAAGCTGTAGATGGTAAATATTTCATGTGAATGATCAGGTGTATACGCCATTTAAAGTAATTTAAAGTATGGCGATAATTTTTATTCCTCTCTAAGTTATAATATACCTATTAATTTAATGACAACCGATGGGGAAGAAAGGTTCTCGAGTGGCGACCACGAACCCGAAGATGCAGCTTGTCCTCCCACTAGGTGGGGCGACGATCTGGTTAGGACAGCGAGGAGCCGTTGGATGCACGAGGGAAGCAGCCGCTTAAAGTGGCACTCTGTAGGGGAGGCATATGTTCAGTGGGGAAGAAAGGTTCTCGAGTGGCAAACACGAACCGGAAGACGCAGCGTACTTAGGCTGGCCTCTTATAGTAGGTGGACCGAGGATCTGGTGAAAACCGCGGTGAGCCGATGGATGCAGGAGGCGAGCAGCCGCTCAATGTGGCGGTCCCTGGGGGTGGCCTATGTTCAGCAGTGGACGTCTTCAGGTAAATAGGTAACTTGAAATGTGGGGCTGAGTGGTGTTCAAACAAGGGTGCGTCTTTTGGAAATTCGCGCAGGTCTTATAGTCGAGCCACAGTCGTGCTCAATAACAATTAAAAAAGAAAAATTAATTATTAAGTTACATTCAAGTGTTAAATTCATAGAACTGCTGGTTAAATCGCAAATATCAACGATGTTATTATAATTTTTACCTCAATACAACGAAATTATAGAAAATTTTCTAAAATTTATTCTCATGCAATTAATTCTTAATTTGTCATTAACCGATTAATATCAATAATCACGCCACTTGATAGGAAAAATCGAAGAATTGCTAAAATAAATACAGTTTTTATTGAAGGCTTCGTGTCCCAATCGCAACCACAAAAAGAAATTGATGATATTACGACGCCTTTAAAGATGAGAGGTGAATGCTTATAAAGTAGCCTATTTAACTTAATTATGGCAAAAATTAATAAATGATACCATACCTTAAGTCTGGCCTTTTGATTGGAAATGTAGGTATTTCTCCTAAAAAGGGGGGAAGTTTGCTGTGTTGCCATTCACCGGCCGATTTTTATAATTATTATTTTTCTATCTTATTTGATTCTCGGGTCTAGCCCGGACATTTGGGAGGCATTGTGGAGCCGAAGCCAACACCAAGAAGCGCTGTTGAATATATAAATGGCATATTATCATGGAACAAGCAGGAGAGGAATGCCAATACACCAAGGAAACAGCGTAGATCAAAAATATGCCAAAAACTAGATGGCGTTGCAAAATGAGCGGGTTGAGCGCAGATAAGAAATCTGCCAAAAACCCGTTTAGTAGTAAAGTCAAAATGAGATGAGCTACTAAAAAAAACATTGAGTAAATAATTAAAATGATTGGAAAAAGTAGTAGCGCTAATAGCGAAGTAAGACTAGCCGTCAGTAAAGTTAAGCAACATTCGCTACGGTCAGTACTTGGATGGGTGACCGCTACAAAAAGTGGTATTTACAACTGCGCGTCACCGTGCCTTGGAGGGCACGTTAAGGCATCGGTCCCGGCTGTTGTAAGACAATAGTCGTTAAGCCAAGTCAGAAACCTTTGGGCGGCCTTAAAATTCTGACACCAGGGGGCGTACCGTGAGCTCTTAGCGCGATTCAAAACAGGACCTATACTGGATCGCTTGTCAAAATCCCCATACAAAAAAAAACAAAGCGATCCAATATAGGCTCAATTTTGAATCGCGCTAAGAGCTCACGGTACGGCCCCAGGGCTGACCACTTGCCTCCGAGAAGTATATTGCAAAAAAGTTAGAGCTCGCGAGGCTACTATTATTATAAGCACAGATTAGAAAAAAAACAATTGTTGCTCTATGGTTATAAGTCGTACCCACACATCTGCACAACTAGGTACAAAGTTACACACACACCCCTAGCTGGCGTTATCAACCGGGTAGCTATTCGGGGCTCAATCTGACGTGATAAGGCGGAGGCGGATCGATCCTACAAGACGCTGTTACATATACTGTGGCTATTGTTAGAATGCTAGAGAATATTCTAGACTAGGTAAAGTACGATGCATGGGGTTCGTAAAACCACTTTTTTGACTCATGCAAACAAATGGGTGTTAAAGGTTTAACATGCCTCTCTGCGTTTCTATGTTTTTTTTTTACCATCCTAAATCGTAACTGATAAAACTATTTCGATTTTTATTTGATCGAAAGTGTTCTGAACTGTTCCAAGATGTTTATGTCAGGGTTCTTTAACTTTTTTAGACAATTTTTTTTATTGCAAATAGGCTTTTATGTTTTTAACACTTTTAGAAGTCAAAATGAGATTACTCAAAATACATACTTAATTTAAATTGTAGTTAAACATACAAAAGTACAAAGTGCTTCATGTCAAATATAATGTACTAGCGGTCCGCCCCGGCTTTGCACGGGTATAACAGTTTACACGCACGCGATGTAAAGAATATTTTAGGTAACCTTTTTACACCTTGGGTCTCATTATAGGAGTTTTAGAAAGGATCCCTAATTTTTTTGAAAATATAATATAGCCTATATCACCCGGGGATAGTGTAACTTCCCAACAGTGAAAGAATCTTTCAAATCGGTTCAGTAGTTTTGGAGCCTATTCAATGCAAACAAACGATCAAATCTTTCCTCTTTATAATATTGGATTACATTATCTGCTACAGGTGCAAGCTATCCGGCACAATGCAGAAAAGAAGAGTCCCATCCGGAGCTTCGATTACTTCGATTTTAGGTTTAATGTATGTATAAAGGGTAGACCAATGGTGGCCGAGCGGTAGTAGGTTTGTGCGCTTCGCAATCTTCCAGCACCGGGTTCGATCCTCGGCCCTGCACCAATGACTTATCTAGTCAGTTATGTGCAGTTTTCAATGCCATCGATCCGTGCCTCGGAGAGCACGTTAAGCCATCAGTCCCGGTTGTTATAAGAACATCAATGGCAATCGTTACGGGTAGTCAGACGCCTGATAGAATCTGACGCCTGATCTAACCATCCCTGTTACTGGTTCCTTATGGGTTGCGAGGTGAGATGGCAGTCGCTCGTGTAGTTCTGGTAGCTCACCGCTACAGGTTAGATTGGGAGCCGATCCCAATAACAAATCAGAAAAAGGCAAGGAGAGGATGATGATGATAAATGTACGTATAAATGGTTATATTGTAAACGTGATAAAAAGTACTCGTTTCGGTCCTCAGGACTTAAGTTATGCATACCAAATTTCATCAAAATTGTTTCAGTCGTTGAGTCGTGAAGAGGTGCATACGGATTTGAAAAGATTTATAACAAAAAAGATCATAGCCGAATAACAAAATTGTAATGGTCAAAATTAACTCAACGGGCTGAATTTGTTATTACAATTTTGTTATTTTGTTTTTAATGCAGTGTTACAATTTTTGAATTTCTTTAACCATTTTGGATAAGAAAAAACGTCCTTGTGTCAGTTTTTTAGGGTTCCGTACCCAAAGGATAAAACGGACCCTATTACTAAGGCTCCGTTGTCTGTCTGTCTGTCTGTCTGTCTGTCCGTCTGTCACCAGGCTGTAACTCATGAACCGTGATAGTAAAACAGTTGAAATTTTCACAGATGATGTATTTCTGCTGCCACTATAACAACAAATACTAAAAAACAGGATGGAATTACTTTTCAAGCAGGCTTCCATACAACAAACGTGATTTTTTTTTGCTCGTTTTTATAGAGACTGATGAGACGGAACCCTTCGTGCGCGAGTCCGACTCGCACTTAGCCGGTTATTTATGATAGTCATTGTACAAATGCTTCACACATCCATATCGTATCAGACCGTGTCGCTTAACATCAGGCGAATAACTAGCTCATCACGGCATTCGTTTTTAATAAAACCTACTGCTCACTCATATTCTACACGCAGGAAATATTAATATTTTAGTTACGAGGTAACTCCTAACAGATACGAGTTTTAAACGCAAACAAAAAGCTCTCCAAAATGTTAGCAACAATAACAAAAAGAGCGAATCTCCTGGACTATTTAATAAAAGTGCGAAGGAATTTGAGAACTATTACAAGCGAATACGGTTTAGAATGGCTGGATTCGTAACAGCTAATCATATGAAACTTCTCAAAAAGGTTAGGTGGAGAGGTGAAGTACGCTTTGATGAAGGTCCTTGATTTAAATCTTTTATTTTTCTTAGTTTTATTTCTTTTGTGGTGTTTAAAAAGTAACTAAGCCAAGAAAACAAGACCAATACGAATGTTATGTTGTGAATAGTTCTTATTTCTTCTTCTGGTTTGAATAATTTGGTAAATGCAAGGGTTTTTTTTCAAAAAGCCACTAAAAATAATATTTACTTACCTACAGATAAAAATTTGGTTAAGTAATTGCATAATAGCTAATCGTGTGACACCTTTGTCAGGAACATATACAGTAGCTCCTCGACTATGTTTTCCTTCATACAAAAGTTTTGTTAGACTACCCTAAAACTCCCGGTGCAATAATGCCGTGCGAACAAATAAGGAAAATTCATACAAAGATCAACACGTGAAGCAGTAAGTAGCGCTGACTATCAAGCAAGCCACCTACGAATCTATTGAAATACCGTTTAAGCACACGCCGCTATGTCTAATGACACCGTTGCAAAGTTGTAATTCTCGCTTATGATTATGATTATGACGTTCTGTCGCCTCCTCTCAGAAAAAAAAAGACAAAATATTACAAACGTAAAGAAAAAAAACTACACTGTATATTTTTATTATGGCTGATTTTTTTATGTCACTAAAAAACTGTCCTTTGGTTCCTCTCTGGGTTTTGGCTGAAAACCAGAGCTGGATATCGACATGTCGACAACTAATATGCTGGGCCGTCGTTCATTCATATGACTTCTTGTTATGTCATCATTATCATCATCAACAGCCTGAAGACGTTCACTGCTGAATATAGGACTTCTCCACAGAGCGCTAATTTGAGTGGCTGCTTGCCTACTGCATCCATCGGCTCTCCGCAGTTTTAACCATATCGTCAGTCCACCTAATGGGCGGCTGGCTTACGCTGCGTCTTCCCGTTCGTAGTTCCCACTCGAAATCCTTTCTTTCCCATCTTCTAATAAATAATATAAGAGCATTTATATAATTTGTTTAATACATTTATTTTATTTTATGAGCTAGTGTTAAATTATTCTATTTTATTTAAAAGTATCAGCAGCATCTTTAATCACCTATGTCACCCTTCCTGCAACTATATTATTTAAATTAAGTTATATACTCTACCCCAAATATTTGCAAGGGGTGCAGTGAATCCAAACTGCTCCCCTGAGATAAGGGTGCATATTTAAATGTGATAATGCTTGCAAATCAAAATTCATAGCAATTATCTTGTTGTTAAATGATGCTGTCATTATATTCGTTTATTTTGTAATGTCAAGTACTTTTGTACGGTTCAAAGAAGCAAGGGGCTTTTCTGTTTATTCCTATTTAGTGTTTTAGAGTAGGTACGGTCATTCCCCATAACTATCATAATCATCATGAACAGCCTGAAGACGTCCACTGCGCGGCTGCTCGCCTCCTGCACCCATCGGCTCCCCGCGGCTTTCGCCAGATCGTCGGTCCACCAAATCGGGCTTACCTACGCTGCGTGTTTCGGTTCATGGTCGCCACTCGAGAACCTTTCTTCCCCATCGGTTGTCAGTTCTACGAGCGATGTGGCCTCCCATTGCCATTTCAACTTGCTAATTCTAAGAGCTATATCGGTCAGTTTAGTTCTCCTGCGGATCTCGTCATTCCAAAACTTATCTCGCAGGGAAATACCAAGCATAGCTCTCTCCATAGCTCGTTACACAGCTTTGAGCTTATTAATGAGGCCAACAGTAAGAGACTACGTCTCAGTCCCAAAGCTATAACATGCTACAATTTAAAAGGAGTTATAAGAAATGGTGGCACGTCTAGTGCTACAGATGTCCACTGTTTAAAGCGACCTCTTCCAATCAGGAAGACCGTATGCTTACTTGCTACCTAAACAAACATACAGCTACATAATCATAGCAAAAGGCACGAAGAAGCAATTTTTGGGAAATAAGAATCTTTTAAACACGTTTAATTTTCACTTGAAACTGCAGCGTCTTGCTTTGTTAATTTTTTTTTTGAATTCTTCACCATTTCTGTAACTGGTTCCTAATTTGTTTGAAAGCACATTAACACAACAAAAGCTGAAATTATCTGTCGTGAAAGATTTTTTTTGTTCCTCCGAAGAGGATAAAGATTAGAATGCTAGCACGATTTTGCTATTTCATGCTAAAACTTCAACACCACAGCGTTCTTCTGACTTTGTCCCCTTTTTGTATGTTAACGCACACTTCTAGGTTGTATAATCTCCTCCAAGTTCTTATTTCAGTGACTTACCCAATATGTAGACCATGTTCTTGGTCCAGCGCTGCAGCTCCTTGCGAATGGTTCGTCGTTCCTGCTGGCAGCGCGTGAACGAGCACTCCGCCATGGCATACGTGCGAACCCTGGAGACAATATGAAGACTGGGTTAGTGAAAATTAGGAGGCAGATAAAGGATTACTTTACATGTAAAAAAACAGTAAAAGGTTTTAATCTTCGTAGTTTTTTTTAGAATTATTTTGTAGCAAATACTGAGCATGGTAAAAGCTACTTTGAAATTTTATTGCTTCTGTAATATATTATTATGAGTCAAAGCTTGATATATGTTATTAATTCTTTATTAATATAATAAAATAAAGATTGTAGGGTTATTTGAAAGATTTTGAAAGAAAAAAAAATTGAAAGATTTTTTTAGAATTATTTTGTAGCAAATACTGAGCATGGTAAAAGCTACTTTGAAATTTTATTGCTTTTGTAAAATATTATTATGAGTAAAAGCTTGATATATGTTATTAATTCTTTATTAATATAATAAAATATTTTTTCATAAATACTACAAAAATAATTTCTTTTCTTAAATCAGATTATAGAGACTACCGATGAATGCTCAGACCAACTAGTTTCAGCTTCACAGAGCCGTCTGAGAGAACAGATCTGTATCAGCAAATATTTGTTTTGAGTCGGGTGTTTGTTGAGCAAGCCTCGGAATTTCTGGCACTGAATATTGTTCTGTTTATCTAGGAGTTTTGCGGAGTACGCTGCTTTTAGTGAGTAGTCCGTATCACAAATAATATGTAGTTATATAATTTTGTTATTTAGGTCTAATAAAAGCATATCGCCAAATACATTTCACATTAGAAAACGCACTAAATCTTATTGTATTATAATTAATTGTTTCAATATCCTTAAGACCATTATTTCATCGTATAAACCTCTTGAATAATTGGTAAAATGACCTGAAAATACTAAAATAACTTTAAATTACACAAGCATAACTTTGGTTTGTTTATTAAGATGACATCACAACCTTAGTCATTCGACTCGTTCCACCATCAACACCAAGTTCTGAATGGAAAAGTTATCGGAAACTGCACCTAAAGCTGACTAATGTATCTTACAACTAATCATTATTTGAAAAACTTATGAGCCAGTACCACTATTATTATAGGTACCTAACAAAAAAGTTAGTTTTCTGAAGTATGTATAAAGCAACAACCCCTGTGATACAAATATAAGGCAAGTTTTAACAAAATATGCATACAAAACATATGAAATTGATAAAGAGCTGGACAATAAACACTTTAAAAATTTAATAGACGCTACTAGGTTTCGATATAATTTGGTAGTAGACACATTATAACGTGATAACCGAAGCCTGTTCGAAACTAGCAGTCACCCCCTGCAAAATATGTTACCTCATCACAAGCCACTTCCTTAACACGACACGTTAAAGCTTATTATCGTACATCAAAGTTGTTTCGAAGGTCTACCTCCAAACCCAATTTCGTTTACCTAATACCTACGTCCTTTCTAAAAGCTGTAGCGTCTCTCAAACTTAAATTCTATTACCCCTATTTCCTGACGCTGGTCATATCAAACGTTATCCCTTTGAGACCTTGGAAACAAACGGTGCCTTTTGGCCGCCGGGTACAAATTGCTATTAGTAGAAAACTTGGGTTTTAAGACAACTTTTATGGTACCTACCTATTTCGTGACTAAACCTCGACTATTCCTATTTTAACCAAAATATTTGATAATTAAAAACAATTGAAATTCATTAAATATCAAAAGCTTTAGGTACTCTACGGAAAGGACACGCACGATCTAGGGCACTTCAACTCTGAAATTCCGTTCTATATATTATCTATATATGTCTATCGTCAATATTTTTGAAGAGTAGGTATGAATAAATTAGATTGCTTCTTAGAATGAAAGAAAGACAGTCGTTTCGGAAAGCAACAGCTTAATCATGCAACCGACTTTCTTCGATCTTTCTTATATTGAAAGTGTTTGTTTCGAAAGTTCAAGTCTGTCTATCCAATTACTAATAACGTTCATCTAACAAGTATCGACGCCGACGGTCATTGCCCTCAGCGCAAGGAGCTAACGAAATTCTACGAAAAACCTCCTTTCTCATCAAGGAACCTCGACACCCACCGAATATGCCCGAACCACCCGAATCTGGCCCCCAAATTCTTATTTCAAACTCCAGACGGGGGCCAGGGGGGTATCGCGAAACTATTCTTATTTTAAAATCTCTCTCCACGGAATATGCCACGAAAGAGGTTCTTATTTTAAAAATATCACGCTCCACCGAAATTTTCTTATTTTAAAAACTTGCAAGGGGGGTGCGAACGTTCTTCCGAAATCCGCCTCCCTGCTCCCAGTGGCCAGTTATGATATTCTTATTTTAAAATCGCTCGAAGCGTTCGGATTCTGTTATTAAGATGTTGGTGTGTGGAGCTTTTATGAAGATGCGAGAGGGGATCGAAAGAGAAAGATACAACACAAAGGAGCTCCAAAAGGCACATCATAGCTAGCTGTATACTAAAACTTACTTATTAAGTAAACTTTCAGCCATAATGAAATTTCTAATAACGTCGCAAAAACGTATCTCCAATATGCATCCCTGACCTACGTGACCTACTTACGAACGCTACCGTAAGTTCTTACAGCCACCTCGACATTGTAATTCCAAATTTAAAACACCATAACATTTTTGCACAACTGTTTTAGTGCAATTCTCTATTCAAACAAATGAATGATCAATTAAACTTTTTCGGTATATTACTTATAGTTTTATTCCTAGTTCAAATCATTATTACATTTTATACAGCCTTTAGATACTTACATTTCAAAAAATACGATGTCTAATCGTTATTCGAATTTTGAAACGAGACTGTCGAAAATAAAAACATAAAAGCAACCAATAATCTTTCCCGCCAATTTCCATCGCTGTCAAATTTGGAACCGCGTCATGGCTCTCCCTTACCCCCCTAGCCCAGATCAATTTACGATAAGTTGGTTGTGTTCCGTCTCGCTCCACCTTAAGACAGCCGGCTATCCCCGTCTCTAGGATAAGTTTTAGAACCGGGTAACTGTTCATTATTAAAACCGGATATCTGTCCATTGATGGATAAAAACAAACAATATGTTTAATTCCTCAAGATGTATACGCAAATTACTTAATGTAATTTTTTTTCTTTTTTCTAGGCATCTGAACAGTTGCTTGGAAAGTGGGACTTATCAGTTTAAAAAAATCTAATCTTTTCAAACTATTTTTCGTCGTAGCTAGTGCGGAAGTTTACAACTTAATTTTTTTTTACTTCTGTACTAGAATTATAAGTTACAAGATATTTGAATCAATTTTGATCTTCCTATTAACTATTTTTCGTTTTCTTTTCATTATTGAACGGGGAGGCTTCCAAACGACCTACTTTCGCATTCACAATATTAATGTGATAGTGTGATTTATCTTTAGCATAGGAAATTAATCCTAACTGTGCCTCCCAAAAAAAACCTCAAAAAATATTAATCCCCTAAAAATTCCATTTTTAGGGGATTAATATTTTCTTTTCACCTTAAAATTTAGGGAAAAATCTTTAGCTTGGTAACCCTTGAAACGTCATAATGGTATTATTAGATTTGAAAAACTGTAGTGGATAATTATGGATAATATTAGTATCGCTGCTTATTTGATTTTTTTTTTACATTTTTTAAATGATTTTTGTAGTATCTGCCGAGAACCGACATAAACCATCTACTATAGTTCCGTGTCAAGTAGCCAGTGTCCAGTTTGTTTGCCGATACCCCGTTCCACGTTACCCCAGCGGACCCATTCTCTCACGCGGATATGGACTTATTTTTAACTGTTGTGTGCGTGTGCTTGCATGTGTGCGTGGGGTGGCTGTGTGCGTGTGTGTGCGTGCGTTTGAAATATTCCCCCGTAGCCGCGCTCGGAATTGATGTTTTTAATTAGTTTCAACGGTTTTCGTCGGTGGCCAGTATCAAGTTTCTATTATTATTTATTAAATTCATTAAGATCTTATTGTAATTTTTTGCGTGCACAATGTGGTGTCAGCTAGTTACTGTAACTTTATTTAAATGGCTCGGTTTGTACAAAAGGTGTGAATGCAAAGCTCCATTCGGCGTGGCGAAGTTTAATTGAACGCCATCCAGCTCCGTTTTCGTTAGTACACTAAATATAAAATAGGTAGCGAGCCGGTAACCCGGGACGCTTCCTGAAAACTTTCCTTTGTAGGCGAAAATTCAATAGGCGGGAAGTTGGCCGAGAGCCGCGCCTCATGCCTCATTGTGCTACGTTAAATACTGCTAGCCAGAACACGTGTCTTTTAAATTCGAATTTGGAACTGTTTTGTTTGTTTTTAAAATCTAGACAGTAGGTAAGTACCGAATTACAAATTCTTTTTACGAACAGGTTTTGTTTTTGTACGTTTAAATGTGAAATCGTTTATTTCGCGATAAGCACTTAATCGAATTTGGAACGGTTCTTGATTTGAATTTTGTATCGTATATAGGTATTTATAAGCTTAGAGGTTAGTTTAATATGGATACGTGTTTGGAATTAGGTAAAAGTATGTTGAGTTTAACGTGGATACGTATTTGAATGCTTAGTTTTTTATTACCCACTGTTTGAATACAGAAAGTTTGTTTTTGATGTCAGAAAGAAAAAACCGCCCCCGTATTATGTAAAAATTGCAACAGCAAAGCAACAGCAGTAGCAAAGCGGCAGCAAACACTTAGCAATCGGTCGTAGGCGCCCGCCTGTTGCTCGCCTGTCGCTGAATGCACTTTGGCCTTAGATACTAGCGCCACTAGCAACAGGAGAGCAATAGACGGAAACAAAATAATGCACCTTTTAGTTCATCGATTGTCCGACAGTCGGTGATGTAGCGCTCGATCGCTTTCTGCTCTGCTAAAGTGACGTTTGACAGCTTTGACAGCAATGATTGCGAAATTTACGCCTGTTACAAACTTTACGTAATAAGCTAGCCGTCCCCTTCTGTTTTGAATACGATTAGGTACTTTTAATTATAAAATCTTTATAGGTACATGGAAGGAACCATACATTATGTTAAACTAAAATCAATGAAACAACAAAAAAATGACGTCACCGTAAAGTTTCTTGTAGCTTCTTCTTTAGAGATGTAAGATGATGATGATGTTTGTTGATGTTGTGATGTTGTGTGTTGTGTGTTTTGTGTATGTTTGTGAGATGTTGTTTGTGTGTGTGTGTCTGTGTGTGTTTGGTGTTGTTGTTTGTGTGTGTGTGTGTGTGTGTGTGTGTAGCTACGGATTTGAGTTTTCTATTCTGCATTGTGCCGGATTGCTTGTGAGTGGGAAACAGAACTTCTTTTTTGTTTAAAACTCATATTGTAATAGGGTTGCTATATAATATTTGACATTAAGCACTTTATAATGTTACCTATAATAACAATTATAATAAATAATAAATATGTGTGGACATTTCACACAGCGCCATCTAGCCCCAAACTAAGCATAGCTTGTACTATGGGAACCAGATAATTGATACAATACTTAGATACTTTTTGTTTGTAAATACATACATAGAATACAATATAACAACCAGACACAGAACAAACACCTATGTTCATCACAAAATGTTTGTCCTGGGTAGGAATCGAACCCACAGCCTACAGTTCAGAAGGCAGAGCTACTACCAACTGAGCTATCGGGCCAGTCATTATGCTTAGTATCTACAATAATTTAACTTTATTATTTTAAGTACCTACCTAATATCATGTTGACTTGTAAACGTGCTAAAAATAGCCTATTTGCAATGGCATTTTTTGGCAATATTTATGATTAATACTCTTCGATCGGCTACGCATTTTACACGTTGCTGAATTCTAAATTTTTATATTGGGAGAAAAAAGTTATTGTAAGGTTGTTCGCCATCTTGAAAATCTTTACTATTTTCAAGTGAATTTGAAAGAGTTACAGAGATTGCTCCAGATAAAAAGTGATCGTCATACCTATATCGATATACATAGTATCGATATCGATATGGCGAGCGGAACTAGGCTCAACAGTCGGTTTACTTTCGGTACCATCACTACTAGTGTTGCCATGAAGCCGAAAGCGCCGCTTCGTATTTATTGCACGGACCTGTTGCGGAAAGCTTTTGTTTTTGTTGATGGCCAGTGTTCGCCTCAGTTTGGTTTTGAACGTTTGGATCGTTTGAAACATTTGGAGTGTTTGTAAATGTGGTTGCACTTAATGCAGCTGTTTTATCGATATGCAACGACTGTAGTTGATCACGGTATGCCCGCGTTAGTTATAAGATATTTTTCTTTTGTTTCGGATAATCTAAATTCAAAATTCCCTTTTTTATTATATCTATTTTGACACGACGCTGGCAAAAATCAAATTTTATTATGGCAATTGTCATGATATTTGAGCGTAAATGCAATATTTTATCCAAATCAGTTTCATCGTTTTGAGGTGAAAGCTAAACAAACAAACCAACAAGGTTCCACTGTAATATCATCATTATCATCATCAACAATTCAACAGCCTGAAGACGTCCACTGTTGAACATGTACAACTTTAAAGACATTAGCATGTTGGAGACCTGTTGCTCGTGGCAGCCACTCTGCACTCATTGTCCACAGTACTTACAACTTATGAGAACAGTTGGATTGGAGACAAAACGGGGCTACAATCTGAATTTTTAAAGCTCATCTAGTTGAGTCGTGGAAATCACATGACTCGATTCATACGTTTTTTCCCTTGTACGGTGTAGCACAGATTCTGTTTGGGGCAGATTCTGGATATGGCAGAATCTGGATATGGCAGATTCGGTTTTTGGCAGTATTTGTAAAAATGTACAGGTTCCATAATAATATCATCATCATCATCAACAGCCGGAAGACGTCCACTAATGAACATAGGCCTCCCCCAGAGAGCGCTACTTTGAGCGGCTGCTCGCTTCCTGCATCCATCGGCTCCCCGCGGCTTTCACCAGATCGTCGGTCCACCTAGTGGGGGGTCGGCCTACGCTGCGTCATCCACTTCGTGGTTGCCACTCGAGAACCTTTCTTCGTCAGTTCTACGAGCGATGTGGCCTGCCCATTGCTATTTCAACCATAATAATATAATTGACTCAAAATTTTAATGTATTTTTTAGGGTTCATAATCGAATTTTGATAAAAATTGTGTGAGCTGGGGGCGTACTGTGAGCTCTTAGCGCGATTCAAAACAGAGCCTAAATTGGATCGCTTTGTTTTTTCGCATGAGGATTTTGACAAGCGATCCAGTATAGGGTCTGTTTGAATCGCGCTAAGAGTCCACAGTACGGCGCCTGTGCTGGCGTTGGACACAAAGGATATTTTTATCAGAACATTTTGTTACCATGTTAGGTTCTTCTAAAAGAAGCTTAATTAAACTTAAGTCTAATAATAATTTCCGCAATTATAATCTATTTCCAATATACTTATTGATAGCATAATCAAAGCGTACCGAAAAATTCTTATCCCGGTTTATCCCAAGTTTCTAAGGGGGTGGGCACCCCACCCCACGCAGAGGGGGTGCGTCTCGCGCGCCTGTGTGAAAGAATGCTGGGAATCAATACAGTTGGTGCACATTAAATTGGCCCGAGGAAGGGGTGCTTCCTCCCCCAATCTCCCCCCGGTTTTTTCGGTGATTTTCCACTGGGGTTTAAATATGTTATTAGTTTTTTGTATGAATTTAGATTGTTAAATAATTACTTCACTTAATTATACATAGTATATCAGCATAGGCCTCGGTCTTATTATAAACTTCTGCGATCAACAAGCCGCCTGCCAAGCGTGGTGACACTACTTTGTAAAAAGTGGTATTTACAACTGAGCGCTACTGTGCTTCGGAGGGCACGTTAAGCCATCGGTCCCGGCTGTTGTCGTAAAACAATGGTCGTTAAGCCAAGTCAGAAGCCTTTGGGTGACCTTAAAATTCTGACGCCAGGGCTGACCACTTGCCTACACGAGAAGAAGAAGAAGATTCAGTAGTATTCCGTAGCGGTCACCCATGCGATTAATGGCCGTAAAGACCATTTCTTAACGTTATCACTTCGGTAGAGCCATGCTACGCTAGCGTTACGTCATTACGCAGTACGCGTAGCGCTATGCCATGCCATACACAATACGCATATAACGCTCCGTGGACTATTGTCTATTTTGAGGCTCCGTCAGCGCTATAGCACTACGCAGCACGTGTAGGCTACGTGACTAGTGCTACGTCACTACGCAGCACGCGTAGGCTACGTGACTAGTGCTACGTCACTACGCAGCACGCGTAGGCTACGTGACTAGTGCTACGTCACTACGCAGCACGCGTAGCGCTCCGTCAGTACGATACGCAGCACGCGTAGGCGTAGCGTAGCTTGACTAACGATAGGGGTTTCTTCTTATTTCCTGACCATTTTCGGTTGTCTATAAGTAGTAATACTCGTTTTTTTTTAATTTAAACGAATGACGTGACGAGCTAGTCGTTCGGCTGGTGTTAAGCGTCACGGCCACCCATAACAGATTGCAGTGTCACTCGGAACTCTAAATTAAAGTTTCGCGACACTGCGCACTGCGCACGTCATCCTGAGACATGACACAGTCAAAAAAGATTTCTAGACTGTGAAATCAGTTCATAAGTCTCATTTGCCCAGTAACTTCACTAGCTACAATGCCCTTCAAACCGGAACACAGTAGTGCTGCATACTACTGCTTGGCGGCAGAGTAACTGGCAAAGCGGTGGTACCTAGACGAACTTAGCAGAAAAGTCCTACCACCTAGTACATACCCTACTCATATCTACTGGGTGGCGCAAAAGTAAAGACCCTATTTGGTTCAGCTATAACATTTTTTCTAAATTAGAAAACTAGATTTAGGTTTTTTTAAATGTATATTTGTGCCATTAAATTTCGTACCATTAGGATTTAAAGATGATGTCTTTTAAATGGTGACCTCCAGAGTTGATACACATTTGAGCCCTATTTATGACATTTTGCATAACTTGCCGTAACACTTCCTGCGATATGTTCGTTATTTCTTGACGAATGTTTTCTTTTAGAGCTGCGAGAGTCTGTGGCTTGTTCACATACACCCGAGATTTCAAAAAACCCCAAAGAAAGAAGTCTGGACTGGTCAGATCGGGTGATCTTGCAGGCCAAGGCAAATCGCCAAAACGAGAGATAACTCGGCTTGGAAAAGCGTCCCTCACTAAGTCCATAGTATCGCGCGCTGTGTGTGCCGTAGCGCCGTCTTGTTGAAACCAGATGTGCTCCAGCCCCAATTCGTCCAAACTGGGTATCAAAAACTCACGTAACATGGTTCTGTAGCGTTCTCCAGTGACAGTTATCGCATTGCCTCCAGCGTCTTCGAAAAAATAGGGTCCGATCACTCTGTCAACACAGATGCCACACCATACAGTAACTTTTAGTGGGTGTAGAGGTGTTTCTTGAATAATGCGCGGATTATCAGTGCCCCAGAACCGAGTATTCTGCTTATTAACATGCCCTGAGAGATGGAAATGCGCTTCGTCACTCATAACCAATTTTGAAGGAAAATCATCTTGCAAAATGTCATAAATAGGGCTCAAATGTGTATCAACTCTGGAGGTCACCATTTAAAAGATATCATCTTTAAATCCTAATGGTACGAAATTTAATGGCACAAATATACATTTAAAAAAACCTAAATCTAGTTTTCTAATTTAGAAAAAATGTTATAGCTGAACCAAATAGGGTCTTTACTTTTGCGCCACCCAGTATAACAGGGTGAATAAAAAGCCACTTGCGGCTCAGCGACAGCGTTGCTAGCGAAGGTTTGACTATCCATCCGATCGCTAAATTTCAGTGGTCAGCTTTAGGCGGGCCATATACGTTCAATTTTATTGATCAATATTTGTGATTAATCAATTTTATTGATCGTGTAGGGTTGGTATTGGTCAATGTTTTTCTGTTTACAGTATCGAGAAAACATTGACGGAAGTGGTCTCGGCAATTTTATTGATCAATAAAATTGAACGTGTATGGGGGGCCTTAGATAAAATAATCGACAATCACTATAACTTTACTATGAATCCCACTTAAACTGACTGAGCGGCACTCGGTCGATATCGGTCCTAACACAGTTGCATTCTTGGAAACCTATGAACCGGCCACTCAGGAAGTGAATTGCTCTTGCTTTGTACCTAGTTGTCCATTTTCAATTCATTAAGCATTGAAAAGACAATTTATAAAGATATAGACAGACAGATAGACAGAAGTGGTATATGCAGAATTCTTAGAATAATTCCCAACCTCCTTGAGCCAGTAAATGCAGTTCATTTCTTTGTTAGGTTTGGGACGCACTGGTTTTCTGTCAAGAAATATTTATAACGCCAAATGAAGAGTTATCTGAACGAGTTTAAAAAAATTGAATCATCACTATACATCAATAGGTGCCGCTGAAAACTTGCCTGTAAAAAGAGCAACAGCAATGTAAATATTATTTAGAGTTTAGGCGGGAACGTGAAAAAGTTCACGTCGTTGCATTTACTAGGTGGTAGGACTTTTCTGCAAAGTTCGTCTAGGTAGGTACCACCGCTTTGCCAGTTATTCTGCCGCCAAGTAGTAGTGTGCAAGCACTACTGTGTTCCGGTTTGAAGGGCATTGTAGCTAGTGAAATTACTGGGCAAATGAGACTTTATGATCTGATCACTCAGTCTAGTAATCTGATTATTAGACTGGGTGATGTCTCAGGATGACGTGCGCAGTGCAGTGTCGCGCGAAACTATTGTTTTAAAGTTCCGGGTGACACTGCAACTGTTATGGGCGGCCGTGTCACTTAACATCAGGTGAACGACTAGCTCGTCACGTCATTCAATCACATAAAAAAAAAAAAAAAAAAAAAAAAAAAAATTGTATTATTTCACAAAACTTATGCTTTTTCTAGTGTTAATGTTTAAAATTAGTGGCATTTTACGCATTAAGTGCTGAATCACGAGTATAAGTGTTGGTAAGTGATATAATGTAGTGAAACGTGTTTTTTCGTGTTGCTTCCAAAATTCCATAGAAGCGTCTAGTAAAGTTGCCACCACTTTACTAGGACATGACTTAAACTGGATTATGACTACCTGACTTAGACTGGACTATGACTACCCTGACTGACTGTGACTAAAGACTTGACTTTACATGAAATATTTCATAATACGATGAAAAACTACAATACTTGACACTGGCTAAATACACTATGTGTGGAGCCAAAATATAAGAAAAAAAAATTATTTATTCAAATGACAGATCAGAGAAAATAACAATCGACTACTCAAACTAAATGACGTTGACATCTTGACAGTGACAGGCAAGTATTTTTTTTTTATATATATTTGACCAGGCTAGCGTTTGACCACAATCACACCTGATGGGAAGTGATGATGTGGTCGAAGGTGTAGCACGCTTGTTTAGTAATAAATACCAATTCACTCTTGACTTGAACAACCCCGGGTTGTATTTTTCAGGAAACATCGACCAGGGCTCTGAAGCCTAGTGTTCACCAAGAAATCGTCACCGATAATCCGTTTAGCACGTAGCTCAATGGAATCCAAAGCCGCCAGCTGGTACTTTGCAGACCCACCCCAGAGGTGGCAGCAGTACTCCATACACGCCCGGACCTGTGCTTGATAGAGGGTCAGAAGCTGTCCCGGTGTCAAGTACCGCCTAACCTTGGATAATATTCCAAGCTTTTTGGCAGCTACTTTCGCTTTGGACTCAATGAAAGAGCCGAAGTTCAGATTGGACGTCAGTGTGACACCCAAAAGCTCTAGATGGTTGCCTATCGGTAAAGATACACCACGGAAAGTAGGAGACAAGTTGAATTAGCTCTTTTTGGTGGAGAACAAACACGCCTGTGTTTTTGTAGCGTTAAACTTTACAAGGTTAGCATCCCGCCAATCGGATACGGCTTCCAAAGCTAAGTTCAAACGCTCTACCATGGCTTTTCTCCGAAGAAAAGTATCCTCACTCCCATCACGGGCACTGGATATAAATTTCTCAACAACAGTACTGTCGTCTGCATACCCAAAGGTGCCGGGCTTAAGCAGGTCATTTATGTGCAGTAAAAAAAGTGTTGCTGAGAGAACCGACCCCTGAGGTACGCCAGCATTAATAGCCATTAGATCGGACGAGCAGCCATCAAGAACTACTCGAAGCGATCGTTCCCTCAGAAAGTCCGATATCCAGTTGCGGAGGCCAGGGAGGAGCCCGTAGGAGGAGAGCTTGCTTAGAAGGCCATCGTGCCAAACTCGGTCAAACGCCTTCGAGATGTCAACAGAGACCGCAAGAGCCTCTCCATGCAACTCGACGGCTTCACTCAGAATATGGGTTGCATACGCTAAAAGGTCACCAGTAGACCGATTACGGCGAAACCCATATTGCCGGTCACTGAAAAGATCGTTACCTTCTAAGTAAGTTAAGAGCTTGCCATTGATGACTCTTTCCATACTCTTACAGAGCAGAGACGTTATCGAGATAGGCCTATAGTTTGAGGGTTTAGCACGACTCCCCTTCTTCGGTACTGGTTGCACATTAGCAAGCTTCCAACTCCCGGGAACTTTGCCTGTGTCAAGAGAGAGGCGAAACAGGCGAGTTAGGATGGGAGACAACTCAGGTGTACAGTTTTTGAGCACAATTGCAGGTATACCATCTGGACCACTGGCTTTGTTCACGTCTAGAGCACGAAGCGTTAGAGTCTCGTCCGTGACATCTACACCAAGTTTAATGGTTTCAATAGACATTATTTCTTTTTCTAGTAGATAATATGATGTGTTCTTCAAACCAGAACTTGCGCCCTACTGCTTACCAGCAGAATATCTGGCAAAGCGGTGGTACCTATCTAGATAGGACAAGGTAAGGACTAGAGGTAGGGGTAAGGATTATTTTTTGCAAGAGTTCATCTAGACGAACTCTTGCAAAAAAAGTCCTTACACCTAGTAAAAAATTGCTATTAATAGAAAATTGATATAGATAAACGTATTCCCATAAAATACAATTTATTGATCGTAGGTAAGCAGTACTATTATAATTTATTCATTCATCATAAGAAATCTTGCAACCAAATAAACAGTAAAAGGTAAAGTATAGTAAAAGAAACTAGGCCAACAATGTCCATCTTTTTAAATAAAATATAATGTGAACTTTTTTCTACCAAAGTTCACAACAGACGCTCGTTCAGTGTGCCACAGCCCTGTCTATCTCAGACTCCACATTTTTGTCTTTTTCAGGGCTTCAATTTAAAATTTTATTTCCTCGCTTGACCCAAAGGGGAAGGAGGGGGTGACAGGAAGGGGAAAAGGGGACCTCAGAAGACACTCATTATAACCAATTTCATCGCAGTTTTTAAGGTTTTTTTAACCATTGTTGCTCTGATGGCTCATTTTGCGCCTTTATTCCAGGTTTTGTTGAGATTTTTGAAATGTTTTAGTTTTTTTTGTGGGACAATTACGGTCGGCCTGGGGTGAAATAGGTCGCGTAGTCTGTTTGTTTTGTGCAATCGAGGTGATACAGAAAACAGAGAAAGCTTTGGGTTGTGCTGTATTTTTCGTAGAATGTCTTAGAATATACAAGCTAATAAATAAGCTGCTTATGTATTACTCTAAGGTAGAATGCATTTCAGTGTTTAAACAGTTTTAGCGACCAGCTAGTACTAGTTTTTGCAGGCACAGGGCAGGCAACTGCTCAGTTGGCAGAGCGTCATGAGAAAAAAATACCTACAGGCCGATTATTGACTAATCGTTTGGATCTCTGATCATTAAAACGCTTTGTGTAATTCCTTTAGTCTATGTTTCTACTAAAAATAAAATTCTAAAAAGTCACATTATAATGTAATATTTTTGTAATACCACATTACCATATTATGTTTTAGAAGTGCCCTGTGGCGCAACCCTTCCGTTTTTCATGGAAAATTTTCAGTGAGTACCTGTTCTATTTTGGTAGTGTGGGCAATCTGTGGAAAAAGATCATCTAAATCGGTAGAGCCGTTTTTACGTAAAAAGACAAACAAATAAACAAACGGACAACATTTTACTTAGGTATATCCATAAAAAAAGCTTAGGGAATACATTTTTTGTGACAGCCATAGGCGCCAGTAACGAGGGTTCTTCCTCGTATTGTAATCGGATAGTCTGATTTGTCCAACAGGAAAATAAACCAAACCCATAAAATTAAAATCACGTCTTGCCACGGCCTGGTAAAGTTTTAAATCCCAAACAGCGCTTTATGAACTGACTCAACAAGTAGATGGCCGATTCTGCCGCCAAGCAGTAGTGTGCAAGCACTACTGTGTTCCGGTTTGAAAGGCATTGTAGCTAGTGAAATTACTGGGCAAATGAGACTTTATGATCTGATCACTCAGTCTAGTAATCTGATTACTAAACTGGGTGATGTCTCAGGATGACGTGCGCAGTGCAGTGTCACGCGAAACTTTATTGTTGTAAAGTTCCGGGTGACACTGCAACTCTTATGGGCGGCCGTGTCACTTAACATCAGGTGAACGACTAGCTCGTCACGTCATTCAATCACGTAAAAAAAAAAAGAAAAAGATGGAAAATGGGCCAGCTGTATTGCCTACTCGATTCCTATCGTAGTGGACAACATTTGACCCCCTATTGTAATTAGTTTACTAAAAGTTATTTGAAAAATAACAGACCAGTTATGTTATTGTTTTATTATTATTTCCTTTTTAAGCCTCTGGTGTCTGTCTGTGGTCGGTACGTTCCTGATTCATAACTAGTTATGAAACTTGGTTTTCTAACGGGAATAAACGGGTCTGTCTTACCCACAGACCTAGAATGTTTTCGTTACCCTCGACCGACCTATAAAAAGGCTGTATATCTCTTGAACAGCATTTTTAGATCTCTACGTCTTTCCAGCCGCGATCGCACCCGAGTTTTTCGACAGGAAGATATTTCTTTAGTGGATTTAGTTTAAAAAAATGTGTGTCAAGAAGATCGTTTGACTATTTGGTGCACAATGAAAGTAATGAAGGTAACTGGTTTGAATGATTGTCAGTTTACACAAAGCCACCACCGAAATTATACCTTAGGATGTGTACAGATCTGGCAAATGCGCCGTTCCCCCGCTGCTCCTGCGCAAGCTACGCACCCCACATAAGCCGCGCGCGTACGGCTCGCGCGCACCCATTCAGTTTGCTTCTACCAGCCTAGCGCACTGCGCAACTGCTCGTGTGCGGTTCGTGTGCAGTTCGCGCGACTCATGCAAGCAGCACGCGCGTGGCACGTGAGCGGCGCATTTGCCAGATCTGTACACACCTTAATCCACCGCTAAAGGAAATTCGTATGGCCACCGTCAGGCGGAATAATTGCTCTGATTGTGTATGATAACAGTGTTATTTCTTTCAGTATGATATTCTAGGAAGTTTTATACGAAGTTCCTTAGTAGGTAATAATTGAGAGCCTGCAAGTCGCAGCTGAAGACATTAAAAACAACACCCATTAATAATAAGCACGAAACAAATTAAACGAAACAAATGCACAGACCACTCAGAAATCCAATATCCTCTCCGTATCCTCCACTTGAAATATTCAGTGAAAAACCACAAAATTCAATTTACAGTCAAACTACCTACATTTCTTGTAGAAATACAGAATGAGAGCGGAAAAAAGCGGGGTGTTTCGTACAGAGGAATTAAACTTGGGGGGTGAAACTACCCTCTAGCGGGGTGGAAAGACGCTGGATGATTAATTATTAGTTTGTGTGTGTTCCAAAGATAGTGTTCTATACAGGGGGTGATGCCCAATCGCCGGATGGGGTGGTGGGGTGTTTTTATTAATTACATGTTACCTTATTCTGTGGCGTCGGTGCTGAATAGGAAACATAAGTTGTGTGTGTGAGGTCAAGGTACCTAAGTACCTAGTATATGTGTCTCCAATACAAAGATATTTGGAAGTCAGTGAAATCGTGTGCAGTGAACATAAAAAAAAACAAGTATCACAGTTTGTCCCTGCGATTATATTAATTTATTTAATTCTTTATTGCGCTAAAAGAGTACAAAAGGAGGACTTAATGCTAAAGCTTTTTATACATATAGGTACCTAATAAAAATATAGTGGTGCTGACTTGGCTCGTCTCTTATGCATCACCATCAGCCAGAAAACGTCTACTGCTGAACATAGGCCCCCCACAGAGCACCACTATGAGCGGCTGCCTGCCTCCTGCATCCACCGGCTCCCCGCGGTTTGGACCAAATCGTCGGTCCACCTAGTAGCCTACGCTGCGTCTCCTGGTTCGGTTTTTTTGTCTCTTATTTATACTTTGCATTTGATAATGCATCAATAATGTACATTCGAACGATTGGACAGGCTGCAGCTCAACCAATGCGACTTTTATAGATACCGATAGCGCATTCTATCATTCATTCATTTGAAGGGTAGATGTTTGGCTTTCATAGGTGGTACTGGTGCAAACAATCTGGCACAACACAGCAAAGTGAACTCCTTTCCGGAGCTTCGATTACATCTAAGAAGCTTACGTAGGTATTCATAATTAGTTACACAAAACTTCTTTGCCTGAATTAACGTTATATAAGCTTCACTAGAATATCAGCATCAGGAAGTACTTATGTCACAACAAAAATGTCATAAATACCAAAGACAAATTGTCTTTGTAATTACTAAAATTGTCTCTGATCCGATGTTGCTCATAGCACTGGCTAAAAAAGTCTTTGATTGCAATTGATTACGTTACAAAGCTCCTGTTGCAGACGCAGTCGAAATACATTTTTAGACCTCAACCTCTTTCTTATTGACCCCGAAAAGGAACGAATTCCGGAGACCTCTGACCCTTTGACCTCGCCTTATGTTGGCGTAGGTCAGTAATTCGGGTCAAGCGTGATTGGTAGATATTTACCGAATTGTATTCACTTAAGGGCTTGTGCAAGGCCAGCGCGAATTCAAGCCAAAGCCACAGAATAGATGTATAGTACTAGGCCAAAGCGGGGATGAGCCAGGGGCCGAGCGGCAGGGACGGTCTAAGTTAAACTGGTTCCAATGCGCAATAGTTTAGGTAATTTATTATTACACTGAATATAAAGGGTATTTTAAAAATCCGCTATACATAAGCCCTCCATTATATTTAGCTCAACTACTACACAAAGTTTCATGATCTTATTTAAAGTATTCATTGAATAATCGCTGTTTATTTGTACGGTTTGGAGGTAACTTTGTTATTTATTTCTATCGAGAAAAGTTTATTAATTCGTGTTTTCACTATACATTTGCAGTAGCATTAGTCCTGAACTTTACCATATATTAATTTCAAAGTCTTTGTTGCAATATTGTTGACAGGACACTGCCTCAAGCTAAGCCGTTTTAAGCAATTTGGCGTTGTATTGGCTCTTAAGTAGGTATATTAAAACGAGACATATCTGTCTACTGATAGTTACTGATATTGTAGAGTAGATTCATTATATAATTGTAACGATAAAGTTCGTTCTAAAATTACAAATCGTATGAAACGTAAAAGGTGGGAAATATTTTCTGCCGAAAATTGTCCACTCATTTATTTGCTGGATCTAAGCCTTGTTGACCCAGCAGTGGGATCGTATTTAGCTGAGACGACTATACCCACCCATATCCATATTCATACCCATTTATCAGTTCATTGCTACTGTAGAGTCATTGCTGCACCTACCAAGCTCAAAACCGCGGGGAGCCGATGGATGCAGGAGGGGAGCAGCCGCTCAATGGCACTCTATGGGGAGGCCTATGTTCAGCAGTGGACGTCTTCAGGCTGTTGATAATGATAATAGAATTTATTGCCGTAGGTACAATAAGAACGTTTCTTACCATAGGAGGATAGTATTTATATGGAGCAAATATAATATCAAAATAATCTATTTATTCATCCTACAATGGTAATTGTATTTCGTTAGAATAGAATAGGAACAAAGGGGTTAAAATTCTCCAAGTATAGCCAGGATTTTCACGTCGCTCGTAGAACTGACAACCGATAGGGAAGAAAGGTTCTCGAGTGGCGATCACGAATCGGAAGACGTAGCGTAGGCCGGCCTCCCACTAGGTAGACTACGATCTGTTCAAAGCCACGGGGAGCCGATGGATGCAGGAGCCGAGAAGCCGCTCAAAGTGGCGCTCTGTGGATGCGGCCTATGTTCAGCAGTAGACGTCTGCAGGCTGTTGATTATGATTGTCAGGATTTTAATAAAAAGAACTGATCTTATCATCCATAATAATTAAACTGCAGGTTCCGTATAATAAGGAAAAAGTTGAGAGCACGAAAAATTGATAAGGGGTGAGTCTGATAAGGGTGTACCCCCCCACCCATATTGATCGGGGCGCGAACCACCCCCCGAGTATAAGTATAAAAAGCGTAACAAATTTTCGTCTTAAGAAAAGGAAAAAAATGTATACAGCCACCCCATTTAGCGTGGGGTGTGAGGCACCCCCTGAGGGGGTGAATTTTTCTCGCGGTGCCTCTCTTTCTTTCCCCGTTAGGACGTAAGATGTTACAAAGGAGTCTTTGTTAGTGGTTCGAGTTAATTAGATTTTGGCTTTCGGTTTTCATATTCTTTGTCTAGCTTTTTTGGAGTATGTGATTTAAGATTTTTTAGATTGTATACCTATGCCTAATATAAACTTGGGATCTTAGCGTTAGATAGATATTTAGTCCTAATATACATATCAAAACTGAACCGAACTTGATACAAAAATATGAAGATAGTTTGTACATTGGGGAATGACTTAATAGGTAATTAAACTAAGTACACAAAAACTTAGATCACGCGTGCGACGCAGTGGGCATCATCTATCTAGTTTATCATATATTAAACATATACCCCGTTACTAATAAACATATATGTATAACCCCCCGACTCTCACGCGAAAAGATTTTACGGCACGCGCCACGGGTGAACATTTCACCAATAGTAAATTCCATGGTGTTTGCACAGACTAACTATGTATGAGAAAATTGTAGAGGGAGAATTGCTCTTCTCTTTGGTATATAATGCTAAAAATCTGATAAGAAAGAATCTTTTATGAAAAGACTGGAACATAAACTTGAGCGTGACTTTGACAGATTTTGACGGTGCCTTGACACATAACTCGTCATCACATGTTTTTTTTGTACTAAGACATTATAGACTGTGAATATAGAGTATTGAGCCGTAAAATACTGAAGAAAAATATAGATACCTGTTCTTTCCTGGCGGTTTTATTATTTTTTGGGGAATTTTAAGGGATGAATAGGTGTTTAGTGTTTTGTCTCTCTCTATTGAGTAAAGATAAAACAAGACAGAACACTGAGATAGCTATTCCGTTATATGCAATATTTATTAGTAAGGAGGCCAATGTAAATTCGATTTTGGCTGTAGCTTTAGTGTATAAAGTATAAACTTTGTTAAATAAGGGGCTGTAGGTTTAGTAAAATAAATTAAATAAAAAATAAAATAAAAATGTTAATAATAATTTGCAGCCAACATATTTTCGTGTAAGTATCTAGAAAATAACTAGGAAGAACATGTATTCAGTATTCACATTGAAAACGAAACATACAAAATTACATGTAAGTATATAGATTTTCTATTGTAAATATCCCGCGGCTGAAGTCTTCTGATAATTATTATGACTGTTACAGGAACAGTGTTATTCATTGGAAAAGTCTTAACACGTTTTTGATGTTTTCTTAGAAACGCAGTGTAGCCAGTATGGATGCACTCTAAGTATGTTCATTTTTATTTTTTTATTGTAAACAATAGAATACTATTACAATACGATGCCAACTGGATTCCTACAAACGAAAAACGTATTACTTAACCTTAGAGAGGTCTATAACCTTTTTAAGTAGGACATCTTATGTATATTTAACAAATGGCAAAAAATATTTTTTTTAAATACCAGTAAATAGTGTCAAAATATCAGATTTTTATATTCAGCATATCTCAAGTTACTGTTAAAGCGAAATGCAAAATGGTTATCGACGTCGAAGTCTAATTCTCACCTCTTATTTCAATGTTATTAAATAAAATAAAATAAATGTTTTTGTGAACATTTCATACAGCGCCACCTAGTTCCAAACTAAGCAAAGCTGATACTGTGGAACCCAGATAACACACACATAATTACCTACCACATATTTATATTTGTTATGTTAAGTAAAGCAAATGTCCAGAGTTCTCCTTCTGCCACGATGTGTACTGTGTACCTTACACGTGTTGCCTAGTATTTAGAACAGGAAGGATACTTGAGTTTAGGCATAAGGTCAGAGGAGATTGGAGTCATATATTGTCATAGTGCTGATGACGTTGGTACGTCAAGAGTGGTCACCATGACACACTATAATACGCAGTTCTTATGACCATCTGTTGTCTTTTTTTTTATGTGATTGAATGACGTGACGAGCTAGTCGTTCACCTGATGTTAAGTGACACGGCCGCCCATAACAGTTGCAGTGTCACCCGGAACTTTAAAACAATAGTTTCGCGCGACACTGCACTGCGCACGTCATCCTGAGACATCACCCAGTCTAATAATCAGATTACTAGACTGAGTGATCAGATCATAAAGTCTCATTTGCCCAGTAATTTGACTAGCTACAATGCAAAGTCTTAAAAAATCTTGGAGTAAAGTGTCATCTGGAAGACGTCTACTGCTGAACATAGGCATAGGCCTTCCTTATAGAACGCCACTTTGAACGGCTACTGCCTCTTGCATTCACTGGCTTCCCGCAGTTTTAACAGATCATCGGTCCACCTACTGGCGGCTTATGCTGCTTTTTCCGGGTCGTGGTTGCCACTCGAGCACCTTTGCCACCTATATGGCCTATCCATTTACACTTTCAACTTGCTAATTTTGAGAGCTATGTCGGTGACTTTAGTTCTACCACGGATCTCTCCAGATGTTATCTCGCAAGGAAACGCCGAGCACAGCTCTCTCCATAGCTCGTTGTACGACTTTGAGCTTACTAATGAAGCCAACATTAAGAGACCAAGTCTCAATGTCATTATAAGTCATCACTGGCAACACGCACTGGTAGGAAACCTAGTTTTCAGGCTCTGCGGTATTTTGTACGAAAAGATAGGTCGAAGCTTCCTGAATGCTGCTAGCCGAGTTGGATTCTTCGTGCAATCTCTTTGTCAGAGTTGGACTGTCTTGGGAGGAAAGAAATCACCACAAATAAATCCCCCTACCTTGTGGAAAGGTCATGATAGCTGGCAACAAATTGGTGCGTCAATTATTCAATGAACCAATTTGAGCACTCGCGGAGTGACGTCACTTCCTGACTATTGTGCTGTCAATGCCTTACCTTGGATGGGTGACCGCTATTTCAGTATTTCTAAAGGTTATTTCTATGGAATCTCTTTTAATATCTATTTTCATTCATATTCCGTATTTTGAAGAGCATGTTAAGCCTTGCTTCACTGTAGGTCCCGGCTGTAACGGTCGTTAAGCCAAGTCAGAAGCATTTGGGCGGCCAAAAAATTCAGACATCAGGGCTACACGAGAAGTCCTGGTTATATTAGTCCTGGGTGGGAATCGAACCCACACTTATTTATTAACACATGAGCAGAACGCGCAGAAGGCCGCGCGGCTTATCGCGGGTTTGTTTAAACCTTTATAGAGCGTTTTTTCTATGGAGATTTTAAAGTTAATAATTTAGAGTTTATCATAAAGCCATAAAGAAAATCTCTAGTTACCCGGTTGTACCTCGAATTATCTTAAGCTGACGTCGCTTTGAGACGCAGAGTGGCGTGCCATCTTCCACCCCTCCATCTCACCCCTACTTTTTAGGGATTTACGGAAAACTTCTATGGCCGGATACCGGAGAACAATTATTACTTTATTTATGCCGGAATGTATGACATCAATAATGAGAACATCAAAAGAAGTAATGTAACAAAAGCTTTCAGTGGCCGCTATTTTACAACCGTCTTGGTAATGTTCGTGAAGATGATTATGTAAATAAGGATGAAAAGGAAACAACTTGTATATACCTCAAGGTATAAGTTTATCGATTGTGCCAGTGAATATATATGATGTAAATTACATACATTGGCTGATTGATATCTATACATACAAATAATTTTGTTTATGATTTTTTTAAAAGCCCGCCTTACGTTCCCTTTATCAAACTAAAAAGAGTTTAATGATCTTCAAACATCTGAACAGATTTTCTAAAATCATGGCTATGAACACTTGCGATTAATAACTAACAAACAAATTTAAAAAAAACAACTGGCCATCCGTTTGGACGCTACGTCACCAGTCGCCACAGTCAGACACAGATACACGATAAACTTACAAAACTTATAGCCCATCTCTGTTTGATTGAGGGTGAAAATACGCTTAGGTCTTCTTCTTTTTCATCTTCTCGTGTAGGCAAGTGGTCAGCCCTGGTGTCAGAATTTATAGGCCGCCCAAAGGCTTCCGACTTGGCTTAACGACTATTTTCTTACGAGAACAGCCGGTACCGACGGCTTAACGTGTTCTCCGAAGCACGGTGAATAAAAGTGAAGTGTTTAAATAATTTACTCATCAAAAGAAATTAATATCTTACTGAAAAAGTGACCGGATAGATACTGTTTTGGCCGGATACACATCACCGGGCCGGGTACACCTCTATGTTCACCCTTTACCTTCTGCTATTAAAAAGTTCCTGAGGTGAATTAATTATTAAGACGTTTCTTTTTCTGACCACTCTTGAAATAAGTTTTTACTGAAACCGGTAAACTTTTTGATTCTTTTTGGACATGAATTTAATATTTCTTGTGAAGAAAATATTTCTTTAACGTTTTGCTATCTGATATCAGGCTCTAGATTAAAAGAATAATGTAGACAGCTCTCTCAAAGCCGTTATGGAATACGGAATCGCAAAATAATACCTTTATTCTGGAGTAATGATTGCAGGCATAATTATTGTGATCTCTGTAGCATCATTTACATAGAGAAAAATATTTACAGTAACTTTAGTTTTTTTTTTTAAGTACATAAAGGAGGGCATTTTAAGGTATGACATAACTTTTTTTGAACTTTATGCATGTCTTAAGACGACAAAATAATAATTGGTGACTTATTTTTGGTATTTATTAAAGCCGTCCTCCGATTGAGAACAATCTACATGGCCTAGAACTTAGGTTCTAGGCCACCTATACAATCTAGTTATTAAACTATGCTGTAATATCTGCGGCCCACTAACGACAACTGTAAACAAAGCAACATTGTAATGTGCTAAATCTAGTACGCATGGATCCAAGACTGGCAGATGGCGCAAATGTATCTAAACAGTGAAGCATTTTTGTTACTCTGCTACGTGGAGGCGCTCAACTTACTCGCCCCTTATTTACCTTCGTCTAAACCGCAAAAAATGTCAGCTATCTATATACTTAGATTTAGAAGTCGCAATACCATAAGCTATTGAGAAAAATATCTAGGATATACATACCTATACACACAGTCAACCATTATTTTCGTAATTGAAAATTCTTTTTACCATAAATCTGTCCTCAATCCGATGAAAAGAACTATACAAATAAATGTTGAAACCGTGCCCCAGCTTTCTTTTCTTCTTCTTTTTATGTGAGTAAGTGGAAGTGGTCAGCCCTGGCGTCAGAATTTTTAGGCTGCTGAAAGGATTAGTGACTTGCTTAATGACTATTGGCTTACCATATATAATGGCCGGAACTGACGGCTTTTTTTTTTTTGTAACGGGCTAATGCTGTTGGTCTCTACCGACCTATACAGCGTCATCGGGCGGGAGGGCAGGCGCTTAAGGCGCCCAACCGTCAAAAGTGGGAGGCAACTAGCACAAGGGCACCCCTGGGGTGCGAGCCTCGACTTGGGCCGTTGCCGGGATAAGAGGATCGAGAAGGCTACGTCCACTGGAAGAGTGGAAAGTAAAGGGACTGACGGCTTAACGTGCCCGCCAATGCACGGGAGCAGTCAGTGCAAGTTGAAACTCTTTTTTGCGGGTGCCCATATACGCAGTCTCGGCTGGGCAACGTTCGGGAAGCTTCGACCTATCTTTTTGTCTAAAATACCGCGAAGCCTAAAAACGAATGTTTTCAACCAGTGTGTGTTGCCAGTGATGATTTATGGGACTGAAACGTGGTTTCTTACTGTTGGCCTCACTAAGAGGCTCAAAGTCGCGCAACGAGCTATGGAGAGAGCTATGCTCGGTATTTCTCTGCGAGATAAGATCCGGAACGAGGAGATCCGCGGGAGAACTAAAGTGACCGATATAGCTCTTAGAATTAGCAAGTTGAAATGGCAATGGGTAGGCCACATCGCTCGCAGAACTGACAACCGATGGGGAAGAAAGATTCTCGAGAGGCGACCAGGAACCGGAAGACGCAGCGCAGGCTGGCCCCTCACTAGGTGGACTGACGTCGACGACCTGGTCAGAACCACGGGGAGCCGATGGATGCAGGAGGCACGCAGCCGCACAGAGTGGCGCTCTCTGGGGGAGGCATATGTTCAGCAGTGGACGTCTTTAGGCTGTTGATGATGATGATGATAATGCAAATGGTCAACATTACAAATAGGCTACCTTATTGAATACAAAAGAAAAACAAAGCCCTAACGCATGAACATTCCTTGAACACAGGTGTGTCAACTATTATACTTAATAAGGTATAAAACAAAAATTTGAATAAAAAAAACATTTGAAAACCGGTCTTCTAATTGATAGAAACAATGAGACAGGCGCTGACGCACTCCGCCATTTTGAAATTCTAGCCAATAGCAGCGCTTCCCGCGCTTTCAAGGTCGGGCGCAATGTCAAAACGCGAGCCGCTTCCTAGCTTCCTAGTGAATTCTCTAGGCCAATGGCTGTTACTATGATAGAACGCTCTGGCAGCCATTTTGGTTTCGATATTGGTTATCGCAGTTTTGATAGCGGGTACAGATAACTGTGATTAAAACTCTAACGGGGTTAGTTTTGTGTTCAATAAAAGCAAGAATATTTTACGTTGTTTTAATGTCTTATTATTTGCAGGCTAGCCCTAATATAACGTCTAGTCTTCGCTGTGAGCTCACTTTCGTTCATCATCAGCTTGAAGACGTCCACTACTGCATGAACAAAGGTCTCAAACTCCGTCGATACTGTTATAGCTTTATAAGCTTTTTATTGCTAAAATTGTCTTGTTTTATGCAATTATTTAAAAATCATTAAATATGTATAATATAATGGACTGTGCCTAAATGCATGTGGCCTTTAAAATAGCAAAATTTTCTATACATTTCTGTATTGTCAATGCCTAATCGGTATAGACGTAAATTATCCGATATTATGGTATGGCTCAGCTTCTGCCTACCTTCTTTAGATTTCTCGTGACCCTTACCATAACCGAAAACAAGGCATAGACAAGGTCCCACAGCCTAGCGGTCCATCGACCATAGATATCATAGTTTACGAATTACGGATGCGCTAGCCGTTTCTAAGGTCGCGAGGTTAGCTTTCACTGGCTTGTTTTGCAGACCGGGTTTTTGGAGAATGCTCCAAGGCTGGTTTTGGCATGGCATAAAGTGTCTATTTGGGAGGCACATAAAGATGGTCCAAACTCAATGAGCTGTAGATTTTATTGTTCGATGGTGGGTGTTTATTTTGAGCTGGAATCCTAGTTAGGGTCCAGGATCTATATCCTGGACTAACTAGAATTAAATTTATGTAGCGACCCAGGAACTACGAGGATCACGGTCCTACAACACCCAGACACAGAAAAAGTAATTGTCCTTTTTTGAGTGAAAGGAAACAAAAATATAGTCTTAAAAACTTTTGCAGGCTACTGGCACAGAATACTTAATAGTACAGGTACCACTGGAGGAATGTGATCATAGCTTAGTTGGCACAGAGTCTAATGAGTTGGGACTTGGAATTGGAACGAAAGCCGCAGGTTCAAATTTAAATTTTTAGTAAAATATTTTTGTTAAGTTTGGCTTAACTTAAATCCCATTTCATGAAAGAAGACATTGTGAAGAACTTGGCGTATCTAATATATATCTGTCTATCTGACGACACCTTCTAACCTACATTAAGCCAGCATGGTGGATGCTGATCTATAACCTCTATGTCTTAACTAGAGTTGCAAAAGTTTATCCCAAAATCAGTATCGACTATCGATAAAAGTACATCACTATACAGCCGGCCATAGGGTCAACTAACATAAAGCTGCCGTCCGAGTTAATCCCGGCAGTTCCGCCGATTCATGACCCTGCCCAAATAACTGTGTTACTGGCACACCGATGTGTATCGACACTAGTGGAGCCACGCGGATTGCCTTGGACACAATTTTCCGTGGCCTACCTCTTGGGCTCATAAATTACACAAAATAATTGTGTTGCTCTCTTACTCTATTCGCTGCGTGAAAGGAGAAGAAACAAAGGAAAAAACATACGCTATTGGAGCTAACAACCTTAAATCAAATATAGATACACAGTCTCTATGAAAACCAAACCTCAAAAGTGTACCTGTGCCAATGCTTACTTATACAGATATATACCTCTCCAGCTAATATAAAATAGTCCACAAGCGGTTGTCTCATTTTAATAATGTACCATAGCACCCTGCATTATTGTTTTACAATGCTATTAAGCATTGTAAAACCATAATATTTGAGTTACATCACTTTCATTAAGCGCGGTCACACGCGGCTGAGAGTAAAAACAAGGCATATGCCTTGTTTAAACGGTGCCGTTTTGGAGGCGGCGATCGTGGATCTACGCTATATTTAATCGCAGCTAAAAACGAATAGTTTATATCATCGAAAAGCGAATAAAAAGAGTTTGATTTCTCGATTAAAGATCGGAATTGTCGCTTTCAGTTGTTCGCATAGTGCTACCGACTACCGTGCTTAGGAAGGCATGTTAGTCGTTGTCGTAGAACAAGCTGAGTCCATGTCAGTCATCGATTATGTCATCGATGTTAGTCATTGAGAATCTAACTGCTAAGCTATAAAACTTTAGTTCTACCAACATTACGCACTTACAAAATAACAAACAACTGAAATACGTTTTACGTGAACGTAAACCGTAGATAAAGCGAATGTTTGCTTTTTACACCCAAATTGAGAGAGCACCAGAACTGCACGTTTCGGGATTAACCGCGATGCACAGTTTACGCGGCCACGAATAAATGTCACCCGGCCACCCGGCCAATTAGTGTTGTGACTCTATCGATAAAGTTTAATTGAAATATCGAGAAATGATTTCAACCTGAATAATTATTGATATTTGAGGAAACATAGTTTAATTTAAATGAATGTTTACTTCATCAAACGTGTGTGTAGTTCATGCTTTACAAGTTGTTTACAAGTGTAAAGAAACATCGTCGGGCGATTCTAAATTTTCTCTTTTCATAAAAGATTTAAATATTTGTTGGTTGTACCTACTTATTATTTAAGCACAATCATTTCTTCTGTAGATATAAATCCTCTAACTAACAGAGCAGAATATATTTTTGTCAGTAGGTACGTTACCGTATTCAATTTTAGAAAAGATAAAATATCTGCTCCTAAATCTTCATTCATTTTTCAATGTAAGGCTTAATTATTTTTGATAGCAACATAAAGGACATTGTCAGTCTTGGTATGGGTTTTGGTCCAAATACTGCCCAAAGAAACGAGTATCATTTTTAGACTCCTGACATAAATAAATACTTGTACACAAAATATTTTCAAAATCTTACAATAGATTAAATAATAAATTAGGTTTATACAGGATGGATTTTTGAAACGGGCCAGCAAGGGCAGGTACCTTAACCGCTATAGCTACTGGAAAACGTTCCTAGAAGACTAAACACGAAGTTTTGAGATACTCTGAACTGCATTAACTGATTTTGGAAAAAAATGTACAGTCAGCGAAAAATATCCAAAAATACACAAAAAAATGTTTTTACGCCAATCGATCCTATTTCATGTAGGGATCAAAATATGGTATTGGAACATTTAAGGTATGAGTACTAGAAATGACAGAAATCGTGAAAAACTTATCCCCTACATTTTTTACGGGAAAACGATTAATTCACTCCAAATATGATGATGATGATTATGAGATAAATATTTATTATCCTAATACTTAAGTGTCGGGTAAGGTCCCATAGTACCAAATTCATTATTAAAAATTAATTTAAAAAAACCCATGGTCAGATTTCGAAAATATTTGACGTGTAGTTATAAATGGATGTAAAGAACGTAATGTAGGCACTCTCATCACTGGGCAGTATTTGGACCGGATCCTGTCAATGTCCTTTAAAAAGATACTGTATTAATACAAATGAAATGGACACATAATCATAAAATGTATTCTGACATTGTATTCTATCGATATTACCAACATCACATCACTATTTATTTTAAATCGCTTTATATTACAATCAGAGAATACAACGTGCTGGTGAATTTCCTACCAGACTGAAACTTCAGCTAACAAAGAGTTTTCAGCCATTCACTTGACAAACGAAAACATACCCTAAGCTTAGCATTCATGGTTCAACATTGAACAATTTCTTATAGAGGTTTTCTATGTTGATTTCGGATGCAACTTATTTGTGAAAACAGGATAGAAAGAGAGAGATGTAGGACTGTTATTTAAGTGCGAAAGAGATGAAAATACACTAAATTTACGAAGCCACAGGTGGTGCACCTCGGGTAACGGCGCAGGTGAAACTGGAAAGCTATTATTTTTAATTATTTTAATAAAATGTTTAATTGTCTTATTATATATGCTTCTTCTTCTTCTCGTGTAGGCAAGTGGTCAGCCCTGGTGTTAGAATTTTTAGGGTGCCCAAAGGCTTCTGGCTTGGCTTAACGACTATTGTCTTACGACAACAGCCGGGACCGACGGCTTAACGTGCCCTCCGAAGCACGATACCGCTCAGTTGTAAATACCACTTTTTGCTGTACCGGTCACCCATACAAAGTAGTGACCGCAGCGAACGTTCCTTAACTTTACCGATCGGTTAGAAACGGCTAGTCCTGCTTCGCTATGAGCGCTGCTATATATGCTAAGGGGGCTAAAGATAATTAAGTTTTATGAAATAGCCCGTTTGACCTTGGCCTTGGTGTGCCTTGGTATGCGGGCTTCTTTTCCGCAACTAGGTCTCACAGCGGCCCTTTTTGCGTGAGGTGGCACATATTATTATCAGTCCAGCCACCCGATCTCATCCAGGGCCATAATTCTGTATGACTTTACGATTAACTTCAGGATAGGCAATACCACTCGCAGAACCAATAACCGCACGATGGCGAAGAGTGGTTCTCGAGTGGTGACCACGAAGTGGAAGACGTAACGTAGACTGGTCGTGAAAAAGGTTCAATTCGATCGACCTTTGTTCGGTGAATAGAAACGTAAAAAATAATATTGAATCGATATGTAAAATTTACAAATTCTTTAGGAATACGTCAGCAACAAAAATATGGAAGAACCACAAAAATAATTAAAAACTTAAAACTCTTCAGCTAAACAAAAGTACCTATTTATATGTACAAAAGAAACCTTCACAAACGCTACCAATTCAAAAACTATAAAAACTGCGCAGGCCAATTTGAAAATCGATCATTTTCACGTTTTCGTTCACAACATTCCTGGGAAAAGTAGCAAATGTCCAGTGGATAGCAATTTTAGACCTATTATCTCCGGCCTTTTATATTTTTATAATTCCTTAATTGCACGCGCTCAATTGGAATAATTTAATGTTGCTATTTGATGGATGTAAATTATTGGCACATGAAATAAATAAATATGTGTGGATATTTCACACAACGCCATCTAGCCCCAAACTAAGACAAGCTTGTACTATGGGAACCAGATAACTAATACAATACTTAGATACTTTTTGTTTGTAAATACATACATAGAATACAATATAACACCCAGACACAGAATAAACATTAATTATAAATGTAGTTAGGGTTTGTTTTAGCTCATCAATTAATATAATAATTATAATATACAAGACAGAAATAATTTTGATTCTTTAATTTTGTAGAAATTCAAAGTTTTATTGACCTTATCAACGCACAATAAAATTTTTTCACTGAAATCAGCTACTTACTTTTAAAGTAAATAAAACAAATGAATCACTGGTAATCCATACCATACTAAACAATTTTAAACTTCACGGCCAAAGATTCAATCAGAGCTTCTTACCTACATTCGCAGGAGAATTAAAGTGACCGATATAGCTCTTAGAATTAGCAAGTTGAAATGGCAATGGGCAGGTCACATCGCTCGTAGACCTGCCAACGGATGGGGAAGAAAGGTTCTCGAGTGGCGACCACGAATTGAAAGACGCAGTGTAGGCCGGCCCCCCACTCGGTGGACCTACGATCTGGTGAAAGCTGCGGGGAGCCGTTGGATACAGCAGGCGAGCGGGAGCTCAAAGTGGCATTCGCTGGGGGAGGCCTATTTTCAGCAGTGGACGTCTTCAGGCTGTTGATGATGACCTACATCTTATCTCGTTTCATTATCTATGAAGAGTATAAAATGTTCACAGACAATGAAATAATTGAAGATAAAAACAAACCTATAATCTAAGTGGATATCGCATTACTTATACATTTGCCATAATATCATTTAATCATTCTTGAAAAATGCAACGTATCCCTAACAAAGGGACACATCAATTTGATCCAAATACATAGTAAAACATGATGAATGAAATATTTATGATTTTTATAGGTATTTAAAAATTTAGATTCTGTAATGTCTCATTTATTTATTTATATATTTATTTACATTTATGGATTCATTGATGGATCGTCGTGATTCTATATCTTGCTGTTGCATAGGGACTGTGTATGATGAATAATATTCAGTTGTCGTTATCTTGAGTGTAGGGTTTACTAGGTGGTAGGACTTTTCTGCAAAGTTCGTCTAGGTAGGTACCACCGCTTTGCCAGATATTCTGCCACCAAGCAGTAGTGTGCAAGCACTACGTGTTCCGGTTTGAATGGCATTGTAGCTAGTGAAATTACTGGACAAACTATTTTATGATCTGATCACACAGTCTATTAATCTTATTACTACACCGTATGCAGTCTCAGGATGACGTGAGCAGTGCAGAGTCACGCAAAACTGTATTAATTTAGAGTTCCGACTGATACTGCAATATGTTATGGACAGCCGTGACGCTTAGCATCAGGCGAACGACTAGCTCGTCACGTCATTCACGTGGTGTCAAAATTCTTAGGCCGCCTGAAGGCATATCTTAAGCCTTTAACATAGGCCAAACGCGTCTTTTTAACTAATCATACTGAAGAACCTATGAATTCTACAGACATGAAAAAAATATCACCAATAAGATCATTCTGCACCTGTACTTATCAATTGAACAAAATATTCGTTTACTAGGTACATTATGAATAAAAAAAATACTTTTAGAACGCCTTTCCAGTCACACAGTGTACAATGCCGCGTAAAGGAAGATTGCGTCATTAAATATTTTTACACCCTCGGATAGGAAATTTAAAAATATACAAGCTCAATTGATCATTTTATTTTTAGAGCCAAAATTAAGTCTGTTTAGTAATATTTTGCGTTATTTTGCGGCGAGCCAAGGGCGAGGCCCTTGGCGGGGCGTGAATTAGTCTGCCCCGGCATGTGCCAACGGGTGGACGCGCTGCTGTTTTTTATAAAATATTTTACATGTTTTTCTTATTTGTATGAAAATTATCAATTAAACAGCCAATAAATAGGTATTGACTATACGAAAAAGTCGGTTTTGGAGCCATTTGATTAGTTCTTAGTGACTTTAATGTCAGTAAAAGTATTTGGAACAATAATAGATCGTTAGCACAGAAGGTCAGTATAGGTATTTTAAACTCTTTTGGCAGGGTAGGGTTCCAGTCGAACTAAATTAGCGTTAGGCCCCATACACGTTACATTTTATTGATCAATCTTTGTGATTGATCAATTTTATTGATCGTTTAGGGTTAGTATTGGTCAATGTTCTTCGGTTTACAGTATGGAGAAAACATTGACTTAAGTGGTCTCGTCAATTTTATTGATCTATAAAATTGAACGTGTTACCATCACCAGTTATCAGCTTCTTCAAAAATGGTTCGGTTTCATTACGTCGTAATAAATAATCACAGATGAGTACACGGTTCATTAGGTTTCCTTCAGTGAGCTCGTGAGGGACCCAAATATCGAGCTTTTTTGTGTACCTACCCATTTTTTTTCAAATGCGCCAAAACTGTTTTGTGGTCAATTCCCAGTTCTTCAGCTACGTCGTAACTACTGATATGCCGATCTTGCTCCACTTTTTTTAAAAAATGGCATCCATTTTATCCGTAATAGGGCGACCAGAGCGAGGTGCATCTTTGACATCAAAATGTCCGGATTGAAAACGCTTTAAACCAAATTTGTGCTACTCTCACAGACACTGCACTAGGTCCATAAACATCGCAATTTTTTTTCGCGGCTTGCGTTTCATTTTTACCTTTTTTGTCATAGAATTAAAAAAAAACAGGAGTGAGTTTTGATTGACATCGAACTGACGTACAGCAATGGCGGACACCACAGAATTCCCACTAGTATAATTTTACAGCGCGTGCCCGCCTAGTTGTTTCTTGCTCCCACACAAGGTGCTGCCTGAATAAGAACGTCTCCCAAAATTTTGGGTAAATAATGGGTGATTGCGTTAGCTCTATCTATAGAGTAATTTACTTTGATACCTAAAAATTATGTTTTACCAGTGTTCATTGTTTCAAATTTATTGTAAAAACTAAAATGCAAGGTCAGGTGGGGTAAGTGAAACGAAGGAGTACCTAAGTGAAACCCTATCGTAATCAATAAATCACGCAGTTTAGCTCTATGCTATGTGGCGAAATGGTTTCAATGCTCTAACACACGCGTCACACAATCTTTCTGCTAGGTCATATAATAAAAAGAAATCTCTAAGTTTACAAAACACAACTCGGTTGATGCCATGAAGCAATTTAATAGTGTTTATGTACATTTTTACACAAAAAAATGCATGAAAGGGCGCGTAATGTGCGGTTAGTATTTGCAGTCACAGACGACACAGGTAATAAAATCAATCAAATACCTACTACATTACAAATGTCATTGTAAATGTCCGATGGGTGAAAATCGCGTATTTCACATCAACAGCTGGAAGACGTCTAGTGCTGAACACAGGCGTGCCCATAAAACGCCATTTTAGACGCTGATTATAGAGAGGTTAGAGGTTTGCCATAATCACCTCGCTTGGCAAATGGCTTGTCATCGCAGAAGATTATAATGTTCCAAAGAGAGTGCTACTGCCCATTCTCTGGATAGCCCCTTAGACTGCTCTTAACGGCACCCACAGAAAGAGATGGAGATTCTGCGCTTATAAAGTGCTATAAAGATACTATGCAGCTATTATTATATAAGTAGGATAATAATTGCGGATAACAGATAATAAAAACAAAACTGTCAATATAGTCACCTACAAAATAATCAAACCCCAATGTCAACCTACCGTCAGAATATTGAATCGGAACGTTTCTGTCAAAATCGTGAACCATTTTTAAAGTGATGTTTCATTCATGCAAATTGTATTTTCAGAAATTATTTTCTTGAAAAGTATTTATTGCCGTCATTTGCCATTTCAGATTAAGGCTTTCTATGTGTAAAAAATTAGCGTCCTAACAGAATTCACAAAGTGGACAGATGTGCAAGTATGTTTCACTTACCCCCTCTGACCCTAAATATAAAATGATATATTTTACTTTATTTATTTATTTAAGCACAAAACAAATTACAATCGAAAAAATAAGTGAAATCAAGCAAATAATTAGCTACTATACCTACAATAAGATTTATTCCGACTTATAAACTATTTGCAAATCAACATGGTACCTAGCTGGTTTTATGGGAAATTAAAAAGCATAAACTGGCAGTACCTTGACAATGAAATTTTTTGGTTATGTTTGGTTATTTTATTCATGAATTAATCATTTAGCTGTTTTTCTGTTAAGCTGAGGACCTGTTATTACATGAAATGTAACGCTGTATTTATATTTTTCACAATAAACTCTTCTAAAAGGGAAAATAGACAAAATAATGTCTACTTACTTGTGAAATATTATTCCTTCATGTTTACGCCTCAGTACGACTTCTGCTGCATAAAATGCTGCATTCACCTACTGCACACACATTATTTTTCAAATATTTATTGCGTTAATCACTATTTCAATTGGATTATTTCACAAGAAACCACAATATTAAAAAAAAATTGTTAACCTGTTTGGCTTAGATCAAACGAAGCCAAATAAAAAACCCGGTAACGGTGACAAGGACCAAAGATATTGCGTTCATCTTTTTTTTGCTTAGTACCGAACGTATAGCACGTATATAACGTATATAACGTATATCTTTGTTGTCCATGAATGACGTCATATACTTGTGGGCCCTGGCGGACACCTAAACATGTGTGATGGATTAAAAAATTGCCATGTGAAGAAAATTACCCGAAACCGGCCAAAAAAAAAGATCTGACGTTGGTGTGACTTTTTGTATGACCAAAAAGCTACGCGATCTTGTAACAGAGTAGTCAAAATTTAATAACTTATGTCATTTTATTTTTCATCCCTCAGGGTTAGTCCTATTTGAATTTGTAAAAAACTATTACGACATAAATATATATATACTTTTACACGCTATTAATGCTATATTTGCTCCGTTTCAGTATGAAAATGGAACCCGTATAGGATTATTTTGTTGTGTATCTGTCTGTCCATATTAGATTCAACTTATAGGATACCTACCTACTTTACGATGACCTAGAGCTGGTGTGCATTATTTATCGTACAGGCTTAGAGTCAGATGTTGCCAAAAGATTATTAAATTTTAAATCCTAGCGGTAATTTACGATAGTACGGCGAGCTTCGGCAGTGCAGTCCTTGCAGTTATACCTGCGCGATGTAATCCATACACTACAGGGAGAGCGAAAAAGATAGGGGAAAAGGATGAATGTATGATGGTAAACAGAGGCGCACCTGCGTCCATTGAGGCTTTTCCTCTCCCATTTCTTTCTTCCTTTGGATAGGGCTAGGGCGTAAAACTAACTAACCGGGTCGGGTCTGTTAGTCAGTCAATAAAACTGTTTATTTCGCACAAAGAATTATAGCCAGGCTTTTGCTGAAAATGTTTTATGAACACATCACTCGTATTTTTCTACTTTAATTTTGAAATGAAACTTGCATCTTCTATTATGTATATTTGTTATTTATTATACAAACTTCCAATACTAGTAAGTGTCATATGTCTTGACGCCACTGCTGCTCAACGGGAATTAACTGCTTTTTCGACATTTTCGTAATGGCTGGACTCCCCAGCAAACTCAATTTTCTTCGAGCGGAACCATCCATGATTGGCTGATGGTACCAACACTACCAACCTATCAAGTATCAACCAATCATGGCCCTTCTGACAGTTTGCCAACCAAAAAAGTCAAAAACACGTCTTAATTTGTAAAAGTAAGTACTGGGTGGCGCAAAAGTAAAGACCCTATTTGGTTCAGCTATAACATTTTTTCTAAATTAGAAAACTAGATTTAGGTTTTTTTAAATGTATATTTGTGCCATTAAATTTCGTACCATTAGGATTTAAAGATGATGTCTTTTAAATGGTGACCTCCAGAGTTGATACACATTTGAGCCCTATTTATGACATTTTGCAAGATGATTTTCCTTCAAAATTGGTTATGAGTGACGAAGCGCATTTCCATCTCTCAGGGCATGTCAATAAGCAGAATACTCGGTTCTGGGGCACTGATAATCCGCGCATTATTCAAGAAACACCTCTACACCCACTAAAAGTTACTGTATGGTGTGGCATCTGTGTTGACAGAGTGATCGGACCCTATTTTTTCGAAGACGCTGGAGGCAATGCGATAACTGTCACTGGAGAACGCTACAGAACCATGTTACGTGAGTTTTTGATACCCAGTTTGGACGAATTGGGGCTGGAGCACATCTGGTTTCAACAAGACGGCGCTACGGCACACACAGCGCGCGACACTATGGACTTAGTGAGGGACGCTTTTCCAAGCCGAGTTATCTCTCGTTTTGGCGATTTGCCTTGGCCTGCAAGATCACCCGATCTGACCAGTCCAGACTTCTTTCTTTGGGGTTTTTTGAAATCTCGGGTGTATGTGAACAAGCCACAGACTCTCGCAGCTCTAAAAGAAAACATTCGTCAAGAAATAACGAACATATCGCAGGAAGTGTTACGGCAAGTTATGCAAAATGTCATAAATAGGGCTCAAATGTGTATCAACTCTGGAGGTCACCATTTAAAAGACATCATCTTTAAATCCTAATGGTACGAAATTTAATGGCACAAATATACATTTAAAAAAACCTAAATCTAGTTTTCTAATTTAGAAAAAATGTTATAGCTGAACCAAATAGGGTCTTTACTTTTGCGCCACCCAGTATCTATTAATACATTTCATGACACTTTACTTTTTCTACGTTATAGAAAACCTGCCCAAATATGCACGATTAGTAGGTCCATTACAGGTAAAATATTTATTAACCTGAAAAAGACCAACACATGCATAATATGCATAATGGAAATATGCATTTGCATATAGTCAGTTCTCTAATTATGATCAATATAGGTGAATAACTTGTATTCGAACACAATTTCGTCATTCTCCCATACTTCCGGGTAATTTGCAAGTTTGATTGTTGGCAACACTAAGCTGGTTTTGTGTATTGATTGCATCTCAATAATTTTATCGAAAAAGCAAAAAATTAGTGGAATAACAAGCAAGCAAGCACACAACAAGCAAGCTTATAACAAGCTTACTTGTGAAAAGTGATCCCTTGAGTTTTTTTTATCAAACTACTATGATTCCGACAACTTTTCGCAACGCAAGACAGCATTTTATAATTTTTTTTCTAAGCGTCTTGGGCGACGTCGTAGCAGTAATGGCAGGCGATAGACTTCCTATGATGTGAGTGTGTGCGTGTCCGCTTGTACTTATTAGCGTTCCGACTTCCTAAGGGTACCTCGGTTCGGGATCAATTGGGACTCCATCCTTCTTTTTTTATTAGGTCCATGTTTTTTGTAGTAAAATTTTAAAATGTATGGAGTTTCTTCATTAGATTCACTCATCTTCACAGTACGAAAAACAAATAAAAATCACACATTTTCCTAATTTGAATATGGAAATATCTTCTTTAAAATTTAAACTTTTAATGATAAAACCAGCCAGATACAAATAGTACAGCCAAAGAAATTTTATTACAAGTTCATACTTACTATAATGCGAAAAGACTTTTTCCCCAACCTAATAATATGAGTTAAAGTCACAAAAGTTTAAAAAGTGTTACGATTGATTGTATTTTGTAAAATATATTTTAAATCTTGCTTAATTTTATTTAATGCAAGCCTCCAAAATAATATTTTTTTATGTATACTTAGATACTTTTTTTGATTGTAAATACATACACAGAATACAATACAACACCCAGCACCAGAACAAACATCTATGTTCATCACACAAATGTTTATTAACGAATTTCGCGACATTGGTTTGGATTTAAATTTTTCTAAATGCGAACTTTTTGTTTGCGATACTTGTCCTGATAAAGATTTGGTTTTTGAAAAGTTTAATAGTCTTGCTCCGAATATCAAATTAGTAGACAAGCGTTCTCTTCGCCTTTTGGGTTCGCCGATTCTGGATGAGTCTATCTCACCTTTTGTAGAAGAAAAAATTCAAAAGTTCAATAACGCATCAGACAGGTTACTCAAAATTAACGCCCACATGGCTTTTACAATTATTCGTTTTTGTCTATTTGTCCCTAAATTTACTTATATTTTACGATGTTGTCAACTGTGGAAACACAGTGAGCTCCTTATGGGCTTAGACAGCATTGTAAAAAACACTCTGGTTTCGGTCTTGAATGTTGATATGGATGACAGGACGTGGTCGCAAGCCTCTCTACCTGTGCGCTTAGGAGGTTTAGGGATACGCAAAATTTCGAGTGTTGCATTACCGGCATTTTTGTCCTCTGTACATGGTACACATAAATTAATAGAAAAAATTCTTGCTCCATCTTTAGGTACTTTCGAAGTAGCCCATTTGTCTGAGGCCAAGAATGCCTGGGGGTTGGCTAGTCCAAATTCTGATTTCCCGGTGGTACTTTCCTCACAGAGGCTGTGGGACCGACCGCTCTGCGAACTAGCACGGAAAAATCTTTTAGATACGTGTCCTAGCGTCGCTGATCGTGCTCGGCTTCTCGCAGTCTCTGTGTGGGAGTCAGGACTTTGGTTACAGGCCATGCCTTCTTTCACCACTGGTAACCTTTTAGATCCGACTACTTTTCGTTTAGCTATCAGCTTACGTTTGGGCGCAAGATGCTGTGTGGCCCATCGCTGCCAGTGCGGTACCGCAGTTGACCAGCTCGGTCATCACGGTCTCTCGTGTTCAAAAAGCGCTGGTCGAATTTCGCGCCACGCTAGTCTTAATGACATCATTCGCCGGGCTTTTACCACCGCCAATGCTGCAGCCATTCTCGAACCGAATGGTCTCATGCGTGACGATGGTAAAAGACCCGACGGAATGACTCTGGTTCCCTGGAAGATGGGGCGGCCTTTAGTGTGGGACGCTACTTGCGTCGATACTATGGCGCCGTCACACCTTCCCGAGACACACGTTAGGGCCGGCGCCGCGGCTAATTCTGCTGAGCAGCTAAAACGCCGCAAATATAGTAATCTCGGTAGCGGTTACATATTTGAGCCGTTTGGTGTTGAGACCCTGGGTCCGTGGGGACCGGGAGCTCATCGCGTTTTCCAAAGTCTATCAGAGCGCCTGGTCGATGCGACGCGTGACCAAAATGCTGGCACTTATTTGGCCCAACGCATCAGCATTGCAATTCAACGTGGCAATGCGGCCAGCATGTTGGGTACGCTACCTACCGGTAGTGGGCTGGTGCACTTGGACTGTCTATAGGCCATCGCGGCTATTATACAGTCCATAAGTGTTCTTTGTAATAGGTAGTGTAGCTAGTTTAGTTTAGTTTAGCTTAGTTTAGTTTAGTTTAGTTTTTATTATTGTAGTAGTTAGCTTGAGTAATAAAGGCAATTTGCCCGTTAAAAAAAAACACAAATGTTTGTCCCAGGTGGGAATTGAACCCACAACCTATAGTTCAGAAGGCAGAGCCATTACCAACTGAGCTATCAAGGCCATCAAAATGGAGCCCTCAAAAAAAAATTCTATACATTATCTTCAATGTACAGATTTGGACCTGTTACAGTTTTATTATAAGTAATATAGATAGATATATTATATAAGTAATAAACCGGGCACCATAATATTATTATAATAGGTAGATATATTTTTCACGGAGTTTCATCTGGAATTGTTTATCTTTGACAAACTCTAGCTCATTGTCAAACCTGCGAGTGTGGCGCCCCAGGTGGCTCTTATTAATAACTTTGTGTCCAACGCTCAAGGTCATTGGCGTATGTTAAGCTCTTAAGTGACGGATGACGGCTATCTCAGCTATAAATACCACTTTTAATCAAATCAAAAATTGTGTAAATAGAAGACTTGATCTTCGAGTATGTCTGATTAAGAAATCTGAACAACTGGTGGGAATTATCATCAGAACCCAGCTTGGATATCCGGCACTGATTGAATACGAGGATAAATTAATGTTGGAGTTAATCTGACACATATTTATTTTTGCTCTGACCTTGTCTCGTTTTATCTAATCATATAGCTACTGGAAGGCCTCTCATCATCATCATCATCATCATCATCAACAGCAACAGCCAGAAAACGTGTACTGCTGCACATAGACCTCCTCCATAAAACGTCACCTTGGGTAAGTGATCACGCGGCCTATGGTGATGCATGCTTGCCTAGAAGATATCGGTTCACTCCTGACCTGAAAATACCACGTTTTAGTTAACTGGAAACAAGGATGATATTCCCTTAGCCGGCTCTGACGGCACCCACGGGAATAGACATAGGGTGGCCCTATTCGCAAACCGGACCACATGGCCAAGAAGAGGGCCTCTAAATGACTTAAAGAACTGCTGTTCAAACCGACAGCTGACTACACCTACATTTAAAATTCCATGGGTTCTCTGAACAACCGATATAACAACCAGCATAGATATAACAAGAGCGTACATGAAACAAAACCTACACAACACATCCTCTATTATTTGAATGCAATTGTACGCGCAACAACCATGGCAACCTTGATCCAGTAAGGCATTGGAGAAATGATAATAGGGTAAAACTAGGTCCAACTAAATTTGAATATGGACAGCACAATGTTAGATTCAGTGTTGTGGATTAATTTGACTTTAAGAATATGTGACGTAGGAAAGACGATGGTCAGAGTTTAATCAATAAGGTAACAGAAATTTAATATTGATTGTTCTCCATTGGTATGTCTTGATATCGTGTTTTAACCATTTTTCATTTTTACTAGTAGACCTGAAGATCACCCGTGTAAGGAATGATCACACTATCCCAGAGGAACCCCACACTTTCCTGGATAAAATGCATCGCTTACACAAAGGATCGCTCGAGGACCTTAGCACCATGCTCAACGACCTCAGTAGAGTCTCCCAGCAGGTTGGTCTTAAGATGAATATGGACAAGACAAAGATCATGTCTAATGCTCATGTTCCACCTATACCGGTAATTGTTGGGAACGATACTCTCGAAGTTGTCGACAAGTATGTCTACCTAGGACAGATTGTCCAATTAGGTAGGTCCAACTTTGACAAAGAGGTGGCGCGAAGAATCCAACTCGGCTGGGCAACGTTCGGGAAGCTTCGTCCTATCTTTTCGTCCAAAATACCGCAGAGCCTGAAAACGAAAGTTTTCAATCAGTGTGTGTTGCCAGTGATGACTTATGGAACTGAGACATGGTCTCTTACTGTTGGCCTCATTAGTAAGCTCAAAGTCGCGCAGCGAGCTATGGAGCGAGCTATGCTCGGTGTTTCCCTGCGAGATAAGCTCCGGAACGAGGAGATCCGCAGGAGAACTAAAGTGACCAATATAGCTCTTAGAGTTAGTAAGTTGATGTGGCAATGGGCAGGCCACATCGCTCGTCGAACTGACAACCGATGGGGAAGAAAGGTTCTCGAGTGGCGATCACGAACCGGAAGACGCAGCGTAGGCCGGCCCCCCACTCGGTGGACCGACGACCTGGTGAAAGCCGCGGGGAGCCGATGGATGCAGGAGGCGAGCAGCCGCTCAAGGTGGCGTGCTCTGGGGGAGGCCTATGTTCAGCAGTGGACGTCTTCAGGCTGTTAATGATGATGATGATGATGATGACACAAAGGATGGGATGGACAGCAGTGTTCTAGTACATTAAAATCTTCTGCGATCACAAAGATTCCTACCAAGCGCGGTGATTGGTAAACCATAGTCTGAATGGCCAAGGAATGGAATGCTATTCCAGCAACAGTATTTCCTGTTGGGTATAACCTGGGTCTTTTCAAGTCAAGAGTGAATGGGCATCTCATGGGCAAACGTGCTCCACCTTACACAACTTCGTTACCTACCATCAGGTCAGTTGTTGTCAAACGTATGCCCATAATCATCATCATCATCATGATTAACAGCCTGAAGTCATCCACTACTGAACATAGGCCAACCCCAGAGAGCGCCACTTTGAGCAGCTGTTCTCCTCCTGCATGCATCGCCTCCCCGTGGCTTTCACCAGATTGTCGGTCCACCGAGTGGGAGGCAGGCTTACGCTGCGTCTTTCGGCTCGTGGTCGCCACTCGAGAACCAAAAGAACTCACACAACCACACTCACTCGAGAACCGCATTGGTGGCACGCCTGGTGTAACAGAAGTCCATTAGCTATGGTGACCTCTTCCCATCAGGAGGACCTCAAGCTTATTTGCTATCTATAGCCCAAAAATAAAGGCAATGCTATGCTATGTTCATCCGTCTTCCAGCTGCTATGATGTGATGTAATATTTTTTGTATCAGGATGTCAAGTCTGATTCCAATTTGACCAGCAGGCGTGCATCTGTTGCGCCTCTTCTCTGCAGACGCACGTTAAAACTTCCATTGTATCGATTTTGTCCGATCTCACCGTCTCAGGGCAGCCGAGCTTTTACAAGTCAATATTTGTCACGAGGTTGGCAACGAATAACAGCCAGGAAGGAAAACATGCAATGAAACTGTTTGAACTGGCCACGAAAATCTTATATTAAACGAGCAATAGTGCAGTAATGAAAACTTCTATCATCATCATGAATGTCACATTTATTCCTTTATGTGGGGTGGGAATAGTATGATTTTTATTTCCATTACTCTGGCATCCAGCCTAGTCTCCAGGCTAATCTCCAGTCCAATCTCCAGTCTAATCTCCAGTGTAATCTCCAGTCTAATCTCCAGTGTAATCTCCAGTCTAATCTCCAGTGTAATCTCCAGTCTACTCTTCAGGCTAGTGTTCAGTCTAGCCTTCAGGCTAGTCTCCAGTCTAGTATTCAGTCTAGTCTCCAGTCGCGATAAGTGCGAAGTTAAGAGATGTCAAACTTTAGTGCAGACATGACGGGTGCGTAAATCTCACAAATGGTAATACTCATAAATTACAAATGTCAAGTTTTGGGAATGACACCCACAGGAAAAGCGACATCCACAGGTAATGTCATTCTCATACATTTTGGAGTTACCGTTTGGCTTCAGCTGATGGAAAGGGATATTTGCCCCCCTTGGGCCGTAAAATAAAATGCGGGCAACTGGTACCTCGACCCCAGGTTCAGAACAGCACTTTGAAATTAACCAAAAAAACTGTCTATGTTTATTGAAACGAAATTAGAATGTGATAATATCGAGTAGGTTAAGATTGCCAGAATTCTAGAATAAGTCACATTTTTTTAGAAAGCTCCATTATTGCCTTAACCTTAAAAAATCGAACTAAGATAATTGATTGACGCAGGCGTGGCTTCGCGTTAGTTCATCTTAAATACAAAATGAAAAAAATATACCTATCTTGTGTAATTCCGCTAAAAATAACAATAGGTAAGATCTACCATTTCCCTCCGTTTTTCCTTTGTTCTTTTTTGTTTCCTTTTCGATCTATCTTTATTTTTTCTTTCTTTTTTCCATTATTAAATATTATATAGCTTATACTTTTCTTATCATTTTTGTCATACATTTACCAACAACTTCCCCAATTTAGATAATCTTATAGTTATTTTTAGTGGAATTACACTAGATAATACTTTTTTCATTTTGTATTTAAAACGAACTAACTTAACGAGCGAACAAGTCAACACAACTTCCCGAAGACACCCCCAATTCCTATTTCGTCAATTCGCTTTGTCTCGTCAGCCGTTTTAAAAAGGGGGTTGAGTGCACGAGAAGTGGGGCGAGGAAATCAATAAGGGGTGACAAAGGGAGGCGGGTGGTTAAGGGAGTGAAACAGATCGCCGGACAAAATGTCTAGTGGACACCCGTCCGATCTTCTTCGGTGCTTTCAACTTGGTTTTTTAATTTGATATGTTGGTAGCTGTTTTATTAAGTCAAATCAAATCAAATCAAATCAAAACGTTTATTCGCTAAAATACATGTATAGTAGATGTTACAGCAAGTTTTGTTCATGTATTTAGTCTGCAAGCAGACGTGCAGATGTTATTTAATAACTATAACTACAATTTTATTATTTATAATTTATAAAAATAAAACACTCCTAAATTTGCACTAAGTTAATCCCTCTATGGCATACCTACTGCAATGCATTTGGGTACGCCCTAAAGAGATAAGTGCGTACTTAAAACCTGTTAAACTTTAGTTCAGAGGGGCATAAGACTAGATTGAAATATGTATTTATACGTTAAAGTAAAACTCTATAAAAGTCTACCTGCCTACTCTATAAAACTAAAAGTCATTATAATTTTTGTGGGTCTAAGCATTTTACTGAGTCATTCATCGTCTAAATGATTAAAGAATATAGTGAACATCGAGCATCAGTATTCCCTCTTATAAGGAATCTCGGTCTTCAAAAGCTGAGAGTGGATGGGCATCTCATGGGCAAACGTGCTCTACAGACAACATCGTCAACTTCTATCAATAGAATAGAATAGAATACTTAGAAAGACAGATTCTATTCTAATTCCTATCAGGTGAGAAGTTGCCCAAGGTGTGCCCATTTTAGTTTAAGCCTTTAACATAGGCCAAACGCGTCTTTTTAACTAATCATACTGAAGAACCTATGAATTCTACAGACATGAAAAAAATATCACCAATAAGATCATTCTGCACCTGTACTTATCAATTGAACAAAATATTCGATTACTAAGTACATTATGAATAAAAAAAATACTTTTAGAACGCCTTTCCAGTCACACAGTGTACAATGCCGCGTAAAGGAAGATTGCGTCATTAAATATTTTTACACCCTCGGATAGGAAATTTAAAAATATACAAGCTCAATTGATCATTTTATTTTTAGAGCCAAAATTAAGTCTGTTTAGTAATATTTTGCGTTATTTTGCGGCGAGCCAAGGGCGAGGCCCTTGGCGGGGCGTGAATTAGTCTGCCCCGGCATGTGCCAACGGGTGGACGCGCTGCTGTTTTTTATAAAATATTTTACATGTTTTTCTTATTTGTATGAAAATTATCAATTAAACAGCCAATAAATAGGTATTGACTATACGAAAAAGTCGGTTTTAGAGCCATTTGATTAGTTCTTAGTGACTTTAATGTCAGTAAAAGTATTTGGAACAATAATAGATCGTTAGCACAGAAGGTCAGTATAGGTATTTTAAACTCTTTGCAGGGTAGGGTTCCAGTCGAACTAAATTAGCGTTAGGGGTACCGTGTAACGGGTACGGGTAACGTGTATGGGGACGTTACATTTTATTGATCAATCTTTGTGATTGATCAATTTTATTGATCGTTTAGGGTTAGTATTGGTCAATGTTCTTCGGTTTACAGTATGGAGAAAACATAGACTTAAGTGGTCTCGTCAATTTTATTGATCTATAAAATTGAACGTGTTACCATCACCAGTTATCAGCTTCTTCAAAAATGGTTCGGTTTCATTACGTCGTAATAAATAATCACAGATGAGTACACGGTTCATTAGGTTTCCTTCAGTGAGCTCGTGAGGGACCCAAATATCGAGCTTTTTTGTGTACCTACCCATTTTTTTTCAAATGCGTAAAACTGTTTTGTGGTCAATTCCCAGTTCTTCAGCTACGTCGTAACTACTGATATGCCGATCTTGCTCCACTTTTTTAAAAAATTGCATCCATTTTATCCGTAATAGGGCGACCAGAGCGAGGTGCATCTTTGACATCAAAATTTCCGGATTGAAAACGCTTAAACCAAATTTGTGCTACTCTCACAGACACTGCACTAGGTCCATAAACATCGCAATTTTTTTTCGCGGCTTGCTTTGCATTTTTTCCGTTTTTGTCATAGAATTAAAAAAAACAGGAATGAGTTTTGATTGACATCGAACTGACGTACAGCAATGGCGGACACCTAAACATGTGTGACGGATTAAAGAATTGCCATGTAAGAAAATTACCCGAAACCGACAAAAAAAAGATCTCACGTTGGTGTGACTTTTTGTATGACCAAAAAGCTACGCGATCTTGTAACAGGGTAGTCAAAATTTAATAACTTATGTCATTTTATTTTTCATCCCTCAGGGTTAGTCCTATCTGAATTTGTAAAAAACTAATACGACATAAATATATATATCCTTTTATACGCTATTAATGCTATATTTGCTCCGTTTCAGTATGAAAATGGAACCCATATAGGATTAGTTTGTTGTGTATCTGTCTGTCCATATTAGATGCAACTTATAGGGTACCTACCTACTTTACGATGACCTAAAGCTGGTGTGCATTATTTATCGTATAGGCTTAGAGTCAGATGTTGCCAAAAGATTACTAAATTTTTAATCCTAGCGGTAATTTCATGGTGTACGATAGGTCGGTGAGCTTCGGCAGTGCAGCCCTTGTAGTTACAGTTATACCTGCGCGATGTAAACCATACACTACGATAAAACATCGTCAGCAACGAAGTTGACGCCACTCCATATTATCCTTTATGCTATAGGGAAGAGGAAGGGAGAGCGAAAAAGATAGGGGAAAAGGATGAATGTATGATGGTAAACAGAGGCGCACCTGCCTCCATTCAGGCTTTTCCTCTCCCATTTCTTTCTTCCTTTGGACAGGGCTAGGGCGTAAAACTAACTAACCGGGTCGGGTCTGCTAGTCAGTCAATAAAACTGTTTATTTCGTACAAAGAATTATAGCCAGGCTTTTGCTGAAAATGTTTTATGAACACATCACTATCGTATTTTTCTACTTTACTTTTGAAATGAAACTTGCATCTTCCATTATGTATATTTGTTATTTCTTATACAAACTTCCAATACTAGTAAGTGTCATATGTCTTGACGCCACTGCTGCTCAACGGGAATTAACTGCTTTTTCGACATTTTCGTAATGGTTGGACTCCCCAGCAAACTCAATTTTTTTTGAGCGGGACAATCCATGATTGGCTGATGGTACCAACACTACCAACCTATCAAGTATCAACCAATCATGGCTCTTCTGACAGTTTGCCAACCAAAAAAGTCAAAAACACGTCTTAATTTTTAAAAGTAAGTATCTATTAATAAATTTCACGACACTTTACTTTTTTTACGTTAAAGAAAACCTGCCCAAATATGCACGATTAGTAGGTCCATTACAGGTAAAATATTTATTAACCTGAAAAAGGCCAACACATGCATAATATGCATAATGGAAATATGCATTTGCAAATAGTCAGTTCTCTAATTATGATCAATATATGTGAATAACTTGTATTCGAACACAATTTCGTCATTCTCCCACACTTCCGGGTAATTTGCAAGTTTGATTGTTGGCAACACTAAGCTGGTTTTGTGCATTGATTGCATCTCAATAATTTTATCGAAAAAGCAAAAAATTAGTGGAATAATAACAAGCTTACTTGTGAAAAGTGATCCCCTGAGTTTTTTTTATCATACTGCTATGATTCCGACAACTTTTCACAACGCAAGACGGCATTTTTTTTTTTTTCTAAGCGTCTTGGGCGACGTCCGGAGCAGTAATGGCAGGCGATAGACTTCCTATGATGTGAGTGTGTGCGTGTCCGCTTGTACTTATTAGCGTTTCAACTTCTTAAGGGTACCTCGGTTCGGGATCAATTGGGACTCCGTCCTTCTTTTTTTATTAGGTCCATGTTTTTTGTAGTAAAATTTTAAAATGTATCGAGTTTCTTCATTAGATTCACTCATCTTCACAGTACGAAAAACAAATAAAAATCACACATTTTCCTAATTTGAATATGGAATTATCTTCTTTAAAATTTAAACTTTTAATGATAAAACCAGCCAGATACAAATAGTAGATACAGACAGACAGACGGACAGACAGACTGACAAAAATTAAAAAATGTATACTTAGACACTTTTTTTGATTGTAAATACATACGCAGAATACAATACAACACCCAGCACCAGAACAAACATCGATGTTCATCACACAAATGTTTGTCCCAGGTGGGAATTGAACCCACAACCTATAGTTCAGAAGGCAGAGCCATTACCAAATGAGCTATCAAGGCCATCAAAATGGAGCCCTCAAAAAAAAATTCTATATATTATCTTCAATGTACAGATTTGGACCTGTTACAGTTTTATTATAAGTAATATAGATAGATATATTATACTGGGTGGCGCAAAAGTAAAGACCCTATTTGGTTCAGCTATAACATTTTTTCTAAATTAGAAAACTAGATTTAGGTTTTTTTAAATGTATATTTGTGCCATTAAATTTCGTACCATTAGGATTTAAAGATGATGTCTTTTAAATGGTGACCTCCAGAGTTGATACACATTTGAGCCCTATTTATGACATTTTGCATAACTTGCCGTAACACTTCCTGCGATATGTTCGTTATTTCTTGACGAATGTTTTCTTTTAGAGCTGCGAGAGTCTGTGGCTTGTTCACATACACCCGAGATTTCAAAAAACCCCAAAGAAAGAAGTCTGGACTGGTCAGATCGGGTGATCTTGCAGGCCAAGGCAAATCGCCAAAACGAGAGATAACTCGGCTTGGAAAAGCGTCCCTCACTAAGTCCATAGTGTCGCGCGCTGTGTGTGCCGTAGCGCCGTCTTGTTGAAACCAGATGTGCTCCAGCCCCAATTCGTCCAAACTGGGTATCAAAAACTCACGTAACATGGTTCTGTAGCGTTCTCCAGTGACAGTTATCGCATTGCCTCCAGCGTCTTCGAAAAAATAGGGTCCGATCACTCTGTCAACACAGATGCCACACCATACAGTAACTTTTAGTGGGTGTAGAGGTGTTTCTTGAATAATGCGCGGATTATCAGTGCCCCAGAACCGAGTATTCTGCTTATTGACATGCCCTGAGAGATGGAAATGCGCTTCGTCACTCATAACCAATTTTGAAGGAAAATCATCCTCTTCAAGGTTGAGGTTTATGACGCGCTGGCAGTAATCTAGACGAGCTCGGTGGTCAGCAGGCAGCAGTTGATGAGTCATTTGAGTTTTATACGGGAACATCTTTAAGTCTTTCACCAAAATACGCTGCAGGGTCCGTCTGGAAATGCCCAATTGCGTGGCACGTCGCCTCGTTGATGTTTCTGGACACTCTTCCACATCTTCGCGCACAGCATCGATATTTTCAGCTGAACGGCCTGTTCTTGGTCTCCCAGACTTAGGTCTATCCAATGTTGAGCCAGTTGCTTCAAGGCGTGTGGCAAAGCGTCGAATTGTGCGACCAATCGGTGCCGGACGGTGGGGAAATCGTCGACGAAATTCACGTTGTGTTCTTATCACTGATGAATTATTCCGTAAGAACATTGACATAATTATTCCACGTTCTTGGGGAGTAAAACGGTCCATGTTTATTTTCAGTGTATTTTACATTTGTTCACTACACAATTTTCAACAACAGAATGACAGAAAATGTCATATAAAAAAAATAAAAGTATTTTCTTTAGTGCCAGTACTTTTGCGCCACCCAGTATAAGTAATAAACCGGGCACCATAATATTATTATAATAGGTAGATATATTTTTCACGGAGTTTCATCTGGAGTTGTTTATCTTTGACAAACTCTAGCTCATTGTCAAACCTACGAGTGTGGCGCCCCAGGTGGCTCTTATTAATAACTTTGTGTCCAACGCTCAAGGTCATTGGCGCATGTTAAACTCTTAAAAAACGACTTTAAATTTTTTACAGTAAAAGAATTACATTGAAAATATATATTAGTCGATTTATTAAAACAATGATTTCATTTCGATAAGACAGCTCATTGGTTTCGAAATAGTTGAGAACCATTATTCCGAGTTCTAAGAGCTATATCGGTCACTGTAGTTCTCCTGCGGATCTCCTCATTACAGATCTTATCTCGCAGTGAAACACTGAGCATAGCTCGCTCCCAAAGTAAAGTGACCGATTTAGCTTTTAGAATAAGCAAGTTGAAATGGCAATGGGCAGGCCACATCACTCGTAGAACTGACAACCGATGGGGAAGAAATGTTCTCGAGTGGAGACCAACGTAGGCCGGCCCCCCACTAAGTGGACCGACGATCTGGTGAAAAACGCGGAGAGCCGACGGATGCAGGCGGCGAACGACCACTGAAAGTGGCGCTCTGTGGGGAGGCCTATGTTCAGCAGTGGACGTCTTTAGGCTGTTGATGATGATTCCGAATCCTGTTGAAAAACATATCAAGAACAGAAACAGAGTTTTACACGGAAATATACTACCCCTTTAAATAAGGGATAGTAAATCATAATCATACCAATACAACGTTTAAATTTCCTTGCGCATCTCCTCATCCCTGATTAGACCTTCATCCCTAAAGGGCCGCCCATCCCGACCTCCTGACCCGGCAATATAAACCAAACTGGGGTAGGTCGCAATTAGGTAAACTCAAGGGTCGATGTGGTATTTTGAAGGGTGGTTGGGAACTGTGTCTTGCGGTGTTTAATCGATCTCGAGTTATACAACGACCTCGATAAGATGAAATCAGTGCTTTTAGATTTTGACACGTATTTTAATAAAAATGAAAACTGTTTTTGATTAACATGTCTTGAGTATCTTTATCATTTACTTTATAATCTTTGCTCGAAACAGAGATCGTGTGGAGTTACTATGAAAACGCACGTTGTCACTTTACATGCCAATGAGACTGTATGTAAAGCTACCACAGCTTAGTAATGAGGTAGTATGAAGGAGCAAGAACTGACGTCACTGCATGTTTGGGCTGTCTCTTTCTATTCCTGTATTTTAAAATGCTTGTAACTTTGTTATTTTTTGAGATATTTAATTTTTGTTTTCACGATTGTTTATTTTTTAAGGGATATTATTAATTTATGTAATAAATAATAGCAGGTAACTAGCCTATTGTGAAGATTAAGGTAGAACGTTTCACTAGCGCGGCAAATTCAAATTGTCTTGCGTTCTTTTGCGCCAATAATAGCTAAATTACTCAATGCGATTACATGAAAACTAATTTTGCGCAAATAAATATAATGTATCAATAAATTACAATTAAAAGTATCACCTACTTATCATTGGTTTAGCGACAAATGGCAATAGACTGAAAAACTAAGAAGAAAATTGTTTATTGCCATTTGTCGCTAAACCAATGATATCTAGGAGATACTTTTAATTGTAATTTGTTGATACATTCTATTTATTTCCGCAAAATCAGTCTTCATGTAATCACGTTGAGTAATTAAGCTATTATTGGCAAAAGAACGCAAGAAAACTTGAATTTGCCGCGCGAGTGTAACGTTCCACCTTAACATGACTGAATGCTATTCGAGGTTATTTTTTACAATCTACTTTTTTTCCGAAGAATGCTGTTACAATGCTTGCAACGCACGCTGTAACATGTCCGTTTGGAAATTCATCGTATCGAATACTAACCGAAGCCCGAAAGAACGAGTACGAAACACACAGCTGAAATATTTTTTTTAATGCTAAAATGGGCATACATTTGACAACATCTCACCTGATGGTAAGTGACGAAGTTGTCTAAGGTGAAGCACGTTTGCCCATGAGATGCCCAGTCACTCTTGACTTAAAAACACCCAGGTTATACCTAGGAGGAAATACTGTTGCTGAAAGGGCATTCCATTTCTTGGCCGTTCGGACTATGAATGACTCAGCAAAACGTTTAGTGCGAACTGATGGTACACTTGCGACGTAAGGGTGTGAAGAATCACCAAGCCTTGCAGTTTATTTCATTCATGAGATTTGTGTCTTCACTGAAGCTTCCATGATTGAATGATTGAACTATGCATTTATATGTGTGAGTTTAGTGTTTTATAAAGAGCGCTGGATATGCTATCGGACTAAACAATTTTAAACAAACTCAAACAAAAAAAAAAAATTCCGATTTACCAAATTCACTTTCTATTTTCACCGTGTTTTGTTTTTTTTTCTTCAATGAATGAATGTAATTTGATCATTGAAAGATCGAGTGCGCGTATCAAAAAAACTTCTTTTCTTTAAGTGAATTCACTACTGAATAATTAAGGTTTTTATTGAATGTTGAATGTTCAATCGATTTATAATAATTATGTCGGATAAACATCCAGCCATTGAAAAGTCACCCCTAATCTAAGTACACGCGAGTCTGTTTTTGCATAAACCTGAAAAACTATTTTTACGGTTTCAACTTTCAACCCGCATGCTAAAATGGTTCTAAGATATTAAGGTTTCTGGAAAAGCGGAAAGCCATCATAGCCTCTCTTTCAACCCTTGCAAAACGAATGAAATAGCAACACACCATTCTAAATCCATAATATCGAATCAGGTAATTAGCAAATCTGCTTACACGGTAGGATGTATGCGCCCAAAGAGAAGCCATTTTGTATAAACAAAATCCAATAGAGACCGGTGTGGGTGTGTGTGTGACGCGACTGCAGCCAAGGGTGAGAGGTCGTATTCATAGACGTTTGCTTGAACTCTGGAATAACTAAGTGATTATAGCTTAGTGCTTAGCATGACTTGGACTTAGTTCAAATCTACCACCGATATATCTAATTTCCATGATTTTTGACCGAGCGAACAAAATAAGCGAGTTTTTTTCGAAATGGGCTCGCATTTGACCACAATCTCACTTGCACTTATCGGGAACAGACGCTGATAAAGTGTTTCATTCCTTCACTGGTTGGATTATAAATGTAGAGTCAAACCGTTTTGTGCGAGTCGATGGAATATCAACTATAATTGGATGGCGTGTAGCTGTATGTCTTGTCGTCCGATAGTGAAACGGAGATGGTGGAATTAGGTTGTGTAACTCCGCAGCACACTCACCGAAATGCAACCTGAGCAAGTTTCTGCTTCAAATCGCCAAATTTGCTTTCAACTGTCCGGATGTACGTATATACTCGCACACAGGTCGCATTTTGCAACGAATCTTGACGGAACTTGGTCTTTAAGTTCTACGAGTTCAGGGTTTATTTTTGTCGTCGGGTCGGCGATTTTTGATTGGAATTAAATTGTATTCGTTAACGTATTAACGTGTATTTCCCCCAAAAGCGGGAAGTTTGCTGCGGTGCCATCTATCGGCGAATTTTAATAATATTGGGTAGAAGTATTGGATACTCTATTCTTCTCTTCATGTAGGCAAGGTCAGCCCTGGTACTTTAAGGCTACCCAGAGGCTTCTGACTTCATTTAACCACTATTGTCTTGCAACAGCTGGGACAGACGGCTGAACCTACCCTCTGAAGCACGCTATCGCTCAGTTGTAAATACCACTTTTTCTGTAGCGGTCACCCATCAAACTAGTAACCACAGCGAACGTTGCTTAACTTTACCGATCGGTTAGGAGCAACTCTATTCTAAACAAGTATTACATATGTAACTAGTTCTCTGTCGGGTCACCTCATTTTTGATTTGATTCCTCAAAGAAACTCCTACTAAGGAGTCATACTTGCATTTTATTTAAATTAAAAACCAAACTCTCTTTCAAAACTATTTGCTGTATTTTTTTTTTTTAACTTTGGAGTCTAAGTCTAAGCCTGCTTGCACCCAAATCCCGCACTATGAATAAGGCCCGGTAGATCCATACTTGTTGATTCAAGCAGGCTTCGCAAACGGTATAATAATATGTAACCTATATTCGTGGTTGCTAACATATAAATGCATGTTTCACTAACATAACATAATAAAGGAAAATTTGTCTATCTGTTTGTATTTAATTTTATGAAATAGGCTTATTTTTGAGCATATATAATAGACTTATCAACGATGAGAAGCTAGTTAAAGGGAGAATTCAAAGTCTTGAACACAGGTCAAATAAAGTGACCGATATAGCTCTTAGCAAGTTGAAATGGCAATGGGCAGGCCACATCGCTCGTAGAACTGACAACCGATTGGGAAGAAAGGTTCTCGAGTGGTGACCACGAACCGGGAGACGCAGCGTGGGTTAGCCACCCCGATCTGATGAAAGCCCTGGGGAGCCGATGGATGCAGGAGGCAAGCAGCCGCTCAAAGTGGCGCTCTCTCGGGGAGACCTATTCAGGAATAGGCGTCTTCAGGCTGTTTTACGGATCAAAAAACGCGCCCTTAGGAACTAGGGCTGTAATGTTAATCTATTATTTTGTAATTATCTTATTACTTTAACACTTGGAGTCAAGCTGTCAAAAGTCAATCTGTTGATCAAAAAGGTCTTTCAAGGAACCCTGCCATCCCATTTGAAATGGACTATAGATACCTACGCACATAAAGAAATTTGGCGAGCGCAGTTACGAGATATCACTAGTGTTTCTTTATGTATTTTAGTCACAGTTGGGAATTATATAATAAGGAATATCCCAGGCACTTCATATAACAACCTTATAACGTGATTTAAGAATATCTGTTTGTATATTATTGTGTGTATTTGTATGTTGTGTATCTGCTTGCAGGATTGGATTTGTGGGTCTCGTTTATGAATCTAAATCATTTACTTACATAAACCGAACGCACATCACACACCACTCAAATAAAGTAGTTAATTTAGACAATAATATAGTACAGCCATGCACTTAGCCCGTAACAAGGTTATTTATTATGGGTGTGTGTGTGTATTTGCTTTATTTATGTAGGTATCTAATATTCAGATACATAAACGAAACACACAAATCTAATCTTATTTACGGTTGAAGTGCATCTCTTCGTCTCTAAATTAACAACTTCATAATTATGAGTGTTTCTGTCCCGCGAAATCCAACAAGAGTACATAAAACATTTGAAATAAGTATTACCCATGCAGATATGTGTGTATAACTGTGTAACTTAGTGTGTATGTGTTCGTATATTTTTGTGTAGGTTTTTAGAAATATTTGTGAAAAATAATTGTAATTTTTTTACCATAAAAATAATAGCTTATATAGCTTAAAAGTTGAGAGTGTAAACGTAAAGAGACGTATACCTGAGCTTAGAGTTACGTAGTAGTAACATTAGGAATCTGTGCTTAGAGTGCCTATTAAAGCTTCTAGGGCTAAGACAAATCATTCGTTCATATATTTTGTGTGTCTATTTGTGTTTCTCGTCGTACATCTTTTTGTGTGCCTATTCATGTATGTATTTGTGTTATGTGTTTGTCATAGGGATGTGTGATCTGTTTTTTGTATAAACATAACATAACCGCAGACAAACAAAATATTTAAAAGTAATATTACGTACCTTTGTGGTTACGTAATATAACGTTAACTACCTAACACATTATTATTCTAAGTATAATGTGTCATATATTTTACTTATTAAGTTATAATAATAATAACGAATAAATTGCTAACGGAGAGTGCTTACACTGAGACAACCTAGTGGCCATCATCCATCAGCAACTTGCCCTTCAATACGGCCTTGTCGAATCTGAGGTGCCGTACTACAAGTACACACCGGGGCCGGTTCTCGAAAATCACCGTGCTCTGCTATATTGGGACCGGTCTATCATCACGGAAAAGTCTAGTGTAGCTTGACATCGTGCTGACCGGTATCAACGCTAAGCAGTGCTCGTTGACATCGTCATTCCGCATGACGAGAACCTCGTGAAGGCTGAGAAAGACAAACTCAGCAAGTACCTTGACTTGGCTCACGGGGTAACCGCCATGTGGAATGTTGACTCAACGAGCGTTGTCCCGATAGTCGTTTCGGCGAACGGCCGCGAAGAACTTCACCAACACCTTGAGAGGTTCTCGCTAGATGTTGGATCAAGGGTCAGATTCAGAAGGCAGTAGGTACTCCTTGACACGGCACGTATTGTCAGGAGGTTCCTCACTCTGCAGCCCTAACCACCGGTAGCTTGGGCCTTGCCCCGCTGCCGGCGGCACTCTAGGTTTAGGTTTTTTATAATATTCTTGTAATATCATTTTTATAGAAATATTGTAAAAAACTTAGGTAAATAAAATTTATTTACATACTTAAGCCTAATAAATGAGTGAAATAATAATAATAAGTACTTATAAGTAGTAATTTAGGTTAGTACCCATGCAAAATTCGGTTTTAATATTATGGGCATAGGTAGATAACATTGAAATAATTTGAAATTATTCGTCTGGTATGCACTATATTACATTTACTATTCGTCTAGACGAAATGCATTTGGACAAGGTCGATGAGAATGTCACACTGATTTTTTCCTAGTACCACTACGTAAGCAAGTTTACTATCATCTATTCTGTGGTACTACAGATTACTTCAGGTTCTTACAGGTATCTTCTAGGCGAGCATGCACCATCGTAGACTGCGACATCACTTTCCATCACGTGAGACAGTGGTCAAATGCTTTCCCAATAACACAAAACAAAAACACTTTTTTTTATATTACTATAAAATTAAACTTTGGGTTTCCATTTCGCGTGTCACCGATATCTATGGATGACCTAAACTTGAAACTTTAAAATAATAAAGTTTCCCGTGACACTGCACTGCGCACGTCATCCTGAGACATCACACAGTCTTGTAATAAGTTTACTAGACTGTGAGATTAGATCATAAAGTCTCATTTGCCCAGTAATTTCACTAGTTACAATGCCCTTCAAACCGTAACACAGTAATGCTTGCACAAGTAATAATTCAAAGTCAAAGTTTCAAGGTTTTGGTAGGTTTATGAAAGTAAAGAAAAAACTCCGAAAATCATGAATCCCTATTCATAGAGTGTTTTGAAATAAAGTTAACTTGTGTAGGAAGAATTCATAATTGTGTTTTATGTGTGAAATTTAAATGTGTGGGTGAAATATATACAAAAAATATTACCAGAGGAAAACCCCTGGCAACCTCTGGAATCTTTTCCGCGTTCCCGCCAAGTTCACGTCGTTGCATTGTATTATTTTGCAAAACTTGGGCTTTTTTCCAGTGTTAATGTTTAAAATTGGTGGCGTTTTACGCATTAAGTGCTGAATTACAAGAATGAGTGTAGGCAAGTGATATAATGTGGTGAAACGTGGGTTTTCGTGTTGCTTCCAAAATTCCACAGAAATTTCAAGTAATGTTGCCACCACTTGACTAGGGCATGACTTAGACTGGACTATGACTACCTGACTAGGACTGGACTATGACTAAGACTTGAATTTACGACTACGCGAAATATTCTTTATTATTATATATATTTATTATATATGTGTGGAGCCAAAATATAAGAAAAGAAATAAATATATATTACCATTTACCACTGTTATGCAGGATTTATTAGTAAGGTAGGTACTATATGACTAGTAGAATTTAGTACGTAGTATTATAGTTGGTATGTTTTTAGTAACTAGGTATTAGTTTTAAAGAATAGAGGCACTTTACCCTATTAAAAGTTTAGTTTTTATGAGGTGTTTTTGTGGTAGGATAATCATCGTATTCCAAATTTTCCCTAATATTTTTCCTGTAAAAATGATAGGCAATTAAGGGTATTGTATAGCGCAATAGTATAAGTACCTATCCATAAGTAAGGCACTATGAGACACTATAAGAGGTGCCGGCGGTTGCGCCCGCGCAGTTTCACGTTTTCCGTGTGAACTAAATATTTCAGGAATAAAATATATGTTTATATTGATTTCCGTAATGTAAACAATTTGTTTATTTACTGTCATTAAAGCCGCGCAAACAATCAAATTAAACGGACTCGTCAATTTTATTGATCAATAAAATTGACGAGTCCATTTCCGTCAATGTTTTCTCCATACTGTAAACCGAAAAACATTGCACAATACTACCCTACACGATCAATATTACTGAATATTACAATCAAAAGGATTGATCAATAAAATTGAACTTGTATGGGGCCTTATTCGCTACCGCTGTGGGTAGCGGTACACCGCGCGGGATTCCGCGCGGTGTTTTGTATGAAGTTCACTCAAGTTTCGCTCTAGCCGTGGAACTTCATTCAAAATATCGGAATATGGCACGGTATACCACTTACCCACAGTAGCAAATAACGTACTAGTTTGAATAGGCCTTTACAAGGAATGGAACACCTTACCAGTGTCATTCGTGACAAATATAATCTGGGAGTTTTTAAGACTAGAGTAAGCCGGTATCTTTTAGGCAAGTATACATTGTCTAACGTCGACCGCGTCACTACTTACCATCGAGACCGTGGTCAAATGTAAGGTTACCTGATGATAAAAAAAACATTTTTGTTTTATTTTATTTGTAGGGATTTTAGTAGGGATAGGGGATTAGGGGGTATTAGGGATTCTCATGGAATATGAATTCTTTAAAAAAAATCCTACTACCTACCCTATTTCTGTAACTCTTTTATGCATTTATATATATATTAGAGGGCGGCCCGCACTGTCATTGCCAATTCATACATTTTCCAGCAAAAAAACCAAAATTTCCGGGATAAAAACTATCCTATGTTGATCCCAGTAGTACAATCTGTGTGCAAAGTTTCATCCAAATTAGTCCAGCCGTTTTGGCGTTAAAACCGTACAAACAAACGGACGCTTCACTAATACTTATTAGTTGGAATTAGCTACTTACGATTATGATTAGTACCTATTATTTTAACCACAACCCAACAATGGAAATTATTTTGGATTTTTGTTATTGTTAAATTCATTGTGTGTCATACATTCAAACATATTTTAATCATAACCTAGTGACTTTTCGACTTTTAGTGGTTTATCTACTATTGCTACTATTAACACAGCAAGTACAAATAAGAGGAAAAAATAATGAATCGTTTGACACTATAACCTATCTACCAGAAATAGGTCTAAGCGAAGCGCTAGCGCTCATAGCGAAGCACAGCTAGCCGTCCCTAATCGATAACAATCGGTTAGGTAGGACCACAGACCTAAATTTTTTTGTTACTCTCAAACTCTCAAAAGACTCGCGAACCATGGGAGCGAGAAGTACAAATAAAGTACATACACACTGCTCGAGAGGAAAAGAGATAGTGAAATAACGGCAGATGTATCATTATTTTGGCACAAGAACGGCACATGAGGGCACAGTCTGTTTCACGATGAAGAGCATATTGATCATGTACCATGACTCCGTTATCAAAGTGCAAAATACTATTTTTGCGGCTTTTAAATGTTTATTCCGTAAGTGAATGTGATGTTACAAATCATACTAACCCGAACAGATACACAATTTTATTGCATTTTATATTCATATTTTGTTAATTTTGGTGTGGTATCTGGATGTAAAACCTGTTTATTTTCGCTTCGGCCAGTTACGAACGAAGACTTTTTCGGCCTTGTACGTAACCAGTTGCGATCAAAGATTTCGTAATATTTTTCGTGACCAGTTGCGAATGAAAACTTTTTTGTCCTTATACGAAACCAGTGTTTTCAGGCAAAACTTCGGATCAGAGAAACAATTTCGGTAATAATAACCGAAATTGCATTTCATTTTTGACAGCTGATGTCATTTTTGACAGATGTTCCATTTTTGACAGCTGATGTCATTTTTGACAGATGTTTGATATTTGACAGCTGATGTCATTTTAAACAGATGTTTCATTTTTGACAGCCGATAAGTTTAATTGACGCAATGTAAGGGCCGCCTCAAATGATGCTACAATTAAGATTTTATTCACAAAAACATAGCTTTATGAATAATATCTTGACTCGAGCACCGATTTATGACTAAACGTTGGTCCGTAATACGAGTCTTAGGCCCGATTTCACCAACGTTTATTCCAAGTATACGGCTATTCCTTACTCTTGGATACACCTAATTGACAAATGAAGTTACACAAAAATGACGCCATTTTGATTGTATCCAAAGAGTAAGTCTTATTTCTTCACAAAATTGGTGGTATAAGGGCTATATTCGCGTAACTCGGTTGTTCTCGGAAAGTTATACCTGGAATAAAATTTATTCTAGTTTGGTGAAATCGGGCCTTAGTCTACTAAAATTAATACAGTACCTTATACAGGTGCTATTCACTGAAATAATTCATAACACCTATTCAACAGCGCGAAGGTCACATAGACAAAAGTATTTGTTTTAAATCTAGGACGATGAGAATAGCCTAGGGTTTGTTTGGGAGTCTAGACCAAAGTTATGCTTTAAACTGGGCATAATGGGTGTTTTGAATAGACGTATCCGTTTGAAACGGATGATGTCACGAATTTTTAAACTATGGTGTTTTTCTTTTATTTAGAATGAATGAGGAGATCCGCAGGAGAACTAAAGTGACCGATATAGCTCTTAGAATTAGTAAGTTGAAATGGCAATGAGCAGGCCGCATCGCTCGTAGAACTGACAACCGATGGGGAAGAAAGGTTCTTGTGTGGCGACCACGAACTGGAAGACGCAGCGTAGGCCTCCCACTAGGTGGACCGACGATTTGGTGAAAACCGTGGAGAGCCGATGGATGCAGGTGGGGAGCAGTCGCTCAGAATGGCGCTCTACATGGGAGGCCTATGTTCAGCAGTGGACGTCTTCAGGCTGTTGAAGGTGATGATGAAAGGAGGTTCTGTATAGGTATTCGCATCAGCCTCATACGTTTCCACGGTACACGGGCTTTCTCTCAAACCTCTGTAAGTATGGGAGAGTAGATCAAAATTGGTCATTTTTTGGTCAATTACTGTACAAATGAGACTTAAGAACTGATCTCACAGTCTAGAAAACTTTTTAGACTGTTTGATGTTTCAGGATGACGTGCGCAGTGCGCAGTGTCACGTGAAACTTTTGATTTCTGAGTGGCACTGCAATCTGTAATGGGCGGCTGTGACGCTTAACACCAGGCGAACGACTAGCTCGTCACGTCATTCGCTTACAAAAAAATAAAAAAATATTCACGAGAAAATTGCAGGTGCCTAGGTTTTAAGGTGACAGTGCACTGCGCACGTCATCCTGAGACATCAGCGCCGTTTAATAATAACATTTTTAGACTCTGGGATCCTGTGACTATGTGGTAGGACTTCTCTGCAAAGCTCGTTTAGGTAGGTGCCATCGCTTTGCCAGTTATTCTGCCGCCAAGCAGTAGTGTGCAAGCACTACTGTGTTCCGCTTTGAAGGGCACTGTAGCTAGTGAAATTACTGGGCAAATGAGACTTAATGATCTGATCACACAGTCTAGAAATCTTATTTCTAGACCGTGTGATGTCTCAGGATGACGTGCGCAGTGCAGTGTCACGCGAAACTCTATTAGTTTAGAGTTCCGAGTGATACTACAATCTGTTATGGGTCGTAACGTTTAATGAGGTGAGCGACCAGCTCGCCACGTCATTCATTTACATTTAAAAAAATGTGGTATAGTCTGATTTGCCCAGTAAATTCATTAGTTACAGTGTCCTTTAAACTGGTACACAGTAGAATTTGCACACTACTGCTTGGCGTCAGGTTATGTGGCAAAGCAGTGGTAACCACCTAGACGAGGTCTTTCAGAAATGTACCATTTAGTGAACGTGTTAATTTTAAATTGTAAAATTAAATTAAATTATTAAACTTAATACATTTTTTTATAAATAAATAGGCACGCATTTGACCGCAATCTCACCCGATGGGAAGTGAGGACGCGGTCTACGGTGGTACATGCTTGCCTAGAAGATACCAATTCACTCGCGCCTTGAAGAGCTCCAGATTTTACTTATCGGGAAACAAAGACGCTGGTAAAGTATTCCATTCCTTGGCTGCTCGGATTATAAATGTCGAGTCAAACCGCTTTGTGCGAGTTGAAGGAATATCAACCATAAATGGATGGCGTGTAGCTGTACGTCTTGTCGTCCGACATTAAACACATTAATTCTGGTTGCGCAAATAGGTAATGAATTGGTCGACGAAATACATAATTATGCTAGACAGCACTTTCGTTTTTTTTGATTTCATCAAAACTACTTTTAGTTTTAAACATGTAGGTACCTAAGTATCACATAAGACGATGAGTGCATGCCAATCTGCTTACGTTTAATTATGGTCATGTTTCATGTTAATTATTTTTGTTGTAATTCCCACGCCTCTGCTGATCTACCGTTATTTGATATAAACTACATTTTTGTCAAGATTTACGTACAACTACGAAAATATGTGTAAGGACAGTCAGCCGCAGAAGTGTATGAACGAAATCGAATATTTTGCGAACTTGTTATTAGCAAGATGGAAACTTTTGAATGGAAAAGCATAATAGTTATTTATGATATTAGGGCGGTAAGTTGGTTTTTACAAACGAGTAGGCTAATGTTAACCCGAGACGAAGTCGAGGGCTTACCATAGTCACGAGTTTGTAGAAACCAATTTCCGCGCGTGTATCACACAACGTTTTTCAACACATTTGCGAGAAAACAGTACAATAGGTAATGAAACAAACTTTTGTTTATTGGTGGGAAAGTCGCAACAAACAATCTGTGATGTTCCTAATCTAATATGAAAATGGGTTAAAAATATAAAATGGCGCGCATTTTTTACAATGCAAATAGCGCCACGTGCGTGTGGTGAAAATTAGAACTACATCTTTAGTTTCATTTGTGAGACAAACGTATTTAGCAAAAACAATTCCAAGGAGTTTCGATCACTCAGCTTATTTATTCTCGTACTGTGAAACTCCTTGGTGAAATTCTTATTTATGTTTTATTGAAATTAAAAAAGAACCGACAAGGTTACGCACGGCGCTATACAAGGAACGATGCGGTAAAATAGGTACTTAGGTGAGAGTACTTATTTTACCGAACGCTCCGTTGTATGGTGCGTAATGTTTAACTTTCGAACAATGTATACAGGCTTTGTAAATGCATTTTTTGAGCAAGTGTGTTGAAAAATATATTATTAATCAGTTGTTTTCATATTTTTATTTATTATTTAAATCTAACACTCTAATATAAACGTGACCAGATGAGACAAAAAAACAGTTTTTTAGCAGGCTTTTATATTTTCTTTTCTATTATACTACAACCACAGATAAATTACAATAGATAGATACTACATAACATTACTGCCTGAGTACCCCGATTCCCGACGCCCCCGTCCCGGAGGACCCAATGTTCGAAATTAAATGTTTTTTTTTACCAAATTCAGATAAGTTTTATAATTATGTAAATAATATTGTCATGAAGAATTAACTGTGATGAGTTTATAAAAAAAAACTTTAATTTCTCCTGACATTTTATTTTTCTATAGAGTAGCGCCAAGGTGTTTAGAAAGCTTCAATTCGCGTAACAATTTTTGTAGCTGACTGTCCAAGAAATACGAGATGTTGTTGTAGATTTCATTAATATGGTTTCTGAGAAAAATGTATTTTGATGATGTCTAATTGCCGATTTCAACCTTTGTCCGCTTCTCTTTTACTTTATTTCGCTTATGTTTGCTTTTATTATATAGAATGTTATAAGATTTTAGCATTTCTTTATACTTATTTCATAAATCTAACTTTTTTATAATAATTAATTTATAAAAATTACATTAAAAATTGTTACTATAAAAAACCTAAACCTAAGTCTCATAATATCTGCATGACCATTGAGAAAGACCCATTGTTCAATGGACATGTGTTTATCATCATCATCAGCCTGAAGATGGCCACTCCTGAACATATGCCTCCTCATAGCCCGCCACTTTGAGCGGCTGCTCTTATCCTGCATCCACGGGCTCCCCGCGATTTTGTCCATATCATCGATCAGAAGTATTTTGCACAAACAAATCTTCCAGAAACCAAAAAACAGTATTAAAATCTTCGTAAAGGCAATTGGTTTAATAGGAAAAACGTAGGTACATATCAAAATTGACCGCTGAATCTTTTATTATAGGTACCGACCCGTGCCGAACTCGGACCTTACGACCTTTATATCGCGACAACCTCTTGACCGATTATGCTCATATTTGAAATGCTTGTTTAGAATTGAGTGCCCACTATTTCTACCAAATATTATCAAAACCTGCGGGTAAATGGCACCGCAGCAAACTTCCCTTGTTGTGAGAAATACCGCTCCAATCAAAAATCGCCGACGACTACATAAATCCCTGGACCTGTAGAACCTATACAAGTTTCGTCAAGATTCGTCAAAAATGTGACTAGGGGCCTAAACTGGACCGCTACCTTACAAATTGTATTGTAGTGGTTCAGTTTAGGTCGTCATTTGAATCACGCTAAGAGGTCAGAGTACGGCCCCTGTAGTCGAGTACGTACACCCGGACAGACGAAAGCAAAAATCCCGAGTTGAAGCAGAGACTTCGTTCGCTCGGTCAAAAATCGCAACAGCATTCGTCTAGATTCTTCTAATCTAAACTATATATACAAGTCAAACATATTGCTCTATTCGTGTTTATTATATACTCTGTAGGTCTTTTAGCCTGAGCTTAGGCCAAGTTAATCCAAACATTTCCTTTAGTGTCAAAGTCAATCTAAAAACATGTTCCTAACATGTACCACATGCAAAAACAACGTCCTTACGCGATGCTAATACCTAGAGTATATCGGGCGCAAGGTCGGCTAGATCTAGGGCATGCGTTTCGGTGCCTATCTACACTATACCTAGGTCTAGATTGTGCGGTCGACATTCAATTTGTGTTTGCGATACGTATAAGCTAGCTGTGTACAGTAAAATAAAATAAATAAATACCTATTTTTGTGGAGATTTCACGCAACGTCGTCTAGCCTCTACTTGGCTTAATCTGTAAAGGTTGGTAGAGACCAACAGCATTAGCCCGTTAAAAAATAGGGACCAGATAGCTGATAGAATACTTACATTGATATTTTATGCTTATAACACTCAGACGCAAAACAAATACCTATGTAAATCAGAAAGAAAGAAGAAAATACATTTATTCAAATACAGCATTACATTGTTACAAGTATATACCTATATCTATATACATGTAACAAAGTAATGGTGTAATGTTGTGTACACTTGTATTAGTACGCACTTACACAAGTGTACCGTGTGGTCCCGCTAGCTTATTACATAAAGTTTTTTTTTTTCTTTATATTTTGGCCCCACACATAGTGTATTTAGCCAGTGTCAAGTTTTGTAATTTTTCATCGTATTATGGAAATTTTCACTTAAAGTCAAGTCATAGTCACAGTCAGAGTAGTCATAGTCTAGTCTAAGTCATAATCCAGTCTAAGGCATGCCCTAGTAAAGTGGTGGCAACTTTACTAGAGGCTTCTATGGAATTTTGGAAGCAACACGAAAAACCACGATTCACTACATTATATCACTTGCCCACACTCATGCTCGTAATTCAGCACTTAATGCGTAAAACACCACCAATTTTAAACATTAACACTGGAAAAAGCATAAGTTTTGTAAAATAATACAATGCACCGACGTGCACTTTTCCGCGTTCCCGCCAAAACTCTATTACATAAAGTTTGCAACAGGCGTAAATTTCGCAATCATTGCTGTCAAAGCTGTCAACGTCATATTGGCAGAGCAGAAAGCGATCGAGCGTTAGATCACCGACTGTCGGACAATCGATGAACTAAACAGTGCATTATTTTGTTTCTGTCTATTGCTGTCCTGTTGCTAGTGGTGCTAGTATCAAAGGCCAAAATACATTCAGCGACAGGCGAGCGATAGGCGAGCGATAGGCGAGCAACAGGCAGGCGACTGCGACCGATTGCTAAGTGTTTGCTTGGCTGCTGTTGCTTCGCTGTTGCAATATTTAAATAATACGGGGGCCGGTTTGCGAATAGGACCACCCCACCTCTTCCCGTGGGTGCCGTAATAGGCGCCTAAGGGTTTTTTAATCGTTTGATAGGCTTGCGTTTGACCACTATTCCACCTGATGGTAAGTGATGATGCGGTCTAGGATGTAACGCTTGCCTAGAAAATACCTGAATATCTAGAGAATGGGCAGCAGCACTAGCCCCCCACTAGGTAGACTAACTTCCTGGTGAAAACAGCGGGAAGCCGATGGATGCAGGAGGCAAGCGGCCACCAAAGTGGCGCGCTGTGGGGGAGGCCTATGTTTTTTATTGACAAAAGTCTCACCTGATGGTAGTGACGACGCGGCAATGGCACATTCGGATCATAATTTTTACTGTTATTCACTGCTGCACGTGCAGTCGCTTTGAAAGCTGAGCATCGTATGAGCGAGAAGATGCCCATCGGCATATTTGGAGTGGTTGACAGTGCAAGTTAGAGATGTCCTGTCTAGTGTATACATAGAAGTCTTTGGATTATATTTGTCAGGAAACAATGACGCAGGAGTGATGAATGTTGACGTTCAGCAGTGGACGTCTTCAGGCTGTTGATGATGCGCAGCAGCATTCTCCTCGGTACATTAAATCTCCACCACCAAGCCGCCTGCCTATAATAATAGTATTTTAATTTCAGAAAGTCCCATACGTACCCTATTATTATCATTTGAAAATGATAATTGCGTGTGTAATGTTCCGCCCTCATAGTGAAGAACGCAGTAACTAACGTTTTTTGGCAAAATTGAGTTACATAAATATTCGGAATCGCCAAAAAAAACTTTATTCTGATCTTTCTCACGTCATGCAGAGCTGCGTGACAGGATGTTGGACGGTGTTGCCCGCCTGGGTGCGGGCCCGGTTTACCACGCGGGACTGGTGCAGGATGCTGCAAGTTTCGGGCTGCTGCGCGAGTTTGCGCACAAGTGGCACGCCGTGCGTTCGGCGCGTGAGGGGTTTGAGCTGCCTGACGGCGAGGGACGTGTGTGCCGTCCATCAGCCCCAGAAGGGGGAGAGTGACAAGGGGGAAAGGGACAATATGTAGGACATACCGGTTCGCTGGTATGCTCCGCGGTTTCAGCCCGTATAACCGCAAGGTTGGCAGGGCCATGAGAGGAGGTGGGTGTTCTTTCTCACGTATCAAAATTCCACCTGGAACCCAAAAACTCAGAAAGTAAGAATGCAGCAACTCGACAACTCGCAACTTTTGTTTTTGCGTTTTTCTCGAAAACATGTTTTACCTACTTACTGCATTTTTCATGAGGACGGCAGTGTTTTGTATAAGGTTTGAATTTTTGAAATTAAACAACATACTTTCTAGCTCAAAACGTAGCTACAGCTTTAACCAATATGAAAATAATTAACCGAGCACTTGGTAACAGGAAAAAATGCGTCAACACAACCACAAAAATAATTCCGAGAATTCGAACGTATATTGTTTTTACCAAAAACATGCAAGCTAGGGTAACGTAGCGTTAAACAAAACTAAAAAATGACGTAGAAGCAATAAACGAGATTAAAGTGGGTGAATGGTTACTCCACTTTCTCACGCGAAGTTTTATTTTTGGTGTAACAAAACTGGGGGAAACCGAGCGGGCATTTTCAGGGGGAAAAGTGAAAAGGCTTAAAAACTTTGGGTTCCGTAGGAAATTTGTCTGTTCTGTTAGGTCAGTTGGTAGTAGCTCTGCCTTCAAAACAGGTATAGGTTGTGGGTTCAATTGCCACCCAGATTTTTTTATGTAAATTAATGACGTGACGAGCTATCGTTCGCCTGATGTTAAGCGTCACAACTGCCCATAACGGACTGCAATATCACTCGTTACTCTAAATTAATATAGTTATGTTGTGTGATGAACATCGATGTTTGTTCTGTGTCTGGGTGTTATATTGTATTCTATGTATATATTTACAAACAAAAAGTATATAAGTATTGTATCAGTTATCTGGTTCCCATAGTACAAGCTATGCTTAGTTTGGGGCTAGATGGCGCTGTGTGAAATGTCCATACATGTTTAACAAAAATTTAAATATCTGAAGTTAGATTAGATAGGGTTGAGCCATATCTTTCCATGGTTGGTCGTGTGGTCCTGCTAGTGTGAGAATAGGACCACCCCATCTCTTCCCGTGGATGCCCTAAGAGCCGGCTAAGGGAATGTCCAGAGAATGGGCAGCAGCATTCTCCTCGGTACATTAAATCTTCTGCGATCACCAAGCCGTTTGGAAGCGTGGTGATTATGATAAGCGTCTAAAGTGGCGTCTTAAGGGGACTTATCTTCAGGCTGTTGATGATGATGATGATATGTCTGAAGTCTGTAGTTAAAGTTGGTGCCAGCTACTACCTTTAAATTCTAGAGATGCGTGTGGAGGTTTTTCTTTTTATGAGATGAGTGGCAAACAAGCAAGCGGCCCACCTGATGGTAAGTGGATGGGTGAGTTTTTTTATAAGAAAATAGGCCCGCACTTGACCGCAATCCGACCTGATGGAAAGTGACAACGTGGTCTACGATGGTGCAAGCTTGCCTGCAAAACATTTTATGGGCCCGCATATTGACATGCGGGCCCCTAAAATGTTTTACAAAAACAAAAGCGTCAACTCTCAATAGCCTGCTCGAGGTAAACGTATACGGCGACGCGATCCCAGTATACCTACGTGCTCGTTTTTCGTCAATCCTGGTTGTTTTGCCCGTTTGCGTACCTCTTTCCCATATTTCGAAACATTTTCACCGTTTTTCTGTCGTTTTGGGTAGATTTCGTTGTAACGCGACAGTAGTGCGTTTGGCAAAATAAAATCAGGCACGGCTTCAGTCCTCAAAAAAAGGTGTTTCTGGCCACCGAAAAATCGGCCAACGCGGCAAAGACCGAAATGACTAATTTTGACGGTTTTTAATTTACATGTCTGTTATATTGTAGACATTTTTCAGAACAACAAAGACGCTAATAGTTGAATGTATGTTTGAATAACGAGTACATTTATTTTTTGCAAAAATATCTTCGTCAGAAACCGAATAAAATAAGTAGGTTCATTAAATTTTTTTTTGGAAACTAGTTTTTTGTTTGATTCAAATATCTTTATCTTGTATCAGCGAACGTCATTCAAAGCTGTAAATGCTTGATTTTTGCCAAGAAACATGCCTAAAATCACCTTGTTTGATTATATCCGTCGCTTTAGTACCTACCAAAAAAGTGTATTTTTAGGTTAACGATTTTTTCTATCGGGCCTTTCTTTATCTTCAGCGAATGTCACAGATAATATCAAGATACAAATGACATAAAAATAATTAAATTCTAAACTCTACGTGCTCTACTTTCGTTAAGGAACGTGTATAAAATCACCAATGTTTGCTGTATACCCTTCTCCTTAATACTATACACAAATAATGGTAAGTACAAAAAGAAAGAAAGAAAATACATTTATTCCTACACAACACACACAATATCATTAAACAACTAAAACGAATTATATATAATTATGTAATAAAAAGACAAACAAATAACAGATATTGTATATGAGGTCAGGAACAGGCCCCGACTCAGCATACAACTGAGTCTGTAAACTACAGCCTCAGTTACTGGTTTTCAGTCGGGGCCTACCGACAATGACATCACGGACGCATATAGGTAACAAAAAAAAAAGTAACAATTAAGGCGAGGCTTTTCCGGATCTTTAGGTATTTTACGCTGCCTCAAGCCGCACTTTTTGAGCGCACGACGTATTCATTTACGCGACCCAAAAGTTGTGTGCGATGCGCCGCGCGCACTTGTTTCGCTCGTTAGCCACGTTATGTAACTCAGTAGCGGAGCTCAAGTCGCTTTGAGAATAGAGTTAGCTTATGTTCTGGATTGACATAATAATATAATAAATGTGAACCTACCGTTATTTTATTAGATAAAAAATACGTATGAGATACAACCGTGTTTTTAATGCTATTTTTGGTTATTATTATTATTGTAATATCTACCCAGTCCCATGGTAATAACGACTTCAATTACCTTATTTCCATTAGGTAGGTATAATAATGATGAATGGTACGATTAAAATGTTATAATGTTAAAAAAAGTACATGATGCAGGTATAATTTTGAACAATTTTTTTTTCATGTAAACTAATAGCTGCATGTTGATTGATTATGATAAACACAAGAAAGCCTTCTTAACAGAAAAAACACCTGCCGTCACTTCCACACATCTATCCACATCAGCTGCTTGCCCATAGCTGTTAACACTGTTTCTCACTTGCCCAGGCCTGCCCAATTTTGCCCACACGTGCCTACTTTTGCGCTAGACATGAGCGCCGCGCCGGCGCGCCGCCGCCGCCGTCTATTTTCCTGCGCCGCCGCCGCCGTAACACGAACGCTCACCTGCCCATAGCTTTTTCACACTTGCACACACCTGCTTACGCTTGCCCACGCCTGTCCGCATTTGCCCACACAAACTGCCTATTAGCCCATGCCTGCTAACACATTTTCAAACTTGCCCACACCTGCCTACTTTTGCCCACATCAGCCCAGCTGCCCATAGCTTTTTCACACTTGCCCCCACCTGTCCCCACCAGCCGCTCACCTGCCCATAGCTTTTTCACACTTGCCCACCCCTGCTTACGCTTGCTCACGCCTGTCCACATTTGCCCACACAAACTGCCTATTAGCCCATGCCTGCTAACACATTTTCAAACTTGCCCAAACCTGGATACTTTTGCCCACATCAGCTCAGCTGCCCATAGCTTTTTCACACTAGCCCCCACCTGTCCCCACCAGCCGCTCACCTGCCCATGGCTTTTTCACACTTGCACATACCTGCTTACGCTTGCCCACGCCTGTCCACATTTGCCCACACAAACTGCCTATTAGCCCATGCCTGCTAACACATTTTCAAACTTGCCCAAACCTGGGTACTTTTGCCCACATCAGCCCAGCTGCCCATAGCTTTTTCACACTTGCCCCCACCTGTCCCCACCAGTAGCTCAACTGCCCGTGGCTTTTTCACACTTGCCCCCACCTGTCCCCACCAGCCGCTCACCTGCCCATGGCTTTTTCACACTTGCACATACCTGCTTACGCTTGCCCACGCCTGTCCACATTTGCCCACACAAACTGCCTATTAGCCCATGCCTGCTAACACATTTTCAAACTTGCCCAAACCTGGATACTTTTACCCACATCAGCCCAGCTGCCCATAGCTTTTTCACACTAGCCCCCACCTGTCCCCACCAGCCGCTCACCTGCCCATGGCTTTTTCACACTTGCACATACCTGCTTACGCTTGCCCACGCCTGTCCACATTTGCCCACACAAACTGCCTATTAGCCCATGCCTGCTAACACATTTTCAAACTTGCCCAAACCTGGGTGCTTTTGCCCACATCAGCCCAGCTGCCCATAGCTTTTTCACACTTGCCCCCACCTGTCCCCACCAGTAGCTCAACTGCCCGTGGCTTTTTCACACTTGCCCCCACCTGTCCCCACCAGCCGCTCACCTACCCATGGCTTTTTCACACTTGCACATACCTGCTTACGCTTGCCCACGCCTGTCCACATTTGCCCACACAAACTGCCTATTAGCCCATGCCTGCTAACACATTTTCAAACTTGCCCAAACCTGGATACTTTTGCCCACATCAGCCCAGCTGCCCATAGCTTTTTCACACTTGCCCCCACCTGTCCCCACCAGCCGCTCACCTGCCCATGGCTTTTTCACACTTGCCCCCACCTGTCCCCACCAGCCGCTCACCAGCCCATGGCTTTTTCACACTTGCCCCCACCTGTCCCCACCAGCCGCTCACCTGCCCATAGCTTTTTCACACTTGCCCACACCTGCTTACGCTTGCCCACGCCTGTCCACATTTGCCTACACAAACTTCCTATTAGCCCATGCCTGCTAACACATTTTCAAACTTGCCCACACCTGGATACTTTTGCCCACATCAGTATATCAGTAAGACGTCTCTATTGAGGCGTAGGGCAAGTGTAATTTTCTTTCTTGTTTTGTGGGCCAAAAACTGTCCATTAATGGTGAGTATATGTATAATATTTTGAAAGCATAGGTAATTACTTACCGTCATTTGCTCCTGGACTCGTACGATTTTCTAAATGCATAACGTGAGCTTTTTTTCCTTTTATTACATTTGTTACCCATTTTATTAATCTTTTGTTATTCACTTCTTAGTTAAGTTACTCGAAATAAACAATTAAATTAAATTATTCTATTTTTAAATTAAAATTTACGATTAGTGTACCTTCGCGTCGTAGAGCGCAAAAATTTGGCATACGTCCGGCGTCGACGGGCTCTGTGAGCGGACTGGCGGCCCCGAAAACGCGCTCGGATGCCATGACTCCAAGATATAAATTCATATATAATTACCGTATTAACTTTTTAACATTTTTATTAATGATTTAAATTTTTTGATCAATACATAATGCATTAAAAATTATTTAAATAATACGATTCGTATAAAACAAGTCGAATAGTCATTTCAAAAAATGTAAGATAGAGGTAACTTTGGATTTTTTTTCGATCGAGTGAAGTTATTCCTTTTATGTATAAGTTTTATGGTTTAACTCAAAGACATCCTTAAAAATAACATATATTTTTTTCATATCTAAAAGTGTGGTTTATCTCAGAGAAAAGTCTGTTCGTACAAGGGCGTTTTTGGGCCAGTCTCGCCTTAAGTAATAACATAAATGCAACAAAGGGTTCGTAACTTGCAATGGACGCTCGCGGGCGCCGAGCGCTGAGCATCTGGCACATGAGGCGCCCCTCATGGCTCACTCTGATTGCATCTTGTAATTAAGGCGAGGCTTTTCCGGATCTTTAGGTATTTTACGCTGCCTCAAGTCGCACTTTTTGAACGCACGACGTATTCATTTACGCGACGCAAAAGTTGTGTGCGATGCGCCGCGCGCACTTGTTTCGCTCGTTAGCCACGTTATGTAACTCAGTAGCGGAGATCAAGTCGCTTTGAGAATAGAGTTAGCTTATGTTCTGGATTGACATAATAATACAATAAATGTGAACCTACCGTTATTTTATTAGATAAAAAATACGTATGAGATACAACCGTGTTTTTAATGCTATTTTTGTTTATTATTGTTATTATAATACCTACCCAGTCCCATGGTAATAACGACTTCAATTACCTTATTTCCATCAGGTAGGTATAATAATGATAAATGGTACGATTAAAATGTTATAATGTTAAAAAAAGTACATGATGCAGGTATAATTTTGAACAATTTTTTTTTCATGTAAACTAATAGCTGCATGTTGATTGATTATGATAAACACAAGAAAGCCTTCCTAACAGAAAAATCACCTGCCGTCACTTCCACACATCTATCCACATCAGCCGATTGCCCATAGCTGCTAACACTGTTTCTCACTTGCCCAGGCCTGCCCACTTTTGCCCACACGTGCCTACATTTGCGCTAGACATGAGCGCCGCGCCAGCGCGCCGCCGCCGCCGTCTATTTTCCTGCACCGCCGCCGCCGTAACACGAACGCTCACCTGCCCATAGCTTTTTCATACTTGCACACACCTGCTTACGCTTGCCCACGCCTGTCCACATTTGCCCACACAAACTGCCTATTAGCACATGCCTGCTAACAAATTTTCAAACTTGCCCACACCTGCCTACTTTTGCCCACATCAGCCCAGCTGCCCATAGCTTTTTCACACTTACCCCCACCTGTCCCCACCAGCCGCTCACCTGCCCATGTCTTTTTCACACTTACCCACACCTGCTTACGCTTGCTCACGCCTGTCCACGTTTGCCCACACAAACTGCCTATTAGCCCATGCCTGCTAACACATTTTCAAACTTGCCCAAACCTGGATACTTTTGCCCACATCAGCCCAGCTGCCCATAGCTTTCTCACACTTGCCCCCACCTGTCCCCACCAGCTGCTCACCTGCCCATAGCTTTTTCACACTTGCACATACCTGCTTACGCTTGCCCACGCCTGTTCACATTTGCCCACACAAACTGCCTATTAGCCCATGCCTGCTAACACATTTTCAAACTTGCCCACACCTGCCTACTTTTGCCCACATCAGCCCAGCTGCCCATAGCTTTTTCACACTTGCCCCCACCTGTCCCCACCAGCCGCTCACCTGCCCATGTCTTTTTCACACTTACCCACACCTGCTTACGCTTGCTCACGCCTGTCCACGTTTGCCCACACAAACTGCCTATTAGCCCATGCCTGCTAACACATTTTCAAACTTGCCCAAACCTGGATACTTTTGCCCACATCAGCCCAGCTGCCCATAGCTTTCTCACACTTGCCCCCACCTGTCCCCACCAGCTGCTCACCTGCCCATAGCTTTTTCACACTTGCACATACCTGCTTACGCTTGCCCACGCCTGTTTACATTTGCCCACACAAACTGCCTATTAGCCCATGCCTGCTAACACATTTTTAAACTTGCCCACACCTGCCTACTTTTGCCTACATCAGCCCAGCTGCCCATAGCTTTTTCACACTTGCCCCCACCTGTCCCCACCAGCCGCTCACCTGCCCATGGCTTTTTCACACTTGCCCCCACCTGTCCCCACCAGCCGCTCACCTGCCCATAGCTTTTTCACACTTGCCCGCACCTGCTTACGCTTGCCCACGTCTGTCCACATTTGCCCACACAAACTGCCTATTAGCCCATGCCCGCTAACACATTTTCAAACTTGCCCAAACCTGAATACTTTTGCCCACATCAGCCCAGCTGCCCATAGCTTTTTCACACTTGCCCCCACCTGTCCCCACCAGCCGCTCACGTGCCCATAGCTTTTTCACACTTGCCCACACCTGCCTACGCTTGCCCACGCCTGTCCACATTTGCCCACACAAACTGCCTATTAGCCGATGCCTGCTTACACATTCTCAAACTTGCCCACACCTGCCCACTTTTGCCCACACTAGCCACTCAACTGCTAACACTAATTCATACCTGCCCATACTTGCTCACACCAGTTACGTATTATCTAACACCATGTATCGTCATCATCAGGCTGAAGACGTCTACTGCTGAACATAGGCCTTCTCCAAAGAGCGCAACTTTGAGCGGCTGCTTGACACCATGTATACGCAATGTATACTATGAAGCAAACATATCCACAGCCTCAGTGGTGTAGGGGTTGAGCGGGTCGGCTCATAGCCCGGAGGTGATGGGTTCGATTCTCGAGACAAGACAACTAGTATTTGTGCACAGAAAAAAACACAACTGTTTTTTCTGAGTGTGGGTATTGTGGACCATGGTCCTGGTATTGTGGGACCATGGTCCTGGTATTCCTGGGTCCCTAGGTACAGGGAATCCTTGTTGTACAGGATCTATGTATGATTGTGGTGAGTGTTATTTATTTATTATTATTACTACCTATTCTATTATTATTTGGTGACCAAATTAGTCAAAACTTATCAGAACAGCACCGCTCCATGACCCCACCTAGAACAATGAAGATACTTACGTGTTGTCAATTTCAATTTCATTTGTTATATTATCCTTATCCTGTATTAGTAACCTTCTGCAAAAAAGAAATGTAAAATAGATCGCGTATTCATGTAGGTAGGTATACTAGGCAAATTGCAAATAAACAAATGATTTGATTTGATTTAGGGCGGGTATTTATTTCGCGAATACACGTAACGGGCCAAAACACAGAGCCGAAAAACAAAATACGCTCGCGCTCCGATAGAGGCGCAAGTAATAACAATAGGTATAATTCGCGCCGAGCTTATAGGTTCCGAGCGCTAACACTACAAGACTGTAATGTAGTGACACTGTAGCGAGCTGGAGACTGTCTATATGTCATCGCGGCTACAGTACAAATGTTTTTTTTAGTAGCATCTAGTAGTAGGTAGTTGGTGTAATTGTTGCTCCTGGACTCGTACGATTTTCTAAATGCATACCTTGAGTTTTTTTTCTTTTTATTGCATTTGTTACCCATTTTATTAATTCTCATCTTTTTTTATTCACTTCTTAGTTAAGTTACTCGAAATAAACAATTAAATTAAATTATTCTATTTTTAAATTAAAATTTACGATTAGTGTACCTTCGCGTCGTAGAGCGCAAAAATTTGGCATACGTCCGGCGTCGACGGGCTCTGCGAGCGGACTGGCGGCCCCGAAAACGCGCTCGGATGCCATGACTCCAAGATATAAATTCATATAAAATTACCGTATTAACTTTTTAACATTTTTATTAATGATTTAAATTTTTTGATCAATACATAATGCATTAAAAATTATTTAAATAATACGATTCGTATAAAACAAGTCGAATAGTCATTTCAAAAAATGTAAGATAGAGGTAACTTTGGATTTTTTTTCGATCGAGTGAAGTTATTCCTTTTATGTATAAGTTTTATGGTTTAACTCAAAGACATCCTTAAGAATAACATATATTTTTTTCATATCTAAAAGTGTGGTTTATCTCAGAGAAAAGTCTGTTCTTACAAGGGCGTTTTTGGGCCAGTCTCGCCTTAAGGAAGGTACAGCAATAGTTAATCAACAGTGAGTGCAAATAAGCCATTTTGAGTAAGTACATAAAACAGAGTAAGCAGAAACCATACAAATAGGAACAAAATATTCATTAAAAATGCCCATACAAATATTATTAATACTTATTACAAGAGTACAAGTTACTAATAAAATCCGAAATCTACTCATGCGACGGGCCTGCTTGCCGCTTAGTCTTTTTAGTTGGTCTACTTCGCACAGGTGATGGATTTTTCTGTTTTTCCACGAAATTCACTCATACGAGGGCTATTTACGTATAAACGAGTTGTTTGGACAGAGGTGGGGTAGAGTGGAGCAATTAAAATTAGTCATAAAAATATAAATAAAAAATATTTTGTATGTAAAATAACTACAGACCAGACAAACAAATAATAAGTAAATAGGTACATTCGGTATAAAATATAGGTATATTATAGAAATGTTTATCACAAGCAAACAAAAATAGAGATAACGGTTTAATTTTTTAACAGTAGACTTCAGGTTATATACACTTCAGGTTATATACAAACTATACTAGCGATATTTCGAGAATCGGACATTTTACGAGCGCTGGACATTATGCACATTAGATATTGTGAAGCTGTTCAGTTTGCGAGGTTTGATTATTATACGTCAAAACTCTTTGTGGATGGCTGGTCTTTGTTACAAAGACAACAAACTATTAGTCATAACAATGAAGTCTCCATTGTTTCCTGTTCGTATTTCGGCTAACCAGTTATTACCAGTTGCCTAGATATTGTCAGGTGTCGCGTCGCGTGACGTCGGCCGACATTCGGGGAAATTGATTTTTTTTTCATGACAAAGGAAATATGCGCTCGGTCGGCTCCGTGAGCCAGTGGACTGAGTTTAGGATTTTAGGTGGCACTTTAGTGTAAATTCACTGATAACCGCCTGCACTAACATTTTCTCACTTAAGTTCGCAGTTATTTCTCTAGGACGTATCCTACGTAAAAGAAGCATAAGTACAAACTTAGCTGTTTTTTTAGCACAGACGGGCATGAGAGTCTTAGCGGTTACTGTTTTTGGGTAATGCCATTTTGTTACGTTTTTTAATTAGGTCAGCATTTAAGTTCTTGACACGAATATCCACTCCGCCAAGCTTGACACGTAGCACTAGTTTCTGTGAAGCGTATTTGGCGCGTCATTCTCACGGTGTAACGCGACCTTTTGTAATAAAGGTGATCTCAGTTAGGTTCTCAAAAATAAACAAGAACAACAAACCTCTAACAATTTGAATTTAAATATCTGGATTACTTAAATGAATTTTAATTGAATTGATTTAAATATTTTTGTTTAATACCTACGCTTCGTGGTTTTTCCCGCATGGAATTTGGACACCTACGGGAACTGCACAAATTCCCGTGACAAAAAGTATTTTTATGTACTCCTCCTGGACATAAAACACTTATCGAAGTACATAAAATTTCATCAAAATTGTTTAAACGTTCCAGCGTTGAGTGGTAACAAGCATAATAATACATATTCATAATATAGACACACATTTTATATGTACACACACTTACATAATATTTGGTACGTACATTTTTTTCGTGTTGCATTAGTCGTTCGTTGGATTTACCTACCTACATAAATACATATGCATGCGCATACATATTATATCGCCTTTTCCGGATGAACTGGCAAGGAGAGACTCGGGAATGCGCCCTGTAGGACCGGAGCCGATGATCCCTATACCTTTCAGCCAAATCAGATCCTGGATACGCTCTAAAACACGGGAACTACATCAAGACAGCTGGGCAAGTATTAAGGACTGCAGGCAGTCGAAGGAGGCGTTTCCGGTTTTGAACTGGAGATACTCCAGAAAACTCCTGAACCTTAAACGGGACAAATTACGACGTGTCCTCGGAATTGTCACCGGTCACTGCTCCCTTAATAAACACCTGTTTACAATAGGTGTCACAGACACAGACAGCCCACTGTGCAGAGGATGCCTGGGAGCAGAGGAAACTGCCGCGCATCTGCTGATGGAATGCAGTAGCGTGGCCTTGCAGCGAGCGGCGTTCCTGAGCGCCCAGAACTACCCAGGAGGCCTGCGTCGACATCGGAGGACTGTTGGCCTTCCTGGAGGACATTGGGTGGCTGGATTGAGTGCACCACCTCATCACGCAAAAAGGGCCGCTGTGCGGCCTAGTTGCGGAAAACAGCCCACGCACCAAGTACCAAGTAAGTAGTAACGCCTTTTCCGTCTTTTACACTCACAAACTTTTGCATTAACATTAGAAGAACAGTAAGTACAATGTACGTAATTGGCTTCATTACTGCTTTTAATTTAACCAGCAGTTTAACACCCCATCCCGTTCCAGTGGTTACAAACTCGCGACAGGCTGCACTAAACAAATTAACAAACAACCAGAGGTGCGCAACAGTTAGCAGCGAGGCGGGTAGTTTCAGTTCGATTCCGCATAATCTTGCTCGTTTCACTGACAGCCAGATGCGGTGAGGACACTCGCGCGCACAAGTGCTAGCTATAATTTTTCTGGAGTTACGTGATTGGTCGACGATGTTGAGTATGACAGTGACAATTTTATAACCAAGTAAAATATAAATAATCAGTCAGTTCAGTTATAATTAACTTTTATACGCTGTAATGGTACGCTCTTTTTTGTTCGTGTTGTAGTGGCAATAAATTGGTTTTTTTTAATAATAAATATTACAAAATATTAAGCCAAGGTTGCATGTTTTCAAATTTTAGCAATGAAAGCTCCTGAAAATTCTTGCTCATATAATTAATTTATATGCGTTACCATGAAGTATCTATCTAGATAACTAATATTGATATAGTGCGTTGTACTGTCATTGGGCTTCCCAAAAAACACTTAGAGACAGGCCCAGGAAGGCCTGTACGGATGAAAACTATAGAGCATGGAAAAAATAGCATCTTGGAAGAACGTGGCAAAGCAAAACAGTATAACAATTTGGAGTAGGCCAAGACCTACAAAGGATTGTAGTGCCGCAAAGAATACGAATATAAATTAACAAAATAATAATATTTATTTATTATTTACTTATTTAAATTAACACGGCAAATAAACACCATTTAAATTAATTACAGAACATTTCCAACATCACACCATAAAACTAAGATAATAATGTTAGTAATCAATTAATTCCTCAATATTAAACATGTCCACTTTGAAATCTATAGTAAACATGTTAGTAGCACAAAATAAATTTTACAATCTGGTAGGTACTTACTTAATACGTGCTTAATACGAATATGCTTAAAAAAAGCTGCAAATATAGCTAAATAAAACTTCTTAAACCTTTCGAGCGTGAGTGCCTTCTTTCCGTCCCACAGTGGTTGGTGCGATTTTGTCGCGTCTCTGTCCGACTCACTGAGCTTTTGGATGCTATACACAGCCAGAGGCTGATGCAACCACTACTCTATGTAGGATTGTAGACACGGCTCGATGCAGGCTAATTTTTTTGTTTTCAATTACGCTTTAAATAGGGGATTTTAAAAAGAGCACGGAGATAAAATGTCATAGTACTAATACCCACTAGTAGAAGCCATATCGCTACTCGAGTGTTGAAAAGTTAAAATTTATTGTTGATTAATCAACAGACCTACTGTTTGTAAAGTCAGTTTGAATCTTAGGTACCTGACTATACTTTACTGTAAAGTGTAGTCAGACTGACTTCAGAGTAAGATTCAAACTGACTTCAGACTAGTCTAACTACTACCCTAACTACCCTGAAAATCCCACTATCCAAAAGTCAAAAAATTTATTGCAAATAAGCTTTTTTTAGCACTTTTACAAGTCAAGATGATATTAGGCCCTATTTTGAAGACTGTAGTTGACAATCTTTAACTTACTAAAATATAGCCGTCACTTACATTGCCGTCTATTTGACAGGAACAGCGACAGTTTTGGGAATTTTGGATCTGTCAACTAAACCCTTTAAAAATGGGCCCAGATACTTACAATATTAAAGTTAAATTATTGTAGATACTAACCAAAATTATTACTTTAGGTGACATTATAAAGTGCTTAATGTCAGCTAAAGCAAGCCTACAATATAGAGGTAAATTTGAAACAAAAAGAAGTTCTCTTTCCTACTACTGGTGCAAGCAATCCGACAGTGCGTAATTTTAAATTTCACGTTTTTGTCTACACACTTCCCTCCATTCCTCATTTTCTCCGTTTTTCGAGCCATTTCGGCAAACTAGAGTGTTTAAATTCGCACGCGGTCCGTGAAATTGCACTATCTGTAATTATGCTGAAATTTTCAGTGAGAATGCTGAAAACGAGAAACGAGGAATGAGTAGCATAAGCTACTATAATTATAAATACTTCTTGGAATCAAATAGTTGAAAGAAGGCTGGCCTAGAAGACTAATCCAGAAGAATAAACTAGAAGACTTATATAGAAGACTGATCTAGTAGACTATGATCAAAGAGCTTCTATGATAATAATTATTAATTTATTGATTTATTTTATACTTTATGTACAGAACGAGTACAAAGATGGACTTAATGCCAACAGCATTTTCTACCAGTCAACCAAGGCGTGCAAAAAATAATTAGATCAGGCGTGCACATAAGTGCGAATTATAGTACTAACAAAAAAAAAGACCAGAGTTTTGCTAAAGTATTTTGAAGATGATTTTTGGCTATAGGTACTTAATAAAACACTTTTAAATGTCACTTAACTACAACGACTAATCATTGGTTAGCCAAATCTAGAACACTGATCTAGAAGACTATGATTTTCTATACCTACATAATTATAGTTTTTTTTTCTTATATTTTGGCTCCACACATAGTGTATTTAGCCAGTGTCAAGTATTGTAATTATTCATCGAGTTATGGAATATTTCACGTGTAAAGTCAAGTCTTCAAGTCTTAGTCACAGTCCAGTCTAAGTCAGGTAATCATAGTCCAGTCTAAGTCATACCCTAGTAAAGTGGTGGCGACTTTACTAGAAGCTTCTATGGAATTTTGGAAGCAACACGAAAAACCACGTTTCACTACATTATATCACTTGCCCAGACTCATACTCGTAATTCAGCACTTAATGCGTAAAACACCACCAATTTTAACCATTAACACTGGAAAAAGCACAAGTTTAGAAAAATAATACAATGAAACGACGTGAACCTTTTAGAGTTCCCGCCAAAACTCTTAATTATAGTTAAAACTAACAAAAAAGAAGGCGTAAGATTTACTTTACAACTTGAAACACTTTCAAGTAACTAACTGTCATTTAGCTACGCTACGTAGTACTATTGTTTATTCTGTGGGTTAGCGCGGTATTCAAGTCGGAACTTTAATTTCCTCGCGACTGTCTGGCGCGCTGATGCCTTTACAACTCAGCTAAGTAAATAAATATTATTATTGTGAAAATATATTGTGTTGTTGACAGTACTTGTTTTATTGAGGCTGAATGCAGTGTACTGCCAGTGCCAATGTTTTTTTTTCTACTGTTGACCACAGACTAGCGAAAAAAATTGTTTTTACCAGTACACATAATTATTATCTGTGCTACTGATGGTAACTTTTACATAATAGGTACGACAGCCGTTTCAGCTGAGCAAAAATGAATTCGTATCTCCGGCTGTAACGTTTTTCTCTACGGTCGTGTTTCTAAACCGATTCTCGTGAAATTTTGTGAGCAGCGATACCTACTAATATGCAATTTTCATAAATTTAGTATTCGGTTTTTTTTTGTCAAAATGACGGAGCCATGGACACAGATGAATCACACTTCACACTATATATAATATTATAAAGGCGAAAGTTTGTATATGTGTATGTTTGTTACTCCTTCACGCTCAAACGGCTGGACAGATTTTGATGAAATTTGGAATATTAGATAGCTTATGTACTGGATTAACACATAGGATACTCCTTATCCGCGAGTGAAACCGTGGGGCGCAGCTAGTGAATTATAATGTTACTATACTAGTGTATATACGCTGCCATGGGGGATGAAAAAAACGTAAAAAATTAGATTTTCAGTTTTATGTTATGCAGTTCTACAGCATATACCTAGAGCCACTATTAGTTAAAGATATTTATTTATTTGATAAAAAATGATAATTATTTAATATTAAATTAAGGAATTACTTCCATTTTTTTCATTTCTCATCGATTCACGAATAAAATTAACCTCTCTGGGCTTCGTATCGTACCTACCTCATTTCAAAATTACTGGCTACTGAGAACAAATATTTAATACAGCAACGTTTAAAAGACGAACTAACTGCACAATAGCCAGCCAGTGCTGGCTGTCTACAAACTTATTTTTCGACGGCAAGTTGGCAGCGTTTCGCCGAAATCGTTCTGAATTCAAACAATAGCTCGAATGTCCTTCTCCGGAATGGCGCGGAAATTTTTGTTATCTTTTCGTGTTCCCCGAACGGATTTTAAATTGAGAACACAAATGTGGGAGCTCTAAAATGTTTCACAGTTTAAATGTTTTTATGTGTTTTTTTTTAGTTATTCATTCAAGTTTATAGACTATACTCTTTCCACTATGTTATTGTATTCTAGACAGATTGAATTAGTGATTGCAAGAAAATATTAAAATGTAGATTATATTACAATCAAACTCGATTACTAAAAACCTAAAAAAAAATATATACCGATTTTTTTGTTTTTGTAACTAAATAATTAACAAAAGTACATTATAAAGTATTTCTAAATTAAGATAAGATAGGATAAGATAAGATAAATTTATTGCCGGAATAAAAGTTACAATTTTGTTACATATACATAAACCGCAAGAATATACATTTCCGTCAAATTAAACTTAACTATGAGCTCCAAACTAAGCACGAGGCTTGTATCTTGGAACTCTGATTTACAACACAACTAAACAAAATATATAATTATGGAAAAAAAACAGTAAATAAGAAGTGAATTTTGTGAGTGGCAACAAAAAGAGGACCTAACTTTAAGACTAAAATTTACAAAATTAAAAAGGTATCATAGGTACGCTTAAATAAAATAAAATTAATATGATATTTATTACATAACTCGCCGTTTTTTATTAACATGTCATTAATATGATTTATTAGGATAAAAATGCAGTCATCTAGCTGATATTGACCCAAAAATACGATGTTTTCGGCCTATAGGTATTTATATAGCAAGCCAAGGAACTTACGGTAAACTTTCATTCGATTATCCGATCTCTACTCACGATCAATCGATACTACATTTTTTCAACTCATCACATCCCTCAGTTTTTTTCCGGACGACGTAGCCTTGTAAAGAGGTAATGCTAAATATGTCTATTTATTTGTATGGATTTTATTTTTAAAACGCTAGGACAAGGCTACCCCACAATATTCAATAAGCGGTCTAAAAACGATTTACAAAATGGAAAAGGTATAAGCCATGTATGTCTAAGCTGACACTTTCTATTCGTAAAAACGCCTACGTGTTACAAAATACCTTCCATCAACTAAGTATAGGTAAGTATAAAGTAGGCGTTATTAGTCATTATTATACAATCTGAGTTTGGCCGGTAGACAAAATTGTTTTCCCTGTATTCTACTTTGGTAAAATCGGGCCTTAGTATTCTAATGGGAATAGTTATTTGTTATACAAGGCTGCAAAGTTGGTTTTTGGCGCGAGTACTTGAATTGAAACCTGAGCAAGCGAAGGATTCTAGGATTGAAATCCTATTCAAATCCTATTCAAATGAAGAATCCTGAGCGTAGCGAAGGTTTCAAAGGTACGAGATGCAGAAAAACTTTGCTGCCGAGTGCAACACACAACTTTTCACCTCACTACAGCGAGGAAAATACAAGAAAAACAGCTAAGAGGCTAAGAAAAAATTAGTTTTTAGCTTATTAATTTAGCTATGGGTGGCGGTAACGCTTAACATCAGGTAAACGACTAGCTCGTCACGTGATTCATGGAAAATTAAAGATAAAGTGTTTTTTATCAATTTTCCATGCAGTCCCCGTGCTGGATAGCATATTGGTTGTATACTCTTTGGTGGTGGACAGTACGATTATTTTTAAAAATGAGGTTGGTGAACGAGAAAAAGATGGTATCTTTTAGGAGGTAGTCTGTGGTATTAATGAGTTTACAGTGGACTGGCAACATCAATAAGGTTAAATTCGGGCAGATCTGTGATTAAATCTTCAATTGAGTTTTGGCGGGAACGCGGAAAAGTTCACGTCGGTGCATTGTATTATTTTACAAAACTTATGCTTTTTCCAGGGTTAATGTTTAAAATTGGTGGTGTTTTACGCATTAAGTGCTGAATTACGAGCATGAGTGTGGGCAAGTGATATAATGTGGTGAAACGTGGTTTTTCGTGTAGCTTCCAAAATTCCATAGAAGCCTCTAGTAAAGTTGCCACCACTTTACTAGGGCATGCCTTAGACTGGATTATGACTTATACTAGACTATGACTACTCTGACTGTGACTATGACTTGACTTTAAGTGAAAATTTCCATAATACGATGAAAAATTACAAAACTTGACACTGGCTAAATACACTATGTGTGGAGCCAAAATATAAAGAAATAAAAAATCTTCAATTCTTGACGAGAAAATTATTGAATAGAAACGTTCGAATTTTAAAAACGCTTTCCACGCTAGCGATTAAAATGCGTTTTTGCACCCAGATGTTGAATGACAAAGAGAATCTTTCCGAGCTAGTGAGGTGAAAAATAGATTCCTACTTCATAACCAGTATTGTAGTAAGAACTTTTTTCCCACTAGAAACTTCTGCTTTGCGCCATCTTACCGCTCCAGTTTCGTGTTGCCACCATAATCACGGGTGATAAGAACGCATTGTTTTATAATACGTTTCGATTTACGGAGTTCCTCGGACGTGACCAATGGATTTCCGAACGTATCGATACTATTCGATAGCCGAATACGAGGTGGATGTAATTTTATTGCACGCGAAACGGAATGAGTTTTCAATTATTCATTCATTATTTTTTTATGGAAGCTGTGGCCTGTGGCATTTGGGTTGATTATTATTGGAATTTAAAGTAGAAGTTGTATTTACAACTGAGCGCTACCGTCTTCGGAGGGCACGTTAAGCCATCGGTCCTGGCTGTTGGCATAAGAGAAGTTGTCGTTAAGCCAAGTCAGAAGCCTTTGGACGGCCTAAAAATTCTGACATCAGGGCTAACCACTTGCCTACACGAGAATAAGAAGATATTTAGTAGTTCTGAGTTGCCATTTCCGAATTTTACCCATAATTTGAGCCAATTTGAGAAGCGTTCTAAAGTTCAAAATTATTAATATAATATTACAGAAAATAATTAAAACAATTTATTATATAATGAGGCTTTTTATTTAAAAAAAAAACGCTGGTTCCGCTTCTTTTCTAGATGGCGCTGTAAGTACATAGTTTAAACCTTTCAAACCACAGAGTAGTTTAAACATAAGAAAATGCTTAGACTACTTACAAAGAAATGTCAAATTCAGTTGAGTGCACCACGAGTACATTGTCTGTAGTATCTCCTAAGTAGTCTGTGGTGTATTCTTCTTAAGTAAATTGAAGTACAGCAGAACTGCGAGACAGATAAACATTAATATTATGATCCAAAATTAAGCCGAGCTATCGCGCAACGGAAATAAATCAAACGAAACAGTTTAGAGTTGTCAGTCAGTATCGTGACACATTTCCTATAACCTGTGCTGTGGTCTACGCTTGAAACAGTGACAGTGACAGATTTTGGTGAAACCACGACTGGCGCCATCTATTGGGTCATACATAGAACGCCATTTCTTTTTTTTTAATAAAACGTGTTATTCACGAATTAGCCTGGCCACTCAAAGAGGGAGTGTCGCCAGCTTTTTGGGCACGCTGCCCGCAGAAAGTGATCTTAATTCTGGTTTCGATTTATAACTTAGTCACTCCCTTTAATTTAATTATGCTTAAATTCAAATAAAATAAAACTGATATATTACAGCGTTCATAACATGTTAATACATCACACTTTACAGTAGGTATAGTATATTGTTTATTTATGTTTGTGTGGTTTAGACTCCAAAACTGACGCGATTTGCATGAATTTTAACACACAGACACAGATTGCTTATTCTACAAAGATCAACAAAGAATACTTTTAATATCTGAACAATTAGGTAACGCTCCCGCGTTTCCTGCGCTTGGGAAATTGCGAGTGAAGCCGCTTGGCTCCTAATTACATATTATCTGTTCCTGCCTAAATTGATGAGTTAAAGACTACCTACAGTGTAACAAACTGGTGCCTACGGTAGTTGCAACAAAAGAATGCATCGCGGTCCTCGACCCCAAGAACAAAAAGAAGTTAAAAACCCGTCTCCAACCGCGTTATTAACCTGCAATAATAGCAAACTGATCCGTGAGAATTACGCATGCGCTAAACACACAGCAAATACGCTCCTGCGCAAATTCAATGTAAAGATCAAGACCTTTTATTAGTACAACAAGCGTAAGAAAATGACAGCCCGCCATTTGTAAACTAGCCCATCTTAATTGTCAACATACACAATAATTAACCTTATCACCGTAGGGTAAGAGTTATTTGTGTGCATGAAACAGTTTGCGACGTGTTTAGAATGGTTGGAAATGTCAAACCTTAACCTCAAAACCGTGACGCTAGACGCCATATTAGATGTATTCGGGCCTATTCGGAACACTTCGTATAGTTTAGATGTGTTCGTATCAAAATTTTAGATGAACTCCGGCGCTGAGTGCGTTATATTAAACTAATAGGTCAGGCTATACTGGATGTAGTAGCAATAGGGTGCTGTTGAATTAGATAAGAGTACCTTTTATCATGAGCGACATAGCGTGCTGATGTTTAAGACCTTGTCTTGCAATGTTTAAATCTTGCTCGTTATGAATTATTTTTGTATTTTTTTCATACCTACAATTATTGTAATTGTCTATTTATGGAATCAGGATTGCAACACTGTTGAAATGGGCGCCTTGAAAAATCTTAATTACAATGCAATTTTAGAAATTGATACAATTTTATTGTTATTTAAAAAAGATAATAGGAGTTAATAATTAATAGAAATAATTATAATTTTATCGAACATAAATCGCCAAAATTAAATATTATCACGATTTTTTTTATCAGATATGATTATGATTATTTTTAATAAGATTAAATAAATAAATTATTTAAATCCTTAACTGAAAAATCGATGAGATATGTTTAATTTAAGTATGTAGGTGCCTACCTAAAACTGCATAGGTACATCATACTTAACGACTTTTATTTAACTGTCTTATTTACAACATTTATTCACTGTAACACCACAGAATAGATAAATAGTAAGTTGTCTTACGTTATGTAGTAACGCTATGTATTAATAGTTATATAGGCATAGGCAGTAAAAAAAACCGAGCTCTTTTATATAATATACACCTAGTGTACCTATCTACTTTAATTACACACTTAATACATATTTTACTTCGTATTTCTTAAGTTGTTTAGTATGAATTGAAACTTATAATTCTTTAATGGTGAAAAAAAACCACCAGAGAAAAAACTAGAACATTAACTTTCATTAATGCCACCACTTGTCTATCATGGCATGGGAGGGGGAACTCTACTGCCGATGCCGTGTGACGAAAAATATATTCTCTCATTTTACAACGACCAAAACTGCTCATTCAAAACAAGCTAATTTCAACTCTAACACAGCACGTCAGAGTAGAGAACAGTATGATAGTTAAATGGTTATAGTATACATTTACAGCTCAAAAATGACGGCGAGCCTAATGACAAGGTTAAGTGTATGAAACGCAAGAAACTGGTTCTAACATTCGCTTGGCCGTTAGTGAATAGACAAAAAATGTGGCGGCCATCTTGGATCGCGGATAACGACTTTTCTTGCTATAAAATTATGTATTAGGAGCGCAGTATGCACCTCTATTTTAGATATCGTTGTGAGAAAGGCAGATGTTCATGAAAAGGATTATACGATCGTACACAGTGGAAAAGTTTTCTGAATGAATATGACAGTGACAGTTCAAAATTATTTCAGAATCAGAACTCAGTTCATACATTCCAAAAGTAGGTAGCACATTTTCCAAAATTTTTGAGGACCTCAACCATACTAGTTTGTAGACAAACTTTAAATGCGCCAAGTGGTTTCAAGGATAACAAAATTGCTCGAAGCACTCTCTCGCTTTTGAACTATATTTATGCAAAACATCACGGTAATCTTGATCCGCTACTGCGTAAAAAGAATAGCTATCCCCACCATTCTTGGGTTTATAGTAGTACTTATTATTAAAAAAAATTATAGGATACACAAAATTTAAATAGACATTTTGCGTGTCGAATCCTACCTCCAATTAACACTAACACGAACCAAATAGGTATGCTTACCTTACTGCAGCGGTGTTTTAGAATTGGGTTGTTTCCAGCAATTCACACCCCTTTGTTCTCGAAAAATAATGAATCAATTGATTAATACAAAATATTAAAATAAGTAATTTTTAAGGGATGTCTGTGCTATTTTTCTGAGTATTTCCGATTATAACTGACTACCTAAGTACGTATAGCGTATTATGATTTGATTTATTCAATAAAACATAAACAATAATGTTATTATAACTTATATAACTCACTCGGGAAAAAATAATACATGCCATTTTATCATTCGTGTATTTTTCTATTCATTTATATTAATATTAATAGCAACGAGCTGTCCTATAATTTTTAACTGAACAAGGAGATAAATAAAACTAGCTATTCTGTTATTGTTTTTAACTATAATACTGACACTTCTTTTAATAAATAATAATTCAAACGTATGAAGTAAACCTTTTTTATTATTTTAACTGTACAATGAGTCCAATGAGTGGAACACCTTGCCGGCGTCCTTGTTTCCAGCTAACTATGATCTGGGTGTCTTCAAGTCGAGAGTGAGCAGGTATCTTCTAGGCTAGCATGTACCATCATAGACTGCGTGATTGCTTTCCACCAGTTGAGACAGTGGTCAAATGCTTTGCCTATAAACAATTCAAAAAAAAATTATCCATTGGGGAGATTGGACTCGTCGCATGGCATCCCTATAATCACGTGACAGGTCCGCGGTATATGAAATCCAAACTGCCTTGTTAGTATCGATTCTGACCCTAATTGCTCACCTCTAAAATATTAAACACAGTGCTCGGACATTTTTGTAACAAATCGATATTCAGTGCATGCTATTACTGGTCACAAAGATTTTGTCGCTTTCGGCCAGCTCCAAAATTAAATCGTAGGAAAACGAATGGTGAACGAACGACCTTCTGATTATTATAATCTTCTTATTAAAGGTGTAGTAAGTACATTGGATTGACTTATTGCTAAAATCAATTTCTTCCAGTCATAAATTTAAATTTAAGTTGGTTTTTTACAAATATGATTTAAATAGCCTACAACCTACAAGCTTAGTGAATTCGTTGATTCGCACAAACAGTATACCTACTTACCTACATGTAGGTAATTGTACCTATTGTATTATTTTGTGTTAATGTCATCTCTATAAAATAAGTCTATTTTTAGAAAAACAAAACAAACGATCACTGAATGACTCATCCAGGATACACAAACAATGTCATTACCTTTAATTGTCTAATAATTATTTTACAGAAGAACCCTTTCAAACCAGTAACGTTCTAGGTCTTAATGAAAATGAGATCATCGAAAATCGTAACGTCAATGAATGAAACGGATGTAAACAAAAAATAAAAAATTTAATTTCGGAACGCGTTATTGGTAATTTAAATTTGGAGCGCGGCGTGCAAATGTTCGTAGGTTCATAGATTAGAGTATAGACTAGAGGTTTATAAAAAGGTACTCTGTGTACTAGAGCATAGAGATTATGTGTCAAGCGTACTACTTTTTTGGAAACTTTTTATATGATGTGGACACTTACGTGAATGAGTCTGACAGATTTGTATAGAAAAACAGTTGACTCGAGTCAAAAAAAATGGTACAGTGCCTATCGCAAGCGTAACTTGTTACTATACCTATGTTTGTTTCTGATGTAGCGATACGTGTGAGTACTGAGTAGTACAAATGTAATATCGTTTTGATGATCTCTCTATGCTTTAGTCTATACTCTAAGGTTCATAGACTTCGTAGTGACATTTTTTTTATTCGAGTTAGCTTTTCGATATGAGATTTAGTCACGGGAAGGGTCTATTATTCAGCTTAGGTTTACCTGTCTAACCGGGTGTAATTAGTCAATAACAATAGGTCTTTTAGTGTCCACAATTCACAAATGGTCAGTTTTTATTCAATGCCTGAATTGAATTGGTAATTTAGTATTGTATAAAAATAACCTTTAGGTTATGCATTTTTTTTTAACGGGCAAATTGCCTTTATTACTCAAGCTAACTACTACAATAATAAAAACTAAACTAAACTAAACTAAACTAGCTACACTACCTGCTACAAAGAACACTTATGGACTGTATAATAGCCGCGATGGCCTATAGACAGTCCAAGTGCTCCAGCCCACTACCGGTAGGTAGCGTACCCAACGTAGGTTATGCATAGATGTAATTACAATGACTTTATGAGGTTATGTAATCTATGAGTGTATTTTAGACTCTAGAAAAATTAAAAAATCTTGACTATTGGTTAATTGTCTTTTCCTTTTACTCTATTCATGTGTTATAAATACCTAATATTTTTGTTTATATAAGCTAAACTGATACATTTAGGAACTTACATGTATGGAGAGATGATAAAATTATTAGGTATAAAATCTATCTTACCGCAAAAGAAAAACCAAAACCTGCGAAAGATTTCATAAAGAGTAGGTATATAATTATAGTAATCAAACTGACCCCCCCTCCCCCCCCCCCCAAGAGAATTCCTGGCTACGGCCCTGAGTTCCCTGAGTGACCTCCAGTAATTATTAAGGTTGATTTTCATTATGGTCGAGGGTTATCCGAAAACAATAGTTGTTTTTTAATGTAAATCAATGACGTTGTGAATCGCTAGTCGTTCTCCTGGTGTTAAGTGGCTGCCCATAACAGATTGCAGTATCACTCGGAAATCTAGATTAATAAAGTTTTGCGTGACACTACTGCTTGGCGGCAGAATAACTGGCAAAGCGGTGGAACCCACCTAGAATTATTTCAGCCGTCTACATGAAAATGTGACAGATAGACCGTCATGTTTATTTTTAATTGTATTCATAATATTAACAATGGTCCAGAACAAATGTCGATGATCAATTTCAAGGAATTCTAAATTCCCTATTTGACTTCCTCATATTTCATCACTGGATTTTTAATATAAAACAATAATTAATTAAATTTATCTGCAACACCGAAAACATTGGCTGGACTTCCCTGGCAGGCAAAATTACAAGACAAACAGGTAGTTATTTACAAACTTTATATTATAATAATTAATATTAGGTTTTCAAGTATAACATGTGCTCTAATTAGATACCTACTCTATATGATTTACTAGGTGGTAGGACTTTTCTGCAAAGTTCGTCTAGGTAGGTACCACCGCTTTGCCAGTTATTCTGCCGCCAAGCAGTGGTGTGCAAGCACGTGCAAGTGTTCCGGTTTGAAAGGTACTGTAGCTAGTGAAATTACTGGGCAAATGAGACTTTATGATCTGATCACTCAGTCTAGTAATCTGATTACTAGACTGTGTGATGTCTCAGGATGACGTGCGCAGTGCAGTGTCACTGTGAATCTTTACTGTTTTAAAGATCCGAGTGATACTGCAACTGTTATGGGCGGCCGTGTTGCTTAACATCAGGTGAACGACTAGCTCGTCACGTCACTCAATCGCATTAAAAAAAAAAAAAAAAACCTATTTATAAAGCTACAAATGTTTTTGATAGTTAAACATGATATTAATGAAAATTATCTGACCATACGTTTTTGATTAAGGCCCAGTTAAAACATTTGTGTGATGAACATAGGTCTTTTTTCTGTGTCTGGGTGTTATCATGGAACAAGGAGGAGAGGAATGCCAATATACCAAGAAAACAGCGTAGATCAGAAATATGCCAAAAACCGTTATAAACCTAGATGGCGCTACAAAATGAGCGGGCTATAAGTTGAGCGTAGATCAGAAATATGCCAAAAAACCGTTTTAAACCTAGCCCGCCTTAGCTAGCCGTATAGCCCGCTAATTTTGACGTACCATCTAGGTTTAAAACGTTTTCCCACTCATTTTGCAGCGCCGTCTAAGTTTATAACGGTTTTTGGCATATATCTGATCTACGCTGTTTTCTTGGTGTATTGGCATTCTTCTCCTCCTTAAGCCATGGTTTTATATTGTATTCTATGTATGTATTTACAAACAAAAAGTATTTAAGTATTGTATCAGTTATCTGGTTCCCATAGTACAAGCTTTGCTTAGTTTGGGGCTAGATGGCGCTGTGTGAAATGTCCACACATATTTATTTTTTATTTATTTATTTGTCACGAGAATCCAACCCGCAGATTCCAGGTGTGAGCCGATCTTCTAAACTACCTCACCACAGCACAGAGGCTGTCTATACGATTTATAATTGGAAATAATCTACAATAAATATATTACATAAATTTTATTAATGATCTAACTGAAACAGAAAGAATAATTGAGGAAGTAAAATGCCCACTCAAATAATTAATAATTGGGTAGGTACTTACTTTTAAACTAACCTAAATAAAATAAATTATTGAAAATGATTTTACCATATTTGGTTCGTAGTTCTAAATAGGATGTTATTATTGCGGTTACGACCATGTAGGAATATTATAATTTTGTAATAGGGATTGACATTGATTCGGCCCCAATCATTTTCGGGAAAAAAAACCAATTTTTTTTGTTGATATTGCATGAAAAGTATTGTTTAAAAAAAAGTGATATAAGTAACAAAAGGTGGTTTCATAAAATAATTAAGAATGGTATAAAAAATATCGATTATAAACGAATCCAGTTGAAACGACTTTTTTACTCAGTCAAATTGGAAAGTTTGAATATAAAATTAATGAATTCGCTTTGTTCATAAAATACGCCGTTAAAACGTAAGAAAAGCTATCTCACTGGAAGTCTAATTAATATAGTCTGTAATATACTGACTAGCAATATTAATAAACCTAGAACTAGTGATCAATTGCCTATATAAACGTAGTACCTATAACAAACCTTTGATAGCTCGAAGGCCAATGTTCTGACTTCTGAGTACAAGGCAACCTAGCGATTTCACTCATGTCATGTTGGTACCAACGACATTCTACATTTCGCTTAACAAAATATCTTTCACAAGTTCATCAACCCAAAAATAAGAAGTACAAACGTTTTCTATCTAAAAATACACTCTTTAGCACCAGATAAGGGTGGTTTTTGCTTGCGCAAAAGCTTTCAATGCGAAGTTGGCATTTCGCACATAAGTATGTTTGAAGTCGCAATCTAGTAATGCAGCCGACTAGCAGCAAACTTCACACTGTCTAATCAAGTTCATAGACTATGATTGGCGTTCACAGACTTGACAGTAAATTAACTTCGTTAATTTATTGTATTACGCCGTGCAAGATTTACCTACACTTACATAATAAAAAAACTCACTTACCTAAATTGTATGCAGCATTTCCCACATGAAAGTAAGAATTTACCAGTTCATTTATGTCATCGAAAAATAGTTCATATCACTGTTTATCCTAGTTTTATATTAGTTTGCACTTTTTCATCACAATATTCCGTCCGTTTGTACAGAGAAGGCACTATGTTCTAACATCACAAAATTGAGCGACGTGAAAGAAAAAAATAGTTTCACTTTATGAGGTCATCGAACGTGCGGGTACTACTATTCCGCCACATTCGAAATTGGAACGCTTTGGTCACATTCACATGAAGTTCGGAAAGTTAGTTTGGCGGGATTCGTCACGGAGGCGGGGTCCATTCGGTGGATTTTCGCGTATTTTCGTGTCGGATGAGACGCGAGGCGCGTGCGGGCACCGCTCGCGCGCAACTGAAGATTGTCGTAGGTTAAGTTTGGAAAAAAACACCGCTAGCTCAATTTTCCGCGTTATGACCCGCCACAGTTTCCCCGCGCCAAAAATGCATCATTTCTAGTTGACCTCGGACGATTCATGAAACCTTCAGTCGATCACGAGGTTACTATTGTTTTGACAGCTCAGCTCCGAGAATTACAACCATGTGTACCGTAGCTACTACATGACATGGACAACGTCAAGAGGGCGCCACGCTCCCATCAGAAAACACCTTCGGTTAGAAAAACAAAGGCATCAACCAAATAAGCTAGCACAGCGCGTAAACACAACGAAATTACTGCCAGTTTTCATTATTATTTCGCTATGCACCGGCCGACGTCACTGAAATAGCAAACGCGAGGAGTTATATTCGTCTCTTTCTCACATGCACTTGTGAACACGCATTTCACTTTTGAATCCGAACTTTTGGAATTTGAATTTGTCCTGTCGTTTGGTTTTTTAAATAATTGTTTCAGTTTTGATAGCGCGCGGTGCATAGATCGTGCATACATGCACGAAACTGCAGTTGTACTGAGGCTAGATGACATTCACAGAGGCTTAAACTCCAAGTTCAGACGATTGCGGCGTCAATAAACTGGCCGATGCCTCGTCCGTAATATGTGAACGATGTAATTTTATATCAGTTATGCTACTAGCACTCGCATGGGCTACGATTACGTCATATATTTTTACTGAAATATCAAGCAATAGAGGAAATTATCGATAGGCATTGTTCATTGTTCGTCTCTCCTATAAATATTTACTTTAAAATTATCTTCTGCAGTCATAAAACTGTTAAAGTTAACATGCGTCTTACATTATCTAGGCCAAATAAATGCATCGTAAGAATACTAAGAATTGTGAGAATTTATCAAGATTTCCAAAACAGTTACTTTCCTAGAACTCCTCGTTTCTGGTCATCATTTTATTGGCCTACTCTTGTTAAAATAGGAACAAACATAAGCAATTTCATGCATAGCTGTTACTGTTACCTACATGAGCCATTTATAAATTGAAACATGTAAGTTGGCAATTCCGGGAATCAAGATCTGAAGTCTGAGTGACGAACTCCTACGATATGATGGCAATTAACTCCATTGGTTTAGTTGGAAACCGCGTATAGTGCTTCCACTACCGTAACATGGTTTATAAGATCGCAGATACTACAAAAACACTACATAAACTAAACATAGAACGTAAACAATATTGCTGCGTGGTACCTAATACCTATTCCAGATGGCCGAATAGTTGTAAGCCAAATATGGATCCAGGTGTATACCTGCTAATTAATTGGCTTACGCTGCAAACTTTTAGCATGTCTAAGGTACAAAATAACATACCATACCAAATATACCGTATACTGCACTTTACATATAATTCAGCACAAATTATTTTGTAGGTACAAATTTTTCGCCAACTCCTCCGACTGCTACAATTTGCATAATATATTAATATATTATTATTTATATTTTTATTTATCTTCGAAGTTCACTCTCACAAATTATTTAAATTCATATAGACCAGCAGGTGATATTAATAAAACAAGATATATAATTTTAAAGCCATTTTCTTACCATTTTTTTTTTTGCTCTAACTTTCTGTAACATTGTAACTATGACAACTTTGATACATCTTTCCTGATTTCTATATAAACTAGGCAAGTAATCTATTATTCTTCATCATTTCACTTTTCGATTACGCATATTTTGTATAATAATTCAAATCAGCTAACTTTCCTTTTCAATTTAACATAAACAAATTATTCATTTGCGTATTGTATTTTGTTAGTTTTCGTTTCCGCCTCCGCTTCTGATACTCATGTTACATACCTGGCTCGTTTTGGTCAGGACAGACAGGTAATTACTGAAATAAGACGCCGTTCAGGTCAGGACGTAGGTCAACGATTCAAGCAGAATTGCATTTGGCTGCGCGTCTCTGTCTGGGTGTACCATGGTGACGTAATTTGTTTAGTTAAACACACAATACGCACTTCAAAAGCATTCCAGCTTATTATGTCTACAAAAGCAACAATATGTTAACCTTTCGGTTTTGGATACTGTAATCGGTCAAAAATTTGCTGACATACCTACTTCAACATTAACAAATATAAATTCTGTAAATTTTTCTCTACCTATGGTACTTATATAATCTACTAGCTGCGCCCTGCGGTTTCACCCGCGGATAAAAAATAGCCTATGTGTTAATCGAGCACATAAGCTATCTATATTCCAAGTTTCGTCCAAATCCGTCCAGCCGTTTGAGCGTGAAGGAGTAACAAACATACACACATACACACAAACACACATACACACATACAAAATTTCAGCTTTATAATATTAGTGTGACTAGCTGCGCCCTGCGGTTTCACCCGCGGATAAAAAATAGCCTATGTGTTAATCGAGCACATAAGCTATCTATATTCCAAGTTTCGTCCAAATCCGTCCAGCCGTTTGAGCGTGAAGGAGTAACAAACATACACACATACACAAACACACATACACACATACAAACTTTCAGCTTTATAATATTAGTGTGATTAGGTGAATGTCTGAAACATTAAGTACACAGTACTATTATAATTATATTATGTGAAACAAGAACAATTTTGACATATTTCGACGCGTAAATATAAGTGAACTTCATGTCGGAGTGAAAGTGATCCTGTGCGTCGTATGGGGATTTTTATTTTCGTTTTTAAAACGAGTCCTGCCGAATGCATCATTCGGCCTCGGACGAGGCGGGCCGTGTCAATGACCCCTGTATTCGGGCGTCGCCGTCCATTACGTTGGGAAAGGTCAGGTTTGTGCATGTGCATGTGCGAAGATCTGTGTGTGTGTGTCAGCTTTTACTTTCAAAACGCCTTATTTGTGAGTTTTCATTTAGGCTGGAACCATCTTTGGCACAGCTACTTCAACTGTGTTGAGAACCAACTTGTACGCGAGAAAGCAAATCAAAATCTTTTCTAATAATAGGCAAGTAATTTTCACTGTTTTAAAACCTGGCACAAAGTTGTAAATTACCCAGTAGGTATTCACAAATAACTTCAAATATTATTTATAATGATTTATAGTTGAACATGTACATATTGTTAACAAACTGTGCTGGTTGTCCTAAAATGAAATCATCAGGTAAATTTGGAGCCAAGTCATTATGTAGGTATAGGTAAATGACCTGGAAACGCATATTTTTCATTACTAATACAGTTTAAACTCTAAGCCTACTTCTTCTCTTATTATCTTACTTCCTAAGTTCCTGCCATTACATAAATGTGAAGCTTTGCAATCAGTGTTTCTATTTAGCACTAAAACGGGTGAATTATTGTTGATGGAATCTGGTATGTGCAACTTTTTCAGGTCATATTGTTATAATACATAGATACCTTTTATCTCTGAAATTGTTTGCAGTAGGTAACTGCGAGTAGGTACCTACAAAAATAATTTTATCATTTAGTCAATAAGTCTTTGTGGTTCAAATGAAAATGACATCAGACCAAGTCAAATTTTGTATAGTAGAGCGGAGTTATTTGGTATTTTTCCTAATGAATGCAACTCTATAGCTTTATTTAATTTTATTATAATTATATCCAGCTACCAATCTGAATGGTATGTAGATCGATATTTTGTGGATTTATCCTAACATTTGTTTCAAATCAATCAATGTTTTTGTTTTAATTAGTAAGTAAGTAGGTAATAGTAAAAACCATGCACACGTTATTGATATGGGCTAGGTATTATCTGTGATATGGGGTTCATTCTAGATGGATAATTAATTAGTTACGATTTTAAGTTCCGGGAGCCGATGGATGCAGGAGGCAAGCAGTCGTTCAAAGTGGCGCTCATGGGGGAGGTCTATGTTCAGCAGTGGATGTCTTCAGGTATCAGCCAAATTTTAGGTATTACCTTGTCCTTCACTCTTGATCTCGGTAGTATAGTCGCGATAATTTATTACGTAAAAGAGCGACATTAACAATTCTTTATAAATACATATTCTTTCTACATAACTTAACTCAAAGTAAATGTTTTTATTTCATGACGAATATCGTTAATATGGTATCACATTCATAATATCATTGACTTTCTGACATCACTAGGTAGGTACCAACCTAGACCCGATAACACCCGAATTTCGCCGATATGTTATCAAAGCTTATCGCCAAAAGTAACTGACCACGTACATTCAGCATATTGACTAAGGTCATGGTCCGATAATTGTATGTCCCTTTCCTTCTCTCCCGCTTATCAAAGTTGTTTGTCTCACTCACGCGTAAAACAATGCATAATTATGTTTGCGCAGCAGCTGTTTGGCGTAATGTTTATAATATGTCTGAAGTCGTACCTACAGAGATTAATTTCTATGAAAAAATGTGCGGGATCTATAACACTAGAATAAGGTGGATAAGTTTTTTTAAATTTCTAACCTCTAACCTCGCTTTTATGAATAGATTTAATATTTCAACGTAATAAACAAAGTCAAACTTACCTTATTTGTGTTACTTCCTTTGTTTTGGTTGGTATTTAAACACACACAAAAACTTCAGTGCCTATAAACTTACAAACTTACTTTAAAATATTTTAAGTCAAAACAAAAGGACTCATTGTATGACAGTAGGTCCAGCGACAAACAAAATATTAATTTATCCTTAATAATATTTCTGTTATATTAAAATTTAAACTTCCAGACATTTCGACCGCAACCGATACGAGTACTAACAAACAAATTTGGTAGTTATTATTAGAGAATGACCAAATTCTGAGTGAGTACGTCTGTAGGACAAAGTGATAACGTGAAATACACGCGTGTAGTTAGACAAGGACTTCCCCGCGGCCTTACTTGCTATTTTTGTAAGTAATTTTAACAATTATTTTTTGTGCACACCCTTACATTACAATATACATTTTATTTTAGATTTGAATAATATTAGTATTAAAATAAGTCTTTGATGGCTTAAAAGGTAGATAGTGATGTTAAAACGTAGGCTTATGTGTACCTATCTAGAGATATTTTTGGTAGCAACAATAGTTTGGAGAGTAGGTGTAGTGTAATAGAGTTGGAAATGAAAATTGTGCGCGACATATAATAAGATATCATCCGGGCCGAGAATTTTGCCGAAACCGAATCAGTAACGGTTACATAGTGACATCACTAGGGAGGTACTTACAGTACGACACAGAGCAAGAAAAAAAAATACGCTTCGCCCCCCGTCATATTTTTAATGCTCTGTGGAAATGAAAATTACGCGCGACATTATAATAAGATATCATCCGGGCCGAAAATTTAGCCGAAACCGAATCAGTAACGGTAACATAGGGACATCACAAGGGAGGTACTGACAGTACGACACAGAACAAAAAAAATACGCTTCGCCTCCTGTCATCCTGTCATATCAGAATCGGGGGACTGCGGGAGTAACCCGTACCTATCTACTAATCAATCTTTTTTTATTTAATTTCAAGGACATTATCACTGAGCGATAACTTCATCCAATCAATAGGAAGACAAAATCGTTAGAGTAGTTTCTTAGGATTTAAAATTAAAATTATTATTTTTTAAGTGAATATAAAGCAAGTACTTATCTCCATTTCAAAACAATTCATGTTTATTTAGGACATTTTGTCAAGAATAACAAAATAATAAGCATGTTACACAATAATTTCAATAATTAAACATTGATTTATTTGTTTTTCCTTATTTGTTCATAAAGTGTTCACTAAATTGTATATGGCCGTATCTCCAAGAGGACAAAGTTATGAAAAAATATTAGGTACTTCGGTACCTACTTATTTAGGATAATACTGACTAATACGTTTCAACAAACAATTATTTCGACACAATTTGAAACAGGAAATAAACCAACATTAGAATATACGTAACAACTTAACAAGGCTCAGTAATATCAATCAATTGAACTCCACTACTTAATAGAACTGTCATCATCAACAGCCTGAAGACGTCCACCGCTGAACATAAATATAGTCCTCCCATGGTCCTCCCCAAGCGCCACTTTGAGCAAAGACTTCTACGTAGTACATATACTTCTGACTTTGAGCGGTTGCTTGCCTTCTGCATCCATCGACTCGCCGCGGTTTCAACGAGATCGTCGGTCCACCTAGTGGGGTATGGTATATAGGTCACTAGTTCAATCAAATTATTTAATTGAACTAGTGAGACTAAAATATCTCAGTCAAGTCAGTTGATCAAAAAATCAAAATCAATATATTTTATTGCAAATATAGGCTATTTTTAGCACATTTAAAAGTCAAAACGAGATTAGGGGGGTACTTGCATAAAATAAAATCATTATCATCAACAACCTGAAGACGTCCACTGCTGAGCATGGGCTCCCCTAGAGAGCGCCACTTTAAGGGGTGCTCGCCATCCTCATCCATCAGCTCTCCGCAGTTTTCACCATATCGTTGGTCCACCTTCTTATTCTTATTATGAGTGGGGACGATAAAGGCCTTCACTGACGTCCCGCTTGGGGTGTTTCGTCCATTTCCCCACTTCAGTTACAGTCCACCTGTGGGGCCGGCCTACGCTGCGTCCTCCGGTTACATCTACGAGCGACGTGGCCTGGCCATTGCCATTTCAACTTGCTAACTCTAAGAGCTATATCAGTCACTTTAGTTCTCGGAGCGGATCTCCTCATTCTGGAGCTTATATCGCAGGGAAACAGCTCTCTCCATAGCTGGTTGCGCGACTTTGAGATTAAGTGCTATAATTTAAAGTATACTATAATATAAACAATTTTTTTCAACGTACGAACGATTGTAAATTCCGCACGTGACTTGAATTTGAAGTCATTGGTCCGAACGAGATTCAAACCAGGCAGATTTGAAAGTCGCACCAGCTACCGCAGAGTCACACTCGCTCCTTCATCAGAAAACTCCCGTAACCATAGAATAATTAAGTACTTATTGTAAGCCCTTAAAATTTCATCATCATCATCATCATCATCAGCTTGAAGACGTCGACTGCTGAACATAGGCATCCCCCAGAGCGCGCCACCTTGAGCAGCTGCTCGCCTCCTGCATCCATCGGCTCCCCGCGGCTTTCACCAGGTCGTCGGTCTACCGAGTGGGGGGCCGGCTTACGCTGCGTCTTCCGGTACGTGGTCGCCACTTGAGAACCTTTCTTCCCCATCGGTTGTCAGTTCTACGAGCGATGTGGCCTACCCATTGCCATTTCAACTTGCTAATTCTAAGAGCTATATCGGTCACTTTAGTTCTGCGGAAACACAATAAAATTTATTTCAATTTAAAAACAAGATCTAGGTTATCTACTATAAATATACTTAACTATACCTATTAATATACAAACGTGCCTTCCTATGGTACCTAGCCGGTAAAGGCTCAAGAATACGAATCTATTTATAATATCTACAGTAATAAATAGAATTATGTTACTGTCGCAATTTTACAAATATCTGGAACATGAATGCTAAGCCGAGTAGGTATATATATAGTCATACGTTCAGTAACGTTTTTATCAGTGAATTTATCGGTCATAGAACTCTGAAGATAATGTTACATACCTACCTTGTTATTTTTACAAAGCCTAAAGATACATACAAGCTACGAAGTCATGACACTAGATTTAGGGTTGTTAAACGGTGTAAAGGCTTCAAGGATTTAAGAAATTGACTCAGGCCTGACTTCGTGGAAGTTCATCTTAAATACAAAATGATACAGACACTACAACTAATTAATGAGTGTATCTCTAATAAGCTGCTTAATATAAAAAACAAAATCTAATCCAACCAACCACTACCAGTAGGCAACGTGCCCAATATGCTGGCAGTATTGCCACGTTGAATGGCAATGCTCAACCTTTGACCGAAGTAGAGGCCAGCATTTTGGTCACGTGTTGCCTCGACCAGACGTTTGAAAAGTTGAGTCTTTGAAAATTTGGTCAGCACTCGGTCCCCAAGAGTCCCAAGACCCCAGCACAGCATCTCAACTCCAAAAGGCGCAAATATATAACCGCTATCAAGTTACCTATAGTTGCGCCTTTTTAGTTGCTCAGTAGAATCCGACGCCGCACCAGTCTTATTTTGTGTTTCGGGAAGATGTGATGGTACTGGGGGTCTAGCAAAGATCCCTTTTCATTAGCGTTAACGCCAAACGATAACTCAAAATGTACCTATGGGAATGACATTACGTACATTTTGAGTAATCGTTTGGCGTTAACGCTAAAGGAAAGGGATCTTTGCGTAGACCCCCAGGGGTGTCTACACACGTAGCGTCCAACTAGAACTAGATATTTCTACACCATTATAAGGATTATTACCTAGTTACGAACCTTACTGAGCTGGGGGTCTACCAAAGATCCCTTCCATTAGCGTTAACGCCAAACGATTACTCAAAATGTATGGGAATGACATTGCCTCCGGAAAAGCGACATCACGCGAGTAATGTCATTCCCATACATTTTGGAGTTATCGTTTGGCGTTAACGCTAATGGAAAAGGATCTTTGCTAGACCCCCTGGCAACGCATCGACAGCGCACCCAGTGTTGCAGTAGAAATTGTGGTCGAGTGTTAAACAGCATGAAATAGATATTTAAAAAAACTGTATGAGCCCTCTTTCATCACGATGTCTTCACCGAAAACTTAAATTCCTTGCAGGATTCAAACCCGCAACCCTCGGATAGCAAGTCCACTTAATACCAACTATGCAATCATCGATCACTTCTGTTAAATGAGAAGACCCTTTAGTTCGGATTAACTGCCTCATCATCAGCTGGAAGACATCTACTGCTGGAAACAGGTATCCCCCATAGAGCGCCTGTTGACCGGCTTCTTGCTTCTAGTATCCATCGGCTCCCCGCGGTACTGCAGGTCGTCGATCCACCTAGGGGCCTACGCTACGTCTCGGTTCGTGGTTGCCACTCGAGAACCTTTCTTCCCCATCGGTTGTTGGTTCAGCAAGTGGTATGGCTTGCCCACTGCAATTTCAACTAAGCAAATTTTTAAGGCTACGTCAGATCCCTAATTGCCTAACTTAGGTGCAATTGCTTACAAGTTTTCCTCTATTAGTTACCCAAACTTTAAAACGGCTTCTCAGAAACGGGAAGCATCAGACAGGAAGTTGTTTAATTAAATACAAGAATTCAGGAAAATGCCGTTCAATGAAATCATACCTCAGTATTGAAACACTTCACTCAATTCCGTACAAAAATTGCATCGAAAAATTTACAAACTTCGAGTTTTTGACAACATGCATTGGAACTTCTGTCACCTTAAGAGTTTCGTAGTTAGCAAGCACGAAAAATATTAGGCTTTGCCCCCAGTGAGAGACGAAATTCAACATGAATGTGCGTATTTTTAGTACTCTGTGGGTATTGGGTACCTTCAAAGTCCATCGACATACCACATTGCTCAATTTATTAAGAGCCAATACAACGCCAAATTGCTTAAAACGGCTTAGCTTGAAGCAGTATCCTGTCAACAATATTGCAACAATGACTTTGAAATTAATATATGGTAAAGTTCAGGACTAATGCTACTGCAAATGTATAGTGAAAACACGAACTAATAAAATTTTCTCGATAGAAAAAAATTACAAATTTACCTCCAAACCGTACAAATAAACAGCGATTATTCAATGAATACTTTAAATAAGATCATGAAACTTTGTGTAGTAGTTGAAATAAATATAATGGAGGGCTTATGTATAGCGGATTATTAAAATACCCTTTATATTCAGTGTAATAATAAATTACCTAAACTATTGCGCGTTGGAACCAGTTTAACTTAGACCGCCCCTGCCGCTCGGCCCCTGGCTCATCCCCGCTTTGGCCTAGTACTATATATCTATTCTGTGGCTTTGACTTGAATTCGCGCTGGCCTTGCACAAGCCCTTAATGCTCACATTAGTTTTATTGTACCAGAACATTGGCTTAGGCAGAAACAGCTAGTTAGAAATGACTAGCCGTTTCTAACCGATCGGTAAAGTTAAGCAACGTCCGCTGCGGTCACTACTCTGATGGGTGACCGCTAAAAGTGGTATTTACAACTGAGCGCTACCGTGCTTCGGAGGGCACGTTAAGCCGTCGGTCCCGGCTGTTGTCGTAAGACAATACTCGTTAAGCCAAGTCAGAAGCCTTTGGGTGGCCTAAAAATTCTGACACCAGGGCTGACCACTTGCCTACACGAGAAAAAGAAAGATTAGCTTAGGTAGGTAACAGCTATTCCTGCAAAGATATGGATGGTCAGGCAAGTTTGCAACTTGAGGAGTCACATGAAAATGTTTCAACCGTTGGTTTTTGGACGTAAGTTTACAGCCCATGAAGGACCAGTAGCCGAGGATGTTTGAGCAGCGCCTCTGAATGCGTTCAATCTATATCACTATGAACATTGTTGAAGCGAGTAATGTCCTACGAATTTACTTGGGAATCCGTGGCCGTGCGGGTGGATGTAGTCAGCTGATCTTCTCCTGGTTTGGTCTGGTGATGTCTCGGTGGTAGGTGTCTAGGCCTTTTTGCCTTCTCTCTCTCTAGGAACTAGGAATGAGGTGTCCGTCGTAAGGGTGGACCATGACAAACTGTCCACCAACTCCTGGAGCTCGTCTCCGAGGAGTTCTTCAACTTCTGCGTTACTGAGATTAGATTATTATTATATTAAGTAGGTACTACAACTAATTTAAAAATTGGGTGTGTTGGTTGTACTTTGCAAGAATGCAAGTGCATCGCCTTGTTATCTTTACTCCAATTCGCATTTATATCAGCAGACAGATAAAAAATAAATATTGAATATCACAGATAAGTAATCCATTATCCGCGGTTCCTTACTATCTGTCCAATGTCAAAAAACATATATGAGCCATACTCCGTCCTTATTGACCTAGCCCCGGCTTTTCCTACGTTTGTTAAAGTTAAACTCATGTCAACTTAAAAATACTGAACGCTCATTGGTTGAAGACAGCCGATGATTAACATTTACTTCGGCGAACAACACATTTTTTGTATTACTCTCAATATGACACCATTACCTATAATTTTGTGCCTTTTGTCACAAATTTGTTTATTCTTTCTGTTCTGTTCTGCCCCCGTATTGTGTAACTCAATCGTAATCAATGAATGGGCTTCATTGGGTCATTTAATTTTCCGGTTGTGTAAAATCCTCATCCATCGGTATTAATATGGTCCCTTAGGTGGAGAACTGAATAGACAAATTATTGAGAAATAGTGAGAAAATACTAATGAATGGAGATGTTACACAATGCCAACTTGCCGGAAATGGCGAAATGAAGCCCATTCATCGATTACGATTGGCTTCGACGGTAGCCCCGCTGTTCTGTTCTGTTCTATTCTATTCACTACGCCATAGTATCGGCTGCGCTAGGATCATTGGATCAGTTGTCGGCTCCATCACCGGTATAGGATACCAGCGTAACATAATCAGACCCGACCTCGCCGGTGATTAAGACGGTTGCGACTTTCCATAGGGTCCACTCTTCCAGTGGACGTAGCTGTCTTGATTCTCTTCTCCAAGCCGTGCTTTTGCGCTAGTTGCCTCGCACTTTTGACTGCTTGTTGCCGTGTGCTGTTATCTTGTTTGTCATATTGTACCAAATCAATATAATAACGTTTTGTTGACCCAGATGTTTTACATGTGAATAACCTTGTGACTTTTGTATAAGTTTGTACTATGTAAGTATACCATATATATATTACATTTGGTCGTATCGGATTGCTGATAAAATGCACGTGGAACTGTTGGTTGAACACTTCGGTTATTGGCAGTTTTTTTGAAATACACGAAAATTATGTTTCAACCTTTAAACCGATTTCAAAAATCATGAGGTTTCTTAATTCGGTTGTAGGTATTTTTTATATCCAGAGAATGGACAGCAGCATTCTTCTCGATGACGATTCTACTGATGGGGAAGAAAGGTTCTCGAGTGGCGACTATGAACCGGAAGATGCAGCGTAGGCCGGCCCCCCTTTAGGTGAACCGACGATCCGGTGAACGCCGCGGGGAGCCAATGGATGCAGGAGGCTAGCACTGAAAGTGGCACTCTCTAAGGGAGGCCTATTGTTCAGCAGTAGACGTCTTCAGGCTGTTGATGATGATGATGGGATTGGTGACCGCAAAGTGGTATCATAATCTAAAATAAATATCAGCCAGAATAGTCAAACAAATAGTCAGCCTACGCTGCGTCTTCCGGTTCGTGCTTGCCACTCGAGAACCTTTCTTCCCCATCGGTTGTCAGTTCTACGAGCGATGTGGCCTGCCCATTGCCATTTTAACTTGCTAATTCTAAGAGCTACATCGGTAATTTTGGTTCTCCTGCGGGTTTGCTCATTCCGGATCTTATCACGCAGGGGAACACCAAGCATAGCTCTCTCCATAGCTCGTTGCGCGACTTTGAGCTTACTAATGAAGCCAACAGTAAGAGAGTACCAATCTATGAACCATATAATTAGGAATTAAAAAAACAGTTCCCACTAGAGTCGACCTTTCCAGATAAGCAGATGTAACAAATTCAGTCGCAAATAAAAAAATCGGACTCATTCGAACCCAAATTAGTCATTATCGTTTACGGCCTGTCCTCAAGCGTATAGTTATAATTAAACCGCTGCGCAAAAATACTAAACCCACCCAAATCGGCGACTCTATTTCTTAGCTATAAGGCTCAAAATGCTTACGCTTTTGTGGTTGCCGTTATCTGGTGGCACTGACCTGCGCAATGACATCAGTATTGAGCTCTTTACATGTATTATGGAGGAAAAAATGTGTAAAACCTAGTTTGGTTCATGGTTATACGGACACGTCTCTTGGAGTTGCTAAATGGCCGCTTCAGGCAGTAGCCGACAGGCCTCTTAAAATTGGCTGCGCATACGCATACTATACGTTCCCTTCAGCGGAAAACATAATAGATCAATAAATTATTTGGACAGACTTTGTCTTTGTCCTGACTGACATCAAATAACGTACAGCCCAAACCGCTGGACGTAGACTAAAATCAGGACCGATCGATTGATATCCGACAAAGTCGCGCAGTGAGCTATGGAGAGAGCTATGCTAAGTGTTTCTCTGGGAGATAAGATCCGAAATGTGGAGATCCGGAGGAGAACTAAAGTCACCGAAGTCGAAATGACAAAGGGCAGGTCACCTCGCTCGTAGAAAGGTTCTCGTGTGGCGACCACGAACCGGAAGGCGCAGCATAGGCCGGCCCTCCACCAGGTCGAACCGCGGTCAGACAATCTGCATGACTACCGTCTAAGCCAATCGTAATCGATGAATGGGCTTCATTTCGTCATTTCCGGTACGTTGGCATTGTGTAACATCTCCATCCATTAGTATTTTCTCACTATTTCTCATTATAATAGTTAATAGATGTGATGTCTTTTCAGTTCTCCGCCTATGGGACCATAACACCGATGCATGAGGATTTTACACACCGGAAATGACCAAATGAAGCTCATTCATCGACAACGATTGAGTTACACAATACGGGGGCTGGTCAGAATCGCGGGGAGCCGATGGATGCAGGAGCCATCCTTATGGATATGGAGTGGTACTATAAGGGGCCTATTTTGGCGTATTTTGTTAATACGTTCGTCATCGAAAAAAATTCTTAGTATTTTGTTCCAGTTTATTAAATATTTTTAGAATCTAAATCGAAGCAAACTAAGTCGCCGGCAAAAAGCTTGTTTTAAAAATAAACTTTAGTTGTAAGCGTCCAACTTTCGAGAAGCACGAAATCTTGACTCAGTATTTTGTCGCCAAATAAAACGAGACAACATGCGTCTGATAAGATGAGAGTGAAAGGGATGAAAGATACAAATTGCGAGACGTGATTCAAACACGGGGTCAATGACCGAGTTTTGATGATGCATCGACATACGAACATTATTATTGTTATACAATACACTCATACAGACATACCTACTTTGTATTACCTACCTACTAACATTGGCCTTGTTCTTTTTTTAAAGTGACTTGACTGAACCTGTTGTGTCTGATAATGCTTTTATAGTATTTAAGTGCTATTTCAGTATCATTCAACCAATCAGACACACATTCGAATTCCGGGACGAAAACTCTGTGTTGAACGTCGATGTTTGTTCTGTGTCTGGGTGTTATATTGTATGTACCTATGTATTTACACACAAAAAAGTATCTAATGCCCATTTTCACCAAAGTTCCCTAAACTACACTCTAGCTAGGAATACCTTTGGCTAACGGCCTCCTAAATTTGACCCTTACCTAAATTCGTTTTCACAGCGCTGCGACAAATGAGCCGTTTTATTAAAAAAAAGAAATCGTCTTTTATGCATGACCCAATAGATGGCGCCAGCTGTGGTTTTACTAAAATCTGTCACTGTCACTGCTTCAAGCATAGACCACAGGTTAGAGGAAATGTGTCACGATACTGACTGACAACTTTCGTTTTTTTTTAGTTTCGTTGCGAGATACCTTGGCTTTATTTTGGATCGTAATATTAACGTTTATCTATCTCGCAGATCTACTGTACTTCAATTTACTTAATAAGAATGCACCACAGACTACTTAGGAGACACTACAGGCAACGTACTCGTGGTCCACCCAACTGAATATGACATTTCTTTGTAGATAGTCTAAGCATTTTCTTATGTTTAAACTACTCTGTGGTTTGAAAGGTTTAAACTACGTACTACAGCGCCATCTAGAAAAGAAGCGGAACTAATGTTTTTTTTTAAATGAAACTCCTCATTGTAAAGTGACAGTTTATTCTTTTCTACGGTTTCCGAAAACCGTACGTTGCCTTTTTTCGTTATTTTATTTATATATTTTAGAGAGTAATCGTCAAGAGTACACGCAATATGCCTTATTGATATTAACATTAGAGTTTTTAATATATTGTGCATCAGAATAAATGAAAACAAATACATTTTCAGGCGTTATGCGAGTAGAAACAGTTACCAAATACAATTGAAATAAAAATTGGCATTTTGGTACCTAATTTCGTCGCTCGTATGACTAAAGGTCCTATCTCACTTTTTGGCTGTTTTGAGTTAGGACCGCTATGTTAACGCAAAATTCTCTATCTATCTGACTAATCGTTGTACCTCTTAACATTTTGGATCACAAGATAATTAATCACTAATTAATTAATTAATTAATTATTTTTACAATTAAACTTCATAATATTCAATTACCTATTGCAACCTCAAAATGAGGCTGATTAAGTAGTTTTTTATTGTTAGGTACTTGGTAAAGTTATGGTGTTGTGTTGAATTAAATACATAGCATTAAACTTACTAAAACTTACTAAAAAAAAAATTTTATATTTTTAATAACTTTGTATGATTTTTTTATTGAGTTAATAGGTAAGTACCTACTTACACTGGGTAAACTTATTCTTTCAAAACAAAATACGGATAGCTGATGTAGATAAAGATACAGTGACGGAAATAAATGCAATAACAGCAATATTAGTAAACCAAAATTTAGAAACAATAAAAAAAAAGTTCTAAATAACATAAATAAACATTGTTAGTAAATAACATGTAACATAAAATAACAGTAAATAACATAAAAACATTCATTCTAGGGAAGGCTTATGCAATAGTTTACAAAAACTTGAAAGTATGCTATTTCTGGCACTTTCAGGTACCTACATATCAAATTCGGAATATGTTTACCTACTTACAATAAATGTAAGTAGATTCTAAGCAAACAAATTAAAAAGGGTTTAATACAAACAAACTATTGATTAAGGTACGTACTTACTTATACTAAATTCTAGCTAAGTAGTAGTAAGTAATAAACATTAACGTTATCACTAATTAGTGCTTCATTTATGGGCAACAAAACAAATACATTTAATTAGTCAGTGACGGAAATAAATGCATTGACAGCAATATTAGTAAAACAAAATTTAGAAACAGTAATAAATTCGTTTTAAACAGCATACATTCATTCTGGAAGACTTATTCAATAGTTTACTAAATCAAATTCAATTCTTGAAAGTACCTATGCTAGTTTTGGCACTTTTAGGTACATATCAAGTTCAGAATAAGTTTACTTACCTACTTACAATAAATATAAATTGATTCTAAGCAAATACTTAAAATGAAAAGGGCTTAATTTAAAAAATAATCGCCCAAGTGCGAGTCCGACACGCGCACGAAGGGTTCCGTACCGTTATCTATCCCTGCCATCTAGTGCTGAGTAGCAGTACTATTGAAAGCAGCGCCATCTATGACTCATCTGGTAAACGAGCAAAAAATCACGTTTGCTGTATGGAATCCCCCTGGAATAAAAATTTTATTCAGTTTTTAGTATTTCTTGTTATAGCGCCAACAGAAATAGATCATCTGTGAAAATTTCAACTGAAACTATCACGGCGCATGAGATACAGCCTGGTGACAGATGGACAGACAGACAGAGAGTGGAGCCTCAGTAATAGGGTCCGTTTTACCAAATCAAATCAAATCAAATCATTTATTTATTTGCAAGAATACACTATAAAGGGTACAAGATCACAGAGTAAATAATGGATACGTGCATTCAGCCTGCAAGCAGGCGTGCTAATATTAAAAAAATATTTTTGTTACTACTTACATGTTACATATTCCTTAACACTATAGAAGCATTTACTTAAAAGCTAGTCACTTAAATGTTTTTTAAACATATTTCCTTCTAAAGACTTGAGGTCATTAGGTAAATTGTTACCCTTTGGGTACGGAACCCTGAAAACTAAGGTTGTACTAAATTCTAACTAAGTAGTAGTAAACAATATAATGTTATCACTAATTAGTGCTTGATTTATGGGCAACAATACAAATAAATTTAATTAGTCATAAGAAAAGTCAATGACCGCTAGTCCCTTATCCCAATATAAACCGGTTTGCACAAATATTTCTTAATTGAGGAAAAAGATAAGAAATCGCATGTATTTTTATCAATTCGATAGTACCTACCTACAATCTCAGATTAGAAAATTTGCGTAGATTGCACATTCAAAACTAAAAAAGGTCAACAAATAGATATCTACTACCTATGTCATTTTTAAAAGGTCTTCATATTTTTTGTTGGGACAAATTGGTATAATTATTTCCAGGTAAAATGTAAGCACTAAGTAGGTAAGTACCTACATACGGGGAGACAAAACAAAATTTTTCAATTTATTAAAAAAATCAAGTAATATTACCAATTTTATAACAAACGCACACAACTCATCCATTTGGACGTTTTTGAAGTTTGAAATAGGTATATTCCCGTCTGTTCTCCTAGAGAACAGAGCGGTAGGACAAACGGGAACGTCTATCAGTTATGTCAAATTCATTGACAAGAATCGGGTCCCTGAACTATTCGCTATAAGTACATAAACAATAATTTAGATAGGATCCACGCTTGCTATAACCGAGAATCACTACAATGAAATTGGTATGATTTTACAATCTGCCATTTTAGTATTCCTTTTACGGCTTCACATTTCAGTTCCAAAAGCGTGCAGTCTATGTCATTATTTTAGTCTGAGAGTAAAATTAGTTGCATTACTTGCAACTCAAATAATGGAATGTATTATCGGTCGGCCGGAGCATGCCAATGCACTAAACCTATTTATTTTGCGGGAAATAACGATCAAAATAATACCTATTAATGTTTGTTGAATTGTTATTTACGTTTCATAAAGTTTTTTTTTTTTCTTATATTTTGGCTCCACACATAGTGTATTTAGCCAGTGTCAAGTATTGTAGTTTTCCATCGTATTATGAAATATTTCATGTAAAGTCTTAGTCACAGTCAGTCAGGGTAGTCATAGTCCAGTCTAAGTCAGGCAGTCATAATCCAGTCTAAGTCATGCCCTAGTAAAGTGGTGGCAACTTTACTAGAGGCTTCTGTGGAATTTTGGAAGCAACACGAAAAACCACGTTTCACTACATTATATCACTTGCCAACACTTATACTCGTAATTCAGCACTTAATGCGTAAAATGCCACTAATTTTAAACATTAACACTAGAAAAAGCATAAGTTTTGTGAAATAATACAATGCAACGACGTGAACTTTTTCACGTTCCCGCCAAAACTCTTTCGTAAAGTTACAATAACTTACCATGACAATAGGCCCAATTTTGAAGGCTTTAGTTGACAGTCTTTAACTTACTAAAAATATACCCGTCTCTTACATTACCGTCTATTAGACAAGGACAGCAACAGTTTTAGAAGTTTTAGAAGTTTTAGATCTGTCAACTAAAGCCTTTAAAATTGGCCCCATTACCATAGTAAAATTAAATAAGTAGACGGAGCACGTAGAACAAAAAAGAGAATATGTAGGTACTTTCCTTTTTCTATGTTCTCATTGGTTTGGTTACTGTTTGATACTAACGAAGTATACTTGACTGGCCTGATAGCTCAGTTGGTAACCCTGCCTTCTGATCTGTACCTAGGTTGTGGGTTCGATTCCCATCGGGATAAACATTTGTGTGATGAACATCGATCGTTTGTTCTGTGTCTGGGTGTTATATTGTATTCTATGTATGTATTTACAAACAAAAATTATCTAAGTATTCTATCGGTTATCTGGTTTCCATAGTACAAGCTATGCTTAGTTTGGGGCTAGATGGCGCTGTATGAAATGTCCACACATATTTATTTATTCATTTATTAATATAAGTACCAGTTTTTGAGTACTCCCATTCTATTCTATTCTATTCTATAGAAATTTTCAAGAAAAACTAGGTATATGTTGAAAATTTACTTATCTGTGGAATTAATATTTCACACCACGCGTCTCATCATCATCATCATTAACAGCCTGAAGACGTCCACTGCTGAACATAGGCCTCCCCCAGAGCACGCCACCTTGAGCGGCTGCTCGCCTCCTGCATCCATCGGCTCCCCGCGGCTTTTACCAGGTCGTTGGTCCACCGAGTGGGGGCCCGGCCTACGCTGCGTCTTCCGGTTCGTGGTCGCCACTCGAGAACCTTTCTTCCCAATCGGTTGTCAGTTCTACGAGCGATGTGGCCTGCCCATTGCCACTTCAACTTACTAACTCTAAGAGCTATATCGGTCACTTTAGTTCTCCTGCGGATCTCCTCGTTCCGGAGCTTATCTCGCAGGGAAACACCGAGCATAGCTCCCTCCATAGCTCGCTGCGCGACTTTGAGCTTACTAATGAGGCCAACAGTAAGAGACCATGTCTCAGTTCCATAAAGTCATCACTGGCAACACACACTGATTGAAAAACCACGCGTCTAACACCAAGAAAAAATAGTGCAATTACTTTAGAGTCTAAACGTAATACTACTAACGAATACACGTTTAGGGGACATCTCAATGGCTAGGTGAGGCAGAGATCTGGCGTAATAGATATCGCTCCTGACTGCAAAATAGTAAGTATTAGTTTAATAGAACCTATCAGGTACCTATATCGTGAATATTTAGAAAAGTAGTATAGCATAGAGTAAAACAAAAATGAATCAACATTTTTTGGAGCTTCTAAGCACCGAACCATGACCGAATCGACCGAACCCCAACCTTACTATTATCTGTATATTCTGTGGCCCACATGCAACTGTCAATTTGTAACCGCAGCCGCACTCATCCTGGGAACCAAGCCTTGTGTATACCTAAGTTCCCAAAATTCAACGCCCACTTTCCCTATGAAATCGAAACCGTCAAAATCCGGTCACCGCCAGACAACGCAAACCGCCGAAATTATTTCCCGAGCAATTCAAGGTCGCATTGAGGCAGGTCGGCATGACGTCACCGGTGCCCTCCAAAACGTGAGTTCAACGACCGCGCCGCCATTACGGAAACTGTGCTGAGCGCGTTCGGAATTCAAATTGGGCCTCTTATTGTTGTGTGAGTGACGTTTCGGCACATTACATGTGTATAGTATATATGTATAGTTAGCAATGTGCGTTAATTGGGTTGTGTGCGTCAATTCGGGTATTCGGTGCTTTTCTTGGGGAACAATGCTCGAATTTCATTGTTTGTATTTTTCGTTGGATTTCCGCGTTTTTGTTGCCGTGACCGTGTTTGTATCTAAAGGTCTTTTAGTAGGTTTATGTCACAATCTCATAATGTATTCTTATTTTTGTACTTATTGTTATTGTATGCTCTGGGTTATTTCCAAAACACAATGTAAAACCTATGATTACTTATAATCTATAGACATATAGGTAATAATAGGTTCATAATTATATGTAATATCTTTACCTACTACTTAATTAGTTTTATTTACTTAACTCATTTGTTACTAGTGTTTAGTAAAAAACGACAGAAACACTTTCGAAAAAAATTTTTATTGGAAGAACTTTAGAGCTTTTTTTATCAACGATAGGCTAACATCTGACCACGGTTAAACTATTTTTATGGCTTAGGTAATTATAATTTCTGGCAAAAGCCAAAGTAGCAAAACGTAAATTATTTTTGCACTCGATCGAGCAGAAACAAAATCAATAACACCGTTTGAGGAAGCCAGCCATATTTAATTTAATAAAAAACAAAGAACAGACTTATTTAATAGAAGCAGCTAACAAAGACCCGTCTAACAGGTTATAAACTCATAAAGGCAAAAAAAACTATATAATGGCGTCGACCAATCGTCTAACGAGCTTCAAATTTCGAATACTCCGGAGTTACCGGAGTGGGGCAGGTGCGTTAGACGCACACATTGACGCTTTGTATGTGTGCGTCTCTTGATTTGAACAATAGAAAATGGACCCATTTTAGGGAGGGTCCCAAATGTATTCTTATTTTGAATATTTATGCACGTAAGTATGTATTGAATTCGATGTTTGTAATTTATTGTGTGCATAGTGGTCAATAGTTTTCATACAATGTTTTTTTTGGCAAATAATTAGTGCCTACTTGCCTAGTAATTAAATTGTAGGTACTCAATGACAAAAGTAAACTAACGAATGCTGACGTTTATAAAAATGATAACAACAATTCATTAGAAAATAAGCTGTACTGGCATCCGTGCGTTTGACATTATCGGATTAAGGGAAGGTATTTAACAGGCACGCTTAGGTAGCTCGTTGAAAAAAAAAATTTATTCTTTTTTTCTTTTTTATGTAAATGAATGACGTGATGAACTAGTCGTTCGCCTGATGTTAAGCGTCACGGCTGCCCACAACAGAATTTGCAGTATCACTCGGAACTCTAAATTAATACAGTTTCGCGTGACACTGCACTGCGCACGTCATCCTGAGACTTCACACAGTCTCAGGATCAGGTCTCAGGTGATCAGGTCATAAAGTCTCATTTGCCCAGTAATTTCACTAGCTACACTGCCCTTCAAACCGGAACACAGTAGTGCTTGCACACTACTGCTTGGCGGCAGAATAACTGGCAAAGCGGTGGTACCTACCTAGACGAACTTTGCAGAAAAGTCCTACCATCTAGTTATAACATAGATCTCTATAAAAATACTTTTTACGATAACTGTTTAAAAAGTTTTTTTTTGTGCTTACTTGATAATAAAACAAAATAAACCACCCCTATAAAGGATAGGCACCATCCAATACTACCAGCCCTAAGCTATGTCATGCATCATCGTATCTCTACAAACTCTACATGATTACTTATTTACTTCTAAACGCAGTATCTAGCGATGTGAACTCCCAAATCTATTTATAACTTCTAAAACCACCAGTCACAAACCACCGAAACTACTGTCAAATTTTTTCTAACGCTACATCGTCCAATCAGATGCCCCAAAATTGAGGATGCGCGTGAGTGGCCGAATTCTTAAACGAGTTAGACGCACACTGACGAAGTTTTTTGTAAATATTTGTTATGTAGACGATAATGTGTTCTATTGGAGAAGACATTAACGCTTTAGCTACTTTTTTGTTACGTATTTATTCTGATTAATGTTATTTTGGTTTAATGTTTTTTTTTCAAAACGTTATAAAAACTATAAATGTGGTTTGTTGTCGATATACATTTTAACACACTTAAAAATACATTTAATTTATACTACCTAGGTATAGGTACTATATCAATGTACACACTACACATTATTTAGTATTAGTTATTTATTTATTTTATTTCCAGTAGATAATTGAACATGTAACCTTAGCACATTAAAATTTAGTGGCAAGAACACAAATCCGGTGCGTTAACTTTGTTTAGTATTCCCGCCCATCACTATTGGATGTTAGTTAGCACGTTTGTATGTGTGCGTGCAATTAACATTGAAAGAATAGAGGCGTCGAGCGTACGCGACTGGAATTTGAATTTATTTGAATTTAGAAGATATTTTGGGATATAATAAAGAGGTTTTTGGAGTTTTGGCGGGAACGTGAAAAAGTTCACGTCGTTGCATTGTATTATTTCACAAAACTTATGCTTTTTCTAGTGTTAATGTTTAAAATTAGTGGCATTTTACGCATTAAGTGCTGAATTACGAGTATAAGTGTGGGCAAGTGATATAATGTAGTGAAACGTGGTTTTTCGTGTTGCTTCCAAAATTCCATAGAAGCCTCTAGTAAAGTTGCCACTACTTTACTAGGGCATGACTTAGACTGGATTATGACTACCTGACTTAGACTGGACTATGACTACCCTGACTGACTGTGACTAAGACTTGACTTTACATGAAATATTTCATAATACGACAAAAAACTACAATACTTGACACTGGCTAAATACACTATGTGTGGAGCCAAACTATAAGAAAAAAAAAGAGGTTTTTATTGCCATTAGCTAGTGTGTAAGGTTATTTTGAAAAATAATTTATTATAGAGCAGCGACGTGGTTTATGGATGCTGGGAAAATACCTACTGCCGGCAGAACAATAAGTAAGTATATTATGGTATTGTTTTTTCTGTACTTAGTAAGTACTTACATCTTAGGGTGTGTTTTTTTATCCATAGTTAAGGTAAGCAATGGTTAAAAATCCTAACAAATTTTGACCATTGGTTAGAATTTGTTAGCTTAACCGTTGGTTACCTTAACTACCGATCAAACAACCCACCCTAAACATAAAATTGTCTTATATTCAGCCCTTAGGTACTTTTATTATCATTCCACGCGCTCTTCGGTCACAGCACGTCTATCTTATGTAAGTCTAAGGAAGAAATATTTTTATAAGAAATGGGTTTAGTTAGGTAGGTAGGTTTACGTCAAGAAACAGGGCGCTAAAGGTATTTTTATTAAAATAAAAACTTAACTAATACAAAGAACTATAATTAAATTGACTAATTCATGTAAAGTTAATTTATTACGTGTATTTTCAGATAAATAGGTATTCCACTAATATCTAATATTATTAATCCACGTTCTACCAAAAACTTCTATGTATACACCAGACAGGACATCTCTAACTTGCACTGTCAACCACTGCAAATATGCCAATGAGCATCTTCTCGCTCATTCGACGCTCAGCTCTCAAAGCGACTGCACGTGCAGCAGTGAATAGCAGTAAAACTTATGATCCGAATGTGCCATTGCACTAGGGCTGCGTGTTGTGATCGTTGGTTAGACGATTTAATCTCATAAAGCGCTGTAGCGGATTTTAGTTTAATTATACAAATAATGACAACTATTTGTGCTTTGAATAGCTTCTCTAGTACGCAGTATATATACCTCTTTGCGTTCTACACCCAACATTAGCTCGTTAAGGCGCGGACACACCGCAGACCTTTCGCTGCAAGTTACAATTTAGTGGATTGCATTGTACCTACACTCACTTGCAAAATTATGACAAGGCATGTTATTTTTTTATTTCCACTAAGTTATAAATGCAGTTTATTTCAGAACTACGTGTAGACTAATATGAGTTAATATTTTTATAGACTAGGAATTCATTAAAAATATTGTGTAAAAAATATTGTGTCACATTATAATATTTTTTAATTGACACAATATATATATATATTGTTTTTTTTTATTGTTTTTTTTTCTGACTCTCCACTAGTAATTGTAAGTATATATGTTAGAGTGGAATTCATAGTCAAGGAAGGAAGTAGGAAGGGGTGAACAAATCCCCAAAATCTATTATTCAACTTTCACATAGAGGATGAATCTTGAATCATTCTTTCTTTTACTTTCATAAACTATCGCTGGAGAAACCCCTAGTCTACTATACAAGATCCATGACACTATCTATACCTACCTACTTCCATTTGTGTAAAAATCACAACAAAACACACACTCACAAATAATAAAAATAACACGTTTTCAAAGCATGGTTGCCGAAATTTGGGCATTGAGCATCCAGCCACTGACAATGTCAAATTGTGGGTTCATTTTGTTTATGAAATGCATAAATATAGAATTCGCCGCACAGCGCCGAAATCATCCCCTAGAGGCCCCCACTTTGAATTCCAGTGTTAGATACTCGGCTCTAGAAATAACGCACTTCAGTAAATATCAAGCAAAATATCAAGTGTACACTCTCAAATGTCCCGCAGTGTATGTACATTGGGCTTGCAATTTTTAAGAGTAATTATCTACGTCTGTCAGTGTCTCGCGGCGACACGCGACATTTGTCTCACTATACTTGTGTGGAGTGCGATTGAGTAGTCTACTCTATAGAGTAGTCTGGTCTACAGAGACTGCTTTCACTGTTTACTGAAAACAGTGAGGAGTGGCTTCTTTAACTATAAGTTAGGTACTTGACTAAATGTAGTAATGTAGTAAAATGTAATACTATTACTTATTCTGTTTTTGTTGTAGTAATAAGGGACAAACGGGAGTTTTGGCGGGAACGCGGAAAAGTTCACGTCGGTGCATTGTATTATTTTACAAAACTTATGCTTTTTCCAATGTTAATGTTTAAAATTGGTGGTGTTTTACGCAAACGTTTACGTGTACGCGTACGTTTTTTTTGTAAGTGCTGAATTACGAGCATGAGTGTGGGCAAGTGATATAATGTAGTGAAACGTGGTTTTTCGTATTGCTTCCAAAATTCCGTAGAAGCCTCTAGTAAAGTTGCCACCACTTTACTAGGGCATGCCTTAGACTGGATTATGACTTAGACTAGACTATGACTACTCTGACTGTGACTATGACTAGTGAAAATTTCCATAATACGATGAAAAATTACAAAACTTGACACTGGCTAAATACACTATGTGTGGAGCCAAAATATAAAGAAAAAAAAAAAAAAGGGACACAGTTAAGTGTAATGAGAGACATACAGTAAATTGTATTAAGAGACAAACAGTTGTGTAGTACGGGACAAAAAGCCGTGTAACACAAGAGTTAAGAGCCAATACAACGCCAAATTGCTTAAAAAGGCTTAGCTTGAGGCAGTGTCCTGTCAACAATATTGCAGCAATGACTTTGAAATTAATATATGGCAAAGTTCAGGACTAATGCTACTGCAAATGTATAGTGAAAACACGAATTAATAAAATTTTCTCGATAGAAAAAAATTACAAAGTTACCTCCAAACCGTACAAATAAACAGCGATTATTCAATGAATACTTTAAATAAGATCATGAAACTTTGTGTAGTAGTTGAACTAAATATAATGGAGGGCTTATGTATAGCGGATTTTTAAAATACCCTTTATATTCAGTGTAATAATAAATTACCTAAACTATTGCGCGTTGGAACCAGTTTAACTTAGACCGCCCCTGCCGCTCGGCCCCTGGCTCATCCCCGCTTTGGCCTAGTACTATACATCTATTCTGTGGCTTTGGCTTGAATTCGCGCTGGCCTTGCACAAGCCCTTAACTGTAGTAAGGGACAATACGTTAAGTGTAGCAATCTCTTGCTACACTTACCTAACTCTTGTATGTCAAAAGATAAGTGTAGTAAGGGACAAAAACCCGAACAGCTACCCAAATGTAATGTATAATACTATTTCCATAAAAGTTATCTAAGTACATGAATTGAAAACAGACAGAGCAAAGCGAGATGAAAGAAAGATAAGGACCAGTCAAACAGTATTGTTACTACAGTTATAAATTGTAATACCGTGGTATTACTTTCGAATAATATAAGCATGAGTTAAATTAAATCATCAAGCGGACCGAGGGGTCATTAATAATTTACTGCCTTGCTAATAAGATGATCCTATCTCGTAAATATTGTGGTAATAATTAACTATAGGTATACCATCTCTAAGACTGAGGTCGCCATTACTGTGCCGTCCATCAGTAGTTTCGAGTGGCCAGGAGTCCGTCCACAATTAGGATATTAAGAGGTTTTTTAGGATTTATTCCTTTCTTTCTTAAATCATCATCATTATCATCATCTGAAGATGTCCACTGCTAAACATATACTGGGTGTTTATTTGCAAACCGACAATAATTACAGAGGTTCATCTACTGCACTTCAAGTATCAAAAAAAAAATACCTCAAAATTTAACTTTATAAAAAAATAATTGTCTAAAAATCTATCTATCTATCTATAATTTTTGGGAAAATTGTGTAATCACCCCGTCTAAGGCGTTCCTTACTGCGCCACACACACCCACAGAAACGCATTCTACAGGGCTACCTGTGTTTCACCATAAACATGATTTATGAATTATTCGGCTACTAATTAAGTGTGGGTAGGGTAGGGTAGGGTAGGGTAGGGTAGGGTAGGGTAGGGTAGGGCCTACCCTACCCCCAATAAAAAACCCATACCCCACCCTAGTGGGGTATGGGTTTTTTATTAGGTGATTCAGTGTATGCATTACAATGAACCCTTCAAATATGGAGAGGATGCAAAACAACATCCTGTAGGTATAGTCCTCCCCACAGGGCGCCACTTTGATCGTCGGTCCACCTATGTCATTTTACGCAGAGGCACAAGGTAAATTACATTAAAAAAGTAATTTAAAAATAACACTGTTCATATTGTCAAAGAGAGTATAAGTAGATACCTGGTACCTACTGTGAGCTCTTAGCGCGATTCAAAACAGAGCCTATATTGGATCGCTTTATTTTTTCGTATGAGAATTATGACAAGCGATCGATCCAGTATAGGCTCTGTTTTGAATCGCGCTAAGAGCTCGCAGTACGCCCCCTGTATAAATTAAATAAATAAAAATGGCGATGTGGTGACATTTTATTTAAAATTATATAAACTAATCAACACGCCCCCCCACTCGGTGGACCGACGACCTGGTGAAAGCCGCGGGGAGCCGATGGATGCAGGAGGCGAGCAGCCGCTCAAGGTGGCGTGCTCTGGGGGAGGCCTATGTTCAGCAGTGGACGTCTTCAGGCTGTTAATGAAACTAATCAACTAAGATTAGTATAGGTCACGGTCTTATAATTTACTATCTGAAGTTGTCGACTATTTTTCCCTGCAAGTCATGGCCACCACGCCAACCCGAGGAGAAAGTCGTGCCATCACAATACCCAATTAGAACCGCCATGCGACTTGCGGCTACGGCAGCGTCGCGCGCGACGCACATTTGGAAGTGCTACCCGTAAATTCAGACAGTTTTACATTTACATCTATTATAATTATAACAGTAGGTTTATTTTTTTGTTTGGCTCCTTACGTTTAGTTTTTTCAACAAGTCTCAAGTTTACATCGAGTTACCTAACAAGCTTTTATATTAAGGTGGAACGTTGCACTAGCGCGGCAAATTCAAATTTTCTTGCGTTCTTTTGCCAACAATAATTTTGCGCAAATAAATAGAATGTATGAATAAATTACAATTAAAAGTATCACCTAGATATAGCAATGACAAAAAATGACAATAGACTGAAAAACTAAGAAGAAAATTGTTTATTGCCATTTGTCGCTAAACCAATGATATGTAGAAGATACTTTTCATCGTAGTTTGTTGATACATTCTATTTATTACCGCAAAATTAGTTTTCATGTAATCACGTTGACTAATCAAGCTATTATTGGCAAAATTTGAATTTCCCGTGCTATTGTAACGTTCCACCTTAAGCCACCTAGCCTATATAGTAAGGCTTTCAATCTCGCTATATTTTCGAGTCCCGGGAAAAAATATCGAGACTCGGGCCGGTCTCGAAATTCCCGGGAAAAACGAGACTTTCGAGACTATATCAAAAATACGTTTCATACCTTGAACTAGGTGCTTAGGCGGTAAATACAAGCTAACCGTACTGTTAACAACTCAAACACAAGCAAAATTAACAACTATTTGCGATTTATTTTTTATTTTTATCCATAATTTTTTCATCTGCTAACGAACACATCGCAGCCATTAATTTCCCACTTTTACATAGAAATGTATTTTTTTATGCTAAAATGGGCATACCTTTGACAACATCTCACCTGATGGTAAGTGAAGAAGTTTTCTAAGGTGGAGCACGTTTGCCCATGAGTTGCCCATCCACTCTTTACTTGAAAAGTCCCAGGTCCCAGGAATAAATATTATTGCTGGAAGAGCATTCCATTCCTTGGCCGTTCGGACTATGAATAACTCAGCAAAACGGTTAGTGTGAACTGGTGGTACACTTACGACGTAAGGATGTGAAGAATCACCAAGCCTTGTAGTTCTAAGCCAAAAGACGTTCACTGCTGAAAATTGGGCTCCCCCATAAAACGCCACTTTGGATGCTTATGATAAGAAGGGATTTGTCATAATCACCGCGCTTGGCAGGTGGCTTGGTAATCGCAGAAGATTTTAATGTATCAAGGAGAATGTGTGGACCCTCTCTAATGAGAAATCATTAAATAAGACTTTTAAAAATTAAATGAAAATAAGGTTTCCTACAATAATTATATTATCAGATATACCGCTTGGGAGATTATGTGCCACTTAATCAGCTTGCAGCTGGTAGCTTGCTTCTTCTCTGTTGAAAGCCACGGTTAGGAGACTTTAGTGAAAACCCTTTCAAAATTATTATTTTTAAGCAGCCGCCTATAGTGGCGCTCTATGGGGGAAGCCTATATTCAGCAATGGACGTCTTCAGGCTGATGGTGATAACGATGATCAGACCTTATGTCTGTGATTAAGACCTTCAGATTCACCTTAACACTCTTTGAATATTATATAAGTATTAAAGCTCAGACTAAAAACCATGATAGAAACCTATATTTTCAAGACCTATGCTATTTTTCAAATAGGTTAGTTGCAATCTCTGCAGATTATTAACCAGAATGAAAAATACTGGTATTTCAGTACATTTTTGAATAATTTGACTAAGTCTCGAAAGTCTCGTTATTCCCGGGACTAGAGGTAGCAGTCTCGAGTCTAGAAAATACGAAAAAATCGTCGAGACTCTCGATATTTTCGAGACCGTGACTCCCGGGATGAAAGCTCTGCCGCGTCAACAGTTCGGAGTGTACGCTAAGATAAATTTTATAAATTAAAAATATAAATAGTGTTTTAAAACAGTTAAAAACCAGTAAGAATTGTTTTTTACTTCGTGAATTTCATGTGTACGAACAGGCAGACACACAGCTAACGTAAATAACAATAAAAAGTGAAATTGAATATCACCGAAAAGTGATGAACAAACGACGTCATTACGAGTGTATATACCAGGCCTGAACAATAAAGCAGGTACAAAAATGCAAGAGCCCACGGTTATTACTTGTTTATATGATTTCACCAAGTACCTAAACCAAAAAAAGTGACAAAATCGGGACAGTCCGCAGACCTAAATTCTACTTATAGGTATTTAAATACAAAGATCGTAATGCTAATTATACCTACATTTGGCAAAACACCTGCTTAACGAAGGAACGGCAGGATACCGTGAGTAAATAAGCTACAATTTTCATAACAAGCATCATTTGTACAATAACTTTATAACCTCACAGAAAATATTACCGAAAGCATCCTACCTACAATAGAAAATAAAAGTATAACTCTAAGAACAAGAATTATTAGCACTATTTCGTCACTCACAATTAAGAACGTTTGGTTCAGTGGTATCAAGCATTGAAACCAAACCGACGGCACCGAGTTCGCGCCTGAGTGAAGACGTTGACTTTTTGGGCCATAAGTTATTACGAACAGAACATTATAAAATGGATTTTCAATTTGACAACGTTACTAGGCGTATACGACGACGGTCTATGTCAGAGTTAGACTCGTCTATTCTTCAAAGCATCTCAATAAACGATGAGTCCATAAGAAGTGTACCTGATGTATCAATTTGTAATAATTCTCGAGTCATTGAACTGGAGATGCAAAATGAACTTCTGAGCCAATCATTAAATGTGGCGCATCAAGAAGTAGAAAACTTATCACTAGAAAATAACAGTTTGAAAAAAGAAAACCAGACTTGTCAATTGTTAATAAAGTCGCTTAAAAATATAAACTCGCCCATATCTGAAAGACAGAAAAACATGTGTTCTCCCAAAACCACGCCAAGTAAAAACAAACGTAAAATAGCGCCAATACCACCAGCGTATGTATACAACAACAGTGCGGGACAATCGACTGTAGATGTCGCAACACAAACATATGTAAATACAGAAATTCTTAAAGAGATGAAGGCCGGAAGTTTTTCTACGATAAATACTATTAAGAAAAAACATAATATGATAAAACCTAGATTACAAAATAGAAGTAGAAAACTAGCGAAGAAAATACGCAAACAGAATAAACGAGTAAAGAAACTGACCAAAAATTGTGAAAAGTTACAGAAGGAAAATATTCTCCTACAAAAGAAAATCGAGCTACTAAATACTATACCAATTATGGCGGATAACAAAAAAATACAGGAACATACTTACATACAAAACGGAGAAATTATACCTCCAATGATCGAACGGGAAAAAATACAAAGACAAAAGAAAGAAGCTGAAAATAAGGAACAAAGAAGAACGATAATTTTCTCCGACAATGTTGGAAGAGGCCTTGCTAAGGTAGTAGCTGATTATTCATATATAGGAGACGTTATAAATAACTGTAAGCCAGGAGCAAACTACAAACAAATACTCAACAGTTTCAGCACACAGACAAAATCTCTACGACATGGCGACACGGCAGTAATCTTAATAAGCGAGTATGATAGCGGCAGAGGTACAGCAACTTATACTAAAGAGTTATATAATATTATAAGCGATTATGACAGAAAGTTCAATGTCATAATAGGAAGCTTTTTGTATAATTTGAATGGGGCAGATGACTGCAAAATTTTCAAGCTAAATGAAGAACTAGCCCGTATGGCGACTTTTTCTGAAAACGTGAAATACCTTGACCTAAACTCGGTGAGCAGAAGCAGAACCCGAAATTTTCTAAGAGAAGAGATAACAAGAGCTGCCTGCAGTTTCAAAGGAACTTCATCACTACGATTTATTAAATGCAGCAATAGGCATGACAAGCAGGAGATAATCTCTAAAAATTTTCAAGTGACTGCCAACCTGAAAGGGAAGGGTTGAGAGTAGTTCATGCTAATATCCAGAGTATCAATAATAAATATCTTGAGTTAGAGCTTTTGACTCAAACTACAAATTGTGATGTTCTATGTCTATCTGAGACATGGGCAAATGAACAAAAATTATCAACTATGACTTTAACAAACTACAAACTTGCGACATATTATAATAGGAATTTATTTGAACACGGTGGTACGGCAATTTTTATTAAGAATAATTTAGTTTTTAAAATAAGACAGGACTTAAATAGGCTAAGTTTTGAAATGAATTGTGAGTTATCTTGTATAGAGTTAAAGAAACCAAAAATTGTGATTGTTTGTGTTTACAGACCAGATTACGACTTCAAAATATTTGAAGATATATTGATAAGGATATTACACAATGTATGTAGAGATGATAAAAGAATAATAATAGCAGGTGATTTTAATTTAAATGTTATAAAACCAGATAGGAAAACTAAAAAATTTTTAAGCATATTAGAAGACTTTAAATGTACAGTAATGTTAAAAGAACCGACCAGAACTAAAGGAAAGAGTGCTACTTGTATAGATAACTTTGTTATAAACTACGACGCTCATTCAGAATACCATACTGCTGAAGTATTAGATGATAAATTATCTGACCACAACGCAATTTTGCTACATTACCAAGGTGAAATCAAACCATCACAAATTAGTTACACGGAAAAGGTGGATACTAGATTTTCAAGAACAATGTCTGACTGTAATAAAAACTACTTTCATTTCCTTTTTTCTCGAGATTTTCATATTGTGAATCAATCTATAAATAGTACTGAAGATGCAAATGAGAAAATGAACATTCTAATGAATCATATTAAGTACTGCTTTGATGCTGCTTTTCCGATTAAAAAAATTCACATAAACCATTCCAAACCTCATATAGTTACTAAAGGTATATTAATTTCAAAAAATAATTTAGAGAAACTTCAAATACTACAAGACCTAAAACCATGCAATATTAGGAAAAATACAATTAAAATTTATAAAAAATGCTTTCGAAAAGTCCTAGGTACTGCCAAAAAACTAAAATATGCTACAAGAATTAATAAATCTAAAAATAAAATTAAAGAATCATGGAGAGTTATAAGTGAACAAACAAATAATAAAAAAAGGGTTAAGGTAACATTAAGGAGTATTAAGAGGGTCGATGGTACGGTAACAACGAATGAAAAGGATATTGCAGATATATTTAATCAATTTTTTAGCACAATAGCAAAAAACCTTACTGCAAATTTAAACGTAACCATCGAAATGTGTAGAATTTATTTATTAAAATCAAAACAACCAACTGACAATATAGAATTTCACCCGATGACATCCACAGAATTGGTAAAAATAGTTAAAACTTTAAGAAATAAAACTTCCAAAGATATAAATGACATGGATAGCGTGACCATGAAAGAGTTAATATTGAGAAATAATGATCTATTGCAAATGATTTTAAAGGTTTTTAATGAATGCTTGTGTCAAGGAACTTTTCCTAAACTTTTAAAGACTGGAAAAATTGTACCGCTGTACAAAAAGGGTGACTCGACTGAAGTAGGTAATTATAGGCCTGTGTGTATACTACCAATTCTGTCTAAAATCCTAGAAACTGCAATTAAAACTAGAATTGTAAAACATTTTGAGTCTAATGCGCTATTTACAGAAACGCAATTTGGGTTCCGCAAAGGAAGATCTACAGTTATGGCTATACGTAAAGTTATAGATTTTGTTCTAGCTTCCATGGATAAGTCACAGAAATGCTCTAGCATATTCTGTGACTTATCCAAAGCTTTTGATTGTCTGAGGCATGAAATTCTACTATATAAACTGGCTTATTATGGTTTTGAAGATAAAGAACTGCAAATGATGAAATCTTATCTGGGAGATAGAGATCAAGTTGTAAAAGTCAACAACACATATTCTGAAAACGAAATAAGTAACATAGGAGTTCCTCAGGGATCTATTCTAGGACCATTGTTGTTTTTGATATACGTAAACGATCTTGCAAACTGTTTACCAGACTGGGCATTGATAACCCTGTTTGCTGACGATACTCACGTAGGAATCAGAGATAAGAATGAAATGCTTGTAAAAGAAAAAGAAGTAGAAATCATGGAAAAACTTAAACGTTGGTTTCAAGCTAATGGTATTATTCTGAATGCAGACAAAAGTGTGATAATTAATTATAGGGTTAAAAAAGATAATAATTTCAAAAACATTAAAGAAACTACATTTTTAGGCTATGACTTGGATTACACAATTACTCATGAAAACCACATAAATAAGGTATGCAAAAAGCTGTCTAGTGCTAACTATGCTTTGTTTAAACTAAGGCCAGTTATTGATAAGAAAACCTTAATTTCCGTTTATTATGCTTATTGTCATTCCATTATAAATTACGCCCTAACGGTATGGGGAAATGCCTCTCAAATAGAACGTGTATTAATTTGTCAAAAGAAATCCATAAGAATCATAAATAGTTTATATGTACGCCAATCAGCTAGAGACTACTTTAGATTGAATAAGATAATGACGGTTATTTCTTTGTACATTTATAATTCTCTCCTAGAAGTACATTCGCGCAAAGCTCAATTACCTGCGAGGATGGACATACATAAACACAATACTAGAAATAAGGAAAGGCTTCATGTGCCTGCGACCAGATTGGTTAAGACATATAAGCAGGGCATGAGTTTGAAAATTGACATGTATAACAAACTACCCTTGGAAGTGACTAAATTACCTTTTTTGGAATTTAAATTTAAAATTAAGTCTTTCTTTCAAGTAAACCCATTCTATAACCTTAACGAATTTATGACGAAAAGCTGGAAAGCAGGAATGTTCATTTAAGAAACTGCGTCTGTTAGGTAATTATATGACATAATAATTATTTGCTGTAGGTTTATCTCTCAAACATTTTTGATAGTTGGATATTTACCATGTTATCATGACAATTGGAAGTCTTATATTAGTTTATGCCTACCTACCTACTTGATATATTTAATAAAAAATTAATGTATTGAATTTGGACATGCCAAATATAACGTGCTATGTTATAAGATGGTGAATTATAAAATAAATAAATAAATAAAAGCCCTTTTATATAGATTAAGTTTACCAACAGCATTGTTTTTAATTTTAATTACGTTGGTAGATATGGAATAATTTAGTTAAACAAGCTAGAAACAGTAGAGTTTTTCTAGAATATTCTAATGTCAGACAACTGACCTTAAAATATTCTCAAAAAGTATCAAAATTCAACAGACCGGCTTTTCTTTCAGGAGGGCCGGAAGTTATGTTTGTTTGCTAACTATAGCATAACAATTGTAGACATTATTGCTCTAAAAATGCCTAGATAAACCTACTTACTTAATTCGATAGTGTACAAAATTTCAAATCAACTACTTTCAGCTTATGTATTTCAAATACATTTTAAGCACTTTTTGTGTCCACCGTACAAGTTAGAAACCATAGAAAAAAGAAGAAAAAGAAATGTAATCTTTATAGTATTCGCGGTCATCTGGGACGGGGGCCTCGGGGACCGGGGTACTCGAGGATTAACCCATAACTATTAAACTGAGGATGGGTTTTTTGAACCGTAGTTAAGGTAACCAATGGTTAAAAACTCTAACAAATTTTGACCAATGGTTAGAATTTGTTAGTATTTTTAACCTTAACCATGGGGTCTCATCAGGAACAAAGGAAAAATAGCCCGAATGTAAAAAAAATCTAGTGATCGTGTCGTGAGCGTTACTAGTTAGTTGCCAGTGTATTCGTTTGGCCCAATACCTCGCCAATACGCAATGGATGTCGTCCGCTAATCTTGCGTTATGCAGAAATAAAATAATTCGTAAAATAGCCCGAATTATTCCTTTCTATCGGATGAGGTATCTGTATTAGTATATTATATAATCTGTGGCTTAACTATGGAACAAAAGGCCGCACCCTTAGTAGAATATCGTATTATCGTACCTAAGGACGGTGCACGGGAATTTTAATAAGCTCCATGCTTCCACTAGGTGGTAGGACTTTTCTGCAAAGTTCGTCTAAGTAGGTACCACCGCTTTGCCAGTTATTCTGCCGCCAAGCAGTAGTGTGCAAGCACTACTGTGTTCCGGTTTGAAGGGCATTGTAGCTAGTGAAATTACTGGGCAAATGAGACTTTATGATCTGATCACTCAGTCTGTAATCTGGTTACTAAACTGGGTGATGTCATGACGTGCGCAGTGCAGTGTCACGCGAAACTTTATTGTTGTAAAGTTCCGGCGGGTGACACTGCAACTGTTATGGGCGGCCGTGTTACTTAACATCAGGTGAACGACTAGCTCGTCACGTCATTCAATTACATAACAAAAAATTTTTTGCCCAAAATCACAACTAATTACTAAATATTTACGATTTTTATAACAGTATCGCCTGCTTAGCGTAATCTACAGATCTGTAAAGGAAAAATTCGAAACACGAGCGGGATTTGAACCCGCATCCCTCCGTCCCTTAAGCCGGGACATGCTTTACTTAAGCTACCGTGACAAGTGGTGTCGTGTCCGAATTTATCCTTCACCTTTTACAACCAACTACCAATATTGATTGACAGTGATGACTTATGGAACTGAGACATGGTCCCTCACTGTTGGCCACTTACTGTTGGCCTCATTAGTAAGCTCAAAGTCGCGCAACGAGCTATGGAGAGAGCTATGCTCGGTGTTTCCCTGCGAGATAAGCTCCGGAACGAGGAGATCCGCAGGAGAATTAAAGTGACCGATATAGCTCTTAGAGTTAGCAAGTTGAAATGGCAATGGGCAGGCCACATCGCTCGTAGAACTGACAACCGATGGGGAAGAAAGGTTCTCGAGTGGCGACCACGAACCGGAAGACGCAGCGTAGGCCGGTCCCCCACTCGGTGGACCGCCAATCTTGTGAAAGCCGCGGGGAGCCGATGGATGCAGGAGGCGAGCAGCCGCTCCAGGTGGCGCGCTCTGGGGGAGGCCTATGTTCAGCAGTGGACGTCTTCAGGCTGATGATGATGATGATGATGATGATGATGATCTTTACAGCATTTGTGTTGATGTAACTTGACCATGACCACTTGTCACGGTAGCGCATGTCTCGGCTTTAGAGACGAATGGATGCGGGTTCAAGTCCCGTTCGTGATTCAAATTTTTCCTTTATAAATTAATCTTTAGTTACTAAATACCTAGAAACTAATAGTTTCCAATAGTACCACGTGCACTAATCACGTGACTCGCATGGCTGATTGCGTAACGGTGCAGTGCGGGTTCGATGCCGGCTAACAAGATTTGTCGCACAAAATACTACTAAAGTCTGAGGGAGCGATGGCGCGGTGGGTTTGTAGTTAGTTGTGTGCGGTTCGATTCTGGGTAATGTAATTAAACATTGTACAAACTTTTTTTACCGTTCTATGGCTTATGTATATCTAGTATTTTATTTTGCTTGAATCGAGTACTTTGACACCGGGTTTTGTTTTGCCTGTGAGACAGACAGACAGACAGACCACACGCCGGAAGTAGTAATAGCTAGTGGGTTAGATTATCTTAGGTCATAGAGTCCCGTTTTTTATCACCCAAAGCTAAAGCGCCTTTAAAAAACCCCCCACCCCCTTTATTTTTGCCCTTATTTTACTAGGTGGTAGGACTTTTCTGCAAAGTTCGTCTAGGTAGGTACCACGGCTTTGCCAGTTATTCTGCCGCCAAGCAGTAGTGTGCAAGCACTACTGTGTTCCGGTTTGAAGGGCATTGTAGCTAGTGAAATTACTGGGCAAATGAGACTTATGAACTGACCTCACAGTCTAAAAAAGATTTTTAGACTGACTCAGGATGACGTGCGCAGTGCGCAGTGTCACGCGAAACTTTAATTTAGAGTTCCGAGTTACACTGCAATCTGTTATGGACGGCCGTGACGCTTAACACCAGGCGAACGGCTAGCTCGTCACGTCATTTGATTACATAAAAAAATTGCACTTCTAATGTTGCTCAAACAAATCATAAACCAACAATGTATGGTAGTGAAGCTACTGGCATGTTCGGAAGCTCGCGAAATAAATTAACTTAGCGAAAGAAGCCACAGCAGTGTCGGTAATGCGACGGTGTGTACCTAAACACAGCCCAATAACGTGCATTCTAGGTATTCGTTGTCGCGCTTTGACGATTGGAAATGCACGTTGGCCCATATTATAAAGTACCTTAGAATAAATACCTCTAAAGAGCCCCAGTACATTTGAGAAATGTAAGCTGTTTAATTGGTGTATTTTATGGCACCGTACGACGTTCGCGCGGTCAGTGTCCGGTGTTAAGAGCTCCAAAAAAATTATTTATAAATGCTCCAGCCTACTACCAGCAACCACCCCACCCACCCAACACGCTGGCAACATTGCCTAGTTGAATTGCAATGCTGATTCATTGAGCCAAATAAGTGCCAGCATTTTGGTCACGCGTCGCATGAACCAGGCGCTCTAATAAACTTTGGAAAACGCGTAAGTCCCGGTCCCCATGGACCCAGGGTGTGAACACTTTATCTAATTGTAATTTATTACAACTAATACATCATACTTAGTTTTAATTTCCAGGCATTAATTGAGGACTGACGTATGTGTAGGTAGGCTTCGCCTCGGCCCACATTTAAACGTTCGTCTATCAATGCCTCTGTTGCTGGCCGCTGCAGTAATGTACTATTTTCAAAAAGGTCCAGGAGGTTCGGGTTGCACGAAGCAATATGGAAACTAAAAAGAACTAGTACAAATGTCTGATGATGATATGATGATGATGGTGATGATGAAAAAGATGGAATTCTAAAAATAGCCTAATAGATTCACATATCAATTTGGTTGGAATGCGACCGTCTGGCGCCCACGGCCTAATCAAAGTCTAGATTTGTTGAAGTCTAGGCCAGTCTGGCTATCGTGTTTAGGAAGCAGGATGGGCCAATCAGCGAGCAGATTTTCAAGGTAACAGTGTTGTAGGTAGATATAGTCACCTCACCACCTGGTATTACCTAAGTTGTGTAGTTACTCCGATTAGGGGCATCCATATTAAATTTTGTTTTTTTTTTCATGTCTTCTATAAATATGAGAATAAGAAGCGAGTGGAGATTGCACTCTGAGGGTACCTACCCTCAGAGTGCAATCTCCGCTCTCTTGTCCTAAAAGAGAAGTTGTAAGGTACGTCTTCAGGCTGGCCTGAAGACGTGTACTACTGAACATATGCCTCCCCCATGTAGCGGCACTTTGAGACCTTTGAGTGGCTGCTTACCTCTTGCATCCAACGGCTCCCCATGGCTTTGACCAAGTCGTGGTCCACATAGTGGCCTACGTTGTCGCCAGCCGCCAATACAGGCATTTCTTCTTCATTAGTAGTCACTGACAACTTGTCAGTTCTGCGAGCGATGTCTATTTCGACTTGCTAATTCTAAAAGTCATATTGGTGACTTTAGTTCTCCTGCAGATTGCTTCATTCGATTTTAAATACAACAAAATGTAAATAAACCGATAAAATGCGGCCGCCATGATATTCATAATGTGTCGTATATCATCGACATTCTATGGGAAATGGCTTAGATTCAACAAACCCTGGATAAGGCAAACACAAATTCCATACAAGTTCAATATGTCACGTGCTACAGCGAAGACTCTTCATCTTTACCTTTTCCTTTGGTAATAGGTAGGTACTTTAGTAGAGCAAGTTGTTCATCTAGTTAAACCACAGAGCACCAAAAACGAATACGCTTCGCCCAACCGAAACGTCATATTTTTTAATTAAATTAAAATTATAATTTAACTAATAGTGTTATTTTTGAATAAAAAAAAAAAATATAATAATTAAAAATTAAAGTAATTAAATATTCATTTATTTTAAACATATTGGGTCCATAATACATATAAATCAATTCCCTAATTAAATTAAATTAACGCTCTGTGAGTTCAACTAACTAGTTAATGTACAACTAGGTACATAATGGATCTCTCTATAGTTAAGTAGTTACTATACAGGGTTATTTTTAATGTACCGGAAACCTTTTAGGGCTGCCATTTTTTCTAATCTTAATATTTTCGCTCACGACGCTCTTCGACGGGTCACGAAGCCATCGCGTTCCATAATTATTAAAATTTTCCCTGTGTTCCATTCCACGTGCACCAGATCCAAGGCTCTACACAAAGCGCACGTTAGTTTCGCTTATTTTCGCTGAACATTATCGGCAGCCGTCGGACAACTTCGTGCGTTTCCGTGCGGGATGTCCGCGCGGGATAATAACCGATGATATGCTGTTTTACTATCCAGTTGTTTGCGAATCTAGGTTTTTGAGGAAATGGTTTTTTTTTTTTTTTTTTGAACGGGCTAATGCTGTTGGTCTCTACCGACCTTTACAGCGTCACCGGGCGGGAGGGCAGGCGCTTAAGGCGCCCAACCGTCAAAAGTGGGAGGCAACTAGCACAAGGGCACCCCTGGGGTGCGAGCCTCGGCTTGGGCCGTTGCCGGGATAAGAGGATCGAGAAGGCTACGTCCACTGGAAGAGTGGACCCTATGGAAAGTCGCGACGGTTCTAGCTAACCTACGGGGGGTACGTCGACCTCGCCGGCGGGGTCGGTGTCTGATTGTGTTGCGCTGGTATCCTATACCGGTGCCGAAAGCGGTACCTGAGCCAGAAGGGCTAGACTGATCCGGTGATCCTAGCGCAGCCGACACAACGGCTGCTATAGGATCATCCGGATCGCTCAAGACGTGTCTTGGGCGGCGACGACGGGGTGGTTTGAGGAAATGGTGGAAATGGGCACACATAGAGCCTATTCACACCGGTGAGCATGGGCATGTGGTATCTTATTTTTCTGTCTATTGTTATGTTATTATTTTTGGATTCCTACATGTAAGTACCTAAGAGGTATAGGTACTTTTGGATTCGAGCGTCTGCGTATACTTTGGTATAGGTATTTTCGGATTTGGGCATCTACGTTGGAAAATTCAACGAATAGAGTTTGAGAACTACTGCCTCAGTTCCCTTTCTATACCATGTAGGAATCAAGAAAATGGAGAATAGCGAAAAATCTTTACAGGAGTCTCGGCGCCGATGTTGATTAAGACTGTACCTTAAGGTAGATACTTTGATTTTTTTTAATAATAATCTTATTTCTTGCATGGAATTCAAAACGTATATATTAAGGTGGAACGTTTCACTAGCGCGGCAAATTCAAATTTTCTTGCGTTCTTTTGCCAATAATAGCTTAATTACTCAACGTGATTACATGAAAACTAATTTTGCGCAAATAAATAGAATGTATCAATAAATTACAATTAAAAGTATCCCTTACATATCATTGGTTTAGCGACAAATGTCAATAGACTGAAAAACTAAGATGAAATTTGTTTATTGCCATTTGTCGCTAAACGAATGATATCTAGGAGATACTTTTAATCGTAATTTGTTGATACATTATATTTCTTTACGTTAAATCAGTTTTAATGTAATCACGTTGAGTAATTAAGCTATTATTGGCCTAATAACGCAAAAAAATTTGAATTTGCCGCGCTAGTGAAACGTTTCACCTTAAAAAAATACTTAGGTACACTTTATTGTAGAGCCTCTCACAGTATCGCCACAGTATCGCTTTCAATAGAAGGATAAATTCTGGGAAGTAATGAAACTAGGATTAGTTACATACGTAGGTACATATCACGTATTTCAAATAAGTAAGGTACATTACCTACCGGTAGTGGGCTGGAGCACTTGGACTGTCTATAGGCCATCGCGGCTATTATACAGTCCATAAGTGTTCTTTGTAGTAGGTAGTGTAGCTAGTTTAGTTTAGTTTAGCTTAGTTTAGTTTAGTTTAGTTTAGTTTTTATTATTGTAGTAGTTAGCTTGAGTAATAAAGGCAATTTGCCCATTAAAAAAAAAAAAGTAAGGTACAAACGTACATGTATGTTTACGCACTTGGTACACACTTGCGTAGGTAGTGCTTACAGAAAATCCCTTTGAACTAAAGGTGTGGAAGAATAATTCAATAACGGCTAGGAAACCATTTTATCTTGAAAATTGAACTTGCGTTTGGTAAAACCCTGTAAAATAGGCGATAACGTTTTTAAAACTGCCCATACGGTACCCTGCGGGTATACTGCGGGGTCCTACTGCTGGTTTTCGAACTCGCTTATTCATATTCATTGCCATGTTTTTTTTTTAATGTTATCGGATGACGTGATGGACGAGCTAATCGTTCACCTGGTGTTAAGCGACACGGGCGCACGGCCACCCATAACAGATTGCAGTGTCACTCGGAACTCTAAATTAAAGTTTCGGGTGACACTGCGCACTGCGCACGTCATCCTGAGACATCACACAGTCTAAAAAAGTTTTATAGACTGTGAGATCAGTTCGTAAAGTCTCATTTGCCCAGTAATTTCACTAGCTACAGTGCCCTTCAAACTGAAACATAGTAGTGCTTGCACACTACTGCTTGGCGGCAGAATAACTGGCAAAGCGGTGGTACCTACCTAGACGAACTTTGCAGAAAATTAAGTCCTACCACGTGACCGCAGTTTGCGAATAGGACCACCCATCCTTCCCGTGTCTGCCGTAAGAGCCGGCTACGAGAATATCTAGGAAATGGGCAGCAGCATTCTCCTCAGTACATTAAATATTGTGCGATCACCAAACCGCCTGCCAAGCATGGTGATTACGGTAACTCCTCTATGATAAGCGTCCAAATTGGCGTTTCATGGGGGAGGCTTATGTTCAGCAGTGGACGTCTTCTGGCTGATGATGATTGCCTTATTCTACATTGGGGTGATAAGTTTTGCACTGACGTCCCGCTTAGGGCTTATTGAGCATTTCCTCTGCCATCATCTACCCGAGCCATCCCAGCTCCTTGAAGTAACGGAGTGTTGCTCTAGGCTCCAGTCTAGTGCACTCATCATCATCAACAACAGCCTGAAGAAGTCCACTGCTGAACATAGGCGGAGGCCTATGTGCCACACAATGTGGCGTTCTCTTGGGGAGCCAAGAGAACGCCACATTGAGCGGCTGCTCGCCCACTGATGAACATGAATCACATATACACACACACTTTGGGCACGATACCTTAGGTACCGGTGGAGTGCAGACTTCAGGACTTCATTGGTATGATAGTGGCTAGGGACAGCTTTCAAAGCCGTCTCCAGTACAAGCTGCAGCGCAGTGCTACGAGGGTACCTGTGCCGTTCTTCCAGGGCCTCCAGAGGGTTTTTTTTAGGAAAACCTCCAAATCCCTTGCTTGTATTAATTATTTGTTTACCTACACAGGACTTAAACAACATCATAGTTATATAAATTAGCAAGTTGAAATGGCAATGGGCAGCCACATCGCTCGCAGAACCAAAAACCAATTAGGACGAAAAGTTCTCAACTGGAGAACGATCAACGAGAATCTCGAGTAACGACCACAAAAAAGACGCAGCGTAGGCCGGCCTCCATTAGGTGGACCGACGATCTGGTCAAAACCGCGTGAACCGTTGAATGCAATGCAAGATCAAAGTGGCGCTCTGGAGTGGCCTATGTTCAGCAATGGACGTCTTCCGGCTGATCAAATTTGTATACGTATTAGATAAGATTTTTCAAACCAATTTTGGGAACGAGGACCATCAGTAGCCCCCTCTACTAATGCAGCGGGTAGTTACGAGCACTCCGTATTTATGGGGCACATAAACCGACGCTCAGTCGCACCTAAGGTACACCCCCTATCTACCTTCAAGCATAGCCTGGATATGATTTATATCGTGTGATGTTTTTCCTTTCAAAAAATGAGGAAATTCTGAATTAGGTACCTATACCGCGCGATCATCTCCCCTCTAGTGCGTATAAAAAGTAGCAACGCTTTTCCACCTCTTAATTTTATCCGATTTTGATGATTTTTTCAGATGTCTCAGTAAAAAGTATGCTCGTACGTCTTTCTTTTTTAAGTTTTTACAATATCTTCGTATATAAAGCCACCTAAAATAACGAAGTTTTGGCGTCAAAAACATAACGAAGAAAAGTATAGTTGTAAAACGTAAACACGAAACATATGTTCAAAAAAATCCAGACGTACAAGCATCCATTCCAAACTATCCAAACGATTGACGCCAAAGTCAAAAAGTTTTTGTTAAGTTTCAGAGGGTAAAACCCGTTGGCGCCCGAAACGCTAAAATGTAGGTAAATTCACTCATGAGCTCTATTGTCTCTATCATACGTGTGGAGAGCAGAGCGACGGCAATAACATTTTCAAAAACCAGGACGGTCTTCTCAAGTACGATTTTTCTATTTCAAATTGGATTCAAATTGGATTCAAATTCTAATTTATAACGAGTCTTCTATCAGCACGAGACATACGAATCAAAAAGACATACGAATCAAAACGGGTCTACGCAATGAACCATCTGATCTTAAAGATCATAAAGAAAACCCATCATCATCATCTTCATCATCATCATTGCCATGCTCTAGCGCATCCATTTTTGCATCACCTGCTTTAGTGTCATCGTCACCATCACCATCACTACTGGAACAGCTGTGCCAGCGACCCAAGCCCGTTCTCCGCTACTTTAAGGAGTTAGGGTGGCTAGGGTAGAGGCTGGCGGGGGTAAATGCACAAAACACCCTATGCGGGACGTCAGTGCAGGCCTTTATCGCCCCCATATAGAATAAGAATAAGAATAAGAATAAGAGTCTTCTAAATACGTACACTGACTACCTTGTTAAAATTAAGACACTTTAATGAATCCAATCTCTTTACCTACTTCTACTTGGCAGTCGTCTGGTACAGCCGTCAATAGTACCCTAAGTGCGCAGGTAATCCAGGCTACAGTCGGATCGCACTAATTAATTGAACGAGCTTGCTATTTGCCTACTAATCTAGACAATAACCTTCTAAGAGATATGTCTAAGCTGCCGGCAGTTACTGAAACGACGATTAAAGTTTTGTGTGTTTTTGTAAACCTTTTTTATTCATTACCGTTATGTAGTCTGTAGTGAAACTTACAGTTAATAGAATAAAAGACTTAGTACAGATTAACAATTTTATTTACTAGCCCGTCCTAGAAGAAACTTGGCCCTATCATACAAACTTTTGCTCTACGATAAACCCTACTTGACATAATTATTTATAGCCTACCTACTCTTTGTTTTCATATCCTATGATTATCTATGATAACGGTATGTATTCCTTAGGGCAGTTACTACTCTTTGACCGTATTGACATCTACCTAATGAATTTCCTAAATGGGACCACGAACACCAACAAACTTATTAAAGAAACGAACGTAACTTTTGTGATTGATCCGCCGGGGGAAGCATTCGCCTCGGTGAACAGCGGCCGCCGATGATGATCGGGGACACGGTGAACCGCCTCCTCGAGGGACAGGCTTCGGCAGAACGCAGCCACAGAGAGCCGGGTGCACGGCAGGCGGGCACTGCCTCAGGCGTAGGTAGGGGACGCCCGGAGACAGCGGCGGGTGGCCGTGGAGTGCCTTCCTAAGGCACAGACAGGTCCTGGCTGGACTCAGCCGAGGACAGCACAGCAGGTAGGCGCTGCCTACGGCGTAGGTGGGCGACGCCTGGAGACTGGCGCACCGCCACGGAGCACCTCCCGCTTCGCAGCACAGGCCTGCACAAGGGCCATCCGAGGACGGCACCGTGGGTAGATACCGCTTCCGGCGTAGGTGGGTGACGCCTGGAGACTGGCGTACCGCCACGGAGCACCTCCCGCTTCGCAGCACAGGCCTGCACAAGGGCCACGGCAGCACAGAAGACTGAGAACAGACGAGGTGGGGCCCCTTGGGGAAGCCCAAAGAGGCCTGAACTACCTCTTAAGAAAAAAAACAATAAAGAGTTCACCGGTTATTCTGGAGTCAGTTTTCTTAGTAGATAACGCGCGACGCCTGTTAGGGCTTACTGTAAGCGACTCGCGGATTACCCAGGGGTAGGGCACTAACAGATAGGTCTTCAAGACTGTTTCGCTCTTTTCGAGAGCACGGGGAAGATAGTTTTTAGGTAGAATCCAGATGGAAAACTGAATTTTTGTGTGGCCATGTCCCGCTTATATAGTCTGCGGTGGCCACCACGAAATCAGTCACAATCTTTGAAAAACGAAAGAAGGAATTTTGAAAATCTGTCATAATTTTATGAACGGCTAGCATCAAATACGCGTAAAATCATGTAACCTTTCGCGAAGAATCTCATTTTAGGGGTTTGGCAAAGTCAAAAGTGACATTTGTCAAAAAAGTAAACAAACATTAAAATCGATATATTAGAGCAACTAATGGAAGAATCCGCATGAAAATACGATGAAAACTCGTAATAAAATCTGCTTCAACTCATGTGCGAATTTGGTGAAGATCTGTGAGGTAAATAGAAAAAGTTATTTCCTCTCAAAACACTCGTAATAGCGTGAAAGGTCTAGAGAAACAACACGTAACGTGTTCCTATGATCTGTATCCATCGATCCACTGCCAAAGTAACCCATAATAAAAGCTATAAACACAATTTTAGAGCTCAACATATTATGTACAATAACCAAGAAAACATAAAAAGGTACCTATCGTCTCTAGTAGATCATTACAGGTAAAATAAATGTATTAAATCATTCCAGGGGCCTCCAGCGATCGCCTAGAATATATTACAATGGAAGAAAACACAACATGGAAAGCTAAATACCATAAAATAACATAATAATGAACATTGAAATTATCTAGCAAGAAAGGCGTGCTACCAAGCACCAAGGGCGTAGAGGTAACCCTACAAGTCAATCAATAAAAACAATTCATAGAAAGGTTCTGGAGTAGCGACTACGAACCAGAAGACGCAGCGTAGGCCTCCCACATACCTATGTCCCTAATACCCACCTGCCCATAATAAAAAATGCATATAGATATTAACACTAGGACGTGTATAAAGCTTTCAGTCTGGCTCGTCGGTCCACCAGGCTGCTTGCCTCCTGCATCCAATGGACTAGCCATTGGATGCAGGAGGAAAGCACCCGCTGAAAGTGGCGCTCCATTGGGGAGGCCTATATTCAGCAGTGGACGTCTTCAAGCTGATGACAAATAATGATAAGAATGTTTATAAGCAAAGGTAATTTAACCGTAAGACAATTTGCCCACTGAAAAAGTGACGAAAGCTGATATTGTTGCACTGAAATCTTGAATTAAAACAGTCATGCTAATCAAGTGATCCTCACTGCAAGCTTTTTTGAAATTAACCAGCTAATTATCAATGTGTTGCCATGTCCATCATGCTCACGGTGCCCTTACCTACCATTTTCAGCCTCATAAAATTTAATTTTCACGTTCAGTTGGCTACACTGCATGATGAAATTGCTGCACATTTTTCTACGCCTATGATACCCTATATCCTATATCGAACAGCGTGGGTAAGGTACGCTCAGTTTGGCAATGCATGCTGTGATCATGGGGGATAATCGACAAAGGTTCCGTTTGGTTAGGCAGGGACCGTCCGCAGCCGTTTGATAATCTATCTGTGATGTTTTGAGCTAGTATTTTCGTCGGTTATTTTGTTTTGAAACTCATTTTTACTGGGGTTGTGAACGGTATTTTAGATTAAAACTAGTTGTGTCTGATTTTGGTGTGTTACGGATCCCTAAGCCAGCAACACCTGCTGCCACCTCTGGGACGGGTCTGCCAAGTACCAGCTTGAGGCTCAATAGAACGGCGTGCCAAAAAGCTCATTGACTACGACACTTTGGTAGGTGAAAGGCTTCAGAGCCTAGCTCATCGACGTAAAGTGGCAAGTCTGTCGGCTTTTTACAGGTTGTACCATGGTGAATGTGCACAAGAACTGCACGATCTTATTCCCCCGTCACCACTCCACTACCGGACCTCTAGACGCTCGGCTAGGCGCCATCCCTTCATGGTCGAAATACCACCCATTCGTACCAAGCGGTTTGATTGTTCGTTCTTAATTAGAACTGCTAAGGAATGGAATGCCCTTCCAGCGTCTGTGTTTCCGGCAAAATATGACCCGGCCGTGTTCAAGAGAAGAGTAAATAGGTACTTACTTAGCTAGTATGCTACACCTTCGATCGCATCGTCACTTTCCATCAGGTGAGAGCGTGGTCAAATGCTAGATAAGTCCGATGTAAAAAAAAAAAAAACGTTCATCCCATTTGTCTGCCAACATCTCAAGCTGCAAGCTTCTATATAGGTAGGCTATCTATCATCCATAATATTATCTACTTAGTCCTCAAGAAAATTTATGTCGTTTCACCAGGCTGGCCACAATTAAAAGTGCCACTAGTTAAAATAATATTTCAGGAAATATAAATTTGGAAATAAACGTTTAACGTCCCTTTTATTTACTAATATTACTTTTTTTTTAAATTATGACCCTATAACAATAGTTTTATTAGTTGTGGAAAGTAGAAAAATATAATAGAATTAAAAGTATTAAAATACAAAGTACAATTACAAAAACTAAATTAAATCTAAACTAAGTATTTATCTAAAACTAAAACTAAACTTATAAATAAAAAACCGCGTTTAAGTCGCTGTCTGCGGGTAAGGTGCCCAAAAAGCTGGCGACATTACCTCGTTGAATGGCCATACTTAGTCTTTGGCCGAGGTAAGAGCCAGCTCTTTGGTCACCTGTAGTTTCTATTAGGCGTCTGGACAGCTCTTTCACGAATCCGCGGGCGGATGGACCCCACGGTCCCATGGTTTCTACCCCAAACGGAAGAAATATGTATCTCTCACCGAGAGATTCATATTTCGTCCGCTTGAGGTTTTCCGCCACTTCCGCCGCTGCACCAGCCGCTCTTGAAGTGCCCTGGAGGTAGGACGTTGCCAGAGTATCGACGCATGTGGCATCCCAGACCAGTTTGGTATTTGGTATTTTATTTGGTATATATATTTGGTATAAATTTGGTATTTTGGAACATATTTACATCCAAAAAAGAAATATAATTGGCCATTTTTTAGACTTTCATAAATTCCTTTTTGTTGAAACGACTAGCTCTCGAACACCGCTTCTGAAAAATACCATTTCTGGAAATGTCCACTTCTTGAAATGACTATGTAACTTTGCATGGACATTCTTCAAGTTTAACAAAATGACAAATCCACGGATACTGTCGAGATAATATCCTTGGATTTCACAAGCGGGAAATTTGAATAATAATGCAGGGGTTCTAAAGAGAAACTAACTCCAGTTAAGCACATTTTTTCCTCTGCCTTGTTTACTTTTTTTGTACAAGATCTTTTTTTACTACATGCTCTATAGTGCCAGAGTTAGTTCCTGCTATACTATACTATACTATACTCTTAATTACTTTATAGCTGCCAGTATTATGGCAGTTGCCACAATATCGGCGGGGTAATTACGTATAATTTGCAACAGGCGTAAATTTCGCAATCATTGTTGTCAAAGCTGTCAAAGGTCACTTTGGCAGAGCAGAAAGCGATCGAGCGGGAGTTTTGGCGGGAACTCGAAAAAGTTCACGTCGTTTCATTGTATTATTTTTCTAAACTTGTGCTTTTTCCAGTGTTAATGGTTAAAATTGGTGGTGTTTTACGCATTAAGTGCTGAATTACGAGCATGAGTGTGAGAGTAAGTGATATAATGTAGTGAAACGTGGTTTTTCGTGTTGCTTCCAAAATTCCATATAAGCTTCTAGTAAAGTCGCCACCACTTTACTAGGGTATGACTTAGACTGGACTATGATTACCTGACTTAGACTGGACTGTGACTAAGACTTGAAGACTTGACTTTACACGTGAAATATTCCATAACTCGATGATTAATTACAATACTTGACACTGGCTAAATACACTATGTGTGGAGCCAAAATATAAGAAAGAAAAAAAAGCGATCGAGCGCTACATCACCGACTGTCGGACAATCGATGAACTAAAAATTGTATTATTTTGTTTCCGGCTATTGCTGTCCTGTTGCTAGTGGCGCTAGTATCTAAGGCCAAATGCATTCAGCGACAGCCGCGCAACAGGCGGTTGACACTGCGACCGATTGCTAAGTGTTTGCTGTCGCTTCGCTACTGCTGTTGCTTTGCTACTGCTGTTGCAAATTATATGTAATTACCCCGCGGCAGTGTAGTGTACCGGTGTATGAAGCACGGCTAATTTGGCCGCCCACTCCCACATGGGTACCGTCACATACGGGGTAGGCCGCTAGGATCCGCATCAGAGTAATCGGCAAAGATTCCGAATGGGCGGGCAGGGACAGTCAGCAGAGAAATTTGTTAATTAATTTAATATAAGTAGAGCCATCTCGCGGTTTCATCGTCATCATCAACAGCGTGAAGACGTCCACTGCTGAACATAGGCCTCCTCCACAGAACGCCACTTTGAGCGGCTGCTTGCCTCCTGCATCCATCGGCTCCCTGCGGTTTTCACCAGGTCGTCGACACCGAGTGGGGGGCTGGCCTACGCTGCGTCTTCCGGTTCGCTGTCGCCACTCAAGAATCTTTCCTCCCCAGCGGTTGTCAGTTCTACGAGCGATGTGGCCTGCCCATTGCCATTTCAACTTGCTAATTCTAAGAGCTACATCGGTCACTTCAGTTCTCCTGCGGATCTCCTCGTTACGGATCTTATATCGCAGGGTAACATCGCCCCGTAATCTATAATTATGCAAGAAAAGCGGCCAAGTATAGCAAAATCAGATCGAGGTCATCGAGATAGTTTGTTGTTATATCAATATAAGGTTCTACGGAATAACTAATTGGTTCGATTGCTTCAAGAGTACTCATTTGTTTGTTTTTATTATTGTGGAGTTTGTTTTATAAATTCAAGTGTACAGACCGTTCACCGTAAGTTGTCTGTGCTTCGTAGAAGGTTCTACATTAAAAAAATATTTATACTCATCCTGTCGAAGGGAAGGTGGAAGGGAAAGGAAAAAAGATAGAGGAAAAGGATGAATGGATGAGACGGCAACAGAAGGGATGCAGAAATCCTGCCTTCCTTCGCTGGCCCATCCATTCATCCTTTTCCCCTATATTTTTCCCTTTCGCTTCCCTCTTACCCGTAAACAGGGTTAAGGCGTAAAACTAATTAACCCGTGCGAAGCCGAGGCGGGTTAACTAGTAACTGTTATAAAAATAGGAGGTCGAAAATTTAATAGTTATGATGTCAATTATTTTAATGTTATATAAAACATTTTTTTTCTGCCAACCCTACAGCCCCAAACGCAATGTAACCGTGTGCTTTCATTGACACATGTAACCCCTGCCCATTATTGCCCATGTTGCCCATCCGGGCGACTATTGGATCATATCCGGTTGGATCGTTTCCGCCATGAACCACCCGGCAGTGGACACTAAACCTGTTGATAGTTCATTGTGGTTCAAATGTGACAGTTATGGGGTACGGATATTTTTGCTGCTTTTAGTTTTTTCTATATTATATTTCATTTCTATATCCGTTTTAGAATAACTATAATCATGATTGTCTTTTAAAAAGGGTAGCTCCCAAAGGATACCACCAAAAGCGGATCCCATATTTCAAAAAATGTCATCTGATCCTAAATGGCAATTAATCAGTCCCATCTGGTTACACCATGTACGTATCTGTTGTCACTGTGAAGTTTCTTGTAGCATCTTCTTCATACAAGAATTGATATGTTATCCCAAAAGGGGACTATGACCATGATAGCCCACAAGTTGTGAGAGCCTTACTTGAAACTGCGTGTTTCCAAACCTCCATACTAAAAAATAAATCCACTCACAAAATTGCACGTGCGATCGCTACGAGAGTTAACAAGATACTAAAATAAATAAACAAGTTCTAATGTAAACACAGGTCATCAAACTCATTTAAGTGCGTTCGGTCAAGGAAAAGTTCAACCAGCCAGCTGCGCTAGGGATATTTTCGAACGTAAACTTTACATGGCATTTCTTCAATGTTTAGAAAAGTCGTAGAAGAAACATTGTCTACCTTGGGGAGCAAATTTACCCCCTTTCGGGATAATATACCAATTCAAACTCAGATAGTAGGTAGATGAAATCGAAGCCACGGATCGGAGCTTACTTTTCTTCATTGTGCCCGATTGCTTGCACCAGTAGTGGGAAAGAGAACTTCTTTATTTTCAAACTCACATATTGTTATGTGCCCTATGCAGCTTCCCGCCCAGTCACGCTGTAACGGTCGGTAGAGACCATAAGTATTGTTCATCATCAACAGCTTGAAGACGTCCACTGAGTGGTCCTCCCCCAGAGAGCACCCCCTTGAGCAGCTGCTCGCCTCCTGCATCCATCGGCTCCCCGCGATTTTCACCATATCGTCGGTCATCCAAAAGGATTGGTTTAAAAAAAAACCCAGTTATAAAATAGGGTAGTTACCCCATCACAGTAAAGGGAACGACCGCGGTAGTTGTAGATACCTACTTCGATGGTTAATCCTTGCTTAACGAACTCGCGTTTGTTAGCAGACAAATCCTTTTACACAATCTAAATCTGATTTACTCTGACAGAAAAAAGGTAAAATTAGTTTTTTATCCTATGTTGAGGTGGGCTATTACTACAATTCCATCGTCAGCTACAACAGAAAACTTGAGGAATTAGAATAGAAAAACTCTTTATGGCATAATGTAGCAGAATATATAAACAACTAGCTGACTCGCATGGGTTAATTAGTTTTACGCCTTATCTCAGAAAGAGGAAAAGAGGAGAGCAGGAAGAGGGGAAAATATAAGGGAAAAGGATGAATGAATGAAACGGTGAATGGAGGCAGATGCTGGCGTACCTGCGTGCTTTCACCTTCATCCATTCATCCTCTTCCCTTATCTTTTTCCCCCTCCCTTCTCTCTTTCCCATAGTACAGGATAGGAGTGGCTTTGGATCTAATACTGAATGTTGGATGTCTGTAATTTCTGAACTACAAAACCGATGACCATGAAATATTTACAGGACAATGTTTAAAGTACTCCCTTTCTTACAAAAAAAGAATAGAATAGAATAGAAAAACTCTTTATTGCACATACCAACATAGGATAAAAACTAAAAACATTAAAAATTATAAAGTAGGTTGGGGTACATTGGGCGGCCTTATCACTAAAAGTGATCTCTTCCAGGCAACCTTTGGATGGATAGTATCACAGGCATAAGGAGTAGTCAGCGGTGCGCAATATAAACAAAAAGACATAAACATTTAACTAAAATTAAACAAACTAGCTCTCTGTAGACAATAACTTTTACAGATAAGTAGTAGGTATGATATTATAATATACATATACATACACATACACATTAATAAATAAATAAATAGGTATTATAAATACAATAAAAACCTTATTTATATAATATTATAAGCTTATACGAATTCGTGAATATATAGCACATAAATACATACATTTAGGCATATTAATAAATATTTATAAAGCAACGTTAAGTACAATTGGACAGGTAATGTTGTTTTATCATGTTTTTGAAAATTGGCAAGGACTTGGCACGTCTTATATCTTCTGGAAGAGCATTCCAGAGTCGAGTAGCTTCCACAGTGAATGATTTGTCATAAAATCGAGAGGTGTGAAAGAGAATGATTAAAATCGGACCACGCGTTAATGAATTACAACTAAGTACATATTTTTACTTTCATCCCTTCTCCCGCGGGAACCGTGCTGATTTTCGGGATTTAAAGTATCCTATAGCCTACCTCGTAATATGAACTCAAATCATGCCAAGTTTCATTTAAATCCATTTAGTAGTTTCGGTATGATGCTCAGCCAGGGTACAGACAGACAGACAGGCAGACAGACAAAAATAAAAAAATACAGTTTTGGCTTCAGCATCGATAATATCCAAAAATATAGCCCTACAAAAAATTTTTTTACCTTTTATTTATCTTTTTCTCTTCCTTTAGACTAAGATAAGGCGTAAAACTAATTACCCCGTGCGAAGCCGACGCGGGTAAATTTTGCCAGCATTCTTTATTAGATCATTAGGGACTCAGCTATATGTATTGAAATACCTGGAAGTAAGTAGCTAGGTACCTATCTTTCCTGTTTAGGCTATAAAATGGTCAGGTGCAGCAGGTGCAGGCGACCTAGGTCCTAAGTTAGGCTAACAACTGGTCTAGGCTAGGCCTAAAATGGCGTGCACGTTAGAAGTTGTTTTTCTTTTATTTATCTGTCTGTTTAAAGTTCGTAACGGACTTCATGTTTAATATCCATTTAAGAAAGGTTATACTGTGACTTCAACGAAAAAACCGATTTTGCTAAAATTTCCAAGAGATCAATCTGAAAGTAAATACTTACACAGAATTTAATATGAATTTAATTATTATTATAAAAGTGTAAAGAGTGCAAATGAAAATATTTTTTATTGAAAATTATGAAGATTGCCACGGCGCCTAACGTAGTTGACACGAACGCTTTTAATACTGTTAAAAGTTTTTTTTACCTTGTGTAATAATTAAAAACAGTACTTTATTATTTTAAATTAAATTTGTACTGTAGCAATTCATTAAGGGTGGATTTGACCAAACTTAGATTTATGCGCGAGTAACTATACCAGAATAAGGGTGGATTCGACCAAACGAGAGTAAGGGTTATACTTAGAATAAATCGCCAGTTGTCCGAGAGTAAACCAATTTCACATTTTACCATCTACACTCAAGCCTATTCGAGAATAATAACTTATACTACCTTTTTCGGTGGAATAATAAATTATTCCAAGAATAGTTTAATGGCGGTAGCGCGCCATATAATTCCAATTTTTACTTACCTGCACTATAATACGACAAAGTTGAGTTGATATGACATAAGCTTGAATACCGTGGCGTTGTAGAACTAAAATAATTCATTAGTGGTTTTACCATGCAATACAAAGTATAGCTATGCTTATACGCGAATAGCGGAACGAACGATGAACGAAACTATTACCCAGTTAACAATTATTGTTCTACAACGCCACGGTATTCAAGCTTATCATATCAACTCAATTTTGTCGTATTATGGTGCAGGAAAGTAAATGTTGGAATTATATGGAGCGCTGCCGCCATTAAAATATTCTCGGAATAGTTTATTATTCCACCAAAAACGGCAGTATAAGTTATTATTCTCGAATAGGCTTGAGTGTAGATGGTAAAATGTGAAATTGGTTTACTCTCGGATAACTGGCGATTTATTCTAAGTTATAAATAACCCTTACTCTCGTTTGGTCGAATCCACCCTATCTCGTATTTACTTTTTATTATCAATACCGAATCGATGCGTTAGATTTCCAAAATGTTGGTAGGTACCTAGTTCCAAGGGATGCTAATGAATTCAAGACAGAATTCGCCCTATTTCTAAGTTTATGGCATTCAATTACACCCAGTATATTTAATTATGATAATGAATGACGTGACGAGCTAGTTGCTCACCTAATGTTAAGCGATACAGCTGCCCATAACAATAATAGTTTCGCGTGACACTGCACTGCGCACGTCATCCTGAGACATCACATCGGATTACTAGACTGAGTGATCAGATCATAAAGTCTCATTTGCCCAGTAATTTCACTAGCTACAGTGCCCTTCAAACCGGAACACAGTAGTGCTTGCACACTACTGCTTGGCGGCAGCTGGCAAAGCGGTGGTACCTACCTAGATGAACTTTGCAGAAAGGTCCTACCACCTAGGACCCTATCAAAAAACAATTTTTCAAAATCGGTATAAAATAAATGACGGGGTGGTATGGATGAGGTAACAAACTTAAAAAAAAACAACCGATCTGACAACCTCTTCTTTGAAGTCGGTTGAAAATTAAGTAGTTAAGTGATTTTAGGATAGGTTCCTACTTAGGTACTATAAAATTAGTTAAAAGTTAGGTATCCTAAAAAAATACTTATTAGGTACGTAGGAGTTTTGGCGGGAACGTGAAAAAGTTCACGTCGTTGCATTGTATTATTTCACAAAACTTATGCTTTTTCTAGTGTTAATGTTTAAAATTAGTGGCATTTTACGCATTAAGTGCTGAATTATGAGTATAAGTGTTGGCAAGTGATATAATGTAGTGAAACGTGGTTTTTCGTGTTGCTTCCAAAATTCCATAGAAGCTTCTAGTAAAGTTGCCACTACTTTACTAGGGCATGACTTAGACTGGACTATGACTACCCTGACTGACTGTGACTAAGACTTGACTTTACATGAAATATTTCATAATACGATGAAAAACTACAATACTTGACACTGGCTAAATACCCTATGTGTGGAGCCAAACTATAAAAAAAAAGTAGGTACGTATATATTTCTATGGTAGGTACTTATTTTTAAGTTTGTTATCTCATATCTCAAGTGTGCAAGCACTACTGTGTTCCGGTTTGAAGGGCATTGTAGCTAGTGAAATTACTGGGCAAATGAGACTTATGAACTGATCACTCAGTCTAGTAATCCGATTACTAGACTGTGTGATGTTTCGATGGTCGAGCTAGAGGCGGAGATGGGTAAGTTACGCTGGGATGTAATGGGATTGTCAGAAGTCCGAAGACAGGGACAGGACACGATAATCCTAAATTCCGGTAACTTATTCTTCTACCGGGAGGGAGACCAACTCTCCCAAGGGGGTGTCGGGTTTCTCGTCCGCAAGTCTCTCGTCAACAACGTGGTCAAAGTCGACAGTGTGTCGGCCAGGGTAGCGTACCTGGTACTCCGAATAACCAAACGGTATTCGTTGAAGGTTATACAGGTATACGCGCCGACATCGGCACACTCAGACGATGAAGTAGAAGCTATGTATGAGGACATATCCGAAGCCATGCATACTTCCGAAACATACTTCACCGTTGTGATGGGAGACTTCAATGCGAAGTTGGGCACAAGGAATAGCGATGAGCTGAGAGTGGGGCCATTTGGATACGGGCAGCGGAACCCTCGAGGACAGAGGCTGGCTGACTTCATGGAGAAGGAGGGACTCTTTATGATGAACTCCTTCTACGAGAAGCGGCCATCCAGGAAGTGGACGTGGATAAGTCCCGACGGTTCCACTAAAAATGAGATAGACTTCATCATGACGACCAAGAAGCACATATTCGATGATGTCTCTGTGATCAGCAAGGTGAAAACCGGTAGCGATCACCGTATTGTTAGAGGCACATTGAATATCAATGTTAAGCTCGAAAGGTCACGTCTGGTGAAGTCTACGCTCCGTCCAAATCCTGTCCAAATCCAAAACCCCGAAGGCTTTCAGCTGGAACTCCAAAATCGCTTCCAGTGCCTAGCCGACTGTAACACAGTGGACGAGCTAAACGACGGGTTGGTGGAAACTGTCCAAGCTGTTGGATCGAAATTCTTTAAGACCCAACGCCGAAAGAAGACTCAAAAGCTCTCAGAAAAAACTCTTGAGCTAATGGCCGACCGGAGCGAAATGAAGCTGCAGTCTTCAGTTGATATGTCAGCCTACGGTGAACTCAATAGACGAATCTGGAGTTCCTTGCGGCACGACTTGCGTGCTCTTAGTACTTCACGTATTGAGGCCGCAATTGAGCGGAACCAAGGCTCTAAAGTGTTCGCAAAGGATTCGTCTATTGGGCAACACCAAATGACAAAACTGAAGACCGAAAATGGTAGCGTCATTTCATCCAAGCCTGAGATTCTGAGAGAGATCGAGAACTTCTATGGACAGTTATACACCTCGACACGTAAGCCCGCTACTAACACAGCTCAGGACATCAGAGCCAAGTTAGTCCGACACTATACCGAAGATATCCCGGACGTCAGCCTGTACGAGATTAGAATGGCCCTCAAACAGCTTAAAAACAACAAGGCACCAGGTGAAGATGGAATTACGACCGAACTTCTGAGAGCGGGTGGTAGACCGGTACTTTTAGTCCTCCAGAAGTTATTTAATTCTGTCATCCTTGAAGGTATAACGCCAGAGGCATGGCACAAAGCGTGGTGGTGCTCTTCTTCAAAAAAGGCGATAACACCTTATTGAAGAACTATAGGCCCATCTCGCTCTTGAGTCATGTGTATAAGCTGTTTTCGAGAGTCATTACGAATCGTCTCGCACGCAGGTTTGATGAATTCCAGCCTCCCGAACAAGCCGGTTTCCGAAAAGGCTTTAGCACCATAGACCACATCCATACGCTGCGCCAGATTATACAGAAGACCGAAGAGTATAATCGGCCGTTATGCCTAGCGTTTGTGGACTATGAGAAAGCCTTCGATTCAATCGAGACTTGGGCGGTGCTGCAGTCCTTGCAGCGATGCCAAATTGACTATAGGTATATCGAAGTTTTGAAGTGTTTGTACAGTAAGGCCACTATGTCAGTCCGACTACAGGACCAGAGTACGGAACAAATTCCATTGCAAAGAGGCGTGAGACAGGGAGACGTTATTTCTCCGAAACTGTTCACAAACGCATTGGAGGATGTTTTCAAGCTCTTGGAGTGGAAAAGATCTGGCATCAACATAAATGGCGAGTACATCACTAACCTTCGTTTTGCCAGATGATATAGTCATAATGGCGGAATCGCTCGAGGACCTTAGCACCATGCTCAACGACCTCAGTAGAGTCTCCCAGCAGGTTGGTCTTAAGATGAATATGGACAAGACAAAGATCATGTCTAATCCTCATGTTCCACCTATACCGGTAATTGTTGGGAACGATACTCTCGAAGTTGTCGACAAGTATGTCTACCTAGGACAGATTGTCCAATTAGGTAGGTCCAACTTCGACAAAGAGGTGGCGCGAAGAATCCAACTCGGCTGGGCAGCGTTCGGGAAGCTTCGTCCTATCTTTTCGTCCAAAATACCGCAGAGCCTGAAAACGAAAGTTTTCAATCAGTGTGTGTTGCCAGTGATGACTTATGGAACTGAGACATGGTCTCTTACTGTTGGCCTCATTAGTAAGCTCAAAGTCGCGCAGCGAGCTATGGAGCGAGCTATGCTCGGTGTTTCCCTGCGAGATAAGCTCCGGAACGAGGAGATCCGCAGGAGAACTAAAGTGACCGATATAGCTCTTAGAGTTAGTAAGTTGAAGTGGCAATGGGCAGGCCACATCGCTCGTAGAACTGACAACCGATGGGGAAGAAAGGTTCTCGAGTGGCGACCACGAACCGGAAGACGCAGCGTAGGCCGGCCCCCCACTCAGTGGACCGACGACCTGGTGAAAGCCGCGGGGAGCCGATGGATGCAGGAGGCGAGCAGCCGCTCAAGGTGGCGTGCTCTGGGGGAGGCCTATGTTCAGCAGTGGACGTCTTCAGGCTGTTGATGATGATGATGATGATGTGATGTTTCGCGATCACGTGCGCAGTGCAGTGTCACGCGAAACTTTAATGTTTTTAAGTTCCGAGTGACACTGCAACTGTTATGGGCGGCCGTGTCGCTTAACATCAGGTGAACGACTGGTTCTTCACGTCATCGAATCGCATTAAAAAATCCATTTTATATAAATTATTAAAAAAATAACTATTAAATAATTAATTGATAATTTAAATTGCTAGGTTAATTTTTTTTTTAAATCTAAGTAAGCAAAGTAAATTGTACTAATGTATTCTGGGGGTCTAAGCAAACATCCCAAATGTATAAAAATATGTATATAGGAATGGCATTACCTGCGGAAATATTTTCGCAGGTAATGTCATTCCCATACATTTTGAGTTATCGTTTGGCGTTAACGCTAATGGAAAGGGATCTTTGCTAGAGCCCCAGGTTCCGACCAGTGCACTGTACACTGAGCAAGCGTCGACAAATTATGCGCAGCGAATCTTGCGCTCGCGCTTGGCAGTCTAAAGCAAAATGCCGTAAGTCGTATTTTAACAAAAATTCAAATCAATATTTATTTTTCAGTTTTGCTATTACTATTTTGTTTAATGTCTATTTTAACTAGTGTTGTTTAACAACGTGTTTACATTTTGCATTTTTTAAACTTACCAGTTACGCAATGTCGTAATCTACAGTTGTTTTTCCCTTAATGACAGAAATTACCGATTTACTACCGCTGCATCACTGTCTTTGACAGTCCCTGTGTTGTGGTGGTTGAGCCGGTCGGCTCATAACCCGGAGGCGGCGGGTTCGATTCCTGAGACAGGACAAGTATTTGTGAACAGAAAAAAAGCGCAAATACTTGTTCTGTGTCTGGGTGTTGTGGGAGCATGGTCCTCGTCGTTTCTGGGTCCCTGGATACAGGGAATCCTAGTTAGGGTCCAGGGTCTATGTATGTGATCGTTGGGCGTTAGTTATTATAACCTAATATTTAATTTCTTCTTTTTTGAGAAAAAAAAGCACATAATCTAGTTAATCACTTAAATATTAAAAATTTTATGAAAAATATCCAAATTAAATTATAAATGTAAGCATCGCTTTTTCCTATTTGATAATGAGACTTCATTTCTAATTAGTTTCTGATAATTTGGTATTTTAAAGTTAAAATATAAGTTTCTTTTATTAAAATTGTATGATTCTGATTTAATCCCTTTCTGTAGGGTATTATAGTATTCGTGTCATCAAGCGTTCGGCGTCGAATTCGTCGCGGCCTTGTCGCCGGTCGTCGACTCCTGCGCAAGTTTTTATTCGCGAAAATAAGACGAATCGAGCGCGAGCGAGACAGATGCTAAATTACCCGGTCACTGTACGCTGCCAAGTTCGGTGACAGAAAAACAACCTGAAAAAAGTAGGTGCATGCATTAAAAAATTCAAAAGTATATTTTTATTCAAATGTGAACATTTTACTAAAAATACAACTTATTTTTACAACAGGTTAAAACAAAAAGCTAACTTTGTGTAATTATTTTCGTGAGAAAGAAAATAAAATACATTAAACCAAACTAAGTGTTTTAAAAATTAGAGGCTACCCGAAGGGCAACGGCCTTAAAGAGTCATTCTTATATTGGCCGCATTTTGGCCGAATGAAAGAGAGAGCTATTTCTCTCTCCTTCGCACCCATAGCAACCCTACACATTTTTCGTGTGCGTGATGAATACCGATTATCTCATTCACCGTGTTCGCTTTTTGAAATTTGTTTATGTGCGTTCTCTGTCGTAGTGTGAGTCACGAAAATTATCTGTTTTGCGCTTTGTACTGAATGCGAATCGATTGCGTTCCAAAAATAATGCTGTTTGATTTTTTATCGTTTTAAATTCAGCGCTCGAAGTATTCACGCACACATTGGCCAATGTTTATATTAGTAAATGCATTTTTTTTTTCGATAAAGAACACGTTGTGGTAGGTCGCGGATGCTACGCATGTGTGCGTCAGAGCGCGCTTCGTTTTCGGCATTCTAATTTTAAAACCGGATTCGATTTTTTGTTTAGATTTGAGATAGCTCGTTGTTATTGGTCGGATCGATATTAGAACTTTCTGGCGTTGCTTACTATTGGTCGCAGATTTTTTTGTTTATTGTTTTTGAGATTGATTACCAATTTTTAGAGCTGGGCGTTTATTTACGTGTTAGCGTAAGCCTCACCGCGTGACACTTGAATATTAATCATCACATTTCAATGTGTTATATTTACTTACGACTTAGGTAAACTAGTTAAACATCGTGACCAATGCATTCACAAAAAAAACTGAATCCGGGGATTCATGCTTTATCTACTTTGGTAAAACTTGAATCCCGGATGCTAAACAGCAAAGCAGTCATTTTTTTTTTATGTGAATGGATGACGTGACGAGCTAGTCGTCCGCCTGATGTTAAGTGTCACGGCTGCCCATAACAGATTGCAGTATTACTCGGAACTCTAAATTGATATTAGTTTCGCGTGACACTGCACTGCGCACGTCATCCTGAGACTTCACACAGTCTAGTAATAAGATTACTAGACTGGGCGATCAGATCATATCTCATTTGCCCAGTAATTTCACTAGCTACAATGCCCTTCAAACTGAAACACAGTAGTGATTGCACACTACTGCTTAGCGGCAGAATAACTGGTAAAGCGGTGGTACCTACCTAGACGAACTTTGCAGAAAAGTCCTATCACCTAGTATGTCATTGTCAATTGACAAGCGAGGTGTCCAGAAAACAAAGCGGGAAACCGTTAAAACTAATTAAAGTGTAATCAAAAGCGTTCGTAAAAGCTGGAACATAAGTCTTACTCAGCGTTCACACAAGGTGGTTGACCGGCGTCAACAATAAGAGGAGCACATATCCCGTCACCTGCTGCTGCAAAAACACGGCTCTGCGGTCCACCCGCAACCGGACCGGACCGGTCCCACCTGATTTAATGATAGAAACATGATTTTTAGAATTAGTCACATGATTTTTAGTCTGGCAATAATACATCTAAGTACTGGTTGCTCTTTTTTCGATGAATAGATTGTTATTCGATATGGCAATCTTTTATTATGTTCTGTACCTAATAGTTATAGAGAAGCATAACAATTAACAATATCTTACATCTATACCAATATTATAAAGAGGATATTCAATAATTAATAATTTAATATTCAAATTCAAAATTCAAATTCAAATTCGGTTTATTGTAACATGAACGGCATACCTACCAATTATACATATTACACAATAATAGATCAACACATTATTACAATTAATTATAAGAATTAAAACAATGTCAAGAATTAGAACGGAAATAACATAAATAATAACAATATATAGCTATGTCAAATTACATCATAAAAATTAAAAAGAAATGTCAAAGGTAGGTAATATTATAAAGATTTGATTGTTTGTTTGCATTGAATAGGCTCCGAAACTACTGAACTGATCAGAAAAAATATCTCACGGTTGGGAAGCTACACTATCTCCGGGTGACATAGGCTATATTATATTTTCAAAAAAATTAGGGATCCTTACTAAAACTCCAATAATGTGACCCAAGGTGTCAAAAAGTTACCTAAAATATTCTTTAATAACATCGCGTGCGCTGCAAAAACTGTATTATACCCGTGCGAAGCCGGGGCGAGCCGCTAGTAACTAATAATAAAATAAAAAAATAAAAAAAAATCACAATAAAAACAAACATTTAGGTACCTATAACGGTTAAACAAAACATATGTGTAATAATTACCTGCTATTCAAATGAATAATATTGTGAAATAATAGTTTAATATTAAAAAAACATAGGTTACATATTTACCAAACGTTAGCTGAGTGCGAACACAAGGTATCAACTTGTATAATTATTTATTATTAACTGTTCAATTCAAAACAAAAACAACAGTATTTTTTTTTTAATTTATTTTATGGGCTTTGTCGCTGTGCGACCACATCGCCCAGTAAGAAAATGCAGACCACAAAAAATTACAATATTATTTGATTAAGCCCAAATCTGTTAATTTATATAATAAAAGGGCCACAACAGTAGATAGAAATTAGCACAGAAACAAAAAAATACATAAAATAATCTTTAATTACATATCATATCTATAATCGTATATTAATCGTAAATTAGATATCATATCTATAATCGGTATAGGTAGGTAGGTAGAAGCGAAGTGAGGTAGACCTCACTTCGCTTCGCTTGAATCCCGACAGAAACAAAAAAGCAACTACTGTATGAATCTATCAGCACTTATTTTTACGTCATTAATTTTACACCCTCGTTAGGAGCCAAATGTATATTCAAATCGGCTAAGCGTAAATAACAGTTCACTTCCCGGTCATTACCCCTTGTAATAGAACCCTCCTAGATTAGCAGGGAAAAAACAAAAATGGCGCATTGTTCTGTTAAAAGCCAGTGTTGGCACAAAGGGTGGTATTTTCATGATTTTAGTTAGAAAACCAACGTTAGGCCTCCACCAATAGCCAGCGCTCCTGTCCGCGATAGATAGGGGATGATGGTTTGTAAATAAAGCAAAAAGCGCTTCATAGACAAGGGGGCACAGCGCTTGATGACCACATCAGGAGACGTAAAGTAATCATTTTTTGTTATTTTTCTTCGTTACAAATTGCTCATTTTATAAAATATTAATTCAAAGTAAGTAGTCGTTACTATTATTTTTGTCTATGTAAAATTAAAAAATATTATAAAATTGAAAAAATATTTTTTAACATAAACCAAAGTAAAGTTTATTTCCACACAGAATCCTTTAAATTAAGTAATTATAATAATTTATTTATCAGAACAAAATTATCAATAAAATTTTCATTCGTAAATAAAACTATCAATTCTCACGCTTCGCTTGATTTGTCTATGAAGCGCTCTCCCGCTTGATGTGTACAAACCTCCCCTAGTCCGCATCTACGAGGCATCCCGGTCCCGTTTACACACATTATTGCAGTTTGATGAATTGCCCCGCGACGCTGCGTGCCTGCGCCCGGTCGTTCAACTTACTAATGTAGAAAATAAGAAAATAGGAATTATGACAGTTCAGGCTAGAGCAGCCGATTGAATAATGATAAAATATTAAAAATAGTAGCAATATAATTAATATAATAATTTTGAACTAACCTAACCACATCTGTAGAAGGTAGGGTAGAAAAGTCGTTTATAAAAGAGTCCCTTAAATATGGGCAAAATGTTAGGACTTACATTTACATGTACCTATGATAAACTTTAAATTAATCGTTAGATATGCAGCAATGAAAAAAAAAGTTTGGAATTTTGTTTAAGATTTAAAGATCACGTGATAAATAAACCAAAAACGATAGGTATAATATATTTACCCAAGATAAAACTAAGAATTCCACTGTTTTTGAATTTTCAAATGAAACGGGAAGAGAGATTTGATCAACAGAATTAAAACTATTGGTAAACCAAAAATTAAAAAAGTACAACTTTTGAACATAAGATATCAACTTTTGTAAGTATTAATAACCAATTCAAAAAATCACCTACCTATTCTAAAACCGCCTAGGTATTATTAGGATAGAGTGAATGGCTTAAAATTTAAATACATAGGATTAACTAGATATTGTAAGGTATCAGTACCAACGTACCTACTTAGTGTAGTTGTACCGTGTACTATAAAATCGAAATAAACTAAATTAAAATATTAAATAAATACATATTCCACTTTATTTTGGGAAAAAAATCATAAAAATCCGCGCAATAACATGTTGGCATCCTTTCATTCTCCTTTATAACCGAAAATTAAACGCAAACAACTTTAAAAACCCGAATTCAACGAAAAAAGCAAAGAAAACAAAACCAGTAAGTATGTCCAAAAGGTCAATTTCGATTTCCTGTTCGACAACCTTAAACTTAAACTGTATAAAACTCACTTATATATCGGAATGATTTAAAAAAGTGGTACATTGAACTTGGCTTGGTAAGTTGGTACTAACCTATCGCAACGTGTCCTGCGTTGTGTGTGTGTGCGTCTGATCTGTCAGCGTGTGTGTGCATTTCGTGAGTTCATTCACCTTGCCAGTTGGGGAAGTTGGGAAAAGAGAAAGCTGTAGAGAAGACTTTTTTATTTCAGTTTTTAGTTTCTTTTTTTTAAATCTTTTCTTTCTTTTTTTAACTTAGGTCTGCATTTGAGTCTCACTCACCTGATGGTAAGTGACGACGCGGTCGACGATGGAACATGCTTGCCTAGAAGATACCGGTTTAATCTTCCCATGAAAACTCCCAGATTATTCTTTTCAGGAAACAGTTGACTTCTTTTTATTTTCTTTTTGTACTTTCCGGCCAGCACCATCACACTCACTATTGTCTTCGATGATTCTTTTTAAAGGACGAACGTTGCATTTTGGACCTTGTACAAGTTCATAAGATGATCGTAGATAAAATAAAGCAGTTCTAGGTATGTGAAAAATTTAAAGTAGTTTCTAAGCAATAAATCACCCTTCATTCATATAGCTTTACCGTTTACCTGCATGAGAAATGTAGAGTCAAATTAACTTACTGAAAAAACCTAAACCTTATTTTAATTCTAACTAACTGTAGTACATTTTATTCTTTGTGAAAAATTTAAAGTACTTTATGTGCAATAAATCACCCTTCATACATAGAGCTTTACCGTTTACCTGAGAAATATAGAGTCAAACTAACTTCTTTTTTCTGTAACTAAATAGGTCCGCATTTGACCGCAATCTCACCTGATGGAAAGTGACGACGCCGTCTACGATGGTACATGCTTGTAGAAGATACCTATTCACTCACGAAATTTATACAAATTTATATTTATATAAATTCACTTACTTAAAAAACCTAAACCTTATTTAATTCTAACTATAACACATTTTTTGACAGCAAACATCAAATTCTGTGAACTGTGAATTCGCTACTACAATCCTAATCAATGGAATGCATTTTTTTACGTACACTAGGTACCATTTACTTTGTGTTTTATAAGACTGAAGGATATCTTACGATTATTTTTTTTTGTTTCGATTTCAACTCTCTTCGTCCTCTGTCCGTCCGATATTTAACCAAGTCGTGGAGTTGCATTTTTGCCATGCACGCACTTAACGAGCGCGTGTGCGTACATACAGGCACACACACGCACATGGGTGTATCGAGTGCGTATAATGAACGAATTTTTTTCTTAACATTAGTGCACACTGGCAGCACCGGTCGTTTTTCAAGATTATTGACTTAGGTCAGTTTTAACTTAAGGAGTATGGACCAAAAATAAATAGAGAAATATAATTACGCGCTAAAAACTATAATCGTTTTTATGCCAGTCGGGTAAAAAGGGGTTTAAAACATGGAGGTATACGTACTGTGTATGTCTTTGGTTTAAAAAAGGTTTAGGTATTTTTTCTTTTGTAGGTAACTTTTTGTGTTGTCGTCACATCATATCACATCAAATGTACAGCCGGAAGACATCCACTGCTGAACATAAGCCTCCCCCATAAAACGTCTTTTTGGAAGCTTATATGGGTGGTTGTCTTCAACCAATAAGCGTACAGTAGTTGGTGTGTTGACTTTGACACTAGTTTTGCAAACGTAGGTACCTACGAGAAAACCGGGAGCTACAGAGATTAAGTGGGAACTTTCGAGCTGTCAAACTTTAGTGCAGATGGGTTTAACATTATGTATAAACTTACGATTATAGCCTGCAAGTGTAACCCTCGGCTTACAGTCAGTATCAGTTTCGGCGTGATGTCCGCCCGTCACTTCCGTAGCGAGCTTTGACTGCTTAAGGCTGCTATATTTTATCTGTGGCTACTATATACGCGGATCCACTATCTCACTCGTGCATTTTTTTTATGTAAACGAATGACGTGACAAGCCAGTCGTTCGCCTGGTGTTAAGCGACACGGCCGCCCATAACAGATTGCAGTGTCACTTGGAACTCTGAATTTAAGTTTCGCGTGACACTGCACACTGCGCACGTCATCCTGAGACATCACAGTCACAACACACACACCACAGTCACAGTCTAAAAAAGATTTCTATACTGTGAGATCAGTTCATAAGTCTCATTTGCCCAGTAATTTCACTAGCTACAATGCCCTTCAAACCGGAACACAGTAGTGCTTGCACACTACTGCTTGGCGGCAGAATAACTGGCAAAGCGGTGGTACCTACCTAGACGAACTTTGCAGAAAAGTCCTACCACCTATGTATTTCTTGATTGTGCTCATTTGTCAGAACTATGCTACGAAGATGCAGCATAGGCTTCCACTAGTTCGTGGTCGCCACTCGGGAACCTTTCTTCCCCATCGGCTGTCGTTTACCAAACCTAAACCTAACCCAAAACACGGTGGCTAAGTAGGTACCGATGTAGACATACGTCCGTAATATATTTACAGAGAGTTTCATGAAACCCTACCCCTCACTAGGGTGTTGTTTACACCCCATCCGCAGGGGGTGATGTAACCTTCCCCAACGCGAAGTTTCGGCGGCCCTACACAATAATTAGGACGCGACGAGACAAGTGGTGACCCAGACTAGCGATTGAACCAAGTTGTAAGGTTTCGCGGAAAAAGGAGCGTCTACGAAAGACAGCCCGCGCCTGCACTAAGTTTGTCAGCTCCTAAGTTCCCACTTATCCCTTGGTTTCTCGTACGTTTGTCAAACATGTAACGTGTCAAGTCAACACACAAAACTGTACGCTCATTTTTTTAAATAATATAACGCCCAACGATCACATACATAGACCCTGGACCCTAACTAAGATTCCCTGTATCCAGGGACCCAGGAACTACGAGGACCATGATCCCACAACACCCAGACACAGAACAAGTATTTGCGCTTTTTTTTCTGTGCACAAATAATTGTCCTGTCGCGGAAATCGAACCTGGCACCTCCGGGTAATGAGCCGACCCGCTCAACCACCACACCACGGAGGCTGTCAAATCATTAGTTGAAGACAGTCGTTGATCAACAGGCAACCAATGAGCGTGCAGTATTTGGTGTGCCAAGTTGACACGAATTTAACTACCGTGCGTGAACCCGGGGAAGGTTGCTTGGGTAAGTTGTATTTTATTAGACTTCAGTGCACACAACACAAGCACTAGTCTAGTCGCCCAACTAGGTGGACCGAAACCACCGGGAGCCATTGGATGCAAGATCCGCTGTGTTTAGCAGTGGACATCTTCAGACTGATGCAGGCGCGGATACAGAAATTTCTCCGACATACGATACAAGACCAATTTGTGCTTTGTGCTCTTTTCTTTAAATGATGAATTCCATGCACCTATATCTTGCTGCTGATATGAATTGGCTGATTGCCGCGCTTGGTGCTGGACTGCCTGCGCCAAGGGGGGCCCCCCCCCCCCCCCCCCCCCCCCCTGTATCCGCGCCTGGGCTGATGATAAGTTTTCTAATTCATCCCTAGTGCCAAGACAAAACTCTGCGAGATGCTCTGGTTCTAGTACGTAAGCCCATGTAAAACTTGTTACGAAATTAATAAAAATAACCACGCCATTCATTTATGGTTGATATTCCTTCGATTCGCACAAAGCGGTTTCACTAAACATTTATAATCCGAGCAGCGAAGGGATGGAACACTTTACCAGCATCTTTGTTCCCGATAAGTACAATCTGGAGCTCTTCAAGTCACGAGAAGTGAATATAGGTACCTATCTTCTAGGCAAGCATGTACGATCGCAGACCGCATCGTCTCTTTCCATCAGGTGAGATTGCGGTCAAATGCGGGCCTATTTAGTTATAAAAGAAAAATAAGTAAAGCAAACCTACAAATGTTTTCGTGAGAACATCTGAGCTACTCCATCATTTAATTATGATCAGGAAACCTGCTCCTCAATTCCAAGAAATCGAGTTAAAATCTTTAATAAACGCCTGCAAAAATACTACGTTTCTCTCGTAATCTCAATAGCAAGAAACTAATAGGCGCTACATTTTGTATGCACCTACAATTTTTTTAAGTCAACAAGACCACCAAGGTCATGATCAACAAGAGCCGGCTAAGGGAATATCCAGGCGAATAGGCAGCAGCGTTCTCCTTGGTACATTAGTCTTCTGCGATCACCACGCCGGCCACCGCCTGCTAAGCATGGTGATTATGATAGCGTCCAAAGTGGCGTTTAATTGGGGGAGGCCTAAGATCAGCAGTGGACGTCTTCCAGCTGTTGAAGTGAGTTGAAAAGGCCAAGACCAATGCAATTAAGGAATCAACGAACAATTAAACGAATCTTTATTGTCGTGAGAAATTACAAAAATCGATTGATACAAAGATTGCCAGTTCTATTCTGCCAACCCCGCCAGTCTCTCCTGACTTAACCAACATAGTTGGGGCGCGAACCCTTTAGTACGGGAGCCCTTAAATTCGGGGGTGCAATTAGGGCGCGCGCACGTATTCGGGGTAGGTACCTAGATATTAATAAATAATAGCTTCCGATGTTATGCGTTTGATCTTACCTACATGATTTTTTGTCTCTGGAGTTGTTTACTAATTTTACTTATTACTAGGGGTAGGTACTGGAAAAGTTGAATAATTTAAACTGCGTCACTTAGGTATTCAAAGAATAGGTACCTACAGTATTTACAAAAATAATTTGATAAAATTAAAATTCATTCATATGAATGTGTTACCTGTTTTAGTCGCATACAAACTTACGTATATCTAGCAGTGAGATACAAACTTAACTGAATCGGGATATCATCATAAACACTAGTGGGGTAATGTAAAGTAAAAGGCGGATAATTTATAATTCGGACAGCAAAGGAATGGAACACCTTGCCAGCGTCATTGTTTCCTGACAAATATAATCTGAGAGTTTTTAAGGCTAGAGTGGAACCGGTATCTTCTAGGCAAGCATGCTCCATCGTCGACCGCGTCGTCACTTACCATCAGGTGAGACCGTGGTCAAATGTTAGCCTATCGTTTATATAAAAAAATAAAAGCACGCGACCGTGATATTTTGGATTATGACCCTAAAAGCGGTGTGTTAAGAGCCACTTTACGAGCAACTGTAATGAAAAATAAACTAACAATCTAGAGCTTTTTTCAATTGTATAAAATATTTAGAGGAAAAAAACACATTACGACAAGTTAGATAGGTTTATTTATTAAATATCACTGCGTATAGTATTACTTGTACAAGAATAACATCTATCTACAACTACATTTACACAAATATAACATCAAACATTATAAACTAATTAAAATTGTGCAAATTACATGAATTTCACCATAAATATTCCACCTCCTTGGAGATAAATAGTAAACTAATTTAGACCTTACTAGTGCGGCAAACTCAAATTTTCTTGCGTTCTTTTGCCAATAATACTAAACTTGCTACTTGCTTAATTACTAAACGTGATTACATTAAAACTGATTTAACGTAAATAAATAGAATGTATCAACAAATTCTAAAAAGTATCTCCTAGATATCATTGGTTTAGCGACAAATGGCAATAAACAAACTTCGTCTTAGTTTTTCAGTCTATTGCCATTTGTCGCTAAACCAATGATATCTAGGAGATACTTTTTAGAATTTGTTGATACATTCTATTTATTTACGTTAAATCACTTTTAATGTAATCAACTAATGCTAAGTAGGTGATACTTTTAATTGTAATTTATTGACACATTCTATTTATTTGCGCAAAATTAAGTTTTAATGTAATCACGTTGAGTAATTAAGCTATTATTGGCAAAACAACGCAAGAAAATTTGAATTTGTCGCGCTAGTGTAACGTTCCACCTTAATAGCTGATTATGGTCGCGATATCGAGCCTGTATACGATTGTTATGCAAAATGCAGGTATTCCAGGCGTTAAAACTTAAATCAGTTTAATATTTATTTTACTTTTAACGGCATATAAAGCCACCAGCAAATATTACACATTAAGATATTGAATTTACACAACAATAAATGCATTTTTTTTGTATTTTACATAGAGCAGGAATCGCTCGCGTGAGCGTGAGCGTCATTAATTGTTGTTTACTCTGTGGTATTGAAATATAAATGGCATCTTCTCTTATTATTAATATTTATAGTGAGTAATAATCACAGAGTAAGTAATATCGGCATCGAAAACGAATAGGTTAGGTACCTACTTATGAAGTTCCAAATACGTATAGTGGGTTTTATTTGGTGCTCTTTTGGAAAAGCTTTAGCTGCTCTTTTCGTTCAGTGAGCATTTGGGAATTCTCAGTATATTTTACTAGGTAATTTGATACAATATCGAGTACGTGCATGTCACAGTTAACCCCCAATAGATACCGCATTACGGGATTTTTGTTCGGATCCTAGCTCACCAAAACTGGCGGAAGGCGCGGGTTGCGGGGACTGGAGCCAATGCGCTATTATTGGCTGTTTCGAGTGACGCCCTAATAATGAACTCTAATAATTGGTCGAAACTAAGGCCGTGCTGCGAAGCAGCGATTTATATAGAACCATTTACGCCAATGCGTGGTGCGCGGTCGTCGTCTTTCATGCGATATCTATTGGGGGTTATCTGTGGTGCATGTACATGGTTAAATACAGTTGTCTTCCTCATAAACCGCTATAAATATTCTGTCAGCTTCATGGCGGGAAACGTCACGCGTGTAAGCAAGACAAACATTTATAACTTATAACTAAGATGTAAGGCGTTTTCCCCAGTGAAATCTTAATTTTCCAGTATTAAAAGTAGTTTAGAGAGTTCTATCGAATCGGGCGTTAATTTAAACGTCATGCTGAATCAACCAATGAGAGATCAAAACGGTCACACTACCGCCACTGGCGGATTAATTTTGTACTAATGTGACAGTTTGAGTAGCTCGAGTTTTATGGGTGTACCCTCTTTTCTGCTCACTGATGTTTAATTTTTTGTCGTGCTTTCTCCCGTGACGTTTATCATTAGCTGGATGGTGTTGCATGATGAGAGGGTTTAGATTATGGTATGTAAACACCTAAAATTATTTGAGATTGTTATATGTCTTATGTATAACTTACGACTATTTACATATACAAATCACATTTATTTATATAGAATTTTGACAGATACCTGATAATAATAATAATATGTAAAATGGTAAGTATACAATAATCTCTTTTAGAAACTACTTATATTATAATAATTTTATACTTAAAATATGTACATGGAAGAAAGTAGGTATTATAAAAAAAGTAAAAAAAAAAGGTATTATAATAATAATAATATACGCTATTTAATTGAATTTTCTAAATATTTATTTTGATTGTTCTACTATTTTCTACATCGAAGTCATCGAACAAGTAAACCGAAATTACTAAAATATTGTTTATTAACGGGATATTTACCATGTAATTTATATGTTTCGAGTTGCCGATATTGTGAGTTTTTGTTATACAGAGTGTAAATTGGCAAGTGGATCAACGAAAGTCAGGTGGTAAGATGACCTCTGAGAAATCACCGAAAATGATGCTAAAAAGTTAAACCAGCTTAATTTCATAATGAGAAATACTTGAATGATAATATTATCAAATATAATGTAATTATTTTAAGCGCGGGGAGGCGATGAATGCAGGAGGCGAGCAGCCGCTCAAAGTGGCCCTCCCTGCCTATGTTCAGCAGTGGACGTCTTCAGGCTGTTGTTGATGATCGTAATTATATATTTATTCATCCAGTTATTTCGTAAAAAGCAAACCACAGAACCAATTTTGATGAAACCATGGGACCTGTATGAAAGTATATCATATCAAATCAAAAAATAATTTCCCAAAACGATTCAGCATTAGCCGTTTAGGTTAAATTTAACAGCCGTACAAATCCTTGATTCGCTCTCAACTTGAGTATGCTGTGTCTGTTTGGAATCCATATTATACTAAATATATTGTTGCTCTTGAACGTGTTCAGAAAAAAATCTTGCGCTGTATGCATTATAAGTGCTATCATAATAGTTTGTCGTATGAACAACTGTTACATAAACATAGTCTTTTAAAGCTTGAATCTAGACGTAAACAACTTGAAACAACCAATCATGGATTGATTTTTAAGTGTAAACCACACTTCAGGTATATCTATAAAGATATTATAGTTCTTAAAATTTCGCGGTCATGCGACCATAGCCTAATTGGTAGAGCGTCTAATCCGGTGAGTTAGAAGGCGCGGGTTCAAATCCCGCTGGTTGCTAAAATTTTAAGAACTATAATATCTTTATAGATATACCTGAAGTGTGGTTTACACTTAAAAATCAATCCATGATAGATTTGGCAAGCGCGCCATCTCTCGTCATTAGGTAGTATCGAAATTACTACTAATGAATAGATTACCTGTCTTAAACAGGTTCTATAGATGTCGCCACGACTACTTAGTCGGTGAACACATAGTCCTTAAGATTTTCGCAGCTAGCGGTCATGCGACCATAGCCTAATTGGTAGGGCGTCTAATCCGGTGAGTTAGAAGGCGCGGGTTCAAAACCCGCAGATTGCTAAAATTTTAAGAACTATAATATCTTTATAACTTGAAACAATGTTACTTTATGACCTTTGCCATAACAGATATGATTGTATACCTCTTATAAATAAAATATGTTATAGAATACCTACTAGAACGCACCGCCGTAAACCTTCGCAATTGTGTGCAACCTTCCATTGCCGCACTAACGCTGGTAAGCGATCTCCGCTTTACCGGCTGGTACAACAATATAACAACAATTTCAACTCAATTGGGGGCATTGAAGGGCATTGTAGCTAGTGAAATTACTGGGCAAATGAGACTTTATGATCTGATCACTCAGTGTAGTAATCTGATTATTAGACTGGGTGATGTCTCAGGATGACGAGCGCAGTGCAGTGTCGCGCGAAACTATTGTTTTAAAGTTCCGGGTGACACTGCAACTGTTATGGGCGGCCGTGTCACTTAACATCAGGTGAACGACTAGCTTGTCACGTCATTCAATCACATAAAAAAAAAAGATAATTCGGCAACGCGACCTAGTATATTCAAAAAGAAAATTGTAGAATTATTAGCTTAGCACTACCACTTATCGCATCATGTACCTTTTTCACTGTTATTTTAATACTCTGTGGTAAACGGTGCTGGCGTCACATTGATTACTACTTACTTTATTGTATATTATTACTAAACTATTTGAGTGTGATACTGTTTGTTTACCCAAATAAATTGAAAAAAAAAATTACTTATTAGCCGTATTAATGGCTAGATTGTAATTTTAGTGAAGTTCTCCTTCTTGGTCCTTCATTACATAAGAAAAAAACTATTAATACATGCCAAAATTCATCGGTAACAATAAAAAAAAAAATACAAACGAATTGAAAACCTCTTCCTTTTTTGAAGTCGGTTTAAATATGTTAGCTCCCAAAAAATAGCATATCAGGCAACATACATCGGAAATAGGGTAGAGATACTGAGATCCCTACCACCTGACTTCTGTTGATCCACTTATCACATTAACACCCTGTATAAGCACAGTTAGGGATTTCACTGCGCAGATCACTGATCGATCCACGTAACTTAGGATCACACAGTATAAGATATAACGGTAAAAATATTTTACGATTTGAATTAATAATTAATTTAAAGTACTTGATTAATATGAAATAACTATACAATATACATACAAGTTTTTACATAAACTATAGTTATGTAATATTCGCTATATTCATACTTACCACTAAAACTGGCACGCTTATGCCCGTTTTCATCAAATATCCCTAAACTACACTCTAACTAGGAATCCCTTTGGCTAAGGTCCCTTAGATTTGACCCTTAGCTAAATTCGTTTTCACAGCGCTGAGTGACACTTAAATTGTAAAGTGACAGTTTTTTCTTTTCTACGGTTTCCAAAAACCGTACGTTGCCGATTTTCGTTATTTTATTTATATATTTTAGAGAATAATCGTCAAAAATACAAGCAACATGCTTTATTGATATTAGCATTAGAGTTTTTAATATATTATGCATTAGAAAAATTAAAACAAATACCTTTTCTGGCGTTATGCGGGTAGAAACAATTGCCAAATACAATTAAAATAAAAAAAACTAGCGTTTTGATAATTTAACCTGCCACTTAACGCTAAGGGGTTGAGCTTCGGCCCCCTAAACTTAGGGGATCCCTTAAGCTTTGGGTGTCCCTTAATCGCCGGTGAGAACAAAATTACTGTCAGATGTCAATTAAATCTTTTTAAGGGTCCCTTAAAATTTAGGGATCTTTGATGAAAATGGGCATTAATACATCAATATTAAAATTAATTTAATATACACAACGTATTGCACATAATAATCATATAACAATTATTATCAAAGATTAACCATTTCACTAATTAACATTGTGTAGTAGAAGATTACTTATTTTGTATTTTGTTTCACTCTATCAAGTATAAAATCGTTAAAGATAAAACAAGAGAGAAAACTGAGTAGATCATCCAGTATTTATTCATCATCATCATCATCAACAGCCTGAAGACGTCCGCTGCTGAACATAGGCCTCCTCCAGAGAGCGGCTGCTCGCCTCCTGCATCCATCGGCTCCCCGCGGCTTTCACCAGATCTGGGTCCGCTTAGTGGGAGGCCTACGCTGCGCCTTCCGGTTCGTGGTCGCCACTCGAGAACCTTTCTTCCCCATCGGTTGTCAGTTCTACGAGCGATGTGGCCTGCCCATTGCCGTTTCAACTTGCTAACTCTAAGAGCTATATCGGTCACTTTAGTTCTCCTGCGCATCTCCTCGTTCCGGAGCTTATCTCGCAGAGAAACACCGAGCATAGCTCTCTACATAGCTCGTTGCGCGACTTTGAGCTTACTAATGAGGCCAACAGTAAGAGACCATGTCTAAATTCCATAAGTCATTACTTCGGAAAGGAGGAATAAAACATACTTGGAATAAATCTTATTCTACTTTAGTAAAATCGGGCCTTAGGGCATGTATTTATTAGTGAAGGGTAATTGAATATTTTGAAGACAATGAACCATATTATCATATGAGCATAATAAAGGTCAGTCCACATTTTATATTATTTCACCTTCTTCCGATTTACTAATAAAAAAAAAATATTTTGTAAAGATATAGAACAACATATAAAAATTAAAGCCAAATGAATACGATGATTATTTTTAGTAAATATTGAGCAAAAATGGTTTTTAGAAGGACAAATAATATCACAATTTTAACATTCCATTTTACACAAAACTTTTAGAAGACTAAAAATTATATTATATGTATTAATTGAGATAAACGTTTTTTTTTTTAACACGTTGAACGCCACGTGGCCCACCATGTGGGCCAACCAGGAATTTCCGTTCAGGCCGAGGCGAAAAACACTAATCCGTCAAAAATTTGAAAATCTTTTTTTTGTTCCATTCGATAGACAATGAGTTTATTTGCATTATAAAGTGATATAAAACGAGTTTATGTTAGGAATAATGGCGGCAATCTCACTAGGGTCACCGGTGTCCCCCGCGGCGTCCCGGGAAGGAAATCATTTTGAACTCCCGCAGGCGCCGCGGGGTCACCCCGCGGCCCACCCCGCGCGTCACCTCGCCTACTCATCGAAGCAATCGCAGCGCCCCTCAGTCATGCGCAAACGCTCTTTTTTTTGAACGGGCTAATGCTGTTTGTCTCTCTGCCGACCTTTAAAGCATCACCGGGCGGGAGGGCAGGTACTTAAGTCGCTCGGCCGTCAAAACTGGGAGGCAACTACCTCCAGGGCACCCCTGCGGTGCGAGCCTCGGCTTGGGCCGTTGCCGGGATAACAGGATCGAGAAGGCTACGTCCACTAGACGAGTGAACCCTATGGAAAGGCTACGTCCACTGGAGTAGTGGATCCGGTGATCCTAGCGCAGCCGACACAACAGCTGCTATAGGATCATCCGGGTCTACTGAGGTCATTGAGCATTGTGCTAAGGTCCTCGAGCGATTCCGCCATTCTGACTATATCAGCGGCAAAACGAAGATTAATGATACATCACTAATCTTCGTTTTGCTCGCCATATAATGCTGATGCCAGATCCTTCCCACTCCAAGAAGACGTCCTCCAATGCGTTTGTGAACAGCTTCGGAGAAATGACATCTCCCTGTCTCACGCCTCTTTGCAATGGGATTTGTTCCGTACTCTGGTTCTGTAGTCGGACTGACATAGTGGCCTTACAATACAAACACTTTAACACTTCGATATACCTATAGTCAATTTGGCATCGCTGTAAGGACTGCAACACTGCTCAAGTCTCAATTGAAGCGAAGGCTTTCTCATAGTCCACTAACGCTAGTCATACCGGCCGATTATACTCTTCGGTCTTCTGTATAATCTAGCGTAGCGTATGGATGTGGTCTATGGCGCTAAATCCTTTTCGGCAACCGGCTTGTTCGGGAGAATGGAATTCATCAAACCTGCGTGCAAGACGATTCGTAAAGACTCTCAGAAACAGCTTATACACATGACTCAGAGCGAGACGGGCCTATAGTTCTTCAATAAGGTGTTATCACCTTTTTTGAAGAAGAGCACCACCACGCTCTTGTGCCACGCCTCTGGCATTGTGCCCTCAAGGATGATAGAATTAAATAACTTCTGGAGGACTAAGTACCGGTCTACCACCCACTCTCAGAAGTTCGGTCGTAACCTCGCGCCTTGTTTTTAAGATGTTTTAGAGCCATTCTAATCTCGTACACGCTGACGTCCGGGATTTCATCGCTATAGTGTCGGATTAACTTGGCTCTGGTGTCCTGCAGGGTTACTCTTGAATCCAATCCCAATTTCACTCTAATTCTAATCCGAACCAATCTCAATTCCAATGTTAAACAATTTGGTACTCTTCAACAAAATCGAGATCGAAATTGAAATCGGAAATGCAATCGACTTAATATTGTGACCCATAAAAGTACAACACTATGTAAGTGTTGCCATGCACACATAATAGAAAATATTAATACCAAAATTTGTGGAAAACATGTAAAAACCTTATTAATAACAGTGATAAAAAATATATTACCATAAAACCTTCACTTTTGATGATATTTAGTCACTTTCAAAGAAATAAAAGCGGTTATTTACCGACGAATAATATCAAGAACGGCTGAATGAATAATGTCATTATTGACATCATGGTTGTCTAGAAAAAAAAACTAGTATCAATGTTCTGTGTGCTCCAGCTGTTTTTTTTTTTATATTTTGGCTCCACACATAGTGTATTTAGCCAGTGTCAAGTTTTGTAATTTTTCATCGTATTATGGAAATTTTCACTTAAAGTCAAGTCATAGTCACAGTCAGAGTAGTCATAGTCTAGTCTAAGTCATAATCCAGTCTAAGGCATGCCCTAGTAAAGTGGTGGCAACTTTACTAGAGGCTTCTATGGAATTTTGGAAGCAATACGAAAAACCACGTTTCACTACATTATATCACTTGCCCACACTCATGCTCGTAATTCAGCACTTAATGCGTAAAACACCACCAATTTTAAACATTAACACTGGAAAAAGCATAAGTTTTGTAAAATAATACAATGCACCGACGTGAACTTTTCCGCGTTCCCGCCAAAACTCCGCTCCAGCTGTTGTTTAGCGGTTTTGTTTTCAAGATTTGAAGTATTTGGTTGGAGATATTCGTCCGTTCTAACAGGAAAGATTATGAGTAGGCCAATCTACCAGCAGCTGGAGGCTCTAGCGGATTTCCTTGGGGACAATCCAGGGATAGCAAAAGGTCTGTTGCGGTCCGCCCATGGCAAATACGAGACAAAAAAGAAATGGGACGACAGAAAATACCAATTCTGTGATGCTATGTAAGGCAACTATTAAAACAGGCCTACAAGTTCAAAAAGTTGGAGGAGAGAGACTTCTCGTAAAAACACCACGCATGAAAGAACTACCACCTATATTTACAAACCTCGTATCTCGATGACATGTCACTACGACGAGTAGGCTTTGCCATCAGAGGCTCTAAATCGCCACATATGACCTCAAAAAGGTCTTTCGTCACTCTGTAACATTTCTTAAACTCGTTGTCGTTCATGGCAAAAGCTTTCTCAGTGTATCGCGCCATTCTTCTTAGGTTTCGACGTTGCCTTAGATCTTCTCTATGTGCATTGTCCAAAATATCAAAAATAAGAGCTAAACGTGCCATTTTACTTCCGAATTGCTTCCGAAACCACTTAACACAACACACTCGAACGCAAAAAAGTTAACTTTTGAAAGGTCTGAAAATTCTATCGCAAACTCTACTTCAAACTCAATTTGCCAATGTCAAATCGCGTCAAGAGTACCGAAAAAGCGGATGGTGTAGAAATGAGTCGATTCCATTTAGTTCCGTAAAATTCCACGGACAAAGATTCCAATCGTGCGCTAGTATCGGATTCAAGAGTACCAAATGCTACGATTTCGTTCCAAATCCCAAATTACGATTGAAATCGAGTGTCAAGAGTAACCCTGCTGAGCTGTGTTAGTAGCGGGCTTACGTGTCGAGGTGTATAACAGTCCATAGAAGTTCTCGATGTCTCTCAGAATCTCAGGCTTGGATGAAATTACACTACCGTTTTCGGTCTTCAGTTTTGTCATTTGGCGTTGCCCAATACACGAATCCTTTGCGAACACTAGAGCCTTGGTTCTACTCCATTGCGGCCTCAATACGAAAAAAAAGTACTAAAAGCAAGCAAGTCGTGTTTCATGAAACTCCAGATCCGTCTATTGAGTTCATCGTAGGCTGACATATCAACTGAAGACTGCAGCTTCATTTCGCTCCGATCTGCCATTAGTTCAAAAGTTTTTTCTGCGAGTTTCTGAGTCTTCTTTCGGCGTTGAGTCAAGAATTTTGATCCAACAGCTTGGACAGCTTCCATCAACCCGTCGTTTAACTCGTCCACTGTGTTGCATTCGGCTAGGCAGTGGAAGCGATTGTGGAGTTTCAGCTGAAAGCCTTGGGGATTTTGGATTTGGACAGAATTTAGATAGAGCGTAGACTTCACCAGACTTGACCTTTCGAGCTTAACATTGATATTCAAAGTGCCTCTTATAATACGATGATGGCTACAGGTTTTCACCTTGCTGATCACAGAAACATCATTGACTATGTGCTTCTTGGTCGTCATGATGAAGTCTATCTCATTTTTTGGTGGAACCGTCGGGGCTTATCCACGTCCACTTCCTTCTCGTAGAAGGATTTCATCATAAAGAGTTCCTCCTTGTCCATAAAGTCAGCCAACCTCTGTCCCCGAGGGTTCCATGGCCCGTATCCAAATGGCCTCAAATTACAAATACACCAAAATCTATGGCTATATGTAAACAAACAAATAAAAATTATAGAAAAACAGTGCTAATAACAGTTTATTTCGAGTTTTGGGAAATTTGTAGTGTTTCCAACAAAAAACGTCATAGAATTTTATACTTGAATGTCAGGCAAAAACCAAGCCGAACGTTTTAATCTACACGGCCATGCGGCCCACTTTCCATTGGTTTATGTATGAATTCCGTGATCCTCGGCGAGTAATTTGGATTCAAAGTGAAGCCCTACCTTGGGTCACGGGTGACCACCGTGGCCTGAACGGAACAGTATGGAATGGCTCACCGGTGTCCCCGATGGCCTAAATGGGGGAACACGTTTTTTTGCTCGGCGTTCAACGTGACGGGCAAATTGCCTTTATTGGAGCACTTGGACTGTCTATAGGCCATCGCGGCTATTATACAGTCCATAAGTGTTCTTTGTAGTAGGTAGTGTAGCTAGTTTAGTTTAGTTTAGCTTAGTTTAGTTTAGTTTTTATTATTGTAGTAGTTAGCTTGAGTAATAAAGGCAATTTGCCATTAAAAAAAAAAAAAAAAAAAGATAAACGATATGACCTAACAATGTTTTGGAATGTTATAATTACTATTTAATGAAATTAATCTATTAATTTAGTATACAATTTTTAATAATTTATTATTATAATACAAAAGTCTACGCCAATTTCAGTCAAATAAGCTTATCTTTGCATGAGTTTGAAATCAAATTTGATTGAGTATATACAAGGGAATATATATTACTTAACCAAACAAAAATCAAACAATCAGTCAAATTATAAATATTCAGATGCCGTTCTAAAGCAAGCCCGTCACGATAGGTTTATCAGTAAACTGTCGGACTCCAACAGTAAGTGGTATCGACAGTAAGTGGCATCGATAGTAAATGGTATCGACAGTAAATGGTATCGACAGTGAATGGTATCGACAGTAAATGGTATCGATAGTAAGTGGTATCGACAGTAAATGGTATCGACAGTAAATGGTATCGATAGTAAGTGGTATCGACAGTAAATGGTATCGACAGTAAACGGTATCGATAGTAAGTAGTATCGACAATAAGTGTTATCGATAGTAAGCGGCATCGACAGTAAGTGGTATCTATAGTAAGTGGTATCGACAGTAAGTGGTATCGACGGTAAGCGGTATCGATAGTAAGCGGTATCGATTTTCAGTTTTAAGCTCTGCAAAGACAGACTCGCGAGGTCTACAGCTCACAGAGACACTAGTTAAATATGTTATTTACAACACCGATGTTAGCACATCACAACATTTGCAATACTTAACGGCATTATGATACACATTTATATAAAGTCATTATATTAACTTATTGTTAAACGATAAACGTAGGGTCATTCCCAAACATATTTTTAATTTTAATTCGTTTTTTCTAACATGGGTGAATTTCATTCTTTTGAGAAATAAATATCTTAGAATGTTTAGAATCGAGTACCCAATGTTTCCGCCAAATTTTAACAAAATCGGCCGGTAAATGGCGGTGCAGCGAACTTCCTCCTTTTTGGAGGAAATACACTTCCAATCAAATATGTTAAGACTGAAACGATCACTACTTGGCTTAGCTTACATCTCACACAATATAATGCCAGTGATACAGTAATGTAACTCGAAATCCATCAGGGAGCTTACATTAAAACACTGGAAAATTCACTGCCAACCACGCTTTGAAGCAAGGAATGGCCTTGAATGTTTTTATTATATATGTCATCCCTTTTATAAAAAAATACCTAAGTAACACCACACTCATAAGTAATCCAATGTCACATTTTGTTGCTTCAAAGCGTGGGTTGCAATGCATTTTCCAGTGTTTTACACTTATACGTGTTTCGCTCGCCATTAAGAAGCTTAGAGGTCCCCAGTCAAGGCGAGTAACTGGCTAGAGTACTGGCTCCGTTAAACCTAAGTCAGCTCAGTATATACTAGTTGAAGGGGATAATTGGCAAAACTAGACTTAAGAGCAATTTTTTAAATAATACCCCTTAAAGGGTATGAGATGGAAATGAAGAGGTTATGGCTATGACAAATCTATGCGCTTATTTATATGGCTTTGTACACGTATATCTATTGTTTGGTAATTACATTTATTATTACATATTATTATATCTTCACCCCTAAAGGGCAGAATTTAGGAAAACTATAAAAGATTAAATAATAATGGTTTCAACTCATAGTTACCCCGAAACTACCTTATAGCCGTTTGCTTTAACATTAAATGCAATGGCAATACCCTATTACCCTTAAAGGGCAATCAAGTTAAAAACACCCTTTATGAGGGTAAAAACGAGGACGAGATTTTCATTCCTTCATCAGTTAATCCTTTTTTCCGGAAGGGAATCACCCTTATAGGGAGAAAAAGTTGAAATTATTTCCTATATTCACGTGTTAGTTCTTACTGTTATTGCAAAACAGTAAAAACTAAAACCAATAACTGATTTGTACACTTTACAAAAAAGTTTAACACACAGTACATTATCCTTCCTTCACTTCACTAAAATCCATGGTCCCTATTTAGGGTGACAAAGTTGTAAAATCACGTTTTTTCATTTGTTTGTTCAGTTTTTACGTCACTGTCAACTGAGGTTCACAAATACAATACACATTGGTTCTTTGTTCCTCAACTAGGTGGCGCCCTTCTAAGGGGGAAGTAAAGGGCGCGGGGTGAAGTGGGGCGGGGCGCTACAGAGGCGTGCGACGGCTGTCGTCCCGGTAAGCCCCCACCATACCCCTGTTTCATGTTTGCCATCTGAAATAGGGAATCATATTTTAAAAATGCTTCCCTTGTCTTTTCTGCCCAAATGCACTAAAGTTTGACAGCTCTTAAGTTCGTACTTACTTCTCTAGGACGAACCCTAACTAATAATAAGTTAAGTTACTAATTTTTGGTATAGTCTACGAGCGAACTACTATAGGCCACCAATGGACCATTGCAGGGTGCAAGCGGAGCATGATAGGCCACGAACGGATAATAATTGGCCACGAACGGACCATCAAAGGTCACGAACGGACAGTACAGTTCACGAGGGACCATTACAGCCCACGGGCGCACCATTACATTCCATGAGTGGGCCATTACAGCCCACGAGCACACCATTACATTCCATGAGCAGGCCATTACAGTCCACGAGCGCGCCATTACAGTCCACGAGCGCGCCATTACAGTCCATGAGCGGGTCGTTTTTTAAACAGCTTTTCCACACAATCTAGAAATATAAAGACCAGTCTCACCTAGCTTTCTGCAGCTCAATCTGGCCCTCCAAAGTCTTGGCGAGATAGATGACGAATAGCTGCGAGAGTGCAACTCCAAGTGCGACGCTGGCGATGGTATACAAGTTTCGTTCGGCCCAAGACCGGACCACCTCTATGCAACCACTGGTCCATACGCGCTTGCTCGCTTCCGCTACCTGGATCGATGGAGGAACTGGTGTTACTTAATTTTTAACTTTACAGATAGCGTAAAAGAGTCGATTTTGCCTTGAGAAATACTTCACATGGACCAGAAAACGTTCCAAACTCGCTTGCTGTCGTTAAACCAAAGAAGACTTAATAGTACAAAAACAGAAGATCCACTCCGCAAAAACGTTTAAATCAAAAGCGACTTTTGGTTAATGGCAATAAAGTGCAATTCAGCTCGCACTGCACGTAACTGCAGGCTTTAACTGCACCGGTGCTTAAGGTGACTAGCAGTCATAAAAAAGCCTACCCTACAAGGTGCCTCTCTTTCTAGCACATTACTCCAAACTCTTCTATCGCGTTCTAACGTTAGGGTTGTACCTAATTAATTTATTATCACCTCATTTATTATAATTTCTTAAAATTAAGTTTTTTTTACAATATTCCTATAAAAATAAATTACAAAAATACTATAAAATAACCTAAACCTAGAGTGCCGCCGGCAGCGGGGCAAGGCCCAAGCTACCGGTGGTTAGGGCTGCAGAGTGAGGAACCTCCTGACAATACGTGCCGTGTCAAGGAGTACTGCCTTCTGAATCTGACCCTTGATCCAACCATCTAGCGAGAGCCTCGCGAGGTGTTGGTCGAGGCTCTTCGCTATAAGGCCGTTCACCGAAACAACTATCGGGACAATGCTCGTTAATTTATTATTATTATTAAGTATTGTATAGTGGTATAGTATAGCGGCGCTCTCTGGGGGAGGCCTATATTCAGCAGTGGACGACTTCAGGCTGTTGATGATGATGATGATTAATTATTATCTAAAATAGAGGAAATTTTTAAACATGTAATTAAACATAGTAATTTAATAAAGTTAAGTAAATATAAATATTATATTTAAATAAATTTGTGAATTGTAATGAGTTTGTCAATTGTGCTCAAAGTGGCACTCATGGGGGAAGGCCTATATGTTCAGTATAATAATTGTTAGTTATATAAATATTTTAAATTGATATTAGGTTCAGCAGTGGACGTCTTCAAGCTGTTGATGATGACGATGATGATGATGAATAATGACGACTTATTATCAACTTACCGGATAGTTCTGCGCTCCATAACCGCACATAATATTGACCAGCCCCGAGGATATATCAGTAGCGTTGATGCAGCATGAGAACGGAACACCACACTTTTCAACCGATGGAGACGAACAGTTGAAATACTCGTTCTTGGACCAGTCCATGTAACCATCTGATGTTAGACCGCAACAGTGAAACTGGAATGTTTGAAAGGTCGTTAGACGAAGCGTAGTATTACTTACCAGTATTAGGACCAGTCTTGATAGAAGGGATAAATATTCTTTGCTTGAAACTACTTTTCAAACTGGAATTTTTTTGAAAAACTATGTTTTAAGACTTTTTCCCGCTTTGGCTTTTTTCTTCATCTTACTAAACTTACGTCACTCTGTGCGAAGTCAATGAAGTTCTGCAGGTCCGGGTCATCCCTGTAGGCATGCACCACCCGCTCCGTGAAGCTGAGCTCCAGCAGGGGGTGCAGGGAGCGCGGGAACACGAACCCGCACACCGCAACTCCCATCTCTACTAGGAATAGCACCAACAGGCAGAGGGAGTACTGGAATTATAAATTACTAATAAGGTATAAATCATTCGGCTAATCAGTGTGAGTTGCCAGTGATGACTTATGGAACTGAGACATGGTCTCTTACTGTTGGCCTCATTAGTAAGAGGAGAGCCCACAGCTCGTTGCGCGACTTTGAGCTTCCTCCAGAGAGCTCTCTAGCTATGCTCGGTGTTTCCCTGTGAGATAAGCTCCGGAACGAAGAGATCCGCTGGAGAACTAAAGTGACCGATATAGCTCTTAGAATTAGCAAGTTGAAATGGCAATGGGCAGGCCACATCGCTCGTAGAACTGAAAGGTTCTCGAGTGGCGACCACGAACCGGAAGACGAAGCGTAGGTCTCCTTACTAGGTGGACCGACGATCTGGTAAAAGCCGCGGGGAGCCGATGGATGCAGGAGGCGAGCAGCCACTCAAAGTGGCGCTCTCTGGGGGAGGCTTATGTTCAGCAGTGGACATCTTCAAACTGTTGATGATGATGAATAATAATATCCTTTACAAAAAAGGGTTAAACCACAGACCTACAATATTTACGTTACTCTCAAAAGACTCACAAAGCGTGGGAGCGAAAGGTACAAGTCAAGTGCACACTGCCCGAGAGGAAAAGAGATAGTGAAATAATGGCGGATGTGTGATTCATTATTTGGCGAGTATTAGCTCAAGATTAGCACATCGTCATCCTCTTTGCCTTTTCGCATTTGTTATTGTGGTCGGCTCCCAAACTAACCTGTGGCAGCGAGCTACCAGAATTACACTTTAATTTTACGATAATCGGTTGAGAAATGCGACCTGGGGGCGTACCGTGAGCTCTTAGCGCGATTCAAAACAGAGCCTATATTAGATCGCTTTGTTTTTTCGTATGAGGATTTTGACAAGCGATCCAGCATAGGCTCTGGTTTGAGTCGCGCTAAGAGTTCACAGTTCACGGCCCCTGTGGAGTAAAGAAGAATAGCTGGAGATCCTCCGGACATACAAAGTCATTTTTGCCCAAGCTTAACGCATTCGCGTCCTCACCCCGTTCATAGAGCTCATACCCCATGCCGCCATACATTTCACCAGACCCGAGCGCGCGAGGGACCTCGGCATTACAGATGCGCCAGAGTGAGCCCACGTCCAGGGTTCGCGGAATATAGTATGCGCTCGTAATATAAAACACGGTTTTACGCGCAAATACATCGTAAATATGTGTTATTATAAAGATGATGCTTTGCCAAATGTTCCGAAACAACGTTCTAATTTTATTACAGTTTATTTACGATGAAAACCATATTTTTAATATGGGCCCTCGAGGTGGACCCTCGGGCCCGCGAATGCGGAAAAAGTGAACCCTCCTGGACGGTCCCCAGCACTGAATGGGTTAAACGGAGAGTCTGACTTCGCGCGCGCCCAGTTAATTATTTTGGTTGTGTAAGCTCATTTTATGTTATTCGTTTCGTAAACAACTGTTATATGAATCCATGAATGGTACTGTGACCGACTATTTATTAACTCGTTAAAGATTCCGAACTTGGACGTGTAAACGTAATAATGCAAATGTGTGGTTTTCACTTTCCACCTTACTAATAAACATTGCATAACAGTGGCGTAGTTTTTTTTTCTTTTGTGTTGGCTACAAACATTGTGTATTTAGAATATTTCACGTAAAGTCAAGTGTCAGTCACAGTCTGGGTCAGTCGTAGTCCAGTCTAAGTCAGGTGGTGGTCACAGTCCAGTCTAAGTCATGCCCTAGTAAAGTGGTGGCAACCTTACTAGAAGCTTCTATGAAGTTTTGGAAGCAACACAAAAAATCACGTTTCTCCACATTACATCACTTGCCTACACTTACGCTCGTAATTCAACACTTAATGCGTAAATCGCCATCAATTTTAAACATTAAAACTGCAAAAAGCACAAGTTTTGAAAAATAATACAATGCAAGGACGGGAACTATTCCGCGTTCCCGCCAAAAGCTAGTGGCATAGTTACTCAGTGTTTTCTCTCGTTTTATATTTTCTTATTTTAAACACAACAGAAAGAAACAAAACACTAAATAACTATTCCACGGCTATAAAATATTTATTATTGTATGGTATGTGTTTAAAGCTCGTGACATGATCAAATAACGTAGTTTATCGGGCGCTCTAGTAACTTCCGTCGGATTTCACAACAATATGAGTGTTATTTAGAGCGATGGTGGCCGAACGGTAGCATGTCCGCTTCGCAATCTACGACACCGGATTCGATCCTCGGCTGCACCAATGACTTATCTAGCAAGTTATGTGCAGTTTTCGATGCCATCGCTCCGTGCCTCGGAGAGCACGTTAAGCCGTCGGTCCCAGTCATAAGAACATCTATGGCAATCGTTACGAGTCAGACGCCTGATAGAATCTGACGCCTGATCTAACTATCCCTGTTACTGGTACCTTATGGGTTGCGAGGTCAGATGGCAGTCGCTCGTGTAATTCTGGTAGCTCGCCGCTACAGGTTAGATTGGGAGCCGACCCCAATAACAAATGGGAAAGAGGATGATGATGATCGTTGGACGTCATATACTCACAAACTTCAGCAAACAAGTATTTTCCCTGAGCGCCCCGACGCATCCCGCGAAGCTGACAATAAACACCACACCGCCGAGCAAAGCCAGGAGAAGACTTATGTTTAACATCACATCGTACACCGTATCCAACTGAAAAACAAACATGTCAATGATTTAATTTAATATTTAATTTAATTGAAACGGTACAAGGACCAATTACAATTATTAAATAGAAAGGAGTAGGTACAACAAATAGGTAAGCAGGTATTTAACACATCATGAAATAAAATAAGATAAAAATTAACCCACATTAACATTCTTCTCACGAAAACGCAAACATTCCAACAATATTGTATTCTATGTATGTATTTACAAACAAAAAAATGTATTTATATATTGTATCAGTTATCTGGCTCCCATACTACAAGCTTTGCTTAGTTTGGGGCTAGATGGCGCTGTGTGAAACGTCCGCTCATATTTATTTATTTATATATCCTGCCATCCATCCGCAAACAAATCACAGTCTGGACTAGCGTCCAGCAAAGCCTTGAGCGCGGATAGGGTGCGCGGGATAGGTGCGCTCATGCGCTGGCGCGCGCAACGGTGCGGCAAAATGGTGCGGCAAACAACCTATGCCTTCTGGCGCGACGGTACTTGTTGGGGGCATAAAAATGAGACAGCTCATCGTGCAGATCTGGTGCAATGGTCAATTATCTCACGCAAAATTTTGCACATAACTGTCAGTTGTTGCTTCTCCCGTCAATGACAACATGATACACGACATGTTAGTCGTCACGATAGTCAATCCGTGCGGTTCTGTTAGAAATAGGACCACCCCATCTCTTCCCGTGTGCCGTGAGAGCTGGCTAAGGGAATATCCAGGGAATGGGCAGCAGCATTCTCTTCTCGGCAGTCTATACTATAATCTACTCCGGCCAAGCGTGGCGATTATGGGGAAGGTTTACTTCACCAGTGGACGCAAAGTCTAATAATTAGTCCGTCAAGTCATCGACGTAGCCCTCAAAATTAAAACCTTTAAAAAACCATGCAATGGACAGGCCCTTTAAATTTAAACAATATTGTTTCTAAAGAGCCTGGACTCTAGATGTTTACTTTATCTGTTGTGAACGACGAAAAGGGGAAAAAACTAAAGTCACATTCCATGTTTTCAAGGTGTTCGACGTAACGACCGCAACTGTTGGCTTGCCGTTTTGGTAATAGCAATAAGGTTGCAAATTGATTAAATATGTATCTGCGTATTCATTTTATTGCCAATATTGATAAGCCAACCAGTTCTGAAAGACGCCATGGTTATGTATGTACCCCGCGTTGATTTGAAAAAAAAAACACATTCTGTATCGGTAAGCGGCTCCAACGCATCGTCACGGTTGCTCTTCACGGCATACTGCGACGAAACAAGAGACCATTCTAGACGTTTTGCATAAGATTATGTGTGCGACGACCTGGTGACGCGGGGAGCCCATGGATGCAGGAGGCGAGAAGCCGCTCTAGGTGGCGCTCTCTGGGGAGACCTATGTTCAGCAGTGGACGTCTTCAGGCTGTTGATGATGACGATGATGATGTGTCCGACACCGCATACCGCAGCGCTGTGCGTTACGATCGCCAGACTGAATCTTAAAGCTCCAGCCACACCGGCGTCAGTGAAGCATCAAAATCGGCCATTCGGTAACCATCGCTGCCCGTGTTAGTAGACAGCCGCGCCGCGATCCCCGCGGGTAGAGATGGGTGCCGAATAGTTTCGCGTCACTGACGCTCCCACTTCGCAGGCGCGCCTGTGGGGCCGAAGCTTCGTCAGAAGAGCAGCGCGAAAGAACAAGAGGCAACTGATTAGGGTAGACTTTTAGCGCTAAACTGCAATTTATTGCGTTATAGCAAAAGTTAAAACTGTCTAAATAATTCAATAAACATAAATATGTGTGGACATTTCACACAGCGTCATCTAGCCCCAAACTAAGCATAGCTTGTACTATGGGAACCAGATAACTGATACAATACTTAGATACTTTTTGTTTGTAATACAAAGAATACAATATAACACCCAGACACAGAACAAACGCCTATGTTCATCACACAAATGTTTGTCCTGAGTGGGAATCGAACCCACAACCTAAAGAAGAAGAAGTCCTACACTGTTTAACAAAATGCACTCTCTACTCAAGAACATATCTGGCCCAAATGATGTCAGATCTGCGGGGTGATCAAGTAACTGAGTGCAATGCAACAGAAGAAATTTCATTTGGAATTTGTACATTTCCACAGTAACTATGCACATAAACTGCGTATTGAAACTGTCAAACAGATAAATTTTTGTGTTTCTATTGGGTGCAATCAAGTTACATGATCACCTAGCAGCAGCAAGTATGGCCAGCCAACTGCTAATTCAATATATACACACCATATTTCATAAAAACGGGTTCATACCTTTCCACACAAGTAACTAAACCTCCACACTCACAAACTTTTACATTTGTATAGGATAACAGTTTTAATAAGATGACCAACCTTAATAAGTCCTGTTGCCTGCCATTTGTCAATAAATGCATACAAGCCCACTCCCACCAGCAAACTGCCTAACAGCTGAAAAAGGTAATAAACCATATACCATATGACAAATTGACAAACAGCAGAGATTTTGAGAGCACTGATGAAAAGAGCACCAGCAATGATAATTAGTGCTCTTTTGGGAATTTAGTAGCATATTGTAAAGTACTTACAAAGTAATCATATGATTATTTTTTTACTATCATTATCTCGATAAAAAGTATCTTATGACCAGATTTCAAACAATATCAAATTACATAAAAAAACTTTTCAGCCACTTCATGAAAAGGTAACAAATAGATAGATAGACTGAGTTACTTTTGAATTCATAATTTTATTTTGGATTTAAATTCTATCCTAGTCTTGCTTTATGTTAAATATGTATGTAACACCAAAATAGAGTGGAAAATTATCAACACAATTAAAATTGTACCTTACTTTAACATCTGTGGATCTTTTGTAATAAGTAAATAAAATAAAACATACAAGTAGATGTACTAACATCAGGGATTTAGCACATTTTCGATAAACCAAAGTTTGTTAGTAAAACCAAAATGCAATCCTTATCAGTTATAGTTGATCATTTTCCTGTCACTGTGGCCAAGCTCACACAATTATTGTTATCTCAAACGGATGCTGACAGACGTGGGAAACAGCTTTTGTGATTCCGTGATTCTCATAATACCTAACAAAACATCGGTGATTCACCCTCAACAATGGATCACTTTTTCGGTGGAATAAAGCTTTCTCATTCATTAATTTAGCACAACACCAAAACTTATCAATAACAACGCGCTAATGAATAGAGAAGCCTACCCTATGATGTAAAATACGTACCCAAAATATGAAATTCAGCACGAAAATCATGTATTTCACGCAACCACTAACGTAGGTAAAGTTTGGCCCCCTACGCCGATGCATCCTTATTTGTGGATCCATTTTATTTTAGACACTTTATTTAGAACAGAGCAGAATAACTTTTGAATGGTTTTTATTTAGATTTTTGTGTATTTGAACGCATTTTAGTAAAATAAATGAAAATAAATAATTCCGTAGTCTACCACCATTATTCTTCCACCATTAGGGATGTCCATCCGGTACCACTACCAGTACCATCCAGTACTAGTACTACTAGTAAATAAATATGGGTAAGTGCTTGATACTTTTCTTTCGATACCAAGTACTTTTAGCATGGAACCATTCTTGCGATACCTACTTGGTATCGGAAAGACAGCACTGGTATCGTATCGAATCAGTTATCTTAAAATTCAGTGCTAATTAGCCCAAATTTACCTTAATAGATTATGTTTTCTTTGAAGTAGCAAAATTTTAAGTCAGGTAGCCTAACATTTATGCACAACAATAATATTTTTGTGATCTAAAACAATCCCGTTTTCAATTTTAGCAGGATTATATCGAAAGCAATGAATGTTTCTTCCAAGTTTAGTGTTGAATATAGTTAAAATTAAAATAATAAAAATTATAATTTGTTAGTTGACCCGCGAGCTTATTACCTAACTCGCAACAGGTTTGCAACAGGCGTAAATTTCGCGATGATTGCTGTCATACATCATTAGTGGTGTCGAGCATGTATGCTTCGCTACTGCTGTTACTTTGCTACTGCTGTTGCTTTGCTGTTGCAAATTATACGTAATTACCCCACCGCTCCAGCTTTGTATGGTGTTGTTTGTTAATTAATTTTACGTTCTAACCCTGTTCATGGCAAGAGAGAAGGGAAAGAGAAAAAGATAGGGGACAAGGGTGAATGGATGGGATGTCAATAGAAGGGACCCTTTCCCTTCTTTCTTTTCTTCGACTGTATAAGTATAAAATTTAATACAAACAAAAAGTTCTTGCATAAAAGTTACATCCTTACTTCTTCGTGCACTTTGTGACTGTTTTAGAAAATAGAAATTGTCTTAAATATTATTCTGAAAAATAAGCTATGACCATACCTTTCAGTGAAATCCGTTCAGCAGTTTCAGCGTGATACGTGTTCAAGGCACAGACAGACAGGCAGATAAAACGTTCTAATATTTTTTTTTATATTTCTATATCGATTAAGAAGTGTAATGCAAACAAAATTTTCAAAAAATTCAATCTACTTATTCAGCCTAGTTACAGATTTATTATTATTCATTATATATATATAAAATGAATAGATTTCATTATGTAAATGACATAAACATATTGTTTGGGCACTTCAAATTTCCATTTGCATTAATTTTTATTATTCCTTAGAAAATCCACCGTAATAACGCATATTTTGTGAAAACTTCAGCACGCTATTACGGTTGAAGGGACACAGCCGTACACTGTGATTAATACAAGAATCAAAGTATATTTTACTCATAGTAATAAAAAGTATCGATACTTTTACGGTATTCCTATGAGTGTATCGAATAAGGATTTGATTAATACTCATATGGATATGTATCGATACTTTATGGTAGCGGAACATCCCTACCATCCATTTTTTTTTTCTTATAGTCTGGCTCCACACATAGTGTATTTAGCCAGTGTCAAGTATTGTAGTTTTTCATCGTATTATGAAATATTTCATGTAAAGTCAAGTCTTAGTCACAGTCAGTCAGGGTAGTCATAGTCCAGTCTAAGTCAGGTAGTCATAATCCAGTCTAAGTCATGCCCCAATAAAGTAGTGGCAACTTTACTAGAGGCTTCTATGGAATTTTGGAAGCAACACGAAAAACCACGTTTCACTACATTATATCACTTGCCCACACTTATACTCGTAATTCAGCACTTAATGCGTAAAATGCCACTAATTTTAAACATTAACACTAGAAAAAGCATAAGTTTTGTGAAATAATACAATGCAACGACGTGAACTTTTTCACGTTCCCGCCAAAACTCCATCCATCCATTCATTCAACACAGATAAGAATGCGCAGCACAGACCTACACGCAGACTTTAGGTACAAAACAGATAGGTGCAGTAGTCAATCTACACACAAAGCGCGCTCGACCAGCGGCAGCGCACGCACAGACACCGCTCACGGACACGATCGCCTTAATCAACACGGTTATCTTATACATTTTCAGGGTTTAGGTACATTATAATCTTGATGGTCAAGGTTTTGAAGGTAAGGTACGACATATAGGTAGGTATTAGGTATAGGTTGTACTAGTTGGCCTTATCTCAATTTTTTTCTCTCAAGTGTTATGATAGGACATGAAAATATCAGTTTGTTTGTCGATCGTTGACGTTTTCAAGTGGTTTCTATTTCTATTTATTTTTGTGTACTTCGATCTGTTGTATAACAATGAAATTGATAAAATTATGCAAGATGTGATGTCTTGTACTTAATACGAGCCACGTGCCAGTGGCAATCATTCTTTTTTTTATATGTGTGGACATTTCACACAGCGCCATCTAGCCCCAAGCTAAGCATAGCTTGTACTATGGGAACCACATAGTCATTTGTTTTTTCTCTAATCATGTCTGATACAATAGGTACTTAGATACTTTTTGTTTGTAAATACATACACAGAATACAATATAACACTCAGACACAGAACAAACATCGATGTTCATCACACAAATGTTTGTACCGGGTGGGAATCGAACCTACAACCCATAGTTCAGAAGGCAGAGCTACTACCAACTGAGGTATCAGGCCCGTCAAATCAGTCTTTATTTTAACTATATTCAATCGACTTCGAAAAAGGAGGAGGTTATCTGTTTCCAATTTGGTTATCTGTTTTTTCTTCTTTTTTAATGTTTGTTCATCGTCATCATCATCATCAACAGCCTGAAGACGTCCACTGCCAAATATAGGCCTCTCCCACAGAGCACCACTTTGAGTGGCTGCTTGCCTCCTGCATCCATCGGCTCCCCGCGATTTTCACCAGATCGTCGGTCCACCTAGTGGGAGGACGCTGCGGCTTCCGGTTCGTGATCGCCTCTCGAGAACCTTTCTTCCCCATTCGTTGTCAGTTCTATGAGCGATTTTTGTTATCTATACCCTATACCTCATATCTCCATCATTTTATAAACTGATCTTGTTTATAAATTGACGGAGTCTTACAATGAGCTACGCCAATTATGTAAAAGTCATACCCCCGGTTTCACGTACGTTTGTTAAAGTTAAACTCATGTCAAGCAGTAGTGTGCAAGCACTACTGTGTTCCGGTTTGAAGGGCATTGTAGCTAGTGAAATTACTGGGCAAATGAGACTTATGAACTGATCTCACAGTCTAAGTCTTTTTTTAGACTGTGTGATGTCTCAGGGTGACGTGCGCAGTGCGCAGTATCACGCAAAACTTTAATTTAGAGTTCCGAGTGACACTGCAATCTGTTATGGGCAGTTGTGACGCTTAACACCAGGCGAACGACAAGCTCGTCACGTCATTTGATTACATAAAAGAAAACTTAATAATTTCAGTATTTTGCTCATTGGCAGCAGCCGCTCAAAGTGGCGCTCATTGGGGGAAAGCTATGTCCCCCATATGTGTGTATGTGTGCATATGTGTGTGTGTGTGTGTATGTACCTGTTCAGCAGTGAACATCTTCAGGCTGATGATGATGATGATGAACATTATAGTTGCAATGTGTTCGGTAACTTCTGTAGGTAAGGTAGTTTAAATGTTTGGTTGGTCAGTACTATTGCTCGCCCCCCTTCCCCACACGTTAAATAAATCAGTTTGATGATGAATCCTTTTTATCTACCAGGTTTAATTCTCTCTGGGTCTAGAACTCTTCAAGGCGCGAGTGAATAGGTATCTTCTAGGCAAGCATGTACCATCTTAGACCGCATCGTCACTTCCCATCAGGTGAGATTGCGGTCAAACGTTGAAATAAAAATATGCGAAGAAACAAAAACACAAAAACAAAAACGATAACACTGATGCAAATTCGCCCAGAAAATAAGTACTACTTACATAAAAAAGTCTTAAGAGTTATGTTATGACTAACTGACCCGCCCCGGCTTCGCGTGGGTTAATTAGTTTTACACCTTATCTCAGTGTAAAGGAAGAGAGAAGGAAGAGGGGAAAAGATAAGGGAAAAGGATGAATGGATGAAATGGTGAAAGGAGGCAGGTGCTGGTGCACCTGCAAACCATCCATTCATCCTTTTCCCTTATCTTTTCCCCCCTCCCTTCTTTCTTTCCCATGGTACAGGATAGGAGTGGCTTTGGACCTAATACTGAAGGTTGAATGTCTGTAATTTCTGAACCACAAAACCGACGTCCTTGAAATAGTTAATTTACGGGACAATATTTAAAAAAACCCCCTTTTCAACAAAAAAGAATTAATGCAATTGGACCACGCGTTGAAGAATTAAAAATAAGTACACATCTTAACTTTCACCCCCTCTCCCGCGGGAACCCTGCTGAATTTCGGGATAAAAAGTATCTTATAACCTACCTTGGAGTATGAAGTCAAATCATGCCAAGTTTCATTTGAATCCATTCAGTAGTTTCGGCGTGATGCTCAGCCAAGATACAGACAGACAGACAAAAATAAAAAAAAATATATTTATGGCTTTAGTATCGATTATAGAGTGCTCTACAAAAAAAATTTTCAAAATATCTTTAATGTACAGAATTGACCCTGTTACAGTTTTATTATAAGTATAGATTATGAATCGTGATTCTTGTTTACAAAATAAGTGTAGAATGAGATAACTAAGCTATTGATGAAGACTGTATCTAGATAGTATCTTAAGTGCTCCCCTAGCTGACAAGAGTGCCTACTTACTGATAAAGCGTTTAGCATACCGAACTGGTATATAAGGGTAAACAGGTTATCAGTTTATTAGATTGAGAGTTACGATGCGGACAGCTGTGATTTTGGGGTAAATATGAAGTGAATTTATACCGTAAAAAATTTTGAGACTGTCTGTGGCGTGGTGGCTGAGCAGGCAGGTCGGAGGCTGCGGGTTTGATGCACCCAACAGGACAAGTATTTGTGCACAGAAAAAAGCGCTTATTCTTCTTCTGTGTCTGGGTGTTGTGGGACTATGGTTCTCGTAGTTCCTGGGTCCGGATACAGAGAATCCTAGTTAAGGTCCAGGATCTATGGATGTGATCGATGGGCTTACTTTAATAAAAATTATCTCACTTACTATTCACTAGGAGTTCACATGTTAAATGATGTAGTCTTATGAGACACAGACAGACAGGCAGACATCGTTGTTTCAATAAAGGTTTCTATTCTTATAACGGCCACGGAACCCTAGATCACAGTTATTTCCTTCCTGGGATTAATTATAATGCAACCACAAAAATAACTAATGTAAAACTGAGGTTACAATAGTGAGGGTATAGTAAACAGTCTTACTAAAACAAAACTTTAATTTCACACAGTTTAATAGCTGTAGCAGTAAGCTGCACCGCTAATTCTGTAAGGCAAAGCAGGAAGTTTCCGGAAGACTTCCTCTTTGGCACAGCCACGGCGTCATACCAAATCGAGGGGGCATGGAACAAGGATGGTAAGTCATTATAATTAATAAAAATAGCGGCCAAACTAACGTGGAAATTGCTATAATTTTAATGCAACATTTCTTTTAGGAAAGGGTGAAAATATCTGGGATTACATGACCCATAACAACCCTACCGTCATTAAAGATGTCAGCAACGGTGACGTAGCTGCTGACTCCTACCACAACTACAAGAGGGACGTGGAGATGATGCGTGAATTGGGTCTTGATGCCTACCGCTTCTCCTTATCCTGGGCAAGGATCCTGCCCGACGGGCTCTCTCACAAAGTCAACCAAGCTGGCATTGACTTCTACAACAACTACATCAACGAAATGCTCGAGCACAATATTACTCCAATGGTAACCCTTTACCATTGGGATTTGCCTCAGAAACTACAAGAATTAGGAGGGTACACGAACCCTCTAATCGCTGAATGGTTTGAGGATTACGCCAGGGTTGTGTATGAAAACTTTGGAGACAGAGTGAAGCATTGGATTACATTTAATGAGCCGAGAGAGATCTGCTATGAAGGCTACGGAGCAACTACCAAGGCTCCGATCCTGAATGCTACTGCTGTGGGAACTTACTTGTGTGCTAAGAATCTCGTATTGGCTCACGCTAGAGCCTATCACTTGTACAACAACGAGTTTAAGGCACAGCAGAATGGCGTATGTGGCATCACCATCAGTGTTAACTGGTTTGGACCTTTAACTGATTCGGAGGAAGATAAACTTGCTGCTGAATTGAGACGTCAAGCTGAAGTGAGAAATTATTTTCCACTCGAATTTTTTATGATAAATCTTATCAGTTGCTTTATCTAGAAAACTCATTCATTAATTATTTGGCGTTAAATTACCTTTATCAAAAAGAATTTGAAAACTGAATTGTCAACATCTTTGCAAAATTTGGTCTAAAACATTCACTGTTTTCAGTGGGGTTTATACGCGGAACCAATCTTCGGAGAAGGTGGTTTCCCTAAAGAGCTTGCCCAAAAAGTGGCTGACAAGAGCGCAGCTGGGGGTTACTCCCACTCTCGCATGCCTGAGTTCTCCGAGGAGGAAAAGGCTTTCACCCGCGGTGCAGCGGATTTCTTCGGCGTGAACCATTACTCTGCTTACTTGGCATACCCTGCTAATGACGATGTATTAGAATCACCAACGTTGTACACTGATTCCGGTACGGCAACGTATATTCCGGTGGAATGGCCCCAATCTGCATCATCGTGGTTGACTGTAAGTGTTGCTTTGGCTTTAACTATTTAAACAATTATGTGAAGATAGCTAGACGATGGTTTTGTTGACTGAGCAAGCGAAGTAAGTGAAAGTCTCTGCCTCAGCTCGCAAGTTTTGCTGTCGTCTGTCCAGATGTACCTAGTTACTCACGCAGAAATCGTATTTTGCAACGAATCTTGACAAAACTTGGTACACAGACTCTAAGAGTTCAGGGAATTTTTGTCGTCGGCGATTTTTAATTGGAACCACCACAGCAAACTTCCTCCACCAAGCCGCTTGCCAGGCGTGGTGATTATGGCAAACCCTCCTATGAAAAGCATCCAATGTGGCGTATTATGGAGTAGGCATACTTTGTTTAGACGTCTTCTGGCTGTTGGTGTGATTATGCACAGAACTAATACTAGTCTAAACAAACTGTCATTTAAAGTCAATTTCCGCATACTTTTTCACAGCTTGCCCCCAACAGCATTCTCAACGCCTTGACCCACCTCAAGGAGAAATACAACAGCCCTGTCTTCTACATCACTGAGAATGGTTGGTCCAGTCCTCCTGAGCACGACCTCGTTGACGACGACAGAATCACGTACTACCGAGCTGCGCTGGAGAGCGTTCTGGATTGTCTAGATGCAGGAATTAACCTGAAAGGCTACATGGCGTGGAGTCTTATGGATAACTTTGAGTGGATGGAAGGATACACGTAAGTTCACTGTGAATTTACTCAGGTCTCAAAATTTATAATATTTAGCTAGATGGTAAACTACGAAATGTCTACAAATGTTTATTTATTTACTAAATTTTACATAAACTCATCATTTTCTCTATTCTACAGGGAGCGTTTCGGTCTGTACCACGTGGACTTCGAATCTCCCGAGCGCACACGAACCCCGAGGAAGTCTGCGTTCGTGTACAAACAGATCATCAAGGAACGCGCCATCGATCACGAGTACGAACCCGACACCACCACCATGGCTATCGATGAGGGAAATTGATTATTTACACTTTTTAAATCGTTTTAATAAATTGTTAATGAACGAATATTTTCTTTTACTCATATATACCTATTTAATCAACAAATCATTGAGGAAATGGGTGACTACTTGACTAGATTTGATCCATACTTACTACGTACCTACCAACAATTTTATGGGTACTGAGACCATGGACCTAATAAAAAAGAAGGACGGAGTCCCAACTGATCCCGAACCGAGGTACCCTTAGGAAGTCAGAACGCTAATAAGTACAAGCGGACACGCACACACTCACATCATAGGAAGTCTATCGCCTGCCATTACTGCGCCGGACCTCGCCCAAGACGCTTAGAAAAAAAATTATAAAATGCCATCTTGCGTTGTGAAAAGTTGTCGGAATCATAGTAGTTTGATAAAAAAACTCAGGGGGTCACTTTTCACAAGTAGGCTTGTTATTATTCCACTATTTTTTTGCTTTCTCGATAAAATTATTGAGATGCAATCAATACACAAAATCAGCTAGTGTTGCCAACAATCAAACTTGCAAATTACCCGGAAGTGTGGGAGAATGACGAAATTGTGTTCGAATACAAGTTATTCACCTATATTGATCATAATTAGAGAACTGACTATATGCAAATGCATATTTCCATTATGCATATTATGCATGTGTTGGCCTTTTTCAGGTTAGTAAATATTGTACCTGTGATGGACCTACTCGTCGTATCGTGCATATTTGGGCAGGTTTTCCATAACGTAGAAAAAGTAAAGCGTCGTGAAATTTATTAATAGATACTTACTTTTAAAAATTAAGACGTGTTTTGACTTTTTTGGTTGTCAAATGTCGAAAAAGCAGTTAATTCCCGTTGAGCAGCAGTAGCGTCAAGACATATGACACTTACTAGTATTGGAAGTTTGTATAAGAAACAACAAATATACATAATGGAAGATGCAAGAAATTTTATTTCAAAAGTAAAGTAGAAAAATACGAATGATGTGTTCATAAAGCATTTTCAGCAAAAGCCTAGCTATAATTCTTTGTGCGAAATAAACAGTTTAATTGACTGACTAGCACACCCGACCCGGTTAGTTAGTTTTACGCCCTAGCCCTGTCCAAAGGAAGAAAGAAATGGGAGAGGAAAAGCCTGAATGGAGGCAGGTGCGCCTCTGTTTACCATCATACATTCATCCTTTTCCCCTATCTTTTTCGCTCTCCCTTCCTCTTCCCTATAGCATAAAGGATAATATGGAGTGGCGTCAACTTCGTTGCTGACGATGTTTTATCGTAGTGTATGGTTTACATCGCGCAGGTATAACTGTAACTACAAGGGCTGCACTGCCGAAGCTCACCGACCTATCGTACACTATGAAATTACCGCTAGGATTAAAAATTTAGTAATCTTTTGGCAACATCTGACTCTAAGCCTATACGATAAATACTGCACACCAGCTCTAGGTCATCGTAAAGTAGGTAGGTACCCTATAAGTTGCATCTAATATGGACAGACAGATACACAACAAAATAATCCTATACGGGTTCCATTTTCATACTGAAACGGAGCAAATATAGCATTAATAGCGTGTAAAAGGATATATATATTTATGTCGTAATAGTTTTTTAAAAATTCAAATAGGACTAACCCTGAGGGATGAAAAGTAAAATGACATAAGCCATTAAATTTAGACTACCCTGTTACAATATCGCGTAGCTTTTTGGTCATACAAAAAGTCACACCAACGTCAGATTTTTTTTGTCGGTTTCGGGTAATTTTCTTCACATGGCAATTCTTTCATCCGTCACACATGTTTAGGTGTCCGCCATTGCTGTACGTCAGTTCGATGTCAATCAAAACTCATTCCTGTTTTTTTTAATTCTATGAATGAGACAACGCTCAGTTGTGGATCGATTATCATCGTCATCCTCATCAACAGCCTGAAGACGTCCACTGCTGAACATAGGTCTCCCCCAAAGAGCGCCACTTTGAGTGGCTGCTTGCCTTCTGCATCCATCGGCTCCCCGCAGTTTTCACCAGGTCGTCAGTCCACCGAGTGGGCTGGCCTACGCTGCGTCATCTGTTTCGTGGTCACCCCTCGATTACCTTTTTTCCTCATCGGTTGTCAGTTCTACGAGCGATGTGGCCTACCCATTGTCATTTCAACTTTTAAATTCTAAGAGCTATATCGGTCCTTTTAGTTCTCTTGCGGATCTCTTCGTTCGATCGATGCTGAAATTAAAATTTCATTCATAGGTTGGTTGATGATGGAAAATCTGGACTCAAGCACCGATTCATAACAGGAGGCTCGTTCTGTACACGGGCTACAAATTATTCTAGTGATGCATTTTGGAAATCCACCACTACTTATACGAAACCAAAACCAATTTAAAAATTAAAATTAGTAGGTACCACGTAAAAGTGGTAGAAATGTAAAAGACTGCTAAATAATACAGCGAAATAAGTATGGAATGGAATGACTTTGCACATGTAAGTAGGTATTATTTAGCTAGTTAATGGAGCCCTTATTTAGCATGAGTTGATTATACTTTTTTTTATCTAAAAGTGGAACGTGATGTGACGAACCGGAACAGTAGATATCAGGAATTATTTTAGTCATAAAATGGACCAGACACCTCACCAAAGAGTACCTATATAATATAACGCTTCGCTACACCTTACAAGACAAAACGGGTGGCAGTGGCAGCGCGTCGGCCGTCGTGGCTTTGCTTTTCAGTCCACTTCATTTCGAGCACTGGCACTGGGTATGTTAGTTTACCTGAGAATCATTCACACAGCCTGTAGAACCAGTTTTACATAAGGATTTTACCACCAATAGGTGCCTGCTTATAGATATATAATATAGTAAGACGGAGACCCACCATAATATAGATTTAGTTTATCTCAAGTAGTCGAAGTGCTGACAAGTTTATAGTGATAAAGTTCTTAGCCTTAGATATGTATATTTCAAATGTATAGCTAGTGGTAGATACGTAAAATAATTTAGTACCTATATTGAGAGACAATGAGATCGGTCGTAGTGTTGGGGTGTGTAATTTTATAACTTTCTTAATTGATTATTCAGGTGTTTGCTCTACTGAGACTACGAAATAATTTATGAGTCATTTGAATGTGGATTTAACCATAGTATTTATTTTATCTTATAAGTACATACTTACATAAATATTTTTTATTCTATTATAATATGACTTTAACATCTAATAAAATTGCTTAAAAACATTAAGTTTTGTTAATCATCATCAGCAGACTAAAGGTAGATAGTTTTAAGGGATTTAACTATATTTGTCTTGCAGTTTAATGGTCCTAGCAGCGAGCTGCAGCGCGTCTTTGGGAAAACAAGCTAGAAAGTTCCCGGATGACTTCATATTTGGCTCTGCCACGGCATCTTATCAAATCGAGGGGGCATGGAATGAAGATGGTATGTTACAAAATTAATCAAAAATAATGTGTCATACTATGCTATGGAGTCGTTATAATTTTTAGGTAAAGGTGAAAATATCTGGGATTACATGACCCACACTAATCCCAACGTCATCAAAGATGTTAGCAACGGTGACGTAGCTTCTGACTCCTATCACAACTACAAGAGAGACGTTGAGATGCTGCGTGAATTGGGGCTGGACGCCTATCGTTTCTCCTTGTCCTGGTCAAGGATTCTACCCGACGGATTCTCTAATAAAATCAACGAGGCTGGCATTGACTTCTACAATAATTACATCAACGAAATGCTCAAATACAACATCACTCCCATGGTTACGTTGTACCATTGGGACCTGCCCCAGAAGCTCCAAGAACTAGGTGGATTTATGAATCCTCTAATCGCTGAATGGTTTGAAGACTACGCGAAGGTTGTCTATGAAAACTTTGGCGACAGAGTGAAGCTTTGGATTACGTTTAATGAGCCGAGAGAGATCTGCTATGAAGGTTATGGATCAACTACTAAGGCTCCAATTATGAATGCCACTGCTGTGGGGACTTACTTGTGTGCCAAAAATCTTGTTATGGCCCATGCTAAGGCATACCATTTATACAACAATGAATTCAAGGCAAAGCAGAATGGCGAGTGTGGCATTACTATTAGTGTCACCTGGTTTGAACCCTTGACTGATTCAGAGGAGGATAAATTTGCTACTGAACTCAAGCGTCAATCTGAAGTGAGACATAAACTGTTTTCTTCATAGCTAGTCATTGTAAACATGAATGTGTTTCATCATCATCATCATCATCATCAACAGCCTGAAGACGTCCACTACTGAACATAGGCCTTCCCCAGAGTGCGCCACCTTGAGCGGCTTTTCTCCTCCTGTATCCGTCGGCTCCCTTGGCTTTCACCAGATCGTCGGTCCAAGGCTGGCCTACGCTGCGTCTTCCGGTTCGTGGTCGCCACTCGAGAACCTTTCTTCCCCATCGGTTGTCAGTTCTACGAGCGATGTGGCCTGCCCATTGCCATTTTAACTTGCTAATTCTAAGAGCTATATCGGTCACTTCAGTACAAAAACACGGAATCAATATGGAATGTTTTTGCTTCTTATAAAATGAGACAAAAGAATGATCCCATACAATATATTAGTAAGTCCACAATTTCGTTTTAAATTTTAGTGGGGATTATACGCTGAGCCAATTTTCGGTGAGGGTGGTTTCCCTAAAGAGTTCGCCCAGGTGGTAGCAGAAAAGAGCGCAGCTGGAGGCTACTCACGCTCTCGTATGCCTGAATTTTCCGAGGAGGAGAAGGCTTTCACCCGCGCAACATCCGATTTCTTTGGTGTGAATCATTACACGGCTGCTCTAATTTATTCTAATGATTATGAACCAGTAGAAGTGCCGACATTGATTACTGATGCAGGTGTTGCGGGAGTAATTCCTCAAGAATGGACTCCATCGGCTTCCTCCTGGTTGTACGTAAGTACCTTTTACCTACCGTGTAGTGACTGATGAAGCAGCTGATAGTTAATGACTGGATGCAGAGAGAAAGACCAAGCTAAGTGGATCTGGCGTAAGTACTGTGGTGCTATTAAAGAGACCTATGCTACGTCCAACCAACAGTGGGCAAGAATATACCTGAGTTGGACCTTACTTAACCGTGTTTGTGGTATACCTACCAACTTACTTGGTGTTTAAGATTTTCTAAATTACGTCAACCTAACGATACCAATAATGCACTTTTCACAGCTTGCCCCTAACAGCATCTATAACGCCTTAAGCCACCTCAAAGAAAAATACAATGATCCAGTCTTCTACATTACTGAGAATGGCTGGTCTAGCCCACCAGACCAAGGACTAGTCGACGACGATAGGGTCAAGTACTATCAAGCAGCTCTGGAGAGTGTACTAGATTGCCTAGATGCAGGGGTCAGATTGAAGGGTTATATGGCATGGAGTCTTATGGATAATTTCGAATGGATGGAAGGCTACACGTAAGCTCGATTTTGTCAATTACATTATAGTGGGGCATAAAACTTAATTATTGCTTTGCTTTAGGTATTGTCCCAATTATTAAGATAGGAGCCTGAATATAAGTATAGGTAATAATAACATATGTTTCCGTTTTTATAGTATTTTTGTAATTTATTTTTATAGAAATACTAGCTGCGCCCCGCGGTTTCACCCGCAGATAAAAAGTAGTCTATGTGTTAATCCTTTACATAACCTATCTCTATTCCGAATTTCATCCAAATCCGTTCAGCCGTTTGAGCGTGAAGGAGTAACAAACATACACACAAACACACATACAAACTTTCGTCTTGTCGGTCTCTCGTGTTCAAAAAGCGCTGGTCGAATTTCGCGCCACGCTAGTCTTAATGACATCATTCGCCGGGCTTTTACCACCGCCAATGTTGCAGCCATTCTCGAACCGAATGGTCTCATGCGTGACGATGGTAAAAGACCCGACGGAATGACTCTGGTTCCCTGGAAGATGGGGCGGCCTTTAGTGTGGGACGCTACTTGCGTCGATACTATGGCGCCGTCACACCTTCCCGAGACACACGTTAGGGCCGGCGCCGCGGCTAATTCTGCTGAGCAGCTAAAACGGCGCAAATATAGTAATCTCGGTAGCGGTTACATATTTGAGCCGTTTTGGTGTTGAGACCCTGGGTCCGTGGGGACCGGGAGCTCATCGCGTTTTCCAAAGTCTATCAGAGCGCCTGGTCGATACGACGCGTGACCAAAATGCTGGCACTTATTTGGCCCAACGCATCAGCATTGCAATTCAACGTGGCAATGCGGCCAGCATGTTGGGTACGCTACCTACCGGTAGTGGGCTGGAGCACTTGGACTGTCTATAGGCCATCGCGGCTATTATACAGTCCATAAGTGTTCTTTGTAGTAGGTAGTGTAGCTAGTTTAGTTTAGTTTAGTTTAGTTTTTATTATTGTAGTAGTTAGCTTGAGTAATAAAGGCAATTTGCCCGTTAAAAAAAAAAAAAAACTCGTCTTTATAATATTAGTGTGATGTGATAGTGTGATAACAAACTTAGAGCTAAGAAAATTAAATGAATTAGGCCCGATTTCACCAACGTTTATTCCAAGTATAAGGCTATTCGTTACTCTTGGATACAGCTAATTGACAAATGAAATTACACAAAAAAGACGCCATTTTGATTGTATCCAAGGAATAAGTCTTATTCCTTCACAAAATTGGTGGTATAAGGGCTATATTCGTGTAAAACGGTTGTTCTCGGAAAGTTATACCTGGAATAAAATTTATTCTAGTTTGGTGAAATTGGGCCTTAATGAAATATAAAATTATTTTTTTAGTTAGGTAGGTACTTATACGAACAGGGCAACGATTAATTCTCTTTAAAATGTTTTTGTTTAAATATGTTTCCATGTTTCCACTCCCATGTAATCTATATTAATTTTTCTCGTTGTGTAACATTTTCACGTTTGGTATAAGTGTGTAAGAATTTTCATTTTTTCAGTAAATCGGATTCGTTTTATAATGTCTATGGGTAGGTGGTACTTAGATGTAGGCAATTTAAGCATTAACGCTTATTTTGTTAACAGGGAGCGTTTCGGTTTGTACCATGTGGACTTCGAATCTCCCGAGCGCACACGGACCCCGAGGAAGTCTGCGTTCGTGTACAAACAGATCATCAAGGAGCGCGCCATCGATCACGAGTACGAACCCGACACCACCACCATGACTATCGATGAGGGAAATTGATTATTTACACTTTTTACATACCTAAGTAGATAGATACGTAGTTTAAATAAATATAAATAGAAAACTAATGGTAAAGAAATATAAAAAATAAAAACAAGTTTTATAATAAGTCATTTTATTTTTTCACATTCTTCTCAGCTAGCCGTGGGCGTACGCGCACAAAAAATAACTGGTCCGCCTTAATGGATTTAAAATGATGACCATGTTTTAAAGGTACATCACATCATCACATCACACTAATCACACTAATATTATAAAGGCGAAAGTTTGTGCGTATGTGTGTATGTTTGTTACTCTTTCACGCTGTAACAGCTGGACGGATTTGGATGAAATTTTGGTATGGAGGTAGCTTATACCCTGGATTAAAACATAGGCTGCTTTTTATCCCGAAAACGGGAACGGTTCCTGTAGGAACGCGGGTGGAACCGCGGGGCGCTGCTAGTATATATTATAATAAAACTGTAACTGGGATAAATCTACACTACTATTGTCAAACGTATGCCCATTTTAGCATTTAAAAAAACATTGAATATATTTAAAATGTAAAAACTAAACTAAACTAAACTAAGCTAAACTAAACTAGCTACACTACCTACTACAAAGAACACTATGGACTGTATAATAGCCGCGATGGCCTATAGACAGTCCAAGTGCTCCAGCCCACTACCGGTAGGTAGCGTACCCAACATGCTGGCCGCATTGCCACGTTGAATTGCAATGCTGATGCGTTGGGCCAAATAAGTGCCAGCATTTTGGTCACGCGTCGTATCGACCAGGCGCTCTGATAGACTTTGGAAAACGCGATGAGCTCCCGGTCCCCACGGACCCAGGGTCTCAACACCAAACGGCTCAAATATGTAACCGCTACCGAGATTACTATATTTGCGCCGTTTTAGCTGCTCAGCAGAATTAGCCGCGGCGCCGGCCCTAACGTGTGTCTCGGGAAGGTGTGACGGCGCCATAGTATCGACGCAAGTAGCGTCCCACACTAAAGGCCGCCCCATCTTCCAGGGAACCAGAGTCATTCCGTCGGGTCTTTTACCATCGTCACGCATGAGACCATTCGGTTCGAGAATGGCTGCAACATTGGCGGTGGTAAAAGCCCGGCGAATGATGTCATTAAGACTAGCGTGGCGCGAAATTCGACCAGCGCTTTTTGAACACGAGAGACCGTGATGACCGAGCTGGTCAACTGCGGTACCGCACTGGCAGCGATGGGCCACACAGCATCTTGCGCCCAAACGTAAGCTGATAGCTAAACGAAAAGTAGTCGGATCTAAAAGGTTACCAGTGTTGAAAGAAGGCATGGCCTGTAACCAAAGTCCTGACTCCCACACAGAGACTGCGAGAAGCCGAGCACGATTTAAATGTTGATTCCAATATACCTACTTCTTTTTGTTTAATTCAATTTTTGTCCTGAAACTACTGAACGGATTTTGCTGAAAGGTATGGTTCTATTGTGGTTAGTTAGGTATAGCTAATTGTTTAGAATAACATTTAGAATACTATACAATTCCAAAAATGGTCAAGTGCGGGTTGCTCCAAGTAATAAGGAACTAATTTAGGTATATATTTTATGCATTTTTATATATTTTTATATCATTTAAAAAACAGTTTAAGACAATTAACAATGATTAATAAAATATTTCAATTTCTATTTAATGTAATCCTTGCGTCATGTATAAGATTTTATTAATATGACTGGCCTCCACAGTGTAGCGTAAAGCCATGCAGTGATCGCTGACAGCGAAGATAAAACCACTATACCTACTCTGTCGAAGGAAAGAAAGAAGGACGAGCAAAAAAGGTGGAGGAAAAGAATGAATGGTCCTATCCATTCACCATTTCCTCTATCTTATCCTCTCTCGCTCTCCGTTTCCCCATAACATGGACGTTAATGTATACGCATAATAACTAACCCATGCGAAGCCAGCCAGTTAGTTAGTCCTAGCTACATATTACTAATCTGTGGTTTTTTTTTCTTTATATTTTGGCTCCACACATAGTGTATTTAGCCAGTGTCAAGTTTTATAATTTTTCATCGTATTATGGAAATTTTCACTTAAAGTCAAGTCATAGTCACAGTCAGAGTAGTCATAGTCTAGTCTAAGTCATAATCCAGTCTAAGGCATGCCCTAGTAAAGTGGTGGCAACTTTACTAGAGGCTTCTATGGAATTTTGGAAGCAACACGAAAAACCACGTTTCACCACATTATATCACTTGCCCACACTCATGCTCGTAATTCAGCACTTAATGCGTAAAACACCACCAATTTTAAACATGAACACTAGAAAAAGCATAAGTTTTGTAAAATAATACAATGCACCGAAGTTACTAGGATGCGTTCAGTATATTTTATTTGACATTATTCGAGTACAAGTATAAGTGCTTTATTTTATCAAGTATTTTCCTTCCAATACAAGTACTTCCTTTTCGATACCTAGTAGGTAATTTGAGAATGGTTCACTTTCATTTTATTTAATTAATTATATATTATACTAGCTTGTACCCGCGCGGCTTCGCCCGCGTGGACTATCCCTCAAAAACCGTTTATTTTTCAAGATAAAATTAACTTAAGCCTCCTATTTTGGAAGCCATTAGGTCATAAATAAAGAAGTTACTTATTCATCTTTTTAATAGTTTAATGTGGCCTCATACAATGACCTCTCATGGTGACGTTGTAGTAAGAGGTTGGGAAGAAATAAGTTTTTTATATCTCCGATAATAACTCAAAGAAAGTTATTAGTAATGTTTTATGTATACTTTTACACTAACACGAAAAAAATGTTCAAATTCCCGTGATAATCGAACAGATTTTCCAAAAAAAAAAGTTTTCAAACCCATAATAATTTCAAAATGTTATTTATATTTTAAAACATGCAGATACCTAATTATAACTGGTTTAACAAACGTGACTTTGAAAATTAAGAACTTTGAACTAAAACCTTCCTCCCCATTTTCACCCCTTCAAATTGACCCTGGCAAAAATATTATTTTGCAATTTTTTTTGTAATTGATAAAGGTACAAATACCAATTTTCATAATTACAAATTCAATAACAAAGAACTAAGTATGCATACAATGTGTCATCCCTTCCTACGTCATTCTTGGCCGTGTGGTCCCGCTTTGCGAATAGGACCACCACTATCCACCCGTGGGTGCCGTAAAATCCGGCAAAAGGAATATCCAGGGAATGGGCAGCAGCATTCTTCTTGGTACATTAAAACCTTCTGCGATTCTCACCAAGCCGCCTGCTTAGCGTGGTCATTATGGCAACTCTTCCCCTAAATCTATAAAGCGTCCAAAATGACGTTTTATGGACTCCTGGATGGTTTTATTCAGTAGTGGACGTCTTCCTGCTGATGTGTGATGTCATCCCTGTCAAAAAATATTGTAAATGCTATTTTTTAATTGGAGTGAGCTACCCCATGGAATACTTACCAACTTTAACTACTTATTTCCCCTCTAAGGGTTCAATTTCAAATAACTATAAAGTACCTCTTAATTTATTTTATACTTGTTTGTATGTGCCAAGATTCAAAGCTATACACTACAAAATGTAAGTTTTGCATAAAAACACTTTTTATCCGTTCATCCCATTGGGGGTTGTATTTTCAAAAACTTTTTCGTAATACAACCCTACGTTATAGAACCAATGTATCTTCGAATTTGAAGATTATTAGCATTAGCGGTTTTGCCTGTGCGAACGTCTTACGACGGGTCTTTTTCTGTATTTTTACCCTCTTAAGGGATGAAATTTAAAAATTCCCGAGACCCGTTTGTATTTATTTTGTATGGTCTTTACACATCGCGAATTTCAGTACGATATGGTAATTTTTTTTGGAATTTTCATACAAACTTTAACAATTTTTTTAACCCCTTTATATGTTGAATTTCAAAAAACTAAAAGGTATTATTTCTTTTATTTTTATACTTGTTTGTATGTGTTAAGTTTCAAAACGATACGTCACGAAATGTAGGTTTTTCATACAACCATTTTTTACCCTTTTCGACCACTTTGGGGTTGAATTTTCAAAAATCCTTTCTTAGCACGCGCTTAAGTCATAAAAGAAAGCCACCCTCTAAATTCCAAGTCTTTACGTCCAGCGGTTTGGGCTGTGCGTTGTCTGTCAGTCAGATGATGATGATGATGATGATAAAGAAAAAATATATTTAGGCTGCTTGGTATTGATTTTTTGAGGAATATCTTATCCTGTTTTAATCGGCAGCGCTGATTCGATTTGATACTACTACCTTTCTTTCCGATACCAAGTAGGTATCGAAAGGATGATTCGATGCCAAAAGTACTTGGTATCGAAAGAAAGGATCGAGTACTTACTCGTATTTACTAGTATCGGAACATCCCTACGCGTAGTAAAAAGTAAATTATAGTAAACAAAAAAAAACATAGTGCGCCTGCGCCGCATCTCGCAATCTGCGAATGCTTATCTTTACGATAGATTAATTTATTATTAATTACACGTAAGTATTATAATTAACAGGTGCTGTGCTGTGTTATAGTGTAACTTTATCTTATCATTTTGTAGTATACGACTACACGTACCCTTCTCAACTTTTACAAATGAATTAAATTTTCAGCATGCAAACAATTAATTATTTCACTGTTATTTTATGGTAAGCTTGAAATCTTACATCCATCACTAGAATCATAAATCATTATGTGTAAGAGAAATGAAGAATTTCGTTTTTGTCATAACCTAACCTTCATACATAGACTTAGACATAAAATAACCTATTACTTAGGTAAATAGAGTGTATTATAATTTTGTTCTTGAATGAATACATACCTAATTATTTCAATCATAAACAGCACAATCTCCATTGTAATTTATGGTGGATTAAAATATACAACAGAAGCCATATTATGGAAGTTGAACTGAACATATTTTTATTAATCGCCTTTTTAAAAATGTACTGCTGTAAGTACATTATAGATTAAATAAATAACGCCCAACGATCACATACATAGATCCTGAACCCTAACTAGGATGTCCTGTGTCTACTGACTCAGGAACTACAAGAACCACGGCCCACAACACCCAGACACAGAACAAGTATTTGCGCTTTTTTTCATGTGTACAAATACTTGTCCTGCCGCGGGAATCGAACCCGCCGCCTCCGGGTTATGAGAGCCGACCTGCTTAACCACCACTCCACAGAGGCTGTTAACTGACAATTACCTGTCTTTCTTGTTTGTGTTGTACCCTGTACCAAAAGTAACCTATACCACAGAATAGAATATAGTATTACATACCTACTGTAGGTATTTAACTTAAGTGGTTTATTAGATCGAAAAGTTTCATTTAAGTATTCTAAATACAAATGCACTCCACAGATTTTAGTTTCATGAAAGGTAAGTTCATTCCTATTGCTTTACCAAATTAAAACATAGTGTAAAATCATTTAATCTCTCTTTAAAACGGTACACCATACACAAAACTATCTCCATTCCAAAGAGTACCTTTTTATAAATCAAAGCTACGGATCGGAGTTTTCTATTCTATATTGTGCCGGATTGCTTGCACCTGCTGTGCGAAAGAGAACTTTTTTTTTTCAAACTTGTTGGCTTGTTATTATAATATATTGACATTAAGCACTATGTAATTTTGCTTAATTATGCTTGCTTAATATGCATAATAATTAAATTTTATGATCTTAATTAAATGCATTATCTAGTTAAAAATAGCCTAAGTATTTGCAATAAATTTTTTGAGTTTAAACCGGAACCCCTTACCAATAACAGTAGAAAAACTTACTGTGTGTTTTCTCTAGTTTTATCTTTCCCTATTGCATTTGAATTGGAGAAACAGTAAAAGGAGTTATTCTTTTGTTATTTTTAACAATTTTTCACCCCACCCTGTTGAGTAGAGTAAAAAAATTGTGAAAATATATACAGTATTTATTTATTTTATTTATTTATTCAACCACCAACATAACAAAAAAAAATACACAATAGATAACATACATACTTACTGGTACATGAGTATGGGGTTTATTAGTATTTTTTTTTTTTACTATTGTTAGAGTGCCCAATTAAAATTAAGCATTCTAATTATATTACAATCTAGCCATCGATTTGGCTAATGAGTAATTTTAATTTAACCTAAACTTCTAATAAATATGATTAAGAATGTGTCCAATAACACGTTTCTTATTGTCTCTATTAAGGTGAAGGCACATTGTTCTTGTGTTCTTTTCAAGTAGCACTTACACTGCACCACATTAGACTATCACGTAATTAATACACTTTAACACTACATTAACCAAGTTTATTAGTATGTAGGTATTTTTTTTCAGTTATAATTAAGTTTATATGTATCACTGTTTTGCATTCCGATGTACCTAATTGTAAAACACTCCATAATATCTTTCATAATGTCTAACAAAATAACTTAACATTTCCAGTGTACTATCAATAGCAAATGGCTTTACGGATACAAAAAAGAGGAAGTTTCCGGATGGATTCCTATTTGGGGCTGCATCGGCAGCTTACCAAGTTGAAGGAGCTTGGAATGAGGATGGTAATTATTATTTAAATCAATTTTTTTTTCTTATATTTTGGCTCCACACATAGTGTATTTAGCCAGTGTCAAGTATTGTAATTATTCATCGAGTTATGGAATATTTCACGTGTAAAGTCAAGTCTTCAAGTCTTAGTCACAGTCCAGTCTTAGTCAGGTAATCATAGTCCAGTCTAAGTCATACCCTAGTAAAGTGGTGGCGAATTTACTAGAAACTTCTATGGAATTTTGGAAGCAACACGAAAAACCACGTTTCACTACATTATATCACTTGCCCACACTCATGCTCGTAATTCAGCACTTAATGCGTAAAACACCACCAATTTTAACCATCAACACTGGAAAAAGCACAAGTTTAGAAAAATAATACAATGAAACGACATGAACTTTTTCGAGTTCCCGCCAAAACTCCCAATTATATTTATAAACTGTTTCAATACTGCTGCAACCGAACATATACTTACTTAGTTAAATAGTTGTGACACCATCAGCTCAATATGTTCCTTCTGCGGACACAGATCTTCACATACATGGATGTAGTGTAGATAGGAATTGCAATCCGGTGTCATTTTCAATCCAGCTGGATCCAGGTGAGTTTTTATTCATCCAGCTGGAAACGGCCGGATCTGGCTGGATTGATCATATCAGGATATTTTCTCCTTTTTGTTGGTTCATTATTGCCACTCAAGAACTTTTCTTTCCTCTAAATACCCTCTAAATATTTTGTCAGTTTGTGTCAGTCAGTTCGGGACAAAGCCTTTCATTTATATAAATTGGTTCCAGGCAAAGGCGAGAGCATATGGGATAGGTTTATGCACAATAACCCAGAAGTAGCACCGGATTTGTCCAATGGTGATGTTGCAGCCGACTCATACCATAACTACCAGAGAGATGTGGAAATGCTGAGAGAGCTCGGAGTTGACTTCTACAGGTTCTCTGTAGCTTGGACACGGGTACTACCTTTAGGTAAGTGCTGAAGTACCTAAGAATGAAGTTACTAGATTTTCTTTCAGTATTGTAGAGTTTAAGTAACGGCATGGAACAAGCAGGAGAGGAATGCCAATATACCAAGAAAACAGTGTAGATCAGAAATATGCCAAAAACCTTTATAAACCTAGATGGCGCTGCAAAATGAGCGGGCTGCGACGGCTAACTGGAGTTCAATGAAATTTGAAATGGAGTTAGCTTATATGCTGTTTTAACATCTAAGATATTTTTATTCCCAGATTGAACAGTGGGTTAGTTATAAAATATTTGTAACTTTTTTTTTTCAGGTTTATCAAACAAGGTTAATCAAGCGGGCCTTCAGTATTACCATAATTTAATAGATGAGCTACTCAAGTATAATATGGAGCCGATGGTTACTCTTTACCACTTTGACCTTCCGCAGTACTTGCAAGATTTAGGGGGGTGGGCCAACCCCCTCTCTGTCACATGGTTTGAGGACTATGCTAGGGTAGTGTTTGATGCCTTTGGCCATAAGGTGAGATTTTTTAGTTTTAGTGGCTTAAAACAACTTGTTCTTATTTTAAGACACCAGTCATAAGTCTTAGGGTGGCTTAAAAATACTAACTACTGATAAGCGTGAGTGCCTCAGTGGTTATCCATGCCACTTTCAAATCAAAGCACCCTGGTTCAAATTCCACTCTTATAACGGTGAAGGAAAATATAATTTGCTTCAAACGTTTCCATGACTGGCCTTATAGCTCAGTTGGTAGTAACTCTGCCTTCTGAACTGTAGGCTGTGGGTTCGATTCCCACCCAGGACAAACATTTGTTTTTTTTTATGTTATCGAATGACGTGACGATCTAATCGTTCGCCTGGTGTTAAGCGACACGGCCGCCCATAACAGATTGCAGTGTCACTCGGAACTCCAAACTAAAGTTTCGCGCGACACTGCGCACTGCGCACGCCATCCTGAGACATCACACAGTCTAAAAAAGTTTTCTAGACTGTGAGATCAGTTCATAAAGTCTCATTTGCCCAGTAATTTCACTAGCTACAATGCCCTTCAAACCGGAACACAGTAGTGCTTGCACACTACTGCTTGGCGGCGGAATAACTGACAAAGCGGCGGTACCTACCTAGACGAACTTTGCAGAAAAGTCTTTTCGCCTAGTAGAATGCCTACCACCTTGTGTAATAAACATTGATGTTTGTTCTGTGTCTGGGTGTTATAATGTATTCTGTGTATGAATTTTCAAACTAAAAAGTATCTAAGTATTGTATCAGTTATCTAGTTCCCATAGTACAAGCTCTGCTTAGTTTGGGGCTAGATGGCGCTGTGTGAAATGTCCACACATATTTATTTATTAGAATGAATTTTCAGGTAAAATACTGGCTGACAATGAATCAGCCAAACAGCATATGTGTCGATGGGTATACAGGGGACATAGCGCCCGGGATAAACGCTCAAGGCGTCGCCGACTACTTGTGTATCCGACACGTTTTGTTGGCGCATGCGGCAGGATACCGGCTTTATCAGGCTGAATATAAAGTCAAATATAAAGGTTGGAAAAAAAACCTTATTCAGACAGGCCCCGCTTTAGGTGCAAACAAGGAGGAGAGGAATGCCAAGAAAACAGAATAGTAATAAGCCAAAGCCGTTATAAACCTAGATGACGCTGCAAAATGAGCGGGCTATAAGATGAGCGTAGATCAGAAATATGCCGAAAAAACCTTTTTAAACCTAGATTGCGCTGCAAAATGAGCGGGCTATACGGCTACGCTGTTTTATCTTGGTATATTGGCATTCCTCTCCTTGTTCCATGGTACAAAGCTACAAGTACCCCATCTTATCGGGTCGATCTACGAGAAGAACAGTGCTATAGCGATAGAACGAGAGGCAACTATTCTGTTTAGAATAGGTTTGTGTGTGTGTGTGAGCTGAACTAAACTTTATTGTGCTTTATTTAATGTAGCAAGAGTCGCTTTTTATTTAAAGCGAAGGCTACTCTATGTAAAATTATCAAAATGATTAAAGGCGAAGGGTAGGGCGAACAAGGTGTTTTTGGCACGTTTCCTGACGTAATTAGAGCATGTGGAGCTTTGAATTTAATATATCGTGTAATTAATTTCATTAAGTCTATTGTGATGTCCGCAAATACAAGATTAATAAATATAGCTCTATAGAAAAAAAATAGCAAACCTCCCTCAAAAATTTGAATGTTCCCATTTTATTAAGTTTCAATAAAATATATTTTTACAAAAAAAAAAAATATTAGTGTATCCCCAACAAACATTTATTATTATTATTTATTTATTCAATTCAATTAGTACGGTTACACCATACATACTAATTGTTATTTAAATACAATTACAATCTGATTAAAATAATTACAATAAAACATAGGACAGATATAAAATAATCATGTCAAAAGAAATAAATCAGTTCGTCAAAAAAAAAACACACGTCAAATTGTTATTAATATTACATAGGTTTGAAATTTACGCATAATAAATAATAATGAAAATTAAATAAAGAATTAAAAATAGTCATCGCAGTCATAAAAATAAAACAAATAATTATACATTTAGACACCACTATCACTCATTTCGCCTCACAACATTCCAGACATTCCGACAAAAACATACACATTTTGTGATGACTTCACAAAAACACAGATATTAATTTAAAACCGTCAAAATCAGTAATTTCGTGCGTTGTATTTGTCGTAAGCGCCGCGCTGAAGTGCAGACTGAATTGATATTTAAGACCGACGTTAAGGTCGATGTTTCTTTTAACGAATTTGGACCTGCTTATCTGGCCCTACCCTTCACCTTAAGTGACTTCGCGGAGTGAATCTTCTCCCCATCTCTTCCCGTGGGTGCCGTAAGAGCCGGCTAAGGGAATATCCAGGGAATGGGCAGCATTCTCCTCGGTACATTAAAATCTTCTGCGATCACCAAGTCTGCCAAGCGTGGTGATTATGGCAAACCCCCTTATGATAAGCGTCCAAAGTGGCGTGTTCAGCAGTGGACGTGTTCCGGCTGATGATGATGAATGATGATGGAAATGATGATGATGGTTTCAGGTTCTGTGGGTATAGCGTTGGCTCTGAACTGGATTGATCCATTGAATAATAAGACGGAAAACGTGGCTGCGGCAGAAAAAGCAAAAGCTTTTCATGTAAGTTAACTGCCGATATAGCTCTTAGAATTAGCAAGTTGAAATGGCAATGGGCAGGCTACATCGCTCGTAGAACTGACAACCGATGGGGAAGAAAGGTTCTCGAGTGGCGACCACGAAGCGGAAGACGCAGCGTAGGCGCCCCACTAGGTGGACCGACGATCTGGTGAAAGCCGCGGGGAGCCGATGGATGCAGGAGGCGAGCAGCCGCTCAAGGTGGCGCGCTCTGGGGGAGGCCTATGTTCAGCAGTGGACGTCTTCAGGCTGTTGATGATGATGATGATGAACTGCCGAATGGAATTCAGTCGAACTGCCCCCTTACCCTTAAGGGAGCAGTTCGGCCGAGATTCATTCGGCCGGATGTACGAAACGACCACATCTTTACTAGGTGGTAGGACTTTTCTGCAAAGTTCGTCTAGGTAGGTACCACCGCTTTGCCAGTTATTCTGCCGCCAAGCAGTAGTGTGCAAGCACTACTGTGTTCCCGTTTAAAGGGCATTGTAGCTAGTGATTTTTTTTTATGCGATTGAATGACGTGACGAGCTAGTCGTTCACCTGATGTTAAGCAACACGGCCGCCCATAACAGTTGCAGTGTCATTCGGAACTTTAAAACAATAAAGTTTCGCGTGGCAAATTACTGGGCAAATGAGACTATGATCTGATCTCACAGTCTAGTAATCTTATTCCTATACTGTGTGAAGTCTCAGGATGACGTGCGCAGTGCGCAGTGTCACGCGAAACTTTATTCTGAGTAGCGCTGTAAATGTTATATATGGTAAACTGTGACGCTTAACATCAGGCAAACGGCTGGCTCGTCACGTAATTCGTTTACATAAAATACCTGTTAATTTCAGCTGGGCATGTACTTGGATCCTATTTGGTCTAAAACGGGTGATTTCCCGAAAATCGTGAAAGAAAGCGTAGCCAGAAAAAGCAAAGAGCAAGGATTTAGTAAATCCAGACTACCCACGTTTAGCGAGAAGGAAATTCAGCTGCTTAAAGGTAAATAATTAATAAATAATTAATAAATAATTAATAAAAAATTAACTATTATATATAATTTTCATAAAGTAGGTTATAAATGAATGCGATAATTGAAAAAAAAAGTAAAATTAATAAATAAATCAACGAGTAATAAGCTTTTAAAGTTTTTGGAGGGGGCATCTCCTGTCCCTTTCTCGCAAAACAGGAGATTTCCCACAGTTACTATGAAAACGCACGTTGTGACGTCACATGCCATGTAAAGCTACCACAGCTTGGTAATGAGGTACTATGAAGTAGCAAGAGTGACGTCACTGCATGTTTGAGCTGTCTCTTTCTATTCCTGTATTTTAAAATGCTTGTAACTTTATCATTTTTTTTTTTTTTTTATGTGATTGAATGACGTGACGAGCTAGTCGTTCACCTGATGTTAAGTGACACGGCCGCCCATAACAGTTGCAGTGTCACCCGGAACTTTAAAACAATAGTTTCGCGCGACACTGCACTGCGCACGTCATCCTGAGACATCACCCAGTCTAATAATCAGATTACTAGACTGAGTGATCAGATCATAAAGTCTCATTTGCCCAGTAATTTCACTAGCTACAATGCCCTTCAAACCGGAACACAGTAGTGCTTGCACACTACTGCTTGGCGGCAGAATGGCAAAGCGGTGGTACCTACTTAGACGAACTTTGCAGAAAAGTACTACCACCTAGTATAATTTTTGAGATATCAAATTTTTGTTTTCACTTCTGGACCCTAATTCTGTATGACCAATTTACGATTCCTTGCTTCGAAACCACGCGAATTCCTTGTCTTACATAAGAAATCTGCAAAAATCTATTCTCTATGAAATGAGAACGAAACCGCGGGAAATGAATGTGGAATTAACTGGGATTGGCGCGATTTGAACTGTCAAAAATCATATGTTCCACTGAGACGCGTTCCGAAACATCAACACGTCCGAAGCCCGTTACCACCACTTATGTCAATATTAATTATTCAAAATAAAACTAATTTTAATGTAAAGTGAAGGTATTTCTAAAGGTTTTCTGTCAATTTTTAATAATTATCCATGGCTTTGTTATATCACAACATAAATATAAGCCATTACTTTATTTTAAATTTTTAATGGTTTTGGGATGAGAAATATTTGAGTTCTAAATCGGAACGCACTCGAGGGATAAAAACCTGTCATAGATAATTTGTCTTATATTATACAGAATACAAAAATTAACGATTTCGTGCTGTGACACGATTTGAACAAGACACGATAACGACGGGGTTTCTGTATCGTGTGGAATCTGTGTTTTCATACAGAATTGTGGCCCTGTTTATGTTTTGAGGAGTATTGTTAATTTATGTAATAAAAATGGCAGACAAGTAGCCTATTCATTAGCATCCTCTTTTTAATCATTTTCTCTTCATCATGTTAGTGTCAATTCAGACAAAGCAGAGCAAAATGCTCGAGCACTTTTTAAGTGCAATTGGAATATCAACCTTATTTCATTTTTGACTGGCCTGATAGCTCAGTTGGTAGTAGCTCTGCCTTCTGAACTATAGGTTGTGGGTTCGATTCCCACCTGGGACAAACATTTGTGTGATGAACATCGATGTTTGTTCTGTGGTCTGGGTGTTATATTGTATTCTATGTATGTATTTACAAACAAAAAGTATCTAAGTATTGTATCAGTTATCTGGTTTCCATAGTACAAGCTATGCTTAGTTTGGGGCTAGATGGCGCTGTGTGAAATGTCCACACATATTTATTTATTTATTTATTTATTTATTTGTACAAAGCTGAAAATAATGTGCAACATTGAAATCTTACCTATTTTAACGTTGCATACTATTTTCAGCCTTGTCTAAACGGACTATGGTTGACATTGAAATAGCACTTAAAAAGTGCTCGAGCATTTTTCTGCTGACTGAATATTTTTTTGTTTTCTTTATTGCAAATAGGCTATTTTTAGCACTTTTACGAGTCCATTCACCCTTAGACTGAAGCCTGATAATACGATGGTTATGTAAAATGATGATATATCTTCAGGCTCAGCAGATTTTATCGGTATGAACCACTATACGACATTCCTGGCATCGCCGCACAAGTCGGCCAACAAGTTCGCCGTACCATCATTCCAGGATGACGTCGGAGTACACTTTACTCAAGGAGACCAGTGGCCTCAAGCCAAGTCTAGCTGGCTGAAGGTAAAACCACACAAAAACACACAAAAAAAGCAAAAAGGCAGGTAAAGCCAGGCAGGGGGGGTTTAGGTAGGCTAAATACGCGGCGTTAATCATAAGAAGTTAGACTTTTTTTTATGTAAACGAATGACGTGACGAGCTAGTCGTTCGCCTGGTGTTAAGCGACACGGCCGCCCATTACAGATTGCAGTGTCACTCGGAACTCCAAACTAAAGTTTCGCGTGACACTGCGCACTGCGCACGTCGTCCTGAGACATCACACAGTTTAAAAAAGTTTTCTAGACTGTGAGATCAGTTTGTAAAGTCTCATTTGCCCAGTAATTTCACTTGCTACAATGCCCTTCAAACCGGAACACAGCAGTGCTTGCACACTACTGCTTGGCGGCAGAATAACTGGTAGAAAGCGGTGGTACCTACCTAGACGAACTTTGCAGAAAAGTCCTAGAATGTCGGCAAAACTGGCTTACTCCACCTAAAAAAAGAAATGACAGTCCATGCATGTTTCCTATGAATGAGAATTTTCATGTAATATTATTGTGGAGTTTTTTAAATATTAAGGTTAATATAAAAAAAAATGGGAATGAGGCTAGTTATTTTAAAAAAAACGCTAGTTCCGCTTCTTTTCTAGATGGCACTGTAAGGACATAGTTTAAACCTTTCAAACCCCAGAGTAGTTTAAACATAAGAAAATGTTTAGATTACCTACAAAGAAATGTCAAATTCAGTTGAGTGGACCACGAGTACATTGTCTGTAGTATCTCCTAAGTAGTCTGTGGTGCATTCTTCTTAAGTAAATTGAAGTACAGCAGAACTGCGAGATAAATAAACGTTAATATTATGATCCAAAATAAAGCCGAGCTATCGCCCAACGAAAATAGAACAAACGAAACAGTTTAGAGTTGTCAGTCAGTATCGTGACACATTTCCTATAACCTGTGGTCTATGCTTGAAACAGTGACAGTGACAGAATTTGGTAAAACCACAACTGGCGCCATCTATTGGGGCATACATAAAACACCATTTCTTTTTTTTTAAATAAAGTCATTAAGAATAAGTTTAGTTCATTTTCTGCATAGATTTTAGTTGTATTAAATCCGAACACATACTGATGCAGTGTCCGCCTCTAGTATTATAAAAATATCTCACGAAGGGTCTCATACCATTATCTATAAAACGAGCAAAAAAACACGATTGTTGTATGGGAGCCTCCTTAAATATTTATTTTATTCTGTTATTTAGTATTTGTTGTTATAGGGGCAACAGAAATACATCATCTGTGAAAATTTCAACTGTCTAACTATCACGGTTCATGAGATACAGCCTGGTGACAGACAGACAGACGGTCACTCAAATATTACTATAACTATAATTATTCGTTCACAGAGCGCCCCCTACGGCTTATACAAAGCTTGTATCTACATTAACCTAGCTTACGACTACCCGCAAATAATTATAACAGAACACGGTTGGTCAACTGGCCCGGGGCTAAAGGATCAGGGGCGAGTTGACACTATAAGGGGCTATTTGCAAGCATTACTGCTAGCTATGGAAGATGGAACCGAAGTTAAAGGATACACGGCGTGGAGCCTTCTGGATAATGTGGAATGGAATTTTGGAGTCAGGTGGGGTAGATGCAACTTTTTTTAACAGTACTCAACAAACGTTAATCTTAAAGTAGTAGTAATATCATCATCATCATCATCAACAGCCTGAAGACGTCCACTGCTAAATATAGGCCTCCCCCAGAAAGCGCCACTTTGAGCGGCTGCTCGCCTCCTGCATCCCCGCGGCTTTCACCAGGTCGTCGGCGCGCTTCGCAATCTTACGGCACCGGGTTCGATCCTCGGCTCTGCACCAATGGCATATCTAGTAAGTTATGTGCAGTTTTCGATGCCATCGCTCCGTGCCTCGGAGAGCACGTTAAGCCGTCGGTCCCGGTTGTCATAAGAACATCTATGGCAATCGTTACGGGTAGTCAGGCGCCTGATAGAATCTGACGCCTGATCTAACCATCCCTGTTACTGGTCCCTTATGGGTTGCGAGGTCAGATGGCAGTCGCTCGTGTAATTCTAGTAGCTCGCCGCTACAGGTTAGATTGGGAGCCGACCCCAATAACAAATGGGAAAAGGCAAAGAGGATGATGATGATGATATGGCTCTAAAGATTTTTTCTTGTTACAGTGAACGATTTGGTCTCTACCAAGTGGACTACGAATCTCCAAACAGGACTCGAACTGCGCGACTGTCGGCTCTAATTTACAAACACATCATAGAGTCGCGAGTCGCAGACGACCAGTGGACGCCGAAGAATCTGCGCATACGCATCACAGACAGAAAGAAAACTGTGAAAACTGAGCTATAGGGATTTAATTTTTTTTGTTACATAGTTCTTTTGTTGAAATAAATTTTTGTGTTACAAATTATAGCGTTATATTTGTGTTATTCCCATTTACCCCAAGCCTAATGCCCTTAGTAGGGGTTAATCATGGGACAGCACGACAACATAGACGGGAAATGTCGACCCAACCTGTTTTTGAAAGATTGGAGCTGAAATTGGAGACTAATTCACCAAAAAGGTTGCAGTATTTTTTACAAAAATCACTAATACGGACATCTGGGGGCTATAATGTGAACTTGAAGTGAAAACGCGTAGTGTGTTGCAAGTGTGGTACCATCAAGAAAAGGTAGATGGCAGTAATAGAAAGTCGTATTGTGAGTTTCCTTTGCGTTTACATAGATGGCGGTAGTGGTTAAAATATGAATTGCACCATCAGAGTATCAGAATATTTACAATCTAAACCACTTTAAAAGTATAATGTTACCTATAGTTATTTTATTTTAATCTAATACAATTGGAATAATATATCTAAAATCAAGGTATTGTTAATTTGTATTTTAGCAGTATTAGCTGTGGTTTATAGTAGGTAGGTAGGTAGCTCGTCAAAAGTATATCGAGAAGCCAGCAGGTACCAAAATTACAGAATCATCAATAATCGTCATCAGCCAGTGTTAGTTAAATTCCAAACATAACATAGGCCTCCCCTATTAGTAAGGGAGTTTTCCCTAAACACCCCTAAGTAGGTAGGGATCCAATTGTCTGAAATAAAATGTACACCTATACCTACCTACTAAAATAAATATTATACATCGGTACATTTACATTATCAAAACAAATTAAAAAAAACATGGCAGCCCAACAATGCTTTATCCAATTTTCACCCTCATTATTTTCGGTATTTAAGCCCCACAATAATACGTTCGAAAACTGCAACAAAAGATAAAAATAAATTCAATGAAAAAACGGCGGTGAACTCCAAACAGACACCGCGGGTGGTAAAGTACAATATACATAATATGTACCTTGAAAACATTGATTTTGAAACAATTACACTGTCCAACCCCTATTTTCGGTTGCAATAAGGGCGATTTTTGTACATTTCGGGGTAACAAAAGCTATTGAGAGGTAATGAAGCGTTAAGCTACCTACGATCTTTTACAAGAGATGGTAGAGTGTGCGAATATATTGAATCGATTCGGCGCGCGGCGTTTGTACAGGCTGTTCCAATATTTAACGGTAATCGTGGTACAGGATGATTACCCCGTCGTCGCCGCCCAAGACACGTCTTGAGCGATCCGGATGATCCTATAGCAGCCGTTGTGTCGGCTGCGCTAGGATCACCGGATCAGTCTAGCCCTTCTGGCTCAGGTACCGCTTTCGGCACCGGTATAGGATACCAGCGTAACACAATCATACACCGACCCCGCCGGCGAGGTCGACGTACCCCCCGTAGGTTAGCTAGAACGGTCGTGACTTTCCATAGGGTCCACTCTTCCAGTGGACGTAGCCTTCTCGATCCTCTTATCCCGGCAACGGCCCAAGCCGAGGCTCGCACCCCAGGGGTGCCCTTGTGCTAGTTGCCTCCCACTTTTGACGGTTGGGCGCCTTAAGCGCCTGCCCTCCCGCCCGGTGACGCTGTAAAGGTCGGTAGAGACCAACAGCATTAGCCCGTTCAAAAAAAAAAAAAAATGTACAGGATGATTTCAGTTTAGGACAAACATTTTATTCGTTGGCTTGCTTGAATTAGGCTAATTCGACAAAGTCGTTGGTGTGCCAGCAAGCTAGTTGCAATGCAAGCAATTTTTAATCGCATCTGTAGCTGATTTATGTCAACAGTGACTTATAAAATGATGTAAGTACTTAAGGGGTTAGGACTGGGCTAAAAATATTATATAAGTGCTCTAAGGTTTACAGCTATCACTTTTTTTATTTTTTTTTTATGTGATTGAATGATGTGACGAGCTAGTCGTTCACCTGATGTTAAGTGACACGGCCGCCCATAACATCACTACAAATTAAATAACATAATAAAATTAGAGAGCCAATTAAAGGCCTCTTGACCTATTCACGTTTTTTAGACTGTTTTATTTTAACCAATGAATATTTTTTATCTGATTGTTAATAAACAACCCACGGCTTGGTCTGCTGTATATAATTAGTAGGAGTACCTGTAATTATAATTTATTTATTTATTATTATACATTTACATTGCAGCTTATAATACCTACAGCCTAAGCCAAAACGCTGGACATGTTATACCTACAAAACGATTATTACATAACACGGATACAAAAATTGGATAAGTAGTCGGTCAAAAATTTAACATTAAAACATTAAAATTATTAGAATTAGAATTTAAATAACAATACAATATAATAGGAGTTTATTACTGCACTCCCTATTAAGTATCGTAAAATACTTGTATGAAATCCTTCATCACCATCATCTGCTTGAAGACGTTCGCTGCTGAACATAGGCCTAACTACACCTTGTAAACGGCTAACACTCACGTCATTTTAGTCGAATAACTCAACCGGTGTTCAGGCAATAAAGATGCCCATCTTCATGGAGTATGTGCCACAACACGCGGGAACATAGGCCTCCTCCAGACAGCGCCACTTTAAGCAGCTGCTCGCCTCCTGTATCCATCAGCTCCCCGCGGCTTTCACCAGGTCGTTGGTCCACCCACGCTGCGTCTTCCGGTTCGTAGTCACCACTCGAGAACCTTTCTTCCCCGTCGGTTATCAGTTCTACAAGCGATGTGGCCTGCCCGTTGCCATTTCAACTTACTAATTCTAATAGCTATATCGGTCAGTTTAGTTCTCCTGCGGATCTCCTCGTTTCATGAAATCCTTATATACATACATAATTACGTACACAGGTGATTACATATAATTAGGTATCGGTTATGTTTTATAGAATATGAGACTCTTTACATACTTTAGATACCAAGAAGATTATATACACCTATCTTTAAAACCCTTGCTCGATAGCAAGTACAGTTATGGTTTTTGGCGGGAACGTGAAAAAGTTCACGTCGTTGCATTGTATTATTTCACAAAACTTATGCTTTTTCTAGTGTTAATGTTTAAAATTAGTGGCATTTTACGCGTTAAGTGCTGAATTACGAGTATAAGTGTTGGCAAGTGATATAATGTAGTGAAACGTGGTTTTTCGTGTTGCTTCCAAAATTCCATAGAAGCCTCTAGTAAAGTTGCCACTACTTTACTAGGACATGACTTAGACTGGATTATGACTACCTGACTTAGACTGGACTATGACTACCCTGACTGACTGTGACTAAGACTTGACTTTACATGAAATATTTCATAATACGATGAAAAACTACAATACTTGACACTGGCTAAATACACTATGTGTGGAGCCAAAATATAAGAAAAAAAAAAAAAAGTACAGTTATGTAGGTACATTCAAATAACACACGCACATTAAAAAAAAACGTCTGAGATTTCTTGGTAGCATTAATACACATATCAAATATTGTCAAAGGGTGTGGCCTGATGCGTGGGCCATGACGTGATCTGCCGAACAAAAGGGCTCTGGGATAAGATAGGTACATGCTTTTCATACCTACACCATATACGAAAACACCCCAAAATTTTTCCCTAATTTAAAAATGAATGAGACGCATCAAATACCCCGGGAAGAGCAAGAGGGTGGTTTTTATTATATTTGGCAGCTTACGAGAAAATGTATGGTGGCTTCGAAGCGCCGACACCTACTTACAGTTTTATATTGGGCTCGGAAAGTGTGGAGGAGGAAATGTTTTATTTGATGCCCTTTTAGTTGGCTACTTACCCGTTACTTGCTATGGATTTTTTACTGTAGAACTAACTATCAGTTTCTCTAGAAGTTCCACGGGAGATACATTTTCTTCATGGCACTATTAGCAGTAAGTAGATAATATTGAACAAATATTTTTTACAGCTAAATAGGCTTGGATTTGACCGTTATTTAATTAATTAAGGGTGGATTTGACCAAACGTAGATTTATGCGCGAACTATACGAGAATAACTCTATTCTACGATCTTAAACTGGAATAATTCATTAGTCGTTTTACCATGCAATATAAAGTATAGCTATGCTTATACGCGAATAGCGGAATGAACGATGAACGAAACTATTACCCAGCTAAAAATTACTGTTCTACAACGCCAAAGTATTCAAGCTTATGTCATATCAACTCAACTTTGTCGTATTATAGTGCAGGTAAGTAAAATTTGGAATTATATGACGCGCTGCCGCCATTAAAATATTCTCGGAATAGTTTATTATTCCACCAAAAACGGTAGTATAAGTTGTTATTCTCGAATAGGCTTGAGTGTAGATGGTAAAATGTGAAATTGGTTTACTCTCGGATAACTGGCGATTTGTTCTAAGTATAACCCTTACTCTCGTTTGGTCGAATCCACCCTAAGTTCTTTTGGAATCCCTCAAGGTATATAGTAAGCAGTTTGCATAAAGGTGTATGTACCGACGCACTACGCACGTTACAAAGTTAACTAAAAAAAAAAATTTATACATTTTCACACTGACAGATCGATTTGTGGTAGTATAAGTGACTCTGCTGGCTGTAGACCTCGCGAGTACGTCTTTGCATGGTATAAAAAAAAAATTTATGGCTCCGCCATTTTGAACGCTTTCCACAAACGGAATCAACACAAATATTCCATATACTTAACTATCGAACCTCACTGAAAAGGAGCTGTTTTGCTTGTAGGTACTTTGCGCTCACTCGGTCAATAATTTATTGCCAAACCCACTACAGAAACCAAAATACTTAGGTACATAGATAGAATATTTTATATAGCGGAAAACTAAGATTTTCCGTAAGAAAACAGGTAGGTAAGTAGCTACTAAATCACGGGTAAAACCGCAAGCTTTATTGACTAAACAATCTTGAAGTCGTCTCCATACTTACCACTCCGGCCTCAGCCCCCACGATACAATGTGATACCCCCTAGCCGCACCCCTCACAACCCCAAGAAATCCGCTAAGTAGCTCCTTAATAATATCTATAGCTATTTTTTGATCTGCTTGACTTCATTCTTGTCACGGTTGAGAAGGTTTTTGGTTTATTTAAGAGTTCTTAAATAAAGGACAATTATTTTAATACATTTACGTTTAACCACCAAGTCGCCTGATGGTATAATTTAAGCGACGGTGCGGCCGAAGTAGGAGCACGTAAATCTAGAAGGTACCTAGTCACTATTTCACGAGCTATGGAGAGAGCTATGCTCGGTGTTTCCCTGCGAGGTAAGATGCGAAATGAGGAGATCCGCAGGAGAACTAGTGACCAATATAGCTCTTAGAATTAGCAAGTTGAAATGGCAATGGGCAGGCCACATCACTCGTAGAACTAACAAGCTGACAACCGATGGGGAAGAAAGGTTCTCGAGTGGCGATCACGAACCAGAAGACGCAAAAGTACCTACGTAGACCGGCCCCCACTAGGTAGACCGACAACCTGGTGAAAACTGCGGGCAGTCGTGACGCTTAACATCAGGCGAACGACTCGCTGTTCACACCATTCATTTACATTAAAAAAAAGAAGTTATATCTATAAAAATATGTTTGCCTACCTACAAATCAACATACACTCCGTCCCTTTAAGTATATCAAGATAATAGATATATTTCCAAAGGGTATCCATCTAAAGTAATTGATTGAAGCTCTTAGCGCCTATTGTATCAAAAGATTTGATCCGTCATCTTTTGTTGAGGAAATATGATTTTCGTGTTTGATGTAACGGTAGGGAAATATACGAGAGAATAATATTGACCACTGAAAAAAAAACAGAAAACTTTGCAAAGACCCCTTGGAACGTTAGATCGAAGCAACACGTAACCAAAATGCTATGGTCTCTATTTGGCGTAAAGGCGCCAGTATTTTGGGCATGTTGCCTGCCTAATACTGGTAGAAGCTTCTAAGATTAACTTAACCTAATTTTGTTTTTAATTTTAGGGTAAGTAGTCATTTTTCTTTTGTTATTTATCTAGTTTTGTAATGTGGTAATGTGGACAGACGGTGAACTTTGGATTAGTGCTGAAAAGCATATGGTGACTGTTGTATATTATGAGGGCAGTCGTGAAATAAACAGTTGACTGGACGCACGCTCTTTTATTTCGCAGTGGCGAACGCGGATAAAATAAATTGTTTGTCTCGTGTCTTGAACTATAAATTGTGTTTAGTCATAATGTCGGTTGGACAAATGCGTGAATTTACTATAAACAATGGGAATTGGTCGTCGTACGTGGAAAGAATTGAGATGTATTTCCTAGTGAACAAAGTGACGAGAGATTTGAAGCTACCTACATTAATTTCCGTAATGGGCGAGGAAGCTTATGAGTTACTATCAACGTTAGCCAGCCCCTTGAAGCCCTCAGAATTATCCTACAATAGGGCCGTGGAGTTATTAGCGGCTCACCTACAACCAAAACCTTCAGTGTTAGCAGAGAGATACAAATTTCGACAACGTCGTCAGGTCAATGAGTCAATAGCTGACTACGTCACGGAGTTGAAAAAATTATCTAAACACTGCGAGTTCGGGACAGCGCTTAACGAAAACCTTCGTGACCAGCTGGTTTGTGGATTAAAAAGTGAAATTATAAGGCAGAGATTATTTGCTGAAGAAAAATTAGAGTACAGCCGTGCTGTGACCTTGGCGCTATCGTTAGAAGCTGCGGAGCGGGACGCGATCGCAGTTGAGGGTGGCGGAATGGAAGTTGAAGTACACAAGCTTAACTTCGGTGAATGTTCAAGATGCGGAGACAGGAGACATCAAGCTAGGGATTGCTCATACAAAGATTACGTGTGCAGTTTCTGTCAGAAAATCGGCCATCTAAGAAGAATGTGCCCAAAAAGAGGATACCATCAGAGGCCGGCGGGATTTGCCGGTTGTCAGTCTGAGTCAAGTATGTCATCACGCGGCGGGCGCCGCGGGAGCCGCGGTGCGGGCGGCGGTGGCCGAGGCCGGGGAGCGTGGCGTGGGCAGCGCGGTGCGGGACAAGGAGGCCAGGAGCGGGCTCCTTTGCACTTGATCGAGGATCAAAGCGACGCCGATGACGATGGCGTGGGCGATTACGTTGTTAACAATGAGGAAAACAAGCTCGAAGAAGAAGAAGAAGAAGAGGAGCCTATGTATCAGATGACTTTGAGCAATTATAAGCCGGTGTGTATAGAACTTAAAGTCCAAAATCACTTGCTCAATATGGAGGTCGATACTGGATCTGCTTTATCTTGCATTAGTAAGAATGTATATGATAAATATTTTTGTAACGTGAAATTAAACTCTTGTGGGTTAAATTTAAAGTTTTATGATGGCTCAACCATTCGGCCGTTAGGGTTTATAGAAGCTAGGGTTGAGTACAAAAGTGTTGTGAAAACTTTAGACTTATATGTAATAGAAAGGGGAACGACAAATCTATTGGGGCGGCAATGGTTGGCAGAATTGAATATGTCAAAAAGTGACATGCAGAGTAACTTCTTAGCTGACCACGAGCTAGACTATAGCCATATAATTAATGAAATTGTTTCTAGGCATGATTCCTTATTCGACGGCACATTGGGTAAATATACGGGGGGCACGGCCGAACTAAGTGTGCGGCCAAAGGCGGTACCTATCTACTGCCGCGCGCGGCCGCTGCCGTACGCTCTGCGCGACCGCGTCGACGCTGAGCTCGATGCGATGCTGGCTGCCGGCGTGATCGAGCCGGTGGACCACTCCGACTGGGCCACACCACTGGTCGTGGTACGGAAAGCTGACGGTGGCCTCAGAATATGTGCCGACTATAAGGTAACCCTTAATAAAGTGTTAGCAATCGACAGATTTCCGGTTCCCAGAATGGAGGACTTATTCAGTGATCTTAGCGGAAATAAATTCTTTACGAAGCTAGATTTATCTCAAGCCTATAATCAGGTAGTCTTATCAGAGCGTTCTAGAAAGTATACAGTCATAAATACACATAGAGGATTGTTTAAATATTCTCGCCTCGTATATGGGTTAGCTTCCAGTCCTGGAATTTTTCAAAAACTGATGGTAAATATGTTCAAAAATGTCCCAAATGTTGTAGTTTTTTATGATGATATTTTGATTAAAAATAACGATCTAGATAGTCATCTAAAGTCAATAAAAGAAGTGTTACAAATTTTAGAAAGAAATGGCTTAAAAATTAAAAAGAGCAAATGCGAGTTTATGGCGACTGAAGTTAGGTATTTAGGGTTTATCATCGATAGAAATGGAGTTCGAGTAGATCCAGATAAAGTAAAAGCAATAGCGACGATGCCCCACCCAAAGAACGTGACTGAATTAAAATCTTTCATTGGCATGGTAAATTTCTATGGGAAATTTATAAAAGATTTGAGTGCCCATTTATCACCTTTGTATGCTCTTTTAAAAAAAGGTAGACATTGGACGTGGGGAAATGAGCAAAATTCTGCTTTCCTGAGAGTAAAAAAGTTTTTGTGTAGTGCACAAGCACTCGCGCACTTTAATATGTCGTACGAGTCGGTGCTGACAGTAGACGCGAGCGCGCGCGGGCTCGGCGCCGTGCTGGCGCAGCTGGTGTCGCATACGCCTCTCGCGCACTAACCTCTCACGAAATACAGTACAGTCAGATTCACAAGGAGGCATTAGCGATAGTTTTTGCAGTGGAGAAATACCACCAGTATTTATACGGTAGAAAGTTCGTACTTCGGACTGATCATAAACCTCTCGTGAGTATTTTTGGCCCCAACATAGGCATTCCTAACGCGGCGGCTAGTCGCTTGCAACGCTGGGCCATCAAACTGTCAGCCTATGATTTTGAGATCGAGTACGTTAGGACAGATAAAAATGTAGCAGACGCACTTTCACGGTTAATCGAGTCTCAAAAAAATGAGGTCATAGCTTCAGAGGAAACAGACTTACCTGAACAAACTTATCTGCATTTCTCGACAGAAGCGCTGCTAATAGATTATAATGTCCTTAAAAAAGAAACCCGCCATGACCCAGTTTTAGGTCGCGTTTTAAGTTATGTTATAGATGGGTGGCCTTCGGATATAGATATAAAAGAACTTAAACTATATTATAACAGAAAAAATGAACTGTACACTGAACTGGGATGTATAATGTGGGGTCATCGTGTAGTTATACCACCGTCGTGTAGAAAAAAAGTAATTTCAGAACTTCATGATTCGCATATGGGTATAGTGAAGACTAAGTCATTAGCCCGTAGTTACGTGTGGTGGCCGGGGATCGACGAAGCGCTGGAGTTGGAATGTCGCGCGTGCACCGTGTGCGCCGCAGTCGCAGACGCGCCTCCAGCGAACGCACCCCACTCGTGGCCGTGGCCCTCACGTCCTTGGTCAAGGTTACATCTGGACTTCTTGGGTCCCATAGGTGGGCTAACCTATTTAGTTGTAGTCGATTCATGCTCTAAATGGATAGAAGCGATTAAGATGCAGAAAACTACGGCACAGGCTGTGATCTCAGTACTACGCGATCTGTGGTCAAAGTTCGGTTTGCCAAAACAAACAGTCAGTGATAATGGGCCTCCCTACTCCAGCTCTGTTTTCCAGAACTTTTTGACTCACAATGGTATAGAACATATCCCCTATCACCCAGCTTCCAACGGAGCTGCAGAAAATGCCGTCAAAATATGTAAACGAGTGATCAAAAAGGCATGGAAACAGAATATAGACGTAGATACAGCTTTATGTAGATTTTTATTAGCCTACAGAAATACGGAACATGCGACTACAGGCGACAGTCCGGCCAACATATTACAGGGTCGTAGTCTCCGTATGAGGTTAGATAATCTAAAACCGGAAAGGTACTCTCGAGTGGCCGCGCAACAAGAGCGAAGCGAGCGATATGCGGGTGGCGCGCACCGACTACTCGAGCTAGGAGCCGAGGTGTGGTATCGTGACTATAGAGGCTCTGATAAGTGGCTACCGGGTACGATAATTAAGCAATTAGGCAGCACCGATTACTGTGTAGGATCTGGTTCTGGAGCCGAAATTCATAGGCATGTCGATCAGCTAAGACCAAGGGTTACGGTAAAAATAGGGGATGCTTCTGTAGTAAGTAAAAAAGTAGGCCTTGAACCAGTGGCGCAAAAATTGGATATTAGAAAGCAATCACGAAAGTCTTTATCGTTCCCCATGACCAGCGGCGAGGGCCCAGATTCGGAGAAGAGTGGTTCACCTAAAAGCGCTACACTGGTGGCGCAGGATGGTGCATCGCCTAACCATGGTAGCCCAGCGGGAAGACCCAATGTGCCGGTGGACAGTAGTACTTATTGTAGAAGTAACATTGAAAATGTAACACCGAATAGACTTCCATCAGTAAGGATACGTAAGCCACCAGTACGATTTGGTTTCGAGGAAATAGATTAAGTAGGTATTATATTATATTGTAGTAGGTACTTATAAGATAAAGTGTAGAATTTAGATTGAGTAAGTTATAGTAATTAAGGGTGGAGGTGTTGTATATTATGAGGGCAGTCGTGAAATAAACAGTTGAATATTTTATCTATGTAATATTTAAGATCGCGATGTTGCCCGTCGCGACAAAGCATACATTTTGAAGTGATCATTTGGAGTTGAAATGGCAATGGGCAGGCCACATCGCTCGTACAACTGACAACCGATGGGGAAGAAAGGTTCTCCCGGAAGATGCAGCGTATAGGCCACTATGTGGGACCGACGATCTGGTGAAAACCGCGGGAGCCGATAGATGCAAGAGGCAAGTAGCTGCTCAAAGTGGCGCTCTGTGGGGGCTTATGGTGTGGATGTCTTCAGGCTGTTGATGATGATGATTTGGAGTTGACATGGACTGCGACTAGTTTATGTAAGTGCATTCCAATCTTCCAATCCTGAGAGAGATGAGGTGAGGCTATAAAACATGAACAGCTGGAAGACGTCGATACAGGCTAAACACAGGCCTCCTTACAAAACGCCAGTATATCCATACTATATACCCCTATGATAAGCATCCGCTTATCATAGTGGTTTGCCATAATCACCACGCTTGGCAGACGGCTTGGTGATTGCAGATTTTAATGTACCGAGGAGAATGCTACCCATTCCCTGGATATTCCCTTAACCAGTTCTTACAGCACCCACCACGGGAAGAGATGTGAAGAAACAAGCATGTATAGGGCAGATTATTCAATAATTCACATGTAGCAAAAAGTGATTTACTTTTCAATAAACTTACTTTCGCAAAGCTTAGACGGACAAAGTGAAAGTAACACTTAAGTTCTTTATAGTTTTGTACAATGGTTACCGCCAAAGCTGAAGGTATAGTAGGCAAAGAGGATAAACGTATAATGTAAGTACCTACTTGAGAATCGATTCAAGTAGCTATCAATGTTTTGTTGTGGTCATTGAATGTGAACATACCGAAATCTTTTGATTACTATTTGACGTAAAAGTAGGAGTGTAACTTTGCTTTTTTATTTTCATTTTATTTGGGCAATTTGCGGGTTCGTAATAGCCGTCTGGATACAACTTTTTTTTAGTATTTGGCGCAAATCATAACCATGGCGTACGGTGCACAAAATGGCGTCATGGTTTAATCCTTAGAGTTTAATCATTTCAATTATTTTGAACTCGAGAATGATTTTCGGCTCTTCCGACCTCATTACAGCGTCACCTCACCGACACTCAGCCATCAAAAGTGGGAGGCAACTAGCTCAAGCGCGGCCCTGGGTAGTAGGTACTATACAATATCTGTTCTGTGCCCTGGGGTTCGAGCCTCGGCTTGGGCGGTCATCGTCACCGGGATATGAGAATCGAGAAGGCTACGTCCACTGGAAGAGTGGACCCTTTGGAAAGACGCGTTGAAATTTCTGCTTATTGCCCCCGGTGTTGGCTACTTCATACATCTATCTATCTATACGATATCTATTCTGTGCCCTGGGGTGCGAGCCTCGGTTTGGGCCGTCACCGGGATAAGAGGATCGAGAAGGCTACGTCCACTGGAAGAGTGGACCCTATGGAAAGTCGCGACTGTTCTAGCTAACATACAGCGGTAGGATCCAAGACGTGTCTTGGCGACGCGCGACGGGATGAAATTCTGCTTCTTGCCCCCGGTGTCGGCTACTTCATACATCTATTTTCATCTTAAAATTCCTTTGAATTACGCAATGGCCTTTGTGCGTGCGCTCATTGTAGTTTATTTATATTGAAGGCCACTCAAGTGTGATTTTAATGCGATAAGGGTGCTTAAAGACTTAAGCTTTCTTAAGGGATTTGTGCATTGGTCTAATAACCGATTTCGTAAGGTTATGCTACTTATGGTCGTACAAAAGGTAAGGGAGCATTGTCAGCTGTGATGGGACGGGGGTTCATTAAAATATGGTCAAATAAATATAACAAAGAAACACGTTTGAAAAAAATACTGATGAGTGGCTGTGACGGATTCATCATCATCATCATCATCAACAGCCTAAAGACGTCCACTGTTGAACATAGGCCTCCCCCAGAGAGCGCCAAATTGAAATTGTAGAAAGAAAACGAAATGAGTTGTTTTTTTTGTTGAATTGGTAATGTTCCTGAACAAAAAATCTTAGAGTGATTTTTTTTAAATAAGTTTAGAAAAAGTAAACTATGAATTTTTATAGAAGCTTCGCATGTATGCAACCACTATTTTCACTCTAGATTTTACATATTATAGGGGTAGAACTTACAATAAAAAATAAATTAAAAAATTTTCAAAAAGTGCGGTACCTAGTTCTACCTTCTCGTTGGTACCTAGCTAGGTACTCTATATTGGTAATTTGCAAAGGTCCTCGTGGTCAGTAGTTTCCCTGTTTCAGGATATTGTCCACAGACATCTAATACTACCAGTATTAGAGTCGCAATTTGCAGCATTTCATTTAATATTAAGTAAAAACAAAAAAATCTTTTCTTCGTATCTAAAAATACTGTTCTTACAGCAACAAAATGCTGCGCAAGTATTTGGTCTATCAAATACAATAATACTTTTCACAGATATCTATATACTAGTCTAAAGATACTCATGTCACGTTACTTGAGAACATTCGAGATCATTATCGGCGAAAGTAAACACGTTCCCAGAATGTGACGCAAAGGACACTTCTCGGCTGTAATCCTCTTTAGTTCATTGGACGCGTTCGAATTTCGAAAACATTGTGGACGCTCTATCGCACACGCACAAAACACTGGCTGAATGTCGCCGATTACAATGACGCGTTTTCTTTTTAATTTTCTAGAGCGATAGTGTTGGGGTAGAACAATCAAGTTACATATCGATATTGTAACTTGTAACTTGATTCTAAGACAAATTATTAATAAATGTTTATATGGTTTTATATATGGTTTGTCATTCCTGGGAATAAAATTATAATTTATTTAAATTCTTAATCCAGCAAAATAAAAATAACCGGGCAAGTGCGAGTCGGATTCGTGCAAGAAGGGTTCCGTACCATTATCTATAAAAACGAGCAAAAAAATCACTTTTGTTGTTTGGGAGCCCCCTTAAATATTTATTTTATTCTATTTTTTTGTATTTGAGCGGGCAACAGAAATACATCATCTGTGAAAATTTCAACTGTCTTACTATCACGATTCACGAGATACAGCCTGTTGACAGACGGACAGACAGCGGAGCTTTAGTAATAGGGTCCGTTTTACCCTTTGGGTACGGAACCCTAAAAACAAAGTATAAGTATAACGTTATGTACTATTGTATATTCCGTATTATTAAGCAATATCAATCTATGGTGGAATGTGGATTAGCTGAATCTTATATCTAAAACAGCAAAAGTAATTGAAATCATAATGACATAAGTGTCTAAAATTTTTACTGCAAATCAATTCAGATTTAAAAAAACATAATGAAGGAGAAGCGTCGCCTACGCAATTAGTTGATTGGGTAATTAAGTTTGGCATTGGCTATTTGCGTTGATGCATTTTTCAATTTGGTCAAAAGAACCACCGCTCAATCCTGGTATAGCATAATACTTGTCTTTACTATTGCTATCCTATTGCTATTGCTTTGGTTAAAATATGTATTTTGATATCTATGCCCCGGTATAGTTAAAAAACATTTACATTTAGCTTTGTATTACTAGAATTACCTACTACTTTTGTCTATTAGGTATACTTCTACCAAATTACCTATAAATAAAATTAGTAAAATCGATACAATCAAAACCTCATCACTACTCCATTTATCATCGAGTAGCTATCTCGTCATCGGTGTTGCCAGAAACACTTTCGGTGCCATTATTTTGGTAACATTATACGTTTGTTTGTGGCACCATTGAATCATTCTGGCTGGATTTAACAATACATTTAGGAGACAAGAGTAGTGGAGAGCTGCTTAACGTTTTTTGGGATTAAATATTGTCACTTTGAGTGATGAGTTTTAGGTTGGAATTGGATGCTTGACTTATTTTCAAATGTAGAACAGTTTTGAATGACTTTTTAAAATGAAGACGTTCTACATTGGAATGTGTTTTTTTTAAATAAGATTGTAGAAGATACGTTCTCTAGGTGACGGGTAGAGTCAAAAAAGCAGGTCCAAATTCGTTCAAAGAAACATCAACCTCAACTATGGAGTCTTAAATATCAATTCAGTCTGCGCTTCAGCGCGGCGCTTACGACAAAGACAACGCACGAAATGACCGATTTTGACGGTTTTTAATTAATATCTATTTTTATATAGTATTTATCAAAGTTATTAAGTCATCACGACATCTGAATGTTTGTTGCGAATACACTAATAATTTTTGTAAAAATATATTCGGTAGAAGTTCAGCAAAATGGGAACATTAAAATTTTTTGAGGGAGGTTTGCAGTTTTTTTCTATAGAGCTATGTTAATTAATCTTGTGTTTGCGGACATCACAAAAGACTTAATGAAATGAATTACATGATATATTAAATTGAAAGCTCCACGTGCTCTAAATACGCCAGGAAACGTGCCAAAAAACACCTTGTTTGCTCTACGCGTCAAAGTAATATGGTAATGTATGGTATGGTATGGTAATATGTAAGACCTACTCTTCTAATAAAAAGATTAATTGAAAAAGACGGAAATATTATAATTTCATTTAGCTCTAGAGAATGTTGGAGTCAACATCAGTATATGATAACTTTCAAGTAGATGTTTACAAAGCATGTTTTTTTTATTATTCAGTGATGCTGGTGGAAATGTCGACATAGGTAGTCAGTGATCACGTAGTTTATTTTATGAAAAACTCATAGGTAAATTTACTTAGGTTTACTCACAGATTAGAGAAAAAAACAAATGACTAGGTTTACTCAAGCCAGTATTATTTTTTCTTTATATTTGGCTCTGCATATAGTGTATTTAGCCAGTGTCAAGTATTGTAAATTTCATCATATTGTTATAGAAGAGTATTTCACGTAATGTCAAGTCTTAGTCACAGTCTGGGTAAAATATTGTAGTCATAGTCTAGTCAAAGTCATGCTTTAGTAAAGTGGTGGCAACTTTACTAGAAGCTTCTATTGAATTTTGGAAGCAACACGAAAAACCACGTTTCACTACATTATATCACTTGCCCACACTCATGCTCGTAATTCAGCACTTAATGCGTAAAACGCCACCAATTTTAAACATTAACACTGGAAAAAGCACAAGTTTTGAAAAATAATACAATGCAACGACGTCAACTTTTCCGCGTTCCCGCCAAGTGTTTTACAAACTATCTCTATCTTTGAAGTTTGTTTGTTTGCTTATGAAGTTTGCATAGTCCGTGATAGTCCTCACCAAGCAGGTTAAATCCTCAATTCTTTGGTCCTTATGAAATCAGCTCGTATTACGGTGGAACGTTTTACTAACGCGGCAAATTAAAATTTTCTTTCGTTCTTTTGCCAATAATAGCTTAATTACTCAACATGATTACATGAAAACTAATTTTGCGCAAATAAATAGAATGTACCAACAAATTACGATTAAAAGTATCTTCTAGATATCATTGGTTTAGCGACAAATGGCAATAAACAATTTTCTTCTTAGTTTTTCAGTCTATTGCCATTTGTCGCTAAACCAATAATAAGTAGGTGATACTTTTAATTGTAATTTATTGATATATTCTATTTATTTGCGCAAAATTAGTTTTCATGTAATCACGTTGAGTAATTAAGCTATTATTGGCAAAAGAACGCAAGAAAATTTGAATTTGCCGCGCTAGTGTAACGTTTCACCTTCACGCTACGTCCTATGTTTTCGTCCAAAATACCGCAGAGCCTGAAAACGAAAGTTTTCAATCAGTGTGTGTTGCCAGTGATGACTTATGGAACTGAGACATGGTCTCTAACTGTTGGCCTCATTAGTAAGCTCAAAGTCGCGCAGCGAGCTATGGAGCGAGCTATGCTCGGTGTTTCCCTGCGAGATAAGCTCCGGAACGAGGAGATCTTAGTGCAGGAGAACTACAGTGACCGATATAGCTCTTAGAGTTAGTAAGTTGAAGTGGCAATAGGCAGGCCACATCGCTCGTAGAACTGACAACCGATGGGGAAGAAAGGTTCTCGAGTGGCGACCACGAACCGGAAGACGCAGCGTAGACCGGCCCCCCATTCGGTATACCAACGACCTGGTGAAAGCCGCGGGGAGCCGATGGATGCAGGAGGCGAGCAGCCGCTCAAGGTGGCGTGCTCTGGGGAAAGCCTATGTTCAGCAGAGGACGTCTTCAGGCTGTTAATGATGATGATCATGATGAATCACCATTCAGTAGGCAAATGAAAATCACAGGTGAAATCACAGTGACAAAAATAAATCATATAATCAATGGACAAAGATTTAAAGGTAGCAATCATTTCCATGCCTAGATCGCACCCTGATGAACATCCAAGGAGTGGGCAACAGCATTCTTTCGGTACATTTTTTTAAATATTTTATAACCATTGTATTTGAGCACTGTCTCACCTCACCTCAGTGATGACGTGGCCTACGGTGGTGCATCCTTGCCTCAAAAAAATGAGGCGTCTATAGCACAGTGCACGAAAAAAATTCGCTTCGCCCCCCGAAGCGTCATATTTTTGAATGCTCTGTGGTCTATAGCTATAGTATGTATGGGCCCAGCACTTCGGAGCTTTTAGGATACTTTAAGTTTTTATTTCTCTAATAATGTCATTGCACGCTTTGACATTTAAAGTGCACAATTACGTGACTTTTCAAAATTGTATGGACCCACAGATGGGAGTACTGTGTATAGACCAATGTTAGATATCATGGATTGATATTTAAAGTGTAAACCACACTTCAGGTATATCTATAAAGATATTGTAGTTCTTAAAATTTTAGCAACCAGCGGGATTTCAACCCGCGCCTTCCAACTCACCGGATTAGACGCTCTACCAATTGAGCTATGGTCACATGACCGCTACTGCGAAAATCTTAAGGACTATGTGTTCACCGACTAAGCAGTCGTGGCAACATCTATAGAACCAGTATAAGACAGGTAATCTATTCATTAGTAGTAATTCCGATACAACCACCTCCTTTTTTATGATGTTTAAAAAAGCTTGAAATCTGGTAACGATCCTTACTGACTGCAACCGTATAGTGCAGTAGTGTACTTATTAAAGTACAGCGGCGTTCAAAAGTGAAGAGCTATGGCTAAAATGGTTTTCGGAGTGCCATATCGATGCGGCACGCGCATCAAAATGCTCTTACGGCGTAGACCTAGTAAGAGATTAGAACCGGCATAATAAAAAAAGTTGTTAATAAAAATTTTCTATTCAACCGACTTAAAAAAGGAGAGTTCTCAATCAGGTTGAATGGTCTTTTTTTTTCTTTTTTATGTTGTTATCATACCTCCGTAATTTATAAACTGATTTGGAATATTCTTTTTTTATCATCATCATCATCATCAGCCTGAAGACGAGCACTGCTGAACATAGGTCTCCCGCGCAGAGCGCCACTTTGAGAAATAGCACATTCGAGCTACTTCTTTCGGTACTACTCTCACGACCCGCTTGAGTACGTTGCATGCGCTGGCCAGCCATAGAGTATCCTAGGTGTTAATTCAACGTATAAGCAATCTGCATTCCAAATTTCATCAAATTCGACACACCCACTAACTTTCACATTTATAACTATATTGTAATTTTTAAAGCTTTGAAACAGCAGAGTGACAGTGGCCGAGCGGTAGCATGTGCGCTTCGTAATCTTACGGCACCGGGTTCGATCCTCGGCCCTGCACTAATGACTTATCTAGTAAGTGATGTGCAGTTTGCGATGCCATCGCTCCGTGCCTCAAAAAGCACGTTAAGCCGTCGGTCCCGGTTGTCATAAGAACATCTATGGCAATCGTGACGGGTAGTCAGAAGCCTGATAGAATCTGACGCCTGATTTAACCATCCCTGTTACTGGTTCCTTGTGGGTTGCGAGGTCAGACGGCAGTCGCTCGTGTAATTCTGGTAGCTCGCCGCTACAGGTTAGATTGGGAGCCGACCCCAATAACAAATGGGAAAAGGCAAAGAGGGTAATAATTAAAGCTTTGAAACAGCCAATTCTAAAAATATGTAATTCACTACCCACCGTCACGTTAAGGTAGTTCGCACGCGTGGGGCAGCACGGGGCATATTCCATCGTTTTATTTAATTAAACGCGTAATGGGTGGCGCGTGTCACCACCCTCCCTGCGCCCCCGCCCGGCGGTCGATGGGTTAACATTGTTAACTGTTGTTTGTTTGATTCTGTGGGAGATATCGGGATTTGGTGGACGGAAGTATTTTGTTTTGAATAAATTTAAATAATTAAAAAGGGAATCTCGGGAAATACTTTAATTAAAACTTTTTTGCTGATGTAGCCCTGGTATCACCATTTTTAGGCAGGCTTCTGACTTGGCGTACGATAACAGCTGGGATCGACGCCTTATCGTGCCCTCCGAAGCACGGTAGCGCTAAATTGTTAATACCACTTTTTGTATCGGTCACCCATCAAAGTAGTAACCGCATCGAACGTTGCTTAACATTATCGATCGGTTAGGAACGGATAGTCGTGCTCCGTTATCAGTGCTACTGATTAAAACTGTAGACTCATCTCGTCACCCATCATCATGGTTGCCATCCAAGCGCTACCATTACCATTACCAAGCGTATTCCAGTTCATCATCAGCCTGAAGATGTCCACTGCTGAACATAGGTCTCCCCCAGAGAGCATCACTTTGAGCGGCTGCTTGCTTCCTAAATCCATATAGGCTCTTCGCGGTTTTCACCAGATCGTCGTCGGTCCACTTAGTGGGGGGCCTACACTGCGTCTTCCGGTTCGTGGTCGCCACTCGAGAACCTTTCTTCCCCATCGGTTGACAGTTCTACGAGCGATGTGGCCTGCCCATTGCCATTTCAACTTGCTAATTCTAAGAGCTATCGGTCACTTTAGTTCTCCTGCGGATCTCCTCGTTACAGATCTTATCGCGCAGGGAAACACCGAGCATAGCTCTCTCTATAGCTCTCTAAAATAATTTAAAATCAAAGTAACTGGATAATTACTGAACCTATTTTGATGAGACCAATCTAAATATTTTTTTTACATCAACAGCTTAATTTTTAAATTAAAAAAGAATAAAAAACAACAAAATGAGAGAAAAGTATGCGAAAGTCAGTCCGTTTCAAATAAAAAAAGAATTATCCAAATTGATCTATAAACCGGATTTCAAAAGTAACAAACATAAAAAAATACACCCGAATAGAATACCCCTCCTTTTTGTAGTCGGTTATCAAACACAATGTAATTCTCAACAAATCACCAACTAATGCCAAGTGCAAGACAACCAATCCAATGCCGCGGCGATCTCGCCGGGTCCCCAAATTACCGCATTTTCGCAAGACGACTCAATTTCGCGGCCGACTCGCTCCGGCGGTGCGGAATTACCGCGTAATGTAGGGATTTGAAATAGAACCATAGATTAATAAACCATCTTGACTGCTAACAACAGCCTTTATGTCACCAAAAACACGATATTTGTGGTGTGAGTACCTACTACACTTTTACTATAGATTGATTTAGATTTCATGAAATGACTTTCACGTGTCATCGATTCTGAATAGCAGAAAATATTGTTTACCCACTTTTACCATTATGTTTTAAAATCAGTAGAAATGAGACAGTAACAAAAACGTCCGCTCCTTTCTGAGACTTCTTTATTTGAACGCGTGAAACGCGTATACTAAAGTTTTAGATATTTTAAAAAGTTATAAATGACTTCTATTTTGAACTGGCCTGTTAGCTCAGTTGGTAGTAGCTCTGCCTTCTGAACTATAAGTTGTGGGTTCGATTTCCACCTGGGACAAACATTTGTGTGATGAACATCGATGTTTGTTCTGTGTCTGGGTGTTATATTGTATTCTATGTATAGGTAAACATAAAGTATCTAAGTATTGTATCAGTTATCTGGTTCCCATAGTACAAGCTATGCTTAGTTTGGGGCTAGATGGCGTTGTGTGAAACGTCAAAAAAAAAGTTGGAACTTCAGTAAAAAAAACGAGTCAATATTAAAATAGGAAACTAATAAAGTCAGAATTCGTGAAGCCAAAGTGATTAGGACAAGTGCCCTTGACTTGTCCTTATGCTTGTCGTAGTTGGCTCCGAAAGTGCTACATGCATGCATCAATGCCATTTTATCAGGAATTACTGGGCAAATGAGACTTTTTGATCTGACCACACAGTCTAGTAATTTTATTACTATACTGAGGTCTCAGGATGACGTGCGCAGTGCAGTGTCACGCAAAACTATACTAATTTAGAGTTCCGAGTGATATTGCAATCTGTTATGCGCAGCCGTGACGCTTAACATCAGGCGAACGACTAGCTCGTCACGTAATTCAACTACATTAAAAAGGAAAAAAAAAATTGGGGATTGGGTATTTGGTATCATTCCCACTGGTGGGCATTTTATAAACCAAATTTGCCTCGCTATCTTTCAGTTTATTCGTATCATTGAAATCGACTTCAGGTAAAGAAAAACACAATTTATCTATTATATAAACTCAATATCTAATTATCATGTCGTGTTTTTAGTCTACGGAATCATTTATAATGTAAAATATGTATGTTTTGGAGTTACTTTAGTGACAAAATTAAAAACGAATTTTTATTACCAAAATAGTAATACATTTTTATGTTCTGGTAACACCACCCAATTTTTCTCCAAAGCAGTCTAAATAAGAAGCGCGCCGAAATCGTCGCTGTAACCAGTTTTATTACCGCGATATATTTAAAGAGGGTTACAGTCCGCTTTTGTGGCGGGAATAATATAACGAAAGCCTTTCCATTTTGTATAATGTTACGAAATAATGGTGTAAAATTACGTAGCTTAATGTAGATGCGCTTTGCCAAAATTTGCCCAGCAACATCTTCTACGTCTAGGTACTAAAATATTAGCTGTTATTGCTGAGATTAATAACCTAATTCAATAATATAATGAAAACATAAAATCAAGTTGAACTGTGCTGTTTTTTTTAGTTTGATTCCATTTTTATAATGTTGCGTTCAGAATAGTACCTACCTACAATAAATTGAAAAATGCTATCTAATATTCAATTTTTTTTTTGCGTTTAGTTGGCAACCCTGCACCGTTTTAGTTTGGTAGTAAATTAGAGCTGCAAAACAAAAGCACGATGCAAATTAAAAAAAGTTCCATTTTCAAAACAAAATGTTAGTCTCAAAAGACTACCCAAAAAATTACAGAGATAAAAGACTCGACATGTCAAAATCCCTTTTACCTACCACAGACAATACCCAAACAATACAACCGTAATGGAAAAACGTTCCTAAAATTATTCCTCTCACAGAATCCATTTACCGACATCACTCGCACACTTACCATCGCGTAATAAAGCGGGAAATGAAATAAATAAATTCACAGGCTAACTGGGAAGCGAGGTGACAGCGAAAGTTAATTTGAAAATGAAATAAACGCGACCACCAATGGCGGCGGGGCTTGGGGCGCGCCAGCCAATGGGAGCGCAGGGATTTTCGCGCGCTGAATTTTTATTAGCTCTGATAATAGCGCGCCATTTTGTGACAGGTCGCCCTTTTTCGTTTTCGTTTTTAGGATTCAGCGGGTAGATGGGGAATCGGCTTGTTGGTTTTGGGGTAATCCAGGAGATTTAGTTTGGATTTAGTCATATTTTCTTAGGTCTATTGAGACGGATTTGTGAAAATGATCTTTACGATATATTTACAAGAATTTTATTACTGAGGCTGTGGGTTGCAACTGGAGAGACTATAAAGTTTCACTCGAAATTGATTTTACCTTTAATTTTTTGCATGACGTGACGAGCTTGGCCGTGTGGTCCCGGTTTGCGAATAGGACCGCCACATCTCTTCCCGTGAGTGCCGTAAGAGCCGGCTAAGGAAATATCCAGGGAACGGGTGGCAAGTGCGGTGATTATGGCAAACCCCCTATGATAAGCGTCCAAAGTGACGTTTTATGGGGGAGGCCTATGTTCACCAGTGGACGTCTTCTGGCTGATGAAGTGACGAGCTAGTCGTTCACCTGACTTTAAACGACATAGCCACCAATAACAGTTGAAGCAAAAGCCATAAAAAGCTAATAAATGTCAACTTACATAAAACAAATTTTGAAGAGCGTTTGATAATTTCGCCTGTAATTGTTAAGATCAGTTGGCTGTCTGTATGTCTGACCGTGAAAACCCCTTTTTTTCTTTGGACGCTTTTCATAGAGGGGTATAATAAATAACCGGCCAAGTGCGAGTCGGACTCGCGCACGAAGGGTTCCGTACCATTATCTATCGCTGCCATCTAGTGTTGAGTAGCAGTACTATTTAAAGCAGCGCCATCTATGACTCATCTGGTAAACGAGCAATAAATCACGCTTGTTGTATGAGAGCCCCCCTAAATATTTATTTTATTTGGTTTTTTATTATTGGTTGTTATAATGGCAACAGAAATACATTATTAGCTAGAATAAAATCAACTGTCTAACTATCACGGTTCATGATAAATACAGCCTGGTGACAGACGGACAGACAGACAGCGGATTAGTAACAGGTCCGTTTTACCTTTTGGTTACGGAACCCTACAAAGCGTTCAAAGTGGTTTGCCTGTCAGGCCTATATTCAGCAGTGGGCGTCTTCCGGCTCTTGATTTCAGGTGTTCAAAAATACTTACAACAAATCCTAACCTACCTATTCTCCTACTATAATATACTATTATAAACGACGATACCGATTTTAATGAAATTTGAAAGGCAGATAGCTTGTACGTTTGATTAACACGTAGGATACCTTTTATCTGCGGGTGAAACAGCGGGGCGCCTGTAGTAATTATTAAAAAAATGTAAAAGTTCCACTTCTTGTTCTTTCATTTAAGAGCTACACTCTTGTCTGTGGAGTTTCTTCCATTCTTCTCGATTTTCTGCGAGCCTTTTCAGCTCTTGGTACGACATGACATTAGCCTTTTCTTTCAGTTGATCCACAAATGTTCTTCTCGGTCGTCCTCTTCCTCTCTTTCCTTCTACTTTCCCTTCCACGATGGTTTTTATGAATTCGTCATGTCGTACCAAGTGGCCAAACATCTTTCCTCTTCTGACTTCTATGGTATTGATACTCTTTCAAAATTGGAAGTGAGTCCCTAAATACAACCACAACTCGTTCGAAAATAAATTTTCAGATTTACAGCGAGGCTGTATGCACAGAACTCGCCATATTTACATCTAAGGTTATGGCTGTATGGTGTATACAGAGTTTTCCTTTCGCCCCGGGCGGACCGTGGCGGGACGGCAGCTAATTATTTCCCGCGCTTCCCGCCCTTTCCGTTTCCGAGCGCCCGATCAACGCGGTTCCGAGGATTTGAATTACGAATTGGATTATCTCAGATTTTTAAAGAAATTCCAAGAATTCTTTTTGTGAAAACGTTTTGTGCCGGTGCATTCCGAACCTTCGGCAAAGAGTAAGAAAATGTTTCCAGAAGCGAGCATCTCTTTTGAACCTAATTATTTCACCTATTAAAAAAAGAACAAAAAAGAATAGTTTTTTCTACTTATAAAAAACTCTTCCTCTAAAAACTTTAAAATGCTACAACCATCAGATTATGGATACCGCATCCACAGACTAAACAAAGTTTTATGAAGTAGCCAAATGACGAGCAAGTGCGACGTAAAAGTCGAAGTTTGTCTTGAGCGTTGCGAAGCATGCAATTAATGCTAGGTGCAGCTGCCACCGAATGTAAACAAGCTTCGGAAACTCACCACAAGAGCTGCAGATTGCATGTCACTTCAGAAAGTCAGGAGAAGGCGCGCCAGAAAATCGTCGTGCCTCGATAATTTCTCTTTAGATGGCCTAGCATGTGCATCACGAGAAACTTGTCGCCGCTGTTAGAGTGAGACACACTTAGGTGCTACCATAGCCTTGTCACGGTCTCTCATTAGACAAAGTGTCGAGAAAATTTTGTCACGGTGCGCATGCTAGCCGGGCAGATATGATATAAGTAGTAAGTCTATGGGTACGTAGCAAAGTAACTTTGAAATTAAAATACAGTTTTTGTATAATTAAAGTGCTATCATCATCATCAACAGCCTGAAGACATCCACTGCTGAACATAGGCCTCCCCCAGAGAGCGCCACTTTAAGGGGCTGCTCGCCTCCTGCATCCACGACTTTCCCCAGATCGTCGGTCCACCTAGTGGGGGCCTACGCTGCGTTTTCCGGTTCGTGGTCGCCACTCGAGAACCTTTCTTCCCCATCGGTTGTCAGTTCTACGAGCAATGTGGCTAGCCTGCCCATTAATTGCCATTTTAACTAATTTTATGGGTCACTTTAGTTCTCCTGCGGATCTCCTCATTTCGGGTTTTATCTCGCAGGGAAACACCGAGCATAGCTCTCTCCATAGCTCGTTGCGCGACTTTGATCTTACTAATGAGGCCAACAGTAAGAGACCATGTCTCAGTTCCATACGTCATCACTGGCAACACGCACTGATTGAAAACCTTCGTTTCCAGGCTCTGCGGTATTTTGGACGAAAAGATAGGTCGAAGCTTGTCTCACGCTGCCCATCAGAGTTGGATTCTTCGTGCGACCTCTTGTTGAAGTTGGACCTACCTAATTGGACAGTCTGGCCTAAGTAGACACATCTTCTTCTCGTGTAGGCAAGTGGTCAGCCCTGGTGTCAGAACTTTTAGGCCGCCCAAAGGCTTAGAGAAATACAAAGGTATATTATTGTAATATCTGTCGACAACGTTCTTTTTCTGCCCCAATTATGATTCGATGTATAAAACTGTACAAGAAAGCTTTTTGCTGAACTTTAATACAAAATTGTTTTATAAATTATATCTACCCCCGTTTTATAGCTGGCTGTAAAACTTCCCCGATTTTAAAGTACATTCTAAACTTAAAACATTTTAGCATTTCGCACACATTACTCAAACGTATATTAATGTGGGTAGTTGTGTTTGAGTGTGTGTGTGTGTGTGTATGTGTGTGTATTAGTAGAATATAACTTAACTCATAAGTAATTAGCAAGTCTCTCTCTCATAACAACTTTATTTATTTCGTGGAGTCGCCTTCATTTAAGAGATTTTCGAGCTTACTGGGATGAATTGGTTTTGATACTGCAATCTTTTTTGTTTTATAAACTTTCTTGAATAATTTATACCTATTATGTTTAGGTAGGAGAGTAATAATAATAAGAATAAGAGGCTTTTTAAATGCCAAAACCCTCCATAACCGTGAAGTGTGCAGTCTCCGGGAGTATTTCCTCAACAACGAGTACGGGATGCATCGCGATGTGGTGGCAGTTGACAAAGGCCTCACGCCGCTCTCCTTGGCAAATGAGAACTGGCGTAAACCGGTGGTACTTAGCACCGAGGACCGCAGGGACGTATGGAAAGGCAACGAGCTGCACGGGCGGTTCTATCGGGCCTTAACAGGGCCTGATGTGGACCTGCATGCGTCGGTGAACTGGCTGCGATTCGGCGACCTCTTTGGGGAAACCGAGGGTTTTGTCTGTGCGATTGCCGACGAAGTTATCAAGACGAATAACTACCGGAAATATATAATGAAGGACGGTATGGTCGACATCTGTCGGGCATGCCGCCGTCCCGGAGACTCTCTCCGACATATCATTTCCGGTTGTTCTCATCTTGCTAACGGAGAGTACTTGCACAGACACAACCTAGTGGCCAGGATCATCCATCAGCATCTTGCCCTTCAATACGGCCTTGTCGAATCTGAGGTGCCGTACTACAAGTACACACCGGGGCCGGTTCTCGAACATGGCCGTGCATTGCTCTATTGCGATCGCTCTATCATCACGGACAGGACTATTGTAGCCTATAAGCCTGATATGGTGCTGATAGACCGATCCCAACGCCAGGCAGTGCTCGTAGACATCACCATTCCGCATGACAAAAACCTCGTGAAGGCTGAGAAGGACAAACTCAGCAAGTACCTTGACTTGGCTCACGGGGTAACCGCCATGTGGAATGTTGACTCAACGAGCATTGTCCCGATAGTCGTTTCGGCGAACGGCCTTATAGCGAAGAGCCTCGACCAACACCTCGAGAGGCTCTCGCTAGACGGTTGGATCAAGGGTCAGATTCAGAAGGCAGTACTCCTTGACACGGCACGTATTGTCAGGTTTCTCACTCTGCAGCCCTAACCACCGATAGCTTGGGCCTTGCCCCGCTGCCGGCGGCACTCTAGGTTTAGGTTTTTTATAGTAATTTTGTAATTTATTTTTATAGGAATATTGTAAAAAAACTTAAATTTAAGAAATTAAAATAAATGAGGTGATAATAAGAATAATAAATATGTGTGGACATTTCACACAGCGCCATCTAGCCCCAAACTAAGCATAGCTTGTACTATGGGAACCACATAACTGATACAATATTTATAACTTAGATACCATTTGTTTGTAAGTAATGGTTTGTATAAACAGCGAGACGAATGTAGTGCAGTGATAATGCGTGCTGCTTTCAATCCTACGTGGTTTGAATCCCGCTCAACCTCAAACCAATGACTTTCCAAGTTATGCGTAGAATTTTCCCATTGAGAGAATCGTAGCACAGCCTGTCCCATAGGCTGGTGAAATTTTAAAGCATATATAGTTACAATTGTAGATATAGTAGATTTTAATTAGTAAACTACATTTAAAGTATATGTACATATATATTAAACTTCCCAAAAACATTTTCCCGCTTTTCCTACAAATTTTAGAAACTATACATATGATTATTATTTTTGTCAAGGTGTCTTTATGTTTATAAATAAAATAAAAATACATATGACTAACTACTACAATATACTACTACTTAGCTACACTAGCTACTACAAAAAAACTATATACTAGCGATTACCTATATATACAGACAGTCTTATATTGGCTTTGTATCTTTGCAAAATAGTGTTTGTATTAACAAAAAACATGTAAGTAACAAGTAAGCAGTTAATCTTATCCATCAAGTATCAAGATCATTAGTCGCCCTCTAAGAGTTTATTCATGCTCTTTAGAAAATATCTCAAAGGTGTAGCCAAGTTACAATATTGCGGTAACGTTGAGTGCAAAAGCGGGGCATTTATACTAGGTTTATTTTATTTATTTTTATAAAGGACAGCTATGATCATTATCTGTAAGATTTATCAAATGCAAGACGAAGGTATTGTAATGTACGTATCCTCCGCCATTGGCCGGAAGACGTTACTGCTGAATACACAGGTCCCCGCCATAACGCCTTTGGAAGTTTATCACAGGTTTGCCATAATCATCACGATTGGCAGGCGGCTTGGTGATCATAGAAGAATTTAATATACTAAGGAGAATGCTGCTGCTCATTCCCTGGATATTCCCTTAGCCAGCTCTTACGGCACCCATGCGAAGAGATGGGGTGGTCCTACCTAACAGAATAATGTCTTTGTCCTCATTTTTATGATGAAAATTCATATTGTTCACAGGTTTAATACAGAATACTTTATACAAAGGTTTAATACAGAATACTTTATACTTTATAAATAGCGACTGCTGCAAGGCAACATGGTCGCCCCGTCATCGCCGCCCAAGGCACGTCTTGAGCGACCCGGATGATCCTATAGCAGCTGTCGTGTTGGCTGCGCTAGGATCACCGGATCAGTCTGGCCCTTCTGGCTCAGGTACCGCTTTCGGCACCGGTATAGGATACCAGCGTAACACAATCAGACACCGACCCCACCGGTGAGGTCGACGTACCCCCCGTAAGTTAGCTAGAACGGTCGTGACTTTCCATACGGTCTGCTCTTCCAGTGGACGTAGCCTTCTCGATCCTCTTATCCCGGTATCGGCCCAAGCCGAGGCTCGCACCCCAGGGAAGCTCTTGAGCTAGTTGCCTCTTACATTTAACGGTTGGGCGCCTTAAGCGCCTGCTCTCCTGCCCGGTGACGCTGTAAAGGTCGGTAGAGACTAACACATTGGCCCGTTCAATAAAAAAACGCAACATGGTATAATTTTAAATTAGAAAAATTTACTCGATTTCGATTGAATTTTGTATCTAAATTACGAAGTCAATTTGTTTTCTCTATATGCTCTATAAAGAAAATTACGAAATTGGCCTGCACACGACAGTACTTCATCATCAACAGCCTGAAAACGTCCACTGCTGAACATAGGCCTCCCCTATAGAGCGCTACTTTCAACCAGATCAGCGGTCTGCTGGGGGCAGGACTGTACTACGCAGTATTTACACAGACAAAATTGCTGCCATCATTCGTGTAATAAAGTATTCGCACATTTAACAAGATGGCAGAACGTAAAAAAAGCGCCTCTATCGGCAAACTTTCTAAACTACAACATTGCTTTTATTGGCTTAGGTGAGAGCGCACATTACGCCAATGTAAAATTCAAGTACTAAAAATAAAGCCTAGCACTATTACAGTAGCTTTTAGGTCCATTTTATATCGGTTTCTTGCTACATACCACTAGGCGGCAGGACTTTTCTGCAAAGTTCGTCTAGGTAGGTACCACTGCTTTGCCAGTTATTCAGCCGCCAAGCAGTAGTGTGCAAGCACTACTGTGTTCCGGTTTGAAGGGCATTGTAGCTAGTGAAATTACTGGGCAAATGAGACTTTATGATCTGCTCACTCAGTCTAGTAATCTGATTATTAGACTGTGTGATGTCTCAGGATGACGTGCGCAGTGCAGTGTCACGCGAAACTTTATTGTTTTAAAGTTCCGAGTGTCACTGCAACTGTTATAGGCGGCCGTGTTGCTTAACATCAGGTGAACGACTAGCTCGTCACGTCATTCAATAGCATAAAAAAAGACATAATCATTATAAAACGAGAAAATGATCAGTTTTTTTTATATTACAATTAAAACATTCTATCAGAGAACAGTTGTGCGTAACTGTACACTCGCTAAGATGTCTCCGCAAATTCAGGCGTTGCTTAACATTTAAATGTTGAATCATACTCAGTATCACCCGAGGGGGACGTACTAGTGTTAAATGGATAAGACGATTTCTTCTTCTTCGTTTATGGCTTTCTATCGTTTTTTAGCGATAATTCTGCCAATGTCAAGTGGATAAAAATTTGTACGGTTATGTCATGTCAAAATCCTGTTTTGTCAGTCAAAGTGCCGTACAGTAAAATGGTGGATATTTTACTGAAGGCTCTAAAAAGCCGTTGAAGAGAAAACGAAAATGGTTGGTTATATAAACTGGGAACCATTTGCCAACACTCGTGCACGTTCACGAACACTTAACGGATAATAATCCACCCTTATTACACATTCAAATTCAAAAATACACAGGTTTTGGAAAAAAATTCAAAATTCGCAACTGCTATTGTCCTATTTTCTTCAAAGACCATAAGACGATTTATCTGTATACATATATAAAAATCTGTTAAAAATTTCCAAGGCTATCTGAAAATCCGCACTAAGGGTGAGTTTTTTTTTAATCAATGATAGGCTAACATAGCAAATAACATTGATCCTTAGTTAATGTAACCAATGGGTAAAAACTCTTCCAAATTTTGGCCATTGGTCAGAATTACCATAATTGGTAACCTTAACTAATGGATTAAAGATCAATAGTCCTTGCTACGGGTCACAAAACCCACCCTAAGTATAAGGTAAATTACCTACTTTTCTTTTTGTTATGTAATTGAATTATATACTTAGGGCCTTTTTTTTTACATCGGACTTATCTAGCATTTGACCACGCTCTCACCTGATGGAAAGTGATGATGCGATCGAAGGTGTAGCATGCTAGCTAAGTAAGTACCTATTCACTCTTCTCTTGAACACGCCCGGGTCATATTTTGCCGGAAACACAGACGCTGGAAGGGCAGCAAGCCTTATAAACGTTGGTTAAATTTAACCAATGCTTAATAAAGTGCCCCGTCTCGTTTTCGCTCATGACATAAAATATCACATCAGCGAGAAGTTGACCGGCTATTTTGATTGATTCAATTAACTGTTTCGGTTTGAAGGGCACTAGCTAGTGAAATTACCGGATAAGTGAAACTTTAAAACTTGCACCCCAATTCCCAATCTTCAATTTTCAATTCCCTCTCCCTCATTCTAAATGTAGATGAAAGAGACGGAGAGATTTTCGAATCTAAACTTTTTCGATGGGTTGGGAATCGGGATGCTGATCTCATTGCTAGCTTGTCCTGTCCTGATGTGTTAGGATGACGTGCGCAGTACAGTGTCACGCGAAACTGTTTATTTTAGAGCACTGCAAATATTATGGGCAGCCGTGTCATTTAACATCAGGTGAACGACGAGCTCGTCACATCCACCACCTCTTACTTACCCATACTCTCATAATTCTGTTCTTACTTACTCATACTTTTTTATGTTAGCGTTACTAAAACTAAACCAATGGAAAAAGGAAAAAAGCATCCGGATCAAGGATTTTGACAGCTGCGCTGGCGGCGGGACCACGCCGCAAGAGCCTACGATTGAAAAAAAGGGGAAGAAGAAGCAAGAGGACTGAAGTCTGAATCACAGTAAATATGTAGCTAGCTATTCCAAAAATAGTGAAAGTGGTGATAGGCATAAAACTAGCTTAGATTAGGCTAATTCATGAAGGAAGAGTCTCATAGAGTTTTGCCAGAAATACTTATTAACGTAGTAATCCATGCTATTGTGTGTAAGTGGTTTGTGCGGACCAATGTCGCTTGTCGCAGAAGGTTATTGTATACAAACTGATACTGTTGTGAAATTGTACATAATTAGAAATATACCTATGTTGCGATAAAGTTGCGATCGCTTTCATTTACATAACCATAAAGATAAAAAAATGTATGAATAAGTAAGGGCAGGGATATCCATATTATTCTAGTGCTCGCCCAGTCACCCCAAAAGTGTCGCCAAGAAAGTAAACACAAGTAAACTTGGAGTAATAAGGAGCCGCTAATCAGGCCGGTGTAATCACGATTAATGCGCCCCCAATGTCCAAGCCGAGATTCCTCGCCCCGCAGATGGTATCGTTTCGAATTTGGAATGGCTCCGTTTGAATTTAGATTTTTTATTTAAGGTGGAACGTTTCACTAGCGCGGCAAACTCAAATTTTCTTGCGTTCTTTTGCCAATAATAGCTTAATTACTAAACGTGATTACATTAAAATTGATTTAACGTAAAGAAATAGAATGTATCAACAAATTACGATTAAAAGTATCTCCTAGATATCATTGGTTTAGCGACAAATTGCAATAAACAAATTTCATCTTAGTTTTTCAGTCTATTGCCATTTGTCGCTTAACCAATGATATGTAGTTCTGTGACACTTTTAATTATAATTTATTGATACATTCTATTTATTTGCGCAAAATTAGTTTTCATGTGACGTTGAGTAATAATTAAGCAAGGTATTATTGGCAAAAGAACGCAAGAAAATTTGAATTTGCCGCACTAGTGAAACGATCCACCTAATGAGTTAGTAGTTTTAGTAAGAAAACTAAGAGCAAACTTTTTTGATTTGAATTCAATATTAGGTAAAATTATTTGAACATCTATAACTTCTGTTTCTTCACTCATCATTGACATCACAGAAATAGTGTTCGAAGTTTGAATTAATATTTTTATTTCAGCCAGTGCCTATTAAGTAAAGATTTAAGATTTTTTAAACTTGGAATATGGTAGTGTTGTGAACAATTACGATAAGTATAAATAAGTCTTGGCTGGTCTTGAAATTGTATTTCGCAAAATTTAACCGTTGATTTTATTTTCTGAAACAACGTTGAGTTTCCAATTTTATTACACCTACATAATACCTACCATTGGTATCTATATCGCATCCACGACACATTACCACTCTGAGTTGTGATGGCATTCCTGTGTTCCCGCCATTTGTTCCATTCCGAGTCCATTTCGAATATGTTTCGCGTTCGATCCGTCTCGGTGACAGATCGACTGCTTCTCTTTGATACTTTTGTTGCCTAGAATAAGCTTGTGGGTTTACTTGTAAAGTAATTTAAGGTGGAACGTTACACTAGCGCGGCAAATTCAAATGTTCTTGCGTTCTTTTGTCAATAATAGCTTAATTACTCAACGTGATTACATCAAAACTAATTTTGCGCAAATAAATATGATGTATCAATAAATTACAATTTGAAAGTATCACCTACTAATCATCGGTTTAGCGACAAATGGCAATAGAATAAAAAAATAAGAAGAAAATTGTTTATTGCCATATGTCGCTAAACCAATGATAAGTAGGTGATACTTTTAATTGTAATTTGTTGATACATTACATTTATTTGCGCAAAATTAGTTTTGATGTAATCACGTTGAGTAATTAAGCTATTATTGGCAAAAGAACGCAAGAAAATTTGAATTTCCCGCGCTTATTTATGATTGTCTATTTAACAACTCTACCCCCGTTTTCTGGTACGTTTGTTAAAGTTAAACTCATGTCAACTTAACAATACTGATCGCTCATTGGTTGAAGACAGCCGATGATCAACGGGCAACCAATGAGCGTTCCGTATTTCTAAGTAAGAGTCACCAACCTGCACTTGTCCAGCGAGGTGGATTATGGCCTAGTCCTAGCTGTGGGAATGTATTGAGCTGATGACTAACACTAAGGGCCAATGTTTTCGACAGCAGAATAAATGTTAGCTTTTTACAACATAATACATCACACACACATCATCAGCCGGAAGACGTCCACTGCTGAATGCCACTAAAAAAACCCCCCATAAAACGCCACTTTGGTCGCTTATCATAGTGAGATTTTCCATAATCACCACGTTTGGCAAGCGGCTTGGTGATCGTAGAAGTTTTTAATGTACCGGGGAAAATGCTGCTGCCCATTCCCTGGATATTCCCTTAGCCGGCTCTTACAGCACCCACGGGAAGGGATGAGGTAGGCTTATTCGCAAAACAGGTAGCACACGGCAAACATAACATAGCCTGTAGTTATTTATTTTGTGCTAAGACTTTATAGACTTTATATAATATATTCAATTGCTAACTAGACGATCGAAGGCTCACGAATGACCCGGATGAAGTAGTCGTAACTCTGCAAGACTTTTTTCGTATATTTTGGCTCCACACAATATATATTTAGCCAGTGTCAAACATTGTAATGAGGCGTTTTATATAAAAAAAAATACTAGTTCCGCTTCTTTTCTAGATGGCGCAGTAAGTACATAGTTTAAACCTTTCAAACCACAGAGTAGTTTAAACATAAGAAAATGCTTAGACTTCCTACAAAGAAATGTCAAATTCAGTTGAGCGGACCACGAGTACCTTCATTGTCTGTAGTATCTCCTAAGTAGTCTGTGGTGCATTCTTCTTAAGTAAATTGAAGTACAGCAGAACTGCGAGACAGATAAACGTTAATATTATGATCCAAAATGAAGCCGAGCTATCGCGCAACGAACGTAAAACAAACTAAACAGTTTAGAGTTGTCAGTCAGTATCGTGACACATTTTCTATAACCTGTGGTTTATGCCACCACAAACGACGCCATCTATTGGGTCATACATAAACACCATTTCTTTTTTTCAATGAAACGCCAAATTTTCATCGTGTCAGAATATTTTACGTAAAGTCAAGTCTTAGTCACAGTCTGGGTAGTCATAGTCCAGCCTATATACGTCATGCCCTAGTAAAGTGGTGGCAACTTTACTAAAAGCTTCTATGGAACTTTGGAAGCATCACGAAAAACCACGTTTCACCACATTATATCACTTGCCCGCACTCATGCTCGTAATTCAGCACTTAATGCGTAAAAATCCACCAATTTTAAACATTAACACTGGAAAAAGCACAAGTTTTGAAAAATAATACAATGCAACGACGATGTGAACTTTTCCGCGTTCCCGCTAAAACTTCTCCGCGCCTAAAATCGAATATGTTCCATCTCTATTTGAATTCTAATAGTGTGAGGTTCTAGTAGTCATCGACTCATCACCCATAGTAGTTTGCGTTCCGTTCCACGCTCCATTTACGCATCATTGTAACGAAACGCAAACGCAGTCTTTGAGTCTGTTTGTAAATCGAAACCGGCCGGGGCGCGTTAATCAGCCAAATTGGTCCGCAAAGAACGGAACGTAGTCATTGCCGTGTTCTCGTGTTCGATGTGAGGATGATGAGTAGTGATGGGACATGTATATTAGTGTTGACCATAGTCTTGGTTTCCTTTTATCCTGCAAGACTATTTTATAATTAAGTCCCTAACATCTTTAGCCGGCTTTGTCACTTTGAACGGATCGGCGGGAATCGGCCTGTGAAACGAGCTTATTTGGGACGGCCAAATGGCCAACAACCAGTTGGCTGTCGTAAGTACCACTGGAGTGATGAAGGTTGAGGACTTGCGTGAGCCTCGGATTTAAACTGGCAGGAGCTAGCTCATGACAGATCAAAATGGCAGCTCTCATTATCGGAGGCCAAGCCTCATTTTGGGTCACTGCGCCATCCTAGTTAGTTGGTTTATTTAAATAGACGCCTACGTTTATTTGAATTTAATAACGACGCAAATAAAATATCATGAGTTAAAAAATAGTTAGTGATGAATTCTAGTAAATATTTATCATGGTATCTTATTGTGATTTTTACTGCATCCATTCACTAATGAAAAAAAAAACAATTAATAAATATCGCAAAAATAAGTAAAGAAACATTGAACAAAGTAGCTGTAATTTAACAATTATTTTTGCGCATCTTTATTTTGACTCTGTGTATGTATGTTACTATTTTTGTTAAAATCCTGATTATAGAGCGCGAAACGTAACGTTGCATAGAAGGGTTTCGGCGGGTTTAGACCACAAATACCTATAACTTGTACCATAATTATTTTTACTTTAAAAATTGAAAGTGTTTTGTTTTGTGTACCAAATAAATAAATAAATAAAACAGACCACTTTTTAAAATGTGTATTTTATGAAATGTCTACTTATGAAATAAGAAAAAGACTACTAAAACCTGTAAACTTACCATGTAGACATCACATCACTATCAAAGAGTTCGAAATTTGAAATGAATGGGTGCTACGCTCAAGCTACGCCGCTACGCGCTCTGCTGGCACTTTCTGTTTGCAATGACGTATTTGAACTTCAAATTAAATAAAGATGTTCTATTTTTTTATTCGAAATTTAATTACTTTTAAAATAAAAATAGAGATGTGAAATATTTAACCGTAACGCGGAAACAACGGATAACTAGTTGACGACTAAAAACCACACGCTTTTCTAATATTATTAGGCATAGAATAGAAACCTTAAACCAGAAAATGTAAATCATGACAGAGTATAATAGCGATTCGTATTAGTTTTTCGGAGAAATGCTAAAAAATTACGTATCACAAGCTACCAATTGAATTATCATCGAACAACGCAGATTAATTAAAAGAATATAGTAATATCAATGTAACCCATACAATAACACTAAGACGGCATCAAAAAGCAATCAATCAGCGACATATGCGCCTTAAAACCTCCTCTCCAATTACGACCCTCGTTTATTCGTATCGGGCAACACTAAATTACCGAAACATGTACTAGAGTGTAATATCAGTAAGGGCATGTCAAAAACACTTATTTTTCTTTCTTTATTCTTTTGATCTACACAATTATGTAAAAAAATACCAGTGTAAAGGAAGAACTTAGAAATATCAGCATTTTTTAGGTTATATCAAACCGAAGTTCTAAAGAAATAAAAACTAAAAAATACGTGTAAGCTTGAGAACTCAAAATAAACAGATCTATCGATATGTGACATTTAAATGGGGGATGTAGGGCATTTAATTCTAATCAAAGTAAATTAAATTTATATTTGCTAAAAAAATTAGGTTACCGAAATTCCTAATTTAGGCTGTAACTACCACGAGAGGGATATACGAGAGGGATATACATAAATTATAATATTTATATGTGCCTACCTCAGTTTTTTACAACTATGGTTTTTAAACCACTAAATAATTTCATTTCATTTGAAAATGAAAGTAATACGACGTAACCTGTGAGAAAAGCCGTTGTTCTAACTGTGGCATCGTAAAAGACCGAACATGCCATGTGAAAAAATATTATTTGCAGTACCCATACTGCTACTACGTGACAGTAACAACGACAAAACGCTTTTCAATCTGTACTAACAATATATTCGCCCCAAAAGCGCGGCAAAAGGAGGCCCCATTCTGCCGGCCCCAAATGCCAATCTGGCAAGATTGCTTTTTTTCCTTTGTCAGTTTTGAATACGTCTCATATGAGTGGAATCGCAGTGGACCTTTTGTGGATGATTAAATACTGGGTGATAGTGATGGGAGTGGATTGAGTAACGAATTATTAAGTGAAGCTCACTTAGTAGCTTAGTACGAGTTGATTGGAATTTACATTACAGTGCTCGCTTAGTTACGTATAGTTACCAACTTATCGCTAAGGCGGCTGTATTGGATTTCATACAATTTATAAATACTCGATAGTCGATGTCAAGTACAGTATTGCACATTCGAATAAATTGAAAAGGCAAGTTTGGTATAGTTTTAAATTTCGAATGACGCTTACACAAAATTATAGTTTTCTTTCGAATTTTTGTTCTGGCATGCTTTGACCGCCCATACATCGAGTTAAGAGGGAAAATTTTGAAGTAAAGCCTGTAATACTTATGCTACTAAAACACGCTTGTTTGCTAATAGGTAGTATGCTCATTTACAGCATGCTCTCCAAGTGTAAAAATTTGCATGCTCTTTTCGTACACATGCTAATTGTATGCTGCTAAGTAGCATCTGCTAAAAAATAGCATGCTTATAATATGTGCTACTACGTAGCATGTGTATTCCAGGATTTATGTTAAAATAATGTTTAAATTATATGAAGTAACGCATTATGCACGTCCCATGGCTCATCACTACACTACTAGCTACGACGTCAACTTATTTGAAAAAACGAATAAAATCTTTTTTCAGTCTGACTTCTGTCTGGCCAGTGCCATAATAAGTATCATTCTTCTCAATTCAAATATAGTATGAATGTACGTATCTGTGTGTGTGTGTATATTGTGTGTGTTGTATAATATGTGTGTATGTGTGATTAATGTTTAAAGTTGTGTTTTAAATTAATAGGCTTGTGTCGTGCTATTTTTTTATTGCACAAATTAATAATATTCCTCAAAAAATAAACAGTTGTGAAAACAAAAATTAAAAATCTCAAAAAATAACAAAATTACAAGCATTTTAATATACAGGAATAGAAAGAGACAAAACAAAACGTACCCTAAACTTTCTTTCTGTATCGCAGACAAAACAAAATCTTAAAAAAAAACCTTAAAAATCTTAACAGATCAAGAATTTATTATCAACTCTCATATTTCTGTGCAGAATACCACTTAGGTTATTAATTCAATAACTCCCAACAACCCACAAAAATACGCTTTCATCTATTCAAAGAAAGAAATGTAATCCATAAGAAAATTCTATCAAAACATTGATATTCATTTCAAATTCCGAACACCTATTTTCCAAGTCGATACACCCAATGCTGAACAAAGCACGCGGGAATATATTGAAAAAGGCAACACCAACTTTTAATATGAAAAATGGTATTATCATAATACAAAACAAATGAAACTCGCGAAACCAACATCTGTTTATATTCAACCTTATTTCTATAAAACTAAGGTTTATTCAAAAGTTGTGAATGAAAAGAGAATGTTTGGAGAAAAAATTCCATTACACAAAAGTTTGTGTGGAAGTTCATTCAATTTTGAACCATATCGGCTAGGATATAAGGTAATTGTCAAGTGTGATTTTAAAGTTGTTCTTAACTATACCTTTCACCTAAGTTGACACTTCTAGAGCGAAATTGTTTAGCATTCAGTTATAGACTGTTTTTTCAATAAATATTAATGAGATTGGTGTTATTGGATTTTTCTGTTTGTTTATTTTACCTGAATTAACTAATAAATGAAGGTGCTGATTTAGTAATTTTTTTTTATTTGTGGTAGAGTCAAGTGTACAGATAACATAATTATACAGTTAAAACAATAGTTACGTAATTCCTTCCCAGCGCGCTTGACTTGTTTTGTTTCTAGCGCATTTGCTATTAACGTGTAGAAAAAAAAGAAAACATTGAGTTTTGGCGGGAACGCGGAAAATTTCACATTGTTGCATTGTATTATTTTCAAAACTTGTCCTTTTTCTAGTGTTAATGTTTAAAATTGGTGGTGTTTTACGCGTTAAGTGCTGAATTACGAGCATGAGTGTGGGCAAGTGATACCTATAATGTAGTGAAACGTGGATTTTCGTGTCGCTTCCAAAATTCCACAGAAGCTCTTAGTAAAGTTGCCACCACTTTACTAGGGCATGACTTAGACTGGATATGACTACCCAGACTGTGACTAAGACTCGACTCACGTAAAATGTTCTATAACACGATGAAAAATTACAATATTTGACACTGGCTAAATACTTTATGCGTAGAGCCAAAACATAACAAAAAAAATCATTAAAAAAACAAAACTCATACAAATAAGTAACGAAATTATTTCCGTAGCAATCATTATTGCCTTGAATTACCATGTAACGTAAAAAAGCCACGAACGCGCGCAAACTTAAATCAAAAATGGAACGGCATATTTTTTTCTGCTCCGCCGTGACAAAGAGCATAGCCGTCAAAATGCCATTGCTCAAATGAGAACTCAGTCATTCGAGGGTGTGGTGAAACGGAAAAATCATCGGGTGAAATGTCATCAGGTTTTCCCGCTAAAACACGACTTAAAAATGTATTTCGATTTATAGCACAATTTATAGCTAGCTGGCTGTTTGTGTTTCTTTTTTGTGTAGGTTAGCGTCACAGATTAGAGATAAAAACAATTGACTACTGTGGTTAGCGTCAAAAAACTTCTTGGTTAGCGTGCTACGAAAATCGTAGCACTGTCTACGGAGTTCGTAGTTTATCTACGAAATTGTAGTGGTTTCAGTTTTGACAAAGTTATTTTATCAATACGAGTTTTTATGTAATACGTCTCTTTCACTATTGATGTAGCCGATATTTAAAGTAAGTTTACTTTTTGATGTTGGGCAAACAAATTGAGTCTTGCCCCTTGCTATACCAATTCCATATCTACCTTCTATATTATAGAGTTTATAATGAATTACCAGTATCCAAACAAACACGTACATACGGCACGCAAATCTCGCCTTAAAACTCCGAATTCAATTTCATATGTAGAACGCGCGAGATCGAAATTTAAAATTTGAAACAGGGAATCGGCCGGCAAGACGGCTGTTTGAGGCGCGTTGATTAGGGGCGCGGTGAAGTATTAGGTGGGGTTAGGGTTGTCACTGAGTCTTGATTGTTTTGTGTTGGACTGTAGGTTTTCCCACCAAAGTTTGTACTTACTTTGTTTAGGTTGATTCTTGTTACGGTACTAATTTAAGTTATACGAATAAAAAGTGGAATAAGCCAATCTTAAATGGTACCCTTGTCAGGAGAGATGGTTAATCATGATAGGAATTGCATTGTGCAATTAAACTGCCTATTTTATTGAAAGCGAGTGAATATCCGGAAGCTTCCAACTTGGCGTAATATAGCACAACAAAAATACAAGTTTAGCTTAGCTTTGACTTTAATAGCGAAAACAGTCAATGAATAGAACACCTCGCTGACGTCCTTGTTTCTATGATCTGGGAGTCTTCAAGTCGAGTCGAGAAATCGAGAGTGAACAGGTATCTTCTATGCAATCATGCACCATCGTAAACGGCGTCATCGCTTTCCATCAGGTGAGACAGTGGTTAAACGCTTTGCCTATCAACAATAAATAATAAAAAAATGTCTTAGCTAAAAAATTAAGCTAAGCAGCTTAATTTCATGTAAAATCTTATCTTTTATTATTAGTTATTTTATTTCTTTTTTTTCTAGTCACTTTTGCACAATAAAGTGAATAAGAATAGTAGATTGAGTCACAAGGAACTAAAATAATGTATTTAGGGCGAGAGCGATTGTTTGAATCCAGAGCAAAGCGAATAGCGAAGGATTCTAGAGTAGAATCCTAGCGAGGGATTCAAAGTACGTCGCTTGAGATTAAATGATTTTGGTACCGTATGGCACACTCTGTTTTTCATATCCCTCTATGAGAAAAGTCATTTAGTAACTGTTATTAAGTGCGTAAAATATCCATTTTAGGCGCAATTATCGTGAAACCCTTCGCCACTTTTGAAATAAATGTAATGAAAAATACATTTATCTGTCCAAAATATTTTTAAAAGTGGTTCCGTGTGACAACCCTTGCCTGTGTAGAGTAGGGCGGGGCGCGGGGATTGAGTCGTGATTGGACCGTCGCGAGTCACGCGCCGCCGGGAAATCAGCCTCGGCCGCGCATACTCGCACCTCTAGTCAGGTAAGCCACAGTGTAGCGTTGTGAGGGCAGGACGGGCAAGTTATACCTTCTTAGGTAATGAAAAATATTGGTTTAAGGTGGAACGTTTCACTAGCGCGGCAAATTCAAATTTTCTTGCTTTCTTTTGCCAATAATAGCTTAATTACTCAACGTGATTACATGAAACTAATTTTGCGCAAATAAATAGAATCAATAAATTACAATTAAAAATATCACCTACATATCATTGGTTTAGCGACAAATGGCAATAGACTGGAAAACTAAGACGAAAATAGTTTATTGCCATTTGTCGCTAAACCAATGATATCTAGGAGCTACTTTTAATCGTAATTTGTCGATACATTCTATTTTATTAATCAGTTTTAATGTAATGACGTTTAGTAATTAAGCTATTATTGGCAAAAGAACGAAAGAAAATCGCTAGTGAAATGTTCCACCTTAAGTCTGAATGACGTCAAATCCAGTTGCAATCCGTATCCGTTGCGGGTGCAATAAGGACTAGTAGTATATTAACCTCTATGAAAGACGTCACATTACATGCAGTACGTGTGCAGTCCGTATGAAGTCACACGTACTGCATGTAGTGTGACGTATATTATAGAATTTCATACATTACTAGTCCTCATGTACCTACCTAGTGCACCCACAATGGACATAGACTGCAACTGGGTTTGGTGTGTTTCAGGATTAACGCTGACATAAACATTGTTCTAGTTTGAATAAATATTATGTGTAATATTATTTGACACTAAAACAACGTTTATTGAATTTTCTCAAAAAGTATTTGATCATTTCTAGCATAACAACTACAAATAAATGACTAGACGCTTATTAAAAATATACATTTACTCCTAGTCCCAGCATACCTTGTTAGGCACTCTACGTAAAAAACTACAATCTAGATCTGTTTGACTTGAGTAATTTTATTTTAACCTAAAATATAAATTAACAGTCAAAATTTGGAGTCAGCCTTCTGTTATGCCATCAAACTGTGTGTAGCCGCGAGCGAGTCCGCGACAACGACAACGTTCCAATTCGAATTTTGAATTCGTGCAAAACACCTCCGGACAAAGTTCGCAGCACTCGATGAATTTTGAATTTCGTGTTTTAATTTTTTTATTCGTACTGGCTGAATAGAATTTGTTGATTTGATTTGTTAAAGCAACGTCTACACATTTTACTTTTTACCACAATTACAGTCAAGTCAATGCTTAGAATGTAAATATTAAATTATAAGTTTAGTAAACATTAAAAAAAAATGTTGACACTAGGATAATTATTTAGGCAGGCTACGTTAAAATGTGTATGCACATACAAAGTACTGTAAATCAAAACGTGAGCCCTCAAATTAACAAATACGTTCTCTATTACAATAAAATTGATCACAATTACATTGCTACCAACATAATAACGCTAAGCTAAAAATCACTCCATTCACCACCCTCCAAAAGCTATCAAACAGACATTTTAATTTACACACATAGAACCTTCTTTTCACTCAATTTTCAACCTTACCAGAAAACAAAAAAAGTTTATTTCAAAATGGAGGAAAAGAGTCTTCGTCTGATACAATCATAGAAATCACTCGGATGCGAATGGAAAAGGTGTCAAAGATCGAATTTACGATTCATTATACTTAATCCGCATAGAAATGGGGGAGATTTTTTTTGTCATTGCCACACTGAAAACAACTTTATAGAAAAGTAATAGAGTTTGTGTTTGGTTATTGAACGTTTGAATTTCAAAAAGTCCGTAATGCGCATGTAAGTGCCCATTGTGGCAGCAGATGGTCCTATTGCATTCCAAATACAAAGTAAGTAGTTTTTTAGGGAGCTCTTGTGTGCCAGTGTTTTTAGTAAATCTAATTAATTGTTTATGGTTTACTTATCTGAAGCAAATAAAATATTGAAGTTTTTTATATTTTTGGTACTTACGTCTTTGTATTAGGTATTTGTATCATAGTATTATAGGGATTTACAAAAACCTAAGGTGGTTATGAACTTAAAGTGCTTATGGAACTGAGACATGGTCTCTTACTGTTCTCATTAGTAAGCTCAAAGTCACGCAACGAGCTATGGAGCGAGCTATGCTCGGTGTTTCCCTGCGAGATAAGCTCCAGAATGAGGAGATCCGCAGGAGAACTAAAGTGACCGATATAGCTCTTAGAATTAGCAAGTTGAAATGGCAGTGGGCAGGCCACATCGCTCGTAGAACTGACAACCGATGGGGAGGAAAGGTTCTCGAGTGGCGACCACGAACCGGAAGACGCAGGGTAGGCCGGCCCCCCACTCGGTGGACCGACGACCTGGTGAACGCCGCGGGGAGCCGATGGATGCAGGAGGCGAGCAGCCGCTTAGGGTGGCGCGCTTTGGGGGAGGCCTATGTTCAGCAGTGGACGTCTTCAGGCTGTTGATGATGAAGGTGGTATAATAGGCTTGAGTCGTGCTATTTTTTTATCGCACAAATTAATAATATTTCTCAAAAAATAAACAGTCGTGAAAACATTAATAACTCAGAAAAATTATAAAGTTACAAGCATTTTAAAATACAGGAATAGAAAGAGACAGCTCAAGCGTGCAGTGACGTCAGTTCTTGTTCCTTCATAGTACCTCATTACTAAGCTGTGGTAGCTTTACATACAATCTCTTTGGCATGTGACGTCACTAACGTGCGTTTTCATAGTAAATGTGTGGAAGCTCTGTTTTGCGAGAACGGGATAGGCGATTCCCCCAGCAACTTTAAAAGCTTATTACTCCGTGATTTAAATACTGATTTTACTTATTTTTTTCAATTATTGCATTAATTTTAACCTACTTTATGAAAATAATATTAAATAGTTAATTTTTAATAGCAGGACACTAGCCTATGATATGGTGAAAAATAACTCACGCCATACATTATTTAAAATACCCTCGCGTTGTTCAAGCATTTCTTTGTTTCATTGACAAACAAGAAGACATCCAACAGAGTCCTAACTTTAGAAAAAAGTTAACCTGCAGAGTGAATTAATATAAATCATTCGTTCATTCATTCATTCAAGTGATAGACCAAACTAGAGTATCATATAAAAAAAACTTTAACCACAGATAATATACTATAGCTTAACCCTAAACAAAATGATCAATATAGCTACCGCAATAAGAGTAACGAATTGAAAATATGTGTTGGGACCATTAGCTGTCCCGCGGCGGTGGCGGCCTAATGCATGCCACAGAGTAGACACTCCAACCGATAGGCTACTCTAAAAATAAAAAAGTGGACTTTGTCTATGGAACTTTTATGGAAGGCTTGGAAACGCAAGCTAAGAGTTTTGGCGGGAACGTGAAAAAGTTCACGTCGTTGCATTGTATTATTTCACAAAACTTATGCTTTTTCTAGTGTTAATGTTTAAAATTAGTGGCATTTTATGCATTAAGTGCTGAATTACGAGTATAAGTGTTGGCAAGTGATATAATGTAGTGAAACGTGGTTTTTCGTGTTGCTTCCAAAATTCCATAGAAGCCTCTAGTAAAGTTGCCACTACTTTACTAGGACATGACTTAGACTGGATTATGACTACCTGACTTAGACTGGACTATGACTACCCTGACTGACTGTGACTAAGACTTGACTTTACATGAAATATTTCATAATACGACGAAAAACTACAATACTTGACACTGGCTAAATACACTATGTGTGGAGCCAGACTATAAGAAAAAAAAAAAAAAAAAAACGCAAGCTAAGCAACTAGAAACACTGACGCTTGGCTATACCTACCAGATTTTTATTTTTACGGTATTATACCTAAAAAAAGAACCAAATGAGCATTCGAAATTATTTATTTGTTTATTTAAGTATATCATTACAATAAATAGTTGAATATAGAAAAAAAACTTTTTATGTCTGTGCCTTAGCTGGATGCCATCGCTCCGTGCCTCAGAGAGCACGTTAAACCGTCGGTCCCGGTTGTCATAAGAACATCTATGACAATCCTTATGGGTAGTCAGACGCCTAATAGAATCTGACACCGTCCCTGTTACTGGTTACCTTATGGGTTGCGAGGTTAGATGGCAGTCACTCGTGTAATTCTGGTAGCTCGCCGCTACAGGTTAGATTAGGAGCCGACCCGAAATGGCCGAAATGGGAAAAGGCAGAGAGGATGATGATGTCTGAGCCTTAGGAACGATTTTCAACTCAATCATTCATCGGTGCTAAATTCAAGATTCATTCTCAAAATGATATACAGGAAAAACTGCGTTTACATGGCACCTCTTATTTATAACTCCCTTCCACAATCCTGGATCTACCATATTATAAATTTTGCACAGAGTTGAAAAAATGGCTAGTGACGGAATGCTTTTATACGGTTCAAGAGTTTTTTAAAACGGGTTCATGCCACATTTTTAATTACAGGAATGCTTGCAAGCAGTAGTGTGCAAGCACTACTGTGTTCCGGTTTGAAGGGCATTGTAGCTAGTGAAATTACTGGGCAAATGAGACTTTACGAACTGATCTCACAGTCTAGAAAACTTTTTTAGACTGTGTGATGTCTCAGGATGGCGTGCGCAGTGCGCGGTGTTACTCGAAACTTTAGTTTGGGGTTCCGAGTGGCACTGCAATCTGTTATGGGCGGCCGTGTCGCTTAACACCAGGCGAACGACTAGCTCGTCACGTCATTCGTTTAAATAAAAATAAAAAAATGACTTAATAATGTGCTTAATAACTATGCATTTGACATTACTTAAATTTAATAATAATGACAGAAATTTTAATATGATAGTGATATATTTTATAATTATTAAACGTAAGAAATAACCTAATTAAAATTTGCACACCAGATAATTGGTAGATTAGGATGATCGATAATAATTATTATAAGAACTAAAACGTTGGTGCTTACCCTTTTCATGCAAATTTGATTTGCTTTGATTTGATGTGAATAGATTTTTGCAGATTTCTTATGTAACACAAGGAATTTGCGTGGTTTTGAAGTAAGGAATCGTAAAGTGGTCATACAGAATTTGGGCTCCGCACAACGCATTATTACATAAATATACGACAGTATTTTGAATTATTTAATTTAAAGACTTAAGCAAGATACACAGCCTTTTCACCGAGGATTCTCTCCTCTCAAGCCAATGAGGAGTTTTATTTAAAAAAAACACTAGTTCCGCTTCTTTTCTAGATGGCGCTGTAAGTACGTAGTTTAAACCTTTCAAACCACAGAGTAGTTTAAACATAAGAAAATGCTTAGACTACCTACAAAGAAATGTCAAATTCTGTGCACGACGCGATCGAGTGCGAGGAGTACTTCTTTTATAATCAAAACTGTAAAGTGAATACAAAATAAATCGGTAGCAAGGAGGTGTCTATGCGAGTGTGAATTATGTAGTCTGTGGAAATCACGGTTACCAGGGGAGTCTTTTTCTGTTTACTTTTGACGTTACTTTCGAATTTTTATTGCAAAAATATATTTTTAGTTAATCTTTAAAGCGAAGAATGTTTATTTAGGGAAAACGTATGTCTCGCACCGCCACCGTCCACGCTCCACATTAAGAAGCCATTTTTGTGTTTAATTAAGAACCAGCGAAATCGATTCGTCACAAAAATTGATCCATCGGCCGGATCAAGCACAAAAATTGGACTATCGTCTGGATAAAGCAATATCGCGTCGACCCTTATCTCGTCGTAGTTTTCATCGTAGTCGCCGTGATTATTGTGAAATCGAAGTCATCGAAATCGAAAACTTAGTGTGGAACTGGAATCGTAGTGGAAAGAGTGGTGGTATGAACATGGTGTGAACGTTAAAGTTTATAATGAAAATCGATCCGTGTATAAGCTTTAAATAAAACATCGAAACATCGAAATCGAACTGTAAAACTCGTGTTTATTCTATAAACTTATTTGTTTCTGTACGTATATGAATAAATGAAAAATGCCGCCAGTGACAACAAGATCGGTTACATCTAAACGCATAGCAGAAAATGTTCCCGCGTCGTCAACTGGCCAGGGGTGGAGCCAGGCAATAGACCCGCCCGCGCCGCCAGTATTGGCACCAGCAAGCATGCCGGCGCCGGCTGTTGTCCCCGTAGTGCAGCAGCAGTGTAAAGAGGATAAGAAATCGAAATCGTCGGCTAAGTCTGCTCGGTCTAAGAAAGCGATGATGCGAGCAGAGGTGATGGAGCGCCTTGCTCAAGCAAAGCTGCAGGAAGCGCGCGCAATGACGGCCGTTGCGGAAGCCGAGATGGCGCGTATCGATGCGCAGTCTATCGATGACGAAAGCGACTACTGCGCTGGAAAAGATAAGTCGTTTCTTGTTAAAAGCTGGCTCGATACTCAGCCGAAAGAACCTGTTTTCGATGGTCATGATGTTTACTCGCCTCAACAACGCAACTACACGGATATGCCTCCGGAGCAACCATCTGCATTAGTGCCTCAAGGTCCACAAATGATTGATATGTCATCGCTCACTGCGGCCCTAATTGAATCAGCCCGGGCTACAGCGTCGTTACAGCCAAAACACTTGCAAGATTTACCGTACTTTAATGGTGCAAGCAGTGAATGGTTGGAGTTTAAAGCTAGCTACCGCGATACAAATAGACATTACACTAGGACAGAAAACTTAATGCGGCTGCGAAGATGCTTGCGTGGGGCAGCAAAGGAAGCTGCTATTAAGCTATTTATTGGTGAGACTGAACCGGAAGAGGTAATGCAATTGCTCGAGGTAAGCTTTGGACGTCCTGATTCAATAGTTATAGCGGAAATAGAGAAAATTAAAACTCTTCCCCGTCTTACTGATAATCCGCGCGATGTCTGTGTGTTTGCCAGCCGCATTTGCAATATAATAGCAGTAGTACAGGCCCTGAACAAACAATTTTATCTCTCTAACCCTGAAGGGGTGAGAATGATCGTAGAAAAGATGACACCGGCTATTAAATACAGATGGTACGATTATGCCGCAGAGAGGCCAGAAGATGAGCCTGACCTTATTAAAATTTCATCTTTCCTCTCCAGAGAAGCAGAACTTTGCAGCCGATACGCGCAGGCGGAGAACGTTAGCAACCGCTCACCACCACAACAAAAACAGCAACGGGCATATGCTGCTACGCCATCTAACACCACACAGGGGAAGTCATCGAGTACTACAGTGTGTCCGGTATGTAAAGGTGGGCACAACACACGTGATTGCACCGATTTTAAGAACTTAAAGGTCAGTGACAGATGGCAAAAAGCAAAAGATAACAATATCTGCTTTAGATGCTTAAATAAGAGACATTTTCGCCATCGTTGTAGCTACAAACCTTGTGGTATAGACTCTTGTAAGGGATCCCATCACCCATTGTTGCACAGTGAGACCTCAGTGGAGCAGAAAGACGATAAACAGGAGCTAACTGGAGAAGTCGGTTCAGCCGTTGTCACTTCAACACGTCCACAGATGTTAGAGAGGGCTTTATTGAAGGTAATACCTATAAAAGTACGCGGTCCTATTGCCACTTTTGACACTTTTGCACTGATTGATGAAGGCTCTACCGTAACTCTAATTGAGGATGATGTGGCTAGAGCTGTCGGTGCCACGGGTCCAGAAGAGCCATTCGAGATAGAGGGCATCGCGGGAGCGCGAGTCAGTGCTAATACATCTAGACGTGTGTCACTGAACGTCACTGGCAAACACGCCCAAAAAGAGCACGTGTTCACTGCGCGCACAATCGATCGACTACACCTTTCACAGCAGTCAATAGACAAAAAATTGATAAATACATGCGAGCACCTACACGAAATCGCCCAAGACTTGATATATAATCGTGGCACACCAACCTTATTGATCGGGCAGGACAACTGGAATCTGATAGTATCGAGATCAATCAAGAGCGGTGCGCAAGGTCAACCGGCGGCTTCACTCACAGAACTAGGGTGGGTGCTACATGGCCCAACTGGAGATAAAACTCAAAAAGTACATATCGCTTCGAATATTACAGTCCACTATAATGAAGAAGAACGAATAGAAGAGCTAATGAAGAGCTTCTTTGACCTTGACTCTATTGGAATCGAACCCAGGTGCCCTAAGAACGATCCGAATGAACGTGCCCTGGCTATACTCAAGGAAAAAAGTCGCCGCTTGCCTGATGGCCGTTTCGAGACGGGATTGCTGTGGCGAAATGACGAGATCGTATTGCCTGATAATCGAGAATCAGCAATGAGACGGCTCATAAGCATAGAAAGGAAGCTCGACAGAAACGTCGAATTAAAAAAGCAGTATGAAGAGCAAATATCGCACCTGATAAAAAGTGAGTATGCTGAGGTAGCTACCACATCACCACATCCTCACCGTACCTGGTACTTACCTCACTTTGCTGTGGTCAATCCCACGAAGCCTAAACCGAGAATCGTGCTGGATGCTGCAGCCAGGACCAACGGAATCTGTTTGAATGATGCTTTGCTCACTGGTCCTGACCTACTGAAATCGTTACCTGGAGTATTGATGCGCTTTCGCCAGAGATGCGTCGCAGTAACCGGCGACATTAAAGAGATGTTCCTGAGAATAAGCATGCGCGAGGAAGATAGAGATGCCTTACGCTTCCTATGGAGAGATGACCGGCGGGAGGGGCCTCTTACCGAGTATCGAATGCGCAGCGTCATCTTCGGCGCAGCTTCATCGCCCTGCACAGCAATATATATAAAAAATAGAAATGCAGAAGAAAATCGACATGAGTTCCCAGAAGCAGCAGATTCTATATCTCGAAATCATTACATGGATGACTTCTTGCAATCTTTTGACTCCACCGAACAAGCTATTAAAATTGCACTGAATGTAGCCCATGTTCACCGTCAAGCGAAATTTCATATGCAGAAATGGGCTTCAAACCGACCCGAAGTATTGGAAGCTTTAGCACCAGAACAGAATAGTCAGAGTAATGAAGTGAAGCTTCAGAGCGGCCCAACATCCGAGAGAGCTCTAGGCCTTATTTGGAAACCGGCTGATGATGAATTGACTTTCAACTTGGATCTGAAAAGAGTTCAGCCTGAAATTATAGACGGAACAAAACGGCCTACAAAACGAGAAGCACTACGGACCATAATGTCTATCTTTGACCCTTTGGGCTTAATCACACCCGTCACCATGCCAGCAAAATGCCTGTTACAAGACACCTGGCGACTTGGCGTGGGATGGGACGACGAGCTTCCCGACGCTCTACATCTAGCGTGGCTCGAGTGGTTGGGCCACGTGAAACAGTTACGATACCTCACTATCGCGCGGTGTTACCCGCATTATGCCACCGCGGTGCATCTGGAGATGCACATCTTCGTGGACGCGAGCAGTTCTGCTTGCGTCGCCGCCGTATTATGGCGTGCTGTTACCGAGCACGCCACCGTCCTTCTGTCCCTGGCCATGGCTAAGGGAAAGGTGGCCCCGCTGAAGATTACATCGATACCGCGCCTGGAGCTCCAGGCGGCGGTGCTGGGCTGCCGCTTGGCCCGCACAGTTCAGGCTGAGCACGACGCGAAGCCGGCGCGCAGGGTCTTCTGGACAGACTCGCGCACCGTGCTCGCCTGGCTAAAGGCTGGGCCACGGACCTACAAACCCTTCGTTGCCCACCGGGTGGCGGAGGTAGAAGAGGAGACTAAGGTCAGCGAGTGGCGTTGGGTGCCCACCGCACTTAACGTCGCTGATGATGCCACTCGCGGCACACCGTGCGGATTCGGCCGCGATCACCGCTGGTTCCGCGGGCCGGACTTTCTCTATCACTCGGAGGAGTCTTGGCCGCGGGAGCCAGAATCGACGCAGTTACCAGTCACCGGAGAGGAGCGCGTGGCCACAACCACGCGCGGTTCGCCACGCCTTATCGACGCACTGCCGGAGGCAACCAGATTCTCGTCCTGGTTGCGCCTCATGAGAACGACGGGCAGAATTCTGCAATTTATCGAGCTGTGCCGCGCCAGGCATGCTACTACCACCGCAGGCAGAATGAAGCGAACGCGCCGATCTGACGATGACGAATTATGGAAGACAACAACATCACGACGACCACTGCCAAAGCCACGAACCGCGGTACCTGCAACAGAGAACAATTTAAATCGTTTACCTCTAGAAACACATCATTTGTTGGCAGCAGAGAAACTCTGGTGGAGAGCCGCGCAGGAAGAGAGTTTCGAGAATGACCTACGCCGGCTACATAAAAACTTGCCAGTTGAACGAGATAGCAAACTTCGAGCGCTGAGCATACAACTAGACAGCGAAGGCGTTATTATATTAAAATCACGCATCGACTCCGCTAGCAACCTTCGAGACGAGCAGCGCAGCCCACCGGTTCTTGATGGAGGTAACTCGTACACTCGATTATACATAGCATGGGTTCACAGATTGAATCATCACGCCGGCGCAGAGACCGTAGTGAATGAAGTACGTTCGCGCCTGTGGGTGCTACGCCTGAGACCGGCCGCGCGAAGTATCGTGAAAAGCTGCATAAAGTGCCGCATTCTACGCGCGAAGCCAGCATCACCAGCAACCGGCGATCACCCGAGCACCAGGCTGGCCCACCATAGGCGCCCGTTCAGCTTCGTTGGCATGGACTATTTTGGCCCCTGCAGCGTTACCGTAGGACGACGACATGAGAAAAGGTATGTAGCTCTATTCACTTGCCTAACCACAAGAGCGGCACACCTCGAAATCGCTGGAAGTTTAAGCACAGACAGCGCGATCATGGCGTTAAGGCGAATGATGGCGCGCCGAGGATGCCCGACCGAGATTCACAGCGATAACGGAACCAACATGCGTGGAGCTGACGCTGAGCTTAGAAAAGCCGCGTGCAGTGCGACAAAAGACGAAGCCACATCACGTACTATCACATGGCGCTACATTCCCCCTGGCTCTCCTTTCATGGGCGGGGCATGGGAGAGATTAGTACAGTCAGTAAAACGCGCGTTAGCTGCAACTCTTAACGAAAGACATCCGACAGAAGAAGTATTGTCGACTCTCCTTCTAGAAGCGGAATATACCGTAAATAACCGACCGCTGACACCGGTGTCGACCTCACCTGATGATCCAGAATCACTAACTGAAACTGCAATGCAAGGGTGCATTTCATTCTTGGAGGTCCAGCTAGAGTTCCACAACCGGGCAGCTTTAATAACAGTGACATCAACTCGAGACAAAGATGGCGACACTCACAGCGCCTCGCTGATATTTTTTGGGCCCGCTGGCTTCGCGAATATTTGCCTCTCCTTCAACACCGGCGGGAGCCGCGAACCAGTGGACGAGTGCCGCAGATTGGCGATGTTGTCTTGATGGTGGATGAGAACTTACCTCGAAATACTTGGGCCCGAGGACAGATTACCGCGACCTACCCGGGTAGAGATGGCATTGTCAGAGTGGTAGAGCTGAAAACTAAATCAGGACTACTGAAAAGGGCAGTTAAGAAAGTCATCGTGCTCTGATAAATGGAGGTGCACAAGATGCACGGCGGGAGAATGTGCACGACGCGATCGAGTGCGAGGAGTACTTCTTTTATAATCAAAACTGTAAAGTGAATACAAAATAAATCGGTAGCAAGGAGGTGTCTATGCGAGTGTGAATTATGTAGTCTGTGGAAATCACGGTTACCAGGGGAGTCTTTTTCTGTTTACTTTTGACGTTACTTTCGAATTTTTATTGCAAAAATATATTTTTAGTTAATCTTTAAAGCGAAGAATGTTTATTTAGGGAAAACGTATGTCTCGCACCGCCACCGTCCACGCTCCACATTAAGAAGCCATTTTTGTGTTTAATTAAGAACCAGCGAAATCGATTCGTCACAAATTCAGTTGGGTGGACCACGAGTACATTGCCTGTAGTATCTCTTAAGTAGTCTGTGGTGCATTCTTATTAAGTAAATTGAAGTACAGTAGATCTGCGAGATAGATAAACATTAATATTATGATCCAAAATAAAGCCGAGGTATCTCGCAACGAAACTTAATAAAAACGACAGAGTTTAAAGTTGACAGACACATTTCATCTAACCTGTGGTCTATGCTTGAAACAGTGACAGCGACAGCTTTTAGTAAAACCACAACTGGCGCCATCTATTGGGTCATGCATAAAATACAATTTCTGTTTTTTAATAAAAAGGCTCTTAAAAGTTGGGTACAAAAAAAAACAATCGCAAACGAAACAAATCTGCTAGTCTGTGGGCCGGCCGCCCGCGCCCCCGCGTTTCGGCCGGAGGGTCGGATTTCGCGCCATTTGGCCAACCGGTCGTGTAATAGCTGTATAAGGAGCGGCGTACACTGGACTGTGGAAATGATGAAAGCACTTAGATTAATTGCCTATAAGGCTTTTTTTCTAGAAAGATTGACTTCGCACTTTTTGTGTAACTGACAAAGACTTCCATCTTTTAAAGTTATTTGCTATGATATTTAAAAAAAATTGTCTACCATTAAATCTTTAATCAAAATTTTCATAATATGTCACACCAATAAATACATTTCATTTGTAAATCGTTATCTTAATTCATTGTAAAGTTAAAACGGCCCCCTAATTACCTAACTCGCAACAGGTTTGCGACAGGCGTAAATCTCGCGGTGATTGCTGTCATACATCATTAGTGGTGTCGAGAATGTATGCTTCGCTACTGCTGTCGCATTGCTACTGCTTTCGCATTGCTGTTGCAAATTTTACGTAATTACCCCGCGGGTCTCTTCGCGCACAGAAATTTATCAAAAAACAATTTTTGACTAACCTCGACGTTTCGACCAAGTTACATCGGCGGTGATCACGAGGGGATTGGAGTAGAAAGTGTCATCGTCGTGTTGTTTTTTGATAAATTTTTGTGCACGAAGAGACCCGATTTAACTTTATAATATGAGTTCAAGTCGCGAAAGTTTAAAGTGCTAATTAATTGTACTATGTTTTACACCCTTCGTTTTCGGCAATAGTTTTGGAAGTACAACCGCAAACAACCGTAAGTAGTGCCTAAAACGTATGTATATATCGTTAATATGATATATCAAATAACCACTTTTAATCTGTTAAAATCTAAAACGTTGAAATTTTACAACGAGTCTTGAAATTAAATTAAAAAAAAACTCAAATGAAAACAATAATCATTTCGTTACTTTCTGTGTACGCCGATCCTTGCAATCCCTATTAATGTTCCTCTCCAGCCGGCATTGTCTATTTGAATTTGGAATAAGCCTGTTCGAAATTTGAATTGAGATGTTTGTTTATGATTCGATGGTTAAATTTGATTCGTCAGTGTTACCGAGTTGAGTGGGTGTCGTGTATCGAATTGGTGGGAGAAAATTGGCTGTTCCTAATTTGAATTTCTTTTCTTTTAAAGTTATTAGTGAGTACGTCCACAGTCCACACTACCATGAGGCGTGATGTGCCAATAATTACGGCCATAAATCGTTGCCATACGTTTTGTCTTAATTATGGCCTGAGGTGGGCGCAGTATAAGACATAGCATCCATCTCTTCTCCATATTTAGATTTGTTGTAAAAAGCTTGCCTTTTAAGCTTCAACAAACAAACATTCTGTTCTTACTCTGCGTACCTATCTCCTATCATACTCATTAGCAAACTGACGATAAAAACTTCCTCCAAAAATAGTTTTAGGTATAAATAAGTTTTTAATGACCATATTATTTTAACCTAAGAAGTCATTTTTTTTTAACGGGCAAGTTGCCTTTATTACTCAAGCTAACTACTACTACAATAATAAAAACTAAACTAAACTAAACTAGCTACACTACCTACTACAAGTCATTTAATGTTTTTTTTTTCTTTTGTGTTGGCTCCACACATTATGTATTTAGCCAGTGTCAAGTATTGTAATTTTTAATCACGTTTAGAATATTTCACGTAAAGTCAAGTGTCAGTGTCAGTCTGGGTCAGTCGTAGGCCAGTCTAAGTCAGGTGGTCACAGTCCAGTCTAAGTCATGCCCTAGTAAAGTGGTGGCAACCTTACTAGAAGCTTCTACGGAGTTTTGGAAGCAATACGAAAAATCACGTTTCACAACATTATATCACTTGCCTACACTTATGCTCGTAATTCAGCACTTAATGCGAAAAACGCCACCAATTTTAAACATTAGAACTGCAAAAAGCACTATTTTGAAAAATAATACAATGCAATGACGTGAACTTTTCCGCGTTCCCGCCAAAAAAAAAATTAGATTGATTTTTTCTATAATTTATACTAATGAGGCTTTCTCAAAGAAATAATACCTTTATGCTCTTAAAATGTTCCATAGACAATCTACGCAATCATCAAATATGGCGGCGATGGCTCCACAGAGGTTTCATATTCAGCCACAAGTTTATCGTATCCCTGTTGCCCGGGGGCGCCACTAGTGTTCCAATTACGTCCTGTCTGTCCCATTGTCCGCACAAAAAGCATCTTATGTTGTGTATGCTCGTAATAGAGTAATTATTCGCCCCATACAACTCACGCTCGATAAATGAAGGGTGTGCCAGTATAGAGAGAACAGTATGAGAAACTCTGTGAATATAATGACACAGCTTAATAATTGACAAAATAAAAACTATTTATTGCCAGTATAAAACAATGAATATATACCAACATATAATAAAATTGTAACTGGGCTAAACCTGTACATTGAATATTTTTTGAAAATTGTGATTTTGTTACATTTCTTAATAGATATAGAAGTAGAAACAATTTTTTGAATTTTTTGAAGCCTGCTTCCCTTTTATTGCCGTCCCATCCGTTCATCCTTTTCCCCTATCTTTTTCCCTTTCCCTTCCCTCTTACCTATAAACAGGAAAGCCGGGGCGGGTCAACTAGTCTACACCACTATTTTAAAGAGGAAAGATTTGTATTTTTGTATGTTTGTAATGAATAAACTCAAAAACTACTGTGCCGATTTCAAAAATTCTTACACCATTGGAAAGCTACGTTCACCCTGAGTGACATAGGCTACACCACTACACGTGCGAAGCCGGGGCGAGCCGCTAGTGTATAATAATTTAAAAGCAATAAGAAGGCTAATAAGGCTAAAAGGAGAGAATATTAAAAGTGTGATTGATTGAAAAAAATATAGTTGTTTAATTGACTAAACAAAGTAGATTAATTGCCATTATAAAATATTGGTCACACTTTCCACGCTAGCGATTAAAATGTGTTTTTGCGCCCAGATTTTGAATGACAAAGAGAATCTTTCCGAGGTGAAAATAACTATTGTTGGGTTTGAAACAATATCAATGAGTTTTGGCGGGAACGCGGAAAAGTTCACGTCGGTGCATTGTATTATTTTACAAAACTTATGCTTTTTCCAGTGTTAATGTTTAAAATTGGTGGTGTTTTACGCATTAAGTGCTGAATTACGAGCATGAGTGTGGGCAAGTGATATAATGTAGTAAAACGTGGTTTTTCGTGTTGCTTCCAAAATTCCATAGAAGCCTTTAGTAAAGTTGCCACCACTTTACTAGGGCATGCCTTAGACTGGATTATGACTTAGACTAGACTATGACTACTCTGACTGTGACTATGACTTGACTAGTGAAAATTTCCATAATACGATGAAAAATTACAAAACTTGACACTGGCTAAATACACTATGTGTGGAGCCAAAATACAAAGAAAAAAAAAACAATATCAATAATGTACAACAGGAATTCAATTTGAATTACTACTACCTAAACTAAAATGTAATGAAGTAATGTAATGAAGTATTTACATTTTGGATTAGGTAGTAGTCATTCAAATTGAATTCCTATTGTAGATTATCCCCCTTGAACAAAAATATTTTTTTATAATGTATACAATAGGAACCACGACCTGATATAGGGACTACTACCTAAACCAAAATGTAATGAAGTAATGTAATGAAGTATTTACATAAGATATATTTCCCAACAAACATCAACCATTTAATTTATTGAAAATGTAATAATAGCTTGCTTGTTTCAAAGTAAGTAAATATTTATCATTTGTAAATTCATTGATTTATTCGTCAATTCATTGTACTACTTCCGACTTATTGTTTTTAATAAGGGGATTGTGGGTATTTAGCAAATTAATAATATTTGATGATGATTGTGAAGGTAGGTGGAATAAATCAGTCATGTCGTAGCCTCTCGTTTCATTACGTCCTTCCCAAATAAATAAATCATTTAACAAATAAATCCATTTGAGCAAAATATAATTTTCTTAATATGGCAATATTTTGGATGCTTCCAGTGGCATATTATCTATAGGTATTATGGTATTTTCGCCAGAGAAAACTTTTAATTGATTTAATTTATGAACTGCCAATTTAAAATGATAGTTTGTGCAATATTAAAGAGATGCAATATTGAAGAAGGATGGTGGCCAAGCGGTAGCATGTGCACTTTGCAATCTTCCGGCACCGGGTTCGATCCTCGGACCTGCACCAATGACTTATCTAGTAAGTTATGTGCAGTTTGTGATGCCATCGCTCCGTGCCTCGGAGAGCACGTTAAGCCGTCGGTCCCGGTTGTCATAAGAACATCTATGGCAATCGTTACGGGTAGTCAGACGCCTGATAGAATCTGACACCGGATCTAACCATCCCTGTTACTGGTACCTTATGGGTTGCGAGGTCAGATGGCAGTCGCTCGTGTAATTCTGGTAGCTCGCCGCTACAGGTTAGATTGGGAGCCGACCCCAATAACAAATAGGAAAAGGCAGAGAGGATGATGGGAGGTTATGCAATATGAATACGTCATTCATTTCTTTGTTAACCTTTACAATCTAAAGAATCAATTAGAACTATCAACTTACTTACTTAAACAATAGGCATTATTCGCAAGTCCAAGTAATACAAAAGATTTTCTTTATCCAAATATCCACACAAAAGGCATCCTATGTCGTGTATGGACCATAGATAAGTAAGTATGGACTATGGACCCCTAAATGCTTCTAATAGAGTAATTATGTGCCCCATCACTAAACCGAGGGTGGCTACCATAGATTAGGATGGTTGACTTTGATGTTTTTTTTCCGACTGTGCGTTGTGGCTATGGCGGAAATTTCCTTTTTGTTAACTGGTACCTGTTATTTAGAGTTAAATATTTTTATTTAGGTACTAGTTAAGTTTATGTCTTACCTAAATTACTTTATTTCAAAACTTAAATAACATATAATAATAAGTATACTAAACTAAACTAGACCTAAAAACTAAACTATACCTAAAAACTTTAAAACTAAGATATAAAACTAAAAATAACAATCTAAAGGAATCTTGAACTATTTATAGACCGGCAAAGGTCTATAGATAGTTCAAGCAATCCGTGGAATCTGGCAACGTTCCCATAATGCTGGCAGCGTTACCCCGCTGTATAGCGAGGCTGATCCTTTGACCAAAGTAGACGCCAGCATTATGGTCACGTCCCGACTCAACTAAACGCCCCGCTAAATCATTATAGATTTCTATGGCACCGGGTCCCCATGGCCCCATCGTCTCTACGCCAAACGGCACAAATATAAAACCTCTGTCAAGGCTAGAATACTTGCGCCGCTTGGCGAATTCCGCAGCCGCAGCAGCGCCGCCGGCCTGGTGTGATGTGTCCGGAAGATGGGACGGTGCCAGTGTATCGACACAAGTGGCGTCCCACACTAAAGGCCGGCCCGGTACTAGTTGATCCGCCCCGGCTTCGCACGGGTTAATTAGTTTTACGCCTTAACCCTGTTTATGGGTAAGAGGGAAGTGAAAGGGAAAAAGAGGGGACAAGGATGAATGGATGGGCCGGCGAAGGAAGGCAGCTTCGCCTGCCACCCTTCTATTGCCCTCCTATCCATACATCCTGTTCTATCTTTTTCCCTTTCCCTTCCATCTTCCCTTCGACAGAATGATTATAAATAAATAAATAATATACAAACAAAAAATCTTCTATAAAAATTACATCCTTATTGCTTCCTGACTTTGCCGTTTTAGATAATATAGAGTTATTATCCTAAATGTTATACTGCAAAGTCAGCAATAACCATACCAAATTTCAGCGAAATCCGTCCAGTAGTTCCAGCGTGATACCTGTTCAAAGGGACAGACAGACAGACAAAAAATTCAAAAAAATTGTTTCCATTTCTATATCGATAAAGAAGTGTAATGCAATCAAAATTTTCAAAAAATATTTAATGTACAGATTAAGCCCAGTTTTTAAGCTCAGTTTTATTATATGTAGATAAATATAGATTTTGAATACGAGCAAGTATTATAAAAGTCAGACGAATAACCAAACAAGTCTTTTTATTAAAATCTACTGTCAACCGCATCAAACTACTAAAAGCCCATCATAACACCCCAAAAAAGTTAAACAACCGCAAATAATCATAAAACTTATAAAAAAATTGTCTAAACAACTGGTGTCCCAGATGGTGCGACCCCTGAGACCCTGATGGGTCACCAGAGACCCTGGACCCCTGCAGGGGTCGGTTAATGGTTATAAACACTAGTTAAATGATTGAATGCGTTGATGGGGCTTGGATTTGCAAAGTGCAGGGGTGCACCGATTATAGCTGAAGATGGTGAAATGCTAGATAAGTCGACAAAAAAGAAGTCATGACTCGGCGGTCGTGACGGCGTTTTGCGATACGAAGGTCGTGGGTTTGCATCCTGTAAAAAAATTTAAAATGTAATATTTTAATCACTATTCCCTAGTGTTCCAGTTTGAAGGGCACTGTAGCTAGTGAAATTACTGGGCAAATGAGACTTTATGGTCCTTCACATAGTCTTTAATCTGATCTAGACTGTGTGAAGTCTCAGGATGACGTACGCACTGCAATGTCACGCGAAACTATATTAATTTAGAGTTCCGAGTGATACTGTTTTCTGTTATGGGTGGCCGTGATATTAACATCAGGCGAACGACTAGCTCGTCACGTCATTCATTTACGCAAAAAAATTCAAAGCAAGAAAAGTGAAATATGGACTGGTTTAGTTTGTTCGTTACGATAAATCAAAATAGATATTTTTTTACTTGCACTTCAGGTAAAATCAACTTACATTTTCAAGTTACAAAACTTCTTCTTCATGCAGTAAAAAGTGAAGCACTAATAGGGGTTGGGGGGTGGGTAGTTAAAGTCTAACTTTGAAAATTGGTTAGTTTGTTAGTTTTTAACCATTTACCTTAACTATAATTAAAAAAATCCCACCCTTATTATTTTTTATGATTTATAGGCATTGCATTTGACCGCTGTCTCACCTGATGGTAAGTGATGACGCGGCCTACGGTGGTGCATGCTTGCCTAGAAGATATTCACTCTTGACTTGAAGACTCCAAGGTTATAGTTAGCTGAAAACAAGGACGACGGCAAATGATAATTAAAAGTATTAAAGGCAAGGTAGTTATGGTATATGTAACTTCCTTGATTAAAAGTGAAAAAAATTAGATAAACCATACATTTTTGTGTGAAATCCCTGCTACCACAGACCAAATTAATCACCGTTAACTCCACATTAAGCACAGATTAAAAATCACCACCGCGTGAGGGCGGTAATTGCTGAATCATGTAACCCTACCCACTAGGGGTGCGTTGGATTGGGATGTCAATTTGTTTGTTGTGTTTATTAAGGGATGCTGCATGTTTGTGTATGTTGGTTGATATTGGGCCAACGTTACGAGAGTGAGTGTGGCTCAGCGGGAACCTTTGCGGCTTTCGAATTGACCCAGGTTCAAATCCCACTCGGCCGCAATGAGTTTTCATAGGTGGTAGGACTTTTCTAGGTAGGTACCACCGCTTTGCCAGTTATGCTGCCGCAAATCAGTAGTGTGCAGCTGTGTAGCTGTGTTCCGGTTTGAAGGGCATTGTAGCTAGTGGGCAAATGAGACTTTATGATCTGATCATACAGTCTAGTAATCTTATTACTATGCTGTGTGAAGTCTCAAGATGACGTGCGCAGTGCAGTGTCAAGCGAAACTATATTAATTTAGAGTTCTGAGTGGTACTGTAATCTGTTATGGGCAGCCGTGTCGCCGAACATCACTCGAACGACTAGCTCGTCACATCATTCATTTACATTTTAAAAAAGCACGGATTTTGCACTCTCTTTCACAATGGTGTAGGAAACTTATCGTGAGGAAACTGGCATGTTGAACGGATTTGAATAAAATTTGGAATGGGGAAAGGTTATACGCTGGATTAACACTTTAGGATACTTTTCCGCGGGTGAAACCGCGGGGCGCAGTTGATAATAATAACAGGAAGTCCTGTCGCCAAAAGCAATCTGCATCAGACTTAACTTAAATGTATCCAGATACCTTCACTAGCGCGGCAAATTCAAATTTTCTTGCGCTTGTTTGCCAATAATAGCTTAATTACTCAACGTGATTACATGAAAACTAATTTTGCGCAAATAAATAGAATGTATCAATAAATTACAATTAAAAATATCACCATTACACCACAACCACAAACCACCACAAACAACCACACAATACCACCACAAAACACAACACAACACACAACAACAAAAACTCAAACAACACAATACACACACACAACACACACACACACACATACACACACATACACACACACACACACACACACACACACACACACACACACACACACACAATACGTGTACGTGTATGTGTTGGTCACAATATCACCATTATCATTGGTTTAGCGACAAATGGCAATAGACTGGAAAACTAAGAAGAAAATTGTTTATTGCCATTTGTCACTAAACCAATGATGTGTAGGTGATACTTTTAATCGTAATTTATTGATACATTCTACTTATTTGCGCAAAATTAGTTTTCATGTAATCACGTTGAGTAATTAAGCTGTTATTAGCAAAAGAACGCAAGAAAATTTGAGTTTGCCTCGCTAGGGAAACATTCCACCTAAGTTAAATGTATCCAGGATACAATAGCTGATCGAAGAGGATACAACAATAACTGAATCTACGTCAATTAAGGCACATGCGCACGAATTGTTACCAAAGGGTCATATCGGTTACCTGACCCTTCACAATAATTAACGAGCAGTTCAAAGCTAACACGCCGCTAGGGCTTAACTTACGTAGGTAAGTACATGTAGCAAACAATGTGTGCAGATGTTGACGTATTAACCTATTCTGTGCTTTTAGTAATAGTACATTACTGCAGCGGTCTGTAATGAGTGCGGTGCGTTGCTGGCCGGTGGCCGTGTTTTTTTTTCATGAGAATGAATGACATGACGAGCTAGTCATTCATCTGATGTTAAGCGACACGGCCGCCCATAACAGTAGCAGTGTCACTCGAAACTTTAAAATAATAAAGTTTCGCGTGACACTGCGCACGTCACTGCGCACGTCACTGCGCCTACCTAGACGAACTTTGCAGAAAAGTCCTACCACCTAGTAAAATGATGAATGATGGCTGAGAGCGCAGCGTAGCGCAGGTCCAGGTCATCACAGCGCGGTCAGTATTGCAGCCCTTGATGGACAAGCTGGATTAAAGCTCTGATATTTATAGCGTGGACAGCAAGGGCTGCAATGATGAGCAAGCTTGAAGGCCGGGGCGGAGCTAAGCTGAGCTGAGCTGGAGGCCATCATGGCGTGGCCAGCAGTGTAGTCATTGCGGACCAAGATTTGTATAGTGCTGAACTCAAATAATGTATATAAAAAAAAACTCATCAAGTAATTAATTTGATTTTGATCCATTTTAATCAATTTTATCCATTTTGATTCGTATTGATTAGGTTTGATCCATTTTGAACCATTTTGATTCAGATTGATTCATTCTGATTCAATTCATCTCACGAAACAAAACTCGACAGTAATAGATTTTCAAAGGAAATTGCTGGTGGCAAAACTCACCACCAATGATATTCCATACAACTTTGCTGGCGCCTTTTCGAGTAGCACAACAACGGCGACTGCCCAAGGAAGGTTGTCAAAATAATGACCACATTACGAGCATTTCTGAGTAAATGTAGGTAAATGTAATCGATAAAGTCAAAGTCGAAATCTAAGTCGAAGTTGAAGACAGGACAAAATAGGTACCTACGCAACGCAACTATTTTGATTTCATCAGCTAGGCGATCATGTAACTTGATTGCAACCAATAGAAACACAAAGATGTATGATGAGCCGTTTTATTAAAAAAAAGAAATCGTCTTTTATGCATGACCCAATAGATGGCGCCAGTTGTGGTTTTACTAAAATCTGTCACTGCCACTGCTTCAAGCATAGACCACAGCTTAGAGGAAATGTGTCACGATACTGACTGACAACTTTAAACTCTTTCGTTTTTTTTTAGTTTCGTTGCGAGATACCTTGGCTTTATTTTGGATCATAATATTAACGTTTATCTATCTCGCAGATCTACTGTACTTCAATTTACTTAATAAGAATGCACCACAGACTACTTAGGAGATACTGCAGGCAATGTACTCGTGGTCCACCCAAATGAATTTGACATTTCGTTGTAGATAGTCTAAGCATTTTCTTATGTTTAAACTGCTCTTTGGTTTGAAAGGTTTAAACTATGTACTTACAGCGCCATCTAGAAAAGAAGCGGAACTAGTGTTTTTTTTTAAATAAAACTCCTCATTCGGAATGAAATTTCTTCTGTTGCATTGCTATCAAAGTTACATGACCCCACAGAGCATGTCGGCTATGTTTTGACAAGTAAGTATTTATACTATTTTCTATGAACTTTCATTAACGGTGGGTTTTTTGACCGTAAGGTAAGGTAACCAATGGTTAAAATCTCTAAGAAATTTTGACCATTGGTTAGAATTTGTTACCTTAACTAAGAAACAAAAAACCCACCCTTAGAGTTTATCAAAACTTTTGAATTCTCTCGTACAATTGTTAAATTTAAACTAATGTCAACTTAAAAATACTGAATGCTCATTGGTTCTCTGTTGATCATCGGCTGTTTTCAACCAACGACCGTTCAATATTTTTAAGTTGACATGAGTAGGTACAACTTTGACAAACGTACGAAAACCCGAGGGTAAGTCGTCTTTAGTATTTTGCAGTTATCTCTGTGTTACCTACTCAAAAAAGTATAGGCTACATTCCAAGCCTTCCTAACTCTTATTAATCACGAAATATGCTCGTAACAAGGACAGTAAAGTTTTGCTTAAGTTTCTATTTGCATTTCACTACATCAACCTAAATATCCATCCCTAACACAATAATTGGTTTACTGTACCGAAAATTCCACATCCCGTTTTATGTCCAAACAATTATTACACTACAATAAATGACAATAAAATTGTCAACTAATCGTGCAAATCGAAAATTGCCACCATCTGCCTTTATCTGACAGATCCCAAAGGGTTTGGGTAAGTTTGGCGCGGTTTTCCAACTGTCAAGCGGCCATTTTGAAACCATAGACAAATTTGCAATTTTTCGCGCCATTGATTCCAAAGTTGGCCAATTAGCCGGAAGATATCTTGTTTGTTTTTTTTTACTGTCGGCAAATGAAGGATATATTGAAGTTGAAACTTTTATTTGTGAATTTTGTTTATAAGCTGTGGGTTAAAAAAAGGGCAAAAACTTGTTCTGGTCTGGGTGTTGTGGGACCATGGTACTCGTAGTTCCCTAGATACAGGGAATCCTAGTTAGGGTCCAGGATCTACAATGTATTTGATCTTTGGATGTTATTTTTTTTTATCTAAGTAATATTAAATTAAAAATATAATACAAAGCTATCTGCACTATTAAAAGTTTTCTTCTGAAAAAATATCATTTTGTACAAACAAGAAGAAAAGCCCAACGCCTCTCTAGTCAAGTGGTGGATTTTTTTTTGCTCACTGTGCACTTTTAATTAGTAGAGGCTCTTGTTATCTATATTATACATATAATAAAACTGTAACAGGGTCAATTCTGTACCTACATTAAAGATATTTTGAAAAAATTTGTTGGAGGGCTCTCTATAATCGATACTAAAGCCAAAATTATAGTTTTATTAATTTTTGTCTGTCTGTCTGTATCTTGGCTGAGCATCACGCTGAAACTACTGAATGGATTCAAATGAAACTTGGCGTGATTTGTGTTCATATTACGAGATAGGCTATAGAATACTTTTAATCCCGAAATTCAGCACGGTTCCCGCGGGAGAAGGGGTGAAGGTAAAAATATGTACTTATTTGTAATTCATTAACGCGTAGTCCGATGTCATTCATTTTCTTTTTGTTGAAAAGGCTGTGTTTTAAATATTGTCCCGTAAATATTTCAAGGTTCTCGGTTTTGTGGTTCAGAAATTACAGACATTCAACCTTTATTACCAACCTGTATTAGGTCACTCCTAATATATATAATAAGCCTCCCCAAGGGAAAGAGAGAAGGAAGGGGGGAAAAGATAAGGGAAAAAGATGAATGTATGAAGATGAAAAAAGGCAGGTAGCACCTGCCTCCTTTCACCGTTTCATGCATTCATTCTTTTCCCTTATCTTTTTCTCTTTTTCTTCTCTCTTCGTTTAGACTGAGATAAGGCGTAAAACTAACTAACCCGTGCGAAGCCAGGGCGGGTCAGCTAGTAAGTTAATAAAATAACAAGAGCCCCTACTAATTAAAAGATAATCACAAAAATCGACCTAAATCAAAATCTTTCTCCATTGAGAAACTCCTTTCGAAACTTAAAAAGGAAACTCCAAAGAGTCTAACATTTAAAACAAGTTTTCCTTTAAATTAATAAACCCCTCGAGCGAATGCTAATGGGAAGCAAAGATAAAGGAAAGGGTACATACACACATCTCTGAAACTCGTAATTAAGAATCAATGTTTCGCTTTCTATAGAAATATTCATAAAAGAGCTACATAAAGTGTAAAATGCAGTATGGACACTTAGACACTCGTGCGCGTTGACAGGTGTAAAATTATAAATGAATAGCTAACCCAGAGCTAGCTAACTCGAGTTAAGTTGATAAATATAGGCAAACTTTCCTCTTGCATGTTTGGAAAATTGACAGATGAATGAAAAAGTTACATGTGACACATATTATTATAAGTGACAAGAGAAATGTGAAATGTCAAATATCATTGTGTCAGTCTTCAATTGTAACAAATTAAGCCTGGATTAAAAATTTAACGAAATCTGTGGTTAATTTGTTAACTTGCAAGATATAATAAGGAACCCAGATCTGCATTAGTTATTTAGTTGACTAACCCAGGCTTGAAACGGACTGCGCAAGTGGGCCCAAAAACTTGGCGTTGCCTAGCAACGCTTTGTTAGCGAATGGAGTAAATAGAATGTTGTTGTCGTTTCCAGGAACTCTGAAGATTTTTAAGAATTCAGTTGTGTTACTGAACTAAATAGGCTGTGCGATACCCATCCAGTTATAAAGTAGGTAGTTATAATTTAACCTAAACTTCTAATAACCAATATGATTAAAAAGAATAAAAGAACAAAAATGAAGAAGAGAAAAAGAAGTAAAACGTGTCAAATAAAATCTTTAATATTGTTTCTGTCAAGAAGTTTGTTTTTGTACGTTAAGAGACAGTTCACAAAATTGCAAGACTTGTTTTACTGCTGACATTTATTACAGGCACACATAAAGGCTAGTCCACACGGCCGGCGGCAGCGGCCCGTGAAATATACGAGTACTCTACAAAAGGGCTAATAACTCGTGTGAAGCACCCTTAACGCACGCTCGGGTTTTGGACTAAAGTGTGAGCGAGAGCGGGCAAGAATTTCAAGTTTTTTTTTTCAAATAACTAGATCTCTCTTGTTTCTGCTACATTCTATTTCTGAAATAACAATGTCATTCGGTACACCATTGTTGGTTTAAAAAAAATATTTAGTTAACATGAGTTTGTTAAATTGCTTAGTTTACGCTGAGTAGCTGAAACATATTTGAACAGTTTGGTATTGAGATCCTGTGTCCATAGGTTGGAGATGTAGAGCTCATCATGTTTACCAAAGTTCATCAGGCTCAGCATGCGCACTGCGATAAAATTATCTCGACACTTTTGCTCGTGAGTGACCGTGACAAGGCTATGGTAGAGCCTTAAGTGTGTCTCACTCTAACAGCGACGACAAGTTTTCTCGCAGTGCACATGCTAGGGAGCGTGAGCACCTGGTCGATGCGAGGTATTAAAGAGCGAGTATGACTCAGTGGTAGTCCTTGCGACTTTCAGACGTACCCAGGTTCAAATCCCACTCGGCCCTGCATATTTTCAACTTATGTGCGGACTTTGCACTCACTCTTACAACGGTGAAAGAAAATATCGTGATTAAACCAGCATGTTCAGGAATCATAAAATTCGAGAACATGTGTCATTTGTTAACCCGCACTTGGTGGATATACGTTCCCACTTTGTAAGAGAAGGTGCTGGAAGTTGGGAATGTACAAAGGCTGCCCCCACATTGGGCGGTAGCGATATCGCTAGGTTATCGCCGCACTATGTGGGGGCAGCCTAAGACTGATGTCGTTGCACAAAGTAAAAACTTAATAGTGTAAAAACCTGTTTAAAAATAAGTACGTAGACTTGTGAAAATGTGCATAGTTTTGATTGTAAGGAGTTCAACGCGCACTTTAACTTCAGAAATTAAAACGCTAATGCTTAAATTTTAGACCATCCTCAAGGGGCGGTGTGTAGAAAAATATTATTTTATCTATAGTACAATCTGTAATTCCTTTGTCGGGCGATAGCTCTTGTTTAACTTTTTTTAGTGGCGTCTGCTATTTTTTTTGCTATACCTATGATGGATTATTGTTGAAATCAATTGTTTTGTTACGGCTTATTGGGTAAACTGTGGATGGGTACAGTCTAGAGGCATGCTTTTGTTAGCTTAGAAACTCTTAAAATCTAAACCCTAAGTTATGTAAGTTTTTAAATAGAAATAATTTTAAAAAAACTTTTGGCTAGAAGTCAATAAGAGTCATCATTATCGTTATCATCAACAGCCTGAAGACGTCCACTGCTGAACATAAGCCTCCCTCAGGGAGCGCCACTGCGAGCGGCTGCTCGCCTCCGAAATCCATCAGCTCCCCGCGGTTTTCTCCAGATCGTCGGTCTACCTAGTGGGGGGCCGGCCTATATACGATGCGTCTTCCGGTTCGTGGTCGCCACTCGAGAACCTTTCTTCCCCATCGGTTGTCAGTTCTACGACCCCGGCCCGGCCCGGCCTACGGTGGGCCTGCCCATTGCCATTTCAACTTGCTTACTCTAAGAGCTATATCGGTCACTCTAGTTCTCCGCGAATCTTCTCATTATGGATCTTATCTCGCAGGGAAACACCGGGCATAGCTCTCTCCATAGCTCGCTCCGCGTCTTTGAGCTTATTAATGAGGCCAACAGTAAGAGACCATGTCTCAGTTCCATAAGTCATCATAGAAGTAAGGTTACAAATAATTATTTCTGTTCTATAAACATGTAGGTATCTTAAAGGTAATAATAGTGGTCAAGCGCAAGCCTATGAAACAATAAAAAAAATCAGCCAACTGGCAAGTTTTCGACTAGAAAGTTTCACAGTAACACAAATTAGAGATAACAATATGTCCACGACAGATTAGAGATGTGTTGTATAATTAACTATAAGGTAATCATTGTACTATATTTGTCATTAAAATGTGATCTAAAGAGAGGTACTTAGAGACCAACACAGGGAATCCTAGTGTGGAGATCAGGGCTCGAATAATGATATCTACTACAACTATGATTTTTGTTTTGTTTAATTTTATTTGTAATTAAGAAATGATGATGATATTGTTATCGTTGCCGTTGGTTGCTGAAATAAATAAATGTTATATTATTATTATATTACTCATTGACGCAATTGCTAGTAGCAACTAAAACCATCTTTCTCATATAGTGCGAGAAATTTCGGTTTACATTACTAAATACTCTTATGGCGTTAACTCATTTATTAAAATTATCACTTTCAATTTCTTTTTAAAAATTTATTGTATCCCCACATTAATTGTATGACATTTTTCATCTGACATTTTTAACATCTTTATTAGTTAATTAATGAATTTGCATGTATTTAATTGTTTTTTTCTCTGTAATCTCTTATTTCAATTCGCCACAATGTTTGTTATTTTATTTTGCATGGCCATATTGACCAATTTCTTTGTATGCCATGCCAGGCCAAACATGTGCGCTACCGTTATAAACTTTTACCACCTTCATTTTCTAAATGTAATTACCCATGTTTTACAATAAATTATCTTTATCTTTATCTCTTTATCTTTAAATATTCTTCAGAAGACATGATATTCAACTTTCTTTCTACATAAGTATTAAAATGTAATGTTTGTATAGTTAGTACCTATTTCAATTATGAAATTCGAAAGCACACACACACACGCACATCAGCTATTACTAAAAGTAACTAATCATCAAAAAATTTAATCAAACTAGTGATGTCCTGCTATCGCTAATGTCCTCCCAAAGAGACGTAATCCGACGCGAGCGTACACTCTCGTTTTTCAGTTCGACTTTTTGCTACCCATTTGTGAACCATTTTTTAATTCTTTTGAATCTCGTTTCTGTGTGCTAGTAGTGATGTGACGTATGGGTATCGATGCTTTGTAAAGATTTACAGTGGATGTAAGTAGCACAGTAACACATTAGCACAGTAGTAAGTCAGTTTTAATCTATGGCACTTGACACAAATAAATAATATTAATTTAATTTCTTTTTAATTTCAGAATGTAAACCCAGAAAAGACAGAATACGTTTTATATCGATAAAATATAGTCGCCGTCTACTTACTACTTTAGTTGTGACGCCACGGGCAGCAACAATTATCGACAAAATATCATCGATACGTTCTCATCCCTATAAGCCTACAGTCGCTCGCTCCATCATATTTCATTTTTTCGCCCAATCCTTTGCCGAAACCATACAGCGTACTTTTAGGTTCTTTTTAATTCGTTTTACAATGATAACTGAAAGGTGCCTTTTTATTCGTTGGATATTACTTTCATTCGTATATGGCTTCGGTATAACGGGGATTTCGGGTTAATGGCATATCATTCGACACACAAAGAGTATATAATGCTACGCTAATAGACACATTCTAGTGAGTTTGAAGGGATGACGGTGTCGACTTGTAATGCAACGGTTGTGGTTTTGAGTCTTGCTTCTTTAACCCAGGACATACATGAAATATTGTCAAACGCTGTCGTACTCTGTACTCTGTAAATAAGTAGATATGATGAAATAAATTATTTAATGGTTATCTGTAAGAATCTGGATGTAGCGGTAAAACCACTCTACATTCAGTGGGTAATTTATTGTATTTTTAGACAGGGTCTCATAACTCAGTTGTATGATAAAGATAGTTGTTTCTTCAGTCTGGGTGTTATATTGAATTCTATTAGTCATTAAGCTAAGTCGGAAGCCTTTGGGCGGCCTAAAAATTCTGACACTAGGACTGACCACTTGTCTATACGAGAGGAAGGATTGAATTCTATTTACAAACAGTTTTGTTTGTAAATAGAATTCAATCTACGTAGTTATTGTTTTAACTATTGTTTTAAAGTTCCGGGTGACACTGCAACTGTTATGGGCGGCCGTGTCACTTAACATCAGGTGAACGACTAGCTCGTCACGTCATTCAATCACATAAAAAAAAAAAAGTTATGCATCCCCCTCGCCCTCCTATATTGGAGAGAGAGGGCAAACTCAGCATTAGCCATGCATTGATGCTGACTAGGTTAATTAGAGTAGTAAGATAATTGTAAGTCTTTAGACAGAATAAATTTGGCCTCCAAATCGGCTGGACGTATTTCTCAATGTAATTTGTAGTTTAATTTTAATTTTTAAAAAGCCTAACACGCAAGTTTGACTACGTATCTAAGGCCCGATTTCACCAAACTAGAATAAATTTTATTCCAGGTATAACTTTCCGAGAACAACTGTGTTACGCGAATATATACCCATAGCCCTTATATCACCAATTTCGTGAAGGAATAAGACTTATTCCTTGGATACAATCAAAATGGCGTCTTTTTGTGTAATTTCATTTGTCAATTAGCTGTATCCAAGAGTAAGGAATAGCCTTATACTTGGAATAAACGTTGGTGAAATCGGGCCTAAGTATGTTATTAGTTATCTGCATCTGCTATAAACTTTATTTAAAAAAAACCACTCATTTTTTAGCAGCTCACGTTATTTTTGGTTTGAAAAGGTACCTATACCACCACCACCACCACCACCATAGTACCAAGCACCACTTTAAAAAAATACTAAAAGCGATACTTTTCATAAGTGTAAGTATAATTTAATAAGTATTATTGTACGATTGTAGTAAACGCAACTAAATACTTGAATTTGAAAGTATCTAACGCATCAACATTAACGCGCGACGTCCAGTCCATGCATAGCGCGTAAATATCAGTTATGCAGTCATTAGTCCTCGCACAGACGAGCCGGTTACTTTATTTACGAGGAGCTGAGCCCATGCGTTACTGAGTGCCCGTCGCGTGTGAACGCAGCCTAAAGTATGGGAGGTGTCGCCATTAAAATGATATTTTATTCTGTGGTGTTGCCTGGTTTTGTTGGATTATAGTGCTGTGAAAATAACACATTTCTGATTCAACTTAAAACTAAACGATTTAATAAATTAGTTACAAATTAATTATTATAGATAAACTTATGTTACTTTTTTGGAATTAAACATATTTATTTATTTTTTAATAAATCGATATAATACCTAATATTAGGTCAGCGAAAAACATTTTATGTACATAACAGTTTTTGTACGAGAGATTTATGTTGATACTGTATTGTACGGAACTAGTAATACTAAAATTTAAACAAAACAAGAATCTCAAATATCACAAATTAAAAAATTAAACCCAATAACTGTACTCGAAACTTCCAAAAGGTGTGATGCCACCCCCTTCGTTATCGACCCCAAAATAACTGCATTTGAATAAATATACAATTAAACACATCTGAACATGTTTTGACCGCAATAGATTGACACAGAATTGATAAGGTTGCATTAGGCATTAACATTAAATTCGAGTAGTTTGTGCATTGTCATTTTTTTAGGGCTGGCAACATTACCGGGTTTTTTTGGCAGGAATGCGGAAAGTTCACGTCGATGCATTGTATTATTTTTCAAAACTCGTGCTTTTTCCAGTATTAATGTTTAAAATTGGTAGCGTTCTACGCATTAAGTGCTGAATTACGAACATGAGTGTGGGCAAGTGATATAATGTGGTGAAACGTGGTTTTTCGTGTGCTTCCAAAATTCTATAGAAGCTTCTAGTAAAGTTGCCACCAGTTTGCTAGAGCATGACTTTGCCTGGACTATGGCTAGAATATTTGACCCAGAATATGACTAAGACAATACAATACAATACAATACAATACAATACAATACAATACAATAATACTTTATTGAACACCAATAAATAATAATGCATATAAAAATGTATATAAGAATGGCAGAACAACGGGCGGCCTTATCGCATTAAGCGATTTCTTCCAGGCTACCTTAGGACTAAGTAAGACTTGACTTTACGTGAAATATTTCTCTAACAGAATAAATGAATATGAATATAAAATTACAATACTTGACACTGGCTAAATACGCCATGCGTGGAGCCAAAATGCAAGAAATAAAAATACACTATAGAATTAAAATCGATATTTTTCTGAAATTTATGTACCTACTCGCCGTGTGGTCCCAAATTGTGAAACGGACCACCCCATCTCTACCCGTAGGTGCCGTAAGAGCCGGCTAAGGGAATATCCAGGGAACGGGTGGCAGCATTCTTCTCGGTACATTTAAATCTTCTGCGATCACCAAACCGCCTGCCAAGCGTGGTGATTTTGGTAAATCCCCGTATGATAAGCGTCCAAAGTGGCGTTTTATATTGAGGCCTATGTACAGCAATGGACGTATTCTGGCTGTTGATGTGTGATGTGTGCATGTTTTCAGAATGTTTCTATAGAACTAAAATAAAAAAAACTACCCATAAAATAAAACCTTAAACTAAGTATTACTAAAGAAGGCAGCGCAGGTGTTTTAGTTATAGACCGAAACATCTGCCCATTAGTGACTGTAGCGAACATTGCTTAAGGTGGAACGTTACACTAGCGCGGGAAATTCAAGTTTTCTTGCGTTCTTTTGCCAATAATAGCTTAATTACTCAACGTGATTACATGAAAACTAATTTTGCGCAAATAAATATAATGTATCAATAATTTACAATTAAAAGTATCACTTAAATATCATTGGTTTAGCGACAAATGGCAATAGACTAAAAATCTAAGAAGAAAACTGTTTATTGCCATTTGTCGCTAAACCAATGATATCTAGGAGATACTTTTAATTGTAATTTGTTGACACATTCTATTTATTTCCGCAAAATTAGTTTTCATGTAATCACGTTGAGTAATTAAGCTATTATTGGCAAAAGAACCCAAGAAAATTTGAATTTCCCGCGCTAGTGAAACGTTTCACCTTAACTTATACCGGATATGAATGGATCATCACCAACAGCCTGAAGACGTCCACTGCTTTCCACCAGATCGTCGGTCCATGACCCTATCTTGACAGCCTCCGTGGTGTGGTGGTTGAGCAGGTCGGCTCATAACCCGGAGGCGGCGGGTTCGATTCTCGCGACAGGACAAGTATTTTGTGCACGGGAAAAAAGCGCAAATACTTGTTTTGTGTCTGGGTGTTGTGGGAGCATGGTCCTCGTAGTTCCTGGGTCCCTAGATACAGGGAATCCTAGTTAGGATCCAGGATCTATGTATGTGATTTGGGCGTTATTATTTTTTATCTTATCTTGCCCCATCCCAGCGGCGGACGGATCACGGGGGGGTTATAGTGGGTTCGAATCCCACATACCCCCTGTTATCACGCCCGTGGTGACAAGGAAGTGCGAGGTCATTTCCGCCTTCAAAAAAAAGAAAATAAAGTTAAGTGACAAATTCAGCTACAAAACAGAAAGCAGATGGAACTATAATAAAATTTAATTGTAACGACCCTAATTTCTATTTTCTGTGACAACTACCTCACTAATTCGTTTTCTGTGTCTAATCGCTTGCATTAATGTAACTCACAAATTAAATGCCTCTTTTTTTTAGTATGAATGCGGTGACCGTAACGGAAATGCTCTGTTTAATTGTTATAGAATGCCATTATCGTTTTAAGGTAGAACGTTTCACTAGCGCGGCAAATTCAAATTTTCTTGCGTTCTTTTACCAAAAATAGCTTAATTACTAAATGTGATTACATGAAAACTGATTTAATGTAAATAAATAGAATGTATCAACAAATTACGATTAAAGGTATTACCTATATCATTGGTTTAGCAACAAATGGCAATAAACCAATTTCGTGTTGGCGTTTCAGTCTATTGCGATAGCATAGAGCGATGGTGGCCGAGCGGTAGCATGTGCGCTTTGCAATCTTACGGCAGCGGGTTCGATCCTCGGCCCTGCACCAATGACTTATCTAGTAAGTTATGTGCAGTTTGTGATGCCCTCGCTCCGTGCCTCGGAGAGCACGTTAAGCCGTCGGTCCCGGTTGTCATAAGAACAAGTATCGCAATAATTACGGGTAGTCAGACGCCTAACAGAATCTGACACCGGATCTAACCATCTCTGTTACTGGTCCCTTATGGGTTGCGAGGTCAGATGGCAGTCGCTCGTGTAATTCTGGTAGCTCGCCGCTACAGGTTAGATTGGGAGCCGACCCCAATATCAAATGGGAAAAGGTAAAGAGGATGATGATGATTGTCACAAGCTTGCCTTATCATATTTGACATAGCAATTTAAAATCACAGAATAATCAAGTCTGCAGCAAGTGGGATGGATTTTTAAATGATATAGGCATATCGAATGGCTAGTCTACCTATATAAGCATTAATTCAAGCGTCAAGTTTTATAAGTTAAAATGATAATGACATTCTATAACAATTAAATTGGCTGCTTGCCTCTTGCATCCATCGGCTCCCCGTGGTTTTCACCAGATCGTCGGTCCACCTAGTAGGGGCCTATATACGCTGCGTCTTCTAGTTCGTTGTCGCCACTGGAAAACCTTTCTTCCCCATCGGTTGTCAGTTCTACGAGCGATGTGGCCTGCCCATTGCCATTTCAACTTGCTAATTCTAAGAGCTATATCGGTCACTTATTTCTCCTGCGGATCTCCTCGTTCCGGAGCTTATCTCGCAGGGAAACACCGAACATAGCTCGCTCCATAGCTCGCTGCGCGACTTTGAGCTTACTAATGAGGCCAACAGTAAGAGACCATGGTCTCTTACTGTTGGTCTCATTAATAACAGTGGGGTCATTAGGAAATGACCAAGTTAGGAAATGTACATAGTAGATATTGAACTTATTCGTATTCGATCTGGTTCACCAGACTCGACTACTTTAACATCGGAATCGATTAGTGAGGCCACTAATTTTATATTAATACAACAAAAAAAAAAACAACAAAAACGTAAAATTGTTAGCTAATGGAAAAATGATTTACATTTCATAAAGAACCTATTTGATACACAAACTGATAGAAAATTAAAAAAAAAAACGATGCTCTTAAAGTTTTAAAGTGCTAAAATACGCTCTGTTACCTTTTTGTTGAAGTTCAAAGTTAAAAGAAAAAAAAAGCATTTAAAAAATATCAATGATTCCAAAGCTTTGTAACCCGACGCGTCTGTATTTACCTATTCATTTTTCAAAAAGGAACTTAACGCCCAAATCGACGCATAATACTGGACAAAAAGAAAAATAAACTGCTTTGTATAATTCGACAATTTTAAAAATACAAGTGTATTTAAATTGCTTTCAATATAACTTCCTTATTTCTATTAAAAATAGAGTTCAATTTCTATAGGAATCTATTTCGTACACGTAAATAAAATAAAGAATCTGTAACAAAAAGCTCCCTACTTTTTTAAACTTGTAATTCGTAGTTTCGAATTGCGAATGCGGCGTTCTTATTTCAAAATATCGGAGGTGTCATTGGACACTCCTTTCATGTACGACATGAAGAAAGTACTAAATATAGTTTACAAATTTGTATTAGTAGATTGGTAGTCTATTAAATAAATAAATTTAGTTTAGGATTTTGCATAAGAGAATCGACAGTATTATTATCTTTATTAAGATAGGGATTCTGTTGTGTTGTCAAATTATCTAAATAAATGATAAAATGTAACAAAACATACCTACTTACGATATTTTGATTTTTTTTCTCGCTATTTTTTTTATGTAAACGAATGACGTGACGAGCTAGTCGTTCGCCTGGTGTTAAGCGATACGGCTGTCCATAACAGATTGTGGGTGTCACTAGGAACTCTAACATAAAGTTTTGCGTAATACCGCGCACTGCGCACGTCATCCTGAGACATCACACAGTCTAAAAAAGTTTTCTAGCCTGTGAGTCAGTTCGTAAAGTCTCATTTGCCCAGTAATTTCACTAGCTACAGTGCTCTTCAAACCGGAACACAGTAGTGCTTGCACACTACTGCTTGGCGGCAGAATAGCTGGCAAAGCGGTGGTACCTACCTAGACGAACTTTAATGACTATTGTAACTAATTAAAACAAACGTCACAAACTTGATCGTAAAAATTGTAAATCCAACCACCTAATCACCAAATGCACTGCTGTAAAAAGAAATAACAAATAAAAATAAATCTTCTTCTTCTTCTTGTAATATAAATAAATACCCACTCGACACTTCTTTATTAACTAATCTAAAAAAAATTAGTAATAATTTATAATTATTTTGTAGTGAGTTTTAATATGGTTAATTTAGTCGAGTGATTTCTTTGATAACATGTATTGTTAAAAAAGTGGCTCGTAGAACATTTCTGTCAGCCGTACATACTACTAAATTTTGAAATTGGAATCGAATGTATTATTTTAAATTCAAAGCTTAGATAAATGGCTTTTGAGTTTGTCGTTTTTAACACCTCTAAATGCATTTCTAATTCTTTAATTTAGATTTGTAGTTTATTTAATTTCAATCTTTATTGACGTACTTTAGAAGGTTGAAAATCGATATGTTTGTATTTTTTTGATTTGCATTGTAATCTAAAAGACTTTTTCGCTTCTAAACTCTAAGGCGTGCCACACACGCTTGGATTCCTGATTCGATTTCCTGATTCGTTTTCCGAATTCAGACACTCGAATTGCACGCATTTCGTACAAGGTGTTCTACTAGCCGCACACGTTCGATTCGTAGGTATTCGTTATTCATTTGTATACATTCGTGTAGGTATCCGAATTCGGAAAACGAATTCGGAAACCGAATTAGGAATCCAAGCATGTGCGGTCAGCCTGGTAAAAATTAAAAGGCAAAGCGTAGGTGGACTTAGGAGTTGTATTGTTATTTTATTTTTCTAGAGACTCGGCTTTTTGATGTTCCATAATTGAAATAATTTCTTAGACATAAACAATAAAAAAAAATTTGGAATGATTTGGATTTGATTTTTGATTTTTTTTTATTTTTATTGAGTGATTTGTTTTCTTTTATTTTGGCTCCACACATAGTGTATTTAGCCAGTGTTAAGTATTGTAATTTTTCATTGTGTTATAGAATATTTCACGTAAAGTGAAGTCACAGTCTGGGTAGTCATAGTCCACTCTAAGTAATGCCCAAGTAAAGTGGTGGCAACTTTTCTAGAAGCTTCTATAGAATTTTGGAAGCAACACGAAAAACCACGTTTCACTACATTATATCACTTGCCAACACTCTTGCTCGTAATTCAGCACTTAATGCGTAAAACGCCACCAATTTTAAACATGAACACTGGAAAAAGCACAACTTTTGAAAAGTAATACAATGCAATGACGCGTGACGTGAACTTTTCCGCGTTCCCGCCAAAACATCCCGTAAGTTCTTAAAAATTATTGAAAAGAAAATGTCACAGATCACAGAGCATTAAAAAAATTACGCTTCGGAAGGTGAAGCGTATTTTTTTCGGGCTCTGTGGAAAATGTAGTGAACGACCGTGTAAATCGAAACGAAAATAAATAAATGCCGTCGCACACTTTAAACATATTGTCGTTCTCAGTATCCAGTAATTGGATTTGACTAATTCGCCGCGGCTACTCGCGCTTTACATAAAATAAACATTAGACGTGCGTGCCCTACATTTTACTCATACGCTTGATAAAGGAGCTCCGTTTAGGATATATTTTTGCGTAGCTCAGCTAGCCATTCAGCGGATAGGTTAAGTAAAGCAAGATCCCGATATAGCTCTTAGAATTAGCAAGTTGAAATGGCAATGGGCAGGCCACATCGCTTGTAGAACTGACAACCGATGGGGAAGAAAGGTTCTCGAGTGGCGACCACGAACTGGAAAACGCAGCGTAGGCCCTCACTAGGTGGGCCGACGATCTGGTGAAAACCGTGGGGAGCCGATGGATGCAAAAGACAACCAGCTGCTCAAAGTGGCGCTCAATGGGGGAGGCCTATATGTTCAGCAGCGAACGTCTTCGGGCTGTTGATGATGAAGCAATGTTCGCTGCAGTTACCGTCAGATTATAAACAGTCATTAAAATCTCTACGAATGCCCGTCAGCATTAAAATTTGACAGATTCTAAGTTTGCGCTCCTCTATGACGTACCTAGTGAGTACCTACTGCGTGATATAGGGGTACGTCTTAGAGAAATAAGTGTGAACTTATCTCTCTGAGACGTACTCTAGACTACTTAAGATCTGTCAAACTTTAGTGCAGCATAGGGGTTGTTTATTATTGGTGTCGTAGACAACCTGGACCCTGTGGAAAGTCACGACCGTTCTAGCCAACTTACGGGGGTACGTCGACCTCGCCGGCGGGGTCAGTGTCTGATTGTGTGACGCTGGTATCCTATACTGTTTCTTATATAATTTAGTAAGAAAGCTGTTGGTTGTCCAAATAAAATAAAATAAAATAAATAAAATAAAATATACCAGTGCCTAAAGCGGTACCTGAGCCAGAAGAGCTAGACTGGTCTGGTGATCCTAGCACAGCCGAAACTACAAACAACAGCTGCTATAGGAAACGTGCATTAGTATAATGGTTTTTTTTATCAATGATAGGCTAACATTTGACCACGGTCTCACCTGATGGTAAGTGACGACGCGGCTGAAACTGGAGCATGCTTACCTAGAATAACAGCTGTTGGTCTTCCAAAAATGAAATCTATACTTATAATAAAACTGTAACATGTCCAATTCTGTACAAAAAAGAAGAAAAAAAGAAGAAGAGAAGAAAGAAGAAGAAGAAGAGAAGAGTAGAAGAAGAAAGAAAGAAGATAAGAGAAAAAGGGGAGGGGGGGCGAGAAAAGTATGTGTGAAGATATTTTGAAATTTTTTTTGTTGGCTCTCTATAATCAATACTGAAGCCAGAACTGTAATTTTTTAATTTTTCTCTGTCTGTCTATCTGTCTGTCGGTCGGTATCTTGGCTGGGCATCACGCCGAAACTACTGAATGGATTCAAATTAAACTTGCCATGATTTGAGTTCGAATATGAACAATAATGAGGACAACGATGTAATAACGAGGTAGGCTATAGGATATACTTTTCATCCCGAAACTCAGCACGGTTCACTCGGGAGAGGCGGTGAGTAAGTAATAATATGTACTTAGTTGTAATTCATTAAAGGCTTGTGCAAGGCCAGCGCGAATTCAAGCTAAAGCCACAGAATAGATGTATAAGCCAATGCGCGGATGAGCCAGGGGCCGAGTGGCAGGGGCGGTCTAAGTTAGAAAGGTTCCAACGCGCAATAGTTTAGGTAAATTATTATTACACTGAATATAATGGGTATTTTAAAAATCCACTATACTTAAGTCCTCCATTATACTTAGCTCATCTAGTACTCAAAGTTTCATGATCTTATTTAAAGTATTCATTGAATAATCGCTGTTTATTTGTACGGTTTGGGATAACTTTGTAATTTTTTCGATCGAGAAAAGTTTATTAATTCGTGTTTTCACTATACATTTGCAGTAGCAATCTGAACTTTAACATATATTAATTTCAAAGTCATTGTTGCAATATTGTTGACAGGACACTGTCTCATGCTAAGCCGTTTTAAGCATTTTGGCGTTGTATTGGCTCTTAACGCGTGGTCCGATTTCATTAATTCTTTCTTTGTTAAGTACTTTAAGCATAGCCCTGTAAATATTTCAAGGTCGCCAGCACCTGCCTCCATTCGCCGTTTCATCCATTCAATCCATTCATCTTTTTCCCTCTTCCTTCTCTCTTCCGAGACTGAGATAAGGCGTAAAACTAATAGACCCGTGTGAAGCCGGGGCGGATGAGCTAGCAAATAAACAAATGATTTGTATGACAACGATTGATTACAGCGTCTTTCTTTGAGGCTGGTTAGGTAAAGTTTTTCAAACACTCGCACCCTTTTTAACCGAATGTCCATTACAAAGCCGCACGCGCCACTCGCTATCTCTAAGCATCGTTTATAAGTCCGTTAATTTATTACCTAATTACATGTATATCTGTCTGTGTAATTATATGTAAATATATACGAATGTGTACCAAAACAACGGTGTACACAAATTAAATGTGTTTGAATATTAATTGTTTTATGTTCATCGTTAAAAATAGGTAGAATAGATATGACTGACTTGATAGCTCAGTTGGTTGTAGCTCTGCCTTCGGAACTGTAGGTTGTAGGTTCGATCCCCACCCGGGACAAACATTTGTGTGATGGACATCGATGTTTGTTTTGTGTCTGGGTGTTATATTGTATTTTATGTATGTATTTACATTCTATCAGTTATCTGGTTCCCATAGTACACAGCCACAGTAGTACTGGGTGGCGCAAAAGTAAAGACCCTATTTGGTTCAGCTATAACATTTTTTCTAAATTAGAAAACTAGATTTAGGTTTTTTTAAATGTATATTTGTGCCATTAAATTTCGTACCATTAGGATTTAAAGATGATGTCTTTTAAATGGTGACCTCCAGAGTTGATACACATTTGAGCCCTATTTATGACATTTTGCAAGATGATTTTCCTTCAAAATTGGTTATGAGTGACGAAGCGCAATTCCATCTCTCAGGGCATGTCAATAAGCAGAATACTCGGTTCTGGGGCACTGATAATCCGCGCATTATTCAAGAAACACCTCTACACCCACTAAAAGTTACTGTATGGTGTGGCATCTGTGTTGACAGAGTGATCGGACCCTATTTTTTCGAAGACGCTGGAGGCAATGCGATAACTGTTACTGGAGAACGCTACAGAACCATGTTACGTGAGTTTTTGATACCCAGTTTGGACGAATTGGGGCTGGAGCACATCTGGTTTCAACAAGACGGCGCTACGGCACACACAGCGCGCGACACTATGGACTTAGTGAGGGACGCTTTTCCAAGCCGAGTTATCTCTCGTTTTGGCGATTTGCCTTGGCCTGCAAGATCACCCGATCTGACCAGTCCAGACTTCTTTCTTTGGGGTTTTTTGAAATCTCGGGTGTATGTGAACAAGCCACAGACTCTCGCAGCTCTAAAAGAAAACATTCGTCAAGAAATAACGAACATATCGCAGGAAGTGTTACGGCAAGTTATGCAAAATGTCATAAATAGGGCTCAAATGTGTATCAACTCTGGAGGTCACCATTTAAAAGACATCATCTTTAAATCCTAATGGTACGAAATTTAATGGCACAAATATACATTTAAAAAAACCTAAATCTAGTTTTCTAATTTAGAAAAAATGTTATAGCTGAACCAAATAGGGTCTTTACTTTTGCGCCACCCAGTATAATACAGCCCTTAATACAACTCGTCTTTTTTGATATCGTTTGAAAATTTAAAGTAAGTAGGTACCTAATGTTACCTTGTCCCTAACTCAGTTAGAACGCCTGCTGTCTGCGCACGCGCCCACTGCCCACCCCAAACGTGCCGTGTCGTGATGATTATCCATAAATTACCGAAAATAACATTTTTAATTCGGCTCCGTAGTTATCGGGAGTATTAATTAAAATTCGCCCAAAATTGTGCGCTTGCGCATCGCATGCTACGCAGTACAGTTCAGGAATAGTAGCGCAAAGTCGTCCGAAATGCTAATTTTATTTTATTTCCGATTTTATTTTATTTTAAGATAGTATAAAATCCATCAAAATCCATTCCGTAGCCTACACACGTAAGTACTACTACGCAAGCATATCATTCGTAGAACTGACAACTGATGCGGAAGAAAGGTTCTCGAGTGGCGACCACGAACCGGAAGGCGCAACGTAGGTACGCCACCCCCCACTAGGTGGACTGACGTACTGTTTAAACCGCAGGAAGCTGATGGATGTAGGAGGCAAGCAACCACTCACAGTGGCACTTTAGGATGGAAGCCTATGCTCAGCCTCAGGTGAGATTGTGGTCAAACGCTAGCCTAGTCAAATATTAAAAAAAAAAGAAAAAAAAAAAAAAAAAAAAAAAGCAGTGGACGTCTTCAGGCTGTTAATGGTGATGATGAAGTAAAAAACCACTTCTAAACAAAACACTTTGTGCTCCTGACCAAACTTTTATGTTAATGTTTATTTATACCTACTAAGTGCGTTCGTATAATTTACATAAAGCAGATAAAAAACTAAATGCCATGTCGATTAGTTTGTTCCTTGACCAATTTTGCTAAAAATATTTACTACTCAAATCCAACTAAATCGAAGTTTACAGTGATGTCAGAAATACATTCATCATCATCATTAACAACCTGAAGACGTCCACTACTGAACATAGGCCTCCCCCAGAGCACGCCACCTTGAGCGGCTGCTTGCCTCCTGCATCCATCGGCTCCCCGCGGCTTTCACCAGGTCGTCGGTCCACCGAGTGGGGGGCCGGCCTACGCTGCGTCTTCCGGTTCGTGGTCGCCACTCGAGAACCTTTCTTCCCAATCAGTTGTCAGTTCTACGAGCGATGTGGCCTGCCCATAGCCACTTCAACTTACTAACTCTAAGAGCTATATCGGTCACTTTAGTTCTCCTGCGGATCTCCTCGTTCCGGAGCTAAATACATTGCTGCTCTGAAATGGGTTCCCAAAACTCACACATGTACTTGTCCAGCCATTTTGTTTTCCAGTTGTTAAAAATTAGTTTGTAAGATTACGCAGCCATCTTGACCAACCTTACAGCGGGAAACATTCGTTTAATCTTTTATGGTTTTTTTTATGACATAAGGGGCAATGTGCCTTTATTCTTTAAACTAACTACTACAATAATATAAACTAGCTACACTATCTACTACAAAGAACATTTGGACTAGGTATACACCGTGAAGTTTTATTCGATATTTTCCTGAAATGTATGTACTCAGTCCATGCTTTAGAATGTTTATTTAAAGCTAAACACAAAAACACCTATAGTGTAAACCGTAAACCTAGGTACTATAAAATTAGTCCAAATTCAAATTCTTAACAAAAGGCCTGCGTCATGTAATAATTTGGCACTCCGGGAGGGCGCGGCGGTGCAGGTGTTCTAGCTACCTATGAAACATTTGCCCGCAGCATGTAGTGTGAAATAGACATTTCGGCTAACGGCGAATTACTTTTTAAGGCATTTATTTTATTTTTATTTTTACTTTAATGCTGTAATATTGTTCTATAGCATGGACTGAGTACATACATTTCAGGAAAATATTGAATTCAATTCCATAATGCTGCGATGGCCTATAGACACTTAGACAGTCCAAATGCTCCAGCCCACTACCGGTAGGTAGCGTACCCAACATGCTGGCAGCGTTGCCTCGTTGAGTTGCAATGCTGATTTGTTGAGCCAAATAATTTTGGTCACGTGTCGAATGGTTTATGGTTGAACCTCCCATACTGTTATGATTTCGTACTGTCATTGCCCATGCGCACCGAACGCCCCCAAAAAGTCATTATCGCTTCACGATCGCAAATTAGCGATCTAACTTCGAGATTACTTCGATGCTACCATAATAACGGTCTTTTACGTACTATGTTTGTATTATAAAATGGGGCAAAAGAAATTATCGTTAAATTGTACTGACTTTTAATACTGGAAATTGATGGTCACAGTTACCTTTTGATATAATTAGAGGCTGATGTCATCAACTTTTGATAGTTAAATGGAGTTGATATTATTTATTTTTGAGTGCGAGGGTGTTTTTTTATGGAATAGCTAGATATGCCTTTTGTGTCACCTGTGTTTACTTTTTTATTATGTATCTTGCTCGATGCAATTAGCGTACTTACCCAATGTCAAGTAAGTACCCCTAACCGATGTGGAAGAAAGGTTCTCGAATGGCGAACACGAATCGGAAGACGCAGTGCAGCCGGAAGACGTCCATTGCTGAACATACCGCCACTCTGCTTACCTCCTGCATCCATCGGCTCTCCACGGTTCTGACCAGGTCGTCGGTCCACCTAGTGGGGGGCTTGCGCCGTGTCTTCCGGTTCGTGATCGCCACTCGAGAACCTTTCTTCCCCATCGGTTGTCAGTTCTACGAGCAATGTGACCTGCCCATTGCCATTTCAACTTGCAAATTCTAAGAGCTATAACGGTGACTAGTTAACTGTATAGCTACAAAAGTAACAAGACTACAAAGAAGAGTTTAGATTTCCCGCTGCATAGTGGATCATCCACGTTAACACTAATACATCGATAACTTTTACTTCAGCACGATATCCGCTCGTTAAACTAACATTGTAAATAGTAATAGCTCTGTGGTAAGTATTTTAGGGCAGGGAAAAATATTTCTTCGTATTTTGTTCGAGAACTAAAATGTACGGAAGCTGCAATTTTGACGTTAAAATTTCCGAACTGGAAACGCTTGCACCAACGTTGTGACTTTGAAACTACATATAAACACTACTCCCCTTACTAATAAACTGTGAATAGCGGAGGAATAGTTGTTTAGTGTTTTGTCTTTCTCTGTTGCGTTTGAAATGGGTAAAGATAAAACAAGACAACACACTGAGTAGCTATTCCACTGTTATGCAGTGTTTATCGGTAAGAGGGTAAAGGAAAACGGAACACGTAACTTGTGGGTCACAATTTTTTTTTAGTTGTTTATTTATTTAAAAGTATACTTTTTAATTTATTTTATTGGTTTAAATGAAATGAGGGGATCCGCAGGAAAACGATATAGCTCTTAGAATTAGCAAGTTGAATGGCAGTGGGCATGCAGGCCACATCGCGAGCGTCACAGCAGCGTTCTTCACAACTGCATAGGACTCCCCGCTCGTAGAACTGACAACCGATAGGGAAGAATGGTTCTCTAGTGGCGACCACGAACCGGAAGACGCAACGTACCTTAGGCCCCCAGTAGCGCATACCTAGTAAGGTGGACCAACGATTTGTTAAAACCGCGGAGATCCGATGGATGCAGGAGGCAAGCAGCCGCTCAAAGTGGCGCTCAATTGGGGAGGCCTTTGTTCAGCAGTGGATGTCTTCAGGTTGTTGATGATTATTGCTTTATGTTGCCTTCTATAATGTTATCCAAGTACCTGATTTGGACCGAACTGAAACCGACAACCAAAGAAATTCTTTTTCGAATTCGTACGTACAAAATACGAAGTCTCTTCCCCGGCCTATTATTAGTTGTACTATAAACAGCGGTATTTAGTTCGGTCATCAGTTACACCCATCCTTTACTACGCACTCAGTTGTTATGTCTTTTTAATTATTCAACTACATATCTTGTCTAAAACAGAAGCACAGAAGCAAACAATGCAATTTTTTTCTTAAATTTTGGCTCCACGCATACTGTATTTAGCCAGTGTCAAGTATTGTAATTTTTCGTGCTATAGAATATTTTACGTAAAGTCAAGTCTTAGTCACAGTCTGGGTAGTCATAGTCCGGCCTAAGTCATGCCCCAGTAAAGTGGTGGCAACCTTACTAGAAGCTTCTATAGAACTTTGGAAGCAACACGAACAACCACGTTTTACCACATTATATCACTTGCCCACACCTCTGCTCGTAATTCAGCACTTTGTGTTATTTTTGTGGGTTTTTGTGGATTACGTGAAACATGGATATCAAATAAATATTTTATTTGGCTATTTCTTTCTTTATTCCGCCTACTTAATTTATAAAAAATGTGTTGTTACTGCTGAAAATTTGGAGAAGCACGTAAGCATTTTTTTCGGGTCATTAGAGCTATTGTATTTTAGAAAAACTAAAGTATAAGTACCCACTTATAGTTAAGTTAAGTTTTGTTTGACCATTCCATTTTTCGTTATATTTTCTGTTTGCTTATTTTTTTTTTCATAATTGTTATTATGCTCTTTGTTGATTTTGCGCCTCAAAAGCTTTTAATAGCAAATCCAACTCACATTTTGGCGCTTTCAAAAATCCGATTCGAAAAAAGGATCACATAAGTAAGTACCTACTTTTAGAATAATCATAATAAGTTTTAAGTAAGCAAGTAAGTATACCTATCTCTCTCTACATTAATTAGCCGCGCTAAGCTTCACGGATAAGCCAATTCAATTAAGCGATCCGCGATATTAATTCGATTATTACTCGCCGTAAAAAACTTACAAAACAGTCGTTTTGCTGCGCAAACGACTTACCATCACGGAAGCTTCCATCACCATATACCAATTTAGCTTTTATCGTTCAGCCATAGAGATTACATTGGTTTACCATGACAATCCTGTAATTACTGTCAGACATTCTCGGAATGACACGCTATGTGTACAAGCAGTTAAAATCAACCTTATTCTCGTAGTTTTAAGACTTAAATTGTTATTATCGATTAAATTTGTTAATTATGTCATATAAATAGTTTTGTTGCAAACGATTAAAAACTTTTTCACAGAGAAAATAGAGTTGATTGTTCGATTGTAAGGTTTAGAAGGGATGCAAACTTTTTTGTTAGATCCAGTGGTGCTCGGGAATCTCAATTTAATTAAAAATGGAATGTTTTTATCTGTAGATCGCGCGTGTGGCTGAGTGTTGCCACGCTCCGATTGTCACCGCTAAACCTCCCCGCTCCCCGACCTGCGAGGAGGTTTGTTATCAACTGTCACTTAATTGTCAATTAATAAACTCAACTGTCTCAACGACTTGCTCGTCACGTCATTCAATCACATAAAAAAAAAAAAAAAAAAAAAAAAAAAAAAAAAAAAAAAAAAAATTATCGAAATTGAATTTGGAGCGCGTGAGGGCAACGTTTACTTTTTTTATAATGCAGCTGTTTCTTTGATTGGTTTCAATTTGCAAATGAGAGTTTTTGTATAGAGAACCTACCCATGCTTATATAGGTACCTAAGTAGGTACTTTACCCACGCGATCTGCTACAAAACTGTTGGCCAACATAATAATATGTATTTAATGTAGACTTTTTGAAATGATTCTAAAGTGCCTACTTATACAGGGTTAATTATAATTGACCAAAAACATTTTAGCAATGGCAATGGGCAAGCCACATCGCACATCGCCGACGGATGCAGGAGGCGAGTAGCCGCTCAAAGTGACGCTCTCTGGGGGCGGCCTATGTTCAGCAGTGGACGTCTTCAGGCTGATGATGATGATGATGATGATGATGATGATGATGATGACTACTAAACATTGGAACACTACTGAATCGTTTCCGTCATCGATATCGATGGATGCCTGATGCGGATATTATGCTGTAAAAGGTAGAGACCAACAGCATTCATCATAGAAGAAGACGTCCACTGCTGGACATGACCTCCTACTTAGAGCGTCACTTTGACCGGCTACTTGCCTCTTGCATCCATCGGCTCTCCGGTATATTGACATTGTCGTTCTACCTAGTGGGGTGCCTACGCTGCGTCTTCCGGTTCGTGGACTCTAGACTAGAACCTTTCTTCCCCATTGGTTGTCGGTTCTACGAGCAATATGCCCATTGCCATTTCAACTTGCTTATTTTGAAAGCTTTGTTGATGGCTTTTATTCTCCTGCGGATCTTCTCATTCCAACAGCTTAATTCAAAAAAAGGTGCGTCACTGACTACAATATCTGTGCCCGAGATCGTTGTCGGAACTGAAGACTAATTCTGTATGACTACTTTACGATTCCTTACTTCGAAAGAAAAAATCTATTCTCCGTGTATAAAAACGTAACTGCTCGAAATGAATTTCGAATTGGCGCGATTTGAACTGTCAAAAATCATAATGTTCCACTGAGAGGCGTTCCGAAACATCAAACACAACACAACACGTCAAAAGCTACCACCACATGTCAGTATTTATTCAAAATAAAAATAATAAGTAAAGGTATTTCTAATGCTGTGACACGATTTGAACAAGACACGATAACGACGTGGTTTCGTATCTGTGTTTTCATAGAGAATTAGGGCCCAAGACGGGGGCAGCATGAGCGTAGAAATCGGCATACTATTATATCTTCTCTTGACAAAGCGTTTGACCAATGAGCGATCACACAGATCACGTCATAAACCTTTTGCTGCGTTTTCTTTGGTCAATCGGTTTCTCTAGACAAGAGATATGGCGATTTCTACGCTCATGCTACTCCAACAGCTGTAGCGGTATCGTGTTGGTATCATTGTCGCCTAATGTGACAGTCCCCAATCGTTAAATTAATTTCTCATTAAGCTTCGGCCCCACCGGCGCGTCCGCGAAGCGGCAGCGTCAGTGACGTGAAACTTTTCGGTGCCCATCGCTGCTCGCGGCGAACACGGGCGCGGGCGTCTACAGACACGGCAGCGATGGGTACCGAATGGCAGATTTCTACGCTTCACTGACGCCTAGGCTTGTGTAGTTCGTAAACGACCTAGTTCAGAAGAGCGCTCTTTTATGTGAACTACACGAACTAGGTCCGGCCCCCTAATTACCTAATTTGCTACGCTACACCACTAATGATGTATGACAGCAATCACCGTGAGATTTACGCCTGTCGCAAATTAGGTAATTAGGGGGCCAGTTGCGTCGGATTTTAGTTCGTTCGTTTCTCTGACAATTTTGCGGTGAGAGTCCGCGCCGTCGAGGAACCTGCTCGTGACAATACAGAAGCTAATACAATATATAAACAAAAAGAGCATAGTAGAAGTACAGTTCTTCAGCTCTTTGGCTGTTGCGAACTAAGGTCGCTCTTGCGGGACCGGGCAAGAGATCGCTGAAAGCAATCGTCTTCCCCGCTCTCGGTCGAGCCGCGAATTAGTCAACTAAAAGAACGACCTAGTTCACCAACGACCTATAGGGTAGGTCCCAACGGATCCCAAGAAACGGGTCCCACTTATTATTTTATGCAACTGATACCACAATATATTATTTTGAGCTCCCATCTGATCCCAATCAAAAAGCTGGACGTAAAACAAACGATAAACGCTGTCAGAACACGTTTTTTTGAGGTTGAAGATATTGTCGACGACAAAAGTGTTTAAGCAAATAAAGAGTAACCTCCTACGAGTTACTGCTCTCCTAGTACCTATGTACAATAGTAGGCGCAAACTGTAGCTACCCGAACTAAAATGCGCAAGGCTACCTGACGCCATTTGACGCACCAGTGTGGCTGAAACATTACGGTTATATTACAAAGTACCTTGCCTGTATACATTTCATGAAGTCCAAGACCGCGGCATAGAGGTTAATGACGTGTTTAACCATTTAACGAGCGCTGTTCGCAATTAAACGGGTTAATGACTCGTGAAGTCGAATGGATATCAGTAATTTGACTATTTGATGATTAATGGCCATTTTATGATGTATCTAGAGCACATGGTCTGTTTGTAGTCGTCCCAATTGTTTAATTACACGGATCAGTTCTGTGTTGTGTGTACACACAGAATAGACCCGTGTAATTAAACCATCGCTTATAATATAGGTAAAGGTAATTACATAAAATAGAAAAAATAAAGCGCATAGCTTCTCATAGTGAAATACAGTTTATATGAGTTTTTTGCATTTTGAGTTAGTTTATTTAACTGTTGTATTAGTGAAATTCGTGTTGGAGATTAGTTTTTATAATAAATAATTTTTTATTTTTTTTTACAATATTGCTCCTGCGTTTTCCTGCAAGATTAGATATAGAGGATCTTATCTACCGAATACATCACCATCATCATCCACAGCCTGAAGACGTCCACTGCTGAACATAGGCCTCCCCCAGAGGCCTTCTTCCCCATTGGTTGTCAGTTCTACGAGCGATGTGGCCTGCTCATTGCCATATCAACTTGCTAATTCTAAGAGCTATATCGATCACGTTAGTTCTCCTGCGGATCTCCTCGTTCGGGATCTTATCTCGCAGGGAAACACCGAGCATAGCTCTCTCCATAGCTCGTTTCCGAAACCGAATACATACCTAAATGTTATTTAATACAGTGTGTTGCTATCAGTTAGGACTTTTGCACTGAGGCTTGGTCTCTTAAGTGAGCATAAAGCACAACGAGCTACGGAGAAGGCTATGCTCAGCGTTTCCCTACTTGATAAATCTGAAATGAGGAGATCCACAATGCCCTTCAAACCGAAACACAGTAGTAGGTACTTGCACACTACTGCTTGGCGGCAGAATAACTGGCAAAGCGGTGGCCTAAACAAACATTGCAGAAAAGTCTTAGACCACCTCACAGGGCACGCAAATTTGCCCCCAGATAAAGACGAAATTCTACTTGAATTTCGTGGCGACATGCGCATAGCGCATACTGATGTCATCTGCCATAGCGCATTAATGTTAACAAGGCACCTCTAGCTGGGTGCGAAGCGTAATTTTTTTGATGCTCTGTGTACCTACCAACTAGTAAAATTGTTTAATTCCCTTAATATTATAACATTCGTTCAACTTACCTCTATCGTGTCCACAGACTAAACAGCGTCACGTGCGACCGGCTGTGCAACCAGTAACCGGTAACTGACCACTTCCGGCCATAGGCGTCCTTCCGGCCGGAAGGACGAGTGTTGCAGGGGTGCTTGTGGCATGGTGGTGATTTAATAATGATTTAGGTACACTTATTTGTATTCTGTGGTATTGACCTATTGTGTGCGAAAAGTTTTAAGTTGTTTTGACGTTTCTAATACCTACTTTTTTTGGTAAGCTCAAAGTCGCGCAACGAGCTATGGAGAGAGCTATGCTCGGTGTTTCCCAGCAAGATAAGATTCGGAATGAAGAGATCCGCAGGAGAACTATAAATAAAGTGACTGATATAGCTCTTAGAATTAGCAAGTTGAAATGGCAATGGGCAGGCCACATCGCTCGCAGAACTGACAACCGATGGAGAAGAAAGGTTCTCGAATGGCGACCACGAACTGGAAGACGCAGCGTAGGCCGGCCCCCCACTAGGTGGATCGATCTGGTGAAAACCACGGAGAGCCGATGGATGCAGGTGGTGCGCAGCCGCTCGAAGTGGTGCTCTGTGGCCTATGTTCAGCAGTGGACGCCTTCAGGCTGTTGATGATGATGATTAGTTATAATATTAATAGCCCTAGAAAAAGATAGGTAATAAAATAACAGTTTAAAATGCATATTTGTTTATTTCTCGTCTTATGTAGCATAATTATAATATTACAATGCATTGACGAATTTCAACTACTATCAATAAATAACATTAATATTTATAGAAATAAGCATTTAATTAGGTATTTATTTAGGCTAGCAACATTACAAAATTTGCGAGCGACATGGCAACTCATTGAGTAAAATCAAAAATATAACAACGTGGTGACTGCTATGACAACATGGTCCTTATATCAAAGAAATAGTCATCATAGAATGTTACAAATAATTTTTCACTATTAATTGCGGAAATATTATGCCCGGAGCATGCGCACTGCGACAAAATTTTCTCGCCACTTTTTCTCGTGAGAGACTGTGACCATCTGGTTTTTTTTTGAACGGGCTAGGGGCGGGGGCGGGTGGGGTGTCACCGGGTGGGATGGTAGATATGGGTAGAACCCTTAGAATATATACTCTTGTAGAAGTAGTGTCCACGTGTCATCCAATCATTATGACAGCTCACGTACTGTTTGTCGCGAAGTTGACTTCATGACGGACACAAAATGGGTAACGCGTAAGGGATGCAAGATCAATATGCTCTGTCCCGTTTTATCTCAGCATAAATTGTACATCGTTCGTTCTTAATTTTTGTAGTGACGTCATCGATGGCCCTTCTTCAGAGTATATACTCTAAGGTAGAACCTAAGTGTGCAATGTCTCACTCTAACAGCGACGACAAGATTTCTCGCGGTGCCCCTGCTAGGCCATCTGCCTGGCTAGCATGCGCACCGCGACAAAATTTTCTCGACACTGTCGCGTGAGTGACCGTGACAAGGCTATGGTAGCGTCTAAGTGTGTCCCACTCTAACAGCGACGACAAGTTTTATCGCGGTGCCCATGCTAGGCCATCTGGTTTGGTCAATGTTTTCTCGATTCTCGGGTAATTTTTACAGCTAGTAAATTAACTAGCATATACTAGGAAATTAGTTCAAGTAGGTAATGAGATTTCTAAATACAAACAGTTTTATGCATATTTTGAGCACTCCGGAGTAATTCTTTTACTCAGTGTTTTTACCCGGTTGAGCGGCGCATGGTTCAATGAGACCAATTTGGAATTTTACAAAATTTGAGAGAACCTTTCGACCTTTCCAAACGTCTGGTCGAGGCAACACATGACCAAAATGCTGGCCTCTACTTCGGTAAAAGGTTGAGCATTGCCATTCAACGTGGCAATGCTGCCAGCATATTGGGCACGTTGTCTACTGGTAGTAGTTTGTTGGATTAGGTTTTGTTTTTATATTATTTAGCTTATTACAGTTTTATAGAGAAAACTAATTACCTATGCTTAGGAATACAGATTCCAATGTCTATACAGATTTCCATTTCAACAGATTCCCATTTCCACAGACTCTTATTTCTACATATTTTAATTTCAACAGAATCTCACGATTACTGTATTCCATTTTTTATATAATTTATAGGTATAGCGTTTGAGCACTTTCTCACCTGATGGTAAGCGTATGGTGGTGCATGCTTGCCTAGGAGATACCTGTTCACTCTTTGTTTTTTCGTTTCCATGTCTTCGGAACCCTTTTTACAGATTTTCATTTTAACAGAATCTCATGTTTAGTGTTTACTGGTTTCTAATTCAACGTCCGCTGACCGAGTCAAAAGTGTCGCAGAATGCAATGTATTAAATCGTAGACGGAGTGGTTTCAACTAAAAACAATTTGTAGTCTTGTACTTACGTTATGTGTTGATTTACTTGTTTATACCATCAGTAATTATTTACAAAGATATACAATTCAACCTAAATATGCCGCAAGCTGTAAACCTTCTAAATTTTGAGTACTACATTGCCTTTTTAATCTCGACGCCTTATAATAACACTTAATCAGTTCTTTAACCTAAATTTATTTACAAAATTAGCGTAATATATTAATACAAGAGAATTTCTTTAAAACATTCTTATTTACAGTAATATACAACATGGAATGACAATGATTTTTTTGTACGTTACATTTATTCCCTACTCTTACACTGAAATAACTAGATCAGCTAACATTAAATTTTTGAACGATTTGGCATTTTGACACTCATGTTATGACTAGTCCGTAGGCTAAGTACAGCTTACTGCCTTTGCCATAGTCTTTAAAAAGATAACGTTCGAATTTAGAACCGTTTTAAAATTGTCCGTTTGCCCCGTAAGTCGAACGCGAGGCGTCAAGCGAGCTCTACACTAAACTCGAAAGCGGCGCGCGGGAAGTCACCGGCGACGCCGGGAGCGGCTGCATTTGCTGCGGCGCTTGCGGCTGGAAATACACACCCGGTTCGTTCGTAAACTGAGGATGCAACGGTAGTGGCGTATGAGGCATTGACGTCGGCCGGGATTCATGATACAATATAGGCACCCGCACTAAACGCTGCGCCGCATGCGCCATATTAGCAGCCTCAAGTTCCGCTGCCAACTGCCTCTTCCATTTATTCCTCCTATTCTGAAACCAGATCTTCACTTGCGTTTCAGTCAGATGCAAGCTTGCCGCAAGTCCCGCGCGTTCAGAACTGCTCAAGTACCGCTTCATATCGAACGTGGACTCGAGTTGGAACACTTGGGACCGCGAGAAGACAGTTCTTGTCTTCTTCTTCCTCTTGCCGAGGTTGGCGTTTGGGTCGCGTTTTTCGTCTTTGTCGAAGTCATCTGATTCGTCGATGTCTGGGTCTGAGTCTTGGGGGTCTTGTGGTGGGGGGTAAAGTGCGGGGTGCATGCGAGGGGAACGGGGGGAAGAACGGGAGGGGGAAGGAGGTGTGGGGGCGCGAACGGGAGAACGCACCCGAGGGGAACCCCCCGCTGAGCCGTCCTCGTTGGTTGTCGAATCTTCTGTAACAAGGAGTTCTTCTGTTAGGATATAGAAATGGTGGAGCGTTGATGTATCTTACACATAAAAAATGTATTGTGACTTGCAATTCGTGGTTTATAGGTTATATAATACCTGCAATGAGCTTAAGCTTATGGTGAAGGAAAACATAATATTGAAACCGAAACAGTGGTAGGGCATATATTTGTTTGTCTAGCTACACACCACCTGCCGATGAGGAAAGGTTCTCGAGTGAAACGATGACCCAGAAAACGCAATGTATGTAGGCATAGGCACTCCACTAGGGGAACCGACGCCCAGGGGCCTTATTGCGAAAGTCTGGTGGGGATGGTGATCGTATGCTCTCTTGCTCGCACTCACGGACTTGTAAATTGGCGCGTGTGGGATAGCAGGCGAAGCCCATATCCAGAACAGTTACGCAATAGGTGTGCTGGTCAGAACCGGAAAGAGCCTTGGATGCAAGCGGCAAGTATCCGGTCAGAGTGGCGCTCTACGGGGGAGGCCTATGTTCAGCAGTGGGCGTCTTTCGGTTGATGATAACCCTACAAGTTAAGGATCTGGCTGCACATTTAACTGTGTGTCCCCGTAACTGAACTGAGGACAGTTAGAAGCTATTTACTAATCCAGATGAAGTGCATCCTCAGCCGTTGATAGTCACTTCGACTGTCAGATTCTGCGCACTAACTAAATCTATTCTAAATAGCGCCCAACTAAAAAGAAATCCGTCAAATTGTCCACGCAAAGCGTTGAAACTTCGTTTGTAAGGATTGATAGATCACAATCGCTGTGTAATCGGATCCAAGCTGACGCCCGATGCCTCTGGAAGCCGTACCGAGAATATCGAGTGATCCTCGCCGTGATTAGTACCTACAGCTATTCTACTAATATTATGAATGCGAAAAGGGTATATTCGTCGCCTTTAGCCCAATATCGTCCCACTGCTGGGATACGGACCTTGTTTTATGGAGAGTTTAGGCTATTAATTACCACGCTGGTCAAGTGCAGGTTGGTGGATGACACCATGTCCTCAAGTTATGTGATTCCAGTTTGATCTACTGCAAAGAATCCAGATGATTCCTGATGATTCATAATTTTTTTTGGTCATGTTATTGGGTTTTTTGTTCCGGTTTGATCGACCGGCGGATATTTTCGATAAACAACAGCATAAAGTTAGAAGGATATTTTATTAAAATATCAATTATTTTTAATCACTGTGGTGATTTCGTCAATAATACAAACATGAAACTACTCCAAGGCTGGTATCAGCCATGTCCTTTAAAATGTTATTATGTTATGTCATCTATAGTCTGCTATAAAATGGACCCTTGTAATATATACCCACATATCTACATTTCAAATCACCGTCGCCCGCCGGTCAGATATGCCATACAAAACTGAAACAGTATGGACGTTTTGCTTCACGCAATTTAATTTCAAGATATCTGCTAGTTATTACCAGGCTAAGTCATTAGTCATGCAAGAGTAACACAGATTATAAATATGGGAAGACTGTACATAATTATATTTTGCGTCTCTTACTGACGATTTAAGCACGGCCTGCATGTGTTTTGCGAAAGATACTTTTGTTGATCGTTCATCATCATTTCTTTAAAATATTATTAATGCTAAAAAAAAAATAAGTGCTCAGAATAATAATCGACCCAAGAAGTTCATTGGATTAAATAAGAGAACATGCAGGTGGCCACTGGAAGTGGAAGGTCAAGACAAAAGACTAAAAAGCATGTAAACGGCATATGTCCAAAAATGAGCCTAAAATAGCTAAAGGGAACCAAAAAGAAGCCATGTAACATGTCTTTTGTATTGCTTACAACTTTCATTCATAGGTTTAAGCGGACAGAGGTTTGCGATTGTCATAGATTAGTGTATTCCCCAATTTTCTTCCCGGGTAATGCCCTAGAAAAATCTTTTTTTATAGTATGTAAATAAATAGGCCTGCTGAAGGCACACTCCTGTGCTCCTGTCATTTAGTTTTTACCGTGATTTGAGCAGGGAGTACACTTTTTTAAAAACTTTATGGTCAAAAATTAAAGCTGCTTAGTTGTTTTTTCTCGGATTTATGGTTTTAGAGGAGGATACAACGGAATACAAAACGTCGACTATGAAGAAATGAAACGAATGAAATCATTATCCTAAATCGAAAGAAAAAAATTCTACGAAACACTACGGTATGGTCTCACGACTTTAGCCTGCTCAATAGACCGAACAACAAAAAACGAAACGTCGATTTTACGTCGTTTATTGTGCCTTTATTTTTTAATACTACAATACTAAAAACTAATAAACTAGCTACACTATCTACTACAAAATTTGGACTGTTTACTAGCCGCGATGCTCTATAGACAGTCCAAATGCTCCAGCCCACTACTGGTAGGTAGCGTACCCAACATGCTGGCAGCATTGCCTCGTTGAATTGCAATGCTGATGCGTTGAGCCAAATAAGCGCCAGCATTTTGGTCACGCGTCGCATCAACCAGGCGCTCTGATAAACTTTGGAGAACACGATGAGTCCCCACGGAAACAGGATCTCAACATGAAACGGCTCAAATATGTAACCGCTACCGAGATTACTTACTATATTTGCGCTGTTTATTTATATAAATTAACACAAAACTGAAACATTTTACGATAATCGATATCGAGTACAGTAAAGTAATTCAAATACTTTTAATACCCGTACTAGGGGGTACTGTCCTTACTGTCGTCACAGTGTGACACTGATTTCTATCGATTTCCGAAGCCGTACATAATCCCCCTTGTGTCCTGTGTTTACAAACGCTTACCAGTTAAGCAGTTTACCTCTTTGCAACGTTCAACAAACTGGCTAGGTATTGTTTAATGTGATTATGACACCTCATTAAATAATATTAATCACTGAACTTTCATAAAGTGAGAGCGATGGTGGCCGAGCGGAAGCATGTGCGCTTCGCAATCTTAAGGCACCAGGTTCAATCCTCGGCCCTGCACCAATGACTTATCTAGTAAGCTATGTGCAGTTTTCGATGCTATCAGCTCACAGCATGCTTCGTGCCTCAGAGAGCACGTTAAGCCGTCGGTCCCGGTTGTCATAAGAACATCTATCAATCGTTACGGGTAGTCAGACGCCTGATAGAATCTGACGCCTGATCTACCATCCCTGTTACTGGTTCCTTATGGGTTGCGAGGTCAAATGGGTCGCTCGTGTAATTCTGGTAGCTCGCCGCTACAGGTTAGATTGGTAGCTGACCCCAATAACAAATGGGAAAGGCAAGGAGGATGATGATGATGATGATGATGACTGAACTTTCATATTCACGTATAGTTCACGTCAAATAATACAATGCAAATTGTATTATTTTTGCAAAACTTGTGCCTTTTTCAGTGTTAATGTTTAATATTGGTGGCGTTTTACGCATTAAGTGCTGAATTACGAGCATGAGTGTGGGCAAGTGATATAATGTGGTGAAACGTGGTTTTTCGTGTTACTTCCAAAATTCCATAGAAGCTTCTAGTAAAGTTTATAAAATAATTTTAGAATGTTATCTTTAAATACTGGTATAAGGTAATGTAACTACCTCGTGATGTTTCGTGTTTTCTTTCGTACTCCCTCCCCATTGTGAACCTGATGTGATTAATGGACGATCTGTAACAGACCCCACACATTTACAAGGAAAGCAAAGTTCTTGTTCGTCTAGGTTGGTTGGTCCTACCTTTTTTTGTTGTGATCTTTCAAAGATAACAAGATTTCCACCCACTAAATCCGCTCCAGTGGTCTTCCTCGGTGCAACCTAGAGGAACACGAACTTTGCAGACTAGGTACCACCTAAATTTTTTTTAGTGCAGACGTAGTTTTATTATGTAAACGAATGACGTGACAAGCTAGTCGTTCATCTGGTGTTAAGCGTCACGGCTGCCCATTACAGATTGCAGTGTCACTCGGAAATCTAAATTAAACTTTCGCGTAACACTGCGCACTGCGCACGTCATCCTGAGACATCACACAGTCTATAAAAGATTTCTAGACTGTGAGATCAGTTCTTAAGTCTCACTTGCCCAGTAATTTCGCTAGCTACAATGCTCTTCAAACCGGACCACAGAAATTGATCACAATTTACACATATCACTTTATTCACATAAGCCTACCGTTCCTTACTTAATAAATTTTATATACCATCTATGTAGTAGACTATGAAAGCAATAAAATATCTGAATCTGAATTAAAATCTGAAACATTGCGATCCATTCTACCGATAACATTTTAATCAGGCAACGTTTACCCGCATCACTATCCGCCAAATTAAAAAAAAAGTTAAAAGGCCAAGCAAAGCAATCACACAAAACGGCACGCCGAATAAACCGCATTCGAAAATTAAAACGAGCGCGCGACATGTTTCCTAGCGTCGTTTGGCGGGAACGAGAGAGTGGGACGGAGATAGAGTTATTCAGCTTTGAGGTTAGTGCGAGAGGGACACGCGTCAGTGTTGCTACATGTATAAATTGTAGGTGCATGGTAGAAAAGCATTGTTCGGTCGGTTTGGGCCGCGTGAAACGGCGTTGTCTTTGTTTCTGCGGAGGGTTTTCGGAAATTAAAGCGGGGTTGCGATGTGATGACGATTACTTGTTTGCTAGCGCTGTTTGCGCTGTGAATATGTTTGCATTAGTAGCTAGCGTGTAGGCTTTTAGCTCAATAGAATGCTAATAATGGTATCACTACTTCTATAAAAAGGTGACACGTCTGTTTGGTTGTATGGGTTTCACGGCAAAATGGTTGAAACGATTGCGATAATATTTTGTAGACAGAAACAAAGTCGACGACTCGTTGTCTTAGATTATTTTACTAATTTGTGAATTTGACCAAACTTGGGTTTATGCGCGAGTAAATATACCATAATAAGTCTATTTCACGATTTTAAACTAGAGTTATTCGTTAGTCGTTTTACGTTAATACGCGAAGAGCGAAATGAATGATGATGAACGGTGTTGATTATCCAGCTAACAATTGTTGTTCTACAACGCTACGGTATTCAAAATTATGTTATATCAACTCGATTTGGTTGTATTATAGTGTAGGAAAGTAAATGTCAATACAAAAGAGCATTAGAATCGAATCACGCTGCCGCTATTAAAATATATTATATATAAAATTATTTATATTCTTGAATGTGTTATTCTACCAAAAACGGTAGTAATATGGTAGTAGTATAGTAATTATTAACCACGGGGGGGGGGGGGGGGGGAGTTATTAGACTCTATCCTTGTTTAATTAAAACGATTTGAATGAGATTTTTCAGGAAATAATAGAAAGTATGATGTCACTTTTACCTCTAGGTGGTGGTGAATTCCTCTGCCAATACCACGGCGCCGGGACCAGACCGCCGTATCTCCCTGCTAGGGCACTCCATTGGGAAATTAGACCCAACCTGCAACAATATAAAGCACATTGTTCATTACCATCGAAACCTAGTACGATGCTGGACTATTGACACTAATGCCCGTCTGCACCTTGTCTGCACTAAAGTACGCAGTTATCTTTTTAGGCACCCAAATGCGTTTCAGTAGGTACGTCATAGAGAGATAAGTACGAACATAAGAGCTGCTAAACTTTAATGCAGACAACCAGTAGTCATTAATTATGCCGTTCTCTTCACACGAAAAAAATAGATGGGTTCAAAAAAGCACGAGAAAAAATCACCCATTTGGTGGAAACGATTTCTTTTGATGTAACTATTATTATTGAACTTATAGAACTCTTAGAGTATAGACTAAAGCACAGAGAAAACTTGATTGTGTCAAACGTACCACTTTTGTAGACACTTTTTACATGATGTGGACACTTTGATGTGAATGAGTCTGACAGATTTGTATGCAAAAAAACAATTGACTCGAGTCGAAAACAATGGTACGGTGCTTATCGTAAGCGCAGCTAATTACCATACGTTTGTTTCTTTCCTTTACCACTGACGTAGCGATACGTGTGAGTAGTACAAATAAATATAATATCGTTTTGATGATCTCTCTATGCCTTAGTCTATTCTCTAAGGTAGAACTAATACACAGTCTTTCTTTCTCATGTAGGTAAGTGGTCTCAACCCTGTTTCAGAATATTTGCCACCCAAAGGCTTCTAACTTGGCTTAATTACCGTTGTCTTAGAACACCTGGGACCGACGGCACGTGCTTCCAAAGCACGATAGCACTCGGTTGTAAATACTACTTTTTGTAGCAGTCACCCATCCAAGCAATGACCGTGTGCAGGCTATCATCGCTTTAAATTTTGTATCACCTTGCTTGTCATAATGTCAAAATTCCATCAAAATAAGGCGCGCAAAGCTCTCAAATCCCTGACACTCCGAAAGCACCCTTCAGACATTTTAATCCCTTGAAAAAGCACCCTCGAAGAAACGGGCCATTTTATTGGCTTCTTTCAATACGATTTTATGATGTTTTGATTTTTAAGTCGAAGGAGTATCACGATACCTTGACACCTTTTATAATTTTTTAGACAATATTCAGTTCTTGGCATCTTTTTTTATAAATAACAATAAGTAAATAAATATGTGAAGACATTTCACACAGCGCCATCTAGCGCCAAACTAAGCATAGCTTGTACTATGGGAACCAGATAACTGATACCATACTTAGATACTTTTTTATTTGTAATTACATACATAGAATACAATATAACACCCAGACACAGAACAAACCTCGATATTCATTACACAAATGTTTGTCCTGAGTAGGAATCGAACCCACAACCTATAGTTCAGAAAGCAGAGCTTCTACCAACTGAGCTATCAGGCCAGTCAATCCTGGCCAATCCAGTCTAGCTCAGTTCCAGTCAATCAGGTACTGGCCTAATTGACTGCAATTATCGAACTACCTCGACCTCCAACCGCTTGGAAACATATTATGTCATCTGTGATATGGTGGGCTTTTTATCATCATCATCATCAACAGCCTTAAGACGTCCACTGCTGAACATAGGCCTTCCCATAAAACACCACTTTGGACGCAAATCATTCAGGATTTTAGATTTATACCATTCATTATATACCTACATGTGCCAAAACTTCTCGCTGAACTCGCTCTACGTGACATTGGCAAAATTTTGGTTACCTACAAAGGCCATTAACTAAAAGTTAAAGCTGAAATTACCCGATTGTCTCCCTCTTCAACTGGGTTACCACCTTAGAGTATAGACTAAAGCAAAGAGAGATATTATATTTGTACTGCGCACAGGTATGGCTACATCAGTGGCGAAGGAAAGAAACAAACATATAGTAATTAGCTACGCTTGCGAAAAGTCACCGCGCCATTTTTTCGACTCGAGTCAACTGTTTTTTCTATACAAATCTGTCAGACTCATTCACATCAAAGTGTCCACATCATACAAAAAGTGTCCACAAAAGTGGTACGCTTCACAGATAATCAAGTTCTCTCTATGCTTTAGTCTATACTCTAAGGTTAGCACGGACGGTAGACAAAATTGTCTTTCCTCGTTTTATGTCACCTTCTTCATACTGTTTACTTGTCAAGTGGAGTAAAACAGGGGAAATACTATTTTGTCTACCGTCCGTGCTAACCCAGCAGCTCAAAGTGCATTATTTACCACCAGTATAAAATACATAATTATTTTGATATTATGTAGCTATAAAAAAAGAGAGAGATATTTGATTGGTTCGCACAAATAAAGCATCTCTCTTTTTTTAAACCGGTAAAAGTACGTCATTACGATCATATAGATTCTAAATAAGGCTATACTAACTTTACTCGATAGAACCGCAACAGAATCGATTCCCCACACTTCCAGCAAACGGTAACTTCAAAGACCAGATAGAGTAGTTGATAGATAGCGCCAGTAAGTAGTACCATTGTGGTGGGTACAAGCATTCTCACTTACCAGCCGATTGGTGTGCGGTATAAATATCGATTGCGGCGACAAAGAGGATTGGAGGACGCTCTTGGGAGACTTAGGGATGGGACGCGTGTGGTACTATCGAGTATCGATATTTTTTGTCGATGTTTTTGGCTCAAATGGTTTTTTTTTAGGTCAGGTGTTTGGCCACATTTAACCTAATACTAAGTGGATAATATATAAGTGGTGTATATATATAGTGGTGGTGGAAATGGCACCACTCTACGCCTAAATTGAGAAAACATTTGTAAGGCATATAAATTTTTTAATACAATAGTGTAGATACTTTAGGTTATGTTGTAACATAATTATATAGGATACTTTTTATCCCGGAATATCAAGTGATTCCTGTGGAATAGATCATTTATTCACGGGGGTAAAACTACGAGGCATAGCTAGTCGGTTTATAATTACGAAAATTAGTACAGACTGGAGCACAGATTAAATAATAGTGACAACTAAAGTACGCACTATCTGTACGCTACCCTGCTACAACGATGTGCTACGCTATTGCTACGCGTCGTAGCTCCGTAGAGCACTCGTAGACGCCGTAGCATAATTTTCTTTATATTTTCAATTAGCTACACGAGCCTTTTTTGTATCCATTCGTTATTTCAAGACTATTTTTGAAGTTTTTCTGAAAGGAGTGAGTGAGATGCACTGATATTTCATTGCACGCAACACCACAATTGAGAAAAAAAACGATATTTCACACAAAAGACATCAACGAGATCCCTCAAATCGAGCATTTTCACAAAACCATTGTTTAATCGAACATTTTTATCCCAAATTATCGACACGGTCCCCTCCCTAGCAAGCTCATCTATTCCCATTGTACGTGGAGTTTTATTTTTATCGATATTCGAAATAACGGCAACGAGCGCTTTATCGGCTATATTTTATTTTGAAGCGCTGAAACTGCTAATGGGCGTTCTGGGAGAAAAGATTCATACCTCTTTTGTGGCTTTCGAGAAAATGATTTTTATTCTTCCGATTTGATATAATATATTTAATCTTACGAATCCGCGTTATGAATTTAACGATGCAATGCTGCCAGCATGTTAGGTACGCTACCTACCGGTAGTGGCATTTCCTCTGTCTATAGGTCATCGCGGCTAGTATACAGTCCAAATATTCTTTGTAGTAGGTAGTATAGCTAGCATTGACAGTCATCATCATCACCCTGAAGACGTTCACTGCTGAACATAGGCCTCCCGCATCCATCGGCTCCCCGCGGTTTTCACCAGATCATCGGTCCACCTAGTGGGGGGCCTACGCTGCGTCTTCCGTTTCGTGGTCGCCACTCGAGAACCCTTCTTTCCCATCGGTTGTCAGTTCTACGAGCGATGTGGCCTGCCCACACACGACATTCAGCACATTGACATTTTTTTTATTTTTTTTTATTTGACATTTCAACTTGCTGATTCTAAGAGCTATATCGGTGACTTTAGTTCTGCGGATCTCCTTATTTTTTTTCTAATGTTGCAGGGAATCTCCGAGCGTATACCTTTAGCTATTATTATTAATTATTAGGTTTTTTTAAACAGTTTGCTGAATATAAAGGAACTTTACCCGTTAAAAAAGTTATGTGAAAAAAAATGTAAATATTTATAAATTAAAGAACAGAAATGACAACAGATTTTTTAATGTTTATGAATAAATAACGCCCAACGATCACATACATAGACCCAGGTAGACATAGGTCCTGGACCCTAACTAAGATTCCCTGTATCTAGGGACCCAGGAACTACGAGGACCACGCTCCCACAACACCCAGACACAAAACAAGTATTTGTGCTTTTTTTTCATGTGCACAAATACTTGTCCTGTCGCGGGAATCGAACCCGCCACCTCTGGGTTATGAGCCGACCTGCTCAACCACCACACCACAGAGGCTGTCAATGAATGACGTGATGAGCTAGCTGTTTACCTGATTTTAAGCGTTATGGCCACCCATAACAGTTCTGCAGCTGTTATGGGATGTCACTCGGAACTCTAAATTATGACGCTGCACTGCGCACGTCATCCTGTGACATCGTCACAGTTTAGGAAGAATATTTAAGTCTCATTTGCCCAGAAATTTCACTAACTACAGTGGCTTTCAAACCAGAACACAGTAGTGCTTGCACACTACTGCTTGGCGGCAGAATAACTGGCAAAGCGGTGGTACCTACCTAGACGTACCACCTACTTAGTAAAATATAAATTTGTAAAAGGAAAATTTGAATCACAATCGGGACTTGAACCCGCATCCATCCGTCCTTAAAGCCGGGACTTGCTACCTTGGTAGCTTAAGCTATCGCGACAAGTGGTTTCGCGTCCTTTATATATCTAAGGTCACGGTAGCTAAAGTAAAGCATGCCCCGGCTTTACGGACGGATGGATGCGGGTTCAAATCCCGTTCGTGAATCAAATTCTTCCTTACTAATTAAAATATCTTACACTATACCGCTTATATGAGAAGGTTACACAGATTAAATAGAAGTACTAAAAGCGAACCAATTATAATTATACTTAATCTTAATTATTGATCCATCCTTAACTCAAGCAGACGTTAATCAAAACGGTACCTAAATATAACTTTAACTCCCCAATCAACACCCAATACTTTTTATAAGCCATTAACTTAATTACCCCCGAGGCCTGAAACTGGACTCCAAACCTCTTTAGACAAAAAGAAAAAAACATTCTTCACGAAAATCAATACCAAAAACTCTTGAGAAAAGGTATGTAAGCGGCTATCATACCAATTTAAATAGCTACAGTAGACTCCGAGGCAGAATGGTACGAAATGGCTGGAGTCGGTGGAATGGCCGTAATCCACCGCGTCAACTTTGAAAATTCCATTACACAGCCAAACGCTATTTGAAAACGGAGCCGCGGCGTGATTGGACGGCTCACCGCGCTCTGATTGGCTGTCTCCGTAACCCCGCCTCCCTCCGGGGGTATAAAAATCGATGCGCACTCTCGACGCGTTCTTTTTGCCGCGGCGCTTCGCCCGACACTTTTCACTTGTTACTAATAATGGCATTTGTGCTTTCTTTTATGGCTTAAAGCGTTTAGTTGTATCCGTTGTCCGTGCAAGCGACGCGGGGCTCTTTTGTTAGTTTAGATAGGGTATTCTACGTTTAAAAAGCATGTCTTTTCTATTTTCTTGGATGACACTCCAGCGTGCTATGGGCGCCTTTGAGGACTGTCTTGTGTCGCACTGTATAGCGTACAGACTGTAGTTACGGTTGTTATTGTGTCACGGGATTTCAAGCGCGGATTTTTCAGGTTTGATATTTAGAGATTGAGTTTCAAAGTATCAAAATTGCTTTGTTTTATATCATTGACAAAAAAACCAATATGAGGTATAATCGATTCATTCATTTCATACTATAGGTAAATATAACTTACACGGTCTAAAAGTAGCAATAAACAAGAAAATAGAGTATCCTGGGGTAAAAAGCATCATAAATGCATAGGTTTTAGTTTCTTTTTTAAGTTCTCACCTGCGTTAGCCATTTTAGCGGTACCTAAAAGCTATAAAGTGCATGCCTATGTTTATACACACGCATAAAGATTTGAGTTTGTAATAATACTAGAGGGCGCCTCACGGTTTCACTCTTCATTTACCCGTGTTCTCGTGGGAACCTTATATTCCAGAATAAAAATCTCCACTTTTTCTTCTTTCCTACTCGTGTAGGCAATTGGTGTGACGTTTGTTTCTGCATGGCACTGTTGGCAAAATTTTTAAGCCAGCCTAAGGTTTCTGACTTGGCTTAACGACTGTTGTCTTAATACAGCTGTGGGCGACGGTTTAAAGTGCCATCAGAAGCACGGTAGCACTCAGTTGTAAGCACTTTTTGTACCGATCACCCACCCAAGTAGTGGCCGCAGCGAACGTTGCTTAACTTTATCGATCGGTTTAGAACGGCTAGTTGAGCTTCGATAAGTGCGATCGCAGTAGCTACCCTAGTGTCAAAAAACTGCGTGAATTCAGATAAAAAAAAACAGGTAAAAAAACTTACGTATTAAATTATCATCGTCATCATCATCAACAGCCTAAAGTCATCCACTGCTGAACATAGGCCTCCCCAGAGAGCGCCACTTTAAGCGGCTGCTCGCGCCTCTTGCATCCATCGGCTCCCCGCGTACAAAATTATATCCTACTAATATTATAAATGCGTAAGTTTGTGTGTGTGAAAGTTTGTTACCATATATCTCCATAACTACTAAACCGATTTTAATGAAATTTGGAATGCAGATAGCTTATACGCTGGATTAACATATAGGATCTTTTTTATCCGCGGGTAACACCGCGGGGCGCAACTAGTTTATAATAATATTAAGCACTGCCTTATTTACAAAACATAAGTAAACAAAATCAAACCGTGCACACGCCCCAAACAAACATTCCGGCATAAAAACGGGGGTCCGAATAAACCGATAAGTGAGTAAGTGCCCTTAGCCCTCTCAAGACGGAGTACATAGCCGATACTTCCAGGGGTGGCGTTATGGGAAATGTTAAGTATAGTAACTAATGCTCATTTTCTGTCACATTTTATAAAGCTAAATGAAATTAACATAACCCGTCAGTCCCGGTTGTCATAAGAAGAACATCTATGGCAATCGTTACGAGTAGTCAGACGCCTGATAGAATCTGACGCCTGATCTAACCATCCCTGATACTGGTACCTTATGGATTGCGAGGTCAGATGGTAGTCGCTCTTGTGATTTTAGTAGCTCGCCGCTACAGGTTAGATTGGGAGCCGACCCCAATAACAAAATGGGAAAGAGGATGATAAAATGAAATTAACATAATCTCTCTTTTTAATTTCCCCTTTATAAGAAGAGTACCGCCTTACTTTAAATAATGGGCACCATTATATCACTACAAAGACGAATAACTGAATGATTTAACAAAAGTTTTCGTAAGACACATAACAGAATGTTGTAACAGAATTTGTCATAAGACAAAAAAAAACCTAATGCCGAATGTAACGAAAGTTGCCGTAAGACCAATAACTGAGTGCTATGACAAAAGTTGTTGTAATGTAAGACATATAACTAAATCCTGTAACAAAAATTGCCGTAAGACAATAATTATAACTGAATGCAGCAACAAAAATCACACACAGCCTCTGTGGTGTGGTGGTGGAGCAGGTCGGCTCATAACCCGGAGGCAGCGGGTTCGATTCCTGCGACAGGACAAGTATTTGTCCACAAGAAAAAAAAAATAAGCAAATACATTCACAAAAATTGTCTTAGGACTTCGCAGACCGATCGCAGCGAATGCACAGCCATTTTTTTATGTAAATGAATGACGAGACGAGCTAGTCGTTCGCCTGATGTTAAGCGTCACCACTGCCCTAAACAGATTGCAGTATCACTCGGAACTCTAAGTTAATATAGGTTTGCGTGACACTGCACTGCGCACGTCATCCTGAGACATCACATAGTCTAGTAATAAGATTACTAGACTGTGTGATCAGATCATAGTCTCATTTGCCCAGTAATTTCACTAGCTACCATGCCCTTCAAACCGGAACACAGTAGTGCTTGCACACTACTGCTTGGCGGCAGAATAACTGACAAAGCGGTGGTACCTACCTAGGCGAACTTTGCAGAGCTTTTTCACCTTCTTAGGACAGTCCTTGCTTCAACCGTTAGTTATTACTTTATCTGTGAGTCAATCTATCATAGACTTTATGGTTGACTGTAAAAAAGTTCTGTCTCTGCGATCTAAGTCCAAATTATTCGCTACGAACAGTTTCAATGGTCGTTGGAAATACTTGCTAAAAATATATTTAGCCGCCACTTCATCCCGTCTTGCACCGCCAAATTATTTATGTTTACGACCGAAGCGAAGCAGCCAGATTTCGGCACAAGACCCCTCAACGCAAGACCCCTCAGAAGACCCCTCGGCTAAGACCCGTCTAAGATTTGGGGCGGGACCACTTCGGTTATAAAGTATTATTAACTTTTCGCCGGCACTTTGAAGGGTTCGCTTTGATTTATTTAAAACGAATCGAGGATTTTGGGTAATAAGGGAAATTGTTTAAGTTATTTGTATTAAAAATTTCGTGTACTTGAAGAGTTAATTTATTCATCATTAACAGCCTGAAGACGTCCACTGTTGAACATAGGCCTCCCCCAGAGAGCGCTTTGAACGGCTGCTTGCCTCCTGCATCCATAGGCTCCCCACGGCTTTCACCAGATCATCGGTCAACCTAATGAAGGGTTGGCCTACGCTTCGTCTTCCGGTTCGTGGTTGCCACTCGAGAACCTGCCGGTGTGGCCTGCCCATTGCCATTTCAACTTGCTAATTCTAAGGGCTATATCGGTCACTTTAGTTCTCCTGCGGAGCTCATCATTCAGATCTTATCTCGCAAGGAAACACTCCAGCATAGCACTTTACATAGCTCGCTGCGAGCTATGCAGCTACTTTATTAGGTACATGCAATGTTAGTGTTTAAGAGCCTATATCTACGGCCTGCAGTTTTTAGTCGCTGATTACGCATTTTTCAACCGACTTCAAAAACGCGGTTTTCTATTTAGTTGTTTTTTTAAATGTTTGATAGGTTCCTATATTATATACAGATTTTATTTATTTGAAAGTACATGCTTTCTCATTGGTCCCATAAAAAACCATCAAAATCAGTTAGTTTGGATTTTAAATCAAAATAATTGACAAAAATTATGTATTAATTATGTATGTTCTCAGTATGAAATTAAGGCAATAATGAAGTCAGTTAAACCCACAGACCTAGAATATTTTCACTAGCTAAACCCTTTTTGGCCCAGATTAACATTAATTATGTTGCTCCTAGGCTCAAGGGCTACCTTTAATAAAGTTACTCTTAGGCCCAAGGTTTTAGCACACAAAGTTTCATCAATATCCGTTCAGCCGTTTTCACGAAAAGTAGTCAACAATACATACCTACACATACAGTTTCCTGGGACTAAAAGTATTCTATATTATATAATACTTTTAACCCCAGAAAATTGTATGTAGGTGTTAGGTACCTACATTAGATCATAGTCCAAGCGGGTGCATCTGCGGGACACAGCCAGTTTTCTTTAATTAACAGAGATCTAAAATTTAATAATATTTAAGAATAAAACGCAAATATAAATCGTATTCATTAAACCTTCAAATCAAAGGGCTAATTAACCAAAAAATAAGAAAAGAGAAAAATGCGCCCTTTGAACTTCCCTCTGGCTAACAACCAAGAATCCTTGTTTTATTTAAATACGTAATTAGTCTAAAGTAGCTCGCTGAATAGGGATAAGCAGGTAAAAAAATTAAAAAGAAAAAGTGACGTTAAAAACGCGGGAACAATGACAGATCGCTTACAGGCGTAACAGAATGTCTGGCTGTCACTCTGGAAGTAATTATTGAAGTAAGGAAATGTCTCCCCCATTTCCGTACAGTTTAAATAAAACCGTGTTTTACAAACTGGTTTTGTTGTTGTGTATAATGATTGTGGCTACTTCGGGATAATTAAGTTGTTAAACGACTCAATTATGATGCTATATATACTTTGACATTTGTTCGCTAAATGTCAGTGACATGTCAATTGTCGAAGGCATAGTGACAAAGAGTTTTTTTGGCGGGAACGCGGAAAAGTTCACGACGATGCATTGTATTATTTTTCAAAATTTGTGCTATACTATATGTGTGTTCAATACTATATTGTGTGATGTCTCAGGATGGGACGTGCGCAGTGCAGTGTCACGCGAAACTTTACTATTTTAAAGTTCCGAGTGACACTGCAACTGTTAGCCGGCCGTGTCACTTAACATCAGGTGAACGACTAGCTCGTCACGAGATTCATTCCCATAAAAAAATGCCTTTCACAGTAGTCTTTTTAGTATAGTCCTATCACCTAGTCGATGGGATGACAGGTGAAACCACGGAACGCCACTCGTCTTAGAACAACCTTGTTAACGAAGTGATCCGCAAACCGTACCCCGATAAGCTAACATTATCTCAGGGCTCGAGGTAAACTAGCCAAAGCTAATAAAACCCACGCGTACACGCATTCATTTAACAAGCCATCATTACATCCGGGCCATCTAATCAGGACCGACTTACAAGGAGTTACCAGCGGACAACGACCCGTTTTATCTGCCAACACTGGGCAGTAAAACCCCTGGATGGGGTAAACGAGTAGCCGGATGGGGTAACAAATTGGGAGATGGGGTGGACGGGTGTTTTACTTATGTAAGATGTCTGTTGGACTGTCGAGTCATTTGACATTTTAAGGCGGTTGATGGATTTGTTGGGAAGTTCGGTTGGAGTGTTTAACTTTATTTGGTTGGATAACATGAAACGGGACCGATGTAGCTCTTATTATTAGCAAATTGGAATGGCAATGGGCAGGCTACATCGCTCGTAGAACTGACAACCGATGGGGAAGAAAGGTTCTCGAGCAAGAGGATGCAGGAGGCACGCAGTGTGGCGGAGGTCTATGTTCAAGTGGAAAGTCTTCAGGCTATTTATGATGATGATATTGATGATGGACACAATTTGTTTAGAATAACATTTGCCCTGAGTACATCGTCATATTATGCCCATATACATTCCACAGCAGCCTGCTTAGAAAGCAAATTGTCTTTCCCCGTTTTATGTCAGATTCTTCATACTTGATTACTTGTCAAGTGGAAGCTCATAGGTAACGATACAGTGGTGAGGGCTAGGCTCCAGAGCGTAGAGCACCGTCGTAAAGTTACCAGCCTATCAGTGTTCTACAGGTTACATTTCGGTGAGTGTGCTGCGGAGCTACACAACCTAATTCCACCATTTCCGTTTCACGATCGGACGTCAAGACGTACAGCTACACGCCATCCATTTATGGTTGATATTCCATTAATTCGCATAAAGCGGTTTGACTCGACATTTATAATCCGAGCAGCCAAGGAATGGAATACTTTACCAGCGTCTTTGTTTCCCGATAAGTACAATCTGGAGCTCTTCAAGTCGCGAGTGAATAGGTATCTTCTAGGCAAGCATGTACCATCGTAGACCGCATCGTCACTTTTCATCAGGTGATATTGCGGTCAAATGCAGGTCCATCTAGTTATAAAATTTTGTCCACCACCCGTACTGGGCCCGGATGAGGTTGTGACTTGCCTGTACTCTGGTCATTAGGATGCTATCTTCTTCCACATATCGCATGATACAAGTCCGTTCTAAAGTGCGCGAACATTTCCGATGCACTGCAGAACCGAGGAAGACCCAAAACAATCCTAAGATATTGTTGTATTGGACGCGCAGGACATCAAGCGATCTTTTGGTGTAAATGACCCACAGACTGCTCGTGTAGAAACATTGACAATACGCTTTAAAAAGCGTTTTTTTTTGTTATAACTAAATAGGCGTTAATTTTATTTTTATTGTTTTTTATTTAATGTTTATTTTCGCGGAAGGGTTCCGTACCATCTGTAAAAATGAGCAAAAAGTCACATTTGTTGTATGGGAGCCCCTTAAATATTTATTTTATTCTGTTTTTTAGTATTCATCGTTATAGCGGCAACAGAAATGCATCATCTGTGAACATTTCAACTGTCTAACTATCACGGTTCATGAGATACAGCCTGGTGATAGACAGACGGACAGCGAAGGCTTAGTAATAGGCTCCGTTTTACCCTTTCGGTACGGAACCCTAATACACACACCATGAAAAATCGTTATTCAATCAGTTATTCTGTGGCCAATCACTAAATGTCCGTTTCTAAGCCGCATTATAAAAATCAATCAATAGAAACAATCGGCCTATACCGATAATAAATAAATTGATTCAAAAATTATTTCCAAGGATTGATAGAAATTTAAGTAACATGCTATTTACACTAAGCATTTTAATGAAAAAAAAAATTCTTATGTGAAATATTTATTTGTAGTTTCAATTTCCTATGCTCCTCAAAGTTGCTGCAATTTAGTTAAACTAGGCATTAAACGATCTTAGTCATGCCTCGTTTAATTTTGGTTTAGTGATTGATCAAGTTGGAAAGGCATGCAACTTAAATGAGTTATGTAGTAATGATCCAATTCAAATATCTATTAACTTTGACATTTACCTTTATTACAATTCCAATATCACACTGATAATATCAGTACGTAACAGCGTCCTACTTATCTCCGAAAATAACTCCGCGATTTGCACAATTATTTTTACAGCTACGCATACACTGTAACATTATTTCATTCTATCAAAACGGTACAGTAAAGCCACAGAGCTCCTGCTAAATACTGTATCGGGGCGTGAGCATAATTTTTATTCCTGAGTAAAGCAATAAATGATTTTATAGATTCTCTATAGATATTTCATTCAATAGAACCGGGAAGCCAATAGCACTCGCCCCTAAACTCGCATATTCCAGCACACGTTCCACCCGCTACCTCGTACCAACGAGGCAAGCTCTCTAAAGATTAAGTTACCATAATGACCGCGGTGGGGCTATCTAATCGATCCCGGAATTATCCTCCACCTCGGTCAGGCTGGCAAGTGGTCAAGCGATATTTCTGACAAAGTGGGTAGGCTGTATCTAGATGAGTAAAGTCTACATTAGAGTAATTAAGTGAGGCAGCGAGCACTCTCAATAGAGCAAGATGAGCTCGAGTAAAGTCACGTGCGATAGTAACATTTTTAACCCGTTTTGTGATTAAAAATATTTTTTTATCTCAAAGAGAAAAGAAAATAGTTGTGACAGGTTTTGCGTTGATTACAATTAATAACCGGCCAAGTGCGAGTCGGACTTGTGCACAAAGGGTTCCGTACCATTATCTATAAAAACGGCAAAAAAAAACACTTTTTTTTATGTTAAAGGGAGCAAACAAGCATACGGCCCACCTGATGGGAAGTGGTCACCGTAGCCTATGGACATCGTTTGTTGTATAGGAGCCATATTTATTTTATTCTATTTTTTAGTATTATTTTGTTGTTATAGCGGCAACAAAAATACATCATCTGTGAAAATTTCAACTGTCTAACTGTCACGGTGCCAGACAGCCTGGTGCCAGACAGACTGACAGACAGCGGAGCTTTAGTGCGGGTCCGTTTTACCCTTTGGGTACGGAACCCTATAACGGACAGGCCATACATGTGAACTTAACACACAAAATACTTACTGAACGCTCAATGGTAGCCTGCTGACCTGATCATCGGCTGTCTTCACCCAGTGTTTGGTGATAAATTGATAGGGTGACAGGTGTTTAACAAACTAAAGGTGGGTTTTTTGATTCATAGTTACGGTAACCAATGGTTAAAAACTCTAACAAATTTTGACCATCGGTGGTTGGTTGGTTTGTAATCGTTAGTTACCTCCGGATCAAAAAACCTACCTTAAGTTGTGTCAATTAAGTAGTGGAACTCTTTACCAGCGTCTGTTTCCGAGTAGCTATAATTTGGGCGTTTTCAAAGGGAATATGAAGTTTTCTTAGGCGAGCGTGTACAGCATCGTCTACCGCATTGCCACTTAACATCAGGAGAAATGCGGTGAAATGCAAGCCTGTTTAAGGTAGAACATTACCCCAGCGAGGGAAATTCAAATTTTCTTGCGTTCTTTTGCCAATAACAGCTTAATTACTCAACGTGATTACATAAAAACTAATTTTGCGCAAATAAATATAATGTATCAATAATTTACAATTAAAAGTATCACCTACTTATCATTGTATTAGCGACAAATGGCAATAGACTGAAAAACTAAGAAGAAAATTGTTTATTGCCATTTGTCGCTAAACCAATGATCTAGAAGATGCTTTTAATCGTAATTTGTTGATACATTCTATTTCTTTACGTTAAATCATGTAATCACGTTTAGTAATTAAGCTATTATTGGCAAAAGAACGCAAGAATATTTGAATTTCCGGCGCTAGTCTAACACCACCTTAATATAAAAAAATAAGGCACTAACAACTCACCTAGACAGCATAGCGTCGTTAGCATTCCCAAAATGGTTAGCTGCTAACGCCGCTTCCAGAACATTCGAGTCTCTTCTAGGCTCTGTCCTATTCAAGATCGAGCTGATAGAAAAGCTCGTGTACGGCGCGCTCCCCGTCGCCTTATCTTCTTTATCCTTCTTCAACTCATAGAATGGACTCTGTTCTTTTCTAGAGGGAGAGGATAAGATGTCAGGGCTGCTAGCGCCGGATACCACGTTGACTTCGATGTCTCGCTCGTCTTGAGAAGACACGGGGGAGTCCATAGTGGATGGTCAGATCTTCATTTCGTGGTGACCCTAGAAAGAACACGCTGTTAGTTGATTTCTGACGTCATTATGTGATTGCGCTGGTTCTTTCTATTCTTGTATCTATGACTGTGTAATTTTTTGAGACGTTTAATTTTAGTCTTTACACTGCCATTTCATGTTTTCAGCTATACAATTGTTTATTTAAACTTATACAAAAATCATCGGTCAAACACTCTGTTATGAAGTGGAAATTATGAAATAAATAACTCACACATATTTATATCCTGGACCCTAACTAGGATTCCCTGTAGAAAATGCACGTTGTGACATCACAACGTCCATTTTCATAGTAACTGCGGGGAAGCTCCACACTATCTGTTTTGCGAGAAAGAGACAGGCGATGCCCCAGCAGAAACTTTAAAAGCTTTGCGCCGTGATTTATTTACCAATTTTACTTATTTTTTCAGTTATTGCATTAATTTTTGACCTACTTTATGAAAATAATATTTACTTGTTAATTTTTAATATATATACATATATTTTTTATACGATTGAATGTCATGACGAGCTAGTCGTTCACCTGATGTTAAGCGACACGGCTGCCCATAACAGTTGCAGTGTCACTCGGAATTTTAAAACAATAAAGTTTCGCGTGACACTGCACTGCGCACGTCATACTGAGACATCACACAGTCTAGTAATCAGATTACTAGACTGAATGACCAGATCATAAAGTCTCATTTGCCCAGTAATTTCACTAGCTACAATGCCCTTCAAACTGGAAGACAGTAGTGCTTGCACATTACTGCTTGGCGGCAGAATAGCTGGCAAAGCGGTGGTACCTAGCGTTAACTACTTACCATATTGCTTTTTTATCGAACGATGCCCCTATACAGCAGAAACTACTTTTGTATACCTAATAATTATGTTACAATTATTTAAATGTTACATTTTGTTATTACATACTTTGATCATATTTTAAACAATATGAATTGAATAATATATTTATAATAATTTGACAAGACACAGTGTATCTACATTAATTTAGCATTTATTTTTACAATAATGTAAACTAGTGTGTTCTCTGTGACAATAAATTAATTCTTCTTCTTCTTCCTACCTAGACGGACTTTGCAGAAAAGCCCTACCACCTAGTAAAATAGCTGGCAACTAGCGTATTACACTGCAATAAGCAACATTATTATCCTGTAAATACACAAAACGGATGATCCTGATCGTGACCCATCTAAGACGCTCGCCACATTTATAATTCAGCATATTTAAGTGCTTTATTGTTCTTAACGTTATTTAGGGATGTCCCAAAGGCATTAGCTAATATTACGGGGGAGGCGCACCCTATTGTCTGAGACGTTAATAATAAATAAGGGAGTGTAGAAATCTTTTGCGCGTATAAAGATAATAGCATTTGTGGTGCTTTTTACGTTTAGTAATCGGATATGAGTGAAATCTGTTGATGTTAGTATTTATTTTACGTGTATTGTAAATAAAACCAGGATTGCCTCTTAAACTTCTATTTATTCTTCATTCTTCAATGTACTTTTCAATAGGGTCGTGAATTTAGTAATTGATTCCTTAGAGTATAGACTAAAAGCATAGAGAGATCATCAAAACGATATTATATTTGTACTGCTCACACGTATCGATACGCCAGTGGCGAAGGAAAGAAACAAACGTATAGTAATTAGCAACGCTTGCGAAAAGTCGCCGTACCATTTTTTTCGACTCGAGTCAACTGTTTTTTCTATACATGTCTGTCAGACTCATTCACATCAAAGTGTCCACTTCATATAAAAAGTGTCCAAAAAAGTGGTACGCTTGACACATAATCAAGTTCTCTCTATGTTTTTAGTTTATACTCTATAAGATTGATTCTTACTTTTGAAAACTAAGAAGTTACATTGACTTTGGCAGAATGTTCAAAAATACTGCTTTACTGGCGGAAGGGCCATGATTGGCTGTACCATCAGCCAGTCATATAAAAAACGCCCAACGATCACATACATAGATCCTGGACCCTAACTAGGATTCCCTGTATCTAGGGACCCAGGAACTACGAGGACCATGCTCCCACAACACCCACACACAGAACAAATGTTTGCGCTTTTTTCACGTGCACAAATCCTTGTCCTGTCACGGGTATCGACCCGCCTCCAGGTTATGAGCCGACTTGCTCAACCACCATACCACAGAGGCTGTCATCATGGGTGGTTCCAGCACAACAAATATTGAGTTGAAGAAGGAAGTTTAGGTGTTACGAAAAATTTGGAAAAGCACTTAATTCTCGTTGATCGGATGAGTCGTCAAGACATCACGCTGTAGTTGACTCTGCAGTGGACGTTTATAGCAGAAACAAGAAATGTAGAAAAATGGAAGAAGTCTATATGTTTTACTTCACTAGTAAACCAAACTCTATGAGGTTTATCGATGTTCTTGCTCAATAAAATAAAATAGAATAAACGACGACGGCTACCAACCAAAAGCCAATTTAAAAAACTCGCGGCCAATGCAGTACTCTATTTACAGCCAATCGTTTGCCAACATTAACGCACAAAAGACAACTATCCATTACGTTTAACCAGCACTGGTTATTTACAATACATCAATTTAATACGCAAAGTGGCGATCGAACGGCAATTCGCGTCGGAACCGCTGTTCACGTGAAATATTCGCAAATTGGAGTTGCGAGTATTGGCCGCCGGGCGGACGATATCATGAACATGGTGTGTCGCGAAAATGGAAATTTCATGTTTTTCGTCATTTTTTCACAATGACATGGATAGTACCACACCTATCATCAACTGATTTTTATTTAATCTGCGATACAAATCACAGTACCAATGGTTTTTCTCCAATCTGTGATACGAATGCAAACGTAAGTTTTCCAACCTCTTTGTCCTTTGACCCATTGGTGTAAAGCGCATAAACTTCACAGACTTAAAATTTTTTCGTTACTCTCAAAAGACTTGCGTGGGAGCGAAAAGTACAAATCAAGTGCACACTGCCCGAGAGGAAAAGAGACAGTGAAATAATGGCGGATGTGCCTGAGTCGTCTGAGTACTAGCACAAGAAGAGCTCAATATCAGCTCAATCTGTTTTACGACGAAGAGCATAATTGATCATCTACCATAATTCCGTTATCAAAGTGCAAAATACTTTTTTGCGGCTTTTAAATCTTATTTCGTAAGTGATGTTACGAAACATACTAACTCGAACAATAACACGTATCACAGCTTTATCACAAATTTTATTGCATTATTAATAGTCATATTTTGTTTATTTCGGTGTGGTATCTCGATGTAAAATTGTTTATTTTGTAGATTAAGAATGATATATCGCAATATTTAAGCGATTCGGTTTTCTATTATTCAGCAATTTTACTTCAAAAGTTTGAAGGACGTCAGTGAATAAGATGCCTGCTATTTTATTTAAAAAACTATGGGGACCTATAGGTAGGTTCAATATTTAGTGAATACTACAATTAACTTGTCGCAAATATTCAAGATCTCAATCATATTAACAGTATTCCACACAAAGAATTTCTCTTTCTTGTCCCATCTTCTGTCATTGTTAGTCTTGTACATCCTAAGTCTTATCAGGCAACACTGATACATAATATTAAAAACAAGAAATTGTACCGGCATGATAATTGAAACGAGATTAGAATGTGATTATATCGAGGTTTTATTGAGTTAATATTACCTGAGTTCAGAACTTCCACTTTTCAATTAATTCAAATTAACTTGCAGTTAATTACCCATTTATAACACATGTGTGTCACATGTGTTGACCGCAAACGTCAAATACTATTTGTTTATATTATATCTTACTTATTTATGTAATACACAATAATTCTATTGTCATGGTATTTATTATAATAGTATTATAACAGTTACGGCGCACTGTTGCATTACTAATTGAATGCGCTAATCTCAAACCATACCATATAGGCATTCATTCAACATGGCGCTTATTGGAGAGATAAATTTTAAAACTAGATTAAGAGAAACTAACTAAGAAAATGAAGTTAATAAAATAATAAGGAATTGCATCTAATGTACCTACGAGTGAGTGAGTGACTGACTGATTGATTAATTTACTTTTCAACACATTTGCTCAAAAAATGCATTTACAAAGCCTGTATACATTGTTCGAAAGTTAAACATTACGCACCATACAACTGAGCGTGCGGTAAAATAGGTACTCTCACCTAAGTACCTATTTTACCGCATCGTTCCTTGTATACCGCCGTGCGTAAACTTTACGGTTCTTTTTAAATTTCAATAAACATATATAAGAATTCCACCAAAGAGTTTCACAGTACGAGAATAAATAAGCTGAATGATCGAAACTCCTTGGAAGCGTTTTTGCTCAATACGTTTGTCTCACTTTAATACTAAAGAAAATGAAACTAAAGATGTAGTTCGGAGTTTTGGCGGGAACTCGAAAAAGTTCACGTCGTTTCATTGTATTATTTTTCTAAACTTGTGCTTTTTCCAGTGTTAATGGTTAAAATTGGTGGTGTTTTACGCATTAAGTGCTGAATTACGAGCATGAGTGTGGGCAAGTGATATAATGTAGTGAAACGGGGTTTTTCGTGTTGCTTCTAAAATTCCATAGAAGCTTCTAGTAAAGTCGCCACCACTTTACTAGGGTATGACTTAGACTGGACTATGATTACCTGACTTAGACTGGACTGTGACTAAGACTTGAAGACTTGACTTTACACGTGAAATATTCCATAACTAGATGAATAATTACAATACTTGACACTGGCTAAATACACTATGTGTGGAGCCAAAATATAAGAAAAAAAAAAAAAAAAAAAAAGATGTAGTTCTAATTTTCACTACACGCACGTGGCGCCATTTGCATTGTAAATGCGCGCCATTTTAGCCCATTTGATAGCATCAGATTAGCAACATCAAAGATTGTTTGTTGCAACGTTCCCACTAATAACCAAAAGTTTGTTTCATTACCTATTCTACTAATCTGTTTTCTCGCAAATGTGTTGAAAAACGTTGTATGATACATGTGCGGAAATTGGTTTCTACAAACATTACATTTGTCTACTCGATTGTAAAAACCAACTTACCGCCCTAATATCATAAATAACTATGTTGAGTGACAGATGACTGACAGACAATGTACAGCCTAACCGCTGGACCTAGAGACTTGATATTTTGAGGGTGTACATCTGTTACAGCGTAGGGGTGCACTAATAGTATGAAAGATTTTTTGAAAATTCAACCCCTAAGGGGTTAAAGTTTGTATCAAGAATCGAACTGAACTGAACTGTTATCGGCCCGTGGATTCACCCTTGGGTGAATCCACGGGCCGATAACAGTTGCAGTGTCACCCGGAACTTTAAAATAATAAAGTTTCGCGTGACAATACGCTACGTACGTCATCCTGAGACGTCACTCAGTCTAGTAATCATATTACTAAACTGTGCGATCAGATAATAAAGTCTCATTTACCCAGTAATTTCACTAGCTACAATGTCCTTCAAACTGGAACACAGTAGTGCTTGCACACTACTGCTTGGCGGCAGAATAACTGGCAAAGCGGTGGTACCTACCTAGACGAACTTTGCAGAAAGGTCCTACCACCTAGTGAATTTATGTATTTTGCTTTTTGGTATTGTTATAATTTAGTATATGCTTTTTTTGTATTGTAAACAAAAAATAACGGTGAAAAAGAAAGATAATATAGTTTTTGTAGAGCTATTTAAGTAATATATAGTTTACATATTGTACAAAATTTATGATTTTTATAGCAGTATCGCCTGCTCAGCGTATGCTCCCTGCTGATTTGGGAGGCGTTATCTTTACAGCATTTGTGTTGATGTAACTTGACCGTGCTGGTTGGGATAATTCTCAATAGATGGCGCTGCCAACCCCGTAAGTTGGTTGTAAAAGGTGAAGGATAAATTCGGACATGAGACCACTTGTCACGGTAGCTTAAGTAAAGCATGTCCCGGCTTTAGGGACGGATGGATGCGGGTTCAAGTCCCGCTCGTGATTCAAATTTTTCCTTTACAAATTAGTCTGTGTACAAAATTATTGTTACGAAACCCTAAAAGGGTGAAATTGTGAAATTTAAAACGAGTAAAGCCAAACGCAAAATTTAATCCTACTAAATATGAATCATCATAAACCTAGAGATAGAGGATCCTGGGCCACCAAAATAAAAAAATTACTCCATACCTACTACGACTTTTTATAGCTTAGGAGCTACGATCAATTTTATTTATAGTCATTGTCATGCCTATAGTTATTATTTGCCTTATATTTTTTTTTTGTAGTTTTAGCTAAAATGGTAATAATCATGTACATTAGCGAGGATAGGCATAACACGAAGTTAAAACAAATAGTTATAAATAACAGTAATTAATTGACAGTAATAAAAAAACTAGGCTGAATAGCATTGACCTTTCCCATTGGTCTCTGTGGGATCAATTTTAAAAACATAACGTAACGTGATGCCACTAAGTGCCTTTTTATTTTAATTAATTCTCTTGTGTAATAAAACGTGTATTCTGCGATATTTTACAAGTTTTTAATTTTTTCATTGTACTTTATGCACACTTTAGTGGGGGTTTGTTAGTCAAGGTCTAGCAGTAGTAGAAATGCGAAGGAAGTAAGATTTTAGATAACATTTTAATGTAATTGCATAGAAACATGATGATCTAAATAGAAACGAAATACTAGAAGCCCAGGAGTTAGTAGCTACTATATTAGTACTAACTTAGTACTATGTACTAAATTCTGCATAAAGTACTTAAATGAATTAGTTATTTGTTTAGGGTTCAACAACTTAAATTGCATGAGCAACCTATAAAAACACAGGTTTAGTTAAATAATACCAACCTATAAAAAAAATTAAGTACCCGCCAAACTTTTTTTTGTGTGAACATATGACGTGACGAGCTAGTCATTCGCCTGATGTTAAGCGTCACGGCTGCACATAACAGATTGCAGTGTTACTCGGAACTCTAAAGTATAAAGTTTTGCGTGACACTGCATTGCGCACGTCATCCTGAGACATCACACAGTCTAGTAATAAGATTACTAGACTCTGTAATCAGATCATAGTCTCATTTGCCCAGTAATTTTTCTAGCTACAATGCCCTTCAAACCGGAACACAGTAGTGCTTGCACACTACTGCTTGGCGGCAGAATAACTGGCAAAGCGGTGGTACCTACCTAGACGAACTTTGCAGAAGTCCTACTATCTAGTAAAACTCTATACGTGTCATGTTAATAAAGGTTTCAAAGACATTTTAACTTTTTTAATACGACCCTATAACTCGTCAGCCATAAACGTTAGTGTTTTCAGTTTGTAGAGGAGTGCCCCGGGGCCACGGGCACGATAGCTAAACGTACCTACATTTATGCTAACTACATTTCCACACGAACCGTTATATTTGCGAAATTAAGCGTTATCTACGACTTTTCTCGTTTTCAAATTGATTTTGATTTTTCTATTCTGCGTTGTGCCGGATTGCTTGCACCTGTTGTGGGAACTTTTTTTTTTCAAACTCGTGTTGTAATAGGCTGGCTATATAACATTTTGACATTAAGCTTTATGTAATGTAGCCTATTTGTACGCTTGCTTAGTATGTACAATAATTTATTTTAATATTTTTAAAAACCTTAGCAAACTTTGACTTATAAAAGTGCTAATAATAGCCATTTGCAATAAAATTTTTGAGATTAGAAAAAAATTCGATTTTCGAGTTTTGAATACATTTTACCCCTTTAGGGAGATTTTCTTAAGCGAAGAAATAGTTACATTGAGTGAGAAAATTTAAAATAAGATATATACGTATAAAATACTTGGCACCAGGTATTTCACTGTTATGCAGTATTTATAAGTTTTTTTTTTTTTTATGTTATCGAATGACGTGACGAGCTAATCGTTCGCCTGGTGTTAAGCGACACGGCCACCCATAACAGATTGCAGTGTCGCTCGGAACTCTAAATTAAAGTTTCGCGTGACACTGCGCACTGCGCACGTCATCCTGAGACATCGCACAGTCTAAAAAAGTTTTCTAGACTATGAGATCAGTTCGTAAAGTCTCATTTGTCTCGTAAAGTCTCAAAGTAAAAGGGTTAGTATTTTAATTATACTAAAAATGCGTATAAGTAGGTACTTATTACATAAAAAAGCATCCGTGCCGAGCCACATTTGACACGCGCTCACTGAACACTACATTTTACCGGACATTAAGTAGCTAATCCAAAATAAAACTATTTATCAGTAAACACATTATTATTTAAAAAAAACAACATTTTTTTAAATAAAAATCGTATAGGTACGTATAGGTCTTTTCAGTTACGACTTGTGCAGTTTAAACATTTTTATCATGTCTAAAGTATGCGATCCCAAAAATGTAAAAAAGTATTTCTTTTGTAGGTCCTTGTTTATAAAAATTATCGGCAATAACAATAACGAAAATCTCTTATTTTGTAATCTAATATTTTGGGATGTTTTGAAAGATAGGAATCACACGCCGCCGCCGCCGGGTGCTTGGGAATCACCGACGCGCACTTGATATGAGTAATCGATACTTTTTAAATCGATTAAACTTTAATACGACCACGTCGTTCTTCCATTACTTTTTTCCCAAATATTTTTAATTTTAGAATCAAGATTGTATCTTTTTTATTGTATAATTTCGCTCCAATCATATAGGTTAATCAGAGTATGGGATATTATTTTATAATGTTTGAATTACCCAGTGACTAATTCCTAGTCCAAATGTGTCGCTTAACTTCAAACTCGGATAAATACAATTCTGAGAATTTTCGAGATTTTGTTATCAAAAGAGAAATCAAAAAAAAGCTTTGAAACAATTTTATCAGTTGTGTGTAAATCCGCATGGTTCTTGAGAAATAAACCGTCAAAGTCATAATACTTTATCAAAGCCAGATAGATAGATCCACGAGAAAGTTTTTATCAAATATAGCTATATCCATCACAGCCAATCAGCTAAATGTGTTTGTTCACCATGGCCGTCAGTTGATGTAAGCTTTGCACGTTCAAATCCAGATAAACCCACATCTCATCATCATCATCATCATCATCAGTAAATCAAAATTCTATAAATCCACACTGAGTTTTTTCAAAGATAGATAAATTGCATTCCATTAAATCAGATGAAGGTAAATCCAAACTAAATATTAAATTATTGAAAGAAAAAAATGGTTTTAATACTGAATTTGCTGAACTGGGTCGTTTTTCCATTACTATTGCCATAATTAAAAAAAACTGCTTTTTAAATCATAGAATTGAGCTTCTCATCACTTTTCTTCAATATCTCAAAAGAGGGTAAAGTGGATTTATCCGAGTTTGAAGTTAAGCGACACAAATTAGGTTTAAAAAAAATCAAAATAAGATAATAATTATTATTCTATTTTTTAAAAGTGTTAAACCGACATTAGTCGTCTTAATTTCAAATTGAGACGGTTGAGAAGTAGTTTTAAATCTCCATACACCCACAGATTATACTCATACGATGTTAGTTCAACAGCCTAAAACATGGCAAAGGTGGTGTCGTCCATTCAGCCACGGCGGGATTGCGGCAGATGTTCACTGCGATGCTATCGGCCGCTGTAACTTTGTGGAAACCTAACCCTTTGCATAATTAGACCGTTTGTTACACTGTCCGGTAATTAAGATTCCTGACGAATCAAAAAGTTCTTTATGATGGGTCCATCGTTTAATAGATTTACTTTAAACAGTTCTTGTTAGAAACATTATCCTGCAGTTGCAAGATCGGCAGTACTTTCGAATTATAGGTAACAACGCTCCGTGGTTTGACCCACATTCCTACAGTAGCCGTTCTTGTTTTCGGGATAAAAAGTAGCCTATGTTTTTATCCACGGTATAAGCTACCTCCATACCAAATTTCATTCAAATCCGTCCAGCTGTTAGAGCGTGAAAGAGTAACCAACACACACATACATAAACTTTTATAAAATTAGTTCGATGTTATCGTAGGTTTACGCAATAATCTCTTAAATTATACTTAACTAAGTATTTTTTTAAAAACCCAGCAACTAGTATTATACCTATAAGGATTCTTTGTATTAGTCCTCTCAAGGTAAGGCTGTGTGCGGCCAAAATTGGGACTAAATGCTGCTTTGCCGACTAGTTTAACATCGACAGATAATATGGTTAGTTTCTTTTTAGTTTCGCTCTATTTAAAAATAAAATAAACGAAATATGCTTGATCTAAGCATCGAACACTTCACCCGTTGTTGATAATTTAGTCGGCAACGCCATCGGTGAAGCGCAGACTATGTGTGGACATTTTACACAGCGCCATCTAGCCCCAAACTAAGCACAGCTTGTACTAAGGGAACCAGATAACTGATACAATACCTAAGAAAACATTGATGTTCATCACACAAATGTTTGTCCCGGGTAGGAATCGAACCCACACAGGCACAGGTTCAGAAGGCAGAGCTACTACCAAGTAAGCTATCAGGCCAGTCAGTAAATGCCGCACGATTACACTACGGTGTAACATAAAGCCCCAATATTGTGACACTAAAGCGCATCTTAGTCGTAAAGGGGTTCAAAAATTTGACTTTATAATGATTATTTACGACAACCATTGAATATTAACATTTAACCGGACTAATTAGAAAGAAGTTAATTTATTTAATTAGGAATACTATGTAGGAAGCGTTAAATTGATTAAAATTAAGGGTTAAAGTCGCATTTGTCATGTGTGGAGGCATTTTACTAGGTGGCAGAACTTTCCAGCGAAGTTCGTCTAGGTTGGTACCTTGGCGGCAGAATAAATGGCAAAGTCGTGGTTGACATCACCATTGCATTGCAGCTAGTGAAGTTACTGGGCAAATGAGACTTTATAACCTGATCTCACAGCCTAGTAATCTAATTACAAGGCAGTGATGTCTCAGGATGACGAGTGCAGTACCTACAATGTCACGCTAAACTTATTTCAGAGATCCGAGTTGCACTGTACCTAACTGTTACGAGTGGCCTTGACTTAACATCAAGCAAACGACCAGCTCATTCGTCACGTCATTCGGGTACATAATAAAAATATAGATAAAGGTTATAGATTGACAATAGACTGAACATGTAGAGTATCTCATTAGTAAGCACAAAGTCGCGCAACGAGCTATGGAGAGAGCTATGCTCGGTATTTTTTGCGAGATAAGATCCGGAATGAAGAGATCCGTAAGAGAAATAAAGAGACCGATATGGAATGGCAATGGGCAGGCCACATCGCTCGTAGAACTGACAACCGATGGGGAAGAATGGTCCACGAACCGTAACACGCAGCGTAGGCCGGCCCCCAACTAGGTGGACCAGATCTGGTGAAAACCACAGGGAGCCGATGGATGCAGGAGGCGAGCAGCCGCTCAGAATGCTCTGTGGGAGAGGCCTATGTTCAGCAGTGGACGTCATCAGGCTGTTGATGACGATGATGATGATAGAGTACTTATAGCTACTTACAACAAAAGCATAATATAAAGATACAAAAACCTGTTACAAAAATAGATCAAAATGCAAGATTAGAATTCCCACTGCTCTGAGAGAAAAATAAGAATTGCTCAAACTGGCTAAATGCATGAATAAAGCGATGCCAAGACCAGAAGCAAAAATCAATGTCTATTATAAAATATCATGACAAAAAAAAGAACTTTCATCAGTTTAACAATGACTAACCGTTAACTTGCAGCAAAGCGTATACCAGGGGTACCTATACGCTTCTCTTAAAGTAGTCTCTTATCCATACAAACACCTCTAAATGTTATCTGATTTCGATGATTTTTTTACAATGTTGTCTACCCAGTAAAAACTATGTTCATACGTCTTCCTTTTTTAAGTTTGTGTTTGTGTTTGTGTTTGTGTTTTTTATCTTCGTATTTATAACAACCTAAAGTTACGAATATTTGCCGTCACAATTATGACGAAGAAAAGTAGTTGTAACTAGAACACGAAACATATTTTCAAAAAAGTGAACCCTGGTTTGTTAGAAGTGAGATGACCAGAAACGATACTGTATTAGCACACAGGTTAAGGTCTGGATATTACCCATGCAAAAAATTCAGCTATATGACGAAAAAATCCGATTCCCCTAATTGCGACTTGTGTGGAACTGTTGAAGATGTGCATCATCTACTAATAGAATGTGTCAAAGGCACTAGGTTAAGAAGTGTACTAATAGATAAATATAATATAAATAGGCTAGATACTGGTGCGTTCACAAACATTTTAGCATCACCTGCGTGTGATGCTGCTAAGCTTTTATTTAATATTTTTAAAACTAGTAATTAGCGATACATTTAGTTGTCGTTAGTTGTTGTTTAAGTTAGGGTATGATGGGGCTGGCATACCATGTGGTAAAAGTCTCTAAACAAAACATGAATAAAAAAAAAAAAAAAAAAAAAAAGTGAAGACGTACAACCATAGATTATAATGTATCCAAACGTTTGACACCAAAATCAAAAGTTTTTGTTAAGTTTCAGAGGGTGAAAGAAACCGTTGGCGCCCAAAACGCTAAAATGTAGGTAAATTCATTCATGGGTTCTATTGCCTCTATGATAAGTACGTGTGAAGAGCAGAGCAGTTTGAACTTTGATAACGGAATTATGTTACAGAACAATAATAATAATAACACCCAAAAATCACATACATAGAAGCTGGACCTAACTAGGATTCCATCTAGAGACCCAGGAACTACGAGGACTATGCTCCCACAACTCCCACGCACAGAACAAGTATTTGCGTTTTTTTTGTGATCGAACCCGCTGCCTCCGGGTTATGAGCCGACCTGCTCAACCACCACACCACAGAGGCTGTCCAGAGTGACGGCAACAACATTTTCAAAAACCACGACGGTCTCCTAGTAATGATTAATGGTTAACCGTTAACTTGTAGCAGGCCTACTTTAAAAGCAAAATTAACATGGTATTATAACGGCGGTTAACATCGACCTGTCAAAATACAACTCCCTGCATTAGTAAATTAATTCCAGCTCGTCCGTTTGTATTAATTAAGTAATTAATGTAGCAAATGGTTATAATTATTCATGGGTTTTGATAAATCGCTTTATTTTTTGGTAACAATATTTTATTTGTTGCCTAAAATGAGTGGCACTGCAACTGTTATGGGCAGCCGTGGCGCTTAACATCAGGCGAACGACTAATTCGTCACGTCATTCATTTACATAAACTACTAGGTCGTAATTTCACCAGGTGGCAGGACTTTTCTGCAGTTCGTCTAGGTAGGTACCACCGCTTTGCCAGTTATTCTGCCGCCAAGCAGTAGTGTGCAAGCGCTACTGTGTTCCGGTTTGAAAGGCATTGTAACTAGTGAAATTACTGGCCAAATGAGACTTTATGGCCTGGTTTCACAGTCTAATATAATAATCTTATTAGTAGAATGTGTGATGTCTCAGGATGACGTGCGCAGTGCAGTGTCACGTGCAAGTTTCATGTGACAGTGCAACTTTTATGGTTGGCCGTGTCGCTTGCCAACAGATGAACGACTAGCTCGTCACGACATTCATTCTAATAATAAAAAAGTATGGACTAGATACCCAAAATTTTTTTATGAAATTTGTTCTTTAAAAGTGTAATCCCAATTCCGGATCGGGTTTTTTGTTTGATGCTAGATTCGCTTTGGTAGGTACCACCTACACCAGGGTAGATAATACATTTTATTCTTCAATCATATTTAAGAGTTTGCAATTTTGCCAAAAAACACTTAGTTAAAGTATTTTCTTAGAAATCTTTAATATTTTTTAGAGTTCCAGTTTTAATATTCAAAAGTCCTAAAATGTATTTAGTAATACCTAATTCAAACTACAATTTTTGTTGGTATTTTAATTAGGTCATTCTAACATTTTTTTTTATGTTAAAGGGAGCAAACAAGCATACGGCCCACCTGATGGGAAGTGGTCACCGTAGCCTATGGACATCTGTGACACCTGAGGAGGCGTCACCAACGCGTTGCTTACCCTGTAGGACTCTTTTAACCCTCCTTTTAAAGTACTCCATGTTACATGCCTAAATTGATTTTGAAAACATGAGAATTATGTTTATGTAAGGGTAGTACCTACTAGATACCTATAGGTACCTACCTACTAACCTAACATCGGCACAGTGCACTCACTAGTAAATTATACCACTTAAGGGCTTGTGCAAGGCCAGCGCGAATTCAAGTCAAAGCCACAGAATAGATACCACTACAACCACACTACTACTACTGTACTGTACTGTACTGTGTGTCTGTTTGGTACTAGGCCAAAGCGGGGATGAGCCAGGGGCCGAGCGGCAGGGGCGGTCTAAGTTAAACTGGTTCCAACGCGCAATAGTTTAGGTAATTTATTATTACACTGAATATAAAGGGTATTTTAAAAATCCGCTATACATAAGCCCTCCATTATATTTAATTCAACTACTACACAAAGTTTCATGATCTTATTTAAAGTATTCATTGAATAATCGCTGTTTATTTGTACGGTTTGGAGGTAACTTTGTAATTTTTTTCTATCGAGAAAATTTTATTAATTCGTGTTTTCACTATACATTTGCAGTAGCATTAGTCCTGAACTTTACCATATATTAATTTCAAAGTCATTGTTGCAATATTGTTGACAGGATACTGCTTCAAGCTAAGCCGTTTTAAGCAATTTGGCGTTGTATTGGCTCTTAAGCGGTCAACTATCCAAATTGGCGATCTATTGTATGGCGGCACTAACTAGCGTAGCACTAATTAGTGCAGTTCCGTAGAGCCTTCTTTTAACTTCTACAGAGCTACGCTGTAAGTGCTACAATATACCAATATTATTAGTAGGTACATTTATATCCTGATATCCATAAATAAAACAAATAAAATTATCTACTAATAGCTAAATTTAGTTGAGATAGGTAGGTAAATATTTTGGGTACAATTTTTTTTTTTTCGTTTTACTATTGTTTGTTTTTAAAATCTAATTATATTTTCGAATAGGTAGGTATACTTTGACAGATTTTGTAATTTTTGCTTTAGAAGCAATCTTTTTTTGATACATATTAAGCAATCTTTGTTAAGACTCTGTCATAGGTAATCGCTACGGTATATCTACCCTATAATATAATTTAAAAGCTTTAATATTTTGTTAATTTTGTTCCACAAAAAATTTAATATAAAATATTATAAATGTTATTTTGACTTCATAAATACCAACGGAAGCCATTTTAAACATACCTCATATATATATTGTCTATGCGTGTCCATTTCAGATAAAAAATAATTTCAACATTTTCACATCACTAACAATCCAATGACACTGTCCGTAAACCCGGAAAAAACAAAAATTTAGCAAACTAAATTTGAATTTGGAATGTAAAAGCGGGTATAAACAGAAACGTAAGTAAACACGCGTCCCTCCCTCCGCGTTTGCCCGCTACAAGTTTACTTTACCAACTGACAACTACCCTTAGATTTTGGGGCGTCACTCTTCAGCAGAACCACCCCTTACCGCTTCAACCAACCGTTCACCCTGTCTCCCCATCCTTTTCGTGCAAAAATACAAAGATAACTAGCCATATACGTCACCGCAAAATGAGTTCTAAAGCTTCGAGTTAAGGCCGTTGTTAGGAGTAAATTTGGTTGTTGGTTCGGGGTAGATAATCGATCGTAAAAGTGAGACCACCACCCGTAAGTCTAACACAATTAAGGGTAGGTGCTTTACTGGCAAATCGTTGAAACTACTTAGGTGTTTATGTGAAATTTGTTGAATGTTGATTATTATGGTGGCTCGCTTAATGCTTCAGCGGGGATGGAAATTTGAGGTTATAAAAATGGAGTGGAGTTTTAGTTTTAATGTTGGTGCTTCTGAGTTGGCAATTAGGCAAAGGAGTGTGTGCTTATTTAGCCAAATATTCGCGAGGGGCCTATTTGACGTTTGGCTTAAAACAAATAATGCTGGAAAAGCTTTCACTTGTTTATTTCATTGTTTAATTACGTTGTTTAGTTATCAATAAATTAACTTTCACATTTTTTTAATGTGTTTAACGGTAGAGGGTAAAACAAGCATATTATTGCGGGCCGCCTGATGGGAGGGATGTAGCCTAGGGATAGGTATTTGTAACCTAATAAGACGTGCCACTAGGGGTGGGTTTTTTATCCATAGTTTAAAGGTTAACCAATGGTTAAAACTTTATCAAATTATGACCTTTGGTTAGAGTTTGTTAGTTTTTAACCATTGGTTACTATAATACGAATGAAAAACTCACCTAAATTCGTTGCATTCCCTGTAGGTATGCCTGCTTAGTAGGTAAGTATTTAAGGTTTTTAATACAATTGTTTACACCACCGACCTCTTATCTCTCCAGTAATTCTTTCCATCCAAAGGTTGACTGGAAGAGATCGCTATTAGCGATAAGTCCGCCGATTGTACTATAGATTAAGCTGTTTATTTCTGAATCTTTTTATTTTTATTTTCATTCTTGGTGTACAATAAAGAATTTTTGTATTGTATTGTATTGTATTGTTTTTTGTTTAGCGTATCAATTTAAATAATAAATACCGGATACATACCGGAATAAGAAATAACGCATTTTTATTTCGGATCTGCGCTCAATTTATAACCCGCTTAATTTGCAACGCCATCTAGTTTTAGGCTAATTTTTGATCTACGCTGTTTTCTTGGTGTAAGTTTTGGCATTCCTCTCCTCCTTGTTCCATGACTATACATATAAATATACAATAAACATCTTTATAAAAACTACATAAACGTTATACATATGCACTATATTATAGGTACTTATATCAATGAAAATAAACATATTATATTTCTAAGTAAATAATAGATAGTTATAGGAATAAAAGGAGCTAAATAGGCATTTGGGTTAAAGCAAATAAATGCTGAGAGTTTAACTTGTTTAGTAAATTATTTTTCAACACATTTGCTCAAAAAATGCATTTACAAAGCCTGTATACATTGTTCGAAAGTTAAACATTACGCACCATACAACGGAGCGTGCGGTAAAATAAGTACTCTCACCTAAGTAACTATTTTACCGCATCGTTCCTTGTATAGCGCCGTGCGTAACCTTTACGGTTTTTTCTTAATTTCCATAAAAAATAGTGAGAATTCCACCAAAGAGTTTCACATAACGAGAATAAATAAGCTGGATGATCGAAACTCCTTGGAAGCGTTTTTGTTCTGAAGTATTGTAGGTACACTTTATTATTATTAGAAGGAGGTCCATGGGTTGGCAGTAATTAAAGATAATGTTTTAGCTCACAGCGCGATGTTTATTTGACTTGAAAAATATTTACAAAATAAAACCCAAGACAATTTTTTTCTCTAAGACGTAGATTGACATCCATAGAATCAACAAAATCCGTTGTCCATAGCAACCAGGAGCAAAGGCTATGAAGCTGCATGAAAACTTTTTCATTGGCACGCCACAGTTCAATACGTTTGTCTCACTTTAATACTAAAGAGAAAATGAAACTAAAGATGTAGTTCTAATTTTCACCACACGCACGTGGCGCTATTTGAATTGTAAATGCGCGTCATTTTAGCCCATTTTCATATAATGTCAAAGATTGTTTGTTGCGACTTTCCCACTAATAAACAAAAGTTTGTTTCATTACCTATTGTACTGTTTTCTCGCAAATGTGTTAAAAAACGTTGTATGATACACGCGCGGAAATTGGTTTCTACAAACTCGTGACTATGGTAAGCCCTCGACTTCGTCTCGGGCTTACATTTGTCTACTCGTTTGTAAAAACCAACTTACCGCCCTAATATCATAAATAACTATAATTTATATAGGTACGTAATAAGTACCTTTGTATCAGATTTAATTAATATAATACCTATGCTTATGGTATTGTTTTGCTCTCATCATCATCATCATCAGCCGGAAGACGTCCACTGCTGAACATAAGCCTCCCCACACTGCTAACCTCCTGCATCGATCGGCACTCAGCGGTTTTAAGAAGATCATCGGTCCACCTAGTAGGGGCCTGGCCTACGCTGCGACTTCCGATTCGTGGTCGCCACTCGAGAACCTTTCTTTCCCATCGGTTGTCAGTTCTACGAGCGATGTGACGTCATGCCCATTGCAATTTCAACTTGCTAATTCTAAGAGCTATATCGGTGACATTGTTTTAAGAGCTTTTAATTTTTGCTGTTGGTGTAGTTTTGTTTATTCTGAGTTAATTGTAAAGTAAGTTCATTAGGAATATATTAATTACCAGTGTTACCACCTTATGTATGAATGAACACTGCATGCACTACGCACGTCATCCTGAGACATCACACGGTCTAGTAGGTAATCAGATTACTAGACTGAGTGATCAATGATGAAGATGATTTAATCATAAAGTCTCATTTGCCCAGTAATTTCACTAGCTACAATGCCTTTCAAACCGGAACAAAGTAGTGCTGGCACACTACTGCTAGGCGGCAGAATAACTGGCAAAGCGGTGGTACCTACCAAGGCGAACTTTGCAGAAAAGTCCTACCACCTGGTAAAAAGCAAACGTCCTTTAAGCATTTTGTGATATTTCCCATACATTTGGATTTGGCCATCCACGACCACGCCCAATAGGAAAATTTACCCTGTAGGTAGGTAGGTAGGTGTACCTACTTATACCTAGGTATAGGTACATTCTTACCTAAGTACATATAGGAGGTACAGATACGTTTATCAAATTTCGCATTTAGGATTCTATTTTTAATAGAAAAGCAGAAGTAGCGGGTTCCAGTTGAACAAAATTATCGTTATTTTCGTTTTTTTCGTTCACATTGACTGGAACGATCATAGTGATATGGCCTTGTCTGGGTAAAAAGTGGCATAATTTGGTAGAGTTCTTGGCGTTTTTAGCAGCTACTGGACCCACACTATGTAGATAAATAATAATAATTCACATATCTAGGTAGGTACCTACTTATTTACAAGGGTTGCAATATCACGTCTATTTAGTCTTCATCCCCCAACCCCGGGGCTATGAGCGTAAGCGGGAAATTAGTGTGGTAGCCGCGAGCCTTCCGGCTGGCACCCCTATAATTGCCCTTGTAGACTCAAGGGCTGGCAACCCTTACCGGTTCATTTGGAACTCTTATATTGGAGAGGTTTTTTTACTTTGTTGCGAGTTCCATATTTATTTTGGGGTACGATTCTAGTTAGTTTAATTATATTGTTATGAACTGGACGCCTTTGAAATTAGAATTATATCACAGACCTAGAATACTTATTTTCGTTAGGTCTAAATATGAGAAATAATTATGACTAAGTATAGGCACATACCTACCTACCTAGTTACTTTTTACATAAGTAATCCTACTTACTACCTGCTGCTCCCCACGTAGAAACAATTTTCCGGGAAAACTATCCTGTTTTATTGCTGGACCTTATACCTACATACTAAATTTTATCAAGATCAGTTCAGGCCCACAGACCTAGAGTATTTTCGTTACTATACTTACCTATATTTCTTCCATAGCACTATGTATACAAACTGAGTTTGAATTAGTAGGTACCTATATTATCCCGAAAGGAGGTAAATCTACTCCCCAAGGTAGACGTTGTTTCTTCTACGACATTGAAGAAATGACATGTAAAGTTTACGTTTAATTTCGTTTTTTTTTTTTGTTTTTGTTGTTATTTTTTGGTTTTTTTTTTTTTTTTTTTGTTATTTTTTTTTTTGTTTTTTTTTTTTTTTTTTTTGTTTTTTTTTTTTTTGTTTTTTTTTTTTTTGTTTTTTTTTCGTTTTTTGTTTTTTTCGTTTTTAGTTTGTTGTTTTGTTTTTCTTGTTTTTTTGTTTTTGTTTTTACGTTTTTTTGTTTTGTTTCGTTATTTTGTTTTTTTTTTCGTTTTTTTTTGTTTTTCGTTTTTTCGTTGTTTTTTTGTTGTTTTTTTTTGTTTTCGTTTTGTTTGTTTTCGTTTTGTTTTTCGTTTTAGTTTTCTTTTTTTTGTTTGTTTTTTTCAGTATGGAGGTTTGGAAACAAGCAGTTTCAAGTGAGGCTCTCACAACTTGTGGGCTATCATGGTTCCAGTCCCCTCTTGCGGGATAACAGATACCAATTCAAACTTACCTTGTATAGGTACGGTAACAGTAACAAATATTTGTAGGTACATTTGCATTCACACAAAAACTCATCCCTAAATAGCTATTTACATAAAAATTAAACGTGCCGATTTCGATAAAATTTCGCATTACAGAACGCACTACGCACTAAGTTTAGAATATAGGTAGGTAGGTACCTACTTTTCACCCTGGAAAATTAAGATGTCTGCAGGATAACGGATAAATAGCGGGGCGCCTCCAGGTAAAATATCATTGGGCTCTAGTGTTTTAATAGGATACCTAGTAGTGTAGATTCTATATCGCATTCTTAAAGCTAAATTTTCTTTACCTGTCCAAAAAAGTACCTACTTTAGCTTAAAAGAATGCGATACAAGATCGACACCAAATGTTAGGTACGTTACACGAGCTTCTCAGGTAACAAGGTAGGTGATAGGAAGTATCATCATCATCAACAGCCTGAAGACGTCCACTACTGCTTCCCCCAGAGAGCTGCAATTTGACTGAATGCCTCCTGCATCCATCGGCTCCCCGCGGCTTTCAGCAGATCATCGGTCCGCCTAGTAGGGGGCTGGCCTACGCTGCGTCTTTCGGTTCGTCGTCACCACTCGAGAACCATAGACTAGTATTGTTGAGAACCTACCTCGAGTAGGCGGTAGGTATACCTAACTTAAATTAGTAACTACATAACAATAGTTCGTACCAAAATAATTATATGATACAGGATGTATAGGTGATAATTGAAACAATCTTTATGCATTTTCACTTTTATATTACAAAAAAGTTTTAACATAAATGTAACCTAAAACATAGGTTATTTTAACTAAACATAAAATTGCTCGTCCTAATTAATGACTTAAAATTTCAAAAACTTAAAATCATTTTTTTATATTTGCTTAATTTTTACGTATAAGTAATAAATTATCATCACAAAATATAAAACATAATAGCGTATGTTTGCAAAACGACAAATCGACAAGGTTACGGTACTGCGAAACGGCTGCGGAAACTATTCGGTAACCATCGCTGCCGACGCACATCGCGGCGCGGCCATCTACGAACACGGGCAGCGATGGATGCCGAATGGTCGATTTAGACGCTTCACTAACGCCACTTGACGAGCTGGTGCGGCCGCAGCTTTAAGCTCTGTAAGTTTACCCAAAAAATTGTTTGAATAACCTAACCTATTAGGAGTATTCGACAAAAAACAGTTTTACCAATTATCTTTATTTCGGATTCCTCGATTTTACAATGCAAGCCATGTCATTTTGTCGTATACATCAGTAACATTGACTAGTCTTTGAAAAAAGGCGTAAAGTCCATGTTACGTGGATGTTCTATCCCGCTCACGCATTTCGACATATTTGAAGATATTAAATCACTGGATGTGGGTACATACGAAAAATCTGGCTAATTATTAATGGCCCTCAAAAATAATTATAAACATTCAACGAAAATATCATAAGTTCCATACGTAAAAATTATGATAAAAAAGAAATTTTTAATTTTGGCGGGAGCGCGGAAAAGTTCACGTCGTTGCATTGTATATTACTTTTTAAAACTTGTGCTTTTTCCAGTGTTAATGTTTAAAATTGGTGGCGTTTTACGCATTAAGTGCTGAATTACGAGCAAGAGTGTGGGCAAGTGATATAATGTGGTGAAACGTGGTTTTTCGTGTTGCTTCCAAAATTCCATAGAAGCTTCTAGTAAAGTTGCCACCACTTTACTAGGGCATTACACTGGTCTATGACTACCTGACTTAGACTGGACTATGACTGCCCAGACTGACTAAGACTTGACGTCACGTGACATATTCTATAACGCGATGAAAAAACAATACTTGACACTGGCTAAATACACTATGTGTGGACTTGTGGAGCCAAAATATATATTAAAAAAAATTGATTCCATTTTTGTCTACGAAAACTTGTTTCGTTATTAAACTTGTTAAACATTTCCAATGTAAAACTTGAGGGCCTATGTAAGCCGGATTTTTCGTAAGCACACTCAATAATTGAATATTTTGCGCGAGCGAGACAGATGACCCAGGTATCAAAAACTCTTCATGTTATAGATAAAAAAACCGAAACGTGTACTCTTACTGTTGTATGATAAACTATTATAAATATTATGGGTTTAAGTAGATAGTTACTTATTATTCTAATTAAAAGCAGGTTTCAATTTCAACGTGCCGAGGTACATGGCAGTACCGGACGTACTCAGATGACGTCACCATATAGGAAAAATTGCTTGAATAAAAAAGTTGAATAAAAAAAAAAGACACGGCTTTTATGGCCCTTTCAAACTATACAAAATGAACTACAAGATATTGTGCTTGCAAAATAATGACTGTACATACATTAGATATTTAATTTGAAAATAATTTTGTTGATTTTGTGGTAGAATTTTGTAAGTAGAGATGGTAGAATTTGTATTGTAATGGTATATAACCCTATTTTCTGTTTGGTACGTCGCGAAATGCGGTTAAATTTATTTAAGGCCGTCTCTTTCTCGCACTGCACTACATTAAATTGCACCTAATACCTTACAAAATGTACTACTTATAATAATAATTGTGCTAAATTTTCTGTACTAAAAATGTAGTAGGTATTTTATATGTAATGTGTGTACTATATTTTCCGCCAGGCACTGTAAAGACCAATTCAAACCGGTGCGTCGTACCGCTGTGGGTAACGGTAAATACCGCGCGGGATCCCACGCGGTATTTTGTATAGAAGTACCGCGGCTAGAGCGAAACTTCATACAAAATACCCAGGCGGATTCCCGCGCGGTATACCGCTACCCACAGCGGTACGAAAAACACGCCGGCTTGAATAGGGCTTAATGTGGCTTATATAAATATATATATTAAATTTAACGATTGCAGTGTCATTGTACGATAATTTTATTTACTTGTAGGAACAGATTTATTTTGGCACACACAATCTCTTTTTTCCTAATCTTATGAAATTATTTTAAGACCGTCTGCGCCAAGGACAGCTATGCAACGCATGTGGGTACGTTGTAGAGATAAGTATGAACTTAAGAGCTGTTAAAGTTTAGCGCAGACGGGCATACGTGTCTTAGCAAAGTAAGCAATGGTAACATAATAATATCAAGTATGTATAATAATAATTATTAATTACTATATTTACAGATATACATTTTTGAAGATAGACAATTTATTTTTCTATATATAAAATTATAGACTATGCCTGACGCCAATAATGGATGGACTTTATGGTTACAAATAGTAGCTTAAAATGAATACATTAAGGTTCAAATTTCAATGACAGATGATCGTAATACACGCCGCAGGTTACTACAATCGTTGAAATTTAAACTTTATCGTGATCATCTTATGGTTTGCCAATATCACCAGTAAAACCCTACGCAGTGCCAAGCCATTACGGGCGCCAGTCCTAAAAAGCCTCTGTGCGAAATTAAAGAAGTGTTTTTTAAGTTTATTATAAATATACGTATTTTTTACGTGCAAATAATTCAGTAGTTTTGTGAATACAAAAAAAAATCAACGATTCTTACAAAAGGGCCTTAAATGTTTTACTATGAAACCTGGCATACCTACTGTCCGCCATCTTGCTTTTCTTCAAAATGGCGGCCACTCATTAAGCCTATGAAAACGAAACGTGATGCTGGATGAGATTTTGTCTCATACGAACCTTGTTTGTATTAGTGTCAGTAGGCCTAGCACGAATATTTGCGTAAAAGTAAGTGTATCGTTAACGTAAGCCATTTGTATGGCATTTGATCAGCGCCATTGGCGAATTTGGATTCGTCAGCGCCCCTACCGGGCGTAACCGCCCGGTAGAGGCGCTGACCAATCCAAATTTGGTAGCACGAAGGGTTATCGTATCGCCTTCGTAGCGCCGCGTAACGCTAACGTTAGACATTTTGTATGAAAACGCGAGCACGAATATTGCTTTGACGTAAACTGGAAGGCTGGCTATCGTAGTGTCATCGTAAACTTACGAAGGTTTACTCACTTGGAATTTGTTCGATATAATATTTCGATAGTTGTAAAATTTGCTTCGTGCTACCACCTAGCGTCGCCCTGCGTTAACTAAGTGTACGGTAAACTCGATACGTTAACCGTACGATTTATTGAAATTTTCGTGCTAGGCCCACAGCTATCAATTCATATACGTTTTATGAGAAGACGCTATTTTACAGAAAAACAAGATGGCGGACTGTAGATATGCCAAAATATTAAAAAACAAGATGGCGGAGAGTAGGTACGCTAAAAATTTCAAAGCTCTTTGTAGCACATAATTATGAAGGTATGGATACCAACTATGCACCTTATTCTGTGACGATATGACGTCATCAAACAATGTCATCATTATATTGTTGATTATTCATTTATGCTTAAAAATGAATGAAAGTTTATGTGAAAATCACTACTTTTGGAGTATACTATGGACGGATCTAATCTTTAACTAGATGAAGGACTAAGCATTCTTGATGCTTCGCTAATAAGATGCCGAAACCAACTAGACTTTAGTAGTGCGATTCAAACTTAATGGCGGCTGTGAATTTTTAAATCTTTTATTTTTAGTATTTTAGCATAATATGGGTTTATTGCCTGAAACAAAGAAATTTTTATTTTTATTTTATTGTGAAGTGCGCTGTACGCTGCGCTCACCGCTTACTTCTGCCCGCGAATATCTAATTTTCGGTACTGCGCAGCGCCAAATACACAGCCGCCATTAAGTTTGAATCACACTGTACGGGACTATTTATATATCCACATATTCGCTGACAGCTTAAAGTATCAATTTACTTATGAAGTCAAATAAGTAGCGCACAATTTTGCTTCTATCAGCACTTCTTATAAAAAAATATTTAAAGGTAGCACATCATTGTATAAAACCGATTGAAAAAAATTCAACCAATAATGATGTCTGTCCATTGATCGCGATTTTTTTATTTAAGTTGGTTTTAATTTCGGCACGGCATCGGCATGCTAAAGTATTAACGCCGCAGCATGCCGAAGAATGCATTGGCATATCAATGGATGGCATGCCTAGCGACGAATTGGCATGCCCAACAATGCCATGGCATGCCGAAAGATGCTATAACATGCCCAGGGATGCCATGGCATCGAGAAAGCTGCTATCACATGTCAAGGTATGCCGTGGCATATCGAAAGATGCCATAACATGCCAAGGAATATGACATGCCAAAAGATGCTAACACATGCCAAAGCTGCCGTGGCATGCCGAGAATACTATAACACGCCACGGAATGCCGTGACATGCCGCGGGACACCGTATAATAATAACTGATGATAAGGTTACTTTACAAGTTTCGATATGGCGACTCAACTTATTAAGTGCTAATGATAAAAGTAAGCGCTTAAGGTGAGACGTTTCACACAGCGCGGCAAATTCAAATTTCCCTGCGTTTTTTGCCAATAATAGTTTAATTACTCAACGTGATTACATGAACACTAATTTTGCGCAAATAAATAGAATTTATCAATAAATTACAATTAAAATTATCACCTAGATATCATAAGTTCAGCGACAAATGGCAATAGACCGAAAAGCCAACACGAAATTGGTGTATTGCTATTTGTTGCTAAACCAATGATATCTAGGTGATACTTTTAATCGTAATTTGTTGATACATTCTATTTATTTACGTTAAATCAGTTTTCATGTAATCACGTTTAGTAATTAAGCTATGATTGGCAAAAAACCCAAGAAAATTTGAATTTGCCGCGCTGTGTAAAACGTTAATATTATTTCAGCTAGGTTTTCTATTGTCATGCCGTTGTGTTAGTCAGCTAGCTGTTGTGAGTTGATAGAAGAGCAGCTTACCATGCGTTTCCACCAAACAGTACATGTAACTAGGTGGTAGGACTTTTCTGCAAAGTTCGTCTAGGTAGGTACCACCGCTTTGCCATTCTGCCGCCAAGCAGTAGTGTGCAAGCACTACTGTGTTCCGGTTTGAAGGGCATTAGTGAATTACTGGGCAAATGAGACTACGATCTGACCACTCAGTCTAGTAATCCTCTTACTATACTGTGTGAAGTCTCAGGATGACGTGCGCAGTGCAGTGTCACGCGAAACACATTAAAATACATTAATTTAGAGTTCCCAGTGATACCTACTGCAATCTGAACACACTATGGTGTGATCTATACAAAGAATATTTTTTTTTTTTTTTTTTTTTTTTTTTTTTTTTTTTTTTTATGTTATCGAATGACGTAACGAGCTAGTCGTTCGCCTGGTGTTAAGCGACACGGCCGCCCATAACAGATTGCAGTGTCACTCGGAACTCAAAATTAAAGTTTCGCGTGACACCGCGCACTGCGCACGTCATCGTGAGACATCTCACAGTCTAAAAAAGTTTTCTACACTGTGAGATCAGTTCGTAAAGTCTCATTTGCCCAGTAATTTCACTAGCTACAATGCCCTTCAAACCGGAACACAGTAGTGCTTGCACACTACTGCTTGGCGGCAGAATAACTGGCAAAGCGGTGGTACCTACCTAGACGAACTTTGCAGAAAAGTCCTACCACCTAGTAAAGCATGAATAATATTAAATTAATTAATTAAATGAAGAATATTACTTAAGCATGAAACATCATAGATTTTTTTTTGGTTGAATGTTTAGTTGGTGGAAACTCATGGTTACCCTAAAACTAGAATGATCGTGTTCAATTTTTTTTTTGTGCTAATCGGTATCAAGTCAGAATCACATACGCCTTATTGTAAAATGTTAGAGCACGGTGTTTTTATACATTAGTTGTACTTTTATATTTTAAACTTTTTTTTTGAAACTTACAGGTAAGGTTGGTATAAAAGTAATGCATACTTTGCAATTAAAATTATAACATTGCACTACAACCAAACTTAAAGTACCACAATTTAATCTTAAAAAGCGGTATACCAAAGGTATTTTTAATTTGCCCGGTTAAGATCGAAATTGGCCAAGCTATTAGTAGAAACATTAGTCACTAGTTTCAGCTTAAAATCAAAATTATTTACAAGAAAATATACGAAAAAAAAAACTAATATTTACAACAGTGAGGTATATAATCTACCACTAAATTAGTCAGAGGAATTCTGAAGGTCATCCTCTAGATTCTAGAGGATGCAGCATGGCAGAAAATATAGTGGGCAAAAAATTATTTACCACATTATGTCTGCTAAGTGGCAATACCAGAGTTGTTAATTAGTGAACCAATATTTATCAGAATCGGCTTTGTGGAGCGTTGTCTATGTCATATGGAGCACTAGAACGTCGCATAATGTCATGGAACAAGGAGGAGAGGAATGCCACAACACCAAGAAAACAGCGTAGATCGGAAATATGCCAAAAACCGTTATAAACCTAGATGGCGCTGCAAAATGAGCGGGCTATACGGCTAACTATGGCGGGCTAGGTTTAAAATGGTTTTGTGGCATATTTCTGATCTCCGCTAAACTTATAGCCCGCTCATTTTGCAGCACCATCTAGGCTTATAACGGTTTGTGGCATATTTCCGATCTACGCTGTTTTCTTGGTGTTGTGGCATTCCTCTCCTCCTTGTTCCATGAAAATGTACAGAGTGACAGAGAAGGAAGACGCTCTATGAAGCCGACACTAGCCTATTATATCCCTCTGAGCGATAGAGACATCTCTCTACGAAGCCGATTATCGGATCTCTCTCTTTAGCTCAAATTAATGAAATGAAAATATCAATTTCCGGTTTGTACCTTCAGAATTTAACACAAACTAAACACATAACACGCGCCATTGGAAAAGCGAATCTGAAAGCCGTAGAATATCGTTTTCCCACTTCCACCATTATGTCGAAAGTGTAGTGGAAGTGAGACAGCAATAGATGTATCTTTTCAGATCTTTTCTCGTAACAGCGCGCGTACTACCTAGGTACAATGTGAGCAATTTTTTTTACATCCAAAACAAACATTTAACAAACAAAACAAAAATTGTAAGCGATTGCTCAGTAATGTTCGGATACTTTCACACAATCAAAATCAACTAACCACTTTCAGCCTAAATCTAATATAATCATAACATGAGTAGGAAGACTGTCTCTGTCTTTTCGTTCCCATAAACCTGCCCTTACATCAGCTATCAAATAACCCGGGTTTATTGCGCGAAACCTTTGCATAAGTACACACATTAATCACAAATCTCAAAAAAAAAAACACTAAGCACAATTGTAAACTTTTTTCAGTACACACACGCGAAACGTCACTTTGACAGCTGTCAGTGTCACTGTCACTGCGCGCGCAACATGGCGGCGGTGTCAAGGATTCGGGTCTTGTTTTAAGTCGCTCTTGCGCTGGTTTAGTTTGTTTTTCATCTCTTGCAGCATCTGTTCGAAGCTCATGTCTTCTGTCCGGCGAACTGGTAGGGCTGCGCCGTGGAATGCGCTCTCCGTGTATTTCGCTTCAAGGCCATCTGTGGAAAAATGGCATGGTGAAAAGTTTTAATATACGGCCACCAAATTCACATCATCATGAAGACGTCCACTGCTGAACATAGGCCTCCCTTATAAAACTCCACTTTGGAAGCTTACCATAGGGAGGGAAGGATTTGTATCACCACGCACCTTGGCGATTGTAGGATTGAATTTTTTCTTTTCATTACTCGCTTAGAACTTATTATTTTGGTACTGTATGGATCTAAAAGTACCTTGAGTAGACCATGGAACAAATAGGAGAGGAATGCTAATACACCTAGAAAACAGCGTACATCAGAAATATGCCCAAAACCGTTATAAAACTAGGTGGCGCTGCAAAATGAGCGGGCTATAAGTTGAGCGTAGATAAGAAATATGCCAAAAAACCGTTTTAAACCTAGATGGCACTGCAAAATGAGCGGGCTATACGGCTAGCTACGGCCGGCTAAGTTTTAAACGCTCTTTTGGCATAATTCTGATCTACGCTGTTTTCTTGGTGTATTGGCATTCCTGTCCTATTTGTTCCATGATACATCTGAGACCACAAACAATCAAAAAACTTGACCAGAAACATGCACGATTCTTTTTAGAAACAATTTTTTTTTTAAGTTATCATCTAACGGCTTTTACGCGAACTTGTATTTTCTATCCCTGCACACCCACTACATTTGACTAACCCAAACTACCTGTATATGGACCCTTAAATGAGGATTCAGTCGAATATCTTACCCAAGTCAGCATAGCTCTGCCTGCAGAAGGCCCGGCGTCCACCGAAGCCGACATCGTACTGCGGGAAGGAAGAGGCTTGTTCCACCGCCGTCCACGCATCACGGGCTCGCTGGTACGTCACAAATCCATACCGGGATCTGTGAATATCCCTGGACTATAGACAACCGAGATAAGCTCCGGAACGAGGAGATCCGCAGGAGAACTAAAGTGACCGATATAGCTCTTAGAATTAGTAATTTGAAATGGCAATGGGCAGGCCACATCGCTCGTAGAACTGACAACCGATGGGGAAAGAAAGGTTCTCGAGTGGCGACCACGAACCGGAAGACGCAGCGTAGGCCGGCCCCTACTAAGTGAATCAACGATTTTGTGAAAACTGCGGGGAGCCGATGGATGCATAAGGACAGCACCCGCTCTAAGTGGCGCTCTGTGGGGGAGGCCTATGTTCAGCAGTGGGCGTCTTCGAGCTGCTGATGAGATGATGCTGATGATGATAGGCAGAGCTACAATATGCAGCATTTTAAAAGGTTAAAAGCATAGATCACAGAAACTAAAAGGAGATATGATAAGGGGCCGGAGCCGGTGTCGCAGCAATATGCTCAAAAACAGAACACATCAGTCGAGAAATTGTATGTAAGAAGTTTATAATGCACGCTCTTTGCTAACGACTATTTGAACGTTGAATTCTAATAAAGCAATGGATAATGAATACGTTGAAGCTAACAGAACAGTCATTCGCGCCGCTGCTCGCAGTCGTAAGCTTCTAATGAAGACCGGCCCCCTAATTACCTAATTTGCGACAGGCGTAAATCTCGCGGTGACTGCTGTCATACATCATTAGTGGTGTAGCGTAGCATACATGCTCGACACCACTAATGATGTGTGACAGCAATCACCGCGAGATTTACGCCTGTCGCAAGTTAGGTAATTAGGGGGCGGTTTTGTACTGAGCGCACGGGAGTGGCATCTCTCTGGATCTCAATAGTTAAAAAAGTATTATCATAGAGTCAGCAACGTGTAGTGGCGTCTAGTAGTCTTCTACACTTATAATAAAACTGTAACAGGTCCAATTCAGTACATTGAAGATATTTAAAAAAATTTTTGGAGGGCTCCCTCTATTATCGATTCTGAAGCCAAATCTATAATTTTTGCAATTTTCGTCTGTCTGTCTGTCTGTATGTGATGCTCAGCCAAATGAGCATCACACACAGCCCTCCATTCGCAGTTTCATCCCTTCATCCTTTTATCTTTTTCCCTCTTCTTTCTCTCTTCCTTTAGACTGAGATAAGGCGTAACAGTAATAAACCCGTGCAAAACCGGGCGGGTCAGCTAGTTATTGTATATAACTAACCTAACAAGGCCAAAAAATCTACCGTGATGATGAAGATGAAGACTCACCCATCCTCCTTGCTGTGCAATCGCACCTCCATCACGGCCCCGAACTTTGAGAACAGCACTCGCAGCGCAGACTTAGTGATGTCCTTCTCTAGCTTACCCACGAACACTATCCGTCTCTCTTCCACTGGCGTATTGTTTTCTCTGTAACAAAGAATACGAAAATTTAGTAGAGCATGTTGTTTTTATCTACAGTTTATCATGATAAAAAGTATACTAAATTATTAAAGAACGATAGCGACTTTTAATGTATTTTGAGACCCAGCCTTTTCAACAATACATACCTTCAATTTACTTGCCAGCGGCGCCACCATTGTAACTTTGAAAGCATATATCTTGGAAACGTGACGTTAGAGATAATTTTGTCTCATACAAACCTTGTTTGTATCATTGTCAGCTATCGATTGATATAGGTCTTATGGGTGGCCGCTATTTTGAAGAAAAGACAAGATGGCGGACACAGACACTTTAGTATATACCAGATAAAATTATGTAGCAGATTTCAAAAATAAACCCACAGTAAGTATTATGTTGTCAATGAAAATCGGCATCCCCCAAGTTCTAAAAATGAAGTAGTTATAAGTATCTAATTTAGATTCCACGGACCCACTTGGACTTAGTAATTTAAATGTCATGTACTTATTAGAATAGATCTGTAACATCTGTTTTTCACTTGGCCTATTTATTTTATTACATAATGTTACTTGTACTATTACTTATTCTCTAGTAATGTCCAACTAGAAGAGAATGAAGGAAGAACTTTTAACCTACTTAGAAAATACGTGTTCGACATTTGATGAATAGCCACGAAGGGAAGTCTGCAAAATGTTTAAGTGACTATAAAACTTACCTGTTGGGCTGTAAAATGAATACGAAGTTAACTATTTTGAAATTATTACGGAATGCGCCAAATGCCGTGATTCAAAATAAGAATGTATGCCGACTAAATAAAAAAAACAGCAACACTTGCTGAGGTAGTAACCTGAAGCTAATTTCATGTAACTACTCAGCAAGTCTGCGCTTTGCAGTTTCTTAGTAATAATATTAACTGTAACTAAATCAAAGGGCGATATTTCAAATAAAATTATAAACCTACTAAAACAAAAACATTCCTTTTCCAGTATTTAAAATCCAGTTTTTATTTAAGTAAGTACACTGTGTTTTGTTTTATCCAATGAATAACCACGAGAAATTCAAATTTTCTTGCATTCTTTTGCCAATAATAGCTTAATTACTCAACGTGATTAGGTACATGAAAACTAATTTTGCGGAAATAAATAGAATGTATCAACAAATTACGATTAAAAGTATCTCCTAGATATCATTGGTTTAGCGACAAATGGCAATAAACAATTTTCTTCTTAGTTTTTCAGTCTGTTGCCATTTGTCGCTAAACCAATGACAAGTAGGTGAAAATATGGAGCCTACTTTTCAGGGGTTCCCTTTCTCCCCGCCAGCTTTCTCCCAATAGTGGAGAATATGTATTTTTTTAAATTTTTATTTGTTGTATCCTAAAAATTCTAACCCTAATGTAATTTGGAAGCGAAACAAATGGTTTAAGCCAACTTACCTATCTTCAGAACTAAAACTCCTGAAGCCCTTCTTCCGGAAATCATCCCTCTGGTAAGGGCTGGAAGACCTCCTGGATTTTGTTGACCCGTCAGAAGAACTACTCGACGATGACGACGATGATGAAGATGACGATGACGAACTGAAATGTGATGGTGAATAAATTAGCTTGCGTTTGAAAGGGGGAGGTATTCACTCAGATCCATTTATAGGAAACAGTTTTCGCATAATATTTTCTATATGATACATTGCCAGTTGCCAGTATATCAGTACATTGACGTAATAAAAAAATTGTATAAATATTGCATTGGTTAACAAACTATTAAACTCACTCATGGTGACAAGGAACTATGTGTTATTAACTATACATAAACTTGAGCCTAACCAAAAGACAGCAAAGCAAAGGTGTGGTATTGCAAACACAGATGCAGAATACCTTGCTATCGTTTTGATAAGACCTTCTACCACTCACCTAGTCGAAGAGTCAGAGCTTTCAGATACTGTTGGCTTTCTCAACGGAGGCGTCATTGACTTATCAAACGTTTTAACAGTCGCCTTCTGAGGGCTCGGTTTCGCCTTTTTTACTACCGGGCTCTTAGACCGTGTGACTTGCCTTGACCGCGATTTCGATCTATTAGGCTTGTGTTCTCTCCTAGGCGATGGCGATCGTCTCTTATGGTATGACCTCGATCTCGACCTACGTTTCCTTTTATAAGGAGAATCCGACCGTCTGTATCTACGGTAGCGACCGCGCGATCTGCTCCTCGACCTACTTCTAGAAGGCGACCGCCTTCTTCTCCGACTCCGTGATGGAGATCGCGACCTACGCCTGTATTTAGATTCGTACCGATCCCTGGATCTAGACCGTTTGTCTTTGGACTGCGATTGATTCTCTGTTCTAACTTCCGCTTTAGGTGTAGTGGCAACGGTTACGGTTTCCTCAGGTTTTGTTATTTTCGAGTTAATTGCCTTGTTCCTAATTGGGCTGCCTTCGCTAGACATCGACATGTCACTATCGTTTCTCCGTCTATTTACCGAGGATTTTTCTTTAGCTATCGTCTTTGCTTTAGATAATTTAGGGCATTCTGGTGTTGGGTCTGTTTGGACGATTATACTAGCAGAGGTAGGTCTACTTCTGTGTTTTCCTAAATGGAGAATTATCTTGTCTTCCCCGTGGTCAGCTTTGGCGTCGTAATCTCGAACGATGGTCGGTCTACCGAATGTGAACACTTCGCGTTTTTCAACCGGAGATTTTAATTTAGATGTCTTATTATCTTTCTGTTCTTCTTCCGGAGCCTTTTTCATTACAACGTCCTGTATGCTAGCGAATAGAGAATTGCTCGAGATTTTAGTATCAACTTGTTTCCCAACGCTCTTCAGTGTAGCTGTGATATCTTTGTATCTTTCTTTATCTATCTTCGTTTCCGAATGTTTCTTATCATCGACGGGGCTGCGTTTATCTCTCTTCTCTTTAGTGTCGAACACATTTTGCTTGAGTACGTGGTCAGATTTTTTTATTTTAAAATTGATATGTGATTTCGGATCAATGGGTGGTGTCGTCGATTTTCTCTTTGAGTTTTCGATGTGCCTCATTTCAGCTTCTAGCTTTTTGATAATGTTTTCATCTGTGTTAGTTCCGACACTGACCAAAATGATTTCTACATAATCCGCTGGTAGCTGCGGTTTCTCGTTTGTTGGCGATGCTTCTGGCTGAGACATGCCGACTATTTTCATCATTTCGGCATCACTTATTAGTGGCTGTAGTTGTAAATTCTCCACTTTGGGTATCTTGCTCATAACTATGTCTTCGTCTCGTTTTCTCATAGCTTCAGCTTTATGCTTTTTAGTGTTCATAAGAATCTTTCTGGACGCTGCTCTAATAGGATCAAAAATCACAATAGGAGCGACATTTGCCCCGATTTCCGCAGAGTTCGTGAAGCCGTTTGATATCTTGTGAATAAGTGTTTTAGCAGTCTTGTCTAATTGTAGTGGGTGTGGCATATCGGGGAATATCGCTTCAGGGCTTACAGTAGTTGAACTATTATTTGAACTGGCCCCTTTTCTTAACTTATACTCTTGAAGGTTTAACTTCTTTTTTTTGGGCTCCTCCTTCTTTACATCCATTGCTCGGTTCAATTCATCTTCAAATGCCCTTTTTTCAGCTTTGATTTGAACTTGCGGCATTTTTACATCTTTTTTATTACTAAAAAGCGCTGTATAAAAATTCTCATCTTTTGGACGGGTTTCTTCTTTCACACTTACACTGTTACAAACAGTTTCTACATTATTTACACATTTGTTTTTATTCCTATCTACTTCTTTAATATTTTTCTCAATATGTTTTTCAATATTTTTCTCTTGTTTAATATTAGGTACAATGTTCGAAACATCACTAACACTACTATTACTACTACTACTCTTACGCTTCTCTACATTATTATTATTATTATGTTTATCTTTCTGAGAGTCTTTGTGATCACAGTTAAGAATAACTTCAGATTTATTTTTAATAGTTAACTTAATGCTACCATTTGAATTTTGACTACAAGGAGTATCACTTGCTTTAGAAGCACATTTGTTAATCACAGAATTGTCGCTTTTATCTTTAATTACTACATCGTTAGATACACTGTGCGTTGGGGAAAGTTTTTTACGGCAGTTTGACTGTGCTGGAGGTTTCACAGCCACTTTTATGCTTGTTTTCTTTCTCAATTCACTGTCACTTGCCACTTTTTTGTTTTTAGCTTTTGTTTCGCTTTCGTCGTCACTACTAAGATTGTAAACTATCTTTTTGTTTTTGCATGTCCGGTGTCTAGAGCTTAGAATCCTACTGTTGCTGGACAACACTTCGGGCTTGAGAAGACTTTGCCCTCCCTTCACGTTAGGCAAACTGTGACGCTTTTTGGACGAGCAGTAGTCGTGATCAGAATGGACGGGACTTGGCGACCGCCTGATTGCGGTATTTATCGTCGACGGCATCTGCAATAATGTCAACAGAGGTTGAATATGCCCTTTAACTGGATCTGAGGAATACCTGAAGGAAAAAGCTAGTACTTACCAATATTTGCCGCATTTTGTTCTTATTGAGTTGAACGCCGGCGTCTTGTAATCTCATTCCGTTTGTCAGACTGTTCTTATTCACGGGTTTCTTCTGTTCTTCAGGAGCTACAGGCGCCTGTAGTCCTACTCGAGAAGGTTTCTTACTTTTATTCAGCTTCTCCGTCGCTTCAAATTGCTCGAGAAGCGAGTTTAAATTGTTAGCTTCAAGCACGGGTATCACTGTATCGTTGCAAGATTCAACGTCAACAAAATCATCAATATCAGCAGTACTTTTTATTTCAATAACAGTAGATTTAGCTTCAACGAGCACTTTAGGAATAATGGAAATAATTTTGGATTTAAGTGGTAGTACTTTCCCTATAGGAGGATTTTTCTTTACATGAAGTTCTTTTTTTATGGGAGGTTCCTTTTTAATAGGAAGTTCTTTTATAATGGGAGGTTCTTTCTTGTGATGCTCTTTTTTTATAGGAGGCTCTTTCTTTACAGGAAGTTCTTTTATTAAAGGAGGTTCTTTTTTAAGAAGATCTTTCTTTATGGGAGGTTCCTTTTTTACAGGAAGTTCTTTCATTGTTGGAGATATTTTCTTAATGGGAGTTATTTCTTTCTTTGACAGTGGTTTTTCTTTTTTAACAGGAGTCTTTTCTATGCAAAAATCTAGAACGTTTGTTGCTGAACTCGAAGATGGGATTGGGGTAGAAGTCAATTTTCTAATCGAATCTAATTCTTCATTAGGCGTTGGTATAACATCGATCTTTGGTGATTCGATGGTGCCTTCAATCTCCATGTCTTGCGGATCTAAATCATCGTCATGATTTACGGTCTTATGTTCAGTTTGATTTGTAATCAAAAAGCTGTTGACATCTTCTTCTGTCAAAGTGCGAGGGATATCATCACTCTTATTAGAACTTTCATTTTTATCTTTACCATTATCAAAAGCAAGATCTGAGAGATCAAGATTAAGATCTTCAAAACTCAGGCAGGTTTTGGCATCGTCAATGTCCATGCAAATGTTTTGCATTGGAGATTGTGGGAGCGAGCACGAACGTTGTATGCTTTTCAACTTCGTGTACGTCATCTCTTCTAATAGATATCGTTTTAATTCTTCGATATTTGGTAAAACTTCCAAATCAGACTCATTTATAGAAACTTCTGCGTTATTTTCAGGCTCCACATTCGGAACAACCTCTTTCTTTGGTTTATCTTTTTTAATATTTTTTTCGATAACCAAAAACTCATCAACATTACGTATAGGTTCAGGTTCTGGTATGACGAACTGAGTACTTTCTTCTTCGGGTAACTTGTGCTTAATAAAGAAATCATCAACATTTGGCACTGTTATAGACTGCTTTCTTTTGTTTTCCTTGCATTTGTCTTTGATAAAGTACTCATCAACATCTTTGACGACGGGACCATCCGCTTCCAGTATGTCTTTCTCTTTAATGAAATATTCATCGACATTTGAAACTACTGGCGTATCTAGATTTAAATCTATTCCGCTAGATATATCCGGTGCAGATTCCGATGCGTAATTGGTTCGATCGTGTTTAGGATTGTCATGTCGATTTAGGTATTCTCCGTCATCAATTCGATCCTTTTCAGGAATAGCGTAGTCTTGTTGATCACGCTCATCATCCGACGACGCTTCTATTAAGTCTAAGTCAGGGTTAACTGTGTAGACAGTTATGACATCATAGTCATGGCCTTCTACTAGAGTATTGTCTTCAAGAGAGTCTGACAGTTGAAAGTTGCGAAAACCATTCACTGTCTGGACGGGGACGGTCCGCTGCCGGCCGAGTTCATCATCAACATCAACGATTTCATCTTCATCGTCAACGTTAACTTCCTGCACGACAATCGTGTCGTCAAGCTGTTCATCGTCTGATTCTATCCTATTCTCTTGAATCACGATATTTTGTTCTACATCTTCATGCCCTTCGGTTTCTTCATCTGAACTTGTGTCCTGGCTTGACTGTGTAGTATTCATCTGGAATAGAGTTGTTTCATATCAAATACTGGGACAATATGCCTTGTATAGTTTGACGAAGTATAGTTTAATTTGAACGATGGCAGAAACGACTTGATATCATACTCACTGTCTGATTGTGACCCCACTCCTCGCAGTTGCTGCCCTCAGATTGCGTTCTGGCTACATATGGCCTTTGCAGCGCAATCTGGGTGTACTCCGGGCTGTTTTGGTTGCTGCTTTCCGATGACAGAGAGTCACTTTTGGCACGCATGACCTTGTGCCCTATTGTGCGGTAGCGGGCTTGGTGGTAGGTGTTCAGGACGTGTGACTCCATGTCTGGAAAAAGGAAATTTTAAAGAATGAGTTTAAATGTAAGTAACTACCAAATGAAATTAAATTACACGACATAACGTTGAAAAATATGGAAAACTTAGGTGGCAGTTATTTCAAGAAATTAAAAAAATACTCTGTCGTAAAAATAATGAATTACGAAACCAAAAATTACGAGTTTGTCATCATTACAACTTTTAATCAAATTTTACTCAATACTCAATAATTTATTGCAAACATAAGTACACTTGTCATGTACATAGCTTGTGTAAGTATTAGGTTTCGAAACATTTATGACCCCGTTGGGGTATAGCAAATAGCAACAGCCCGGCCGATCTATTCTATGCAAACTATAGACAAGATTAATATGAGTTTCCTATCAAGCATATCCAAGCATGTATTAATCTGTGAGCTTGTGACGTAATACCTACCCAGCCCCTCACAAATCTCTGAACGCTAATGATAAGAATTAGTAAAATGAAAAACAATGTTTCTAACTTACAAATTTTATAAGTGCGAGTGAAAAACATGTGAAGTTTTTACTTCTTTCGTTATAGGCGCATTACTAGACCACAGAACAATGAATAGTACAAGTACCTAATAAGATGTCCAACACTTCGGCACTGTCGAAAAATTTTGCAAGCTGGTCTTCTAAGATGTCGACCACGACTTGTCTTATCGAACCTTCACCCTTTATCTCTGGTCTACATTTGGCAACTCTTGAATATCACCTATCAACCGACTTGGTTGATAAGCGCCTTCAAGTGGGCGTCATCATTCAAATATGAAACGTCTATGAACGTAATAGATAAACGTGTATAATAGCTATCAAGGTCGCTATGTAAAAGATTACATAAAATGAAAAACATGAAAAACATTAAAGCTATCAGCTGATAAATGAAGATTGAACACAGGTCAACCAACGCTATGTCGATTCCAACAGGCCTTATAGGTCAGTCTTTCGTCGAAAGACACTCAAACAGACCAAATTCACATAAGACCACACACGCCAATTACTATATTTTAAACTAGTAACCCCCTTACCAATAAACACTGCATAACAGTGGAATAGCTGCTCAGTGTTTTCTCTTGCTTTATCTTTGCCCATTTCAAACTCAACAGAGAAAGACAAAACACTAAATAACTATACATCCGCTACACAATGTTTATTAGTAAGGGGGTATATGCCCAGAAACGCAAAGGACCGTAATATTCCTAATCCGCAATGACCAGATACGCAAATGACCATATTCCCAATGCGCAATAGATCAGAAACACAAATGACCATATTTCAGATTAGTACCTATTCAAATTCAAATGTTTGTTGCATTCCACAATGTTACAAAAGATGACGGTATATATAAGGTTAAGATCATTATGGACCCTGTTGGGCACAACAATATTATGTTAAAGGAGAGGAGGACATTAATAAATACTTAACTAAATCTAAAATTATTTACAATAGTCATTATAAAAATTTGTCATTAAGATAATCCCGGATTGAATAGTAACACTTACTGATTAAAAAATCTTTTACGTTTTTTATAAGCTGAGTTTGTTTTACGATTTTTGTATACGTCAGGGAGCTTGTTAAATATTTTTGACTTGAAGAATGTAACTTGAGTCGGGAGGTCGGTAATACTATTTGGTTTTCGTATCGTATTGAGCGATTTATATTTTTAGGTAAATCTTTCCGCTTTGTGTACAGATGTGGATTTGTCCATACAAATTTGCATAGCTCCAACTTATAGATACAAGGAAATGTAAAATTTTCAGTTTTTTAAATTGAGGTTTGCAACTGTCTGTTTGTTTAATGTTGGTGAGTATGCGAATTAGTTTTTTTTGTTGCTATATGACTAAATACTCAAATGACCGTAATGTTCCTAATCCGCAAATGACCAGAAACGCAAATGACCCCGCCGTAATATTCCTAGTCTGCAAATGACCAGATACCCAAATAAATAGTTTCGCAAACGAGCATAATATAGTTGGTAGTAGCGTAGCTCTCTAGTCTCTACGGTTGTGGGTTCGATTCTCATATAGATGCCACCAGATTGTTCTTTTGAGAGACACGAAGACATGTTGCACTGGCCAAAGAGCACAACAATATGGTAAACAATATTATTAAATTAAAAACGGCTCAAGACAATCACGTTTCAATGAATAAATCAGGTATAAATGCTATATTAGAAAGAACTTAAGTAGTTTCCCGCACTTACGCAACGTGGTGCTTTTGCACCGCGTTGCGTAAGTGTAGGGTAGCTTTGCGACTTCTTGGATTCAAAGCCTTCTTAGGTCCGACTTTAAGGAAAGTTTACGTTTGAACAGCACAGAGGAATCATTTAATGACGTAAATGGCTATCTAGAAATACATTTTGGGAGAAACTGTGGTTGCGAATCATCCATGTATTACAAACTAAATTCACACTACAGCTTAATATACCTTTTTCTATTGGCACAGAAAAGCCAAACAAATAGACAAATTATGTAGAAACATACAGATAGCTTTAACTTTTATTCTATACTAGCTGCGCCCCGCGGTTTCTCTTGCAGATAAAGAGTACCCTGTCTGTATCCAGAATATAAGCTATCTCCATTCAAAATTTCATTCAAATCCAATTAACTGTTACGGCGCGAAGATTGAACAAACACACACTTACACACAAACTTTCGCATTTACAATATTAGTGTGATGTGACGATGATTTAGTAGAGATGAGAGCTATATCAAGTACTATTCGTTATTCTGTGGCTCTGTAAGCAAACGGAATGTGCTGCATTGTACAGTTGCGGCATTTTTGGACGTTTGCCCACCTGACGTTTGCCGATTACACACTTATTGATTTGTAACTTTCTGTTACCTTAATCTCACACTAGAACCAGCCCGCGGTGTGCCCCCTACATTTCTTCATATATTCACATCTCATTTGACTTTTCAAAAACCTTTCGATTAGGGTTTGAATTATGAAAAAAACCTTTTCTTATTCTAACCCTACGCTTCAGAAGAAAGACCATAGGAAGACACAGTAGGAAGTATGTTAAGCGGTTTAGGGTGTAGGCAGGCCTTGTTTCACTCCGCGGTTTAGGTATGAAGCTACAAGTACATGGGACCTGGCGTCTAGACGGGTTCGTCGTCGCGTAACGCGTCAGAAGAGCAGCGCTACAGCGATAGAACGAGAGGCAACTATTTAAGGAAAGCTTGTAGCGCTGTGCGAGCTGAACTACACTTTATAGCGTTCCAGCAAGAGTCACTGTTTATTTGAGTGACTTCGCGAAGTGAGTCTTCTGTACGTAGTACTATTTAAATCTATTCTGTGGTGTAGGTACGTTGTCAGTAAATTAGTCACTGAGGAAAACCTTTTATTAATTATAGATATCGTTATTTTGCTTGTATAATAATGTAGTGTTACTGACCTGCGAGTAATTATCGTGTTGATGCATTATGTAATGTTATAATTGTATAATACCTACATAACACGTATCATTGAAAAACGATCCTGACGAAAGCAAGAAAATGTTGTTTTCCTTTTCCTCCACCATATTTCTAGTGCAGTGGAAATGAGACAGCAATAGAAATTCTTGCTGCACTCTTTCAAATCTTTCTTTATACCTGCGTGACATTTTAATGCGTATTTTGTAATGAGGCGCAATGAAAGCGCAAGTTTACCTCGTAATCAGAAACACTTGCAGGGCCCTTATGACCCTTTACGATTCCTTACTTCGAAAGCACGCGGATTCCTTGTCTTACATAAGAAATCTGCAAAAATCTATTCTCTATGAAATGAAAACGAAACCGCGCTAATTGGATTGGAATTGGCGCGATTTGAACTGTCATAAGTCATGTTCCTCTGAGACGCGCTCCGAAACATCAACACGTCAAAAGTTACCACCACTTATGTCAATATTTATTCAAAATTAAAATAACTTTAATGTAAAGGCGTTAACGCTAATGGAAAGGGATCTTTGCTAGACCCCCCCTCTCCGTATTGGGAGAAGTCCCGTGGCCCGGCATTGGGAACACTTCAACAGCCCAGGAAACGTCCACTGCTAAACACAGGCCTTCCCTATAAAACGCCACTTTGGACGCTTATCATAGGGGGGGGGGGGGGGGGGGGTTGTTCCTATAATCACCTCACTACGCAGGTGGCTTGGTGATCGCAAAAGATTTTCGTGTACCGAGGAGTATTATACTGCGCCCATTCCCTGAGTATACCTTCCCTTAGCCGGCTCTACGCCACCCGCGGGAAGAGCTAGGGTGGGGAACGTAAACGTAACGGGCTAATTATTTGGCGATACGTCTCATTCAGTACACGTTACACAAACGAGTAAAGCATATAATTATAATATATACTTTTTAGTGCAATAAATAATTTATATAATAATAATAATAGACAAAAATGTCTTGTACGTGTGTTAAATTAAACTCGTGTCAACTTAAAAATACTGAACGCTCATTGGTTGCATGTTGATCATCGGCTATCGTCAACCAATGAGCGTACAGTATTTGGTAAGTTAACATGAGCTTGACAAACGTGCGAGGAACCAGGGGTAAATGTCATTATGCAAGGTAAGTGTAAATTATGCAAGTTGATTGCTGTGATTAAACAGTGATAACGCCTAGGTACTGTGGTACTATCTTAGGTTTTATAACTGATTAAGATAAAGTTCATGGTTTTATTGTCCTGCGTTGTTGTTGCTTTAAGAGCCAATACAACGCCAAAACGCTTAAAATGCCTTAGCTTGAGGCAGTGTCCTGTCAACAATATTGCAACAATGACTTTGAAATTAATATATTATGGTATAGTTCAGGACTAACGCTACTGCGAGTATAGTGAAAACACGAATTAATATAAACTTTTTCAACACACTTGCTCAAAAAATGCATTTACAAAGCCTGTATACATTGTTCGAAAGTTAAACATTACGCACCATACAACGAAGCGTTCGGTAAAATAGGTACTCTCACCTAAGTACCTATTTTACCGCATCCTTTTTTGTATAGCGCCGTGCGTAACCTTTACGGTTTTTTCTTAATTTCCATAAAAAATATGTGAGAGTTCCACCAAAGAGTTTCACATAACGAGAATAAATAAGCTGGATGATCGAAACTCCTTGGAAGCGTTTTTGTTCAATACGTTTGTCTCACTTTAATACTAAAGAGAAAATGAAACTAAAGATCTAGTTCTAATTTTCACCACACGCACGTGGCGCCATTTGAATTGTAAATGCGCGCCATTTTAGCCAATTTTCATATTAGATTAGAAATGTCAAAGATTGTTTGTTGCGACTTTCCCACTAATAAACCTAATACCTATTGTACTGTTTTCTCGCAAATGTGTTGAAAAACGTTGTATGATACACGTGCGGAAATTGGTTTCTACAAACTCGTGACTATGGTAAGCCCTCGACTTCGTCTCGGGCTTACATTTGTCTACTCGTTTGTAAAAACCAACTTACCGCCTTAATATCATAAATAACTATTCTCTATAGAAAAAAATTACAAAGTTAGCTCCGAACCGTACAAATAATTACAGCGATTATTCAATGAATACTTTAAATAAGATCATGAAACTTTGTGTAGTAGTACAACTAAATATAAAGGAGGGCTTATGTATAGTGGACTTTTAAAACACCCATTATTTATATTCAGTGTAATAATAACCGTCACCACCGTCCATGCTCATTCATGTATCTCTGTCCATCCAAAGGTTGTCTGGAAGAGATCACTTTTTAGCGATAAGACCGCCCATTGTACCCTACTTGTAAGTTTTCCTGTCTTTTTTATTTTTGTTATCGTTGGTGTCAATAAAGAGTTTATCTATCTATCTATCTATTTAATAATTACCTAAATTATTGCGCGTTGGAACCATTTTAACTTGGACCGCCCCTGCCGCTCGGCCCCCCGACTCATCCCCGCTTTGGCCTAGTACTATATAATTGTATCTATTCTGTGGCTTTGGCTTGAATTCATGCTGGCTTTGCACAAGCCCTTAAGCGCTCGAAATTTCTTTGATGTGATTACTCCAAAAGTAGGACAAGTGTTTCTGCATCGGAAAAAAGCGCAAATACTTGTTCTGTGCCTGAGTGTTGTGGAAGCATGGTCCTGGGTCCCTATACAGGGAATCCTAGTTAGAGTACAAGGTCTATTTATGTGATCGTTGGGCATTATTTATTTATAGTATTTAGCACGTGCAAGAAATTCTACAACAAAAATTAAAGTATGCGCTGTAAAAAAATGGATAACAGTGAAATCTCTATGGTTTGGCACTGGTATCGCGTGCGTTTTCATGTCAGTCATTTGATTAAGATTAGTTTATAAACGTGCAAAATTTTGGCGCTCGCTTCGCTCGCACTTTTATATTAGCTGTGCCGTTTGTTGCTATTGGGTTTAAAGCTAGTAAAAATGTAGTAAATTTATTCTTGGGCTGGGTAGTCACGGGCAGGAAAGGCTAGGCAGGAGGGCGCAAATTCGTAATTAGCCTAGGGCTATCACAAACCTAAATCAGGCACTGCTCACACCCTCGCACAACGTTTCTACAGCACCATCAATAGTTCCCGTCACTTAAAAAAAACGCTGGCCGTTTACCTGTGTACTGAGCGGTTTTTAAATCCTGCTTATTCCAAAGTACTAAGTAACTAGTACAGCCGATATAGCTCTTAGAATTAGCAAGTTGAAATGGCAATGGGCAGGCCACATTGCTCGAAGAACTGACAACCGATGGGGAGAAAGGTTCTCGAGTGGCGACCACGAAGCGTAGCCCTCACTAAGTGGACCGTCGAACGTCACACCGCGGTGAGCCGATGGACGCAGAAGGCAAGTAGCCGCTCAAAGTGGCCCTCTATGGGGGAGGATGTAAATGAATTCTGTGGGGGGAGGCTTATGTTCAGCAGTGGACATCTTCAGGCTGATCATGAGTGAGGTTTATAAAATGTTTGATTTGATTTCTTTGGTGAAACAATAGAGTTTTCGCGAATTACGAGTTACGACATACTGAAAAAATATTGTTGAGTCAACATAGATAGATATTTCATCAATGCATCCTCTTAGATACTTTTAATTTTTTTTTTAATAACTTGACAGTCTTTTTTACTGTCACAATGGGCATCTCTCAAAGCGACAGTAAACATCAAAACAAGTAAATAAATAAACACAAACACAGTTATCCAAAATCCAAATGAAAATATAAAAGAACAAAACTGCACCCAAGCTCCAGGGGTTTGGGAACAAAAAAGAAGAATAAAAGAAAGAAGAAGTAAGAAGTATAACTAAAGGTCTTACGGTGACATCTTTTAAAAATACTTTAACTACTGCTTAGATTAGGAAAATAGCCGGCCAAGTGCGAGTCGGACTCGCGCACGAAGGGTTCCGTACCATGAACAGGTGTCTTCTAGGCAAGCATGCACCATCGTAGGCCGCGTCATCACTTACCATCAGGTGAGACAGTGGTCAAATGCTATGCCTATAAATTGTAAAAAAAAAAAAAAAATTATAAAAACGAGCGAAAAAATCACGTTTGTTGTATGGGAGCCCCCTTAAATATTTATTTTATTCTGTTTTTTTAGTATTCGTTGTTATAGCGGCAACAGTAATACATCTACATCATCTAAAACTAGATTTAAAAAAAACCGTGAAAATTTCAACTGTTTACTTAACTATCACAGTTCATGAGATACAGCCTGGTGACAGATGGACAGACCGACATTTATTTAACAAAAACCACAGCTCTTAAATTTAAACAAACATATCTTCTGAATAAAGCTTACAGACAAATACGGTTTTACATTTTATAAAGTAGGTACATATGATTGTGCTGTTCAACCATTACTGAATTTAGAATGCAAGTAGAGGGTAATCTATAAAAGTCATGTAATTGTGCTGTGTGTATGCAACTTATTTATATGAGAAAGGTATGTGTATATGATTGTGTAATAATGATACTATAATTATAATATAGGTATAATATAATTTTAGTGTGTAAATATATAATATATCACACATACTTATAATATAGCTTACTTATACTTACATAATACTTACTTACTTACATATTACTTATTAATACAAAGGTAAAGCCTGTTTAGGTACTTTATAAAAATGTTGATGTTAATAGTTAAATGTTCACTTAGTGGATCTGCCAGATTCATTTAGTAGTAATACGGTCCGTTTTATCCTTTGGGTACGAAACCCTAAAAAACTGCTTTGTTTGTTGTTTTCAGGCATAGCTTTTATTATATTGGTAGGTGACTTCATTGGCTCTTAATTTATTTCCTGTTTATGGATAACATAAATATGGTACAATGCCAGATAATAATTAGTTCAACCTTATTGTTCTAGGAATACCTACTATTTTTATCAGCTTGGGAATAATTTACAGGAAAATACCAGAAAAGTACTGATAGCTTTAATCATAGTTACTTCTAAACTTCCATGCTATAATATTATTCACCAAGCGAGCGGGAATCGTCTCCGTTTCAGATTGGACAAACAGCTTACTAGGTGTTAGGACTTTTCTGCAATGTTCCTCTAGGTAGGTGCCACCGCTTTGCCAGTTATTCCGCCGCCAAGCAGTAGTGTGCAAGCACTACTGTGTTCCGGTTTGAAGGACATTGTCGCTAGTGAAATTACTGGGCAAATGAGACTTAGGAACTGATCTCGCATCCTAGAAATCTTTTTTAGACTGTGTGATGTCTCAGGATGACGTGCGCAGTGCGCAGAGTCACGCGAAACTTTAATTTAGATTTCCGAGTGACTCTGCAATCTGTAATGGGCGGCCGTGACGCTTAACACCAGGCGAACGACTAGCTAGTCACGTCATATGTTTACATAAAAAAAAACACATGATTTTGTATGTCTGAGGTGTATGTACAGCTCACAGAACCACTAGCTCGTAAATGTTTGAGTTAGGGTCAATTCACATAGAGCGGCAAAATGCTCGAGCAGTTTTTGAGTGCTAATGGAATATAAACCTTATTCCATTTAGACAAAGCTGAAAACAGTATGCAACATTAAAATCTTACTTATTTTAATGTTGCATACCATTTTCAGCTTTGTCTAAATAGATTAAGGTTGATATTCATACAGCACTTAAAAACTGCTCGAGCATTTCGCTGCTCTGTCTGATTTGAGCCTTAGTTTAGTGTTTTACAGCATTACTTGTTAATTTTTGAATGTCCTCTCTACTTCTAGCTGATGTGAAATATCACCTGCGAAACTATAGTGTAGGTGGTATGTGTTAGGGTAAGTGCAAGTGTAAGTAAGTTCCACCTTATTAAAACACAAGAACTACACCATATTAGATGTTATGTTTACACAAGTACACATTTTATTATTTAGTAAAAAGTTTAGCTTAAAGTGATAAACAATATTAATTACTAGCGGCTCACCCCGGCTTCACACTGGTATAATAGTTTTCCCAACACACGCGATGTAAAGAATGTTTTAGGAATATGTTTACACCTTGGGTTACATTATTGGAGTTTTAGTAAGGATCCCTAATTTTTTTGAAAATATAATATAGACTATGCCACCCGGGGATAGTGTAGGTTCCAACAGTGAAAGAATTTTTCAAATCGGTTCAGTAGTTTCGGAGCCTATTCAATGCAAATAAACAAAGAAACAATCAAATATTTCCTCTTTATAATATTGTTATTATAGATTATTATTAGCTAAATAGATGGTTGAATATTGAGCCAGAAAATATCTGTAATGTTTGATAGTCTGAATACTGGCATGTTTTAAAAAAATTTCTAAAGAGGGTAGTTATTTCTATTGCTGTTTCACACTTACTACAATTCCAACATAATGGTGAGATTGAAACAACAATAGTATGTGGCTTTCATTAAAACCAGAATTCCATACAACACAACAGACCAGACAAAAATTCATTCTTCAACTTTTCAACTTGGGTATCATAGGAATTCATTGTACATTGTACTAACAGTAGGGTACGGGATACCGTCTGTACTAATAATTTCATTATTCATAATTTCATTTCACATACCTCATTTTTAATAATGATGAAATTTATAATGGTGGTTATTTATAAATAACTTTGTTCATAATAGTTACTTTTTATATTGATCTTTTCTTATACAATTTATTCAAATAATGTTTAAATTTATTAAAAATTATGTTATAATGTTAATGTTAAGAATTTTTTTATCATACTTTTTTTTATTATAAATTTCATTACTTATAATTTCATAATAATCAGCATTCATAATTGTATTGTTCATAATGACTTTTTCATATTTTTTAGTTAACATAATAATAATTTTGAGGTAGTTAAATCATTATATACATATGCATGTATACCCTAAAGATACTAAGATACTAGTCTAAGGCAAAGTCATAAATAGGTGCGACGACGAGCGAAGCGAGGAGGAGCGTTAGGTTAACTGTGACCACACGACGCACGAGCCGAGCGAGCGAAGCGAAGCGTAGCGAGCGTGCCGCGGCAGCGGCCGGCGAAGTGCCAGAAGTCACTTATCCTTATATTAAAAAATTACAGAAACCATCTATATTAAGTTTCAGGTTACCGTTATTTGATTTAAATATTTTACACGTGTTTTTATTAGACATTTCAAGTTATTTATTAAAATAATGCACAAAGTTCACCAACAACACCAAAATCAACATAACATGAGAAAATATAAGTTATTTTACAATTACCCACAGTCCACACGTTAATTTTGTTTGTTTTGACTGGATGAAGTGCCTGCATAGATTGAAGAGCAAATTGGCTTGCCGTACTACGTTTTTATAACTGATTAGGATATATATAACAATCAACAGTTCCAGTCACATTAATTTACAGTATTATTGATATTTTGTTTTATGCTTAAAGTTAGTTATGGTAAAAGAACATTATAAATTTGTACTGTTATGTTATATACGCCTTATGAGTTTCATTCTTATAAATTTGGATTATTATTAATTTTGATTTATAATAAAGAAAATTAGATGTAGTGAAAGTATAATAAATCACATTATGTGAAATGATGATTATAAGTAACATTTTTATTTGTAACAAAATTATGACAAACGATTTTATGAGTTTCGACAGTGAACCGTAGGGTACCTATAGAAATGCCCACAGAAGCCAAATCTTTGGATTTAACTTCATCTAACTAGCTACCTACTTTAGAGTAAATGTAATGTAAGCAACAATAATTAAAAAAACACAAGCATTCAGAAAAAAATCTAGTGACAGCATTTTTAAATTAAAATAATAAACTTAAAAACTGTGATAATAATATTTTTGTGGTGTATCATTGTGGTGTATCAGCAAATCTCTTTGCCATCCAATGTTCGGTAATTATGGAAATGTTGACAATTTGATCTGGCAACCCTATTTTCATATAGTATGCTTGGTATACAATGTGAAGAATCAGTCACCAATAGAAAAGGTGGACAATTTATATAAAGTCTATTTTAGCTCACAAGTATGATATTCAATGTATAAGCAACTCTTTCAAAGTTGAACTCTAACACCTTTATTATAATCCTAATTATGCCTTGCAGTGCCACTGCAGGTGTTGCTTTGTTAAAGGTGGATCAGCCTATTGGAAAGTGAACTCTAGAACCCTAGAAATACAGAATAATTACAAAAATTATGATTAGAATTGGGACAGAGAGAGGTTTTAGTCATCATGTTGAAGTTTTATTACAAAGAAATGATATGCAAGCAGTTATTTCTATTTTGTTTAATTTAAGTTTGCAATTTACTAAGTTATTGCACCAAAGTTTAAAGCATAATGAAGAGGTTAAACTAAGACAGTACCTACATAATCTAATTTTAATATTTTCAAGTTCATTCTATTTGCTAAATTGTTTTAACTAACACAATTTTAAACATTCCGAAATAGAAGACAAACCAATTACTATTTTTTAAATAGAGTCAGTAATAAGTTTTTAAATAGGTCAAATCGGATAATATTAAGTGGTAATAATGAAACTTAAAACATAATTTAACCACTGGAATGATGTTGCACTGCATAACAATGGATTTACAATATAAGGCTGCACACACTGTGTGCATGCAACATGTCTTAAATTAAAATTTATATTTTATATCTGTATAAACTAAACAATGTATCATAACATCATCAAAAAAAGGAAACAACACAAAATAAAAGTTGAGTAAGAGAACTTACACAATCACAATATTCCTCAGCTATGCCTCATGTTTACATTAATGTTTAATGTAGGTTTTTAATGTAGGACCACTGCAATACCTGCCTCTTCCCAAATCGAGTCAACTTTGCCACCGGTGACATAATTATCCGCAGAAACGTGCCTCAATACGGGGTACCGCGGCAAAGTAAGGACCAAAATATAACGACAACTGTCAAACCATGCGTGCTCGATAAAAAAACAACCAAACCGATCACGTGATTATCAGAAATTTACAACACTAAACCGAAGAAAACCGTTCACAGCCTCATAAAAGGAACAATTACACACGCGCTCGCAAAAGTTAACGGTAATCTCGGTTGCAACAAAAAATCTGCACCAAATACTGACACCTTTTAGGTTATGTCTGTGATTGCAGATTTTTTGCACACCGTCGAGTATTAACGAACGAAATGTCATAATAACACTATATTTACGTAAAATCAACTAAAATTAAGGCTAGTTAATAAGTTATAAACAAAATAAACAACATTGGTTAGACAATAATCACCCGCGCAAACCTAACCTTGATTACGGGGACTGTTAAATTTCTAGTTCAAGGTCCCATGAAAAAACTGAAAAGTCACATGAAGGCGTTACACAAACAAATCTGTAATATCATTGCGACCCGCACAGAAATCTATTTTAAGACAAACAACAGACGAAAAAAGCACTAACCTTACAACCTCAAGTGACGGCTTTATCCATGCACAATATTAGTTTAGCACTTTTAGGTCATTAACACTAATCACTACACGCTTAACACACACAATAATGTTTCATGCACTTTTTTGACATAATTATTCAAGATATAAATGTTTTTTGGTAAAAAATTAACACTTTTCACGAAACATCACATGTTACGAACTTCACGATTGCACCACAGAGAATATACTGCACATTTTTCGGATTGCCATAAGCGATGCCATAGTTAAAGTTCCTAACTGTCAAATGAAAATGTTATAGGTAGAATTTTCAATAATAAATAATCGTTTTGATCGATTTTAAAATCCAGACATTCGAGACTAGATTAAAAATTGCTTCGGCCTCACGATTTTCGCAAATCTTATAGATGTCTCGTGACGGAAACCGGGAAAATTCCGCGGGAGAAACATCTGAAGCTCTAGAAGTAATTAAAGAAGAATATTCTCCAGCCATATCGTCTTTCCAAATGGACAACCCTACAGCCCCTGAAAATGAACAACCAAAGCCATGTACTGACTGCACGTGTGTACAGCAAATTATAAAACCACAGAAAGTACTAAGTCCAGAAGAAATTGAAACTCTCATAAAGGAAAAAGAAGAACAGATATTAAAAAGTTTTAATGAGCGTTTAGAAAGAGAAATTGATGCTATCAAAGAAAGAGCTGATTTCATACTACAGTAAGCTAAAATAAGTTTAATACATTGCACTCTACTTACTAAACTTTATTCTGAAAGAGCATCTTGTTGGTTATAAACACATAATTTTATTTCGTTATGTGACTAGGAATAATGCGTTGCCAAAAAAATCTTGAAATATTTTTATCTACGCCTACAGAAATGAGCAAGTTCGTGCTTCGTACATGCTTCGAGAAGCGCACCGAGAAAGGCAAGAAAAAATTGGTGCTCTCCAAACTCAACTTGAATGTAAAAACTTAGCTGGATTGATGTACGTCATGTGCACTGAAAGACGAAAAAGCAAGCTGGAACAAATGAGACTAATTGAAGGTTAGAGAAATTCATTCAGGTGTCATCAACACACACCATTGTTGGTTGGGTGTGTGGTGTGGTGTGTTCAGGTGTTTTTGGTCATAATATTCATAAGCGCATAGTGGCAAATTTTCTTTCAATTTTTTTTTTCTCTTTATGATATTATAAAAATTGTGGTGGTGGCGACCGCAGCGCTTTGTTTGCTAGTTGTTTGGTTGTGTAGCTGTTTTATTGATTTAACTAAATCGAATACTTCGTATAAATTTAAAAAAATCATAATCGAATACGAAGTATTCGATTATGATTTATGATTGAATTTTTTATTGTTTCGAATATTTCCTACACTGGCAACTCAGGATTTAAGTGGAGAGAGTAGTAGAGTATATAAGAGCATACATTTTTCTTTTTGTCTAAACGTCACCAAATGCGTGAAATGCACGTGAAATGGAACGCATGATTGCTCGTGGAATTTCGCAGGGTTGACACCAGGCCCGGGTCAGCTTTAGTACCGATGTCTCCACGAAACGCTCGTGTCACACGCATTCCGACATTTTCTTTGCATCAAGTGACTTCTATAATGTCAAAAGTCAATTGTGTTGTTGTCATGGAAATTATGTACATAACACAACCTAATTAATCGGTATAATTCGTAGTTTTTCTGGCTTTTTGTGTATAATTTCAAATTAATATATCATTATCATCATCTTCTTTGCCTTTTTCCCATTTCGCATTTGTTATTGGGGTCGGCTCCCAAGCTCCCAGTCTAATCTGTAGCGGCAAGCTACCAGAATTACACGAGCGACTACAGGATCGGACCGTGAGTTTGCCTAATTCTCAGCTGTTCTTGTTTTTCGTTAATCCTGATAGTTTCAGGTTTCGCACATTTAAAAGTAAATCTAGATAAGACCCGTTAAATTTCAGTGGGGGCTGGGGGCCCTTTATCTCCACGGCGCGCTGGGCTGAAGCTCAAATTGCCCTTATACAAGATCTGGCCCTGAGCGACTGCCATCTGATCTCACAACCCATAAGGAACCAGTAACAAGGATGGTTAGACCTGGTATCAGATTCTATCAGGCGTCTGACTACCCGTAACGATTGCCATAGATGGTCTTATGACAACCGGGACCGACGGCTCTCGGAGGCACGGATGGCATCGAAAACTGCACATAACTTACTAGATAAATCATCGGTGCAAGGCCGAGGATCGAACCTGGTGCCGTAAGATTGCGAAGTGCACATGTTACCGCTCTGCCACCATCGCTCTAATTTCAAATTATATACCAATTAACTTAATCAGTTGAGCATGGGCAGTGACTATGGTTATTGAGCAGTAACATGTGGTTACTGCTCTGCTACCATCGCTCTTACTTCAAATTATATACCAATTATCTTAATCAGTTGAGCATGGGCAGTGACTATGGTTATTGATCAACACTATGGCGACGCGAAAATGTCATGTTGAAGCTTGCAACTAATAAAACTCATCGCCTGTTAAGTATCCCAAGGGACGATAAATTACGCGAATCATGGTTGTCTTTTCTGATTCCTACAAATACTGAGCTCAGTGGCCTGTCTTAGTGAACAAACGTGTTCGCCAAAATCACTTTGATATACCCCCAATTTGATGGGATGGGTAACCGTCTTCTGCATGGATATCCTTGTTCACTGCAAATGAAGTGTTGCACGGGATTCCCTTGAGCTTATCTGGTGAGTAAACTCAATTTGAATAGCAAATATAAATAATTAAAATAAAAATGGTTTCAACCCAAAAAATGGCCTAAAAATGGCAGTAAAAATACAAAGCTTAGGCTAAGAAATAAAAATAAATAAAAGCTATTTCAGTCTCTTTTGTTTCATTTAATCCTTATTAGCGGGTGCTTCATCTTCCTGTAGTATTAAAATGTAATAGGTTAAAATAATAATAATAACTTCCTATGTAACTTCCATGTCGATATTTTTTTGGCGTGGCGCGTCACTATGGTATCGATATCGATATTTGAATATGGAGCTAGGTACATCACTATGGCGACACCAGCGTTTCGTGGATACACGGGAACTAATTGTCGATCATATAGAGCTGTCCTATCTGTCTCTGACTAGTATAGTAGATATCTGTGGTTGACACGCTTGCTCTTGTTTTCAGAATACACAAAATACATTTTTGCTTTGCAAGACATCTTGACTGAAGCTCAGAGTTTGATCCTTAACTTATCTAGAGGCTATAAGACTGCTGCAAGGGTCGACGAAGAATGGAGGCAAAAAGTATCAAAAATATTGTCCGAGGTTCTCATACCTAGTTTTTCCAACAAAGATGGCATGGTGCTATTAATATAAAACTATTTTATACTTGTCTTATACTTTGTAGTTTCAAATGTTCGTCCACGATTATGCCAAAGGAACTCCTGAGTCTGATCAGTTTTTCTTTGATTTGCCTGCTATATTGAAAACGGAAGTTGCGATTGTGGACAACCCTGAAGAAGATCCTTGTGAAATTATTGAGGAAGAGTGTAGCGAAGAAGAAGAAGCGGAAGTTTGTAAGTTTTCTTCATAATGATAACTACATACATTAATTTTCGTTTAGGTCTGGTATACTCGATCAGAGAATCTAGTACAAATGTCGATATAAAAAATTATACAAAATGCAATTAAAAATATTATTAGCAGCAACAAAGCATTCTGATTATTTTTAGCCAATGAAAAGAAGGAATGGTACGAACGCCTAGACGAAGCTTGTCGTCCTTTTATCATGTTCGGAGACATGGCAGAATTCAAACCTCCACAGAGGCGTGAGGTCCTCAAAACGCTAAAAGCGTCTAGAACTAAAACTGCGCCTAAGAAATGGAAGGAGTATGGTAAGGCAGTTAATGAAACTTGCTATGTGAATTTAGTTAGGCGTTTTGAATAGGTTGGGGTCACTCAGACCTCTATTAAAACTAGTACGCTGGACTTCTTAATGACGAATAATGAGTATAGACTGAAGGCATTTGATTTTCGCCATTTTGGCGCTGATTGCTGAGAGTGACATCGTGAGTGTCCTCGGAACTAATTTAACCAACCAATCAACGCGATGGATTTTCAAATTATAGTTCTCAGGACACTCGGAGTGGTGCTTCAAATCGGCACAAGAAATTCTCAATTTTTGTACGGTCAATTCATTGTAGAAGAGATGGGGTGAGGTGCATAACAGACGTACAGTACATAGGTAGGTACAGTACAGCTGCTGTATAAAATAGGTACTAGGTACTCATCATCCTCTTTGCCTTTTCCTATTTGTTATTGGGGTCGGCTCCCAATCTAACCTGTAGCGGTGAGCCACCAGAATTACACGAGCGACTGCCACTGAACGGCGCTGTGTGTGTTTCCATTACTAATTAATTATTTTATGGTTACTTCAGTGTTTAACGAGATGTTCGTAAAGAGAGACTGCAAGAATGCAGACGCCATAAAGGACGAGTATCCACTGAGAGTGCCGGCGCCAACCCACTGGGTGTGCCAGCAAATGCAGCCGGAGACGGGAAACGCGTCTAGGCTGGTATGTCAATGGCTGTTCTGTAAGACCCCCCTTACACGTTCAATTTTATTGATCAATAAAATTGACGAGACCGTTTCCGTCAATGTTTTCTCCATACTGTAAACCGGAAAACATTGACCAATATTATTAGTATTGGTCAATGTTTTTGTTTTTTATTGATCAATCACAAAGATTGATTAATAAAATTGGACGTGTATGGGGAGCCTTATAATACGTTTCAGTAAAAAAATATCTGAAAAGGGCACACAATCCTATTACTTTCTCACTTCCAAGTTCCACTGTACCTACTGGGTGGCGCAAAAGTACTGGCACTAAAGAAAATACTTTTATTTTTTTTATATGACATTTTCTGTCATTCTGTTGTTGAAAATTGTGTAGTGAACAAATGTAAAATACACTGAAAATAAACATGGACCGTTTTACTCCCCAAGAACGTGGAATAATTGTGTCAATGTTCTTACGGAATAATTCATCAGTGATAAGAACACAACGTGAATTTCGTCGACGATTTCCCCACCGTCCGGCACCGATTGGTCGCACAATTCGACGCTTTGCCACACGCCTTGAAGCAACTGGCTCAACATTGGATAGACCTAAGTCTGGGAGACCAAGAACAGGCCGTTCAGCTGAAAATATCGATGCTGTGCGCGAAGATGTGGAAGAGTGTCCAGAAACATCAACGAGGCGACGTGCCACGCAATTGGGCATTTCCAGACGGACCCTGCAGCGTATTTTGGTGAAAGACTTAAAGATGTTCCCGTATAAAACTCAAATGACTCATCAACTGCTGCCTGCTGACCACCGAGCTCGTCTAGATTACTGCCAGCGCGTCATAAACCTCAACCTTGAAGAGGATGATTTTCCTTCAAAATTGGTTATGAGTGACGAAGCGCATTTCCATCTCTCAGGGCATGTCAATAAGCAGAATACTCGGTTCTGGGGCACTGATAATCCGCGCATTATTCAAGAAACACCTCTACACCCACTAAAAGTTACTGTATGGTGTGGCATCTGTGTTGACAGAGTGATCGGACCCTATTTTTTCGAAGACGCTGGAGGCAATGCGATAACTGTCACTGGAGAACGCTACAGAACCATGTTACGTGAGTTTTTGATACCCAGTTTGGACGAATTGGGGCTGGAGCACATCTGGTTTCAACAAGACGGCGCTACGGCACACACAGCGCGCGACACTATGGACTTAGTGAGGGACGCTTTTCCAAGCCGAGTTATCTCTCGTTTTGGCGATTTGCCTTGGCCTGCAAGATCACCCGATCTGACCAGTCCAGACTTCTTTCTTTGGGGTTTTTTGAAATCTCGGGTGTATGTGAACAAGCCACAGACTCTCGCAGCTCTAAAAGAAAACATTCGTCAAGAAATAACGAACATATCGCAGGAAGTGTTACGGCAAGTTATGCAAAATGTCATAAATAGGGCTCAAATGTGTATCAACTCTGGAGGTCACCATTTAAAAGACATCATCTTTAAATCCTAATGGTACGAAATTTAATGGCACAAATATACATTTAAAAAAACCTAAATCTAGTTTTCTAATTTAGAAAAAATGTTATAGCTGAACCAAATAGGGTCTTTACTTTTGCGCCACCCAGTATATAGACATAATGGTGGAAGAGAGAAAACAATATTTCTTTGCATGGGTTGTGGAATTTCCACTCTTTTACAACGGTGAAAGAAAACTTCGTGAGGAAACCGGCAAGATGTTCAAGAATCACTAAGTTAAGGTTTGTGTCGTCTAGCAGCACGCACATCTGGCCACAGAATAAAAAATAGTAAAAGTAACTTGATCAGCCCCCTGAGCACGGACAGATGAGCAGCGCTGCTGCAGTGCGTCTGCCGCTCAAGTGATGTCAAAATTGTATGAACTTTGACATCACTTGAGCGGCAGACGCGCTGCATCAGCGCTGCTAATCTGTCCGTGCTCGACCCCCAGAATGGGTGGATTACCTAGGCTTCACACTCTATGGACTGATGATATACGCGTCGATCCCGTGAAAAATATCCCAAACATGTCAGTGTTGTAGAGCTACCTATAGGGTGTGATTCAAACTCGATGGCGGGTGTGAAGTGCGCTGCAACCCCCCCGCACGCTGCGCTCACCGGTTATAAGTATAGGCTGTATAGGTATAGTATACCTCTGCCCGCGCACATCTATTTTTTCTACTGCGCAGCGTTTCGCACCGACTGCACAAGTGCACAGCCGCCATGGAGATTGAATCGCACTATATACCCTAAGGCCCGATTTCACCAACGTTTATTCCAAGTATACGGCTATTCCTTACTCTTGGATACAGTTAATTGACAAATTAAATTACACAAAAAAGACGCCATTTTGATTGTATCCAAGGAATAAGTCTTATTCCTTCACAAAATTGGTGGTATAAGGGCTATATTCGCGTAACTCGGTTGTTCTCGGAAAGTTATACCTGCTGCCCTAGCACGGACGGTAGACAAAATTGTCTTTCCCCTGTTTACTCCCAAGTAAGTATGAAGAAAGTGACGTAAAACGGGGAAAGACAATTTTGTCTACCGTCCATGCTAACCCAGCTGGAGTAAAATTTATTCTAGTTTGGTGAATTCGGGCCTAAATCAAATATACTGTAGAGTCTCTATGAAAATCAAACCTCAAAAGTGTCCTGGCGCTAATGCTTACTTACTTATAGTATAGATACAGTTCACAAGCTGTTGTTTCATTTTAATAATGAACCATAGCACCCTGTAATAGCGTTGTAAATCAAAAATATGTGAGTTACCTACTTCATTTTCATTAAGCGCGGTCACACGCGACTTAGAGCAAAAAAATGGCATATGCCTTGTTAAAACCGGTGCCGTTTTGAGGCGGCGATCTAGTTAAACATTATTTATTTTCTCAAAAAGAAGTTCCAATTTCACTTCCGTGAGAATTAAAAATTAAATGCTAGCTAATTAAATGCTGGAGTTTTGGCGGGAACTCGAAAAAGTTCATGTCGTTTCATTGTATTATTTTTCTAAACTTGTGCTTTTCCAGTGTTAATGGTTAAAATTGGTGGTGTTTTACGCATTAAGTGCTGAATTAAGAGCATGAGTGTGGGCAAGTGATATAATGTAGTGAAACGTGGTTTTTCGTGTTGTTTCCAAAATTCCATAGAAGCTTCTAGTAAAGTCGCCACCACTTTACTAGGGTATGACTTAGACTGGATTATGATTACCTGACTAAGACTGAACTGTGACTAAGACTTGAAGACTTGACTTTACACGTGAAATATTCCATAACTCGATGAATAATTACAATACTTGACACTGGCTAAATACACTATGTGTGGAGCCAAAATATAAGAAGAAAAAAAAATTAAATGCTATGACAATCGATCGTGGATCTACCCTATATTTCATCGCAGCGTATACCAAATATTAATTATGTATACCTATACTAGAGTAATTATTCGCAGTCATCCATGTACAGCCGTCGTGCCACTAGTGTCGATATTCGAGGGACCATGGGCTCCATTCTCAAGATGATGTGAGTTCCTAAATATTTCTGTTGGTAAAACACGTTCTTAGGCGGCCCATACACGATCAATTTTACTGATCAATCTTTGTTATTGGTCGTGTAGGGTTAGTATGTCGATGTTTTTCGCTTTACTGTATGGAGAATACATTAACGGAAATGGAATCGTCAATTTAATTGATCAATAAAATTGAACGTGTAGGGCCGGCCTTACTCAGCGGTGAACGAGAACATCGTGACGAAACCGGATGGGAATGTCCAATAATGCCTAGCGTCTGTGTTTCTGAATATATAACCTGGAAGTTTCCATGAGGAGAGATGAGGTATTTTTTAAAGCGACCGTGGTACTTCGTCGAACGGGTCAAACAATCTGGAGCTCTTCAAGCCGCGAGTGAATAGGTATCTTCTAGGCAAGCATGTACCATCGTAGATTGTATCGTCACTTCCCATCAGGTGAGATTGCGGTCAAATGCGGGCCTATTTAGTTATAAACAAAAAGCAACCTTAATTGATAAAAGAAAAAAAATCTCACAAAAATTGTAGGACGTCGAGGAATACCTAGTTCTTCCTAAATATGAAGCAAACTCAGAGCCATGACCCAGGGGAACGTATATACGGTCTGGTTATCGAATACTTAGGTATGTATATACGTACCTACTAGCTGACCTGTCCCGGCTTCGCACGGTTTTATATGTATTTCGCCTTATCTCAGTCTAAAGGAAGAGAGAAGGAAGAGAGGAAAAGATAAGGGAAAAGGATGAAGGGATGACGCTATCTTGGGGGTTTGCCATAATCACCGCACCCGTCTGGGGTTGGTGATCGCAGAAGATTTCAGTGTAGGTGCCGAAGAGAATGTTGTTTTCGGATATATTCCCATCAGCTGTTCTTACGGCACCCACGGGAAGAGATGGGGTGGTCTACTCTCACACCGCCCCGGGACCACACGGCCAATGTAAAATACTACAGTAGGGTTAGCACGGCCGGTAGCCAAAACTGTCTTTCCCTTGTTTAACTCCAAGCAAGTATGAAGAAACAGACGTAAAACGGGGAAAGACAATTTTGTCTACCGTCCATGCTAACCCAGCTGCTATCAAAATGACCGCGACATTATACCTAACAATTTGTTTTCAGCTCATGTGCCCCACAACAGCAAGTAAATGCCACCACGTTACTCGGCGCTCGGGATTCTATGGAGATTGCGTCTGTTACCAAATTGAATAAGGTATGAATCTTCCCGGTGCGGGTAGCATGAGAAAAATCCACATATTTATCCCTTCTCTAGAAAAACCGTTAGACCAATGAGAACGCAGCAAAAATTGTATGACGTGATAGTCTGATCGTTTATTAGTCAAACGTTTTCTGCCGGGCTAGGATGCGCACCGCGAGATATGTCACGCGCGAGACGACATATTTCCTCGACGTAGACAAGTTTCTCGTTTACTCTAACATGCACGCCGCGACAGAGAAGTTTGTCGTTTTATGTCGCGTAGACAAACCAATATTGCCCTTTCATGACTCCTACTGTATTTTAATGTAGCAACGTAGGTTTCGTTCATTCAATTTTACGGTTTTTTACATGAACGCGACCTTAACACTGACACTGAAAATATACTCTTTGACGAAAGACAGAAACAGTTATATATAGTTGTTTCTGTCTTTCGTAAAAGAGTATTATTATACTCTTTGACAGAATCCGTCACTTGTAAAATGAAAACAATGAAAAAATTTTCGTAACTTTCTCTAAAAATTTGGATTTAGATTGAAAATGCTAATTGCAAGCATATAAACGTAAGTAAAGTTTGATTAAGCCTAAATATCGAGACTAGCGGGTCTGTGTGTCTGCCTGCACTCGAGTATTGAGTTAGTTCTTTTGTCACAACGGAACATTCCTTTTCCATCGTAATGATATAATATTAGTCCTATTTCATCATATGAGGCATGAGGAACACTTGTAACTAGCTGGATACAAGTACAAACCTTCTATTCAAGACTACAGTCGGATACTAGACGGCATAATATTATGCTATTGTTGCATGTAAAACTTGTACTTAATTAGCTGCACTATTTTTTCAGAATAAGTACACGGAAGCAGATAAAAGTACGTTTATCAATACCTATATTACTATAGCTCAACATCCAGTTTTCAGCTGGCACAGAATATATAATAGTACCACAGGGGAATATTGTTCACCACAAGGAGCCCGTCCACACCAGTACCTAACAATATTGCTTAGTTTATTACTTTATTTGTTCATCTAGAACACTGTAATACCTACAATTGATACCAAAATATTGTTAAACAAGACGAAAGCCTTAATATGTACCTATAAGAATTTATAAGCTATTAAATGTGATCTAAATAAAATAAGCGTTTTTAATAGATAGTATATTGTAGGTATACCTATACCTACGTATGTACCTACACAGTAATGAAAATCCTGAAAGTTCTACCCATGCATCTAGCTTGAGCTTGATCCTTATACCTATACATTTTAATCATGTGACAGGTGAGTTTCAACACGGTCTGTTCGCCGTTTGCCCCCTTCCTGATTTTGTCCATTATTTGTGCCATTCATTGATAGGATAAATACCACAGAATTCGCCCTATAAGTCTATGGTAAATACCTTTATAAAATGAAACAGTAATGTGAGATACCGCCATATTTACGATCTCTTGTTTATTTCGATTTACTTACGTAACTACTGTATATCAAAATACCACTTTGCCTTTGGATTAAGCCTTCTCTACGTATCTCGACCTCAAAAATTACGACGAGATAATACTCGCGCCAATGTGTCAAATAAAGCTCAGACTATGGTGTGCATGTTAGCGGTTGTCGACAAAACTCGACAAAAGTTCCACAGATAGATAAACATTTGCATTATCTCTTCATTTGACAGAACGAGATGAGTTGCTTGCGCTGCCATGTTAGCACAGGTAGACATAAAGACATATCTCTATTTTTCACGACATAAAGAGACGACAAAATTATCTCACGGCGCGCATCCTAGCCCGGCTGGAGAGAAGAGGTGTGTTGATGTGTCACCTTATGCTACCCGTGTTTTTTTTATATAAACGTGACGAGCTAGTCGTTCGCCTGATGTTAAGCGTTGCAGCTGTTCATAACAGATTGTAGTATCACTTGGAACTCTAAATTAATATAGTTTCGCGTGACACTGCACTGCGCACGTCATCCTGAGACTTCACACAGTATAGTAATAAGATTACTAGATTGTGTGATCAGATCATAAAGTCTCATTTACCTAGTAATTTCACTAGCTACAATGCCCTTCAAACCGGAACACAGTAGTGCTTGCACACTACTGCTTGGCGGCAGAATAACTGGCAAAGCGGTGGTACCTACCTAGACGAACACTGCATAAAAAGGCCCACCTAGTGAGGGGCCGGCCTACGCTGCGTCTTCAGGTACCCCAAGGCCCGCGTGGTCCAAAGTCTAAATTAACTAGGTACATAGTTGGACAAAGGGAATGGGCAGCAGCATTCTCCTCGGAATATTAAAACCTGCGATCACCAAGACAAGAAGGTTGCCAGAGGATCCCATTTAAGGGGAGAGGAGCGTTACACTTACAATAGGCAATTAGGCAGAATGGGATGCTACCTACTTCTTAGTAATCGTAAGTAAATGTATACAATTTTAATTTCGAGTTGTATGGATTTACTTGCGTTTACAGAGAACGTAAAGTTCTTGCAGGCTTCCTGCCTAGTGGTGGTATGTGCATTGAAATTACAGAAATAAGTCGCTATGCGTGCGTGAAACGCTTGCGTTTGTTAACTTGCGTGCTGGCGCCACCTAGTTATTCTGTGGATAGTTCCATCATTTGAAACTAGATGGCATGTTTTACAACAAACTTAAATGACCTTAAAATTACGACATTGCGACGTACACATACATGGTGCATACATGCGACGAATTCCGTACGTCCTTAAAAGACCTTAAAATGACGACATTATGACGTACACATACGCCGAATTCCGTACCGACCCTCTGCTACCTGCTGGGTTAGCATGGATGGTAGAAAAAATTGTCTTTCCCCGTTTTACGTCACTTTGTTCATACTTGCTTGGAGTAAAACAGGGGAAAGACAGTTTTGTCTACCGGCCGTGCTAACCCCACTGGGGTGGCGTTTTATGGGAGAAGCCTATGTCCGGCAGTGGACATCTTCCGGCTGAAATAAATAGAACTAAATAGTTGGTTAGATTTCAAGTAAACTTTCCGGTGCATTGTGAACGCGCTATTCACGTATTCCCTAGCAAGGGATCTCTAAATTTCAGAAAGAAAAACGCAAAACGAAAGACCACAGTAAAGTGATTCTCAATATAGCCAGCAGAAGAACATCGATGTTCAACGACAACGTTCACTTGGAAGCAGACGACGAGAAAGCGCCGGAGGCGGAGCTACTGTGAGTGTAATTTTTAGGGTTCCGTACCCAAAGGGTAAAACGGACCCTATTACTAAGGCTCCACTGTCTGTCTGCCCAACTGTCACCAGGCTGTATCTCATGAACCGTGATAGTTACAGTTGAAATTTTCACATATGATGTATTTCTGTTGGCGCTATAACAACAAATACTAAAAAACAGTCATCATCATCATCATTAACAGCCTGAAGACGTCCACTGCTGAACATAGGCCTCCCCCAGAGCACGCCACCTTGAGCGGCTGCTCGCCTCCTACATCCATCGGCTCCCTGCGGCTTTCACCAGGTCGTCGGTCCACCGAGTGGGGGGCCGGCCTACGCTGCGTCTTCCGGTTCGTGGTCGCCACTCGAGAACCTTTCTTCCCCATCGGTTGTCAGTTCTACGAGCGATGTGGCCTGCCCATTGCCACTTCAACTTACTAACTCTAAGAGCTATATCGGTCACTTTAGTTCTCCTGCGGATCTCCTCGTTCCGGAGCTTATCTCGCAGGGAAACACCGAGCATAGCTCGCTCCATAGCTCGCTGCGCGACTTTGAGCTTACTAATGAGGCCAACAGTAAGAGACCATGTCTCAGTTCCATAAGTCATCACTGGCAACACACACTGATTGAAAACTTTCGTTTTCAGGCTCTGCGGTATTTTGGACGAAAAGATAGGACGAAGCTTCCCGAACGCTGCCCAGCCGAGTTGGATTCTTCGCGCCACCTCTTTGTCGAAGTTGGACCTACCTAATTGGACAATCTGTCCTAGGTAGACATACTTGTCGACAACTTCGAGAGTATCGTTCCCAACAATTACCGGTATAGGTGGAACATGAGCATTAGACATGATCTTTGTCTTGTCCATATTCATCTTAAGACCAACCTGCTGGGAGACTCTACTGAGGTCGTTGAGCATGGTGCTAAGGTCCTCGAGCGATTCCGCCATTATGACTATATCATCGGCAAAACGAAGGTTAGTGATGTACTCGCCATTTATTTATTTATTTATTTATTTATTTATTACCATTTAACATAAAACATAACATTACAGAGTAAGGTCTAATGCGTTACATTTTATCACTTATTAAATAACAAAACTAATCATTCTAAAATTATTATTTACACTTAAACTAGTTTAAAGAATTAATGCTAAAATGTTAGCCTACACATTACTTGCAAACAAACAAAACAAACAAATAAAATCAAAACAAAACATCAGGTAACCAAAAAAGCTTTACAACTAATAAATAAAATATCTACCTATACTAAGTATACAGTAGGTACCTACTTTAGTATGTGATATTATAAACAAAAGTAACAATATATAACACTATAATAAGTTTAACACTAACCTAGTATCAATAAACTAATCAGTCTTGTTCACAATATTTAAGTAATATTGTTTCAACTGCCTTCCATTCATCCACAAATATGTCTAAGTATGGACATGTTACACTAAGGCCATTGAGATGGCGTTGTGCACGGTAGACGGGAGATTGCTGACGCGCTGCCGTGCGCGCTGGTGTAGGCGCGAATAGAGGGACTCGCCCGCTTCGGAACCTGGCACGCTGCTCCGGTACACATAGTCTGCTCACCTCACAAAGGAGCTCTGGGCTGTCCAGCCTGCCGCGCAGTATTTGTATTGCCATGATAATTTGGTCATACATCCTACGAGTTTGGAGCGACTGAAATCCCAGAGTGCCTTGTAGAAACTTTGTGGGATACATAAAAGGATAGTATGCGTACATTCTTTTATACAAAAAGCGTAAGAAACGTTTTTGTACCTTTTCCAGCATGACGGTGTAAGATGATTCATATGGATTCCATACGCAGGCGCTTGTTTCCATCTTCGACCTAACTAGTGCTGTATATAGAAGTTTGATTGCCATAATATTAGTGAACTGTTTACAGTTACGTGTGACAAACCCTAGCTTTCGAAAACATTCGGCTGCAAGGGCTCGCATATGGTCATGAAATGTAAGGCTGGGTTCGAACAGAACACCTAAATCTTTTACTGACTGACATCTAGTAATTTGTTCCCCGTTTAAATTATAATCGATAATTATCGGCCTGGTAGCACGAGTAAAACTCATTACTTGGCACTTGGACGTATTTAGTAATAACCTATTATTAATGCACCAAGTCAAAACTGTATTAAGATCACTTTGAAGGACATTGCCATCTTCAGGTGTTTTGATTTTTATAAAAAGTTTAAGATCGTCTGCATAGAGTAAACACTTGGCATACAGCAGGCACTCCGGTAAGTCATTTATCATGATAGAAAAAAGTAATGGCCCTAAAGAAGATCCCTGACTGACTCCAGAGCGTGTGTGATAGAGTACTGAATCAAAGCATCCTAGGCGTACAAACTGTGTTCGGTCGCGTAGGTAGTTAGCAAATAGGTTCACTAATTTTGGGGCACACCCGATGGAAGCAAGTTTTGTAAGAAGGACGTCATTATCAACTCGGTCAAATGCTTTTCGGAAATCAAGATATATTACATCCACTTGGGTACTTTGATCAAGACTTTTTGATACATAGTCCACGATGGTAAGTAAGTTGGTGTTTACTGAACGCCTTTTACGAAAAGCGTGTTGTGCGTTGTTTAGGTACGGCTCCAGTTGCCTATAAATTCCATCGTGTAATGTACTCTCAAACACCTTAGCAAAACACGATAGTATTGCAATAGGCCTGTAGTTTTCTGCCAAGGCTTTATCACCTGTCTTAGGAATAGGCGTCACACGCGATCTTTTCCAAGTCTCAGGGTATATACCCGTACTAATTGAAATGTTAATGATGTGCATTAATGGTACCGCCAATTGCGACTTAAAAGCTTTTACGACGTATGGAGGAACATTGTCTGGACCAGGTGCGCTTTTTGCTTTTAACTTACTAATAGAGAATTCAATCTGATTTTTGTTACACTGTGAAATACTAATTAGTCTATGATTGCTTGTAGATGTTGTAGTTTGAGCAAGGTTAAGAGCAGGTGCGTGCGGTAGGAATACGCTGCTGAAGTGATTAGCAAAAGCTGCTGCCGCAGCTTGGCCAGAATGTTTTTTTCCATCATGTTCAATAGTTGGTTCGAATCCTCCTTTAGTTTTCAGACTTGAGATGTGGCTCCAAAAAGCACGTGGATTATGTACTAGTTTGTTTTGTATATCTACTATGTATAAATCGTACGCTAAAGAGGCTCTGTATTTGATGCTAGCCCTGATTGCTCTGAAAAAACTATATACTAGGTCATCTTTGCTGGATTTGTATATTTTATGTAGTATAGCTTTCAACTTAAGATCAGATATTATATCCTTGGTGAACCAGGTAGGGTACCTTCTAGTGAGTTTGGAAACACGCCTTTTTTTAGGAATGCACATATTAAATGACCTATATAATAAGCTGTATAGACATTCTACAGCACTGTTTGGGTCAGACTTGTCCAAAACATCACTCCAGTCTATATTGTTTACATACTGAAATAATAACGGAAAATCTGCCTTACCAAAGTTCCAGTCGATGTCATTATCGATGTTGCTAGGTTCTAGTTGTATGTCTGTTAAATTTCGCTCAAAAGTAATTGAGATTTCCAAAGGAGGGTGGTATTTGTCAGCATGTTCTACAAGCCCCTCGTCTGCCGCACACACATTCACGTCTTTCATATTCTGACTAACTAGAACTACATCAAGCTTACTTCCTAATTCGTTAACAATATTGTTTCGTTCCATTAAATCACAGAAGTTAAGAAAATAACAATAGTAATTATTGACGTTCACACTGGCACTTTTCAAGTTTAAATCCCCTAAAACTATAATTATCTTATTATTTAATACTGAAGACATAATATTTTCTTCTACTTTGCAGAACCATGTCATATAGTCCTCATCTTTCGCGCTAGGTTTCATGTAGACTACGCACACATAATATACTCTTCCTTGACATGTAAACGATGCCCACATATCTTCACCACATTCTGTCTCTAGTGTTTGGTGGCGTCGCAACTGCATAATTTGTTTTGCAGTAAAAAGTACTCCCCCGCCTCTCGAACCGCGGTCGCGACGCAAAAGATCCCAGCCGGGGGGTGTTACTTCGGCATCAGTTACTGACTGGTCAAGGTAAGTCTCTGTGGCCGCAATGAAGTCAGCACTGATTGTTGCAGTAGTTTGTCGCCAATATTGAAGTTTAGTTTTAAGGCCTCTAACATTTTGATAAGTTAAATAAAGTTGAAGTTTGCTATTGTTTGTTATGGGTCGATTCTGTATTATCGACTTCATTGCCCCTCTTGAAGATGTTCTGACCGAGAGTGTGAGGACGTCTGTGTTGTGGTTCACGCTCGGCGACTCTACGAAACCATTCTCTTATTTCTGTACCAGCTGGCCAGATTGCTGGTGCCATGAAATTGGTAAAGGCACTTTCCGGGACCGTAACCACAAAAGACGCATAGTAGTTATGTCTTAGTTTCATCTTTTCTACGTTGAATTTCACGCCTTTGGATACTTTTTGTAAGTGAGTATGGAGCGCATCAGACGAGGTTTCAGGTCTGAAGAAGCAGGCGTGTATTCTTTTTGTCTTCTCTACAGCTTGGAGATCTTCGGGCTGTCCATTACCTTTTACCACCTGACTACATGGGACCTTAAACTTTCGCCTCTGGACCTTTGTCCACGGTTCATCCATGCTGTCATCTTCCTGATCCTCACTGTTTGTGGCTGGCTGATCTATACCGCTTTGAGCTGTACTTAGTAATTTGTTGTTTGTAGTCGCACAATATGTGTTGGTGCTATTTTTCACATTGTTTACCTTGTTCTTCTTTAATTGTGCTTTGTTTATGCTTTCAGGCCATATGCGGCTGTTATTTTTTAAGTGTACATCAATGGCACCTGGCAAAGATGTAAAAGATTTAGAGAAAGTTGGGTTTTCTTCTTGTTCTAAACGTATACGAGATATCACCGCTTCAGTTTGGTTTGGTTTGTGGTGTTGAACTTGTTGTTCTATAGATGTTAATCTTTGGTTTGCAGTATGCAGCTCTTGTTCAATATTTGCATTTTGCTTTTCCATCTCTTTGCACAGCTTGTAGTTTGAATCAACTGTAGTTTTTAATATGTGATGGTCATCTGTAAAGCTTTCTGAGGACATCATAATACCATCTACATCATTTCGCAAGATACTGTAATTATTGCTCAGCGCATTGAAGCCAGACTTTAACTCTTTAATCAACTCGCAAGCTGTAACTATTCTTAGTTCTTGGTTCTGGAATTGGCTTGCAACATACTCACGCATTGCTTTAAGTTCGGATAAAATTATTTCATTGGAGACAACAGTACATACATTTTCTTTCGTCGGTGTGGCAGCATGGATCTTCGGAGGGCTATGTGTATATTTTGTGCTATACGTTGGGGCTGGGGGGCTGTATTTTGGAGTGGTATATTTCGCACGATCAGCAGGTGGAGTATGCTTTACTAGAGCTACATTTGCCACGAGGCTATCTTCACCCCCCACTAAGGGCAATTTACTTCGCTGATTCACAAGCGTGTTACAGTTATTTTTGGTTTTGGTCTCTATGCATGGAACGCATCGCCAGCTGACTTTTTTAGTTGGTGACATCAAGTAGTAACGCTTAACTCCCACTCTTCCACAGTCAAGATCGTAGATTTTCTTACATTCTGAACAGTTTAAATATTGCCTGGTTTTAATCGGATTAAAGCACAAAGTACATGAAAGCGCCATTCTTACGTGATGTTTTGAAAACGATCTAAATGTTGAGTTTCAGGTATGTTCCCAATAGATGGCGCTATAATAAATTCCAGTTGGCACTCTACTTCACGCAATAATTTTTACCCTAGGTAATTTCCGAGATATTTCTGTAAATTCAACACACACCGAATAGTCATAATGAATATTCTGCACACTTTGACGTACTATTCACCACTCAGATGTAATAAACATCATTCATAAATTTTCATCAAAATTCAAAAAGTTGTACCGGTCACTTTCAAATAACTGGATTATTTTGATAATACCAGCTTTCAATCAGAGATAACACACATTAGAGTTTATTTATCACTTATTAACTTGGGTTATGTGCTCACTATGTTGTGAAGAACACGATAACTATTTAATTTCGAATTTATTCGCGGACCCGACACAAAAACATTGTTTACAATACACGCCCTCTGGCGGAAAAAAAAAAAAAAAAAAAAAAAAAAAAATTATGTTGATGCCAGATCTTTTCCACTCCAAGAGCTTGAAAACATCCTCCAATGCGTTTGTGAACAGTTTCGGAGCAATAACGTCTCCCTGTCTCACGCCTCTTTGCAATGGAATTTGTTCCGTACTCTGGTCCTGTAGTCGGACTGTAAAAAACAGTATAAAATATATATCTAAGGGGGCTCCCATACAACAAACGTAATTTTTTTGCTCGTTTACCAGATGAGTCATAGATGGCGCTGCTTGAAAAAGTACTGCTACTCAACACTAGAATAGATAATGTTGCTCGTTTACCAGATGAGTCATAGATGGCGCTGCTTTAAATAGTAGATACTGCTACTCAACATTAGATGGCAGGGTTAGATAATGGTACGGAACCCTTCGTGCGCTAGTCCGACTCGTTAGTTACGTCACATTCAGCTTGGATAAGCATACAATAGTCATACAATTTATTCAGAATCTATTATTGTTAAATTATTAATGTTCAAAATTCAAGAGATCATTTATGGAATAAAAGTTCTTATGTCGTAACCAATTCAATAACTCCGCTTTGAATGGCTTTAAATTTAATGTTTTTATGTTTTGGTAGAGCATTATCAACTTTTACAGACATTGCGTGACACTGGTTAAGATACAATGTTGTTTAGGATGTGTATCAAAGATCAGTCTGTCAGGGTTACGGGTATTTCTAGGAAACATATCACATGCCCTTTTAAAGTATTGTGAGTTTGTCTTTGCGAAAATTGCAAGTTCAAATATATACGTGCATGGAAGGGGTAATATGTTTAATTTTTTATATAACGGTTCGCATGATTCAAGAGTACCACCATTTGAATCATGCAAACCGAAAACACGAAAAAATAAAAACACCCAAACAATTACCGACAGGCCGATTAAAACGAGGTTTGAATGTGATATCGAGTCAAAATTACCCAACATTTTGGTGGAAATCTCTTCCTTAAATTTCGAAAATAATTGAATCTACTTCAATTCGCAGTGAATGCAAGCAAAGTGACGATGATGAAGACGACTCGGCATCCGTTTTAGGGTAAGCTTTATCTTGAGGATTTTTCGAATTTAATAAAAAAATCTGCTTTGCCTATTGTAGGGATACGCGTATATAATTATATAGAGTGACAACAGAGCTATAAGCCGCAGCGCGCAGGCGCAGGGTTAGAGTTATCGATAATCCCATTTATCCACAAAGATATGAAAATTCTAGCAACCAGTGGGACCCGCGTCTTCCAACACACATGCCCCAGTGAATGGGCAACAGCATTCTCCTCGGTACTGTAATGGAGCCCATCTTAATCTAATTATAATAAATTAATAATAAAATCACCGGATTACCGAATATTCTTAACCAACCTTACGACGCTAAAAGATTATCAAAGTTGATTGACTATTGTGGACTACCTATTTTAATGTTTATGGCCTTGTGAATCGTCTCCTACAAATGGTAGAACCGTACGTTGTGATAGTGTAGTAATCCAAATCCTTTTAAAGTAATGAGACAATACCTAACTAACATCTAACCTATTCAATAAGTTTAAATTAATTTAAAATATTCATCGTCCTACAAATAATTGCTATTTAATCCCCTGATGAACACTATTCCTATACTCTGAGTAACCGAACTGAAATTTCCACATAAAATCATATTATGCACCAATCAATATATTTCTTACTATACTTCCGAAGGCTTGGTCTCATCGTCCCCGGTGGCGCTGCCCCGGTACCGGGGACGATGAGACAAAAGGTGTCATCCTCCCCGGTAGCCTCAACAATGGCGCTCACCGGGGCCGATGAAACAGTAAAAGTGTCATCTGCCCCGTTATAGTCGGATCGATGAATTCATCTCGGTGACAGCGGGGCCGATGAGAATTAAAGTCTCATCATCCCCGGTACGGCCAGTGCTGGTGTTTTTAACGGGGAGGATTACACAAATCTAGTTTCATCAAGCACAGCATGGAAGGTAGGGTGCTATAATAAAGAATTTGCCTAAGAATGTATAAATGAAACGAGTCTGTTTATAATGAATATAAATGTAATAGAGCAATAAGAATATACTAAGGTTAAAATTAAAATAACGATGATTTAGTAGATAGAACCAGACATCGTAGTTCACAGAACAAAACTAAACAGCTAACAGCAGCATAACTAAATAGCTTCTAGTAAAATAAACGTGTTATTTACCTCTTACTTTTGTAATTCAAACTCAAACTCAAATTCTTTATTGCAAATAGGCTATTTTTAGCACTTTTACAAATCAAAACTTGATAACGTATTTATAAATAATAAAAATTAAATTATTGTACATATTAAGCAAGCAATTACAAATAATGATTACCTTACCTTTTTTTGTACCTATCTACATTGACCCATCTTTATTTAACATTATTTACATTCAATAACACAGCCAGTTGTTTTTTGTGGTAGCTGTTAGTAGTCAAAACTCATATATATATATTTAGCTTACGATTCTTAAAATATAACCATATTTTTCATCTTTTTCCATTTAAATATTACTCATCGAAAAGCCCGATCTTGATTTGATAGCCTTAGACGTCTGGTATCACAAATTCAAATAGGATTTTCGAAGAATATAACCACTGTTGCTTGTTTTATTGAAATAGATAGTGCCTATAATAATGTTAACGTTTCTTGTCTGATGACAATATTGGACCAGTTGGGTGTGGGTGAAAAAATTTGTGTATATCTTTGGTCTTACTTAACTCAAAGACATCTCAAAATGTCTGTTGATGGAGGTGACCTTGTGAGAAGTACGGGACAAGGTTTGGCGCAAGGAGACCCATGGTCCATGGTCATGGTCAATGTTGCCACTTTAGATATATGTAAAAGTATTCAAAATGTTCAAATTTCTCAATATGCCGATGATTTTGTTTTATATGTTTCAAAAAATAATTTAGATTCCGCAATTTTAGAGTTACAATCTGCCTGTCAGAAGTTCAATTCAATGTTAAATAATCTAGGGTTAAATATTTCTCCAAACAAAAGTAAATTCTGTGTTTTTAAGAAAGGTGGATTTAGAAGTACTGTCGAGCTCAGAATCAATAATTACTCTCTTCCAATGGTTAATCATTTTAAATATTTGGGCCTGTGGCTGGATAGCTCATTAAGATGGGGTATGCACATTATGGAAACCTCACAAAAAGTGTCAAAATTTATAAATTTATTGAAAGTATTGTCAGGACCAACCTGGGGTTTCCACCAAAAACATTTGAGGCGTGTATATATAGCAGTCATTCGCAGTAGAATAGATTATGTAAGCTTCTTATTCGATAATAGCTGTAAAACCAAATTGATAAAATTAGATAGGATTCAAAATCAAGCTTTACGCGTAATTGGTGGCTACTTACGAAGTACCCCAATTCATGTGATGGAAAGCGATTTGTGTTTACCGCCTCTTTCGCTATCGCGCTAAACGGTTGTTCAGTTGCCAACTTTTAAATACCTTGTCTACCAACTACAAACGACAACAATATGGAAATTGCTATGCAATTTTTACGGATGGAACTAATGGTGGCGCGGCCTTTTTAGACCCTTTGCAAGGCGGTTTTATTAAACTTAAGATTGATTCGGATGTCTCAATAATGCATATCGAACTAATTGCGATTTCTGAAGCTTTATCCTACATCGAGTCCATCAATTATGATAAATTTGTTGTTTTGACTGACTCAAAAAGCTCTTTGCAACACTTGGCTCGCTGTACCTCGCAGGTGACGCGAGGCACACCGATCGCCTACCGTATTCTGGAATCAATCTTAAGTTTACAGTCTCAGAATAAAGAGATATTCCTGCAGTGGATTCCATCTCACATCCAGCTTAAAGAAAATGATGCTGTAGATCTTTTAGCTAAACAGGCTACAGTTGACAGAGTTCATTTGGAGGTAATCCCATTGTATTCTGACTACGTAAAACTTGTAAAGGAGCAATGTAGAATAGTATGGCAGGAATACTTTGATGAAAGATCGAGAGAAAAGGGTATTTGGTTTAAGACAATTCAGCCACTGATCGATAAATACCCATGGATCGATAATTGTATGTTGAGTCGCAAAACACTGGTAACTGCTCTCAGGCTTCGCTCTGCACACATTCCATCTAACAAGTTTGGATTTTTAATGAAAAAAACACCATCTCCCAATTGCACCAAGTGTGGAGTACTGGAGGACGTTCAACATATTTTGATGGAATGTGTGCGGAATGAAACCCAGAGAAGACTATTGTTTAATTGTAATAATATATTAGACGTCGGTTTGTGTAACTGCATATTATCATGCCCTACGTCAGATCAGGCCATAGTTTTATATAAATTAGCGGAGTTAGGCTTAGTTAAGTAATGTGATTTTTTTGTCCTCTTACTGGGCGATGTAGTCGCTCTGCGACAAAGCCATTGAAATTAAATTAAAAAAAAAAATTACTCACCTATATCATAGTGAAGTGCTAAAAACAAATTCAAATTACACTTTTATGATTGTGTATTGTTAAGCACCTGGGTACTTATTCTCTTTTTTAAATGCCGCACTGACAAACAAGTTTTTATGGAACAACGAAAGAGTAAGAAGAGAAACAAAGGAGCACCATACTTAGATTCATTGATTACATAACTGTATGGTATAATTGTTTAATCCGATAATACATTTTGTACAGTACGGGTATAAATATAAACACCCGAAGAGATTTTATATGTAAACCACAAATTATAAATTCCGTTTAAGCTTATTATTTTTAGCAGAGCATATCAAATATCATACAGAAAATCTATTTTCTACTTACTTTCAAAGTTAATACGAGTTTTTACTACTAACAGCTACCACAAAAAACAACTATCTGTGTTATTAAACGTAAACAATGTTGAATAAAGAAGGGTCGATGTAGATAGGTACATAATAATAATTTGTAATTATAAAAATAAGAGGTAAATAACACGTTTATTTTAATTAAAGCTATTTAGTTATCGTTTTGTTCTGTGTCTTACGATGTCTCTCTACTAAATCATCGTTATTTTAATTTTAACCATAGTATATTTATATTGCTCTATTACATTTATATTCATTATAAACACTCGTTTCATTTATACATTATTAGGCAAATTCTTTATCATAGCACCCTACCTTCCATGCTGGGCTTAATGAAACTAGAATTGTGTGATCCTCCCCGTTAAAAGCACCAGCTGGGTTAGCATGGACGGTAGACAAAATTGTCTTTTCCCGTTTTACGTCACTTTCTTCATACTTGCTTGGAGTAAAACAGAGGAAAGACAGTTTTGTCTACCGGCCGTGCTAACCCTACAGCACTGGCCGTACCGGGGATGATCAGACTATAACTCCCTATCGGCCCCGCTGTCACCGAGATGAATTCATCGATCCGACTATAACGGGGCAGATGACACTTTTACTGTTTCATCGGCCCCGGTGAGCGCCATTGTTGAGGCTACCGGGGAGGATGACACCTTTTGTCTCATCGTCCCCGGTACCGGGGCAGCGCCACCGGGGACGATGAGACCAAGCCCTTCCGAAACTTTGAAATTGTGATAATGAATAATCTTTTCCTGCGCAAGTAGAACATTATAGATCCTAGTCATGGACAAAACTGGAAGTAAATTAATTCATCACGATGACCGTCATATGAAATAAACATAAAATGTAAATAAAGTGTAGGTAAAACGTAAGTAATTGTATTGCTAACTGAGTTTAAGCTTGTTATATAGCAAAGTCATAGTAAACTCTATTTGTTTATCATAACTCTGGCATAGGAGCCCCGCCTCCGCTCCAATGCTGTGGGTCTCGACTACCTGGCTGGTTAACCCTCCACTATTTAGTGCTTGAAATTTCCCACACGGAGGTACCGTGTGTGAAATTCCCCCACACTAAGAGAAATTTGATTTTACTAAATTTTGTTCTATTTATCCCAAGTCAGTACGTCAGGTACCCCATCTACCTATTATTATCTACTTATCTAGTTTGGACTCCAAAAGGTGCAAGGGACAAGAGGACATTATTTTTTTCCAAATCCTAACAAAATAGACATCACCTTAGTTAATTGTGAGTCTATCTAATACGTACTACATTCGGTATAAGACAGACTCTAAAAATAGCTCAACTTTCAAATCTCCTAGTTTTCGTCTAAAGATTATCAATATTATCGTAGATTCTATATCAACAGCATGCAGTGGACTAAACAGTAGTATTAATTTTAACTGTAAATATTTATTTGAATTCAATGATCTGTTAGTGATATTCAGGTTGTCTCTATTTTCCAGAACTTGTATTGAAAAGTAATCTAAAAAATCCCGTTTATATAATTTAGGTATTATATTTCATTATTAATATAGTAATAGATTATTAATGCTATTTCCTAACAACAAGATATTCTCATTCGAATCTTTAAATTAGCTACCCCTATCCGTTTGGTAAGGAGATCACTAACAGGTACTGCTGTGCTTGACCCAAGACACGAAGGACAATTTCTTATCACTAGTACTTTAAATGTTTTAATAGAATAAAAGGTAAAACTCTTATTGAAAAATCAATCAAACGAACCCAACTCTGAATTCCACTAAATTGATCTATAAACAAACACGAACAACCCTAAACTATGAATAAATTCCCGGTAGTTATTTAACTATTGCACAAGCATTACGTATTTCGATCCTAGAGCGAAACTCAATTACGATTTTATTTAAGTTACTCGCAAATGATTTTAAACAGAGAACAAATTACCAATAGCTATCTAAGTAAAAGGAATAAATTCCCAGTCGTTACTAGTTCCCGGTAGTTCCTTAACTATCGTTCAAGTATTACCTATTTCGCAACTAGAAAACAAAACGTTCGTTTCCTTGTAGGAATATGATCCCTCCAACTCTGCTAAGTAAAATTCCGCCTAGAATCCGCTAAGAAAATACCTATCTTTTTATGCATATTGTAATAACCGTGTAGGAATAGAACCTTTTTCATATCCTCCGTAGAACATCGCAAAACCAGCTATAGAAATACCGTCCTATACCACAGAATAGATAAATAGTACAACGTACTTTTACCACAAAATAGATTTATAGAATTACGTATTTATACTAATATGATCCGCAACATTAACGACAATAATTTTTCAGTTGAGACTAAGTCACGAAAACTAATGTGATGAATCGTACTCAAACACATTCCCCTTTCTATCTCTACTGTAGTTTCACAAAAACTTGTGCCAGCTATAGAAAATACCTACTTATACCTTTGCAGCGTTGCTCTCTGTACATTAAATCCTTCTGTGATCACCCAGCTTTCCGTCAAAAGCAAGGTCCACGACAACTAGCTCTACAATAAACACCCACAGCTTCAACCTTCGAGAAAACTTGGATTATAATTTTATGACTTTGATAATTTACGTAATTGTATTTGCACTTTTATTTATTAGTATTTTATTATAATGAATTTATCTTTAGATGTATTTTATACCGCTTTAAATTTATTTATTTATTTATTGAATTTTATCTATTTCTCTAACACTATTATTTTTCCGCGATTTTCAATATTTTATCCCTAACTTCCCCCCCTGTGTGTATTCCTCGACTTATAGCTTTTCCCTATACATTAGTGTGTACCCCCAAACACTGGAGATTGCTACAAATCTCACATTTACTTTTAAACGTGCATGTCTGTTCTCGGTGTGTGCAATGAGAACATACCTGATCTAACCCTATGAGAGAACGAGCTGTGACAAAAGCTCTCCAAAACTAAAACCTATTGCCACCTAATTTTTATCTTGCATGCGGGACCGGAGTCCATGGGCAGCATACAAGACAAAACCCTATCACTTGGGACAGTTCAGCTTAATTTGCATTTAGGATCCGGGTATCGTATACACGAAGACGGGACAGTTAATCTTTTCAGCCCTCCTTTCAGCCAGAATGCAAACCAAACCAAAAAGGTGGATCCAGATCCTATAACGGAGGCAAAATCTGGTGCAGGTCTCCACAAAACACGCGAACTGCATACCCTAAGCAAAATAAGGGAAGACAAGCTTCGTTGCACAGTTTCAACTTATCTCTTACTGAGTTCCTGGACCCGAGGCATACTTCCCCCCAGATCCAGAATTAATTGAGAGGGCGAATTTATCTAAGAATTTAACCGAAGATTTTATGTGCATTTTTATTACCAGGTTTCGACTTGCGAACCCCGTGAAATGATTTCATAACTGATCGCGTTTGACAGCTTGGCAGATCTTTTATAACTTTTGCCTGGTCACGTTTAGTAGTGCGCGCGTCGATGTGTTTGTTTCTATATGTTTAAAAGAAAATGTCTTGTCCCAATTTTCTTACTAAAGTACATACAAAATATAATCCCTTTATTCTTATAAAATAACTAGGTGTTTGAAAATTGCGTTTTCATATTGTAACAGCCTAAAAATAAATTTCCGTTAAGATATTCAAAATCCCAACAAAAGCATAATTAAATCTTGTATGAAAAATCACAACCGAGTATGTAATCCGTCTTAATTAATACTTAAAACGTCCTCGTGACTTCTCCTTGTACTATATACACTTTCTCCGAGATCTCTCAATCTATGAAACATATCCCTTCCCGTAATAATTCTAGAAAATATTGTGAATTATTAAAGAACTAGTCTCGCCTAAAATTATTCAACCCTCCTAACGTGGATCCTTTCAATATATAAACAAACTACTCTGCTATCCTTTAAATACTTTCTGCACTCTCTAAAAGATAAAAATCTTTTTATCTTCCGTCTAGAAACAATAATTTCATGAATATAAATACCCCAATAATAGCGTTTGTATGATTATTGTCCCCACTTCAATTTATTAAAGATTTTTCGTTCTCAATTTGCTATAATTTCCCCATACTATTTCATCCGTCTCATTAAAAAGCAAATCCAAGTACCGATCCTAGTCTCCTCCATATCGTATGGTTGTGATACTTCACTAACAAAAGACGACTAAATTATTTTGACAGCTCGATATCGTCCCACACGATTCCTTCTGCTTCGCATTTAAGGGCACGTTATTCCAAAACCGTTCTTTAGTATACCTAAATGGTAAACATGAAAACACTAAAAATATACCTAATTCCAATGTATCCATTCAATCTATTCTATATTTATGGTCAATTTAGACTGCCTTGTTAGCCCGGTTGATAGTAGCTCCCCCTCCGAGCTCTAGATCGTGAGTTCTACTCCCATCCAGGACAAACATTTATGTGACGAACACAAACTGTTCTAAGTCTGGATGCTACATCGCATTCTCCGTACGCATTTACAAACAAAAAGTATTTAAGCGTTTTATTTAGTATCAGCTATTTGACCCCGACAATACAAGCCTTGCCTAATCTTCATTTTCGATGAATTCTCCAACCTTCTGCTAACATATCCAGAACTGACAAAAGACCGTCAAAATCTTATAAAAGTACACTAGATGTTTATTTTTCATTAATCTCAATTTGAAATGTAAGTCTCTACGAATAAATCATTACAACTTTTCTCTACCAAAAATATGATAATACTAGTTGCACCCCGCGGCGTTAATCGCGGACAAAAGTATTCTGTATGTTAATCTAGCGTATAAGCTATCTACATTCCAAATTTCATCAAAATCGGTTCAGTAGTTACGAAGATATAAAGTAACGAACATTAACACAAGAACTTTCGCATTTTTTTAATATTAGTACGATTATAAATAACGAATAGTACAAAATGATTCCTCAAATTATACGATTTTTATTAAATAAATTCTACCATAATGTAATTTAGTTTGTAATTATTTACTCATCTTACTAATATGTGCGCCTTTATTTCCCGTGCACAAACATTTCTCCTGTCGCGGGAATCGAACCCGCCGCCTCCGAGTTACGATTCGACCTACTCAACCACCCCTCCACTGAGGTTATCAAAACGTACTAGCCTTAACAAAAATTTCTTACGCATGCTCCTACTTTCACCACGCGGCTTCAGGGATTGGACAATGAAATTAAGAAACATAAATCTGTCACAATTAAATTTGGAATTCCAGGAAATTTTTTGACACATTCAGTGATCGAACGCTCTACGACTAGCAGCTCCCCATATCTAAGTATGAACCTTTTAGTATGAGAATTATTTTGAGGTTTGATTTCTTTTACTATTACCTTATTTTACCACAGATAACCACTTTTACACCTATCTCTACATTTTCTCTATCAGTTAATGCGATGCCAACGACTATTTCCTTTATTTTTGGACTATTCTTTGTGCGTAAAATGCTTTGATCAAATTATTTCAGTATTTTTATACTTTAGGTAAAATTTATAATATTTGTGACGTCACGAGACAGCCTGTATCGTTACAATCGCCCCTAAAATATTTGCGCAGGCGTTTTAAATTTAAAGCCGAAGTAAAATTTTATTCTTTAAAATACATTCACAAATATTAGCAAAACTATAATAAAAATAATTTAAATAATAATTATAACTCTACCACCCCACTTAAGCAATTATAATTTGTTAACGTTTGGCTCCAAACTTAAAATGTATTTATAGTTCTGTAGTGTTCCTAACCGTTAAATTTAATTTAAGAGAGCACCTAAAAATAATCAACCCGATAGCAAGTATTTTGCAAAACAAAAATACACTTGTATTTTCAATTGTTTAATATGCAGCATACTGCGTATTAATTTTTATTCATTTGAAAAATGTTAAATATTACTAATATTGAGTAATTTATTTTCGAAAGTTTAAGGTTGTCAATGATAATATTTTTTTCTCTAATAAACTATTGAATCCATCCTTGAAAACACCGTAATTACTATTCTATTTTAAGCGCCCTCTTAAGCCGTAATAACAGTGAATTACTTTATGAGTCAATATCCAAAATTTCGTCGCATCAATCATACCCAAAAATCACTTATCCCAAGGCTAACCTAGCCACCAAAAGAAACCAGGTTGTGAGGCTGGTCAGTCCTAATAACTTTAAGTAGAAGGTACCCCTAAGAACCATGTTTTCGTTCCGAGCTGCCTTCCACAAAACCCTTCGATAACCAAGTCAACTTTAATAGTTCAAAGTATAGAATTGTCTATGACTTCAGCAATATTTCGCATATATTTCCCACTCCGTAATTCCCTATTATTTCGGATGTAGAGTGTAGCAGATCGGATGTTCCTACCTTGTAGAGTACGGGGTTGTTATAACAGTTTTGTTTAAACTTAGGCTTTCTCTTTTAACCTAGCACCTAGCCTTAAATTATATCAACCCATTTGTTGAGTCGTGTAAATCCAAAGCCACCCGTCAACAAATCCCTTAAACCGTAGATCTTGCTAAGCCACTAAGATCCTCCTGCACTGTTAATACCTCTGACCATGTCCATACAAACACACTTTACATAAAAATGACCTCTTTTTTTTTTTAAATTAATTATCCAAAATCAAATCCCATTCTTAAGCAAAAACAACAACATAACAATTCATTAATCCACATTTGACCCCTGTCAACTAACTTATTCGCTATCTTAACGGCTAGCAATTCCCAATAGATTTAAGGCTTCTTTGAAGTTATTGCTTAATACGTACTATGATATTAAAAAAAAACTTTAATTTTATTTCAATTTTATTTCTACAACATAAGTAATTATATGATTTGATTAATTTCGTTTAAAATTTCATTTAATGTCAATGCTTAAACGTTTTCTTTATTATAGATAGGTTACAATAACAATAAGAAATAAATATTAATTTTCGCGAACTGAACTAACCTTTACTACAAAATAACTTCTTTTGTTACATTTCCAGTATAATGTCGTTATTAAAGTTTGTATTTTAAAGCGCAATATTTTATTTGAAATTTTAATCAATAAGTATAATATTCACTCTCAAAAACCCCGAACTTGAACTCGAATTACGCGCAAAACTACCAAACAAGCTAACCAAAATGTTTTAAAAATACCACTATTTTGAAATTGTAATGATTTATTTTAAATATTTTTATTTTATTTAGATTATTGTGTATCATACAATAAACACTGAATCGGAACTAAGTCTATCCACCGTATCAACTACCACTAATAAAATTATTAAATATCTTGAACTGTAAAGCGCCCCCTATAGTTTTATAATCTTAGCCAACTTCGAACCTTTCCTAGTTCCAAACCCAGAAGAGAAATGTAAATTATTTACTTCAATGTTTCCGAATTATTTATGGAAATTGACTCCGTCGTTTTTCCTAAATTGTAAGATGATAATTTCGCCTCGTACGTCCTAAATGAAAGCTCAACTTTATTATGTGCATCAATAAATTGTAAAATTAATCAGACAGATATACTTATCTCATTCATAAACTAGGTACTAATCCTTTCCAACCCAATACAACAATTTTCAATGATCGTAATGAAACATTCTAATGTTGAATTTATTTAAATTCCATTGAGTTTATTGCAGCGCGGCCTATTTTCAATTTTTATGTATCGAATGCCAACCATATTATTCGTAAATCAAATAAACCAATGTTTGCATGAATAGATCGAATCCCGTTTATCTATTTATTCATCACCTTCATCATCTAATTAATCAATCTTCTACGATAATCTAATGATGATATCCTGAACGTTATAGCCCCGAAAAATTATTAAATAACTAATAAAGTAACGTTTAAAACTCTCAAAAGATTGAGTCCTTCTTTTAACTATGAGATAAATTGTAACTAATTTCCATTTAATTTATTAAAATCTAAAACCGCCCCTACATATTGTCTCAAAACCTTTCCTTTTCCACGGACAGCAAATTGTGCGATAGTAAATAAATACCATCGCTACTTAAAAATAATAGCAAATCCAAAACAATCAACATCCTCATTCTAATCGAAAACTATCACTAATGTGAATCTCTACAACAAATCAACCTGATAACGAAAAAAACCGCACGAAAATCCTAGTCAAGTAAAATCCTGGTCATTTGAGATCCTGGTCAATTAAGATACTGGTCAATTGAGATCCTGGTCACGGCACCAAATTGTAATGGAGCCCATCTTAATCTAATTATAATAAATTAATAATAAAATCACCGGATTACCGAATATTCTTAACCAACCTTACGACGCTAAAAGATTATCAAAGTTGATTGACTATTGTGGACTACCTATTTTAATGTTTATGGCCTTGTGAATCGTCTCCTACAAATGGTAGAACCGTACGTTGTGATAGTGTAGTAATCCAAATCCTTTTAAAGTAATGAGACAATACCTAACTAACATCTAACCTATTCAATAAGTTTAAATTAATTTAAAATATTCATCGTCCTACAAATAATTGCTATTTAATCCCCTGATGAACACTATTCCTATACTCTGAGTAACCGAACTGAAATTTCCACATAAAATCATATTATGCACCAATCAATATATTTCTTACTATACTTCCGAAACTTTGAAATTGTGATAATGAATAATCTTTTCCTGCGCAAGTAGAACATTATAGATCCTAGTCATGGACAAAACTGGAAGTAAATTAATTCATCACGATGACCGTCATATGAAATAAACATAAAATGTAAATAAAGTGTAGGTAAAACGTAAGTAATTGTATTGCTAACTGAGTTTAAGCTTGTTATATAGCAAAGTCATAGTAAACTCTATTTGTTTATCATAACTCTGGCATAGGAGCCCCGCCTCCGCTCCAATGCTGTGGGTCTCGACTACCTGGCTGGTTAACCCTCCACTATTTAGTGCTTGAAATTTCCCACACGGAGGTACCGTGTGTGAAATTCCCCCACACTAAGAGAAATTTGATTTTACTAAATTTTGTTCTATTTATCCCAAGTCAGTACGTCAGGTACCCCATCTACCTATTATTATCTACTTATCTAGTTTGGACTCCAAAAGGTGCAAGGGACAAGAGGACATTATTTTTTTCCAAATCCTAACAAAATAGACATCACCTTAGTTAATTGTGAGTCTATCTAATACGTACTACATTCGGTATAAGACAGACTCTAAAAATAGCTCAACTTTCAAATCTCCTAGTTTTCGTCTAAAGATTATCAATATTATCGTAGATTCTATATCAACAGCATGCAGTGGACTAAACAGTAGTATTAATTTTAACTGTAAATATTTATTTGAATTCAATGATCTGTTAGTGATATTCAGGTTGTCTCTATTTTCCAGAACTTGTATTGAAAAGTAATCTAAAAAATCCCGTTTATATAATTTAGGTATTATATTTCATTATTAATATAGTAATAGATTATTAATGCTATTTCCTAACAACAAGATATTCTCATTCGAATCTTTAAATTAGCTACCCCTATCCGTTTGGTAAGGAGATCACTAACAGGTACTGCTGTGCTTGACCCAAGACACGAAGGACAATTTCTTATCACTAGTACTTTAAATGTTTTAATAGAATAAAAGGTAAAACTCTTATTGAAAAATCAATCAAACGAACCCAACTCTGAATTCCACTAAATTGATCTATAAACAAACACGAACAACCCTAAACTATGAATAAATTCCCGGTAGTTATTTAACTATTGCACAAGCATTACGTATTTCGATCCTAGAGCGAAACTCAATTACGATTTTATTTAAGTTACTCGCAAATGATTTTAAACAGAGAACAAATTACCAATAGCTATCTAAGTAAAAGGAATAAATTCCCAGTCGTTACTAGTTCCCGGTAGTTCCTTAACTATCGTTCAAGTATTACCTATTTCGCAACTAGAAAACAAAACGTTCGTTTCCTTGTAGGAATATGATCCCTCCAACTCTGCTAAGTAAAATTCCGCCTAGAATCCGCTAAGAAAATACCTATCTTTTTATGCATATTGTAATAACCGTGTAGGAATAGAACCTTTTTCATATCCTCCGTAGAACATCGCAAAACCAGCTATAGAAATACCGTCCTATACCACAGAATAGATAAATAGTACAACGTACTTTTACCACAAAATAGATTTATAGAATTACGTATTTATACTAATATGATCCGCAACATTAACGACAATAATTTTTCAGTTGAGACTAAGTCACGAAAACTAATGTGATGAATCGTACTCAAACACATTCCCCTTTCTATCTCTACTGTAGTTTCACAAAAACTTGTGCCAGCTATAGAAAATACCTACTTATACCTTTGCAGCGTTGCTCTCTGTACATTAAATCCTTCTGTGATCACCCAGCTTTCCGTCAAAAGCAAGGTCCACGACAACTAGCTCTACAATAAACACCCACAGCTTCAACCTTCGAGAAAACTTGGATTATAATTTTATGACTTTGATAATTTACGTAATTGTATTTGCACTTTTATTTATTAGTATTTTATTATAATGAATTTATCTTTAGATGTATTTTATACCGCTTTAAATTTATTTATTTATTTATTGAATTTTATCTATTTCTCTAACACTATTATTTTTCCGCGATTTTCAATATTTTATCCCTAACTTCCCCCCCTGTGTGTATTCCTCGACTTATAGCTTTTCCCTATACATTAGTGTGTACCCCCAAACACTGGAGATTGCTACAAATCTCACATTTACTTTTAAACGTGCATGTCTGTTCTCGGTGTGTGCAATGAGAACATACCTGATCTAACCCTATGAGAGAACGAGCTGTGACAAAAGCTCTCCAAAACTAAAACCTATTGCCACCTAATTTTTATCTTGCATGCGGGACCGGAGTCCATGGGCAGCATACAAGACAAAACCCTATCACTTGGGACAGTTCAGCTTAATTTGCATTTAGGATCCGGGTATCGTATACACGAAGACGGGACAGTTAATCTTTTCAGCCCTCCTTTCAGCCAGAATGCAAACCAAACCAAAAAGGTGGATCCAGATCCTATAACGGAGGCAAAATCTGGTGCAGGTCTCCACAAAACACGCGAACTGCATACCCTAAGCAAAATAAGGGAAGACAAGCTTCGTTGCACAGTTTCAACTTATCTCTTACTGAGTTCCTGGACCCGAGGCATACTTCCCCCCAGATCCAGAATTAATTGAGAGGGCGAATTTATCTAAGAATTTAACCGAAGATTTTATGTGCATTTTTATTACCAGGTTTCGACTTGCGAACCCCGTGAAATGATTTCATAACTGATCGCGTTTGACAGCTTGGCAGATCTTTTATAACTTTTGCCTGGTCACGTTTAGTAGTGCGCGCGTCGATGTGTTTGTTTCTATATGTTTAAAAGAAAATGTCTTGTCCCAATTTTCTTACTAAAGTACATACAAAATATAATCCCTTTATTCTTATAAAATAACTAGGTGTTTGAAAATTGCGTTTTCATATTGTAACAGCCTAAAAATAAATTTCCGTTAAGATATTCAAAATCCCAACAAAAGCATAATTAAATCTTGTATGAAAAATCACAACCGAGTATGTAATCCGTCTTAATTAATACTTAAAACGTCCTCGTGACTTCTCCTTGTACTATATACACTTTCTCCGAGATCTCTCAATCTATGAAACATATCCCTTCCCGTAATAATTCTAGAAAATATTGTGAATTATTAAAGAACTAGTCTCGCCTAAAATTATTCAACCCTCCTAACGTGGATCCTTTCAATATATAAACAAACTACTCTGCTATCCTTTAAATACTTTCTGCACTCTCTAAAAGATAAAAATCTTTTTATCTTCCGTCTAGAAACAATAATTTCATGAATATAAATACCCCAATAATAGCGTTTGTATGATTATTGTCCCCACTTCAATTTATTAAAGATTTTTCGTTCTCAATTTGCTATAATTTCCCCATACTATTTCATCCGTCTCATTAAAAAGCAAATCCAAGTACCGATCCTAGTCTCCTCCATATCGTATGGTTGTGATACTTCACTAACAAAAGACGACTAAATTATTTTGACAGCTCGATATCGTCCCACACGATTCCTTCTGCTTCGCATTTAAGGGCACGTTATTCCAAAACCGTTCTTTAGTATACCTAAATGGTAAACATGAAAACACTAAAAATATACCTAATTCCAATGTATCCATTCAATCTATTCTATATTTATGGTCAATTTAGACTGCCTTGTTAGCCCGGTTGATAGTAGCTCCCCCTCCGAGCTCTAGATCGTGAGTTCTACTCCCATCCAGGACAAACATTTATGTGACGAACACAAACTGTTCTAAGTCTGGATGCTACATCGCATTCTCCGTACGCATTTACAAACAAAAAGTATTTAAGCGTTTTATTTAGTATCAGCTATTTGACCCCGACAATACAAGCCTTGCCTAATCTTCATTTTCGATGAATTCTCCAACCTTCTGCTAACATATCCAGAACTGACAAAAGACCGTCAAAATCTTATAAAAGTACACTAGATGTTTATTTTTCATTAATCTCAATTTGAAATGTAAGTCTCTACGAATAAATCATTACAACTTTTCTCTACCAAAAATATGATAATACTAGTTGCACCCCGCGGCGTTAATCGCGGACAAAAGTATTCTGTATGTTAATCTAGCGTATAAGCTATCTACATTCCAAATTTCATCAAAATCGGTTCAGTAGTTACGAAGATATAAAGTAACGAACATTAACACAAGAACTTTCGCATTTTTTTAATATTAGTACGATTATAAATAACGAATAGTACAAAATGATTCCTCAAATTATACGATTTTTATTAAATAAATTCTACCATAATGTAATTTAGTTTGTAATTATTTACTCATCTTACTAATATGTGCGCCTTTATTTCCCGTGCACAAACATTTCTCCTGTCGCGGGAATCGAACCCGCCGCCTCCGAGTTACGATTCGACCTACTCAACCACCCCTCCACTGAGGTTATCAAAACGTACTAGCCTTAACAAAAATTTCTTACGCATGCTCCTACTTTCACCACGCGGCTTCAGGGATTGGACAATGAAATTAAGAAACATAAATCTGTCACAATTAAATTTGGAATTCCAGGAAATTTTTTGACACATTCAGTGATCGAACGCTCTACGACTAGCAGCTCCCCATATCTAAGTATGAACCTTTTAGTATGAGAATTATTTTGAGGTTTGATTTCTTTTACTATTACCTTATTTTACCACAGATAACCACTTTTACACCTATCTCTACATTTTCTCTATCAGTTAATGCGATGCCAACGACTATTTCCTTTATTTTTGGACTATTCTTTGTGCGTAAAATGCTTTGATCAAATTATTTCAGTATTTTTATACTTTAGGTAAAATTTATAATATTTGTGACGTCACGAGACAGCCTGTATCGTTACAGTACATATAAATATTCTGTGATCACCAAGCCACCTGCCAAGCATGGTAATTATGGCAACCCCCCCTATAATAAGCGTCTATGGGGAGGCCTATGTTCAGTAGTGGACGTCTTCAGGATGTTGATGTGACTAATTGTGGAGCGATGCAGACGTGCCCATCAACATCTTCCTACTGATGATGGAAATTTGATCTTTCAGGAGCGTTCATAAGGACAGCCTCACGGTGATACCATCCCACACGCCTGATCAGGACCACAAAATACATTACGAAAGGGTGAACAAACCTCATTTTACATATCTTCTTCTTCTCGTGTAGGCTAGTGGTCAGCCCTGGCGTCAGAATTTCTAGGCCGCCCAAAGGCTTTACGACTATTGTCTTACGACAACAGCCGGGACCGACGGCTTAACGTGCCCTCCGAAGCACGGTAGCAGCGCTCAGTTGTAAATACCATTTTTTGCTGTAGCGGTCACCCATCAGAGTAGTGATCGCAGAGAACGTTGCTTAACTTTACCGATCGGTTAGAAACGGCTAGTCGTGCTTCGCTATGAGCGCTACATTTTTACATTTAAAAATATCTTAGATATGTCTATGGTAGCCCTGCAGGCCTAGAATGAGCATGAAAATCGACATGTCTCGTATCTCAAGAAAGCGTTTGACCAATGAATGACCACGCAGATCACGACATATACCTGAACTTAGTGGGTATAAACACTTTTATACCAACGTCACTACGTTGTCCAGTTAGGAACCTTTAATATCGAGAGGTTTGCCGTGTGATCCCGGTTTGCGAATAGGACTACCTCATCCCTTCCCGTGGGTGCCGTAAGAGCCGGCCAAGGGAATATCCAGGGAATGGGCAGCAGCGTTCTCCTCGGCACGTTAAAATCTGCGATCACCAAGCCGCCTGCCAAGCGTGGTAAATTCTCTCTATGACAAGCGTCCTTAGTGACGTTTTATGGGGGAGGCCTATGTTCAGCAGTGGACGTCTTCCGGATGGTGATGAATATCGAGAGGAAACGCTCAGCGGTATTTCCTTTCTATAGACTCATCCTGTTTCGAATCCCCGCCCCGCAATGACTTAAACATGTTATCTGCGGGAATTGCACTCACTCTTACAACGGTAAACAAAAACTTTGTGGGGTACACGCGGCATTTTCAAGATTAACAAAATTCCAGGACGTTGTGTCATGTATCTACTAACATGCACTGGGCCAGCGTTATGGCCTAAGTATAATATTCTCTTTCTCTCTCTGTGGGTGCGTATGTGTCACCGCTTCAGCCATTAACCTCACCAGAATCCTGACGTTTTGTATAAATACACTAAAGCCTAGTTTTCACAGGCCCAGTAGCTGGGCGGACAGTGAAGGACAGTTACTGCCTGGCAGCTACTGGGTCAGTAAAAACAAAGTTGAGTATCTGATCGAGGGCAACGGACCGGCCAGTACTGACTGGCCCTTTTTGCTCCGTGGTTGCCCTCGGTCAGCTACTTCAAATTTTTTTGTTTCTACTGTCCTGTACAGTTGCTGACTACTGGGTGGTCAGAAACTGGGCCTGTGAAAACCAGGATTATCAATAGATTGACAATTAAAAAGGGTACAAATATTGTACGTCCGATATTCCTTGGATTAATATACAAGAGTATAACACTCTTGTGTTTTAAGTATGGCCCCAAGACTTTATAACAATTTACCAAAATGTATTTTGGAAACTTCAGATGTTGAACTGTTTAAAAGAAAGCTGTTTGAATTTTTGGTCAATAAGGGTTATTATACTGTTAAGGAATATTTAAATGATAAATTCTTGTAATTGAGGTATTCTATTGCTATTGTATCGGTTTGTTGAGAAGTAATTTAATGCGTATGTTACCAATTGACATTTTTAATACTATTGAATTTATTGTATAGTTATTATTTATTGAATTTAATTAATTATTATTGATATTATAACTCATGTAATTTAAATTCTTGATGTAATTAAATTTTGCTTGTGTTTTACTAGTTTCGCATGCTAATACGGTGGAATATTAGAGAGCTAAACATTATTATTCTGACATCTTATTATGTACTCATATTCTAGCAAATAAATAAATTGATTTGATTTGATTAAACCTTAAAATAATAAGGCCTAATTTTCTGCAGATCTGTCCGATGGAGATGTGTCAACGTATGCACGTGGATTCATTCACGAAGGCTCTCCCTCCATACATGAGGGTAAACCCCTTCACTCAGTTCGAGCAGACGTATGACGAGTACCAGACCTGTTCGCCAGGTTTGCTCATTTTCCAGTAGTTTGCAAGCACCTGTGTTCCAGCTTAAAAGGCACTGAAATCCCCGGGGCAAATAAGACATTGTGTCTTTTGAGTAGCCTGTGCTGATGTCTCAGGATGGCGTGCGCAGTGCAGCGTCACGTACTGAAGCTTTATATTTTAGAGTACTAGTGGCACTCAGATGAACAAAGTGAAATAAAGGCTTCCCACTCACAAACCTCAGTATCCCAAGCTCCGTGGGCGTAGTGGTCCGGTCGTGAGACTCGCAACTTCTAATGGGTAAGGGTTGCGCTAGTGCAGGGGTCTCCAAACTTTTTAGCTTAAGGGCCAGACTAATTGCTTCAAAAAGCCCCAAGGGCCTAAATGTAGGTAGCTCATCAGATAAACATACCATTACAGTTCCAAAAATTTAAGTAATTTTTTTTTCTACGTGCAATGTGCCTTTTTTACTCAAGCTAACTACTACAATAATAAAAACTAAACTAAACTAAGCTAGACTAAACTAAACTAGCTACACTACCTACTACAAAGAACACTTATGGACTGTATAATAGCCGCGATGGCGTATAGACAGTCCAAGTGCTCCAGCCCACTACCGGTAGGTAGCGTACCCAACATGCTGGCCGCATTGCCACGTTGAATTGCAATGCTGATGCGTTGGGCCAAATAAGTGCCAGCATATTGGTCACGCGTCGCATCGACCAGGCGCTCTGATAGACTTTGGGTAAATTATATTCAGTAAGTATTGAATTTCGTGCATATTTCCGAAATAATTTATGACTTTTAGAAAAACTGGTTGTTTAAATCCCAATTGAATAAAAATGCTACACCAAAGAGACACGCATTTGGGAAGTCACAGCTGGCATATAAGTCTCACTAACTATGCCTTTAATACTTAATGTATTTATGTAGATTATTCTATTTTTAGACTGTAAATTAAACATCGGAATAGTATTTTGTTTGATTAAATAGTTTCATTTAATTTATACAAAATAAACAAACTTAAAGGGTGGGCCGGATACCAGGTCAGTAACGCCCGCTGTCGCGGGCCGGATTAGTGGCGCTCCCGGGCCGGAGTTGGCCCGCGGGCCGTAGTTTGGAGACCCCTGCGTTAGTGCAAACCCCACAGCACGTATATAGTAAACAATGTCTACCCACGGGACTAAAAAATATGCACAATTTTTAACGACACCTCCTTCTGTTTCCATAGCTCTTGAAGATCTGTGAAAGCTATTTATACAGATATGATAAAGAAACACGTTCTGGAACTTGTAAGAGTGAATTTATTACTATTGTCAAACACAAAAACCTATCACATTTCATCTCAATCCCCAGAGCAACTAGCGACTCTGCGTCAGCGGATCGACCGAAAGAAGAAGAAAGAAAAAGCGGACCTAGCCCGTCCCGACAGCAACCCCCTCCTAGAGTGGACGGCCAGCGGCGGCGTCGCCACGCAGACATCCAGCCTCTCCACGCAATCACTGCCGCCGTGCTCGTGCCGCATCACCAGCCCTGACCATGTGCCCAGTAGAGGACTAATCTTTAACAGTGAGTTTTATGTTCTTTCAACATTCAGTACCTACCTACTGCATTGCCTTGTTCAAGCTTTGCATTTTTTCTTCAGCTTTGCATTCGTGTGTTCAGCACAGCATTTTTTCTATCAGCATAGCTTTTCTTTAGCATTGTTTAGCATTCAGTTTATTTGGTAGGCACTAGATTTTATCGCTCAATATTACATCCATTTGTTAAGCACTGCATTATTTTAGCATTCATCGTATTAAAAAACCCACCGAGGTATGGCCTTGACCAGGGGTGCGGTGGGTCTGAAATGTTGTTAATTGACATCTAACTGAATGAATTTGTCTCCAGTGGAAGACCTGATACCTATGAAGGAAGCCCTAAACGAGATAAACAAGGAGTTCTTCTACGACACGACGATTGAGTTCGACAGGTTCAAGGTCATCGGACAGGACAGCAGTGATACGATGTTAATAAAATTGTTATACTTATGTTTTAATGTAATAAGCGCTTATTGGCAACGACCTGCCAGCCGCACTACCAGTGTAGAAACGTAATGTGTACATTTATATTTTTTTTAATATTTTATAGGTGAAATCTAAAACAATAGCTAAGTTCCCCTCTTCCCCTGAATATGTGATTTTTTGTCTAGCTTGACGTCTTGCAGTGGGATGGGATCCATAACAAATTTGGGTACCACTTCAAAGTTTTGCAGTTCTGGTGACATTTTTTAGACACTAGTACTTATATCTCAAAAGGTCTGTGCCTATTTTGTAATACCTAAGTTACGTCTTCCAGAAAAGAACAATCTGCTAGACACAAGCAAAACAGACTTCAAGAAATTAGAAATGTGCTGAAGCAGCACCCGAGCCTACTAGACATATTTCAAGCTAACACTGTGTGACCGCAAGAAGACGGAAGAAGGACTAAGAAGAAAGAAGAGGGTCAACTTTCCAAACATTTATTTCTAAAATTAAAAGTTACAAATGACTAAGCACTAATAAAATTGGAAAAAATTGAAAAACATGACTATGTTATCATTAAATCTAATTTTAAAATGTTGTAGAAACTAGAAAATTTAAAGAAGTAATCCAAAACGCAAAACAAATATGGTACAAAATAGACGAACGGATAAAGATAAATTAAAGACACGACTAGATTACATAACTTATTTCGTTTACACCACAGAATAAAGACCAAGAACAGAATTTTAAACAATAAATAAACCTAACAGCTCACATTTCGTATACATTCTATAGGATTATTAATATTATTTATCTCTCTTTTAATCGTTTCTTCTATAGTTGTGCACGTATCTTGTTCACTATCTTTAAAATCATCATATTCTTGAATCTTCTCTTCAATTATTTCAACTTCTTTGAATACATCTGATTTTATTCTGTCTACATCAATATCAAGCTCTTGATTAACTTGATTTACAATAACTTCAGCGAAAGCTGGTTTAGCGAAAACTTTATCAGTAAAGTTATGAGATGATTTTTTGCCAATTATCTCTTCGAAACTTTTAGCTGGTAATTTAGTGTAGCTTAAATGTGAAATTTCTATATTGTTTATGCTCTCTTCAAGTTCGTTTGTTTTTACGTCCACATGTTTTTCTTTGTTATGTATTAGAATAAGTTCTGCAACGCTAGGCTTGGAAGCGGAAAATAGCTTGACAGTTGAGTCAGGTTTCACAGGTATCTTTGAATCTTCTTTCGTTACTTTCACTAATTCTACCGATTTCGATGACGGAGTTTTCGTAACAAGGTTCATAATTGCAGGATTATCATTGATGGTTGGGACGACAGGGCTCGGCACAATCTCAAAAGGAACTTGCAAGCTGTTGCAAAGTGATTCAGCTTCTTTACGTCGAGCTTGTTTTCTATCTAGTTGTTTTTGTAGTTCGTCTATTCGTTGTTCTTTGAGCTTCAGTAAATTGTCGAGATGTTCCACCTATTTTGAATTAAATACATCAATTAAAGGATTTTGATATTTTTGTCATAGGTAAGTACTTGAACTTTAATAGCATAGGTTTCACCTTCTGTTTCAGCAGTTCGGCAGCATCTCTGGCATCTTTGAGTTCTTCCTTCAAATTTAGGTACGAGTCGTGGCTGACCACCTTCTGCTGTACCGTTTCCAGCACACCGTTGATCCTCATCTTCACCGGCACTACTAAGACATTTTCTGAAACAGACCATAAGTTGAAATCATTTCTCAACATTCCCAGTATTTCCTACTAAGTTTTGAGAGCATTATAAATACGTGTATCAGTATTCTTTGACTTTCAGTTTCACACCCTTGCTGGATAACATACGAATTAAATGTCACGTCGTGTCACTTACCATCTTCCCCGCAAGCTTCATAGAAGCTGCCACCGCTAGACATGTTCTGCTCAGCATCTTTCATGCTTTTGTTCAAGTCTTCATCGCGGCGGATCTTATCTCGAACTGGAATCACAATAAATTAAGAACGCCTTCATTTTTACTAAACTTGCTGAAGATATGTTTAAGCACACATGCTATAAGTACCAGTAGTTTGAGTAGGTATACTTAGTTTATATTTGAAGGCCTTTTTTGAAGACTGTATAATACCACAGTCTATCTAATATAATTTCCAGATTGTGCTAATATGAATGCTTTGTGAAACATGAAAAAATATCTAAATATACCTATATACACACTAGCATAATGTATCTGAGTTACTTCTAAATTGGGACTCCCTAAACAGTACCTAGTCTGCTTGAGAACTCCTTGCTTCTGAACTCTAAACTAAGGGGTTCTTCTTTAAACTTACCCATTATGAGGACTCTCTCTATGATTCCATTGTTGCAGTTTGCGAGCTGTTCCATGGTGTTGCAACACAATGAGAGCTTTAATTTTTTAAGTACCTATAAAACAAGGTTATCTTCACTTCTGCAATTTCAGACACTAGCCCCCAGACACTATCTGATATGTTCACGGCAAGTTAGGTCATTGCTCATATCAATATTGAAAAGAGAGAGTTGGTGGCATCAGGATTAAGTATTCCCTGACAGCGACAGGTCACGCGGTGGTCGGCCAATCATGACCTGATCGCTCGCCTTTCGCTGTAATCCGAAGGTCTCTAATACGGTTTTAAACACACCAACTCTCTCTTACTTCTATGCCCAATAGGCATTAGGCAGCACTGCTGTTTGCTAGCTATAGGCAGGCCCGGATTAAGATACCTAGGGGCCCTAGGCACTTTGAGATTTGAGGCCCCGAAATTTGAGGCATTCCGAAGCCACTTAACACCATCAGTAAATCTTTGAAGTGTGTGAAATGTGTGCCAAGCGAGCGTACCTATAGCCTATATGTTCGGTCACTTGTTGCACATTTGAAATATTTTCACAATTACGCTTGTCGCGTGCGCGTGGTTGTCGCCATACATGATACGAAATATTTGTTTGACAGTTCAAATTGTGGAATTTACGCCTGTCACGTCGCTCTTGCGCGCCTATTTGGTAGATAAAGAATAATCCTGTGGGTCTATAGCCGTGCACCTGTTATGAGCTTATCGTATTACGCTGTTCCAGTTTAATGTGGGTACCTTCCGATTGAGGGTCATCCAGTTGTTAAGCTTCAGAGAGTGGCTGTTCCTCGGTGGATAGTTGTGCATCTCTACCAGTTTGGGATAGTGCACGTTGAGTATTTCGGCGAGTAGAACTGGAATCACAAGACACTGATCAGGGGCCTTATCGTAAGCCTGGTGGCGATGGTGATCATGTGGTGTGTGATTTGTATATTGACGCAGACCATTACCAGAACAGTTACGCGATAGAGGTGCAGATCCTGCTAACATACGCTAAGTGGCTAGAACCTAGAACAATTGAAAATACTTACGCACATACAAATATTAGGTCGGTATCTAAGCGTAAGTGTAATAAATGATATAGGTCATTGCAGGTAGGTAGGCCAAAAGATTTACGTACTTATAACAGAATTACACTTCTTGTACCTTATCAAAAGACTAGTTTATGTAAAAACATTTAAATTGCCAACAACGTGGGTCAGTTGATTTTTTCTCTCTAATAATAAAAATTCTACAAACATCACACAGCAAGTGACTGACTTACAGACAACTATGTGCAGTCCAAACCACTAGACATAGAGACTCGATTGATACATTACAATTAAATCATTAGAGGATGTCTGTCTTTTACGGCGGTGTGCCTACTTGGAAAAGGATTAAAAATTCAACCTATAGCGTGGCAAATGGTGGACACTCGCAGGTAAGACCTATTTAAGCTAGGCCCTAAACTCACTACCCTATAGTATAGGCACTACGTTCCTGTGCTGGAGAATTTTTAGGCATAAGTACAGCGAAGTTACTTGTTTAATCTACTTAATGATGGTATATATATCTATTTAAAAGTAATATGGTATGGTATATGGTATATACCTACTTTTAAATTCAAGCAAATCAAACGAGTAATTGTGATATGAAAAACGGTTTGCAGATATGACGTACTTTTTTTTTACAACTAAATAGGGCCGCATTTGACCGCAATCTCACCAGGACCCTAATTCTGTATGACCACTTTACGATTCCTTACTTCGAAACCACGCGAATTCCTTGTCTTATATAAGAAATCTGCAAAAAACTATTCTATATGAAATGGAAACAAAATCGCGCGAAATGAATTTGGAAATGACGCGATTTGAACTGTCAAAAATCATAATGTTCCCCTGAGACACGTTCCGAAACATCAACACGTCAAAGTTACCACCACTTAATAATTATATCAATATTCATTCAAAATAAAAATAACATAATGTAAAGTGAAGGTATTTCTAATGCTGTGACACGATTTGAACAAGACACGATAACGACGTGGTTTCGTATCGTGTGGAATCTGAGTTTTCATACAGAATTAGGGCCCTGATGGGAAGTGACGATGCGGTCTATGATGGTACATGCTTGCCTAGAAGATACCTCGCGACTTGAAGATCCGAGCTCCACTACTTAGTTTATAATCATAGCAAAAACGAGAACTACAGTTAGGAAAAAATGTAAACACCATGGAAGTCTTTGACACCATGGCTCATTTCCTTTGTCCAGACACTAGACAGATAGATATTAAAAGCTTGTTTCTCGTGTTCTATCCAAGATAAAGACTTGATGTATTGTTTATTATGATGATGATAGAGAAAGAGTAGATCCGCCTCAGCTTACCAGCATCAGAGAAATCTCTGTTTATCTTCTTGGTGGGCCGCGATAGCTTGAAAGTGTCCACCCAAGCCAACACGGACTCGATCTCAGACAGGGGTATCGGCGACTCGAAGTTGGACATTTTGTGTTTTTTATATTACAATTTACGTTAATTAGATACCTATAATTATTTATTTACTTTTTTCAGTGCTGATTTCTGACATTACAATTTCTCCTAATCAATTTTGTCACTTGTGTTTTAGTTTTTTTTATTTTGACAGCTTAAGTGGTCAGAAAGCTTCGATGACGTAGTTTTTATAATATTATGAAGTCTTTGATGGCGGGTATAAATATTGCTCCCTCTACTTGCATCCACAGCATTTTAGAAACGCAAGGCAATCCCAGACAAAAGCTGTGTGCTGTATGCAGGATGCAAGTAAGTTATCCCATTTTTGGAGTTATTATCAATACCAAATCGATGCGTTAGATTTCTAAAATTTTGACTCACACGTGACCAGTGTCAGGAGTTCACCTAGTTTCTAAGGATGAATGAGTTTAATTACATCCAGTATATATTATATGTATTAGTTTAATAGATTATGATTATATAAGTATTACGATGACATTCATTGCTAGAAATTAGCTATTTGTTGTTGTTAATTATTGTTGTTGTTTTTCTTTTCAATTGTTATATTGAAAAAAAAACAATTGTAAAAAAACAATTGTGGTGTTATTGTTGTTGTTGTATTGTGTATTGTGCAATTTGTATTGTTGTGTTGTTGTTGTTGTTTGTTGTTGTTGTTATTTGTTGTTGTATTTGTTGTTGTTGTTTGTTACTGTTTGTTGTTGCCGTTTACTCTTTTGTGTGTGATACTGTCCATTCAAAGGTTGTCTGGAAGAGATCGCTGTTAGCGCTAAGACCGCCTATTGTAACACTAGTTCTTATGGTTTCCTTTGTACTTTCGGTGGGACAATAAAGAGTTCTCTATCTATCTATCTCTTTCTATTTATAAGCATGTAGTAAACTTCTTGTATTTTGTTTCCGTAGACTGAAGAACATAATAGGTTGTACAAGGGTTATACGGTTCTCAACATGATGTAACCAGGCAGGGTGATAACCGATGGGGAAGAAAGGATCTCGAGTGGCGACCACGAACCGGAAGACGCAGTGTAGGCCGGCCCCCCACTCGGTGGACCGATGACCTGGTGAAAGCCGCGGGGAGCCGATGGATGCAGGAGTCGAGCAGCCGCTCAAGGTGGCGCGTTCTGGGGGAGGCCTATGTTCAGCAGTGGACGATATCAGGCTGTTGATGATGATGATGAACATGACGTAATAACAACTTGACTGACAGCGTTTTTCAGCAGGTTTGACCTAAGTAATCGAACCCGGCCGTATGCTTGGTTGTGGTTGCACCCTAATAACATTAAATAACTACACCAATAAGTACCTAAGTAAGGTACTTAAGGTAGGTGCCGACGTAGTTAGGTACCTAGGTACTATTATCACTTAATGATAGATTCAAGGTAGGTCCTCCTCTTTGCCTTGTCCCATTTGTTATTGGGGTCGGCTCCCAATCTAACCTGTAGCGGCGAGCTACCAGAATTACACGAGCGACTGCCACTGACCTCGCAACCCATAAGGGACCAGTAACAGGGATGGTTAGATCAGGCGTCAGATTCTATCAGGCGTCTGACTACCCGTAACGATTGCGATACATGTTCTTATGACAGCCGGGACCGAGGCATCGATAACTGCACCTAACTTACTAGATAAGCCATTGGTGCAGGGCCGAGGATCGAACCCGGTCCCGTAAGATTGCGAAGCGCACATGCTACCGCTAACCGCTCGGCCACTATCGTAGGTAGGTACTCATATTTTGGCCCTACCTAGGTTGTCCAATATTTTGAGCTGACTGTACTTTCATATAGAAAGTGTCATCAAGCATCCATCACATTGCATTTACTTTATATGCGTTCTACTGACCAGCACAACTGGAGCTATCTAGCTTCACATTTTCTAAAGATCTATGTGAAATGTACACAGTTATAGAGATCTGGGGAAGCTGGAGCTGGACGTACGGTACTTCGCAAAGTTACGGTTTTACTGTGGTTACCTATATTGTGTTGAAATGCTGTATAGAAAACTAAAGACGCCCCGCGGTTTTTCTCGGAAATTATCCGTTTTCTCACGGGAAATCTAAAGAAGTATGACAGACCCTATGCATTTTCAGCCTAGCAGAAAAACGCCGCGTGCCTAAATGAAACTTGTACGTAATCGAATGTATTTATTAAATATATTTAATTAGTAAATTGGATCATTTATGTAGAAAAAAGTTATTAGAAAACCTCACGACAACTCACACACAACTAGTTACGTTAGAAATCATAGATAGGATAGGAATCTAGAGTAAATTATAATTCATCATTTTGGCGTGAAAGCCACGTAAGTAATCGAACAAATAATTTGTCACAACGAATCGGCATAGCAATTTAACAGGGCAATTGCGCTACCAGCATGTTGTGGGTACGTTTCTTACTGGTAGTGGACTGGAGTCTGGAGCATTAATTGGACTGTCTATACCTGTATATGTCATCGCAGCTAGTATACAGTCCAAAAATGTTTTTCATTCATAGTAGGTAATTTTTTTTACATATACGAATGACGTGACGAGCCAGTCGTTCGCCTGGTGTTAAGCGACACGGCCACCCATAACCGATAGCAGTGTCACTCGGAACTCTAAATTAAAGTTTCACGTGACACTGCGCACTGCGCACGTCATCTTGAGACATCACACAGTCTAAAAAAGTTTTTTAGACTGTGAGATCAGTTCGTAAAGTCTCATTTGCCCAGTAATTTCACTAGATACAACGCCCTTCAAACCGGAGCACAGTAGTGCTTGCACACTACTGCTTGGCGGCAGAATAACTGGCAAAGCGGTGGACCTACCTAGACGAACTTTGCAGAAAAATCCTACCACCTAGTAAAATAGTAGGTAATGTTATGTAGGTGGTATTATTGTAGTCGTTAGTCTAAAGAATGAAGACACTTTGCCCGTTAAAAAAAAAACAAATAAACAGACAACTTTAATCTTTTATATGAGGGAACTAGAAAATGAGGCTTTCCAACAATGTCAATGGGCCTATTGCCGGTAACGATGGTGGAAGGCTGGTGCCGTTGGAACTGTTGAAGCCTTAGAGTATAGACTAAAGCATAGAGAGAACTTGATTATGTGTCAAGCGTACCACTTTTTTGGACACTTTTTGTATGATGTGGACACTTTCATGTGAATGAGTCTGACAGGTTTGTATAGAAAACACAGTTGACTCGACTCGAAAAAATGGTACGGTGCTTATCGCAAGCGTAGCTAATTACTATATGTTTGTTTCTTTCCTTCGCCACTGACGTAGCGATTCGTGTGAGCAGTACAAATATAATATGGTTTTGATGATCTCTTTATGCTTTAGTCTATACTCTAAGGTTGAAGCCGCTAGATGAAGTCGTTGTTAAGCAAACAGGTAAACAAATTGACGATGAAGTGTGACATTCCAATAGTTGTTTGTGAATTGATGTGCAGGTGAAATCTAAAGAGGCAGCTAAATTAAAGCCTAATCAAAAAAATTAATAATCTAGGTCTAGAAATATTCTAGATCTATGAGCCCAATAACAACGCTTTTGTTTTGGTCTTTGATGTTTTTTTCTCGTGTAGGCAAGTGGTCAGCCCTAAAACCGAAGAATAAGTTCTCAGAGATTTTGAATAACAACAAAAAGTTTCTGAAAAACGCAGTTTCCTTTTTTAATAAGTGTTTAAGTAGGTATAATGTATACCTAGGTATTTAAAATCACAATTAGTAGTTACTTAGTATTAGAGTCCAGAGGAGCATCCAGACATGCAGGAGGCGAGCAGCCGCTCATGTGGCGCTCTGTGAGTGAGGCTTATGTTCAGCAGTGAACATCTTCAGGATGTTGATGATGATGATGATGATGATAATTGCTTGAAGTCAAGGAAGTTATGTAGATTATTAAGTATAAACATCCTTGGTTCAAGTAAATATAATCATTTATGGTGATCAACTTTTCAATGAAAAAGTTTACACAAATGGTTTTAAGAATCTTGTAAATGTTCCGCGTATTGTCTGACATAGCCTGAGGCAATATTGGTACACGTTACATACAAATTTCTCTTTCATATAACAAGTTTTGCATACATATTTGTTCAAGAGATTATGTGTAGGTAAATCATCTTCCCACAGCGCTTTTTTTTCTGTGTACAAATACTTCCTGTCCTGTCGCGGGAATCGAATCTGCTCCGTCACCTCTCGGGCCGGGTCTCGGGTTATGAGTCAACCACCACACCACAGAGGCATCAAAAATACTGTAGCATTCGGCAGGTTTTTCTAAATATCTGTCACAAAAGACGTACCTACAGTCTATCTAGAGACTTCTCGATCCTCTGGCAAAGACACCTCTACCTCCGCTTACCAGTTTCCGATAGCTGCAAAACATCAAAAGCATCAGCGGTTCGAAGAAGTAAATTATTCGCTTTGACCAAATTACCATTTCTTCGTATGCATTGCCTGTAGGGTTTAGGGCGTGCACAATCGCTTTGTGAAAGTCTCTACTACCTATTACACATGAGATGAGAGAAGCGCAGTCTGCCAGTGACAGTAGGGTGTGGTAGACGTCTAGACGTATCCGCGAGTGTTTTGTAACGGGTGTTTTTTAAAGTGGACGCCGGTCGCCGCCTAGCCGATATAATTTATTGTCATCAGTGAGTATTTTCAAACCGCATTGTCGCTTAGTATCAGGAGAAAAGTGGTCAAACGAAAGCCTATTAGTACGCAAGCATATCTAGCAGATTACTTATATACAAAAAACTTTGACATACGGAATAGTTTTCAGAATTATTATTTTTTTTATTTTTTTATTTCACAGCTCTTAGTAAACACAAAAAAAAATTACTTAACATTACAGCCAAAAAGTGGAATAACATTTTTTTAAAAGTATAAAGTTGATAAGTGCGTAAGTGGCAGTAGAATTTTGTGATCTTTCTGAATTTTATTTACTTTGTTTGAAGTCGGAGCTCGCGGATGCGACGAAATTAAAGATTTAGGTATAACTCGAACAAGTTAATGCGAATGTAAAGGTTACTAGACTTAGTGTGTAGTTATGTTAATTAGGTACCTATATATCTAACTTATGTATCTGGTATTGATTTCTACAAGTAGGTATAGTAGGTAGGTTTAACGTATTTTTATTGGGGTTTAAATTATTAGGTACCTATATTAAATAAGTATAAGCTCTAAAGATATTATAGTCCTTAAAATTTTAGCAACCAGCGATATTTGAACCCGCGCCTTCCAACTCACCGGCCCCCTAATTACTTAACTCGCAACAGTTTTGCGACAGGCGTAAATCTCGCGGTGATTGCTGTCATACATCATTAGTGGTGTCGAGAATGTATGCTTCGCTACTGCTGTCGCATTGCTACTGCTGTCGCATTGCTGTTGCAAATTTTACGTAATTACCCCGCGGATTAGACGCTCTCCCAACTGAGTTGTGGTTACATGACCGCTGAGTGAGTTATAATTTAAATTGCATACTGAGAATCTTGGATGAATATATCACCATATAAATAAGTATTTTCTTCTAGTTATTTGAATTTAAAAATGAAACTACTGACCTTATTCAGATGAAATTTGTACGGGAGCAATCTGATAGTTTATCGATTAAAATAAACAAAGAATTTTCAGAATGGGATAATACAGTTCAGAGATATAAACAAACAAAATTGTCCGCTGGTACAGTGAGGTCACTAGAAGGGTGGATTTTTTTTAGTTTTTGAAAGTTGTAACAAAGACCATAGAATATTGGTATCTATTGGCATATTGGTTAGAATTTGTTAGCATTTTTAACCACCCTAAGTATTGTATTATCTGTGGCTAGGTGAACTAAGGTGGACCACGGGAAAAAATAAAATACTCGTAGTACACCCAGTTATCTTGAGGTGGACTACGGAAACTGAAATAATGCCGGTGGTCCACGCAGCCCAGGTAAACTGAATGAGAACCTCTATTTTTAAGTCGATTAAAAATTTCACGGCATAACAGTTGTGTGCGACTTAGAACTCTAAAATAGGTATACCGAACGACTATTTTGTCACGTCATAACTTGTAATCACATACAAACAAGTGATGTCCTGCATCCACCTCATAAACATAATTTAAAACACCAGACGGACGAATCCGCGACTTTCACCGAACTCATACTTACCGGATAGCAGTTCCATATACATTTTAATATCATGTAACGATCGCAGGTTATGTAAGACGTATGGCCAGTCATTCCTATAACATGTGGACCAGGCGATTAGCATATAAATGTTGTACAAAATTACCGTTTTATTCTACAGAGAGTGGAGAAGCGTGAGGCTTTGAATTGGCAGGTATTCCCCATTGACTATAAATCCAGTTGACCAATGATACAACTTCCCCTCATACGAAATTTGGTGGTGTATTTCAACCACTATTTTCTAATAAATCACGGGAACCCGTTTATGTCTTTTGTTCCATCCTGCTGTCCATTCTTTGTAATTTCGTATAGCTTTGTCTCGTTTTGTTACCTCGCCCCCTGCCCGCGCAGGTGAGTCGTGTTTGTACGAGAAATGATGTTCACGAGCTATCAACGGGCTTTATAATCTTTGATATACGAAATATTATTAAGTAGCACTTAAATTAGGTATAATCACACATGTTAGCAATCTATGCAGATATGCGGATAAATTCTGAAGACGAATTCCTAACGTGTCTTCTAATTAAACACACATCGTTAAATTAATTAAAAATTAAATAAGTTTTAATTAGGTAGGAGGTATGTAGGACTTAAAAGTAACATCAAAAATGTTTGCAATTTAAATACATGCAATTCAAGCTAGAAAATATAAGTTAATTACACAATTAATTTTAATCTAACTAATCTAATCACCGGAGCATGAATCCCGTTCATTATCTTATTACAGGGAGAAAGTTAGATCTTGTAAAGTTAACAGACCGATAATAAAAATGCGGCCCTTTCACAAAACTTTATAAAAAGTTCATCATCAACTGCCTGAAGACGTCCACTGCTGAACATAGGCCTCCCCCAGAGCACGTCACATTTCAACTTGCTAATTCTAAGAGCTATATCGGTCACTTAGTTCTCCTGCGGATCTCCTCGTTCCGGAGCTTATCTCGTGCAGGAAACACCGAGCATATCTCTCTACATAGCTATATAAAAAGTTAAAAATATAGAATGAAGAAACAGAATTACGCCATGATTATTCGAAACTGTTGCTAATATAAGTATTAAGTACCTACCTAAATTAACTACATAATTTAAAGCCCGTGACAGAAAGAACGAGGGTCAGTTATGCTATCTCCCACGGAGTAAGTATAACTAGCGAGTACTATATTATGCGCTCTAATAATACTGTTAGAGGTACTCACTCGCACCACACTGTGGTGCTTTTTTAATTGTTTCTGAACTAGTGACCGATATAGCTCTTAGAATTAGCAAGTTGAAATGGCAATGGGCAGGCCACATCGCTCGTAGAACTGACAACTGTATGGGTAAGAAAGGTACTCGAATGGCGACCGCGAACCGGAAAACGCATCAGCGTAGACCCCCACTAGCTGAATCGACGATCTGGTGAAAGCCGTGGGGAGCCGATGGATGCAGGAGGCAAGCAGCCGCGCAAAGTGGCGCTCTGTGGGGGAGGTCTATGTTCAGCAGCGGACGTCTTCAGGCGATGATGACGATGATGATACAAATCTAAATGACGCAAATGTAATTACTAGTTGGCTCTGTGGGTCAGTTGTCGATTGATAAATCTATATTGATATATTTCTGTATATATACATTATACACAATCAGGAAAGAGGTGCTGGCAAAAGAAATAGGTACACATTTTCATTATACCCACTAATGTTCGTAGATACAGAATACATTATCATCAGCCCGGATTACGACCACTGCTAATCATAGGCCTCCCCATAAAACATCACTTTGGACGCTTATCATAGGGATGATTTGCCATAATCACCACGCTCAGTAGCCGCCTGCTGAGCGTGGTGATAATGGCAATTCCATATCCAATAGTGATTGTAGAAGATGTACCTAGGTACCAACCAAGGAAAATACTGCAGCCAATTCCCTAGATATTCCCTTAGCCGGCTCTTACGGCAGGCACCCACGGGAAGAGATGGGGTGGTTCTAGTCTAGTTAATCTAAAATCTACATCCGCACCGATAACCAAGCGATGTGTAGGTGTTACAAGGTCTATTTGTCTCTACATCAAAACAAAGAACAAAGCAAAGATTTTCATTGTTTATAATTATTATGGAGGGCAAGGGGGCAACGGTTACCTATAGGTAGGTAGGTAGGTACCTAAGGTCATGCACCTTCAGGTACTTATTCGGTTTCTATTGTCTTCTAACTTACACGTCTTCATAATTATTACAAAAACCCGGTTTTTATACTAATTATTTATAAACAACAATGACGTACCGCACGCCGCACCAAAGGCTACGCTGCTCTTGGACTAAAATAAAGTAACTATAATCAGTTTGTTTTGAACTGTCTGCCGCGATAGACGGGTCATAGGCATTTGTTCTATATCACCAAAGTGAATAACATTGTACAAAGTTTAAAATCTGTGACCAAAAAGTTAGATTTCATGTAAGTACCTAGGTAAATCTAGTAGATAATAACGCTTAAAGATCACATTAGATCGTGCAGCCTAACCTAACTATAACCACGAGGACCATGACCCCAGAACACACAGGCACAGAACAAGTATTTACGCTTTTTTGCCTGAGCACAAATACTTGAACTGTCGCGGGAATCGAACCCGTCGCAGCCGGGTAATGCGCCGTAGTAAAACTTTATTATAATCAAACTAACGTTTTCATTATTTTCTTTGTAAGTACATATTGACTCTTTTGTGAAGTCGTCCTCCTGTCGCCAAATTTGCTGCGCCCGACGGGGTCCATAATGAGCCAACTTAATTAATTTTATACTTCTTCCACTTAGGTATATCTACACTATGGAAGCAATAAAATATCTGGTTCAGAATTGCATCAGTACTAATAGTAGGCTGTACCTATTTGTAGTCTAAATTACATCCTACAACACAAATATCGTTCAATCTGTCTATCTGTCCCTTTGAAATGCAAATAAACAATTGAAATTGAACGCGCATCATGCTGAACTACTGGGATGAAACGATGAAACTTATGGGATAAAATTGTTTTCAAAAACGGCAAGTGCAAGTTGCATTCATAGATGAAATATGAATAGGAAGATATGTGAAAGTATAAATGGATAAGAAAGCCAGGCGGCCTTCCGGTGTCGTCCGGTCTATTCATCCTTTCCCTTATCTTTTCCCTCTCCTTCCTTTTTCCTTTCGATAGGAAGAGTAGTGGCTTCTTCGCTGCCCCATCCATTCATCCTTTTGCAGGTGGCCTTCCTTCGCCGTCCGGCCTATTCATTCTTTCCCTTATCTTTTTCCCTCTCTTTCCTTCTTCCTTTCAATAGGATGAGTAGTGGCTTCTTCGCTGTCCCATCTATTCATCCTTTTCCGCCATCTTTTTCCCTCTTCCATATCTTAATTACAAACCCATACCTATACTAAGATCGACCTATTATTCCGCTGATAGGTACCTAGTAGGTACCTTCGCAGACGACGCGATAATAATAACTTGTTTACTATTCTGCTCACATGATGCTAATGAATAATGAATCAAGTCACAGGTCCCACTGGCAATACCTACTATATATAATAATGCCTTTTGATGGGCATATTGTGACATAAAACCTGATGGGGGAAAAGGTTTCCCGCCCAATAAACCTCAGTAGTGTGGCCGTGTGGTCCCGGTTTGAGGATAGGACCACCCCATCTCTTCCCGTGGGTGCCGTAAGAGCCGGCTAAGGGAATATCCTGAATGGGCAGCAGCATTCTTCGGTACATTAAAATCTGCGACCACCAAGCCGCCTGCCAAGCGGGGTGATTATGGCAAATGGCCCTATGATAAGCGTCCAAAGTGGCGATTTATGGGGGAGGCCTATGTTCAGCAGTAGTCGTCTTCCGGCTGATGTGAAACCTCATTAGGTATATAATCACAGTACGGTCTATCTATTTTCACTTACTTTTATTTTGCCTGTAGTCATAGTAAACGGTAACCCTACACCATCTGGACCTCCACAACTACCGTGCTGCCGGTCATCGTCCACGGTCCAGGGTTGGAACAACAATGGAGACACCACCACGAACCCCCTGATTAGCTCATGCTAGCTTCTCCATTGTTCCGAAAAAAAAACCAACTGAATTGAAACCTTCTCTTTGAAATTGGTTAAAAAAAGGAAATACTAAAGAATTTTTATTCTGTGATATTTCCTTTTTTTCTCAATTCGGTTGTTAGTTTTCTTTTTTTTTAACGTTTCATACCTCATTATCTCCGCTATAAATTTAAAAACCAGTCTGACAATTTTTGAAAGGACATTGGTCCCTTATAAATGTTATTAAACTCGGGACAGTATAGTTTTGTTTTTACCTCACTGGCAATGCCCTCGGTGTTGTGTTGCTGATGTCCAAGGGCGGCGGTGATCACTTACCATCAGGTAGCCAACCTGCTTGTTGGCCACTTTTTCACAATTTCATTTAAAAATTGGTAAAGATGAAATTATACCATGCGAAACTGGACAGCCCAGATATAGTATGTTTCAAATCCTCAGAGAAACTCGTGCATTGCTCTCCCCGGTCATAAGTTAGCCCCCAAAAAAGCGACAAATATCGCTTTCCATACAATTATGCATCGCTTCACTGTCGTTTACGCCTCTACCGCGTTTCGTGGTACAAGAAAGTGCGCGAGACAAGTTCAATCAGCGGCGCTAAACCTGTTTTGACATGTTTCAATGTCGAGTTTCTCAGCGCATTTTAAATTGTATAGCGACCCACCAAAAAAATAGGTTGAGGGTCGCTGCAGTCCATTCAAAGGTCGATGTACGAGATTCTCAGGGGATTTGAAATATACCTATATATTATATATATATATATATATATATATATAGTACCTCATTTGTGTGTTAGGTAAGTACCTATAGGTACCTACCTATTAAAATTACCTAGATTTAGTTAGATACAGGTAGGTACCTACATAGGTCCCAGAATTCTGTGCTGCATACTTCCTTTAAATTGTTACAGCATTGCTCATCACTTCGATTCACTAATTGTTATCGATTTCGAAACAAAGCAAATGTCGAAACAGTTGAATCCGATTCGTAGCCTCATTTATGGGTCGTCAGAATGCCATTAGTCCAAATCTGACAATCCGCGATATTGACCCGACAGCATTATGTTGCGTGACCACTGCACTGACCACGTGCATTATGGATTTTTAATGAAGGTATTATTAAGGGTAGGTACCTAGTCTCCGTGACTGTATAGTACCTATTGTCCAGCGGCGGCGGTAGGAAGTAGCAGTAGGAAGTAGGTGTTGAAGTGTTTTCTTTTTTTGATGTTTCCTCCTTAGAATAAGGCTGACATTCACAAACGAGTTTGAGTTCGATCTGAAACTTCGTTATGTCAGAATTTGAGTCTAGACTCCAACTCCGATCGTATCGGCATTCACAGTCGAGCTTAGCATAATGGAGTACGAGTATAAGCTCGGCTAAGAATGAGACGGGCTGAGCCGCTAAATCAGTGACTCGAGCCGTGCTCAGACACCGCCATCTTTGCTATCACGCCTGCTATATAAAAACAAAGCTGGATAGAATTAATAAATCTTTTCTAAGTCTTATTCTAGTTTCCGCCCTCGATTGGCGGAATCGTAAACAAACAACTTAAGCCTTTAACATAGGCCAAACGCGTCTTTTTAACTAATCATACTGAAGAACCTATGAATTCTACAGACATGAAAAAAATATCACCAATAAGATCATTCTGCACCTGTACTTATCAATTGAACAAAATATTCGATTACTAGGTACATTATGAATAAAAAAAATACTTTTAGAACGCCTTTCCAGTCACACAGTGTACAATGCCGCGTAAAGGAAGATTGCGTCATTAAATATTTTTACACCCTCGGATAGGAAATTTAAAAATATACAAGCTCATTTGATCATTTTATTTTTAGAGCCAAAATTAAGTCTGTTTAGTAATATTTTGCGTTATTTTGCGGCGAGCCAAGGGCGAGGCCCTTGGCGGCGCGTGAGTTAGTCTGCCCCGGCATGTGCCAACGGGTGGACGCGCTGCTGTTTTATATAAAATATTTTAAATGTTTTTCTTATTTGTAAGAAAATTATCAATTAAACAGCCAATAAATAGGTATCGACTATACAAAAAAGTCAGTTTTAGAACCATTTGATTAGTTCTTAGTGACTTTAATGTCAGTAAAAGTATTTGGAAAAATAATAGATCGTATACACAGAAGGTCAGTATAGGTATTTTAAACTTTTTTGGCAGGGTAGGGTTCCAGTCGAACTAAATTGGCGTTAGGCCTCCCATACACGTTACATTTTATTGATCAATCTTTGGGATTGATCAATTTTATTGATCGTTTAGGGTTAGTATTGGTCAATGTTTTTCGGTTTACAGTATGGAGAAAACATTGACTTAAGTGGTCTCGTCAATTTTATTGATCAATAAAATTGAACGTGTTACCATCACCAGTTATCAGCTTCTTCAAAAATGGTTCGGTTTCATTACGTCGTAATAAATAATCACAGATGAGTACACGGTTCATTAGGTTTCTTTCAGTGAGCTCGTGAGAGACCCAAATATCGAGCTTTTTTGTGTACCCAGTTTTTTCCAAATGCTACGCAATGCTGTTCCTCAGCTACGTCGTAACTATTGATATGCCGCTCTTGCTCCACTTTTTTTTAAAAATGGCATCCATTTTATCCGTAATAGGGCGACCAGAGCGAGGTGCATCTTTGACATCAAAATGTCCGGATTGAAAACGCTTAAACCAAATTTGTGCTACTCTCACAGACACTGCACTAGGTCCATAAACATCGCAATTTTTTTTCGCGACTTGCGTTTCATTTTTACCTTTTTTGTCATAGAATTAAAAAAAAACAGGAGTGAGTTTTGATTGACATCGAACTGACGTACAGCAATGGCGGACACCACAGAATTCCCACTAGTATAATTTTACAGCGCGTGCCCGCCTAGTTGTTTCTTGCTCCCACACGAGGTGCTGCCTGAATAAGAACGTCTCCCAAAATTTTGGGTAAATAATGGGTGATTGCGTTAGCTCTATCTATAGAGTAATTTACTTTGATACCTAAAAATTATGTTTTACCAGTGTTCATTGTTTCAAATTTATTGTAAAAACTAAAATGCAAGGTCAGGTGGGGTAAGTGAAACGAAGGAGTACCTAAGTGAAACCCTATCGTAATCAATAAATCACGCAGTTTAGCTCTATGCTATGTGGCGAAATGGTTTCAATGCTCTAACACACGCGTCACACAATCTTTCTGCTAGGTCATATAATAAAAAGAAATCTGTAAGTTTACAGAACACAACTCGGTTGATGCCATGAAGCAATTTAATAGTGTTTATGTACATTTTTACACAAAAAAATGCATGAAAGGGCGCGTAATGTGCTGTTAGTATTTGCAGTCACAGACGACACAGGTAATAAAATCAATCAAATACCTACTACATTACAAATGTCATTGTAAATGTCCGATGGGCGAAAATCGCGTATTTCACATCAACAGCTGGAAGACGTCTAGTGCTGAACACAGGCGTGCCCATAAAACGCCATTTTAGACGCTGATTATAGAGAGGTTAGAGGTTTGCCATAATCACCTCGCTTGGCAAGTGGCTTGTCATCGCAGAAGATTATAATGTTCCAAAGAGAGTGCTACTGCCCATTCTCTGGATAGCCCCTTAGTCTGTTCTTAACGGCACCCACAGAAAGAGATGGAGATTCTGCGCTTATAAAGTGCTATAAAGATACTATGCAGCTATTATTATATAAGTAGGATAATAATTGCGGATAACAGATAATAAAAACAAAACTGTCAATATAGTCACCTACAAAATAATCAAACCCCAATGTCAACCTACCGTCAGAATATTGAATCGGAACGTTTCTGTCAAAATCGTGAACCATCATTCATGCAAATTGAATTTTCAGAAATTATTTTCTTGAAAAGTATTTATTGCCGTCATTTGCCATTTCAGATTAAGGCTTTCTATGTGTAAAAAATTAGCGTCCTAGCAGAATTCACAAAGTGGACAGATGTGCAAGTATGTTTCACTTACCCCCTCTGACCCTAAATATAAAATGATATATTTTACTTTATTTATTTATTTAAGCACAAAACAAATTACAATCGAAAAAATAAGTGAAATCAAGCAAATAATTAGCTACTATACCTACAATAAGATTTATTCCGACTTATAAACTATTTGCAAATCAACATGGTACCTAGCTGGTTTTATGGGAAATTAAAAAGCATAAACTGGCAGTACCTTGACAATGAAATTTTTTGGTTATGTTTGGTTATTTTATTCATGAATTAATCATTTAGCTGTTTTTCTGTTAAGCTGAGGACCTGTTATTACATGAAATGTAACGCTGTATTTATATTTTTCACAATAAACTCTTCTAAAAGGGAAAATAGACAAAATAATGTCTACTTACTTGTGAAATATTATTCCTTCATGTTTACGCCTCAGTACGACTTCTGCTGCATAAAATGCTGCATTCACCTACTGCACACACATTATTTCTCAAATATTTATTGCGTTAATCACTATTTCAATTGGATTATTTCACAAGAAACCACAATATTAAAAAAAAATTGTTAACCTGTTTGGCTTAGATCAAACGAAGCCAAATAAAAAACCCGGTAACGGTGACAAGGACCAAAGATATTGCGTTCATCTTTTTTTTGCTTAGTACCGAACGTATAGCACTATCTTCGTCTACGTCTTCGTCTTCGTCACTAGCGTCATATACTTCTGGGCCCTGGCGGACACCTAAACATGTGTGACGGATTAAAAAATTGCCATGTGAAGAAAATTACCCGAAACCGGCCAAAAAAAAAAGATCTGACGTTGGTGTGACTTTTTGTATGACCAAAAAGCTACGCGATCTTGTAACAGAGTAGTCAAAATTTAATAACTTATGTCATTTTATTTTTCATCCCTCAGGGTTAGTCCTATTTGAATTTGTAAAAAACTATTACGACATAAATATATATATATACTTTTACACGCTATTAATGCTATATTTGCTCCGTTTCAGTATGAAAATGGAACCCGTATAGGATTATTTTGTTGTGTATCTGTCTGTCCATATTAGATTCAACTTATAAGATACCTACCTACTTTACGATGACCTAGAGCTGGTGTGCATTATTTATCGTACAGGCTTAGAGTCAGATGTTGCCAAAAGATTACTAAATTTTTAATCCTAGCGGTAATTTCATGGTGTACGATAGTACGGCGAGCTTCGGCAGTGCAGTCCTTGCAGTTATACCTGCGCGATGTAATCCATACACTACAATAAAACATCGTCAGCAACGAAGTTGACGCCACTCCATATTATCCTTTATGCTATAGGGGAGAGGAAGGGAGAGCGAAAAAGATAGGGGAAAAGGATGAATGTATGATGGTAAACAGAGGCGCACCTGCCTCCATTGAGGCTTTTCCTCTCCCATTTCTTTCTTCCTTTGGATAGGGCTAGGGCGTAAAACTAACTAACCGGGTCGGGTCTGTTAGTCAGTCAATAAAACTGTTTATTTCGCACAAAGAATTACAGCCAGGCTTTTGCTGAAAATGTTTTATGAACACATCACTCGTATTTTTCTACTTTAATTTTGAAATGAAACTTGCATCTTCCATTATGTATATTTGTTATTTATTATACAAACTTCCAATACTAGTAAGTGTCATATGTCTTGACGCCACTGCTGCTCAACGGGAATTAACTGCTTTTTCGACATTTTCGTAATGGCTGGACTCCCCAGCAAACTCAATTTTCTTCGAGCGGAACCATCCATGATTGGCTGATGGTACCAACACTACCAACCTATCAAGTATCAACCAATCATGGCCCTTCTGACAGTTTGCCAACCAAAAAAGTCAAAAACACGTCTTAATTTGTAAAAGTAAGTATCTATTAATACATTTCATGACACTTTACTTTTTCTACGTTATAGAAAACCTGCCCAAATATGCACGATTAGTAGGTCCATTACAGGTAAAATATTTATTAACCTGAAAAAGACCAACACATGCATAATATGCATAATGGAAATATGCATTTGCATATAGTCAGTTCTCTAATTATGATCAATATAGGTGAATAACTTGTATTCGAACACAATTTCGTCATTCTCCCATACTTCCGGGTAATTTGCAAGTTTGATTGTTGGCAACACTAAGCTGGTTTTGTGTATTGATTGCATCTCAATAATTTTATCGAAAAGGCAAAAAATTAGTGGAATAATAACAAGCTTACTTGTGAAAAGTGATCCCTTGAGTTTTTTTTATCAAACTACTATGATTCCGACAACTTTTCGCAACGCAAGACAGCATTTTATAATTTTTTTTCTAAGCGTCTTGGGCGACGTCCGTAGCAGTAATGGCAGGCGATAGACTTCCTATGATGTGAGTGTGTGCGTGTCCGCTTGTACTTATTAGCGTTCCGACTTCCTAAGGGTACCTCGGTTCGGGATCAATTGGGACTCCGTCCTTCTTTTTTTATTAGGTCCATGTTTTTTGTAGTAAAATTTTAAAATGTATGGAGTTTCTTCATTAGATTCACTCATCTTCACAGTACGAAAAACAAATAAAAATCACACATTTTCCTAATTTGAATATGGAAATATCTTCTTTAAAATTTAAACTTTTAATGATAAAACCAGCCAGATACAAATAGTACAGCCAAAGAAATTTTATTACAAGTTCATACTTACTATAATGCGAAAAGACTTTTTCCCCAACCTAATAATATGAGTTAAAGTCACAAAAGTTTAAAAAGTGTTACGATTGATTGTATTTTGTAAAATATATTTTTAAAACATCTTGCTTAATTTTATTTAATGCAAGCCTCCAAAATAATATTTTTTTATGTATACTTAGATACTTTTTTTGATTGTAAATACATACACAGAATACAATACAACACCCAGCACCAGAACAAACATCTATGTTCATCACACAAATGTTTGTCCCAGGTGGGAATTGAACCCACAACCTATAGTTCAGAAAGCAGAGCCATTACCAACTGAGCTATCAAGGCCATCAAAATGGAGCCCTCAAAAAAAATTTCTATACATTATCTTCAATGTACAGATTTGGACCTGTTACAGTTTTATTATAAGTAATATAGATGATATATTATATAAGTAATAAACCGGGCAGCATAATATTATTATAATAGGTAGATATATTTTTCACGGAGTTTCATCAGGAATTGTTTTAATCTTTGACAAACTCTAGCTCATTGTCAAACCTACGAGTGTGGCGCCCCAGGTGGCTCTTATTAATAACTTTGTGTCCAACGCTCAAGGTCATTGGCGCATGTTAAACTCTTAACCCAAAAATGTAAACTGCTTGGTAAGTAGTTGTAGGTGCCAAACCTACCTACGAAAATGGTCACGTTTTACTTACAAAAAAATAGAATGATCAGAAATGCAGTAATCACGTGTGTTTAAACGCATTCCATTGTATTCAAATAATATTATAGTATGTACCCAGCTTTTACGTGCGAAACGTCTGTCAGAAGTCAGACGCGAGTTCTCACCCAGGGTACCTACCTCTTAAACACCCGTAGGTATTTTTTTTAAGAAATATCCAAAAATTTATTTTTCCAGTTACCGCCCACCACTGGAAGACAGTGTTTTCGAAAAAAGATGTGTGGTACCTGTATACTTAGTACAATACCTACTGTTTACCACTGAGGGTCACATCCAGTCGTCCTCCTCTGCATGGACTTCGACTTGGACATGCATCTTTGTAGAGTCAAGAGTCAAGAGAAATTGGGCAAGGACTCTCAGAATATAAATCAGATTTTTGTCTATAGGACACGGTTGCCTCTGACCCATCTTCACTGTCTACGGCTACGCCTAGATTAGAAAATGCTTCTCATGACCAACGGGCGAACCATTGACTATAAATCCAGTTGGTCAATGATATAACTTCCCCTCATACGAAAATTAGTGGTGTATTTCAACCACTAGTTTCTAATAAATACTACGAAATTCTAATAAATCACGGGAACCCGTTGATGTCTTTTGGTCCACCCTGCTCTGTTTTTTGTAATTTCGTATGACTTTGTCTCGTTTTGTTACCTCGCCCTCTGCCCGCGCAGGTGAGTCGTGTTTGTACGAGAAATTATGTTCACGAGCTATCAACGGGCTTTATAATCTTTAGTCCAGACACTAGACAGATAGATATAAAAAGCTTGTTTCTCTTGTTCTATCCAATCTTCACTTGGTGTATTGTTATTATGATGATGATAGAGGATGGGTAGATCCGCCTCAGCTTACCAGCATCAGAGACGGGCTTTATAATCTTTGGACGGAACACAGTGTAGGTTCGTACCTATGTATTATTTGTGTTTCCGTGCCACAGATCATGCTAGCATCGACAAAATACTCTACAACCTACAACACAACCAAATATTAAAGCAAATTAATATTCAATTAAGAATTATACACGGAATAAAGGTGGCGCGTTCTGGGGGAGGCCTATGTTCAGCAGTGGACGTCTTCAGGCTGTTGATGATGATGATGAACATGACGTAATAACAACTTGACTGATAGCGAGTTTGACCTAAGTAATCGAACTCGGCCTTATGCTTGGTTGTGGTTGCTGATGATGACTAAAGCATTTCGCTACTATACCTATAGTGCGAACAGCTATCTGAGTGGAACAACTTGCCAACCTGGAGTGAGCGAACAAGGCAAGCATGCCCCATCATCGAATTCGTCATCGCTTAACATCAGGCAGATAGTGGTCAAACGCTTTATGCCTATACCTAACCAATTCAAAAAACTTTAAAGCTACCATAATGCACTAACTTAGAACATTTGTTTCCAGCGATGATCGTCGCCGAAGCGTGGAAATCCAACTTCCTGTACTGGGTGTTTCCACTACTCATCATCGTGGCGCTCTTAGCCATCCTTGGTCTCATCACCATCATCATCACAGTGAGGCTCTACGCCGTCTACTCCTGCGGCAAGTTCAGGAACAGAGCCAGGATGGATGGAAAGACTGTTATAGTTACTGGCTGCACCAGTGGCATTGGCAAGGAGACTGCCAAGGAGCTAGCGAATCGCGGCGCAAGAGTCATCATGGCGTGCCGGAATTTGGAAGCCGCAGAGACGATTAAAGGTTCGTTAAATCGAAATGTGATGATAAATAAACGATATCATAACTATACCTCATCATCATCATCAGCCTAAAGACGTCCACTGCTGAACATAGGCCTACCCCAGAGCGCGCCACCTTGAACGGCTGCTCGCCTCCTGCATCCATCGGCTCCCCGCACCTTTCACCAGGTCGTCGGTCCACCGAGTGGGGGGCCGGCCTACGCTGCGTCTTCCGGTTCGTGGTCGCCACTCGAGAACCTTTCTTCCTCATCGGTTGTCAGTTCTACGGGCGATGTGGCTTGCCCATTGCCATTTCAACTTGCTAATTCTAAGAGCTAACTATACCTACACCTATTTTATTCAGTCGCGCAGGTATCTAATACTGCGTGCAGGTGGCGGTAGTTAGATTAATCCTCCCTCTTGACCTATACAGAATATGCTAGTGTCCTGCTATTAAAAATTAACAAGTAAATATTATTTTCATAAAGTAGGTTAAAAATGAATTCAATAATTGAAAAAATAAGTGAAAAAGGTGAATAAATCACGGAGTAATAAGCTTTTAAAGCTGGAGGGCTGAATGTCCCTTTCTCGCAAAACAGGAGATTCCCCACAGTTACTATGAAAACGCACGTTGTGATTGTGAAGTGACATGCCAAAAAGACTGTAGCTAAGACAGCTTAGTAATGAGGTACAGTACTATGAAGGAGCAAGAGTGACGTCACTGCATGTTTGAGCTATCTGTTTCTATTCCTGTATTTCAAAATGCTTGTAACTTTGTTATTTTTTGAGGAATATTATTAATTTATGCATCAAATATAATAAATAAATAAATAAATAAATCAGTAACAGCAAAAAAGCAGTAGGTATTTTGCAGTTGTAAAAATAAATTGTGATCCACGCAGGCCACACGTGATGCCTCACCAAAAACTTGTTTGCTACTAGATTTATAGCCTATAAATTATAGGTGTATTATTTCCTTACTTACCACTTGTGTAAATTCACCATCGTATATTTCCATTTCAGACAACATTATCGATTCGACGAAGAACATAAAGGTCCTCGTCAAGAAACTCGACCTCAGCTCGTTCGAATCGATTCGACAATTCGCCGCCGATATCAACAAAACCGAAGACAAGATCGACGTCCTGATACACAACGCTGGCTACGCGCAAACATTCAAAAAGGCCACATCGAAAGACGACATCGAAATGACCATGGCGACAAACCATTACGGGCCTTTTCTGCTGACACATTTACTGATAGATCTCCTGAAGAAAAGCGCGCCTTCTAGAATAGTCGTTGTCGCATCTTCGCTGTATCGCTTGGCATCTTTTAACTTGGAAAATCCCAATCCTGTCGACACGCTTCCAGGATATCTTTACTACGCTTCTAAAGAAGCTAATATTCTGTTCACAAGGGAGCTGGCTAGAAGGTTGGAAGGTACAGGCGTCACTGCCAACTGCCTCCATCCAGGTCTTATCGATACTGGCATTTGGAGGAACGTCCCGGCGCCGCTAAGCTGGGGCCTGTTTCTGGTCATCAAAGGGTTTTTCAAGACCCCAAGGCAGGGTTGTCAGACCTCAGTGATGCTGGCGGTAGATGAGACATTGGAGAAGGTGACGGGGAAGTATTTCTCTGATTGCAGCGAGAGCTCGCTGTCAAGTGCTGCTAGCGATATGGGGAGGGCGCGTAAATTGTGGGAGATATCTGAGAAGATGGTGAAATTGGAGGAAACGGACCCTAGGATTACTGCTTAGTTTAATCAAGCTTCTCTCGTTCATTTACAAATTTTAGAAAGTTCAAAGTTCGTTAGTCCTTGTATTTCTATCAATGGAAGGGAAGGCAAAAACACAGAAGTGTCAAATTAGATTTATGATTTTAAATAAAAATCCATATCGATTTGCCGGCGAATACGTTGCTGTAGAAGGCACAACATGACAAATATTTGTATACTTACCTACTTATATGCATTGTGCATTTTGTGCTCAGTACCCCAATTCAGATGCTCGAGCACTTTTTATGTGCTATTGGAATATCAACTTTATTTCATTTAGACAACGCTGAAAATAGTATACATCATTAAAATCTTACCTATTTTAATGTTGCATACTATTTTCAGATTCTAAATGAATTAAGGTTGATATTCCAATAGCACTTAAAAAGTGCTCGAGCATTTTGCTGCTCTGCCTGCAAAATGCAGTATGTACAATTAAATATATTTTTTTATGTGATTACTGTAAAAGAGTATAACAACGCTAATTACTGTCGCACGCTGATCTCTATCACTAGTACAATAGAGGTCAGTGCTGTCGCATCATTTACGTCCAAGTTATCATAATGATCAGATAGATGTAGATAATTAAAAAGTGAAAAGAGTGAAATCGCACATCATTTACTAAAAAAAAAACAGCCGAATTGAAACCATCTTTTTTTGAATTCGGTTGAAAACTCTACTTGTTGGTGACGTGTATCGTATTGCTCTTCTCTTTCGCACAGCAAATTGTGTGCGCGTTGCACCTAATTTAAGCGGTGCATATTTTCGGGAAGCTAGCCTTAGAACCTTATCTCCCCTCTTTTATTTACATTTGTGTATAATTATGATGATATTGATGGTATACATTACATACAATAGTTAATTTTTAAACTATTTTATTTTAATTTACTTAGAAATAATAAATGTTACTTGTTAATGGCTAAATAAAATATGTTTTTTTTTACCATGAGCTATAAATCTCAACACAATTTACTCTATTATGTTCTGCTTTTATACACTATTTGAGAGTAACTAAATAATTATTTAAAGAGGTTGTATAAATTATACAAAACATTTAGGCAACTTAGTTTTATTTAATATACATATTGTTATATATATTTTTTATAATAAATGTAACCAAAATCGATTACTTCGTTTTATTTATCAGTACTAATGCAGCAGCCACACATGATGGCTCTAGGGTACATTTTTTCACCACCGTCACATGGCCGATCTTAATTTCGTAGATATTGACGGGTAGAGCCAGATAAGCAGGTCGAAATCCGTTCAAAGAACCATCAACCTTAACGGAATAGTCTTAAATATCAATTCAGTCTGCACTTCAGCGTGGCGCTTACGACAATGACACACACGAAATTACTGATTTTGACGGTTTTTAATTAATATCTATTTTATATAGTCTTTTTCAAAGTTATTAAGTCATCACGACATCTGAATGTTTGTTGGGAATACACCAATTTATTTTTGTAAAAATAATTATATTCGATAGAAACTCAGTAAAATTGGAACATTCAAAGTTTTTGAGGGAGGTTTGCTTTTTTTCTATAGAGCTATATTTATTAATCTTGTATTTGCGGTCATCACAAACGACTTAATGAAATGAATTACATGATATATTAAATCCAAAGCTCCACAGGTTCTAATTACGTCAGGAAACGTGCCAAAAAACACCTTGTTTGCTCTACCCGTCGCCTTAAAAGATTTTAATGACAAAAGATTATGTAAAATATATTCCAACCAGCCCCAGTGGGGGCTGGTTAGTGTTGTTGTCTTCTCTCTCTCACTCATAGATTTGTACATCGGCAAGAGAACAACAGATACATTTTGCAAATATTTTTTGGTTGAGGTATTTATTTATATTGTGCGTTAAATTACAAGAAGCATTTAAATAAAAATTATAATACAAAACTTCAAAAAAACTGTAATCACCAGATGTTTAGAATAAACCTACAGGGTGAATTTTTCAAGTGATTGTGGATGGCCACAGGCCAAACCACAAACTAACCCTCTTTTTGATAGGACCACATACACAAATGCATACAATACACAATCTACTCACTTACACAATAAATAAACATACAATCTTATTTACTGATACACATTTTTCAACTATTATTCTCCAAGATTCATGTGACAATAACTTGTTAAAAGTACATAAAATCACTAATAATAATAACGTATGTAAATATGTATGTGATTGTTACATACATAGAACCTGGATCCTAACTAGGATTCCCTGTATCCAGGGACCCAGGAACTACGAGGACCATGCTCCCACAACACCCAGACACAGAACAAGTATCTGCACTTTTTTTTCTTACACAAATAATTGTCCTGTTGCGGATATCGAACCCGCCGCCTCCAGGTTATGAGCCGACCTGCTCAACCAACACACCACAGAGGCTGTCACCACAGAGGCTGATAATAACCTAATATAAATCTACCTCAGTCTATCAAATCAAACTGGTCTAGGAATGTCTGATCTACACCCAGTGCAGTACCTAAACTTTCCCGGGGCTTCCTACACACTCTCTTATCCTCATCATCACAAATCGGACTCAAATATTCGACTGACTTCCTGTTTATGACACTGCAATTTGGACTTAATAAGTCAGGCAACAAGACCCTATTAACAGTATACTCAAAGTTGATGTTCACGTTTTCCTTCTCTTCGACAATAGTGCGAAATTCACTCGTTTGATCACTGTCTTCCGGCAACACATTGGCTCGTACTTTCTTGAATCGGTTAATAATTTTTTCTAGAGAACTGGTTTTACGTATCAACTGCGTATTCGTTTTAGGTGTATCAGTCTTAATTTCGATTTCTTTTGGTGTTCTTGCAGGTATTGTGTCTTTGATTAAGATTTCTTTACTGAAGTCTATATTGAAATCTTGGATTTTTTCGTGGAACTTCTCGTCTAGTACTGGACTTATCCTTATGGTGGGTAAATTAGAGTTCACGTTTCTAGAGCTCTCTAGATTCGTCCCTTTTGTTATGCTACCGTTTTCTTTATCTAATGCGGTTATTCCAGATACATCTAAGATTGGTGGGCTGTCTTCTTGCATGATGGACAGCTTTCTACGCCCAGTCCTTACTATCGGCCTGTTCTCTCTATTCTCAAACAGATTAGGAGATGAATGACTCCTGAACAATCCAATACTTTCATTGGATGAAGTTGTTTCATTAAACAGTCCTCCTTTTTTTACATGAATGTTCGTCCGATCAGTTTTATATTTTAACTTCTTTGAACTGCTAGACTTTTTCGTAGATAGCAATCTCAACATCTGCTGTTTCGTGAACCCTGTAGAGCATTCAGCTATTGTATCGTTAGGTCTATTTGCTTGCGATATAGCAGACATGTTATTAAAGTTTTGAGTTGAGTTCAAATGGTCATAGGAACTGATACGGCATGATATTAAACTCTTCAAGAAGTCTTCTTTAGGCTTTTTATAGTGCGGAGTTACGAACATTGATTTTGACTGTGGTTTCGCAAAAACATGCAAACTTGATCTTCTGTGGAGATTGAACTGGTGTTTGGACATGCTTAATGGAGTAAAGCTCTCGAATAATACTTGGCATTGCCTTGTGCTCCTTAGGTCGGATAAGTCAGGTATTGGTGGTAGCTCTGGCAAATCCTTTATTGGTGCTGAATGATACACCGGTGCAGGCTGGAATAAAAATGGTAAAAACAGTTTAAGAAAGTCCTAAACTTATGGCCCCCTACTAGGTGGACTATCTATCCCCATACTATCTGTAGAGTAGTTTTTTGTAGTGGGTAATGTAGGTAGTAGCATTTTGTAAGTTTTTTTTATGCTAAAATGGGCATACATTACATGAGATATTTTTTTAAAGCTGGTATTATTAGAGAAAGAAGTCAGAACTCTGAATAAACAAAACTATTTAACTGAGCAAAAGCCTATGGTAATACATTCTCCATCAATTGTTCTCCGTTCTACCTACGTGACATTGGCGAAATTGTGGTAAACCGCAAAAGCCACAAAAAAGAAGTTGATGTTGAGAGAGTATGATGTAGAGTTAGTAGTTGGTTTAAAACACCACAGTACATTAAAAGTATTAACTGAAAATAATGGTAACAATTTTACATCTCAAGTGAAATTACCTCCAATCTAGCTTCAGCATTCATAACCCTTTCAACAAGCTGCCTCATTGTTTTAACCATCTCGCTATAATTTGTCTTCCCACTCTCCAAATATTCATTGAACTTGTATATGTCATCCCCCAATTCAGCATCTTTAAGTATATAGCTAATAGCAATCAAAAAGCTTCTAATGAGGTTTGGGAAGTTCAGCCTTTCTTCTTTCACCAAGTTTTTGAGGACATATTTCTGTTCGCTATTCACTAAGCTTTGTAATTCCTCTGTGGAAATTTCATCAGTTTTGTGGTTATATTCAATCATATATGAATCTTTGTCTGCTTCTCCAGTATACCTTGCTATTAGAGACTCCGTACAGAATTTAGTGTCGTTACATGTTTGTAGGAAAGGTGACATTTTCTCACTCCATTTGGATTCCATATCATCTATCTGTCGGTCCATCTCTAGCAACCACAAATCAAAGAACTGACATGGTTCACTGACATTTTTAATCTTCAATATTTCCGCCTTCATTGTACAGTCTGTATCATATTTATTGAAATACCCATCCACTAAATCATCTAAATATTTCTGTGCATTTGTTGATGATAATATAGACTCCATTTCATTGATTTTCTTATGAAATTTTTTAGCAATCTTTTCCATAGTCTTTCTCTTAATCAAATAGTGAGCCAATTTACTCTGCATTGCATCTGTCTCTCTTTCTATCCATTCAAAAAAGCTATCTTTTTCCTGTGACTTGTATTTCTCTGTCATATCAGAGAAAACCTTTTTCTGGCTGTCGTTTTTCATTGCAGATAATAGAAGCCTCTCTACAGCAAGCTGTGACAATTGAAATATCAATTTGATTACTTTGAAACTTCCAGGGTTGACCAAGTAAGAAGTCATGACCGGAGAAATCATGCCTTTGTTACTGTAACTGCTTATAAAAATCGCGAGCTCATTTCTGTATGCCCTTTCCGTCCGACTATCATATAGAGGCCAAGAGAGCGACGTGGAGGCTTGAGGATCTATGATACAAACCAGGTAATGAGAGAGATGATTAAACAGGTTTTGCGTCGGTTTTTCCAGCGCATTCTCTTTGAGCACTTGCCGGGAGAGTTCAAGCGGCATCGCCTGGAACTGGCTGAGGATTCCCACATTTAAAACTGTCTCTGTTTTCAGCGTCACAACAAGGTCTCTTTGCATTTGCATGGTTGTTGCCATAGTTTTCAGACTTCAACCTTTACAGAAAAACTAAATTCCTTACTATTTTTACTTTAGCCATAATAATAATTAGCCTGACGAACGAAAACACTTTTTATGACAAAAACAAATACACAAAATTGATTTTGTAATTCTTGTACGACGCAGACGAACGAAACAAAATGACATTTTTTCCGTTGTTCAATTTTTTGAATTATGGCGTTTTATTAAAAAAAAAACTAGTTCCTCTTCTTTTACTAGATGGCGCAGTAAGTGCATAGTTTAAACCTTTCAAACCACAGAGTAGCTTTAACATAACAAAATGCTTGGACTACCTACAAATATTTAGTTGAGTGGACCACGAGGTCCATGAGTACATTGTCTGTAGTATCTCCTAATTAGTCCGTGGTGCATTCTTATTAAGTAAATTGATTTACCGTAGAACTGCGAAATAGATAAATGTTAATAGTATGATCCAATATGAAGCCAAGCTATCCCACAATGATAATAAAAAAAACGATAGAGTTTAGGGTTGTCAGTCAGTATCGTGACACATTTCCTCTAACCTGTGGTCTATGCTTGAAACAGTGACAGTAACAGATTTTAGTAAAACTACAACTGGCGCCATCTATTTTGTCACAGATAAAACACAATTTCTTTTTTGAATAAAACGCCTCTTATAAAAAAAACCAATGTTACTCTGTTCATCCATGAGATAAACCACAGACAAACTAGAGTTTTGTTGTAACCAACCCACAGTTTGTTTTTTTCTCTAATCTGTGAATCAACCACAAACTACGACGTAGAGAATAGGAGACTTTCTGACAGCAGGACAGAACGTAGTTCTACAGCCAAAGATAGATGGCGCAGACGAGACATGGCGCAATTCTTTTTCACAAGGTGGTTTGCCCTTTGTCATAGCGCAGTGTTACTTTCACTTCACTCACCGGTGTGACCATTTGTGGCAGATTTCTGCCATTGTAGCACTTTTTCTTCACATTTGCATTGTGGCACAGAGTTTAAACGATTAATAAAATGTGGCAGATTTTGAAATTTTTATTATTATAAAGTAAAGAAAAATATAGTTACGCAATATCAATTCATTGACTCCGATATTTGGTGAGAATCATTGTTACCACACAGATCCGCAGGAGACCTAAAGTGACCGATATAGCTCTTAAAATTAGCAAGCTGAAATAGCAATGGGCAAGCCACATCACTCGTAGAACTGACAACCGATGGGGAAGAAAGTTTCTCGAGTGGCGACCATGAACCAGAAGACGCAGCGTAGGCCAGCCTCTGGTAGGTAGGTATCTACTTACCTTAGTCCTTATTCTGGGAGTCATTAAATTCTATGATTAATGGGTTAATTTTATTTACTAGTAAATTAGGAGTTGGTTTCACCCTCACGCCACATAAAAACATGGACATAGATGCAGAGAGTAGCTGTTTATGGTCTACGCATAAATCACAGTATTGTTTTTTTCTATAGTCTGTGACATAAATCTCCAGAACCACAGTTTTTAGTAGTGATAATTATTCACGCCACAAAAAATTCTAGGTCTGTGATGGCGCGAGCCATGTCTTGTCAACGCCATCTAATGGATTTTTAACAACTAATTTTTTTTAAATTTTGCTGTTAGAAAACCTCGTATTGAATTGAACAGTCTTTGAAAATCGACAGTTGTAAAGTAATTCAATCGCCAGAATTGCGGGGAATTTATATTGGGCAATCAATCACGATTATCTTCAAAAATACAATAGAGTAGGTAGGGAGTAGAGTTTTGTTCATGCATGAAGAACTCTTAAAAGACTGTGAAAGGAGAACTTCGGCTGACGATTAAGGATCTCTATGATTGTGTGACGGCTAACGGGTAACGCTATACAGGTGTATATTGATCGAAAGTCAAATTAATCAAAAACAATGAGAAAAAAATTGACACAGAAGCCACTAAGGAGGCGTTTTATTTAAAAAAAAAAAACTATTTCTGCTTCACATAAGAAAATGCTTGGACTACTTACAAAGAAATGTCAATTTCAGTAGAGTGGACCAAGAGTACATTGCCTGTAGTATCTCCTAAGTAGTCTGTGGTGCATTATTATTAAGTAAATTGAAGTACAGTAGATCTGCATGATACATTTTTATTTCTTTTTATTTTATTATCTTAAGTTAATCAACACTCAACAGCATTGCATAAAGACATAAAACTAATTGGTATAGGTAACAAACAACGCAATTAACAGATCACCAATAATAGATAAACGTTAATATTATTGTTGGCGCTTCTCTATGCGTGATTCCCCGCAATCAGTGTGTGTTGCCAGTGATGACTTATGGAACTGAGACATGGTCTCTTACTGTTGGCCTCATTAGTAAGCTCAAAGTCGCGCAGCGAGCTATGTAGCGAGCTATGCTCGGTGTTTCCCTGGGAGATAAGCTCCGGAACGAGGAGATCCGCAGGAGAACTAAAGTGACCGATATAGCTCTTAGAGTTAGTAAGTTGAAGTGGCAATGGGCAGGCCACATTGCTCGTAGAACTGACAACCGATGGGGATGAAAGGTTCTCGAGTGGCGACCACGAACCGGAAGACGCAGCGTAGGCCGGCCCCCCACTCGGTGGACCGACGACCTGGTGAAAGCCACGGGGAGCCGATGGATGCAGGAGGCGAGCAGCCGCTTAAGGTGGCGTGCTCTGGGGGAGGCCTATGTTCAGCAGTGGACGTCTTCAGGCTGTTAATGATGAATGATGATGATGATGATCCCGCAACGAAACTAAAAAAAACGAACGAGTATAGAGTTGTCAGTCAGTATCGTGACACATTTCTTTTAACCTGTGGTCTATGTTTGAAACAGTGACAGTGACAGATTTTGGTAAAACCACAACTGGCGCCATCTATTGGGTCATACATGAAATACAGTTTCTTTTTTTTAATAAAACGCCTCATTCAATGAGAAAAAACTTCAAATAGAGAAGTATCGGTATTCGGTTGGAGTCACAGAGTACCTTTTTATGTTGGAGTTTTGGCCGGAACGCGGAAAAGTTCACGTCGGTGCATTGTATTATTTTATAAAACTTATGCTTTTTCCAGTGTTAATGTTTAAAATTGGTGGTGTTTTACGCATTAAGTGCTGAATTACGAGCATGAGTGTGGGCAAGTGATATAATGTAGTAAAACGTGGTTTTTCATGTTGCTTCCAAAATTCCATAGAAGCCTCTAGTAAAGTTGCCACCACTTTACTAGGGCATGCCTTAGACTGGATTATGACTTAGACTAGACTATGACTACTCTGACTGTGACTATGACTTGACTTTAAGTGAAAATTTCCATAACACGATGAAAAATTACAAAACTTGACACTGGCTAAATACACTGTGTGGAGCCAAAATATAAGGAAAAAAAAAGTATCGGTTTGAAGCACAGATTAGAGAAAAAAACAAAGTGGTTTGAAGTGTGTTTGAAGCTGAGTTGACACGAATACTACTAGTAGGGATGCTTCGATACCATCAAAGTATTGATACCTATTCATATGAGTATTATAGTAATCAAATCATGATTCGATACTACTCATATACCCTAAAAGTACCGATACCGACTCATATCGATACATTTTTTTTTATCAAAACCGAAATAAACACACAAAAATTGATAAAGGTAAATCGTTTGACTTACCGACCAACTGATGGTATGCAGTGAAATGATGGAAGTGGAGTAGCGCGACTAGGATTAATCGATACCGTAAATTTAGATTGTCTTTTTTATATCACAAACACAGCTATATACACAGTTTATTGAGTTTTACTTTATAGTTATTTATATTCACGACACTTTTAGTTCATACTTTTTTTTCACGAGTGACATGACTGACATGATGAAGGAAACAGTTGGTAGCCTAGCAACTCTCATAGACATTTTTATCTAGTGTCTAGAATCTCCTTGGTACAGAGCTATCCAACCTTAACACTTTCCCTCACTAGTTGGAAATGTCTTGCAGCCCCAAGTCAGCTCTAATCCTCACGAGCCTGGGTCTCGGAACTGCCTTTGTCAATAGGTCAGCTAATTGATCGTCGGAACTTGTTTTCAGCACATCCACTAGACCTTCTTGTACTGTCTCGCGAACGAAGAAGTGTCTCACACGGATATGCTTGGTCCGCTTATGAAATTCCGGATTGTGTGCAAGGCGTATGGCCGCTTCGTTATCTACTTTCAATGTAGGTATGCCTTCCAAGCACGTGAGTTGGCTAAAAACTCTTTGAAGCCACACTAGCTCTCGCGCGCCCTCGCTCGCTGCAACAATCTCTGCCTCCGTCGTTGATATCGCAACTGATGCTTGACGTTGACTTAGCCATGAAACTGCTCCTCCAGCAAACATACAAGTAACACCAGTAGTGGAACGTCCAGTTAGCTCATCACCAGCGTGATCTGCATCGCTGTAGCCTTCTAGCACATTTCTAGTGCAGTTCGCATTGTATTTAATGCTACGAGGATACTGTTCCTTTCAGATATCGGAATATCCTTTTGACTCTTTGCCAATCAGCTTCTGTTGGATTCTCCAACTTTCTTGACACTACCCCAACAGCATACGCTATATCAGGGCGCGTACCTGTCATTAGGTATGCAAGTGCTCCTACAGCCTCTCGATACGGAAATTTCTTCTCTTCAGGGTTCCCATCTTTGACTTTCCCTGTTTCAGAAGTCTGATTTCTTTCGATAGGCGTCGAGACTGGATTGCATTCTGACATCCGAAAGCGTTCCAAAATCTTCTTTATATATGATTCCTGATTGATGGTTATGGAGCCATCCTTGGATCGCGCAATTTCCAGTCCTAGGTAGTAGGATGCTGTTTTGGTCGTGATCTTTAGCGTATCCCCTAACTCCTTTAGGAATTGGTTCGCCAGAGCTTCATCTGTCGTGGCCACGAGACCATCATCCACGTACAAAGCAATTAAAATCTTCTTGCCTTCCACATTCTTTGTGAATAGACAGCAGTCAGCTGCATTCTGTTCGAAACCTTTCTCCAGCAGGATCTCCTCAAAGCATGAATTCCAGCACCGCGGTGCTTGCTTCAATCCATACAGGCTTCGTTTTAAAAGACAGACTTTTGATGTGCCGTCACTGAAACCGTCTGGCTGCTTCATGTAAATCTCTTCCTTGAGCTTGCCATTCAGAAATGCGGTAGACACGTCAAATTGCGTCAGATGCAGCTTTTCTTTGGCGCTGACACTTAACAATGCTCTTATTGTAGCCATTCGGGAGACTGGGCTATAGGTCTGATTATAGTCAACCCCTTTCCGTTGCTTGAATCCCTTTACCACAAGTCTAGCTTTGTATTTGTCAATGGTTCCGTCTGGGTTGTGCTTAATTCGAAAAACCCACTTGCACGGAAGCGCCTTTCTGTTGGACGGTAACTCGCACAATGTCCAAACCTTGTTGTCTTTTAGTGACTTCAGTTCACTTTCCATAGCCTTTTGCCACTCTGCACTATCTTCCCTCTCGAAGGCTTCTTTGTAAGTTTCAGGAAAGTTCTCTGTGCCTATGTAGCATACGAAGTCCTCGAACTTTTTGGGACGTGCGATGGTTGATCTGTCTCTTAGGTTGTATCGAGGCTCAACATCTCTCAGTGGTTCAACTGTTTCCAGAGACTGTTCATCTGCGTCGACAAAATCGTCATCACCATCGTCGTCAACGTTCTCCGTAGGTTCGTCAACGTAACTCTCAATAGCGGCTCTCTCTTCGTGAACTTCTTCTTGAACTTGATCTTCTCGGACCTCTGTTCTATCTCCCTCTAGAACATGTTCAAGGTTGTCCTCTACGTTTTCAGGCTCTTGCTCGAGAATGTTATTTCCATTATCGCTGGTTTCTGTTTCTCCCTCTGAACAAATAGGGATACTGGTGGAAATCTTAAATTCGACATCAGTGTGGAACGTTATGTCCCGAGACCTCAACGTCTTGTTTCCATCCCAGACTCGATAACCATCATCATTCTCGTAGCCTATCAGAATGCCCTTAATCGCCTTTTTATTCATCTTCTTGCGATTCTGTTTTGGAACATGCGCATAGCATTCACTCCCGATGATCTTTAGGTGAGTTATCTTGGGTTTCTTCCCATGCCACAGCTCATAAGGCACCTTGTCGACCACTCTAGTGGGCCCTGTCCTGTTGAGTACGTAAGCGGCAGTATTAATCAACTCTGCCCAGAGTATTTGCGGCATCTCTCCTCTCGCATGCATTATCGATCTAGCAGCTTCTACTAAAGTTCGATTTTCGCGCTCGCTACAGCCGTTCTGTTCCGGCGTGTACGGCATTGTCAACCGATGCTGTATACCGTGGTTCTGTAATATTTTTCGGACGGCTTGGTTATCAAATTCACCACCATTGTCGCTCAGTAAAGTTTTAACTGTATGCCCAGCGTTTCTTACTTCTTGTAGCATTTGTAGAAGTTTATCCTTTACTTCTGACTTCTCTCTTATGAAGTAGACCATGCGGTAGCTTGAATAGTCATCCTTAAATAGAACATAATACTGGTATTTCGATATGCTATTTGCGAAGGGACCGCAGACGTCGGTGTGAATCAGCTCTCCAACAGCTGTTGCTCTTTCCCTTGTTCCAAACGGCTTTCTGTGCGACTTCCCATATATGCAGCCCTCACACTTTACTTTGTCCGAACTGAGACTAATGCCTAACTCACGCTTTACCACGCGAATGACATGCCTTTTGTCCTGGTGAGCAAAGCGCTCATGGTATAGCTGTAGCATATTGGAGCCAGTTACAGCATTTATCTCAATAGCTGTATTCTTTGCTGGAACAACTGTCTTCATGTCCAGCTTATAGAGTCCACCATATGGGGCTCTCCTGCCAACAACTCTAGTTGTGCCTCCGATGTCTAGCTTGCACTCTCTAGTCGTTGACGTAAAAATGCTATTTTGCATCCTATCTTGTGCTGCTAACGTTGAAAAAAGATTTTTCGTAAGTGATGGTACTAACCACACATTGTTCAGAGTAATTCGCTCCTTATTCCCACTGACATTTGATTCTACCACAACGGTACCCATTCCTAACGCAGGTATTGTAGTTCCGTCTGCCGTCGTTACGGTGTGATCCGAATCAAACTCGCGAAAATCATTGAAGATATTTCTCCTGACTGCAATGTGCGTCGTCGCTCCGTTATCAACATACCAGTTCTCCCGGTCTTGAGTTTGATTCATTGAGCATGCGCTTACCATCAGCGAAATCTGTTGCACTTGGTTAGACTTTGAGCCAGATGACGAAGTGCCTGAAGTTGGTTTGGGTGGCCTCCCATCCTTAATCCACTTCTTACACTTGCGTACTCTGTGTCCTTTTCCAGAACAGTAGTTGCAAATCAACTGCTCGTCCTTCTTTTGCTTCGCTTGTCCTGCAGCGGGCGTAGTCACTAGTGCCTCCTTACGAGAATTCTCTTGACTGCCCAAATCTCTTTCAAACATGCAAAGGTGACTCGTTAAACTATCTATAGTCTTTTCAGACTGTTTTAGCATTAGCCAGCTTGACTTAAAGTTGAAATACCTATCGTCGAGCGTGTCTAAGACTTTGCATATCAGGAACAATTCAGGTAACTTGGCGGATGCGTCTAATTTGGAAATTTCAACTTTTAAGTCATTCCACAGATTCTTCAGCTTTGACATATGAGTAGGTATGTCCTCCTCTTTGCTATGTTTTAGCCCAAAGAACTCTAAGCATAGACTGTAAGCCCTGTCCTCTGTTTGTCCGTCAAATAGTCTATGTAGCTCTTGCCAAACTTCATGTGCCGTTCTATACCTCATAACTTTCTTAAGTGTATCTTCGGTCATGTTTGTAGTAAGCATGAGCAAAGCACCGCTTTCAGTCCTCCTATATTTAGCCATTGCTGTGTTATAGGCGCTTATCGCAGTATCACCTGCTCCTATAGGGAGGGTTGGTTTTTGGAGTCTACCTTCAACTGCTTCTAAGGCTCCTGTACCTTCTAGCATTATGGAAATTTTATATTTCCAGGTAGTCCAGTTTTCCTTGCCCTCGAGTTTGCCAATCTCTAGTTTCGTCGAAAAATCCATTGCAAACACTATCCTTTTTCTTCCAGTGGTGGCCCTTAACCTGATAAAGGTAAATCGTTTGACTTACCGACCAACTGATGGTATGCAGTGAAATGATGGAAGTGGAGTAGCGCGACTAGGATTAATCGATACCGTAAATTTAGATTGTCTTTTTTATATCAGAAACACAGCTATATACACAGTTTATTGAGTTTTACTTTATAGTTATTTATATTCACGACACTTTTAGTTCATAGTTTTTTTTCACGAGTGACATGACTGACATGATGAAGGAAACAGTTGGTAGCCTAGCAACTCTCATAGACATTTTTATCTAGTGTCTAGAATCTCCTTGGTACAGAGCTATCCAACCTTAACAAAAATTACCCTATTGCAGCAAAGTTTGATTGTAGGCTTAAAGGCTTCTGACTTGGCTTAACGACTATTGTCTTAAGACAACAGTTGGGACCGACGTGCCCTTTGAATCACGGTAGCGCTCAGTTGTAACCACCACTTTTTGCTGTAGTGGTCACCCATCATAGTAGTGACCGCAGCGAACGTTCCTTAACTTTACCGATTGGTTTGAAACGGCTAGTCGTGCTTCGCTAGTCGCTATGAGCGCTAGTTGTTTCTGTAACTGACTGAACTATATTTCCAATAGGTATGGCAATTATTGCTTCTTTTAAATTATTGTCATTTGATCATATGATTTATTTTAGTCACTGTGATTTCACCTGTGATTTTTCACAGGCTGATTTTTCATTTGCCTACTGAATATGATCAATGTTGATCAGCGGTGCTTTATGAAATAGAGCAGACATGTGATTTAGGAGCCACCAAGCGAAGTTGTGATTGCTACAAATGATTACAAAGAAATATAATGCTACTCTCTTCATTTAAACAAGATCAAAGTTCACCGCTATATCACAGGCACAGATTTTTTATTATTATACTCTACAGGTCTCAGTTTGTTTACTGAAGCATAAACTAAATATAATATGTTTTGATATTCACCGATTATGCTACCTACTCTCGTATTATGAAATCCGAAGCCACGCATACTGTGATTAGTAGCAGCAGGGCCGTAGCCAGGAATTCACTTCAGGGGGGGGGTTCAGCTTGATTACCATAATTATATATCTGCACACACAGTTAAAAAAAATTTGCTTCTTATCATCATCATCATCATCAGCCTGAAGACGTCCACTGCTCAACATAGACCTCCCCCAAAGAGCATCACTTTGAGCGGCTGCTCGCCTCCTGCATCCATCGGCATTCGGCTCCCCGCGGTTCTAACTAGGTCGTCGGTCCACCTAGTGGGCTGGTTGCTTCTTATACCTACTCGTAATGGAGAGCTGATAAAGTTAGTATGAAACCTTTGGCAGCACTCGAGCAATAAAATAGATTTTATAATAATTTTATCAACTCTCCATATATCTAAGTACCTACCTACGTGTATAAGAAGCAAACTCATAAATATGTTTTTTTAAACGGTGTCGAAAATCGATTAGTAATTTTGGTACCTAAATCACTAATACACTGGTGGCAGAAATATTTAAAGCGCGAGCGAAGCGAGCGCGAAAAATTTCATATTTGCCGTATTGTATTTCAGAAAGCACGTATGGTAATTCAAACATGAATTGCATATCTGTCAGTACAAACGCGTTTGCTATATAACAAAGCACAGCAGAAATATGAAAAGCGCGAGCGAAGCGAGCGCAAATTTTTTTATATTCACTGTATTGTATTTGAGAAAACACGTATGGCAATTCAAACATGAATTACATGTCAGTCAGTACCTAAAAACGCGCTTGCTACAATTATAACAAAATACAGTAGGAATATAAAAAGTCCGAGCGCAGCGAGCGCGAAAATTTTTATATTTGCCTTATTGTTTTTCAGAAAATATGTATGGCAATTCAAACATTCTTGCTCTGCCCTTAGACCAGCGCAGATTTTGGGGGGGGGGTTTGAACCCCCAAACCCCACCCCCCCTGCCTACGGCCATGAGTAGCAGAGTGTGTGACAAAAAGCAGCAGGTGTGAATTATGAAAAGAAAATCATATGACTTTTCAAATGCTCCTTGTGAAATGATCCATGCTTAATTTCCAAGTGTTTTGGCGCGAAGAATCAGACATTCGAACACTAAGGATGCGTTTAGGAATTATTTTATTTGTCAATATTCGATACAAGTATGTTCTTTCCGATACCATATCGAAAGAATGATTCGATGCTGAAAAGTACTTGGTATCGAAAGAAATAAAATAATTTGGGAAACTATTAAATAACTCTGGCAATACGAAACATAACCTCAAAAACCCAACGCCAAAAATAAAAAATTAAAAATTAGCATCTGTTGAACGCACACACGTGTTTGCTATTTTATCACTTGAATTATTATAAAAATGACTAAAAAGTGGTAAAAGCTATTGAAATGGTGCGTGATTATAATCTCCAGTGTCTTGTGGCTACGAGTTTTTTTGTGAAAATGTGTGTTTTTGCAGAGTAAGCTGCACGTTTTATACGAGCACAGCGCGGGCTTCGCGCTTTTCCGTGTGGCTGAATTTGAGGAGTTAGCAGCATTCCTGCCTCAAGTGGAAGAGTCTGTGACTGATCTACAGAGGTTCAACTCCGTGGTGACGCTGATAGCATTCCAGCCATTCAAATCTGCTGTAGTTGCGCTTGAAAATATCAACGCTATCTCTGAAGGTTAAATCACGTTTATTTATTCACTAGCGCTTTGTTTGTCTATCTATAGCAGGACTTCCCAACCGGGGGCGCGTAAAGAAATCTTAGGGGGGGCATGAAGTGTTCAGATAATTTAATCTAATTACTTATCATTGTTTATTATTTAAAACACACACAGATTTAGTTCAGAATCACCAACATGGCACATGACAAATCCATCTGTGGTCAATGTTCTGCAATTACCAGAAAATGTCCAAGAAGAATTTCTGGAAATGAAGGCAGATTCGACAATGAAAGATGACTTCCTCTTGACATTGGAGAAATTTTGGATAAATCGTTTTCTCCTCAATCCAAAAGTTGCCACTCTTGCCTTGTGAATACTTCTGCCATTTACTTCGGCTTACTTATGTGAAACCAGATTTTCAGCATTAGTACAAATTAAGACTAAGCAGCAAAATCATCTTGCAGGCGATAATGATTTATCATCTTGCAGGCGATAATGATTTGATGATAGCTCTGTCAAAAACAGAACCTGATATTGAACAACTGGTTTAAAAAATGCAGGTGCAAACAGCCCAGTAATAAATAATAAATATCATAAAAATAACTGGAGCAATAACGAAAAATATAAGGGGGCATGATGGGAAACCCTGATCTATAGCATATATAAAATAATACTTAGATAACTTACATTTTTTAGTAAATACATGCTTATAATAACACTATAACACCCAGAAAACCCAACATTGATGTTCATTACACAAGTGTAAGTGTAGGTATGTCATAGGTAGGAATTGAACTCAACGCAGTACAGAAGGCAGAGCTAATACCAACTGAGTTACGAGGCCTGTCAAATATTCTTTTCACCTCACTAGCTCGGAAAGATTCTCTTTGTCATTCAAAATCTGGGCCCAAAAACGCATTTTAATCGCTAGCATGGAAAGTGTTTTTAAAATTCGAATGTTTCTATTCAATAATTTTTTCGTCAAGAATTAAGGAATTAATCACAGATCTGCCCGAATTTTACCTTCTTGATACTGCCAGTCCACTGAAAACTTCCATCCGAACCATCTTTTTCTCGTTCACCAACCTCATTTTTAGAATAATCGCACTGTCCAGCACCAAAGAGTATATAACCAATACGCTATCCAGAACGGCAACTGCGTAGAAAATGGGTGAAAACACTTTTTCTTTAATTTTCCATGAATCACGTGACGAGCTAGTCGTTTATCTGATGTTAAGCGTTACCGCCACCCATAGCTAAATTAATAAGCTAAAAACTAATCTTTTCTTAGCGTTTAGCTGTTTTTCTTGCATTTTCCTCGCTGTAGTGAGGTGAAAAGTTGTGTGTTGCACTTGGCAGCAAAGTTTTTCTGCGTCTCGTACCTTTGAAACCTTCGCTACGCTCAGGATTCTTCATTTGAACCACTCGCTACGCTTGTGGTTCAATCCTACAATCCTTCGCTTGCTCAGGTTTCAATTCAAGTACTCGCGCCAAAAACCAACTTTGCAGCCTTGTATAACAAATAACTATTTCCATTTCCCAACCCAGGTATTGTACCAGAAGATTTGAACCTCTTCCTGGAAGGTGCATTGCCCAAGCGTAAGAAACGCAGCAAGTGTACACTCGGTGTGTTAGACCCCAAGCTTGGTGCTGCCATCGGTGAGGCGCTCGAGATACCATGCTCACACACGGGGGCTGTGCCAGAGTTGCTGAGAGGTGAGATGGAAACTTCAATTATCTTCTTATAAAAATCTATTGCTGTTTGTTAGTCTCTTAAACGGCTTGAATAATAATATAATTCTTTTTTGTTTTGTTTGTTCCCTCTAACACAGCAGTGGTTCAAAAAAAATAAACGCTCATAAATCAACCCCTGCAAAGCAACCAAAATTTACATACAGGTTTTAATTAGCATATTTAAATGTGTTACATAACGACCCTGCTTGGGCTAGTTATATTCATGAGCTTACTCTAAAAAATATTTTCTCCAGGTATCCGGCACCATTTCCATGCCCTCATCAAAGGCCTGACCCTGAAGGCCTGCAGTGTGGCTCAGCTCGGTCTCGGCCACTCATACTCCCGAGCAAGGGTAAAGTTCAATGTGCACAGAGTTGACAACATGATCATTCAGTCCATAGCTCTGTTGGATCAACTGGACAAAGATGTTAATACATTTTCTATGCGGATCAGGTATGTATTTATTTTGTTGTTTTTTTTATTTATTGTAGGATCAACTAACACAAAATACAATAATCTTATAATATTATAGTCTTTATTGCAAGATGCTGTGTGGCTCATTGCTGCCAGTGCAGTACTGCAGTTGATTGACCACCTCGGTCATCACAGTCTCTCGTGTTCGAAAAGTGCTGGTCGAATTTCGCGCCACGCTAGTCATCATTTGTTGGGAACTTGCCACCATCAATGTTGCAGCCATTCTCAAACCCAATGGTCTTATGCGTGACGATGGTAAAAGACCTGACAGAATGACTCTGGTTCCCTGGAAGATGGGGTGGCCTTATAGCGTCCCTTGCGTCGATACTGTAGCGCCGTCACATCTTCCCGAGACACAAGTTAGGACCGGCGCCGCGGCTAATTCGGCTGAGCAGCTGCAAAACAGCGCAAATATAGCAATCTCGGTAGCGGTTACATATCCTAAATGAACGGTAGTGACCGATATAGCACATATTAGCAAGTTGAAATGGCAATGGGCAGGCCAAATCACTCATAGAACTGACAACCGATGGGGAAGAAAGTTTCTCGAGTGGTGACCATGAACCGGAAGACGAAGAGTAGGATGTCCCCTCACTAGGTAGACCGACGATCTGGTGAAACTTGCGGGGAGCAGATGGATGCAGAAGGCGAGCAGCCGCTCAAAGTGGCACTCTATGGGGGAGGCCTATGTTCAGCAGTGGACATTTTCAGCCTGTTGATGATATCTAAAGAAGCTTGTTAGAGCCTAAGATAAAAAAAAAATCAAGCTCTAATTTCTTGTTTAAAAATAATTCAAGGTAATTTTAAAGTTTCTCACAATCCTATTTTTTTCTATTTCCGCAGAGAATGGTATTCTTACCACTTCCCGGAGCTGTACAGCATTGTATCCGAGAACCATCTCTACACAAAATGTGCTGAATACATCAAAGACCGGAAGACACTCTCAGAAGAGTCCATAGAGCCATTGACAGAGATCATCGGAGACTCCGAGAAGGCACAAGCAATTGTTGATGCATCCAAAATGTCTATGGGAATGGACATCTCACCCGTTGACTTGATCAATATACAGATGTTTGCATCGCGAACTGTTGCTTTGCATAATTACAGGTATGTTCTCTGGATATTCCATGCTTCTTATGCAGGGAACTGGTTAATACCCAATGTGTTCTCAAAATAATAGTGAAGCTTCACTATTAAGAAGAAAAAACAACTGAAAAAACACTTTAAAGAAATACTACAAAAACTACTTTTTGCATCTGTTTTTTTTATCATTGATTGCTTTTTTTCTGCAAAACTTAATAAATGACGCCCAACGATCACATACATAGATCCTGCACCCTACTAGGATTCCCTGTATCTAGGGACCGAGGAACTACGAGGACCACGGTCCCACAACACCCAGACACAGAACAAGTATTTGCGCTCTTTTTTCATGTGCACATAACTTGTCCTGTCGCGGGAATCGAACCCGCCGCCTCCGGGTTTTGAGCCGACCTGCTCAACCACCGCCCAACAGAGGCAGTCATTAAATATGTAGACTTAGATTTATTTAGTTGGATATTTTGCCGCGAAGCAGTAGTGTGCAAGCAATATTGTGTACCGGACAGAAGGACATTGTGAATAGTAAAATTACTAGGCAAATGAGACTTTATGACCTGATCTCACAGTCTAGTAATCATATCATATTACTAGACTGTGTGATGTCTCAGGATGATGTGCACAGTGCAGTGTCACCACAGATAACCCCCAATAGATACCGCATTACGGGATTTTTGTTCGGATCCTAGCTCACCGAAACTGGCGGAAGGCGCGGGCTGCGGGGACTGGAGCCAATGCGCCATTATTGGCTGTTTCGAGTGACGCCCTAATAATGAACTCTAATACATGATCGAAACTAAGGCCGTGCTGCGAAGCGGCGATTTATATAGAACCATTTACGCCAATGCGTGGTGCGCGGTCGTCGTCTTTCATGCGGTATCTATTGGGGGTTATCTGTGAGTGTCACACAGAACTTTATAATTTAGAGTTTCAAGTAGCACTGGTTATAGGCTGTTATTTTTCCTTATTATAAGACTATCATTAATATGTTCAGATATTAATTAAAACACATTTTAATCACGAATCGTGTATTGCGCTAGCTAGCCAGTACAAGAAGTGGCTATTTATTTATTTATTTATTTATGCACAAAACAAATTACAATCGAAAAAATATTAAGGTACAAAACATCGTTTAGGTCTCGATTATAATTCAAAATTATGTGCAAACAGCTAAACAAGTAAAATCGATAATAACAAGCGGACAATGCTCGAGGTTAAACAACTTAAATAAAAATAACTCAAGTGGCTTACAGCTCGCCTCCACCCACAACTAAAGTTGTGGCACACCATAGAATGTATGTCACTGGATATTCTTAACTACCCACATGATCCACATTATTAATACAAACAAAGTAGACAAGTACCCTCTAACCAATCCTAACATTCCATCTACTAACAAGTACATTTATATGTATACATATCTACATATTTACATCCATGCATCTATAATTCCTCAAAAATATGCATAAAGATTTATAATGCATATTTTGTTGCATGTGGTTTTGATCCATACTAAGGTATGGATTGAGACTTTAAAATAATATAAAAAATAATAATTCTTCACTATTTTTTCTACATTTGTATTTGCAAGGATATTTTATTTATCGGCATAGTGAATTTATCTACCTACCTACCTACCTATTTGTAAAATGTAATTTATAAAATGATACAAAAAGATACATAAGCACACATTTTAATGTACCCGCCTGCAACAGATGCTATTATTGAATTGTCACATAACTATGTGTAGTCATAAAGTCTGTAATCAGTCTAAAAACTGTTCATTCACATTTCATGCTTATGCCTAACTATTGGTAATCTGTTAATTGCTTTGTTTGTTACCTGTACGTTTTTAGTTTTATGTCTTTATGTAATGCTGTTGATTACCTTATGAATAATAAATAAATAAATATACATATGAAGATTTTAAGTTATCACCATAATGTAGTAATAGTGATCAAACGCTATTTTGTATGAAAAAAGCATATTGCAGTGTTTCTAATATGTACATATTTTGTCAGGAAACAAATAGCGGAGTACCTCCACACGAAGATGACGAGTGTAGCTCCCAACCTGACAGTTCTGATTGGTGACCAAGTGGGAGCGAGGCTCATCTCTAAAGCTGGCTCGCTCACCAGTCTCGCCAAGTATCCTGCATCTACGTTGCAGATTTTAGGTAAGTTTACGATTTTACTTTTACAAATCATTTTTTTTTATACTGGGTGTAATTTTGAGTTATTGTTTGGCGTTAAGGTGGAACGTTACACTAGCGCGGGAAATTCAAATTTTCTTGCTTTCTTTTGCCAATAATAGCTTAATTACTCAACGTGATTACATGAAAATTAATTTTGCGGAAATAAATAGAGTGATCAACAAATTACGATTAAAAGTATCTCCTAGATATCATTGGTTTAGCAACAAATGGCAATAAACAAATTTCGTCTTAGTTTTTCAGTCTATTGCCATTTGTCGCTAAACCAATGATAAGTAGGCTACTTTTAATTGTAATTTATTGATACATTATATTTATTTGCGCAAAATTAGTTTTCATGTAATCACGTTGAGTAATTAAGCTATTATTGGCAAAAGAACGCAAGAAAATTTGAATTTGCCGCGTTAGTGTAACGTTCCATCTTAACGCTAATGGATAACAGAATAACAGAAATTATCTGTGAGTTTAAGTTATTTTATACGCATTGTTTAAGGTAGGCAGCGTTTTGGTGTTTTTAGACTGTAAGCTTACTATCGTTTTATAAATAAATAAATGGATAGGTAATTTTGCTAGACCCCCTGACCAATAATGAATGTACCGTCAGGTGCCGAGAAGGCGTTGTTCCGCGCACTAAAGACGCGGTCGAACACCCCGAAGTACGGCTTGCTGTACCACTCCACGTTCATCGGTCGCGCCGGCATCAAGAACAAGGGCCGCATCAGTCGGTACCTCGCCAACAAGTGCTCCATCGCTTCCAGGATCGATTGCTTCTCGGGTAAGTCACCCACATGGTAAAAATGCAATTTTTTTTATAACCAAATAAGGCATTTGACCGCAGTCTCACCTGATGGGAAGTGACGACGCGGTCTACGATGGTACGTGCTTGCCTAGAAGATACCTATTCACATGCGACTCGAGGAGCTCCAGATTGTACTTAATGTAACCAAGCTTTTTAAAACACTTTTCTATGTAGGTAAATAAATGTTGTTCGCCTGAAGTTAAGCGTCACAGCTGCCCATAACAGTTGCAGTGTCACTCTAAATTATAAAGTTTCGCATGACACTGCACTGCACACCTCATCCCGAGACATCACACAGTATAGTAATAATACACACACAGTATACTAGAGTAATTTAACAAGTCAAAATCAGAATACTTGAACTATTATTTCAAGACTATTAAATAATTTAAAATCAATACATAGGGGTTTGCCATAGTCACCACGCTTGGCAGGCGGCTTGGTGATCGCAGTAGGATAGATTATCATCAATACCGAGAAGAATGCTGCGACCCATTCCCTGGATATTCCCTTAGCCGCATTCTACGGCACCCATGGGAAGAGATGGGGTGGTCCTATTCGTAACCGGGACCACACAGCTTCAACAAGCTTCTTCGGCAAGCGTAAATCGCTTGATTTGAATTGTTTAATAGTCTTAAAATAATAGTTCAAGTAATCTGATTTTGACTTGTAAAAGTGATAAAATAGCTTTTCTTACTCCATGCTCAAAAAAGACTTGTTTGATTATTACCTTAATTTTTTAACAATTTGTTAGTGATTCTGCCCGTCACGAATATCTATGGGGTACATACTTCCCGTTCGTTTAGAAACTCGAAATTTGCTATGGATAAAAGCTAAAAAAACCATATACTATTATATATTTTCCTAAATGTGATTAAAGTTGTGAGCCATTTTCACATAGCTTGTATTTTAAAAACCGCTAAGTTGGTTTGATAATTACTCCACTGTACAAATAGAATAAATTAGTGGGGGGTCAATAGAAGTACAAAATCCCGTCAGGCCCCACTAGGATAAATATTCCCATTGCGTCCCATGAAGGCGGAGTTACTTTTTTCCGGCATCATTTAGCTTCAGGTTTTTAAACATATAGTTACCATGATTTGCACACTTTGATCTATCGTAAGTGTCCATCGCTTGCGGTAATAACAGTAGTGCTAGAGTGAAAGCAAGTCGTATCCTCATACTCATACTGCATGTATTTGTATGCTATTAAGATATTGCTACAAACACCCATTAAGAAATTACTTGTACAAGTGATAGCTATATACAGAATGCAATTGTGCAGTATGGTTTAGTGGTTAGTAGACTTCACACGACGCAGCGAGTTCGATTCCCAAATTCAAACAACGCTACAATAGCAAGGGTGTCGATTTTGTAAAGCTAAACTATTTATACATATGAAACAAGGATATCCAGTGTTTTGTTAGTAGGTAGTTATTGGGCATTCTATTCCACTTTTCGCTCGTTCCTCGCTCCAAGTTGGAATAAAATACCCAATAACTAAAAAGGAAAAGGTTTAGATGAGTTAATAAACTAGACCACTAACCTTACATTGTTATGTTCGAACGTAGTTTCTCTTTCAGCATCCTCGTAGTACAAATAACTAGTCACTCACTCACTTGGTCTAACACAGTCTATACCATATCGGAATTATCAGAACTTGACAGATTACTATACTACCAGTGTAATGTGAAATGATTTGTCGCTTTTGTCAACAACTGAGTACTAGACCCAGTGTCAACACCAAAATAACCGAAACTGTATCAATTTGAAATTTTATTTGGTGCTGGGTACTCAATATAACTATCCCCAGAAACCTAACTTGTTTCAATGTAACTTGTCAATCAATGGGTACTACATTTCCTTTCCCCAAAATCGACATCAGAAAAACTTCCTGCACAAGGAATTTTAATCGTGTCTTACACTGGGTACTCAATAACTATCCCCAGAGACCTGATTTGGCTCTAAAACACTTTAAAATTTCTCTCACATCAATTTCTGGGTACTACATTTCCTTTCCCCAAAATCAACATCAGACAAACTTCCTGCACAAGGAATTTTAATCGTGTCTTACACTGGGTACTCAATAACTATCCCCAGAGACCTGATTCGGCTCTAAGACACTTTAAAATTTGTCTCACATCAATTACTGGGTACTACATTTCCTTTCCCCAAAATCGAGATCAGAAAAACTTCCTGCACAAGGTATTTTAGTCGTGTCTTACACTGGGTACTCAATAACTATCCCCAGAGACCTGATTCGGCTCTAAGACACTTTAAAATTTCGCTTATCATATCAAACACTGGGTACTTTTTTCTCATTTTTCTTTCCCCAGAGTTGACGCTGGAAAAGCATATAAAACGCACCAAGAAAGTTTTCTCATTCATTTTCGTCAACACATTTTCCAGTATATTAAGGTTTACCAATCGACTTGTCATTTCACAAACGGGTACTGCACTAAATCCCCGCACACGTAAGATAGTTTGTTAATGCCAAAAATATCATAAAATTCCGTATATGATATTAAACATACTTGCACTTTTTATGTTTTAAACAATTACACTGTTTCACTTACAAAAGGTAACTGGGCTGGCTCCGTGTCAGAGTTTGCATCGTTAGCAAAAAGTACGAACATAGCGACGACAGACGAGCACCCGCGCACTTCGACCTTTTCCCCTCGCTCGCCTGACGCTGGGAAAATAACATTCCAGGCAAGTAGCGAGTGTGGGTTAGTGGTAACCAGTGCGGCTTTCATAAACAGATGCAGGCAGGTTTGACTCCCACCAATTTTTGCAATTGCTCATATAACGATGTATGAAATCATCGTGAGAGACCCAGCATGGTTTTAGGGTTCCGTACCCAAAGGGTGAAACGGACTCTATTACTTAGACTCCGCTGTCCGTCCGTCTGTCTGTCTATCTGTCCGTCTGTCACCAGGCTGTATCTCATAAACCGTGATAGTGAGACCGTTGAAATTTTCACAAATGATACCTATTTATTAATTTAGTAAAAATACCTATTATTTTGTATTTATGTTGCCGCTATAACAGCAAATACTAAAAAAACAGAATAAAATAAATATTTAAGGGGGCTCCTACACAACAAACGTGATGTTTTTGCTCGTTTTTATAGATAATGGTACGAAACCCTTCGTGCGCGAGTCCTACTCGCACTTGACTGGTTCTTCTATCCATCAACCTGCGGGCGTATTAACTAACTCGCAACAGGTTTGCAACAGGCGTAAATTGCGCGATGATTGCTGTCATACATCATTAGTGGTGTCGAGCATGTATGCTTCGCTACTGCTGTTGCTATGCTACTGCTGTTGCATTGCTGTTGCAAATTTTACGTAATAACCCCGCCGTATCTTTATAGCATGTTAGATTATGGTCTATACTCCCTCGATGTGAGATAAGGCCAGTAGTGAGAATGTATTCAGTTGATGATGAGTAAAACATCATGTTGTTAAAAGTATGTATACCTTTTAGGGATTTGGGTACAGAGGGAAAGAAGTAGGTACCTACTACTTCACTCTAATATTTCTCACGGGGCACACGAGAATGAGTTGTTATGTCAGCAGTAAAGTAGATCCGTGTCTTTATATTTATGGAAATGTCAACAATAGCAAAATATTATAATGTGAAATACGAGTTTACGTATCTATGTGTGCAGGTACCTATGTCAGCACTTTCCTTTGTAAAGGTGAAATACTACTGTTCATTATTTGAATTTCCCTGTAAAATTGACGTATGAGTTTTATGATGGTAGTATTTAAGTACTTTAGTAACAATAGAAATTGCATTGAATTTCGATGATCTAATTTACGACTTAAGCTTTTTTGATATTGTCGCATATTTCCCGTATAAAATCGGTTTACACCAACTTTTTTCATTATTTCAAGTTCAGTAGTGATTCAGTGCGATATAGTGAGTCATCGAAGAAAACCAAGCTGTCACGCTGCTGCTACATCTGTAAAATCACCGATAAATCATTAACATGTAAGTGAGTATAGCCAGCAAGTTATAATGTATAACTCTTAAATTCGTCTTAGATGATTTGTGTATTTACTTAAATCTTGCTTATATATTACAGGTCTGACTCGGAATCAGAGAGAGGAATTGTAAGCGTGAGTGCTGACAAGAAAAAGGAAAAAAAGGCACCTCCGGCTAGCGGCAGCTCGAGCAGCACTGCAGCCAAAAAAAGAAAATCTGCCAGCACGCAAAGGTAATCATAATAATATTAATATTTCCATTATTGACAAAATTATTATTTATTTTGTTTAGCATTACCTAATTCTTATGTGAACGGTTGAAATTCGACTTCGTTTTTTGTGATGACCTGATTAGTGATTTTTCTAGTATATTGTAATTCTTTGGATATCTATACAGGTACAAATAATACTTTAAGGTTTCTAGCTAAAATTCAATATGTAAGTAGATATGCAATAACTTTATTATTATTTTGCAGTGGTCGCAAAAGGGCGCAGCCAGCCCGTGTGGACATATTCGGACTGTGCGATACGGATGTAGAGGAGGTCGTGGAGCCAGTGGCAGTGAAGAATGCATTAAAGTCATCATTCGTGAACCGTGTGGCCAGCGGATCTCAGCGTCGCGTCGCAGATACTGGAGGTGAATTCTACGTGGACCTCAAGGTATACAACACTGTGGATGTGGAATCCACCGTGCCGGAAGATAGGTGGAAAAAAGCTTTAGTTCGGACCACGTTCAGGGTTGCCGAAGACTCACCTCAGTGGGCGAAGCTTCAAGCTTTAGTGCGAGAAGCTCACAAGCTTTTTGAAAGCTGTGAGCCAACATTCTATTCGAACAACGTTTTTATTAAGGGTTGATTTTGAATATTGTTCATGAGATACAATGTATCACGACAGCACCTAAAATCTTTTTTATAGTTATCAAATGAGTTTTATTAGCTTTGGCGTATTTTGATAGTCTTAATTTTAATATTTCGTTCTGTACGTTTTAATTGTTATTATTAGAAGACTTATATAACCAAAACTTTACTGATCACTTGATGTAAAATAACTAAACACAAAAATGCCTTTTTGTACATTTTGTAATATACAAGTTGATAATAAGCGATGGGTAGGTCATATGCGAAGCAATGCACATAAAATTAAAAGCATTGTACCGTTATCTGACGGCGTCGATATAATTCAGTCAGCGTTTCGCAGCCGTATAGCTAGCTATAGAATTAAAGCAGCTGACAATGAGGAAGGTAGTTGCATACCTACATTTTTAAACGCTATTCGCACAAAGATTGAGTCTCTCCTTGATCAAACGATCCAATCTCATACAAGTGTTAAAGTGAACTTTGAATTGTTTTCATCTTTTCTTTTGTTCAATAACGATTCACACGAAATTAAGTCTTTTGCAACAAACAATTTTACGCTTCATTTAAATTATGATATCAATAATCTGTTAGCAAAAGTATTAGACTACGTCATGAAAAAAGTAGAAGAATTTCAAGAGCGAGACAGTGGGTGGACTTTTTTAAAAAACTGTCACCTCGAAATAAATATATGCAAGTACGATCCACTGCAAGGCTCTAACTTTATAGATTTACCAAAATTTATCAAAAACAAAAAAGCATGCTTAAATATTCAAAACAAGGATGACTATTGTTTTTTGTGGTCCGTTATTGCAGCGCTTTATCCCACTACCAAACATCCGGATCGAGTTACTTCTTATCCAAGGTTTCAAGATAAATTGAACATTAAAGGTTTATCTTTTCCAGTCACATTCTCAGATATTTCAACATTTGAAAAAAATAATCCTGACTTAAGTATATGTGTGTATGGACTTAAAGACAAAAAAATTATTACTGGGCCGTTGTACAAGTCAGACTCCAAAACATACAAAAAACGAATTAATTTGCTGTTGCTTGAAAATAATACTAATTCGCATTATTGTTTGATTAAAAACTTGTCTCGCCTTGTAAGAAATCAATTGACCAAACATCACGGAAAGTTATACTTTTGTGAAAACTGTTTATTATTTTTTTCTTCAAATCAGAAACATAATGAACACATCTGTGGTGGTGTTGTGACTATTCTACCTGAAAAGGGATCAGTAATTCAATTTAAAAACTACAATCGCAAGCAAGATGTACCGTTCGTTATTTATGCGGACTTTGAAACTATGTTACTTCCTGTGCAAGGCTGTGAACCTGACCCTGACAGTGCCAGTACTTTCGATGTGCATCAACACATACCTGTCGCATTTGCCTATAATATTGTTTGCGAATTAGATGAGACTCATAATCGGTTCGTAAGTTATCGAGGAGAGGATTGTGTTACACGCTTCATCGCCTCGCTATGTGATGACGTAACGAATATACATAAAATATTAAATACTACTGCACCGATGATTTTCAATGAACTTGATTCTGAAGACTATAATTCAACTAATCGGTGTCATATTTGCAAACATTTTACGTGGGGTAGTAAAGTACGCGATCATTGTCATTTAACAGGAAAATATCGAGGTGCGGCTCATCAACAGTGCAATTTGAATCACAAAATTCCTAAATTTATTCCAATATTTTTTCATAACCTCTCAGGTTATGACTGCCACTTATTTATAAAGGAATTAGGAGAATTACCGGGTTCAATTAAAGTTATACCAAAAACTAAAGAAAGTTACATTTCTTTTACTAAATTTGTACCCGTTTCGGAGGAGGAGTATATACCGTTGCGTTTCGTTGATTCATACAAGTTTTTAAGTGCAAGTTTGGATAAACTAGCTAAAACATTATCACCAAACGATTTTGTGCATATGCAAAACCATTTTCCGGATACAGATCAATTAGAATTATTATCTCGTAAAGGAGTTTATCCCTACGAGTACATGTCGAATTGGAAATGTTATGAAGAACAAAGTTTACCGTCACAAGAAAAGTTTTACAGCTCTTTGAACGACACAAACATATCTGAAGATGATTATAAACATGCGCTGTTGGTGTGGTCACATTTTGATATTGAAAATTTAGGACAATATACTGACTTGTATGTTAAAACGGATGTTCTGCTTTTGACAGATATTTTTGAAAAGTTTCGTAAAACATGTAAAAATCATTATGAGTTAGATCCAGCATTTTATCTGACTGCCCCCAGTTTGTCATTTGACGCGATGCTATTAAAGACAGGGGTGCAACTTGAACTCATTGGCGATCTATCGATACTACGCATGATACAAAAAGGCATTAGGGGCGGCGTTTGTGTGTGTACGCATCGTATGGGACGATCAAATAACGCACATATGATTGATTATGATCCAACACAAAAAGATACTTTTATAGTATATTTGGATTGTAATAATCTGTATGGATTTAGCATGTGTCAGTCCCTTCCTTTATCGAATTTCAGATTTTTAGATAAACCTGAAATCAGCAGATTAAACGTAATGTCAATATCTGATGATGCGGATGAAGGTTATATTCTTGAAGTTGATTTAGTGTATCCGGAAAACTTACATGCAATGCATAATGACTTACCATTTTGCCCTGAAAAATGTACACCACCAGGTGGGAAGAGCAATAAACTCGTTCCCAATCTGTACAATAAATATGAGTACGTAATCCACTACATACATCTAAAAACATGTCTAAAACACGGCCTAGAGTTACGGAAAATACATCGAGTGATTGCATTCAAACAAAGTTCTTATCTGAAACAATACATTGATTTTAACACTGAGCTCCGTCAAAAAGCTAGATCGACATTTGAACAAGACTTTTTTAAACTCTTAAATAACAGTGTATTTGGCAAAACTCTCGAAAACAACGAAATGAGAGTAAACGTTCATCTTGTCAATCAGTGGGCTGACGATGATAATATAACCAAAAAACGAATAAGCGCTAACAAGCTGATAGCTAGCCCATACTTTCATAGCGCATCAGTTTTCACCGATAACTTAGTAGCGATTCAAATGAAACCCGATCGAGTAATCCTTGATAAACCTATTTACATAGGTTTTTCTGTTTTAGAATTATCTAAAGTGCACATGTACAATTTCCACTACGATGTTATAAAACCATTTTACAATGATCGAGTTCAATTATGTTACACCGACACCGACAGCTTTATTTATTTGTTGGACACGCCAGACTTTTATCAAGATTTAAAAGATAATTTTCTTGATCACTTTGACACTAGTAATTATGATCAAAAAAACCAGTATGATCTGCCAATAATAAACAAAAAAATACCTGGTTTATTTAAGGATGAAATGGGCGGAAAGATAATTACTGATTTTGTTGGTTTGAGATCAAAGTTATATTGCGTTAAAACTGAAACTCATACAATAAAAAAAGCTAAAGGAGTCAAAACAAGTGTTGTACGTAAATTTGACATATCTGAATACAAGAATGTGAATTTTAATGAAAGCATTGTACGCAAAAAAAATGTTTTGTTTAAATCTATTAAACATCAAATATTTACAAAAGGTATTCATAAAATTGCTCTCTCTGGAAACGATGATAAGCGCTGTGTTTCTAAAGATAGGATTACTACCAAATCTTGGGGCAGTACATTTATTTTAAAATCGTAATTTGGGTTAATTAAGTAAATATTACTTATCCTTAAATACAATGTACCTACTGTTTTTTATTATAAGAATAAACTGAACTTTCTCGAGATGGTATTAGCTATAATGCTTATGTAACTATTAGGTAATTTAGGTGAGATTCAATGTTTCAATGAATATTATTATTATAAGATGTATTAAACGTAAACAGTTTTAGTTATATAAATGTAAAACCCTTACTTATAATTTTAAAGTTAAATAAATGAATACTTACCTTACGCTGATGTATGTTTTTTATTTATTATGATCAACACCTACCCATTATAATTAGGTAATTAGGCAGGTAATCATTATTTTCACCTTTAGAACTCGATTAATGATAGAAACAATCAAGAGCTAGTAAAGCGACACGACAAGTTTGTGTCAATTCATATCAATATATTATGTACTTATGTATATCATTAAGTATTTTTATGAATGCAAGTAGGTACCTGCTATTATCTAAATAGAGTCACATCAGCGCGTGTTTAATTAAGTGCCTAGCTACCTACTCAAAATCGAAACGTTTATTATGATTGTTTGATTATTGATTAGGTACCTATGGGTTGTCTCACTAAACTTCGATTTTAAGCTCATTGCTTAAAATTAAAGATGTCACTGCAGCATAATATTGCCTATAATGCGAATTGAGTAAGAAGCAGATTGAGATATAAGTAATAGCGTTTATTATTTGGATAGATCATAGTACCTACATTATAATGTCCTGTAGGTAGTTGTTATAGTATATAATTCATAATAATTATAATAAATGTTGTATAGATATAGGTCGGTAGTAGGCACCAACATAAATCTAACCAAAAATTCAGAATTTTTTCAAGTCTTAACCTGATAATGAGTTCACCGTAGGTATTATACTTCAATCGCATCGACGTGGATTGTGTAAGTATTGCTATCTTTCTAAGAAGTGGTTTTTATTTCAGTCAGCGTTTTAAATTATGTGTATAGCATTATAGAGTTATGATATGATAAGCGGAACTAGAAATCAAGTTTGAACTTGAACAAAGAACATGTAATGTAATCTAACACGTCTTATTAGAAATAATTATACCTACTTATTGAATTTGATTGGTAGATGCCTTTTTAATATTTACAAGTATAAATAAACTTTATAATGTACTTACTAAGAAAGATTTTGCTTTACTTGGAAGCGCTATTAATTTTACTCTAAAATACTTATTGAGCAAGCGGTTAGATGGTATCAAATAGATCCATTCTGTGTAAGCAAGATGACACCATAGCCAGCACAGGACAACAATAAAAATAATGTATGATTTAAAGAACCATTAAATCTATATCAAGACCAGTGATCGGTCGTGCGCTACTCAACAAGTTAAATTTTATCTACACTTTTACGTAAGTACCTACTTGACTTGTTTATTTTCATAAAAAATGTTATTTTTGCTTTCTTTGTTCACGTAAGAATCTATTTGTGATGTGTTTATGTACTAAAAGTTTTAATACATTATTACAGGTCATGATGTCGGATACTGATCAGACATATTACAGTAGTCTGCCATGTGCGCAGGATCCAGCAGCTTGGGACGATGAATTTGCAGCAGAAATGCAGAGAAAGCGAAACATTGAGCTAGCAGAACAGAAACTCGCTGAAGCCACATCCGCTTTTGAAAAAAGGACGAAGAAGAAGTCTAAAAAAGATGCGATGTCCTATGTCATTACCAATATTGGCAGAAGAGGGCGTCGCATGCTGAAAATTCAGATCTATGACCATGATGACGTGAGAAATTTGTTCAACGAAAGTGTTCGCGTTCAATATGTGATGACGGACTGTATCGACGACATAATGGACAATGCTCAACATTTAATTAATAAAATTTCAAAAAAATTAAGTGATGATGCCGTGTTATAATAAGTAGCTCCTAAATAAGTATATAATCTTATAATTAATACTGTTTAAAATTTTAAATATGAAATAAACATGAATTCTTATTAAATTATGGCTTATTATTATGTTCCTAAGTAGGTAGGTAGGCAGATAATTAATAAAACAAATGTTAGTAATTGATAACATTTATTTAAAAAAACAATAGATAGTTATTTAGCTAAGTATAGTATTATATTATCTATGACTAAGTATTAGGTACATACCCTATCTTAATTTAATATTACTTAACACAGTACACAGCAAAAAATACTTAATACAATTAAATTAGACAAGATTTTATTATTAGCAACAACAATTTTCGACCCAATCGTAACCTTCCTTGCTTGAATCATAACTACTAGATCTAGTTTTATTTTCTTGATTTATTAATATTTTATCCTCCTTTTTACCGCCAATATCATTAAATTTAAAAATCTGCATATTATTTTCAGTAAACCACGTCTTTATTAAAACTACATTTTTTAATGCACAGTGCTTTTTATGATAAACACAATTAAATGAACAGTTAGCATCATTATTATAAAGCTGATTCAATCGCAAAAAACTAGGACAACCCTCATCACCAATATCTATAATTTGACAGTTACCTAAACATAAAGCAAATAACCATTTCGCTTTTTCCGTTCCTTTAACAAAAACTTTCTTTTTAGCTAAAAAAGGTATAACAACACGTTTAAGTTCATGTAAATTCATGTAACCTTCACTCCAAAATATACCGCGTTGCCTCTGTATCCATGAAACTTGTTTTTTTTCTTTTTCTGGTAAATTACAATATGGATGGGGTGGTTTAACTAAAAACACTTGGGTATAATCTTTCGTAGCAAGTGCAAATTCTTTAACAATAAAAGAGTTGTAGGAATCTTTGAATCCCTGTAAATCAACTATAACATAATCCGGATTCATGATATCTTCTTAACGATATTAGTCAAAGGTTTGTATTCAATAATACAGTCGTTTAAAATCAAACAAAAAGCCGTCGTGTTTTCAGGAAAATCTACAACAGCTTCAAGGTCAATGCGAACATCTATAGGTCCTGTTTTCAAAGTTTCATTTTGTCGCGAGCAATCAATCACAAATAAAGGAGCTTTGGTTTTAAAGTCTTGGTAACTTAATAAAGGTTCCGGACGACGGCCGTAATAAGACTGTTGAAAATTAGCGTAGCGCTCGTATATTAATGTGTACTTATCATCATCGAAATTGATATTTAGATTTTCATATGGAAAGTAGCATGAGTTTAAAAATACTTTAAGGTTTTGTAGCTGACAATGATCAAACTGAGACATATCTTTGTCAAGTTGTCGCATACGATTTATTTGTAACCCTACAATCACGTATCGAGGCTTTTCTATTTGAGAAGATGTTTTAATTGCCCATGTATGTTTTGTAGTTTTTGGAAGTGATGGGTACTCGTACAGATCCCAGTTTCTAAATATGATGCTAATTGTGCGATCCTTTTCTAAATATTTAAGCAAATTGAGTCGCTCGCGATCGGACACTTTTATATGTGGAACGCGCCAATTAATTTGTTTAATGTCAATGTAATTTATAATTTCACCAGCTTCCAACTTTACAGAATTAAGGTTTGTGCTATTACGAAGTAATATTAATTCATGCTTGCAGTTCATAATAATCTTATTATAGTCTTCAGCAAACCCAAGTATTTTATTTAAAGGAATGGAAACTGAAAATTTTCCAGACAATTTATTTGTGGTTCCATCGATATCCCAGGCCCAAGACTTAGCCATCTTTGATTCATTATCATTCATTGAAACAAGAGATTTCATAGTTGTAGTAATGCCTGCATTTTTTATTTTATCTATTTCTACACCATTTAGCTCATATCGAATGTCTTGAAAAAAGAATAATGCAGGGTTATTTGTAAAATGCACCTTGCTTACTATTGCTTTTGTATCACGTTTAGTAACAAGAATGCTTCCTTCTATGAACAAAGTACTGGCTGAAGGTAAAACATACAGATCCTGTTGGTTAATAGGTATCCGTATCTCATCATTTTCACGAAAACTATTCACATAGGGTTTGTATGAATGGTATTCTACACTCTCGATGGTGTTATCAAGGCGTGGAGAATCTGCTATGTTAAGAATGCTCATTTTAATAACCCAATTAATTTAAGAAATTTCTTGTTATCCTTCGTCAACTTCACTTTAGGTCTTCTTTTGATGATGTTGCGGCTTGAAATGGACCGATTCACTGTTGCTGATGAGTTTTTATTAAAGTCAATCATTTTTGTCTAACATGAAAATATAACTGGATATCTTCGCCACGTAAATTTACTAAATTATTGTTTGAATCTAACACTTTGACAGTGATCGAGCTAATACTGTTTTGATTAATTGGGAAATAAATTATATTTTTCGGTATTTCAATTATTCGATAACCAGGTGGCACGTTTGGAGGGAATTCGTGGATTATGTGACTAGGTTTTCCGTCAGTGTATGATCCGCTTATGATATCACATTCGATCCTCAGCACGGTAGTCGAAAGAATGTTGACAGGATGAGAAGATTCATTTAATATATTAGCTTTCAGTACAATTTTGTTAAAACCAAACACTTTTGCAAGCAACGTACTTTTTTCAAAATGTATGTCTTTAGAACAAATGATAGAAGTCTTTAGAGTATTGTTATTACAAATTAACTTGAAAGAACATTCTTTCATGTTCTGTTCCAAATAATCACTTATATCACTTAGCTCATACGATCCCTCTGGTATCTCAATGACTTCATCTTCACCGAAATATAACTTGTTGTTAGAATTGTCAATATTAGGTATAGAATTAAATGTTGAAAAATACAACAGCCCACATTCATATTCGCCATTTAGTTCTAAGGCAGGCGAATAATGTGTGGTTGTCATCGGAGTAGAGCTAGATATAGATAGCGTAAAAGACATTGTGCTACTGATGGTAATTTAGTGTTTTATCACTTTAAATGTGTTTTCCAAAAATTTTTTAGATATTGAATACATAAATGTCCACAATTCACTGTATCATAACTTTGATACTTCATGTAATTATAAAAAACTTCTCTATGACTTAAGTACTTTAATAATTCTGTTGGTGGTTTTAAATCACCGAAACTGTCAAAATACTCACAATAATTGTTATTTTTTACATAGGCTACCCAGTGTGTTCCAGGATTTTGATGATCATCTAAGTTAATAATACCGCATTCTATACGCTTAGGTTTATTCGGTAGTCTATCTCTCATGTAAACACCTCTAAAATATGGTATAACACTAGAATGTTCTAAAATATCTACATCGGTTAGAGCGCGGTTGGGCAGCCTTTTATTTAGTTTTTTGAAGCTTTTAGAAACAAACCACTGCCTTTTTTGTATGGTTTTAAGTAACACCCTTTTCCTAGTGCTATTGCTTCCATAGTTTTATTGTGGCGTTCAGATTCTTGAAGATTTTGTTTTGCTGATTTATAATCGTTTACTGCTTTTGCAATACCTGCAGCACCACCTGCTAAAGCACCGAAGGCTGATAGTCCGGCAAATATTGGAATCAATGGTAATATTCCTCCAGTCTTGGGTATGGGTATAACACGCGGCAGCCGAATTTTATTTTTAACAAAATATTTTTTTGCAACTGCATAAGCAATTTTGATTGCTTTCTCATCACTGTTAGGTTTCAGTTTCTTTAGTTCAGTGCGTATTTTAGTTACAACAGATTTAAAGTTTTTTACACCAGCACCCAACTTTACCTTTGTTTTCATAACTTTATTTACCATCCAGGAAGCCATTTTTTCTCCTGTACTGGCGTTTTTAGATTTAATTCGTTTTTTAGCCATTTCAGCAAGTATTAAATCAGCTTTATGACGATCTTTTAAGTCAGAGCTATTGTTGTAGGCTATGTCGTGTTGCTTACAAGCTTCGTCCAATTCGTTAACCCCTCGGTCACCACGAAATAATCGTTCTCGTAATCTTGTACCAGGTCCACAATAATTATAACCTGGTAAATGCAGCTCAAAAGGTAAATTATTTATTACTTTGTTAATGAGACCACCTCCTTCCATTGGTTCTATGTAAATGAAAATTTTCTTACGACACAATCTTTTTATAGGTTATAAGACAGCATTCTTATGAATCCACGAGTTTTCATTCTCATTTAGACCTAACCATTTAACAAACAACTGGTTACCCTTTCGTTTTAGTATCTTTTCTATCAAATAAATACCAGGATACTTTGTTTTTTGCAACTCTTGTTCATAAAACGTTCCTAAAATATTTTGTTTGTGTTGGTCTTCTATATGGTATGTAACTGGTTTCGTGTTGTTTATTTTTACAATCGTGAAAAGTTCAGTGGACCAATTTGGTGTGTACCCTTTTCGAAAACTGCCCTTGTACTTACTGATGCGAACTTGCTCGCCTATCTGAAACTTTGGATTTTTTATATCGAGTATTTTTCTCGATTTTATGATATTGCTCAATACAATCGTTTTATTTGAGGCATTAACAGCTATTGGTTTAAACCTTGTTGTACGATGTATGGTTTCATTATAATTATTTATGATTTTTTGCAAAGGTTTTCCGTTCCACACATAATTTCCTACTAAATTAAAATATTTATATAATATATTTTTTATAGTTCTGATGAATCTTTCCACGATAGACGCTTTTTTAATGGAAAAAGTAGAGTAATGATTAATTTTGTATGTTTTCAAAAGTGTTTGAAAGACGTCGTTATAAAATTCTTTCCCTAAGTCAGTTTGTAAATTGGTAGGTATTCTTCCCTTCTTAAAAATACTTTCCATAGCGTTTGATATTTCACATTTCGACTTAGTTTTCACAGGAACTGCCCATCCAAATTTGGAGAAAGAGTCGATCACCACAAGAATATATTTATAACCTAAATTAAACCTACTTAAATTTTTTATGTCTATTAAGTCGGCTTGCCATAAATCATCAATATCTTTAATCATAACACAGCGACGATTAAAATTTCTGCGTGCTTGTTTATGAATTTCATTGACAATTTCTTGTTTAGTCATTTTTAATCGTTGGTTTAGCAATGCTGTTTATTGTATGTTCGGTATGAACTTGATGTAATGTCTTAATTTGACCGTTGATTAGCTCCAACATAGAATCTATCTCTTGCTTTGTGTAGAAATTTTTTTTGATGACTCTTTCGTCAATTTCTATTGTATGCTTATTGAATAAATCTTCTGATAAACGTAAACGTTTATGAACATGATGTCCGAACTTATCTATATTCATAGCACTAGAGAGTTATTGATCGGTCAACAGTCATAACAAAACTGAGTGAGTTTTTACAGTGTATTCTTTTTATTAATTGATGACACCACTTTCTCGCAATTCCTCGATAATTGATATTATTTCATTATCTAAACCAGTGTTTCCAGCGTCACGAGAAGCGAGTAACAATTTTAATCTTTCAACTAATTCATTAGGATCATCCCAATACACATAGTCCACTTTTGGTTTCACTTTTTTCATGATTGGCAACCCCGACCCTTTAACAAGACTTTCGGTACTAGTTGTGTAGTATTCTTTAGCTAATTTAAAAAGCGGTTTTACAACGTTTAGATATTTTATACCTTTGTTACTTTTAATTGGTTTTTTTGGATCATAATCACGACGGTGTGCATTTGTGTCTATTAACATTTGTTTATAATTTTGTCTATCATCTTCAGTTACTTTTTCTAGTTCAGGTATTTTTTTTAATAACAATTCATAAATTCCAGGTGTTTTATTATAATGTCGTCCACCCACATTGATTTCATTATCCGTGATATGAAAAACTGATGTGCCCATTTTAAGTTTTCCACGTTCTAATCTAACTCCAAAAGGAATACTTCTAAATGATTCACCTGTTAATGACCATGACAAATCATCTGACTCTTCAATAGATTTGAAAGATGTACCACTTATATTCGGAGTACTGTTGTCTTCCTCTGTACTTTTAGAGCTGTCTGATGAGCTTGATTCTTCTTCGGGTTTGTGGATGACAGTTTGATCAGATAATCTATTACTGATATCAAATCTGCGAGTGTTGTTTAATTCACGTTCATCATCATCTGGCGCACCACGTTCATTATACTTAATTTTTTTGCAATATGGTTTCGCAATTACTTTATTAGCAGTTGAGCCACTTATTGCAACCATTTTGTTAAGAGGTTCTGTTATTGGTTTTAAAACAGATTCGATAGCTAAATCGCTATCTGATTTAAAGTTTTTAATCATTTTAACCTTTCTTTTTACAACATCTGCTGATTTTACAATTTGTTGTTTTAGTTTCTTTTCAATATTATTCATGTTATTATTGTTACTTGCACAAGCCTATTCTTCGTGATGTTTAATGTGTGAATGAGTTTTTTATTCTTGTTTAACATATTATATATGAACAGCTAATCCAAAATAACAAATGTATCAAAGTTTTTCCTGTAGCCACCATTATTCCTTTCACAATCTTTATTTATTACCAAGTAATTGTATGGACAGCTCCAAATTTCTTTACACATTTCACGAAACTGATTCCACGACATATCTGTATTCACATGTTCGTCATAAACATGTTTAAGGTTTATTTCGTCTTGCTTAAAAAGAACAATAACGTTAGCGTTATCTCTGATCAGTTGTTTCGGGATTTTACTGTAGGTTTGGTTTAAGTAAAAACAATCAATTCTTTTATGCCTTCCTGTAGCAAAGTAGTCACGTATATTATTTTGTTTCTCACAAGCGACATCATCAAAGACTATTACCGAATCTGGTTTAGCATTCTCCAGACTTAACACATCGTCATTATCTTTGAATTTATAAAAGCTTATTTCTGGTACTAATTTTAAGACACTTTCCAAGAAAACGTATTTAGGTTGATATAACGTTTTGGAAAAAATTAAAACATTCAAAAAGTTGACACCATGTTCATGTAAAAGGAGACCAACCAATAGATTGGTTTTGCCACAGTTTGATGGTCCACAAATGATGCACCGAATAGTGCTCGGCAGTAGCTTGCCATGTTTTTGTATCTTCGGCGAAGTTGATACACAAATTTGATCTAAACTCAAAGAATGGGGCTGTTTAACAAATAACATGTATGACCAATGTGGTTGCTATGACAAAAATGAATAAATGAAGCCCCAACGCACTGTTTTATATAAAAAATATTCAGTTTCCTCTGAATGGAATATTTCAGACTAATGGGTTGGTAACTCATCTAAACCTTTTTTTTTAGTTATTGGGTGTTTTATTCCAACTTGGAGCGAGGAACGAGCGAAAAGTGGAATAGAATGCCCAATAACTACCTACTTTTGTTTTATTTTGTTTTGCGGATGTTAATTAATTGAACCATTTATTTTAATTTAAACAAACGACTCGACCGAGTTAAACGTTCACCTGATGTAAAGCGTTACGGCCGCCCATAATAGAATGCAGTGTATAAATGAAAATATGTCCATCTTGTTTCATTCCTGTTTTAAGTTTAGAGAATCAACACATATCAAGTAATAGAGAGATAGATATCTAATTTCAGTAAGAATTCCCGGACACTTCTCTTTGGAATGAACTGATTTTGACGTTTGGTGTAAAGACAGTTTTGCCCCTGGAGCAGCACATCGATAACTTTGGAACACGTGTGCGAATCAACTAGTTTAACTACACAAAAAAATAACTCATAATTTTTTCACAGAAATGCAAAGCACAGTATTCGGAGAGAAACTCAGGCAGCAAGTGGAAGACCGACTCAAGTTCTATGAAACCGGAGACATTCCCAAGAAGAACATAGAAGTAATGCAGGAAGCTATAGAAGAGTTGAACCAGTCCAGCGCTGACATGGTTGATGGCAGCGCAAAGAAAAAAAAGAAGAAAAAGAAGGACAAGAAACAAGAAGTAGTAGCGATGGATGAAGATTAGTTGTATAGTGATTTTTTTCTGTATTGACAGTTTTTTTTCTTTTATTAAAGGTTAAGTACATACTAAATTTGTTTTGTTATTTTACGACGAGTTAGTAGACACAATTTTGTTTGATTAAGACTAGAGTAGGTATTCGATGGTATATTCCCAGTTGCCACCGGGTGGCGACTGCGATTTGAAGTGGAAGCTATTGCCCCCACTTAAAATCGCTGTTAGGACTGACAACCTATGGGGAAGAAAGAAAGGTTCTCGAGTGGCGACCACGAACCGGAAGACGCAGGGTAGGCCAGCCCTCCACTAGGTAGACCGACGATCTGGTGAAAACCGCGGGGAGTCGATGGATGCAGGAAGCGAGCAGCCGCTCAATGTGGCTCTGTGGGGGAAGCATATGTTCAGCAGTGAAAGTCTTCAGATTGTTAATGATGACTAATAAGTAAAGAAGTAGGGTATACTTCTAATGCCTAGATAAAAATAAATAAAACCACAACAGTTCTTAGTACTTACATTAGTATTATTTCAATTTTTGAAAATTAGTTTTGCTTACAATCTATAAAAGGCGTCAAATCCCTTAGCACATCAGCGAAACAATCCCCTATCTGCAATACAATACCCCCACATCTGTAATACAATCCCCTATAGTGACAATAAATTGAATTTCTATTTATCTGCAATTCGATCCCCTACATTTACAATACAATCTCCCCTATGGTGACAATAAGTTGAATTTCTATTTTATTCATCTGCAATTCAATCCCCTATGTCTGCAATACAATCCCCCACGTTTAAAATACATCCCCTAACAGGTGAGTAAAGCCACCTGCTTACAGTTGACCTTCACATTAATATTGACACAAGCAAGCTGAGTGACGAACAGTTTGAAGATGTAAGGTATGGCGACGGTAGCCAGGTCGCCGGCGCCACACAGCCTGCACGAGTCGCCGGCGCTACTTGCTCCCTTACCGACGATTGGGCCGAGTAGGGTGCCGCATTTAGTGCAGATTGTTGCCTGGAAATAAAGAATCTGCATAGGATTGTGTGGTCCCGATGGTTTGAGAATGGGACCACTCCATCTCTTTCAGTGGGTGTTGGAAGAGCCAGCTAAGGGAACATCCAGAGAATGGGTAGCAGCATACTCTGTCAAGCCGCCTGCCAAGCGTGGTGATTATGGTACCCTATGATAAGCGTCCAAAGTGGCGTTTTATGGCCTGTGTTCAGCAGTGGACGTCTTCCGGCTGATGATTTGAGATCGAATTTATTTAGTGGTACGGTTTGTACCTGACTAGTTTAGATATCATTGTAAGAAAGCAATTTAAAGCAATACAATATGCTAAAAAGAAAAAAATATTTATCCATCTTTCAGTCTTTTAAAATGAGTGAAAGATCACTTAAAACAATCAGTGCTACCGTTTTGATTTTCTAATAATAAAAAAACACTACGCAAGCTCACCAGTGTTGCCGATCGATAGATGAATATCGATGATTAATCGATAATCGAAACATTATCGATAGTTCAGAACGACGCAATACTATTGAACAAGGCAATACTAATACATAATATTCTTGTTTGAGAAGAATAAACTATCGATTGTTGTTGCTTGTAAATGAAAAACTATCGATACTATATTATTTTCGAGCAACAATACTATCGAAAGTATTGCACTCATTCAATAGTATTTCCTCATTCCGAGCTATCGATAGGCCTATCGATAGTATGCCTTTTTCAGATGAAAAATATCGATGGTAAAACTATCGACACTTCGGCAACACTACTGCTAGTCTCCTGCATTCATCAGCTCCGCGCAGTTTGCACCAGGTTGTCGGTCCACAAGTACGTACCTCAGTTTTATCCGAGCAGTGGAACAGCCTATCCTGCAAGAGGAAGGCGGCCCCGTGCGACACTAGCGCGTCACGTTCCATCTCTCCCAACCTGACCCCGCCCCCGCGCCGGCGCCCCTTCACCGGCTGTCGGGTTAGCGCGTCCACTACTCCTGTTGTTCGCACCTATACAGAGAAATGACGTTTTAGTTAGAACAAAAGGCGGCCCGCGATTTACCCGTTGTCTCGCAGAAACTTAATTTTCCGGGAGAAAAGTAACTTTATGTTGGCGCCGATAATACTGGATGTAATTGAATTTATTAGCATCCTTTCGAAATCATTCGTGCCAACTACATTGGCACCGGCAATTTTCATAACTTTCAATCAAATTTATGCTAATAATTCAATTTATGCTAATTAATTCAGTTGCACCCTGTATAAGAAAGCTATAAATATAATTTCATCCAAATCAGTTCAGCATGACTGTAAAACCTTTCCTGGCTATGTCAAACCTTTCCTGTCGCTATCAAACCTTTCCCGTCACTGTCTAAACTTTCTCATCACTGTCACTCACCGCCAGGCACCATATGCCTGAGCTGCTGATAGTATAATACAAGAAGAAGATATCAGCTGTAATCTCTCTTCCATCCACTCCGCTGTACAACCTCTCAGTACCGTAGTAGTTGTATAAAATGTCACCTGTCAAACCTTACCTGTCACTGTCAAACCTTTCCTATCATTGTCAAACCTTTTCCATCACTGTCAAACATTTTTTGACAATCTCGTCATTGTCAATCCTTTCCCGTCACTGTCAAACCTTTCCCGTCACTTTAAAACCTTTCCCATCACTGTCAAACCTTTCCCGTCACTGTCAAACCTTTCCCGTCACTGTCAAACCTTTCCCATCACTGTCAAACCTTTCCCATCACTGTCAAACCATCCCGTCACTGTCAAACCTTTCCCGTCACTGTCAAACCTTTCCCGTCACTGTCAAACCTTTCCCATCACTGTCAAACCTTTCCCATCACTTTCAAACCTTTCCCGTCACTGTCAAACCTTTCCCGTCACTGTCAAACCTTTCCCGTCACTGTCAAACCTTTTCCGCCACTGTCACTCACCTGCCACTTGTCAGACACCATATGCCTGAGCCGCTGGTAGTGTATGACTCCATAGAAGATATCAGCTGTCATCTCCCTTCCATCTACTCCGCTGTACATTCTCTCAGTTCCATAGTAGTTGTACCCGCCCGCTTCAAGCAGCCGACCGAAGTAGTGGATGGCAGAGTCTTTTTCGTTGAAACGGAATGGTGTTGCGTCGTATACCTGAAAGAGATGACGAATATGTGATTGTAAATATGTAACTACTAAATGTCATGTTGCCAACGTACATTTCAAATGTAACTGTACCTCATGTATCATCATCATCATCATCATTAACAGCCTGAAGACGTCCACTGCTGAACATAGGCCTCCCCCAGAGCACGCCACCTTGAGCGGCTGCTCGCCTCCTGCATCCATCGGCTCCCCGCGGCTTTCACCAGGTCGTCGGTCCACCGAGTGGGGGGCCAGCCCACGCTGCGTCTTCCGGTTCGTGGTCGCCACTCGAGAACCTTTCTTCCCCATCGGTTGTCAGTTCTACGAGCGATGTGGCCTGCCCATTGCCACTTCAACTTACTAACTCTAAGAGCTATATCGGTCACTTTAGTTCTCCTGCGGATCTCCTCGTTCCGGAGCTTATCTCGCAGGGAAACACCGAGCATAGCTCGCTCCATAGCTCGCTGCGCGACTTTGAGCTTACTAATGAGGCCAACAGTAAGAGACCATGTCTCAGTTCCATAAGTCATCACTGGCAACACACACTGATTGAAAACTTTCGTTTTCAGGCTCTGCGGTATTTTGGACGAAAAGATAGGACGAAGCTTCCCGAACGCTGCCCAGCCGAGTTGGATTCTTCGCGCCACCTCTTTGTCGAAGTTGGACCTACCTAATTGGACAATCTGTCCTAGGTAGACATACTTGTCGACAACTTCGAGAGTATCGTTCCCAACAATTACCGGTATAGGTGGAACATGAGCATTAGACATGATCTTTGTCTTGTCCATATTCATCTTAAGACCAACCTGCTGGGAGACTCTACTGAGGTCGTTGAGCATGGTGCTAAGGTCCTCGAGCGATTCCGCCATTATGACTATATCATCGGCAAAACGAAGGTTAGTGATGTACTCGCCATTTATGTTGATGCCAGATCTTTTCCACTCCAAGAGCTTGAAAACATCCTCCAATGCGTTTGTGAACAGTTTCGGAGAAATAACGTCTCCCTGTGTCACGCCTCTTTGCAATGGAATTTGTTCCGTACTCTGGTCCTGTAGTCGGACTGACATAGTGGCCTTACTGTACAAACACTTCAAAACTTCGATATACCTATAGTCAATTTGGCATCGCTGCAAGGACTGCAGCACCGCCCAAGTCTCGATTGAATCGAAGGCTTTCTCATAGTCCACAAACGCTAGGCATAACGGCCGATTATACTCTTCGGTCTTCTGTATAATCTGGCGCAGCGTATGGATGTGGTCTATGGTGCTAAAGCCTTTTCGGAAACCGGCTTGTTCGGGAGGCTGGAATTCATCAAACCTGCGTGCGAGACGATTCGTAATGACTCTCGAAAACAGCTTATACACATGACTCAAGAGCGAGATGGGCCTATAGTTCTTCAATAAGGTGTTATCGCCTTTTTTGAAGAAGAGCACCACCACGCTCTTGTGCCATGCCTCTGGCGTTGTACCTTCAAGGATGACAGAATTAAATAACTTCTGGAGGACTAAAAGTACCGGTCTACCACCCGCTCTCGGAAGTTCAGTCGTAATTCCATCTTCACCTGGTGCCTTGTTGTTTTTAAGCTGTTTGAGGGCCATTCTAATCTCGTACAGGCTGACGTCCGGGATATCTTCGGTATAGTGTCGGACTAACTTGGCTCTGATGTCCTGAGCTGTGTTAGTAGCGGGCTTACGTGTCGAGGTGTATAACTGTCCATAGAAGTTCTCGATCTCTCTCAGAATCTCAGGCTTGGATGAAATGATGCTACCATTTTCGGTCTTCAGTTTTGTCATTTGGTGTTGCCCAATAGACGAATCCTTTGCGAACACTTTAGAGCCTTGGTTCCGCTCAATTGCGGCCTCAATACGTGAAGTACTAAGAGCACGCAAGTCGTGTCGCAAGGAACTCCAGATTCGTCTATTGAGTTCACCGTAGGCTGACATATCAACTGAAGACTGCAGCTTCATTTCGCTCCGGTCGGCCATTAGCTCAAGAGTTTTTTCTGAGAGCTTTTGAGTCTTCTTTCGGCGTTGGGTCTTAAAGAATTTCGATCCAACAGCTTGGACAGTTTCCACCAACCCGTCGTTTAGCTCGTCCACTGTGTTACAGTCGGCTAGGCACTGGAAGCGATTTTGGAGTTCCAGCTGAAAGCCTTCGGGGTTTTGGATTTGGACAGGATTTGGACGGAGCGTAGACTTCACCAGACGTGACCTTTCGAGCTTAACATTGATATTCAATGTGCCTCTAACAATACGGTGATCGCTACCGGTTTTCACCTTGCTGATCACAGAGACATCATCGAATATGTGCTTCTTGGTCGTCATGATGAAGTCTATCTCATTTTTAGTGGAACCGTCGGGACTTATCCACGTCCACTTCCTGGATGGCCGCTTCTCGTAGAAGGAGTTCATCATAAAGAGTTCCTCCTTCTCCATGAAGTCAGCCAGCCTCTGTCCTCGAGGGTTCCGCTGCCCGTATCCAAATGGCCCCACTCTCAGCTCATCGCTATTCCTTGTGCCCAACTTCGCATTGAAGTCTCCCATCACAACGGTGAAGTATGTTTCGGAAGTATGCATGGCTTCGGATATGTCCTCATACATAGCTTCTACTTCATCGTCTGAGTGTGCCGACGTCGGCGCGTATACCTGTATAACCTTCAACGAATACCGTTTGGTTATTCGGAGTACCAGGTACGCTACCCTGGCCGACACACTGTCGACTTTGACCACCTCATGTATATGTCATTGTAACTCGTAAATAACATATTTGAGTGGCGAAATGAGACGTATTTAAAAAAAAAAAAGACATGGTGTTTTATGTATGACCCAATAGATGGCGCCAGTTGTGGTTTTACCAAAATCTATCACTGTCACTGTTTCAAGCATAGACCACAGGTTATAGGAAATGTGTCACGATACTGAATGCCAACTCTAAAATGTTGCGTTTGTTTCTTTTTCGTTGCGCGATAGCTCGGCTTAATTTTGGATCATAATATTAGCGTTTATCTGTCTCGCAGTTCTGCTGCACTTCAATTTACTTAAGAAGAATGCACCACAGACTACTTAGGAGATACTACGCACAATGTACTCGTGGTCTACTCAACTGAATTTCTAAGCATTTTCTTATGATTCAACTACTCTGTGGTTTGAAAGGTTTAAACTATTACTTACTGGGCCATCTAGTAAAAGAAGCGTAACTAGGTTTATTTTTAAATAAAACTCCTCATTGTGGTGAAATTGCCGCAGAAGCCACTAACTAAGATTCAATTCAATTCAACATATTTGACTCGTACATGTCATATTAACCTCTTCAATGTCAGTTTTAAATGTAATTATAAACCATATCTGTAATTTACAATATTAAGGTGTAACGTAACACTAGCGCGGGAAATTCAAATTTTCTTGCGTTCTTTTGCCAATAATAGCTTAATTACTCAACGTGATTACATGAAAACTAATTTTGCGCAAATAAATAGAATGTATCAATAAATTACGATTAAAAGTATCTCCTAAATATCATTGGTTTAGCGACAAATGACAATAAACCAATTTCGTCTTAGTTTTTCAGTCTATTGCCATTCGTCGCTAAATCAATGATATGTAGGTGATACTTTTAATTGTAATTTGTTGATACATTCTATTTATTTCCGGAAAATTCGTTTTCATGTAATCACGTTGAGTAATTAGCTATTATTGGCAAAAGAACACAAGAAAATTTGAATTTGCTGCGCTAGTGAAACGTTCCACCTTAACTCGTAAATGTTAATTCAACTCTTAAATGTCAACGTAAACTCGTAATGTCAATTTGAACTCGTAAATTTGTACTCACATGCCCATGCAAGCTGGCCGCCTTCCCAGCCATGCACTCGACCATCATGGCTATGGTCATACGCGATGGGAAGCCATGAGGGTTGAACAGGATATCCGGTATGAGGCCTGACTCCGTGAATGGGAGATCCTCCGCGGTCCACTTCTGTGAGCAGATGCCCTTCTGACCTGCTCGGGAGGCGAACTTGTCGCCTACGAATGGGTTACGCTGGAAAATTAAAGATGGAATATCGTTATTTCGAAATAATAATAATAACAAGGCAAGAGTGAACCGCCCCCTAATTACATAAAGTTTGCAACAGGCGTAAATTTCGCAGTCATTGTTGTCAAAGCTGTCAAACGTCACTTTGACAGAGCAGAAAGCGATCGACGCTAGATCGCAGTCTGTCGGGCAATCGATGAAAATGTGCATTATTTTGTTTCCGGCTATTGCTGTCCAGTTGCTAGTGGCGCTAGTATCAAAGGCCAAAGTGCATTCAGCGACAGGCGAGCAACAGGCGGGCGACTGCGACCGATTGTCAAGTGTTTGCGGTCGCTTTGCTACTGCTGTTGCTTTGCTACTGCTGTAACTTTTACTTTATACGGCTGTCGGCATCTTTCATCGGCGACCGCGTCTTCACTTACCATCAGGTGAAACAGTGGTCAAAATCAGGCCTATCTAATGTAAAAAAACCCAGTAGTTTTGCGAACATACCTCGCGAGCACTAACTTTTTGCAATGTTTGGATATAAGTTTATTCAATACGTCATCTTTACTAATATTTGAAATACTTGTTTAGAATTGAGTACCCAATGTTTCTGCCAAATATTATCAAAATGGGCCAGTAAATGGCGCGGGAGCAAACTTTTCCCCTTTTTGGTGGAAATGCTAAACAAATTTTGTGAGCTTGTAGAACTTACCTACTACCACTTACTATACCATTTTTCTTCAAGATTTGTTGAAAAATACGACCTGTCCGCAAGTCCGGGGATACAGATTAAATAAAAAAATTCGCGAATGCAAGTACACATAAAACCGATGGGGAAGAAAGGTTCTCGAGTGGCGACCACGAACCGGAAGACGCAGCGTAGGCCGGCCCCCCACTCGGTGGACCGACGACCTGGTCAGAACCGCGGGGAGCCGATGGATGCAGGAGGCGAGCGGCCACTCTATGTGGCGCTCTGTTCGGAAGGCCTATGTTCAGCAGTGGACGTTTTCAGGCTGTTGATGATGATGACGATGAAGCTGACTTCGCTCGCTATGGTTTATAAAAAAGGATGAACTGCATGGATATGTTTTATGTAATAACCTGTATCCTAAGCATGATGCAAGCCTTCTTGGCGCTTTCCTTAAAGTCTCCACACTGTCTGACGCTGTCCACGAAAACATCCTCCTTGCCGTGGTACGTCTGGTGTATATACTTGTTTTTTTCACCATCGAAGTAGCTGGAACAATTACTTTATTATGACACTATTATAATGATGTTGATGCGCAGTGCGGTCCCAGCGGTGTGAGAGTAGGACCACCCCATCTTTTTCCGCAATTACGGGATAATCCAGGGAATGAACATCGTCTTAAAATCTTCTGCAATCACCGAGCCACCTGCCAAGCGTGGTGATTATGGCGAACCCTATGATAAGCGTCTAAAATGGCGTTTTATGGGGGAAGCCTGTATTCACCAGTGGATGCCTTCAGGCTGTTGATGTGATATTGAATAAAAATTAACCATCAATTCTAGTAAGCAACATCATACAAGGGGACTGAGTCAGTCCCCTCGTGACCACGGCCAATGTAACTTGGTAGAAACGTCAAGGTAGATCAAAACTATGTTTTGATATATTTCTGAGCACAAATAGACCCGTTTTTAACTTTTAAATAAATAATTTCAAGCCACGAAAGTGTTATACACATATCATTGACATGTAGGATAATAAGCGTAGGTGATAGCATGGAGCCCTGAAGAACGCCAGCATTGATAGGTATGAGATCAGAGCAAGAACCCTCGACAACAGGCTTAATGGTTCTCTTGGAGAGAAACCTATCGACCCATAGTTCATAGCCCCTCGGGAAAACCGTAGGATGGGAGTTTCTTAGGACTTATCTTGTGCTAGACCCGATCAAAAGCCTTAGCAATGTCAAGACCCAATGCAAGTATCTCTCCACTTTCCACAGCTGAATATCCAGAATGGGCAGCAGTAATCTCCTCATCTCCTCGGTCTGCAGTAGGCATGGAAACGATTGCTACTTTAAAATCATTGTCATTTCATCATATGATTTTTATGATTTTTTTTTTATTATCGTCACTGTGATTTCACCTGTGATTTTTCACAGACTGATTTTTCATATGCCTAATGAATTTATGATCAATGGCGATTGGCGGTGCTTTATGAAATGGAACAGAGATGTAATTTAGAAGCAACCTAGTGCAGTTGCGACTTGCTACAAATGATTACTAAGAAATCTAATGCTACTCTCTAGATCAAAGTTCACAGCTACATCAAGTGTTTATAAAATTATACTCTACAGGTCTCAGTTTGTTTACTGAAGCATAAACAAAACTGTTATGTTTGGATATTCACCGCTGATGTGCTACTGTCGTGTTTTGAAATCCGAAGCCACGATTCATTATGTGATTATCACACAGTGATATGTAGCAGAGCCTGTGATAAAAAGTAGCAGGGTGATTTATGAAAAATAAAATCATATGATTTTTCACCTGCTCCTTATGAAACGATCCATGCCTAGTCTGCTATAATTAATATACCGCGATAACCAAGACGCCTGAGAAGCACGGTGATTATCGCAACCCTAATGGCGGAAGCCTATTTAGGCAGTGGACGTCTTGATGAAATGAAGCCTAGAATGTGGACTTACCAATAGAAAGGGTCATCAGGCTTGATCCTGGCTCCTATAGCTGGTAATCCATCCTCATCTATGAACGGGGCCAGGTCAGCCCTGGTGGGGTCCCGAGCGAAGTGTGAGGCGAGGTGGGTGAGCTCTATGAACTCTGACTTGTAAACTGCGCCGGCGGCAAAACCTCGCTCGTACGCTGACTTGTTGATTATCATCGCGTCTTCCATGTCGTAGCCCTGGCGATTAATGTGTATATGAAGAGAATGTGTTTGACAGGTACAATCTAGTGATCAGCCCCATACGTTCCCACTGCTGGGACTCTGGAACAAGGGCCTTTTCTCAAAGACAGCTACAGGAATGTGGTCGCTGTTATTCGCGTGTATAAAAAAAATACACGCGATAAACCTGGATGGCGCTGCAAAATGAGCGGGCTATACGGGTAGCTACGGTGGGCTAGGTTTAAAACGGTTTTTTTGGCATATTTCTGATCTGCGCTCAACTTATAACCCGCTCACTTTGCAACGCCATCTAGTTTTAGGCATATTTTAGATCTACGCTGTTTTCTTGGTGTATAGGCATTCCTCTCCTTGTTCCATGCCTACAAGGGCTCTTTTCAATCTGGTACAGACAGACCTAAAACACAATGAAATCGGTGTACCCGTCTGAGAGCTACAGCGCCACAATAAGACTCACACATGAACTCAAAGTGTGCTCTCGGAAATCAATTAAGTGACTAATAAATAAATGGGTTAAAAAAATTAAACAACGCAATCTTCGCGGCAGACCTTTATTTTTTTGCAGTCAGTTTTTACCATCGTACAACTAGACGCACAGAAACACAGCATCCGTATATGGTAGGAATTCCTAAAATACGTACAAAGCGTTTTGATTCCTCGTTTATAATTCGGACAGCAAAGGAATGGGACACCTTGCCAGCGTCATTGTTTCCTGACAAATATAATCTGGGAGTTTTTAAGGTTAGAGTGAACCGGTATCTTCTAGGCAAGCATGCTCCATCGCCGACCGCGTCGTCACTTACCATCAGGTGAGACCGTGGTCAAATGTTAGCCTATCGTTGATAATAAAAATATAATAAGGCGAAGTTTGTGACATCATTCATTCATATGAAAAAATGAAATAGAAAAACCTTACCGAATAAGAAATAACGGCGACAATAGCGTTAGTTCCCATGGGGAAGTCGTCCAAGCCGACGTTGTCGTAATGCGTGGGCCTGAAGAGTGGCGTGGCGGGGGTCTGCAGCCGGTATAACTTGGTCTCCGCGTTGGTTGCCCACGTGTGGATCGGGGTGCCCATCGTTTGCTTGCCCATCTGGCACTGGTACATGTTTCTGTTCGACAATATTTTTTTTATGTTATTGAATATAATGAGGCTTTTTATTTAAAAAAACGCTAGTTCCGCTTCTTTTCTAGATGGCGCTGTAAGTACATAGTTTAAACCTTTCAAACCACAGAGTAGTTTAAACATAAGAAAATGCTAAAACTACCTACAAAGAAATGTCAAATTCAGTTGAGTAGACCACGAGTACATTGTGCGTAGTATCTCCTAAGTAGTCTGTGGTGCATTCTTCTTAAGTAAATTGAAGTACAGCAGAACTGCGAGATAAATAAACGTTAATATTATGATCCAAAATAAAGCCGAGCTATCGCCCAACGAAAATAGAACAAACGAAACAGTTTAGAGTTGTCAGTCAGTATCGTGACACATTTCCTATAACCTGTGGTCTATGCTTGAAACAGTGACAGTGACAGATTTTGGTAAAACCACAACTGGCGCCATCTATTGGGTCATACATAAAACACCATTTCTTTTTTTTAAATAAAACTCCTCATTATGCGAGCAGCTGGTCAAAGTGGCGCTCTGTGGGGGGAGGCCTATGTTCAGTAGTGGACGTCTTCAGACTGTTGATGATGATGATGATTTCATCAAAACCGTTGATCTGAGTGGTAACACACGTTGGATTTAATGTTAGGATGATAGAAAGTAAATAAATCAATGATAATTAATAAATAAAAAGATTCATTTAATCTGTTTCTATAATTACTGGGGGAATAAGACTTTATGATCTCGCAGTCAATCGGTAATCTTATTACTAAGACTGTGCTGATATCTCAGGATGACGTGTGCAGTGCAGTGTCACGCAAAACTATATTAATTTAGAGTTCCGAGTGATACTGCAATCTGTTATGGGCAGCCGTGACGCTTAAGGTGGAACGTTTCACTAGCGCGGCAAATTCAAATTTTCTTGCATTCTTATGCCAATAATAGCTTAATTACTCAACGTGATTATATGAAAACTAATTTTGCGGCAATAAATAGGATGTATCAACAAATTACGATTAAAAGTATCTCCTAGATATCATTGGTTTAGCGACAAATGGCAATAAACAAATTTCTGCTTAGTTTTCCAGTCTATTGCCATTTGTTATTGATACATTATGCTTATTTACGCAAAATTAATTTTCATGTAATTAAGCTATTATTGGCAAAGGAACGCAAGAAAATTTGAATTTGTCGCGCTAGTGTAACGGTCCACCTTAACATCAGGCTAACGACTAGCTCGCCACGCCATTTATTTACATAAAAAAATATAGTACATGTAATGTTAAAAAACATACAAGGTTTTTTGTAAATAATACATTATTCTAAATCATGGCAGGCCTAAAAATATTACAAGTAACGTAAATCTCACCGCGGCGATTGGTTGCAATCCGGCATCGGAACTAACTGCGCCAAGTTGCTCATAAACGCTGACTTTGACAGCTCCAGATGTGTTGTTTTGCCTGTACCGAAAAAATATAAGATAAATTATTTTAAATTCACTGTTTGCGTAGACTTGCACGTTGTTTTAATGACAATGACAGGGTGTGTTAGGCCTTCCGCACACGCTCGGATTCCTGATTTGGTTTCCTGTTTTCAGAATTCAGATACCCGAATGTTTGCAAATGAAGAACGAAGAATAACGAATTCGAATCGAACGTCTGCGGCTAGTAGAACACCTTGTATGAAATGCGTGCAATTCGACTGTCCGAATTCGGAAAACGAATCTGTAAATCGAATCAGGAATCCGAGCGTGTGCGGCAGGCCTTAGACATGACAGCAAAAAAGGGTGCATTCGTAAACATGACAGCTCATAAAGAGTGTGTTTGTAAACATGACAACTCAAAAAATGTGTTTGTGAACATGACAGCTCAAAAAAAGTGTATTAGTAACGATGACAGCTGAAAAGGTTGTTAGTGTGTGCTAGTGTGCCCAGTCGGCTCAGTGTTAGTTTAATAATAGCTCAAAAAACGTATATCGGGGAGTGACCATGACTACTCAAAACGCTTACGACTGCGGAGAAAAGTGACCATGACTACTCAAAACTTATTATTTTACAACGACAATTAGTATTACTTAATAACTATAATAGCGTAAAAAAATGTGATTGTGACTATGACAGCTCAAAAGGTGTGTTTTAATGACCATTCAGTGAGGTTACCTTTGATAATCTCGGTGTTAGTGACGGCGATGTCCAAGTAAAGCTGTTCCATGGTCCCGATAAGCTCCAAGTGTCCGGTCGCCAGGTGTATGACGGGGCGCATCATACGTGCCTCGTGGGTCATTAGGAATACGCCCGCGTATTGAGCGCATATCTGAAAGGGTGTATTTGTGAACATGACTGTTCAAAAAGAGTGTGTTCATGAACATGACAGCTCCAAAATTATTATTACTATTATTGTATTTTTTCGAAATGGGTCATGTCACAGTGGGGTAGAGCCAGATAAGCAGGTCCAAATCCGTTCAAAGAAATATCAGCCTTAACGTCGTAGTCTTTAATATCAATTCAGTCTGCACTTCAGCACGGAAAATCACTGATTTTGACGGTTTTTAATTGTCAAAAGTTATAAAAGTCATTTGAATGTTTGCTGGGAATACACTAATTTATTTTTGTAAAAATATATATTTTGGTAGAAGTGCAGTAAAATGGGAACATTCAAATTTTTTGAGGGATGTTTGCGATTTTTTTCTATAGAGCTATATTTATTAATCTTGTATTTGCGGTCATCACAAACAAGTTAATGAAATGAATTACATGATATATTAAATTCAAAGCTCCACATGTTCTAATTACGTCAGGAAACGTGCCAAAAACACCTTGTTTGCTCTACCCGTCGCCTTAAGTAAAGCATGTCCCTGCTTTAGGAACGGTTGAATACGGGTTAAAATCCCGCTTGTGTCACCAGGCTGTATCCCATGAACCGTGATAGACAGGTGAAATTTTTACAGATGATGTATTTCTGTTGCCGCTATAACAACAAATACTAAAAAACAGAATAAAATAAATACTTAAGGGGGCTCCCATACAACAAACGCGATTTTTTTGCTCGTTTACCAGAAGAGTCATAGATGGCGCTGCTTTAAATAGTACTGCCACTCAACACTAGATGGCAGGGATAGACGGTACGGAACCCTTCGTGCGCTAGACTCGCACTTAGCCTGTTATTTACGTTTAGTACACTTTACGGGGCTACATACCTCTTTCCTAGGTATCAATACGATCTCAGTGGTAATAGGCATTTCCTCCCCCCTGACTTTCAAGCAGCGAAGATGGGCAGCTGCCTTCTGCGCGTTATGTTCTGACAGATACCCGACTAGGCAGCCGTCCATGAACACCGGGTACTTGTACTCGTCGTGTGACAGCGGCGTTTTACCCACCGACGAGATTGGTTCCATTCCTGGAAAAAGAAAATAAAGGGCTTCAAACATTTTTCAGGGTTCCGTACCCAAAGGGTAAAACGGACCCTATTACTAAGACTCCGCTGTCCGTCCATCTGTCTTCCTGTCTGTCTGTCTGTTCGTCTGTCATCTCATGAACCGTGATAGTTAAACAGTTGAAATTTTCACAGATGATGTATTTCTGTTGCCGCTATAACAACAAATACTAAAAAACAGAATAAAATAAATATTTAAGAGGGCTCCCATACAACAAAAGTGATTTTTTTGCTCATTTTTATAGATAGTGGTACGGAACCCTTCGTGCGCGAGTCCGACTCGCACGTAGCCGGTTATTTATATCTACTGACCGCCATCTTGTTTATTCTTCAAAATAGCCGCCACTAATAAAACTTGTATGAATCGATAGCTAACACTAAAACGAATAAGGTTTGTATGAGACAAAACCTCATCTAGCACCATGTATCCAAAATATCATCATCATCATCATCATCAGCCTGAAGACCTCCACTGCTGAACGTAGGCTTCCCCTAGAGAGCGCCACCTTGAGCGGCTGCTCGCCTCCTGCATCCATCGGCTCACCGCGGCTTTCACCAGATCGTCGGTCCACAGAGTGGGGGCCGGCATACGCTGCGTCTTTCAGTTCGTGGTCTCCACTCGAGAACCTTTCTTCCCCATCGGTTGTCAGTTCTACGTGCGATGTAGCCTGCCCATTGCCATTTCAACTTGCTAATTCTAAGAGCTATATCGGTCACTTTAGTCCTCCTGCGGATCTCCTCAATTTACAAAAAAAAATGCTATCAAAATATACGCTTTCAAAGTTACACTGGTGGCGCCACCGGTAAGTTGACTTAGAACTAAATTGAAAGTATGAATGGGCTCATGAAATATTGTTACTTAAAGCTTACTACACTACTAGTAAGTATATGACCTGCGATGAAATATAGGGTAGATCCACGATCGCTGCCTCGAAAACGGCAACATTTAAACAAGGCATATGCCTTGTTTTTGCTCTAAGTCGCATGTGACCGCGCTTAATGAAAGTGATGTAACTCACATATTATTGTTTACAACGCTATTACAGGGTGCTATGGTTCATTATTAAAATGTAACAGCTGCTTGTGGACTATTTTATATTAGCTGGAGAGGTATATTATCTGAGTTTGAATTGGTATATTATCCTAAAAGGGAGTAAATCTACTCCCCAATGTAGACAATGTTTCTTCTACGACTTTTCTTTATTAACAGTTTTTCATTGAAAAAATGCCATGTAAAGTTCGTCCTTGACCTAATGCACTTAAATGAGTTTAACGACCTGTGTTTAGAAATGAATTTATAGTATCTTGTTAACTCTCGTAGCAATCGCGCGTGCAATTTTGTGAGTGGATTTATGTTTTAGTATGGAGGTTTGGAAACACGCAGTTTCAAGTAAGGCTCTCACAACTTGTGGGCTATCATGGTCCCAGTCCCCCCCTTTCGGGATAACATACCAGTTCAAACTCACCTTGTATATCTGTATAAGTAAGCATTGGCGCGGGGACACTTTGGAGGTTTGATTTTTATAGAAACTATGTATCTTAAAATCTTAATCTATAGTATATTTGACTTGTAAAAGTGCTAAAAATAGCCTATTTGCAATAAAAATTTTGAATTTTGAGTTTTGATTTGAGTGAATGACCTTAAAACCATATTATTAACTCACACCTTCAATTTAGTTCTTAGTCAACTCACCGGTGGCGCCACCAATGTAACTTTGAAAGCGTGTATCATGGAAACGTGACGACATAGAAGATTTGTCTCATACAAACCTTGTTTGTTTAGTGTCAGCTATCAATTCATATAGACTTTCAGAGTGGCTGCTATTTTGAAGAAAAAACAAGATGGCGGACAGTTGATATACAAGGCTTCATACTAAAATACTCCCTTTATTTTCATTCATCATCAATTCATCAGCAACAGCCGGAAGACGTCCACTGTTGAACACAGGCCTCCCTCATAAAACGCCACTTTGGACGCTTATCATAGGAGGGTTTGTCATAATCAGCACGCTTGGCAGGCGGCTTGGTGATCGCATTAGATTTTAATGTACCGAGGTGAATACTGCTGCCCATTCTCTGTATATTCCCTTAGCCGGCCTTACAGTCCCACGGGAAGGGATGGGGTGGTCCTATTCGCAAACCGGGACCACACGGCGAACGTCCCTTTAATTAATTTACTTCAAATTTGACAGCCTCTACGGTCTTCTTCTTCTCGTGTAGGCAAGTGGTCAGCCCTGGTGTCAGAATTTTTAGGCCGCCCAAAGGCTTCTGACTTGGCTTAACGACTATTGTCTTAATAAGACAACAGCCGGGACCGACGGCTTAACGTGCCCTCCGAAGCACGGTAGCGCTCAGTTGTAAATACTACGTTTTGCTGTAGCGGTCACCCATCAGAGTAGTGACCGCAGCGAACGTTGCTTAACTTTACCGAGCGGTTAGAAACGGCTAGTCGTGCTTCGCTATGAGCGCAAAAAATCGGCTCATAGCCTGGGAGCAGCGGGTTCGGTTCCCGCGACAGGTCAAGTATTTATGTTTTTTTGTCAAGTCGTGAATTGAATGAATAGTTTCAGTATAGATCTTTTGTACATCTACCCTCATCACTAAAACTGTACTAAATTACTAATTCAATAATTACTACATGTGAAACTTTGTTTAGCTACTTACCACATTTCTCAAGTACTACGGGCAGATTGTCTACTAGAGCTTGGTCTGGTCTTTGTGTTATCTGAAACAAATATTAATTTCAACTACACGGAGTCTACTGGGTCAGAGCGAGCGTGGTATACTGGGTCAGGTCATAAAGTCTCATTTGCCCAGTAATTTCACTAGCTACAATGCCCTTCAAACGGGAACACAGTAGTGCATGCACACTACTGCTTGGCGGCAGAATAACTGACAAAGCGGTGGTACCTACCGAGACGAACTTTGCAGAAAAGTCCTACCACCTAGTAAGACAAAGTCTCATTGGCCCAGTACACATAATACCTCAATTTAGATGGACCGACGACCTGATCAGCGCGGGAGCCATGGGATGCAGGATGCAAGCAGCCGCACAAAGTGATGGTCTGTGGGGGAGGCCTATGTTCAGCAGAGGACGTCTTCCGGCTGACGATGATGATAAATGTTACCTGTGCGGTGGCGGTGAGATGGTTGAGCAGGCCGCACGGAGCGCCGTCGGGCGTGTGCACGGGGCACACGAAGCCCCACGCGTCCGGCAGTAGTGCGCGCGCCTCCGTGGTACGCATCTCCATGAAGAACGAGCCGCGGTGGATCGACCTTGGGACGGAAATGAGGTTAGGACATATACTAGATCAAAATCGCGGGGATCTATAAGCTTCTTCCAGTCATCATCAGCCTGAGGACGTCCACTGCTGAACATAGGCCTCCCCCGGAGAGCGCCACTTTGAGCGGCTGCTCGCCTCCTGCATCCATCGGCTCACCGAACAAACAAAACATAAGCAACATCATTCAAGGCCACATTTCATGCTTCAAAACGTTATTTGTAATCCAAACAAGTTTTCATACATTTTTACTAGGTGGCAGGACTTTTCTGCCAAGTTGGTCTAGGTAGGTACCACCGCTTTGCCAGTTATTCTGCCGCCAAGCAGTAGTGTGCAAGCACTACTATGTTCCGGTTTGAAGGGCATTGTAGCTAGTGAAATTACTGGGCAAATCAGACTTTACGAGCTGATCTCACAGCCTAGAAAACTTTTTTAGACTGTGTGACGTCTCACGATGACGTGCGCAGTGTGCAGTGTCACGCGAAACTTTAATTTAGAGTTCCGAGTGACACTGCAATCTGTTATGGGTGGCCGTGTCGCTTAACACCAGGCGAACGACTGGCTCGTCACATCATTCATTTACATATAAAAAAAATTAAAAACAGGATAGAAAGAAAAATCTTTTTATGTAAGACTAGCTTTTGCCCGCGGCTTCGCACGCTTGTATTGTGTTATTTCTACGTTTAGGTAGTCTAATAATAACTTAGTTCATGCATTTTCTATATACCAAACAACAAAATCCACTAAATCTTTTCGGAGCTCAGCAAGTATTAGCAGATTAGGTAGCACACGTGTAAAAATGTTGTTTGGGTAGTAGGTAAGTATGGCTTTTCACGTGTCATCAGATCACCTACACATTGATAAAATAGTGGATTAGAAACTGCAAATAATAGGTACAATATTTAATTAAATATGTACCTACTTAGACCTACCTTATACTTAGACGTTAGTTTTTTAAATATACGATAGGTCTAGGCATCTAACTAATAAAAGTTCTATAATATGGTATAGGTACCTACATACCAATGATACGGTCGATCTTTTCCTTGTCACAGATGTTCTTGTGTTTTCACCATAAAAACCGTTCAAGTCTTCATAAGAGGTTCCAGTAAATTTTGTTTAGGTACTAAGTATACCTACCTAAATAATAGGTATGTAATCTATTATTTAGGCAGTTTAGAAAAATACAAAACAATCACTGTTTTCGTCAGCTTTTCATATCCGCGCTCTTTTCGTTTCAAAACCAAAGAGTATCTTTGTTGCATTCACCCACAGATTAGAGAAAATAACAATTTACTCTGTGCATTCACCACATATTTTTTTTTTACTTTCTGAAGTTTGGGTCGATACGAATTGAGTATTTAGCCAGTGTCAATAATAAGTTTATAAAATACATACTTTACAGCTGGAGTATTTATTGCATTTACCTATACGATGCGTACATAATTAATTTTGTTAATACTAATTAGAAATCACAAGTACTTACGTACGCCACTGTAAAAAGAGTCGACATTTATATTAAGTCCGCTATTTTTCAGGTTGTTTCATTCCCACTGCACTTTCAACATAGTGGTGGGAGTGAGAAAATAACATGTGTACAAAGCTCTAATCAGATTCGCTTTTGCAAAGAATGTTTCATTTTTAGGGTTCCGTAACAGTTTTAAAATAAAGGAACCCTTATATGTAAAATCACTTTCTTGTCCGTCTGTTTGTCTTTCATAATTTATTGCTCTAACCTGTGGTTTGTCCTAAAGAGAATATAACCGCTTAGTTTGTTTAGTTCATTGAAAAGCCCACAGACCTAAAATATTTTAACTATTAAAACTCAATTACCTACGTGAAAGAAGAAGAAGAAATCAAAACCGAACAGTTTTTTTTTATATTGACTACTGTTTCTGCCAAGTACGGCACAATTTTGCCATTAACCATGTGTCACAGACCTACCCCTTCTTCGTTAATGGCTTTCTATCGCTTTTAAGCAATAATGAGGCTTTTTATTTAAAAAAAAAACGCTGGTTTCGCTTCTTTTCTAGATGGCGCTGTAAGTACATAGTTTAAACCTTTCAAACCATAGAGTAGTTTAAACATAAGAAAATGCTTAGAGTACCTACAAAGAAATGTCAAATTCAGTTGAGTGGACCACGAGTACATTGTCTGTAGTATCTTCTAAGTAGTCTGTGGTGCATTCTTCTTAAGTAAATTGAAGTACAGCAGAACTGCGAGACATATAAACGTTAATATTATGATCCAAAATTAAGCCGAGCCATCGCGCAACGAAAATAGAATAAACGAAACAATTTAGAGTTGTCAGTCAGTATCGTGACACATTTCCTATAACCTGTGGTCTATGCTGGAAACAGTGACAGTGACAGATTTTGGTAAAACCACAACTGGCGCCATCTATTGGGTCATACATAAAACACCATTTCTGTTTTTTAAATAAAACTCCTCATTCTGCCAATGTCAAGTGAGTAAAAATTTGTACGGTTATGTCATGTCAAAGCCCTATTTTGTCAGTCAAAATGCCATCAGTAAAATGGTGGATATTTTACTAAAGCTCTTACTCTTATTTTACTCTAAAAAGCCGTTGAAGAGAAAACGAAAATGGATGGTTATAAAAACGTGGAACCATTTGCCAACACTCGTGCACGTTTACGAACACTTAAGGAATAATAATCCACCCTTATTAAACATTGAAATTCAAAAATACACAGGTTTTGGTAAAAAAAATCAAAATTTATAACCACCATCGTCAGATTTTCTTCAAAGAGCTCCAACCGAACATTACACGGCCATGTTGCTAATTCGAGGATCTTACCCTAATGTATAATTATACTTACCTAAATCTAAGTGTTTTAAAACATTTTTCATAAAATATTTCGTATCATTGGCAAATAAATACAAATGTCGTCTAAAGCCAAAATAAAAAAAAAACATCTTCTTTCACACTATTTAATATTTGTTGGTATATGTATCTATTTAACTTCTAAAATGCTAAACAACCGGTAAAAATATAAATAGGAAACCTATAAATTGTTTTGATTCTCTTAGAGTAGCGGTTGGTACTAATATTGAGTAATATATAATGAGTTTGGTCATTGTGGCACAGAGTGTAGTCGATTGTTTTTTTTCTAATCTGTGACAATATGTGGTAACTTACAACTTACCGTTAGTAGCAAAAAAAAACATGAGTCGGCCATGTTGTTTAAAACTCCGATTCGTTCGTAATGAAATCTCAATAATTGTCATCAATTTTTTTTAACGATATATCAATTTTAATATATCCTATGTTAAGCGCCGGTTATTTCTAAGCATATTAGTGAAAACCGCATCAAAATCCATTCAGTATTTTAGGAGTTCAGTCATAACAAACAAACAAACAAACAAACAAACAAACAAATAAACAAACAAACAAACAGACAAAGTATTTAAAAAGTGGCTTAACGTGATCAGCGGCTAATTTTAAGCCAACCTGTGTCATTTTTTTCTTGATATCTTGCAATTACAGACTTTCTTATCTCTACAGTTTTATTATATGTATAGATAGTTTTTCATTTAATATCTTTAAAGATGACACAATGTGCGAGCGAGATAGAGGATCCAAGTATACGGAACCCTGCAATATGAACTTTAAACTGCCAAGTGCAGACCGTTCACCGTTAGATGAACTATGCTATTTAGAAAATATGCAAGTAAAACATATTAATCTGTGGTGGGTACATACAAGTTTAGACACATTATGTTTACATATTAGTTTACATTTACGATAATACTTGCACATTTTTAAATAATACAAGCTGACCCGCCCCGGCTTCGCACGGGCTTATTAGTTTTACACCTTATCTCAGTCTAAAGGAAGAGAGAAGCAAGAGGGAAAAGATAAGGGAAAAGGATGAATGGATGATAATCAAATCATCATTCAAAGTTTCATTTGAATCCATTCAGTAGTCTCGGCGTGATGCTCAGCCAAGGCACAGACAGACAGACCAAAATGAAAAAAAAAAATCGGTTTAGCATCGATAATCCACCCAAAATAAAATTTTCAAAATCTTTAATGTACAGAATTGGACCTGTTACAGTTTTATTATAAGTATAGATATGTACGTTAGAGGCAGGCGCGGCTACAGGAGGGGGAGGGGGCCCCCGCGGCGCGGGCCGGCCTGCACCGAGCGCGGTAATTAGCCAATTCACCAGCAAGATGTAGGTGCATGGAATTCATCATTTAAATAAAAGACCACAAATTGGTCTCGCATCGTATACTTATGTGTTTTACCACTATATCCCCAAATTTCCTTCTTGGACTCCCCTACTATAATGATTTGTGCACCCCCCCCCCCTTCCCCCCTCTTAAGAAATTTCTGTATCCGCGCCTGATTAGGTGACATCTCACGGTAACAGCCTGTAGTATTACTTACTTGAAATGGGACATGAATCTCATCCGGTTAATATTTTCAGCAACGATGGTCAACCCTTTATACTGCGGCAAGTTGACATAGGTGGAAGGTGCATTCCCTGTCGCTAGAAACGTCTCCATTTTAGCCTCAAACAAGCCCGCGCTTCGGATAACTTGACTCAGGTCTTTCTGTAAAAAATGGCTTAACATCAGGCGAACGACTAGCTCATCACGTCATTTGAACAGATTCAAAACCTACACGTCAACAGCTGGAAGACGTCCACTGCTAAACATAGGCCTCCCCAACAGAGCGCCACTTTGACCGGCTGCTCGCCTCCTGCATCTATCAGCTCCCCGCGGTTTAACCAGATCGTCGGTCCACGTAGTGGGGGGCCTACGCTGCGTCTTCCGGTTCGTGGTCGTCACCTTTCTTCCCCATCGGTTGTCAGTTCTACGAGCGATGTGGGCTGCCCATTGTAATTTCAACTTCTTCTTCTTCTTCTCGTGTAGGCATGTGGCCAGCTATGGTGTCAGTTTTTTTAGGCCGCCCAAAGGCTTCTAACTTGGCTTAACGACTGTTGTCTTCCGACAGCAGCCTGGACCGACGGCTTAACGTGCCCTCCGAAGCACGGTAGCGCTCAGTTGTAAATACCACTTTTTGCTTTAGCGGTCACCCATCAGAGTAGTGACCGCAACGAACATTGCTTAAATTTACCGATCGGTTAGAAACGGCTAGTCGTGTTTCGCTATGAGTGCTAATTTCAACTTACGGGTTGCATAGACCTAGAAACGAGCGCCGCGTGAACCCTTGACTTCTTGATCACATGCAGTTTGACGTTGGCCATGAGATTGACGAGTCGTTCCTTCAGAACCTGCAAGTACAGGTGGCCGCCGAGCAGCACTTCTTGGCACATCACGGCGTCTTGGCCTTCCACCTAGAAAGGGATAAACAATTTAGAATTTCTCCATAAGAGGACCGACTTAAGGCGACGGGTAGGGCCAGATAAGCTGATCAAAATCCGTTCAAAAAAACATCGACCTTAACGTCGCAGTCTTAAATATCAATTCAGACTGCACTTCAGCGCAGCGCTTAAAACAAAGACAACGCTCGAAACGACTGATTTTGACGGTTTTTAATTAATATCTATGTTTATATTATGGTATTTTTCAAAATTATGAAGTCATCACAACATCTGAATGTTTGTTGGGAATACACTTATTTTTTCTTGTAAAAATATATTCGATAGAAACTCGGTAAAATTGAAACACACACATTTTTGAGAGAGGTTTGCGATTTTTTTCTAGTTATATTTATTAATCTTGTATTTGCGGACATCACAAACGTGTTAATGAAATGAGTTACATGATATATTAAACTCAAAGCTTCACATGCTCTAATTACGCCAGGAAACGTGCCAAAAACACCTTGTTTGCCCTACCCTTCGCCTTATGGGCAAACGTGCTCCACCTTAGACAGCTTCGTCACTTACCATCAGGGCCCCGTTTTATAAAGCTACAAGACTTGTACTTGTAGCGAAAAACTGGCAACACAGCCAAAAAACGTGAGATAATGCGTTTTACAAGGCTACAAGATAACAAGTGTACAAGCTACATCCCCGATATATTGCTTTACTCTATGAATTACAAGCACTTGTTCTTAGACCATAGAACATCCATAGTGTTTTTTCATTTTTTAAATGTAAAATCGAACAATTTTTTTGGTCATTACAAGTGTACGGAACTACAAGTAGTAAAGTTTTTTACCTGACTAAGGAGCTAGGTAAAGTGAAGTACAAGTTTAGATAAATATATTGAAAGTGTATTGTATTGGTCGTGTCTCGTATTAATTAATGTTCAATTAGTTAAATTAAGTAAATATGAACTAATTATGTTTAAATAATGAGAAATTCAGCTTGAGCGAAGCCCATGAAAAATGAGCGTAGCTGTATATCACAAAACCTATTATGAGAATGGTGACTTTGACCCAACTTTATTTATTTAAATAGCTTTACTTAAAAATAGAGACGCCCCGCGGTTTCACCCAAAACTTACATAATTTTCCGCGGGATTTCTTGAAATTCCGAAATAAACTGCATTTATCCCGGTAATATAAGTATATAAGTTCTTCTAAAAAAGTCATCCAATTTGGCTTGAAAGCCACAACAAACAATTAGATAATGTTTTCCTTTTATATGTTACGTAGGGATTTAATGTAAACTTCACACCGGCTAAATTCACTAATGAATGGGAGCTAAACTAAAAAAAAGCTATTGACCGTGACGTTCATTCATAGTGATGTGCAACTTGTAATATCATAATCTACACTTTATCCTCTACTTGGTCTGTGGTCCCCGCCGTGAGACCTCAGTGATGTTCATAGTGATGTACATTATACTTGTAATTTACACTTGTAATCGATAATTGTTGTTTATAAAACGCCGTAACTAGTAAGTTGTAGTTACTTGTTCTTGTAGCTGCTACAATTGTTAGCTTGTACTTGTAGCTTTATAAAATGGGGCCCAGGTGAGTTGTTGTCAAACGTATGCCCATTTTAACATTAAAAAAACCCGTCGCCTTAAGGTCATATGCTCAAATAATTCACTGCATAGACTATGAATTGTTTGAGACTCGGCTACAGAGCCTCGACCATAGGCGTAAAGTTGCCAGTTTATCGGTCTTTTATCGAGTACATTTTGGAGTGCGCGCGCTGGAGTTGCATAACCTGATTCCGCCATCACCATTCCACCATCGGACAACCAGATGTATGAAAAACGCCATCGTTACATGGTTAACATCCCACATGTGCGAAAAAAGCGATTTGCTTCCACATTTATCATGCGAACAGCCAAAAAAAAGAAAGAGTCAAAAGAGTGCCAAAGAGTGGAACGCTTTGCGGGCGTCTGTATTTCCCAAAAACTACAATCTTGGAGTCTTCAAATCGTGAGTGAACAGGTATCTTCTAGGCAAGCGCGTTACATCCTAGACCGCATCGTCACTTACCATCAGGTGAAATGAAAATGTTATTGCTGCCACTCCGCTGTCTGCACGTGTGATTGAGACAATAGAGCTCGTGAATAAATTTATCTACATTTTACCGTTTCGGGAGAAAACGGTTTTCATCCAATCTTGACAAGATTGTAATCCATGCCTATACGTTTTGTTTTTTTTGAAAATATGTATTGTGTTCTACTTAGAACTACTTATCTTCGTTATTACTTTGAACGAAAAAAATACGGCACTTTAGGTGGTTATAACTACGAAGATATTGCGAAAATACAATAAACAGACAGACTGGTCTTTGATACACATCCTAAAACCACATTGTATCTTAAGCAGTGTCACGCTATGTCTGTTAAATGTTGATAACGCTCTACCAGAACATATAAAGATATTAAAAAATCCATTCAAAGCGGAGTTATTGAATTCGCTACGACATAAGAACTTTTATTCTATAAATGATCTCTTGAATTTTAAACATTAATAATTTAATAATAATAGATTCCAAATAAATTATATGACTACAATAGTCATTATTAATTATAATTATTAATGTTTAAAATGCTTATTCAAGCTAAATGTGACGAAACTAAAAATGTTATATTAAGACCAAATTGTATCACATTTACTGCAATAAAGATATTTGTAAAGCAAGACGTATGAACTTAGTTTTTCACTGTGTAGATAACATATTAAAAAAAGCATCAAAATCGGAAAACATTCAAAGGTAGAAAAACGTTCGTGCATTTTGTGTGGACAAGAGGGGGTATTATTCTCTTCGAACGGTTATAGACGAGCTTCGCTATGAGCGCTACGGTAATAATGATGGTTAAGAAGATGATGATGATGATGAAACGTACCTTGCATTTGTTCTGCACGAAATCAAACAGTTTCTGCGCCATAAACACGAGTCCGTGGAATTTGTCTATGTCCTTGTTGAGATGGATCATCACGCACCTAGAGAGCAGAAATTGAGCGGCTTCTAGGTCCGTTTTCCCCTGGCAACAATACATGTTTCACATCAACTAAGGTATCACACATCAACATATGGAAGACGTCTATTGCTAAACATAGCCCTCCCCCATAAAACGCCACTTTAGACGCTTATTATAGCAGGGTTTGCCATAATCAACACGCTTGGCAGGTGGCTTGGTTATCGCAGTAGATTTTAATGTACTGAGGAGAATGCTGCCCATTCTCTGGATATTCCCTTAGCCGTTTCTTACCGCACCCACGGGAAGAGATGGAGTGAGTCCTATTTTTAGGTCAACACGGCATCATCATAAGTATGGCTCAAGTGAAATCGGAGACGAAAAATAAGTATAATCCGTAAAGAAAAATGGCTTTTAAAGTTCCTGGAAGGGGTATCTGCTGTCCCTTTCTCGCGAAACAGATCATCAGCAGCATTCTCCTCGGTACAATAAAATCTTCTGCGATCACCAAGCCGCCTGCCAAGCATGGTGATTATGGTAACCTTTTTGTTTGGGGGTCTGTATGCTCACGTCCATAGGATTTCGCCCTAGTTGTCCTACACGTGACCCATGGGTGGTGCCAAAGGAGCAACCAAATACTGGTGGAAGACTTCGGCCGCCGGCTTAGTTACCACCTCCTGGACAAAGCCATCGTGCCAAGCGATTCGCCGTGTTCCACTGTGGTGTCCAGTAGGCATGGCTCGTTTCATAAGGAGCAGGTGACAAATCATATATCATTTTTCATAAATCACCCTACTACTTTTTATCACAGACTCTGCTACATATCACTGTGTGATAATCACATAATGAATCGTGGCTTCAGATTTCAAAACACGACAGTAGCACATCAGCGGTGAATATCCAAACATAACAGTTTTGTTTATGCTTCAGTAAACAAACTGAGACCTGTAGAGTATAATTTTATAAACACTTGATGTAGCTGTGAACTTTGATCTAGAGAGTAGCATTAGATTTCTTAGTAATCATTTGTAGCAAGTCGCAACTGCACTAGGTTGCTCCTAAATTACATCTCTGTTCCATTTCATAAAGCACCGCCAATCGCCATTGATCATAAATTCATTAGGCATATGAAAAAACAGTCTGTGAAAAATCACAGGTGAAATTACGGTGACGAAAATAAATCATATGATGAAATGACAATGATTTTAAAGTAGCAATCATTTCCATGCCTAATGTTTAGGGAAGCCGTCATGGGCAAACGTGCTCCACCTTAGACAACTTCGTCAGTCACCATCAGGTGAGTTGTTGTCAAACATATGCCCATTTTAGCATTAAAAAACCCCCTATGATAATGCATCCATAGTGGCGTTTTATGGGGGAGACCTACGTCTTCTTGGCTGTTGATGTGAGGATTTGTATTACCTTGGGCAGTTCACCCTCCAACCTCGGCCGGAACATGCGACCGAGGTAGGAGCGGCATTCAACCGCCGTATGCAGGCCTTCTTCGTGAAGCTCTCTCAACATGTTTTGGATGCAACTAGGAAAATGGAAAAAGTTGTGTTAGTGACTAATACTATGAATTTATTTTATTTTTATATATGCTCGGTATTTCCCTGCAAGATAAGATTCGTAATGAGGTGATCCGCAGGAGAACTAAAGTGAGCGATATAGCTCTTAGAAATTAGCAAGTTGAAATGACAATGGGCAGGCCACATCGCTCGTAGAACTGACAACCGATGGGGAGGAAAGGTTCTCGAGTGGCAACCACGAACCGGAAGACGCAGCGTAGACTCCACTAGGTGTTATAAAATTATTGATAATATTTTTTAATTACAAATATCCGCCGCAATTTAACAGTCACGTTTTTTTATAATTTCTCATATAAGTGGCTGGGACATGTCTTGCATAGTTTTTAAATTTGTGACAGCAAGGAAAATGTTTCCCAGGGACAAAAAGTACCAATTCCCTCCCTGTGATCAAGTAACTTCAAACATACTTTCCAATTAACTATAAATCGATAGATCTCTTTATTGTACACCGTAAGATAACTATACAAGTGCAGTAAGAGGTCTTATCGCTTAGAGCGATCTCTTCCAGACAACCTATGCATGTAAAGGAAATCTGTGGCTTAGAATTTATATGTACTTATTGCTTTTGTATGAACCGTTTTTAAGATACTACGCTGGTAGTATTCTATGGTACCAACCACAGTAAACGTTGCTAAGGACTTTATAGTACCATGGAACGAGGAGGAGAGAAATGCCAATACACCAAGAAAACAGCGTAGATCAGAAATATGCCAAAAACAGTTTTAAACCTAGATGGCGCTGCAAAATGAGCGGGCTATAAGTTGAGCGTAGTTCAGAAATCTGCCATAAACCGTTATAAATCTAGATGGCGCTGCAAAATGAGTGGTCTATAAGTTGAGCGTAGATCAGAAATATGGTGAAAAAAAACCGTTTTAAACCTAGCCCGCCGTAGCTAACCGTATAGCCCGCTCATTTTGCAGCGACACCTAGGTTTATAACAATTTTTGGCATATTTCTGATCTCCACTGTTTTCTTGGCATTCCTCTCCTCCTTGTTCAATTATAGTACTCACTTCACATAGTACAGATCATTTTTCTTCCCATGCAGCAGAAGCCTGTATATGTAGTGATCTGGATAGTCCACTAAACACTTTATGATCAGCAACAGAGGTGCATAGTACATCATCTTGCGATACCCAAACATGAGTTTACATGTGCCATTTGTTAGGAAGTGGAGCACGTTGTTCTGTAAATAAAATAAGTTGATTTATAAAATTATTTACCTACCAAAATTTACGAATAAATTATAAGTTACAAAATGTAACTGTGTGAAAGAATGACCCAATAAAAGTTGTGTCCAAGTAGGCGGGTCTTAAAAGTTGTGTGCACATTAGTCTTGCAAGAGAACACACGTCAAATGTTTGCAACTCAACTGTCATAGCAGACATTGCAGCACGCGTGCAAACCTTAGAGTTTACACTAAAAGCAAAGAGGGATCATCAAAACGATAGTATATTTGTACTGCTCACACGTATCGCTACGTCAGTGACGATGGAAAGAAACAAACATATAGTAATTAGCTACGCTTGCGAAATGTCACCGTACCATTTTTTCGACTCGAGTCAACTGTTTTTTCTATACAAATCTGTCAGACTCATTCGCATGAAAGTGTCCACTTCATATAAAAAGTGTCCAAAAAAGTGGTACGCTTGACAGATAATAACCTTCTCTCTATGCTTTTAGTCTATACTCTAAGGTGCAAACCAATCCCTGCTTTCGTTCTGAATTTAAACCAATCACCAAGTAAGTCTATTTGTAACTTCCACGTAACTTCCAATGTGATTTGTTTGATTCGTAATTTAGAATCATACATCCTTTTGAAGTAGACCCATTTTTTGTGTGGAACTTGTTCTGAATTGCTCTTCCTGTCTTATAATTTATTCATAGACCAAAATGTAAAGGCAAAACATGGGACAGCGAAGGTATGGGTTGTGCCTCCCTTTGTCATCCCTGCCATCCTTATGAAAAATGCAGTAAGTGAGTAAAACATGTTATCGCGTAAACCCGAAAACAAAAGTTGCGAGTAGTCGAGAGTAGTCGAGTTGCTGCATTCTTACTTTCTGAGTTTTTGGGTTCCAGGTGGAATTTTGGTACATGAGAAGGAACAGAATACACATTTTTTTTTCGATTCCGAATATGTACCTAACTCAATTTTACCAAAATTTGAACATACTCAATCCACTTACCTGCTTAATCCTTGTTTGATGATATTACATGATTCTGCTGATGTATTTTTTAAAAAGATTTGTTAAATTTGAGGTTTAAGCACAATGTTTTGTTTAACACAGGACTTAATCGCGCTAAAAACATTATTTTACCTCGAAGTTGTATTAGCCGTGGTTACGAGTAGATTTTTTCTTTTTTTACTGTTAATAGGATTGTTACTCAAGCTAATGGTTACTTGAGCCACAGTTTATTGAGTTTCTGATAGAGCTTTGTTTTAGTATTTTATTACGTTTTCCAATGTTTGAGCCATTGGCAATGACCAGTAAGAGTGCGCACTAATGTTTCTGTGACTGGCTGGCTCACTTCCACTACACATGTGTAATGGTGGTGGGAGTGTAGGAGTATAATATTCTTTGTGGCCATCGTCTGTAGGAATCATTTTTCAATGTTGTGTGTTATAATTTATCCCATAGTATTTAGATTCACATAATTGTAACCTGCGCTGTGACGACACTGAACCGGTCCCAACGGAAGATCAGCGCTGGTTGTACGACCAGCACCATGCTGAGTTGGGACCGATTTTTGGCAATGGGCAACAAATGTTTATCATTGTTTGTAGTACTTAGTTTGTGACTTTCCGTTGTTTTTGTGCCTTTTGTCAGGTAAAAGATACAACACCATTTGAGTTCATTTCCAAAACTAAACTATTCATGTACCCACATTACTACATGTAAAATAAATATAATATTAACCATCAATATAATGCATAACATATCTCCCCTTTATAAATACATAAACACATAGTACAATCAAATCAAAATCTCTGAAGTTAAATTTAAACAACCATTTGAAATTACTTTTTCTATTTTGGAACAATTTACAAAATTTATTATTTTATGCTGAGCAATTGGGTATGCCTATAATGTCCGACCACATCTCCGGAGGTGGTATCTCAATCAGTGCATCATCAGATGTTCCAGAGTCTGTCTCTTCCAGAGCTCTATTCTCAGACATCCTTGTCTCGGTATGAACCGTTCTAGCTAGCATCTGATCAGCGTGGCGGCGATGTAATTTAAACTTTATTCATGTACCCACATTACTACATGTAAAATAAATATACTATTAACCATCAATATAATACATAACATCAGGAATAAATATTTTCTATTCTATTCTATTCTATTCAAAAACGTTAGTTACTGCGTTCTTCACTATGAGGGCAGATGCACTCAGCCATTTATCTTCTACCCCTATCTTTTTCCTTCTCCCTTATCTCTTCCCTTGGATGGAGTTATAAAACTAATTAACCAAAAAAAGGATCAGCTAGTCTTGAATATATTAATACATACAGTGCTGGTCTGGTCCGAAGTGACACATCGCATCATAACTCCATACTCCGAGAACAAGTTGCCTCTCATTTTCCAAGTAGGCCTCCTGATGTTGACCGGGTAGTTACGTCTTGTGACCAGAAGCATGCGGGCTAGACGCTCGTGACCCTGGAACAAAGACTTGATGAGAACCTTAGTAATGAACATCAAAGATGTGCTTGATAAGGTGATCAAGCAAAAAGACGCAGAAAATTGCCTGCATATAAAGTAAGATAATATTGTACTTGAGTTAGGCAGGAACGCAGAAAAGCTGCCATTGTTGCATTGTATTATTTTTCAAAACTTCTGCTCTTTCCAGTGTTAATGTTTAATTTGGTGGTTTTATGCTTTATGTGCTGAATTACGAGCATAAGTGTGGGCAAGTGATATAATGTGGTGAAACATGGTTTTTCACATTGCTTCCGAAATTCCATAGAATCTTCTAGTAAAGTTGCCACCACTTTACTAGGGCATGACATAGACTTAGACTTACTATGACTACCTAGACTCTGACTAAGACTTGACTTTACGTGAAATATTCAGTAACACGAAAAATCACTATATTTGACACTGGCTAAGTGTGGAGACAAAATATAAGAAAAATAACCAGCCAAGGGCGAGTTGGACTCGCACCGTATGATTATCTATAAAAACGAGCGAAAAAATCACGTTTGTTGAATGGGAGCCCCCTTAAATATTTATTTTGTTCTGTTTTTTAGTATTTGTTGTTATAGCAGCAACAGAAATACATCATCTGTGAAAATTACAAACTGTCTAACTATCATGGTTCATGAGATACAGCCTGGTGACAGACAGACAGCGGAGCTTTAGTAATAGGGTCCGTTTTACCCTTTGGGTACAGAATCCTAAAAATCATATGTTTTCTTTTTATTTAATTACTGATACTAGCGGTCTGGTCCCAGAGCTACAACATGTAGTACTTTAAATGGAGGGTCAAACGAGTATTATCACAGGGTAAGCAATGCATTAGTGGCATGTCTTGTGTTACGGAGATGTCTAATTGTCTGTTGGTTATTGTGGCCGCTTCACATCAGAAGGGCTGTATGCTTGTTTGCTGTCTATAGCATAAAAATAGTAATACTATCATTAGGTGATAATAATTTTAAGTTTTCAAAACCATGCAAGCTGAATTGCACTTTATGGAGTCTTTATTTAGGAGTGAGTCTTTTATGAATGTCTTCTGTGGTTATATACCAACAGCATTTTGTATACTACCTTCTGCAAAGTTCGTCTAGGTAGGTACCACCGCTTTGCCAGTTATTCTGCCGCCAAGCAGTAGTGTGCAAGCACTACCGTGTTCCGGTTTGAAGGGCATTGTAGCTAGTGAAATTACTGGGCAAATGAGACGTAAGAACTGATCTCACAGTCTAGAAATCTTTTTTAGACTGTGTGATGTCTCAGGATGACGTGCGCAGTGTGCGGTGTCTCGCGAAACTTTAATATTTAGATTTCCAAGTGACCCTGCAATCTGTAATGGGCGGCCGTGACGCTTAACACCAGGCGAACGACTAGCTCGTCACGTCATTCGATCACATAAAAAAATAAAAAAAAATAACTACCTTTATAATGAAGTATCCACCCCATTCATCTGCATGTTCGTTGTGTTCCACCAGCTCTTCTGGAGACAAGTCGGCCAGATGGCATAGTTTTGACTGAAAGCATACCATCAAGATTACAAGTTTTTCAATGAGCCAAACTGAATTTAATCATGAATATAGTGTTATTTACAAATATGTTGTAGTACTATACTCACCCTAACCATAATTGGAAGGTTCCCAACAGATCTATCAACTGTTGTAGAGTTCCCATTAATAACAATAGTCATTCTAACTTTAAAATCTCCTTTATAAGTAGCTGCCCTTTGCCGACACTCTGTTGGCAGCACTTTCTGGTTCTTCACTCCCACCATTTCCATAGGCACAGAGGGTTTTGAGAATTTTGCATCATCTATTGTAATTTTTACTTTATCTCCGGCTGGCGTCTCGAATTCTACAGGCAGAAGGTTTTCTACTGCTGTTTTTAAGCCATCTTCAACCATGTAATTGAAGGAATCTATATGCGGCGCGCCAAGACTTTGTAAATACTGAAAACGAATGATATTTTTCGAGTGGCTCTAAACATAACTTAAATACTAGGAATTGATAACAGGGGGATAATATCACATTTTCTTATACTGTAGTGTATTTGATCTACAGAATTAGTATAGAATTATCATACAAATATCCTCAAAATTAAAGAAAATGAAACATGAATTGGTTATGTTTACATACCGGATTTGATATCTTTGGAGGTTTTCTGTACTCTGGATTAGCGGTGTATTTCAGGGAAGGTGCCTGTGTCACTTTTTTTGCGTTCATCGTGGTGTACTTTTAATTATTTATACGTGTTTTATAATTATTTAAGATATAAAAACACGTGCGGTCGCTGCATCGCTGAGCTTTTAAACAAAACAAACGTCAATCAAAGTCAAAGCCAAGATCGTTATGACAAAGTCAATTTGGCATTGACAGTAGTTTAGTAGACGTTTTGACAATTGACATTGACAAACATAAATGTTAAACATTACAGCTTGGTCATGATCATGATCATGAACCACAGATAACCCCCAATAGATACCGCATGAAAGACGACGACCGCGCACCACGCATTGGCTTAAATGGGTCTATATAAATTGCCACTTCGCAGCACGGCCTTGGTTTCGACCAATTATTAGAGTTCATTATTAGGGCGTCACTCGAAACAGCCCATAATAGCGCATTGGCTCCAGTCCCCGCAGCCCGCGCCTTCCGCCAGTTTTGGTGAGCTAGGATCCGGACAAAAATCCCGTAATGCGGTATCTATTGGGGGTTATCTGTGTCATGAACCGACGGCTAGTGGGAATTCTGTGACCTACGGTTACTTATTTGATCCATTTGATCAAAGTCTAGTATTATAGTATAATATTTCCTTTGTGGTTTCGTGCGAATAGTCTTGACGCGCTTTTCCATGGTTTTAGAATGCTCTACGCCGTTCCACGGTTTAACATCAGTGTAGGTATTAGACTATCGAAGCTTTTTATCCACAGATAGTAATATGTAGCTAGTTTTTATCCGACGGACGTATGATTATGATGATAATGTATATGTAAATATGCATTTTTTTAGGTTTATTTATTTGTGTGTAAACTTGCATTAGCCTACCGAACGCTACAATCTAAATCGCTAGTAGAACATAAAAGAAATGTAGTTGGGTTTTCTTGATTACACACCAACTTCAATCTTAAACTTTAGATAGATAGTGAGACTGAATCAATCGAGTATGGCCAAAGATATGCTATGTCAAGTATTCTTATTTAAGGGGCGTTCGGATTGGGATCAGTATCGTTTTTGACATTTGCAAAATTAGCGTTGTTGTAAACCGTTCGGTTTGAGAATTTCGCCAATAATGCCACTTTTAGCACTTTTACTCACTACTCAAAACGAACGCAAATTAACTAAATGCGGTTTATTATCTCAAATGTGAAAAAAAATATTGGCGGAATTGTACATTACACACGTAAAATTACGTCTTCCTTCTCACTTCTCCGTGCTATATTATTACGAAAACTACAATTTTCACAATAAAAATCAGTAATTTTTACATAACCGCGCCAAAAATTCTACGTCAATCTCTAATGTCAGAAAACTATCACTTTTAACCCACCTCCGCAGGTGGGTCAAAATTGGCATTTCACGATGGCATTTTTAACTGTTTTCGAGCTATCCGAACGGTGAACGAAAACAGTTAAAAACGCAACTTTTGCTCACACATTCCCAAAACGAATGGTGCTTGTGATCATTTTTGTCGTTTATAACTGTTAATTTTGCCACCAGTGGGCTATCCGAATGCAGGTTTAGACGAAACTCGTATCTACGAACGCCTACAAAAAAACCTTAGCAACAGTTTGTTTACTATCAAGAAACTGAAGCAATGTATATGTAGGCGTCACTACTATTAGTCGGTTAGGTATACGGTATACCTAACCGACTGGCCTGATGTCTCAGTTGGTAGTAGCTCTGCCTTCTGAACTGTAGGTCGTGGGTTCGATTCCCACCCGGGACAAACATTTGTGTGATGAACATAGGAGTTTGTAAAAATAAAGAGTGCCTGATGGAAATTGAATCTGCCCGATACCACGCCCTAAAAAATCCACAGTAGGCACCTGACCTATCATAACAACATTATACGACACGGTTACTACAAAAAAAAACAACGTACGACAATACATATATATAAATGAATATGAATATGAATATAAATATGAATACACGATAATATCTACTAGGTACTTATTAGCAGTAAGGTCCTTTTTGATTGCTATATATTGCATAGGGAAAAAGGTTTACCTATTGCTTATTAGCTTAGTCACAGAGTACGTAATAGGCTCAGAATTCGCCCATTTACATAGGTCACAGGTACCTCATAGTACCTACCTACATTTATACCGTCAGTGATCTAATATTGACATTACCAACTGATTTAAATACTTTTTGTTTGTAAATACATACATTATAGAATACAATATCTGACACACCCATGACACAAAACAAACACCTATGTTCAATTGTTCATCACACAAATGTTTGTCCTGAATGGGAATTAAACCCACAACCTATAGTTCAAAAGGCAATGCAGCCAACCAACCCACTGAAACCAACTGAGCAACTCAGCTAACAGGCCAGTCATTCAGACATTCAGGATGAAGCGAAACGTTTTCAAAGGCTTGAGAATTGGGGAGTACCTAGCTAATTGCTAATTTTACGCCGTACTAAGAATAGAACCACCCCTACTCTTCCCGTGGGTGCCGTAAGAGCCGGCTGGGAGTATCCAGGCAATGGGCAGCAGCATTCTTCTCGGTCTGCATTTACAAGCTGCTGCGACCACCAAGCCACCTGCCAAGCTTGCCTATGTTCAGCAGTAGACGCAAAAAGGCCGAGTATGTGATGGGATGGCTTTGCGATGATATCTATATCTAATAATAGGTACCTACCTACCTATAGCTTATACTCGTCCATAGATAAAGTTGTAAACAGATATTAGGTATATGGGTCTAGCAAAGATCCCTTTCCATTGTGGCAGGACAGCGCGAATCCAGGCCAAAGCCACAGAATAGATATACATATAGTACTAGACCGAAGCGGAGATGAAGCGGCAGGGGCGGTCTAAGTTAGAATGGTTCCAACGTGCAATAATTTAGGTAATTTATTGGTACATTGAATATAATGGGTATTTTTTTTAAATCCACTATATATAAGCCCTCCATTATATTCAGTTCAACTACTGCACAAAGTTTCATGACCTTATTTAAAGTATTCATTTAATAATCGCTGTTTATTTGTACGGTTTCGAGATAACTTGTAATTTTTTTCTATCGAGAAAAGTTTATTAATTCGTGTTTTCACTATACAGAAGCATTAGTCCTGAACTTTACCATATATTAATTTTAAAGTCATTGTTGCAATATTGTTGACAGGACACGGGATGATGTAACTAACAGTGGTATTCATAGTCAACGGGTGAACAAACCCCCAAAATCCATCATTCAACTTTCACGTAGAGGTTAAATGTTGAATCGTTCTTCTTACACTTTCATAAACAATCGCTGGAGAGACCCCTAACTAAATGGCAGTTCAACACATATTTTTTCTCTAATCTGTGCATTTCAATCATGTTGTCTATGAAAATTTTCTCGGGTGTCATTTTGTCATGATTATGACGCGGCTTTTGAATTTTGATAGATAATATAACGCGGGAACGGCCCCCTAATTACCTAACTCGCAACAGGTTTGCGACAGGCGTAAATCTCGCGGTGATTGCTGTCATACATCATTAGTGGTGTCGAGAATGTATGCTTCGCTACTGCTGTCGCATTGCTACTGCTGTCGCATTGCTGTTGCAAATTTTACGTAATTACCCCGCCGGCCTCTCGTAACCATGGTCCGAGGTGGGACGATCGGTTGCCATGGTTACGAGAGGCCCGTTCCCGCGTTATATCCATAATTTAATTCACTTTCATTATCTTACACTATAATTATTATTTATAGAAAAGTTAATATGATTAAAAAAAACTTTATTAGTTCACAGAGGTTGTAAGGGGGGGTACATCAACTTGTAGTGTAGTAAAAAAAAATTAGTTTGTATTAAGTTAAAGTTATTGTGTATTTACATTACGAATATATCGCTTCGGCACTGATATAATTCGCATTTCATTCAAGCCTCCATCGGCCATTCATCATTTATGAGATCCAAGTCACCATCTACTTCCGTATTTATGAAAATCACAACACAACACTCAAACAATGATAAAAAATAGCACGTTAGCACCTTATTAAAGCAAGGGGACCGTTTGGTTGACGAAATTCGGACAATCAGCATCCAGCCCCTGACAATGTCAATTTAGGGGTTACTTTTGTTTATGAAATGCATAAAACTAGAATTCACTACATAGCGCTTGAATCATCCCCTAGAGGAGCCCCCAACTTGTCTATGAATTCCAGTGTAAGCCTTTTTAAGCGTTTTGAGGTTGCATAGGCCCCCAAACGAAAAACTCTAAATGTATGCACGGCAAATTCAAATTTTCTTGCCTTCTTTTGCCAATAATAGCTTAATTACTCAATGTGATTACATCAAAACTAATTTTGCACAAATAAATATAGAGTATCCATAAATTACAATTAAAAGTATCACCTACTTATCATTGGTTTAGCGACAAATGGCAATAGACTGAAAAACTAAGAAGAAAATTGTTTATTGCCATTTGTCGCTAAACCAATGATATCTAGGAGATGTTTCTTAATCGTAATTTGTTGATACATTCTATTTATTTCCGCAAAATTAGTTATCATGTAATCACGTTGAGTAATTAAGCTATTATTGGCAAAATAATGCAAGAAAATTAGTTTTTGCCGCGCCAGTGTAACGTACCACCTTAACATGACCTGCGGAAAACTATTTCGCAAGTAATGTCATTCCCATACATTTTGAGTTATCGTTTGGCGTTAACGCTAAAGGAAAGGTACCTATGTTTGCTAGACCCCCTGAGAGCCAGATGTTTGGAAGGTGTGTCTTCCTGTCGATATGATGTCACATGCCCGTTTGTAGGTCCGACCATGACGTATTTATGAAGGCGTGGCTTTCTTTCCTTACGGCATTCGGTATTCTCAATTTTCCCCTCCAGTGCAGCCGGCGTTGATAAACATGGTGAAAATGTTTTAAAACTCACTGCCAAGTTTCAGTCGCACAGAAAACTTTTCAGACAGAAAATAGCTGGAACAAAGTCATTAGTTATAAAAAAAGTTGCATAATACGTGTTTACGCACAAAGAACACGGTAGTTTTAATTTTATTTAGCCAGTGTACCGAAATCCAGCGGACGCTGCGCGCGCTTATGCTCGGCCGGTCGTTCCGCGCGCGCCATTATCGTCGCATTACATAATTTTTAAATATCGAGCGCGTTATCTTTGGCTTTTGGCTTTGATTTTCATAGTTTTTATTTTGATGTTCTCAGTGGCCTGTGCGTTGGTTTAGTTTTTTATTCTTGGCGTTTAGTTTCGGTGAGTTATTTTTTAATTAATAAGTATTAGGTACTTTGCGCATATTGTTTGATGCGTCTGAGTTTAAATTGATTAATTTTTGGTTTGTTTTGTTTATCTTGGAATATTTATCTTTCAAATAATGTGAAAAAATTAAACCGTGCGGTACTACGCTACGGCTAGGCAATGGCCAACCTAAATAACACGGTGGTCACAGAATAAGTAGTAGCACGATGGCTCGGAGTATCGCACAGCACTTGTTCACATTTAAGAACCAGTCTGCCGAAAATAAATTAATAAATATGAATATTAACTTTAGACACTTCCTACAAGTTACTCGTTCGAAATGAAGAAGTTTAATTTAATGGGAAAAAATTGAGATGAATAAAGAAAAGAGGGTAGTTTCGGGTAGCCAAGGGAAACGACAAATTAGTTTTTGGTCAAATCCTTGATTCGTCAAATTGTACATTCGTCAAGTTCTGATTTCGTCAAGTTCTGCATTCGTCAAGTTTTGATTTCGTCATATTCTACATTCGTCAAGTCCTGATTTCGTCTAATTCTTCCGCGTGTTTATTATACACCTATTCTGTCACCCTACTGCATAAAACTATAGTACATATACTTAGGTAAGTACTTGGATTTATTGGATAGTAAACTTTTATTTATTAACTTATTATAATAAGTAAATAGTCAACTAAAATTTAAATTTATCTCGAGTTCTCTTGTCGGTCGGTACTCGGTATAACTAGGACCTAAAAAATACAAAAAGGGATGTTCCTGTTTATCGAATGATTAATGCGGTCTAAAGAATAGGTAGGGTACACAGAGTAACATTTGTTTTTTTTTCTCTAATCTGTATAAGGTTACATGTTTTTTTTTCCTTCTAGGAGGTTTTGACTTTGCACGTCTTGTGTAGGGTACATGTTTCAAAACGGAACTGCAATATAAATATTGTCATTGTGTCATTCGACTTATCTATTCTGTGACCAAGGGCAAATAAAGTGACAGACTGCTAATTCACCTGTCTTCACTTCACTGTCCGTATAAAAGTGAACATAATATTTCACACCACATGTGATAATAGCTTGATAAGATAAGCTGTTATTATTTTTACGCCTTTCTTAATTGATATTTAACGTAACGATAAAGTCTATCCATTACAAAATAACTTATAAATGATTATAGAAATATATCTATAAATACTATTTCAAAGTAATTACGCAAATTATTTTGTAACTATTTGTATTCATTTTGACTATACTACTACTTTAGTACTACAATTATTATCTGTGACTATATTTTAATTAAGCAACAAATGGCTTGTTAGCTCAGTTGTTAGCTCTGCCTTCTGAAGGTTGTGGGTCCGATTCCTATCCGGGACTAACATTTTTTTTTTTTTTTGTTGTGTTATGTCTTGTATAAATGTATTTTCTTTCTTTCTTTCTTTCTTTCTATTTGTGTGATGAACATCGATGTTTGTTCTGTGTCTTGTTCTGTGTGTTATATTGTATTCTATATTATGTATGTATTTACAAAACAAAAAGTATCTAAGTATTGTATCAGTTATCTGGTTCCCATAGTACAAGCTATGCTTAGTTTGAGGCTAGATGGCGCTGTGTGAAATGTCACCACCCCCGAAGCCGCATGAGACAAGTATTGGGTGAACAGGCAGATCCCAGAAAAGGAATAAAATTGAATCACGAACGGACAGGCAGGTATATCGGATTTGCTAGGATCATCGATACGTAATATCCCTTAGTAGTCTGTGGATCATCGGACCCACAGATCGCCTATAGCCCTACTCGCTCAACTACCGATTTCGGCACGTATAAGATACATGGCATCTTCAATCACTAACCTTGCTAGCGAGGTCACAAACGTCAACGTATCCCCCGTAGATTAGCTATAGAATAGTGACGACTTTCCATAGGATCCCTTCCAGATTTGTAGACAATTCTTGCACCTGTATTGGAAATAACTATGCACAAGGATCAAGATGATCTTAGTCATCATCAACAGCCTAAAGATGAACATAGGCCACTTTGAGCGGCTGCTGCCTCCTGCATCCATAGGATTCCCGCGGTTTTCATCAGGTCGTCGCTCCGCCTGATCTCATTATAATACCCTACACACTGGACAGGCTGTCAACCGATGATATACTTTGTATAACATACGATCTCCATTGAAAGTAAAGCGTAATGCCTAGACATATCCTATAGTCAACACTAATAATATTAGTAGATGCGTTATGCGGGTAAGCTAAACGTCGATAATTATGAAGGCAGGAGGTCAAGCGAACGGTTGAGGTAGATAGATGAGGGCTTTATTATACGACCCTCAGCAAGTAGATAGATAGATAGATAGATAAACTCTTTATTGTACACACCAAACATTAAAATAAAAAGTTACAAAGAATACATTGATTCACAAAAAGTGGGGAACAATGGGCGACCTTATCGCTAAGAGCGATCTCTTCCAGGCAACCTTTGGATGGAGAGGATTGATCAAATTCGTAAAGGACGGGGTGCACATTAACTATCCTGCATACCTACTAATAAGGTAATTAGGCCTTACCATATTACTAACTAAATAATGAATAAACATACACATACGTACATACTAATTCCTATATCGCAATAATATACCTACATAAACTACATATAACAATGTTATATAATAACTACATACACTATATGTATATACTGGGTGGCGCAAAAGTAAAGACCCTATTTGGTTCAGCTATAACATTTTTTCTAAATTAGAAAACTAGATTTAGGTTTTTTTAAATGTATATTTGTGCCATTAAATTTCGTACCATTAGGATTTAAAGATGATGTCTTTTAAATGGTGACCTCCAGAGTTGATACACATTTGAGCCCTATTTATGACATTTTGCAAGATGATTTTCCTTCAAAATTGGTTATGAGTGACGAAGCGCATTTCCATCTCTCAGGGCATGTCAATAAGCAGAATACTCGGTTCTGGGGCACTGATAATCCGCGCATTATTCATGAAACACCTCTACACCCACTAAAAGTTACTGTATGGTGTGGCATCTGTGTTGACAGAGTGATCGGACCCTATTTTTTCGAAGACGCTGGAGGCAATGCGATAACTGTCACTGGAGAACGCTACAGAACCATGTTACGTGAGTTTTTGATACCCAGTTTGGACGAATTGGGGCTGGAGCACATCTGGTTTCAACAAGACGGCGCTACGGCACACACAGCGCGCGACACTATGGACTTAGTGAGGGACGCTTTTCCAAGCCGAGTTATCTCTCGTTTTGGCGATTTGCCTTGGCCTGCAAGATCACCCGATCTGACCAGTCCAGACTTCTTTCTTTGGGGTTTTTTGAAATCTCGGGTGTATGTGAACAAGCCACAGACTCTCGCAGCTCTAAAAGAAAACATTCGTCAAGAAATAACGAACATATCGCAGGAAGTGTTACGGCAAGTTATGCAAAATGTCATAAATAGGGCTCAAATGTGTATCAACTCTGGAGGTCACCATTTAAAAGACATCATCTTTAAATCCTAATGGTACGAAATTTAATGGCACAAATATACATTTAAAAAAACCTAAATCTAGTTTTCTAATTTAGAAAAAATGTTATAGCTGAACCAAATAGGGTCTTTACTTTTGCGCCACCCAGTACATATACCTAAATAATGAATATAATTATAATAAAATAACAAAAGCTTACGGAGTAATAGCGTTGCTAAATCCGTGATACATAGTAATAGTATCTATAGTGGTATGAGTAGCCGATACTTAATTATTCCTTACCTATATTTCCTGCAAATATAGGTGGAAAACATGGTTAGTACTAACATACTAATACTACTAATAATACTAGCTACGACCCGTGGTTTCACCTGTGGATAAAAGAACCTACCTATTTTATATGTTATACCAGCGTAGGTACCTACTATAAATTAATTCCATTCTTTCATTCAAATCCGTTTCAGAATGCGAAGTGGGAACAATTTTATTAAGCACACACACAGGCCCTCGACGCCCTTCGCATTTATAATCTCAGAAACTAAAGGGAGATATTATGATAAGGGGGTGGGGCCGGTATCCCAGCAATATGCGTAAAAAAATTCTAGGTACATGACATTCACTATCTTCTATTTTAGTTCAACCACTTAGCTGGGTGATCTGTGTCCCATTTTTATGGTGTCGAGGAAAATGGTCCTATATACATGGATTCCCTTTAAATTATAGTTCAGTAGAAGTAGTTTCTTTAGTAAATTCATTTGTAATCTAAATGAGTGTCTGTAGCCGATTTATCGGCGTCCTTGTCGTACCTACTCCTCTGGAACGAGACGAGTACTTCCGTTACGAGTTATGATAATTTATCGGGAAAAGTTGACGCCGTCTAAAAACAATAGGAAAGAGCAAAGTCCATGCCTCACTATCACAACACTGCAATAAGTCAACATTTACCACATTACATTTAACAGATAACGTAAATAGCTTTTTGTGTAAACTAAAGTAGGATAACCCCAGATAAAACTAGGAGTATGGTACCTAACCTACCAAACTTTTGATTAATAAGAATTGTTTAAAATTTTCAATGCTTCATTCTTTCTTATCTAGAGGTCTAACCTTATATTTGACTGGCTGACCCGTCCCGGCTTCGCCCGGGTTAATTAGTTTTATGCCTTATAAATCCCAGTCTAAAGGAAGAGAGAAGGAAGAGGGAAAATGTTAAAGGAAAAGGATGAACGGATGAAGGTAAAAGGAGCCTCCTTCCTAATATAGTACAGGATAAGAGTGATTTTGAAACCTAACCTAATACTGAAGTTGGATCTCCGTTATTGTTGAACTACAAAACCGACGACCTTAAAATATTTAAGTAACCTCTCCTAAAAACCCATTTTGAAAGAGGATTTAAGTCTGCCAAAAACCCACCTACGCGAACAAAAACGCGTGCAAGAGCAAGTAGCTTCTTATAAAAGGGAGATGTTGTCAACGTATGTCCATTTTGCATTAAAAATACCTACATTCCAACATTACCTAGGTACAATAAAACAATAACAGATTATCCAAAATGTAAAATAAAACTATGATAAATCTTATCGTAACCGTTACAATCACGGGTTTCAGCCGTTGAAATATAGCAATAATAAAATTGTGCCACAGCGATAAGCATTATAATATTGATATAATTCAGATGCACGAGTTATAGTGGCACACTAAAAATCAGTTTTTATTTCTATGAATTTATCTTTATGGCTAGCTTAGATCTTGTTGTATTTGTTCTAATAGTTTATCAAAGTACAAATTCTGGTAGGTTACCGCTGCAGCAGTGCAAGCACCGATCTTCCGATCGATATATTTAGGTTAGACTGGGAGCCGATCCCAATAACATAGGTACCTACCTACATTTGATTGGCCTGTTAGCTCAGTTAATAGTAGCTCTGCCTTCTGAACTATAGATTGTGAGTTCAATTCCCACTCAGGACAAACGGTTGTGTGATGAACACAGGTGTTTGTTTTATGTCGTGGTGTTATATTGTATTCTATGTATGTATCTACAAACAAAAAGTATCTAAGTATTGTATCAGTTATCTGGTTCCCATAGTACAAGCTATGCTTAGTTTGGGGCTAGATGGCGCTGTGTGAAATGTCCACACACATTTATTTATTTATACGGGAAAAAGGTAAAGAGGATGATAATGATGATGATGAGTTTTTAAAAGAACAGCCATAATATGATAGCAACTTTTATCTACCTGTCTAATGCCCATCTGCACTGAAGTTTGACAGTTCTTAAGTTTACACCTATCTCTCTAGGATCTAGGTACACAAATTGCAGCATATCGCAGTAGGTCTATACTATCTAAGGATAACAAAATCCTTACTCCAACTAACTCCTCATAGGTAACCTTCAATCCTTTTAACTAAACATGTTTTTCAATCTGACTTTCCTCGAGCCTTCCGTCGCGTCGTCGTCGTCCGGTACTAGTTTTGACAGCCAAAAGCGCAGGAGTGAATGACGTGACGGCTGTCCATAACATATTGCAGTATCACTCGGAACTCTAAATTTATAAAGTTTAGCGTGACACTGCATTGCGTACGTCATCCTGAGACATCAGCACAGTCTAGTAATAAGATTTCTAGACTGTGAGATCATATCACAGTCTCATTTGCCCAGTAATTTCACTAGCTACAATGACCATCAAACCGGAACACAGTAATACTACTAAATGTGTTTTTGAGACATCAAAGTATTTAAGGTATTAGGTACCTACTATCATATAAATATTAATTATAATCCCTGATAATATTTTTAAAAGTGCAAAAGTAGGTTTAAGCTATGCGGATTAGCCGGCTGAAGTGGCAATGAGCAGTCATAGCGTCATATCTGCCGCAGAACCAACCGCAATCGATGTGGCATAGACGTGTCTTCATACTCCTCATTTACTCACTGCCAGTCTGCCACGGGAGTGGGCATGTATGAGTATGTTTACGGTTAGTGTTCCATACATTAGCTATGGCTATAACATACAGGCACTGACCATTTTCCTGCTCACTGTCCCCGAAAAAAGCTGAATATAAATGAGACAATATGGAGTCGAGACCGGGAATCGACAAACGTAGGGTAGAATGCCTTGACTCTTTGAAGCGAAAATATACTGTGCTGATAATGACGGTATGAAAAGAGCTGAAGGTCATACTCTTTGCATGGTGTGCCCTGCGAGAGACCACGTACAGCAGCTAGACTCAAATGGGCAGATGATGATGATGAAAACTTGTATTAATTATTGTTAGTTGGTTCTTGTTTTAGGAGCATTTCAACAGCTGAAAGACGTCCACTGCTGAACATAGGCTTCCCCCATAAAACGCCACTTTGGACGCTCTAATTCTAATTTGACGTGGGGGTGGTAAGGCCTTCACCCTGCACTGACGTCCCGCTTGGGGTGTATTGTGCATTTTCCCCGCTAGCATCTACCCGAGTCATCCACAGTCGTAAAGGTCCATGGATTTCATGACCGCTGTCAATCCAGAACCCTTTACACCCCCACCAGAAACCTTTCCATGCTGTACCTAAACGTTTTTTGCTGGAATAGAATAAAGAACATGAAAGGTCTACATAAAAAATTCGAGAAATTTCTTATTGATAAGGGATGGATTATTTGAGTACCACGTAGTCCCAGCCTAGACGGGGGTAATTAAGTAATTAGCATTAGCTAATATTAGCCTTTAGACTGCGTTTGAATGTATTTCCAGTCAAATGTTTAAGATGAGTGGGTAAGTGGTTAAAGATTTTAACACCGTTTATAAAAGAGCTCTTATCATTGTGTTATTAACCTGCGGGATACACATATTGTACCTGTATTTACTGCGCAAGTTACCAGCACGACTCGACTGTGAGTCAAAATAAGCATTTTCATTATTTTTGACATAAATCACAACTCCTATAAAGAGACAGGTAAGCGTTAAAAATTTATTTGTTTTGAAGATATATTACGGAGTGATTCACTATCCTCCATGTTATAGATACTTCGCAAGCATTGGTTTGTAGCAAGAATGTTGATTGTATATTTACAGAATTATCCCAGAAAATTATTCCATAGCTCAACTGAGGATAACGTACGGTTATACATTTTTCATCCCACTTGATAACTAGTTATCAATCTTAAGGTATTCTAACGGGAATAAACGTATACAATATACAGGGAGTGGAGATGTAGTTTCTTTATTCTTTAATCCAGAATCTAAATGTCGATTAGCTAGTTATTTGTAAAAACAACTCCATTATCACAGCCTGTCCGACCTGACAAGTGTATCCAAGAGTTATCTAAATTTTGACTGGGATTTACTGCAGTGCTTATTAAACTGCAGTAGCTGACGGCGTTCTTATCTAAATCCATAGATATCTGTTGATAAGCTCGTGTATAGGGGCTCAGTCAATATAAATGCGCTGTCGTTATCTAAAATCGGGGGCTTCCTTATCATTAAATACGTAGAAAGAGTCAATTTATTAGTATTAATAGACACGTTTTACTTTACTTAGTCTTGAGGAAGAGGGAGGGGGTTGTAGGTGACAGTACTTAGTTCAGTTGTCAGCAATTTAAAGGGTCGTACGTAGTTTCCTCAAGGGAACTTCTATATAGGAAATACCGAGAATTTGGTAGGCATATTTGTTTTATTTAAGCATGGAACTGCACGGACAAGCAATATTTTAACACATTCCCAATAGATTGTCGCACCCACTCCGACCAGCACACAGCCCCAACAACAACATTTATAACACGTCTTCTGAAGGAGCTGCGTTGCAGGGACACACTTGTCAATAAAAAAGCAGGATAATGGATATGATCTACTCAGAACGAACGCTTATTTTAGTCTCTGGAGCAGTTAAGAAACTAAGAAATCCGAGCTAAGAAAACTCGCATGCATTAAAGATTAATGGCGGTCCAACCAGGTCCACAGGGAAAAACCCATTTACCTACGTCTCATTTCATATATTCTATAGGACCTATGGTATTGGTGACATCGTCGAATGTAGGTTTATTATTTTTCCCACGGTGCGAGATCTAAGAAGATTAATGTAGCTCCATAGACGCTTGAATTTGAAACCCTACTGGCTAAAACAAAACTGTCAACTCAACATCAATGATTAAACATACATTTTCGATAGTTTTCACTTGGAAATGAGGCGATTACCTACCGATAAATTGCCGGTTATCGCGTATCGGTTTCCATTCACCAGTTCTGAAGAAGCCATGTAAGTTAAAACATCCCATAAGACAGAGTGGATGTCACTTCTAAAATGAGACGACTCAATAAAAGAGGAACAAAAGACATCCAGATTCAATCAAATTCCGGCCAAACCAAAACTCTTATCTCTAATTCTCTACACTTGATCAAAATAATCAAAATATCGAATCATACATTTCTGCGAACGTTCGAAAACACCGATAGCAAATCGGCGCCAAATCTACGTAGCTATCAAGATACCGTAGAATGCTCACTTGTCACAAGGGCTTCGAAGATGTTGAGTGGTTCAACCTTGAGTCATCAGGTATAGCAGTCGTGATTGGATATCTTTTAGCTACTTGGAGCTCTGATAACGGTGGCCATCGAAAATGATCTATTTGCTGCATGGGATGCTTTGGGCAGATTCATGTGTAAAGACTACTCCTGTCACCAGCCACATAGGTAATGCTAATTCACCCATACGGCAAACGAGATAAACCACATCGTACTTTCTTTTTATAAATGCAATTTTAATTTAAATAACTTTAAAACTAACTTCATAATTGTCTACACTCAACCAAAAACGAAAACACTAAATATTAAATAAAATAAAGTAGGAAAAAAGGTTATACATAAAACACAGAATTTAGATCACTTACTGCGGGGGGCGTACCAAAAAGCTGGAGACATTTCCTCGTTGAATAGCCAGGATGATTCGTTGGCAGAGGTATGTACCAGCTTACACTTTTTTTGTGTAAACGAATGACGTGACGAGCTAGTCGTTCGCCTGGTGTTAAGCGACCGCCCATACCTAACAGATTGCAGTGTCACTCGGAACTCTAAATTAAAGTTTCGCGTGACACTGCGCACTGCGCACGTCATCCTGAGACATCACACAGTCTAAAAAGTTTTATAGACTATGAGATCAGTTCGTAAAGTCTCATTTGCCCAGTAATTTTACTAGCTACAATGCCCTTCAAACCGGAACACAGTAGTGCTTGCACACTACTGCATGGCGGCAGAATAACTGGCAAAGCGGTGGTACCTACCTAGACGAACTTTGCAGACAAGTCCTACCCCCTAGTAAAAATTTAATTACCTACATTGCTGTTGAATTGTGCACTTCTAGAGGTTACTTCTTTCCAAATATGCTATGTATCACTTGATGAATAAATTAATAAACACTATAAACTATATAATAAAACTTTAAAAAAATGCATAAAAATGTCCAAAAAATCCAATTACATAAATGAAATGAAATCATCTAAGAATAAAACTAAAACTATGTGGTCAGTCATAAATAAAATCACGAAACCCAATAACACATCGCAAAAACGACAAAATATTAGCCTAAAATTGAATAATAATCATATAACTTCACCGCAGCTAGTCGCTACGGCATTTAATGAGTATTTCGCATCAATAGGTAGCAGCTGTGCAGGTGCGGCGTGTGGACGTCCAGTGCATGCGCCCGTGACGAATTCGATCTACATTGAACCAGTCACAGAGCGAGAGGTATCTATCATTATCCGTCGTCGCATGGAAAACAAACGTAGCTGTGGAGCGGACGATATCCCGCCGCTGCTAATTAAGAAATGTATTAGTGAGCTTACACCGCCGTTAACTAGGTTGATTAATAAATCTTTTGAGGAAGGTGTCTTCCCAGATAAACTAAAAATTGCAAAAGTGCGACCCATTGCGAAAAAAGGTGGATTAATAGATAACCCTGGTAACTATAGGCCAATTGCACTGCTGCCTTCGATATCTAAGATATTTGAAAAAGCTATGGCAAGTCGCGTGAATCGGTTTTTAGAAAAATATAAAATCTTAGATAATAACCAGTTTGGCTTCAGGCAAAATCATTCAACTACATTAGCGGTATATAGCTACCTGCACGACATTTACAGTTGCATTAATGAAAGAAAAAGTGCTATCGGTATATTTCTGGATATGACAAAGGCATATGACAGGGTATCTCATAAGATTCTACTACAAAAGTTGCACGGGTCAGGTATAAGAGGTCAAGCATATAAATGGTTTAAATCGTACCTTCAGGACAGAGTGCAGTTTGTGGAGATAGACTACTTTGATAACGACACTCATGAATGCAATAATGTAGGGTCAAATTCCACTGTAATGAATAACTCAATACCCCAGGGTAGCGTATTGGGATGTACCCTGTTTTTATTGTATATTAATGACTTGCCAAAATCGATAAACTCATCTTGTGTACTGTTTGCAGACGACGTTTCTTTGTTATTTAAAACATCGAATAACATTGATCACCACACTATTACAGATACATTCTTAAAAACAAAACAATGGTTAAACGATCATAATTTGGAAATTAATTTATCAAAAACAAAAATATGTCAATTTAGGCCCTATCAAAAATCACCTCTAAACCTCAACTTTCTTTCGCAACAAATAGACTTACAAGAAATTAACGAATTTAAACTCCTAGGTATAACTATAGATTCTAATCTTAACTGGAAAAAGCATATAGGAAATATTAAAACAAAACTATCACAATTTATCTACGCGCTAGGCGTTTTAAAATGCAACACTGACTATAAAACCGCTTTGTCTGTTTATTACGCATATGCTTACTCCTGGTTGAACTACGGCATTATTTTGTGGGGAGAAAGTACTGACTTTATGGATTTATTCATCCAGCAAAAGAAATGTATCAGAATATTAATGAATATAAAACAGAGAGATAGCTGTAGGCCGCATTTTATTAAACAAAAAATTCTTACACTACCGTCGATGTATCTATTGCAAACCTGCCTGTTTGTAAGGAAACACCGAAACCTTTTTAAATCCAATGTGGAATTAAATGAAAATTATAACAGAAGAAATAAAAATAAATTAGTCCCCCCCCTCACAACCTTGAAGATAGTAAGCATGAGTCCTTATTGTAGACTCATCTCGAACTACAATAAATTACCTGAGGATATTAAATCGGAATCAGAAGATATAACGTTTACAAGACGACTAAAATCTTTTTTATTAAAAAAGGCTATTACTCTGTCGAAGAATTTAAAGCGGATAAACTTTAGTTCGCTCGGCCCTGTTACACTAATAATAATAATAATAATAATAAATATGTGTGGACATTTCACACGGCGCCATCTAGCCCCAAACTAAGCATTATAGCTTGTACTATGGAAACCAGATAACTGATACAATACTTATATACTTTTTGTCTTGTAAATACATACATAGAATACACTCGATCGTAGGAAAACTTACTTTAAAATCTACCCACTTAAAATTATTACCGAGAGAACACAAATAACTTAATGTAATAAAATGACATTCTTGTTTGTAATTGACTAGTATAACTATAATATATAAATTAACCTAAATTGTAAGGCGACAAAATCAATTAAACCACGAATAATTTGCTATTTTAATAAGGACTGAATAAATGTTACTCTAAAGAAAATGTAAGCTCCAGCTCCACTCTAAAGTGCAACGCCCTCACAGGGCTCATACAATGAAATGTTTAGGACTAGGTGATAATTATAGATTAGTAAGCTAAATGACATTGTATGAAAGCATGTAATAATAATAATAAAAAATAATAATAAATAATAAATAAATAAATACATGTGGTAAATATTTCACACAGCGCCATCTAGCTCCAAACCACAGATAATATATTACCTAAGCATATCTTGTACTATGGGAACCAGATAACTGATAGAATACTTAGATACTTTTTGTTTGTAAATACATGCATAGAATACAATATAACACCCAGACACGGAGCAAACACGTATGATCATCAGCATCACACAAATGTTTATCCTGAGTGGGAATCGAACCCACAACCTATAGTTCAGAAGGCAGAGCTACTACCAACTGAGCAAACAGGCCAGTCCTATAAGTTTAAGATTAGTAAAACATACTCTTAGCAATACCATCATTTTAATAAAGACAGTGGTATAATAGTTGTATATTATGTTGCAATGCAAAATGCAGTTGAAATTTAAATTAAATTGCAAGACATGCAACAATATTAGCATGCGAATGCCACACGACCTATATCTCCGATGCATTCTCCACGCACGACCGAGATTTTATTTAATTTATTCCTATTTAATCACATAAATAAAATAAATAAATAAATAAATATGTGTGGACATTTCACACAACGCCATCTAGCCCCAAACTAAGCATAGCTTGTACTATGGGAACCAGATAACTGATACAATACTTAGATACTTTTTGTTTGTAAATAGATACATAGAATAACAATATAACACCCAGACACAGAACAAACATGGGTGTTCATCACACAAATGTTTGTCCTGAGTGGGAATCGAACCCACAACCTATAGCCCAGAAGGCAGAGCTACTACCAACTGAGCTATCAGGCCAGTCGACATAGATCGTTTACTCCCATTGAATCTCAATAACATTAGTGCCGATGGATGCAGGAGGCGAGTAGCCGCGCAAGGTGGCGCGCTCTGGGGCGTGGACGTCTTCAGGCTGTTAATGATAAATGATGAACATTAGTGCTAAGGGCATGCGTTTGGGTTTACAGCAAGCGGGGCGATTAGTTCCATGGTCTGGAAAAATCGGCTAAAAGAAGCGACTTCTTTTCATAGATAAGTAATATAAATATCAATGCTTATTCAGACCAAACGTGCTCGGCGAGCGGCCTGGTATCTTCTAGCTGCAATATTGCCAACAATGACTAGCTTTGCCACAATTTATCTACCCGGATATTCCTTGTAAATGGTAGGTATGCCGTTCATGTTACAATAAACATAATTTGAATTTGAATTCTTTGTATGTTTTTATTTGACAGTTGAATTACTAGATCATCGTGTAACGGTCCAAAGGGTCCCGTCATGTCACAAATATAGTGAAGGCTTGATTATAAATGGGAATACAAAAATATTTAAATAAAATCATCTACTTATAAAAGGCTCAAGGTCTTAGGACTGCTAATGAAAGGTTCAAGGTCTTAGGACTCTAGAAAACTAAAATGATTATCTGATAAATTCATATCCAATCTATAAATAACTTCTATTAAACACTAAAAATGAATAAATAGGATAGCCAATAATAACGTATATAATAAATTATGTTATTACTGAAGCTCTGAGAATCTACCGTATGGTAATCGACACATTTAATGAATAAATAATTAAAATATGAACTATAATAAATAAACTTTACTGGTTGTACACCACAAGCATATTAACGAAACAATAACCTAAAGAAAATCTATAATTAAATCTCTAGAATATGTACCAAAATAACACAGATTAGTCCTTAAGCTAATGCCATCTAAACAGTGAATTAACGCATTTAATAATTAGATTTAATATAGTAACTTATAGTAGCACCGGCAGATATAGAACGATGATCGCGTCAATTGAGTTTTCCGTGTCACAATAACAATTTATATGCGCCTAGTAAATCTTAAGTAAAGTTATAATCGGTTTACTATGACAAAGGAATAAATCAGTTAGCGAATAGGGTAGCAGGAAGAAATGCGCGTCGATGGTCCTTTATAAGCGCTTGCGTCGGCTCAGAAGGGGAATTAGATCTTGGGATTTTGTGTTGAATTTTGGGTTCCTCGGGTATTAATTTTAGAATATTTGTCATTTTATTTTCGTATTTTGTTACGGTTTCTTGGTGCTGGTTCATTTTAGATAAATTTCATTTACGCGAGTCCTTTTATGCGGTTATAGTACATTACAGTGATTTTAATTTCAATTGGGGTTTTGTTAAATTCATTTTAGATAAATTTCATTTACGCGAGTCCTTTTATGCGGTTATAGTACATTACAGTGATTTTAATTTCAATTGGGGTTTTGTTAAATTCATTAATGATGGACCAGTAATGAGAAATCAAATATTAAATTCGCGTTTAATTTAAATTCTTTGTGAATAGGCGCGTTTTAGTGAGCTAGTTTTCCTCTCAAAAGTTTTTCTTGGCTTGGCTAATACCTTGTGATTTTATTGAAGTGTGTAGTATTAGAATTTGTTTGGGGGGTAAATATTTCGTATTGACCAAGCACGGAAAAATTATAACGCATGAGTATGCGGTGTGATGCTGGGCCTGACGGTGCTAACTTGGCATTACATGTCCTCCATGGTTAGTGTTAGAGTTAGGCTGCATTGTTCTTGAGACGCAGCAGATCGATTATTCCTCCGCAAAGGATCGATCGTCTCCAATCTGGGTTATATTATCTATCTGGACTGGGAGGGGGACCGTCGAAGTGGACCCATGTGTTTGCACGCCTCTTGGTCTGATAGATAAAATTATCTGGGTTGTCTTATTTATATATTTATATATTCACATTTATACAGGGGCGGATGCTCTCCCATCCATGGACCACGGTCCGGGTAGGAGTATCCTTAGGGGGTGCGTAGAAATTAGGTTTAGCTTTTTAGAGCCTCGCCAGCTCGCTTTCTTATAGGCTAGCTTAGATAGGTCTCATTGCACACTCGAGACCGACACACACGTTTAAAGTTAAATGTGAGATTCAAGCAATCTCTAGCTTGTTGGGGCACTCACTATATTAGGTTGGGTTTAGCAATAAGTCGAGGAACACACATTGGGGTTAATAAAAATAAATATAAATTTCGTCGATTTAAAATAAAATATCAACTAATTGGGTTAAATAAAACCAAATTATTATCAAATAAAATTCTAGTAAAAGCTAACAATTAAATCAAATAATATTAAAATATTTAATTCCTTTCATAAATGAAATAATACCAAACTAAATAAATCATAATTCATTACCTAAAAAGATATATAATTCAATTTAATAAAACACAAGTTTCGTTCAATGAAATTCTAGTAAAAGTAAACCATTATTAAATAAGTATGTAACCAATGAAATATAAAATTTTAGGACCAATCTCAAATACGGATTTATTTTACGTATAGTTATAATAAATTTATTTAAACGGAGTCGTAATGTTCAAAATACTCTATACTTATGTACCTATAATGCGCGTACGTCAGATGTTAAATACAAGCTAATGAGATCGAAGGACTAAGTATGGTCTAATAAAATAAAATATTCTTTAAAATCATTTAACTTTGAAATCCATAAATAAATTAATACTCTATTTAATTGAATATTTACATCAAATAGATTTGGACCTGTGTTATCGAATCTTAAAGTTGGAACTTGGAAAAGATCTTTGTTTTAATAAATTGATATGCTCCATATTTATAGAGAGTGTACTACTTATAATTATATCATTCTATTTACTTAATTATTTTGATAAGGTCTGTATGCACTTGGGCCAAGCGTAGTCGTGCCCGGAGGTTTCTCTATGCCAGATGGATTAGAGAGCTTCTTCGTCGATAGTGTTTTATGATGGATTTTATCAAAAGATTTTATGCCACTTATTTCTAGATCTGAACTCGGAGACAACCTAAAGATCTAGCTTGACCAAATCGATTTGATTTAACATTATTTTGAGTTCTGTAAAATCTCCAATAAGACTAATTTATGTTCGCTACTCTATGCTGGATAGATTAGAGTTGCAAACAAATATTACCGACTAATAAAGTCATGTTATTTCATAAGGAAATAACTAGACCAAAATTCAGTGTGAATATCCTGAAGGTCTTATAATCTAGCTGGGAATGGCTTGATTATTTATATAAAAATTAAGAATTATATTATAGCCTCGATAATTTAATACGTAGATATTATGGGTTTTCTACCAAATCGTCGACTAATAATTAATCTCATGCTAAATATAATCTAGGTAAAATAATACCAAAGGTTGGATAATATAGGTAGGCTCGATTTAATAGTCAAAATAAACTATTAATATTATTAGCTCGAATAAAAGCTCACGGTAAAATAATTCTTATCAAATTCTATTTTAACGGTATTATTGTTTTTGAATTTAGGATCGTCGTTAATATTAGAAAATTGCTAGGACAAATTTAATAGAACTATAGGAATAGGATGGGGAGGAGGAGCCCGAGATGGGATTAGGATCTCTCTTGTAACGAAGTTAGTACTTACCTGAGAGATCCACAATGAAATTGGCGATGGATGAGTATGAATCTTTGCTTGTTAACAAATAGAGTTCCCTTGAATGATTTGATGTATGCCAGTGTTAGGATTTGCCAAAAGACAATGTCCTCTTACTCTCTAGTATATATTTGAAGACTAAATTTGACAGACAGACATACTAAGTACTAACCACAACAACTAGACATACAAACGTACCAAAACGTTAAATTAATAGACCAATTCCCCTAGTGCGCTGAAGTATCACTATTTAAGCACTATCTGAAGGGAGATAACCAAGTCTGGAGACGAAATCTCATTTTTGGGGGCGGGGATGGGGCTCCCAAATAGGATCACCGCAGAAAATGACAATTGCAGTGATTCTACTGATACGTGCTAAACAAGATATCGTGTAATTAACGTAAACTCAGAAAGTATGGGGTGAATGTGATAAGATAATAACTTAGGTCTTACTTAGGTTCAACGTAATTCTAGACTGTTAGAAAAGACATCGATATAAACTCTACCATAGCTACGTCAAGACTATAAGAATAGTTAATGTTATACTTTTATAATACCTACCTAAACTCTACCAACCAAACTCTAGAACTATGTAAATGTACATGTATAATTACTTCACGGTATTTACTCTACATAAAAATCACGAATATAAAAGGGTTGTAATTTTAATAGGATTATGCGCGTTTCAATAACTATTAAGCATCTACATTAATTACGTTATTATAAAATTAATATAATCTAAAGGATATTATATAGGCAATATAAAACATAATTATAAGTAATTGATAAGTTGGCATATAGATAGATTATTGCGGTTTATTAGGTAGCATTAGGCATTGTCTCACTACCTTAAAAGAACTAGGGATTCTACAAATCACAACGTACGGTCCTACCACACAAATAGACGATCCACTTGGCCATAACCAATATCAATCTTAGGACTTACAACACTTCTCTTACGTTTAACATTTTACTTAGGTAGCCGTGAGCGACTAGGTTCTATTCGTATCTCTCTAGGTTTATTAGGTTCACTCTAGGTTAGGTTCTAATAGATAAAATATGAAAATCAAATATCAGCTCGATTAAATAAAAATAAACGCAAAAATATCTTTAAACGATAACACCTATTTTTGTTTGGGGGGGGTTACAATATGGGTTAGCCGTGACCAAGATATTATTTTAATTTAGGTAGTCTACATAAATTTTAACTAATAATGAGATGTTGTAGTCCATAGGATTGATTATAGAGGCGATACCTATCGCACAATTTGCTGCGCGTGAACGGAAAGGTCTTGAGACAACTAAATATTTAGGTGCGTTTTAAATTTCGTTTACAATAGCATAACTTAAAGAAATCATTGTACTTATACTCTGCGGGTTAAATGTCATCTAACAATAACACAGTATCAAACTATATTACTTCATCATATTAAGTTGTTTACTGACGCATAATCTAAACATACGGTTTCAACTTTCATCACAGCAACGGTCTCAGCATAGAACACAGAGAGCTTATTATGTCGAGAGCTCTCTTGTTATTCATAACATACTTAAACTAAAACTTAGCATTTTTAACACTCAAAAATTCACAGACGTAAACACTTGACAAAATGTCGTCATAAATTTCGAACTTTATGGTCTTCCACTTGAAATAATTCTAACGCACTTGTTAGAATCCTTCGAATCCGAATCAGTGTGTGACCCTATAGATTCCGTTATTTTTTGCGCTGCTCGACCAAATTTTTTGTATCAACTTTTATGTTTGGAAGAATGCGAGCACGGTGTAGGTACGTTTAGCCATCCGAATTCTCAGCTAGAAATAATAGAATGCTTAGAAACAGATAGATGAAGTCTTTTGACATACAATAATCATAATTTATATATAAATAGTTAACTATAATAGGTATTTACCTAATCAATTTATACGTCCAATACATTAAATGAAGTTGGGTCCTATAGGTAACGTAAACAATAAAAAAAAAAAGAAGAGTTAGTTATACTATAGAAAAATAAGTACTGCTCTAATCAGTGAAACCTAGTTCGTTAGTTTGTTATGAAGAAAAACGTGTTGAGTACATACTACATAGGTATATTAAAATTCTTAAATGTTTATACTTTCAACATTTATTATGTTTTAGTTAAAGATAAAAGAAATGTTAGAATGCGGACTTCAACACTTTAATAATACCTGTTCTTTACGTTTAACAGGGGATAGTAACCAGTCACTATAATATAGATACATTAAATGACAAATCTTTGATTATTATGTTTGTTGTAAAATTTAAATCAATAACTGTAAAAATGAGTTAGGTACTTTTTTATAAAGTATTATTTATACGTAGTCTTTACCATTAAATATTACGCGTGTAGTTATACGTCTGCGTTTGTAGGTACGCTCTATCGCAATACATATAGGTACCTAGATATTCAGATAAGTCTAAATAATTAAATAATAGTGAAAGAAAGCTGAGTTCTGACTTTATGAAGATAGGTGATTTTCAAATAAAAGATTAGTATCCTTTAGGACTTGTGAACTCTTGTGGGAAAAATACAATGAATACATTAACGATCACTTATGATGTAGAATCATAATAAATAAAATAAAAAAGTTTTGTAGTGGTCACCCATCCAGGTGTTGATTGGGATTAGTGTGTCTGTTGAGTTTTATTAGAAACGTTACTTTATTTGTTATTATAATAAAATTGATTTAAAACCCATCTCAAATTATTACTATTTGATTTATGATATAAAATAAATTGGGTTATGTACATATCATTTCATGTCAGTTAATCAGAGTAGTAAAATTAATAGTTCATCTGTATTCGCGGACAAAAGATTGATAGATATATAAAAGTAAGATATAATAGAATAACAACAAAATTCTCATGAATTATAATACATAGAAACATTTATTTAATACAAACTAAATAACGTATAATAATATACTAGACCTAAAAACTAAACTATACCTAAAAACTTTAAAACTAAAATATAAAACTAAAAATACCAATATTGATTAGAAAAAGAAATCATTAAAAAAAAATAGTATAACATACGGGCAAGAGGAATCGAACCGGTGACGGAAAATAATAGTGTTGCTTATAGTCGCCGCTAAGCCACGATAGCTTGTGTACAAAATGGTACGGTAGAACGGATTATAGGTAATAGAAAAATAGATGAGCTGTGTTTATAGGTAGGTTGGTTTATGATAGGAAGATAGATGAACTTCTTACAAAATATTGAAATAATTTTATAGGTACATAGGTATATTAACTGCGTAATAACGACTCTTAATTATAATTATGATTTTGAACCCTTCTTGACAAATCGTATTCAAATAAAAAGAAAAATAATTATATTTTGAAAATAACAAAAAAAAGGTGTCTCTCGAGTTTTAGAAAATGGGGGTTGTATTTACCACGGAATAGTTTTATTAAACTAGTTGATGTACTAGGTATCTGATGATTTTAGGTACATTATACAGCGACATAGCTTAGATTACAATATAGTTAGTGATATTCCGATGAGAGTAAAATTCATTACTAGTTAATACTTATTGGAGGCATTACTAAAAGATTAACTAACTTGATACTTTACTACTTACTGTATAATATTAGACTTCGACCGTCCTGATAGCTCGGTTGGTGGTGGCCCTTCCCGCTGACCTGTAGGTTGTGGGTTCGATTCCTGCTCGAAAAAAAAAACTTTGGTTCACACGTGACCGGTGTCATGAGTGACCTAGATATATAATGATCTAGTTTCAGGACATACTGATGAGTTCAGTTGCGGCCAGTATAAGGCATGTCTAGAACTTCAAATAAATATAAATAAAACGAATAAAAGGTTTAATAATAGACACAAAATTTAGATACAATTTATTATTGTCCAAATGAACATTTAAGTTAAAAAAAAAAAAAAAAAAAAAAAAAAAAAAAAAAAATTACTATGTACTTATGTACATTGTACACATCAGCTAAAATATTGTAGGGTAAGGGAAAGGCCTACTCAAGTCTATAGAAGAAAAAAAAAAAAAACTTTTATCGGGTTGAGAAGAGGGGAGGAGGCGGCCTTTCTAAATAGAAATGTTTTTTGGTTCATTTATAATGTCCTTATGTATGTTAATAACAAATAGAGTTAATAACGTTGTCTAAGTTATGAGAAAAATTAATTGTACATACTATTTAATTAAAATTGATGAATTAACGCTGCAATATAAAGGAAGAGTTTGAGCGTTAATTTCATCCATGGTGGTAAGGGAAAAGCCCATCTGTGAATATGAGGGTTCAAAAGTGGTTAATAATAATAAGAGTAATAATACTAATAAGACGCTCATTATATTTACAAAATAAAGTAGAATACTGATTATTTACAGATGGAGGGGAGCGCGGCGGCTTTTCAAAAAAAAAAAAAAAAAACATATATTAGCAATAATTAATAAAAATTTAAAGAAATACAAGTTTTATAAAATTGTTAATTGGTATAATGTGGGCACTCCATTAGAAATGGTGACGCAAGAAAAATATCAGGTTCAGGTAGTTTGTCGGGGCGTTGTATGGTATTCTAAAATGCATATCGGACGATAGCTTTACTGCAACTTAATTACGTAGACTAGCATGGGTTCTACGACATTGAAATAATTTTAACTTTTTAGTTACATATTAGAATGGTACTCTAAGTGCATATGTCAATTTTAAATAAAAAAATAAAAAAAAATAAGCACGTAATTCAAATTTAAACAAAAAGTTTTAGGTGAATCAATTGCGAGCATATGGTTTAAATAAATTACAAAACTATATATATATATATATATTCTAGGAAAAATAAAAGATAAAAATAAGATAAGCTGTGTAAATCAATTTTGAGCACATGGTTTCATCTATTTAAAAGGGGTATAATCTAAATTCTAAATGTTGTAAAGTTTTAGTTGATTTGGACTAAATTAAATAAATTCAAATATAATTAAAAAGGAAAATACGAGTTAACTTTGGCATTAATATTTAAAAGCAGTTGAAACATTAATTATTGAACCGATGAGATGGTGTTTATCAAATTAATGTAGGAATTAATCTTTAAAAAATGGGATACTTATTTTATTTTAATGTGGTAGCGGAATATTTATTAAAAGCAATATTATTTAAAAGCCTTTTACCTATATTGGGAATTGCTAGACCGTTGAGATAGTATACTCGAAGTCTGATCGAAGTCATGTTAAGGGTTGGAATGTTAATGTTTTGCTAAAGAAAGGTTTTTGAACGTATAGGGGAAATTGGTTGATGTGGAAGGTTGGCCCCGGTGATTGACATAGTAACAGTTAGCAAGGGTCTTGGTGGTTTAGCAGAGCCTAAGGTTTAAGGGGTTTGTTGTCGGTTGAATTCGAACATCTAACACTTAACAATCAGTTTCTTATAAGAAAGAGCTTTGGAGTTAGGATTAAAGCAATAGCATCAGCTCGCAGGTTAATGCACTTATAAGGAGCCCAACTACACAAGAAGCTAAGACTGAAACTCGGCAACTACACATACTCCGGAGGAGGAATTAACTATGAAATTACGATTATTCTGGGTGGTTGTTTCAATTGATACACGGTTGCTACTTTTAGCTATACTAGATTTTGCAGGGTTTTCGCATTGGTTCCTTAGGAATTGAAAGGTTGAATTCTGACGGGATTTTTGCTTAAATGCTACTAGGGCTGCCTGCCTCACAACCAGGTCTCAGTAGAATCTAGTAATCCTAGTTATCAATGTCAATCGGTTATATAATTCAAACAATATAAGCTCAGGATGCTGACTACTTTTATGGTTAATTTCTGTTCTGGTCTAAATCCACTATACATATAGGATCACTTACAGCGAGAATCACACATGTTTGAAGTCAAACGATAACAAATTATAAAGTTGCTTATTGGGCACAATTAAGAGGGAATTGTAAATTACATTAGATAAACTATATTTGTGAGATTTGTTTGATTATTAGATTAGAAAATTTTACTTCGGTTCAACAATTAAACACCTGCGTAAAATTTGGGGGTTGGTGTAACGGTCCAAAGGGTCCCGTCATGTCACAAATATAGTGAAGGCTTGATTATAAATGGGAATACAAAAATATTTAAATAAAATCATCTACTTATAAAAGGCTCAAGGTCTTAGGACTGCTAATGAAAGGTTCAAGGTCTTAGGACTCTAGAAAACTAAAATGATTATCTGATAAATTCATATCCAATCTATAAATAACTTCTATTAAACACTAAAAATGAATAAATAGGATAGCCAATAATAACGTATATAATAAATTATGTTATTACTGAAGCTCTGAGAATCTACCGTATGGTAATCGACACATTTAATGAATAAATAATTAAAATATGAACTATAATAAATAAACTTTACTGGTTGTACACCACAAGCATATTAACGAAACAATAACCTAAAGAAAATCTATAATTAAATCTCTAGAATATGTACCAAAATAACACAGATTAGTCCTTAAGCTAATGCCATCTAAACAGTGAATTAACGCATTTAATAATTAGATTTAATATAGTAACTTATAGTAGCACCGGCAGATATAGAACGATGATCGCGTCAATTGAGTTTTCCGTGTCACAATAACAATTTATATGCGCCTAGTAAATCTTAAGTAAAGTTATAATCGGTTTACTATGACAAAGGAATAAATCAGTTAGCGAATAGGGTAGCAGGAAGAAATGCGCGTCGATGGTCCTTTATAAGCGCTTGCGTCGGCTCAGAAGGGGAATTAGATCTTGGGATTTTGTGTTGAATTTTGGGTTCCTCGGGTATTAATTTTAGAATATTTGTCATTTTATTTTCGTATTTTGTTACGGTTTCTTGGTGCTGGTTCATTTTAGATAAATTTCATTTACGCGAGTCCTTTTATGCGGTTATAGTACATTACAGTGATTTTAATTTCAATTGGGGTTTTGTTAAATTCATTTTAGATAAATTTCATTTACGCGAGTCCTTTTATGCGGTTATAGTACATTACAGTGATTTTAATTTCAATTGGGGTTTTGTTAAATTCATTAATGATGGACCAGTAATGAGAAATCAAATATTAAATTCGCGTTTAATTTAAATTCTTTGTGAATAGGCGCGTTTTAGTGAGCTAGTTTTCCTCTCAAAAGTTTTTCTTGGCTTGGCTAATACCTTGTGATTTTATTGAAGTGTGTAGTATTAGAATTTGTTTGGGGGGTAAATATTTCGTATTGACCAAGCACGGAAAAATTATAACGCATGAGTATGCGGTGTGATGCTGGGCCTGACGGTGCTAACTTGGCATTACATGTCCTCCATGGTTAGTGTTAGAGTTAGGCTGCATTGTTCTTGAGACGCAGCAGATCGATTATTCCTCCGCAAAGGATCGATCGTCTCCAATCTGGGTTATATTATCTATCTGGACTGGGAGGGGGACCGTCGAAGTGGACCCATGTGTTTGCACGCCTCTTGGTCTGATAGATAAAATTATCTGGGTTGTCTTATTTATATATTTATATATTCACATTTATACAGGGGCGGATGCTCTCCCATCCATGGACCACGGTCCGGGTAGGAGTATCCTTAGGGGGTGCGTAGAAATTAGGTTTAGCTTTTTAGAGCCTCGCCAGCTCGCTTTCTTATAGGCTAGCTTAGATAGGTCTCATTGCACACTCGAGACCGACACACACGTTTAAAGTTAAATGTGAGATTCAAGCAATCTCTAGCTTGTTGGGGCACTCACTATATTAGGTTGGGTTTAGCAATAAGTCGAGGAACACACATTGGGGTTAATAAAAATAAATATAAATTTCGTCGATTTAAAATAAAATATCAACTAATTGGGTTAAATAAAACCAAATTATTATCAAATAAAATTCTAGTAAAAGCTAACAATTAAATCAAATAATATTAAAATATTTAATTCCTTTCATAAATGAAATAATACCAAACTAAATAAATCATAATTCATTACCTAAAAAGATATATAATTCAATTTAATAAAACACAAGTTTCGTTCAATGAAATTCTAGTAAAAGTAAACCATTATTAAATAAGTATGTAACCAATGAAATATAAAATTTTAGGACCAATCTCAAATACGGATTTATTTTACGTATAGTTATAATAAATTTATTTAAACGGAGTCGTAATGTTCAAAATACTCTATACTTATGTACCTATAATGCGCGTACGTCAGATGTTAAATACAAGCTAATGAGATCGAAGGACTAAGTATGGTCTAATAAAATAAAATATTCTTTAAAATCATTTAACTTTGAAATCCATAAATAAATTAATACTCTATTTAATTGAATATTTACATCAAATAGATTTGGACCTGTGTTATCGAATCTTAAAGTTGGAACTTGGAAAAGATCTTTGTTTTAATAAATTGATATGCTCCATATTTATAGAGAGTGTACTACTTATAATTATATCATTCTATTTACTTAATTATTTTGATAAGGTCTGTATGCACTTGGGCCAAGCGTAGTCGTGCCCGGAGGTTTCTCTATGCCAGATGGATTAGAGAGCTTCTTCGTCGATAGTGTTTTATGATGGATTTTATCAAAAGATTTTATGCCACTTATTTCTAGATCTGAACTCGGAGACAACCTAAAGATCTAGCTTGACCAAATCGATTTGATTTAACATTATTTTGAGTTCTGTAAAATCTCCAATAAGACTAATTTATGTTCGCTACTCTATGCTGGATAGATTAGAGTTGCAAACAAATATTACCGACTAATAAAGTCATGTTATTTCATAAGGAAATAACTAGACCAAAATTCAGTGTGAATATCCTGAAGGTCTTATAATCTAGCTGGGAATGGCTTGATTATTTATATAAAAATTAAGAATTATATTATAGCCTCGATAATTTAATACGTAGATATTATGGGTTTTCTACCAAATCGTCGACTAATAATTAATCTCATGCTAAATATAATCTAGGTAAAATAATACCAAAGGTTGGATAATATAGGTAGGCTCGATTTAATAGTCAAAATAAACTATTAATATTATTAGCTCGAATAAAAGCTCACGGTAAAATAATTCTTATCAAATTCTATTTTAACGGTATTATTGTTTTTGAATTTAGGATCGTCGTTAATATTAGAAAATTGCTAGGACAAATTTAATAGAACTATAGGAATAGGATGGGGAGGAGGAGCCCGAGATGGGATTAGGATCTCTCTTGTAACGAAGTTAGTACTTACCTGAGAGATCCACAATGAAATTGGCGATGGATGAGTATGAATCTTTGCTTGTTAACAAATAGAGTTCCCTTGAATGATTTGATGTATGCCAGTGTTAGGATTTGCCAAAAGACAATGTCCTCTTACTCTCTAGTATATATTTGAAGACTAAATTTGACAGACAGACATACTAAGTACTAACCACAACAACTAGACATACAAACGTACCAAAACGTTAAATTAATAGACCAATTCCCCTAGTGCGCTGAAGTATCACTATTTAAGCACTATCTGAAGGGAGATAACCAAGTCTGGAGACGAAATCTCATTTTTGGGGGCGGGGATGGGGCTCCCAAATAGGATCACCGCAGAAAATGACAATTGCAGTGATTCTACTGATACGTGCTAAACAAGATATCGTGTAATTAACGTAAACTCAGAAAGTATGGGGTGAATGTGATAAGATAATAACTTAGGTCTTACTTAGGTTCAACGTAATTCTAGACTGTTAGAAAAGACATCGATATAAACTCTACCATAGCTACGTCAAGACTATAAGAATAGTTAATGTTATACTTTTATAATACCTACCTAAACTCTACCAACCAAACTCTAGAACTATGTAAATGTACATGTATAATTACTTCACGGTATTTACTCTACATAAAAATCACGAATATAAAAGGGTTGTAATTTTAATAGGATTATGCGCGTTTCAATAACTATTAAGCATCTACATTAATTACGTTATTATAAAATTAATATAATCTAAAGGATATTATATAGGCAATATAAAACATAATTATAAGTAATTGATAAGTTGGCATATAGATAGATTATTGCGGTTTATTAGGTAGCATTAGGCATTGTCTCACTACCTTAAAAGAACTAGGGATTCTACAAATCACAACGTACGGTCCTACCACACAAATAGACGATCCACTTGGCCATAACCAATATCAATCTTAGGACTTACAACACTTCTCTTACGTTTAACATTTTACTTAGGTAGCCGTGAGCGACTAGGTTCTATTCGTATCTCTCTAGGTTTATTAGGTTCACTCTAGGTTAGGTTCTAATAGATAAAATATGAAAATCAAATATCAGCTCGATTAAATAAAAATAAACGCAAAAATATCTTTAAACGATAACACCTATTTTTGTTTGGGGGGGGTTACAATCCGAGCACTTGAGGGTATCTAATCAACAGAAAAAGTAGTGGCTTCATCTTCGTTGCGTCAATGTTTTATCCATCATCCTTTTCCTCTATCGTTTTTCCTCTTACTTTGCTCTTTCCTTGGTCAGGATTAGGTCGTAAAATTATAGATTACTGGTTGCGCCCCGCGGTGTTACCCGCAGATAAAAAGTATCCTTTGTGTTAATCCAGCGTAATAGCTATCTGCATTCCAAATTTCATCAAAATCAGTTCAGTAGTTACGGAGATATTAGGTAACAAACTTTCACACACACAAACAAACTTTCGCATTTATAATATTAGTAGGATAGTAGAATAGTAAGACATACAGGTATAACATACTCCTGCTCAAGGGAAGAGCGAAATGAGAGGGGCACAGGTGGGTCAGCTAGTACAGAATACCTATACCTACGCAATACCTACCTTGTATTCCCAACGAAGCAACGAGTAATAGGATTCTTAGTAATCCAGTTCTTAGGTAAAGTGACTAGACTTCTGCGGTTTGTATGATACAGAGACACGTATGTTGTACCTACACCTTCCCTTCGTACATGACTGCTGGAATATAACAAACATAGGTAGTACCCACATTAGGTTTGATTATCTGTTTGTCTAGATAATCAAAGTACGTAGGTAGGAGCAATTAGAAATCAGATACGTAGATGTAGGTACACAAATTAGATTGTTGTAGGTATATATTTATGTACTACTGTTTGAACTGTTTCATCACTAATCTATCTCGAATTTTGTGATCCTTGAACATACCGGTTTCCTCAAGATATTTCACCGTTGTAAAAGCCAGTGCATATTCCGCACATGACTTGAAAAGTAATTGAGGAAGACCGAGCGGGGTTCTAACCTGGGTGTGTCGGTTTAAAGTCGCACAGGCAATCGCTGTGCCACATTCGCTCTTTAGTAATCGTCATCAACAGCCTGAAAACGTCCACTGCTGAACATAGACCTCCCCCAGAGAGTGCCACTTTGAGCGGCTGCTCGACTCCTGCATCCATCGACTCCCCGCGGCTTTCACCGGATCGTCGGTCCACCTAGTGGAGGGCCGGCCTCTTCGTCTTCCGGTTCGCAGTCGCCACTCGAGAACCTTTCTTCCCCATCGGTTGTCAGTTCTACGAGCGATGTGGCCTGCCCATTGCCATTTCAACTTGCTAATTCTAAAAGCTTAATCGGTTACTTTAGTATAGGTAAATTATGTAACATTCTTTGAGTGATTCCGAAGTACTGGCGGCGTTGTCTGAGCCAAGACAGTTTCGGCTATTCTATTATCTATGTTGCTTTAGGTTGGCACTTGCGGTGACCACAGATGATATAATTACAAACTGGTAAGGAAACTACACTCCATTATCGCTCAGTTTAGCGTTAGATTAGCACACATTAACACCTCTCAAGGATATCCACTCTGTAAGATATACAGATACCTACAACGATGATTTCTATATTAGTGTGGGTTTTAGACTAATATTTGTGGACGCATTACGTAGCTTTGAATATTATTTTAATTAACGAAACCCAGTTGCTGGTTAATTAATAATTCATCTGCAGTATTTTATGTTTGTTTGAGTAAGGATAACTTATCGCAGGATTTAGGTACCTCTCTACTATGTATACTTTCTAGTATTTTTTATCATAGGTCAACATGTGACCACGGTCTCACCTGATGGTAAATGACGACGCGGTCGACGATGGAGCATGCTTGCCTAGAAGATACTGGTTCACTGTATCCTTAAAAACTCTCAGATTATATTTGTCAGGAAACAATGACGCTGGTAGGGTAGCTCCCAAGGGATACCACAAAACGGATCCCATTTTCCAAAAATTGCTATCCAATCCCAAATGTCAATTAATCGGAGTCCCATCGGATATCACGTCAAATTTACTGATAGTACCATCACTGACGAAATGGTTTTCTAAAGAGGTGTTCCATTTCTTTGCTGTCCGAGTAATCAAAACGCTTTGTAACGCTACGTATTCGAGGAATTTCTATCATATACGGATGCAGTGTTTCCGTGCGTCTAGATGCACGATGGTAAAAAGGATGGGGGAATTAAGTTAAAGTGCAGCTTGTAAAACCTATTGGTTTTTTACAAGCTGCACTTTTTTTACTTTTTTCTTTTTTCGGAGGTGAGGACTTTGCATTATTTAAATTGGTGAATTTATGTCCACAAACCCAAACTAAAGAAACCAAGGGAATCTTGTTTATGAATTTAAAGTTGTTTTTAAATATTTATGATATGACGTCACAGAAATGATATGATAACACTTGAGAACGCGCGGTATCTATATACAAAGTTATGTTCATAGAACTTTTCGGCGTAATGTTATTAATCCATACAAGATTATAAAATAGTGCCTAACTGTCATATAATTAGGTACTTACGTTTTTTTTATGTAATTTTTTTTTTAAACGTAGGGGGCAATGTTCCTTTTATGTAAACGAATGACGAGACGTCGTAGTCGTTCGCCTGGTGTTAAGCGTCACGGCCGCCCATTACAGATTGCAGTGTCACTCGGAAATCTAAATTAAAGTTTCGCGTGACACTGCGCACTGCGCACGTCATCCTGAGACATCACAGTCTAAAAAAGATTTCTAGACTGTGAGATCAGTTCTTAAGTTTCATTTGCCCAGTAATTTCACTAGCTACAGTGCCCTTTAAAGCGGAACACAGTAGTGCTCTGATAAAAAAATCTGGTGATTTTGTAAAAATCCTGATTGGTATATCTATATTATATCATCAACAGCCTGAAGACGTCCACTGTTGAACATTGGCCTCCCCCATAAAGCACAGTTGAGTGGCTGCTCGCATCCTGCGTCCATCAGGTGAGATGTAGTCAAACGCAAACACATTGAAAGTAAAAAAAATATTTTATGGATCCCTGTAAATATCCTAACTGGCCAAGAGACAAACATCAAATAGGTACCCATGTTCTTGTGAACCAATAGCCATATGTTTTACCGTCTCCCACCGCGGTAGGGACGATCTTGGGGGCAGACGGTAATCATTTCAAGTGTACAAAAATAGACAAAAGTTTTTTTTTGTACTTTATAGGCAAACTATTTGACCACTATCTATCCTGATGGAAAGTGAGGACGCAGTCTGCGATGGTGCACGCTTGCCTAGAAGATACCTGTTAAATAAATTCAAACAGACCCTGCCTAGGATTTTCTTTGTTCCTGCCAGCATATCCCTATATAATATGTATTTATTTTTACTGTAGGGTTTACTATAGATTATATAGATTCTCACTTCTTTAATGCATGATGTGGCCATTCTGTAATTAGGCCTACATGTAATTCAAAACCTGTCATGTAAATCATGTAAGCTATGTTTTTTATTACATTTGTAAATCATGTAGTACTGTTGAAGGTCCATAAATAAATAAATAAATAAATAAATATAGGTAGGAAAGAGTGGATTTTTTCCACACATACTCCATTGAGGTGTATGATACACATAGAGTAGCAGTATACGCAGTGCGCAGAGTTTTTGGTTAGGTAACGCAACAAGTTGTATTACACCTCACTGACATACACACATAGAAGGGTGGGTTTTTTGACCCATAGTTAAGGTAGGTAACTAATGATTAAAAATTCTAAGAGATTGTAAAAATCCACCCGATGCGATGCTGGATAATTTTTGCTCTATGCAAGATCTATGACTATTCCATAGAAGCCAAAGTATTCTGGGTCCTATTATAGGTATAGTCCACAGACTATTTCGTACAAATGCAATGACCTAACTGCTGGCTTTCAATTGTTTCAGCATGCAGCTAACAGCGGGTGGATAACCAGCACCCATAATGGATAAGCCGACGATGCATATGCTCTCCGTAGAGGAGAAAGGCGGACAGACTCAGAAGAAAAACCAGTATATTGCAGCAATTGCAGGTATGCCCACACTGTTCTTCGCGACTGGCCTGGTCTTAGAGTATAGACTAAAGCACAGAAAGATCATCAAAACGATATTATATTTGTACTGCTCACACGTATTGCTACGTCATCGTCAGTGGCGAAGGAAAGAAACAAAATAGTAATTACCTACGCTTGCGACAAGCACCGTACGTGTACCGTACCATTTTTTCGACTCGAGTCAACTGTTTTTCTATACAAATCTGTCAGACTCATTCACATTAAAGTGTCCACTTCATATAAAAAAAGGCCAAAAATGTGGTACGCTTGACAGATAATCAAGTTCTCTGTATATATGCTTTATTCTATAATTTAGGGCTTGATAGCTATGTTGATGTAGGTCTGCCTTAATCTGGACCAAAGAGAATATAACCGCTAATATAGGTACCTATATAGGCTTTGGGTTTGATTCCCATCCAGGGCAAACATTTTCAACATCCGCTCACTCTCCCTCCCCTATGGCAATCCTCATGACGCGTACAAACAACATCAGCCTCTATGCCAATTAATTAAATAATATTTTACATCCGAACATCCTATTATATATATATATAAACATCCGACACAGTATCCGATCGTCGATCAACTGCGGTCGAGATGAGATATAAATAACAGACACGACAGGCGTGGTGCCAACACGCTGTCAGACATAGACTAGAGTTATTTATTTACTTTGTTATGTTATTTCTGTAAACCCAAGTACAATTTTTGAATTTTATTCTTCTTTTCCCCTTCGAGGAATGGATGGCGCCGCACGTCTTGTCCATTTGCCAGCGTCATGTTTATGAGACTTCAATGATTAGTGTGCGCTCGCATAATGTACCTATTCATAACCAGTAATGTTATCAGTAATGTAACCGTGTGGTCCCGGTTTGCGAATAGGACCGCCCCATCTCATCCCGTGGGTGCCGGCTAAGGGAATATCCAGGGAATGGGCAGTAGCATGCTCCTCAGTACATTAAAATCTTCTGCGATCACCAAGCCGCCTGCCAAGCGTGGTGATTATGGCAAATCCCCCCCTATGATAAGCGTAACCAATGGTTAAAAATGCTAACAAATTCTAACCAATAGACAGTTAAGAATTTTTAACTAAGGTGATTGTGATAATATTATGCTCGATGGTATTTAACCATTGGTTACCTTAAGGTAGGTAACTAATGTTTAAAAACGTCCGTAGTTAACTTCAGATCAACAAAAAACCAACCCTGGGTGGTGTAGGTACAATAAATGATTAGTTTAACAACCTATATCTATTATGCTACTTGTTCCTGTTCAACAATACAATACAATACAATACAAAAATACTTTATTGAACACCAAAGTACAATAATACACATGATACAAAACAAAGGATGGTGGAACAACGGGCGGCCTTATCGCATAAAGCGATTTCTTCCAGGCTACCTTTGGATGGTCAGGAATAAATAATCTAAGTAATTGCGGTTGGTGCTGTTACAACTATCTATATAAAAAAGAGATTAGCTATAACGTATTTAACATTATGCTTATATTAACAACAGCTATATCTATACTAATACCATACACATACACAACATAATAAACAGACTATAACAGTGGTTTATGTCTGATCAAGTGATCATATTTCTTCGTCTCCTCAGCCGCCATCGGCGCCGTCATAGCCGGCACTATCCTCGCGTGGACTTCACCAGCCTTACCCCAGCTGGAGCCACAGCTGCATGTCAACGGAACAGCCAACAACACCATTGCTGTTGTCAATGGAACAGCCAACAACAACGGAGCTGGCTACAACAACACAGTAGCTTTTGTGAACGGAACAATTAGCAACAATACAGGGCTCATCAACAGTCTTGGTAAAGAAGCTGAATTCTTGTTGGATACTAAAGAAAGTGAGTTGTTTTCTTTATTTTTAATCACATTTTATCATGGATTGATTTTTAAGTGTAAACCACACTTTAGGTATATCCGGTATATCTAATCCGGTGAGCTGGAATGCGCGGGTTCAAATCCCGCTGGGTGCTAAAATTTTAAGAACTATAATATCTTCATAGATATACCTGAAGTGTGGTTTACACCTAAAAATCATGGCGCGCTTGCTAAATCTATCATCCATGAAGCAAGCGTGTCATCTCTCGTCATTTGATAGTATCGGAATTACTACTAATGAATAGATTACCTGTCTTAAACAGGTTCTATAGATGTCGCCACGACTGCTTTCGCAGTCAGCGGTCATGCGACCATAGTTTAGTTGGTAGAGCGGGTAATCCGGTGAGTTGGATGGCGCGGGTGCAAATCCCACTCATTAACAGCCTGAAGACGTCCACTGCTGAACATAGGCCTCCCCCAGAGCACGCCACCTTGAGCGGCTGCTCGCCTCCTGCATCCATCGGCTCCCCGCGGCTTTCACCAGGTCGTCGGTCCACCGAGTGGGCGGCCGGCCTACGCTACGTCTTCCGGTTCGTGGTCGCCACTCGAGAGCCTTTCTTCCCCATCGGTTGTCAGTTCTACGAGCGATATGGCCTGCCCATTGCCACTTCAACTTACTAACTGTAAGAGCTATATCGGTCACTTTAGTTCTCCTGCGGATCTCCTCGTTCCGGAGCTTATCCCGCAGGGAAACACCGAGCATAGCTCGCTCCATAGCTCGCTGCGCGACTTTGAGCTTACCAATGAGGCCAACAGTAAGAGACCATGTCTCAGTTCCATAAGTCATCACTGGCAACACACACTGATTGAAAACTTTCGTTTTCAGGCTCTGCGGTATTTTGGAAGAAAAGATAGGACGAAGCTTCCCGAACGCTGCCCAGCCGAGTTGGATTCTTCGCGCCACCTCTTTGTCGAAGTTGGACCTACCTAATTGGACAATCTGTCCTAGGTACTTGTCGACAACTTCGAGAGTACCATACTTGTCGACAACTTCGAGAGTATCGTTCCCAACAATTACCGGTATAGGTGGAACATGAGCATTAGACATGATCTTTGTCTTGTCCATATTCATCTTAAGACCAACCTGCTGGCAGACTCTACTGAGGTCGTTGAGCATGGCGCTAAGGTCCTCGAGCGATTCCGCCGTTATGACTATATCATCGGCAAAACGAAATCCCACTGGTTGCTAAAATTTTAAGAACTATAATATCTTTATAGAATCACACTTTAGTTACCTAGATATAAAATTAGACAGTTATGCATATAGTTTTAATATAGGTACTGTAATTTAAGATAGTACTTATACATGTTATATTATATATTACTTATGCATATAGTACATATGATATTATAATAAAATGTGCACCCTATACATAGCGCAAAGCAATTATTTAAGCGTCACGGAGGCCCATAATTCGAAGCACCGGTGGATTTAAGTAGCAAGGAAAGTAGGTACCTATGGATCCACTGGTAGCTTCAAGAGGAGAAAACATGTATCATACTCCACCAGTGGAACCTGGTGGTGGATTTAAGTGGCCGGAGAGAAATAACAGTTGCAGTGCCATGCAGGAGACTTAAGGCACCTAGCCACCGTTTGGTAGAATTTTTCTACCAAAAGGCAGAAAAGTTCCGACTAAAAGAAAATCGTATAGACGTACTTGGCACGCTCTACCGTTGTACATTATATTTATCAGACGTCGTGGGTGCACACACCTCCAAGAAATTGGCAGCAATACTCGTTCTGTTGCGTAAAATGTCGCTGATTAGTTCATTCATTTTAATAGGAAGTAGCAAGTAAGTAGCTATAAAGTAGTGATGCGTATTTTCATCAGTAAGTATCCCTAGTCCTATTAATAGTGAAGGCAAATAATTTGTAGGTGGGCATAGTCTAAACTAAAACATTATAATAGGCAGTTTTATTACTGTTAAGTAATCAAACTTTTCTTAGGTTACTTTAATTACCGGCCAAGAGCGAGTCGGACTCGCGCACGAACTGTTATCTATAAAAATGAGTAAAAAAATCACGTTTGTTGTATGGGAGCCCCCTTAAATATTTATTTTATTGTTTTTTGTATTTGTTGATATAGCGGCAACAGAAATACATCATCTGTGAAAATTTCAACTGTCTAACTATCACGGTTCATGAGATACCTACAGCCTGGTGACAGACGGACGGATAGCGGAGCCTCAGTAATAGGGTCCGTTTACCCTTTGGGTACGGAAACCTAAAAATGGCCTTAGGTAGGTAAATGAAAAATCCTCATGAAAAAATGTGTATTTTATTATTTACGTGATACATACTAGTACCTACACTTGTGCTACTACTGTCTACTGTGTATCACTTGGTGCATGCTATCTCTTTCCCAAAATGCCTCCGATTGCATAATCTTTCCCAATACCTATGCCTCTTTCTGCTCAAAATGTCCCATTTCCGAAATGTCTCTTTGTATTGTAGGTACCTACAATAAATTTGTACATAATCATCACAATAAGTAGAACAGTTTTGCGTTGAGAACTACATAGGTATAGTTAAGTAGGTATATAGCATCGCATGGTCGATATCGGCCATCCACAATCGGATTATGTGCGTCTACGAAATTGCCGCTCAAAAGATGATTTCATCTTAGGTATTCTTTACCTGTTTAAACAGAATTAAAGTTATATATTTGTAATTTTTCACTACGATCGCTATTTCTGAATAAATAATCCCTAGCGCGAAATTTCTATGTTATTTACATATTATTCAATTGCTTCCCACTTCCACTTAGCCAATCATCTATTAAATCAAACATCTTTATTTTGTTTACAATTGAAGAAAATAGCGTTGGCGCAGATCTCGTGACTGCAACCAAGAACGAAAACACTATTTAAAATACCTCAATCCGGCTTATATTTAGACAAGAACAGCTTAGCACCGACCGTGAATTTGGGTTTATACTGGTTGGTTTACACCGGTTTGTTTGAATGTAAACATGATAGATTGATTAGCCTAAATACGTCATTTCAACTAGATTTACTTACCTAATCAAATGATAATCAAATTGAGCGAATGAACATAAGTATTCATTCGCCCAATTCGATTATCATTTGATAAAGCGCATAATGTCTTTACTTCCCAGAATACAATCCTCATTAGCAGGACTATCGAACATCGAATCGATGTAATAGTAATAGTACAGGGCTTTTTTTTCAAAATCATCGTGTTCATTTCCTGGCCGGCACTATTGATTTTTCTAAAATCCAATGATGCTGTTTTAGTTCTCGTCAAAATCGGACCCAAGACTCCTATGAGTAGTTTTCGCTATTCCTCATACCTAGTTTCAAATTTGACCCACCACGCCTACTTGAAAAATTCACCTTTTTTATGCTAAAATGGGCATACGTTTGACAACAACTCACCTGATGGTAAGTGACGAAACTTCGTCACTCGTGCTTGTCGTGTCGTCTTCGTCAACGTGCTCCACCTTAGACAACTGTCTAAAGTGGAGCACGTTTACCCATGAGATGCCCATTCACTCCTGACCTGAAAAGACCCAGGTTATACCCAGGAGGAAACGCTGTTGCTGGAAGAGCATTCCATTCCTTGGCCGTACGGACTATGAATGACTCAGCAAAACGCTTAGTGCAGACTTTATAGGTTCCACCAGCAGTCTTATTCCTAGAGCTACAGAAGGGTCAAAGAGTATTATCACAGAGTAAGCAACGCATTAGTGGCAGGCTGGGACGTCTATAGTAGGCTATGGTGACCTCTTTCCATTACTAGGGCCGTATGCTGGTTCTCTACATAGCATAAAAAAAGTACTTTCGTATAGTGCATCCTCAACTTTATACTGAATGATTCACTGGCTCACAGACGATGCACATACGCAGACAGTGGGGGTAATTGTATTGACTGTTAAAAATAAACTGGGCAGGATACGATGCTCTCATTCCTCAACGTGCGCGAGAAAATTCGTTTATCGTGTGGGTTCATGTTATTAGAGTGCCTATATCACTGACCTAGAATATTTCGCACATCCTAGCTATAAATCATGTCTACGGTAGGTAGTCAACTTAATATAAGTAGGTAGCACTACTGTTTAGTTACGAGTGACACTAACATAAAAAAACCAGGTTCCTTTAGGGAGTGTGTCTTGTGCTACATTCAAGCCGACCTACATTAACTCTCTCCATACCATGGTGAAAGGTTATACTTAATTTAAGTATACCTTTCAATGTAGACAAAGTGGGAGCTGTAGGAGAGACCTAATAAGAGAGACAGAGCTAAAGCTGTTTTTTTTCTATTGTCTCAATTGTAATCAAGTCAAGCTCACAAACCTCAGTTCTAAAATAATGGATCACCCAAATATCGACGTCACCAGTCTGGCATCCACCCAAGCAGTGTACGTAATGTTTTGCCTAACTACTTGCCGTGGGTGTGGCAACTGGTAGCTATATCCGTAGCTATGATACTCTTTTTCTACGGTAGAGTGAAGTTGTAGGTACTATTTCACATCAGACACATCAGATTCAAACTGAACAGTCGCTTCCAGGTCCATATTTTACAGATATGGTTAGTAAGTAATATCGCCAAAATGGCCTAACTAGTTTATATAAAAGCACAAGGATTACAATTCAATAAAGGATACTCTTTTATCCCGAAAACCACGGAAAAGTGAATCCACAGGGTGTCTCTATTTTTCAATTACCTTTTCTCCACTCCAGACCGCTTATTTATAACATTTTGTAAGATTATAAAACTATCATTTAACTGATATCATCTGTTGCTTCCAGGTTCCTTGGTCTCTTCAATCCTGGCCATAGGAGCGGCAATCAGCGCGCTGCCGGTTGGCATTCTCGCGCAGAAAGTTGGTCGAAGACCCACCATCCTCATCCTCTCCGTGCCTTTCATGTTGAACTGGCTGCTTACCATCTTCGCCGAAGGAGCTGGCATGCTGATTGCGGCAAGGTTTTTTGCTGGGCTTGCAACTGGTAAGTTATGTCAAGTCTTTCTAGTATACCTAGATATACTGGGTGGCGCAAAAGTAAAGACCCTATTTGGTTCAGCTATAACATTTTTTCTAAATTAGAAAATTAGATTTAGGTTTTTTTAAATGTATATTTGTGCCATTAAATTTCGTACCATTAGGATTTAAAGATGATGTCTTTTAAATGGTGACCTCCAGAGTTGATACACATTTGAGCCCTATTTATGACATTTTGCATAACTTGCCGTAACACTTCCTGCGATATGTTCGTTATTTCTTGACGAATGTTTTCTTTTAGAGCTGCGAGAGTCTGTGGCTTGTTCACATACACCCGAGATTTCAAAAAACCCCAAAGAAAGAAGTCTGGACTGGTCAGATCGGGTGATCTTGCAGGCCAAGGCAAATCGCCAAAACGAGAGATAACTCGGCTTGGAAAAGCGTCCCTCACTAAGTCCATAGTGTCGCGCGCTGTGTGTGCCGTAGCGCCGTCTTGTTGAAACCAGATGTGCTCCAGCCCCAATTCGTCCAAACTGGGTATCAAAAACTCACGTAACATGGTTCTGTAGCGTTCTCCAGTGACAGTTATCGCATTGCCTCCAGCGTCTTCGAAAAAATAGGGTCCGATCACTCTGTCAACACAGATGCCACACCATACAGTAACTTTTAGTGGGTGTAGAGGTGTTTCTTGAATAATGCGCGGATTATCAGTGCCCCAGAACCGAGTATTCTGCTTATTGACATGCCCTGAGAGATGGAAATGCGCTTCGTCACTCATAACCAATTTTGAAGGAAAATCATCTTGCAAAATGTCATAAATAGGGCTCAAATGTGTATCAACTCTGGAGGTCACCATTTAAAAGACATCATCTTTAAATCCTAATGGTACGAAATTTAATGGCACAAATATACATTTAAAAAAACCTAAATCTAGTTTTCTAATTTAGAAAAAATGTTATAGCTGAACCAAATAGGGTCTTTACTTTTGCGCCACCCAGTACTTAGATCGGGGCTCGCTCGTTTTAATGGCTTTAGAATAGTTGTTGGTTTGCTGGCCAATTTCGCTATTTCGATTACTTGCAGCCAATTTACAACAAGGTGTCAAGTTGTGTTTCACTACTTCAAATAGATCGCCGTTTGCTCGTACAACATATCCTCGAACACGATTCCTCGAGAATGAAGAATCAATGCTCGATGGCCAAATCTGAAAGCTTAAACGCCACTGCCGCGAAATATTTTATCGCGAAGTGCCATTCCAACGTTAAACGTACGTTACGTATAACGTAGGCAAGACTGTCTGTCAGACCACAAAAACCCACAATTTGTAATTCGTTCCGGAACTCACAAGACTTGATACATAAAGGTTCGTTCGTTCCCAGTAGTTCAATTATTAGTTCCATTTTAATTGTACTTGTGGGACGCACCATAATATTCCATGTTTCTTCAACTCCAGGAGGTATATGCGTGGCTGCTCCAATGTACATCGGCGAGATCGCGGAGACTTCCATTCGAGGGTCTCTAGGCGCCTTCTTCCAACTGTTCCTTACCGTGGGGATCCTGTTCACCTTCGTTGTCGGTGGTTGGACTCACTGGAAGACCCTGTCGATCATATCTGCTGTGCTACCGCCTCTGCTGGTCGCTGTGTTTTGGTAAGATTTCTCTTGCTCTGTTTCTGAAGATGTAGAACGTTTTAGTTTTGTGACTATGGTGAAGTATGGTGTACTAAGAGTGGATTTTTGGTAACCGATGGTAAAAAATGCTTAGAAATTCAAACCAATGGTCAAAATTCTTTAGAGTTTTGATCCATTGGTTACCTTAATTACGGAGTAAAAAACCCACCCTTAGTACTACAATGACTATGAATTTTTAGAAAGGTCTGCGTAAACGGACATCCAGCCCTTAGCTTGACAAAATGAAACTTTTATCTGTTGCTCCTTGAATTTGCACTTGAGCAACTAGCAATAGGTACTTATAGGTACCGTTATCTATTTTGTCCGTACGTTGGATAGATTTTGATAAGCACATTTTAGTGAAGACGTTTCTAATTTTCTTTTAACTTCACGCGTTTTCAATTGCCAGGGAGTTTTGTGTCAGGAATGCTGGTTTAGTTCATGCTGTAGTGCTGTGGGGAAAGAAGATTAAGGCCCGTTTAAAATTCCCCACGACACGATGGAATGACCGAGTCCGTTTAATCTGTCAGGTGGATGCCAGAGACTCCTCAATATCTCCTCAGCAAGAACCGTCGTCGTGACGCCGAGAAGTCGCTGCGTTGGCTGCGCGGACCGCACGCGGATCTCACCGCAGAGCTTGAAGACATGCAGAAAGATGTAAGGATATCTACTAAATTATTGTTAAAACACTCCACTGGGAAGACGCAATGTAGTCCCATCCTCCTCCTCTAGGTGGACTGACGATCTGATCAAAACCGTGGGGAGCCGATGGGTGCAACCGAGGTAGGCAGCCGCTCAAGGTGGCGCTCTATAGGTGAGGCCTATCTTTAGCAGTGGACGTCTTCAGGCTGTTGATGATGGATGACTATTGAAACAGGATCCTACCTATATAGGATAAAACCACCTCGTGAATACAAGATGGGTATGAATAACACGGAAACTGTGTATATTCCATAATATTTGCCTTTGACTTCATCATCGATTTGGTAATTAGCTCAGGCTAGTCACAAAAAAATATAATCTTATTTCAATTTCATGTCAGTAGTTTCATTTTGCAAAGACGTTTAACATTTATCATAAAACTTTAACAGATCACTATGTACTATTCGTGACGTTAGCCTTTGAGACTAGATTAACTTGAATTTGGTATTAACTGAATTATAAGGACAATACTGTACTTGTCTCCAGGTGGACGATGCGAGCCGACAGCGCGCCGGTATCCTCAGCATGGTGACAAACAAAGCTTCCCGCATGGCCTTCGTCTGCGGCCTCGGCCTCATGTTCTTCCAGCAATTTAGCGGCATCAACGCTGTCATCTTCTACACCAATAACATATTCCAGTCCGCCGGCTCCAACATCAAACCTGCTATTGCCACCATCATCGTAGGCGTCGTACAAACCATCGCCACCTACATCAGTTCCTTGCTCATTGAACGTGCCGGACGTCGGATCCTCCTTCTCCAGAGCTGCATCATCATGGGAATCTGTCTTATCGTCTTAGGCGTGTACTTTAGGCTGCAGCTTGATTATGACGTCGCGTCTTTTGGCTGGCTGCCTCTTGTGTGCCTCGTGCTCTTCATTACTTCGTTCTCGATGGGTTTCGGTCCGATTCCTTGGATGATGATGGCCGAGTTGTTCCCTGTTGAATACCGGGGTACTGCCAGTGGAGTCACGGTCATTGTCAACTGGTGTTTGGTGTTTATCGTCACGCTATGCTTTCCTATAATGAAGGACGCGATAGGGATATACAGCTGCTTCTGGTTCTTCGCTGCGTTTATGATCGCGTGTATATTCTTCGTGTTCTTTTTGATTCCGGAGACGAAGGGTAAAACAGTGTCGCAGATTCAGGCCATTTTGGCTGGGAAGAGGGTGTAACGCTTGGCTGTGATATAAGATTTATACGTCACTTATAAGCTTAGAATACCGCTGAAGTGTTGGTAGCTATAAGTAATTAGGAATTTCGCGCAGATAAGGGTAGGATGAACAAAATAAGGTATAGTTCTTTTTTATTTTAGAAATGTACCGTGTAAGTGGCGTGCATTAGGAGATGCCTGTGTCCAGCAGTGGACTGATATAGGCTGATGATGATGATGGTAAGCTTTTAATGACTGGAGAGTAACTGCCTTATTCATTTTATAACGATCATGTTAGCTATAGTTTTGGTATACACATTTTGTAATATTTAGTTAATAAAACATGTACAAAGTTTTATTTTTAAGGTAAGATGTAAAAAATTTTAGTGTAGGCTTTAGTAAGTTTGTTATAACAAAACGTTTGGTAGTTGCTGATTTAGTTTTTAATGACCATGTGATTTTATTTAGTGGTTTTTTTTTAATAGATATTTAGGTATATGTGTGAATTCTTAAGTATATTTACTGTACCGTAAATATTACAGTTATAAACAAGATTGTAGTAAAAGGTTATTAAACAAGCATAGAATACTCATTGTTAAAATTTATCTATTCTAGTGTAAGTTATTTGAAATATGATTGAGATATATGAACAAAATAATAAAACATATATGTAGGTATGTACGTACACGATATAAGGCCTTTCTCCCATTACGATACGCCCAGGCGGGTCGAGACTAATCGCCGCGGAGTATCGCATATACATTTGTATCAGTGCTCGCACACTACGCTACCGGTATCGTACGTGACCACGACTAGTCGCGCGCGACTCGCTTTTCTGGTCTCCCGCGCGTTGCATTTCCTACCCATCTCGAAAAAATGCCATTGTCATAAAATAACAAGATGCAAATAGGTATCTTTAGTCATTCTTTAAAAAAGCTAGGAACTTTTTATCATCATAATTGTAGTTCTCGTGCTGCAAAAAAGGTAATAACGTCCCGTGCATTAAAAAACCACAAAACATATGTATTTCGTTATTTTTCAGTTGCGTTATGTGCGAACGTCGAGTTGCCAACAAGTATTCAGCTAGTATGCGACTTGATGACTTGAGTATCGTATCCTACGATATATTTCGTAATGGGAGAAGGGCCTAACACGTAAATAAAATTTCACATGAACAAAATACAACACGTCTGAATAAAATTATGTTCTAGTTAAGTAATAAGCACAAGTAAGTGGTACCTACTACTACTAGTACTACTAGTAGTCGTATTGTACTTATACAATGTAGCATTTAGTAAAACATGAATTTAGTCGTGCATAAGGGGTAGTGAACAAGAATGTGCCAAATTTAATTTGTTGAATTTGTATGTGATTATCTTATTAATTTTAATGTAAATGTTAAATTGGAATGGAATTATTAAATAATTTTTATTAGTACAAATGCGGCATTATTATTTATCAAATTGAAGTTTTTGAAAGGTTTTGTGCTAGATGGGGAATGGGATCTCCAGCTGTCAGCTGGAGATCCAGTTGCGAGACACAGCAAAAGCGCTAATACGCGCTACATAATTCTACCACGTAATGTAGGTAGGTGCTGTTACTGACAAAATTTAGGTACAGATTACTAAATAATAATAATATGTTACTACGAGTGAATGAAGTTAGTATCTACTGTTATTTATTCTGTGGTAGCAGTAATAGTCACGTAGAAAGTAGTCAAGTCTCAAATACCGTAGTCTAAGATTGTGTCAGGCAGGATCACCGTAATAATTTTGTTTCATAAAAAATTTAAGCTTTTAGCTGTGGAACTCTTTATGCGTAAGCGGTTATTTTCTCTATGCTCTTTATTAGCATATTCAAACCACCTGCTTGCACAGTAAAAATATTCTATCTCCTTCTCACAAGGCTTCAAACTATCTCTCCTCTCTATCCATATGATTCAAGTGGTTAGTCGTCAAAAGGTAAAAAAAAGAGAAATAGACAGAGCTAGGCAAATTCATACCACCCGATCGTAAAGAGTTATCTTAATAATTATATGGGCATCATTTGAACTTTAACTGGCTCATTCTCAGTTTCACTAAGGTTTCACCGCTTTTATATATTTCCTTTTTTCTCAGTAGTTCCATACAATGCGAGAACGATTAGTCCTTAGAGAGAAACTTAAGAACTGATCTCACAGTCTACATATCCTTTTTAGACTGTGTGATGTCTCAGGACGCCGTGCGTAGTGCGCAGTGTCACGCGATACTTTAATTTAGATTTCCGAGTGACACTGCAATCTGTAATGGGCGGCCGTGACGCTTAACACCAGGCGAGTGACTAGCTCGTCGCGTCATTCGTTCACATAAAAAAAAACGTCCTGCAACCCAAAAACTAGAAAGTAGGTTATTCCAGCCTGTCCCCACGTGCTGTCCCCTCGTGGGGACAGACAAGAATAAAAATTCCTATCTGTCCACCCTACCACCATGCTATCACGATGTTTCCTACACTAAAGTTCAGGCTCGTTATGTGATTCGGATCCATTACTCATCAAATCACAAGTCGACCTCACTACTGACTAACGGTGGGTTATTTCACCGATAGTTAAGGTAACCAATGGTCAAAAACTCTTAACAAGTTCTAACCAATGGTCAAAATTTGTTAGAGTTTTTAAGCATTGGTTACCTTAACTATTGGTGAAAAAACCCAGCCTAAGCTATCATCTCTATGAAATATCAACTTAGGGTGGATTTTTAAAATCCATAGTTAAAGTAACTAATGGCTAAAAACAAGCTAAAAAATCTAACAAATTCTAACCAACGGTCAAAAGTTCGAGATTTTAACCAGTGGTAAAAAAAAAAATACTGTACAGACTTACAAGAATTTTATTAAAATCAAAACATGGACGAACTCAATGATGGACACTCTTTGCAAATGGTTCTTTTTTCAATGTCATCCACTCTGGTCGACAGCTGAAATATTTGCTTCTCTATGGCTTTCACATCGCTACGGAACCCTGTCACCGTCGCGTCCAACTCGGACAGATACTGTATCTTATTGCAGAGCTCGTCGTACTTCTGCGAGATGTACTCACGGGCGTTCTGTGAATCCGTCAACTCTTTTTCAATTTTGTGAACGATTTCGTACTTTAGCTCGTCGAATTTTGACTCCACACTGGGTCCTAACAGGTGAGCTCCTTTTATTATCACATCGTGGACGTCAACGTCTAGTTGCTTGCATTTGCTGTGCAGGCACTTGGGCGCACTAGCCATTTTAATTATTTTTAACACGGAATAATTTTAAATCTGCATATCGAGTCTGCATTTTTGACAATTGTTTGTTTTGATTTTGCACCCGTTGAGGAAATAAAGTGTCACTTTCTTTTTTTTTAGTCAGCCAGTCCTTTTTGTTTTTCGAAGGTTGACAAAGAGATTGGGAAATAATTTATGCAGGTTCAATAGCACGTAAATTAGGCGACATTACGATGTTTTCCAGTACCTACCTAATAATGTTTTATACCTGCCTTTGTTTATTAATTCAGTAGTAAGTATATTTGGATTTAAAAATGATAAGAGACCGTCCGCATATAGAATGAGGAAATCCGCATTAGAACTAAAGTGACCGTTGTAGCTCTTACAGTTAGTAAGTTGAAATGGCAATGGGCAGGCCACATCGCTCGTAGACCGATGGGGAAGAAAGTTTCTCGAGTGGCGACCGTGACCCGGAAGACGCAACTTAGGCCGGTCCGGTCCCCCATTAGTTGGAACGACGATCTGGTGAAACCGGTAGAGGCCTATGTTCAGCAGTGAACGTCTTCAGGCTGTTGATGATGATGATGAAGAGAACATCTAAAACACTTAAAAATCTTTCAGACAAAGAATTAGCAACATGTAAATGTGTATTTGCTATGTATATAAGCAATATGTAATGAAACAAAAACAATCTAGACCCAGAACTAAAGTCAATACACAAAACATAAATAAACATTGACTAAAACACAGACATGAAGAATGAGTTTCTTTATTGTCTTTGTATTCATGTGGTCCTAGCGTAAGACTAGGACCACCACATCTCTTCCTATGTGTGACATAGGTACCTAATAAGAACCAGCTAAGGGAATATCCAGGGAATGGGCTGCATCATTCTCCTCGGTCGCGATCACCAAGACACCTGTCAAGCGTGGTGAGGGTAGGTATAAAAAACCCCCAAAGGGCGGCGCACGCGCATGCGAGTAACAGAAACTATGCCTATAACTATATAACTATATAACTATAACTATGCTATGCATACTTATGCATAGCATAGTTATAGTTAATCAACATAATAGGTGGGTAGGGTAATAGGTACTTACCTATTACCCTACCCACCTATTATGTTGATTGTGCCTGCCTATTAGGTATGTGTCTGCCGGACACTGCAGTCCTATTCTTGCTGTGAGAATTTTCACAGGCGCTTTTGGGGCTATGAACAATAATTATTTAGAACTTACAATCGCTTACTTAAGGCGGCGGCGAGTAGAGCAAACAAGGTGTTTGTGGTACGTTTCCTGGCGTAATTAAAACATGTGGAGCTTTGAATTTAATATATCATCTAATTCATTTCATTAAGTCGTTTGTTTTGACCGCAAATACAAGATTAATAAATATAGCTCTATATAAGAAAGTCGCAAACCTCCCTCAAAAAATTTGAATGTTCCCATTTTACTGAGCTTCTACCGAATATATTTTTACAAAAAATAAATTAGTGTGTTCCTAACAAACATACGGATGTCGTGATGACTTAAAAACTTTGAAAAATACTATATAAAAATAGTTAATGTCAAAATCAGTCATTTCGTGCGTTGTCTTTGTCGTAAGCGCCGCGCTCAAGTGCAGACTGAATTGATATTTAAGACTACGACGTTAAGGTTGATGTTTCTTTGAATGGATTTGGACCTGCTTATCTGGCTCTACTCGTCACCTTAAGGCGTAGGGTATAAGCCAGATAAGGAGGTCCAAATCCGTTTAAAGAAACATCGACCTTAACACTTAATTACCAATTCAGTCTGTACTTTGGCGCGGCGCTTACGAGTTACGACAAAGAAAACGCGCGCAATGACTGATCTTGACGGTTTTTAATAAATGTCTATGTTTATATTGTATTTTTCAAAACTGCAGGTAAAGATCTGGAATGTAAACTACAGATTTCACTGTGGTTTAAAGTTAACTAGAGATGGTGTAACTCAGCCTAGTTTAGCAAATTTCTTGATTGAAATACCATAGATATACTTAGGTACCTAAGGATAGAAAACTTTATGGCACAAGCATAATAGAAGTACATAAATATGGGTGAACGTAATGCTAGGTAGCATTTTTTCAGTTAACCTAACTAAAATGTACTATACTAATTGACACTTCAATTAAATTTTACTATCTTCAGGCATCTATCATCTATCTATCTTTAGAGCACTTTAATCTTTGCTCTTATCTTTCAAGTGTTTCAATCGTGGAACATGCGATTATCTGTAACGGCTGAACTCAAGTGTTGTAGTTTCATAATTGTAATTTTCCGATTCCTCTTTGATTTAACGACGTATTGATTAAATATTTACAATAATAATGTTGTTGTGTGAAATTACTGGACAAATGAGACTTTACGACCTGATTTCATAGTCTAGTAATCTGATTACTAGACTGTGTGATGTCTCAGGATGACGTGCGCAGTGCAGTGTCACGCAAAACTTTATTATTTTAAAGTTCCAAGTGACACTGCAACTTAACAGTTGCATAGTTAGCTTAGTACGTTAACTTAGTAGTTGCGCCCATAACTGGGTGGCCGTGTCGCTTAAGAGCCAATACAACGCCAAATTGCTTAAAACGGCTTAGCTTGAAGCAGTATCCTGTCAACAATCTTGCAACAATGACTTTGAAATTAATATATGGTAAAGTCCAGGACTAATGCTACTGCAAATGTATAGTGAAAACACGAATTAATAAAATTTTCTCGATAGAAAAAAATTACAAAGTTACCTCCAAACCGTACAAATAAACAGCGATTATTCAATGAATACTTTAAATAAGATCATGAGACTTTGTGTAGTAGTTGAATTAAATATAATGGAGGGCTTATGTATAGCGGATTTTTAAAATACCCTTTATATTCAGTGTAATAATAAATTACCTAAACTATTGCGCGTTGGAACCAGTTTAACTTAGACCGCCCCTGCCGCGCGGCCCCTGGCTCATCCCCGCTTTGGCCTAGTACTATACATCTATTCTGTGGCTTTGACGTGAATTTGCGCTGGCCTTGCACAAGCCCTTAACATCAGGTGAACGACTAGCTCGTCACGTCAATCATTCTCATTTAAAAAAAATGTATGGGGAAGGCATGTTCAGCAGTGGACGTCTTCAGGCTGTTGATGATGATTGATGGTGAATTTTGTTTTAAATTGTAACTCATATCGAATTTTTATCTTTTCGGATATTAATCCCCTCTCCCGAACCGTGCTGAATTTCGGGATTAAAAGTATCCTATGGCCTACCTCGTAATATGAACTCAAATCATGCCAAGTTTTATTTGAATCCATTCAGTAGTTTCAGCGTGATGCTCAGCCAAGATACAGACAGACAGACAGACAAAATAAAAATAGTTTTCACATCAGCATCGATAGTAGGGCCCAAAAAATTCAAAACGTAAGAGTGTGTGTGTGTGTGTGTTTCAATGTAAGAATTGTACCTGTGAATTGTTACAGTTTTATTATAAGTATAGAATAGATAAGCATATGGTTGAACTTGGGTCTCACGTGCCACTATTACTATGCCCTACTGCTATTTTTGTGTAAAATGTATTACACATGGACACAGGGTATGTCATTGAATCGAGCGTTTGCAGTGATAATGCATTCAGTCTTGGGGTTCCTTGACGAGTACAGTAAAACGATTGATTTTGATTCATAGTACTTTTTTAATATGTTTTTTAACGGGCAATTAAGTGCCTTTAGTCTTTAAAACTAACTACTACAATAATAAACCCATAGCGAGCTATGGAGCGAGCTATGCTCGGTGTTTCCCTGCGAGATAAGCTCCGGAACGAGGAGATCCGCAGGAGAACTAAAGTGACCGATATAGCTCTTAGAGTTAGTTAGTTGAAGTGGCAATGGGCAGGCCACATCGCTCGTAGAACTGACAACCGATGGGGCAGAAAGGTTCTCGAGTGGCGACCACGAACCGGAAGACGCAGCGTAGGCCGGCCCCCCACTCGGTGGACCGACGACCTGGTGAAAGCCACGGGGAGCCGATGGATGCAGGAGGCAAGCAGCCGCTCAAGGTGGCGTGCTCTGGGGGAGTATGTTCAGCAGTGGAAGTCTTCAGGCTGTTAATGATGATGATGATGAAGACAGTAATAAAAACTACTATTTGCTAAAAGCCACTAGCTACACTACCTAAGTACCTATTACGAAGAATATTTAGCTGTATTCTAGTCGCGGTCGCCTGTACTTAGACTTAATCCAAATGCTTTTCAGTCCAATACCATAGGTAGAGCACAACATGATAATATACCTCTTTGAGGTAGCGTACCCAACATGCTGGCAGCGTTGCCTCGTTGAATTGAGTAGACAATCTGCCCGTAGTACTTGAGAAATGTGGTAAGTAACTAAACACAGTTTCACATGCAGTTACTATTGGATTAGTAAGTAATATAGTGCATTTTTGGTGAAAGTGTAGATGTATAAAAGATCTATACTAAAACTATTAATTCAATTCACGACTTGACAAACAAACGTAAATACTTGACCTGTCGCGGGAATCGAAGCCGCTGCTTCCAGGCTATGAGCCGATTTTTTGCGCTCATAGCGAAGCACGACTAGCCGTTTGTAACCGATCGGTAAAGTTAAGCAACGTTCGCTGCGGTCACTACATTGATGGGTGACCGCTACAGCAAAAAGTGGTATTTACAACTGAGCGCTACCGTGCTTCGGAGGGCAGGTTAAGCCGTCGGTCCCGGTTGTTGTCTTATTAAGACAATAGTCGTTAAGCCAAGTCAGAAGCCTTTGGGCGGCCTAAAAATTCTGACACCAGGGCTGACTACTTGCCTACACGAGAAGAAGAAGAATTGAATATTCATAGTATTAAATATATAAAAAATATGTTATCACATCATTGGTCTTTTTAAAAAGACTACATTAAATCGAAAATACGTTCACTGCTCGATGTAGGTCTCCCCCATTAAGTACGGGCACAGATAATAGATACGGGTACCACAAGACACCATATCTCTGTCTAGAAACAAAACCTGTACAGAACCCTCCGATCTTTCGAGCAGCTCGTTCTTGTCCAACCCTTTAGGCATGCACAATTGCACAATGAGTATATTCACTGCAATCTTGCATACTATTGCATTGCAGTGACATCCGTACCGTGAGTAGGTGAAGAGAAGTGGCTGGATTACTGTGTAAGTTTTATAGTATTTTATGACTTACTTTAGACTTATAGTTAAACTGCGTGCGCTGTGATTAAACCTACGTAATTTTCAGGAGCTATGTGAAGATCTGGTAAATAAACGTTATAATTATTTCGAACCCAGTTTCACTTGGCTTTTACCCATTTTCCCGAGGTAACTGTTAATTTTCCGGGATAAAAATTACTCTATGTTAATTTTTGTTTGTGTCAGCAAGTTCTATACAAAAGTTCATCTAAATCGGCTCAGCCGCCATCATCATGCTACTCATCATGCCAGTTCCTTTGTCAGATCATCATAGTAATGAGCTTAGTACTAATACGTAATTATTTGAAGCGAGTATTAGAGTCTGCTATATACACCGTGGAATTTCATCATCATCATCATTAACAGCCTGAAGACGTCCACTGCTGAACATAGGCCTCCCCCAGAGCACGCCACCTTGAGCGGCTGCTCGCCTCCTGCATCCATCGGCTCCCCGCGGCTTTCACCAGGTCGTCGGTCCACCGAGTGGGGGCCGGCCTACGCTGCGTCTTCCGGTTCGTGGTCGCCACTCGAGAACCTTTCTTCCCCATCGGTTGCCAGCTCTACGAGCAATGTGGCCTGCCCATTGCTACTTCAACTTACTAACTCTAAGAGCTATATCGGTCACTTTAGTTCTCCTGCGGATCTCCTCGTTCCGGAGCTTATCCCGCAGGGAAACACCGAGCATAGCTCGCTCCATAGCTCGCTGCGCGACTTTGAGCTTACTAATGAGGCCAACAGTAAGAGACCATGTCTCAGTTCCATAAGTCATCACTGGCAACACACACTGATTGAAAACTTTCGTTTTCAGGCTCTGCGGTATTTTGGACGAAAAGATAGGACGAAGCTTCCCGAACGCTGCCCAGCCGAGTTGGATTTAATTCCGTGGAATTTAATACCATGGAATTTAATACCGTGGAATTTAATACCGTGGAATTTAATACCGTGGAATTTAATTCGATATTTTCCTGAAATGTGTGTACTCAATCCATGCTATAGAACAATATTACCAATTTATTTATTAATTCTTGGTATACGGAAAACCCATTTTCGTTCGGCTCTCGGAAATAAATCATTGAATGTAGGTACTAGTGGCGCCTCGCGGTTCCCCCCGCAATTAGCTCATTTTCCCGCGGGAACTCTCAATTTTCCGGGACAAAAAGTATCTCTTGTTATCCCCGGTAATATAAGCAATCTGTGTGCAAAATTTTATCCAAATCTATTCAGCTCTTGTGACGTAAAAGCCACACAAACGAACAGACGACTTCTCATTTCGACTTTTCATATACCTTTTTAGAGATAGTCATACTGTATTATAGATCAGTTTGTAGTAGCTCTGCCTTCTGAACTGTAGGTTGCGGGATCAATTCCCACCCAAGACAAACATTTGTGTTGAACATTGATTTTGGTTCTGCGTCTGGGTGTTATATTGCATTAGGTATATGTATAGGTTTATTTACTAACAAAAAAGTAAGTATTACCTTATTGCAAGCTTTGCTTAGTTCGGGGCTAGATGACACAGTGAAATTTTAACAAATATTTATTATTATTATTCACTTATTTATTAACATAACTTAAGCCTACGTTTTACAATATTTCTATAAAAATAACGTTCCAAAAATATTTTATAAAATATTATTATTATAATTCATTATTTTTTTTATCAATCTTAAGTTTTTAGGGTAATGATACTTATTACTAAAAATACTGTAAAAACCTAAACCCAAGCCCCTACCGGTGCTTAGGGCTGCAAAGTGAGGAACCTCCTGACAATACTTGCCATTATGTCAATATAATGGATCAAGGATCAAAGTTGCAAATCGAAAAAATAAACACAAAAGTAGGCGTGCCCGGCCTACGTCCGACATATGACACATTCCATAATAAATACATTGAAGGAAAAATATCGGTTATCAGTGCTTTATTGAAGTCCGAGTCGATAGCAGCCGGTCGTACCATCCGTTACCACTCCAGCCGTGATTCAGTGATATACCAATAACAATTATCTTCGCAATACACCTACTCACTCCTGTGTTTAACAAATACGGTTTTATCGCCTGTAAGTACCTATTTTCTTTTTTTTCATTGTGAAAACTGTTTTATATCTTGCTGTTTTTGGTTTTGAAATACCACAGAGCCTGAAAACGTAGGTTTTTAATCAGGGTGTGTTGCCAGTGATGATTTATGGAACCGGGTCTCTTACTGTTGGCCTCATTAGTGAGCTCAAAGCCGCGCAACGAGCTATGGACAGAGCTATGCTAGGTGTTTCCCTGCGAGAGAAGCTCCGAAACGAGGAGATCCGCAGAACTAAAGTGACCGATATAGCTCTTAGAATTAGCAAGTTGAAATGGCAATGGGCAGGCCACATCGCTCGTAGAACTGACAACCGATGGGGAAATTGAAACAATTATTTATAATCGATCTTACTATCAACAATCCTACTCTAAGGGGCATACTTTGACATCTTACCTGATGGTAAGGTGACGAGCACGTTTGCCCATGAGTCGCTCATTCACTTTTGACTTGAAAAGACCCAGGTTATACCCAGGAGGAAATAGTGTTGCTGGAAAAGTGTTCCATTCAACTTAGCCTGAAATGAAATGAAATGAAATGAAATGGTTTATTATAATTATCTTTTTTTAACAAACTTTTACACAATATTTTTGATCCACCTGTGGATCGTTCCAGTGGATCAAATCGGAATGGACCGTATCTATAATAGTCAGATTTTTTATACAAGCATAAGAGGACACTTTATTTGTAAACGGCATTCTTTTACACACAAGTTTTTTTTTTCTAGATTATATTGACACTAGCCTATAAATAGAAAATTAATAGGTTTACTTATCAATTTTTATGTAATTTTATATAGTTTTTTTTATTAAAAACCAAGCCAATAAGTCCTTGGCGACAATTTTTACGTCACACCTTCACCGCAACTGGATTAACCCACGCGAGTCTTAAAATATTAAATTGGTAATACCTATCGAAAGTAATTATCGTGGATAAAGATAAAGTATTGATTAATTTAACATTTTTTATATTATGAAATATGGAATGATAATAATGCACAAACATTGTTTATACTCTTACCTACACCGACGAAAACATTCTAGGCCTACACCTAACCTAAGTGAATGTATATTTGGTTTTAATTAACCGATCTGCATTAGTTAGATTACTACATTACCTATACCTATAAATCAGGTGAGACAGTGGGCAAATGCATTGCCTATAAATTATAAAAAAAATACGTTTGTTAGCCTGGTATGAGACTGGGAGAATCGACGTTATGGACTTACTTGCCTAATATTATTATAACCTAGGGTAAAACCGGGATAGATGCCCCACTTTTTGAAGAGGCCTCGTAACTTTAAATCTATGAATTTATCGGGAATAATTCCTATGATAATAGCTAGTCTAATCTTTTATCTTACATTAAGATCTAATTTTGGTGACCTATAAATTACTGATTGTGCACAATTTAAGTTTTCTTAGACCCTTTTTTGGGGATAGACGCCTGCCTATATGGATAGGTGCCCCACCATGAAAATGACCAGGAGGATAGGTGCCTGTACTGTGTGATAGTAGCCTTACAAAAGAAAGTACTTTATAAACACTATTAAACATGTTTTTTGTATTCTATTTATAATATGACACTCAAAAGCATAATTAAATAATAAATGTTAGCATACATTTTGTTTAAGAAATAATCAACTAAGTATTTTTTTAATATAAACATCACAATTAAAATTGGTAATTATTTGAATATTTCAAATAATCAACACGTAAGATAAATTTCCGTCCATTTATTCTACACTAGGCGAAATTGCGACATCATTCCGTCGCAGAGGCCATAATCAAGAAGTCAAGTTATTCTACACTAGCTGACCCATCCCGGCTTCGCATGGGTTTATAACTTTTACACTCTAACCCTGTCAAAGAGAAGAGGGAATGGAGAAAGATAAAAATAGGGGAAAAAGATGAATAGATTAGACGAAGGGAGGCAAGTAGCTTTCATAATTTTTCCCTATTTTTTCTGTCTCCCATTTACCTGCCTGCCTTCGCCATCTGATCTATTCATCCTTTCTTTTATCTTTTCCTTCTCCCTTCACTTTTCCTGTGAACAGAATATGCATAATATGCTTAGCGATGGACACGTTATCTAAGTTTTTATATGCTGTGCACTGTGGAAGCCGGCTGGTCATTTTTCGATCAGTTTTTTATAGATATTGATGAAACTATTCTTTTACTTACCATTATTGATTGTTTTTTTTACTGTTTAATAAATCATAAATGAACAAATAAAAAATTTTGCGTAAAATTTTCTTCACTTTTGCTTCGTGCCATCCGCACTTGGCCTTTTTTTAAACATTAAGTATTTTAAATGCTATTCTAAAACATTTGCTACAAACTCTCCAAGGTTCTTCGAAATCCGTCCACTAGTTTCAGCGTGATGCGGGCTCAAAGGAACAGACAGACAGACAAAAACGGGAAAAATTGTTTTCCATACTTATTTGAAATGTAAATAATTTGTCTTTTTGTGATACTTGACCTTCAGTTACTGTTAAATATGTATCTATGAAAATTTCAAAAAAAAATACATAAAAACATTGACATTATCGGTGGTGGATAGATGCACCCTAAGGGCACCTATACCACCAAAAAATTGGGGCAACTATCCTTTTTTATATGGATAGATGCCCTTTTATTTTAAATTAAATTAGATACATTAGAATAATTATTGACACGTAGGCGTGTACTAAATAAACCAATGTGTTGATAAAATAAAACTTGAATGGACTATAAGTACTGATTAGAAAGTTATGTAACAGTAAATACTCACGTTTAAAACTTTGACGTGATTTTGGCATTCGCCGCGGAGATGATCGCACATACGGTCGAGGTGCGTCTATTTCGGAAGACGTTCTGCAGGGACCCGAGGTGTGTGTCGTCTACGCTCCTTATTTAACCCATAAATTTACTGTTACGATTTTGGGCAGTTTGGTTTTTTGATAACGGGGCACATATCCCACTGAGGCATGTATCCCGGTTTTACCCTATAGGTACTACCCATGTTCCTGAAAATAAAGAAATATAAATTTCTTTAGATTTAATTTATATTAAACTGAGTAGTGCAACAGTGTTTTATCCGGTTCTACACGGAAACAATTGGAGTGTGCAAAACTGGTCATCCGTGTCGACGTGAAAGCTATCGTAAACAAACCAACAAAGATTCATAAGGTACTATTAGAATTAGGAACAACCAGGGAAAGAGAAGTAGATATAGGAATGTAGGGATAAAGAATTAGATATTAGAGTATAGTGAACATGGAGAAGTAGATATAGGGATAGGGAAGTAAGAATAGAGACAGGCTAAAAGAAAGATAGATAAACACTTTATTGAAAAGAACATTTACAGGAACAATAAGTAATCTTACGACTAAATGTCTCTATCCATTTTCGCTTATCTACTTTCGCTTTAAGCGATAAGACCGCTTTATCGCTTCAAGCGAAAAAGGATAGGGAATTACATTTATAGGGAAGTCGTGATAGGGATAGAAAAGTATCTAAGGGTAGAGATAGAAATAAAGGATAGGGAAGCAGGATTAGGGGAGTGGCAATAAGGCACTAGAGATAGGGATGAAGAAGTAGGGGTAGACATAGGAATAAAGAATAGGGACATAGGATTAGGGAAATAACGACAGGGAAGTAGATATAGGAAAGAAGTAGTAGGGGTAGACATAGGAATAAAGGGTAAGGAATTAGGATTAGAAAAGTGCGATGATCGAGCGTGAACAGGTATCTTCTAGGTAAGCGCGTTACATCCTAGACCGCGTCGTCACTTAACATCAGGTGAGATAGTGGTCAAGCGCAAGCCTATCAAACAATAAAAAAAAACATGGGCATTAAACATGATTTTCGTCTTGTCCATGTGCGTCTAACCTAACTGTGTAAAAGCATGTGAACTCAAGTTAAACTGTTTAAATTCTATCAAAGTGTCAACGACACCTAAATATAGGTGAATAAACAGTGTAGTCCCTTTTTAGATGTTTTGCGTTCGCCATATTTGTGGAGTGTTGTTTGCTGGTGATTCAGACGTACACTGCTAAACTTAGTAAAAACGGTTTTGTTCTGAGTGCTTGTTTAAACAGAGATAAAAATATTCGGAGTGTTGACCTACTTTGCTTGATGAGATACTTCTAAACAACCTTTGAATAAGAAGTAGTGAATTGTGAATAATGTTAGACCAAATGTATGATATTAACTTGTTTTTTTTTAAACATTTTAGAGAGGTAAGAACTGAAAGTTTTTCCAATTATTATTAGGCACTAAAGACTTATGATTTCTAATTCTACATGGGGGTGAAAATGTCCTGCACTGACGTCCCGCTCGGGGTGTATTGTGCATTTCCCCCTGCCAGCATGTACCCGAGCCATCCCAGTGTGGCTCTAGGTTGCTGGCACAGCTGCTCCAGTGGCCCTGAAGTTGGGTGTTGGAGTGATGATAGTGAGGTATTAGAGATTTGTTGGGTAGAATCATCATCATCATCATCAACAGCCTAAAGTCGTTCACTGCTGAACATAGTCCTCCCCCAGAGAGCGCCACTTTGAGCGGCTGATCGTCGGTCCACCGAGTGGGGGGCCGGCCTACACTGCGTCTTCCGGTCCGTGGTCGCCACTCGAGAACCTTTCTTCCCCATCGGTTGTCAGTTCTACGAGCGATGTGACCTGCCCATTGCCATTTCAACTTGCTAATTCTAAGAGCTATATCAGTCACTTTAGTTCTTCTGCGGATTCTTGGGTAGAATATGTTGTGTTATGTATGATTTGTAGTAGTATCGTTTGCTTAGCTTAATGGAGGGGTCGGTCGGATGCTGATTATATATATGTAATTTTGTAAGAACCGATTGCTTATAAAAAACGCGGTTATTTATAAACTGTCGATTTATTGCAAACGGGCAATGTGTCTCACAATAAAACGGTCGATTTTTCGGCTATTTATAATTAATCGGTATCACTTCGTTATATTGTATTGTGTACTTCTAGTGTGGTCAAAACTAACCTAACACTCGTCCTCGCTTCGCTCGTCGTCGTAACCTACTGGTTAGCCACTACTGACTCTAAAAAAAACAATAAATTACAGCAAAAATTGGTGCATTAATAAGGGTTTGTTCACAATTAAACGCTACTGAAATCCGTTTGTTTGTAAACTCACCGCTGGGCAACGACTAATTATAAATAATCGAATAATCATCCGTTTTATTGCAAGACGAATTGTCCGTTTACAATAAATCGACAGTTTATAAATAACCGCGTTTTTTTTATAAACAATCGGTTCTTACAAAAAGACGGTGACACATACATTAATTCAAATCCCATTCATGGAGTGGATTTTTAAAGTATAAACCACGCTTAAAGTATAAAGATGATATTATAGTCCTTAAAACTTTTGCAATTAGCGGGATTTGAACCCGCGCGTTACAAGTCACTGGATTAGATGCTCTCCAACTGAGCTATGGTTACATGACCGCGCTGCGAAATCTTTAGAACTAAGTAGGTATGTGGTTACCGATAGTCATGGCGTCATCTATAGAACCTGTATTAGACAGGTAAACAATTCATTAGTAAATTAAATGATAAATTAGTGTTTTATAGGCCCAATTTTAAAGGCTTTTTGCCTTCTATTTGACAAGACAGTTTTAAGAGTTTTAGATGCGTAACCAGCCTACTTGGAGATAAAACTAAATATTTTCTTTCAGCATTGAGTTTACTTTCGTCATTTTCCTACATCTGTCAACTAAAGCCTTTAAAATTGGCCCCAATCATTAAAAAAGCTTATGGGTACTTATTCAAAGTTATTCGTCAGCACAGCGTTCTGTCCACTTAGGGATGCTCCAAGGTTTCACATCATCATCATCATAGAATAAACAATTGTAGGTACCTACAAGTGCAGATATTTTCCGGGATACATTGTGTTATTACAGGAATCTAAAGTTTCTACACCGCCATCAAAATATTTTCAGACCTTCCAGCGTTTTAGCGCTGAATGCGGCATATAACACAATATATAAAATATTAACACAAACATGCATTGCGTATTTTTGTTATCTACTACAGAGGGCACATGGTATGGTTATGATAACATAGTATTTTCATTAACTACGCATTTCATATCATATTCGTGTTAGTGTTATTTGGAAAAACTGTCAAGGTTTTCTCTTGGCCAGTTTTCGTAATAGGTACTTACAGTATTTTTTTTATATTTGGCCAAGGACGGCGAATATGACAACCTACAATTACATAATTTTAATTTGTAGTAACACAAATTATTAGGTCCACGGGGCAACAACCGAATTAATTTTGATTTAACCTTCCATTTAGCAGGTATACTCAGCACTTCTTCTTCTTCTTCTTCCTAATATAGAAGTGCTCAGCCCTAGTCACCCGAATTAAATGACGTAATATCCATAGACGACATAGGGTGAATTTTGTGGTAAAATCACAGAGAAATTCAAATGTCTCATGCCAAGGCAATAAGGACTATAGGTAAAGTAAAGCACAAGGTCTATACTTTGCACCGAACTTAATATTTACTCATTTGTTTTAGCGGATAATCCAGTTACGGTATATATCTATTGTTTTAATATCATTGCTTTTATAGTTACATCTAATATTCTGTGGCATTAGGTAAGATAAGACTTCTGTATAGGAATCAGTGCCTCTGCTGTTTGCGATAAGAGTTATTAAATATCGTCGTCTAGCATAGGATATCTTTCAGCCTAAACCTATATAAAATACATTTAATCCCTTGAAATAGTAACTAATACTTATAATTTCGTATTGATTGAAAATAATCAGACTTATGGGAAACGATAAATCATTTCTATAATAGGTACCTATATTTTTTATGTAAACGAATGATGCGACGAGCTAGTCATTCACTTGATGTTAAGCGTCACGGCTGCCCATAACAGTTGCAGTAGGTATCACTCAAAACACTAAATTATAAAGTGTCGCGTGGCACTGCACTGCGCACGCATCCTGAGACATGACTGTGAGATCAGATCATAAAGTCTCATTTGCCCAGTCATTTCACTAGTACAATCCCTTTGAAACCAGCGGGGTGATCACGGAACTTTCATTGCAATGCAACAAGAGAAATTTGATCCCGAATTTGAAAATTTCCACATTAGCTATGCACATAAACTGCGTATTGAAACTGTCAAATCCAATCATTTTTATGTTTCTATCGGTTGCAATCAAGTTATATGATCGCCTAGCAAAACACATCAGTATATCTTTTAAAAAGAAGAATTAACATTCTATGGGTTTGCGTTGAATAGATCTCACCAGGGGGTCTAGCAAAGATACCTTTTCATTAGTGACGCCAAACGATAACTCAAATTGTATGGGAATGACATTCCTATGCGGAAAACTTTTCCGGAAGTAATGTCATTCCCATAACATTTTAAAACTTAAAACATAAGTATGACACGGAAAGAAGACTAATAGAAAGGGATCTTTGCTAGAGCCCCTGGTGGTGAGTGATGATGAGGTCGAAGCTGGAGCACAATTACCCAGAAATAACCTATTTACCTACACATTTCTTGATTTTTTCAGTTATTTTGAGTTAAAAACTAAACTACTAAACCGATTTTGATAAATATTCTATGGGACCAATATGAAAGTCTATCCATTCAAATAAAAATAGTTATTTGTTATACTAGGCTGCAAAGTTGGTTTTTGGCGCGAGTACTTGAATTGAAACCTGAGCAGGCGAAGGATCCTAGGATTGAACCACGAGCGTAGCGAGTGGTTCAAATGAAGAATCCTGAGCGTAGCGAAGGTTTCAAAGGTACGAGGCGCAGAAAAACTTTGCTGCCGAGTGCAACACACAACTTTTCACCTCACTACAGCGAGGAAAATGTAAGAAAAACAGCTAAAAGGCTAAGAAAAGATTAGGTTTTAGCTTATTAATTTAGTTATGGGTGGCGGTAACGCTTGATATCAGGTAAACGACTAGCTCGTCACGTAATTCATGGAAAATTAAAGAAAAAGTGTTTTTTTAATCCATTTTCCATGCAGTCACCGTGCTGGATAGCGTATTGGTTTTATACTCTTTGGTGCTGGACAGTGCGATTATTCTAAAAATGAGGTTGGTGAACGAGAACAAGATTGGTATCTTTTAGGATGTAGTCTGTGGTATTAATGAGTTTTCAGTGGACTGGCGAAATCAAGAAGGTTAAATTCGGGCAGATCTGTGTTAAATCCTCAATTCTTGACGAGAAAGAAACGTTCGAATTTTAAAAACACTTTCCACGCTAGCGAGCAAAATGCGTTTTTGCGCCCAGATTTTGAATGGCAAAGAGAACCTTTCCGAGCTAGTGAGGTGAAAAAAATATTTCATACTGAAGTCATGGAACAAAAATAGGTTTCACAAGTGTTTTCGTAAGTTTTCTTAAGTGAAGGAGATATGAGGTTAACAAACATTAAAAAAAGGAGAAAATACAACCGAATTCAGAACCCCTTCCTTTTATGAAGACGCATAAAAAGGGGTTATTGGTGAGTTATTGGGTACAGCATGTCCCCCCGGATAAAGGATACGGTGGATGCGAATTGAAATCCTGCACGTGATTCATTTATTTCCTTTATTTAGAAAGTAATTTATAGATGTAGGTAACTAATGCTTTTATCAAAGTGTTTTAACCGAAACTTATATTAGGTACCTAGAAGGCATAGACTTAGGATGTACCGAAATAAAAACTAGGTCTGTGGTATAAGGTAATAATAATATTACAAAACAAGTGGTTTATGTGATAGTTAATGCATTCCTGTCATCTTGTAAATGAGTTTATAATTTTATGCAACCACGTGTGTGTAGTAAGTGCAGGTAAATAACGTAACGATGCATCTATGCATCCATGTCGCTGCTAAAGTGCGAAATTGTATAAATAAGGCAGATCGTGAATTGTCTTTTTTGAAATACGTAGATAATATATAAAAATTGTATAAGTGTTCATTGCATACAGATTCATATTTATATAATAGATACAATAATATTAATCGTATATTATACAATTCATATTATTGCTCTGTTATTAACAGTTTTTAATAATATATGATTAATATTATTGTTTATTTGATGTAAAAATTAATCTGAAGATATACAAAAATGAAACGCCAAGCAAGCGAAAGTCTAGCCTGAGGCCTGGGACTCTAGTAAAGATACCATAGGTAATCATAGCTAATGTCATTCCCATACATTTTGAGTTACTGTTTGGCGTTAACGCTAATGGAAAGGTATCTTTGCTAGACCCCCAGAGCTCAGGCTAAATTTTCGCCCCCCACAATAGACCCCCTGATCAACCAAAGCGGAGCTAATTTTTTTTTATTGCTCTGAACTGTTTTAAATATATATTTTAATAATATATTTTGTTTATTTTGGCTTTACTTTTTGCGGATTTGTCGCAACTCTGACTAAAATCACTCAATTTTTTTTACTAATCTGTAGGTACAGATCACTCAATTTTTTTTTGAGTGATTTTAATCAGAGTTGCGACAAATAAAAATTATTTTATAGGCTTAAATTAATAAAAAATAAATATTTATTTTATGCTTTTTACGTATTGCTACCCCACTTTGTTGTAGTCTAATATAAATTGTTATTAATATCTAGTTACCCGCCTGTTACGTTGCCGTGTGACGTCAGCCCACAACTCACCGCGACTGGTGCCATCCAGGCATGCGCTGACGCAGCAGACAGTGTCTTATGTCATTTCACGTGTTTTTGAATGGCATAAGGTACTCCGGTCCCGGCCTTGGGGCCGGAAGCACCACTTTAGATTGTAGGACTAGTAAAATACGTACATCGTGTAATATTTGAACGTCAAATATAGATTAATTTACCATAGACAACATCTTAGTTTCTCTTCTGCATCCTCTACCTGCAGCCTCCGTAACTGGCGCAGTCGAGAGAGATATTCGAATATAGGCTTACCATGATAGGCCATTCGGATATCAGAACCTACGAGTGCTACAGGACAGGAGGAGTATCCGGACATCGATACAGCGGCGAAGGAACTAATATGCTAAGTGAGTACCTTAGATTCATACTACGGTTGCTCTCCTTATTTTATAATTTTCGTTATAATTACATATTTAACCAAGTGTTAAATAAAATTCCAAGATTTTCCAATCAAGGCAATCGCGGACCCCTAGGTTTTTAGATAGCTTATAGGTAGATATAGGCATAACTTTTTCTATGTAGGATATATTCTTCAGATATGAAGAAAAGATAGAATATATACAGCTAGTTATAGTTAGTAATAAAATAAATTTAGATTTTAATGTTATAGCAGAGGATTTTTAATGGCCTTATGCCTATTATGGTAGTACGTATGGTGTACCTACCTACCTATGAAAAGGTATAAAATTCAGTGACAATTAAATTTTAAAGTTTTACCTTAGGTGTGGTTAGCCCTGGAATATTTAAAGTTATGTTCCCTACATTTCATCAGACTTATATTTTTTTTATAATATCATAAAATAATGAAATTGTTTTATCATGCTTCTGAGTTTCTCAGAATTCCGAGCAGAAGGTAACATGATGTTCATATTATATGTTTTATTCATTCTTGGACGACTCACTCATATTACTTGTTGAAACAGTAGAAATCAAATTTCAACTTGGAAGATAGCGTTGGTAACTTGAAACGTGACTAATGTAGTTAAATTGTACCTGTAACTCATGCAGTTGCAATCTTTATGAATGGCTTTCAACAAGTAATATCAAAAGGTTAATAGTACTTACTGATCCATTAAGAATTAGAGTTATTTCAAAGATCAAAATTATTTTTAATGTATAATATCAGATTGCATTATTCACGAATACGTTGACAATGTTAATAAGAACAGCCGCGGTATGAAGTTCGAAATGAGTAAGTCGACTAAGAACCAGACGTAGTTCCTTTTACCCGACTACGAAAAAAAGAAGGTTTAAATGTATGTTTCGTTGCCAATTTTTGAACTTTTATTTTTCTGTGAATGGAGTGAATACCTACAGTACTTAAGCACTGAAAATTCAAAGGTACAGCCATGAACTGTGTGTTAGCTAGCAAAGACTGAAGAAAAAAAAAACTGAATAGATTTTTTTTTGTACCTTCCTTCATTTAACAATACTAGATTTCAATCCAATAGTCATGAAAAATAGATTTAAGTTTAAATTAATTTCACAAATTGCTTAGTCAATGGTTTCTCCAAATATGCACAAGCATACTTATCTAGAAGCAGCAGCATTGAGCAGTATAATCTTTGCTACAGTACTTCACTCATCATGCCGTACCTTTGACTGACTATTACCAGATGTATGTACGGAACTTATTAAAAAGTAATACTACTGAATATCATGATGAAAATTAAATAATGTTTCTTAAGGTTCACAAATTATGATCTGGCTTCACTCTTAAAAATTAGTAATGATCTCTAAAATATCTGATAAGTATAGCCAAACGATAAGTACCTACCTGTTGGAAGTTAACGAACTTTATTGAAACACGTTTTTTTGCAACGACTAAATTCTCTTACACTAGGATTAGGTATATTGAGATTAAGGAATGCCCATTTAGCACAATGTAGGTAAGTTAATTATAGAACGCATGTCCGAGGAAATAATTCAGCTAGAGATAGCTTTTTATTCTTGTGCATCGAGCACTCCTCATACACATAGCTATTTAGGTTAAACTTTAGACGTAGTACTTCCGGGCTTAGAATTTAGGTTATTTCTCAATGGTTAGCATTCTGGATCTCGATTGCCTCTCCTTTGATTTATCACTTATTACAAAGTTTATTTTACCTAATTAGAACCACCTATTCCTAACCTATCCATCCATAAGTAGTATGTGCAACCGATAGTACGAACTCTATGTACAATAGAGACAGAATGTCCGAAGACCAGCCCCTGCAGCTGGTACTATATATAAAAGTTCCAGCCACGTCACTCATCAGTTCATCACCATCCAGTCCAGACATCATAAACCACTATCAACTAATCACGAAACAGCAACTAATCACATCCAACATGATGACTTCCATCGCCCGTCTTCTAACAGCTGATGAACGTCACACCAAAAAGTTTCTACATCACCTAAATCTATAGGAGTTTCTGTGAAAAAAAATCAAGCTGAAAATTCAGAGCAGTTGTCCGCTATGTTTCATTCGGAGATATAACGTCACGACCTCCATAAACATGAACAACGATAACCACATCATAAGCAGAACTTTCAAAATTATGACTACACCATCTCTCCACCCAATTCAAGAACAATTTCATAAGATGATGCCGATCCTCTAAATTCAAACTGCCCATAAAACTTTCTAACGTCATAACGAATAACGAATACTTCATCATCTCTCCGAGTCTCCAGACCTCTAAGAAGCTGAAGCTAGTTGGCGAACCATCAAGCCTTATATCACACTACGGGCAGCCTGCCGTCTATCAGCCCACACGATAACCGGTGCAAAAGCCCTCGCAACTGAGCCATCACCTGCAAGTACGTCAATGCAGAGATTGCGGAAGACAAAGAACCAACCCCAGCATCAGTCCCACGATGGTTGATGCCTGTGCCATCGACAACTCTGACAGCCACGGCCTGCCACCAGTTGCCGATCTTTGGGAGGGAGGTGTTACGTTGCCGTGTGACGTCAGCCCACAACTCACCGCGACTGGTGCCATCCAGGCATGCGCTGACGCAGCAGACAGTGTCTTATGTCATTTCACGTGTTTTTGAATGGCATAAGGTACTCCGGTCCCGGCCTTGGGGCCGGAAGCACCACTTTAGATTGTAGGACTAGTAAAATACGTACATCGTGTAATATTTGAACGTCAAATATAGATTAATTTACCATAGACAACATCTTAGTTTCTCTTCTGCATCCTCTACCTGCAGCCTCCGTAACTCGCCTCGGTTTCGCACGGTTTAAATATTTAAAAAAATATTAAAAAAATTGTTCCCACTCGTATATCGACAAAGCAACATTTTCAAAAATATTCAATGCACAGATATAACCCAGTTACAGTTTTATTTTAGTATGTATAGAAGATAATATATAAGGTGAGGTGGACCATGATAGCCCACAAGTTGTACGTAAGCTTTACATGGCATTCCTTCAATGAAAAACTATAAATTTATAAAAGTCGTAGAAGAAAATTGTCTACCTTGGAGAGTAGATTTACCCCATTTCGGGATAAATATGAATTCAAACTCAGATAGTATAGATTGTATTGCATTTAATACTGGCTAAACCGAGTTGGAGGATGTTTTTCCACTAATTGCTTATTCTACTGTACCCAGATCAAAATATAATTACCTAGCTCGTTAAATTAAGAGTTTTTGAGGAACGGTTACATAGCTATGGGAGAAACCACGAGGCGCCCTAATTACTCTAATTAGGTATGAATTAGGTAGTAATAATTACGATTAGGTAATTGGCATGCTTACTTATCTCTTAGGAATTTTACAAGTGTTCAATAAGATAGCAGAAAGATAATAAAATTAATACTAACAGTAATATTATCGAAAACATAGATAGTCATCTAATAATTTTGATAACATTAGGACTGATGTGGTAATCTTAAATAGGTATAATTGATTAGTTTGCATAATATATTTTTTAAGAAGATAGTAGGCACGGATCATTTTATAAGGAGCAGGTGAAAAATCATATGATTTTATTCATCATAAATCACTCTGCTACTCTTTGTCACACACTCTGCTACAAATCACAGTGTGATAATCACACTTAATGAATCGTGGCTTCAGATATCATAATACGAGAGTAGCATATCAGCGGTAAATATCAAAACATATAAGTAGTTTTGTTTATGTTTCAGTAAACAAACTGAGACCTGTATAGTATAATTTTATAAACACTGAATAGCCTGTGATGTAGCAGTGAACTTTGATCTAGAGAGTAGCGTTAGATTTCTTAGTAACCATTAGTAGCAGGTCACAACTTCGCTAGGTTGCTCCTAAATCACATCTCTGTTCCATTTCATAAAGCACCGCGAATCGCCATTGATCATAAATTCATTATAGGCATATGAAAAATCACAGGTGAAATCAAAGTGACAAAAATAAATCATATGATGAAATGACAATGAATTTAAAGTAGCAATCATTTCCATGCCTAGAATATAGGTACCTACCACATCACCGCCGAAGGTAAGATCTGAAATGACGAAATCTGCAGGCAGAGTCAGGACATAAAAATAGTTAACCCGTGCGAAGCCGGGGCGGGTCAGCTAGTAATTAATAAAATTATCAAGTAGAAATGGCTTGGCAATGGGCACTTGGGAAAGTTCTCGAGTGGTGAAAACAACCCGACAGGCGCAGCGTAGCCCCCTCTCCGCCCCACTAGAGCGGCAGACAATCCGGTCAAAACCTGGTGATGCCCAGCAGGAACACGTCCTCTGCTGTATATAGGCCATTATAGCAGTTTTCCATATAACCAAACCTTTTGGCAGGCTCTTTGGTGATCGCAGAGCAAAGAGAATGCAGCTGCCTAATATTGGGTATATATATTTTTGTTCAAGATTTTAATTGTAGTACGTATTACAGAAACTGAGCTGGATTTTCTGCCATTCATCTCGGTTGTCCTTTTAGTTCACATTCCAAAATCAATGTAATATCTAAAACTTAGGTACTTACACGAAAATTACTTCATAATATAATGTAGAGTAGTAACCATATTCATTCAGTAGGTACAGTAAGATCTAGGCGAGTGTTGCCAGGTATTCAACCACTGTAAACAAATGCGCATCGTATCACAAAACAACGCATCTCTTATCATATTTTTTAGCCACGTATTTATCAATTATTTGACGTGATTATATCTCATATTTTACGCATTTTATGTACTTATTGATATCAAAAATTTGTGTAACCTCCAACGTGGAGATAAATGAATATCAATGTTGACGTGGCAGTACGATATTAAATTAATTAAGATTATGTAGTTTTTACTTCTTCTTTATTTATTTACTGTAGAAGCAGACGTCATTATACTTACACAAATTTAATAGGTACAGTATGACATTTCGAGGGATACCAAGCTAGAGATTTTTTCCCTAAATTTTGAGGTAAAAGAGGAATGGGGGTTCTTAGGGGATTAAAAATAATAATAATAATAATAAATTGATGGCAAGATTGCTTAACGTTTTTTTGCTGCAGAAATCTTCGCACTTTAAGATTATTCATCTCATGAGAAGGAAAAAAGTCTATTTATTAAAAATTATCCGTGCGATCAGGCGATGCAACCGATGTATATCACCTAATATACATCTGTTGTTCATGCTGTGGTCAACGAATTGTTTTTTACATGAATATATAACTATAAGTGTTAACATGTTTTAATGATGACGCATGAAGCAGTACGCATTCAAGAATAAGAAAAGATAAAGGTACTAATTTAAAAATTGATGTATTTCTCAAATCAGTTTATAAATGAGGAAGTAACGTAAAGAATATAAAAACTATAACCATATAGAGAAAATCTTTCATTTTTATTTCATGTTACAAATGTTCCTATAGCATAAGGATTTGAGGTCGCCGTGTCACGACTATTGCGTTTTAGATATTATTAAGAAACATTGTATAATTATTGCTTTATTTTATGAGCTTCAAATACTTATATACCTGCAACATACAATGAATATGCTAGGAATACAAAAAAAGCTTAGGGGTTTTTAGGGGATTTAAGTTATCTAGGGAAAAAAATCTTTAGGAACTGGCAGCACTTTTATTCTAACAATAGTGATGCGACTATTACACATTCGATTAATCGGTGAAATTTTCGTATAAGGTAATTAATCGAATCAAATCTTTGGGCGAGCATAATTCAGTGATATAATCTTGTGCAGTTCGCTAATTATCTACTTTGAAAGGGTGATTTTAATTATAATAATTATATAGTATACAATCCTAAAGCTCCAGGGTGGAAATGTTAAAGGGCATAACGCCGCGAGTAGCGTTCAATGAAAGTGCAGCACACCTTTCCACACCCTAAGCCGCCCCACACCGATGTTGCTTTCTCGGTAGCCAGTAGCCCCTACGGGTGCCCCATTTATAGTGTGGCAAGTCATCACCTCCCTCAAAAATTTGATATGATGAGACAAATTTTATCTCATTCCATAAACCAGATCATAATAATCCATCAAAAGTTCACCACAATAGCCCAGATATTTTTACCTTCATTTATTAAACAAAATAGTTATGAATAGGTATGCCAACATGTAAGAAATAAATAGTACAACTCGGTCACTTTGTCTAGCTGTCCTCGCTGAAATGCAAGCCATTGACGTCAAGTATAGGAATAGTGTGACCGTGTTATCTTTTGTATTCAAAAAGGCCTCTTGGTGTTATGGCGCGGCCAGACATGCGGAGCAACAGCGAATCTTCGCTGTTGAACGCTCATGTGGCCGCGTACAGCGATGCATCGCAGCATCGATGGGCGCAGAAAGCTATCGCGTGAAAGTGAAAGCCTTTATTTTCGCAACACTCTTATTCGCAACAATCATTAGTTCTCTTACTGAGATCATATCATATGAAAAAACTAAACGATTATTGAATAAATATGTAGAATCAGTATCCTTTACTCTTTAAAATCGGGTTTATCCGATATCGATTATTTAGTTCACATCTCTAGACCAGTTAATCTGACAGTGTCAATCACTAATCATGTCAACTTCATAGTGGACTTCTTAAATTTGATAAGGTATAATTAAGTAAATTGGTGTACCTAGCTCTGATCAATGAATTAGTAAATTCATTAAAAGAGTCAGACGTTATCAAAATTTATTGTGTCATTTGGAAGGTTAATTGACAAACATGAATGGCTTACAATTAGCCATAATTATGATGACTGAAAATAATGAAATGAAAATAATGAAACACAATTTTGTAAATGAAACCAGGAGCTCTTAGGGCCCACCCTAGGAGCTCCTGGTTTCATCCTGGTTTCATTCAATCTCTAACAAATTCTAACCAATGGTCAAAATTTGCTAGAGTGTTTAACCATTGGTTACCTTAACTAACGGATCAAAAATCTCACGCCAAGTGACTGATCCATGACTGATCCCTTTTTCTGCTCAAAACCTGACTACCCCTCTCGTCCAATCGCCAGTCAGTATTACCAACCAGAAAAAACAATGGACCAAATTAATAAATTCATGACAATAATAAAAATCGAAATAAAATGCACCCTTACTAAATCTTACTAACACAATCATGAAAGGTATCCACTTGCCTTTTGAACTACTCATTAAATATTTTTCTAAGTTCCTTCTATTAAGTAAATACAAAATGAAAAAAGTATATCTAGTGTAATTCCGCTAAAAACGCGTTTTTAGCGGAATTACACTAGATATACTTTTTTCATTTTGTATTTAAGATGAACTTCCGCGAAGTTACGCCTGAGTCAATCAATTTTCTATTAAGTAAACACTGGGAGCGTACCGTGAGCTCTTAGCACGATTCAAAACTGAGCCTATAACGGATCGCTTTGTTTTTTTTTTGTATGGAGATTTTGACAAGCGATCCAGTATAGGCTCTGTTTTGAATCACGCTAAGAGCTCAGGGTACGCCCCCTGGAACAGTTATGTCAGCGACCCAAGACTGTGCTCCAATATATCGAGGAGTTAGGTTAGGTTAGGGTAACTGAGCTATAGGGATAGTGAATGCTAGCGCGACCCTATCTCGCCCCATCCCGGCGGCGGACGGATCACGGGGGGATTTTAGTGGGTTCGAGTCCCACTAGGTCTAGGTGGTAGGACTTTTCTGCAAAGTTCGTCTAGGTAGGTACCACCGCTTTGCCAGTTATTCTGCCGCCAAGCAGTAGTGTGCAAGCACTACTGTGTTCCGGTTTGAAGGGCATTGTAGCTAGTGAAATTACTGGGCAAATGAGACTTTATGATCTGATCACTCAGTCTAGTAATCTGATTATTAGACTGGGTGATGTCTCAGGATGACGTGCGCAGTGCAGTGTCGCGCGAAACTATTGTTTTAAAGTTCCGGGTGACACTGCAACTGTTATGGGCGGCCGTGTCACTTAACATCAGGTGAACGACTAGCTCGTCACGTCATTCAATCACATAAAAAAAAAAAAAACATACCCCCTGCCATCACCCCCGTGGTGGCAGGGAAGTGCGAGGGCATTTCCCCCCCTAAAAAAAAAAAAAAGAAAGGGTAACTGAGCTGGCAGGGGGAAATGAATAAAACACCCCAAGCGGTCAGTGCAGGCCTTTATCGGCCCTATTCAGAATAAGAATAAGAATAGGTAAACAAATAGGTATAATGTATTTTTTTACCTTTGACTGCAGATTCTATCCATCTTCTTAACAATTGCTTTTTTTTGCTCTCTTTTTACTCTAACGTCAATCGTAGACACTTGAACAAAATCTAATTTTCATACAAGTGTCTGCAACAAATAGGTTGTAAAACTATTGTGCTCAATAGGTATGTAGTAAAATGTAGGTAGTTATTTCTTTAGTTTATTAAGGAAACAGCTAAATGCTCTTCTTTACATCATGCTTCTGATTTTGATGTGTTGTCATTATTCATATAACTATGTAATTTAATTAATGTACGTATTATTTACTACGTAACATAGTTGAGTTTATAGTACCTACATTAGAAATAGCTTATTGACTATAATTATAATTATGAGCGTTATATATAATGAGCTATTATATACCCCTTTACTTATAAATATGTGTAATGGAGTAATAGTTATCAAGAGGACACGAGGAAAGATGAGCCGTGCGTTCAAAGGTTCCTGTAGACTCCAGGTTTTAAGTAATTTGGACCTAATACTGAAGGTTGGATGTCTGTAATTTCTTAACTATGAAACCGACAACCTAGAAATTTTCACTTCATTTCATTTACAAAACAATAATAAAATTATCTCCTTTCTAACAAAAAAAGGATGAATGAAATCGGCCTACGTTTTAATGAATTAAAATTAAGTACACATTTTAAATTTCATCTTCTCTCCCAAAAGAACCGTGCTGAGTTTCGGGATAAAAAGTATCCTACGTCCTGCCTTGTAATATGAGGTCAAATCGTGCCAAGTTTCATTTGAATCATTTTGTTTCATTTGTTTCGGCGTGATGCAGACAGTGGCTTATGAGCATCTTATGTGTATATAGGCTTAAGACTATACCTACTCATAAGCCGAGATTCTTCACCCTATAATCTACCACAGATTTTAACATAGGTAGGTGACACAGAACTCCCACTAGGTTGGTGACTACCGTAACTACCTACCTATGTTTTTTTTGTTTTTTTTTTTAAGTAAACGAATGTCGTAACGAGCTAATCGTTCGCCTCGTGTAAGCGACACGGCCGCCCATAACGGATTACAGTGTCACTCGGAACTCTAAATTAAAGTTTCGCGTGACACTGCGCACTGCGCACGTTATCCTGAGACATCTCACAGTCTGAAAAAGTTTAAAAGTTTAAAAATAATCTACCACAGATTTTTAAAAATAGGTAGGTAGTCACCTACCTATGTTAAAATCTGTGGTAGATTTATATTAAGTAAACATTTGTTATACTCTCGCCAGGCTATTTACGGTTATGGCTCTACGGAGGAAACTCGAGCCAAAGTTTGTAAGAAAGTCCTAACACTCAAAACTACAAATACACCCCATGGAACAAAAATACAATTGTTTTTTATCTAATCTAAGCTAAGCATGGAACGTGCATGGAACTTTATCCTAGCCTAGAGCAGGAGCAGTAAAAAAAAGTCACATCCATACACACACACACAGCATTAATAAAATGACGCTTCGCAGGGGGCGAAGTCATTTGTTTTTTTCTCTAATCTGTGGGGCGAAGCGTATTTTTTTCTTGCTCTGTGCATAGATTAAGGTGGAACGTTACACTAGCGCGGGAAAATCAACTTTCTCGCGTTCTTTTGCCAATAATAGCGTAATTACTCGACGTGATTACATGAAAACTAATTTTGCGGAAATAAATAGAATATATCAACAAATTACGATTAAAAGTATCTCCTAGATATAATAGCTATTATTGGCAAAAAAACGCAAGAAAATTTGATTTTGCCGCGCTAGTGAAACGTTGCACCTTAAAATAAAAAATGGCGTTTTTGCCTTTGAAAAATGTTAAAGCAAAATTTTTTCTCCGCCTTTCTATGAATTGCTAAGTGGAAATTTGTAGGTGCTGAGTTGTGTAGATCTTTATTTCAGTGGAATGCACTCTTTTATCTAGTAAATAACAACCATAATTCTCTGTAGGTATATTGGTTGGCAATCATTATAAAAGGATCTACAAGGCTCTAGTGGCTACAAGCCCATGGAAGTCTCGCACAGTCCGTTTCACGAGATCATTTCTGCCACATACTTGCAAGATGTGGAATGAGCTACCCTCTGAGGTATTTCCGTTGAGCTACAACATGGGGCACTTCAAACGTCGGGTAAATAGAGTCTTAAAAGGTAGGCAACGCATCAGCAGCGCCCCTGGTGTTGCAGGTGTCTATAGGCGACGGTAACTGCTTACCATCAGGCGGGCCGTCTGCTTGTTTGTCTGTCCATGTTATAAAAAAAAAAAAAAAAAAATGATCGTACGACGCAGGTTCGATTCCCGCGACAGGACAAGTATTTGTGAACAGAAAAAAAGCGCAAATACTTGTTCTGTGTGTGGGTGTTGTGGGAGCATGGTCTTCGTAGTCCCTGGGTCCCTAGATACAGGGAATTCTGGTTAGGGTCCAGGATCTATGTATGTGATCGTTGGGCGTTATTATTATTATATTATTTTGATCCTTTGCGACACAATCTTTAAGTAGTATCAGAAAATTGGTGACAATTCCCAGGTTAATGACCTCTAAGGTCGTCTCAACTATTGAGGAAAAATCTAAGAGAAATTAGCCATACTTATAGCTTGTTCTAGAGAAAAACAGGTGACTACACACTCTGATTTTCCTCAAGGAAAAGGGATGAGACGTGACAATTTTCCTAACAGCTTCTAGCCAGGAAGGAGGAAGGCGGACTTGTGTTCCTATAAGTATTTGTCATGTTCCGGTTTGAAGTGACAATGCTGAGTTATCCAACTGCCAATGCAAGAGGATGGTCTTAGATTTTTTATGTAATTTAATGACGTGACGAGTTAGTAGTTTGCCTGATGTTAAGCGTCACGGCTGCCCATAACAGATTGCAGTATCACTCGGAACTCTAAATGAATATAGTTTTGCGTGACACTGCACTGCGCACGTCATACTGAGACTTCACATAGTATAGTAATAAGATTACTAGACTGTGTGAAAACACTCCAAAACTTTTCAGAGCAATTTCATCGATGCTCAAATAATTGTCACCCTTTTGGGATTATAATAATATCATTTCTTTTAGACCCATACATAAGATTTTTTAGAGAAATGGTTATCTCATCATCATCATCATCATCATTAACAGCCTGAAGACGTCCACTGCAGAACATAGGCCTCCCCCAGAGTACGCCACCTTGAGCGGCTGCTCGCCTCCTGCATCCATCGGCTCCCCACGGTTTTCACCAGATCGCCGGTCCACCTAGTAAGAGGCCGGCCTACACTGCGTCTTCCAGTTCGTGGTCACCACTCGAGGACCTTTCTTCCCCATCGGTTGTCAGTTCTACGAGCGATGTGGCCTGCCCATTGCCACTTCAACTTACTAACTCTAAGAGCTATACGGTCACCTTAGTTCTCCAGCGGATCTCCTCGTTCCGGAGCTTATCGCGCAGGGAAACACCGAGCATGGCAAAGGGGCAATATATTATAGTGATTGGAGCAGCGAAGAGGAAGATAAGAATATTCCTTTTAAAGCTATGAAGATTTTATTCTCTCAACAAATGCAACGCTAAGTAGGATTAGTAAGTAGGTATCTATTATTTATTCTGAGATGCAAACCGGTCGCCATTCATCCCGCATTCGACTTTGATCCTCACCACACGTGTAGCACCACACCTGAATATTTATTGGCACATTATATCTGTACAAACAAACGTACCTACTGCACTTCTTGGGTTTATCATACAATGGAACAATACTTGGAGAGTTTGACGATTTTTTTTATGCGATTGAATGACGTGACGAGCTAGTCGTTCATCTGATGTTAAGCAACACGGCCGCCCATAACAGTTGCAGTGTCACTCAGAACTTTAAAACAATAAAGTTTCGCGTGACACTGCACTGCGCACGTCAGCCTGAGACATCACACAGTCTAGTAATCAGATTACTAGACTGAGTGATCAGATCATAAAGTCTCATTTGCCCAGTAATTTCACTAGCTACAATGCCCTTCAAACCGGAACACAATAGTGCTTGCACACCACTGCTTGGCGGCAGAATAACTGGCAAAGCGGTGGTACCTACCTAGACGAACTTTGCACAAAAGTCCTGCCATCTAGTGATTTGTCTTATAATAGAAATATAGATTTCTAAAATAATGTCTACCAACGGGATCATGTACCTAATTATTAGTGAAATATTAATGTTTCAATAGTGGTGGTCGTTCCCTCTTCTTCTTTTTCTTCTTCCTGGAAGAAGATGTAAGTAGGTACCCACAGCTCAAAAATCTGACATTTCAAAATTAGCCATGAAAGCCGACCCCTGGCACCATTCATTTATTTATTTATTTATTTATTAACACGGCATTACCAATTAGGCATGGAAATGATTGCTACTTTAACATCATTATAATTTCATCATAATGATTTATTTTAGTCACTGTGATTTCACCTGTGATTTTTCATTTGCCTAATGAATTTATGATCAATGGCGATTGGCTGTGCTTTATGAAATGGAACAGAGATGTGATTTAGAGCAACCTAGTGAAGTTGCGACCTGCTACAAATGATTACAAGTAATCTAACGCTACTTTATTAAGTTAAACAAGATCAAAGTTCACCGCTACACCACAATGTTAATAAAATTATACTCTTTAGGTCTCAGTTAGTTTACTGAAGCATAAATAAAATTATGTTTTGATATTCACGCTGATGCTACTCTCGTATTATGAAATTCGAAGCCACGATTCAATTAAGTGTGAATATCACACTGTGATTTGTAGCAGAGTGTCTGACAAAAAGTAGCAGAGTGATTGATGAAAAATTAAATCATATGATTTTTTACCTGCGCCTTGTGATTTGATTCATGCCTATTACCAATTACATTAATTAAAGATAGGTTAAATAATTATTAATCAAATACAATTAAAAAATAACAACAATTTCATAAAAATAAAATAACACTAATCACAATATCAATCAAATTATACATCCCTCTCACAAAATCGCAAACAGTCTAACAATAACTTTGGCCATTCATCCACGAATACGTCACATTCAGGACTGGCATCGAGCAGAGCGTTGAGCGCGGATTAGGTGCGGGGGATGGGCGAGTTAGCGCGCGCTACGGTGCGAAACGATGGCGCAGGAAAAAGCCTGTGCTTTCTGGCTTTCATATTCCGAATGGGAGCGATATATAGGCCTGTTGTACGGAATGACGTCCCGCTTGGGTTTTGGCATAATTCTAGGTCTGCGGTTTTGGCACCATAAGAAGAAGGATTTCATTCACATTTATTACGATACTCGATAGCACCTACAGTAAGTATATGTAGTGTGCTTAATGGCGGCAAACTTAATGGCGGCTGTGAAGTGCACTGCAAGCCCCCCGCACGCTGCGCTCACCGCTTACCTCTGTCAGCGCACATCTAATTTTTGCTACTGCGCAGCGTTTCGCGCCGACTTCACAGCCGCCATTAAGTTTGAATCACACTCTATATTCGAATGAACTCGTACTAGGGGTACTGTACAAAGCTGATTCTCTACGCAACATAAAAGCAATCAATGCTCGGCAGACAGAACAACTGCGTCACGATCTAATTAAATTTTATTGGCTCGTATTTTTTCCTGCATGACTCATTAAGAAACCTTTGTTTTAACACAGTTTTAGAGATTTTCTAATGTCTATTAGCTACGTGCATGTAGCAATGGGCATTAGTGGTGTCGAGCATGTATGCTACGCTACACCACTAATGATGTATGACAGCAATCACCGCGAGATTTACGCCTATCGCAAATTAGGTAATTAGGGGGCCAGTCTGTGGTCGCCACCCAAGAAACTTTCTTCCCCATCGGTTGTCAGTTCTGCGAGCGATCTGGCCTGCCCATTGCTACATGCTTTCGCGGTTTTGATCAAATCGTCGGTTCAACTAGTGGGGGGCCGGAGCTGCGTCATCCGCCCCCTGATCCGCAATGATGTATGACAGCAATCACCGCGAGATTTACGACTGTCACAAACTTAGGTAATTAGGGGGCGGATGACGCAGCTCCGGCCCCCCACTAGTTGAACCGACGATTTGATCAAAACCGCGAAAGCCGATGGATGCAGGAAGCAAGCAGCCGCTCAAAGTGGCGCTCTGTAGGAGGCCTATGTTCAGCAGTGGACGTCTTCAGGCTGTTGATGGTGATGATGAATACGAAAATTATATCATAACTTAATAAATTATTAATTAGCTAAGAAAAAAAAATTTTATCGCATCTCTGTCCACGTGGATTACATACACATTCAGAAATATCTACTTACATTTCTTAAACTTCATACAAAACTTAATATAATTTTTCTAACAAACATTTAAGATAACCATTAGGAAGTACCTAATTCCGAAAAGGCATTAACTAATTAAATGAAATAAACAAAATACAAACAGTGGAGAAATCCTAACGATGCAGGCAATATAATGTCAAAGCATAACCTATATTCTGTTTTTAAATCTCCACATGATTGTATGCCGAATCAGGGATGCTACGTTACGACATTTTGTCCGGAATCCACCACTATATTTACGGAAAAAGCTTTCTGCTTTTATCAAGTTACGTTCTTATTATAAAGGACTTAAAATGAAATTAATGTTCTAAAGTATACATGTGTACTTATTTACTTAATTTTTTAACATTGTTACTCGGATGTTTTCATACGTATTTTTGTAATTTAATAGTTGTCAGTTTGTAGTACAAAAATAGCTGTAGGTATCCCTTAAAACCATTGAAATTTAAAAGTGATCGTGGTTGGGTATTAAATGGCGTGATAGAAGTTGTACGTAGAAACGCGAGTAAAGCCGTGGGCTGTCTCTAGTATTGTATAAATGTATCAATAATAGAGATTGTCTTATCGATTAACAGTTTAATCATATCTGTTTAAGACAAGCAATAATCCTGTGTTATCGCTACGTGCTCCGTTCTTGATGGCATTGCAAATTGCCATCGATATCCTACTTAGTAATTTCATAAATTCGATAATAATCTCTCTGTCTATTTTAACTACCCATTAAAATGACTGATCCAATGTTTACGGAAGATCGTTTGAATCTGGGAAATGGCAAAAATACTTTGTTTACTTAATTATATCGACAAACTGTACTTCACATCAAAGCAGAAGCTAGCTAAATGCAACATACATAACGCATTAGGCGGTTGACTCGATCAACAAATTGTGTACGAACGCTAGATTAAATTATAAAGCAGATTTTACCAGATATATTACACATTCGAACATTGTTTGAAATCCAAAATATGATCAACGCAATGATTGATAGTTATGTATAGTTATGTTATGTTATGTTATCATAATAAGAGCTATGTTTATGGTACATGTATTCGTAAACATGTGTGTTGTACCCTGAACACTGTGATACTTATATTTATGAATGTATGTATGTACCATGATAGCTATAAGTGGTGTATAGTATATCACAGTCTAGTAATTTTATTACTATACACCGTACTGATGTCTCAGGATGACGTGCGCAGTGCAGTGGCACGCGAAAGTTAACATTTTAAGGTTCCGGGAGATACTGCAACTGTTATGGGCACCCGTGTTGCTTAACATCAGGTTAACGACTAGCTTGTCACGTCATTCATTAACATACAAAGAGGTACCATAACTCTAGAGAAATTAATTTCTCAGAAAATAAACTGTGATAAAGTGGGGCTGGATTTAGATATTTAGAATCATGAATAATGTGTCTTAATGAATTGATTTTCATCAGCATAATAATATCGAGTCGTTCGAGAAAGTAACATCATTCATTTTTTTTTCTTATAGACATTACAATTTACAGTTTAATATTTTTTAAAAGTATCTTTAGTACATCTACGTTGGGTAATTTCTGATAATGTTGAATAACTTTATTACCACAAAGTGTGTTCATTATTTATCTTTTGATAGGCACTTTCTTGTAAATTACTATATGATGGTCTCGTACTGATACGATCTATAACTTAAAGCTACCTAAATCAATGAATTTTTGAATTAAAATTCGACTAATGAGTAGAATTATAATCGGTGTAATTAATCTATACATTGATAATAATTACTGTAAAAAGTGTCATAAACTGTGTTAATTAGCTTATCACTTGCCGTTTATCTCTCAATTATTTTATTATTTACTTACAAAATCTTCCATTATGAAATACATATTTAGGTATTTTCCATTGCCAATTAGCGTTACTCATTCATTTTTGATATCATTATGAAAATGCATTCCGCAGGCCACATCCAACCCTAAAGCATCATCATTTGACGTATAATTTTTATTCATATGCTTAAGAGCCTTTACAACGCCAAAATGCTTAAAATGGCATAGCATGAGGCCGCGTCCTGTCAACAATATTGCAACAATGACTTTGAAATGAATATATGGTAAATATCAGGACTAATTCTAATGCTTATGTGTAGTGAAAACACGAATTAATAAACTTTTCTCGATAGAAAAAATACAAAGTTACCTCCAAACCGTACAAATAAACCGCGATTATTCAATTAATACTTTAAATAAGGTCATGAAACTTTGCGTAGTAGTTGACCTAAATATAATGGAGGGCTTATGTATAGTGGATTTTTAAAATACCCATTATATTCAATGTAATAATAAATTACCTAAATTATTGCGCGTTGGAACTATTCTAACTTAGACCACCCCTGCCGCTCAGCCTCCCGACTCATCCCCGCTTTGGCCTAGTACTATATATCTATTCTGTGGCTTTGGCTTGGCCTAGCATAAGCCCTTAAGTATCTACAATAATTTAATTTAAGTATTTTAAGTACCTAATCTCATTTTGACTTGTAAAAGTGCTAAAAATAGCCTGTTTGCAAAAAAGTATTAAGATTTTGATTTTGACGTAAAAATGTTTGTTGCAGATTTGGAAGCAACACGCATTTCGCGTGCCAACTACCCCGCCACCCGCGCAACGCGACTTTGCGAACCCGGTGACGTCTCGTGACGTATGGACGACAGAAGCTACGCTTACGACCCGGTGAGCACCGGCTCACCAGTCATCCACGACACTCGAAACATGGAGGCGGGACAGTTGTGGCGGCAATACGTCATCGCCGGCATCGGTATGTGATTTTTTATTGTGTTTTTTCTGTGATACTGAAAAATTAGGCGGCTAAATACTGTTTATACCGTTGCCAAATTAAGTTAAAAACTTTTTTACGGTGGTAAGTTATTTGTGCTTTTTAAATTTCTAAACAATTTTTTTATGAGGACTAATGTTTTAAGTTTTTATTAATATCGCATGCCAAATACAAAGATTAAGTCACTAAGTTGTGAAGTCCCAAGAAGTATTATGAGTTTTTAGATTATTGCTACGAATCAACGAGACTGAAAAACGCGAAAGAATTACAAATACGATAACAACGTTAATAAAAAAACTACAAAGTGAGTTAATATGCATTACGTGAGGATAATAATTTATGTGTGAAACTCGGCTGGTCATTCAATAACAGTAGGTATGCATTAATACTAACTAGAAAATGTTAATACATTGGGGCGATTCACAGAAAAATGTCGAATGACTCCCACTAATAATCATTTTCAGTCGACATTGCCAGTCTCGAGCTCGACATTCAAATGCGCCTAAGGGCGCATTTCAGGAATAGCGCCCTTAGGCATAAACTAACGACTATTAAAAAAAGTTAACCAACGCAATTTAAAAAAAAAACTTTGTATGATCCGTAGGTATACGGAATCCGTAAAACAAACTTTTTCCCAACACTATCACGAATATTAACGATGATAATATCAAATCCGTATTCACCCGTAATAGGATATTTTTCCCAACACTATCATCAATATTAACGGCATAGCGCATTTGCATCGGCATTGCACTATCAATATAATAATATACATACTTTATTCATTTAAGCTTGGCGTCGCATTATTGATCATTATAAATAATAATAATAACGCCCAAATACTCAAATAAATAATATCTGAAATCACATCACACTATCACATCACACTAATATTATAAAGGCGAAAGTTTGTGCATATGTGTGTATGTGTGTATGTTTGTTACTCTTTCACGCTGTAACAGCTGGACGGATTTGGATGAAATTTGGTGTGAAGGTAGCTTATTCCCTGGATTAAAACATAGGCTACTTTTTATCACAAAAACGGGAACGGTTCCTGTAGGAACGCGGGTGGAACCGCGGGGCGCAGCTAGTATATATATATATAATTATATAAAGGCAAATGTTTGTGTGTATGTGTGTATGTGTGTATGTTTGTTACTCCTTCACGCTCAAACGGCCAGACAGATTTGGATGAAATTTAGAATAGAGATAGCTTATATACTGGATTAAAACATAGGATACTTTTTATCCCGGAAAATTAACCCGTTCCCGTAGGAAAGCCCTATAAACTCAACTTCGTAAATAGTCAATGGATTTAAGTGAAGTAAAGACTGTATCATGTACTAACGGCCAAAAAAATATTATCCTGGAAACATAGAAAGATCCTGTGGGATAAAATTCTTTCTTACTTTCGACATAACGCAATTAAAATGGTCAAAATTTAGGTAAATCACAGGCCGCAGCATTTGGTACTAAAAATGAAATACTTTCCATTCTGGATAAATACATGGTTCCTGTAGGATAGCATTATCACTTAAAATCCAATTCTTACACTAATTTGGATGATAAAAAGGGCAATATACGATCTAAAAAACAAACTACTTTCTGTTCCGGAAAGAAAATGTTTCCTGTGGGATACCATTATTTGGTACTAAGCGTGCCGCAAGAGCAAGTATGTATCAAAGGTGGCATGTGGTAGAAGTTGGGATTTTAAAGAGTCAGTTTGTATTCGTAGCAAAGGTGACCTGTGCAAAAGTTGGCTTTTTTTTCGAGGGTCCTCTTTTCGCTGGGCCCGGATAATCCTAATAGTATATAAATTCGAAAGTTGTCGCGTATGTTTGTTCCCTCTTGACGGTTCAACAGCACATGGTTACTTTTTATCCGCGGGTGAAACCGCGGGGCGCAGCTAGTCAGTTCATAAATGACGGAATACGAGAGAAGAGAACAAACATTAAGAAAATAGGAAAAAAAAACAATTTTTTTATGTGAACAAATGATGTGACGAGCTAGTCGTTCGCCTGATGTTAAGCGTCACGGCTGACCATAACAAATTGCAGTGTCACTCGGAACTCTAAAGTATAAAGTTTTGCGTGACACTGCACTGCGCACGTCATCCTGAGACATCACACAGTCTAATAATAAGATTACTAGACCGTGAGATCAAATCGTAGTCTCATTTGCCCAGTAATTTCACTAGCTACAATGCCCTTCAAACCGAAACACAGTAGTGCTTGCACACTACTGCTTAGCGGCATAATAACTGGCAAAGCGGTGGTACCTACTTAGACGAACTTTGCAGAAAAGTCCTGCCACCGAACAAAAAAATTTTTGTGAACTACCTTCTTTTTTCAAGTCGGCTAGTAACATAAAGCACACTTCACGGAGTAATAATCTTGGAAATTAGTTTCATGAATTTCATACTAAGATTCAAGGTATGTTATCCGATGTGGCGACGTAGTTCGTACACAAATTTTAATGTTTTGTGTAAATCTGATACAGTACGTCATCAACTAGAATAATTATTAATTAAAGTCAGCTCGAATCGTTAAATCGTTTACTATTTCGCATTATTTTTGAGTCACGTCTTTTAGATACCTAGTAATTTTAGGCATGCTGACTCTTTAGCCTTTTTAGGGTTCCGTACCCAAAGGGTAAAACGAACCCTATTACTAAGGCTCCGCCCAATGACTTTTCTAGCTATGTGCGAAAGGAGAATGGCAGATCCTGTGCATTTTAAGACTAGCAGAAAGAAGCCGCGTGCCTAAATTAAACTTGTACGTATCGGAAGTATAGATTAAATATATTCAAATATTAAATAGGATCATGTTTGTAGAAGATGGGAGAAAAAAGTTATTAGAAAACCTCTCGTCAAATCACGTACAACTACGTTAGGAATCCCAAATAGGATGTGAATCAAAGAGTTAATTATAATACCTAATAGGAATGTGTTGAAATACTCACAGATTACAGAAAAAAAAATTAATAGAACCATAGAGTTTAAATGAATAGTGATAACTGACAGACAGCCTAGAACACTAGAGATACGAACAATACGTCAATATGCGTTATGGGATTTCATACAACTAAAATCTATGAGAAAATGAAAGAAGCTTATTTTTAATTCCCAGCTTTTTAAATTATCCTTAATATTTAACAGCTGTGGAAACGCATGAGCCGATGACTAAATAGTACGTTTTTTCAATTTCGTATATTTTTGTATTTTATTTCCTTTAATTATTCTGAGTACCTATAGCTTGCCCAGTGCCGCATGTAGCCTCACGCTTAAGTAATTCAAGCGTGAGGCTATAAGGCGGAGAGGATATAAGGAGGCGAGAAACGTATAATATCCGTGTCGTGATTCGGATTTAAACCTAAATTCTTATTTACCTACTTCTTTTTATTTTTCTTTTTTTTTGGATTGCCCCGGTTATTCGTGACATTGGCGGCATTTTCAGGCCGAACATATCGCTTATGCAGTTTAATTTTCTGTTTATTTATAATAATATTCTTAAATATATTTTATATGTAGTTTTTATAATAATTATTATGGTGTCTACCAAATATTTTAAAATATTTGATGTGTTTTTTTTTGTTTTCGTATTTTTATCCATTTTACTTTAGTTTACTTGTACCTACTTGTCTTTTAATTATATCTAGTTATTTTAAATGCAACCTTTTTCTTATGACGATTTTTATGCTAAAAATTTTAGATTATTAAAAAAGAAATTTAGACCTATATTTCTATGTCTAAAATCAACCACACTCATCAAAATTAAAAAAAATTTTTTAGTTAAGAGTTTTGTGTTGCTTGACAAAGCCGCTCTTCGTAGCCATAGCCATAGGATAGCCGTAGTCATAGCCGTAGCCACACCCGTAGCTGTAGCATTCTTTAATTAATCTGATGCTAAGGCCAGGGCTTGACACTGCAGAAGCCTGTTAGCATATTTATTAAAAAAATGGCCGTGAAATTATAGTTTGAAAAATATTTAATATGTTTGAGTATGATTATTGACTAATATTGTACTGTATCATATTATAATTTTAGCATATTGGTGAATACACGGCCAACGGACTTCTATTTACAATCGAAATTCTCATCATCAGCCGGAAGGCATCCACTGGTGAACACAGGCCTCCCCCATAAAACGCCACTTTGGACGCTTATCATAGGGGCCATAATCACCACGCTTTGCAGGTGGCCTGGTTCGCAAACTGGGACCACAGGGCCACAATCGAAATTACTCCGACCTAAAATGTCTGGTACAAGTTTATGACATAAATACCTACATTATGTACAGAATAGATAAAAATATTTTAAATATAGTACTATATATCAGCCAAATTCAAGATGCAATATTTACAAACATTGCACTGACAATTGAATCAGCTGATAGCAGGGATTATAAACATTTTTAGGGCTGTGGCGTACTCGCACATAAAAAAGTTTTCATACCAACTTCTTTCATCATCATCATCAACAACCTGAAGACGTCCACTGCTGAACATAGGCCTACCCCAGAGAGCGCCACCTTGAGTGGCTGCTCGCCTCCTGCATCGCGGGTCCCCGCAGTTTTCACCAGATTGTCGGTCCACCGAGTGGGAGCTTCTTTACATCGGGCTCATTTTGAATTCTCTCGTTATAATAATTACCTTAAGATGGAACGTTTCACTAGCGCGGCAAATTCAAATTTTCTTGCGTTCTTTTGCCAATAATAACTTAATTACTCAACGTGATTATATGAAAACTAATTTTGCGGAAATTAATAGAATGTATCAACAAATTACGATTAAAAGTATCTCCTAGATATCATTGGTTTAGCAACAAATGGCAATAAACAAATTGCGTCTTAGTTTTTCAGTCTATTGCCATTTGTCGCTAAACCAATGACAAGTAGGTGATACTTTTAATTGTAATTTATTGATACATTATATTTATTTGCGCAAAATTAGTTTTCATATAATCACGTTGAGTAATTAAGCTATTATTGGCAAAAGAACGCAAGAAAATTTGAATTTGCCGCGCTAGTGTAACAATCCACGTTAACCTTGTATGTTATTCATTAATAATCATAATCGTAATCCATTTAATCATATCTATTACTTATCTTAAAAATGTATCGTATCTATATACCACCACACGGCGATATATTATTTAGTATTAGCAGATACTGGTATCTATGCATACTAATGCATAGATACATCTATACTTAAGTACCTGATAAATACTACGAAGTCGATTTGATAAACAGATGAAGCACTTTAGCTGATACTAGCTGCGGCCGGCGGTTTCACTCGCAGATAAAAAGTGTACCTCTCCTGTAATCTTGTGCTTCCTAAACAAGTGTGTAAGCTGTCTCTATTCCTTTCAATCAAACCGGCGGAGTAATTACGTAAAATTTGCAACAGCAATGCGACAGCAGTAGCAAAGCGACAGCAGTAGCGTAGCATACATGCTCGACACCACTAATGATGTATGACAGGAATCACCGCGAGATTTACGCCTGTCGCAAACCTGTTGCGAGTTAGGTAATTAGGGGGCCGTTTAACTGTTGCCGCATGTCGAGCGAACGAACACACAGACAAACTTTCGCATTTATAATATTAGTGAAATTTAGAGGAATTTATATCTAAGTGCCAAAAGTGTCGAGAATATAATGCTAAATTGTTAATACTTACGTCTAATTGTCAAATGGTCCAGTGGTCAAAACGTCCAGTTACGCTACCCAATGGCCCAGAACTAAAGAAGAAGCCTAGTCAAAAAGACCAGCCAGTATTTACCTTTATTTTATAACACAAAATATTCATTTTGGCGTGTAAATCGGTAGTTAGTACTTAGGGAAACCGAGTTAAGGTAACCAATGGTTAAAAATGCTAACAAATTGTAAACATTGGGTCAAAATGTATTAGTTTTTAACCACTGGTTACCTTAACTATGGATTAAAAAACCCACCCTTAGTAGTAGGTACCTACCAATTCTATACCTACGTAAATATCGAAAAAGTAGTAGTGACCCTAATAAATAAATAGATATAAAATAATAATAAAATAAAATGTTACTTTTATAATAATAACCTATTTAATAACATCGTGATTATACGCCTAAATTTTATTAAGTTGTCGCATGGGACGGAAGGAGTTTCTTCTATAGAGCAAGGAGGCGCGAACATAAGTATTTATAAGTAAATACATTTTTTGCCAATTTTATGCCTCTAAAGACCAATCAACCCCCAGTGCCAACCAGCGATAACCTTACTATCGAAAAAGCTGTTTTATCCCTATTAAATTATTTGCGATTAATATTTGAATATCATCAGTATACGTATACATACCTACCTATTATACTGAGTAATTCAATGATCAACTTAATGACAATTTTCGAAGATTTAGAAATCGCTTCTCTTTTGTAACAGTAAGTAAACTCGACCCTCTAAAATAGTCCCTCTTTCTTAAATTAGATTGAGATATTAGTTATACCTATATGTGCTTGAAAAGACTTTACATTTAAAAAAAAAAAAAACTTTAGTTGTGTTAGGGTTATATCGTCTAGGATGTAAAACATCTGTGTACCCAAAATGTCTACTTGCAGAATCAGTAGGTAGGCAAAACGTCTTAATTGCAAATCGATTTATGCTTTTTTTAAATGTCTAGTTAGACCGAATGTCTAATGAATGACACAGCTAACTATCTTCTAGGCAAGCATGCTCCATCGTAGACTGCGTCATCACTTTTCATCAGGTGAGACAGCGGTCAAATGCTTTGCCTATCAACAATAACAAATAAAAATGTGTATGAACTAAATAATGGTGACATAAAGATAGTCCGCCAAAATGATTTAAAAAAAAACAATATTATCGTTCTACCACCATGTTATTTACATTATGCATTTATCTTTTACATACCATGGAAAAATAATAAGATTATTTGCACAATAATATTTATAGGAATATATTACCAAAGCTTCATTAACACTGAATTTTTAAAATACGACTCCATACAATAAAATGGGGTTATCAATTTATAATGTAAACTATAATAAAACTGTTATTTATCTCTACAAATTGACCTCCAATATAAATTTTATTATCGCGCGATAAACTAGGGTGGCAAAGATTATCGAGTATTTGTGGACAGTCGGAGGGGTTATCCTGCCTATGCACAGCGCACTCTGTGTTAGGCTCTATTCACGGTGAGTCGACACTTGATAGTGACGCCTAGTAGTAGTTATTGTTTCTCTAAACTGTCGTGACGTTGCCGCGCAGTATTGTTACTAGGGTAACCATAGATGTCAATTTACTTAATAGGTATAACCCTTTATAATTTTGAGTTCCAAGTGGCACTACACCAGTTTTGTTGGCAGTGGCCAACGACAACTTCATCATGTTATTCATTACTTAAAAAATATCGTTCTTGTTCGAGTTCTTTTAGCTATCTAGGGAATAGTCGTAATTCGTATAATCACAAAGCGCCCGCCTCTGGCCAAAAATTACACTAAGTAACAATGTATCCAGGACTACTACATACTAGGTAGTAGGTACCCAATGCGGTGATATCAGCATACCTACATGACATAATGACGTCTATGCTTGACATGAAATAAAATAAAATACTCGTAATATCATTTATTACTACATAGGTCTATGAATACTACGCATTATGGACTCTAAATTTAGTGGTCATCTCGACACATTCAGACGAGTGTGTTTTGGTCTAGTTGACCAACAAAATTGTACAGGTATACTGGCAGGGCTATGTCTGTATGTCACAGATAATGCAGTGGTCAATGGTCACATTGCTAATTTACTCTAATCTGATTAGATCTGCAACTCTAATTTTCCCATTAAAAACAATTTAACTGAAGAAATGTGAACCGTTTTGAACCTATTATTCAACGTTCATTTTTGAAATGCGATCTTATTCATCCCGATTAGCTTAGTACATAATACCATTTAAATCTAAGTATTACTAGAACAAAAACATTATAGGTAAGTATTAGTAATTTATGGGGTTAGCTGTAAAAGGTGAAGGATCAGTTTTGACATGAAATTCCGTGTTAAATCAGCAGCTGGAAGACGTCCACTGCTGAACAGCGGCCTCTTTTAATGTAAGTATCGAGGAAAGTGCTGCTGCCCATTCCTTGGATGTTCCTTTAGCGGACTTTTATCTGTTTAGATGAGTGGTCCAATTTGCACACCGCTGGGATACATACATCACGAATCACGCATTTGATTGTATGTCAGTAAGTTTGTTTGTGTGGCTTTCACGTCAAAACTTCTGCACTGATTCGGAAGCTATTTTATTTAATTTTTTTAAGGTACGAATAGGCCATAGGCCAAGGTTTGACAGCAACTCACCTGATGCTAAAAGCGATGATGCCACCGAAAGAGTAACACGTTGGCCTGAGGGCCTATTTACTCTAGCCTTAAAGAGACCCAAAATATATTTGTCAGGAAACAAGGAAGCCGGGAGTGAGTTCCATCCTCTAGCAGTTTGCATGATTAAAGAGCCAGCTAAACGCTTGCACAGAACATTGAAACAACGAAACTAACATTACTTTTTATTTCGGAAAAAGTATGAACTGTCCGCAGGATAACTGATACATTGAAGGTAAAATCGCAGGGCGTGTCTAGTTTACTCAACGTGGAAAAGCTTGCATGTGTTGTCACAATGTAAATACGGCAGACTGAGAGTTGTTGACTTATTTGAGAAGGAGTTACAGATGTGTAACTATTTACTCGTTTAGTTTGTAAATGACACAACTGGCTCGTGTTGTTTATATGACGTCTGGGAAAATGTGTAGGTATACATATGTTATATTTATATACCTAAGGATTTAATTTATATTGGATGGGCTTGCGTTGAGGTACCTAATATAGGTACGCTCGCCTAAATAAATGTTTCACTCTCCTCTTGAGAACTTCCAGATTATATTCTCAATTCGGAAACAGAGACGCTATAGAATTACACTCCTTAGCCCTTTGCATTTAATAAATGTAATATTTTTATAACTTTTCTGGTCTAACCATCCCTGTTACTGGTTCCTTATGGGTTCCGCGGTCAGATGGCAGTCGCTCGTGTAATTCTGGTAGCTCGCCGCTACAGGTTAGATTGGGAGCCGACCCTAGTAACAAATGGGAAAAGGCAAAGAGGACGATGATGAATATTTTTCCGGAAAAAAGAAGCGTTTGAAATGTTTAGGGGGAAAATCAAGACAGAGCAAAGGCAGAAACTAGGGTAAATGTAGGTATAAGAGAATAAGGAGCAGAATCTTAATACAAACTCGTCACTCGTGTACGTATTAATATCCGATCTGCATTATTAAAGTATAATATTATTACAGCAGTTTTAACCTTATTAAGTACTTATTATTATAATTCTTTCAAACTCAAACAACGTGGTTGCTATTACCTTTAGATAAATGCTACGTCAATTTACTATAGTCGACTGTTTTTCTCTAATCTGTGCTATTTACCTACTCACCTACCTACCGACTTCTTCAAATAGTTACTTATAAATTCAAACAAAGTATGGCTAGACAAAATGATGTGTATTTCCTGATATCTAGAAACATAAATTGCTAATAGTGCACTCATCATTAATAAATAAAGATTTATTTATTATCCAAATTAAAATTAAAATAAATAAGCGATTGATTGTGTTCTACTGTATGCGCCTGCAATGATTGTGCTTAATGGCTACATTATTAATAATTCAATATTTATTACTAGCAAATGGTTTCAAAGGTTTCTTTTATACTTGTATCTATCATTGGGGAGACAATAAAGAGCTCTCTATCTAAAACATTTTTTTTCTGGAAAATGTATAAACTCTGATTTTTATAAAATAAAGATATTTTATTGCTTTACCTACTTTGTATTAAATTACAATAGATAGTAGCTAAATTAATTTGTTGAGGTATTCCCACATCAGCACCTAACTTCTTTAGAGATATTGGTCGATAAAAGTCCATATCAATAATTTATTAATTGTCTAAAATATTATGAAGTTTATCAGCAGTCAGGAAACTGCCATTGCCACCTCAATACTAGTTTGAAACTGCCCTAGCTTGTAAACTCGCCCGCAGTGGGCCAGTTACCACCGATGCCGTCCAAATACTTTGAATAGCCTGATAGCTCAGCTGGTAGTAGCCCTGCCTTCTGATCTGTAGGTTGTGGGTTCGATTCCCACTCGGGACAAACATTTGTGTGATGAACATCGATGTTTGTTCTGTGTCTGGGTGTTATATTGTATTCTATGTATGTATTTACAAACAAAAAGTATCTAAATATTCTATCAGTTATCTTTCCCATAGTACAACCTATGCTTAGTTTGGGGCTAGATGGCGCTGTGTGAAATGTCCACACATATTTATATTTATTTATATTTATAATAACACCGCAGCGGTCTTGTTGCCTCTTTTCTCATAAATTCTGGTCATATATCACAGATTAGATAATAGTACTACGTAAACAATATTATTATGGATATGCACTACCTTGTTTATCTAATAAAATAATTTACAAACGATTAATAATACAGATAATCCACACAAATTCTATGCATCACAGATTACACAGCTATACCAGTTTTGTTATGGAATATTTTTTGTACCAATTTCCTACAATTTTCACAGCAATTTTCCTCTACGATTATTATTCATACATAACAACATCATCATAATTATTATTATTATAGTAGGTAAGTATGTAGGTAGGTATGTGTACGTAAACAACGTAAAGTACTTACATAGTTATATACTTTTTCTATGACAATGATTTAGACGAGTCCGGGGACCAATTCTATAAAAAACTGTTAAGTACATGATTTTAAACTGCAATTTGTATGGATTTCACAGTTGCAATGCGCATTTAACGTGCATATTTAGTAGATGCACCACTATGAAAATATTTAAATTAAGAAGAGGATTTAGTTGTTCCATTTTTATTAGTGTCAAGATCATCCCTCAGTTCTTAACTGAAAAATTTCATAATTTGTATTTGTATTTGTATTTGTATTTATTTATTATAATAAGAACGGCAATACGCCAATTACACTTATTATTAAATTAATTTTAATAAAAAAAAAATTCAATAAAATAATATAAAAATAATATAATATATTTTTAATATTTTTTTTTTTTTTAATTTTTTTAATTTGTGAGCTGGTATGAGGTGGCATTTTACAACATTTTTTAAATTATTTTATTTATAAGAATTTAGTGAGATTTTGAGATAATTTTGTTTTATTTTTATTGTTTTTTTATTATTTTTATTTATTTTGTTTGTTGTGTTTTTAGATATAATAATGAAACCCAATTGACTTAGGCGTGACTTAGGTAGTTGCTCGGTTAGTCTTTCTAGTGCATACTAAAGCACTAATTTCACTATTTTGTAATAATGAAAGACTTATTATAATAATTTACAGTTATAAGTTTACGGGTTTTATCGCTCAGGTACAATACTTATCGTAATCCCATAACACCAGAGTGGTGTGTATTTCTTGAACTTTACTCTTCGTACAACTTATTGATAAGATAGGTAAGTATGCCTAGGTATTATATAAGATAGTTTAAAATATAAATACGTAATATTTATTCCTCTTAAATACACAATCAACAAATTGCTAATGAATCTTCATCAGCCAGAATCAGAAGACGGAAGCCTCCCTTAATAGAGGGCTTTTGCTTTCGCAGTAGATAAATAATAATGCAGACCGAGAAGAATTCTGCTGCTTATTCCCTAGATAAATACTAGTATCAAAGTACACGTGTACTTTGTTTATTATGTTTATTGATCTGTCATTTATCTCTTTAGACATAAACTAATGTGCGTCAGTAAAAATAATGATTGCTGAAAATTCCCATTGCAAACTTATCTTATTATAATAATTTTATTTAATTTTTAATTGTTTTGGCTCTAGGTATGTTTATTTTTTTTAATCTATAAACGTGTCGGAAAATTTCAAAGAATGCAATGATGATGAATAATCGCCTCAATAAGAGTAGGACATAATTATGTTGTCAGTAGGCAAGTAAACAAAGCACACACCCACACACATAAAATATTACCAACCTAACTGTATCCAGCACATGGCATTCATTATCTTTGCACGTTTTATAAATGTGACAATAATAATTTTTAAAAAAAAGTAAAAAGTTGAAGGATAAGAAAAGAAGTCCTTTTCTGTCCTAAAAAATAATCGGTCAAAAGTCAAAACGAATCACAGAGGCCACTTTTCCTATATCTTACATGGTTTTGTCAAATAGATTTTTTTAATGTATATGAGTGACGTGACGAGCTAGTCGTTCACCTGATGTTAAGCATCACGGCTGCCCATAACAGATTGCAGTATCACTCGGAACTCTAAATTAATACAGTTTTGCGTGACACTGTACTGCGCACGCCATCCTGAGACTTCACACAGTATAGTAATAAGGTTACTAGACTGTGTGATCAGATCATAAAGTCTCATTTGCCCAGTAATTTCACTAGCTACAATGCCCTACAAACCGGAACACAGTAGTGCGTGCACACTACAGCTTGGCGGCAGAATAACTGGCAAAGCGGTGGTACCTACCTAGACGAACTTTGCAGAAAAGTCCTACCACCTAGTACTGAGATATTAGGACTTGGAGGCTGCCCATAAACCGTCTTGTAAATGGCCAATATCTGTTAAAGGGGATATGTCGTCTGTCTCGCCCCTATTAGATGCATAAAATTATTAGGTATAGTCCATGCTTTCCCGTGTTCTGCTCCAAGCAAATGAATGAAGCAAGTGACATAAAACAGGGAAAGACTGTATATTGTCTACAGCCCGTACTAGGTTTGGTTAGTTAATGTCATTTGGTCTAGCAAACTTGCCTAAAGATTGTATTTTCAATCAATTTCAGTTTTGTATTAAGTAAAATATACTATAGGAGGTTTATTAATAAAAATTTAAGGCTCTTATAAATCCTACATTAATCGTAGAAACTAGAATACCTTACATAGATAACCTTATTATCATTTTGTTGCTATTTGTCATCATGATACATTCGACAGACGGATGCCGTGCGAACGAGTCAACGACTGACTCTTGCTTTTCAACTCTAGGTTATAAAAAACTTTTCAATTTGAAAAAAGCACGATATTAAAATGTTATATAACAATGGTATGATCAAAATAATATATTGGGATTATTTCTAACTAGCGGCTCGCCCCGGCTTTGCACGTGTAGTGGCGTAGCCTATGTTACTCAGGGCGAATGTAGCTTTCCAATGGTGAAAGAATTTTTGAAATCGGCACAGTAGTTTTTGAGTTTATTCATTACAAACATACGAAAATACAAATCTTTCCTCTTTATAATAGTGGTGTAGATAAATCTAAAAAATACTGATATCATGGTCACCACACTATCTGTCCCAGATAACAATGACGCATTTAATGTGAGAAAACGTACCGTATTACATTACGTTTAAGTTTACTATTTCCGGTTGCCCAATAGGGCTAGAGAGAAGTTCAATGCTAAACGTTTAAATAAAGATAGTACCAAAAACCCGGCAAAATACATGTATCTAGTTTAACAAAGAATAATCATCAGCTATTTACATTTGTGCTTTGTGAAAAGGTGTCATCCAGTCTACGTAATGATGTCAATGAGGGATTCTTGTGTCTGGTCAAATTAGGTTAGTCGCATTGTCCCAACGGACGCAAAGCGGGGCGGGGCGGGATGGTTCGGCTGCGAACGCGACCCCACCTCGCCCCACCACGGTGGTAGACTGCTCTCCCCATGAGCAGTCTGCCACTGTGATGGGGTTTTTTAGTGGGTTCGAGTCCCACATATCCATACCACATGTCCCCCTGCCTCCATAAAAAAAATGTTAGGCGCATTGTCCCAACGGACGCAAAGGAAAAATATCTGGATATCTACTATTTTTTAAACGAGAGACATACCTCTGTAATGTTATTCCTGATACTTTTCTTTCACCGTTGTAGGAGCGAGTGCGAAATTCGAACGTATCTAACGAGCGATTAGTAAAGTGACATAATTTGCAGTTTTTATATACATTTTTTATGTTATTGAATGACGAGACGAGCTAGTCATTTGCCTAATTTTAAGCGTCACGGCTGCCCATAACAGATTGCAGTATCACTTGGAACTCTAAATTAATATAGTTTTGCGTGACACTGCACTGCGCACGTCATCCTGAGACTTCACACAGTCTAGTAATAAGATTACTAGACTATGTGATCAGATCATAAAGTCTCATTTGCCCAGTAATTTCACTAGCTAAAATGCCCTTCAAACCGGAACACAGTAGTGCTTGCAAACCACCGCTTTGCGGCAGAATAACTGGCAAAGCTGTGGTACCATACCTAGACGAACTTTGCAGAAAAGTCCTACCACCTAGAATACTGTGTACTCACTAATGAGGCCAACAGTAAGAGACCACGTTTTAGTTCCATAAGTCATCATAATTAGTTAGTAAGCTCAAAGTCGCACAACGAGCTATGGAGAGAGCTCGGTGTTTCCCTGCGAGATAAGATCTGAAACGTAGAGATCCGCAGGAGAAGTGACCGATATAGCTCCTAGAATCACCAAGTTGAAATGGCAATGGGCAGGCCACATCGCTCGTAGAACTGACATCTGATGGGGAAGAAAGGTTCTCGAGTGGCGACCACGAACCGGAAGACGCAGCGTAGGCCGGCCCCCCACTCGGTGGACTGACGACCTGGTGAAAATCGCGGGGAGCCGATGGATGCAGGAAGCAAGCAGCCGCTCACAGTGGCGCTCTTTGGGGAGTCCTATGTTCAGCAGTGGACGTCTTCAGGCTGTTGATGATGATAATGATATATACTGTATACCTACTTATACTTTTACTTACTGATATAATAACTCTGATTTTTGTATCGATGTGGGTTTGTATTATTCCGGCTATCCGACTAAACCATTCGCTGTTTTTCTACTATACGGTTTAATTTGCGTGAAAAAGTTGATGTGAAATTGTGAATAATTTATTCAGTTGTTATTGTAACAACATTGTATTGTAATGTAACAAAGATGAATTCTTGTAGCAGAATTAAGAACAATATACTGTGTGAAATTTAAAATAACAGTAAAAGGCACAATATTACTAAGACAGTCATGACAATAACTTCAAAAGCATGCGTATAATCTATTCTTATCTTCATTATATTTTGAAGTTTTTTTTTAAATAATTGATACTTCTTTATCTTCGCAATACGTTCCTCCTGCTCATGCTGGAACATGCCCCATAATTGCAGAAATACAAGAACATTGCCTACCTACAGTTACACTCCCAATGACCAAAGAATAGAGAAGAGGCTGAACTTAAGAAAAGTGATAAACTTGTATTAATAAATTTACAAAAAAAAAGAAATTATAATGAATCTAAGAATAGAATAGATTAATAGGTATCATGGAATTGATTTTAAAGTGTAGTGTGCTTTTGAAGTGCTGGTTTCTCCACGGCGTTTTTCTTCACCGCTGTAAGCGCGAGTGTTTTCGCACATAACTAGAAAAGTCTGAGCTGAGCGGGATTTAAGGTGGAACGTTACACTAGCGCTATAAGCTATTATATTAGGCAAAAGAACACAAGAAAATTTGAATTTGCCGCGCTAGTGTAACGTTCTACCTTAAACCTGAGAAATCACCACCGAAATTAGCAAGACAGTTAAATAAGAAAAAAACCGTTATTTACTTATAGGAATACTGTTAACTTTGAGACTTTTAATTATATGCACGTACTTATATCTATTTATTTAAATAATGAAATATGACGCTTTCATTATTTTTCCTTATAATTGCAAATCACATCACGATCTGTGGAAGGAAGGAAAATGACTCCGGAAACTAATAAATTTATTTAAATCAATAGATAAACATGAGTACGTACTCTACTTATGGAATCTTAACATTCAGGGAAATTTTAACTAAAATGCCGTACTAAATGTAAATTATTCGCAGTCATTAAAAAAAAAGGAAAATAAAATAATTTTAAAAATAAATTACCTATTCCGCTTAGTGAAAGTAGCTCTAGTCTCTATTTGTTACCGTTTCATCACTAAATGGCTAAACTGATCTAGATGATCTTCTGGGCTTCTGGGTGTCTTCAAGTCAAGAGTGAACAGGTATCTTCTAGGCAAGCATGCACCACCGTAGGCCGCGTCATCACTTACCATCAGGTGAGACAGTGGTCAAATTCTATGCCTATAAATTATTTTAAAAAAAATGAAATTTGGTATGGATAGTTTAAAGCCTCGGGAAAGACTTAGGTAATAGAAAACGTATTATATTGCGATATATATTAAGTCCACACGGCTATAAGCCATGAACAGCACCTAATACCTACCTAAGAATTCGAGAAATACAATCAAAATCTAACAGTAACAGCGCTCAGAGATCTTCAAATAGCCGTCTAAAAATACCATTTTGATGATCTACATAAGCTGTAAAGGAAGTTCAAATCAGTTGGGCTCCAATTCTAGTAGCTCCAAGCATCTCTATTAAATAATGATTGGTGATGTTATTCATGTTGTTTTATTGGATTTACAAGTGGACGTGTCTTTTATGTCTCTACCAGGAAAGCACTCGGTAATCAGAAAGTAAACATTACAATATTATATAAATTAGTTTTTTTTTAATAAGGGCACTCGCGGTTTTGCCTGCAACTTCCTTGTTTCTCAGGGGGTCTCTTAACTACAATTCAAAAAGTAGTCAACTCGCCCGCAGTCCACTTATTGAGTGGGTCAGTTACCATCTATGGCATCTCTTTCGGTAGAGTAGGTACCTAAGCAATCTCCCTCGGCCCACTAAGATTCATTGTAAAGATCCATTTTGATGGCTCTTTTTGCATCTTTATGTCCACTTTGTTCCTTTGTCCACGATTTGCAAATATAGATGTTCTAGGACTACCGAGTGTCTGAAAACCCATTGCAAAGCATTTTTGCAGTTTTGTGTGTGCAAAATCTTTGTCACATTTTAAAGTATAAGGCTGTAATAAATCTAAATGCTTGTGAAACTCTCCGCAAATATACATACTTATATAGCTTTATATTTCTATATATATCAAAAAAAAAATATAAATATATAATAAAAAAATAAAACAAAATTCTCTTTTCTTTTTTTTTTCTATAAATATAATAGCGATGCATAACGGTAAAGTAAGTATTAAAATCCAATATTATATTGTTAAGTACTTATTTATATTTCAACATTTGTGATGTGAAAGAGCTATTAATAACAATGTGTAGATCCATTCTCCTTTTGAGTAATATTATTCTATGCTTTATTTTGACTGGCCTGATAGCTCAGTTGGTAGTAACCCTGCCTCCTGATCTGTAGGTTGTGGGTTCGATTCCCACTCAGGACAAGCATTTGTGTGATGAACATCGATGTTTGTTCTGTGTCTGGGTGTTATATTGTATTCTATATATGTATTTACAAACAAAAAGTATATAAGTATTCTATCGGTTATCTGGTTCCCATAGTGCAAGCTACGCCTAGAATACGTAGGTACTAGGTACTTCTAGCTAACGACTGCATGAGTGAATGCAGGCAGCTCGGCTGATTCAGCTACAGTTGTGGCACCAAGACGGTGATCCTTTTTGGTCTGTCAATGAGCTATTGTTAAATATTTAATGTATGTTTATTGTACCTGCAGGTCTGTGATTGAAGCTATAATTACTTAATGACTTAATGACTTCCGCTGGGTGGACCGTATATCTGGCCCGTTCGAATTATCTTTCGTACTTTTTGTTTGTACCTACAAATTCCGAAATCGATTTGAGTGATAGTCTGTGATAGGGTGGCATATAATTTATGCTCATGTATGCATGCATTTTTTTTTTAATTTATCAGATCCCTGTTGACATACCTTACCTTACCTTAGTACCTATCTACTAAAGTAAAAACTCTCTTTCATTTAAAAAGGGTTTTGAAAATGTTGTGATAAAAAAAGTTAAACAAGCGGGAAATAGTTAAGACGTCCTACTTTAAAGTAAATTGACCCTTTCTTTTAGCAAATTTTCGAAAGGTTTTTGTTTTAAATTGCATCCGGTATATAATTTTATATTACGGTACGGTAATTTTACTAGGTGGTAGGACTTTTCTGCAAAGTTCGTCTTGGTAGGTACCACCGCTTTGCCAGTTATTCTGCCGCCAAGCAGTAGTGTGCAAGCACTACTGTGTTCCAGTTTGAAGGGCATTGTAGCTAGTGAAATTACTGGGCAAATGAGACTTTATGATCTGATCACACAGTCTAGTTATCTGATTACTAGACTGTGTGATGTCTCAGGATGACGTGCGCAGTGCAGTGTCACGCGAAAATTTATTATTTTAAAGTTTCGAGTAACACTGCAACTGTTATGGGCGGCCGTGTTGCTTAACATCAGGTGAACGACTAGCTCGGCACGTCAATCATTCGCATAAATAATAATAATAATAATAATAATATACAGGATGCAATTCAAAACAATTCATTAGCATAAATTAAGTGCATGACAACATTTATTGATGTATTAAAGAGTGCAAATAAAAATAGTTTTTAATGAAAATATGAAGATTGCCGCAGTGCCTAGCGTAGTTGCCACCAAAGATTTTAATACTGTTAAAACTTATTGTACCATGTATGTAATAATTAAAAACAGTTCTTAATTATTTTAATTTAATTTTATACTGTAGCAGTTGAATCCCATTTTTGGAGTTATAATCAATACCAAATCGATGCGTTAGATTTCATAAATTTTGGTTCACACGTGACCAGTGTCAGCAGTATGTACTTAGTTTCAAAGGATGCTATTGAATTCAATTACACCCTGTAGATCAGGTACAGGTGCGACTTTTGTTTTTTCTAAGCTAAATACGAGCACTACATAGCTGTGCCTATATAAGATGGCCCGACATGCTCTTGACCAGTTATGTTGCAATTAAATATCTATATACAAAAATGATCTTAGCAGAAAAATTAAATTATAAATACGTACCTACTTTTGTTTACTTATCTATTAAATAATAATTAGGTTAGAAAAAATGTCATGAGGAAATTTTATTTAGAAAATAAGCAATTAATCTACAAAATGCGGATTTCCCGACAATTTAAACCTTTTGATAAGATTATAAGTGACATAATTAATTGATTATTTTATTGACTAAAATTTTCACTGATCGATCATGTTTTATGATAATTTGAATATCTGTTAGATTAGAATTCACAAGGTCGTTTAATAGCTACTGAATAAATGAATAGCCATAATATATACTAACCACATATATTTTTGTTATATAGGTAGTCTAGGTATATATCTTCTTCTTCTCGTGGAGGCAAGTAGTCAGCCCTGATGTCAGAATTTTTGGCCGCCCAAAGGCTTCTGACTTGGCTTATTGACTATGACTAGGTATATATTATGATACTACCTAAAATAGTAAGTACCTACTTACCAATGTTAATCTGTATTAATGTCAGAGGAAAAATTTCTTCGTTTTTTATGTAAATGAATGACTTGACAAGCTAGTCGTTCGCCTGATATTAAGTGACACGGCTGCCTATAACAATATTGCAATGCCACTCCTTGCCTTTTCCCATTTTGTTATTGGGGTCGGCTCCTAATCTAACCTATAGCGGCAAGCTACCAGAATTACACGAGCGACGGTCATCTGACCTCGCAACCCATAAGGGACCAGTAACAGGGATGGTTAGATCGGGCGTCAGATTCTATCAGGCTTCTGACTACTCGTAACGATTGCCATAGATGTTCTTATGAGAACCGGGACCGACGGGACCGACTCTCCGAGGCACGGAGCGATGGCATTGAAAACTGCACATAACTTACTAGATAAGTCATTGGTGCAGGGCCGAGAATCGAACCTGGTGCCGTAAGATTGCGAAGCGCAATACTACCGCTCAGCCACCATCGCTCTTTTTATGACTATTAGCTACATTGCAGTGAAGGATAAACATGAGATCACTGTCTTGTCACGGTACTTGAAGAAAAGCAGGGGGCTTTAGGGACGGATTTATGCGGGTTCAATAACCGTTCGTGAATCAAATTTTTCCTGTACCATATAATTAATCAGTTTGTTAACTTTGTCCGTAAACATGCATTTAATCAACCCGACGCGGTGACATTGTTTAGAGTACCATTGTCTTGAAACTGATTATTTTAATTAAATACTTTTATTGTGTGTATTTGGACTTCGACGACTCGTTGATTAAATGTTTTTGTAAATCCAGTAACAGCAGAGATAGCACGGGTATATTACTTTTACATTACTTTAATAGAAATAATATTATGGTAAACATTACACAATCATGGAATTGATTTTAAAGTGTAGGTATACTTGTACGTACTTGTACTACACTTGAAATATATCTATAACTGCCCCGGCTTCGCACGGGTATAATAGTTTTCGCAGCGCACGCGATATAAAGAATATTTTACGTAACTTTTTTACACCTTGGGTTACATTATTGGAGTTTTAGTAAAGATCTCTAATTTTTTTGAAAATATAATATAGACTATGTCACCCGGGGACAGTGTAGCTTCCCAACAGTGAAATATTTTTTCAAAACGGTTCAGTAGTTTCGGAGCCTATTCAATGCAAACAAAGAAACAATCAAATCTTTCCTCTTTATAATATTGGCATAGAAGAGCGTCTAATCCGGTGAGTTGGACGGCGCGGGTTCAAATCTCGCTGGTTGCTAAAATTTGTCTATAAATCTATATAAATATTAGATTATTATTTTTATTATCTATTTATAATAGTTGCACTTCAACGTGCACGTTTCATAGTCACAGGGAAACACCGAGCTCTCTCCATAGCTCGTTGCGCGACTTTGAGCTTACTAACTAATTATGATGACTTATGGAACTAAAACGTGGTCTCTTACTGTTGGCCTCATTAGTGAGTACACAGTATTCTAGGTGGTAGGACTTTTATAAAAAGTTCGTCTAGGTAGGTACCACCGCGACCGCTTTGCCAGTTATTCTGCCGCAAAGCGGTGGTGTGCAAGCACTACTGTGTTCCGGTTTGAAGGGCATTTTAGCAAGTGAAATTACTGGGCAAATGAAACTTTATAACCTGATGACATAGTCTAGTAATCCTATTACTAGACTATGTCATCAGATAGAGTCTCAGGATGACGTGCGCAGTGCAGTGTCACGCAAGACTATATTAATTTAGAGTACGGAGTAATACTGCAATCTGTTATGTACATTCGTGACGTTTAACATCAGGCTAATGACTAGCTCGTCACGTCATTCATTTACATATAAAAAACAATGATATTTTACCATAACGCAGTCTCATTTTACACATCAGACTACCAAAATATTATTGGTGGCCGAGCGGTAGCATGTGCGCTTCGCAATTTTACGGCACCGGGTTCGATCCTCGGCCCTGCACCAATGTCTTATCTAGTAAGTTATGTGCAGTTTTCGATGCCATCGCTCCGTGCCTCGGAGAGCACGTTAAGCCGTCGGTCCCGGTGGTCATAAGAATATCTATGGCAATCGTTACGGGCAGTCAGAAGCCTGATAGAATCTGACGCCTGATCTAACCATCCCTGTAACCTACTGATTCCTAGTGGGTTGCGAGGTCAGATGGCAGTCGCTCGTGTAATTCTGGTAGCTCGCCGCTACAGGTTAGATTGGGAGCCGACCCCAATAACAAATGGGGAAAGGCAAAGTGGATGATGACGACTACCAAAATATTATTGACTATTATACCCCTGACGGAACACGTCCGTGCGACTTCCCTGACACTGTACTAAACTGTGTGTGTGTGTGCCTTGCACCTTTACAAGAATTCATATTGTTTACCACTCGCTGTGTAGTAGTGGGCTCGGCTTTGGTATCGTAAAGACTACTTTATTGGAGTTTTCTTGACTTTTCTAGCAAGCTAACGTTTGCGATCGACCATTGACATCGATTGGGTGCAGAAGTATTTCCACGCTGTATTAGAACCATATTAAGACCGAAGTAAATACGATCCATATGCTCGTATTTCTATTTTCGTAGTTTGCTCGAAGTGGGAGAACCATATTGAATGAACTAAAAGAACCAATACCTAATCTGGATTTCAGCGAGTTTGCTAAACGGCCGTTCAGTCATGTTCTCAAGTTTTGTAAATATAAACAACACTTTTTCTTATGGCTTTTTCTAGCCATGTTTTTCATAGATACCTATAATAGGGTATTGTAGAAAGACAGATGAACTCTTTTTCTTTCACTTTTAAATTCTCTTATTGATAGCACCAAAGCTAAATTCTAGGCAAGCATGTACCATCGTAGATCGCATCGTCACTTCCCATCAGGTGAGATTGCGGTCAAATGCGGGTCTATTTAATTGTAAAAAAAAAGGAATTTTTGTGTCCGTGGTCCTATCAGTAGGACTATTAAGGACACGAAAACTGATGTATGTATGGCGTTGGATCTACTGAGTCAACAAGTGGTACAATCAACATAATATCATAAATATCAACAGCCTGAAGGCGTCCATTGCTGAACACGGGCCTCCATAAAACGCCACTTTGGACACTTATCACAGGAGGGGTTGCCATAATCACCACACTTAACAGGATTGGTGAACACAGAAAAAAAAACGCATAACGATTACGTACATAGCTGTTGGACCCTAACTAGGATTCCCTGCATCTAGGGACCCAGGAACTACGAGGACCATGCTCCCACAACACTCAAACACAGAACAAGCATTTTCGCTTTTTTTTCTTGTGCACAAATACTTGTCCTGTCGCGGGAATCGAGCCCGCCGCCTCCGGGTTATGAGCTGACCTGCTCAACCACTACACCACAGAGGCTCTCGAAGATTTTAATGATACCGAGAAAAGTGCTACTGCCCATTCCCGGGATATTCCCTTAACCGGCTCTTACGCCACCCACGGGAAGTGATGGGGTGGTCCTATTCTCACACCGCTGGGACCATACGGGAGAGCAGTACAGTCACTGGCAATATTATTAAGCCCCTGTCAATCCACGTTTCTTTTTTTTTGGTGGAATATTTATAGCTCTCTGTTTTACTCTCTTAATGACAGTTTTGATTTTGTAAAACTCAAAACAAACTTTTTTATTGCGAATCGGCTATTTTTAGCTCTTTTACAAGTCAAAACTAGAAAATGTAGCTAAAAATTATAAAATTAAATTATTGTACATACTAAGACAGCACAATTAACCAAAATTACATAGTACTTAATTTAAAAATATTATACAACAAGCCTATTGCAGTACGAGTTTGAAAAAAGTTCACTTTCCCACAACAAGTGCAAGCAATCCGGCACAATGTAGAATAGAAAACTCCGATCCATAGCTTCGATTACATCTGTAAAGAAGAAGCTACAAGAAACTTTACAGTGTCATTTTGTTTTTATGAGTTTACAGCAGTTATAATTTGTGTCAATTGAGACAACATAATGAAATCAGATTTACTTCTATTAGTTACGTTTACATTACATCTCCATATAAAATATTTATAGAGCTGTTTAAACATAGATATACCGTGAATAAATTTAATTTATGTTAGTTGAAGATAAAAGTTATTTGCAGATTAAACACTGACGTGGAAGTTTTACAGTCAAGATAAAAATAAAGAACCAATAGAAGCAATGATAGCTCAGTTAAAATTGACATTGATTAGTGGGTCGTGGGTTCGGGTCGCAGATTATAAAGCCCGTTGATAGCTCGTGAACATAATTTCTCGTACAAACACGACTCACTTGCGCGGGCAGGGGGCGAGGTAACGAAACGAGACAAAGTCATACGAAATTACAAAGAACAGAGCAGGATGGAACAAAAGACATCAACGGGTTCCCGTAATATATTAGAAATTAGTAGTACTTATTAGAAATTAGTGATTGAAATACACGACAAATTTTCGTATGAGGGGAAGTTGTATCATTGGTCAACTGGATTTGTAGTATTTGGACCTTTCGGCAAATTCTATCCTACTAATATTATAAATGTAAAAGTTTGTGTGTGTGAATGTTTGTTACCTTATATCTCCGTAACTACTAAATCAATTTCGATGAAATTTGGAATGCAGATAGCTTATAAGCTGGATTAACATATAGGATACCATATATTACGTATATTTTTAACCGCGGGTAACACCGCGGGGCGCAACTAGTGACAGCATAAAGTAATTTGAATCACGAACGAAACTTAGCAAATAAAGACGTGGCAGATTTACGCTTCCGTTGTACAAGCTAAAGATAATTATCACGTGCAATACAGTTTTCTAAATTATATACAAACAATCACAGTTTATAAAACAAGGTTAGTTTGAATTGGTATGTTATCCCGAAAGGGGGGGACTTGGACCATGATAGCGTTGTATCCCTGATCGAAGATGATAGCCCACAAGTTGTGAGAGCCTTACTTGAAACTGCGTGCTTCCAAATCTCTATACTAAAAGATAAATCCACTCACAAAATTGCACGTGCGATCGCTACGAGATACTAAAATAAATAAACAAATTCATTTATAAACACAGCTGGTCAAACTCATTTAAGTGCATTCGGTCAAGGACGAAGTTCAACCACCCAGCGCTAGGGCTATTATCGAACGTAAACTTTACATGCCATTTCTTCAATGAAAATCTATTAATTTAGTAAAGTCGTAGAATAAACATTGTCTACCTTGGGGAGTAGATATCGGGATAATATACCAACCTAAATTCAGATAGTATATAAATTTTAGCTATTATTTTTATTTTTCACCTACACTTTTCTCCCAAACTTTTCGTAGCACCGCGTCTGCGCCGACGCAGGCGCAGGCGGGGGGTAGCTTCCACGTAGCGCCCTCTACGCGGCACTTAGTGACCCGTCCTACTCTTTTTTGAGATGGGGAAATGCCCTCACACTTCCCTGCCACCACGGGGGTGATGGCAGGGGTTATGTGGGACCCGAACCCACTAAAACCGTGATCCGTCCGCCACCGGGATGGGGCGAAATAGGGTCGCGTTAGGATTCACTATCTCACCCCAACCTACCCTATGGCAACTTTAATCATTATTAGCTACCTATTATTTAAATCTATTTGTGTAATAGTTCTTTTTCATTATCATTTTCTCAACCAGTACAACTTATGCAACACTACGTATACCATATTGTATGTTATTATTGGCTTAATATTAATAGGCTTGTACTGTACTATTTTTTTATTGCACAAATTAATAATGTTTCTCAAAAATTACCAGAATATCGGCTCAAGCGCTGCTCTACCCCAACACCACTCCACGGCGTCTTGAAGTAACAGCACATCTGCTATTAATCCTCATTAGGATACAGTTCATCTCAAATTGATTGATATCTTTATCAGCTATCTCTTATCTTATCTTCACCATTATTTATTACCTTATTTCTTTATTTCCAGCGAACATCGCGATCGCTACGACGGGGTATTCCATGGGATGGACATCTCCTGTCAACGAAAAGTTGGAGGACCTGGAACAGTCGCCGCTAGGCGTCGAGATCACCAGCAACCAATCGTCATGGATCGGTTCACTGCTCACTATTGGCGCTATATTCGGTAAGCATGTATATAAATAAATAAATATGTGTGGACAGTTCACACAGCGCCATCTAGCCCCAAACTAAGCAAAGCTACTATGGGAACCAGATAACTGATACAATACTTAAACACTTTTTGTTTATAAATACATACATAGAATACAATATAACACCCAGACATAGAACAAACACCTATGTTCATCACACAAATGTTTGTCCTGGGTAGGAATCGAACACACAACCTACAGTTCAGAAGGCAGAGGTACTACCAACTGAGCTATCCAGTCAGTCATATTCATATTAATACAAAAAAAAAATACAAAAGAAAAAATACAAAATAGCTTTTGTATTTTTTTTTGTATTAATATGAATTGACATAAATATTTTACATTATTTTAATGAATCCACAGATTCCCGAACTAGTTTCTAATCTGCTTCCCCAATAGTTTTAATCTCGTTATTATGTCACAAAAAGCAGTAGGTGTAAAAGTAAAATTTAGATAGAAAATAAAACTTATTGAATAGGCACATAGACCAAAAAATATTGCATTCATACTATGCACAACACTCATCGGTAACATAGGTATCAATGTAAAGCGTGTGTTCGTATATATGTGTATGTGTAAATGTGTGTGTGTATTATGCTTATTGAGTCACCCATGGCCTGGACTGACCACCACCTGCTCACACGAAAAAGACGGAAGGATTTCAGACTTTAAATGAGGGTAGGGTGGGGTAGGGTCGACAGCTGCCTGACATTTCAAATAGGCTTATACACATCACTTCAACAGCCGGAAGATGTCCACCGCTGAACATAGACCACCACCACTGGTTACCTTATTTTTGTCCTTATTATTTATCTTCTTTTTTCAATTTTAAAGCCAGCCAGCTATATGGATAGTGCTGGTGCTGGTGGTGGATGGTGCGTAAAGGCGGCAGGTTCGCCATGGGAAGGTGGCAGGTTGTGAGACTTGTGAGAATGTGTTGCCGTACAATACACTTGTGACTACTATAGCTTAATGCTAACTTATGCTATGTTGCAAAGTCAAAGTCGCGCAACGAGCTATGGAAGCTATGCTCGGTGTTTTCCTGCGAGATAAGACCCGGAATGAGGAGATCCGGAGGAGGACTAAAGTGACCGATATAGCTCTTAGAATTGTCAAGTTGAAATGGCAATGGGCAGGCAACATCGCTCGCAGAACTGACAAGTTGTCAGTTCTGCGAGCGATGTTGCCGACAACCGTTGGGGAAGAAAGGTTCTCGAGTGGCGACCACGAACCGGAAGATGCAGCGTAGGCTGGCTGGTCCCACTAGGTGGACCGACGATAACCGCGGGGAGGCTCTGGATGCAGGAGGCGAGCAGCCGCTCAAGGCGGTGATACGAAATTTCAGTCTTGATCATTCGACTGGTCTCATGGCTCATTTGGTAGTAGCTCTGCCTTCTGGTTGTGTGTTTTTACTGGCAGTGTGATGAAAATAGGTGTTTGTTCTGTCATGTGTCTGGGTGTTCTATTGTTTTCTAAGTATGTATTTACAAACAAAAAGTATCCTAAGTATTCCATCTGGTTCCTATAGTACAAGCTTTGCTTAGTTTGGGGCTAGATGGCGCTGTGTGAAATGCCCACAAGTATCAGCTACTTATTATTATTTACTGAGTATGACGGTTTACATCATTCCAGGCCCATTCCTCGGTGGGTTCGCCGCGTCCAAGGTCGGCAGGAAGTGGGGCCTTCTGACCACGATCGTGCCGCTGCTGGTCGGCTGGATCCTGATTGGTGTGGCACAGAACATAGCTATGATCTACGCGGGCAGAGTGTTCTGGGGGCTCGCCGTGGGGATGCTGTTCACTATAACGCCTATGTACTGTGCTGAAATCGCTACGGTAAGACCTCATGAATGTCCTGTATAGCCAGTTTTTTTTATGTAAATGAATGACGTGACGAGCTAGTCGTTCGCCTGATGTTAAGCGTCATGGCTGCCCGAAACAGATTGCAGTATCACTCGGAACTCCATATTAATATAGTTTTGCGTGACAATGCACTGTGCACGTCATTCTGAGACTTCAGTTTAATAAGATTACTAGACTGTGTGATCAGATCATAAAGTCTCATTTGCCCGGTAATTTCACTACAGTGCCCTTCAAACCGGAATACAGTAGTGCTTACACACTACTGCTTGGCGGCAAAATAACTGGCAAAGCGGTGGTACCTACCTAGACGAACTTTGCAGAAAAGTCCTACCACCTAGTTTCTGAAAAAAACTTGCTGTTTGCCAATTATTGAATTTTCTTCTGGACCCCCCAGTAACTACAGAAATAAGTTAGCTTATGAAATAATATATATAAATCCATATCCTCTATCTCCGTTCGCTAGTACAACGCCACAAGTGATGGGACCGGCCGCAGCCCGTCTTATCGGGTCAGTCCGTTACGCGCAACGAGTCAAAAGATACAATACAACACAATACGAAAATACTTTATTGAACACCAAAGTACAACAATACACATGATACAAAAACAAAGGGTGGTGGAACAACGGGCGGCCTTATCGCATAAAGCAATTTCTTCCAGGCTACCTTTGGATGGACAGGAATAAACAACCTAAGTAATATTAATCTAGAAGATCAGCGTTATTAGTTTCAAAGACTGCTAATGAATTCAATTACACCCAGTAGGTATGGGGATGCCTAATATGTTCAGCAGCGGACGTCATCAGGCTGATGATGATGATGATGACACCCAGTATTACCCTATACGTAAGTATCACAATTTTTTTTCCTAAAAAATGTTCTTTTACATATGATCATTTCGTTTCAGGACGACGTGCGAGGCGCTCTCGGCTCGTTCCTGCAAGTGTTCATCACTGTCGGCTTCCTCCTTGTCTACGCCATCGGGCCGTTTGTCTCGTACAACGTCATCACGTACGTCGGAGTTGCCTTCGTGACGGTATTCGCTGTCACATTCTTCTGGATGCCTGAGTCGCCTACCTACCATTTGCTTAAGAGTAAGTTGTTTGGAAGATCATTATCCGTCTGTCTACGTAGTTTCATTCGACCACAGTTTAGCAGGATTCATTGAAAATACGGTCGGCGACGCCATGTATATGATCATGCACATTTACAAGTATAATAAGTTATACCTAGGTCAAATGGTCCAAATTTGTTAGAATGTTTAACCACTCACTCACTCATCAACAGCCTGAAGACGTCCACTACTGAACATGCCTCCCCCAGAGAGCGCCACTGCTCTGCTAAGCAGCTGCTCGCCTCCTGCAACCATCGGCTCCCCGCGGTGATCGTCGGTCCACTTAGTGGGGGGCCGGCCCACTAAGTGGACCGACGATCACCGCGATCTACGCTGCATCTTCCGATTCGCGGTCGCCATTCGAGAACTTTTCTTCCCTATCGGTTGTCAGTTCTACGAGCGATGTGGCCTACTCATTGACATTTCAACTTGCTAGTTCTAAGCTATATCGGTCACTTTAGTTCTCCTTCCATTGGTAAATAAAAAACACCCTAAACTAAGGGTAGATTTTTGATCCGTAGTTAAGGTAACCAGTGGTTAAAAACTAACAAATTCTAGCCAATTGTCAACATTTTTGATGAGTTTTTGACCATTGGTTACTTTAACTACTGGTACACATAGTATCCACTACTTGGTCTGTGCTACTGATCAAAAAACCGATGCACATACATTATTTAAAAATATGCAAGTATTATCGTAAATTTAAAGTAATATGTGAGCATTATCTAAGCTTGTATGTACCCACCATAGCTTAATATGTTTTACTTGCATATTTTTAAATAATAAAGTACATCAGTAGGGTTAGCACGGCCGGTAGACAAAACTGTCTCTCCCCTGTTTTACTCCAAGCAAGTATGAAGAAAGTGACGTAAATCGAGGAAAGACAATTTTGTCTACCGTCCATGCTAACCCAGCTGGGGACAACTTACGGTGAACGGTTTGTAAGTATGTCCAACTGAACTGATGTCGTTCTCACACAGCGTTCACGTTTAGATACATTCTTGCTATAACGCTATAAATAGTAGAATGGGGGCCTCTATTCTTTTATTTATAGCATCGCTCTACAATCGTCAGTTGTTTACATCAATCCGTTATGTAAAATGTGTGAAAGTTCTTTTAATGGCAATGTGCTTTTATTCTATCTAACTACTACAATAATAAAACCTAATAAACTAGCTACACTATCTACTACAAGGAACATTTGGACTGTATACTAGCCGCGACGGCCTATAGACAGTCCAAATGCTCCAGCCCACTACCGGTAGGTAGCATACCCAAGATGCTGGCAGCATTGCCTCGTTGAATTGCAATGCTGATCGTTCAGCCAAATAAGTGCCAGCATTTTGGTCACACGTCGCATTAACCATAGCGCTCTGATAAACTTTGGAAAACGCGATGAGCTCCCGGTCTGTAAAAGTTGACGATTGCCGAGAGATGTTATCCCATTTAGGTTGTGGGTTCGCATCCCACTCAGGACACACATGATAATCCTCTAATCCACCTCTAATCCACCACATAGTGGTGCTTTATGGGGGAGGCATATGTTCACCGATGGACGTCTTCTAGATATTGACGTGATACATACACCACCACTAACTTGATATTTTCCAAATTCCAGATGACCCCCACGCGGCTGGCGAGTGCCTGGCGACCATTCGCGGCAAGTCCCGCGCCGGAGTTCAAGGGGAATTGGACAAGATGCAAGCAGATGTGTCTGCTTCCATGGCTAAGACTGCTACGGTATGCTGACCTATAGATGTATAGATAGATAAAACTCTTTATTGAAACACTACATTACAACTATACCTACCTACCTGATGATATTCTCTTGACTCTTGATTAGAAGTTTTAATCGCATTAAACTCATTAGTTAGTGGGTTAAGTGCGATTCAAACTCAATGGTGGCTGTGAAGTCTGCGCAAAACGCTGCGCAGTAGTAAAAGTAGATGTGCGCCGGCCTTTAAGGTGGGAAGTTACACTCGCGCGGGAAATTCAAATTTTCTTGCGTTCTTTTGCCAATAATAGCTTAATTACTCAACGTGATTAGGTACATGAAAACTAATTTTGCGGAAATAAATAGAATGTATCAACAAATTACGATTAAAAGTATCTCCTAGATATTATTGGTTTAGCGACAAATGGCAATAAACAATTTTCTTCTTAGTATTTCAGTCTATTGCCATTTGTTGCTAAACCAATAATATCTAGGAGATACTTTTAATCGTAATTTGTTGATACATTCTATTTATTTCCGCTTTCTATTTATTTATATAAGAAAATTTGAATTTCCTGCGCTAGTGTATCGTTCCACCTTAATTCGTCCAAGACGTGGGCAGAGGTAAGCGGTGAGCACAGCGTGCGGGGGTTGGCATCGCACTTCACTGACCCCATTGAGTTTGAATCACACTACCTACATTATTTTTTTACAAAAAAATATTTTTTATTAAGTAGGTAAAATAAAAATATATCCAAAATTGTCTCACTTCGGTACCCTCGACAAAAGCTATATAGCATAATCACCACGCTTGGCAGGCGGCTTGGCAATCGCAAAACATTTTAATGTACTGATGAGAAGAATGCTGCTACCCATTCCTTGGATATTCCCTTAGCCGGCTCTTACGGCACCCGCAGGAAAATCATAGGGTAGTCTACCCACACCACCGGCACCGGTACCACACGGTACGCGCATCGATAAATGGCACAAACCATTGGGCTACTGCTACTGCACCATCGATACATACGTTCCCAACTGTTCCAAACATTCCCTTACCTTCTCTAAGTAGGTATTCTCCCCACTTCCAGATCGCCGACGTATTCCGCGGCGGTAACTTCAAGGCGTTCTACATCTCCTGCGCGCTCGTCACCTTCCAACAGTTCAGTGGAATCAACGCCGTCCTCTTCTATATGTCCAACATCTTCACAGCCGCACAGTCCACGTTGGAACCGGCTATTGCTACTATTATAATCGGATCTATTCAGGTGAGTACAAGGTCCTAATCTCACCTAACGTTTTACACCACAAAGACCAGGAGCCGTAGTGTGAGCTCTTAGCGCGATTCAAAACTGAGCCTATATTGGATCGCTTTGTTTTTTGTTTGTATGAGGATTTTGACAAGCGATCCAGTATATATAGGCTCTGTTTTGGATCGCGCTAAGAGCTCACAGTACGGCCCCAGTGCTCTGATCGTTAAAGCATAATATTTGATCAGTTTGTAGACGTAGACTACCCGAAATCGGATAATACCGTTATTTTTGTCCTTTTTAGGGTTCCGTACCCAAAAGGTGAAACGGACCCTATTAGGCTCCGCTGTCCGTCCGTCTGTCTCAAGCTGTATCTCATGAACCGTGATAGTTAGACAGTTGAAATTTTCACAGATGATGTATTTTAAAAAAAAACAGAATAAAATAAATATTTAAGGGGGCTCCTATACAACAAACGTGATTTTTTTGCTCGTTTTTATAGATAATGTAAGGAACCCTTCGTGCGCGAATCTGACTCGCACTTGGCCGGTTATTTATTCTGTATTTACTTACAGACAAAGCATTTGTCCACTAACCTCACCTGATGGAAGGTATAGGTAGGTATTACTTAACTAATTATATCATTCTCACTAATGTTGGATGTTAGAATTGATGCTGAGGCAATTGAGATTTGTAGAATAGGATGTTGAAGAAAGGTTCTCGAGCGTGGCGACTACGAACTGGAAGACGCAGCGTAACCCACTAGGTTGACCGACGACCGCGGGGAGCCGATGGATGCAGGAGGGAAGCAGCCGCTCAATGTGGCGCTCTGTGGGGGAGGGCTATATGTCCAGCAGTGGACGTCTTCAGGCTGTTGATGATGATGATGAATAGGATGTTGATCACACAACGTTGTCTCCAGGTGGTAGCATCCCTGATCACCCCGCTGGTGGTGGACCGGCTCGGCCGCCGGCTGCTGCTGCTGGTCTCCTCATGCGGAACTGCTGTTGGTCTGGTGAGTACCTACCTTTACAACCTACTTCAAAGAGGAGGTTCTTAATTTCCTTGTATTTTTTTTATGTTGGTTAATACAAAAAATAATATTACTTAAAAACTATCAAAATGAGCCTTTGCGCGCTTTTATATATTTTGCCTTAAGGCTGCTCTTACAAAATTTAGCGTAGTTGCAAGGTTTTCGTTGTCAATATTTGATGCATAGCGTCTATACTTAGCCATTATATGAAAAATACCCTTCATTTCATCTTCCATAATGTCAGAAACAGATTTTTGATGTTTGGCTTTCAAGTAATTAAAAAAATATATGTTAAATTTAATTTAATTTTTATTAAAAAAGGCTTCAACAAAAGGCATTACATGGACAAAATATTGTCACCAAAATAAAGTTCATCATTTTTCTAATCTACTACAATTCACACACAATACATATTTCATAGTTTTAAATAATGCTCTTATTTACATATCAATAAATGAAACTAGATATATTTGGTCAAACCGACGGACGCTGCGAGCTCAGTACCGCGCGCGCGGTACTGAAAATGTAACAGCCACCTTAAGCGCGGTGCTGAAGTTCGGACTGTTCTTTTATTTCTTTCTTTCTTTTTGGAAGACGAACAGCTATTGTAATATCTACTATGGATATTCTACCTACCACTTACCTAAATACTTGTTTAATATTTCCAGGGTCTGCTCGGAATGTATTTCATTCTAGACAAGAACCAGAATCCGATTGTGGAAAGCATCAGGATATTGCCGATCATTGCGTTGATTCTATTCATCGTAACTTACTGTTGGGGCTTGGGCCCGCTACCGTGGGCCGTGATGGGCGAACTCTTCCCCATCGAAGTGAAGGCCATAGCCTCCCCGATTGCTACCGCCTACTGTTGGGGCCTCTCTTTCTTGGTTACCAGGTATATTCACTCTACTCTGCAGTAATTATTAGGCTGGCCCCACATTGGCGGTAGCGATCCTCGAGCGACTTACCGGAGATAACGCAGCGTGATCGCCGCGACAACGCGGCGCGTTTTACCAGCGTGCGGCGTGTGTCGCCGCGATATCGCTCGAGGATCGCTACCGCCCAATGTCGGGTCAGCATGAGAGGAGAGGTCTATGTTCAGCAGTGGATGTCTTCAGGCTGGTGATGATGATGACTCTGTTCTGATTATAGATAGCTAGATAGTTAAACTCTTTATGCACACCAAATTATACAATAATAATTGTATTATTTGGTAATTATGTACGTATGAATATCGGAACTAATCTTTTTCTCTGGACTCCGACATCAGGCATTTACCCACTAACGACCAAGTCCGCGATGATCAGACCTAAGTTATTTAATTACCATTTGCTGTCTGTTCCTTTTCAAAGCTACCGTGATCCAAACATCATATTCGGGGATCGTTTCTACCTATCTGTATTAGGTAAAACACAGAAACTTTCAGATTATGAATAGAATTTTTCGAATTAGGATTTTATGAAATTATGATTTGATGGATGCAAAAGAAGCAATTAGAAGCTCTGTTTTGCGAGAAAGGGACAGGCGATGCCCCCTCCACAAACTTCAAAAGCTTATTACTCCGTGATTTATTTACCGATTTTACTTATTTTTTCAATTATTGCATTCATTTTTAACCTACTTTATAAAACTAATATTTACTTGTTCATTTTTGATAATAGGCATCTAGCCTATTGATGACCTTCTTTTCCGATTGCAGGTACTTCCAGCCGATAGCTGAAGCTGTAGGGATGGGCGTCGCGTTCTTGATCTTCGCCGTGTGCTGCGTCATCTCGTTCTTTTTCACTCTGTTTCTCGTTCCGGAGACTAAAGGCAAGAGCTTTAACGAAATCCAGGACATGCTGGCCGGCAGGTAAGATTCAATTACCTACTACAGGGAAGAATGTCTCTATTGATATAAAAAGTAAAACGATGTCTTTTTGTTTGTTCAATAAAAAGACAGGCCAAAGATCACATACCTACTTACATTAAGATCTTGGACCGCGTAGGTACTTAAAACCTGACTTTTATATAATTTTCTGTTTTGCTGTACTAAGAACCTACATTTGTAAATTGTTTAAAAAATTGTACTTACTTAATCAAAAATTTAAAAAAAAAGTAATGTAAATTATAAAAAGCCATTAGTATTATTTACTCTTTAATATTAAAATAATTATTGTTATTATTATTTCCTGTTTATAAATATAAAATTAGGTAAACAAGACACATGATTCTAAAATAAACCGTAGGTATAGGCAGTATAGTTAGCTGGCAGCGTGCCCGACTATATTTAAAATGCGGTCTGATTCTGTAGCAAAAGTCGCCAAGTTCGTAGACCTAACCTTACCTAGGTCATCTGGTCTGCCCTCATAGTGACGAACGCAGTAACTAACGTTTTTGTAAAATCGAATTAGATACATATTCGGAATCTCCAAAAAAAACTATTCTGTTCTTTCTCACGTATCTAAATTCCACCTGGTACTCAAAAACTCAGCAAGTAAGAATGCAGCAACTCGACTACTCGCAAATTTTGTGTTCGCGTTTTTCTCGAAAACATGTTTTACCTCCTTAGGTGACGAGTAGAGCCAGATGAGCAGGTCAAATTCCGTTCAAAGGAACATCAACCATAACGTCGTAGTTTTAAATATCAATTCAGTCTGCACTTCAGCGCGGCGCTTACGACAAAGACAACGCACGAAATGACCGATTTTGACGGTTTTTAATTAATATCTATTTGTATATAGTATTTTGCAAAGTTATTAAGTCATCACGACGTCTCATTGTTTGTTGCGAATACACTAACTTTTTTTTTGTAAAAATATATTCGGTCGAAGCTCAGCAAAATGGGAACATTCAAATTATTTGAGGGAGTTTTGCGATTTTTTTCTATAGAACTATATTTATTAATCTTGTATTTGCGGTCATCACAAACAAGTTAATGAAATGAATTAAATGATATATTAAATTCAAAGCTCCACGTGTTGTAATTACGCCAGGAAACGTCCCAAAAAACATCTTGTTTGGTCTACCCGCCGCCTTAACTGCATTTTTCATAAGGTGACTTCAATGGTTATTAATTAGGTCACTATGACCTAATTTACAAGTTGTGGTTTTAAACAGGTGCAATACTTTTCGTGATGTAAGTGTATGTAAGGACAATTGCTTACCCTTATTAAAAAAATGTAGGGTAAATAGCAACTGAATAACTATTAATTTTTCAATGTAAAACAGAATAATAATTTAATAAAACAAAAGTACACCGCACCGGGCGGCCATGTCGAGGTCGTTGACCTCACCGGTCAGTTACCTAAAGTTGCACGACCGTGTGAGCGAGATGGCGCGCATATGCCCACTTATGTTTTTGTTGATTCGAGTTCAGGCTAATAAGTAGGTCTATAAATATTAAATTGCCTTTATTACTCAAGCTAACTACTACAATAATAAAAACTAAACTAAACTAGCTACACTACCTACTACAAAGAACACTTATGGACTGTATAATAGCCGCGATGGCCTATAGACAGTCCAAGTGCTCCTAAATATTAAATAAACCTTTACCACATTGGTATACCGACAATACGACAATAATTCGAACATAATAAAAAATATAGAGGATTTAGGTTACTAGAGGGCCCCAAACGTCCGGGGCCCTTGGTGAAACCATTTTACTTGATTTTACTCCCCGTAAGATGAGATTAGCCAATTAGATTTTTCCTCTCGTAAATCTTTCGTCTAGCTGCTAGACGAAAGATTAGCTGGACTCTAGCACTTAATTAAATTATAAAAAATAACTATTATGCAATATATAGCATAGGCGTCCTTTTTAGATATTATTTTTATTTATTAATGAATCTGTTTCTGTTTTTCAGGTCCACAAAGCCCGAGAAGGCGTAAAGATACGTGAGAAGGCGTTTCCACTAAATATTATTTTAATAATTATCGCTAGATAAATATAGTTTATAGTATTACCGCCCAAAGCGAAGCTTAGGGTTTCCTGAAGTAATTAGTCTAATGTTAACTTACGTACTATAATGGCGCTTTTATTTTTTATAGCGCAACTATAGTACACGTTAAGTGCTTAGTGAATTAGGATGAAGTTATTAAGTTAAAGCTGTAGGGGCCCTTGTGTAAGCGGGGCCCCCTGGATGTCGCATGACAATCTAATACGTTCTTAGTCACGCTTTTATTTATTTATGCCGATTATAATTAATGTGTGCAGTTCTAAAGAAAGATTGATTCGTCTAAATCTAGTTGTGTGGTTATTGAATTGTATTCACTGCGTGATCCAAGACTGAAATGAAGGAGTTAATATCGCAAGTTAAAAATTGACAGAAAATACAATACTACTAATATCACAGGATAGAAATAGATGTAATAATTCTATGTACTAATATACGCACCAAAAGAAGTCCTATAAAAACGGCAATTTTGTATGCTGTCTCACTCCAACTACACTTGGCATAATGGTGGAAGTGAGAAAACAACTATTCTGTAGCTTTCGTCAGTATCGCTTTGCCAATGGCGCGCAATATAACTTATAATGTTTTTTTACCAGTACAGGTGTACTCACATCATGTGCTACTATAACAGGGTACTAAATAATATTAATTCTGAAATGAAGTGTAAGTATATGTATTTGAACTATTTAACATTGTTACATGGTAACGTAAGCTAACTAATGTAAATTATTTTAATTTAAACTTTCATGATTACGTAGATAATATAACAGTCTGACCCCTAGTATAAAAAAAACGTTTTTAATGCCCGTTCTAACCAAGCTAGTATGAAAGTGCCTTAAAAGGACCAAAGTACAAAATAACGTTAAAGAGAGGTGTGGTTGACGTGTTGTGATAATAGAGAGTTTATTATTGTTTATACTTTTTGTAAATAAGTATGTTTGATTGTAATCGTTGACGAATAAAGTTATTTCCTATAAGTGTTTATTCTTGGTGTTTTATTCAATGTCTTAATTTATTTTAAAAAATCACATAAGTGTTTATTGCTCATACATGTTGAAACTGCTGAATTTAACTAGTCTTTTTCTTAAAATACATAGTTATCGCAGTAAAGTAAATTGCGAACAAAACTGCTATCAAGTCTATGCTTTAAAGTCGTCGATTTTTAAAATGTATTCCATAGAAAATCTGTCAAAAACTGACAATGAAATTGAACAAGACGATGCGGCCTTAATATAAATAGAAGACCTGGGGGCCCCAAGCTGGAGCCCTGGTTAAATGCATTCGTGTCCTCTCCCCGTTTATAGAGCTCATACCCCACGCCGCCATACATTTCACCAGACCCGAACGCGCGGGCTCCTCGGCATTACAGGGGCGCCAGAGTGAGCCCACGGGGAGGGTTCGCGGAGTATACTATGTGCTCGTATACGCTTTTACGCGCAAATACGTCGTAAATGTGTTATTACAAAGATGATAGATACTATGCCAGAAGTACCGTTTTATCTAATTTTAATGTATTTATGATTAAAACCATATTTTTAATATGGACCCTCGAGGTGGGTCCTTGGGCCCGTGAATGCAGAAAAGGTGAAACCTCCTGGAGCTCCTCCTCCCCGGCACTGAATGCGTTAAAAGGAAACAAAAAAGCGATATTCAAAAATAAAAGTATACTGTTTTAGGCAATAAATAGTATATTTTACACGATAAATTAAACCGCTTAGAGCTATATTAATCACATCAGTCTTTTACATAGGATTCTCAACTTTATGTACAATAATAATAAAGAACACCTATTTATTTAATGAAAATTGAAGCTATCTTTTAAAAAAAGCATTAACAACTATTTCGTTATATGTCTGTCTGTTTGTTTGTAAATGCCTAAAGTAAGTCAAACTTTATAAGCAATCATATTTATTGTCTTAGACTTTGTTGCTTATAAGTGGCCGGAAAGTCAAGTCACCGATAAGTTGAGGGGCCCCTCAACATTTGTACTACAACGGGGGCCCTAATGCCTAAGGTACGTTTCTACTACTTTATACAATGTGTACAGTAAGTACTAACATACATATTTTCTGCGGGGAAATTGGAAAATCGGAGACAAGTTCGCGGGATGTTAGTTAACATCCTACTCAAGTTCTTTACAAATCTCATCCATATCCGACTCAAACCCTTTACAAATCTCATCCAGAACCAACTCAAATTCTTTACAAATCTCATTCATACCCAACTCAAATTCTTTACAAATCTCATCCACACCTTACCGAGACTCTATACAAATATCATCCATACACTAACTAAATTCTTTACATATCTCATCCATACCCTACTCAAATTCTTTACAAATCTCATCCATAGCAATCAAAACATCACACAAGCTACCCGCGTAATCCTTCAACACGTCACTCTTTTTTATTTTCAAGCTGGCACAATACAATTTCTTGTACATATCCGTCATTTTCTCATAATCCTTATTAGATTTCGATCTACAATATTGTATGATACTTTTTAATATGAAGTTTAGGCGATTTTCAAAGAGCGTCAGCAGACTGTGCTCACTTTTGATGGTCTTGTCTTCTGGGTCCGGTTTAGGGTCTTTTGAGTCTTCTGGGTCTTTTTCTTTGAGCAGTTTCATGATGGAGTGGCATTGGCGGAGCAGTTGGATGGCGGTTTGTAGTGATTTTAGTTTAAGATTCGGTGATACTGGAAGGGAAATGGGTTGATCGTATTAATACTAGGGGTAGTACACCATAACAATTAATGGTACGACTGCAAAGTTCGTCTAGGTACAACACCATGACTTTGCCAGTTATTCTGCCGCCAAGCATTAGTCTGCAAGCGCTACTGTGTTCCGGTTTGAAGGGCCTAGTAGCTAGTGAAATTACTGGGCAAATGAGACTTTATGATCTGACTTGAACTTATTACTCGACTGTGTTGTCTCAGGAACAAGTTGGGCAGCATGTTCAGAAACCAATGTTTAACACGGCCATGAACACATTGCCCAGTATGTTCACGGACAACTTGGTCAACATGTTGGGCTAACACGATCATATATTTAGGCAAGTAGCCCAACATGTTCACAAACAAGTATCCCAGCATGTCCACCAACAAGTACAAACATGTTGATTGACCTGTTAGCTCAGTTGGTAGTAGCGCTGCCTTCTGAACTATAGGTTGTGGGTTCGATTCCCATGCAGGACAAACATTTGTGTGTTGAACATCAATGTTTGTTCTGTGTACGGATGTTATATTGAATCTATGTATGTATTTACAAACAAAAAAGTATATAATAATTGTATCAGTTATCTGGTTCCCATTTTACAAGCTATATATGCTTAGTTTGGGGCTAGATGGCGCTGTGTGAAATGTCCCATAATTATGTATAATATCACCCAACAATCACATGCATAGATCCTGGACCCTAACTAGGATTCCCTGTATCTAGGGACCCAGGAACTACGAGGACCACGCTCCCACCACACCCAGACACAAAACAAGTATTTGCGTTTTTTTTTCTGTGCACAAATACCTTGTCCTGTCGCGGGAATCGAACCCGCCGCCTCCGGGTTATGAGCCGACCTGCTCAACCAGCACACCACAGAGGCCGTCACAAACATAGGCCACCTAGTATGTTCGCGGACATATCTAACCTTGCGCCTGCGTCTCGAGCACGGCGACATGTTCCAGCTGCACGGTGAGGAACATGGTCGCGTCCTCGAGCGCGGCGAACATGTTCGCGGCTCGCGTGTAGTTCGTTTGCGTCGCGTTCAGTAATGTTCGCCGCTTGGGACCCTCCTCTTGGGTTATTCTGGAACGAGTAACATTAACTGACATAAGAGGGGAGCGGGGCCAAGTGCGGGGCTCCCCCTCGCATGATCCACCCCCCTGCACTTGCCCCCTCTCCACACTCGTAAAATGCTCCCCTCACCCCGCACTTGCCCCCCACCTCCCTCCTTACTTGATCCACCCCTGCACTTACCCCCCCTTCCCCCACCTCCCCTCTCACTTGATCCACCCCCTAACTATCCCCCTTTTCCCGCTTCCGCCCACCCTACTTACTTCCCCCACCTCCCCCTCACTTGCCCCCACCTTCCCCTCACTTGCCCCCACCTTCCCCTCCCTTGAATATATTACATTTGAACAGGGATATTTTTTAATGAAGGGAGTTGGCAATCCACGCAGCAATGTACAGCGATTGAAGTGGGGGCGATAGCTATAGTTCCCGATTACCATTTGAGGGCGATCCATGTGGGAGCAACTGGGAATATACACCCATTGGTTGTCATAACGCATTAAAAACAAAATAAATAGTTTTTGTGTGTGCGATCAAATATAGGCTAGATCCATGATCTCCGCCTTGAAAACGGCACCGTTTCAACAAGGCATATGCCTTGTTGTTGCTCTCAGTCGCGTGTGACCGCGCCTAATGAAAGTGATCTAACTCACATATTTTATTGTTTTACAACGCTATTACATGGTGCTACGGTTCATTATTAAAATGAAACAGCCGCTTGCGGACTATTTTATATTAGCTGGAGAGGTATATATCTGTATAAGTGGGCGTTGCCGCGGGGACACTTTTGCAGTTTGATTTTCATAGACTGTGTATCTATAGTATATGTTTTATATTTTGTTTTTATGATACCAAATCCAATCCCAATCATCATCACCCTAAAGACGTCCACTGCTGAACATATGCCTCCCCTAAAAAACACCACTTTGGACGCTTATCGTTTTTTTCTTTTGTTCATCATACCTATATTGCGAGTGATATAGCGATCCAAGCCGGTGGTAGATCATGGCGGCCCGGAACTGGTAGAGATACTGGCGCGGCCCGGGGCTCAGCAGGCAATACTTCAGGGCGTGCTTCAGGGCCTCCGACACTTCCGACACCTCCTGGAATATTATCGGTGTTTAGCTATTATATTGTATTTGATAGACTCTATAAATAGTTCTGCTGGCTTAAGGTAGGTCCACTCTAAAAATTGGACGGGTATGGAATACGTGAAAAAGCTTACGAGTGGCTAAAAAGCTATCTCAGCGGTCGATATCAAAGTGTAGAGATAAATAAGATATTAAAAGATACGAAAACATCGTGCCATTCACAGTATCGCTTAAATGAGTTTGGAGTGCCACAAGGTAAACTAGGCGGTAGGACTTTTCTGCAAAGTTCGTCTAGGTAGGTACCACCGCTTTGTCAGTTATTCTGACGCCAAGCAGTAGTGTGCAAGCACTACTGCGTTCCGGTTTGAAGGACATTGTAGCTAGTGAAATTACTGGGCAAATGAGACTTAAGAACTGATCTCACAGTCTAGAAATCTTTTTTAGACTGTGTGATGTTTCAGGATGACGAGCGCAGTGCGCGGTGTCACGCGAAACTTTAATTTAGAGTTCCAGTTGGCACTGCAATCTGTTATGGGCGGCCGTGACGCTTAACACCCGGCGAACGACTAGCTCGTCACGTCATTCCTTTAAAAAAAATGTTTGGGCTGGCTTAAGGTAGGTCCACTCTCAAGCCCTATTCAAACTGGTAGCCGTATTATATAAAGTTTTAATAGCAGTAGCAAAGCAACAGCAAACACTTGGCAATCGGTCACAGTCGCCCGCCTGTTGCTCGCCTGTCACTGAATGCAATAGACGGAAACAAAATAATGCACTTTTTCCATCAATTGTCCGACAGTCGGTGATCTAGCGCTCGATCGCTTTCTGCTCTGCCAAAGTGATGTTTAACAGCGATGATTGCGAAATTTACGCCTGTTGCAAACTTATTGCGAGTTTCGTAAATATCAGCGGTGCGTTATTCACTACCGCTGTGGGTAGCGATAAATACCGCACGGGCCGTCGCGGTATTAAGAAAAGAATAAGAATAAGAAAATTTATTTACCAGAAACATTAAAATTAATCGTAAGGTACATTTTGAATAAAAGGTTAAATAATGCTATATTGTAGGCATGACAACGGGCCCCAAACTAGGCTAAGCCTGTATCTTGGGTACCCAATAACACTAGTTAACATAAAACAAATTTCGCTGAGTAACGACATGTACACATTCAACCGCACGCAAGAAAACATGCAATAATAATAAAAAATAATAATAATAGTAATAACGCAGGGGCGGCTTTGTAGCGAGCCGTCGGTGAGTGGCGACACCGCGTACCCTGATTCCAAGGGGCTATATGAGACCCCTGACCCCTGGCTTGCCTTAACTGGCTGTCCAGGGGTGGAAGTCGCAAGAGCTAAAACCTAAGCTCCAGGGTGGCAGTGTTAAAGGGCATAACGCCGCGAGTAGCGTTCAGTGAAAGTGCAGCACACCTCTCGACACCCTAAGCCACCCACACCAATGTTGCTCCCTCGGCACCAATATGCGGTAGCCACTATAGGGGGCCCATTTAGTGGGTGGCAAGTCATCACCTGCCTCGAACATTTTGATATGAGACAAAATTGGCAGGTGCCGTTATCTCATTCCATAAACCAAATAAATCATAATCCATCAAAAGCTCACCACAATAGCCCAGATTTATTTTTAACCTTTGTATACAAAATAGTTTATAATATGCCATACCATGCCTTGTAATAGTTGTAGTTATTTTTATACTCAAAAGGGCCTCTTGGTGTTAGCTTAGGCCCCACCAATGCCTCTCAAATGTCCGGGCTAGACCCGAGAATTTAAATGAATAAAATAGTAATAATAATTATCTGGGTTTTTATAGCATTTCTTTAACTTACCTACCTAATTTTATATCATAAAAACGTAAAAAAAAAGAACAGAACACAAACTTGAGAAGACTGGGTAAATGTGTGCATAACAATATTAGTAAGACAATCATTAATAATATGTTTACACTATGTATTTTGTATGAAGTTTCGCGGCTACAGCGAAACTTGAGCGAAACGTCACAAAATACTCGGGCGGTATACCGCTACCCACAGCGGTAGCGAATAACGCACCGGTTTGAATAGGCCTTGAAGCAGGGTATTCAAAATTTTTGCAGTTTTGTTTCACACTCATGAGAATTTTTATACAATAAAATATATTTTTTTACGCAAGCTTTTTTTATATTTTCGTATTCTTCTCAGCAAATCCATTACCATACCATATCATGGGCGTGCACAAAAAATAACTAGTCCGCCATCTTGAGCCGTCCGCCATATTGGAATTCGAATGACGTCAACCAGCCAACCATACAATATTGTCAATTTATCATCTATTGTGAACGCCTTTCAGTCCGATAGCTTCAGTGGAAGTGGGTGAAATATAGATTTCGAAATTCCAGGACATGTACAATTGAAGTTAACTATAGGTGCCTGTGTTCAGGATTCGAGATCAAAAAGGTAAACAAGGAAATGTCAAAATATGTCAGTGTCAAAGTAACATTTCAGAGGTGCTGCACATTTTTTTCACCCGAAAAAATTCTAAGCATTCATAAGCATGTGAAGCATGAATAATAAAACGGTGGTGATTGAACGAAATGTTTTGAACCTGTGCAGTCTTCTAAGAATAGTAACTGTACAAAAAAAATTAACTTGGTGTAAATTCGTTTAAAATAAGAACCATGAAAAACCAAAAGCTTTAAAATAATCGATTAATTGAATTGTATCATATTATTATTTAAAAATAAGTAAAACTAGTCTGTCATCAAATTGTGGATTGCACAATTTCATAGCAATTTTTTTTTGCTCAAAATGGAAAATCAAAATGGTAAACAAAGGGGGTAACCCCTTTGTTTACCATTTTGATTTTGAACTCTGAACACTAGTATAAACGCTGTTCGCTCCCAACCCATTCCGTTTGGCTTGCTGCCGTCAGCGACGGCGCGGGATGGGTGGGGGGAGAAGTTTCTCGGTCTTCTTATTCCTTGGGGGAACGCGTGTGAAGTCGGCGAGAATACGGCCGCCGGTTCGTTCTGAATTCAAAAACACACGGTTTTTGGACGGTTTTGGTGCGTGGCATCGGCCCGCCCGTGTTCTGTTGTGTGATTATATGGTGAAATTTGGGCACGTTTCGCCCCATATTGCGCGTGTATGGTGTATTGTGTGCTTAGTGAATAAGCACGGGACAGTAGTTGCAAAAGGAACAAAACTCGACGCCATTCGAAGACATTCCGTCCTGAAGAATCTACCCGCCGAGGGATCGTCAGCAGCGAAGTTTTGGACGGAATCCGGAACATCCAGAACGTGGGGCGTCCGTGAAGGTATTTACGACAATCCGCGTACCGCGGACAAAATTTAGAACGTTCTTCTACAAACGCTGTTAATTGAGTAAAATATAATAAAGCAGTGTACTGACGAGTGTGCAGCCGGCCGGCTCGTCCTGCAGCAGACAGGCGCGGGAGTAGAGGTGGCAGGACAGCTCCCAGGCCGCGAGCTGCCACACGGGGCCGGGCGCGCGCGGCCCGAGCGTGCGCAGCGCCGCCAGGTACAGCTCCTCCGCCTGCTTGTACAGCCCGCGCTTCTCCGAGCTGGAACAGAAACCCTTGTTCAGGCAAAGAGGTATATGTACTACGTACTAGAGAAGCTATTCGAAGCACAAATAGTTGTCATTTTTTGTATAATTAAATTAAAATCCGCTACAGCGCTTTATGAGATTAAATCGTCTAACCAACGATCACAACACGCAGCGCTAGTGCAATGGCACATTCGGATCATAATTTTTACTGCTATTCACTGCTGCACGTGCAGTCGCTTTGAGTGCTGAGCATCGTATGAGCGAGAAGATGCTCATTGGCATATTTGCAGTGGTTGACAGTGCAAGTTAGAGATGTCCTGTCTAGTGTATACATAGAAGTCTTTGTATTCAGGCTGCTTCAATAACTTAGTCGAGGGGCGAGTAATTCGGTGACTGAAATCTTTTAAATTCGTCAATGCCATATGCAGCTGCAAAAAGCTATATTAAGTAACACTGTCCCTCGTCTTTCTATGGAAATGAACAAATTAAGGTGGGATATTTCACTCACCGCGGCAAGTTCAAATTTTCCTGCGGGGGTTTGCCAATAATAGTTTAATTACTCAACGTGATTACATGAAAACTAATTTTGCGCAAATAAATAGAATGTATTAAAGAATTACAATTAAAAGTATCACCTAGATATCATTGGTTTAGCGACGAATGGCAATAGGCTGAAACGCCAACACGAAATTTGTTTATTGCCATTTGTCGCTAACCCAATGATATCTAGGTGATACATTTAATTTTAATTTGTTTATACATTCTATTTATTTAGGTTAAATCAGATTTCTTGTAATCACGTTTAGTAATTAAGCTATAATTGACAAAAAACGCAAGAAAATTTGAATTTGCCGCGCTGAGTAAAACATTCCACCTTAATACTGAATACTGGGCAAAAACCGTTACCATTATGATCGAGTACAATACACAAATGAGTGTTCGCAAGATGAACAGGCTACAAGGCGGTGAAGTGAATCAGTTAATAAAGCTTATTGTAAGGGATCATCCATAAATCACGTGCGAAACATCACCAGAGGGGAGGGGCGGTGTAGTAAGATAAATAAATATGTGTGGACATTTCACACAGCGCCATCTAGCCCCAAACTAAGCATAGCTTGTACTATGGGAACCAGATAACTGATACAATACTTAGATACTTTTTGTTTTGTAAATACATACATAATACAGAATACAATATAACCAGATAACTGATACAATTATTATATACTTTTTTGTTTGTAAATACATACATAGATTCAATATAACATCCGTACACAGAACAAACATCGATGTTCATCACACAAATGTTAGTCCCGGATAGGAATCGGACCCACAACCTTCAGAAGGCAGAGCTAACAACTGAGCTAACAAGCCATTTGTTGCTTAATTAAAATATAGTCACAGATAATAATTGTAGTACTAAAGTAGTAGTATAGTCAAAATGAATACAAATAGTTACAAAATAATTTGCGTAATTACTTTGAAATAGTATTTATAGATATATTTCTATAATCATTTATAAGTTATTTTGTAATGGATAGACTTTATCGTTACGTTAAATATCAATTAAGAAAGGAGTAAAAATAATAACAGCTTATCTTATCAAGCTATTATCACATGTGGTGTGAAATATTATACAACATAACACCTAGACACAGAACAAACACCTGGTCTATATTTATCAAACAAATGTTTGTCCTGGGTAGGAATCTAACCCACAACCTACAGTTCAGATATCACGTGTATTTATTTTTTCTTTGAATGAGCGATTCTAAACCGAAAGCGGCGCGCGCTTTTGACTCGCCAGGGTCGCCAGTAACCAGGCAACGGTATCCTCGCCTTCATTTCTAGACTTACATTAGATTATAGGTACTAACAATCAGGGAACTGCCATTTAAATATTTTAAAATTGAGTCATTTAAATGGTTGTCTGAGAACTATAATTACAATTTTTAAAAAAATCGAAAGTGAATTATATTAATTAGTGTTTTATTATTCATAATAATTAATTGATAATATTATTTACTTTTTAGACATGCTTTATCCTGATTATTATTTAGATTTAAATTAAATTGACATTATTATCGACAACCGATGGGGAAGAAAGGTTCTCGAGTGGCGACCACGAACCAGAAGACGCAGCGTAGACCCCCCACTAAGTGGACCGACGATCTGGTGAAAGCCGCGGGAAGCCGATGGATGCAAGAGGCGAGCCGCCGCTCAAGGTGGCGCGCTCTGGGGGAGGCCTATGTTCAGCAGTGGTCGTCTTCAGGCTGTTGATGATGATGATGATGATGACGACATTATTATTGTTATTATGTACACAATTTTATTATTATGTTATTTAATAATGATTATGTGGACTGTGCATGATTATTTTACCAATTACGGATTAACATTGAATTATTTTGTACCTAAAATAACTATTTTAAATTATTTTTGTTTGCCAGTTCTGGTAGAATATGCTAAACATTTTGGATTATATACCTACCAACTACATTTACCATAATTCGAGCAAGTAAATTAATTTCATTTAAATTTTTTTTTCATGTATTTCAAGTTATATTCAGAAATGATGTAAAAATAAACACTACTCAAAAATACACGTGATCTTGGATGATGGAGGGGGCGTAATCCAAAACCTCACAAAGCATGGACATTTTGCGTAGTGTTTATTTTGAAAAGTGCCCATTATGAGAAGTGAGAAGTGCACCTATTACAAAATACACATTTTAAAAACGCACATTCTGCGCATAAAACATTCGAGTAATATTTTAGGCATGCTATGACTGAAAATTAAATGTAAACGAAAGTGTGTATGTGTTAAATTACTTACTTGAATCCACCACTCTGGTCGCAATGCGCCTTGAACCGCAAGTACCTTCCTTTATTGCAGTACAGAAGGGCCAAGTTAGCCTGGTCCGATACATCTTTAAATATTTCCGTGGCTTCGTCTAAACACTCCAATGATTTGCGAGAGAGTGAGTTGAACTGTTTCAGAAGGAGTTTTGCTTTCGCGTCCTTTTGGTCCGGTTCTTCCGCATATTTTAAGTAGATTTCTGTAATGATTATTTTAATTAGGTAATTTATTCTCCTAATCACTTTTACACTATTTTAGTACAATTATTTACACTAGCAGCTGTGTTATGTCCTTACAATAGAATGTAGTGTGCTCACAAGTATGTGATTGACTCACAAGAGTGTAATGTAATCACAAATGTGTAATGTAATAACAAGTGTGTAATTTAATAACAAGTGTGTAATATGCTCGCAAGAAAGTAATGTTTTCACAAGTTTGAAGTGTGTAATGTGCTCACAAGTGTGTAATGTACTAACAAGTGCGTAATGTTCTCAAAAGAGAGTAATGTTCTCACAAGGGAGTAATGTTCTCAATAGTGTGAAAAGTAATGTGCTCCCGGTGTGTTACATGTACTCACAAGTGTGCAGTTTATTCACAAGATTGTATGTGCTCACAAGCATGTAATTTTCTCATAAGTGTTTAATTTACTCACAAGTGTGTAATGTGCTTAATACTCCCAAGTTTATGATGTGCTCACAAGTGTGTATGTGCTCAAAAGTGTGTAATGTTCTCACAAGTGTATATTATTCGAAGAAGTGTATAAGGTATATATAATGCGTCCAAGTGTGTAATATACTCACGTTGTGCATCGTTCATATATCGGACGGCGAGCTCGTTGTTAACAGATGCGAGGCGACGCAACAACTCTGCTCGTCTGTCGCACGTCTGTTGCGACGCAAGCCGGTAGTGCGAGCAGGATAGCAACATCGCTTGCGTCTCGCTTGACGGGAGGGATATGTCTGAAGGGAGATAGCGATATAAAATAAATAATTATAATGATATAAGATTAACTAAACAAAAATAGAAAAGCTAGTATAGTTTCACGCTGTAAGTTTTAGCTAAGTTTCGAAATGAGGAGATCCGCAGGAGAACTAAAGTCACCGATACAGCTTAGAATTAGCAAGTTGAAATTGCAATGGGCAGGCCACATCGCTCGTAGAACTGATAACCGATGGGAAAGAAAGGTGCTCGAGTGGCGACCACGAACCGGAAGACGCAGCGTAGGCCGGCCGGTGGACCGACGATCTGGTAATAGCCACGGGGAGCCGATGGATGCAGGAGACGAGCAGCCGCTCAAAGTGGCGCTCCGTGGGGGAGGCCTATGTTCAGCAGTGGACGTCATCAGGATGATAATGATGATGAAGTTTTAGTTGAGGACCGTTGCTTATCCATACTAAAAAATCTAGGATAAATAGCAACTGAATAATTAAGTGTTATTTTTTTAATGTAAAACAGAATATGCTCCTCAGTTTCAAACAAACAAAGGTACACCGCATGCTTGCCATGTTAGTAAATAAAAACTCATAAAATAAATAAATATACCTGCATTGCATGTTAATAATAAAAATATGTATTATTTTTGGTTTCGGGTTCATTATAAGCAGTGTATCTATAAATATTGAACCTCTTTAAAACCACGGATTGTATAACATCATTGCTTACCTAAATCAAACTCATTTGACACTTCATCATCAACTTCTTCGGCCATATCGTTCTCGATCTCCAACCTCATCTTTCCATCGATATCATGGTCCGTCTCAAACTGTTTCCTAAACTGCTCCAACCTGCCCCAATGCTTGCTTATTTGGAAATAATTATCCCCCACTCTCCCAATCAAGCAACTGACATCGACCACTTTGCTTTTAATTATCATATGGCTTAATAACTTTTGGCATTTCGACGCCATGTCTATGTATTTGAGGGAAAACCCATACTGTTCGTTTGCGTAGCTGAATTCCGCCAAAGTTGCGTACGCGAGACAAATTTTTTCGTAAAGCAAAGTTTTTAAATGCAATTTCCACGCAAAATTGTCGTCTCGATTCGGTTCGTGCCATGATGGAAACACTTTCTTTTCTTTCCGGATCGAAATCGCGTTTTTGTCTATGGTCGGATTGGCTTCGACTATGTAGCTCTCCGATTGGCTGGTTTTTTTCTCTCGCCTCCGCCTGCGGCTTCGGCTGCTGTGCTCTTTTTGCGGTTGTGTTTTGTTTTTAAGCGGTTCGTAATCCATTTTGATTGGTTCGTAAGGATTTGCCATTGTTGGATGTTGCTCTTCGATTATGATTTTTTGTTTTAGACGTTCGCGTTCTTCTTCCTGGAACGACAGTTGAAATACTCGTCTGAAGCTTGAATGCTATGATTCCATTCTTAGAGCTTAGAGTACTTATGTACTAAAGCAAAGAGAGAACTTGGATCTTGCATGCGTACCATTTTCATATGTCAAATGGTGGTTTATCCTACCAATTTAAATTGTTCTATGTCAGATGGGATGGGTAGGCCAAAACCCGGTTGTTGCATGCTCCATGGAATTTCGACGGGTTATCGGGTTAGCCCCGTGTGGTCCCGGTTACGAATAGGACCACCCCATCTCTTCCCGTAGGTGCCGTAGAAGGCGGGCTGAGGGAATATCCAGGGAATGGGTCGCAGCGTTCCCCTCGGTCTTGGTGGTAATCAATCCTCACCTACCGCGATCACCAAGCCACCTGCCAAGCGTGGTGATTATGGCAACCCCCCCCCCCCCTAATGACAAGCACAAATGGATGCAGGAGGCGAGCAGCCGCTCAAGGTGGCGTGCTCTGGGGGAGGCCTATGTTCAGCAGTGGACGTCTTCAGGCTGTTAATGATGATAATGATGAATGATATCGGCGTCTTGTTTTTTAAAGTGTGTGCATTTTTAATTAATTAAAAATTTCTGTGAAAATATGTGATAGAAACTGAGTAAAATTGATACATTCAAATTTTTCGTGGGAGGTTTTGCGATTTTTCTCTATAGAGAGCTGAATTTGTTTATCTTGTATTTGCGGACATCACGGCGTACTTAAAGATATGAATTACATGATATATTAAATTCAAAGCTCCACATGCTCTAATTTCGCCAGGAAACGTGCCAAAGATCACCTTGTTTGCCCTACCCTTCGCCTTAAGTATTTACCTTGCACTTGTCGATGGTGACGTTATGTAAGGCTAGGAGTCCCTTCAAGGCGTGTAATAATGCTTTCCCGCATCGGTCGGGGGGCGAATCCCCCAAGCCTTTGGTCACGTGGGGCTTTGGCTTCTGTTCCTAGAAACAAACAATAGTACATTTAACACCGTTCATTTCTATTTCATTTCTTTTTCACAATGTTTATTTGTATGATGATGATGATGATGATGATGATGATAAGATCCCAGCGGAACACAATAAGACGCCGACTTCATCAGGAAAACAAGTAAATGCAGGTAAAACCACGAGGCGCATATACTAGGTGGTAGGACTTTTCTGCAAAGTTTGTCTAGCTAGGTCCCACCGGTTTGTCAGTTATTCTACCGCCAAGCAGTAAGCAAAGCAAGCAAGCACTACTGTGTTCCGGTTTAAAGGGCATTGTAGCTAGTGAAACTACTGGTCAAATGAGACGGATCTCACAGTCTTATTCCTATACTGTATGAAGTCTCAGGATGATGCAATGTCACGCGAAGCATTATTAATTTAGAGTTCCGAGTGATACTGCAATCTGTTATGGGCAGCTGTGACGCTTAACATCAGGCAACCGACTAGCTCGTCACGTCACTCGATTACATAAACAAGACTAAAATAAAATATATAAACTCACCCCTGTATCATCTCTCATTCTATCCCCTATATCCCTCATAGCAAGTCCTCTTATTTGCACCGCCAAAGAATTAGCATCACTTTTCACTATATCTTTGGTACCGATATCTTTATCCCTCTCACTCTCGATGCTTTCGCTACGGTTGTCTCTTTCAACGTCTGTGTCTGAAGTTTCTACAATGATTTCTTCTTCGTCATCGGGAGCGTTGTTGTCCTGCTCGCTTGTATCATTGCGGGTATTTCTATCTCTTTCACACGGTTCGAAGTCAGCGTAGTCTATGTCTTCACCATCAGAATCCGAGTTTTCATCTGAAAAGGAGCTTATTAAGAAATGACCAAGAATCAGCATGTATTCTTATTATATTTGGGTTCCGTAGTTCCGTACCCGTTTTAGATCAAGAAATATTTTACAAATTTTAAATACCTGACATTCCCCTGATCACCTAGGAACGACAATCAACAATACAAGGGCGATGTTGCATTTTTGCCCTTAGCCATTAGCCCGCGCAAAGGATACAGCACTTGAGCCCTGCTTTTCTGTAGGCACACACACCCAAAGCACCCTTTCTTGGATTGGCAAGCCATTAATTCTAAGCAGGGCCTCAGGAGCACTTGTAGTTGTAGTCCTCTATATAGAGAATAGGACCACCCTATCTCTCCCCGTAGGCGCTGTAAGAGCCGGCTAAAGGGATATCCAGGGAATGGGTATCAAAATTTTCCTCGGTACAGTAAAACCGTCAAGCTGCCTGCCAAGCGTGGTGATTATGGCAAAACGGAGGGTTTGCCTCAATCAATAGACGTTTTCCGGCTGTTGATGTGATGTGTACAGTCACCACTAACAATCAATCACATGATCAGCTACTGAATATAGACCTCCCCCGTAATATACCACTTTGGACGCTCAGCATAGGCGCGGGTTTGCCATAATCACCACGCTTGGCGGGCGGGTTGGTGATGGCAGAAGATTTTAATGTACAGAGGAAAATGCTGCTGCCCATACCCTGGATATTCCCTTAGCTGGCTTTTACAACACCTACGGGAAGAGATGGGGTGGTCCTATTCGCAAACCGGGACCACACGGATAATCAATAAACCCTATTAAGTCCCCACTAACCTGTAAAGTCAGGTCTCGCGGGATTGGTCGCGGCCGGCACATACAAGTCAGCGAGCATGTAGTGAGAGGACGCGACTATCTGCGGGTAGCGCGACACTTGCAGCAACGATACCACGTGCTCGAGTAACTGGCGTACGTGCTTCGACCGGTTTGTTATCCTACAAATGGGGTTACATTTTAAGTTGAGGTTTCTTTCTTCACACATCTAGACCACACATCACCTGCATCTCTAGCATGAACTGGGACATTCAATCTTTGTTTCGGCAAAGTAGATAATTTTCGTTTCCAATCCATGCTAGGAACGCAAATGTTAAGTGAGTTTTAGTCAAAAAAATACAAATTAAATTTCAACAGAGTACTATATTTCTTAACCGGGTCATGAAAACATAACTTTTTTGAGAAAATCTAGAAATTCATGGAAGTTTTTGTAAAAAATCATAACGTCATCAAGATATGCAATGACAAACTTAACTTTCGGAATTCTATTTTGGAGTTCTAACCAGACTTCATCAAATTCATATAGTAGCAACTTTGGAGCAAAATAAAAAGATTTAGTTAGTACTCGTTCGCTATTAAACAGTGTTTCCTACTGTTTAAAATATTGTTTTAGTTAATGAATAGTACTTGATTATATGCAATTGTCATATCTAAGAAAATATAATAATTATAATGAATAATTATGACCAAATGACATATAGGAGTTCAGTTTATTTTAATAGATCTACTGGATTATAGAACATTAAATCTGACAATTAAATATACTAATCTTACCTCATGTTCCTAGCAACGCGATACAGCAACATAGCAACAGGCGTGGTGAATGGATTATCCAAATTATCCGGACAAAGGGACGTCAAATCATACAGCTTGACCACATCATCATGCGGCCCTTTAAACAACCAGTATGTATGCCCTGCTTTTGTCACATTCGACTTTAAGAACGATAGTATATTTTGAGCTACGTTTCTTATCACTTTAGGGGAGAATTTGGAGTTTTCCATAGTGGGTAATTCCTCAGTCTTCATCGGCTCGTATTTTTGGACTATGCCGTCTAAATGGTAGCACATCAGCACTTCAGGTACGTTGCACATAAGGTTGTCTAGCCAGTAGTCTATGCCGGTTAGGACGTTGATCGGTTCACGTGCGTCTCGTAGTCGGAGACTCACACAGGGTCGGTCCTAGAATGCAGTAGTAATCTTGGATTTGTTTATAATATTTTACATGTACCCTACAACTAATAAACCTGCATCTAATGAACCAAGTGGAAAGATATTGAACTAAACCCAGACAGAAATAATATCTTTGAATGCAATACTAAATAGGCGGTGATGTGGTCTGGCTTATACTGAGTCATTCCTTCGAAATTAATTTAACGCATAAATCATAGCTTAAAAATAAGAAAATGAAACTTCTTTTAAAGGCATATTGAAACTTAAAAGACAAAAAAAAGATGCTGTATTTAAACAGACTCATGTTAATCTTGACTTGAGTACCGACTCCTGAGTGTCGTTCTCTAATTGTATTATACCACGATTCAAAAGCTATTTACTCAACAACTTACCTTATCCCCGAAAATGGGCAGGTCACTTCCTATAAGCATGTGTATGTCTTCAAAGGTCCAATGAACATTTCGGTTGTACAGATGCTCGTACGGAGGCTCTTCGGGCTTCGTCTCAGGCTCCGGAAGAAACGGACCTGGAAAACCCATTATAATTTAAAAACGAAGCGCCAGAGCTATTCTTAGGGATATTTGATTCTATGATCAGAGCCGTACGCTGCCATCGTCAGAGATATTTAGTGCCATCTTTGGTGACATCTGCTGCCAGCATTGGTGACATCTGATGCGACCGTTAGGGAGAACTAAACATCATTTCCAAGCCATCAGGTGTCATCATTAGGGACATTTCTTTCAATTGTTATCTTTGTGCATTGCATTTGTTAGTCATTTTGTCAGAGTCATTTATTATTCGATCCGATGATTACATGGCCACAATCATTAAATACAATTCAATCGTCAGAGACATTTAATACCATTTTGCTTATTGCATTGCTATCAAAGTCACAATGCGCACCTCCCAGCTCTCACAAGCCTTCCGAACTAACCTGTAAGGTGTCGCGGCGCCTCACTAGGCGCTAAGTGTTGTGGCGGCGCGTCCGGTAAACTATGCGATAGGAACTGCTTCGTAAGCTGCAGCGCTGACGGAGACACCGGTGCTGGAGCCATCGTTAGCGACATTTGCTCCTGGACGTGAAACGGGACTGGCAGTTATGATTTTAAGGGTAGGGCTTGTGGAATATGTGATTGAAAGAGTGGGGCTAGTTGAATGTATGGTTGAAAGAGTGGGGCTAGTGGAATATGTGGTTGAAATAGTGGAGCTAGCTAGTTCAATGTGTTGCTGTAAAAGTGAGGATAGTTAAATGCTTGGTGGAGGAGGGGGGTAGTGAAATTTGTGGTTGAAAGTTCAATGTGTGGCTGTAAATGTGAAGCTAGTTGAATGCATGGTTGAAAGAGTGGGCCCGGTGGAATTTGTGGTTGAAAGAGTGGGGCGAGTTGAATGCATTGTAGAGTTGGTTTTAGTAGAGTGGGCAAAAAAGTGGGTCTGTGTCAAAAGTGAAAAGTATGAGTATATGTATGTCAAAAACAGGCGTCATCCAACTTTTATGGCCTGTATTTTAGGGAACACTCTGAGGAGCGTTTTGATATTATCCCTGCTTTGGCTTTCTATGGTCCATCGAGCAACTAACCCTGGGTAGTTCCTCGATGCTATGGCCGTACGTATCACCAGCTCACCGCCGTCAGAAAGCTCATTGACATATTTTGCAAGAATGGAAATCTCGCACGATCTACTTTATGCGTTCATTTTCACTACGCAAGATGTGGAATAAATCTTCCCTCTGAATTATCCGGAAAGTTGTAAGTGAAACAAGCTTTATTCAAAGACATGACTATCGCGCTATACATATATCTCTCTCTCCTTCTATCTCTACCATTAGCAGGTTTTTTCCTTTCACTCTATGAACTGCTTACCTGTTCGGACATGGTCTTGAGTATATTTTCGTAAAAGAAATCCTTCAGCCATGACCATTCCGACTTCATCAAATAGTCGTATACGTCGAAATCGTCGAGCAATAGCGTATTCTCTACTCGGTGGACCATCATGCTTACCTGAAGGAAATAAAGGCGAATTATCATAAAAGTGCGAGTGTAGCTCGGCGGTAACCCGTGCGGCGTTCAAACCGACACACCGAAGTTCAAATCCCATTTCGCGTTGCACCAATGACTTTCAAGTTATGTGCGGGATTTGCACTCGCTATTACAACTTGGCGTGGAGTCGCGTAACGTGAGCCGGCCCCCCACTAGGTGGACCGACGACCTGGTCAGAACAGCGGGGAGCCGATGGATGCAGGAGGCAAGTAGCCACTTAAAGTGGCGCTCTTTGAGGGAGGCCACGTTCAGCAGTAGATGTTTTCAGGCTGATGATGATTACAACGTAGAAAGAAAACCTCATGAGAAAACCGGCAAAAATGTTCAAAATCACAAAATTCGAGATCATTACCAACCCGCACTTGGCCAGCGTGATGGATTATGGCGTTTGGTAAACTTGTGTCCATTTAACACACCAAATACTGAACGCTCATTGGTTGCATGTTGATTATTGGCCACCAATGAGCGTACAGTATTTGGTGTGTTAAGTTGACATGAGTTTGACAAATATACGAGAAACCGGGGGTTAGAGCATTTTCGTTGGTCGACAGTATTCTTTTAATACCTTACTAGCTACCACTGAAGCACCGTATAAGGGCAATAGCTGAAAACAATATGTGACATTTGTCAGTTTCTGCATATTTATGTGCATCATCGTCAAAATCGCTAATACATTTAATCACGTCTGAAATAGCAAATATAAAACAAGTAGGTAATGTGATTTTTGAGTACCACGCGAAAACTTTGCTGCAGAAGCAGGCCTGGCGCACTCCGGGCTTAAGTACGAAGACACACGTACATGGTGTCGCGAGTGCGAAGCCATACATGTCAAGGTAGGTACATAAGCTGGTAGATGTCAGATGACATTGACAGCTAACGTCATGTCGATGGCGCCACGAGCGAGGTGAGTGAGCGCGCGCGGTAGTCGCGTCATTCTTGAACGGGACAGCGCCGGAGCAACACATGGCAGTTCTCAGTAAGTGAGCTTGTGATTTTTATGTGCTAGCACTCTCAGATACTCTCAGATACTCTCAGTCACTCTCAGATACTCTCAGTTATTCTCAGATGCTCTCAGTTATTCTCAGATACTCTCAGTTATTCTCAGATGCTCTCAGACACTCTCAGATATAACCATGTCTTGTGTATCCCAGAAACCGATGCGTCGGACTGTTTGCGGACAGTGGCTCAGTTGACTCAATCTCAGATCAGTCTCAGATTTACCAGTACCAGAATCAGCTCAGTTGCGAGGCTTGGGGTGGCTGTAGGGGAGGTTGGAGGCCACACGGGGGGAAACCCCCCAAACTGAATCAGCTCAGTTCTCAGCTCAGAGAGTCAACTAACTCAGAAAGCACAGACATGGTTATCTTAGCTCTAATATTTATTCCTTTACAGCTATTGTAGTGTTGTACTATATTACTGCATGCTCAGTGACATATATATCAGCTCAGACATTCGTTAGGTACCTGTGGCTAAGGTACTTGGCGACATGGTGGAGATGCGACGGATTTTCATAATTTTCTATAGATAAGGAAATAATTCATGTACTCTTTTTTTCTGATGAGGGTAGTTTGAAATATTTTTAGTACGATGGTTCATTATAGGTACGGTCAGTACGGTGGGTAGATTTATCCACTAGCGACGAAAATATTTTTTACCAGTTAAAGAAAATTAGTTTTGTACCTACCTACCTACCTACGACGATTTATAATGTCTTAGTGTAAAGTTCTGATTTTCACAATAACAGAGAATTAAGTCAAGAGTATACCTACTGAGTTTTCGGCACTCTATTTTCATAGTGATTACAACGATTTTTTTGCCTTGTTGTTTATAAAGAATGAGGCTGCTGATTACAAAATCATACAACGGTGAATACGTTTTTAGTAGGTACCACACAGCACTCAGATACATAAAGTTATTGATTATTTATGTAAGTACCTAGTAGTTCCCACATAGCACTATGTACTTAGTCATAGACTTTTTTATATCAGTCGTATTAAAATAGTGATGTAGGAACTTAGAGTAATGCTAAAAGTATAAAGTTGACGGCACTGCGTGTCGTTGCTTCGGGTTCGATTCCCGGACGGGCCAAATTCATGCAATCATGAGATGAGTGCAAATTTTTGTTCTCGCTTGGTTCTTGGATATATACAGTGTATGTATGTATGTCTTAAGCCGTTCATGACCGGCGGTAGCGTGGAGATATTAGTGTACCTGCTTAGCCTGCTAATCAATATAGTTCTTATGCGAATAGTAAAAAGTAGTAAGAAATACCAACCCAACTCAGATATTGTTATGAAAACAATGCTATGTTTGGACACTTTTCTGTAACTTGTTCAGTTTGTAAAGTCAGCAGGTACTTTACTTACATACAGTTTCGATTATTAGATTAATTTTAAATATCAGAAAAAATATCGGTATAGTATATAATGCCAGCAGTATATAAAGCGAAGCTACTTTTAGAGTTGAGTTTAGAGTAATAGTCTGAGATGAAGTACACTCTGTTTTAGATTATAAGAAGATATCGGGTCCCAGTATCGCTCTTGGCTCTTGTAGGTACTGTACTCAGAATGGAGGATATCATCCGAACTATGTTAAAGATAATTTATGAATCAGTCCAGTCGCATATAAACTCAGCCCAGTGTGCCCTCGCAAAATTAACAGAAGGCGAAGTTGACTTTAACGAGTTAGAGTTAATCGGGTCAAAATTGAAAGGTGCCAATCAGCGACTAGTTACTGAAGTTCACAATTATTGTAAAGTAGCAACGGCACCCAACGTCGATGAAATAAGTGAATACACGTCGACTCAAATTCAGGCTGAAGATTTCTTGTCAGAGATAGAAGTTAGCATCAGACGAAATGATCGAAACAAAGCATCAGTTAGTGCTACTGTTAGTAGGGATAACAACAGTTATAATAACAGTAAGTTGCCCAGAATAGAGTTAGCAAGATTTGACGGGGATATTCTCAAGTGGTACCAATTTTGGGATCAGTTCTCATCTAATGTCGACAGCAGAAATATCAATGATGTAGATAAATTATTGTACCTTCAGTCGGTTCTTGAAGGGGATGCGAAACTGGCAATCGAAGGATTAGACACAACAAACCAAAACTACCGTATAGCAGTTGACACTCTGAAGGAGAGATACGGCAAACCTAGCGCGATTATCGATGCTCATTATGTAGCACTGTACAGAATCAAAGCGGCATCGACAAACCAGGTTAAGGATTGTAGGCAAGTTCTCAATGAAATCGAAAGACATCTTAGAGTATTGAGTTCGTTGGGTGAAGACGTTAATCATAATATGATTATGGAAAAGTTCCCAGAGGATCTTATTTACGAATTAAGAATGAAATTGGCTGGTGAAGATGAATCGATTGATAGTATTAGGAAGTATTTAGAGTATATTATCTCAGCTAGAGAAACATCGAACAGATTAAAAAGCGACACTGACACTAATAATTTAGACGCAACCACCAGCAATGGCAAACAGGCAACAGATCAGTTCACATTGGGTTCATTACATGTTAGATCAGATGAAGTAAGGGACAATAACAAACAACGACGATTTACGAACTTTAGAAAAGATAAACCCAGATTTGATAACAGACAATCTAATAATAAGTTTAAACAACCATTTTCACGGAAAAGAACACATGAATTTTCTGACAAGAGTAGGACAGATGAGCCACCTAAGAAAAAGGGTCGTAAATGTATATTCTGTAAACAAGATCACTTTAATGATGAATGTACAAGCTACACCACTATGCAGGATAGGAAAGCGCAATTAGGAAACCGCTGTTACAATTGTTTCTCTGAAGGGCATAGAGCGGAGTACTGCCGCTCTAAGCGGAAATGTAGACATTGTAGTAAACTCGGCACTCATAACAGAGCGTTATGCCCTACAAAATTAGTTAAATCGGTAAAACCAATTCAGATTGATAGCCTACATGTCAAAAGCCAAGTCAATATGACTTTATTACAGACATGCCTTGTTAAAGTTAGCAATTCAGAAACCGGATCAAGACAGTTGCAGTGCAGAGTTTTATTAGACTGCGGTAGCCAGCGCTCATATATAACCGAGTCAGTTGCCAAATCTTTGGACTTGCCGGTAACTGAAAAACTAAATTTATCAATATTTACTTTTGGCGCTAAGTCACCACATCAGATAGAGAGCCCTGTAGTTGATTTTAGATTAGTGACTCGAACTGGCGTTTCACGGAAAATACATGCTAATATTGTCCCGCATATTACAAATGGTATACGAGCCCCAATCTTTCATGACTCAGCAAAAATATGGCACAATATTAGATCGAAAGATCTCACATTCGCAGATGATGGATCGTGCGGTGATAAAATAGACATATTAATCGGTAATGACTATTATCACTCATTTATGTCGCATGAAAAGATTCTGGTCACTAAAGATCTGTTCTTAGTAAATTCAGATTTTGGCTGGGTGTGGTCGGGCAAGATTAACGAAGGGGTTAACAACTCGGATCAGTTAAGCGTATTAACATATTTCCGATCAAATGCGGAAGTTGATAATAAGCTATACGAACCTGATCTTCCGTTCAAATTTGAAGATGTTAAGCGATTGTGGGACCTTGAGTCAATAGGTATTTCGGATTCTACGAAATCTACTCGTGATGAAGAGGCGGTAAAACATTTTAATGATACCGTTCAGTATAAAGAAAATCGGTATCACGTACAATGGCCCTGGACTGAATTTCCTCCAAATCTTCCTAATAATTTGGGATTAGCATGGGGACGTCTTAATAGTTTGTTGAAACGTTTATATAGTTCGGAAATTGATTCATACGATAAGGTTATTCAGGACCAGATACAGAATGGGATCATAGAAGTTGTACCGAACCCCACAGTTCCACAAACGCACCCGGTTCATTACCTTCCACATCACTGCGTTCATAGTCGGGATAAACCAGAGAAGCCACGTATCGTCTATGACGCTTCGTCTAAAACAGCACATACACGAAGCCTCAACGAATGCTTGTATCGCGGGCCATTGATGTTAGAGGATCTCACCGGGTTACTAATTAAATTTAGAGAGCACCCTATAGGAATAGTCGCTGATGTTGAGAAAGCGTTCTTACAGTTAGGCCTCCAAGATTTAGATAGAGACGTAACACGTTTTCTCTGGGTCAAAGACAAAACTCGTAGATGCAGCCCAGACAATGTTGTGCACTTTCGCTTTTGTCGCGTACCATTCGGCGTCATTGCTAGTCCATTTTTGCTTAACGCCACGATTAGGTACCATCTAACGAGAGCGAATAGCGTTCTTATGAGGCAAATAGCAGAAGACATCTACGTTGATAATATAGTAACAGGCGCACAAACTACGTCAGATGCACTTAGACTATACGAAGCATCGAAACAATCATTCGATCGTTTGTCGATGAACTTACGGGAATGGAACTCAAACTCAAAAGATATGGTTTCTCAAATACCAGATAAGTTCAAAGCACAAGATCGTAAAGACGTAAAAGTATTGGGTTCGTATTGGGTAAGTATTGGTTTGTTATGGGACGTAGATAGTGATATACTGCATTTGAGAATCAATTTCGAGAACACCACGATAGACACAGTTCAAACAAAATGAGAGGTATTAAAAATCATTGCATCCGTCTACGACCCGTGCGGTCTCGCAGTTCCGGTAATACTTCCAGCGAAACTATTCTTTCAAAAGTTATGGAAAGAAAAGATTAAGTGGGATGTTAAATTAAATGACGATCTACTTAGTGAATGGCAATACATTGCATCTAACTTTACATGTCTAGAGAAAATACACGTCAATCGGTATTACGCGCAAAATGTAAATAGAGACGGTATCAGTAACGATATTCAGTACGAGTTGCATTGTTTTGCTGATTCTTCAATGGACGCGTATGCAGCAGTTGTCTATTTGCGCAGTTCTTTGGGTGCTAGTAATATTGTCAGTTTTGTTATTGGCAAGTCTAGATTAGTGCCTTTAAAGGACCAAAGTAATTTACAGATTCCAAGATTAGAATTGCTGGGAGTATTGATTGGATGCAGACTTATGACTTGCGTGATGAAGTTCTTGCGTCTCAAGATCAAAGCACAGTTCTTGTGGACTGATAGCCAAATAGTTTTGAGTTGGTACAAATCGGAAAAGCTGCTTCCACCATTTGTTTCACGTAGAATAAATGAGATTAAACAGAACAAAGCGCTGCAAATTAGATACGTTCCGACCAAACTTAATCCAGCGGATGTAGGCACTCGAGCAGAGACAGTAGAATCGTACGACAGATGGCTCAAGGGCCCTGACTTTCTGCAAAATGATTTGAAACAGTGGCCAAATACTCATGCAGATAATGTTCAGGCTCAAATTTCTGTGGCCGGGGAGGGTCTCCCGAATACAGCTGTAGAAAATGTAACGAGATCAGATATACTCATGACGAAACCAATGTTAGTTGACGGTGACGATCAACATACTGATGATGACTTAGTTCAACGGATACTGGAAATTCAGACAGAATATTTTCCTAAAGAAGTCGAAGGTATTAGCACTGACTTATCAAGAACACTAAAATTGTATAAAGATCAGGACGGCGTAATCAGATGTAAAGGCAGATTTAGGTACTCCGATATGACGCATGATCAGAAAGAACCTATATTGTTACCAAATAATTCTAATTTTACGCACAAGATCATAACGGAATTACACCAGAAAAACTTTCATGTCGGGGTTCCCCATACGTTAGCGTTGTTAAGACAAAAATATTGGGTCACACAAGGTAGATCAACAGTTCAAAAAGCAATCAGGAAATGTCCCCAATGTATAAAATACGGTGGAGGTCCTTTTAAGTTACCAGCAATGCCTGATTTACCAGAGGAAAGGGTTAAACTCAGTCTGCCTTTTGCATTCACGGGCCTGGATTATTTCGGTCCTCTTCTTGTAAACGAAGTGACTAAGGAGAAGCGCTGGGTATGCCTATTCACGTGCTTGACCGTCAGGGCGATACATATGGAAGTGGTTAAGGACTCATCAGCTGAAGAGTGTGTTTTGGCTATTAGAAGATTCGTTGCTGTAAGAGGCTTACCTCGGCTATTTATATCAGACAATGCCTCTCAGTTTAAACTCACTGCAAACGTGCTGACTTCTAACTTCTGCATACTACACAACGTCCGTTGGAAGTTCATCCCGGAATTAGCTCCATGGTTCGGCGGTTTTTACGAACGTCTGATAGGTTTAGTTAAGCACAGCCTAAAAAGGACGTTAGACAAGCATCTAATAAATCACAATCAGTTGTGCACAGTGTTGAAAGAACTTGAAGCCGTCATAAATACCAGACCTTTGACGACAGTTGGTGCTGACTTAGAACATATATTGACTCCGAATGATTTTTTACGAGTAGGAGGTCCAGTAACAACTCAAGTTTCAGATTGTGACTTTCTAGAATCGGCTACGGCTACAAAGTCGAATTTGATCGATGGCTGGAAGCGTGGTCAGGTTATTTTACTAGAATTCGCTAAGATGTTTACAAACCAGTATTTGACCAGTCTTCGTGAGCGAAGTGATAAACATCGACAACCAAGGGTGGTAGTTAACAGAGCACCTAGAATCTCAGAAACAGTTCAGTTAAAATCAGATAACAATAGGGCACACTGGAAGGTAGGAAAGATTACCGAGCTAATAAAGGGTTCGGATGGACAGATCAGAGTAGCCAAAGTGAAGTTAGATTCAGGAGAAACATACACTCGTTCAATAGGGCATCTTTATCCCCTTGAAGTTGATGACGATAATAGTACAGTACCTTCGCCAGTATTAGATGATTCCACTCTCAGAGCCAATCTCGATTCTGCGGAAACTCAAGTTGACAATTCAGTAACAGTTCCATATGAACAGCATATTGAAACAAGCCAGTCTCAGAAACCCCATACTGACGTACCTGTTATCAGTAATGAACCAGTAATCTCAGTAGAGCCAGAGATCCCAGTAGAGCCAGAGATCCCAGTAGAACCAGTAACAACAGACATAGCAAAACGACCGACTAGGGCAGCAGCGATCAGAGCCAAGGAGAAGGTTAAGGAATGGACTTCTCAGTTGATGGCTATATTGTTTCACCAGTAATAGGAACAGTATAGAGTCTCAGTGATCAGTAATAACAATAGTCAGATTGTTTTTAAGGACTAATGATTAGTTTTGTGTTCATCACAGTACAATAGATAATTAAATGTAGAATCAGAATCAGATCTTGGCTTTCTTTTCTCTTCCTTTGGGGGGGAATGTCGCGAGTGCGAAGCCATACATGTCAAGGTAGGTACATAAGCTGGTAGATGTCAGATGACATTGACAGCTAACGTCATGTCGATGGCGCCACGAGCGAGGTGAGTGAGCGCGCGCGGTAGTCGCGTCATTCTTGAACGGGACAGCGCCGGAGCAACACATGGCAGTTCTCAGTAAGTGAGCTTGTGATTTTTATGTGCTAGCACTCTCAGATACTCTCAGATACTCTCAGTCACTCTCAGTCACTCTCAGATACTCTCAGTTATTCTCAGATGCTCTCAGTTATTCTCAGATACTCTCAGTTATTCTCAGATGCTCTCAGACACTCTCAGATATAACCATGTCTTGTGTATCCCAGAAACCGATGCGTCGGACTGTTTGCGGACAGTGGCTCAGTTGACTCAATCTCAGATCAGTCTCAGATTTACCAGTACCAGAATCAGCTCAGTTGCGAGGCTTGGGGTGGCTGTAGGGGAGGTTGGAGGCCACACGGGGGGGAAACCCCCCAAACTGAATCAGCTCAGTTCTCAGCTCAGAGAGTCAACTAACTCAGAAAGCACAGACATGGTTATCTTAGCTCTAATATTTATTCCTTTACAGCTATTGTAGTGTTGTACTATATTACTGCATGCTCAGTGACATATATATCAGCTCAGACATTCGTTAGGTACCTGTGGCTAAGGTACTTGGCGACACATGGGACCAGCGCGACTTACCAGCCCGACTAGCAAGCGCGCCGAGACAAATTTTATCGACCTATTTCACGCGAGAGACAAGACTATGGTAGCGCCTAAGTGTCTCTCACTCTAACAGCGTGCATGCTAGGCCATGGTCGGTCCGTTACGCGTGCCGCGTTAGAAGAGCAGCGCTATAGCGATACAAAAAGAGGCAGCTGTTTAGGGTAGGCTTGTAGCGCTGTGCGAGCTGAACTATACTTTATTGAGTTGTAACAAGAGTCGTTATTTATTTAAATGACTTCACAGAGTGAATCTTCTGTACATAGAGCATTAAAATAACCGGCCAAGTGCGAGTGGCAGTCGCGCACGAAGGGTCCCGTACCATTATATATCCCTGCCATCTAGTGTTGAGTAACAGTACTATTTAAAGCAGCGCCATTTATGACTCATCTGGTAAACGAGCAAAAAAATCACGTTTGTTGTATGGGATCCCTCTTAAATATTTATTTTATTCTGTTTTTTAGTATATGTTTTTATAGCAGCAACAAAAATACATCATCTGTGAAAATTTCAACTGTTTAACTATCACGGTTTATGATATATGATATATGATATACAGCTTGATGACAGATGGACAGACAGACAGCGGAGCCTTAGTAATAGGGTCCGTTTTACCCTTTGGGTATGGAACCCTAAAAATGACACTTCGCAACCAGACAGAGGCGCTTCCAATAAAATCTCTATTAACTTACACAAACAATCTATGGCCGATGAGGATGGCATAAATAATTAATTGTCGTGACCACAGAATTCTCGTGACATTAGAATAGAATAGAATAGAATAGAAGATCATTTATTCAACTTCACAATACTTACACAATACACAAAAAATAACAAACAAGGAGCTTACTTAATTTTATATTACTGTGCATATAGATAACTATTAAAAGAGAAATTATTTTCGTGGTGAAGTTGAAAGGGCGTTCAGCTCAGCATAAATGTCAAGCACCTTCCCTCGGTACCAGACGCTGATTTTCAGCTGAAACCCCGCGGGCGGATAAATTTTGCAAACGGATAAAAAAAAGAAATACTAAATAACATTAAAAATTATTTAAATACACAATTATTAATTAGAATGAGCTGGCGCTATGCGCTTACTGTCAGCACATAATTGATGTAGAATTTCGTCTCTAACTGGGGGTGAATCGCTTTTTCTCTTGCTTTTGTACATGTACTATTAAGTATTCTGTGGCAGAACAGATCACCAGAGGTAATTAATATTGTTTGTTATTTCATCAGGAATCCAAAGTCCATGAATCCTATCACAAACTAAAGTTAATAGTCATTAGATAAACTAGTCTACCCTTCCTATAGGCTATACCACACTAGTGTATCAGTCCAACAACAAAGTCCTGCCACTAACTAAAGCCACACAATAATCTTGTATCAATATTGGAACTACTTACAGTGCCGTTAGGTTGGTAGGGCAGCTTGAGGAGTTTCTTGATGACCTCCGCTCCAGCTATGACATCCACTTCGCCTACACAGTCAGGAAACATGTGAGCCATGCGGAAACTGAAGAACAGAATGAGGAATTAAACAACTCAGCTAAGAAAGTTCCCACCAAATCAAGTCACACTTTTTTTTTATGATCTAGTAATCAGATTACTAGACTGAGTGATCAGATCATAGTCTCATTTGCCCAGTAATTTCACTAGCTACAATGCCCTTCAAACTGGAACACAGTAGTGCTTGCACACTACTGCTTGGCGGCAGAATAGCTGACAAAGCGGTGGTACCTACCTAGACTAACTTTGCAGAAAAGTCCTACCACCTAGTAAAAGCCGTAAGTAGCCTCTCCTAATGTATGACACTGAGCCCGATCTTCGGCTAATCTCATCCAGCTGCCGCCAGCCACTCTACGTACATCGTTGCTCTACCTAGTCAGAGGGTGACCTACACTTTGTTTGACATAGAATACAATATAACACTTAAGTGTTATATATATATATGTTATAGTTATAGCTTATTACTTTACGGAAATAAAATAAAAATTGTTCTCGTTCTAAACTTTATAATACCTTGACATTCCTGGCCCTCTAGTCAAAATTTGCTTCAACCCATAAGAGTCAATAGCCGCTCCATAGTTAGATGGGGGCAGGTTCAGATCTGTGTTACATTGCAGCCGAGCATAGGTCACTGGGGTTTGGAATGCAGTGTACTTCACCACCGCTGTTGATTTGATGGCAGGGGATGGACTGCGATCCTGTATAGAAAACTTAGTGAAATACAATGTAATGGTAGTGTACACATTACAACTATGGTGCGAGAGCCCACTGCAAAGATAGTCTATTGGGGTACCCGATGACGTAGGTACTTGTACAGTGGGCTCTCACACCACTACATTATGTTGTTATGGCCAATACGATACAATATGAAAATTCTTTATTGTACACCAGACATGAAAACAGATACTTACATAAAAATAAAACTCCCAGGCCAATATTGCTTATGTTTTATTTAGTTATCATTTACCTATGAAATATAGTTATGATGTTAGCCTTGAGACGGTGCCTACATAAATATTTATTAGGGATTCTGATAGTAAAAGGTTGGGTAGGAACAAATAGGTATTGGAATGTTGTCGGCATTTACTTTGCACAGTTGGTAAGGTAAATACAATATAGGTTAGGTACTACGAAGCCCATATTAGCAGAAAGCTTTAGAATTTACCTTGGATCGTTTGTGTTCGTTTTCATTTTCAACTTCTTCCATTATTTTCACTAGTTTTCACTCACAAGAACACACAAGAAGCTAGGTTGGGTAGGAACAAATAGGTATTGGAATGTTGTCGGCATTTACTTTGCACAGTTGGTAAGGTAAATACAATATAGGTTAGGTACTACGAAGCCCATATTAGCAGAAAGCTTTAGAATTTACCTTGGATCGTTTGTGTTCGTTTTCATTTTCAACTTCTTCCATTACTTTCACTAGTTTTCACTCACAAGAACACACAAGAAGCTAAGTGTTGGCCTGAGATAATAAAATTAACAATTAATATGTACGTAACAAAAATAATGGAATTATCTTCGATTCGATCTTCGACTAGATCAACTTTTCTAGAATTTTATTTACTTCTTTCTTCTTCTTCTTCTTCGTTTATGGCAAACACCACAGACTACTAAGCACAGAGTACCTTTTTCTACTAAGAGATATGGCAAGCACAGAACACACGGATGGTAAGGTTGGCAAGCGTTATATATAACCTGCGTTCGATAGCCTACTGGTGGCACAATTAACAGTTAAAAACGACAAAAATGGTCACATGCACCGTTCGTTTTAGGAATGTGTGAGCAAAAGTTGCATTTTTAACTGTTTTCGTACACCGTTCGGATAGCTCAAAAACAGTTAGAAATGCCATCGTGAACTGCCAATTTTGACCCACCTGGGTTAAAAGTGATCATTTTCTGACATTAGAGATTGACGTAAAATTTTTGGCGCGGTTATGTAAATATTACTGATCTTATTGTGAAAATTGCAGTTATCGTAATGATATAGCACGGAGAAGTAAGAAGGAAGACGTAAGTTTACGTGTTTAATATAATATTCTGCCAATTTGTTTTTTGACATTTGAGATAACAAACCGCATTTGGTTATTTTGCATTCGTTTTGGGTAGTGAGTAAAAGTGGTAAAAGTGGCATTATTGGTGAAATTCCCAAACCGAACGCTTTACAACAACGCTAATTTTGCAAATGCCAAAACCAATACCGATCGCAATCCGAACGCCCCTAAACAGGCCGCGCCGCGCCGCCATCTTCAATTCTTCATTTTTTTATTGATTTCTCTGGAAGAGAATTGGCAAATCTGTTTGTTTTTCGTGTATTTTCTGTGTATTGAAGACATTTCAGAGTCTTGTGGTGAGTATTCCATTTAATTTATATTGATTACAGAAATTTAAGTAACGGGCATGACGTCGTTTTACATGGGCTGCTGGATATCTTCCTATTATCACCGGCAGTTTTCACTCGATCGTTATGATAAATTCACGAATACCGTAATTACAACGTGCTACTTTTCATTGTTCTCTAACGACCACATCGTTATTATAAGCTTGTGACTCGCCTTTGGGGCTGGGCAAGTTTTTTACACGTACTTCACATGTACTTCAGTTATATATTGTCAAAATGCGTACTTGCCTAGAATCAAGATGGCTAACCGAAGACCTCAAGCGGGTGGAAATGGAGGTCGTCGCATGGACTTCAACCGAAACGACGGGAGGAAGAACTTCGGAAGAAGCGGCCTGTCACCGTGGCAGGGAGGCGGCCCCGGTGCAGGCCTGCCGAACATGCTGCCTATAACCGGTGGCTCCACAGAAGCCACGCTAGCTCTAGCCAGCAACATCATCAACTTATTGCAACCTCGGCAGAACCCTGTCCCCTCGTTGCTGGACATGCCTATTAGAAGGGACTTTGGTCCCCAAATGGGACGGTTTGACCGTGGATTTGTCCCTAATAGGGTAGGTGTTTATTAGATTAGAAAATAACTAATTATAATAATTACTATAACATTGATAGATTCTTCAAGGACCTACAGAGTCAATTTTATACTTTCTATGTACTATCCAAGTACTTCCTAGTAGTGTATTATTGGGCATTCTGGCTCAACCTACGATTCCTCCAGGCTCATTCTTCGCCTTCCGTCTCTTCAGTTGATCCAGCAATGCCCAATAATACTAATAAAATTTACTTGAATGAAACGGAAATGCAACGTTCAAAAAACCCGAATGCTCAATAACTTATTGCGTTGAAAACAGAAATTTAATCAGACTTTGATCGTCTGCGATTCGTTAATAAAACAGAAATTCATGTCAAGTTGATAGAACGGAAATTCAACGTACCTAATATGCGGTCAGCAGCAGCACAGGACAGGTGCAGCAGTGATGGCACAACACGGTTTCACTTCACTATCAAGTTACGTCTGTGCCTAGCTTTTGATGCGTAACAAACGTTTTTACTGAACATAACACAATGGATAATTTTTCTATGATTGTTTTATGTCTTTAACATGAATAAAAATTGTGTCGATCAGCATCACAAAACCATCTCTACAAGAATACTCGTAATCGAATATTTAAAGGTTACTATGATAAAAAGGACAACTAATATGAACTACGACATTGTGTTGGTAGGAATCACAAATCCATATTTACATAAATACTCAAAATTTATCGAATATTATTTTTTTTACTGTGATAAAGTTGTGTCTGTCAAAATCACAAAACCGTTTCACTAGAATACTCAAATTCTATCGAATATTAAATTTTTTACTGTGATGAAAAAGTGGGACCTTATCGGACTATCAATTTTGTGTCGGTCAACATCACAAAAACATTTTATCAGAATACTCAAATTTATCTGGTATTCAAAAATGCACTGTGATGAAAGTTGGACCATAAACGGACTAGCAAAATTGTGTCGGTCAACATCACAAAAAAACTTATTACAAGAATATTCGAATTTTATTGAGTTATTTATCGGAAAATGCACTGTGATAAAAAACTTGACCTTTAGAACTAACAAAATTGTGTCTGTCAAAATCACAAAACCGTTTCACTAGAATACTCAAATTTTATCGAATATTAAATTTTTTACCGTGATGAAAAAGTAGGACCTTATCGGACTATCAATTTTGTGTCGGTCAACATCACAAAAACATTTTATAAGAATACTCAAATTTTATCTGGTATTCAAAAATGCACTGTGATGAAAAGTTGGACCATAAACGGACTAGCAAAATTGTGTCGGTCAACATCACAAAAAAAACTTATTACGAGAATATTCGAATTTTATTGAGTTATTTATAGGAAAATGCATTGTGATAAAAAAACTGGACTTCTGGACTAACAAAATTGTGTTGGTCAACATCACAAAACGAACTATACAAGAATATTCGAATTTTATTGAGTTATTTATCGGAAAATGAACTGTGATAAAAACTCCACAAGAACTCAATATCGTGTTGGTAGGTATAACAAAACTACCTTTAGGTACAAGAACCTTCTTATCATATTATGTTTTCAAAGAGATTTTGCGAATAAATGCTATATTTAGATCTCATTTATGGACTACAATTTTCATTGTGAGGATAACTCTATACACTTACACAATACTGAAAAGCCCCCCAATGTTATATTCAGTAATGGTTACGACTTACACTATCACTCTAAACGGAACACTGACTAAACTGTAATGAGTTAATTAAGGGATGTGCGTTGCGAATCACTAATCGATAGAACGGATTCACATCGATAAAGACAATGTTGTACATTATAGCGGGTTATTAATTTTTTTAACAAATTATTACACATTCATGTAATATGAACAACTTTATATTATGAATATTTTATGTAATGTTTACATAAATACAACTTTTTGTAGGGGTCAATGTTAGTGTCAAATTTCAACATAATAGAGCTCAACAGAAATAATTGTAGGCTGTTGATGATGAACAAAAACATACTAACAATAAAATCGAATGATGATCGAATGATGAATACCTACCAAACATCACTACTGACAATTACACTGAGTCAACGCAAATCGTAACTTGCAAATCTTGCAAACATCGCGATATTGCTGTTTTGCAAAATATACCTACACACTGCGGTCGAACGGGTTTCTTAAAGACGCCGCATCGTGAGAACACGAATATGATATTTTACCTCGCTAGGTTTATGCCGCTGTTTTGCTTAATATTTTTAGTACGGTGTATAAAAATATGTTATGGGTAGGTACCTAAAAGATAAATCTACATTTTTTTTTTGTCATGTAGGTTTTCGCTGATCTTGAACTCGATCAACTGAGACTTATACAAAACACTGTAACACATTATTGTTAAATTTGACGAGTAAAAATAAATTTCGCAAATCAAAAACTTAAACTATTGTAAACAAGTGTAAGGTGTTTTGTATACTTGTAGTACTTAACTAATTTTAGATAATTTTTAAGATCTGTAGAAGAATCAAAAATCTTACTGTATTTTACAGACATAGATCTAGGGTTGACCAAAATATTTTATTATTAAAATATATATTAATATTATAGGTAGGATTAGTCTTCTTTTATTGCATAGAACGATGTTTCACAGATAGCTGTAGGTATTTAGCGCTCGAAAATGTGTTAGTTTTGCGGTTTATTTTTTGTGGGTTTTAGGGGACATTATAACGATTTTGTTTTAGAATAACAAAAGTAGGTGCGCTTATATAGCTTACATAACTTGTTTTATTCGGTTATTCCTTTTTTCGTTTTATTTTCTATTTGCTTGTGCTTACACCGCGGCTTAATCAATAATAAAATAATATGTAGTAGGTATACTAAGCTTCAAACATTTTTTTCTTTCAATTATTTTTTAGCGTATAATTTTTAATGTAGTCGTGAGCTTGTTTTTAAGCACTATTTATTACAAATAAGTAAGCATTGATAAGTGCAACGAATATAACATTCAAAATAATTGATAAAAATTATGTAACAACCCTAACAATTATTGTTGACTTAACAGTTTTGATTTACATAAAACCATTTATACATCATAAACGCCGCCACAACTATTCAGTTTTTCTACTGCTTCGCATCACAAGTGAAAGTGCTCCAAGTCCACGTCGAAGAACCCGAACTCTGAAGTTCTGAACTGTGCAGATTTGAAGTTCTGACCTCCGAAGCTCTATACCTGTTTTGTTTTGTTTTAGTGAACTTAACAAAAATCTTCAAAAATGTACGTGAGTATTTTTCAATTTATATTACCTAATAATGTCTCTCTGTTATCATCATCATCGTCATCATCAGGCGGAACACGTTCGCTTCTGAACATAGGCCTCCCATATTTCTCTGTTAATAAGTTCAATTTTCCCTAGTACAATGTTAATCAATATCTCACATATTTTTTCACAGTTTATTTTAAAAACAAGGACTAAAAACGAGTTAACAGAGTTATCATAATAAATCATTTTGTGTATTGTTTTAGGTCTGACTCTGAGAACGACACCGTGCACTTTGTGGAGGAGCAGGGAGTTGATAAAAAGAAAACCAGCCAAAAAAAAAGAAAAGCGGCGGCAGATACACCTCGGTGAGTTTTAAAATCTTATTACCCTTCTATCTACACCATGAATGCATCCTACTGTTTACTTTACTCTGACCGCTGCTGAAAGAATATGTTCGTGAGTGTAACTGTAAGTAGCGGAATTATAAAATTTAAATGTTTTATACTACAGGTTTGTAGGTACAATCGGTTAGCACCTATAATCTTTAAATGTATACTTATGTGAACTAAATAATTTATTTCAGCTCGTCTCACTTCTGTGTTAACTTAAAGCAGTACCTATACGTAATGCATTTGGACTTTGACTTTAAAATAAATCTTTTAAATTTAGTTAATAACTGTTTGAAAGCATTCTTGCATATTAATAAAAACATTTAATGCTGTACAGCCTTGCCCACCCATAGGTATCTTATGTCATATATCCATTAATAAATAAAATTCAATCTATTTCAGTGCAGCGCCCAAGAACAAAAAACTGCAACAAAACTACGACATCTTCGGATTGCTATCCGAAGACGAAGAGGGCAGCGCGGTGTTGAACTCGCAACAGGGTTCCCAGCTGGTTACAAGCATCACCAGCCGCGTGGCCAACGGTATCGTGCGGCGAGCAAAGAACTCTCAAGGAGAGTACTACGCAGAACTCCGCGTATACACAGCTGCTGATGCAGCATCTAAGGCCGCTGACCGGTGGAAGAAGGCCCTGGTGTGCGTTAAAACTTCTATCAACAGCGGTACCCCTCAGTGGGATCATCTACAAAAGGTTATTAAATTAACTAAAAATTCTTTGATGGACGTAGATTCCAAATTTTATGGTGATTATTTTAATTTTAAGTGAAATATATGTTAGTGTACATTATATTTTCTTTATCTTTATTTTAATATAAATAAAGTGCATTATTATTTCACAAGTTTTAGTAGTAACTTGAGCTAGCGTTGATAACAAAATACCTACTTATAATTTATTTAGTACCTAGTTATTATGAATCATTCTTAAGTACAATAGGTAGATAACATTACTTTGTCTTTATAATATTTTGAGTTCTCAGTAAGCTTATGCTTAGTTGTCTCCCTCATTTTTTGTTTATGATAAGGAATAAAGTAAGTTATGCCGTTCTGTACTTCGTGTTCAGTTCATATAGAAAGAAATAAATGGATAGGACATTTACGAAGCAATGCTCATAAAAATAATTGCAGCATTCCTATAGAAGATGGTGTTATTAAGATAGCATCAGCATTTAAAGGTCGTATCATTTCTTATAGGATATTAGCTGTTGATAACTATGAAACCTGTTCGCCTGAAATATTCCTAAATAATATTAAGTCTAAAATAGAAAATCTTTTGCGAAACGCAGTTGAGAAAAACGTTAACGTTAAAGTTAATTTTGAGCACTTTGGCCAGTTCCTGCAGTTCAAGGATGACAGTCAAGAAGTTAAATCATTTGCTACCAAAAATAAAGTCTTACACCAGAATTTTGACTTTGACGAATTATTTACACAAGTCTTGGAAAACATAAAAAAGAAGATTGAAGAATTTCAGAGCCGTGACAGCGGTTGGGCTTTATTATCTAATTTAAACTTGGAAATAAACATCAATCAATATAATCCCTTGAATGGTTCTTCATATATTAATTTACCGCCAATTATTAAAAACAAAAAGGCTTGTGTTAATATTAAAAATGATGATAAATATTGTTTCTTGTGGTGTGTAGTAGCTGCTCTACATCCAGTTAAAAAAAACTGTGAACGAACAAGTTCATATCCTCATTTCAGTAAAGTATTGAACATTGTTGACTTAAACTTTCCAGTTAATTTATCTGATATTCAAACATTTGAGCGCAATAACAAAAACATATGTATAAATGTTTACTTATTAAAAAATAATAAATCTGTCTCAGGTCCTATTTACAAATCAAACAATGAAAAAGGAACGCGAATTAATTTACTACTGTTAGAGCAAAGCAACAGGTCTCATTTTTGTCTAATTAAAAATTTGTCGCGTCTTGTTCGTAGTCAGGTTACAAAACATCATGGAATGCTACATTTTTGTGAAGATTGTTTTATTTTTTTCACATCCGAGGAATCTCTTGATGCTCACTCATGTAGCGGTGTATTAACTGTACTCCCAAATAAAGGCTCGATTCTAGAGTTTAAAAACTTTGAACGCAAGCAGGATGTACCGTTTGTTGTATATGCTGACTTTGAAACACTCCTTTTGCCATATCAGGGTTGTGGTCAAAATCCAGGCACAAGTTATACTCAAAATCAACAAAAACATGTGCCTGCAGCATTTGCATACAATATTGTTTGTTCATTCGATAGTAAATTTAATCGTTTTGTACAATATCGAGGGCCTGATTGTGTTAGTAAATTTATTGAATCACTTCATAATGATATAAAAGACATTTATAAAATTCTCAATCAGGAAGTGCCAATGATATTTACCGAAGATGATGCATTGACACACGCAAAAACAGATCGTTGCCATATTTGTCATCATTTTATAATATTCGAGAAAATACGTGATCATTGCCATTTAACAGGGTGTTATAGGGGGCCTGCACATACAATTTGTAACTTACGATATCGTGTGCCAAAACGTATACCGGTATTTTTTCATAACTTATCTGGTTATGACAGCCATTTATTTATAAAAGAGTTGGGCAACTATCCTGGTCCTATTAAAGTTATACCGAAAAACAAAGAGAACTACATTTCATTTACAAAATTTCTTTGTATTTCGAACGATCAATGCGCTCAGATACGTTTTGTTGACTCATTTAAATTCTTAGGCTCTAGCTTGGAAAAATTAGCGAACGGTTTACAAAAGACAGACTTTGTTCATTTGACAAAACACTTTCCAAATGAAACCGAACACGAGTTACTAGTTCGTAAAGGAGTGTATCCATATGAACATATGTCTAGTTGGAAGTCATATACAGAAAATGAACTTCCAGCTAAAGACATGTTTTACAGTTCATTGACTGATCAAAATATAACAGACGGAGAATACAAACATGCTCATAATGTTTGGTCAACTTTTGACATACAAAATATGGGGGAATATACTGACTTGTACATTAAAACGGACGTACTTTTGCTAACTGATATTTTCGAAAACTTTAGAAAAATATGTAAATTGCATTATCTGCTAGATCCGGCGTTTTATTTAACAGCTCCAAGCCTCTCATTTGATGCTATGCTATTAAAAACAGATATAAAATTAGAATTAATAAATGATTTAGAAGTCATTAGAATGATACAAGGGGGTACGAGGGGTGGTATTTGTTTATGTTCAAATAGATATTCAGTCGGAAATAACAAATTCATGGAAACATATGACGCGTCTAAACCTACTTCATACCTTATGTATATAGACTGTAACAACTTATATGGGCATAGTATGTGTCAGCCTCTACCTACATCAGAATTCAGATTATTAGATGAGAAAGAAATTGCTTTATTAAATATCATGAATATTTCAAATGATGCTGAATATGGTTTTATCCTAGAGGTTGATTTATTGTATCCAGAAAATTTGCACGATGCTCATAACGACTATCCTTTTTGTGCTGAAAAGACTTTGCCCCCAGGAGGGAGGACTTGTAAGTTGATTCCCAACTTATACGACAAATATAAATATGTTATCCACTATGTTCATTTGAAAACTTGTTTAAGTCATGGATTAATATTAAACAAAATCCATCGCGTTATTACATTCAGACAAAAAGCTTTTTTGAAGGAGTACATTGAACTGAATACTGAGCTCAGAAAACAAGCTGTAACACCATTTCAACAAGATCTTTTCAAATTGTTTAATAATTCAATTTTTGGAAAGACTTTGGAGAATACAGAAAAACGAGTTAACGTTAAATTAGTAAATGAATGGAGTGATACTAAAAACAAAACAAAAAAGAGCCTTAGTGCTGACCGATTGATTGCACGACCAAACTTTCACAGTGTTTCAATTTTCTCTGAAAATTTTGTTGCCATCCAAATGAAACTTGAAAGAGTTGTATTAGACAAACCAATTTATGTAGGATTTACAGTGTTAGAGCTATCTAAAAATTTAATGTACGACTTTCATTACGGAGTCATTAAACCCAAATATGGCGACAGTGTCAAACTTTGTTATACTGACACCGATAGTTTTGTTTATGATATCACAACGGATGACTTTTACAAAGACATGAAAGAATCATTGTTGCAGTATTTTGACACGAGCAACTATGCGCCGAAAAATCAATATAACATTCCATTAATCAACAGAAAGATTCCTGGATTATTCAAAGATGAGATGCATGGACAGATTGTAACCGAGTTTATCGGATTACGTTGTAAATTATATTGTATCAGAACCGAAAACGATATCATAAAAAAAGCTAAAGGTACCAAAAAGTGTGTAATTCGCGGCTTATCAGGCGACGATTATCGTGAAGTATTGTTAAATAATACAATTGTGCGAAAAAAGAACATTTTGTTTAGATCGATTAAACATGAAATATTTACGCAGACAATGAATAAAGTTGCACTAACAAACACTGATGATAAGAGATATATATTACCAAACAAAATTTCTACAAAGGCATGGGGGCATAAGTCTTTGTTTTAATAATTTACCTACCTATGTCTGTTTTATTGCTAAGGTTTATAATTATGTATATACATATTAGCTCGTTATAATGTTAAATAAATTGTCATAAAGGCTTAGAATAATAAGACACTAAAATAAGCATTTAAGTAGGTATAACAAAACATAGTTTAAGTAGGTACATAAATATTTACCATCATAATTATAAATAAGTAACTACGTATGTACGTTTTTCTTATTAAATAAATTATGAACGTACCATATACCTAATTATGTTTTTTATTTCATAAAACACCTACCCATTCAACTAATAACAAACAAGTTTAGACTTGATCAATCAAGCCATTTACAGTAATTACACATGCAATAACTTTAACCGATCTTTGTAATAGTAAGGTATAATAATGTAGATAGGTAGAGTTCAATGACATAAAAACCATTGCATAACACGTTCGAACTTGATTATCACTAACAAGGTAGAGACCGAGTGCATCGTATCAAATTGCATTGCGCTCGCATACCGCAGAGTTGCAAACAATTTTTACCTACTTAGCGCATTATACTACGATAATACTTAAAGAGTGAAGGTCGTGTCAACGCAAGTTCATTTTTATTACGAAGGCCTGTCGTATAAAGGAATTTATATTTTAAGACCTGGTAAGTGTTGTTATTTATAGTTATTTGTGTTATTCATTCTCATTGCTAATTGATTTGGATTTAACAAACTGTTCGTTTTGTTTACAGGAAAAATGAATGACACACCAACAGACTCCGACCCGTTTTTTCTTCAATGCGCTCAGGATCCTTTGCTGGGTTCATGGGATGACTCGGAAACTCAAAAAAAAACAGAACAACGTGCTGCAACTGCTGTTGAAAAAAAGTCTAGAAGAAAACGGTGCAATTTGAAAAGTGCATCGTTTATTATTAGTAAATCGTCACTTAACGGACGAAAACTGATAAAACTTCAAGTTTACGACTATGATAAAACTGCCGATGCATATTGTGAAAGTATTAGTGTGCAACATGTTGTTTTGACTCCGTTTCATGATGAAGTCTTCAACCTCACAGAAAATCTGATAAGTAAAGTTTCAAAAAACTTAAGACATGATCAGTTGTAGTTAGTTTAATTTTAAGGTATTTTTATTTGTAACGGTTATCCTTTGTAATTTAATTCAATAAAAATGATAATATAAACAAGGAAATTGTTTTATTACCTCTACTTAATTAATGTTCTTACTCTACAATAGTTAATTTAATTAATTTTAATTTTCCACCAGTATAAAGACAACATAAATTTAATATTATACTGAAATAAACCTAAATACGAGTAAATGTTAACGAGTTTTTATTAAGAGAAATACTTAATGTAATATTTTAACCAAGAATAATTAATTATACGTATTAAGTAATTAACATCTATAAAAACTGTCGTAACTTAAGAAAATATTTATTATCTTTTCTATCATTTATCAGTTCACACATCATGTTGTTTGTGAGACAACCTCATTCGCTAAAGTTACCTCAGATTTGTGTTACAAATAATGATAAACATTTGTTTAGACATGGGAAGCTTTTGCCAAATACAATAAGATGTTTAATATGTGGTCCTTCTAATTGCGGCAAAACAAATTTGTTAATTGGTTTGCTAATACATGAACATGGTTTAAAATTTATGAATGTTTATGTGTATTCCAAAACATTGTATCAACCAAAATACGTTTTTCTAGAAAACGTGTTAAAATTAGTTCCAAAAATAACATTCTCAAAGTTTATTATGAATGAAAATGTGTTGAGTACTAAAGAAGCGAAACCTGACTCTGTGATAATATTTGATGACGTATCTTGCGATAAGCAGAATAACATAAGAGATTACTTTTGCATGGGTCGACATAAAAATATTGATTGCTTCTATTTAAACCAGACTTATAGCAAAATACCAAAACAACTTGTTAGGGATAATGCCAATCTAATTATTCTATTCAAACAAGATGATTTAAATTTACGTCATGTTTATGATGAGCATGTAAATACAGATATGACTTGGAATGATTTTCGAATGTTATGTTCCGAAATATGGAGGATTCCATATAATTACTTGGTTATAAATAAAGACTGCAAAAAAAATAAAGGATGTTATAGAAAGAATTTTGACACATTTGTTGTTTTTGAATAGTCACAGAAACTTATAAAGCAAAGTTGAACCTACGCATGTTCATTTTTGTTTTTGGCATCATCAAGCGCAGTCTTTGATATAAAATGAGTGCTGAAAAAGAATTAAAAGAGCAGATTATTAAATCATCTCAATCCGTTAAAAAGAAAGTGAAGCAAATGCGGGATTATCAAATCGATAGCAATAATGCATTTGAGACTGTATTCAAGCCAATTACAGAACCACTCCAAAAAATGGTATCAAGGAATATTTCAGTTGGATTAGATGATCAAAAACCTCACACTTCAAAAATTAAACGCATGAAATATGATAATGATAAGAATGACGATGATGAATCTATTAATGAGATGCGATCATCGAATCCTAAAGACATTAAAAGTAGTAAGTATGAACGTACGCTTTCCAATAAGTCAGACTTTGAAAACAGTTCTGAGAGCTCCAGGAGTAGTAATGAAGACGAGATGGATCAAAGTGAACTTTCATTTAAATCATTTGATTCATATGATAATACATGGTCGTCATCTTCAGAAAATTTTCATGATATTCCTTATGGTGCAAGATTAGATCGCAAAATCCTAAGGATTGGAAATTCACGTATTACGCTTACTTCTAATAAAATTAATGTAGCTGGATCAACGTATGAAAAAACACAAGGCTTAAACGAACTATTATTTAAAAAGATACCTGATTCAAATTTAATATCTGAAAATGATTTAATTAATTATAAGCAAATACTATTAGCCACCAATGTACATCGGCGGGACTTTAATCCAAAAAAACCTATTAAAAGTAATAAAGGTATAAAATACCTCAAATTTATAAAACCACTGTTCAAACACTGTAAAGAGCAAACCAGTACAGAAAGCCTTGCACAAGGTTCTGGAGTGACGTTAAAGAAAAAGTTGAAATCTAGCGTTGACTTTGTATATTGGGATGACCCTAATGAACTTGTAGAAAGGCTTAAGCTATTAATAGCCTCTCGCGATGCAGGAAACACTGGGTTAGATAATGAAATTATTTCCATTATTGAAGAATTGCGTGAAGCGGGGGTGATTCAATAGATATAAATTAAATTTCTGTTATTAAACTCATTAGTTTATTTCGAGTTGTCGACTGACTACGAGTAATACACCAGTACAATATGAACATTGACAAATTTGGTCATCATGTTCACAAGCGGTTACGTCTAATAGATACAATCGATTTGTTCGACAAGACTTTGATTGAAGTTTTAAATTCTAAAAGTGATCTAAAGCTAAACAGACTTAAAATTATTAAAACACCTGTTTCTAGTGATGATGCTATAAATAAGCAGTATGTTGATGAGATTCTTACAAACTATTGTACAAAAAATGAAATAGAGAGACAAATACAGTTAATAAAAACTCAAATCCAAGCATTAACATATCAGTCACACAGCACAGTTCATGAGAAACAAAACCAACAAAATACTGTCAAGAAATCATTGAAAAATGAGTAAACAGGGAATAGTAAATGAAATTCTTTGTCAAGCTCGAAAAAATTTTAAACGTCGTTCAGTGCTCTTAAGAGGAATTGATGACTTGTGGCAAGCAGATTTGATAGACATGCAAAATTTAAAAAAAATGAATAATGGTTATAGATATATATTGGTTGTTATCGACACATTTTCTAAATTATCTTGGACATTTCCAGTTAAAACCAAATCTAAACATGAAATTTCGACAACATTTGAAAATAATTTACTTAGCATACGAAGACCAAAATGTTTACAAACTGACTTAGGCAAAGAATTTTATAATAATTGCTTCAAAAGCTTAATGAGTAAATACAAAATAAACCATTATTCTACATATTCTGTTAAGAAAGCATCTATTGTAGAAAGGTTAATACGGACATTGAAACACAAATTATACAAACATTTTTATTTAATTGGAAATTATAAATGGATTGGAAAACCATTGAAACAAATAACAGATGATTATAACCATACCGTGCATCGTACAACAAAACATCGACCGGTAGATGTCAAATCATCAAACGAAATTCAAGTTCTGTGTAATATTTTACAATCTCAAAAAAATAAAGGTAAAGCTGCCAGGAATAAATTTAACGTAGGTGATCAAGTAAGAATTAGTAAATATAAAGGAATTTTTGAAAAAGGTTTTACCCCTAATTGGTCCACTGAACTATTTACGATTGTGAATGTAAATAATAGTAATCCTTTCACTTATCACATTCAAGATCAAAAACATCAAAAAATACTGGGGACGTTTTATGAACAAGAACTTAAGAAAACTAAACATCCAGGTATTTATTTAGTGGAAAAAATAATTAAAAGTAAAGGTAGCAAATTGTTTGTAAAGTGGTTAGGTCTAAAAGAAGCTGAAAATTCTTGGATTAATAAGAAATCTCTTGTATAAAAAGAATAAATATTAAATAATATATCATTGTTCTAAAATCAATGGAGGGAGGTGGACTTGTGAATAAAATCATCAACAATTTACCGTTCGAGTTACATTTACCAGGTTATAATTATTGTGGGCCAGGCACTAGGTTACGCGAACGATTAATACGTGGCGACAAGGGAGTCAACGAATTAGATGAAGCTTGTAAACAACACGATATAGCGTATAATAATTACACAAATCTTGAAGATCGTCACAAAGCTGACATAGAGCTTATAAACATGGCTAAACAAAGAATGAAAGCAAAGAATTCTAGTAAAGGTGAAAAAGTAGCTTCTTGGTTGGTTAATAAAATAATGAAAACCAAAGTAAAAGTAGGTGCAGGTGCTAAAAAATTTAGTTCCATAATTAGCAAAATACGTAAACATCTAAAGAAAATAAAACCAAAAAATAATGAATCAGCAATTAAAGCTGCGCATTTAGTAGCTAAGAAGCTCTTCGGTAAGAAAAAGATTGGCATACCCAGAGTTATACCTATACCGAAAACTGGAGGGTTATTACCACTGATACCTATTTTTGCGGGATTATCTGCATTGGGCGCTTTAGCGGGAGGAGCAGCAGGTATAGCAAAAGCAGTTAATGATTGCAAAGCATCACAACAAGGTCTTCGTGAATCCGAAAGACATAACAGAACGATGGAGGCTATTGCCTTAGGTAAAGGCATGTACATAAAGCCATACAAAAAAGGCAGTGGATTGTTTTTAAAACCATCAAAAAACTAAATAAGAGGCTACCCAGACGTGCACTTACCGATTTAGATATAACACAACATGCAAGTGATATTCCGTACTTTAGAGGAGTTTATATGAGAGACAACTTACCTAAGTATCCTAAGCATGTAGAATGTGGAATCCTCAATCTAGATAGTAGTGAAAATCGAGGAACGCACTGGGTAGCTTATGTAAAAGATAAACAATATTGCGAATACTTTGATAGCTTTGGTGATCTAAAGCCACCGTTAGAGTTAGTTAAGTACTTAAAAAATCTAGATATCCTATACAACTATACTAAGTATCAAAATTTTGACACAGTTAACTGTGGGCATTTGTGTATAAATTTTCTAAGAAACTATTGGAGAAAACGTTTATATTAAGAAAGTTCTCTTATTACTTATCATTAGCGCAATGTCTTTCACGCTATCTATATCAAGCCCCAGTTCAACATCGGCAACAAATTATTCACCTGCTCTACAACTTGATGGTGAATATGAATGCGGCTTGTTGTATTTTTCTACGTTTAATTCCATACCAAATATTGATGGAAAAAACAATAAATTTTGTTATGGTGATAACGAAATTGTTGAAATACCTGAAGGCTCTTATGAACTTAACGATATTAGTGATTATTTAAAAGAAAAGGTTGTGGATTGCAGATTTAGTTTGAGCTGTAATAATAATACTTTGAGGACTTCGATAGTATGCTCTAAAGATATTCATTTTGAAAAATGTGCATTACTTGCAAAAATATTTGGATTCGGCGAAGAAACACTGAAAGCTAATATATTAAATGAATCACGGTTCCCAGTCAACATTCTTTCGACAACTGTGCTCAGGATCGAATGTGATATTATAAGCGGATCGTATACAGACGGAAAACCCAGTCACATTATTCATGAGTTTGCTCCAAACGTGCCTCCAGGTTATAGAATTATTGAAATTCCTAAAAACATAGTGTATTTCCCTGTAAATCAAAATTGTATCAGTTCTTTATCTGTACGAATAGTCGACGCAAATAATAATATTGTAAATTTACGTGGTGAAGAATTTCATATATATTTACATCTCAGAAGAAAATGATAGATTACAATAAAAACTCTGCTTCTACCATGAAAGCTGTCACTTGTAAGCGCACTGTCAAGAATACCGCACATAAAATTAAATTAACAAAGGAGAATAGAAAGTTTCTGAAATTGATTGGATTGCTAAAATGAGTATATTAAACATAAATGAATCTTTCGTTCAAGACAATACCATTCAAAGTATTGAGTATCATTCATATAAGCCCTATGTAACTAGTTTTAATGAAAATGATGAGATAAGAATTCCAATTAACCAACAGGACTTGTATGTATTACCTTCGATGAGTACTTTGTATATAGAAGGTTGTGTTAACGTGTTCAAGAAAGAACCAAAAACTAAAGTTTCTACAGTACATTTTACTAATAATGCAGTTCTATACCTTTTTCAAGATATCCGTTACGAGCTCAATGGAGTTGAAATAGATAAAATAAAAAATGCTGGTATAACAACTACCATGAAATCTCTTTTATCCATGAATGACAATGAATCAAAAATGTCTAAAAGTTGGGGATGGGATATAAATGGTAACTTAAATAAATTTGGAGGAGATTTTTCAGTATCCATACCTCTTAGTAGAATGCTAGGATTCGCAGAAGACTACAATAAAATTATCATTAATTGTAAGCATGAACTTATTCTACTTCGCAGTAATACAACTCTGAATTCTCTGAAATTAGATACCGGAGAAGTTGTACAAGGTATTGATATAAAACATATTCATTGGCGTGTTCCTCATGTAAAAGTATCTGATCGAGAAAGAATAAATTTACTCAAGTATTTAGAAAAAGATCGTTCAATTAATATAGTGTTTAGAAATTGGGATCTTTATGAATACCCTGCACTTCCACAAACTACTAAACACACTTGGTCAATCAAAACATCATCTCAAATAGAAAAACCTAGATATGTGATAATAGGTTTACAAACTAACCGTAAACGCAGAGCTGACTCTGACATGTCTCATTTTGATCATTGTCATATCAGAAACATAAAAGTGTTTTTGAATTCATGTTATTTTCCTTATGAAAATATGAACACAAAATTTTCAGAAGACAAGTACGCTATAATTTACGAACAATATGCAAAATTTCAACAGTCTTATCACGGGCGTCGTTCCGAACCGTTGTTAAGTTTTGAAGATTTTAAAAATAGGTCACCATTATTTGTCGTTGATTGTTCACGTCAGAACGAAAACCTGAAATCAGGACCAATAGATGTACGTGTAGATCTTGAAACAGACAAAGATTTTCCGGAAAACACGGCAGCATACTGTTTAATACTTAATGATTGCATTGTCGAATATAAACCTTTGAGCAATATTGTAAAGAAAATATCATGAATTCAAAAGTACTTATTATTGATGTTCAAGGTTTCAAGGACTATTTTAATAACTTTATTATAAGTGAACTCGCGCTAGCTACAGATGAATATACACAAACGTTTTTAGTGAAACCTCCGTATCCGTACACGCATTTAACACCCAAAGAAAAAAAACATGTTTCGTGGATAGAAAAAAATCATGGTATTCGTTGGAGTGAAGGGCATATTGATTATCGTGAATTTATACGCACAATCTCCCCTTTTTTAGAAAATAAGACTATAGTAGTAAAAGGTATGGAAAAAATTAAATGGATTAAAAGTTTATGTGATAGTTGTTCTGTTATAGATATAGCTGATAAAGGCTGCCCAAACTTTTTTGAGTTGTATACAAAGTATATTGGTGAAAATGATTCTTTTTTTAACTGTATATTCCATAAGAAAGTGTGTGCGCTAAAAAATGTAATTGTAATTAAAAAATGGCATTATGATAACATACATGAATTGTCTCCAAACGAAAGTAAATATGAAACAATTACTTAGTTATTGTAATAATTATAAGTACTTAATTTTCATAATTTAGTTAATGAAAACAATGTTAATGATCATAAATAAATTAGTTTTTGTTATATGTAATATACGAGTGTTTAATTTTTCCCCTACTTCCTGTTACTTAGTTATATTATAAGTAATGAAAGAATTTGACAACTCAACTCAGTCGATAGAAGAGCGAGTCAGGAATCGGTGTTTCGCTGCTAACATATATTTTTTATTCCTAGTATGGAATTAAAGAAGCCTATTCATCCTCATTATGCTCTTCAATCAAACCGATTGAAAAGTTTTAACTGTTGGCCTCCAGGACTAACTCAGCAGCCTATAGATTTGGCTGATGCAGGATTTTTTTATACTGGGCTCAGTGATAAAGTAATCTGCTACTTTTGCGATGGTGGTCTTAAAGATTGGAATCCGGGAGATGAAGCATGGAGTGAACATGCTCGTTTTTTTCAATATTGCCCGTACGTTATTTTTGTAAAAGGGAAAGAATTTATAAAAAGTCTTGTAGACGAAAACAATTTGAACCAATATCAAAGCCATGAAACATTGAGTGAACAAATGAGCAGTCATGAAATCAAAGAAAACGATAAAATGCAGTGTAAAATATGTTTACTTGAAGAATTATGTATGTGTTTTTTACCTTGTGGTCATGCTGTAAGCTGTGCTAAGTGTGCTTTATCTTTAAATAATAAATGCCCAATGTGTCGAAACATGTTTTTTAAAGTCGTTAGATTATACTTTTAACACCATGTAATATGTTGTTTAATTTGAAATATTTATTGTATAATGTTTATTTTGTAACTTAACACAAGTTTCTGTTTAATGAACGGAATCACAAAACGCTCATAAGTTATTGAGCATTAGGGTTTTTTGAACGTTGCATTTCCGTTTCATTCAAGTAAATTTTATTAGTATTATTGGGCATTGCTGGATCAACTGAAGAGACGGAAGGCGAAGAATGAGCCTGGAGGAATCGTAGGTTGAGCCAGAATGCCCAATAATACACTACTCTTCCTGTTTATAAAATAATTTCTCAATTGAATTGATTTTCAATGCATGTGTATTTTTTACAAGAATATTTCTGTTCCACGCCAAATACAGAAGTAGTAGTATTGCTGCTTAAATTCTATTTCCGTACATTGCTCGATACCACATTTTATGTAATTCTCTGCTTCTATACATTTCAGCGACAGGGCTCGCAGAGCTCACACGTTTTTAACTAACGCTATTGTTTTGATGAATTCCCTTTAGATGGGCAATCAAGGTAATTTCCGGCGTACGGGAAATTACAATCGGGCTGGTGAGCGTATCAACACCAATCGTAAACAGTTCAAGCCCAATGATGGGCAGAAGCAACAACCCAAGAGCTCCCCGAAAAAGGATGCCGATTCTAAGGCTAAACCTGTCAAGGAGAGGTAAGGAACCCTACTCGTTTCCTTCCGGTGGTCACACCGTACTTCTGAAGCCTCCATTGGGGCCGCAAACACTTCTTACGTTCACCGGCCTAGCATTTTAGCCAAACTGGCAACATAGTAGCTCTCTGCCTGTTGTACAGGTATGAAATCAGAATATGTTTTTCAACCGAGTCCGAAGTCTTCTTGGACAGTATGGTTGTGTTCACAATAAGGTTAGCCTTTCTAACAAAGGCCTGAAATGCATACACAATAGTGTTGACAAAACTTCATTATTTTGTCTTCATCCTCTCCTGCAGACCCAATTGGATCATTTGCAGATAAGTATGTGATACCTCTAGGAATATTGGTGTTATCAAAATTTTTTAAGAAAACTTAAAATTGGCTTTAAAAATAATAGATTAAGATACAGTACTACAGCCTGGTTCATATACTTTTACATCATTTTCACAAAGATTCTGGTAATATGTATTATTTTGTTAATTGTTCCTTTTAATTTAGCTTTTGAAATCCTTTAAGTTTTATTTGTACCATAATCTGAAACCTTGACCCTTCTATGTTAGCTTTATGTTTTTCTATAACCAGGCTGTATTCCATTGTTGTAACATACAAATTAGCATTGCTGTTAATGTCTTACATCGTTAATTTCCCATAGAATAATATATTTTCATGCCTAAAAAACATATTTAGCTTTAAGCTACTTAAAGGAACATCTTTAGATTCACAATGTAAAAAGCCGTACATAACATGTAATAAAACAGCAATTCGTATTGGTATGTTTCAACACATTCTCAAACTCCCACTGACCTTCCAAGTATTAAACAGTGAGAGCCAAGAAGAGAAGAAGGAAGATTCAACCGAGCAGGTGGAGGTGAAGGAAGAAGGCTCAACAAAAGAGCCTCCGAAGACTCGCTATGATGATATCAACCCGCAGCTTCTGAAATGCCACATCTGCAACAAAAGCATGTGGGATGGGCGTTCGTTTGAGAACCATCTCAGCGGGCGAGCTCATGCCATCATGATGCAGAAGACCGCTCAGAGCTACGCACTCACTGCCGATACAATGAGACAGGAATTCAAGGTTAGTATTTCTTTGTTTTTTTTTGTGTGTTTTGGCATGGTCTGTTCTTTGTTCCCTAGGTTTTAGTTTTTAGCTAGATTACAGAGCTTATTATGTTGTGTGGAATCCTAAATTATTATAAGACTAAGGCGTACTGCACTGTGATTTATATATTTATTGATATATAAATATATCTATTTATTTACATGGGTAGAGGATACAACAAAAAATCATTTTTTGAACCAGTAGGGAAGGGATATCAATAAAGTTAAAGCCAAATATAAATAATAATAAACAGTGATTCTTCTATTCTCTATATAATATAATAACACTGTAACTGGGCTAAATCAGTACATTGAATATTTTTAGTCTTTTATGTGGTTTATCAATATAGAAGTAAAAACAATTGTTTTCTTTAATTTTTTGTCTTTCTGTGAACACGCATCACGCTAGAACTACGGAACGGATTTTGTTGAAATTTGGTATGGTTATAGCTAATTTTTCAGAATAACATTTTGTATACTTTATGTTTTCTATAACGGACAAGTGCGGGTTGCACGAAGCAATAAGGAAGTAATTGACGGCCTCTGTGGTGTGGTGTTTGAGCAGGTCGGCTCATAACCCGGAGGCGGCGGGTTTGATTCCCGCGACAGGACAAGTATTTGTGCGCAGAAAAAAGCGCTAATACTTGTTCCGTGTCTGGGCGTTGTGGGAGCGTGGTCCTCGTAGTTCCTGGGTCCCTAGATACAGGGAATCCTAGTTAGGGTGCAGGATTTATGCATGTGATTGTTGGGCGTTATTTATTTAGTTTTTATGCAGGAATTTTTCGTGTGTATATTATTTAAAAGACAATTACATAACGATAGTAAAATAATTATTAGAATATCATGAAAAACTACGAAGGTATAGGTAATTACGTGACGTTATCCATAGACTGCGATAAAACATAGCCGGCAACGAAGATGAAGCCACTATATTAATACTCATCCTGTCGAAGGGAAGAGGGAAGAGAAAGGTGAAAAGGATGAATGGATGGGATGGCAGTAATGGCAGTAGAAGGGATGCAGGCGAAGCCAGCCTTCCTTCGCCGGCCCATCCATTCAAATTTTTCCCCTTTCGCTTCCCTCTTCCCATGAACATGGTTAGAACGTAAAACTAATTAACCCCTGCGAAGCCGGGGCGGGTCAGCTAGTCTTTAATAATTCTGATTAATTTGCTTCAACACAAAAGCTACCTTTTTTTTAAATTATCGTTTACTCATTTATGCATTCGTTTGCTTAAAACACTTACCGCAGATCACAACGGATTACTGCCGTATCCACCCCCATACCGCATCGCGCACACTGCCTAGATTAGGGGTGGATGGGTTCCCGGGACCCCCGGACCCCTTTACGCCACCTTGGGTTCGAGGGCCAGGGGTCTCGGGAGCCCATACGTCATACCACACACCCCCTTACGCTTGGGCTCGGGGCGCACCAACCGGCCGCGGCCCAAGGGACGTATGTATAGAAAACAAATAATTAATTAACTAATATCTCGATTCATTTTATTTTCTGGGTATTTTCGCGTGACACTCACTGCATCGTCATCCTCAGGTATCAGCCGGCACAGTCTAGTAATGTGATATCTAGACTGCATGTGTGTGTTTTTGTGTGAGATTTCTTTTAATTTTTATGTAAGTTAATGACGTGACGAGCTAGTCGTTCGCCTGATGTTAAGCGTCACGGCCGTCCATAACAGATTGCAGTATCATTCGGAACTCTAAATTAATATAGTTTTGCGTGACACTGCACTGCGCACGTCATACTGAGACTTCACACAGTATAGTAATAAGATTACTAGACTGTGTGTTTGCCCAGTAATTTCACTAGCTACAATTGATTATTTTGTGGGACTTTGAGCAATAAATGATTTGGCATTTGGTTTCACAGTAATGTAGATTGTGGTGGTGCTACACTTTTCGATTGTATATATTCAGTTATCAAGCAAAAATATCAATGTGGCAAAGTTAAATATGAATAGGCATCAAAAAGGATATAGCTCTTAGAATTAGGAAGTCGAAATGACAATGGGCAGGCCACATCGCTCGTAGAACTGACAACCGATGGGGAAGAAAGGTTCTTGAGTAGCGACCACGAACCGGAAGTTGAGTGTAGACCGGTCCCCTACTTGGGGGACTGACGATCTGGTGAAAACGGCGAGGCGCCGATGGATGCAGGAGGTGAGCAGCCGCTCTAGGTAGCACGCTCTGGGGGAGGCCTATGTCAGCAGTGGACGTCTTCAGACTGTTGATGGTGATGATGATGATGATGAAAAGCTGACAGATAAATAAAAGTGATAAATCAATTTGTCTCAATTAACTTGAATAGTTATGAGTCAAAAAGTTATTAGAATTTTGAACTCCATGCTCACCTTCATGGTAAAAATAGGAAACTAATCATCATAATTAAACCGGGGGCGCATCTAGTATCATCAACAGCCTGAAGACGTCCACTACTGAACATAGGCCTCCCCCATAGAGCGCCACTATGAGCGGCTGCTCGCCTCCTGCATCCATCGGCCCCCGCGGCTTTCACCACATCGTGGGCTCACCGAGTGGGGGCCGACCTACGCGGCGTCTTCCGGTTCGTGGTCGCCACTCGAGAACCTTTCTTCCCCATCGGTTGACAGTCAAGGCACCTAGTATGCAATTCTTTAAACAATTCCTCTCAACAGATCCGTGAGATGAAACGCACCCGTCGCTCTGGACAACAACCAGCTCGGGACTTCTACTGCGCCATGTGCGACATGTATGCAGCTGACGGAGCGGTCCATCGCACAACGGTTGGACACCGGAAGCTGAAGAAATACCTCCATCCCACCTGCACTTCCTGCCACAAGGAGATGCCCACCAGGATCGAGTTGGATGAGCATAGGCTCACCGCTGAGCACTTGAAGAATATGCAGGATAAGCAGGAAGTGGTGACCAAGCCTAAGCCTGAAGGTTAGTGCTTTGAATGCAAATAAGTTTTAGTAAAGAAAGAAACTCCTCGTAGGTCCCAGGTGGACCGACCATCCATGGGCTCCCGCGATTTTCATCTGGTGAAAATCGCGGGAGCCCATGGATGCAGGAGGTGAGCAGCCGCTCTAAGTGGCGCTGTCTAGGGGAGGCCTATGTTCAGCAGTGGACGTCTTTACGCTTTTGATGGTGATGAAAGAAAGAAAGAAACAAGCAAATGTTTGCTATCTCACATCTACTGCACTTACACATAATCGTGGATAATTTTATAACCAAGACTAACGCCCGGTTGAATACAGCTTATGATCTACAGGCAATCAATGAGCGTTCCATATTTTTATGGTGAAATGTATGTATGAGAAACTGGGGGTTAATCCCGTCCAGGCGCGGATACACGGGGGCGCCCCCTGTGCCCCACGGCGCAGGCAGTCCTGCACCGAGCGCGGTAATTATCCAATTTACCAGGAAGATATAGGTGCATGGAATTTATCATTTAAAGAAAAGAGTACAAATTGGTCTTGTATCGTATACTTATGTGTTTCACCACCACATCCCCAATTCCCCTCTTGGACTCACGTACTATATTGATTTGTGCGCCCCCCGCAGTGCCGTAAATGGTGCCACCGGTGCCCAGGCACAGGGCGTAGACTCTGGGGGGCGCAAGAATAGCCAGACCAAGCAGGACTATTATTTTTTCGGTTTGCTCCTGATAAGTTCCCGCTGCGCCAGTAGCATCAAAAATTAGACAAAACATCGCGCTCATTTTTTTGCCAGCGTATTTGTGTTTAGTGTTTATCGGAGTCAAGCGGCCGCCCGGCGACCGCTTAGTCTCCGACCGACCGCAGTGGCCCAAAAATGAAATCTTAAGAGTCTATACAGCGTCAAAATGCTTAAAATGGCTAAGCATGAGGCCGTGTCCGCATTGTACTGACTAACATGTAATTCATGTTTGAATTGCCATACGCGTTTTTTGAAATACAATCCGACAGGCTTATAGTATAATACAAGTCTGCACTCAAATCAAATGTCAGATCCACTCGGAAACTTGACTGGCCTAATAGCTCAGTTGGTTGTAGCTCTGCCTTCAGAAATGTGGGTTTGATACCCACCCAGGACAAACATTTGTGTGATAAACATTAATGTTTGTTCTGTCTCTGATGCTTGTTATATAAGTCATCTGGTTCCCATAGTACAGGATTTGTTTAGTTTGATGGTGCTGTGTAAAATGTCCACACACATCATAAATTAATCATGAATCCCCCAGTGATGGTGATATCAACGCTGAGCATGGAGCAGTCATACCTGCGCGACGACCGCCAGCGCAAGCGACGAAACGACAACCATGACGGGGCCAAGGATGCTGACAGTAACAAGAATGCTGATGAAAGCCAGGTGCGTTATAATAATAACAATAACTACTGGGTCTGTGAGCTTCCCTCCCTCGCAAGCCTATCTGTCTCGGCTTAGCTTAAAAATGAATAACTGTTTCCAGAACTGGAAGAAATGCGACCAGGGGGCGTACCGTGAGCTCTTAGCGCGATTCAAAACCGAGCCTATATTGGATCGCTTTGTTTTTTTTTTGTATGGGGATTTTGACAAGCGATCCAGTATAGGCTCTGTTTTGAATCGCGCTAAGAGCTCAGTAAGAGCCCCCTGTAGGGAACAGCCAGACATACAAAATCATTTTTGCTCAAGATAAAACGGAGATGCTTCGCTTGCGCTTCTCCCTCGCTCGGCTATTCAGTCGACAAGCTTATTCGACAGCCTCTGTGGTGTGGTGGTTGAGCAGGTCGGCTCATGACCCGGAGGCGGCGGGTTCGATTCTCGCGACCAGACGAGTATTTGTGTACATGAAGAAAAAAGCATAAATACTTGTTCTGTGTCTGGGTGTGGTGGGACCATGGTCCTCGTAGTTCCTGGGTCCCTAGATACAGGGAATCCTAGTCAGGGCCCAGGATCTATGTATGTGATCGATGGGCGTTATTTATTTATTTATTTATAAAATCAGAAGCTTCAAATTCTTTCAGTCCAGAAAATTTTAACGTCAATAGTGCAGATTTTCGTATATTCTATGTATAGAGCTCTTGAGCAATATACTAAGTTTGTTCCTTGACCTAATATACCAATTTCTTTATTATCTTCAGGATATCAAGACTGAGCCGGGGACCGAAGAAGATAAAAACAAGAAAACAGACAAGAAGGCGGTGCAGGATAACGAGAACACTGTGATTGATTACAAGGAGGGAGATGATCTCAGTCACGTGACCACTGAAATGTTGCCTGCTTACAGGTATGTACATTGTACACCCTTAACAAAAAGTGTCACATTTTTCGGTATTGGTAACCTGGTAATTAGCGCAACATATTGAGCCGCCTGTTTTTATTTGTTTATTATACAAAATACAGAATCTTAATCTAAATAACAACATTCTGCCAAATTGCTGAGCAGTTTGTCGGCAGACACAAACTCATTTCTCTTCCTGACAGAGATTTATGATTGATACTTTTGCTTATCATATAAAGATTTTAGTTTTATAAAGCACTACAAGGAAGCTACTTTATGTTTAAAAACAGGGATAAAAAAATGTTTGTATTATTACTAAAGGTACAATAAACATTGTAGATAGGTACATATTATCATAAGTAGGCATTATAAGCCACAGTTATTTGTGTACACAAGACTCAATAACACTAAAAACATTTTTATTATTTGCCGGCCGGCACGCGGCCGCGTGGGTCCGTCCAGGCGCGGCTACAGGGGGCGCCGCGGCGCAGGCGGCCAGCATGAATTGGAATTCATACATATGTGTTTTACCACCATATCCCCAAATTTCCCTCTTGGACTCCCCTACTATAATGATTTTGCAATGAAAAAACCAATACAAAACCATTGTGTATTTGTTTAAATTTTTCTCCCCTTTCCAGCACATCTCGCGGCGTAGGAGCGTCATTCCTGTCGGAGTTCCGTTGCGTCCAATGCACTCTGTGCCACAAGCTGCTGGACAACGAAGAGACGGCGCGCGTCCACCTGCGCACCTGGAAGCATCACCAGCTCTTCGTCAAGTCTCTGCTGCCACAGGTATGCCCGTGTGCACTAAAGTTTGACGGCTCTTAAGTTCGTACTTACCTCTCCAGGACATACCCAAATGTGTTACAATAAAGCCACTGCTGCCACTGGTTCACTATGGGTACTAGCACTGTAGACAAGGTACTCTGGAACACTGCCGCCATTGGCACTGTACACAAAGTACACTACTTATACTGGTACACTGCTGCTACTGGCTTATTGCTGCCACTGTGTCACTGCAGCCACTGGCTCACTGCTGGCATTGATATCTTGCTACCTCTGGGTATACTGTCCCAAAACTAAAGTACACTGGGACCACTGGCTCTGTAAAATATTGGCGGGTGCAGCATAGAACACAGCACTTAACTGTAGTTTGGAGGGCACTGTAAGCATCCATTTTGAAAGTGCAATAGTTGGTTAAAGTCATGTTAGTAAGTAATAAAGAATGGATGGGAAGTTGTGGGCAAAAAGTCTATAAATCCCATTAAGGTGACGAGTAGAGCCAGATGAGCAGGTCATGACCAAATCCGTTCAAAGAAACATCAACCATAACGTCGTAGTCTTAAATATCAATTCAGTCTGCACTTCAGCGCGGCGCTTACGACAAAGACAATGCACGAAATGACCGATTTTGACGGTTTTTAATTAATATCTATTTTTATATAGTATTTTTCAAAGTTAATAAGTCATCACGACATCTGATTGTTGCGGATACACTAACTTTTTTTTTGTAAAAATATATTCGGTAGAAGCTCAGTAAAATAGGAACATTCAAATTTTTCGAGGGAGGTTTGCGATTTTTTTCTATAGAGCTATATTTATTAATCTTGTATTTGCGGTCATCACAAACGAGTTAATGAAATGAGTTACATGATATATTAAATTCAAAGCCCCACGTGTTGTAATTACGCCAGGATACGTCCTTAAAAACACCTTTGCTTGGTCTACCCGCCGCCTTAATGGAGATTCATGAACTAACCCAAAACTATAGCGTAAAATAAAAGCGCTCATAGTAAAGCATGACTAGCCGTCCCTAACCAATCAGGACAGTTGAGCAACGTTTACTGCGGTCACCATAGTAAAGCACGACTAGCCGTCTCTAACCAATCAGTACAGTTGAGCAACGTTTACTGCGGTCACCATAGTAAAGCACGACTAGCCGTCCCTAACCAATCAGTACAGTTGAGCAACGTTTACTGCGGTCACCATAGTAAAGCACGACTAGCCGTCTCTAACCAATCAGTACAGTTGAGCAACGTTTACTGCGGTCACCATAGTAAAGCATGACTAGCCGTCTCTAACCAATCAGTACAGTTGAGCAACGTTTACTGCGGTCACCATAGTAAAGCACGACTAGCCGTCCCTAACCAATCAGTACAGTTGAGCAACGTTTACTGCGGTCACCATAGTAAAGCACGACTAGCCGTCCCTAACCAATCAGTACAGTTGAGCAACGTTTACTGCGGTCACCATAGTAAAGCACTACTAGCCGTCTCTAACCAATCAGTACAGTTGAGCAACGTTTACTGCGGTCACCATAGTAAAGCACGACTAGCCGTCCCTAACCAATCAGTACAGTTGAGCAACGTTTACTGCGGTCACTAATTTGATGGGTGATTGGCTAGCTTATTAAGTAAAGTTTGCAACAGGCGTAAATTTCGCAATCATTGCTGTCAAACTTCACTTTGGCAAAGCAGAAAGCGATCGAGCGCTAGATCGCCGTCTGTCGGACAATCGATGAACTAAAAAGTGCATTATTTTGTTTCCGTCTCTTGCTGTATCAAAAGCCAAAGTGCATTCAGCGACAGGCGGGCGACTGCGACCGATTGCTAAGTATTTGCTGGCGCTTTGCTACTGCTGTTGCTTTGCTTTTGCAATTTTTACATAATATGGGTGCGGTAATACTTACAACTGATTGCTACCACTGTAGCAATCTTCAGAGGGCACGTTAAGCTGTGTTAAGTCAGAAGCTACCATGACAACTTGTCTACATGACAAGATAAACGTAAAATTACCTTTTCCAGCACACTCCCCAAGAGTCTGGGACCAAACGCCCCATGAACAACGACGACGAGGGCAACTGGAAGCGACGCAAGACCGGCGGTGATGACAACAATGATGAGAACAATGATGAAAACAATGATGATGACAATTTTGAGCAGAATGGAGATATCACTATGAAGGGTAAGGAAAATCTTTTTGGATGTTTTTTTTTCGGTATGCCAATCTTTTCCGTAAGCTATTATCATGTACTATGCAACCTTAAATCAAATATACTATTCTTGGCAATTTCAACAAAATGTATTTAAAATAATAATAACAATTTGCACCTAAGTTTAAAGATAATTTTAAACACAAAAAAAATTAAAGGAAAATGACACAATCGGGCAGCGATTCGTTATTTCAACAAAAATAATAATTTTAACGTATGACGAGCGCTACAATGTTTCCTCGACGAAGGTTCGCTGCGAAAAGAGACCGGGCGCGGGCTTGCACTCGCTTTTATACTCTTCGCAGCTGTGTACTATTCTCATCTTCTACACTATAAATAAAAGCTTGAACTTCAATTTAATTGTAAAACAATTGTGATCCTTGTAATATAGATTTATTTAAAAAAAAAATGGAAATATTCTTTTTCTACGTAGGGGATAAATCCAGCACTGTAATAACAGTAATATATACACAGTCTATGAAAATCAAACCTCAAAAGTGTCCCCGCGGCAACACTTACTTATACAGATATATACCTCTCCAGCTAATATAAAATAGTCCGCAAGCGGTTGTTTCATTTTAATAATGAACCGTAGCACCCTGTACTAGCGTTGTAAAAATAATATATGAGTTACATCACTTTCTGTAGGCATGGTCACATGCGACTGAGAGCAAAAACTAAGCATATGCCTTGTTTAGACGGTGCCGTTCTCGAGGCGGCGGGCGATGGGGAATCTACCTTATGTTTCATCGCAGTATGCAACAAACAAAATAAAGATGAAAACGATATAATTATCATTGTAAATATATATTTTGGAAATAATAGTTATTTTCCCATTTCATTTGTCCAGATGAGCCCCAAGACACCACAGAAGATGGCGAAAACGCTGCGCTGCCTTCCACCGAAGATCTGGATCAACTCGAGGACTGGGAGCAGTCCATTGATGAGATACTTGACGACGAGAATAAGAATGAAGGTATGCAAGAGTCGATATGCCGTGTGGTCCCGGTTTCCGTATAGGACCACCCCATCTCTTGCCGTGGGTGCCGTAAGAGTCGGCTATGGGGATATCCAGGGACAGCAGCATTCTCCTCGGTACATAATCTACTGCGATCACCAAGCCGCCTGCCAAGCAAACTTCCGCTATGATAAGCGTCCAAAGTGGCGTGTTATAGGGGAAGCCTGCGTTCAGCAGTGGACGTCTTCAGGCTATTGATGATGATGAAGAGTTGATATTGCATGTGAGTTTTTGATGCAGGATCTTTATAAATAAACCATCCATTCCATATGTCATCATCTGTATTTTTTGCATCAAATGCTGAAAATTGGCCTCCCCCATTAGGGTGGGGGCGGAATTTTGAGTTGATATAGGAGCTTTAGATCTCTCAATTATGGCCTTTAAAATTGGCTCCATAAATGTCTTTTGAGCTGATAACGTCTTTTGAACTGCGTAACGCAGGGCCAGTTTGACTAATGCCCACCCATTGACTATAAATCCAGTTGACCAATGATACAACTTCCCCTCATACGAAAATTAGTAGTGTATTTCAACTACTATTTTCATACAAATCACGGGAATCCGTTGATGTCTTTTGTTCCATCCTGCTCTGTCCTTTGTAATTTCGTATAGCTTTGTCTTGTTTTGTTACCTCGCCCTCTGCCCGCGCAGGTGAGTCGTGTTTGTACGGGAAGTTACGTTCACGAGCTATCAACGGGCTTTATAATCTTTGTGCCCACCTGTACTAAAGTCTATTGAAATAAAATTTAGCTAGGCAACACTTTTCCATGGGTAAACTTTATATTGTCTGGTATTGAAAGTTTTTTGTTGTTTTTTTTTTAATAATTTATATTGCGGATTCGCTTTGTTATTATTTACGTACAGGTGCACCTATTTTTTTTTTTTAAATTAGTTCTTGACCTGGATACAAAGTCCTTCAGTCGCAATATTAAAAACTCTACATAGTCTGCATTATATATATTATATTTCACTTAGTCATAGTCACAGTCATAGTCCAGTCCAAGTCAGGTAGTCATAGTCACAGTCATAGTCCAGTCCAAGTCAGGTAGTCATAGTCCAGTCAAAGTCATGCCCCAGTAAAGCGGTGGCAACTTTACTAGAGGCTTCTATGGAGTTTTGCAAGCAACACGAAAAACCACGTTTCACCACATTATATCACTTGCCCACACTCATGCTCGTAATTCAGTACTTAATGCGTAAAACACCACCAATTTTAAACATTAACACTGGATAAAACACAAGTATTGAAAAATAATACAATGCAACGACGTGAACTTTTTCGCGTTCCCGCCAAAAAAACTCCAGGTGCACCTACATAATTTAATATTACCATGGTTCATGGGTGAATTTCGTCTATTATAATTAAAAAATGCATTGTGTTTAGCCTTGCTCCTTCATAGTACCTCATTACTAAGCTGTGGTAGCTTTACATTCACTTGTTAATATTTAATAGCAGGACACTAGCTTATTATTATTGTTGTTGGTCACTGTGTACAGTTTGTGCAAATGAAGCGTTTCTTTCTTTCTACTTTTAATATACTAAAAATAATAAATATTTGTGTCCAGAGACGGAGATGCAGCCGGAACAGGAAGCTGAGCCGGAAGTGGAACCCGAACCGATGGCAGAACCAGAGCCGGAACCGGAAACGGTCCAAGAGCCGGAACCGGTACAGGAACCGGAGCCGGTAAAGGAACCGGAACCGATGAAGAAGCCGGCTACAGCAGCGCCATCTACACCAAGAGGAGACAGCCGCGGGCGCGGGGCGGGCCGGGGCCGCGCGCGCGCCGCCCGCCGCGCGCGGTACTAGCCCGCGCCGCCCGCCGCGCGCGGTACTAGCCCGCGCCGCCCGCCGCGCGCGGTACTAGCCCGCGCCGCCCGCCGCGCGCGGTACTAGCCCGCGCCGCCCGCCGCGCGCGGTACTAGCCCGCGCCGCCCGCCGCGCGCGGTACTAGCCCGCGCCGCCCGCCGCGCGCGGTACTAGCCCGCGCCGCCCGCCGCGCGCGGTACTAGCCCGCGCCGCCCGCCGCGCGCGGTACTAGCCCGCGCCGCCCGCCGCGCGCGGTACTAGCCCGCGCCGCCCGCCGCGCGCGGTACTAGCCCGCGCCGCCCGCCGCGCGCGGTACTAGCCCGCGCCGCCCGCCGCGCGCGGTACTAGCCCGCGCCGCCCGCCGCGCGCGGTACTAGCCCGCGCCGCCCGCCGCGCGCGGTACTAGCCCGCGCCGCCCGCCGCGCGCGGTACTAGCCCGCGCCGCCCGCCGCGCGCGGTACTAGCCCGCGCCGCCCGCCGCGCGCGGTACTAGCCCGCGCCGCCCGCCGCGCGCGGTACTAGCCCGCGCCGCCCGCCGCGCGCGGTACTAGCCCGCGCCGCCCGCCGCGCGCGGTACTAGCCCGCGCCGCCCGCCGCGCGCGGTACTAGCCCGCGCCGCCCGCCGCGCGCGGTACTAGCCCGCGCCGCCCGCCGCGCGCGGTACTAGCCCGCGCCGCCCGCCGCGCGCGGTACTAGCCCGCGCCGCCCGCCGCGCGCGGTACTAGCCCGCGCCGCCCGCCGCGCGCGGTACTAGCCCGCGCCGCCCGCCGCGCGCGGTACTAGCCCGCGCCGCCCGCCGCGCGCGGTACTAGCCCGCGCCGCCCGCCGCGCGCGGTACTAGCCCGCGCCGCCCGCCGCGCGCGGTACTAGCCCGCGCCGCCCGCCGCGCGCGGTACTAGCCCGCGCCGCCCGCCGCGCGCGGTACTAGCCCGCGCCGCCCGCCGCGCGCGGTACTAGCCCGCGCCGCCCGCCCCGTTACATACTCGTAACTAAAGATTCATTAAGAATGGTTACTCGCGGCCTTATTAATAAACGCGTAGTAGTTTTAGATTAGTCACTTCAGCTTTTTTCCTTTTTTGACATTTGAATATTGAAAGCGATCGAAAATGACAAAAGATGGTGTAAATCAAACGTTTAACGCTTCTATTAAAAGACGTCAATGTTTTGTCTTGTATTCCTTTGCCCGTTTCGAACTTGATTGAGAGAAACAAAACACTATAACTTTTCTTCCGCTCCACAATATTTATTAATGAAGGGGTTCAAGATCCAAGCTTTTTGGTTTCAACTATGCAGGCCCACTACCTACAAAATTCACCAACATCAACCCGAAGACGTCCACTGCTGAACATCCCCCATTAAGGTTGAATATTTCACTAGCGCGGCAAATTCTAATTTTCTTGCGTTCTTTTGCCAATAATAGCTTAATTACTCAACGTGATTATATGAAAACTAATTTTGCGCAAATAAATAGAATGTATCAACAAATTACGGTTAAAAGTATCTCCTAGATATCATTGACTAATTAAGCTATTATTGGCAAAAGAACGCAAGAAAGTTTGAATTTGCCGCGTTAGTGAAATGTTTCACCTTAACTTCAACTTACGCCCGTTTGCGCTAAAGTTTGACAGGTCCTTATCCCTCAGTGACGTACTGCGACGTAATTGGGCACGTCATTTCGTATTTGATTTACCTTTTCCACGTACGAAACGCTTTGCAGATTCCTTTATAGTGCGTGCGGCTAGGGAATGGAACTCACTCCCGTCGTCGGTATTTCCATCCACTTACAACTTAAGTGTCTTCAAATCAAGAGTAAATAGGTTAATTCTGGGCAGGCGTGCTCTACCTTTGACCTCATCATCACTTACCATCAGGTGAGATGTACTCAAACGCTAACCCATCGAAAGTAGAAAAAAAAGTCGTAGATCAGTGCAAACTTAACAGCTTTCAAACTCCAGTGCAGGTGGGCATTAGTGTTATGGCAAAATAAACACTACACAAAATGTACAATACGCAGAATGTGCAAGTCACAAAATGAGCGCGACACGCAAAATGTACTAAACTCAATAACACCATTTTAACTTTACTACATTGTATGTGTAAAATATCATTTGGACCTAACTTAAGTGGTCCACACGAGAAGCTAGAAACCTCATCTTCAGCTGGTTATTATCAATGTTCGCAAAGCTAATTAGAGTTAAATCAGTGTTTTTTTAAAACTTAAAACATAATATAAGACATTTTATAGAACTTAATAATAGTGAACATACATTTGTCTGATTTTCACAATTTGCTACGATTGTGACGTAAACGGAAATACTAGAATCAACTGTAGCTCGTCCGAAAAAGGAAGTAAAGATCAACAAAGCTAAATTAAATATTACCAATTATTATTAAATCATCATTAAAAAAATGCATGTTCACTATGACACTTTATTATGTAAGGCATCTATATTGCGATTTCATCGTCTGTAACTTTTAGCATAAGATTATGATAATGAATGAACGTAATAAAATAGATTTTAGTTGTTTACTTATTGATTGCTATAGTGTGTATCCAATCCCCTGAGAAACTCGTACATTGACCTTTGAGCGGACTGCAGCGACCTTGTACCACGAAACGCGGTAGATGCGTAAACGACAGTGAAGCGATACATAATTGTATGGAAGCGTTACTGTCGCTTTGTTTCGGGGCCAACGTAATACCGGGGGAACAATGCACGAGTTTCTCAGGGGATTTGAAACATGCTATAGTAGATTAGTTCTTATTTTGTAAATCGGGTCTGACGTTTGAGTGTGAAGCCACACAAACAGACTGAATACATTTCTTATATTATATTAGTAGTTATGAAAAAGATGAGTCTGACCAACTAACTTATATTAACGCAAAAGCAAGTACACTAAAATTGCAGACTATTCACTCATCGTTTTTTTTTTGTAGTAGCGTAGAATGTTAAGATAAAAAATATGTAATGTATCTCGTAACTAAATATTAAAGTTGCATTAATAAGTTCCGCATTTTGTTTGCTAACTAGTTTTGTCGAATTGCCATTCTTCGCAATTAGATTTTCTACCATTTTACTATATTTCTCCCAAATTTTTAAGAAGTTGAAAAGAATTTAAACCATTAAAGAAGTTTTTTTTCACAATTTTTTCACTTATCAATTTGTGCAATCTATGTAAACAGCTAGTATAGTATGATATATGGTAACGACATTAATAATACGAGCCACTGAAAAGCCGATTCTAAAATATTATACGGAAATATGAACAAATCCGCAAGCAATGAGCTTGTCCACTTGTTAGTTATCAACGAAAACTGCTCCCAATTCCAGTGATGTGCATTTTCTGTAGATTTATCACTGTTTTTTTTAATATTTTGGTCTTATTGTTGTTACTTGTTATAATAAATCAAAGTTGGAGGGGTCTAAATGCGAATCCGCCACTATCCAAGTTTTGACTTTTTTAGGTAGCAATTAAAAACCATGTTAAGTAACCTAATTTCATTCGAGAAAATTATTTGAACTGATTTTAAAGATTACTATTTTCCATCTCTTTTTAAAAAATGTACATATAAAATTGTCTACTGTAATAGGCTATCTGATCTGGAATTTTAGGGAGTAGGTATCCGATTCTTCTGGCAATCAAATGATATTGTCAACATAAATTATTTTTGCTCCCGTAAATGCTCATAAAAACATTTTGCTATTGTATTGTGAATACGAAGTTCTGCCATAAACCTGACTTTTGCAGACTGGTGATTGAGGGTTTTTGCTCTTTTTATTTTCTCCGATATTTCTGCACATTTGCTGCACACGGCAACACGCTGAGTATTAAAGGCAATACTTTAATGCTTGTTTAATATATTCCGAAAAAAGCATTCCTTAACTAGAAGTATCGTCGTTTAGTGCTCTCCACATTTTTTTTAATGTTAGATCAGATGACACATATTTTCTTTCAGATGTGGCGGAGCGGCTACAGTGCGACTCAATACATTCAAATGTCTCAATAAATTGCATGAAACACCGCTTCTTGGCCAAGTTTTTCATCGTCGCTCTATACCCGCCACGTTCATCTTCTGGTAGTTGCCCAGTAGTCAAAAGGGTTTTTGAAATCCTTCTAAGCCTGTGTACACCAGCGGGGTGATCATGTAACTTTGATAGCAATGCAACAAAAGAAATTTCAATCCAAATTTGAAAATTTCCATAGTAACTATGTACATAAGCTGCGTACTGCAACTGTAAAATCCATATATTTTTGTGTTTCTATCGGTTGCCAACAAGTTACATGATCGCCTAGCAGTATTCAGAACCATTTAAAAATATAGCTTGACATAGCCGTAACAATTTATGACTTAATAAATGTCTTGACGTACATTGCAGTAAATGTTTCGGATTTTTTCGCTGTCTAACTTTACGTCTACGGCGAGCTGGAACTTTAATTTTCATATATTTCAAGATGAAATTGTTTTGTCGTCTTTTCTCTTTTTTGGCATAACAAGCAGAATGGACTTTCCGACATCTTGTAGGGTTAGCTCATTGCATTTTATATTTTTCCCCACTTAGTTGTATCTGGTTTTTTTTTTCGGTGCGTACCTAAAACAGAATAGAATGTTTATTGTCTAGCTGTGCCTCATGGTTAATTCAGGCTATAATCTATCACATGTCACCCAAATGCCGTATTGGCCTGAAGAGGCCTTAAAACCATAACATTATTGGTGGTATCATCATCCTCTTTGCTTTTCCCATTTTTGTTATTGTGGTCGGCTCCCAATCTAACCTGTAGCGGCGAGCTACCAGAATTACACGAGCGACTGCCATCTGACCTCGCAACGCAACCCATAAGGAACCAGTAACAGGGATGAGTGTCAGATTCCATTAGTCTGACTACCCGTAACGATTGCCATACAAGATGTTCTTATGACAACCGGGACCGACGGCTTAACGTGCTCTCCGAGGCACGGAGCGATGGCATCGAAAACTGCACATAACTTCTAGATAAGTCATTGGTGCAGAGCCGAGGATCGAACCCGGTGCCGGAAGATTGCGAAGTGCACATGCTACCGCTCGGCCACCTTCGCCGTCAACGGTGTTTATTACAGTTGCTTCTTTTTTGCATAAACCATTCACTTTTACAACCATTTAAAACTTACCGATTCTTCTTCTTCTACACGTTTCGTTACCATTGTTTCTCGTTGCGGATTCACTTTCTTGCTTTACTCCCAGTGACTGGAGCAATATTTATTTCCATTTTGACGAAAAAATACCACAAATTCAATTAAAATCGCACCCGACTCTCACATCAAAATACAAGCAGCAGCCATATTGTCATCTGTGGTGCTGTGATTGGTCGAGCGAGACTGGACAGTGGCGGCTTTGTACTTCAAAGTATGGATCCTATATATGGATACTGTAGTTTCTGCATTCCCTGTTGCAGCCCACATTTGTGATTTCATGAATAAAATCTCGACTTTAGCGTCGTTCTGTACTCTGTAATAGGTACGATAGTTTCATACAAAAAAACCGTTACCCTTATATAGGTAACGAGGGCGGAAGCTTATATCACCATAAATAGCAAACAATCAAAACTCGGTAGATCGGCACAAAACTATGGCCATACAAAAACAATCTGTTACCAGCTAAAATAACAAATCAAGTCTATATACTAACTACGTAGCTGAGGTCGCATAAATTGAAAGGTATCTAAGTGAAAAATGTGGTGAAGATAGTTACTAAACTGAACCTCGAGATCTTCACCACATTTTGGCCCCCTATTTGGTAGGTATTTCAATGTAGTCATTGAAATACCTACCAAATAGGGTTTCTCAAATACATAATCAATTCAATACAGAAAAGCTCATACCAGTGGTGGGGGGATGTTTAGATGGGGGTTGTTGGGATCAATCCTTTTTTGATCCATAGACAGACGGTCAAAAATTCTAACAAGTTCTGACCATTAGTTAGATTTTTTACTATTGGATCCCTATTTAACGGATCAAGATAACCCCCATCTAAACCTACTATATCTGTTCTGTGCTGGTAGTTACCTTACTTAACCATTTGATTTAGCTCTCATATCTCAATATTAGGTGCCTACGAAAATTAAATCGGTAATTTTATCCACAAAAAAAACTGCCATCTCTATGTACCGTGTAATTAAGTATTACAATCGATTGTCTGAATGTTTCTGAAAATTATTACAATAAACATTTCAAATTCCAACAATGGTTTCATTTTATTCCTGGACAATGATGCAATAGGTTCCGACACTGATGAGGAGGCTGGAGTTGGAACTGTCTATGCTGGTTTTCCTATTGCGATCTTCTGTGTGGGGTAGATGAACATATGGTGCAACATTTCTCGAGTTGTGTGTGAGTGTGAAAAAGCAAATGGAATTATAGGTATGCCTGTATTACGGAACAACGCCTAGTTGTAAATGGGTGGCTCAAATGAGATTTCATTCGCAAATGAAATCTAGACAAGCACTGATCCGTGAGTGACATCATTCTGATTATTTTGAGTTGGGTCTTATGAACACAAAGGTAAACAAATTGAGAAGAATAAATAAAACAAATAGGTATTTTAACTTAAAATAGGCCTGATTTTACCAAAGTAGAATAAATTTTATTCCAGGTATAACTTTCCGAGAACAACTGAGCAACACAAATATAGCCCTTATATCACTAATTTTGTGAAGGAATAAGACGTATTCCTTGGATACAATCAAAATGGCATCTTTTTGTGTAATTTCATTTGTCAATCAGCTGTATCCGAGAGTAAGGAATAGCCTTATACTTGGAATAAACCTTATTCTACTTTGGTAAAATGGGGTCTTAATCAATTAGTTAGCCTAGATATATTATAATAATTGTTTTATTATATTTGTCCTGCCATAAGACAACCCAAATCTACAATTATTAATTTGGTGAAGGTTTGACCATAAATATGCACATTAATCACATTAATTCCAACTAAGATTATGGTTGTGATTGAAATGAAGCCAGGTCCACACAGATAATTTGACCTTTTTTAAAATTATCTGTTAATGACATTTATAAAACAGTAGGTAATTTCATTTTTAAAAGCACCTTTTAAACTTGTAACAATTAACCACCTAGTCCAATCTTAGATCCCATACAGGTTACACTAATTGATTATCACTCACACTTTGTTATGCACTTTCAATATCTTTAGTCTACATTTCTGAGGAACTTAAATCTGTAGAAATCCTGGTTTAATGATAAGTTACCTACTAGTTACATTTTAATCACTGAAGATTGGATTATTTTCAGTGGTACCATGGTGCTACAAGTTACTTCCTCATAAGCTTTAAAAGTAACTTGGTATCACTAATTTGAATTTCCTGCCTTTTTTTCTGTTTTTCCACTGACTTTTTCTGTTTCAGTATGGCTACCTCATCTTTCGGTTTAATCACTTTCCGTTTGGCTGTTTTTTGCTGCATATCGCTTGATATTTCTTTGGCTGAAACATTCTTCACGAGTGAGCTTTTTGCGGATTCTTTCAACAAAGTTTCCCTGTGAAAAGTGATCTTTTTATCCACGTTGACCTTTTTCTTTAAAACTTTGTTTGAGACAGGACTGGTACTATCAGTCTGTTTCTTGGCTAGCTTGTTTAAAGCTTTAAACTTGTTTTTACCGAACTTTACCATATTTAGATAATTTATATTAACAGTGCAATGAAAATATAATGTACCAATAAAATAAAAAATCGTAACAATTTATATAAATATACTTTTTTTTTTTCATATATTTTGGCTCCACACATAGTGTATTTAGCCAGTGTCAAGTATTGTAGTTCTTCATCGTATTATGAAATATTTCATGTAAAGTCAAGTCTTAGTCACAGTCAGTCAGGGTAGTCATAGTCCAGTCTAAATCAGGTAGTCATAATCCAGTTTAAGTCATGTCCTAGTAAAGTAGTGGCAACTTTACTAGAGGCTTCTATGGAATTTTGGAAGCAACACGAAAAACCACTTTTCACTACATTATATCACTTGCCTACACTTATACTCGTAATTCAGCACTTAATGCGTAAAATGCCACTAATTTTAAACATTAACACTAGAAAAAGCATAAGTTTTGTGAAATAATACAATGCAACGACGTGAACTTTTTCACGTTCCCGCCAAAACTCATAAATATACTTTATTCTTTATGTACAGCAACCACAGACAGCAACATTGAGCCATGAGCAGTGTGACCATCTGCAAATTGCAGATTCTGCCATAAATTGGCTAAAAATCTGGTGAAATATGCTCAGTCTTTTTAAAATATGATGAGAAATAATAAAATTATATTTTTTTAAGTTTATAATATTACTTACGGGATCTTTACCGTGATTTGAATCATTTCTGAGTTCCCGATATTTCGGCACAGTTACATGCACCATGTTCACGGGTAGACTGAAGATGCGGGTGGATGATAAAAAAGTTCGAAATAAAATTAGGTGCAGACAAAACGGTCTACCCTCTTTCTCAGTCTTTTACTACGGGTACCATTGGCATTCGAACTCGATCGTAACTCACGACAATACACACTCACTTTATCACTGCATATAGTGTTCTTATCACATTTTGGACGCATATTATTTTTAATGCAACCTAATACTGGATTCCACGCACTAGGCAGTTGGAAACCATCACCTCGTGACCAGCAGATGTTCAGCTATGGCCTGAACATCTGCTGGAATCAGGGCCTAATCACTGGATTAAATTTCAAAAGCCACAAATTTTATCGACTGAACGTCATTGTATACCCAGGCTAGTAAAGGAAGCTATTGAGATCTCGAAATACAAAAATTTCAATCGAGGTGATGGTTTCCAACTGCCTAGTGCGTGGAATCCAGTATTAGGTTGCATTAAAAATAATATGCGTCCAAAATGTGATAAGAACACTATATGCAGTGATACAGTGAGTGTGTATTGTCGTGAGTTACGATCGAGTTCAAATGCCAATGGTACCCGTAGTAAAAGACTGAGAAAGAGGGTAGACCGTTTTGTCTGCACCTAATTTTATTTCGAACTTTTATATTTATCATCCACCCGCATCTATTCAGTCTACCCGTGAACATGGTGCATGTAACTGTGCCGAAATATCAGGAACTCAGGAATGATTCACATCACGGTAAAGATCCCGTAAGTAATATTATAAACGTAGTGAACAACCGTGAAAGTTTAAAACAGTATATTTTTTTATTTCCTTATAATGATAATTATATAATAGAAACACAAAGTCTGTGTAGGCAAGAGTGAAAAAAACCGTTTATGGCTTTATCGCTAAACAGCGATAGAAAGCCATTAAACGAAGAAGAAGAAGAAGTAGATCTGCAGGAAAAACTTGCTCGAGTTAGGCTCAAGTCGTGTCGTGTCGTATCGTGTTGTCAGTGGGCGTTTTTCAAAAAAGTTCTACAAGTGACGAAGCTGGAACTTATTTTGTGTAATAGAGATTTTGCTGTATTTTCTTATATTATTCGATAAAATATACTCTAAATTATGTAAAAATCAACAAAACATAACAGTAGGTATGAAAAATATCGTGATAATCTTAATTTTTACGTAAGAGTGCAAAGAAAAACGCTCCGGTTCGTCACAAAAGAAAAAAAAATTATAAATATGAGTTTATATGTTAATTTAGTTTTAAGAATCATTAAATAACAATATCGAAACATAAATAAATCACTATATTTATTGAGTAGACACGATTTTTATGTCCAGATCGTCACTGTTGGTACTTTTGACCGGTATGGTGACGTATATTGATGTATATTTTGACTGGTGCGTATTATTTGCTTTGCAAAGTTTCGCGCTTCTCGTTATTCATTATAATAATTCGCTTTTTCTTACGTTACTAACACTTACCTAATGACGTACTTATATGCCGCAGATTAGAGAAAAACACATTACTCTGTGTTATATGCCTACCTATAGGACCAATATTTTAGGACCTTTAAATAGGTACATACTTATTTAAAATAATTTTAAGGTTGAAGATGAAGAATAGGTAATAAAACAATCACATTCATTTCAATACGTTATTTATTGTCATTTTGTCTCTTTAAGACATTTTGTCTCTTTAACAGAAACATAGACACACAGATAACATTATACAACCATTATTATATTTACGATGTAATTATAATGGGTAATAAAGTTCTCGAAATACTTTCTTTATAAACACTGTTGCACTGTTTCTGTCACTGTTTAAAGAACAGTTGTGTTCACTTTTTTTCAACGTGAAGAAATCTTCGTATATCTCATTTATTTGTTAAAGCCCTTAACATTGCGTAGCATGGCTAGTGCACTGTACATTTTTTTTATTTGTAATGCTCTTGCACAACAAGCAGTTTAGTATAAAGATTTTATTATTTATAGCAGTATCGCCTGCTAATTAACAGATTTTAATGGAAAAATTTGAATCATGAACGGAATTTGAACACACGACGTCCCTGAAGCCGAGATATTATTATATTGTCTGTGGCCAAGTTATGCTCTACGTGACAAGTGATCCCATGTCCTTCATCCTGATTTACTGCGTTGGCAGTCATCTAACCCGGTAACATGTCCCGGCTTTACGGACGGATGGATGCGGGTTCAGACCCGGTTCGTGATTCACGTTTTTTGTTTACAAATTAATCTGCACTTTAGTGTAAATTACTCTATACATGCATATAAGTATCTAAAAATTATATAGGCACGTAAATCTTACATAAAACTAAGAATGGAGTAGACACAGAGAGCAATTACCTAGTTAGATTTAAAGAAAAGTTTTTTTTTTTTTTTTTTTTATGCGATTGAATGACGTGACGAGCTAGTCGTTCACCAGATGTTAAGCGACACGGCCGCCCATAACAGTTGCAGTGTCACTCGGTACTTTAAATACAATAAAGTTTCGCGTGACACTGCACTGCGCACGTCATCCTGAGACATCACACAGTCTAGTAATCAGATTACTAGACTGAGTGATCAGATCATAAAGTCTCATTTGCCCAGTAATTTCACTAGCTACAATGCCCTTCAAACCGGAACACAGTAGTGCTTGCACACTACTGCTTGGCGGCAGAATAACTGGCAAAGCGGTGGTACCTACCTAGACGAACTTTGCAGGAAAGTCCTACCACCTAGTTGTTGTACAAGTTAATTGTACTTAAAAAATGTAGCTAAAAAAAGAATATCATTCGTGTAAAATATAATAAATTATAGTTAATATAAATCCGCAAAGATATTTATAAAAGCTATCGTCATTTGGATTATTTTTGTATGCTTAGGTACTTACACCCATATGTACAGTATAAAATAATGAACAAATACTTTTTTAATCCTACACACATTCGCTTCATTGATCAAAGTTCATATTAAATAAATAAATGTACTAATAAATTAGAATCTGCTAATTTTAGCCCTTTTCATATTCAAGCTTATAATAATTAATCATAAATCATAAAAATATAGCAAGTATCAAAATTAAAATAACTTTGCTATAATACCTACTTTAATCTTAATTTCATAAGACGTTTAAAGTAAATGTATTTGAAAAAATACAAAATTATAAAAATAACCATATTGGAAATATTGGAATGCTTCTTTGGGAATGGAAACAGCACAGATTATACAGCCACATAAAATATTGTAAAAATGTAATTATTTTTTTTACTATACCCTTGTAAGTTCACTGTCGACTATCAATGAACATTTGTACCTACCATAGATTGAGAAGAGTTGCAAATTGGCCATAGGTAAGTAAAATTTATTTCAATGCTTAATATGATTACTGCAGTCGTAAATAATGAAATATCACTCATAATCTTCTTTCTTTAGGCACTTACCTACTGGCCAATTTACATAATTATACAGGCTGTGTCAAAAATAGTGGAACCTTAAGGGGAGGATGTTTTCCTTTGCAGTTACAAGATGCAGTTCTTTTTTTTTCTTCAAAATAAACCTTGTTTCATAAGAACATACCATCCAACTGCAAAGCAAAAGGTACCTAATTACCTACCCTTAAGATCACATTATTTTTAGGATACACAAAAATATGTAACATAATAATTGGAGTTACTAATAACGCCCAACGATCACATACATGATTCTGCACCCTAACTAGGATTCCCTGTATCTAGGGACCCAGGAACTACGAGGACCATGCTCCCACAACACCCAGACACAAAACATGTTATGAGCTGACCTACTCAACCACCACACCACAGAGGCTGTCAAAAAAGTTATTATTATTTAGGTAGGTACTTATACATATTTCTTTCATAACATCTCCATCTACATATTGTTACACTCAATTTTCAAACATCTACTGCAATATCTTACACATTGAATTACAAAAGCTATCTAGGCATAATATAAACATTTTAACTGTCGCTGATTTTCTTAATGTTTAGTATTGTCCATTTCAAGTAGTTGGTATACGTACCTACTCAAAATGAAATATCTAATTGAAAAACATCTAGTTCTTACATAGAGTAGTTAGAAAAGTGGTCAGTTGATTTTAATAGCCATGTCACCATCTTTTTAAACGCTTCACGTTTTGGTCAGATCTAACAGATATAAAGTCTTTCAAAAAGATGTTGAGTGTAAATTCGAGCTAATTTTGTCGAAGTTGTTTATTAACTCGTTAATCATGATATTCATGTTTATTTTTTCATAACAATGACATTAGTTTTAGTTTTACGTGAAATATCTTAATTTTAAAATGAGCTACATTCAGTTGCGCTTATAAGCGGTATTCTACATCTGATTATTTATCCACGTTTAATGCTATACATATACAAACATACATTTCAGAACATTTACATACATAATTTTCAATAACACATTAAAAGTTTGCTATAATTATAATGCATTTTTCACACGAATTTTCTTGAACTAGTTTAACCAGCGGCTATACTGTACTATTACTTATTCTGTGGTTGTACTGTTGAAGATTTATGAAATATAGGTACTTTCATAGCTTAGCTTACCTACACTTTTACGTTGGTAGGTAGATACTAGACACACCTACTAGTAATAGGTACGTGGATTAAAACGTATTTTAGGCTAGCTGCTTGCTATTAAATTTAACAAGTAAATATTATTTTCATAAAGTAGATTAAAAACGAATGCAATTGAAAAAAAAGTAACGTCGCTAAATGAATCACGGAGTAATAAGCTTTTAAAATTTGTAGAGGGGGCATCGCCTGTCCCTTTATTCCAAAACAGAGATCGTGTGGTGCTTTCCCACAGTTACTATGAAAACACAATTTGTGACGTCACATGCCAAAGAGATTTTATGTAAAGATACCGCAGCATAGTAATGAGGTACTATGAAGGACCAAGAAGTGACGTTACTGCATGTTTGAGCTGTCTCTTTCTATTTCTGTATTTAAAAATGCTTGTAGCTTTGTCATTATTTGATATATTTAATTTTTGTTTTCACGACTGTTTATTTTTTGAGGAATATTATTAATTTATACAATAAAAAATAGCAGGCAACTAGCTATATGGTGTAATTTAACGGTTTGACTTGACTAGCGATCTTGGGTTTTATTTTGCACGTGATATTTTACTGTGACACTAAATTATATTTAGGTAAAATATTGAACGCTTAAATCTACACCACTAATATAAAGAGGACAGATTTGTATTTATGTATATTTGTAATGAATAAACTCAAAAACTACTGTGCCGGTTTCAAAAATTCTTTCACCATTGAAAAGCTACATTCACCCTGAGTAACATAGGCTATATTCAAAGCCGGGGCAGGCCGCTAGTCCTTTATGAATTGAAGCCTAAATCTTATAAATGTTTTCGTGTGAAAAAGCTTTAATAAATACGTAATCGAAACAATCCGATATGTCGTCATGTCTGGAGGCTTTGGAAAGTTCTCACTCCTCACTGAAAATCAAATAATATAGATAAATTATGCTAAATCTATTAAATTGGTAGGTAATACATATACAAAACACATTATTTAGTATAGGTAGCATAGTTATTTAGAATATTTATTTAATTTTCCCCCCACCATGGACCGACGACCTGGTGAAAACCGCGGGGAGCCGATGAATGCAGGACTCGAGCAGTCGCTCAAAGTGGCGCTCTCTGGGGGAGGCCTATGTTCAGCAGTGGACGTCTTCAGGCTGTTGATGAAGTTATTTACAAAAATAATTCGAATAGTTTGTCAACATACCTTCACTTTTGGTTTCGTCGCCAACGTTAGTATCTGGATTAAATGCGTTGCTGATTCTGTAACAGAAACATTTTTATTTACAGCTTTGCTCATACAAATGATCAAATCAATTCATTAATTCGTTCACTTAGTGATCTAGTCAGTTTTTTTTCTCGTAGCGCTCATAGCGAAGCACGACTAGCCGTTTCTAACCGATCGGTAAAGTTAAGCAACGTTCGCTGCGGTCACTACTCTGCAGGGTGACCGCTACAGCAAAACGTGGTATTTACAACTGAGCGCTACCGTGCTTCGGAGGGCACGTTAAGCCATCAGTCCCGGCTGCTGTCGTAAGACAATAGTTGTTAAGCCAAGTCAGAAGACTTTGGGCGGCCTAAAAATTCTGACACCAGGGCTGACCACTTGCCTACTCGAGAAGAAGCGATCTACTCAGTTATTATTCTAAATTCGCTTCGGTACTCATTAGGTAATTTATTGAATAAGTCTATGTGGTCTGATGAACAACAGTCTGCTAACCTAACAGGTTGCTTAGCCTCATTTTTATACGAGACCTACTAAGTACCTAAATACTCTTTCCGGGATTCAGCAGTACAAGGTAGGTATAGTTACACTTCACAGCTCGCAGCTTATCACAGATAAGCTGATTGATTGACTCCTTATTAACTCATTCTTTCATTCATCCATTCGTTCACTTTCTGGTGATCCTCAGGCAAGCCATCCTCTTGCCAGGGTACAGCAGTAAGACAGGCACGGCAGTAAGGATCATGAGGCAACCAACGCTGGTCTCTAGATCATTACACTTCACAGCCGCAGCTCATAGATAGTTCAATGATTGGTTCACTCGTTCTGGTACTGGTACTGATGATTTTCTGCGAGCATTTTCTATACTGGGATACAGCAGTATAAGGTATGATATACACCAGCTCACAGCGTACCATAGATCAGCTGATTCATTCACTCGTTTACTCATTCATTCATTTATCAATCCATTCATTTACTCATTCATTCATCCATCTATTCATACACTCGTTCATTTAATCGTTCGTTTAGGTACTTACTGGTGATCCTTTGCAGGCAAGCCATCCTCTTGCTAGGGTACAGCAGTATAAGATAGACAGGCACGGCAGTCAGGATCATAAGGCAGCCGACGCCAGTCTCAGCGGGAGATGCGAACGCGGGAAATGCTACCACTGCTATCGTGCAGATTATGTAGATTACTGAAAAAAACGGGTTCATTTATGAATAAATAACGCCCAACAATCACACACATAGAACCCTGGACCCTAACTAGGATACCCTGTATCTAGGGACCCAGGAACTACGAGGTCCATGGTCTCACAATACCCAGAGACAGAAAAAGTATTTGAGCTTTTTTTTTTAAAGTCAAAAGTAAAAAGTTTTAAATAAAATAGGCTATTTTTAGAACGTTTACACTTTTACTAAGCTCGTATTTTCCCCGAAAATCAGCATTTCCATACAGCGTAGCATGCAGCCACTGTTTTGGGCAGCTTCCCCTGCACCAAAGGTCTTTTTGATAGCACTTCAGTTTGCTATGTAAATATCGTAACTTTTCTTTAGTGTTATGGAAGTTGTTTCATAGTTTAAGTATTAGTCTACTTTAGTCTAATAATAATGAAAATGTACAGTTTACTAACGGTTAGCAAGTATTGTGATATCTCTCCGTGACACTATCACATAACTTCATTATCATCATCATCATCATCATCATCATCATCAACAGCCCGAAGACGTCCACTGCTGAACAAAGATCTCCCCCACAGAGCACCACTTTGCTCGCCTCCTGCATCCAACGGCTCCCCGCGGTTCTGCAGGTCATCGGTCCACTTAGTGGGGGGCCTATGTTGCGTCTTCCGGTTCGTGGTCGCCACTCGAGAACCTTTTTTCCCCATCGGTTGTCAGTTCTACGAGCGATGTGACCTGCCCATTGCCATTTCAACTTGCTAATTCTAAGAGCTATATCGGTCACTTTACACATAACGTTATGAGGTAAGTATTGTATTTGTTACAAACGAACGTGTGTAAAATATGCATTAATAAGTTATTGAATAGGTGGATACTTAATTATCTATTTTACCTCTCACTAACTTTACTTAACTAAAGCACTTACCTATACTTTAAACTTACTTGGGAAGAACAAGTTGACTTTAATAGGCCGCTCCAAGTCAGGTTGCGTGTATCTAAGCACCGGCAAGCAGAGCACAGATGCACCGATACTTAGCTGGAATTAGGTACAAAGTCTAAATTACTAAGCAACTTACTAGGTGGTAGGACTTTTGCAAAGTGAAGCACTCTTTGTGAAGGGATAATCGCAAAAAACTCGATATTTTACCGACTTGTTATATCTTCTGTCGATCTAGTTTAACCAGCGGCATCACAACCTTATGATTACAATCGGTAGGTTTGAAATTGAGCGGGAACCGCGGGAATGCGTTTGAAAGCTCGATAACATTGTCAAAAGTTGAATAATCATCCTCATCATCCGACTGAAATGAAAGAGAAGTTAAGAGACGTACCTATATTCTGATCACTTCTACTTATGTGTTAGGTGGTAGTCGATTTAAATAAATGGGAAATAATGACGATTATGGTGATTGATGATAATGGACTGACGATAGTAGTTATAGTGTTGATGACGATGACGATAGTGTTATTAATGATGATAATTATGATGATATTGGTTAGGTACCTACCTATGCTGATTGATTATTTGGGTACTGGCTATATAAATATGATAGTGGTTATGATGGTTATTCTGATAGTGCTCGTAATGATTGTAATGATAATATTAATGATGACGATGATGGTGGTAACAATAATAATGACAATGATGGTGACGTTAATGATGATAATGTTGACGATAATGCTGGTGATGACATCAATAACGTGAGCAACTCACCCAAGTAGCGAAGCCGACATAGTTGATGAGCGCGTAGATGTCGGAGACGGCGAGGTACCCGAGCGACAGCAGCGCCACCGCCAGCACGGCGGGCGCGGGCGTGGAGCGCGGCGTCACCATCGTCAGCATCTCCGGCATCTGGCCTTGTGCCGCGCCTGCGTAGAACAACCTGACACACGAAAATGAGACAATTTTGGCAATTTTCGACTACCTAAAATTCGTCATTCAATCAAACTAAGTATGTCGAGTCTCTAAAACAGCTTGATCCAATAACGTTGCAGAGTTTTTTAATGAAAAATGGCAAGTATTTGGGCAAATAAAATAAAAATTATCTGAGTTCTGATGATGATCCAAGTTATAGTTTACAAATCAAATCAAATCAAATCAAAAATTGTATTGCAAATAGGCTATTATTAGCACTTTTACAAGTCAACACATGTACCTAACTAAGCGTAATTAAAAAGAACTTGCCGTGAAGAAGTGAGCAAGACTCCATTGACGGCACCAAATGTAGAAGCTGCGACAAACAACGGTATGGAGAGAGCGAACCACCCGAACAGTCGCTCGGCGAACGTTACAGCCACCGCGGCGGAACCCAACACCTAGAAGCAATACACCGTGGAATTCGATATTTTCCTGACAGCGTTAAATTAAAACATAAAAATAAAATAAATGCATTTAAAAATAATTCGCCGTTACCCGAAATGTCTATTTCACACTACATGCTGCGGGCAAATGTTTCGTAGGTAGCTAAAACACCTGCACCGCCCTCCCCGCTGTCCCGGGATGCCAAATATTACGTCGTAAGCCTTTTGTTAAGAATTTGAATTTGGACTAATTTTATAGTAGATAGGTACCTAGTTTTATGTTTTACAGGTACTTTAGTGTTTAGCATTAAATAAACATTCTAAAGCATAGACTGAGTAGGTACATGCATTTCAGGAAAATATCGAATTAAACTCCACAGTGTGCCTGTATAGGGAACTTTTATCGAGAAGGGTTCAATAAAAGAAGAGTTATATGGAAGTGACCCTATGCTGATTTGAAAGAAAGAGCCATATTAAATAGGCTTATAGTTGATGACCTTCTTCCCCATCTCTTCCCGTAGGTGCTGTAAGAGCCGGCTAAGGGAATGTCCAGAGAATGGGCAGCATTCTCCTTGGTACATTAAAATCTTCTGCATACACCAAGCCACCTGCCAAGTTTTTTTTTTTATTGTTAATGGGTCAGCGTTTGGCCACATCTCACCTGATGGTAAGTGTAGATGAAACCTAAGGTGGGACACGCTTACCCAGAAGATACCTATTCACTCTGCTCTTGCATATGCTCAGATTGTATGTGGAAGGAAATACCGTTGCGGGAAGCAAGTTCCGGTTCAAGTGTCGTGATTATGACAATTCCCCTATGATAAGCATCCAAGTCCAGGTTCTCGAGTGGTGACCACGAACCGGAAGACGTACCCTCCCACTAGATGGACCGACGATCTGGTGAAAACTGCGGGGAGCCGGTGGATGCAGGAGGTGATCAGCCGCTCAAAGTGGCGCTCTGATGTGGAGGAGGCGTATGTTCAGCAGTGGACGTCTACAGGCTGTTGTGTGTGATGTGAAGTTAGACAAAAAACTTCGCGTTTGGTCTTCACATAATGCACCCGATCAAACCAATCATCTACAAAATCTCATACATACATTGTGTGTGTATGTCTGTTTGTTTCTCACCTCAGTCGGCGAGAGTGTGGTATAGAAGGCGATGTTAGTGAATGTATAGACCACGGTGACCAGAGTACATGATACCGCGATGGCACGCGGAAGGTTTTTCACTGGGTCCTTTAACTCCTCGATTATGAAGTTTAGGTAGTTCCTGGAAGAAAATATTACCTATGACATTTTTGGTTTTTGTAGCATATTCCATGCAGAAGCTTGGCATGGCTTGAAAGATATGTATCAGATAGATGCGTGCTGATTTCCTTCGCTAAGCCTTTATTATTCTTATACATGGGGGAAGTCCCCCTGTCCGTAAAAAACTGGAAACTAACAGTTGACTGGCCCGATAGCTCAGTTGGTAGTAGCTCTGCCTTCTGAACTGTAGGCTGTGGGTTCGATTCCTACCCAGGACAAACATTTGTGATGAACATAGGTGTTTGTTCTGTGTCTGGGTGTTATATTGTATTCTATGTATGTATTTACAAACAAAAAGTATCTAAGTATTGTATCAGTTATCTGGTTCCCATAGTACAAGCTATGCTTAGTTTGGGGCTAGATGGCGCTGTGTGAAATGTCCACACATATTTATTATTTTTTATTTTTTTATTAGTTCTGGGGGCGTACCGTAAGCTCTTAGCGCGATTCAAAACAGAGCCTATACTGGCTCGCTTGTCAAAATCCCCATACAAAAAACATAACGAACCAATATAGGCTCTGTTTTGAATCGCGCTAAGAGCTCACGGTACGCCCCCTGTTGGATTTTATCGGAAGCTAACAACGAGTAGGTACCTATAGGTACTCCTTCCTGCTCCATTGTTAGCTTCCAGTTTTATTACGAACAGGGGGACTTCCCTATGTATAAGTTTTTTTTTTGTAAACGAATGAAGTGACGAGCTAGTCGTTCGCCTGGTGTTAAGCGTCACGGCCGCCCAACACAGATTGCAATGTCACTCGGAATTTAAATGAGTTTTGCGTGACACTGCGCACTGCGCACGTCATCCTGAGACATCACACAGTCTAAAAAAGATTTCTAGACTATGAGATCAGTTCTTTATTTACCTAGTAATTTCACTAGCTACAATGCCCTTCAAACCGGAATACAGTAGTGCTTGCACACTACTGCTTGGCGGCAGAATAACTGGCAAAGCGGTGGTACCTACCTAGACGAACTTTGCAGAAAAGTCCTACCACCTAGTAAAAATAATAAGAAAGACTTAGCGAAGGAAATCAGCACGCATTTATCAGCGGGTACATGTGTCTGGGTTGGGTACATAATGAAGGACTTACCATCCGTTGTATGCAAACAGGCCGGAGTAAAAAGACAGCGCGATGGACGTGACGTCATCAGTCGTACCCTCAAACGTGAAGTGTTCCGTTTTGCCTGGAAACAATGAAATAGATTTTGTAACTTATATAATGGGAACAGCGGGGTGATCATGTAACTTTGATAGCAATGCAACAAAAGAAATTTCAATCCAAATTTGAAAATTTCCATAGTAACTCTAAGCTGCGTACTGCAACAATCCATACATTTTTGTGTTTCTATCGGTTGCCAACAAGTTACATGATCGCCTAGCAGGTATTAGCATTTTACATTACTTTAGTTGATGCTATGACGATGTAGAATTGTAGATATACTTACCTATAGGGTATCATGGTGCGAAAGGTGGGAACAATGAAGATGAAGATGGGGATGAGGGAATTAAAGAGAAATATGTAAATAAATAATAACGAAAAGAGGAAACGGGAAGAGAAAAGATTGAAAATAGAGCCAATGTACCAAGGAAGAGAGAGTTGAGGACGTAAAATTAGTTAAACTATGTATTGTAATATGTAGTTGTTGAACTAATTTTACGTCCTCAACTCATAGACACGGTGGTATGGGCCGTAATGTAGGTAGGTAGGCACCTACCACGCTGACCTGAAAGGTTACCAATTTCTCACTACAGGCTAGGGGTTTCCTCCGCGTAGAGACCTATGCCACATACCAATACCAATGGTATTAATGCTCAGTAAATTATATTGAACTTTTATAAGTATTCCTGGTATGCGTGACGTTCGTGTAGAGTGGAGGGACTATGCACGATTTGATGTTAAACGTATTAAGCTCCAGTGTGCTCCGAGTGTGGTCCCGTGGTGTAATTACATAAAATTTGCAACAGCAATGCGACAGCAGTAGCGTGTGTGTATTAAGCTCGCTTTTCGATTATAACAGGAGCAGTGATGTACGCAGCTGCTGGCGGCAGCTGAACAAGGAGAGCAAAAATCAGGTCGGGTGGTATTAGAAGAGACATATTCCGACAGTGGAGTAGAACAAACTACTTTCTAGTAATCGAATTACAGCAGCAATAAAAGACACGAGACAGTTCATAAGTTCATAACCTTTTCCACACGTCCAAAAATAGAGACACTTTGTTGGACACATTACTTGTTTAGCGTCTCGTCTTTACAATGCACCGGATCGCACCAATCATCTACTTAAAATGACCGGCTGACTGGTGACACCAACGCTTTCCGAATGGGACGCTAAGATATTTTAACATCTAATACTACCAAGTGGACTTCATTCATTATGTCACAGTATTGTGAGCAAAAGGTTCTTTTGTACCCACGAGCTGGTATAAGAAGTGTCTTAGACGAGATCAGTAACCACCCTAAGAACTCGCGGGAAGCTATGAGATGCGGTAGGCCAGTCGGAAGCTAGTAGAAGCTTAGAAACCGTTGCGAGATGCATTTCACTCCACATGTTATGTCATCGCATTTATCTGACGGAAGCTGCCGCCTGATAAATGCAATTGAAGGGCTAGCCTACATCATAGTACCTAGCTACCTATCTACCGAGGTATCATTAAATATTATATATTTTATTGAAGCCAGTCATTTATTTATTTATTTATTTAATAGTTTAGCACAAAGGTGTACCTACATGGATGAACTTAATGCTAAATAGCATTGTCTACCAGTCCTCCAGGTCGTATAAGATAAATGTGGGTGTGCGCGGTTATTAATTAGAGATAACAATTTCATTCAATTTCAACAATGTCATTCGCTGGTGCTACCATAAAGCGAACATACTTAACCTATGACAATAGGTTTAATGAACATTATCAGCTAATACAACATCCTATACTTAGATAGCTATGTATGATCATCATCATAACAGCCTGAAGACGTCCACTGCTGAACAAAGCCCTACCCCAGAGAGCGCCACTTTGATCGGCTGCTCGCCTCTTGCATCCATCGGCTCCCCGCGGTTTCACCAGATCGTCGGTCCACCGAGTGGGGGGCTGCCCTACGCTGCGTCTTCCGGTTCGTGGTCGCCGACTCGAGAACCTTTCTTCCCCATCGGTGAATGCTATGTAGATATCTGCCTACAAATGACGCAAGACGCTGAAAAGCTGGTACTTAATAGGTAGGGACTTATTACCGATATAGAATTCCGCTTAGCCATGCTCTGAGGATCTTTTAATGTCATGTGCCTATGTGGTGAAACCCACAAATATCGAAGGATGCTAAATGCTAAACACAAAAATCTGAGATCTCAAAAATACGCCGAATAATTCATCCGAATGGATTATTTCATAATTCCAGGCAGTAGAGCTTTGATTTTCCTAAAATAAAAATGCCATTCAATGCACCCTACTCTTCAATCCCAATTCCTGTAGGAGAAAAGAATCAATCTAGGTAGGTAGGTGCTTCAGTAGAAATTGATTTTCGCTCGAGAATAATAGAGTTCAGCCACAGCGGATATTTTGCTAATGGTATTCGTTGTTCATTTCTTCTTACAAATAAGATTTTTTTGGAGTTTTGAGTATTTATTTTACTTTAGCGAATTGCTCGAGCAATCTATCAAATTCAAATTCAAATTCAAATTCTGTTTATTGTAACATGAACGGCATACCTACCAATTATACATATTACACAATAATAGATCAACACATCAACCATGAAGAACATCTTTAGTGTTAGTTAAAAGACAATTTTGTGATGTCACATAGAGCTAGGTAAACGCAAGGTAGGGTACCTACTGTTAGTAAGGCGGGCCCTTCACGTTCAATTTTATTGATCAACTAAATTGACGAGTCCATTTCCATCAATATTTTCTCCATACAGTAAACCGAAAAACATTGACCAATACAAAAACCCTACACGATTAATAATATTGATCAATCACAAAGATTGATCAATAAAATTGAACGTGTAGGGCCGGCCTTATACTCTTTAGTAGGTACAGCGTGAAACACTTTTACACAAACATTCGATGAGGATTCAAATTTCATCCTTCGGGTGATTTCACAGAGTAATACTTTTTTTTTACTACAATTAAATCGAGGTGTTCCTATCTGACCCCAAGAGGCCCGTAAGGTAAATAAAACCAATCCCCCCTAATCCAAACTACACATTAACATTATATTAGCAACGCCGTGCCCAATATTGAGAAAAAAATCATAGGATATTCCCAAAAGAAACCAAACCAGCTGAGGTTCACGAAATTGCACAATCATGTGTAATATTTTGAATTGATAATTATAGGAATTAATGAATTAATTAAAAATACAGCTCATCAGTGTGGAAACTCCTTCCATCACTCGACGTCACATGACATTTGCCAATTCAGGGTCAATATCTTAAAACAGGTAACCTGATTGAGTAATCAAAACATGGCATAACGGTATCCGCGTTCATTTGAAGCGAAGTCAAGGTCAGATTTTGCAGTGATTTATGTCTTTTTTATGTTGTTATGTGATATAGCTCTTAGAATTGGCAAGCTGAAGTGGCAATGGGAAGGCCACATCGCCCGTAGAACTGACAACTGATGGGGAAGAAAGGTTCTCGAGTGGCGACCACGAACCGGAAGACGCAGCGTAGGCCCCCCACTCGGTGGATCGACGATCTGGTGAAAACCGCGGAGAGCCGATGGATGCAGGAGGTGAGCACCGAGCAGTCGCTCAAAGTGGCGTACATAGATCTTAGACCCTTACGAGGACCCAGAACAAGTATTTGCGCTTTTATTTTCAGGTGCACAAACGTGTCCTGTCGCGAGAATCGAACGCTTCTAGGTTATGAGCCGACCTGCTCAACCACCACACCACAAAGGCTGTCAAAAGTAGAAGTGGCAGTGGGCAGGCCACACTGCTCGTGGAACTCATACCTCGGAAGAAATACTGATGCTGCAAATGTAAATAAAATACCAACCTCTGCACAGTTGGTAGACACCAGCAGCTATGATGATGAACAGAGCGAGCAGCTTGGCATACGTAAACCAGTCCTGCACCCTGGTGGCAGCCCGCACTGACCAGCAGTTCACGAACGTAAGCAGCACTGGGGAACAAAATATATCGGTGACGAAGACTTGAGAACTTGAGGTCATTAAACATAGACCCGCGTAGACGATTTTTAATGCCGGGTGCTTTTTAACCTACTTCAAAAAAAGAGGAGGTTCTCGATTCGCTTATTTTATTTGTTTTCTTTCATTAAGTACCTCATAATATCTCCGTCATTTACAAATCAATTTAAAATAAAATTGTTTTATTTGAAAGGACATAATTAGTTATCATCAAAATCGGTACAGTACCTAATTTGGGCAATCAAACTAACTAGAAAAATGTACATAGGTAGGTATAATTAATACTCAGCATGAAATTGTGGCGATTGAAATCTTTAAATGGACATTATTTACATTTAGTAAACGACCGACCACCAGTCGTACCACCAGTGTTACCACGGTTATTCTTCCTAACCGTGGTACCCGTCTACCACCAGTGGTACCACGGTTACTTTTCCTAACCGTGGTACCCGTCTACCACCAGTGGTACCATGGTTACTTTTCCTAACCGTGGTACCCGTCTACCACTAGTGGTACCAGTGTTACTTTTTCCTAACCGTGGGACCCCTGTCTACCACCAGTGGTACCAGTGCTACTTTTTCCTAACCGTGGTACCCGTCTACCACCAGTGAAGTTACGATTAGTTTTATGAGTAAGGCTCTATGTAGGTAGGTACCTAAAGAAAACATTTCATCTCAACGCGAATGCTTCGGAACAAAACTCATGGAGTTGGAGTGTGAATGCGAAGTAATAAACGATTTCCAAGCTCGTAAATTATGAAGCTATCCGAAATTATTTTAACTTGGAGGCTCTCACGCTCGATATTGGATTTTTAAGGGTGCCGATGTAATGTAATATACTCACAGCTCTGATAATGTGGCACGTTGAATTTATAAACGTTGAGTTCTGTCAGTAAATATAATTTAGTCTGCAAAGCTAAAAAACACAATAACTAATTTTCTAGTCTGTGGAACTAGTGAACTTAATAGTAGTGATAGCACTCAGCTTGGAAGTGGATCTTGTATTTATACGTTCAAAATTCAAGGAAGGGGAGCATGCTTCAGTCAAAACTTTTTGTCAAAAATTTAACACAAGCAGTCACTGAGAGAAGTTTATTTGTGGCTCAAAAGTTCTGACATGCCGATGATGGCTAACCAAGTAGGTAACTTACACGAGAAGTTGAATCCAATTCTGCCTTATGCAAATGATCGTTTCTTGTAGGTTTTTTAGTACCCATGGATTAGGTTGAACTTTGCAAACCATGTCGTAAGTGCTCGTGCCTATGTGTGCCACCCACTCGAATTGTGACGTCATTGAACGAACATATTTCGGGCTACACAATAATTTACTTACGTATACAACACGCTGCTAAGAGTCTAGTGGCATCTTCAGGAGGGTCGCACTCGGGGAATATCGGCTTCAGCACGTAAACGCTAAAGGTCAGCGCCACAATTGCCTGGGAAATGACAAGACCAGTTTTAGATAGACCCTGGAAACGAAAGATTAAATTGAACCTTACTTTCATTTACGAAAGGGTTCTTTTACAATATCAATTTTTCATGTAGATGCTATCGATTTTCACGGACCTTAAAATAAACTCTATTTGTGGCGCCCAACGTGGAACGAAATAGCTCAACGCTCATAGGGGTCAACGACTTTAAAATAGGTACTGGCGGGGTCCAGATAAGTTGGATTTAAGGCAAGAATGCTTTTATGTTTGTGTGTTCATTTAGTAATTTTATTAGACAACAACTGCTTGTCTTAAAACTATTCATCATTATGTTTTTTAAATAAAGTTGAATTTTTAGTTGATTATGTTTAGGTTTATTTTTATCATGACATAATATGTTTGTATTAATAATATTCAATTTATATTCCACCGTGGTGCGTAAACTACTCATCCAAATTTGGCTTTCCAAGTACTTACTTACATTAATCTTATAATTTTGATACCTACCAACAATCAGATGGAATTGGTCCCGTAGAGGTAATTAGTTTTGATTTTTTTAGCAGAATTACACATAGATATTCTTATATAATTGTGTACTATCGTAGTCTAACCAACTACTATTAGGATCCATTTTTATCCGGTGTGGTCCATAATCGTTATGTACCTGCGTAACATACTAAATGCGGCTATAGTGGTGGCACAGCAAACCTTTCACAAGTTTCACACCATTGAACAAATAAATACCTATAAACAAAGCCAATCGCGTAGTAGCGTGAGCGTCAAACAGCCAATAAAAAGCTTTGCAAATATATCGAATCCAATAACGAAACAAGGAAAACCCCGTGACAAATAAACTTTACGCCTGCCCCGGATTGGGCGCCAAATACTACAACAAGCTGTGGCCCAGCTTTTCTTTAGTAATTTATGTTCAATATCTTTCACTGTAAATACGATTGACAGCATCACCTTTCTGTTTATCTATTTCTTCTTAGTCACAGTTACAGGGCAGCAAGATTTGGTTTGTTTCAACTTTCAACCTAATCCAGTTTTTCTTCCGGGGTTGGTTGTGCTGTTCCGTTTCTGTCTATCACTTAGATACAGATTTGTACATAGGGTGAGTTTGAATTGGTGTGTTATCCCGAAAGGGGGGGAGTGGGACCATGATAGCTCACAAGTTGTGAGAGCCTTACTTGAAACTGCGTCTTTCCGAACCTCCATACTAAAAAATAAATCCAATCACAAAATTGCACGTGCTACGAGAGTACGAGAGTTTCTAAACACAGGTCGTCGAACTCATTTACGTGCATTCGGTCAAGGACGAAGTTCAACTACACCCAGCTGCGCTAGGGCTATCTTCGAGGCGTTTGGGTAAAATTAGGAAGTCGTAGAAGAAACATTGTCTACCTTGAGGAGTAGATTTACCCTTTTTCAGGATAATATACCAATTCAAACTCAGATTGTAGATGTTATTTCATAGAAGCGCAAAGTTTTTAAACCTAAGTAATCTAATTTACAAACAAAAATGCCTTTGATCTCGGAATGCTTTTGCAAATAATAATTCATTCCACGTTATTCAACAATCTAAATTCTACAGAGATGTTGGTATTTTCTTGACGTAGTTAAGTAGAATGTAGAATAAATTACTTCCCACGCTGTATGAATTTGCATTGATGCCCTTTGCTTTAGAAACGGTATTCATTAGGTACCTAGCACCTATGTCAATAGGGCGAATTCTGTGGGTAGGACTTAAATTATTCAGTGTGGAATTGGGAGTGTGATTAAAAATAGTCAAAATTAAATGTTAACGTCATGTTCAGGGTTGGCGTCTTTTATATAGGTAGGTATTTAGGTAACCTTTTATCTCGGTGGTTCTTGAAAAGAAACCGACAATGGGTTGCGAATTTTGAATTTGTTCCCCAATATCCCATTGGTTAAAACTTTAATGAAAAATAAATAAGGGTGGATAAGTGTACATGATGAACGTGCACGAGTGTAGGCAAATGGTTCCAAGTTCCAAACCCATACATTTTCGTTTTCTCTTCAAGGGTTCTAGAACTTTCAGTAATATATCCACCATTTTTCTAATGGCATTTAGGCTGACAAAACAGGACTTTGACATGACATAACTGTACAAATATTTCCTCATTTGACATTGGCAGAATTATCGCTAAAAAGAGATAGAAAGCCATTACACGAAGAAGAAGAACCTTTTATCAAGCTTAAAATATACTAAAGTACTTACAATAAGACCGTTCTCTAATATTCATTTTGAAATAGAAGATCAATCTGTTCATTAATTGTAAAGTTTAAATTCTATGCCGTTTCACATGAAAGATTTATAGCAAATCTTCTTTCCAAACAGCCCTACCATCTAAGCGGATTACTAGACTACACTTTCTTGAATATACACCGACCGAACTACTCTTACTAAAACGTAATAAAGTACATAATCCTTAAAGTACAGGTAGGTGGTACTGATATGTGTAGGTGGTATCAGTATTTAGGTAACCGAATGAGTTCAGTTCAATCGATTTTGTGGGTCAGCCTTGTGTTGTTTATTGGATTAGAATAAGAGACAGAGCGACTTATGAAAAGATCTTATTACTTAAAGCTTTTATTGGTATCTATAGTAGTTGATCTGTTTGTTATTAGTTTATTACTTTATAGTGTCCAGCTCCGGTATCCGCATGAGGTAGATAATTATTTTTATGAAGAATCTGGGGAAATGATCTATCTCGTTTTCCAGTAGTTGTCAAATGTGTCATCAATGAAATGAATGAATGTGTAATCATTTGAATATCCACAAATAAATATTAATCATTTTATTGGTAGGGTAGGCCATAGAGATGGTGCATAGGTACTATTGTTGGTCTCGGACAACTCTTCTTTCCCTCGATCTTTTCTAATTCTGGCGCAAATTGAGAAGCTTTAGATGTAAGTGGAATCTGAACTCAAATCAATGCAGGCACCACAGAATTAGCTTGTCTGACACTATGTGCAGTCTATGATAATGACTTCATTAGAAAGAATCAAGTTATTGTTTTGACTTACCTGCGAGCAAGGCCGCACGATCATACACTCGATCCAGAGCCTGATGAAGGCAGCGAAGGGGCCAAACGTCTCCATGATGTAGGCGTAGTCCGCACCACTCCGCCGGATCATGGTGCCTAGTTCGGCATAGCAGTACGCGCCTACCTGTCGGGAAACAGTTACCATATTACAGAATTAGCGCAAACAGCTGCCCCGGCAAAAAGTAGCGTCTTTACATGATGATACAGAGTAAATGATAAACAATGATGAGATGGTCTTGTTATTTTGCAAAACATCTGTCTTTGAAAAAATATAGTATTAGGCTTTTCTGTATTCTTCTATGATTTACGACCTCTGAATTTGCTGAAACCGAAATAAACTTTTGGAACCGCATTGTACCTTCCTAATTCACTCTCATATATCTTATGTTTCTAACTTTCGTTCTTCATTTTGCTTGATTTGTTATTTCTTTGATGCGAACATTTAAACGTCAATTTGAGTACTTACACAGATCTATACTAAGTGATGCGTATAATATACACTCGAGCTTAAAACACGCGGCTTCTTTTTTTCTAAGCTGAATATATTTAAGACCTGCCATCCTTCTTCGTTAAAAGGTTCTGTGTGGTATGAAGGATATGTCAATATTTGAATGAATACCTACTATATAGATAAGTAGGTAGATATCTAATGACGTCAGCAACTGTTTGCTACGGTACATCGTAGCTTTGGCTACGAAAATGGCACAGGTGGATAACTTCATAATCAAGGACACGGTACTTCACAAACATAAATAACGCCCAACGATCACATAATATAGATCCTGGGCTAACTAGGATTCCCTGTATCTAAGGACCCAGGAACTACGAGGACCATAGTCCCACAGCACCCAGACACAGAACAAGTATTTGTGCTTTTTTCTATGAACAAATACTTGTCCTGTCGCGGGAATCGAACCCGCCGCCCCCGGGTTATGAGCCGACCTGCTCAACCACCACACCACAGAGGCCATCTGAAAGGGTATTTAAAGCAAATCATTTTTATGTAGGTAAACAAATCCCTCTGGTGAATGCTATCTTAATGGATTCTATATTGGACAATATTTATCAACTACGGCCGGCCATGTGCCATTGATACCGTTGAATAACAGCTGGACAAGCGGTACGTATACTATGACAAATATAATTATCATACTGCATCATCTATAATTACTTTTTTTTTTTAAAGTTACCTTAGACATTTATAATTTCATTGGATTATAGATAAATACTGAATATGGAATTTATCGCTGACACCACTATACCACTGCCTCGACTGCCCTGTTAGCTCAGTTGGTAGTAGCTCTGCCTTCTGAACTATAGGTTGTGGGTTCGATTTCCACCTGGGGCAAACATTTGTGTGATGAACATCGATGTTTGTTCTGTGTCTGGGTGTTACTTATTATATTCTATGTATGTATTTACAAACAAAAATTATCTAATTGTATCAGTTGTCTGGTTCCCATAGTACAAGTTATGCTTAGTTTGGGGCTAGATGGCGCTGTGTGAAATGCCCACACATATTTATTTATTTTATACGTAGGTAATACAACCATAGTAATTGTACTAGGTATCTAAACGAACTTCAAATTTATTCAAACTGTAGATATGTGTGTAGTGAATGACATAATATAGTACCAATTTAAAAATAGTGCTTTATCCTAGCAATTTGACCACAAGGATTTTTTTGCTATTGGCTGTGCTATTGGACAAATCAGTTAGGCTATCCAGTTTGGCCACGGCCACGGCTACGGCCAAGCGAACCGCATCGTATTAGGTATGTACAAGCTCGAGAAATAAGAAAAAATCTCTAATAGGTACTTCATTAAAAAAACGGTAAAAAGCAGCTCCTTTGCAAGTAATATCTCTAGACTCTCCAAGGTAGGTAATAAGCAATAACAAAGTATTACTTATTCTCATTCCGAAGATCGTCTTATGAAAATTGTAGGTAGCTAGTAGGTACTTATTAAACTTAAGATGGTTTTAATAGGCGCTCGGTCTCTGGAGGCTGAGCCTCGGAGCTTTTAAAGCTTAAATCGCTTTGAAGGCAGTGTTGGACATGTTGTGCCAATCAGACCAATTATTTGACGAGTTTTAGACCTGTTCTATACATTTTTATGATACGACAATTCGGTTAGTTCGTAAATTAATCTATTTAAGTACGTTGGGAACTGAAAGCCAACAGAGCGCTGATAATGTTTGTGGTTAAGTTATCTAATATTTCAACTGCGAGCAACTGCAGAACCACTGCAGCGACTGAACCTATTAGTGGTTCATAACCATATCTAATATGCGTATTACCTACCTATGTTGACTGATCATTCTTTTTATTTTGGCCTTCTTCAGCTTCAACTTCAATGTTTGCAATTTCACCATTGAGGTTAATATAAGTAGGACTATAGCTTTCAAAATCTTTTTAGTCCCTTTATAAATTAAAGGTGACAAACCGACTTCAATGAGAAGTACTTGGAATTGAGCAGTTCCGTTGTCTATCTCCGAAGATCTTTATCAGATTCTTCTACCAAATAAAACAAATCACGTAAATAGGTTTAGAGATCTAAGAGTAGTTGGTGAACACAATTTAAAAAAAATACAGTCAAATATAGAACGTCCTCCTTTTTCAGTCTTGATTTTTTAAAAAACCGTTTTCTTGAGTATAAAGTAATTTTGTAATGTGTTAAAAATTCTTCCAATTTGCAGAACAAGCAACGAACAAGCGCGTACCAGTGTCGCACAAAAATTCGGTAAAGGACAATAAAAAAATATATTTACTAACCATACTAAAGACGCCAGACGCGATCCACACCAGCAAACTGGCGTTAACAGACCCTGTGTACTTCAGCACTCCAGTCGGAGATACGAAGATGCCACTGCCGATGATGGAACCGACTATAACCGTGATACCATTCAGCAGCGTCATCTTGGCTTCCAACGCTCCCCCATCCTTGCCTTCTTCTCCGCCAGGCTCGGATTTGAGGGTTTCGCTCTCGCCATCGTCTGCAGCGGGCTTCGCTTTTGGTGACCTGCGGGGAAACAACAGTAAAGTTTATTTCCGTCTAGATCAATACTAGTACTGTGTTGCTAAGGCCATATAGGTGGATTGAATACAGCTGGATAGCAACATACTCTATATCACATACGCAATACATTTAGGATTTAGGGGTTTATCTTTACGTAGGTAGTCATATTATTTTAGGAGCATTTTTTATATGTGAATGAATGACGTGACGAGGTAGTCGTTCACCTGATGTTATGCGACACGGCCGCCCATAACATTTATTATTTTAAAGTTCAGAGTGACACTGCTACAGTGTCACTCTGAACTTTAAAATAATAAATTTTCGCGTGACACTGCACTGCGCACGTCATCCTGAGACATCACACAGTCTAGTAATCAGATTACTTGACTGGTTCACTGTCGAAACTCATAAAATCGTTTGTCATAATTTTGTTACAAATAAAAATGTTACTTATAATCATCATTTCACATAATGTGATTTATTATACTTTCACTACATCTAATTTTCTTTATTATAAATCAAAATTAATAATAATCCAAATTTATAAGAATGAAACTCATAAGGCGTATATAACATAACAGTACAAATTTATAATGTTCTTTTACCATAACTAACTTTAAGCATAAAACAAAATATCAATAATACTGTAAATTAATGTGACTGGAACTGTTGATTGTTATATATATCCTAATCAGTTATAAAAACGTAGTACGGCAAGCCAATTTGCTCTTCAATCTATGCAGGCACTTCATCCAGTCAAAACAAACAAAATTAACGTGTGGACTGTGGGTAATTGTAAAATAACTTATATTTTCTCATGTTATGTTGATTTTGGTGTTGTTGGTGAACTTTGTGCATTATTTTAATAAATAACTTGAAATGTCTAATAAAAACACGTGTAAAATATTTAAATCAAATAACGGTAACCTGAAACTTAATATAGATGGTTTCTGTAATTTTTTAATATAAGGATAAGTGACTTCTGGCACTTCGCCGGCCGCTGCCGCGGCACGCTCGCTACGCTTCGCTTCGCTCGCTCGGCTCGTGCGTCGTGTGGTCACAGTTAACCTAACGCTCCTCCTCGCTTCGCTCGTCGTCGCACCTATTTATGACTTTGCCTTAGACTAGTATCTTAGTATCTTTAGGGTATACATGCATATGTATATAATGATTTAACTACCTCAAAATTATTATTATGTTAACTAAAAAATATGAAAAAGTCATTATGAACAATACAATTATGAATGCTGATTATTATGAAATTATAAGTAATGAAATTTATAATAAAAAAAAGTATGATAAAAAAATTCTTAACATTAACATTATAACATAATTTTTAATAAATTTAAACATTATTTGAATAAATTGTATAAGAAAAGATCAATATAAAAAGTAACTATTATGAACAAAGTTATTTATAAATAACCACCATTATAAATTTCATCATTATTAAAAATGAGGTATGTGAAATGAAATTATGAATAATGAAATTATTAGTACAGACGGTATCCCCACTTGACTATGTGATCATAGTCTCATTTGCCCAGTAATTTCACTAGCTACAATGCCCTTCAAACCGGAACACAGAAGTGCTTGCACACTACTGCATCTAGATTAATTTCAGATTTAAACTGACCTTCTTTAGAAGCAGGAGTGGTAAAATAATAATACTATAGATAGATATAAAAATAGATAAAAGCTTTGGTAAATGATGATTTGCCCCGGCCGACCTCGATGTTGTGTATATTTTAGTGCAAGCAATCGATTGTTATACAACCAACATCATCATGTGTTGTGTCATGTGTTCATCGGCACAGTCGGTGGCGGGTATGGTGGCGAGTATGGTGGCGAGTAGTCATTTTTCTTCGAAAATGATTTCGTGGTGATTCGATTTTGATTGATTGTCGTGCTTGTGTGTCTTTTCAAACGTACCTAGGTACCTACGAAAATTTCGATTACCTTTCCCTTCTGTAGAAAAATAAAAAGACTCAATAAGATCTTCAAAATCTGTTTAGGTACCTACTTACTACAACTTTACAACAAAAATCTGTTACGACATGGCGCCTTTTGCAAAAATAAAGCGTATCTACCTTTTTTTTAACGTAACGGATAACTTTGAATCGCGAGAGGGATTTGAACCCGCATCCATCAATCCCTAAAGCTGGGTTGATATTACGTATCTATAGGTTGGAAGCCGATTATCGTTTGTCTTGCATCGTACGTACACATTAGCCGATTTTCAGCAGATATAGGTAATAAGTTGCATAAATGCTATTAAAAGAATGAGGATGCAGACTTTGGGAAACAGGAAATGGAACTTAACGAGCCAATTAGAACGGACAACCCGACAAACGTATAATAAAACGAAGTTGACCTTCTCACGTGAAATCTGATGCCTGTAGACGTGACCGCTATTTTTCCAACCATAGCTCGACGACTCCCTATTTTATTTTATGAGCTCCAGCTCCACTGTGCACGTTCCTTGAACTTTATTTGTATGAAGACGCTCCGATGCCAGGCATTTTAAGATCACATAATTTTAAAGTACCAATATACAAGCACGTCGATGCACATATATAATAAAATAGAATTATCCCACTGTATAAGGACTACACTGAACGGAACACTCAATCAGTCTTGTTACTGGCTGCCGGCTTTTCCGTTGCAAGTGAAAGAAGACACCAGAGTGGTGTAGTTAACTCAATTGGTTAATATGTCGAAGAGTCGTGGACCTCACTTGAGGACTCGGGATTGCCAATATTGTTAATATACCTACATTAAAACAAACCAGTCTAGAGGTCTCTGCTAAAGAAAACAAAAGACTTGCAATACCTACCTCTAATGTACCTATTGACCGCGATTGGACATAGAGAATCCAAATGTTTAAAAATATTAAAATATTGTTAGAGTAACCTGTGTGATTCTGTAAAAATGATAAAATCTCCTACGAAGTATATAGATTCGTAATATTCAAATTCTTCACGTAGCACCAGTCTGCTAATTCGATCAAAATATTATTGCATCGTGGATATTATTGGATTGGACATTATTATATTCTAGCTATATTTGTAATCCCTAATGCACATCGTAGCATGGTGCTACGCAGCGTCTACGAGTTCTACGACATCATGATCCATAGAAAATATAGGAAAGGAGACATCGTTCGTAGATTATAAATATTCAACAAACAATCAACCTAATCAATAATCATCGCTAATTAGATCTCTGTAAAGCATTTGACATTGTGTTACTTTGCATTATAATTATTTTAGACATGAGATACGCAGATACCGTCCTTTCCCAGCGTTCTCTTAACTCTTTTTTGATGGGTTGAAAAGAATCTAGATTGAAAAGAGGCCTTGTAAAGAAACGATTCGTCGGCTGACAATGAGGGTCAATTGGGGTACCTCAAGGACACTTGCTTGGTCCGTATCCTTTCTTTCTTGATGTAATGTACGTTTGCTTGACGCAAAGGTCAAATGTTGTATGCCAGTGATTTAATAAAGACGTAAGTTAACATAATATTAAGATAAAACAAATTGCGGTTATCTCAAATGTCAACTTGTCTACCTCGTTATGGAAACATTTAGACTTCTGATAAACAATTAATCTGAATTGTAAACATATATATATATATATATATACTTTGTTTAATAGCCAAACATGTTGCACCAGCAGCTTTTACCGACATATCAATTGGAAGTAGGTTCTTGTAAGACTTACTCGCGATCCGATCAATCCAACCCGCACTGCATGTACCTAAGTCGGTATCACCTTCGCAGGGGATTTTCGAAAGGGAATTATGGAATGAGCCAGTTTTTCAACATTACCTACCTAGTTACCGAAAAGTTTTTTTTGAGAAATATCCCTTTTTTCAAAGTCCCTTAACTGAAACAGAATTCTGCTATAAGATAGAATAGATAATAAAAAAATATATTTTAACTCTGCCGATCTGTAATTTTCATGTATGCTAGCTAGCTTTATAAGTGCCATCAAGCTATTAATTAGTTTTCACTCACACGGAATCCTTTGATTTGTCCAAGCCATTTCCTTCACATAAAGCTCTACCACTACCAAGTAACTACATATATTAAATCTATTCTGTGGCTCTACAGAGAGCAAGTTGACGTCACAGATTAGGAATATGGGTTGACGTCACCAGACTCCAGAGTAGTATTAACATATTATTGAGTAATCTGTGCTAGAGCTATTATCGTGACATCGTGTAACGGCGGTAAAGAAATCCGATCTATATTTATAATCCCAGATCATCATCAACAGCCTGAAGACGTCCACTGCTGAACATAGGCTTTCCCCACAGAGCGCAACTTTGAGCGGCTCCTTGCTTGTTTGCGTTCATCGGCTCCCCGCGGTTTTCACCAGGTTGTCGGTCCACCTAATGAAGGCCGGCCTACGCTACGCTGCGTCTTCGTGTTCATGGTCGCCATTCGAGAACCTTTCTTCCCCATCGGTAGTCAGCTTTACGAGCGATGTGACCTGCCCAGCCCATTGCCATTTCAACTTGCTAATTCTAAGAGCTATATCGGTCACTTTAGTTCTCCTGCGGATCTTTTCATTCCGGAGCTTATCTCGCAGGGAAATACCGAGCATAGATCTCCATAGCTCGCTGGGTGACTTTGAGCTTACTCATCATTGAGGTCCCAGATACACCTCGGTAATTTAAGTTTGTATCTAGTAACCCCTTTCGCAAGGAATTTATTCTCAGACCAACCGTTTATCAGAACTGACCTTTGACCCGAGATAGTAAACCATACTGTTATATTACTTTGATTGAAGTAGATCGTATTTGTTTGCGCGATGTCATAAACTATGTGGGTCATCTTAAAATATGTAGCGCTCATAGCGAAGCACGACTAGCCGTTTCTAACCAATCGGTAAAGTTAAGCAACGTTCGCTGCGGTCACTATTGATGGGTCACCACAGTAAAAAGTGGTATTTACAACTGAGCGCTACCGTGCTTCGGAGGGCAGCCGTCTCCCGGCTGTTGTCTTAAGACAATAGTCGTTATACCAAGTCCGAAGCCTTTGGGCGGTCTAAAAATCCTGACACCAGGGCTGATCACTTGCCTACACGAGAAGAATTAAGATCTTAAAATATTGAGGTATAGAGGTACAGTACTCAGTACCAACACATGCATATCCTTATTCACACCATCAGCCCAGAAGACGTCCACTGCTGAACATAGGGTTCCCCCATAAAAAGCCACCTTGACGATTATCATAGGGAGGGATTTACCATAATCACCACGCTTGGCAGGCGGCTTGGTGATAGCAGATTCTAATGTACCAAGGAAAATTCTGCTGCACATTCCTTTAGCCGACTCTTACGGCACCCACGGGAAGAGATGGGGTGGTCCTATTCGCAAATTGGGACCACACGGCAAACACATACCTATGCTTATAGAAAGGGGCTAAACAGATTTCAATCGTAATGTCATACTGAGAAACCCTTGGATGATAAGTTAATCATAGATACGTATACTTTTCCAATAAAAATAATAATTATACCTACTAAACTAACTACCACCATACTAATAACTAAAACTATAAAATGAACAATATAATACAAACTAATCTAACAAATCTCTTCCAGTAGGCAAAGTGGCCAAAATGCTGGCAGCATTGCCACGTTGAATGGCAATGTCCTACCTTTGGCCTAAGTAAAGGCCAGCATTTAGGTCACGTGTTGCTTCGTCCAGACGTTTGGAGAGATCTTTAAAAATTTACTGCACTTGGTCCCTACGTCCACAGCGTCTCGAACACAGATTAGAGAAAAAAACAAAGTTACTCTGTGGTCTCGACCCAAAAAGGCGCGTTTTACAGTTATTTTAACTTAAAAACAAACCAACATGGGACCAAACTGAAAGTAGGTAGGATACCAATGCAAATATAAAAAATGAATTTTCGTATTAAATGCCAGAATTCTAAGGTACTACGGAAAACTAAAATAAAAATAATACAAACAAATTCAGAACCTCTTTTTTTGAAGTTGGTTGTAAACGGAGTTGTATACTCTTACGCGATGCAGGAAAGGTTGAGATTGTAATATTGATTCTTCAACACATTGCCAAAAAAGCCCTTTTGTCCTAGAAATAACCTTGACCTGCAAAAGGGTGCAGCCCTCTCCACTGGACGAGGGGTCTTTCAAGCCCTTCGACCCCACGCCTATTGGTTTTGCACTGTTTGCAAAAAGTTGGGAACGGTCTAATAGGTTGAATGAATTAATATAAATGAGTGGTTGAATGAGTTATTCAAGAATTAAAGAAAAGGAGGAATAAGAAATGATTTTAAATCACAGATCCTATAAAAAGTTTTTGAATTGAATAAATCGAATTGAATTATTTAGCCAGTGTTAACTGTCAATTATTGTAATTTTTCACCATGTTATAGAATATTTATCAAGTAAAGTCAAGTTTTAGTCACAGTCTCGGTTAAAGTCTTTACTCATAATCTAGTCAAAGTCATGCCCTAGTAAAGCGGTGGCAACTTTACTAGAAGCTTCTATGGAATTTTGGAAGCAACACGAAAAAACACGTTTCACCACATTATACCATTTGTCTCCACTCATGCTCGTATAATTCAGCCCTTAATTCACAAAACGCCACCAATTTTAATCATTTACACTGGACAAAGCAAAATTTAAGTTTTGAAAAATAATACAATGCAATGACGTGCACATTCCTTATTGATGTCCTTTATTTTTTTTAATTAAATAACGTCCAATGATCACATACATTGTAAAGCAGCAGTATGTCCTCTGTCGGTGCGGATCAATTGGGCTTCCCCAAAGACACTTCCTTAGTCCTTATCCTTTCTTTATTTTTATTTTTTTATTAAGGCTGCTTGCTCTATATACGCAGATCCACTATCTTGCTCGCGCATTGCGACATTTTTGAAGATATTAAATAACTGAATTTACTTACGCAAAATCTGGCTAAACTATATTATCATGAATAAAATTACAAATGTTCAAGAAAAATATTATATTAATCCAAACATGTTTCATACATAGATTGTTAAGCAGCAATTGATCGGCTGTCAGTGCGGATCAAATTGGGCTTCCCCAAAGACACTTCCTTGGTCCGTATCCTTTCTTTATGTTTTTTATTTTTTTAAATAAAATAACGCCCATCAATCACATACATAGATCCTGGACCCTAACTAGGATTAGGATTCCCTGTATCTAGGGACCCAGGAACTACGAGGACCATGGCCCCACAACACCCAGACACAGAACAAGTAGTTGCGCTTTTTTTTAATTCTGTGCACAAATAGGTACTTGTCTTCTCGCGGGAATAGAACCCGCCAATTCCAAGTTATGAGCCGACCTCAACCACCACACCACAGAGGCTATTCAAATTATAAGTAAGTAAATAAGCAAGGGTCAAATTTTATGCCAGTGATTTAATCAAGACGTTTTTTAACATTAAATATTGCTAAAATCGTATTACCTACCTACAAGACCTAGTTAACCTAGGCCGCTGTTTTTTGGGCTAGAACGGCATTGAGCAAGTTTTAAGTGCTGAAATAATTTATGAGTTATTTGAAGTATTTTAATTTAGCGGCTGTGAATTGATTTCAAGGGTAATCAGAAAGAGATTGTTCAGTTTTTTAACGGTTACTAACTAGGTACCTAGCTATACTTACCTATTTATGATTATATTTTAGTGCTAAACTGAAATCGGAAATTAAAATTATAAGTAACTCATCATCATCATCATCAACAGCCTGAAGACGTCCACTGCTGAACATAGGCCTCCCCCAGAGAGTGCCACTTTGAGCGGCTGCTCGCTCCTGCATCCATCGGCTCCCCGTGGCTTTCACCAGATCGTCGGTCCACCGAGTGGGTGGTGGTAAAGTAAATAATAGGTAGATAAGTAAATAAAGATTATAATAATACGAAAAACATAGACTAATGCCCGTTATACCTAGGTACACTTAACCTAGGTATGTGTGTTGGTAATCTAAGGGTTAAGTGCGAACTTAGGAGCTGTCAAACTTTAGTGCAGACCAAGTGTAGACGGCGAAGCTCTATAGCAGTTTTTATGGCTTACCTATAGAGTTTTTCTTGGTGTTTATACACTTTTAGTACGTTTTGACTTCGCAAGCGCAAGGCGCGAGCGAAGCATCTTCGTTTCAGCTTGGGCAAAAATGATTTCATATGTCTGTCCACTGACCAGCGGATGTCTGGCTGTTGTCCTCTAAAGGGCTCTTTACTAGGTGGTAGGACTTTTCTGCAAAGTTCGTCTAGGTACCACCGCTTTGCCAGTTATTCTGCCGCCAAGCAGTAGTGTGCAAGCACTACTGTGTTCCGGTTTGAAGGGCGTTGTAGCTAGTGAAATTACTGGGCAAATAAGACTTTATGATCTGATCTCACAACCTAGTAATCTTATACTGTGTGAAGTCTCAGGATTACGTGCGCAGTGCAGTGTCACGCGAAACTATAGGTACTTACTTAATATTAATTTAAAGTTCCGAGTGATACTTCAGTCTGTTATGGGCAGCCGTGACGCTTAACATCAGGCGAAGCTCGTCACGTCAATCAATTACATTGAAAAAAAAACTCGAAAAAAATCAAAATGATTATTGCGAGATGGCTTTCACAGAAGGTTCTCGAATGGCGACCACGAACCGGAAGACGCAGCGTAGGCCGGCCCCCCACTCGGTGGGCCGACGATCTGGTGAAAGCCGCTGGGAGTCGATGGTTGCCAGGAGGCGAGCAGCCGCTCAAGGTGGCGCGCTCTGGGGGAGGCCTATGTTCAGCAGTGGATGTCTTCAGGCTGATGATGATGGCTCTCACAGCCGCCATCACCATCGCAAATGTCCTGACACCCGTTCCGCCACCACACCCGTTCATCATAACTTTAACGGCCTTGTGCGACTTAAAACAGCAATTATTGTAACGTGTCCATTACGTCAAGTCTACGAGTAATTGTTTGCACAGCTTGTCCATTACGATTTGTCTATATTGACGTAGGTACAACTTTGCCCAAGGTTCCGTTTCATTTTGACGTGACTCTTTACATAAAGACGTTGAAACAAAAACGTATATAGCTTAGGGTAGAACCGTAGAATACTCAAATCTATCACATAGGTATTAAGTTATTGAAGATATTGAATATTGTTTGCGTACTTACGTATCTACCTAAATAACTTTTTACTGACAGCGGCATTGCCAAATTGCTATAAATAAAACGATCTGAAGGTCCATTTAAATGGTTAACCCCACGTACCTATAGTAGTCTGTGACCCCAACTTTCCCTAACAACTCAAGGATAACTTTTAGAGCTTTTAGACCACAGAGTTCACCCTACATATTGTATAAGTGCTATTATGTCTATACATTTTTTTTTTTTTTTTTAATTTATTTAATGGGCTTTGTCGCTGAGCGACCACACCGCCCAATTGGAAAAATGTCTATACATAAAAGCACTTTTAAAAAAAAGAGAAAAAAAATATTGTTAACTTACTTTTAAAAAAAAGCCGCTCAATAAACTGACCTCTGATTTACTTAAAAGAAAGCTTGGGTAAAACTCATCCTATGGTAATTTTCTAAGCTAAAAACTTTTGAAAATTCACAGTTGGTGAAGTGACTGCATGAAAAGCTCTAAGCATCGATAGATCCAGAGGTCAAAGGTACATTTGGTGTATCCGTCCGTTAGGGGTGGAAATGGAAACAGCCCCGGGGTGGGGTGAGGGGTGGATCGATGACGCCACGTGCTCTCGTCTGACGCAACATCCGTGTGAGTTGGCAGGGGTTGTGGCGGGAAATTTTAGCGGTAGAATCCGTAGATTAATATATATTACTTAGCTCTTAGGCCCAGCAGGGGTTGAAAAGCCTATACAAACGCATCAGCTGCCTAGGTACCTATTATTGTTATCTACACTGCTTTATATTATATTAAAGAGTAGAGTAGAGTAATTACCCGCCTATGTTAACGGTTTTTTAAAATACAAATTATGTGAAAATGGCGCCCAGTCTTCTAATCATCTCCGAATAGAAATGGTGTTTTTTATTTATTTCTTTACTTGTGTGCTATTTTACTGAGGGAAATTCCAATGTTGTTTAGGGAAGTAGGTAGGTGCCCTTCCTAAATTAGCAAATTACGATGAACAACCAAATTTTTTTTATATTTAGGCCTATAGGTCTGGGTATCTTTCTATTGCATTGAGTTAGAAACTTAGGCTTTTCAATTGAGGCCATGTAACTTAGGTTTTAGCCATTCCTGAAAAAAGGGACAGACTGACAGCAAAGTTCTACTTCCTTGCGATCCATTTTTCTACAACCCTAATTTAAGGAATCATTTTCCTGTTACCGACTTATGATACTAAAGTATGCTAAAACAATTAAACCCAGATTTGCTTGAGACAGGCATAGAAATGTTTCTGCTATGGAGACAGGTTTGGTTTTGATAACCGTATATTTCTTGCGTAGTAAAGATCGCAGAATATCGGGGATTTCGGCAAAAGTTTGAATATCATTACGTAGGTATGTATACTAAAATCTACTTATGTAATATCGTAGAACGTAACTGAAGGTATGTACATGGGAGTGATTTTGGTACTTATGCGGGCCCATACACGATCAATTTAATTGATCAATTTTTTGATTGATCAGTAATATTGATCGTGTAGGGTTAGTATTAGTTAATGTTGTTCGGTTTACAGTATGGAGAAAACATTGACAGGAATGGACTCGTCAATTTAATTGATCAATTAAATTGAACATGTATGGGCAGCCTCAGCCTTTGTCGGCATCTTGGGTTCCTCTCAATCTCTAATATAGTCGCAGAATAGGTATATTATAGTGCTACGTATTATAATACCTATACTCTGCCTCCATATTTGTCTTGATTCGTAATTTCTGGGACATCATAATATTAAGTAAATACTTACATAGTATATACGCATCACGCACTTGCACGTAGTGCACTATGAGTTATGACTTATATTACATTTGTGACCGTATTGTTAGATATTCATTACCTAAAAATTAACATTTCATACAAAATTCCCGTTACTATTTCGAGAAATGAAACTTAATCAGATCACATCTTTTAATGAGAACAAAATGTCAAAGGTGAACAAAAAAATTAAAATAACACTCAAAGCGATTTAAATATCGCATAACTTAAATAAAACTACTCACATTTTGATTTATTATTACGGTTGAGTTATTTCACCAAAAAATTTATTTATGTTAGTCAAATACCACTCCACTACACTCTGGTTTTCCCGCGTTTTTGTGCTGGAGCGACTGAGCCCGCCAACTTGGGCCGCGAGACTGCCGTGCGCCATGTTAGAGGAAGACACAAGATCACAATTGAACGTGTACGACAAAGAGGAGCATACTTGCGTTATCGAGCGAAGGGGTGGATAAATTCGGGGGTGAGCGAACTGAGATGAAGGGAAAATGAAAAGATCTCAAGAATTTTCACATCTCTACGCTTTAGTTTAACTTATAAGTTTATTTCCCGAGCAATTTAGTTAGGTACTTCATTTTATTTTTATTTTATTTTATTTTCTTCGGGAAACTAACAGCTAATATATAAAACATCATTACTAGGTATTTTTATTATCTGTGGTTTAGTTATTGCCCTCTACTTTATCTATTATAATTATTATTTGGAATTTGGTCATGCTTATTGCTTCTGCATTTTTCACTCAATGAGTTGAATCTGCAGTGCACTGCATTTTGTAACTCTACAGCGGCTAAAATTTAAAATAGGTACCTAATATGAATAAAAAAAACTATTTTTACTATGGTTGACTTATCTATATATACTTTGAATGACAAATAAAATAGGTACCTATATATTATTATTAGGCCCAATTTTGAAGGCTTTAGTTGACAGTCTTTAACTTACTAAAAATATACCCGTCTCTTACATTACCGTCTATTAGACAAGGACAGCAACAGTTTTAGGAGTTTTAGATCTGTCAACTAAAGCTTTTAAAATTGGCCCCATTATCTATGTAAATGTTTCTGTAGCGCAATAATTAAATTCTTCGATACAATACAACAACTCTTTATAGTTAATTGCATACGAAATTAAAAATAAAAGACAACAACAAAAACATTACGAAGCTTAGTACATTAGGCGGTCTTATCGCTATGCAGCGATCTCTTCCAGAAAACCCACTTATCTAAATGGATCAACCGATAGATCTTCTTATGCGTAAAGTGGTAGGACTTTTCTGCAAAGTTCGTCTAGGTAGGTACCACCGCTTTGTACGTTTACGTACGTACGTACGTAGTACGTTTTGACTTCGCAAGCGCAAGGCGCGAGCGGAGCATCTTCGTTTCAGCTTGGGCAAAAATGATTTCATATGTCTGTCCACTGACCAGCGGATGTCTGGCTGTTGTCCTCTAAAGGGCTCTTTACTATCTTATTATTTTTACTAGGTGGTAGGACTTTTCTGCAAAGTTCGTCTAGGTACCACCGCTTTGCCAGTTATTCTGCCGCCAAGCAGTAGTGTGCAAGCACTACTGTGTTCCGGTTTGAAGGGCGTTGTAGCTAGTGAAATTACTGGGCAAATAAGACTTTATGATCTGATCTCACAACCTAGTAATCTGATTACTAGACTGTGTGATGTCATCAGGATGGCGTGCGCAGTGCAGTGTCACTAGAAACTTTATTATTTTAAAGTTCCGAGTGACACTGCACTGCCGTTCGCACTGGCCGTTACGCTTAACATCACGTAAACGACCAGCTCGTCACGTCATTCATTCTAAAAAAAAGTAATTTTTTAAATTAGTTAAAAGGTTAAACTACTAGTGGGCTTAGGTTGTGTGACATACCAAAACAATGAAGAAACCCGATTTTGGAAAAATAATAATATCAACAATACTAGAACTTGGAGAATTAATAATTCGGAAAAAAACGCTGTAAAAATATCGGCTTTCTAGGCTACCGACTTAAAATTAGGCGATATTAGGCTACTAGAAAATTTATATTTAATGGGGGTAATTTTGAAGGCGTTAGTTTTAGTTTTAGATAATTTTAAAAATATTTAAATTTAAGTGACAGTTCTAAATTAAAAAGAATGATTCCGACTTTACTTTCGTACACCATTGAACTCACAGATGAAAGCAGGCGCGGATACAGAAATTTCTCAAGGGGGGGGGCGCAGTGTCGCAATTGAATATAGCCTTTTCTGCGGGGGGGGGGGGGGGGGGTGTTTCACCTTGACTACTATTGTCAAAATACTCCATATGAAATGTTTCGCAGCGCTGTAAGATACACCTACGTACTAAAAGTACATTAAATACCCGAGCGAAGCGAGCGCGAAAATTGTTATATTTTTCGTATTGTATTTCAAAAAACGCGTATGGCGATTCAAACATGAATTACATGTCAGTCAGTACAAACGCGCTTGCTATAAAACAAAACACAGATACCACATTAAATACGCGAGCGAAGCGAGCGCGAAATTTTTTATATTTGCTGTATTGTGTTTCAGAAAACGCGTATAGCAATTCAAACATGAATTACATGTTACTCAGCACAATGAGGACACGGCCTCATGCTTAGCCATTTTAAGCATTTTGACGTTGTATAGATTCTTAAGATTTCATTTTTGGGACACTGCGGTCGGTCGGAGACTAAGTGGTAGCCGGGCGGCCGCTTGACTCCGATAAACACTCAACACAAATACGCTCTATGCCGGCAAAAAAATGAGCGCGATGTTTCGCGCTCATTTTTTTGCCTAATTTTTGGTCTAATTTTTGATGATACTGACGTATGTGTTGGAATCGAGCGCTAGGGGCGCAGCGGGAACTTATCAGGAGCAAACCGAAAAAATAATAGTCCTGCCTGGTCTGGCCATTCTTGCGCCCCCCAGAGTCTACGCCCTGTGCCTGGGCATCGGTAGTACCGCCCTATTTACGGCACTGGGGGGCGCACAAATCATTATAGTACGGGAGTCCAAGAGGGGAATTTGGGGATGTAGTGGTGAAACACATAAGTATGCGATACAAGACCAATTTGTGCTCATTTCTTTAAATTATGAATTCCATGCACCTATATCTTCCTGGTAAATTGGATAATTACCGTGCTTGGTGCTGGACTGCCTGCGCCCCCCCCCCCCCCCCCCCCCCCCCCCCGTATCTGCGCCTGCCTGGAAGACATCGCTTTTAGTGATAAGGTCGCCCATTGTTACACGTTTTTGTAAATGTCTGTATGCCTTGTAAAATTGTATTATTTGGTGTGTACAATACAGTGTTTATCTATCTATCTATCTATAATCCACAGACTTAGAATTTTTTCAACAATGTGATGCTATCGTTGCGTTATAATCTGATGATTCATGTCTGGCAGCCTAGTGGGAATTCTGTGCTGGCAGCCCTGAATACTTGACACTGGTGACTGGCAAAGAGTATATAATTTACTAGTGACTGGCTAAATACACTATGTGTGGAGCCAAAGTATAAGAAAAAAAAAATCACTTTGATTTGAATTTATTTTGTGGTACAGGCGGTATTTATTTCATAAACTACATCAAATAACTCCTCAAAGATGGTAGACACAGGCCGACTTTTAGTTCTATATGGCAGCCAAACCTTCACAGCACAGGAAGCCGCAGAAAGAATATGGCGAACGTCGAAAGCTCTTGGTTTTGGCGGTCCCGTACAAGCCATGGACGAGTATCCGAAACATAAGCTTATTCAAGAAGAATTTGCTATATTCGTTTGTGCTACCACCGGACAGGGAGATGAACCTGACAATATGAAGAGATTTTGGAAGTTTCTGTTGAGAAAAGGCCTGCCTTCAAACTCTTTATTGAACCTGAAATTTGGTGTCCTTGCTTTTGGTGATTCTTCCTATTCTAAGTTCAATTTTGTCGGCAAAAAGCTTCATAAACGTCTATTGCAACTTGGAGCTACTCCTCTGGTGGATATTGGTAAGTAATCTTCATAATAAACAGCATTAGGATAAAAGTTGGACGAGTTAGAACAATATGAATAAATACATTTGGCACAATATGTACTAAAAATATCAGTCATAGTTTGAATGACCTATTGTGTAGCACAACACAAAAATCTAATCTATACTTACTTGTAATAAAAGTAACAGGTTGAATTTCATACATTGAAGATATTTTGAAATATTTTTTTGGTAGGCTCCCTTTTATTGATGTTGAAGCCAAAACTATATTTTTTTGATAATATTCAAATAAAACTTGGCATGATTATATTACGAAGTTGGCTATAACAGAAATTGCAGACATCCAACCTTGAGTATTAGGTCCAAAGCCACTCCTATCCTGTACTATGGGAAAGAGAGGAGGGAGGGAGGAAAAGGATGAATGGCGCACCTGCCACCATCCACCGTTTCATCCATTCATCCTTTTCCCTCTTCCTTCTTTCTTCTTTTAGACTGAGATAAAGTGTAAAACTAATTAACCCATGTGAAGCCAGCATGGAGCAGCTAGTATTAAATAAAGAGATAAGCAGTAAAAACTTTATGTAAGATACATAGATAAATTCTTCATTGAAAACACCATATTACACAAACATTTAGAGGGAAACTTTATAACTAAGAGTAAGTACCTACATGTGTATATAAAAAAACAGGCACTATAGGTATTTAAAATCTTTAATACTTAACCAATTGCCCAAACAATAAATTATTTTTTTCCAGTTAATAGCTGATCCCTACATTTGTTTCAAAAACTGATACTAAAAATTGTGTTTCAAACTAAAAAGTTGTAAAAAAATTTGCAGATAGTAGACGCCTTGATAAAAACAAAATATACCAGATTAATCAGCTTTTAAAACTGTTATTTCCTACTTTAATCATTATATTTTTAGTACTTGATAAGTTTTATGAACACTAGATAATAACGAAATTGCAGATTTTGATTAAAAATTAAGTGTAGCATCTACATTGTACAAACTTAAAATGGAATTTGTTAATTAAACAATAGTCATTTTGTTTTCTGTTAACATTGACAAAAACAATGCAGTCATAAGAAGAAAAAAAGAGAAAAAAGGCATTTGTTTGTTCAAAGAAATGGTAACAACTTGTGAGTCACTAGCTCCTATGGTAGGATACCCTGAGTCTGTGGGAGCTAGTTCCCTTTGAAGTTCATCTATTGTAATATTAAGCTAGACTATAAAACTTATATTGAAGTATATTTTGCTTAATACAGCAGTAACAATATATTATTCACAGGTCTTTGCGACTATCAACATGACCTTGGACATGATGCTGTAATGCAACCCTGGATTAAAGATTATTACAAACAACTCAAAAACTATTTTCCGAACATCCACACAGAAGACCTAAAAACTAACTTTATACCGCGCTGGAGTGTGAGCCTTATAAAAGACACAAATATCCCCGAGGAAGGAACAACGGAGGACAAAGATATTTACTTTAGTAATGGATGTAAAGATGACTTTTTAGATGCAAAATTATTAGAAGTAGAAAGTAACATACAGATAACCAATGAAACTCATTTTCAAGTAAGTTCCAAAGTTAATTTCAAACTAACATAAGATCCCAGAGATTTAATTTAATCTTTATAACATGGTCAATACGGCTGAACTGATTCGGATGCACAAATTGCATTTTAACCTAAAAAATTGAGGCTTAAGGATTAGCAGAAGAAACCTTGGAGTGCCTTTAGTTCAAAGTTTAGTTTATAATAGTTCATTATTAATTATTAGGTATGCATTTTTATAGGATGTAAGATTAATAACATTTGAAACCACTGGAGAGACAGTTTTGAACTACAATCCAGGAGATGTCTTCAACATCAGACCAAGGAATGAAAAAGAAGATATTGATGACCTCTTCGGGATATTTGAAACACACAATTTAGACATCAAACCTCATTATAGGCTGCTGGTGGAAAAGTATCATAATGGTAAGTATTTACGTAGCGCAGATGTATTCATTACCAAGAATCTTATACCTACCTATATTACCCTGAACCATATATTTGCAAATTCGATGATTTCCTCTTTTATGAACGCATCCTTTATGTGTTGCGTTTCGTTTTTGCTTTAGTGTTTTGAATTGATTTTCTTTTTTTTTCCTCCTAGGAGGTTAATTGGTATTCTTAATTGTCAATGTCAAAATACACGTGTTATCTGGAACGTCAGAGAGACGTCAAGTCAACGTCATTTTTAGGGATGTTCCGATACCACCAAAGTATCGATACCTATCCATATGATTAGTACTCGAATCATTATTCGATACTATTCATATGAATATTGAATACCCGTAAAGTACAGATACCTACTCATTTTTTAAAAATAAATCCGTGACGTGATCAGTGATTAATAAATTTTACCTCATTGCAGCAAAGTTTTGTTGTTTCTTTGACTCAACTACATATCCAAGTGTTTTGGCGCGATTAATCAGACATTCGAGCACTAGGATGTGTTCAGTATAATATTTTATTTGACATTATTTGATTACAAGTATTTTCTTTCCGATACAAGTACTTTCTTTCCGACACCGAGCAGGTGTCGTGAGAATTATTACATTTTATTATATTTAACTATATATTTTAACATTATTTAACGCCTAGAAGATTATTTGTATTCAATTTAATACTGCTAAAATTAAAAATGAGATGGTTTTAGTTCGAAATATAGGATAAAAAAACAGTTTTTTAGGGGACCTGATTTAACTTTAAAGAAAAAAAATATATTAAGGCTGCTTGGCTTGAATTTTTGAGATCTGTTTTACTTAACAGCGTTGATTCGGTTCGATACTAGTACGTTCTTTCCGATACCGAGTAGGTATCCAAAGAATGATTCGATGTTAAAAGTATCGAGTATTTACTAGTATCGGTACATCCCTAGTCATTTTTCAAAACAAAGCGTGAAGAAGCGTTTGGGAACAATGTTTTTGTTTTAAAACTATTTTTCCCTATTAGTTTTATCAAATAGTATTGATTAATCAAGATGCTACGACGGCAGGCGCGTTTGCGCCGCGAATATTTGTACAGAAAGTCTGTAGAGGACAAGCAAAAAAGTATTCAATCTAAAAAAGATCAGCTGAAAAGAAGCTTGGAAGAAAACATTCCTATTCATGGAGATTTAAGAAGAGAAGCGATTAAATTACAGAAAAGAATAGAGTTTGAAGACAAAGGTAAGTAATTTTTAGCTGTACTTTATGTTTCATGCTTTTTTACTTACATATTTGTTTATAACCTCAATACTCATTTATTCATAAACTATTTTAGACATCACAAAAAGTCACTATGAGCTGTTTTAATGATAAGTAGTTGCAGTGTAGTGTATACAAGGTGTATACATCTACAAAAATTAAAAATTAACGACAAACAGAAAATAAAATGGTAAAAAATTACAATATCCAGTGTTAACCAATAGGTTTTAATATGTAAATGAAAATAAAAAAATAATAAAATGTCAAGATATAAAATAATCACAATACCTTAATATAATAATGTCAGATTTGGCAATGATTTCTAATAATACATATGCATTATTACACTATAGTTTCATAAATTCTTTAAAACTGTAGGATGTTGGCTTGACACGCCAGCGTTTCAGTCTGTTTTTGAAAAAGGCTAAGCTGGTTGCGGAAACTACTTTACCAGGGAGTTGGTTATAGACATCGGGACCCATAACATGGGTCAGTTTGAAAGTCTTGGGAGGGAGTGTGGTACTGAAACTAATTAGTCTGCATTGCGGGTGCTGTAAGAGTGCCTGTTGCTGTATTTTTTATACTTATTGGGAGTCTTCATTTTCTCGTGTAGACAAGTGGTCAGCCTTGGTGTCAGAATTTTTAGGCCACCCACAGGCTTCTGACTTGACTCTACGACTATTGTCTTACGACAACAGATGGGGCTTAACATGCCCTCTGAAGCATGTTAGCGCTCAGTTGTAAATACCACTTTTTGCTGGTATCCTCACATACACTGCTACTTGAAATACTACAATGGCAAGCAATGTGAGAATCCCCAGTTCTTGAAAATAGGGCATCGCAGCGGTGTCTTGTGGTAGTACCTACTGCCATTATTACTGAAGGTTGTGATAAAACTTCACACAAAATCCAAACTCATTACAAACCTAATTAGTTACAATAGCTTATTGTATGTTTCCATTTCCGTAAGTAACTTATCTCAGACTTATAATAAGAGGCAAGCAAATTGAGCCCTAAAAAACCATGTAACCTGCGCAGTATCAATAAGGCATATAAATTTTGTGTATGTGCATAAATATCTTCAGCTCCAGTTATATGCATATGTGCATATCTTCAGGTCCGGAAAGAGCAGCGGTTATTGGCGGGTTCAGTGGTGGGGCCAACACTCAGAGCTCGCAAGACGATGAGTACAGATATGCTGGGGTTGAGGACCCTAAGATCATGATCACCACTTCCAGGGAACCGAGTGCACGGCTTAAGATGTTTGTTAAGGAATTGAGGTTTGTATTTATGTTTTTATTGGGTAGTTAGCAAGATGTATGTGAATAATGAAAGTAGGAAATTTTGAATACATACATTATAATAATAATATCTTGCCTCTTCATTAAAGAAGCAAGTATCTACAAATATAGGGGCATGTTAAGGTGAATAAGCTTCTAAATGAGTTGCATGCACCACTCTGGCGGCTGTGCAGTCCTTTTTTTACGTAAGTCTTAAATGGCAATATGCACATGCCTTGTGGACTTCACAGTCCTTTCACAGTCATTGCTAGTAACGCTAGCAATGACTGTGACAAATTCGTCTTCTGCAGCATTAATCTGACAATGTAAAAGTTGTGCCAAACAAAACAATTAAACTCAAAAAAAAAAAGAAAAGTAGTTTCTTCTTTAAAATGTACTTTTCAAGTTACTGGCCTCCCTCCGACACTGGCAGAAAAACGCCAAACAGTGTTTAAAAGCCACTAATCAAAAAGAAGAAGAAGAAGAAATAAAACTTTTAGAAAGTTTTATTTCTTCTTTTTTTACACCAGTAAACCGATGGGGAAGAAAGGTTCTCGAGTGGCGACCATGAACCGGAAGACGCAACGTAGGCGGCCCCGGGAGCCGGTAAAATCCGCGGGGAGTCGATGGATGCAGGAGGCAAGCAGCCGCTCAAAGCGGCGCTCTTTAGGGGAGGCCTATGCTCAGCATTGGATGTCTTCAGGCTGTTGATGATGATGATGGTGTCAAACAAAACTCCTTCATGAACTAAACACCCTCCCTCACTAACTGAACTTGATGACAATCTAAAACTTTATTCATTGCACTTTGTCTCAAACAAAGCTTCTTTATTAGTTAAACTTAGTACTGCTATTAATCCAATTTTGTTTTCCATTTCCCAGGTTAATATTCCCGAACAGCCAGCGTATGATCCGCGGTGGGTACGAGATGTCACAACTGGTACACGCGTGCCGAGCTAACGAAGTCACAGACTTTATTATTGTACATGAACATAGAGGCGTGCCTGATAGTTTGGTAAGTTGATGCATTATAAACAGTATCTGGAAAACAAGTTAAGAGTATTATTGTTTAAGGTAATTGTTCATTACATGAGGCGTTTAGGGGGGAGGGGGTCAAGCTGATTCTCACCCAATCTAACATTAGGGAAAGAAGGGTTGTGGCAAGTAGACAGACATCGGACACATAGACAGACAGCCTCTGTCGTGTGGTGGTTGAGCAGGCGCGCTATGATAAATAAATTATGTGCGCAAATACTTGTTCTGACTGGGTATTTGTGGGACCATGGTCCACGTGTTTTTTAGGTGTTTAGATACAGGGAATCCTAGTTAGGGTCCAGGATCAATGTATGTGACCGGTGGGTGTTATTATTATTTATGTAAAAATATCATGTAATTTTTCCTCTATAAAGTTATGTAAAACTTGGTTTTTACTAAAATATGGCTAACTCCTACACTATAATATTTATCGCGGGTATGCAAACGCCGTAAAGTAGACGCCAAGCCAAAGCCACCTAAGCCAAGCCAAGCGAAACCCACTTAACACCAGGCGAACGACTAGCTCATCACGACATTAGTTTACATAAAAATAAAATTGAATAGTTGATATTATTTTTATCTTCTATGATTATTAATTACTTATCTAATTTACATTTACTTTATATTTTGATTTATATTAGCTTATTTAATTGAATGTTACTAATAAACAATTTGAATTTGTTTACTTTTCCCAGGTAATCTGCCACCTGCCATATGGTCCGACTGCTTCGTTCACTCTCTCCGGAGTGGTGATGAGGCATGACATACCAGATATTGGGCCCATGAGTGAGCAGTTCCCACATTTGATATTTCACAACTTCAAATCTGATCTTGGTAAGTTATATTATGGAACAACTTGTTTCATGGCTATACAATCTGTGTTTGAATTGGTATATTATCCCGAAAGGGGGTAAATCTACTCCCCAAGGTAGACAATGTTTCTTCTACGACTTTTCTAAATGAATAGCTTTTCATTGAAGAAATGCCATGTAAAGTTTACGTTCGAAGGTAGCCCTATCGCAGCTGGGTGGTTGAACTTCATCCTTGACCGAATGCACTTAAATGAGTTTAACGACCTGTGTTTATAAATGAATTTGTAGTATCTTGTTAACTCTCGTAGCGATCGCACACGGTGCAATTTTGTGAGTGGATTTATTTTTTAGTATGGAGCTATGGAGGTTTGGAAACACGCAGTTTCAAGTAAGGCTCTCACAACTTGTGGGCTGTCATGGTCCCAGTCCCCCCCTTTCGGGATAACATACCAATTCACCTTGTATACAGGATGCAATTTAATTTATTAGCAGAAATTGAGTACCTACATGATAGTACATCATTTATTGATGATTATTCAAGAGTTAAGAGTGCAAATGAAAATGTTTTTTATTGAAAATTATGAAGATTTCCGCGCCGCCTAACGTAGTTGGCACGAATGATTTTGATACTTTTAAAACTTTAATAAACTTGTATGCAATATTTAAAAACAATTCCTAATAATTTTGATTTAATTTCGTACTGTAGGAGTTTATTAATTAAGTCAGTTATCATATTTTTTGGATGCGTTAGATTTTATAAATTTTCGTCCACACGTGACCTGTGTCATGTTTAGGCACCTATTTTCAAAAGATGGTAATTAATTCAGTTACACCCAGTATACAGTCAATTTAATGACCTGTTTATTTTTTTGTGTGCACTAAAGTTTGACAGCTCTTAAGTTCACATTTATTTCAAATGTACCCATTTATGTGTTTCTAGTATTCTGATTTTGACTAAAAATAGCTTCACATGAACAGCCACGTCCACTGCTGAATACAGGCCGGGCGTCTAGACGGGTCGCTCCATTACGTGTAACGCGTCAGAAGAGCAGCGATATAGCGATAGAACGAGAGGCAAATTAAAGTTTAAGGAAGGCTTGTAGAGCTGTGCGAGCTGAACTACACTTTATAGCGTTTCAGCAAGAGTCGCTATTTATTTAAGTGACTTCGCGGAGTGAGTCTTCTGTATGTAGTACTATATATCTATTATGTGTTTGCAATAAATACTTGTTCTGTGTCTGGGTGTTGTGGGACCGTGGTCCTCGTAATTCCTGGGTCCCTAGATACAGGGAATCCTAGTTAGGGTCCAGGCTATGTATGTGATTGTTGAGCGTTAAGGTGGAACGTTTCATTAGCGTGGCAAAATCAAATTTTCTTGCGTTCTTTTGCCAATAATAGCTTAATTAGCTTAACGTGATTACATTCAAACTGATTTAACGTAAAAAAATAGAATGTATCAACAAATTACGATTAAAAGTATCTCCTAGATATCATTGGTTTAGCAACAAATGGCAATAAACAAATTTTGTCTTAGTTTTTCAGTCTATTGCCATTTGTCGCTAAACCAATGATATGTAGGTGATACTTTTAATTGTAGTTTATTGATACATTCTATTTTTTTACGTTAAATCAGTTTGAATGTAATCACGTTAAGCTAATTAAGCTATTATTGGCAAAAGAACGCAAGAAAATTTAAATTTCCTGCGCGAGTGTAACGTTCCACCTTAAATTTTTTTTTTTATTCTACGTATATTTTGCCAGGATTAAGAACAATGAGCATTCTGAAGTACCTGTTCCCGGTGCCCAAGGCGGATTCGAAGCGGGTGATCACGTTCGCGAACCATGACGATTATGTTTGCTTCAGGCAACATACTTATAGAAAGGTAAGTTCTTAGAATAATTACCTATAGAAGGTAAGTTTCCAAACAACGCTACTCAAATACTCAATTTATTGGTAAACTCATTTTACAAGTCATTCAGATTGCAGTGTGAGTAAGTAGGTACAAAATACAGGATATAGGTGTACATGGCGTATACACTGGTTTACAACGTTCAAGGAAATTTGTATTTTCACTAAAGCCAATTCACTTTTTTTCCATAAACGCAGCGAAATTATTAAACGACAGAAAAGAGCCAAATTTGTCAACCTACTGCATCAACCTCCTTGTCGTAAAGATATATACAAGAAAAATGTCTATAATATGTGCATATCAATATATAACTGTATACCTGATTATACTGGGTGGCGCAAAAGTAAAGACCCTATTTGGTTCAGTAATAACATTTTTTCTAAATTAGAAAACTAGATTTAGGTTTTTTTAAATGTATATTTGTGCCATTAAATTTCGTACCATTAGGATTTAAAGATGATGTCTTTTAAATGGTGACCTCCAGAGTTGATACACATTTGAGCCCTATTTATGACATTTTGCAAGATGATTTTCCTTCAAAATTGGTTATGAGTGACGAAGCGCATTTCCATCTCTCAGGGCATGTCAATAAGCAGAATACTCGGTTCTGGGGCACTGATAATCCGCGCATTATTCAAGAAACACCTCTACACCCACTAAAAGTTACTGTATGGTGTGGCATCTGTGTTGACAGAGTGATCGGACCCTATTTTTTCGAAGACGCTGGAGGCAATGCGATAACTGTCACTGGAGAACGCTACAGAACCATGTTACGTGAGTTTTTGATACCCAGTTTGGACGAATTGGGGCTGGAGCACATCTGGTTTCAACAAGACGGCGCTACGGCACACACAGCGCGCGACACTATGGACTTAGTGAGGGACGCTTTTCCAAGCCGAGTTATCTCTCGTTTTGGCGATTTGCCTTGGCCTGCAAGATCACCCGATCTGACCAGTCCAGACTTTTTTCTTTGGGGTTTTTTGAAATCTCGGGTGTATGTGAACAAGCCACAGACTCTCGCAGCTCTAAAAGAAAACATTCGTCAAGAAATAACGAACATATCGCAGGAAGTGTTACGGCAAGTTATGCAAAATGTCATAAATAGGGCTCAAATGTGTATCAACTCTGGAGGTCACCATTTAAAAGACATCATCTTTAAATCCTAATGGTACGAAATTTAATGGCACAAATATACATTTAAAAAAACCTAAATCTAGTTTTCTAATTTAGAAAAAATGTTATAGCTGAACCAAATAGGGTCTTTACTTTTGCGCCACCCAGTATAAAAATTCTAACAGGCAATATATTCAAAAAAACATTGCATGACTGGTTGTTACAACACACATTTTATAGTGTTAAAGAATTTCAATTGTATTGTAACAAAAACATTATTTAATATTTGCACGCTTGCATGCAGGTTGAACGCAAAATGCCTTATTATGTTATTTTAACATCTTTTCTGTAAATTGTGTTCTAGCGAATAAATATTTGATTTGATTTAATTTGATTTGATTCATTAATTTCTATAATTAATTTTATTATATTTACTTTTTTTTTTAACGTGCAAATTGCCTTTATTACTCAAGCTAACTACTACAGTAATAAAAACTAAACTGAACTAAACTAAACTAGCTACACTACCTACTACAAAGAACACTTATGGACTGTATACTAGCCGCGATGGCCTATAGACAGTCCAAGTGCTCCAGCCCACTACCGGTAGGTAGCGTACCCAACATGCTGGCCGCATTGCCACGTTGAATTGCAATGCTGATGCGTTGGGCCAAATAAGTGCCAGCATTTTGGTCACGCGTCGCATCGACCAGGCGCTCTGATAGACTTTGGAAAACGCGATGAGCTCCCGGTCTCCACGGACCCAGGGTCTCAACACCAAACGGCTCAAATATGTAACCGCTACCGAGATTACTATATTTGCGCCGTTTTAGCTGCTCAGCAGAATTAGCCGCGGCGCCGGCCCTAACGTGTGTACTTACTTATTGTAAGCAAGCATCACGCAGTCATACATTTCAATTGTACAAAAAAAACTACTAGGTGGTAGGACTTTTCTGCAAAGTTCGTCTAGGTACAATACCATGACTTTGCCAGTTATTCTGCCGCCAAGCAGTAGTGTGCAAGCACTACTGTGTTCCCGTTTGAAGGGCACTATATCTAGGGATATTACTGGGCAAATGTGACTTCAAGATCTGATCACACAATCTAGTCTTAATCTAATTACTAGACTATGTGAAGTTTCAGCATGATGTGCGCAGTGTCACGCAAATTTATATTAATTTTAGAGTTCCGAGTGATACTGCAATCCTACTAATATTATAAATGCGAAAGTTTGTGTGTGTGAATGTTTGTTACCTTATATCTTCGTAACTACTAAACCGATTTTGATGAAATTTTGAATGCAGATAGCTTTTACACATAGGATACTTTTTATCCGCGGGTAACACCGCGGGGAGTAACTAGTTTTCTATAATTTCAATACAGTTCCGAGTGACACTGCAACTATTATGGGCGGCCGTGTCGCTTAACATCAGGTGAACGACTAGATCGTCACGTCATTCATTCTCATAAAAAAAATATAGTGACTAGATACAGTGTTTACAGAAGCTTCTTCATCCTTATTTTACAGTCCGGCAAAGAAATAGAACTGTCAGAGATCGGTCCTCGTTTCCAAATGAAGCTATACGAGATCAAGTTGGGCACGCTGGAAGCTTTGGATGCGGCGGACACGGAATGGGCGCTTCGCCCCTACATGAATACTGCGGCCAAGCGACGGTTCCTTAGCGACGAGGATGGATGGCAGGAGGACCGTGATTGAATAAATATGATGATTTGATTCAATTTGACTTTCATTTGTTACCGAAATTGAAACCTTCATTTTGTTTCCTGAGACTTTTGTTTGTAAATTGTTTCCTAAGCTAAGACATTCATTTCTTTCCTAAGACTATCATTTGTTTTCCGACACGACAAAAAAGGAAGCAGAGGACGAGAAAGCGCCGGAGCCGGAGCTACTGTGTCATTTTTAGAGTTCCGTACCCAAAGGGTAAAACGGACCCTATCACTAAGGCTCCACTGTCTGTCTGTCTGTCACCAGGCTGTATCTCATGAACCGTGACATTTGGACAGTTGAAATTTTCACAGATGATGTATTTCTGTTGCCGCTATAACAACAAATACTAAAAAACAATAAAATAAATATTTAAGGGGGCTCCCATACAACAAACGTGATTTTTTTGCCGTTTTTATATCTATAGATAATGGTACGGAACCCTTCGTGCGCGAGTCCGACTCGCACTTGGCCGGTTTTTATTTTTTTTAACTGAGCTGGGGAAGAACTATAATAACTATATTATTAGATATCTAAGCTTACACAAAAAGAAATTTGAGTTGAACCCATATATGGAAAAATTAAATATAATTAGAATGACCGGAATACTTGATCACTTAATTTTTTTTTATTGCGTTAATGTGTAACTAGGTAGCTCTTACGACAACTGAAATATCCTTTCAGACATGCCAGTACCAAACTTTCTCCAACTGCCACTTACAATGTACGAGATAGCCGAACAGTACTGGGACCTTAAGTCCTACCCGACACAATACGTTTTCTCTCTACTCGCACTCGTATCCGAGGATAGGTTGGAGCGAGACAAATGTATGGAACTCAGCGCACCTGAGGGTCAAGAAGACTGGCTGAATTATTGTAGAAGACCACGACGGACGGTTCTTGAGGTACGTAGTCTATACAACCTGTGGTATTAAACAGGTACAATACTTTTCGTGCTGTAAGTTTTTTTTACAGCTTACCAGCGTCATTGTTTCCTGAAAAATATAATCTGGGAGTTTTTAAGGCTAGAGTGAACCGGTATCCGGCAGGCAAGCATCCTCCATCGTCGACCGCGTCGTCACTTACCATCAGGACCCTAATTCCGTATGACCAATTTACGATTCCTTGCTTCAAAACCACGCGAATTCCTTGTCTTACATAGGAAATCTGCAAAAATCTATTCTCTATGAAATGAGAACGAAACCGCGCGAAATGAATGTGGAATTAACTGGGATTGGCGCGATTTGAACTGTCAAAAATCATATGTTCCACTGAGGCGCGTTCCGAAACATCGACCCGTTAAAAGTTACCACCACTTATGCCAATATTAATTATTCAAAATAAAACTAATTTTGATGTAATGTGAAGGTATTTCTAAAGTTTTTCTGTCAATTTTTAATAATTACCCATGGCTTCGTTATATCACATAAATATAAGCCATTCCTTTATTTTATTTTTTAGTGGTTTTGGGATGAGAAATCCTTTAGTTCTAATTCGGAACGCACTCGAGGTATCCAAAACCTGTCATAGATAATTTGTCTTAGATTATACAGAATACAAAAATTGACGATTCCTTGCTGTGACACGAGTTGAACAAGACACGATAACTACGTGATTTCTGTATCGTGTGGAATCTGTGTTTTCATACAGAATTATGGCCCAGGTGAGACCGTGGTCACGAGATGGCATGCCGCAATGTTTTTTTAATATTTAAAAAAATGTGTAATTAAACGGTTATGTGTTCAGTATAAGCAGTATACCTACATCTGTAAATATAACCTGCTTAAAACCACAGCTGATATAAATGAAGTTGGGCTAACCCCTTTTTTATTTTCATTATATACGCTGCGTCTTCCGGTTCATGGTCGCCACTCGAGAACCTTTCTTCCCCATCGGTTGTCAGTTCTACGTGCGATGTAGCCTGCCCATTGCCATTTCAACTTGCTAATTCTAAGAGCTATATCGGTCAGTTTAGTGCTCCTGCGGATCTCCTCAATTCAGATCTTATCTCGCAGAGAAACACCGAGCATAGTTCGTTGGACGACTTACTACTAATGAGGCCAACAGTAAGAGACCACAAGTGTTATTTTAATTTTAAAAGAATTTTAATAAGATTGTTGGCATTACAGGTACTCCACGACTTCCACAAATCAGCATCCAACTTAACCATCGACATACTCTTCGAACTGTTCTCCACCATCAAACCTCGCTCGTTCTCCATCGCGAGCAGTTCCCTTCCATCATCAGGCCACAGGATAGAGCTGCTGGTAGCTGTTCTCAAGTACCGCACCAAGCTGAAGAAGCCCAGACTTGGGCTGGCTTCCAACTGGCTGAAAGGGTTGGAGGAAGGTGACCTGGTTTATGGATGGATCAAGAACGGGTCATTTACGTTTCCTGAGGATGAGGTATGATCTATTTCACCCTACTAAAACATATATATATATAAATCTGTTTGTCTGGCTTTCACCCCAAAACGGCTGAACCAATTCGGTAAAATTTTGCACACAAATCATCAGTCGGAAGACGTCCACTGCTGAACACAGCCTTCCTCCTTAAAATGCCACTTTTGACGCTTATCGTAGGGGGTTTGCCATAATCGCCCCGTTTCACAGGTGGATTTGTGATCGCAATAGATTTTAATGTACTAAAGAGAACGCTGCTGCTCACTCCCTGGATATTACCTGGATATTCCCTTAGCCGGTTTTACAGCTAGGCGGCTATTTTGTAGTAATACACAAAAAACATATTTTTGGACATGCGCCAACTAACCCCACTAAGCAAAGCTTACTATGGGGATCACATAGATGATATTAGAATATTTATTACGTTACTAGGTGGTAGAACTTTTCTGCTAAGTTCGTCTAGGTAGGTACCACCGCATTGCCAGTTATTCTGCCGCCAAGCAGTAGTGTGCAAGCACTGCTGTGTTCCGGTTGGAAGGGCACTGTATCTAGGGATATTACTGGGCAAATGAGACTATGATCTGCGGGGCTACCGTCTAAGCCAATCGTAATCGATGAATGGGCTTCATTTCATTTATTATTTATTTATTTACAATTACAATTAGAACGGATGACACACCCAATTACACTAATCGTACAATTACTTACATAAAAAAAAAACAATAAAATACAAATATCAAAACAAATTACAATAATAATTAATAATGATTGTCAATAATTAAAATTAAAATAAACACATGTCAACTTCAAAATTAAGACACCGCTATCATTCACCTCGCAGTACCTCAAACATTCCGATAATATTACCTTCCATTCATCAGCAAACACATCGCAATCAGGGTTGTCATCCAGAAGAGCATTAAATGCACTGAGGGTCCGCGGTATGGGACAGTTTGCTCGAGCGACGGTTCGACACGTTGGAACATTTCGTCATTACCGGCAAGTTGGCATTGTGTAACATCTACTATTTATTACTATTTATTATTTATTATTTATTTTATTTATTTACTAGGTGGTAGAACTTTTCTGCAAAGTTCGTCTAGGTAGGTACCACCGCTTTGCCAGTTATTCTGCCGCCAAGCAGTAGTGTGCAAGCACTACTGTGTTCCGGTTTGAAGGGCATTGTAGCTAGTGAAATTACTGGGCAAATGAGACTTTATGATCTGATCACTCAGTCTAGTAATCTGATTATTAGACTGGGTGATGTCTCAGGATGACGTGCGCAGTGCAGTGTCGCGCGAAACTATTGTTTTAAAGTTCCGGGTGACACTGCAACTGTTATGGGCGGCCGTGTCACTTAACATCAGGTGAACGACTAGCTCGTCACGTCATTCAATCACATTAAAAAAAAAAAAACATAAAAAAAAAACTCCATCCATTAGTATTTTCTCACTATTTCTCATTGTTATAGTTAATCAATGTTTTGTCTATTCAGTTCTCCGTCTAAGGGACCATAATACCTATGGATGAGGACTTTACACAACCGGAAATGACCAAACGGAGTCCATTCATCGATTACGATTGAGTTACACAATACGGTGGCTGATCACAGTCTAGTAATAATATTAACTACCCTCTGTGATTATTTATTTATTATTTATTTATTTATTTATTGTGATAAAAACGACAAAATCAATTACAATTACCACAAAACATTTCATACAGAATAAACAAGTACAGAGGACAAAAATGCCGGTAATGCAACACTCGAAATTTTGCGTATCCCTAAACCTCCTAAGCGCACAGGTAGAGAGGCTTGCGACCACGTCCTGTCATCCAGAGGCGCTCTTTTGACACAAGTCAAGGATAAAATTCCCGAACTATATAAATTCCTTTATCAATGTTATGGCAATCCAACAAAATTAAATTACCAAAATAACGCGATCCTATCCTCAGTCGGATGTCAACAGGGCGACCCTCTAGGTCCGGCCATTTTTAGCCTTGCCATCCATCCAATTATTCAACGTCTTCAGTCCAAACTTAATGTTTGGTACTTGGATGACGGAACCCTAGGAGGCGACGTGAACACTGTTTTTAATGATCTAGGTATCATTATTAACGAATTTCGCGACATTGGTTTGGATTTAAATTTTTCTAAATGCGAACTTTTTGTTTGCGATACTTGTCCTGATAAAGATTTGGTTTTTGAAAAGTCTAATAGTCTTGCTCCGAATATCAAATTAGTAGACAAGCGTTCTCTTCGCCTTTTGGGTTCGCCGATTCTGGATGAGTCTATCTCACCTTTTGTAGAAGAAAAAATTCAAAAGTTCAATAACGCATCAGACAGGTTACTCAAAATTAACGCCCACATGGCTTTTACAATTATTCGTTTTTGTCTATTTGTCCCTAAATTTACTTATATTTTACGATGTTGTCAACTGTGGAAACACAGTGAGCTCCTTATGGGCTTAGACAGCATTGTAAAAAACACTCTGGTTTCGGTCTTGAATGTTGATATGGATGACAGGACGTGGTCGCAAGCCTCTCTACCTGTGCGCTTAGGAGGTTTAGGGATACGCAAAATTTCGAGTGTTGCATTACCGGCATTTTTGTCCTCTGTACATGGTACACATAAATTAATAGAAAAAATTCTTGCTCCATCTTTAGGTACTTTCGAAGTAGCCCATTTGTCTGAGGCCAAGAATGCCTGGGGGTTGGCTAGTCCAAATTCTGATTTCCCGGTGGTACTTTCCTCACAGAGGCTGTGGGACCGACCGCTCTGCGAACTAGCACGGAAAAATCTTTTAGATACGTGTCCTAGCGTCGCTGATCGTGCTCGGCTTCTCGCAGTCTCTGTGTGGGAGTCAGGACGTTGGTTACAGGCCATGCCTTCTTTCACCACTGGTAACCTTTTAGATCCGACTACTTTTCGTTTAGCTATCAGCTTACGTTTGGGCGCAAGATGCTGTGTGGCCCATCGCTGCCAGTGCGGTACCGCAGTTGACCAGCTCGGTCATCACGGTCTCTCGTGTTCAAAAAGCGCTGGTCGAATTTCGCGCCACGCTAGTCTTAATGACATCATTCGCCGGGCTTTTACCACCGCCAATGCTGCAGCCATTCTCGAACCGAATGGTCTCATGCGTGACGATGGTAAAAGACCCGACGGAATGACTCTGGTTCCCTGGAAGATGGGGCGGCCTTTAGTGTGGGACGCTACTTGCGTCGATACTATGGCGCCGTCACACCTTCCCGAGACACACGTTAGGGCCGGCGCCGCGGCTAATTCTGCTGAGCAGCTAAAACGCCGCAAATATAGTAATCTCGGTAGCGGTTACATATTTGAGCCGTTTGGTGTTGAGACCCTGGGTCCGTGGGGACCGGGAGCTCATCGCGTTTTCCAAAGTCTATCAGAGCGCCTGGTCGATGCGACGCGTGACCAAAATGCTGGCACTTATTTGGCCCAACGCATCAGCATTGCAATTCAACGTGGCAATGCGGCCAGCATGTTGGGTACGCTACCTACCGGTAGTGGGCTGGAGCACTTGGACTGTCTATAGGCCATCGCGGCTATTATACAGTCCATAAGTGTTCTTTGTAATAGGTAGTGTAGCTAGTTTAGTTTAGTTTAGCTTAGTTTAGTTTAGTTTAGTTTTTATTATTGTAGTAGTTAGCTTGAGTAATAAAGGCAATTTGCCCGTTAAAAAAAAAAGAATAAACATGTCAAAGTATTAAATAATAAAAAATAGGTACAATGGATTATTACAAATGTCAAATAAAATAAAGTCAGAATTAAACAAAAAAAAATAAAATAAAAATAATAATAATAATAAGAAATGTTATTCACTGTCACTACTATCGGGATTACCCGTATTGCTCCATTGGTAACTCATGCTTTCACAATATGTCAATACTGCAGCAACAATGTCAGACCACTTGTCAAAAGAAAAGTCAAAATCAGTGTTGGCGTCACGGAGTGCATTGAGGTGGCGCAGAGGGCGAACCAGCGGAGACATCGCTCTTGCCCTTGTACGACCGCTATCAACTGAGAAGAGTTTATGCTGTCCTCTGTCACCACCACCCCCCCTCTGTCCTGTGTCTGTGTGTGTGTGTGTGTGTGTGTGTGTGTGATGTCTCAGGATGACGTGCGCAGTGCAGTGTCACGCGAAACTTTATAATTTAGAGTTCCGAGTGATACCGCAACTGTTACAGGCAGCCGTGACGCTTAACATCAGGCGAACGACTTACTTTTTGTTTGTATATATACATACTTAGAATAAAATCTCTCCTTCCAGATGACACCGCACATAATGGTTGGTCCAGGCACAGGTCTTGCTCCATTCCGGAGTCTGATCCAACACAGAGTGTATCATCAAACAGCGACCAAAGACAACATGCACCTATTCTTCGGATGCCGGTACAGGAGTAAAGACTTCCACTGTAGGGACGAGCTAGAAATGTTGCAGAGGAAACGAAAAATCAGTTTGTACTGTGCCTTTTCGAGGGACCAAGATAATAAGATGTGAGTACGCGCAGAATGAGCCGATGGGGAAGAAAGGGTCTCGAGTGGCTATAAAATAAATAAATAAATATTTGTGGACATTTCACACAGCGCCATCTACAACTAAGCATAGCTTGTACTATGGCAACCAGATAACTGATACAATTGTAGATACTTTTTTGTTTGTATATAACACCCAGACACAACAAATATCGATGTTCATCACACAAATGTTTTTCCTGCATGGGAATCGAACCCACAACCTATAGTTCAGAAGGTAGAGCTACTACCAACTGAGCTAACAGGCCAGTCAAATCACGAACCGGAAGACGCAACGTAGGCCGACCTAGACTAAGTGGTCCGACCGGACAAAATAGCGCGGAGCCGATGGATGCAGGACGCGAGCAGCCGCTCAAAGTGGCACACTCTGTGGGAGGACTATGTTCAGCAGTGGACATCTTCAGGCTGTTGATACTGACCCGCAGAATTACAACTGAGTGTAGCCCTGGCTTAGCGGTTGCCCGTGCCACTTTGAAAATTATGCATCCAGGTTCAAATCCCTGCCATGCAGACTTTTTAAGTTTTGTGCGGAATTTGGAAGGGAAACATCGTGAGGAAACCGGCATGTTCAAGGGTGCAAGGACAAAATTTGAAAACATGCGTCATCCATCAACCCGCACTTGGCCGACGTGGTGGCCGTTTGGCCGCGGTCGGTCGATCATCAATTTAAAATCACACAACTCCATTGCGACACATTACTTTTTCTTTTTTTTTTTTTCATATATTTTGACTCCACAGATAGTGTATTTAGCCAGTGTCAAGTATTGTAGTTTTTCATCGTATTATCAAATATTTCATGTAAAGTCAAGTCTTAGTCACAGTCAGTCAGGGTAGTCATAGTCCAGTCTAAGTCAGGTAGTCATAATCCAGTTTAAGTCATGTCTTAGTAAAGTAGTGGCAACTTTACTAGAGGCTTCTGTGGAATTTTGGAAGCAACACGAAACACAAACAAAAACCACGTTTCACTACATTATATCACTTGCCAACACTTATACTCGTAATTCAGCACTTAATGCGTAAAATGCCACTAATTTTAAACATTAACACTAGAAAAAGCATAAGTTTTGTGAAATAATACAATGCAACGACGTGAACTTTTTCACGTTCCCGCCAAAACTCTTACTTTTTCTTAAATTGAAAATTTAGTAAACTGACATTACGAGTGCTGGCACGTTTTCATGAAAAATAAACAGTGCTGAGTAAAAAAGATACAGTTCCCTGACTCATTTCAGTCATTAATATTAACTAACATTTCTTGAAAATCGTAATTCCTGCTTGATTGTGATTTACATTATCTAGCGGCCTGTGAAAAAATGCATATTTAAATAAAGATTGCGAAGTTGACAAAATAAAACAAGTTATCATTTTTATTCAGTATCGGAGGAATCATCTTCATTGTCTAGCACCAAACCAAGAAGTTGTTGACGATATTAAGAGCCAATACAACGCCAAATTGCTTAAAACGGCTTAGCTTGAAGCAGTGTCCTGTCAACAATATTGCAACAATGACTTTGAAATTAATATATGGTAAAGTTCAGGACTAATGCTACTGCAAATGTATAGTGAAAACACGAATTGATAAAATTTTCTCGATAGAAAAAAAATACAAAGTTACCTCCAAACCGTACAAATAAACAGCGATTATTCAATGAATACTTTAAATAAGATCATGAAACTTCGTGTAGTAGTTGAACTAAATATAATGGAGGGCTTATGTATAGCGGATTATTAAAATACCCTTTATATTCAGTGTAATAATAAATTACCTAAACTATTGCGCGTTGGAACCAGTTTAACTTAGCCCGCCCCTGCCGCTCGGCCCCTGGCTCATCCCCGCTTTGGCCTAGTACTATACATCTATTCTGTGGCTTTGACTTGAATTCGCGCTGGCCTTGCACAAGCCCTTAGTGGCTTTCAAGCCAAAGCCACAGAATAGATGTATAGTACTAGGCCAAAGCGGGGAACTTTACCATATATTAATTTCAAATTCATTGTTGCAATATTGTTGACAGGACACTGCCTCAAGCTAAGCCGTTTTAAGCAATTTGGCGTTGTATTGGCTCTTAAGTATTTCCATCTAAAAGTAGTGGCATGGTTATAGTACCAAATTAATAGTTCCGCTCTTTTGAACTGTAGGAGCTGAATTAGATCATCACTGTGATTTAGAAGTTGGCAGCATTATTTTCACAAGTGACATTTCGATCTGTCAGTTTACTCAGTTTAATAAAAATAGGCTATAGGGATTTTGGCGGGAACGCGGAAAAGTTCACGTTCGTTGCATTGTATTATTTTTCAAAACTTGTGCTTTTTTCAGTGTTAATGTTTAAAATTGGTGGCGTTTTACGCATTAAGTGCTGAATTACGAGCATGAGTGTGGGCAAGTGATATAATGTGGTGAAACGTGGTTTTTCATGTGGCTTCCAAAATTCCGTAGAGCTTTTAGTAAAGTTGCCACCACTTTACTGGGGCATGACTTAGACTGGACTATGACTACCCGACTTATACTGGACTATGACTGTGACTAAGACTTGACATTACGTGATGTATTCTATACACAGATAACCCCCAATAGATACCGCATTACGGGATTTTTGTTCGGATCCTAGCTCACCAAAACTGGCGGAAGGCGCGGGTTGCGGGGACTGGAGCCAATGCGCTATTATTGGCTGTTTCGAGTGACGCCCTAATAATGAACTCTAATACTTGGTCGAAACTAAGGCCGTGCTGCGAAGCGGCGATTTATATAGAACCGTTTACGCCAATGCGTGGTGCGCGGTCGTTGTCTTTCATGCGGTATCTATTGGGGGTTATCTGTGATTCTATACCACGATGAAAATTACAATACTTGACACTGGCTAAATACACTATGTGTAAAGCCAAAATACAAGAAAAAAAATAGGCGATAGTTGATCTGCCCCCTAATTACCTAACTCGCAACAGGTTTGCGACAGGCGTAAATCTCGCGGTGATTGCTGTCATACATCATTAGTGGTGTCGAGAATGTATGCTCGACTACTGCTGTCGCATTGCTACTGCTGTCGCATTGCTGTTGCAAGTTTTACGTAATTACCCCGCTGAAATGAAATAAGCTGTTGCGTTGTTCAGTAACTTGCAACATTAAACAATATTTTTTCTTCCAGTTACGTGCAACACAAGATCGCAGAACACAGCGCCCTCCTCTACGATCTAATAATGAATCGTAACGCACACATTTTCATATCAGGGAATGCGAAAAACATGCCCGATAACGTGCGAGACGCATTCGTAGAAGACGTTATTTGTAAAGTTGGGGGGGTTAGTTTACAAGATGGTAGGAATGTTTTGAAAGATATGGAAGCGAGAGGACGGTTGCAAGTTGAAACGTGGTAGTCTACAAATTGGGTTGGGTTGTTATCCCCCACGTGGGCGATAACAGGATTTTTTATTCCTGTTATTCCCCATGGGGCCGAAAATGTGGGGGATAACAGGAACAACCCTACAAATTAGCTGTAATTTCCCTGAGTCACACTAAGAACTACTTTTCCCTGACGTGTATAACTGTGAGAACTACTTTTCCCTGATGTGTATAACTGTGAGAACTACTTTTCCCTGATGTGTATAACTGTGAGAACCACTATTTCCTGATGAATAATACAGCATGTACATTTTGTTGTCAGATATTTGTATCATATGCGAGCTTACGGGTGCGAGGAGACGTGTATTAAAACAACTGGCTCGATGCGTACTGATTTATTGGGCTCGCGACCAATGCAAGCGCGGGCGCAGCCGCGCGTATATCGTGTATATACATGCATACATAACAATATTTAAAATGTGTAAATACTTGCAATTGTCTGCGTGGCCTGAATGATTATTGTACATTTTTTTTCTGTATAAATAAAAAAAATTGATTGAAACGAATCTTTGCCGCAAACTTTCATTTTTACTATGGGTAAAGTAATTATGTGAATTACGTAAAATGGGGTTAAAAACTGAAAGCTAATCGTAGGTGGCGCCACTGTTGAGTGATCCTAATCGCCGACATATTGCGTTTTTGATTCTTTGTGTTTACCAGCGAATTCGATCCTAATACTACAAAAATGTATTCGACATGGAGTGTTAGGCAGTTAAAAGAACAGTTGCGGAATAGAAAAGCATCTACTACTGGAAAAAAGCACATAACCTCGAATATTTAGTTGGCTCCCAATTTTTTCGTCGTAAAGCTTTTATCTATTGTTTTCTCCTTCTGATATCTTTAGGGAACACATGGACTCCCGTCTTTTTGCAATCCAAAGCTGAACACCACGTCATATTAATGAAATAAATTGAGTTATTTTTGTTTGTTTACAAAATTATTATGGAGGATGACAGATATTTGTCATTTAGGGAACACTCAGCAGTGCTGCCATCTGAAGTGAGCAAAAGTCAGTTTTTTACCCCATTCAAATTAGAACTGGTAACAGAAGCTAGCAATTTATGCAATAAAATAACTAAGATAACACTGTCGCACAAAGAACATAGTGTTTGTAAATGAAGAATGTTTAAAAATGTACAAAAAGTAGCAGTAATATTACATGAATGGAATAAGCGGCAGGTGACATGACTGGAATAATATTGTCTTTCCTGTTACGTCACACAATTAGGAATGACTCGAAGATTATGGATCAAGTATATTATGCTGAATCGACGTGGAGTTACAAGTGAATAGAGTAGGTATACAAATGCTCGAATAATTGCTATAAATGACCCCAGTCTCCCAAATGTTACCTATATTTTAATTTCATCATCTTATTGTAGTATAAGTTTTCTATTATTCTAATTATTCTTCTTGCATCGGAATTTAGCGTTATTTTCTAGTAGGTAGCAATTTTAATTTAAAAGGTTTGCATTTTTTTTTTATAGGGATTTTGGGGTTCGGTGGTCAATATGTTTATTGTGATGGTGCTTTTAAGCCATTTTTCCTTAATTTAATGTTTTTTCTTATCGATATTGTTACTTCTTTAAAAAGCTGTGCTGTGATAATAATAAGTCACAAGTTAAAATAAAGGTAAATCAGAATTAAGTAATATTCGTTTTCATTTAAAACCCTTGCAGCCTGTCTAGTACGGGCGGTAGAGAAAATTGTCTTTCCCTGTTTTATGTCACTTTCTTCATACTTGCTTATTTGTCGTGGAGTAAATCGGGGAAAGACAATGTTGTCTACCGTTCCGTGCTAGGGTAGCAGATCCTACTTTTCTTACTACTCTATTCTTATGCAATAAGTTGTAGCTTATATCTCAGGAACTAAAGAAAGTTTAAACCAGCCTTAAGAGTTTATTTGAATTGAATGTAAATTACTGTACGTATCACAGACGTTTAATACTATACAGTAAGCAGACCTAACATTATCTTCACTACTACATAGACGAAAATAAATGATATATCTATTACTTTCGCTCTTGTTACAATTTGATAACTTTATCTCTTTCCTTTTTGCTGTTGCAACACTTACGCACCCATGGACAAAAAGGAACGCGTGCCCAAAACCAATCTCGTTACCATGGAAACATGTCTAAACAGAAAACGTGTGGCCTGTTTTTTTGCAATATTTTTGTGTTATAACTGATATTAATAAGTGCTACAAACACTAAAATATGTAGTGCGCCATTGTGCGGCAACGTTTCATATAGGAAAATGCCTGAAATATCAATTCACCAGTAAGTTTTGATGTGCATGTGTGTGTGTATGTTGTAAAAAGTGGCACGCAATATTTCTCTTATGTTAAGTCTTGCTTAATAAAGTATTAGATGTCTGTGGTAGCACTTGCTATCGAGTATAGTAAATTATTTTCCGTTATGAGCTCATTGCCTAAAATGAAAGATGTCACTGCAGCGTATTGCCTTCTATTGTATTGTTTACCTTAGTACATAATAAACATTATATAGGCTGCAATTCATTAGCATGATTTGAGTACATCATTTATTGATGATTATTACAGAGTAAAGAACGAATTACGAATGACTGATACTTTTAAAAGGTCTTGTATGTAATAATTAAAATACAAGACTTAATTATTTTAATTTCATTTTGTACGTAAGTTATCCCATTTCTTGGAGTTATATCAATACCAAATCGATGCGTTAGGTTTCGTAATTTTTGGTCCACACATGACCGGTGTCAGGATTAGGCACCTAGTTTCAAAGAATGCTAATGAGTAATGAATTGAATGACACATAGGAAGTTACTACTAGGGGCGTTAGTTTATACTAGGATTTCTCATACAAATCGTGAAGCTGAATAAACGTTCTATTCTTTTATTCTACAAAATATTATATGGTAAGTACAGTAAAGTACTTCCAACAAACTCATACTATTAATAGGGTTGGTCTATACTGGTCTTTACCAAAGTAAATAAAATGAAACCAGTGTTAAATTAATATTTTTATTCATAACACCACAGTTGCATCAGTAAATAATCTTAATCACTCAACACATCACTTTTTCCCATTCACTTCACATTTATCTCATTTTTGTCCAACCATTTCTAGTATCTTGCTATAATAGAAGTAACTGGGAACATTTTCCCCCAATATCATACTTTCCATCCCCGTTATCATCACTTTTTTTTGTCCCCAATGTCACAATTTTTTTTTAATCCCTTTCGATCTAGCCAGAACTAGACAGTCCCCATAGCTTGAGGTTGCCAGCGTCTCGTTTCCTCTCTGGGGGCTCTTTATCGTCGCACGCGAACGCCACCAGATATCTTGACGGATGCCACGACACTGTGAACGTCGAAGCTTGCACTGGGATCTCGGCTACTTTCTCACCTGACAATATTAAAGTTTATGTAAGTATTTGCTACATTAAACCTTTTAGGCAGGGTTCTCTTTGACCCGCAGAGCTAGAATTTCGTTACTCTCAACTCTATGCTTTGACCAGTCCATGTCTTATCCTCCCTAGCATGGGCGATGGAGTAAAGAGTATTTATCATGTTTTACTGTTTAAATTTTTTTGAAACAGTACGTGTCTAAAAAACGGAGGGGGAAGCGATTACCGCAGGTAAAATGGTAAGGGATCTTTGCTAGACCCCCCAAGTGGTTGTGGACATTTTACACAGCGCCATCTAGCCCCATACTAAGCAAAGCTTGTACTATGGGAACCAGATAACTGATACAATACTTAGATACTTTTTGTTTGTAAATACATACATAAAATACAATATAACACCCAGACACAGAACAAACATCGGTGTCCATCACACAAACGTTTGTCCTGAGTGGGAATCGAACCCACAACCTTATAGTTCAGAAGGCAGAGCTACTACCAACTGAGCTAAAAGGTCAGTCTGATAGAATACATAGATACTTCTTTGTAAATACCACAGAGCAAGAAAACAAAATACGCTTGCACCATGATAGAGGCGAAAGTAATATAAAAACAGTAATTAATCAAGTTAATTGATCTAGCTGAGCTATCGTAGGTTTAGTGTGTGGGTATTTTCATCAATTTCTTCGAGAAGTTGGTAGACAACTCACCTGTTTCTGTGTCACCAATGTCAATAATGTGGTCTTCACTCGCGGACGCCAGCAACCTGCCGTCAAAACTGAACGACAGCGTTCTAACTGGCCATTCCAATCTGAAAAAAAGAAATATTATAGATATATAGTACAGATATTATACTTTTTGTTACGGGCAATGAGCATTTATTCTTTAAACTAACTACTACAATAATATAAACTAGTAAACTAGCTACACTATCCACTAAAAAGAACATTTGGACGTCGATAACGCCGCGTGATCGCCGCGACATTTTACCATCGTGCGGCGTATGTCGTCGCGAAGTCGCTCGAGGATCGCTACCGCCCAGTGTGGGGTCAGCCTAAGGCCCACTCAAACCAGCCCGTTATTCGCTGCAGCTGCAAGTAGCGAGCGGGATTCCGCCCAGGTATTTTGTATGAAGTTCCGCTCTAGAAGCGGAACTTCATACAAAATACCGCTACCCAGAGCGCGATAGCAAATACGCCGGTTTGAATAGGGCTATAGACATTGATTTTACTGTTTTCTTAAATTTAGTTTCCATATCAATTTTAGAATGCTAGGTGAATGAATGTAATTGAAGATTTAATAATTTGTATTAAAAATTTCTTTCAAATACTATAATTTAGTAATTCAAACCAAATGGTTTTATTCACATAACTCATTTTATGTACAGTTGTTAAACGAAGCCTCCGGTCCAGAAATACTGTTGGAAAGGGTGTTTAAAATTATTATTTTGGGTGTTTATTTAATTTACCTAGAAAAGACCCTCAGACAGGCAAGTTCCTGAACGTCCCACAGCGACACAAGTGCGTCAGCGGAGCCCGTCGCGAAGTACCGGCCGGTCGGGTCGTGCTCGATACAGATGCAGGTGCTCGGGTGAGCTTTCAGCACGGTTTGCACTTCTAGCGTCGGGTAGCTGGGGAACAAAGGTAATCATGATAGAAAAACTTTTATACTAGAATGAGCATTACTAGATAGTTATGCAGAGAACTAGATGGTACAATGAGCATAACTAGATAGTTATGCAGAGAACTAGATGGTACAATGAGCATAACTAGATAGTTATGCAGAGAACTAGATGGTACAATGAGCATAACTAGATAGTTATGGAGAGAACTAGATGGTACAATGAGCATAACTAGATAGTTATGCAGAGAACTAGATGGTACAATGAGCATAACTAGATAGTTATGCAGAGAACTAGATGGTACAATGAGCATAACTAGATAGTTATGCAGAGAACTAGATGGTACAATGAGCATAACTACATAGTTTTGCTGAGAACTAAATAGTACCATAAGCATAACTAGATAGTTTTGCTGAGAACTACATAGTTATGCTGAGATTTAGATAGTTATGCTGAAAAAAACAAATAGTTATGCTCAAACTATAGGTATGTTATGCTGAACTATTCTATATTATAAGCTGCACCCAGCAGTTACAAATGTGTGAAGATCACTGTTCACAGGTACTATTTAGCAGAACAGGAACCACACAACTTTGAAGGGTGAAAAAATATCTTTCAGGGATATTAAATTTGGTAAAATTCTACCATTTCCAATATTTTTATAAAACGTTTCAATACTTACGTCATAATATGCACACATCCGAGACCATTAGTCAAATAGAAAAGGTCAGATGTAAGGTTCCAAGAGATCTCATTCACTTCAAAGTTAAATTGTTCTTCGTTTACCTGAAAACAATCATTGTATTTATGTTTGCACTTTTTATAATAAGTTTTTATGTGTTTTCACTCACAATTTACAGGTTTTTGTCAACATTTTTGACACTTAATTATTCCTTGAATATAAAGTTTGCCATGTTGTTTTCAATTTATCAGTGGCAAACTTCATCAAGACATTGTAGCTAGTGTAATTACTGGACAAATGAGACTTTATGATCTGATCTCACAGTCTAGTAATCTTGATGTATCAGGATGATGTGTGCAGTGCAGTGTCACCCGAAACTTTATTAATTATATTATATTATATAGTTTCGACTGATACTGCAATCTGTTATGGACAGATGTGATGCTAAATGTTAATTAAATATAAATTATCCTGTCACCTTAATAGGCCCTCATCATCATCACTATCAGTCTGAAGACATCCACAGCTGGAAACTTTTTTTTGGTTCTGCAAATGGCCTGCCTACTATGATTTCAACTAGCTAATTCTAAGGGCTATTAAACCCTAAATATAAAAAAAATCACCAAAATCCATTCAGCTGTTCCAGTAGTAACTGGTTAAGTAATAATGTTCCAATGTGGGCCTATTAAGCTGTAAAAAAAATTCCATGGCACATTTACCAAACATAATAGCATAATAAAACTTTCGCAGTTACAATATTACTTCCAGTAACATACCGATTTATATGTCTTTGTGTCTATAAATGTGACTAAATCCTCCTTGTTTCCTACAGCTATTGTGCTTCCATCAGGCGACCAGGCTATGTTAATGTTTTCTCCTTTGGTTGGTATTGTTGTTACAGATTTGTGCGTACTGAAACATTTAATGTACAAGTTAGTTGAAGAAAAAACTACTATACCCATACCCCAATTGGTATTATGTATAAGTATTTACTATAAATAATCTTTAGTTTCACTCTATATACAGTTATTTCAACTTATTTTACAAAATTTAATTTTAATAAAACAGCAAATTCAGATAAGCATTTTATCTACCAATCATAGAGTGCAATTAAATATATCTATTGGTACCAATACCCTATTATGCTTTTACTAGGCCCAAAGCCCCTCATTCTTCATAAACTAAGAATTTTGATAAATGTTTGCAGGTACAAATATAAAAATGCTCACCGTGTATCCCACACTCGCACAGATTTGTCTCCGCTAGCTGTACTCAATAGGTCAGGATGTGAGGCGTGCCAACACAGCTGATCTACGGAACCTGTGTGCCCTCTGTACACATGGTCTAAAGCCTTAGACAAGACAAAATATAAGGCGTTTAGAGACAGTTCACTCTTGTTTACAAACTTCTGAGGTAACCTCACTTATTAAACATTTTCATATAGAAGAAGGCAAAAGCATACAATTTAATTTATGTGATTACTAACCAGTCTGCTTCTTTCCAAATTAAATGTAGCAACACTTTTATCAAAAGATCCCGAAGCAAGCTTTCTTCCATCACAAGACCAGCCGACAGAATGCACCTTGGAACTGTGTGAAATATACTCGCGCACTGCATTGTGCGACTCGAAATAAGATTTCAGTTCACTAAGCTCCTCTATGGGCGTCTGCCCTTGCTTTGAATCTTTCATTTTCAGTATGTATATGATTTTGTAAATTACGAATAACCACAACGACACGAACGAAACAAAACAAATCAAACAATCATTTTTTTTCTACTACTCTACTCCAACTCCACCCACGCTGTTATTAGCCGGTGTCAATGTCAACTTGTCAAGCAAGATATTACACATCGCATTTTTCTTATTTAGCCAGGCCAGTTGTCTAGCTGAACATAAATATCTATGTCCTTGATCCTAGACGTTGAGCAGACAGGTTATGTATCGCAAGAGAAATAATATAAATAACAGTATATAATATCATATAGTTTATATAGTAGTATTCATATAGTATTATCCTTGTTTCTAGGTAAATAACCTTCCTAATCCAATGTAGGTACATGACTGTTGTCAAATTGAAATTAAATGAAATATACTTATTATAAATACCAAAATCAATTTTATGTCAGAATAAGTAACTATATACCTACGTATATTATGTGATGTATTCACGGCGCCATACTTTCAGTTGGGTCAAAAAATACGCCATAGGCGCCGTCCAAAATGTAAGCATGATACCAGCGTGTAAAAGTTTTTCCTGTGAAAAGAAAACATTCTTCAACCTTTTCACAAGACCACGGTGAAAAACCAAATGAATTCCAGCTTTTGGTATAGCAAAAAAGGGTCTTAGATTTTATAATCCCCTTTCGATTTTCCACGAATTACCAACGTAGGTAGCTTGTGCTTTAGATGTTATCCTATCCTACTATTATAGTGTTAAGTACATAATTATGTGCCTAAATAAGGTTCCAACAGCAGGTGTTGCCCGCTATAATCATAGATAAAACGCACGACTTCTTACTTTTGTTTAAAGTAGGTATAGGTATTCTATATGCGGTAGGTACCATAACAACTTTTGTGTGGGCGTGTGGGTAGTAAAGAAAAAAAAAGCTTTGAAAATGCGAGTGTGGCTCAGCGCAGCGGTAACCTGTGCGACATTCAAACCAACGTAGGGGTTCGAATCCCACTCGACCCCGCATCACTGCCTTTTCCAGTTATGCACGGAATTAGCACTTGATGTTACAATACAACTGTAAAGGAAAACATTGTGGGGAAACCGACATGTTAACTTTAAGACATTTGTGTCATCCATCAACCCGCAGTTTGCCAGCCGCCAGCGTAGTGGATTACGGCCTACTTTCTCGTTATGAGAGAAGGCCCATCTTCCGGCATTGGGCTGATGATGAGTAAACAAAGAGAGACCCACAGAATTTGCCCTATTTACATAGGTCGAGAGACCTTTATATTACATGAATCTGCGCACACAGAATTCGCCCTATTTACATAGATCAGTCTACGTCTGCGTATTATATTAAAAACTGCATTATAGTAGTCAAGTGGGAAGATACCTACCTGATAATTTTCATGCAATGCTTAGTGCTTACCCCAAAAGAGACCTTCACTCTCGGTGGCGTGGTCACAAAGTGACCGACTTGCGCCCAGCTCCTTTTGGGCATGCAATAGACCGGCAGGACAGCTTTTCGCAAAACTCCTTCACAATTTTTTACAAGCATTGTGGCGAATCGTATTGCTGTATTTATATTATTCTGTGATACTATTATATATTTTGTGAAATGACATCATAGAATGACATCAACAATAAATATAAATAGACAATAATTTCTAAATTTAAAAAAAGAGTAGTAGGTATCTAGGTATCACGAAGGTTAAATTGGGAGTTTTAGCGGGAAAGATGAAAAGTTCACGTCGCTGTTGCATTATATTATTTTTCAAAACTTGTGCTTTTCGCAGTGTTAATGTTTAAAAATGGTGGGTGGCGTTTTACGCATTAAGTGCTGAACTATGAGCATGAGTGTGGGCAAGTGATACAATGTGGTAAAACGTGGTTTTTAGTGGTGCTTCTAAAATTCCAGAGAAGCTACTAGTAAAGTTTCCACCACTTTACTGGGGCATCATGCCCAAAGAGTATATAATTTACTACGTAAGAAGAGGCAGGACTCCCATACTAGCCAATAGAATCGTTTTGCATGGCATATCATTACCAGCCAAATATATATGACATATCATGACGTTTGAAACTAACGAAAAGTGCCAACCTAATAAGCCCAATCGTGCTGTGCCACCTGACTTACTTTTATCGATATCGATAAAATGTAGGTCATGCCTATAAACCCGGGCATGGCATGACTTAGACTAGACTGACTACCTGACAGACTAACTATGGCTACAAAGAGTATGTTTATGTAACCTATGACTACCCAGACTTGACAATGGCTAAATACAAACAACAGTCGAGCTTTATAAAAAAGGCCTAAGCCCATAGAGAAAAATAATATATATAGCACCTAAGCCTAAATTGAGCCGAAGCCACCACAGAGTAATTTGTTTTTTTCTCTAATCTGTGGAAGCCACAGAACTCCCACTGAATGTGTATCTACACCACAGAATAGATATAGTACTACGTCACAGATTAGAGAATAAAACAATGTTACTCTGTGTACTACGTACCTACACTAGCACTAGATACCTCAATGGCCGGAACCCATAAGGATTAGGGACTCGCTCGACCCATCATTTTTTGCAGAATGCTAATACTAGGCACCAAACCTAATAGGTACCAAAGAGTGTGTAACGCCAACTTAAATATGTGTAATGTATAAACTCTTCAGTTTTTCATGAACTGATGAGATGTAATCCTACCACCTGAACACCACAGAATAAATAATAGAATCGAAAAGAGTTTACACAGTAGGTACCTCTAACTCATCATCATCAACAGCCTGAAGACCTCTACTGCTGAACATAGGCCTCCCCCAGAGAGCGCCACTGAGCGGCTGCTCGCCTCCTGCATCCATCGGCTTTCACCACATCTTTGGTCCATCGAATGGGAGGTCGGCCTATGCTGCCTCTTCCAGTTCGTGGTCGCACCTCGAGAACCTTTCTTCCCCATCGGTTGTCAGTTCTACGAGCGATGTAGCCTGCCCATGGAAGCATCGCCATCTTTTCAACTTGCTAATTGATTCTATAGCCTATATCAGTCACTTTAGTTCTCATGCGGATCTCCTCATTCCGGAGCTTATATGGCAGGGAAACTCAAACACCGAGCAACCTACCTAACTAAAGTATTTTCATATATGTTGTAGGGGTCATTCCTTTTCTCCCCACCAGCTCTGTCCCACCAGTGGGGAGAAAAGCATTAATAAAATAGGTACCTACATACTACTAAACCTCTCAGTGAGAGAAAGGAAAAAATTGATGCAAAATAGGCACCATTAGGTATTTTGCTATTTTTCATCATTACAAATAGGTTTGCAAATAAAAATGCAAATGTAAAGAAAATGGCATTTATTACAAACTTTAAAATTACACGCCTGCAGCGTTCATTTGTATTTTGTACGCAAATCAAAGCATAATCAAAGATAACAGTTAAAACGAAATTAAAACCTTAAACTTCCTTATCAATCTTACAATAACATTTTAAAATGAATAGGCGGATTAGTTGAAATATGTAAGACTAACTAACTACTAGTTATATTTTCTACATACACTTTTATGGTCGACTCGACTATGACGTTCTTAACACCAAACTCGCTAATGGTTGGTTGAAAGATTGCTTTGGGGTTTAGAGCTTAGACCTCTGGCGTTACTGCATACTTTAGCTTTTAGGTAAGTATAGCAGAAACATATTTTTCAGAAGACAAACCGGCACCGTTTCGGACGCAAGCACTGACCTCTATTATACTAGTAGGTATAATAGAGAAAGTCGACGCAAGTAATAGTGTGAGAAAGAGACCAATATAGAAATGTCACTGACACCATTATAGTACCCTGGATAAACTTGAAGCCCCATCGGCACTTTTATAATAATTTATTATTGTATTGACATTCGTTGTTTATCTTGAATACGAATATACACCTACGAGCAGCAACATCTTTTTATTGAAATATCATTTAATGCACTGTCTATATGCCCCGTATATAACAAGTAAATCAAATGCCTTCAGTCAATATTAGTCAGTATGAAGTCCAGCATACTAGTATAATAGAGGTCAGTGAGAAATGTCTTTTCTAAACTCTTTTTATTTGGCACGAGTATAACTATACTGTAATCTAATATACGCGACATTCTTAAAAACATCTGACTAGAGACCAGACGTTTCTATTGTTGTCTCTCTCTCCCCCAACATTTTCGACATAGCAGTGCAAGCGGAAAAACGTTTCTTTCTGTCTCTCTTTCAAGGTTCGAAGCACATTCTACGCTTTTTACCATTTCTCAAGGCATATTCTACCCATTTTACACACTGAAATATAATCCGATTTGAACCAGCTGCGATTTAAAAATCTATCTTTGAGGCAAAGTTCAACGCGTTGTAAATTCTTATATAAAACAAAAGGCGGATAACCAACAACATCGGCACATTCCTTTAATACGAGCGCAAAACTTTTAGGCAATACCATATCTGTCTCGTGAGTATAACGTTGGTTGAGGCTGGACGCTGAAGTTACATAACTATCGTAATGTCTCATCCAATATTTGTATTGTGGAATCGCTTTAGGATGTATTAAGGGTTTCAAATGCCTGGCTTTGGTAAGTTTTGCTTGTTCCATTAGTTGTTTCCGTATGCGTTTCTGCTCTTGAAGTGTACTCAAACTTAAGTCTTCCTCCGAATCGCTTCGAGTTATCTCCTTGTCTGTTATGTTTAATTCGTTCTTATCGACATTAAGTTGTTTTTCAATTATTCTAAAAAGATTTGGATTGAGTCTCATTTCAGGAACGCCTGGGTTTTCAACTGGTCTGATGTAAAGCTGGCTGCTATCATGCATTTCTTCATCAAATTTCGGATTCTTCTTTGGTAATAAGTCTTCAGCATGAGTTTCACCGTCGCTGCTATCACCGAATAATTTATATTCGTCGTCGGCAACGGTCTCATTTAGTTCTGGCTCTTCGTTGGGATCGTTCTGCTCGGTTGCCATAGTCTGATCATTGGTGACATCTGTTTCAGCATCAACTGGTGGAGGATCTTCTAAGTCTACATGCATTTCTGATTCTTTAGTTTTATTGAAATCAGCTATAGCCGATTGCACCATATTGGACATCTGATGTAAAATATCATTTTGCATATGAGAATAGTAAGATGCAATCAGATTATTTATTTTTTGCGTTATTAAGCCTTTAACGCGAGCCCTTTTAGGAGCAGGGCCATACTTAGGTGGTCTACGTATAGGCACCTTTCTGGTTTTGTGTATGTATTGGCCAGGTATTGAAACTTTAACTTTATTGCACGCATGTATTACTAGTTTTTTTATTGCTTCATTCCTGTCCAATGTTTCTGGACTGATTCCTATCGAATCTTCACTAGAAGCATCGCTGTCCTTGTCACCCGACCTGTAAGCTTGTGTTAGCTCATTGTATCGAATAGCATCGTGAACATCAAAATTTTCAGTGCTTGTGCAGCGTATTTCGTTATCGTTACACTCCGGTTCCTTTTCTTCCTCTATTTTCGCATCTAAACCCGCAAAATTATCATCAAATATGTTTTCGCATTCGTCTTCTTCTCGGATGTTTTCGTCATCTTCGATTTTTAAATGTAACATACCATTATCGTTGGCCAACACACTACCGTTCACTGTTGGTTCGGTAACACTTATTGAGGTGTTGTCAAGGTTTATACTACTGGCCTTCGGTTGAGAAGACTCAGAATTAGTTTCATATCCGTGATCGTTTTCCTTTTCGTCACTATCTCCATTATTACTTGCTTTAGTTACATGTTCTAATCGAGGTCTCAGAGTTGTCATCCAATTATGATTGTCACAATCTTTAACATATACCATCCTTTTAGAATAGACGGGTTTTTCGTCATTTTTTATATTAAATAATGAACTGCAATTTATTAGATTACGTTCACAAGTACCAGTTATGATATTTTTCGGTGTTTCTGAATCGGGATCAACAAGAAACATGTCTTTAAGAATATACTGTAAGGAATACTGGGTAAAATCTTCACTAAGTAGTTCTTTGACTTCCGGATCTTGTTGATGTTCTATGATTTTTCGAGTGTAATCTTTGTGTGGTGTTTTTGTAGCGACGAATTCACTCCTTGGAATCACATTTAGTTCATCTCTAGGTATCTTCTTCAAGATGTCTAAAGCTATTTCATCTTTTAAATTAACTTTATAGTCCGGCTTGTCTCTTTGATGTTCAAACGCAACGTAGTCATCCATGTCGAAATAATTCGGAGCGCCTAAATGAAGAGTATGTGTCCTGAGCATGGTTTTTCTGAATATTATATAACTGCACCAATCTTTAAAAGAAAACAATCTTTCTGTCGGCTCTGCATTATAAGATTTAGGCTGATTTTCCATGTCATTAATTTTGTCGACAGCGTCAGACAAATCGTGTTCATAATGGCCATCTAAGCTAAAGCACATTTTTAAAGCCATTAGAATGTGAGCCATGACATAGAGCTCATATGATGGTACATTGTGCAAGTCTTTATACTCTACATTTATATCGAGATAGTCGAACGAACGGTAGTGCATTAATGAAATAACTAATGGTTTTATATCATTCGGTAAGCATAGTTCTTGCAGATATTCATCTATCAACACCCGCAAGTCCGGAACTATCGGATTACCTAAATCTAAGTTCCGAAACATTTGTAATGCAAGTTTGCGAACAAAGGTGCTTGAATATCTGAAGCAGTTGAAGTCGTAAAATAGACATCTTTTCAATATTTTCGGTCGCAATTCTTGTGGCACTAATGTTTGCCACTGAAGGATAGATACCCTGCCTTCTCTCATGAATCTGAATAGATGTGAGAGCTGTATGGGACTTTTGTCAATGTTCAAAGCGACATATAGAAAGGTAATAATAAGTGGCATAGACATTTTTGTAATGTTTCCATATAAAGCAAAACCTTTTGGATGCAACACGGAATTTTTGTGTACCTCATCCTCTTCGTCAGAACTGTATGGTTTGTCAGTCTTGGCAGGAATATCATTGTCGTCTTCTTCAGATTCTTCATTTGCTAATCTGAAATTCGTTTTAACATATAAAAAATATTCTTATACCGGCTGATTGGTTGAAAAGTGTAAATGTTAGGACATGACAATTTATGGTCACATGTAGAATATGTTAAGATCATAGACAGTTTTATTTACTAAGCTCAAAAGACCTATAAGCGTGGCAGCGAAAGGTCTTACATATAATAAAAAACACCAAAACATGAAAACACTGACCTCTATTATTTATCTATTTATTATACTAGTATGCTTGACTTCATATTGTCCAATATTGCCTATAAGGCGTTTGATTTTCGCCATTTTGGCCCTGATTACTATGAGTGACCTCGTGAGCATCCTTGGAACTAATTAAACCCGGTTGGTTGCAACACGATGGATTTTCAAATTATAGTTCTCAGGTTGCTCGGAGCGGCACTTCAAATATGTACGAGAAATTCTAAATTTTTTTATGATATCATCTATCCAGCGTACTTGTATAATAGAGAAATCGGTGCACCAAAATGAACAAAATATGATTAGTAATGATGCAATAAAATATTTATTTTTATTGTCTAATATGCTTGCACTCAACCCCTATCTCACCTGATGGTGACGATGTGATCTAAGATGGAACATGCTTGCCTAAAATTCTGTGAAACATGTATTTGTTCAGGATAGTATGTTTAATAACATAACGTCACACTGAATAAGACAATAGCTGCACAAATAGTATTTTGCTTTTAACTTTAATTGTTTCATTGGCCATAATCACTCATATAATCATTAATAATCATACTGGTGATTGCGGTAGGTATAATGTAGACTAAGGAGAAAGATGCTAGTGCTGCCCCTTCCCTGGATATTCCCATAACCGGTTCTAACAACACCCGTGGTAAGAGCTGGGGGGTGACTCTTGAAGGACTGCTGGCTGTTTGTATACATGTTTGTTTGTAATAAAATATGACGTAAAACAATGTGATTATCCGGTGTTGAATAAATGATTTCTATTGTTTTTAAAAAAAAGGGTAAAACTGCCCCTATTACTAAGACTCCATTGTCTGTCTGTCACCAGGCTGTATCTCATGAACCATAATAGTTAGACCGTTGAAATTTTCACAGATTAATATTATTTCTAACAACAAATACTAAAAAACAAACAGAATAAAATAAATATTTAAGTGGGCTTCCATACAACAAACGTGATTTTTTTTGCTTGTTTTTATAGATGGTACGGAACCCTTCGTGCGCGAGTCCGACTCGCACTTGGCCGGTTATTTATAGAAAAATCTTACCCAAAATCTGCTCTGTTCTGGTATTTTTTCATGTACCGAGCCCACACCCACAGCAGTTTGGTTTTGAAGCTTGGTGCAACCCCCAATTCAATCAGCTCATCGGCTAAGCCTTTCAACAGATAGTTTATGCAGTGCCATTTGTACCAGTCATCTGTCACTGTAATAAATAAAATGACCATTTAGCCACACCTGCAATAGGTGCTACTACTTTTTTTTATGTAAATGAGTGACGTGACGTGCCAGACGTTCGCCTGGTGTTAAGCGTCACGGCCACCCATTACAGATTGCAGTGTCACTCGGAAATCTAAATTAAAGTTTCAAGTGACACTGCACACTGCGCACGTCATCCTGAGACATCACACAGTCTAAAAAAGATTTCTAGACTGCGAGATCAGTTCTTTCTCATTTGCCCAGTAATTTCACTAGCTACAATGCCCTTCAAACTGGAACACAGTAGTGCTTGCACACTACTGCTTGGCGGCAGAATAACTGGCAAAGCGGTGGTACCTACCTAGACAAACTTTGCAGAAAAGTCCTACCACCTAGTTAAACCACCAACTTGCACCATTTGAGAAGTAGTACAGATGAAAACTGAAAGGTATAGTTTCCTACTTTGCTGCAAGTTTCATATGAGTAAAATATCAATAGATAAGTTGTACAAAACTTTTTAATAAATAAATAAATATAGTACACAATACACATTTTAGCGCGATAATATTGATTATAAGCTTCTTTTGGAAAGCACCCAATATGTCTTTTCATTTTAGTTGTTTATGTTTGAGAAGTATGAACATGTTTAAAACTAATCCTTTCACCGATCTGAAGAAGTGCAAGTAGCTGCGCAGTATGAATATTGGAGGTGTCAACCACCACTGCACACCAACTTTCATTCATCTCATTGTCAAAATATTATAGCACCTAAGGTTTGAAAATTCCCGACAATTTCAAAGTCCCGGGACACGAGACAGCCTACAATCAAAGTCCCGGGAATTCCCGCGACTTCAAGACTTTAAGACTTTTAAGGACCGACGATCTGGTGAAAGCCGCGGGGAGCCGATGGATGCAGGAGGGGAGCAGCTGCTCAAAGTGGTGCTCTCTGGGGGAAGCCTATGTTCAGCAGTGGACATCTTCAAGCTGTTGATGATGAACTTTGACGTTAATTTGAGTCTTAATAATTGCTTTGTTTATATTTTTAATCACACACAGATTCACTTTTAAGCAGTCAAATCTCATAGTTATAAAATAATCTTAGTTAAAAATCGTACAATTCTTTATAACTTTACTATTATCTAAATAGAAGGTAACTCTAGTCCCACCAAAACTCCAGGCAAACGCATTTATTGTGTTGCGTACTCAGTAGTTACGTAGTAGACCAAGGAATTATTCTTTAAACTAACAGATGGCGCTAAGCTCCTTCAATTATTTGAAAATAAAAATGATTACACAACAATTTCGGCAATCTTGTCTCGTCTCGAGTCTCGACCCGAAAGTCCCGGGACTCAAGACAGCTAAAATTACGAAAAGTCCCGGAACTTCGAGACACGGGATGTCCCGGGACCCAAACCCTAGTAGCACCGCAATGCACATGTTGTGTTGCAAGTTGCAACGGATGAAAGCCCGTTTATTCGTGCATCATGTAGCTCACTCTCGCATTGGGACATTTTTGAAGTTATTAAATGGATTAGATATTCATCATCATCAACAGCCTGAAGTCGTCTACTGCTGAACATAGGCCTCCCACAGATAGCCCAACCCTGAGCGGCTGCTCGCCTCCTGCATCCATTAGCTCCCCGCGGCATTCACAAGATCGTCGGTCCACCAAGCGGGGGGCCGGCCTACGCTGCGTCTTTCAGTTCACGGCCTAAATTGGAATAGCTGTATAAATTTTACGTAATTTACTTGAAAACGTGAAAAATTTGGTGCTTGCTTTGCTTGCGCTGTTTTCATAACTCTGTCGTTCTTTGTGATTGGATTCCTACATCTAATCATGAACTGGTAAAGGTTTTGCACAGGCTTCATGCGTTTTCATGTCAGCTATTAAGATTGAGAGCTCTAATTTTGAAAATAGTTAAAGTTTGACATGTTTTATCTGAATTTATTTATACTTACATATTATGCAAAATTATTGCGCTTGCTTTGCTCGCACCATGATGTAGAACTGTTTTGGCATGCACACAGCTTTCTTTTTGCTGCCCCCCTTAACCAAATTCTGGCTACACCCATGTTGGTGTGTAACACCACCTTAGGTGAGTTGGTCTCCCTCCCAGTGAAAAAATAAGTTACCAGAATTTAGGATTATGGATTATGTCCTGTCCCTGTCTTGGGATTGACAAACCCATTATGACAGCAGATAGCTGAGCTGCCGGGGACTGGGGGACATTGTTTACTGTGCTTGTCATTGGGGGCATAATCATTGGTGATTGCAGTACATAAACATCAAGACTGAAGAGGTTTTATTTATAATAATTTGTGATGCTATTGTGAAGGTTGTTCTATGGATAGATTTAGGGGGTTCAGCTTGATTACTATTATCATATACTCTTTTTGAAATCTTTCGCAGTGCTTGTAAGGTAAGATAGATTTTATACACATACTAATTTTATCAGCTCTCCATACATCTAAGTAACTAAGTGTATTGTATATATTATAAGCGCGAGCGAAGCGAGCGTGAAAATGTTTATATTTGCCGTATTGTATTTCAGAAAACGCGTATGGCAATTGAAACGGATTACATGTCAGTCAGTACAAACGCGCTTGATATAAAACAAAATATAGTAGAAATATTAAAGGCCAGGGCGAAGCGAGCGCAAATTGTTTTATAATCGCCCAAACCCCCTGCCTACGGCCATGATACTGGCCACTGGCCTATTCTTTGACATAATTATTATTCCAAACATGAAACAATAACTGTACCATGAACAAATAATGCAAGAATTAGACTTACTCTCAACCTCATGGCCTTTAGGAATCTGTTTAATTCGTTTTCTTGAACCGAGCGCGAAGACCCCATCTCCCAATGTGGTAAACTCGACGAGGGTTTCTCTAGCATTTGCATCTTGAGTCCCACATTCTGTGCAATAGTAAAACCCGTCGACTAGTTCCGTCTGCGTGCATCCACATATACTGCAAGGTTCTTTATCATTCATTGTACAAAGTTTTCATCACACGACGCACATCACAAAATTAGCAAGCGAAAAATTGGCGAAAATTCGAAAAATATTTTTATTTTCAGCCACAAAGAGCATATAAAAAAACACCGTAAGTAGGTTAGTCACAGATTAGAGAAAAAAACAATGCGCGTTTTATTAAAAAAAGAAATTGTATCTTATCACGGTATTTTATTTTATGCATGACCCAATAGATAGCGTCTTGCAGAGTCTGCCCTAAATAGGCTAAAAATCTGCCCCCATCATAGAGAAAAATCGGAAAAATCACACTGCGAACCACAGAATTCCCATTCTGTGCTGCGAACTATTCTTTCTTGGCACAGAATTCCCACTAGTAGAAATCTATTTCGCGTGGCCGCCTAGTTGTTTCTTGCTCCTACACGAGGTGCTGCCTGAATAAGAACGTCTCCCAAAATTTTGGGTAGATAATGGGTGATTTCGTTAGCTCTATCTAGAGAGTAATTTACCTCGATAACTAGAATTTATGTTTTACCAGTGTTCACTGCTTCTTTATTGTAAAAACTAAAATGTAAGGTCAGGTGGGGTGAGTGAAACTAAGGAGTACCTAAGTGAAACCCTATCGTAATCAATAAATCATGCAGTTTAGCTCTATGCTATGTGGCGAAATGGTTTCAATGCTCTAGCACACGCGTCACACAATCTTTCTGCTAGGTCATAAAATAAAAAGAAATCAGCTATCTTTAAGTTTACAAAACACAAGTCGGCTGATGCCATGAAGCAATTTAATAGTGTTTATGTACATTTTTACACGAAAATAATGCATGAAACGGCGCGTAATGTGGGGTTAGTATTTGCAGTCACAGACGACACAGGTAATAAAATCAATCAAATACCTACTACATTACAAATGTCATTGTAAATGTCCCATGGGCGAAAATCACGTATTTCACATCAACAGCTGGAAAACGTCTAGTGCTGAACACAGGCATGCCCTTAAAACGCCATTTTAGACGCTGATTATAGGGAGGTTTGCCATAATCACCTCGCTTAGCAAGTAGCTTGTCATCGCAGAAGATTATAATGTACCAAGGAGAATGCTACTGCCCATTCTCTGGATAGTCCCTTAGTCTGCTCCTATACGGCACCCAAAGAAAGAGATGGAGATTCTGCGCTAATAAAGTGATACCTGACAGCTATTTGTATATAAGTAGGTACCTAATATAATGACTGCGGGTAACAGATAATAAAAAAAAACGTTCAATATAGTCAACTGCAAAATAGTCAAACGCCAATGTCAACCTACCGTCAGAATATTGAATCGGAACGTTTCTGTCAAAACCATGAACCATTTTTGAAGTGATGTTTCGTTCACGCAAATTGAATTTTCAAAAATATTTTCTTGAAAAGTATTTATTGCCGTCATTTGCCATTTCAGATTTAGGCTTTCTATGTGTAAAAAAATTTGCGACCTAGCAGAATTCACAAAGTGGATAGATGTGCAAGTATGTTTCACTTACCCCACCTGACCTTAAATATAAAATGATATATTTTACAAAGTTAAATCAAGCAAATAATTAGCTAATATACCTACAAAAGGATTTTTTCCGACTTATAAACATTTGCAAATCAACATGGTACCTAGCTGATTTTATGGGAAATTAAAAATCATAAACTGGCAGTACCTTGACAATGAAATTTTTTGGTTAGGTATGGTTATTTTATCCATTAATTAATCATTTAGCTGTTTTCTGTTTAGCTGAGGACTTGTTATTACATGAAATGTAACGCTGTATTTATATTTTTTACAATAAACACTTCTAAAAAGGGAAAATAGACAAAACAATGGCTACTTACTTGTGAAATGTTATTCCTTCATATTTACGCCTCAGTGCGACTTCTGTTGCTTAAAATGCTGCAACCACCCACTGCACACACATTATTTCTCAAACATTTATTGCCTAGATCACTATTTAAATAGGATTATTTCACAAAAAACAACAATTTCAAAAAATTGTTAACCTGTTTGGCTTAGATCAAACGAAGCCAAATAAAAAAACCCGGTAACGGTGACAAGGACCAAAGATATTACGTTCGTCTTTTTTTTGCTTAGTACCGAATGTATAGCGCTCTCCTTGTTGTCCATGAATGACGTCATATACTACGGTTCTACTCGTACATATTCAAAGGTTTTGTCCTTCCTTTATGACAGTTACTATACTCTTTGGTTTTTTCTCTGTCTGTCTGTGGTACTATTATTTTAATTCATATTTCGTAGCGTGATTCGTTTTGGATTCGTTATCCAGTCCGTCATTACATTAATAACTCGGGTTGGTATTTCGGGCGTGTTCACCATTTACGACGTTACTGAAAGGAACCAACTGTTCCCTCGCCTATAACGCCAAGAGAATAGGCGCGCAGTGATTTGGCCGGGAGGTATCGTGTAGCATTTCCACCACACCCTGGGAGCTCTCGAGTTAATTGATACGTGTTTAGCGCCGAGGGCATTATACCGTCGGTATTTGTTGTGTGCGTGCCCCGAGGATATCGTTGTCCAGCGCGTGGTGCGGTTATGTGAAAAAGTTAGCGGGCAAAGTGGTGTATTCGGTGCAAATAGACATAGATTGATGGGCAGTGCCGTGTCTGAGAGAGAAGCGGCAGAGCGGCCGCACCGGCTGGTGTTTGCTTCGCGGAGGGTCTTCGATATAATCAGTCACACTGGAACTGATGGAATTAGAGAATATCGTTGCCAACACTGTTTACTTGAAAGCCAGAGAAGGTAAGTTTGAAAACCCCAGTATGTTGGCTTATATGAAATAAAATTGTTTTCAGCTATTCAGTGCTTTATTTTGCGAAATGAAATGAATGTTTTCAGTTCATTTATAGACTAAACCATTGTTTTAAAGGTATTACATGGTCCCTGGGGTTTCTCAGTGTTGTTTTTATATCTTTACACCCATATATATATATATATATTTTCAAGTTATCTGTTTGACTTCTCATTATGTTATTTGTATATTTGCTTTGGGGAAACTAGTATCAGAAAGACAAGCCATCCAATTTCTTAAAAATGTATTGTGTTTGTATAGCAATACCAGTCTCTTTAACTATATGAAGCTTTAACTAAAGCTTATAATTCTAAACTAAAGAGTTTCATTTGTTTGATTGTTGGCTCGTTAAATAACTTTTTTATGTAGTATGTAGAACACCGTGAATAACCTTACAAGAAGGATAACAGCAATGTGACATCTCTGGGTAGAGGTTAATGATAAATAAACAATGTAATTTTATCTAACAAGAGTATCCAAGGCATGGGTCAGCCTTCTAAGAAGCTTGGCTAATAATAACCTGGTAGGTAAAAGTAAACATTTTCTGTATGCCATTGACCCTATATCCACAAAGAGCTATTGCTTGCATACTCCATAACCACATATGTAACTAATGCCTACATTATGCTAATAAAAAAAAGTCTAATTTGACATGTCCTCCGCATACAGAAACCTTTAGTGTCACCTGCTTTAGGAAAAACAAGTGTAATAAATTATAATCATGTGCACATATAAAATTTTAAGTTTCCTTAATAAGCATTGGAATACATAATGAGTGAGTTAGACCATACGGTGTATGTGTTTTTATGCATCGTTGGTATATGCACTTGGCAGGACTTCACGTAAATTATGTCTGATTTGGATGTTAATTTTAAAGACAAGTCACAGAAGTAATGCTCGATAATTTAATAGGAAAGATATTATCCTAATTGCATATTGGAAATGTGCCCTAGGGCTGATCATTAAATTGCAGGATAAGGTTACTGCTCATAGTAAAAACTCTTTAAGCTTATTATCTGACTATTAGAATATCACTCCCCATTACTGGAGCCTTACCATCACTTCTTAGTGTGATTCAATAGAAGATCTTAAAGTAAATAGCTAAGTGTTCAATTTGTACTATAGCTATTCACTGTTCTTTTGGATACAATAAAAAATGCTCCTCAAAATGATATGGTTGAATAGGAACCAGCCGTTTACCTGTTTTTCCATGGGAAAATGGGTACTTGGTGCACGGGCTGTTTTCTGCAACTAGGCCACACAGCAGCCCTTTTTGCGTGATGATGGGAACATGGGATAAAAAGTAGAAACTTCATACTAATAATATATGTACAATGTAAACCTTCTACATAAGTTCATCAAATTCTAGCTTGAGAAGGTACACAATATTAGAAAAATGCAGCTACTTCCTTACTTTGACAGCATATGTGGTGTGGTGATTGAGCAGGTTGGCTCATAACCCGGAGGTGGCGGGTGCAATCCCCGCGAATGGGCTAGTATTTAAGCACAGGGAAGACAGCGCAAATACTTGCGGTGTCTGTGTATTGTGGGAGCATGGTCCTTGTAGTTCCTGGGTCTCTAGATACAGGGAATCCTAGTTAGCATCCAGGTTCTATGTATGTGATGTGATTGTAGGGGGTTATTTATTATTTAAAAAAATCTATAGAACTTTTGAGACAGAATGGTTTTATTTGTGTTGCGTGCAGGGCTGCAAATGATTGCAGAGCATCTACAAAAGTCACGTTGACTATTGTATGATAATTGCATTACAACAGTAATATAATCTGATTTATCAGCTAAACCCACATGTGGGGTTTCCTGTTATTTTACATATCATTCCTCGCCTGCCGGTATCACAATATTCAATGTTAATGTTATGTTTACACACCAACTATTTATGTTGTTATGTGGTAGCTGTTAGATGATGTTATCCACAATACAATAATGTTGTGCTGAAATATGAATTATTGTTCAATGTTTGATTAGTAGCGAATTTATTTTTGTGTCAGGGGAAAATAAAGCTCTATTCAAACCGGTGCGTTATTCGTACCGCTGTGGTTAGTGGTAAATATCGCGCGGTATTTTGTATTGAAGTTCCGCGGCTAGAGCGAAACTTGAGCGAAACTTCATACAAACCACCCGGGTGGAATCCCGCGCGGTATACTGCTACCCACAGCGGTACGAATATCGTGCTGGTTTGAATAAGGCTTTATATGTATAAATTAATAATGTCAAATCATTCATGAATAGACAAACAAGGTGGCGGCTCGCTCACCTGTTGATTAAATCAGTCACCATCGCCTATGGACGCTCTAGATTGTCCACCCGCCTATTAAAATTTTGTAAATTTTGTTCCATGTTGGCCCCATGTTGTAATTGTAACTCGGGGGAAAGACTCCAACTGGCATTTCATCTTGATCATGACAACTTCTGTGATGTGGTGGTTGAGCAGGATGGCTCATAAGCTATGAGCCAATGCACTCCTGGTAACCAACCCTGATATTGATTTTGCTTTCGACAAGTGGCAAAAAATACTGCCCGCCTTGTTGACTTATTGTGAAAATGTTTAGATGTACGTTACCTACCTTTGACATTTCTTTTTAATTTTTATGATAGTAATTTGACATAGCTATATATTGTTATCATTTATGTTATTTCCGTTCTAATTCTTGACATTGTTTTAATTCTTATAATTAATTGTAATAATATGTTGATCTATTATTGTGTAATATGTATAATTGGTAGGTATGCCGTTCATGTTACAATAAACATAATTTGAATTTGAATTTGAATTTGAATTTGAATTTGAATTTGAATTTGATGAGCCATCGTGTTCAACCATCGGAAGCGGCGGGAACCGAATCCCGCGACAGGACAAGTATTTGTGCACATGAAAAACGCGCAAATACTTGAATGTTTGTGGGACCATGGTCCTCGTAGATCCTGGGTCCCTAGGTACAGAATCCTAGTTAGGGTCCAAGATCTATGTATGTGATTGTTGGATGTTATTTATTATTATTTTTTGTACGTGGGTGGCAGGAAATAAATAGTAGCGTTCACATTAAAAAAAAACAGTGTCAACGAATTCAGAACATTTTTAGATGGCTAAAGTATTTCGGCCCCCTAATTACCTAACTCGCAACAGGTTTGCGACAGGCGTAAATCTCGCGGTGATTGCTGTCATACATCATTAGTGGTGTCGAGCATGTATGCTTCGCTACTGCTGTTGCTTTGCTACTGCTGTCGCATTGCTGTTGCAAATTTTACGTAATTACCCCGCCGATGCCAAGAAGTTGGTTGCATTGCAAGTAGGCTAATTGCAATTAGCAATACATTAATAATATAATGTGTATTACTGGTTACGAATAAACTAAACTATCACTGTTACAAAGATGAACATTAGCAGTGAATCCAACACACACTTACGACACATCAGCAGTCTCGCTGCTCGTCTATGAACCAATAATAACAAATACCTGTTTGTGGCGAGCCGTCGGTGAGTGGCGACACCGCGTACCCTGATTCCAAGGAGCTAAATGAGCCCCCCTTGAGCCCTGGCTGGCTTTAACCGGCTGTCCGAGGGTGGAAGTCGCAAGAGCTAAAAACCTAAGCTCAACTCTAACGGGTAGGTAACTAGTATGTGCAGTTCCGAGATTTGATTATCAATATCCATAATTATGTTAACAGCTACAAAAGCAAAACACTGCAAAAAACTCGGAGTTTTCCCCACCGAGAATAATAGTAATGTACCTATCGGCATTCAGCGGGATCGATCAAAAGCATGATTGATTACTTTATTACGTAACGAAGCGATAACTGATCGTAATTGGGGCACTTAATTTAGACATTCAGCTCGCTGCTAACTACAGCTTGTACCTTACTAACAATAATAATCGTTAGGAATTGAATCTGTTTACGGCGAAGTTGTTAAACCGTAGTTTACTGCATATATAAAATAGTACCTACGCTAAGGTTTACTGAAGATGGAATGGTAGTTTAGTTGCTATTGGTAAACGGCGCTCCATACGTCGCAACTTTGGTGTCAATTTGTTGACTCAATTTATCAATTGCTAGACCGGACGATTACACATTTAATTTGTTGGATGGGAGTCGCAACATCACGATGCAATTTGACTGATTGAGTCAAAAAACCGCGACAGATTGAATGGTGCGTAGCAACTAGCATTGATTATAAATCCAGTTGACCAATGGTACAACTTCCCCTCATGCGAAAATTAGTGGTGTATTTCAACCACTAATTTCTAATAAGTCACGGGAACCCGTTGATGTCTTTTGTTCCATCCTGCTCTGTTCTTTGTAATTTCGTATGGCTTTGTTTCGTTTTGTTACCTCGCCCCCTGTCCGCGCAGGTGAGTCGTGTTTGTATTGCACGAGAAATTATGTTCACGACCTATCAACGGGCTTTATAATCTTTTGTGCGTATAGAGTAATTTAGATGCCGGTTGAAGAAGACTTCTATGCTTGTAGAGCATTGATAAAACTACTCTCACAAGACACGATAAAACCAACAACATTACGACCCAAGTAAAAAGCTTGATCTCTCCTCGAACAGATAATTCCCGTATTCGGTCCACGATGCTCCTGAGTCATTACTCCGCGTTTACGCATCATTTAAGATGAAAAAAGCTCTGTTATTCGGCTCGCGGGAGTAAATACTGCATCCCGTGGATTGATTGATCGTAGCCGAGGTTTGCTCAGCTGCCGCGCCCTCGATTTCGTTCAATTATAAACTTCAATTATATTCGGGTTGATACAATTAAAAAAACGCACTCTTCACCGTTGGGCAGAACAAAAATGGCTTGTTTAATATCCCAATGTCAAGGGAGTCTGCCAAAGTGATATGTCCTACTCATTCAAATCAAGCCCAAACACGTCAACTGCTGAACACAGACCTCCCCCATAAAATGCCACTTTGGACGCTTATCATAAACGGGAGAGGGGGAAGGGGGGTTTGGATGATGCCATTATCACCTCGCTTGCGGCTTGATGATCGCAAAAGATTTTAATGTACCGATTGAATATTCCCTTAGCCGGCTCTTACGGCACCCACGGGAAAAGATGGGGTGGTCCTATTCGCAAACCGGGACCACACGACATAGTAATTAGCGTATGATATAATTAAATATATATCTCGTAATCAATCTATTTCAAATTATTTATCCAGGTAATAATAAGTTTTATCTAAGAAAATTCCAAAACTAAGTAATTAAGTGTAGTGTGGTGTTTAGTTTGCATGCCGTCTTCGCCAATAATTGTAATGACACTTAGTCTTTATAAAATATTGTACTTTTTCCTATGTAATGGTGTGCATTATGTTGGTGACCAATAAATAAATAAGTGTATTGTTAGGCAGATAAGTTTCAACTATTGACGCTCAAGACAGATACAATAATAGTTACTATGGAACTTAAACCACCAAGCAGACACTTACTACGTAGGTCCAGTCCGGCACCTCACTCTATCGCGTAACTATTCTGCATAAGAAGTTATGCCATCCTGCAAGCGCATTTTACAAGTCTGTGGGTGCGATCAAGAGAGCATACGATCGCCTTCTCCACCAGACTTACGCGATAAGGCCCTGCCCGGCTAGCATGCGCACCGCGACAAAATTTTCTCGACCCTTCATCTCGTGAGAGACCGTGACAAGACTATAGTAGCGCCTAAGTGTGTCTCACTCTAACAACGACGACAAGTTTTCTCGCGGTGCGCATGCTAGGCCATCAGGTCAGTAGAAAAAGTTGTCACCTTTTCGACTGTATTGTATATTATCTCTTTCGTCGTGATCATCAGCCGAATACGTTCCCATTTAGAATTAGCAAGTTGAAATGGCAATGAGCAGGCCACATCGCTTGTAGAACTGGCAACCGATCGGGAAGAAAGGTTCTCGAGTGGCGACCGCGAATAGGAAGACGCAGCGCAGGTCGGCCCCCACTAGCTGGACCGACGGTCTGATGAAAACCGCGTCGAGCCGATGGATGCAGGAGGCAAGCAGCCGCTCAGTGTGGGAGGCTTATGTTCAGGAGTGGACGTCGTCGGGCTGTTGACGATGATGATGACGACGTTCCCACTGCTGGGACACTTCACATGAAGTCACAATCCACGACGCTATTACGTCGTCACGCGTCGTTGACCTCTTACGTGAATGATGATTCACGTGAAATGACAATCGTAATGCTGTCCATAGCAGACTGCAATAACCATTATCTGAAGCTTCAAAATATCATAAAACCAATACAAATTTTGACATAAATGTCAAGTAAAACTGGTTTCAATAAGACATTGGCCAAGAGACGAAACCTCTAATGGTATTTGTAATCATAAATATCAAAATTTGATATCCATTTATCAGAAAGCAACCCGCTCCAGCCCCGGGCGAGATAATCAACGCGGTCTTATCTAAATAGAGATGTAGATAAATGATCTCTTAGCATATTACATTCGTGGAGGCTGTATTACTAGCAACTAGCTTTTGGCCGCCATTCCGCTTGCTATCGGGAGCACGTTTAGATACTTAAAACTATCTTTTTACCTGACTTCGGAAAGTAGATCCTCTTTATTATGTTTTGACATATTATTGGTCCCAGATTTTTAGGATCTAGTTCCAAATTGAAAATCCTCTTGGAAATGCTTAAAAAGCAGAATCTGTCGTGTTTCAAAATATGCAAAAGCTGTGATTAATTGATTAAATTAAATTTCCACAAATATTTATTATTTAATATTATATTTTATTGTTCAATCAAAGACCGCAAAACAGTCGTTTCTTTTTTTTGGATTGTATATTCGATGTATCATGTAACCAATACAATAACCACAATTTTTATAATTAGCGAAGGAAATAAATAGTTTGTGGAACATTTATTTTTAATTAAGATTCTAGGTACAGAACGCGAACTGTTTGTTCACTTTCGCTACCGCAGTCTCACCGCAGTACTAACAGTAAATAATGTACGGACATTCGGTGAGGCGAGGCGAATTGAGTCGCGCTTTGTCGACCATTATTATTATATTTATTTATTGTGATAAAACCGGCAACGTCACTTACAGTTACCCCAAAATATTTCATACAGGATAAACATGTCAAGGTTATTAAATAATAAAAAATAGGTACAATGGGTTATGTCAAATAAAATAATGTCAGAGCTAATTAGATAAGAAAAGTTATTCACTGTCATTACTATCGGGATTACCCATATTGCTCCATTGGTCACTCATGCTTTCACAATATGCCAATACTTCAGCAACAATGTTAGACCACTTGTCAAAAGAAAAGTTGAAATCAGTGTTGGCGTCACGGAGTGCATTGAGGAGGCGCAGAGAGCGAACCAGCGGAGACATCGCTCTTGCCTTTGTACGACCGCTACCAAGAGAAGAGTTTATGTTGTCCATTATCCATACCACCACCGCCATACCATGTCTAAAGTGCTTATCATAGACATTATTATACAAGCAGCTCCCTACCATGCATGAGTGTTATCAGATTTGAATACTCTGAATAGAGTCGTTGTGCTTTGAATGGCAAGTTGAAATGGCAATGGGCAGGCTACATCGCCCGTAGAACTGACAATCGATGGGGGAGAAAGGTTCTCGAATGGCGACCACAAACTGGTTGAAAACCGCGGGGAGCCGATGGATGCACGAGGCGAGCAGCTGCTCAAAGTTGCGCTCGGTGGCCTATGTTCAGCAATGGACGTCTTCAGGCTGTTGATGCTGACGTTTTGAATGGAATCTTTGTGGAATATTTCAGCGGTTGCGACGTGAAAGCCGAAGTAAGCAAACAAAAAGGCAACGTTTTGCTTTTAAATACACACATTAATAGGACAAGGATAAATATATTAAACTAAGCGGCATTCTTTTATTTTGCAAGTCTGCGTGGCTGAAATACGCCTTTTATTAATACATATTAACATAAACTATAGGAGACGCAGTCCTCCATCATTTGCATTAAAAGTATATAAAAACAATACATCGTTTTATAATCCGCTTACAAGAATGTGTCGTCTTTATAATGAGTTGGCATTAAAGAACAAAATCATAGACATATTTGACCCCAATCTTGGGAGGTTTGTAAAGTGTATTAGGGCAATACAGTTTTCTCATCTGAATGTAAATCATACTTAACAATTTTATTAGCATTATTTTTTTCTTCACTGTATGTACATAATTATTTTAAATGAAACAAAAAAAACATAGATTTCCTGTTAAAATAATATAAAACTACATAGTGCTGTTGTATTCACATAATTTAGGGTTACAATCTAGCTCCGAACTATTTGTAAGTATGAAACTATTGTTGTGATAAGTGTTTGTAATCTGCTTTGTGATTAATAAAATAAAATAAAATAAAACATATAGGGTTGAGGTTGACCGTGTGGTCCCGGCAATGTGGGAATAGGATCACCCCACCTCCATCGTGGGTACCGTAATAGCCGGAATGGGCAGATAGCATTCTCCTTGGTACATTCAAATTTGCGATCACCAAGCTGCCTGCCCAGCGTGGTGAACCCTAGAGTGGTGTTCCGCGTTGGATTGGACGTCTCCCGGCTGTTGATGTGATCCTACCAAATTCAGCTGACATGGTTTACTGTTATACAGTGCGCCTAATACAGCGCTGGGTCGTGGTCCGCGCATCTCAATTAAAATCGAGCATGAACGATGCGGTCGTTCGCTAATTGATATTTAAATGGTCGTAGCTACACGGCGCTTACTCGTTATCCTTAATGAACGGGCACGGTGGCGCCAATGTGACGGGTTTGTTATTATGTTTAAGGGGCTGCAGCAATAAACTTTTAGGGTTTTGAGGGAGTGAAGCAGCAGCAGTGGTACGCGCGTACCGCGGCCCACTACCTTTCAAATGTCTACGATAGTTAAATGGATACCTTGGACGTTGGTGAAGGCTCCAATATAACTTCTCTAGCTTTCAAATTACATTATTTGCAAACTCCCCAGGTGGTTTGAAAGGGGCGCAACCCAGCTGTTTGATTACTGAATTCCAGCAGACCGTTAGCTGTTAATCATTTTTTTTGTAAAATGGCTGCGCGCTGGATATACTAATCTGATAAAATAAACTCTATTAATACTTTTGATAGGTATTTAATTGTTACACAAGTTCACACATAATTCCAGATAATATTATAATACTATACTAGACGAACCAAACGAAAATCCAGCTACTCCATCGTACTCCAAAGTCTCGAAACACTGATATTAAAAAGAAAGTCCCTCATTATCAGTTGTAAAACCAACAAATGGCTTTGTTTAATCGAGAGCTACATTTGTGCCGTTAACAATAGGCTAATAATAGACCGATTGATCGTGTAAGCTAATAGCCGATAGCCGAGGCATGGACTCGTTTGTTTCTTGGACCGACTCTCCATTCCAAACTGAGCTTTCTTTTTATGCAGTTAAAATTGGTTACCGCGTAAAAGAGACTATCCGGAAATGCACAATTCATCCAGGAATCGGTGTAACTGAGGGTGGTGGCGAAAGCCTGGGAGGTCTTCTCGATCTGTGAGATACTTATTACTGCAGCCGGTAGTTTTCCCATAATATTATACATGCAATGTCAATGTGCCAAGGAGTCGGATGCGCAGCCAGCAGTACAGCTAATGCGGTTTAATTTGCTTACTTTCAAGAGTACACCTCAATCTTTACTGCTAAAATGTCACGTCGACATTATCCTGAGTGATGCCTTCTTAGGCCGGGTTTCCACCTGCAAGAAAGAAGTGTGATAGTCTAGTAGCTTGCAAGTGTACCCTAGCTACACTGGTTTACAGTTGCGAGCTACTGTGTGCTAGACTAGGTGGAAACCCGGTTTTAGATTTTGGAACCAAAGAGGAAAAGGGACGATTTCTTCACCTGCACGATCGATACGCAAACCGTACGTAAGTTCTACATTCTGAATGGGTACGTAGTACGTACCTTTTTCTCGCAGAAGTTACGCCACAGTACACAGTACCGTCAGAATAAATATTTATCCATCTAAAGTGAAATAAACAGCCTAACGCTTGCTACTGAACCAGTTTATCCAAATTAATTCTATAATAAATCAGGACTGCGTTGCGTTATTCTGTAATTTGTATTCACTTGCTGAAATCCGTTGGCCAATATCGGTTCGCGATATAATCGCTTGCTAATTAAATGTGGCTCTATGACTAATTGGTTGGATTGTGAAATGGTGAATTTTAGTCATTGCGTTTTAGTTTCTGATCGCTATCACAATAAAATGTGGTCATGTGGCTTTGTGACAGATATCAGCGGCATCGGTCGAACATTTAGTTGCACAGTTACGTTAACAGTCCGTTATTGGGATTTGAAGTTTTTCGTTCGCAAATCTGGTTACTAGTGTCTCGTGTACTCCGATAAATGGATATAGGATCACAAGAAGAAGAAATAACGTGTTCAGAGACCAACAGAATTTCCTTTTAAAAAAAGGGTTGAACCTACTTTTTTTTATCTATACTAAAGGTCTTAAATCAATTTGAATATGTCGCCCTGGTACATGAACATTGACATCTAGTATAAACATAATAAGTATAATATTTAATTACGTACCTACCTAAATGTAAATAGTAGACTGATCTGAGAAAAAAATTATGTTGTTCAATTTAATTAATAATTTCACATCATCCTAATTAGGGTTTGATAAAATTGCATTGCAATCAGCGGAACTTTTTAAAATATGTTTGCAGTTAGCAATCCGGAAAGCCGCGTTATGGACACACTCCATCAAGACATGCATCAGGTCCTCAGGTACACCACAATGGTCGCAGTTTGGTGACGGGACTTTTCCCATGAGAAATGCAAACTTCTAATTGAACCGACTTCAATTGCATTAATTTGATATTGAGAAATACTTGGAGGATATTGCGGTGCCGTTCAACAATGCAAAATCTCTAACTGATTCACTAAAAAGGTGGATCAAAATCAAAGTGTTTTATTGCAAATAGGCTGTTCTTAGCACTTTTACTAGTCAAATGAGATCAGCGGGGTGATCAATTGATCATGTTGTAACTTTGATTGCAATGCAACAGGCTTTCATTCCTATTTTGAAAATTTCTACAGTAACTATGCACATAATCTGAGTATTGAAACTGTCAAATCCATACAATGTTTCTATGTCGGTTGCAATCGAGTTACATGATCGCCTAGCACTGTACTTAAAATGCTTTAAACTATTGTAGATCATACTACTGACCGTCTCATAATGTCCAATGCCCTCCTGGACGCCAGCCCTAATTGTGATGTGTTTGCTGATGAATGGAAGGTGATCTTGTCTGATGCTTGGTGTATTGTGAAATGAGTGCATGCAGCAGGTTCTTAACCTACTGTTTTGTTGACTAATTTTCGTATGATATTATCGTAATTTGACATTTTATATTATCTATACCAATATTATAAAGAGGAAAGATTTGATTGTTTGTTTGTTTGCATTGAATAGGCTCCGAAACTAGTGAACCGATTTGGAAAATTCTTTCACTGTTTGGAAGCTACACTATCCCCGGGTGAAATAAGCTATATTATATTTTCTAAAAAGTTACTAAAACTCCTATAATGTGACCCAAGGTATAAATAGTTACCTAAAATATTCTTTACATCGCGTGCGGCGCTGCGAAAACTATTATACCCGTGCGAAGCTGGGGCGGACCGCTACTTTCTTATACTATTGACTGATTAACCTGTTTGAATTTTCTTATTATTTGTTATTGTTAATTGTAATCGTTATGATTCTAATTCTAATTCTAATTTGGCATGGGGGCGATAAGACCTGCACTGACGTCCCGCTTGGGGTGTATTGTGCATTTCCCCCGCCAGCATCTACCCAAGCCATCCCAGCTCCTTGAAATAACGGAGCACGGCTCTGGGGTGCTGGCACCAAAAATCGTTATGATTGTTATTTTAATTGATAAGTAGCAGTAAACGTTTAATAATTAGTGTAATTGGTAGATAATGCCGTTCTAATTACTTTGGTGATAGGGGTCATGCCCCGTATTTAGTTATATTTTATTGTGTGTGCGCTGCCTTATCTTTGCAAATCGTGCGTGATGTCACTTGCCGGTGCCAACGGAAGACCAGCGCTGGTTGCTTGCAACTAGCATTTTGCTGAGTTGGAGCCGGGTTGTGGCAAACACTTTTTAGTTATTTTGTTAAATTTATCTGTTAGTACTACTATAATGTATGGTGTTTGACACAAATAAATAAATTTTCATTTTCATTTTTCAATTTTCATTTAATTATAAATAAATAAATAAAAAATAAATAATAAACAATTACGTGGTTTTCCTCCAGCGGAAACATGTAGCAACACTTCTCCCACAACTATTTAGCTGTAAGTAGGTGGTAGGCGGCTTGTTGATTCGTCTTCCTGGGATAACAGAACGACAAACACTCGACTGGCCGCGTTAATCGAGTCAAGGGGAAAAGGATGTGCGGGATCTTCACAGTTCACATTTGGATAATGGTTATGGCCATAATAAGATTGCTGGAGAGTGAGGATATGTTTGGACTACTTACTTTGATTTCCTATTCACGTTGAAGAAATTGTAGAGGGTATCAGGACGAATGACCCCGAAAACCTGACCCGGTAGCGGGTTAGGTTAGGTTAGGAACAGCAAAGCAAGTTTTTTTTTAAAGGAGAGCCAACAGAATTTTAATGTTTTCATTACGAACGTAACTCTCTTCTGAACGTGACCCGAAGTGTTTCTTTTTTTATTACAACTAAATAGGCCCGCATTTAACCGCAATCTCACCTGATGGGAAGTGACGATGCGGTCTTCGATGGTACATGCTTGCCTAGACAATACTGATCAGATTGCACTTATCGGGAAACAAAGACGCTGGTAAAGTATTCCATTCCTTGGCTGCTCGGATTATAAATGTCGAGTCAAACCGCTTTGTGCGAATTGAAGGAATATCAACCATAAATGGATGGCGTGTAGCTGTACGTCTTGTCCGATGGTGAAACGGAGATGGTGGAATTAGATTGCGTAGCTCCGCAGCACACTCACCGAAATGGAACCTGTAGAACACTGATAGGCTGGCAACTTTACGACGGTGCTCTAAGCTCAGGAGCCTAGCCCTCACCAATGTATCGTCACAGCTTTTTTGCTCGCCTTTCAATTGATTGATGTACCTAAGTCCTAACTTGACCCGGTAGCGGGTTAGGTTAGAGACAGCAACCGTACGAACGATTCTTCCTACTTACTGTAAAAGACAACTGTCTTCTTGGTTTCTGCCGAAAATTCTTGCTTAGTTGCCACAATTTTGTCAGTGTAGCAAGGATAAAGTGAAAAACAAACAAAGAAGATTGATCATGCGTTCAATCAAACCCTTAATATTATAAAAATGGGAACTGAAGAACGATCTGTCACTTAAGTTGGACCCGCGCCAAGTGTTAATACAAGTATTTCAGTAAAATCTGTCAAATTTCTCCAAGGACTCTCTGAGCCAAATAAAATATAGTTCCTTCATAAATAAATCTTTTTCTTTATATAATAACCTTCTTTTTTTAAACGTAAAGCTTCTTAATGAGGCGTTTTATTTAAAAAAAAGCTAGTTCCGCTTATTTTACTAGATGGCGCAGTAAGTACATAGTTTAAACCTTTCAAACCAGAGAGTAGTTTAAACATAATTAGACTACCTACAAAGAAATGTCAAATTCAATTGAGCGGACCACGAGTACTTTGTCTAGTATCTCCTAAGTAGCCTGTGGTGCATTCTTCTTAAGTAAATTGAAGTACAGTAGAACTGCGAGATAAATAAACGTTAATATTATGATCCAAAATAAAGCCGAGCTATCCCGCAACGAAAATAAAAGAAAACGCAAGAGTTTTAGAGTTGTCAGTCAGTATCGTGACACATTTCCTCTAACCTGTGGTCTATGCTTGAAACAGTGACAATGACAGATTTTATTAAAACCATAACTGGCGCCATCTATTGGGTCATACACAAAATACAATTTCTATTTTTTAATAAAACGCCTCATTCAATTAGTATGTCATGTCTCTAAAATACGATTGGAGTAACAAAAATACCGCTTGGCAAACCTATTCAATAAAACACGCGGTGTGCTACTGCCACCGTGTAGAACCGAAACTTTGTACCCATAAAGTTAGATACGCAAGAAGAAAGATCAACATTTTTGCGACTGCTTTCGAGTTTTCCATCTTGATACTGAAACTTTATATCGATGTTAACGAAACTTGTACGAGAAAATCTATTTAATGAAAATTCTTTATGAAGGAATGTAGGTACGTGATCCGTTGGATCGTCCCTACATTACTTGCTATGAATTTTCGACTATCTTTGGCTTAATGATTTAAATTGTTGTGATAAGTAGCGATATATGAAATCATATGCAGTAAACCATAACACTGGAGGAATCTGATTTCACATATCATACTAAACTGCGTTCGATCTTCCGAAAGAGGGTGTAATCAAATTCCAACATTATTTATAACTAGCGGCTCGCCCCGGCTTCGCACGTGTAGTGGTGTAGCCTATGTTACTCAGTAGGGTTAGCACGGCCGGTAGACATAACTGTCTTTCCCCTGTTTTACTCCAAGCAAGTATGAAGAAAGTGACGTAAAACGGGGAAAGACAATTTTGTCTACCGTCCATGCTAACCCAGCAGGGTGAATGTAGCTTTCCAATGGTAAAAGAATTTTTGAAATCGGCACAGTAGTTTTTGAGTTTATTCATTACAAACATACAAAAATACAAATCTTTCCTCTTTATAATAGTGATGTTCTCCTCATTTTAACACTCGCATTTTCTTTTGTTACAGGTGGTTCCGATAGCAATAAAGGAAAAAGCAAAAAGTGGCGAAAAATCCTCCAGTTTCCACACATATCACAATGCTTAGATATAAAAACAAAAATAGGTAAGTCTGCTTCATGTTCAATAAGTATACTATACTAAAAAAATTTTTTTTTATTTTTTGAGGGGGGAAATGCCTTCGCACTTCCCTGCCACCACGGGGGTGATGGCAGGGGGTATGTGGGACTTGAACCCACTAAAACCCCTCCGTGATCCGTCCGCCGCCGGAATGGGGCGAGATAGGGTCGCGCTAGCATTCACTATCTCGCCCCGGCGGTAGGCCCTTTCGGGCCCCTGCGCCAGTGGGTGGGTAACCTTACACCTCGGTTACCCACCAGACGTGTAGGGTCGTGTGAGCACGGCGGAGAGTCCCCCGACTCTCCGCCGCCGACCCCACTACGGAGGATGGAGAAGGCGCGCGAAACGCCTCCTCCGTCCCCCAGTCCGTCTGCGCCGGAGGGGGTCAGAGTTGGGATTATCCTCCCTGACCCGCTCCGCAGCCTCCTTCTGCGTCATCACCGCCTCGCAGAAGAAGACCGTGGCCTGCCACGCTCTCTCGCTGCCAAGCATGGCGTTTACCACGCTCGGCAACGAGAGGTCCCGGCCAACGACCGCTGAAAGTGTGCGCCGCTCAGAATCCCAAGCAGCGCACACCTCCAGCGTGTGGGGCGCCGTATCCTCCGGCGCGCCACATTCGTGGCAGGCCGGGGTCGCCTCCCGTCTTGCGATTTGGTGCAGGTACTTTCCAAAGCATCCGTGCCCGGAAAGCACCTGCACCAAACGGAAGGTCAGCGACCCAAATGGCCGCTGCACCCACTCCCGGAGGACCGGGCGGATGGCCTCCACCGTCCTCTGCCCAGGCACCGGTGGAGCCAGGTCCTCCGTCCACCGCCGCAACATGGCGGCCCGCGCCTGCCTCCGCAGGCGCTTGACCTCCTCCCATGCTGGGGGCTCTCCACGGGACCTCCTCGCCGCCATGAAGTGGTAGACTTCGGCGAGGGTCTCCGCTTCGAGCTCCCAGGGGGGATCACCGGCCAGCACGCATGCCGCCGTCCAGGACACCGTCCGGTATCCACGGATAGCCCTCGTCGCAATGACCCGCTGCGGACGTCGCAGCAGGGCCTTATTATTGCGACTGAGGGCGTCCACCCAGACCGGTGCCCCGTACATGGCTATACTCGGGTCACTCCGGAGAATAGTCGGCGGCACGTAGTGTTCGGACCACCCACGTTGGGCAGCAGCCTCCCTAGGGCGGCGGCCGCTCCCAGGACTCTTGGGGCCAGGTGGGAAAAATGAGCCCCAAAAGTCCACCTCCCGTCCATGATGAGACCCAGATATTTCATCTGGGTCCCAACCGGGACATACTATACTAAAATAGATTAAGCATTACTAACCCTTTATGATCTCGTTTGGTCGAGATAAAAATTCAATTCGATTTATGGTATTATCTTTGAAGGTCTGGCTGTTTCATCTCTCGAATCATATGAAATAAGTCTTCCTTCTGCAGCTTATCACAGTTTGTTGGACCTTCTTGTCTGACATGAAATCTACACAATTATACATGACTGCATCGTCGTGTCCTTGTCCTTCTTTCTTCTGCTCTTTCTTCCTTTCCGGCTGCAGTCGCAACCGAGTTTCGATTGTATAATCTGCGTCTGCACCCAATTTGATAGTAGCAATCCTGGATTCGAAATCTATATTGTTGTCTAAAGCTGTACCATTCAGATATTATTCGTAGATCTACTGCAAATGTAAAGCTGTCAAGTAGTAGTAGGTACCTAATCTGCTGCATGCGGCCTGTTCATAATGTGCGCCACGTACCGTGTCGAGGACGCGTCGGATGCTCGGATGTCATCTCAACGGGAGCTCAAACGGTTTTTATATGCGAATACATAATCGGAGACCTTGTGAATGATCGATCGGTTCCGTGGACGGATCTTAAAAGTTGTACAAGTTTAGTGTATTCAATGTTGGGACTTCGGAGGAAAGTGATAATTGCTTCGGTTGCATCAAAAAGTTTTTTGGCTATCTGAAGCTAAGGAACTGTTTTTGTATATCAGTCCATTATGCCCGTATTAAAGAACAATGCTCAGTCGTCGATTGGTGCTTAAGTAGAGTTGTCATTCACAAATTGATTGTTTAAGGAATTAAATCGGAGATTCACAACTGAGCGTAGTTCTGGGCCTTAGAACGCAGTGAGGCTTGATGAAACATTAATTAAAAGCTTGGCTGCTAGAGTAGTTCTTTTCATCACGCCTTGGTAGCATCATGAATATCGTGAAATAAAATAAAGAAAGTAAATAAAAAGTAAAAAAAAGAAAGAAAGAAAATGAAAGTAAAAAATAAATGAAAAATGAAAGAGAGAAAATGAAAAAATGAAGATGCTGATGCTGAGATGATGATGAAGAGAGGTAATGAAAGTTAGTAAATTTGGAGCTCACTGTGGCTTGGCCTCTACTAGTATACATTTTCCACTATAGGTTTTATTACTGACAGTGCCTATCAAGTACCAAGTACCCGAGTAGGCTTGTCAAGCTGTGTGTTGTATACTCTGTGTAAGCCTGCAAGCAAACTTCCACGCGTAGACCGTTACAAATTATAAAAATAATACACACATAGTCGTTATCAGGTTGTTAACCTTAGTGCGTGTTTTTTCTCGAAACAACAGCGGCGGCTATTAAAAATGCACCGCGTTAGAAATGTTAATTAGTCTGTAATTTACGCTGAAGTATGCTGCAGAACGGTTGGATGTAACTGCGCAACTGCGGGCTACGCGACTATGAATGTAGAGCTAGCAACATTGTTGTCTCAATGTCTTGTCATCTTCATCACCATCAGGTATACGCGTTTAGTCAGAATTGGTTCGAGTCAATCTAATTTAAATAGGAAAAAAATGGCAATGGGCAGGCCACATCACTCGTAGAACTGACAACAGATGCATGGGGAAGAAAGGTTCTCGAGTGGCGACCGCGAAACGGAACCCGCAGCGTAGGCTGGCTCCCCATTAGGTAGACCGACGATCTGGTGAAACCGCGGGGAGCCGATGGATGCAGGAGGCGAGCAGCTGCTCAAAGTGGCGCTATCTAGGGGAGGCCTATGTTCAGCAGTGAACGTCTTCAGACTTTTGATGATGTTAGTACTAAAAACCTTTTCCAACCATATTGTTGCAAAAAAACTTTGTGCTGCGAGGTCTAGTCTAAATAGATATTATGTGTAAAACGAGCTAAGTTCCATTTTTATTTACCATTTAAACAGGCTGATTATAATGTAGAATATCCCGTTTCAAATGATATTCTAAATTGAATTAAGTTGTAAGTGGTTACGGTTACCTACTAGAATAAATTTATGAGTTGGCTCTTGCCCTTTTAAATTTGATACGTGTTTGAAATAAATCAAATTATGAGTGAAATACAATATTCTGGAGTGTCTACTGGTTACAGTATATTAGTTACTTTTACTTCTTGGGTACGGGAAGCTCCGACCTATATTTTCGTTCAAAATACTGCAGAGCCTGAAAACAAAGGTTTTCAATCAGTGTGTGTTGCCAGTGATGACTTATGGCACTGTGACGTGGTCTCTTACCGTTGGCCTCATTAGTAAGCTCAAAGTCGTGCAACGAGCTTTGGAGAGAGCTATGCTGCGAGATAAACTCCGGAATGAGGAGATCCGCAGGAGATCTAAAGTGACCGGTATAGCTCTTAGAATTAGCAAGTTGAAATTGCAATAGGCAGGCCACACGCTCGTAGAACTGACAACGGATGGGGAAGAAAGGTTCTCGAGTGACGACTACGAACCGGAAGACGCAGCGTAGGCCGGCCCCCTACTAGGTGGACCCGTCGACCTGGTGAAAACCGCGGAGAGCTGATAGACGCAGGAGCCAAGGCGCCGCTCAATGTGGCGCTCTCTGGGGGAGGCCTATGTTCAGAAGTGGACGTCTTCAAGCTGTTGATGACGACTTCTTGGGTACTTTCATAAATATTACTCTGGAAACTGGATGAAGCAGGTTCCTATTTGGGTTTGTTTCTATTGTAATTAACAAAAAATTGTTTTTTTTCCCGTTCTTCTTTGCCAATTTTGATTTACGTGTATTTTCTTTTTGTTTTTATTTATTAATCTTAGCGAACTTCTGTATTCCTATATCATTTTTTGTTTAAAGAAAAACCGGATATTGAAACATTAATGAATAGGAAAATTGAATTTTGTTATTCTATCTCTTATCAATATGCCGTCTAGAAGGTAGTAGAGATATCCAAACGAATAATGTCGCTCTCGCTGTATTATGTTATTATCCGATTTTCCCTTTTTTTGATTGTATGATATTTGATAAGAAATTCCTAAACTATGAGAATCTTAAACTATGAAGGCAATTTCCAAAACTTATTTCTGTTTTTACCAAGTAGGCTAGTTATTAATATTTTTGGTTTATATATGAATGATCATGATGACGCAGAAATGACCTACTCACTCATGCGTATCAGTATTCTCTTGTACAATCAATTTTTTTCTTGTACAACCTGGAGCTTTTCACGTTACGCGTGAATTGGTATCTTTTAGGCAAGCATGTACCATCGTAGAACGCGTCGGTACTTTCAGCTGAGACAGTGGCCAAATGCCACTGTCTCAGCTTATTCAGTAATGAAAAAAAATTGAATTTTGTACAAGAAACTGTATCTAAACAGTATCCTGAAATCAAAAGACTGAATCTTATTTTAAGACTCACCTAACCAATACCTAACGTTACTGTTATGTTAGTTAAAGTTAAAGCATTCTAAGGAATGAGTAGTAAATTCCATTGCCAATCTTCTAAGAGGACTCTTTGTAAGAAAAAGAACACTCTAAAAATATCTAATGTATAGACGTTTAATGGATCAAGCCCCGGAATGTGATTACGATTTTTATGGGACACAATAACTGTGAGGCTGGGAGGATGTCCCTACTTATTACATAGCGATGGGCGTCGGGGCCGGTGGGTAGGGCTGCCTGAACGCGTAGGGCACAAATTGTAGATTAATGCTTTTAATCGGTTTAGGAAATGGGCGTTTTGAGCAGGAGCAAATGATGGAATAACAATCATGTGTAAAGTTGATGATGATCTTGTTGATACATTAACCCTTGGACTCCCAGTGGCTCAATATCGAGCCGGCATACATTGTTATTCTATTGTTATGAAAAAGCAGGTATTCCAGAGGTCAAAGGAAGTAGCATGTTTCTACTACCCAGTACGCATTAAAAGCTAGAAGCAAAATGATCACATGATGATGAGCGATGGTGAATGGTGCACAAGCTCAAACAACTTTTGACGTATTGTTTAAAAAGTTGAAGGAAAGTTCGTTTCCGCAAAGTGAGAAAACGCCCAAAACGCAGGTCAATTGTTGCAAAACATCTGATCTGACATTCACTTAGAGGAACAGGGTCAGTTAAGATCTCTTAGAATTGCGGTAACTACGCGAATATTAACCGATCCATGGTAATATTGTGAGAGAACAGATAGTAAGTCATAAATTACGTAAACAAGCAACAGTTTTCGTACAAAACAACTCGCAAGATAATATTTCTGTTCCCTAATGAGTAATTGATATACTTTCTCATTTATTATCCTAGCAGTGACGCAGGGAAACTATTGTATGTTATCGCTCGTCCCTAGTAACAGTCTTTGACGAAGATGCTGACGTATTGTCGGAAAAATGCCTATTGTCTTTTATATCCTTACATATCAGTTATATTGATTGTGATATTATGTTTGTTAGTTTACTTAGCTGCTTTATTTTTATATATGTTTCTCCCACCGTTCAGAAATTTTGTAGAGTTCTTACTAAAATGAAGTAATTTCAGATTACGAGATTTTGTTGTACCGGTTGCTTATGTCTCTTGAAGAAAATCGAAATAGGACAATTTTTTTTGACTGCATAGTCACACTGTTGCGAAAATCTTTTAAATTGTTTAAAGTACTGTGGCTTACATTTCTAAACTTGAAAGTCTTCCGATTTATGTAAAGTCGCGCAGCGAGCTATGGAGAGAAATATGCTCGGTGTTTCCTCCGAGATAAGATCCGGAATGAGGAGATCCGCAGGAGGACTAAAGTAACCGATATAGCTCTTAGAATTAGCAATTTGAAATGACAATGGGCAGGCCATATCGCTCATAGAGCCGACAGCCGATGGAGAAGAAAGGTTTTCGAGTGGCGACCACGAACCGGAAGACGCAGCGTAGGCCGCCCCCCACTAGGTGGACCGACGATCTGGTGAAAATCGCGGAGAGCCGATGGATGCAGGAGGCGAGCAGCCGCTCAAGGTAGTGCTCTCTGGGGGAGGCCTCTGTTCAGCAGTGGACGTCTTCAGGCTGTTGATGATGATGATGTAAACTAAACAAAGGGAAATATGTCAGAAAAATGAAACATTCTAGTCCTATACTTATACTAAAAACCCGAATAGCAGCTATTCACTAAATGTTTCGTGAATACCTGCTATTCGGGTTTCGAAAAAGTCTTTTCTATTCGCATCATCCACAGTGAACTCAAGGTCGTCACAATTTCTGACGTCCGCGTCCCGAAAAACATCTATTGTATCATCTAAATCACAACAAGCAAACAAGATTAATCCATCTAATCAACCGGACTCGAGATTGATGATCGAGGAAGCTCCGGAGAGTTCACTAATTGATTGTCTTCTTGTTTGCTGTCGATGTTGCAGTGTGCCTTGTATCTTTACTCATTTGTTCTTGTATTGGACTTTACTTTTCCAACCCCAAAGGAGGTCCTGTAAGTATGGATTTAATATCCATCTGTGCTATATATGTATGTATGTATGGATGTTCCTTGGTAGCTTCTAGGGTTATCAAGCGGTGAGATATTTTCGTCCGTTTCCAAACTTTGCGTTAAAATGTGCATGGATTTGTTTGCTGGAAATACTGTAGCAGTACCTAGGTGGAAGATCTCAAATAATTCTGAATCTTCGATGGATGTATGGTTTATTGTATCTGTAAATTATGTTAATGATGACGTGACGTGCTAGTTGTTTGTCTGATGTGAAACGTCACGGCCGCCATTGCAGTTGCAGTGCAGCTTGGAACTTTAAGTTTAACCATTTTATACTAATTTTAAAGAGCTATGGAGAGAGCTATGCTCGGTGTTTCCCTGCGAGATAAGCTCCGGAATGAGGAGATCCGCAGGAGAACTAAAATGAACGATATAGCTCTTAGAATTAGCAAGTTGAAATGGCAGTGAGCAGGCCACATCGCTCGTAAAACTGACAACCGATGGGAAAGAAAGGTTCTCGAGTGGCCACCACAAACCGGAAGACGCAGCGCAGGCCGGCCCCCCTCTAAGTGGACCGACGGTCTGGTGAAAACCGCAGAGAGCCGATGGATGCAGGAGGCGAGCAGCTTCTCAAAGTGGTGCTCTCTGGGGGAAGCCTATATTCAGCAGTGGACGTCTTCAGGCTGTCGATGACTTATACGCCGAAAATTTGAACAGACATACTAGAAAGTACTGTTCCATAGATACTGTTGCATTCCAAGTCTATGCCTAGGCTAAAATATCTATAGAGGTACCAAATTGAATTATTCGTAGCACAAACACTACGTTTACCTATAATCGTAGGTCCGCTATCCCCTACATATTTATTTAGTTCTATTTGCGAACGAAGAAGCTACGGACCCTTTTCCATTTCGCGAACGGTCCACGGTCGACCAACTCCCTTACTTCTGCAAACGAAAAGCGTTTACGTAATGCAAACAGTCACGTTCTCGTGTAAATCGATTCTAACATATTCAGACTACATTGGGTCAATTATATTGGAAAGTCCTTCACATAGTGCTACTTATTCTGTGTCATCTACACACAATTTCACACAATGCTAGACCGGGAAAATAAAAACACCGGGTGGTCGCAGCGGGGCTGCTAGTGCCGTACTTGTTCAGATTTTAAAATATTTCTTGGAGACTATGGCTGACATATATACATATATAGAGATTGTTTCGTTATTTTCAGAGCGACCGCGCGACCCCATCGTATTGAAATAATAGCGTTTTTAGTTTGAGAAATGGTAGCAATCAAAATAAAAAAGTTTCGTACGACACTATTCGCCGGCACATTTCCTCTGTTTACTCCCGGAGTTTCTCACTGGGGCTATTTACGATGTCGCCAGCCCTAGACGCTCCGACGCCGTCCGTCATCGGCGTCACTGTAAACATGACGTTTTATACTGCACTGTTTTGTTGTAAACATTATTATGTGGAGATGTGGCACTGTTGTTTCATCTAGGGATGTGTATGAATGTGGACGTGGTCTGGCTGAATCATCATCAGTCCACCCTTATCCCAATGAGCTGAGTCGGTGCTGCGTGTTTCTCTTTTCCATTCAACTCTATCATCATCTCTACGTTTAGTATCATCTCTCACGTATTCTTATTTCGGTTTTTCTCTACCCCTTTACCAATATTACTATTCTCATTACTTCTCCAGTAAATGAAATTGTGAACGTTTTCGGTGTTTTCAGGTGTCTTTGTGCCTCTTGACAAGGCTGCGCTCGTTGCTATAGTTGTTCAATGTTACGTGTGTAGACTTAGTATACTATTAGAAATGGACCTCTTTCACTTGTGTGTAGCGCGAATTAAACCAAGCTAAAAATTTCTTATCCCTAACACAATGCAAATAAATACACGACTTTGTTTAAATATAAACCGGGAGGACAGCGAAGCGGGGATGGCCTTTTTACTCCATTCTGGTGCACTCGCTACTTGAAACTTTTTGTCGGGCGTATCACACCACACACACATCATCATCATCATCGTGCATCATTCTGGTGCACTCTTTAAAAATAAAGTTTTCATTTCAGTACTCTAATGTTTTAAAAGTATCAGTGCAGTTTTCATTTGGAATCATGTAAAAGCTGACTGTTTGAAGTTGTTTTTATAACTATGCTACTAGCAGTGGGCATTGGATCGATCGTTAACGCGGGCACTGTACTATTAGTTAGCCTTGACAATGAATTCTTATCAGTTAATTGCAATTTCACGGCTAATAAATGGCATCATAAAGGCGTTTAAGTGGATCGTGATTCGTGATAGAGAAATCGAGCTAATGATTATTCAGAGCAATCTATAAGAACAAAGAGTGCCTATAAGAATAGAGGTCTGTAAATAAATAACGTCTTCTGTTCCGATCAAATATAGAAGATATAGCTAACGTTCCTAGCTATTGTGAAATGTGTATATATGAATAAATATACAGTACAGTTGGTAGTTAATCTACAGTTAACATAACACTGTCATTCAAGCTCATTCAGCGCTCAGATACCGGAACTAATATTAAAGGAAATTTTAAATACGGTTTTCGAGATATTTACTGCCAAGTGCCAACACACAAGATGTCACATCACATTTTGTGTGGTGAACATCAGGCAAAGGACTCTCAATATTCTACGCACAGCTTATTTATTGTAAGAGTCTACAAAGCCCTCGGGGAATATGGCTTTGATGTTTAATTTATAATCGTCTTATTAAGTTATGTTGGATATTAAAATCTTAGATACCTTTTGCTGCATATTGTTTGAGTTTGAGGTTATTGCCTTAAAGGAATTTCAATTGGATAGAGGATTATGAGGGTATCTAGCTAGAGTTTTGGCTTTGCAGCGGTGTTTTTTACCACCAGGACTGAAAGCGTGATCATGTTGCTTTGCTTGGCGATAGACACTCCAAATATGCACCAGAATATGCCTCTATAGTATTGTTGCTACCATGAGATTCTAATAAAATCTAGCTAATATGTGACGTTCAACTCTCTATCATAAAGCTTCTCAAACCAAAACCAAGTCAAAAGCATTACCTACTGTAAAAGCTTATCTAGCTCTAGATAGTTGAGCGAACGTTCGAACTCTCGAACCGGCCGAGGTCAGTGGGCTAATAGGTTATAAAAAACAACGACAGGAGGTCCACGAGATCAATTGCAGTAATCAGATAAAGCGGTAAAGTGTGAGTTATTGTCCGTGACTCACAATAATAAAGACTAGTTTTTATACAGAGTATCGGAGGAATGAACTTAGTTCACGGAGACATTGATGGAATTGGTCGGAATTGCAAGAATACATACATGGATATAGTGCTAATTTATGAGACATCATACAGCGTATTTGCTTAATTTTACAGTCGAAATCTGCCATCGATCATTGTGAAACTGGCTGAACGGGTTCTTGGTGTGAAGAGATGCTGTTGAGTTTTGTGATTTTAGATATTCCGTCATGCCTCCCTGTCATTCTAACACTGTTTATCATCTTTTAAGGGTGATGCATTGCAACGCCCGCGAAACTCCAAAGCTCCATCAATTCAGTACACATAATGAAAACACAATTTAACACCGCTCGACCAATCGGATCTTATCCGACCCCCAGTAATAAAACCGTTTTAGGGTCAATTGGAGTGACGAATGAATTTTTGTGTCTTTGGACGAGAGATTCAGCTTTTATCGGGAGTGGGCATGAAAAAAGAAATATCACTATCTTTTATTCGTTGATACATAATAGTAAACAAAGTATTTGACCACTGTCCCGCTTGATCACAAAATGATGTCGTCTTCGGTGGTGCACACCTACACCTTTGATTTTTCAAATCAAAGGTGTAGGTGTGATTTTGAAAATCTTAATGAAAACTTAACCAACTCATGAGTGAACTGTTTCACAGGACTGAGTAACTTGATAGTAGGTAGAATAGAACCACTCTTTCGAAATATTAATTGAATTTTTGCTAGCTCTCTCGTCGGGGTTGCCTATTCTGTACCGGTCTTGTCTAGGTCACTGTTTTGCCAGATGTAGTTGTGTGCAATCATTTGTATGTTCCAATATTCTATATTAGTACGGTAGATTTTACAGAACGTTGACCAAATCCTATAAAGGGCGCACAGAAACGATTTCATTTGTGTCTTCTTGTCCTTGCGTATAAGACCATAAAAGCTAACGTCTCAAGATATATTAGCTATCTGTATCTAGGATATAAGGTCGCAACGCAAATAAACTTTTACATCTTTTGTGTATTGGTAAAGAATACGAGTAGAATAAATGGAAGCTGTGTATTATCTGTCACTGAACCCTTAATCCTTCCATCTCATATTTGGCTTTAGTTAAATCCGCTATTCCTATTCAGCCAACGTTTCCTGCGTTGGTCCTTATTGCTTATTCCGTTTTTATAGCAAACATTTCATTCCATATATTATGTAACTTATGCCCGTTGCCCGTGGCTCCGCTTACGTCATGCACGGATATCAAATGTTGATGCTTTTGTTTGCGGATCGCTCGTGTCTTCCCGAGGTATCGAATGTCGTCAAGGTAAACGTGGGAAAGATTTATCTTGAATATCTTTTTCGTCAGTTTCAAGGAATTATAATACGAGTAGCAGAGTCTTTTCAATGTCTTGAAGTAAAGTTGCATAGTTATGTAGCAGATCTGCATTCGGTTAATCCATTGAAACATTGGTTTGTAAATTTGTTACAGCGAAACTAGACCATAACGTCATAGTGCATCTAAATGGCAACTGTATCTCTTAACTCTTTGCATAATGTCTGTATGTATTGTGTAATATGGTATACATTGTAAGTTATTTCTGCAATCTGTATTCACGAAAATAATTGTTTATCAAACATCTCTGTTACAATTTTTAGTAGAATCTGAGAACTATGAATAATAACAATAACATAAAACTTGTTTGTCCCGGCAATAATGTCGAAAAATAACATGTAAATATGCTCTCCGCTCACACCGTAGAGTCAATAAAACTTTAGGTTTAGCGAGCACAAGTTCAGCATAACTTTAGCGCAAGCAAAGAGCAACTGGCTCAATTTGGAATAATTTGGAACAAGTCTCGAGTTGTCAAAGAACTTAAACTTACGTCGGAGCTTTGGGTCATCTCATTTTGTAAATATGCTAGCTGCTAGTCTTCTGACTAGCTTTAGTAACGTGAACTAAGCGAAAGCTTTAAACAACTTTGTTATTTCAAAGCAGTTTGGTTTGGTTAGATCTTGCTCTTTGTTGTTTATCAAAGCGATACTGGCATATAAACTTTATCATTTGCAAATCGAATGCCATGTAATATTCACGTATCTTCCTTTGTATCTTATTGGTCTTCTTTGGGATGATAGAAATTTTCAGGTGCAATACTCATCATCACCCTCAAACTTGTCTAACCTTTCGTAGGTAAACTGTGTTATGTAATTGTGTTTCATCCCACATTCAATTAGCCAAGCTGTAGACCTGTGTTCAAACTGTCGTCTTCCGTAACCTGGTTTACTAGAATATATTGGAACTCGATGTGTGAATGCAGAACAATGTGTCGTTGAATGATAACGCTCATATTTAGGTCAGCTCTATTACGTACGCGGACGGAAAACGGCATTATGTAATCTTCTATCCATCTGTTTCATATCATACACTGTGTAAATGTAATATACTTCTTTGCTTCCAAGAAACCCCCAAGTTTTGAATTCGGGACTCGTCATCGACGCTCTTTTTCTAGTCTTAGCTTAGCTGAACATAGCCGCAATTTAAAGTGAAAATTTTAAATTTAAATATCGCTGTACTGTTATGTTCTCTCTCACTAAGGGGTACTACTGTCTTACTAATATTTTCATTGTTATTAATTTAATACTACCTATAATAACAAATTATGATGCGTAGTCTTTGTCGAAATACAAACTTATATCATTTATTTACTTTTCTTGTTGTCTCACGCTGACTTTTAATTTGATACGGATGTCATTTTATTGCTTGTTATTATATTGCCTCCTACTCCTACTCAACTGGTTCACTGAACTTCTATCATAACAAATTTTAAAATGTAGACCTAATTTTTTGCTGTCTTTTTTTCACCAAGATACTTTATATAAATATTTGTGAAGCTATCTTTGTCATTAACATAATATAACAGATTATTTAATTTTGTATGCTATCGCTATTTCTATTAATAGTTTTCATTTCAATATTGATACAAAAATATGTTGATCAATTGGTTTACCCAACCTCTACATTTTACTTCTGCTTGTATTATGAATACAGTATTTTAAGTATTCTGTATGGTTCTGTTCTGTTCCGTTCTATTCCATTCTATCTTATTCTATTCTCTATAGTATGCTTAGTTCTTTATTTATTTACTTCTTTAGTATGAAAGGTCTGGCTGGTTAGCGGTTACACCGCGACCGCATACGTCTTTATGATCAAAGTCAAGTAATTTATTGCAAATAGGCTATCTTTAACACTAACTCCCGGTTTCTCCTATGTTTGCTAGAGTTAAACTCATGTCAACTTGTGACGTCACTGCATGTTTGAGCTGTCTTTTTCTATTCCAGTATTTTAGAATGCTTGTAACTTTGTAATTTATTGGGATATTTAATTTTTGTTTTCACGACTGTTTGTTTTTTGAGGAATATTATTCATTTACACAATAAAACAAAATAGCCGACAACTAGCCTATTATGTGTGTTTATTTTAACCTGCAACAACTAATTATAGTAATTACAGCTATTTAGTGAATAAGTATTAGAATACAGCAGAACTGTTTGAGTTCGTAGAGTTATTTTCAAAGTGTGACCGATCAGGATTCATTGTCATCATTAACCATAGGTGTTTATGACAAGATGTCATGGGGTTCGTGCCTCGTACCTTCAGATCATCATCAACAGCCTGATGACGTCCACTGCTAAAAATAGGCCTCCCCCAGAGAGCGCCACTTTGTTGCTCGCCTTCTGCCTCCATCAGCTCCCCGCTGTTTTCACGAGATCGTCGGTTCACATAGTGGGGCCGGCCTACGCTGCTTGCACCTTCTGGTTCGTGGTTGACACTCGAGAACCTTTCTTCCTCATCGGTGGTCAGTTCTACGAGCGATGTGGCCTGCCACATCAACTTGCTAATTGTAAGAGCTATATCGGTCACTTTTAGTTCTCCTGCGAATCTCCTCATTACCGATTTTATCTCGCAGGGAAACACCGAGCAGGTAGCTCTCTTCTCTACCTTCAGATCAGAACGCCGTTATCTGATCACTTGGAGGCCTTGGAGCCAGCTCGGGGGCGAAGCGCGCTTTGAATAACTATGCGATGTAGACAAATCGAACCGGCACGTCTGTCTATTGGTTTCATTTGAATAATGCTCGGACTCCATTATGCAAGTCTTGAGGCCTTGCCGATTTACATTGTGTGCACTGTCTGTGGTTTGCACTCAAATTATTATTAAAAAGGTTTACCTGTGCAAAATTGCATATAGATTGCATTCGTACGGTCGTGTGGTCTTGTATTTACTATTTGTTAGGTTAGGTACCTACTAGGTGGACCGACGATCTGGTTAAAACCGAGGGGAGCCGATGGATGCAGGAGGCAAGCAGCCGCTCAACGTGGTGCTCTGTGGGGAGGCGTATGTTCAGCAGTGGACGTTTTCAGGCTAATGATGATGATGACACAACATAAACAATTTTAACATAAGTAGATTTATTAATAGAACATTTTGGACTTGGTCGACCACCTTTTCCTTTTAAAGGGATTGATCGGTTCCTTCGACCTGCACCCCTATCGGGTAACTGTTCTAGACATCGACTTCTCCTGTCATCCTGCACTCACCTATTTACAATTCCGTAAGTGCGAGCAAGAGAGCACTAGATCACCATCTCCACCAGACTTTCGCGATAAGACCGCAGTTCCTTTAAATTGTGCTAAAAGCCTTCTATCACTTATGACCAGTTTCAATCTATATCAATCAATAGAGTTGGGTTTTCTAGCAGCTGCCCGGCCAAAAAGGTCTTTAGAAACTGAGATAATTACTATATTACCTACCCAAGCCTTGTACTATTATATATTCTATGCCTTAGCATTAAATTAATATTGCCATATCAAGATAATCGAGAGCAACACTTGCGTCCAATAGCATTCCATCGCACACCTATATTGATTTCGATATGAATTATTTATTCCAAGCTGCCAGCAGTAATCAGTATACCAGCCCAGTACAACGGTCAGCTAATTGACCAAGCAGTTAAAACCGGTTGTCGGGGCTATGTCATCGATATTCCATTGACGTCATAGTTTAGAAATATGCGACGCCGTTAAAAGTGTATTAATCAAATATTTGTATTGTTTTCCCTTTGTCTTAATGAGGTTGGCATTGAATGGAGTGTTTCCTTGTTTTTTGATGTGATACACGTGGGATTTTAATTATTTGCTTTTCAATTTTCAATGTCACAGGACGAAATATTAAATATCCAAATTGTGGAATATTTTGATATCATATACTTCCATTCATCGGGCAGGTGAATCTGTTAAATAAATTGCAATGAATGCCTATAGAATGGTGTGAGAATTGTTGATTTTTGTATTGCCAACTTTATTTTTTAGGGCATTGCACCTTTGTCTAGAAAATGCGTTGAAATTCGAATCAATATTTAAGGGTACACAACATTTAGGGGGTTTTTGTGGTTTTTAGGGTTCCGTACCCAAAGGGTAAAGCGGACCCTATTACTAAGGCTCCGCTGTCCGTCCGTCTGTCACCAGGCTGTATCTCATGAACCGTGATAGTTAGACAGTTGAAATTTTCACAGATGATGTATTTCTGTTACCGCTATAACAACAAATACTAAAAAAAAAATAAGATATTTATTTAAGGGGATCCCATACAACAAACGTGATTTTTTCTCGTTTTTATAGATAATGGTACGGAACCCTTCGTGCGCGAGTCCGACTCGCACTTGGCCGGTTGTTTTTTTTATAACCGGCATAGTAGATCATTTTAGATACAAACAAGAAGTGGTTTTATCTTTGTTTACAGAAACTGGACAAATTTCATAATGAAATCTACGCGAATCAAAAACACAACCCGTACGTATAAAATTATAAAACTTTGAAAATCAAGACCAGCGACGAGGTAGGTGTAGGTACGCTCGCTATTATAAAGTTTGAGTGGGATAAAGTTTAACAAATTATTAGTTACGGTCATAAACCTATACAAAGAAGTTTATAGCTCTTTCAAGTCTGTTATTATTGACTTTTAGACAAAAAGAACTTAATTTAATATATTTTTTAAAAAGATTATAAGACTTGAAAAGTTCGCATGTTTTGCGTACGATTTGGAATACGTGATCGTACATAGTATCAGGGCCGAAAAGATCGTATAAATAACATTTAAATCGCACGGTTGGCAACACTAGTAACAATTGTACGACGATTCCAAGACGATTCAATCACAATTGCAATAGCAGAATCCAGCCCAGTGTCGCTCAGAGGTAGGCTGTAAGACTTTCAAACCGATGACGCAGCCCGGTTCAAATCCCGCTTATCTATGCAATGATTTTTCAAGTTATGTGTCATCTCGCACTTACAATGGTGAAGAAAAACATCGTGAGGAAACCAACATGTTCATAAATCACAAAATTCAGATCATACACCAACCCGCACTTGGCCAGCGTGGCCATTGAGAGAAGGCCCTTGTCCCACCAGTGGGAACGTATTGAGCTGATGATGATTTTGCTATCGTCTTCATCAGGCAGACGGTCTAACACTTGCCTACACGAGAAAAGAAGCGAGTCATAGCGCCTTCAAAAAAAATGGTTCTGATCTGCTTCTATCTGTCGTCAGTCTACTACTAAGCTAGTGTCTGGCCGTGCCAGTTTAATGAATGTTAATGAACAGAATTAATATGATAGTATAGGCTTACTAATCGTATTAGAAACTAGCTGACCCGCCCCGGCATCGCACGGCTGTCGTATTATGTAAAAGTTGCAACAGCAGTAGCAGAGCGACAGCAAACACTTAGCTAGCGGTCGCAAGGTGTCACTGCAAGTCGCTCACCTGTTTCTCGCCTGTCGGTGCAAGCACTTACCTTTGATACTAGCGCCACTAGCAACAGAACAGCAATAGATGGAAACATAATAATGCACTTTTTAGTTCGTTTGTCCGACAGACGGTGATCTAGCGCTCGATCGCTTTCTGCTCTGCCAAAGTGATGTTTGACAGTAGTGATTGCGAAATTTACGCCTGTTGCAAACTTGCAACACGTAATTAGCCCGCGGGTTAGATAGTCTTACGCCCTAACCTTGTCCAGACGAAGAAAGAAGGGATAAGGAGTGGCTCTATCTTCGTTGCTGACGATGTTTCAACGTAGCATATGGATTACATCACGTAGGTAGCTTAGCTATATCTATATCATAGGTTTGAACTGCGTTCCTGTACCTACATTCCGGGTTTTAAGTGATTTGGACCTAATACGAAGGTTGGATGTCTGTGACTTCTGAACAACAAAACCGACGTACTTGAAATATTTACGGGTCAATATTTAAAGTACCTCCTTACTAACAAAAAAAGAATGAATGAAATCGAACTTCTCGTTAATGAATTACAACTAAGTACACATTTTAACTTACATATCTCTCGAGAGAACCGTACTGAAATTTGGGATAAAAGGTATTCTATGTCCATCCTTGTACTGTGAAGTCAAACCATGCCATGTTTCATTTAAATCCATTCAGTAGTTTCGGCATGATCCTTAGCCAAGATAGACAGACGGACAAAAATGAAAAAGATACAGTTTTGGTTTCAGCATCGATTATAGAGTGCCCTCCAAAAAAAACATCTCAAAATATCTTCAATGTACAGAATTGGACCTGTTACAGTTTTATTATAAGTATAGATAATTATTTTGCATTATAATAATAGTAATACAGAAATAGCAAGCATTGTTTATTATCGAAACAACACGTCTGAAAATAGTTAAAATGAAACACCTAATTACGTCAATAATTAGCAGGATAATGTAACATACGTAACACAACGTATTGTTCGGACTCAACTAAAAAACCGGCCGACGTCATAATTATGTGTATCTTTAGTTCACAAATCTAGGTATAATCCCTATATTTATTATACTTATTAATATATAAAAATTTAATTTAGTTTGTTTGTTTTTGCGGTCTTTACGCAGAAACGGCTGAACCTATCCTATTGGCCCGAACTTTGCACTCGGGCACAGAATAGATTTAATATCATCATCATCATCATCATTACCAGCCTTGAGCGGCTGCTCGCCTCCTGCATCCATCGGCTCCCCGCGGCTTTCACCAGGTCGTCGGTCCACCGAGTGGGGGGCCGGCCTACGCTGCGTCTTCCGGTTCGTGGTCGCCACTCGAGAACCTTTCTTCCCTATCGGTTGACAGTTCTACGAGCGATGTGGCCTGCCCATTGCCACTTCAACTTACTAACTCTAAGAGCTATATCGGTCACTTTAGTTCTCCTGCGGATCTCTTCGTTCCGGAGCTTATCTCGCAGGGAAACACCGAGCTTTAATACACGGGTTGTTTATTACCGGGCTCATCATACATTTTACATTTCCAATGGAATGTTTTGGGGTAAATCGATAGGTAGACATTATTAACACACATAACCAACGAAAATAATCGCTTCGGGGGATGGCGGGGCAAGTGCTAAAATGTCCAATTTGTTACTAATGTCCTGTTGCTAAAAAACCACTAGGCCATTAGTTTTTGTGTATTTTGTCCAAATGCGAATATCCAAGAAATGAAATATAGGACGTTATTTTTACGGCCAATATTGGAAAGGTTCCCAATCCTGAAATGGTCGATTCTATGCCACATTCAATTACATATTGTAGACGTTGTACACATACTATCAATATTTTGTGATATTATACTTCTTCGCTTTTCCACGTGAGACTACTTCTTATCCGGCGAAGTTTTGATGAGCTAAGTTTCATGCTGCGGGCTTTACAATAGGTGTTCGTTAGGAAGCAATTACACAAGTAATTACATTTTTACTTTACGTCTAGGAAACTTCCAAACTTGAGACATGAGAAGTTTATGCCTAGAATGTCTGTTATAATTACTTGGGAAAAGTCTTTTATTATTCTGTAATCCTCATCCTGAGATTTCACATACACATTGTAAGCCAAAGGGACAAATCCAGTGCTAGTGCGAAGTATTCGGCTTCGGTAGCGGATAGCGTATTTAGGAAACATTGCATTTAATTTTCTTTGTATAGTTTATTTTTCACTGAATGCTATGTATTGTCTTCGTCACGAAATGGGACTTAAATGGCATGGCGGAAATTTTGAATTAGAACTTAAATATCCCTACGAGCATCCTAAGTCGCTTAAAACGTGATACATTGCACGCTGGGATCGGTTTGGTGGGATCTGTGAGGATTTACCCCCTTTTTACGTAAAAGCCACACAAAAAGAAAACATCAAACTTAGTAACTGACAGACAAGACAACGTTTCTCTTCTATTATGTAATTCACAGAATACTTGATATAATTATTCAAAACATAATTGCTAACTACGGGAATGACTAGAGGAGCTAGGGGATAATTAGTGAGATTGATACATTTGAATTGTAAATGCTCGCGCCACGGTTGATTGGTATGGGAGGGGGGAGCTCCCGACCCTGGACAATAATTGGATCCAAGTTGCAATTGTTAATTAATTAATTATAGTACCTAATGTCCAACCTCCCTCGACGGCGGTACGGAGGGAAGCCGTAGTAGATGTCTATTCTAGTTTTATTATAATGGAGAGAACCCCTGGTGGTTCATATCATGTACCCCTGTGTGTATTTTAGTGTGCAATGAAGTATTATTTTATGTGTTTCATTTGTGTAAAAACCTCTAATTATGAAATAGAAAAGAGCGGAGGTCGAAGTGGGGAACCAAAAGACACACAATACCCTATCCTGTTATGAGAACACTGACAACTCGCAAATTCCTAAAGATCCTAAGCTCCAAATAATCGTTTTTAGGGTTCCGTACTCAAAGGGTAAAACGGCGGGTATGGTGGCGGCGCGCGGCGGGGAACGGGTATTACTAAGGCTCCGATGTTTGTCTGTCTGTCTGTCTATCTGTCTGTCCGTCTGTATCTCATGAACCGTGATAGACAGTTGAAATTTTCACAGATGATGTATTTCTGTTGCCGCTATAACAACAAATACTAAAAAACAATAAAATAAATATTTAAGGGGGCTCCCATACAACAACCGTGTTATTTTTCTCGTTTGTATGTATGTTGTACATATATAATGGTACGGAACCCTTCGTGCGCGAGTTCAACTTGCACTTGGCCGGTTTTTTTTTGAACGGGTTAATGTAGTTGGTCTCTACCGACCTTTACAGCGTCACCGGGTGGGATCCAAATAAACGTAATAACGCTCGCAACTACTTGGTATCGTGAATTTATTGATTTGTTCCCATTTTTCGAAATTAGGGTGTTGTTAGGGTGTTTTTGCTGGTTGGCAGCATTGACTTGCGCGCGATTGGACGATTGAGAGAAAGAGCCAACTGTATACTAAGCCTTTTCGCTTGCTAGTGAAAAGGAAAGTCCTCTGTAGTACATTATATCTCTTTGGTGAAAAGTTCTTCTTATATTTTGGCTTCACACATGGTGTATTTAGCCAGTGCAAAGTGTTGTAATTATTCATCGTGTTATAGAATATACAATGTATATTGAAGAATGAAGAATAATTAGAAGTTTAAGAGGTGCTCCTGGTTTTGTTTATAACACCTCAATAAATTGTTTGGCATGACATTGGTATAGTAATGAAATAGGCTGGTGTCCTGCTATTAAAAATTAACAATAGTTAATATTATTTTCATAAAGTAGGTTAAAAATGAATGCAATAGTTGGAACATAAGTAAAATCGGTAAATAAATCAAAGAGTAATAAGCTCTTAAAGTTTCTGGAGAGGGCTTTGCCTGTCCCTTTCTCGCAAAACAGAGCTTCCCCACAGTTACTATGAAAAGACACGTTAGTGACATCACATGCCAAAGAGATTATATGTAAAGCTACCACAGCTTAAGCTACCACGGCTTAGTAATGAGGTACTATGAAGGAGCAAGAACTGACGTCACTGGACGCTTGAACTGTCTCTTTCTATTCCTGTATTTTAAAATGCTTGTAACGTTGCCATTTTTTGATATATTTAATTTTTGTTTTCACGACTGTTTATTTTTTGAGCAATATTATTAATTTACACAATAAAAAATAGCAGGACACTAACCTATTGTCAACGCCTGCCGTTACGTTACGGGCGTAACGTAATTCGTCTACAACTCTACAATGTACCACGTAATTACGTGGTACATATATTAGCTTAATTAATGTCGCGCTTAGCATTATATGAATAGGGATGGTAAATTAGGTAATTATAATTATGTATATTGTACTTGTTACCTTGCTAGTCTTTCATTAAAGTTGTGTAAACAGTGTCAGCTACGATGGTTACTAAACAATTCCTCTATTATGGAATTCATTTGTTGAAAGCTTTAGCTTTTCTTTTTACAATCAAAGTGAAATGTGAAACTGCACTCAACTGATGAGTTGCAGTAAAGAGGCTATTTCATTACAGTATCTATACACTCCTTACTGTATAACAGTGGAAAAGCACAGATTAGAGAAAAAAACAACTGTGTGGAAAAGCTACTCAGTGTTTTCTCTTGTTTTTTCTTTGTCTATTTCAAACTTGATTTAGGGAAACAAAACACAAAACAACTACTCTTCCGCTACAGAATGTGTATTTATCACCGTCTTTCTGTAAGAACCGATTGTTTATAAAAAATCGCAGTTATTTATAAACCGTCGAATTATTGTAAACGGACAATTTGTCTTGCAATAAAACGGATGATTTTTCGATTATTTATAATTAGTCGTTGCACAGCGGTGAGTTTATAAACAAACGATTTCAGTAGCGTTTAATTGTGAACAAATCCGTATTAATGCACCAATTTTTTCTGTAATTTATTGTTTTTTTTTTTAGAGTCACTAGTGGCTAACCAGTAGGTTACGACGACGAGCGAAGCGAGGAAGAGTGTTAGGTTAGTTTTGAGCACACTAGAAGTACACAATACAATATAACGAAGTGATACTGATTAATTATAAATAACCGAAAAATCGACCGTTTTATTGTGAGACACATTGTCCGTTTGCAATAATTCGACAATTTATTAATAACCGCTGCGATTATTTATAAACAATCGGTTCTTACAAAAAGACGGTGACATATTCGTAAGTTTTATTGCTACAAAGATCAAAAACTAAATATTTTCTTTATAATTATCGTTCATCTATAGTCTGTACAATTTTTTTTATGCTTGAATCGGCTCACGTTTGAAAACATCTCAGGTGATGGAAAGTGATGATGCGGTCTATGTAGGAGCACGTTTGCCCAAAAATACTTCAACTGCTACTAATTTTACTCCACAACAAATATTTTGTTATAGCAGCCTCAATTTATTGATAAGATTACCATCAGCTATGAATGAGTCAGCTGCAGTGTTATCAGAGATTTTATCATTGAGGTATCAGGGTGCCATATCACTATCTGTTATCCGTTTCACTTTATGTTTGCCTACTGCTGGCACAGGTAACGCCGGTTTTCGCTCTGATAACTATGTAAATGTTATGTCAAGGCTAAGTAGCTACGTTGTTTATGAACTGGATATCTGACCTGATTGTCTTAAACCCTTGAAGATCGGGTATGAGATACTGCTACTACTTATTGCTGGACTGTGTGATGTCTCATGATGACGTGCGCAGTGCAGTTTTACGCGAAGCTTTAATTTAGAGGGACGGCCGTGATGCTTAAGAGGACCGTACTGGTATTTGAAAATCATATTGCCGTCGCTCTGCTCTCCAAAAGTATAATAGAGACAATAGAGCCCATGAGTGAATTTTAGCGTTTAGGGCGCCAACGGTTTTCACACGGGATCCCGCCCACTAGGCAGCCTGGCTGCGCTGCCAGGCTGCGGCAGCCAGTAAAACATATGACGTTGTATAGGAGCCCGCGCACTAGGCAACCACGAATTCCCGGCCGCGGCAGCCAATACAACGCGCCTGTTTGCACGGCAGCCGGCTGGCTGCGCGCAGCCAGAACGTGAGTAGGCGAATGTATGTGGCTGCGGTCAGTCTCCGCGCACTAGTTGTAGCAGCCAGACGTATACTGCGTTCCGAACTTTTTCAAAAGATGACTTTCGATACAGAGAAATTTATTCGGGAAATTGAAAGCCATAAAGCAATTTGGGATTTAACATCAGAAGAATACAGTGATAAGAGGATGAATCCAATGTCTTTTCTTTGTTTTGCGTTTTTTACGAGATAGATAAGCAATCATTATAAGTTCTTCCACGTCCATATCGCTCGACGGAAGGATCTAGACTAATCGTTGATTGGCTGCTATAACTGGCTGCGCAAATATATTGGCTGCCGCAGTCTGGCTGCGCAGCCAGGCTACCTAGTGCGCGGGGTCCCTAAAGCATAACAAAAAGTTTTGATTTTTGTGTCAATAGCTTGGATAGATAATAGTGTATGCTTGTACGTCTTGATTTTTTTTCAATAATGTTTCGTGTTCTAGTTACAACTACTTTTTTTTCGTCATAATTTTGACGCCAAAAACTCGTAATTTTAGATGGCTATAAATAGGAAGATATTATAAAAACTTAAAATAGAGAGACTTATGAGCATAGTTTTTTACTGGGTAGACAAAATATAAAAAATCATCAAAATCGGATAACATTTAGAGGTGGAAAAGCGTTGGCACTTTTCGTATGGACAAGAGAGGGGGTATATGCTTCTCTTAACACCAGGCGAACGACTAGCCCGCCACGTCATTCGTGTACATAAAAAAAATAGAGCCGTCAAATTATCTGTCAATGTTGTCAACGTTTTGTTTTTAACCGACTTAGAAAAACGAGGTTCTCAATTCGGTTGTAAGTTTTTTGACAGCTTCTGTAGTGAGGTTGTTGAGCAGGTTGCCTCATAACCCGGAGGCGGCGTATGAAAAAAAAAAACCGCAAATAGTTGTTCTGTGGCACGGTATTGTGGGACCGTGGTCCTCGTAGTCCCTGGGTCTCTAGATACAGGGGATCCTTGTAAGGGTCTAGGATCTACGTAAGTGATCGTTGGGCGTTATTTATTTTTTGGTTACCTCATACCTCTGTCATTTACAATTTTTATAAACCAATTTGGAAAATACTTCTTTATTTGGATAGATATACTTTCGGATGGGTCCCATAGAAATTTTATCAAAACCGATTCAATAGTTTAGTTTTTAAATCAAAATAACTGGAAAAAATATATAGATGATAAAATAATCCAAGTGATTTTCAGTATGGAATTAAGGCGATTGAAGTAGTAGGTACTTATTCTATAAGGTTTGCCATGGTTTAACCCTTTTTTTTAAAGGATATTATTTTATATGTGGCAATGTTTCTCCAAGAACTTCTTGTGGTACGGTGCCGGTATAAAGCTTACGCCCTACCTGCGCGTCAAGTTGCGTCAGCGAAGTGACGCTTCTGCCGCGCGATACCCATGGTGCTGCCCGTGTTCGTGGACGGCTGCACCCGCCGCGATCCCCGCGGGTAGCGATCGGTACTGAAAGAAGAAAAATAGAAAGTACATTTATTCAAGGGACTGCGTAGCTTTGCATTGTGAACGTTGCAGCTTCGCAGATGCGCAGGTTTGGCTGAAGCTTAATCATTAATGGGGTTTGTTTTAACAAAGGTAAACCTTGTAAGTGATCCATATTAATTTCACTAAAATATCGTACAGGTATCAAAACCCAAATCAGTTAACTTGAAGGGTATCTCGCGCTGTGGAACAAAGCGTTAATATTAATTAGAGCCATTCTATGATTTCTAACTTCAATAAGGTTAAATACAATTACGGTAAATTCGGCGTTCCAACTGAAATTAAATAATGTCACTTGCAAATTGTTTATTCGTGATTCGATAATGGTTCTGTAGCTACTTTTCAACCGATTTCAAAAAGGAGAAGGTTATATACTTATTTGATTGGTTTTTTAAATGTTTGTTACCTCTGAAGTCCGTCACTCCGTCATTGATCGAGCGGCGAGCGAATGAAGTGAGCGAAAGTCTGTGCTTTTTTTTTTGCTGTTCCTAACTAAACCTGCTCCCGGGTCAGGTTTAAAAGAGGGTTACGTTCGTAATGAAAATAATATTTTTTTTCTGCTCCTAGCCTAACTCGCTACCTAGTCAGGTTATTGGACGTTAGTAATTAACCGATTCAACTCGCCAAATATACTTTCGTCTGTTCGGATGTAGTGTACTGGCGTACAGGTCGCATTTTTCAACGAATGTTCACGAAACTTGGTATACAGGTTCTACGAATTCAGGGAATTTTTTGTCGTTGGCGATTTTTTATGTTTTATTATTTCCCCCAAAATAGGGGAAATTTGCTGCGACACCATCCATCGGTCGATTGTGATAATATTTGGCATGAATATTCGATTCTAAACAAGTATTTCAAATATGGAAAATCGGTCAAAGGGTTGTCGAAAATTTCATCAAAATCGGCACAAGACCTACTTCTATCTAACCTTTTAAAACTCAACGTTCTATTCCACATACTTGCCGCGATACTCGAGAAATACCCGATACCTCTACATGTAAAAGGACCCCGGTAACAGCTTGCCTTCCCACCGCCTTCCCATTTCGTCTCACAGTTTCGCAAATGTCTAAACATTTTCTTTAACCGAAATTGTGTGCGGGGCGATTCGAGCGGGCTTATTTGAAACAACCTTGAGGCAGTTTTCCTTAGCAATGCTTCATTTAACTTGCTAAAATGGGGTATCTCAACGTAGTTTGACTATCGATTTTTAACGTCGCCAGTACTAGGAATATTTTCCCCAATTTCAACGAATGTTCAAGTTTCATATGTTTTTCAGTGTGCTGTTCGTGTTCAAGAATAATGATAAGGTTACGATCTCCTTATTTAAATACCTATCCTCTTACTAATAAACTTTGTGAAGCGGAGGAGTAGTTCTTCTGTGTTTTGTTTCTCTGTATCAAATTTGAAATAGACAATAGTAAAACAAGAGAAAAGTAAATTCAATAAAGTCAAAGTCGCGTAACGAGCTAAAGCTAGAGAGAGCTATGCTCGGTGTTTCCCTGCGAGATAAAATCTAACTAAGGTGACCGAGGACTAAAGTGACCGGTATAGCTCTTAGAATTAGCAAGTTGAAATGGCAATAGGCAGGCCACATCGCTCGTAGAATTGACAACCGATGGGGAAGAAAGGTTCTCCAGTGGCGACCGCGAACTGGAAGACGCAGCGTAGGCCGGTCCCCCACTAGGTGGACCGACGATCTTCTGGTGAAAACCGCGGGGGCTGATGGATGCAGGAGGCGAGCAGCCGCTCAAGGTGGCGCTCTCTGGGGGAGGCCTACGTTCAGCAGTGGTTCGTCTTCAGGCTTAGGTCGTCAGGCTGTTGATGACGATGATGAAAACAAGAGAAAACACTGAATAGCTATTCCACTGTTATAGAGTTTTTAATAAAGAGGCTAGTATTTAAAATGTTATTCCAGTCTGTGGTAAAGATATTCAAGGACTGGCATTGTTGATTGAAACGTACTCTAAGATAAGAAATAAGTGCTAAGAGTAGGTACATCCAGTCTGCACTACTGATGAAAGAGTCAAATGTAATAAAACATTGTATATCCAGGAAGAGATCGTAACGTAACATAAACAAGTAACGTATTAAAAGAGAAACACATTAAAAGATCGTGATGAAGGAAAGATAAATGTAAATATTCTATTCCCCATTTCAAAGCACTTCGCCTTTATGGGTAAAGTTATAAATGCTGTTGTCAAACGACTTTTAACATTAAATTCTAATCATGCGGTAACGTGACCCGACAATTCCAGGATTCCCGTACATTATTGAAATCCGATTGTAAAAGAGGATTCCAGTCGCGATTTGATTAAAACGTCCCCCGCCTGACTGGAATAAGGATTTGCTTGACACTTGTCGGCTGGAATTACGCTTGTAGACCAGTAGGGAATGTTACTACGAAATACGAATAGGCGAAAATACCTGTGAGAACAGTGCTGAGCCAGGCTTATGATGAGGTGAGCTTTTACAATGAGGTGAAGATGATGATATTGGTGATAGTGTTCTTGCTCAGATGTCGGTCTATCTTCGATTAGAAAATCTTCAACGTCACCCATCTGTTTTGACCTGCGGGGCTACCGTCTAAGCCAATCGTAATCGATGAATGGGCTTCATTTCGTCGTACATGTTACATCCATTCCTGTATTCAAATAAAACCATTATTGTCATTTCCGACATTTCTGATCGGTATTGAAGGTTAATTACTGTTCAGGGATTGCCGAGCGCTAAACATGAGTGTTACTCCATTAAAATAATACATGGTCTGCGGTAAGGTTTCCTACTGGTCTAACAAATTGAAGGTCCCCAAGCCACTGTTCTTACGCCCCCTTGAACTTAGTCAATAAACTCTGCATAATTTGGCCGCTGAACTCGTCAAAGTCGACAAGCACCACTCAGAAGTTTCCATATAAAATAGACGTAATAACTATATTATATATACCTCTTTCGGTATAATGGCTTTTACATTATTCGCTTCTTAGGCTTCTAGAATTCGGATCGATCGTTCAAGCGAGACTAAATGTCACATAATTTATCTCTTGCCAAACCGTGAGATTAATGGAAAACAGTTTATAAAATGATATAGTTTCTCTTGTCTTATTAAGTACCTATTTTAATAAATTTTTTTGCTCAGATTTTCAATTACGAATTCAACACGGCTTAAAGTTTATATAAAATGCAAAATCCGTACCCGTGCGAAGCCGGGGCAGGTCGCTAGTAATAAATCATGATAGTCGATTAGAATTAGATCAGATACATCCAAGTTTGATCTCATGACTTACTAAAAAGGAAACGAGAACAGCAAATGCCCCATAAACTGCATTTCATGGTAAGTTTTTTCAGCAGCATGAATAAGTTCAATGTATGCTTAAGGTTTGCCTCGGAGAGTTCAATTGAAATCGGTCAGCAGTCGGCAGTTACGCAGAGTACAAATAAACATACCGACGTTACGCGAAGTGTTATTTTATATCCGTCGTCGTATTGTCGGTATTTTTGCTCCCCCTATGTACGGTTGTACGATGTAGCCCACCCAAGCAGTAAGGATGATGAATAACATTACTCCATTGTATTAGGTATAAGTACATTGCAATATATTATGCTACTATGTTCAATCTTGCTATAATTATGTTGATTTAAGTATAAATATTCATCATCTCTAACCGGAAGACGCAGCATAGGCCGGCGCCCCACTAGGTGGACCGACGATCTGGTGAAAACCGCGGGGAGCCGATGGATGCAGGAGGCGATCAGCCGCTCAAAGTGGCGCTCTATGGAGGAGGCCTATGTTCAGCAGTGGACGTCTTAAGGCTGTTGATGATGATGATGATGATAGCAGTTTCGACTGCATAGCGTAACCAACAGATATTTTTTTTATAGGAATTTCCGTTCGGGATTCAATTTTTTCGTTTACATGTAAAGTTGATCTGTTGTAAATGAATAGGTATATGTTATTTCTGTATATTATATAAAAAGTCTTGCATTGCCATGTGAATGAATGTTTAGAGGAGGATGGAGTACCTACACAGCATGACAGTACACACCGGACATTCACTTCACTTCACTTCACTTCACTTCATCATTTCACTTCACTTCACTTCACTTCATCACTTCACTTCACTTCACTTCACTCACTTCACTCACTCTTATATAAACTTAAAAACCCATTGACTGACTGACTCACTGACTGACTGATTGACATAATTGATCTCAGCTCTCAGAAGTGGTCTGTCAAAACTGAGTATGAGGCTGTATAGGGATGGGTCACGTGACCCCGGGAAAAATCTGACATTACCAGAAAGTCGTCTCTGAGATGGAACAGGTCAACGGATCTCAAAAACGACAAGAGATATGGGGGTCCCGCTTTAACTAAAGTTGGAGTAAACCCTGGGATGTTCCCAGAAAAATAAAAAAAATGGGGGCCCCCGAACAAAAAACGGTGGCCCCCATACAAAATTGAAACGCTCATAATTCGGCAACGGTAAGAGGTAGGTGGGTGGTGCTCGACCAAATGTCATCTATGACATTTGGTCGAGCACCACCCACCTACCACCTACCGTCATCCTCTAGGATGACGGGGGCTGTCAGATGGCTGTCATGAAATTCCAAGATGGCGGATTCAAAATGGCGGCCATTTTGAAAGTTGGTCCGATCGGGGTGATTTTTTGCATGGGGGAGTTTTCGAGGCCGCAGATTCGATATTTGTAAAAAAATTTTGGATTCCGCCATTTTTAAAGATGGCTGCCATACAATTTTTTATTTTCATTTTGACGCATTGTTTCTCGATACCTATGGAAAATTTTGAATGTCTATGTTGACGTTCGTGTCAAAATAATTCAGGCGTCTTTAAAAAAATTCGCGCCCTGGTCTTCCGACCTTCGGTCACTCGGACAGTCAATGGCCTTGCCAAACCATATGAGATAGGTCATATGCGTTTTAAGGAATGTCATAGCAAACCCTGGGACGATTTTAGGGAGATCAAAAAAAAATTCAAAATGGCGGAAAAAAAATCCGCCATACAAATTCTAACCGTAAATGACGGCGAAACTATGACACTTTAGTATAAAGAGCTCGAACTAATATTGTTTGGAAGCCAGAGAGGAAGATTCCGAAATATATTTTTTTTCAAAATGGCGGAAATTTCGGTCGCGGCAGGAAAAAAAGTTTCACCGATCCGGATGAAAATCGATATCTGGGGGTCCCCAAGGATGCTGATCAATATTCTGAAATCAAATTTTGACATGTGTCAACTTTCAATGGGGCTGCCATACAAAGTTGCTTTTATCGAAATATCAACTTTGCTTTTTTGTGCCTTCGTTGCGAGCGCTTTAGAAAAGTTTCGCTTTAGAAAAATTCCTGGGGATCGAGTATAGATGTTATAAGGGTCGAGTGCGATATCAGCAAAATCGTTTTTTTTTCAAGATGGCGTTTGTAGACGTACCGACTCATAGTAAAAGTTATCCGATCCGAATGTAAATCGATATCTGAAAATCCCACGGTACACTTGGTAGGAACGTGTAAAAATTTTATTGATTCCGCCATTTTGAAAAATTGCGAACATACAATTTCACTTTTTTAGGATTTTTAATTTGCAATTAACGGCGAAACTATAAGACTTTTGTAAGGAGGGTTTGTTCTAATATTGTACAATTTTTAGAGGGGCACACAGTGAAAAATAATGTTTATCAAAATGGTGGTCTTTGGTCTGCGTCCGAAAATAAAGATGCTCCGATCGAGATAAAAAACGATATCTAGGCTGCTGATCAACATGATTTGGTCAAATTTTGACATCTGTCATTTTTTTATATGGCCGCCTTGCGTACTGTTATCGAAATGGCTGTTTTCCGTTTTATCGCCTATGGTACTACAGTTTCGGTTCGAGATAGTGATCATTTCGACAGATGTCAATGTGACAGATGTCAAATGTCAAAATTTTGACAGGTTTCAAGTTTTTTGACAGATGTCAAATCTCTATTTTTTTTCCGACCTACCAAGTACGACGATGAGCGAAGCGAGTAGTATACTGTTATTTGGTTTAAGTGGACGGTCATGACCAACTCATGTACCTGCACCGTTGCACCGTGTGCGGGCCGCGTGCGGCCCGCGCACGGTGCAAGTGTGCCGCTTGCGACCTGCGCACTGTTCTAATACCGCTGTCAAGTGTAGACAGATGTCAGTTTGATTGATATCAAATGTCAAACTTTTGACAGATGTCAAATTTATTGACAAATGTCAAATGCCAATTTTTTTTGACAGATGTCAAACGTCAAATTTTTTCCAACCAATCCAATGCGACGACGAGCGAAGCGAGTTAGTTTACTGTGGTTTGGTATAAGTGGACGGTCACGACTAACACTTGCACCTGCACACTTGCACCGTGTGCGGGCCGCGTGTGGCCCGCGCACGGTGCAAGTGTGCCGGTTGCGACCTACTAATGGTGCAAATGACGCTGTCAAGTCAAACAAGATGGCCGCCATGCACAAGTCATATGAATTATTATTTTCTTTGATAAATACCGCAGTTTTGTACAAGTACTTGCAAAATTAAACTTGTTTAAACATAAGTATAGCGTTTTGAACAAATGGAACGCCACGAAAACACCCACGCGCACGGGGCAAAATGCTAGTCTTGCTATAGGATTCTTATTATCTTCATTTATTTCGATTTCTTAAATTTAAATTTTTTACAATATTCCTGTAAAAATAAATTACAAAAATACTATAAAAGACCTAAACGTAGAGTGCCGCCGGCAGCGGGGCAAGGCCCAAGCTACCGGTGGTTAGGACTGCAGAGTGAGAAACCTCCTGACAATACGTGCCGTGTCAAGGAGTACTGCCTTCTGAATCTGACCCTTGATCCAACCGTCTAGCGAGAGCCTCTCGAGTTGTTGGTCGAGGCTTTTCGCTATAAGGCCGTTCGCCGAAACGACTATCGGGACAATGCTCGTTGAGTCAACATTCCACATAGCGGTTACCTCGTGAGCCAAGTCAAGGTACTTGCTGAGTTTGTCCTTCTCAGGCGTTGGGACCGGTCTATCAGCACGATATCAGGCTTATTGGCTACGATAGTCCTGTCCGTGATGATAGAGCGATCCCAATAGAGCAATGCACGGCCATTTTCGAGAACCGGCCCTGGTGTGTACTTGTAGTACGGCACCTCAGATTCGACAAGGCCGTATTGAAGGGCAAGTTGCTGATGGATGATTAGGATAAGATTCTTTATTATTAGTTATGGCACAGAATAGATATATCTTTTCTATCGCTTAAATCGCTTCAAAGTAGCCATACTGCTTATACGGCAATTTTTGTATACTCTAGCAGCGAGGGCTGCCAGAGCTATGCGCCAAATTACCCAAGTTTAGGGGCAGAGTAGTTAGGGAAAGTTTGTTATTCACTTGCGAGGGGGAAAATAAGAATCGCGTTCTTCTGCTGCCGTAAGGTTTCCGGTGGGCCCTTTTCCTGACTTGTCTGAGAAATGAATCCTGTATTTGTTATTGTGTTTTTCTGATGTAACTAAAATAAACACAAGTTTTGTAGGGTAGTTCGTCTCGTACTGGCAACTCGCGCTAGGTTCGACAATCTATCGTTACTAGTTGATGGCCCGACAAACAGACATCGTGTCAGATAGACATTATGTTGTGTTATTGGAATCAGACTGCCAATACTACATTTTCTACGTTTGCGTGGGACTATACGAACACGAGGCAGGTACGTACTTTGTTTGAACTGTGATGTTTTTGCCAGAACCGAGGAAGAGATCGTTAAAATTAAGATGGAATGGTTGTGAAGAAAGAAAGGTACTTAGTTACATGTTTCTGTCTAGTCTAGCTTCTATGTATACAGGTGGATGTATTACTTATGTTCGTGATCTTGTCAATCTTGATTATATTGACACAGCCGAAGATGGAAACAACGGCCTTTGGATTGGACAGACCCTGTCGATAGATTGAAATCTAGCTGTCTTGATTGGACGGAACAATAATTACAGCCTATCAAGGGAGCCAGATTTCAATCTATTGAAAGGGATCGTTTATTTATAGAAACAAGCCGTAAGATGACAGAGAGATCGAAAACGTCCGAAAAAGCTTTCTACCACTGAATACTTACATATATATTATATTACCTATACAGGTGTTGTGAGTCGTCTCCTGAAAATTTCTTTTTCTACCTCCAAAAACACAGAGTATTCGTGTCAGACATAGGCTTGCAAAGCTTAAAAAAACCTTATCAGCCACTTGCTTCAGGGGCCTCGGTAGAGCCTTAGTTAAAAGCTCGGTTCTCGCACTTATTTCAGCAAAGCTCAAAAGCTAAACCCATCCCGGCCTAGACAATAGCCGCAATCCATCCTAATCTTGCCGCTTTTCGGCTCAAGAACTCTGATTGATGCGTCCTTTTATCCGTCGCTTTATGCAATGGAAACAGTAAGATATATCCTTGTGGTGAAAGGCCACGGAATGAAGAAAAACGCTGACTATGGATTTGGAAAGAACCGTTTGTGAAAGGCTGTGTTAGCCATGATATGTAGGTTTGGTGCATGAATGTCAGGCGATTATGATTTTAAATGAAGTGCTTATGGAAAATGGGGTGGCCTTTTAATTTTCCATGCTGGATCAATCGGGGAAAATTAACTTTTAAGCCACATTCTATCGTCTTTCTTAGCTATCAAAATAGGCCTGTTACATTGTGAACTTTAATCACTTTTTTATAACGTCCAATAATAAAACTATACTACTATGGACGAGCGCTGATGTTTGTTGATAGATAGCGATGAGATCATTAATATTTCTGTTTGTTGCTTTGATGGTCTCATTGTTTTTTATTTATTTATTTATTTATTTATTTAATAGCACACAAAACAGAATGCAATCTGTACAGCTACAAATATTAAGAAAATTATTATTATTGTTCTAAATTACATTCCAAAACTACCTTCCCCCCTACCTCCCCCCCCCCCCCCTCCCCTTCTTCCTTCTACCTTCTTCTTTGTACTTTTTATTAGCGCTTTATGTGTAAAAACACAAGTTAGTTTTGAATTGTAATAGAAACAGACGATTTCGAAACGGAAGTTGATCTGAAATAATCTGAATAACATAGCAAATGTTTAGTTGGCAAAGCGATGGAAATGGAAAACTATATTTCGTTTGCGGCAACTTTCCCGTACTAACACAATTTGACAATCTGCGAAGATTTTCTTTCGGAACTGAAAGGAACCTGCCTGCCTAGTACGGGTGGTAGAGAAAATTGTCTTTCCCCGTTGTATGTTACTTTCTTCATACTTGCTTGCTTGTCAAGTGGAATAAAACAAGGGAAAAACAATTTTGTCCACCGTCCGTGAGCAGCAGGATATGTTAGCCATGCCATATACTAATATTGTTCGGAAACTGAGACGTGAGAAGATAAGAACCAATTCGCGGAAGCAGCTTTTCCGAGCGAAGGTTTCTTATATCTCAAGTCGAAAGAGCACTCCACAAGCTTTTATTTCTTGAGTCTGCCTTCACACTAGAAACATGAAACCCGTAGTGCCCGTAGACAATGAGAAAACCATACACCAGCCCGAGCAGGTCGATAGCCCCAGCGCTGGAGTCCGATATGACCTCTGATTGCGTAATGGGTCCCTTCCGCGTGATTTGAGATTTGTTAGGGAAGTTTTGTGTTCCGGCGATGAGATGACGGAGACAGTACGTGAACTCGGCTGAAAAATGAAGGAAGGATTTTAATGTCAACAAAAACAAGAGTTCCGTTACTACAATTCACCTTCAAAGCAAGTAAACTGAAGCGCAGTGTTTATTCAGTTCAGAACTAACTTGTCGATTTTGCTCTACTCTACATCTACACACTTCGCTACAGAACTGGATACACCAATCACTACACTACACAGCACACCTAATTAAGAGTCGGAGTTGAATTTTTTCTGAACGTTGTATGCAGTTTGGTAGAGCCTCTAAGTTACGGAGCAAAGGTAGAACTGACTAAGTACTAACTTTACAAAACTCACTGACCTAAATTGATGATTTTATTTGTAAAGGGCAAAATCATTGCTAAAGACGAATTATCGTGAGTAAACTGTCAGTAACACAAAGCTCAAACAGGTATTTCACAACTATAACATTGTACAACTAGCTCTAGCATGGTATAACAGCCTTTGTGGTGTGGTGGTTGAGCAGGTCGGCCCCCGGGGGCAGCAGATTCGATTCCCGCGATAGGACAAGTATTTGTGCACAGGAAAAAAGCGCAAGTACTTGTTCTGCGTATGGGTGTTGTGGGACCATGGTCCTCATAGTTCTTGGATTTATTCCGTCCCAAGACAACTCAAAAGGTGATCTAGATATTGCAGACATTTACACGAAAAGTTGCTATTACCCATTATTAAAATAGGTTGTTAGTAAAACTATATAAAAAGTTGTCACAACTCCCCGACGAACAGAATAAACTTTTATTAGTTTCCCTGAGGACAACGGGCAAGCGGTCGTTAATAACCATAATGTAATTGAAAATATGAATATGGGAGGCATAATTGATTCCACTCATCCATCTGAATGTCTAACCAGCTCGATATGTACAGACACTGATATTAATGTGTACAGTCAATCTGGCTGCTATATTATCTGATCCTATTGTGTTCAATATACTCATATATCGTAAGAAAAGTCGTTCGTGTAGGATGATAAGAATTATTCGCGGGACACGATTCAAAGGCTGGATTTAGGAAGCAATTCTTGTTGTTATTCGGAGGAAATTACGTAAGAAAGATCATTTCCTGCCGGAGAAGTAAAGGTTTCAAAGGACAGATTATGGGTTTCGATACATTACCGGTATAATGAATTTGAAACGGACATTAATAGCCTTTGGCTCGGTCTTATAGTTTTCCGGAAACCGTTTATATAGATGATATGCTATAAGACTGGATTCTAGATGGCTGGCAGCTGAAGATAAGTTTTAGCGTTAAGTAAACTAAACTGGCCAGTCGGAAGGTTAATGAAAGATTTTGGCTTTATGTCAAGGTTTAATTCCAAAGACACTAATCATGTCCAAATAGGGACATATCGTGTGCAGTATAGTCTTGACAAATGTCCTGGCAATTAAAAGCCCATTAAGCAATTAGGTTAGATCTTAGTTAGTAGACCTTAGTTAGTAGATTTTGGACCGTGTCACAGCTAAACCAGATGTGATAATGAAGTCTCATTGATGAATTTCAGTATTCATACTTTCATACTACTGGGAGCATCCCAGGAATCGCATATTCTGGTATCTGCTGACCCTTAGAGGTTCTTAATAATACTTTGGTTCACTTGCGCAAACATACGATATAACTTGTTTTCGCATCATTACATTCAATTACATCATTACTGCATATTGATTTGTGTTCATAACCTACTAAGCTATGTCGCAACGTCAAAACATGTTCTTTGCCATGTACCGACATTGATATTTGATACTTGCGCTTAACCTCATGATGTGTTAACGTACGAGTCAATAGATATGTTGAGCTAAACTAGATTTTGTTTAAGGATTTCGTCAAGGGTTACTTGCTGTACACACAGACAAATCTCGAGCTTTTCACACAACACGAGATGGCTCAACCTGTTTTTAACATTATCTGTTTTTGTCTTAATGTCACCTATACTATATAAACATATAATTTAGTTTTTGGAACTGCTTAAACGATTTAGCGATATCGGTCAATAACACAGTGAACTTTCAACATTGATTGCATTGATGCTTATTTTTATAAGCATCAATGCAATCAATGTTGAAAGTTAGGAATTAGGATCTTCTTCCCTATTGTGGATAGTCTAGTGTTTTACTCACGTCATAACCAGAATAGTATTGCTGAAGAAGGACTCAAGTTTTCTCTGACATATTCCTAAGTAAAATTCAAAATTTTCCCAAAGATGCTTTTAATCAATGTCACGTACTGATTACACATATAGATTTTGAAATGTTTTGATTCGTTTTTGATAATTGTTATTCATTATGTTTTCATTGCTATTTTCGATGATAGTTATGGTAATCACACACAAATAGTAAATAATATCTGAACTATTCTAGTAAATTCTTGACAGAACTAATTCCATTTTCGTATGAAAAATAACAGCCTAACAAAAATAAATCTGCCGTAAAAGGGATTCCGTTCTCGTCACAAAAAAAAACAGCCGAATATTTATTCTAATTAAAGCGGAATCTGACCTAAGTGAATCAAATCGTTTATTCTACCTTATCTGTAATCAACCTTTGAACTTTAATAGGTGATTCCAGTTCAATCAGAGCCAGAAGTGTGTTTACGACTGCATGCAGCTGTTGGTCATATTTCTCCATCTGTTAGGTGGATAAACCCGTAAGATCTGCCGCGTTTATAAATCTTCAAGCTGACGTTGACAAAATATTATCACCAGTGGTTGTATTGACTAGTTTATCTAATTGGCCTCCCGCCCGCGGCTTTGACGACACGATGTTGGATTAGGGTACTTCCAAGACCCAGGCGGTAATTTAAATAGTTTGTTATATGGTTTTAATTATGTAGTGTATAATTTGCAGCCTCTCCATCCAAATTAGCGAGAATATGTTTAACTTTTAAAAAGACTGGTCGTTAACTCACACATTATTTTGTCTGATAAGATACTAAGGTCGATGTTTTAACCAAGTTACATTAGCCGTGGTCACGAAAAGACGAGTTCAGGTTTGGTAATAGTTACGTTACTCCGTAACTAGAGTAGAGTGTCAGCGTCGGGCGTTCCGCGTTCGCATTTACTCTTGTTTGAACTTTTGATCTTCATGTTTATTAATCTGTCTAGTATAGATATTGATTTTTCGTCAGTAAGTTTTAAATCTCAGTTCCATAAGAAGGCATCTGATCTGATGCTACAAGGTTCAAGCAAAACTTCCTCGTTTGAATTAGAATTGTCTGGTGATTGCCAGGTGAAAGAATCAAAATCTACTATCTATCTATCTGTTGTGTGATGTCTTGAATTAATGTATTTTCTTTATTTCTTTACTATTATACAAACAATGTCTAGTGTATAAACCGAAAACATTGTCGGTTTGTTCGCGCGGCATTCACGACGTATCGGCTGAACTGATTTGGATGAAATTTTGCACACGGGTTGCTAATATTACCAAGGTCAACATAGGATAATTTTTATCCCGGAAAATTTAAATTTCTCGCCGGAAATCGGTCGATTTGCGGGTGAAAACGCGCGGCTACCTCTAGTAGCCAAACATTTTAGAACTTCTGAAATTCTCCGCAGCATTATCTATAATGAAAGTCCGTAACAAACCAGTCATCAAAGATACAGAGCATTACGTACCCAGGCCATATCTCCAACGATAGTACTCCGTCTCCACTGTCACAGAGCCATATCGCGGCACTTAACGAGGATAAGTCGTAGTTGAGATAAAATATAGCCGAAGAGCTCGAGCGGTTTGTCGTCTAAAAGACGTTGGCTTTTACTGGGACCGTGTCATGATAGGAGTATTAAATTCTATATTGTGCTGTAGAGTTTTCATGAGGTCGTTTATCATTACAGGTTCTTTTAATGCTTTTTTTTTACTATTAGTTATGAGCTTTCTTCGGGGAAATACGTCATCACCTGTTTCGCTTCGTTTAAGCTTACCATTGGTTTCATTGGTAGCGTCCGGTTTTCTAGAACCTAATCTCGATGCAAAACGTCGTTGTTTCGTAATGAAACCGTAACGTCCAAAATTACTTAATCCCAAAATGTCTCAAAATACCTAAAATTCAAAATTACTTAATGTGGTGATCAGGTTAGGTACTTCATATTTCGGTAGGTAATAATTCGAACAGAATAGATACATCTGTTCGAATTATTACTTGATTTTGATATCATTATATCAGCTGATTATGATCAGATATGGTTGCCTTTCACACCCACCGAAATGTCCGTCAGGTAAGGACTGAGTCAGCTCTACGGGTGAACGAATATGATATTGCAAATATTATTATACAAGATGTAGTGTAGTAAGTATACATGAATTGTATAAGCGTCAACGCGGTCAAAACCACAGGGCGTAGCTAGTTGAATAATAATTAGTGCCGAAATTAAAACGCACACAAAAGGAATGTCAATCTTCGTACGAATTAGTGCGCGACTGTCGGAATTTATCACCACTTCAAAGCGCATATCTTGCCGAAGGGCGCCTTGAATGCCTACCTATACGAGCTATTTAGGCACAATCAGGCAAGCCTGTCAGTTGTCCAACAAAATAAAAGCTTTATGATAAACTTTTATGCGTAAATTGTGATTTATACAACACCGCGCGCTGACAGACACGCAACACGCGGCGACAAAACATCGCACAGTACCGAAACGTCATAACATTTTATCGCAGTTCCACATAGTTTTGTAAAGAAAAACTCTAACCCCGTTAAGAATCAGGACAAAAGTATGGCGTACGGCCATCAATCCTCATTTGCTCCCCCATATAACGGCAGCGATAGTAATAAAGACTCATCCCATTGCCGCAATATAGATTTATTCGCAGTATGAAATTCACGTCAAAAATGCCATATTTTAGTCACGCACACTAGCAAGCTTTGATCACGGCTTTGCGCAGATCACGTACCTAAAGGAATATCCGTGCGCTGCTTATAAACAAAATTTCAGAATCGAACTGAGCCAGATTCCTTACTGCTGCTAAAGCTTGAGTGCTTGCCAAGGGAATTCAGCCCCTAGCCAGTTTACTTGACAAATTCGCGTCGTAAAGAAAATGGAGTTACCGTTTTCTAGGTATGAGGATTCGGGGCGGTTATAACCAGTTTATATTTAGTTGCCGAGGGAGGCGTGGAATTGTCATATCTATTTGTCAAAGTCCCATCTGGCTCATGAAGCGTCTATTAAAAGATCAAAAAGAAAAGGGAGATTTGCGGGATGATAGATAAACTGAAAGGTACGTTTTTCGTTTTTTTTTTTTACAATTTATAGGCATTGTAAAGTTCTTTGGCTTTTGGATTTACATTTAATACCATTTGATTTCCTATAATATGTGCAGCGCTAATGCACAATGACATAGAAAATCCAAAATTTTAGGGTCTAATTTGGAGTTATCGATATCCAGGATTTTGACAAATTGAATTTGATTTGTTTTTTTTTTTGGATTGGATTATAAATGTATTTTATTGTTATAATAAAATTGCAAAATAACTCACAGAAACGTCAAAATGTCCTATATTTTATAATATATTTGTTTACTTAAGCTAGCACCAAATGAAGTACAAGGAGGCCTTAATGTTTTAAGAGCAAAAGATATTTCAGGATATTATTGACAGTTTTATACTTTCCGTATCATACGTATTACAAGAAGACAAAATTGAAACTCCAATTTCGTCCAGGAACTAAGCCTGCTACGGAGCAAATTGAAATTAGTTTTCTTGGCAGCCATCAAAACTTGCAGACAAGGATACTGGCTAATACAAACTATGGCAATTTCCAAATTTGGGCATAACTTACACCAATTCAATATCGAAGTAGAACTGTTGCCAAAGTTAATCCTTGATGCGAGAACTTGGCTTCCAAATCCACTTAGGGAATACGCCGTATCCAAGATCTCTCAGTAGAATCATGGATATCTTTTATTTCCTGAAATCTAATCCGTTTCTCTCGGTATCCTAAAATTGAGTGCGTAGGTAGATATTGAAATAGGTACAATGAACGTAGTAGCAATTTAAGCTTTGTGTCTGAATACATTCTCCTGGTATCTGACTACACGGGATTTTGAAACTCAAGATTATTACGTTTCTGATCTGAATCATGGAAACTCTAATATACTTTGCCTGCTACAGGCCTTTTAACTAGAAAAATACATGAGTGTTATATTATTTAATTCGCTATCTCAATCTATAAGCTATCTCCAAACGTAACCAAAGTGATTCGTTCATCATTTGTCTAGTACTGTGTATCTAACCCGTAGGCAGCGGGTTTGATTCCGCGGACAAGTATTTGTACATAGGAAAAAGCCACAAATTCTTATTCCGTGTCTGGGTGTTGTGGGACCATGGTCCTCGCAGTTCCTGGGCCCCTAGATACAGGGATTAGTTAGGGTCTAGGATATTAATATACCTAATGTAATCGTTGGGCGTTATTAATTTATTATTATTACAGCTACAAATTGTAAATGTCTACATTTCCATTGTTACAGATGTAGGTTACGACTACGTGGTAGACCAGCAGCCTATCGGGAAGCTGCTGTTCAGGCAGTTCTGCGAAAGGAACAGGCCAGATTACCATAAGTACAACAACTTCCTCGATGCGGTAAGTATCACCGCTAACGTGACATGCTTAAGATGCTTAAGAGCTCAGTCTTCCTCGTGTAGGCAAGTCGCTAGCTCTGACGGCAGAATTTTTATGCTGCCCCATGATTTTGGCCAAATTAGGCTTCTACTGGAAGGATTATATTATATTGCTTTTTTATACACCGTGGCATTTAACTCGATATTTTCCTGAAATGTATGTACTCGTGTAAATGTATATGTAGTCTATACCTGTGTGTCCATGTTTATTTAAAGCTAGACGCAAAAATACCTATAATGTAAAACATAAAACTAGGTATTATAAAATTAGTCCAAATTCAAATTCTTGACAAAAGGCCTACGAAATGTAATAATTTGGCACTCCGGCAGAGTGGGGAGGGCGGTGCAGGTGTTTTAGGTTCCTACGAAACATTTGCCGGCATCATGTAGTGTGAAATAGACACTTCGGCTAACAGCGAATTGTTTTTTAAAGTTTTTGGTTTTATTTTTTATTTAACGCTGTAATATTGTTCTATAGCATGGTACATTTTAGGAAAATATCGATATCAATTCCACGGTGTATAAAGCAGACAAACACTAACTTTTAGTGTCCTGTCCTGAGCTTGCAGAAAAATAATAAAATAAATTATCAGCTGTACTGATTTTATCAGTTTCTCATAGAAATAAAAAATAGTTAATTAAATTGTCGTTATTATCTAATTACCAATATCTTATCCCATTAGATAATAACTTGTTCTGATTTCATTTACTGAATTTCCTCTCTTATTACAGTTCCTAATTTCCTAGAGCTGCTATAGGTAGGAAGGAAGGAACTCTACTAAGCTAAGAGTCCTAGCAAAGCGTTGTATACTCTTTGGCTAAGAGTGGAAATTGTATAGCTATGGAAATGAATTAATCAAAAGAATTATAAAGTTGTAAAGAAAATGCCTTTACCTTCTATTTGATTAACCCAATCAATCAAGTACTCGCAGTGTAATCTGCGTTTACTCTCAAAAAACTTCTAGTCTAGTCAAAATCAAGTTTAATTTTGAGTAGTCCAGTCTAGTCGATTATTCGAGCTGTTGCGCTCGAGTAAGCGACGACCGGCGAACGAAACACCACCGCGTTCTAAATTGACTACTAACGCCATCTAGTTTCAATTTTTGAACTATGTTAAGTAATCTTTTTTCGTCCGGCCATTAGTGAACGCAAATAGTAATAATAATTAGACTTGGTAGGTACCGAAATTCGAAAACGATTTCGAGATTACATATCCTCTAATCTAAAGAGCTCATGTAAAAATATCAGATTTTTATTTTAATAAAATAATAATCTACAAAATGAGATATGCATGAAAAACTTAATAAAAAAAGTACGTGTCTGTTATTTTTCAACTAACTTTTAAATAAAACTAATTAAACTAGGGGGTAAAAAATTTGAAATAGTGAATTAGACAGAATTGATTGCAAAGAAAAATATTCAATGTTTACAGAATTAATTTAAGCAAACCCTCTCGAGAAGCTAGCGATCTACTCTCCTCCATTAACACTGATGTACCCAACCGCACAAAAACCCGACGCATCTGCTGCAGTCCCTAGCAGATCATCCCAAAGACTCGAAGCAGTTGGTGTGTCTCTTCCAGGCGGAGCTGTACGAGGTGGAAGTAGACGAGACCCGGATACTGCACGCCTCCGAAGTTTTCGGGAAGTATCTGAAGACGGATGACTTTGAAGCGGTTTCTGATGTCGTCAGCAGGGAGATTATTGACGATGCCAGTGCACATTTAGAAAGTTAGTAGAGTTTTTCAAATATTTTTGTCATCAAACATTTGAATTTTTTTGATGCTGAAACGGGCATTTGACGACCTCTCACGTGATAAGCGACGAAGTTGTGTAAATTGGAGCACGTTTGCCCATGAGATGCCCATTCACTCTTGACTTGAAAAGACCCAGGTTATACCCAGGAGGAAATACTGTTTCTGGAAGAGCATTCCATTTCTCGGCCGTTCGGGCTATGAATGATACAACAAAAAATTTGGTGCTATAATAGGCTTGCGTTAGACAACATTTCTCCTGATGTTAAGCGATGATGCGGTGGATGACGTACCACGCTCGCCTGTAAGAAACCTGTTCACTCTCTTGAAAACGTCCAGATTATAGCTACTTGGAAACACATGCTGGTAAAGAGTTCCACTACTTAGTCGTTCGCATCCCTCCGGTCGGTTTGGTCCACATTATGAAGGTCGTTTTAAACACATACTTAAATGTATGGGAATTGGGAACCAACCACCAATGACCAAAGATTTGTGGAATGAGCCCTCAAGTGGAGCTTGGCTGATTCGTCTAAGAGTAGAGCTAATGAAACCCGATTTCCTTTCTGAGAGCGATCTTGAGATAAATAAAAACACCGACTCTGACAAATACGAAAGCAGCATAAATCTGAAACCACAGCCTAAGCACTTTTCCAGCTGAAGATCATTCTCGGCCTAATCTGATGTCAAGCAACAAAGTGGTCTATGATAAAACTGGGGACCTTTTCGCATTGGGCGATACGCTGTTTTTATCGCTACATTAGTATTGTCTTTCAGAAAAAAAAAGGGTTTATTATCGGCCATTTCGGACCCCCGTTGTCTTAATATCGGATCTATGAAATATCGGCTTCCAAAAACAACGTAACTATCATTCTATCGTTGATAACTATACCCATTTGACTATATCAGGAAGGAAGGATAATGGTATCGTATCGAGCGATGTAAAAGCTCCTAAGTACAACCCAGGTAAAGGCCTTTTGTATATTAGGCTTTTACGTGGCTTTTAGGTTTTCTTTATCGGCTTTTTGTCGCTACTTTTTGCTTCTTGTATCATTTGATGATAGACCTACAGTTTGTTTAAATATTAAGGTGGCTATTACATTTTGGCGAGCTCGCAGCGTTCGTCGGTTTGGCCAAATATATCTAGTTTCATTTGTTGATATATAAATAAGAGCATTATTTAAAATTATGAAATAATTTGTAGTAGTTCAGAAATATGATGAACTTTATTTTGGTAACAATATTTTGTCCATGTAATATAAAACTCCGGGGATATTTGACCTTTTGTTGAAGTCTTTTTTTAATAAAAAAACAATTTAATTTAATATATTTTTGATTACTTGAAAGGCAAAAATCAAAAATCTGTTCTGTCATTATGGAAGTGCGGAATGTATTTAGTGGAGTATAATTTATATTAGTTTGGAGGCTTACGTTACACAGAATTTGCAAATTAGAGCTCTCAAATCGGGTCTCGTATGTTTTTGCCAAAACGAACATCAGGAGAATGATGATTACTAAATAAATAGGTAAGTTACTTAAAATTCGCTCTGTCATTATCGAAGAAGATGAAATGAAAGGTATTTTTCATATAATGTCTAAGTATAGACATTAAAGCTATGCATCAAATATTGACGACGAAAACCTTGCAACTACGCGTAATTTTGTAACAGCCACCTTAGAGTCTGATTTACATTGAGTCAGTGCGACAGCGTCGCTAGCAGGCGGGCTAGCATTAGCTATACAAATCGAAATATCTCTTCTTTTGAGAAAGCGTTTGACCAATGAGCGATCACGCTGATCACGCCATAAACCTTTTGCTGCGTTTTCATTAGTCGAATGGTTTCTCGAGAGAAGATATGATGTCAATTTCTATAGCCCTAGATTGATTTACTTAACTCACCCTCACTTTTAACATGTTCCAGTTGGCGCCAAAGACATATTCACAGAATGCGTCCGTTGCGTGAAGAACTTCCTAGCGGGGACTCCGTTCGCGGAGTTCGAGCAGTCTATGTACTTCTACCGGTACCTGCAGTGGAAGTGGCTGGAGGCGCAGCCCATCACGCAGCACACGTTCCGGATGTACCGGGTGCTGGGGAAAGGCGGGTTCGGCGAGGTCTGCGCTTGTCAGGTGAGCTACTGCGGATACTCTAACTTTACCTTGTCACGGTAGCTTAAGTAAAGCATATCTCTCGCCTTTAAGGATGGATGGAGGCTCAAATCCCGTTTGCGATTCAAATTCTTCCTTTACAAATTAAATAGCCAGACTGGTGTTCTAAACGAATAACCAGTATTTATTTCATATGCATATTCACGTAATCCATAAAAGCTCGCAAAGTTAACACATTTTCAAACGCAAATCCAGTTTGACATCAATCATGTGATTTTCAACTTTAAACAAAGTCCTTTGAGGTGGTCTCTGGATATCATAAAAGTTGTGGTTCGACTCCGCTTTAACCAGTCTATATGGTAAAGATAGTTTATACACAATCTTCCCACAACCTTACAAGAGTTACAGGCAAGAACTCCGTCTTAACCTTAACCAGTTTATATGGTAAATCCAGTTTTTACACAATCCTCCCACAACGTTACAGGTACGAGCGACAGGAAAAATGTACGCTTGCAAGAAATTAGAAAAGAAACGAATCAAGAAAAGAAAGGGAGAGGCGATGGTGCTGATAGAGAAGCAAATACTACAGAGGATCAACTCGCGGTTCGTCGTCAACCTCGCGTACGCTTACGAGACAAAGGATGCGCTCTGTCTCGTGCTTACTATTATGAATGGTGAGTTTGTACGGTTTCTGTTGGTTTGAGTTAGAAGTAGGGTTGAGCTAGAAGTTGAGTTAAGCTAGAAGTAGTGTTTCGAGTTTTATGTAGGATTTGAAAGAAGTATAAATAAGGTTTGTAGATGTATCAATTAGGGCTTGAGCTTAAGTTGAGTCAAGAGCAGGATTTGAGATAGAAAAATTAAGTAGAGTTTAAGTCACAAGTAAGGCTTGAGTTAAAAGTAGGGATTGAATTAGAAGTAGGGTTTGAGTTAAAATTAGAGCTTTGAGTTAAAAGCAGGACTTAGAAATAGAATTTAAGTTAGAAGTAGGATTTCAGTAAGAAGTAAGATTGGAGTTAGAAGTAAGACTTCAGACAAGTAGTAAGGTTCGAGTTACAAGTAGAGGTTTGAGTTAAATGTAGAATGTGAGTTACAAGTAGGATTCTATTAAGAAGTAGGGCTTCAGTTATAAGCAGGGCTTTACTTAGACATATAATTTAATTTAGAGGTAGGATTTCAGTAAGAAGTAGGATTGGAGTTAGAAGTAAGATTTCAAGAGAAGTAGGGTTTGAGTTACAAGTAGAAGTTTTAGTTAGAAGTATGGGTTATCTAGAAGGATCAAGCAGGGTAGGGAGTTGGATGTCGCGATGTGTAATGCCCACCACTATGAACGGATCCCGTATGCGCAGGCGGCGACCTGAAGTTCCACATCTACAACATGTGCGGCGCGGAGACCGGGCTCGGCATGGACCGCGCGAGGTTCTACGCCGCCCAGGTCGCTTGTGGGCTCGAACATCTGCACAAGATGGGCATCGTATATAGGTACACTACGTCTGCACTAAAGTTTTATAGGTGCTAAGTTTGCACGTCTTATCCGTTATTCCTATTAAGTATGTCCTAAAGAGGTTTTAGTGCAAACTTAGGAGCTGAAAAGTTTTAGTGTAGACTGGCATATAAATGATGTACAATAATTGACATTTAATTTTTTGGAAGGTAACCGAGATTCGAAAACCATTTCACGATTATTTATCCTCTAAAGAGCTCATATAAAAAAAATTCAGATTTTTATATTCAGTAGTTCTCAAGTTATTGTTAAAAAACAAACTGAGGCTAAATGATAATCGACGTGTGACTGTGAAGCCTACTTTGAGTCAATGGCTGCCAATAAACAAAGGCGTCGATTTCTTTTCCTTCTGGCTTCCTGCTAAAATCTTCATATAGTCTCACAATAGCCAAAATTTCAAATCCACAAAATTAAATATTGCATGAAAAATAAAATAAAAAAATCGTCTGTTTATTTAATTAACTTTTATTAAAACTAATTTAAAAAAGGTGTACAAAAAAATTTAATGTTCTCAATTATTGTATTCGATTTACGCTCTTGTATTACCAGTGATTTGCAAGCCAGAAACCCATGTTGCTGGGCTTGTAAAAGTGCTGAAAACAGTCTATTTAAAATAAATTCCATTAACCCACACTAAGTATTTTGCTACGCACTTAATAGTACAAACAGCCAATGAGTGGAACATCTTCCTGGCGTCCCGCTAACTATAATCTGGGAGTCTTCAAGTCAAGAGTGAAAAGGTATCTTCTAGGCAAGCATGCACCATCGTAGGCCGCGTCATCACTTTCCATCAGCGGTCAAATGCTTTGCCACAAAACAATTTAAAAAAATGTAATTCAATGATAAGTATTCCATTGTTATTGATTGCTTTAACATTGTTAACTGTATTCCCAGGGATTGCAAACCCGAGAACATCCTACTGGACGACGCGGGTCATGTTCGCATTTCTGACCTCGGCCTTGCTGTGGACGTTCCTGAGGGGGGCTCCGTGCGGGGCCGCGTCGGGACCGTCGGGTACATGGCGCCAGAGGTAACTATATGCTCCCGGAGTAACAATATGGCCCCGTCTGTAACAATGTAGCCCCCGGCGTAACAATATATCCCTAGTCTTAACTAGTCGGCACCGTCGGGTACATGGCGCCAGAGGTAACAATATACTCCCGGAGTAACAATATGGCCCCGTCTGTAACAATGTAGCCGCCGGCGTAACAATATATCCCGATCTGTGACAATATAGCCCCATTAACAATTCGGCACCGTATATATATATATATATTTCAACGAGCGTGTGTTTCAACCACAATACATTTCAACGAGCGTGTTTTCAACCACCATGTATTATAACGAGCGAGCGTATATTTTACCAACCATGTATTTCAACGACCATCTGTTTAAACGAGTGTATTTCAACAAGCATAATTATATTCTAACCAGTATGTATTTCAACCAGCATGTATTACAACGAGCGTGTATTTGAACCAGCCCACGTCCCCAGGTGATAGACAACGAGCGGTACTCGTTCAGTCCGGATTGGTTCTCGTTCGGTTGCCTGGTGTACGAGATGGTGGAAGGTCGGGCTCCGTTTCGGGCGCGCAAGGAGAAGGTCAAACGGGAGGAGGTCGACCGGAGGGTTAAGGTAAGGTGACTGTTTGTTTCTATTAAATTTTTTTTAGTCCTAGGGGACTAAAAAAAATTTAATAGAAATATGCTATGCAGAAATATGCAATATGCTGAGTCGACGCCCATTCAATATTTTAAGTGCACAATATGTAATGTGTTTAGTTAATCGTTAAGCCAAGTCGGAAGCCTTTGGGCGGCCTAAAAATTCTGACACTAGGGCTGACCACTTGCCTACACGAGAGGAAGGAAGGAATGTGTTTAGTACGTAGTATTGAATAAACGTTATTCTATTCTATACATTCAGCACTCAGAAGTACCATTTGAAGCAAAAAATGAGGAAAACCTGAGACTCTATCGCTAAACAGGACAGATAGTTTATTTTAAATTCTGAAACTAGTCTTTCTAATTTTATTTTAATTCTTCTATTCAATGGTCCAGACATACTCAGAAGCACCATGTCGTCCGCATAACTTAAACCATCATCAGTTTAAAAAGCGACTTCACACGTCGCGTTTCCTTTCCAGCACGAGACGGAGAAGTACTCGAGCAAGTTCACCGAGTGCGGGCGCTCGCTATGCTCGGCGCTGCTCGCCAAGACGGCGAACGCTCGGCTCGGGTGCGGCGCGTGCGGCCGGCGCGGCGCGCGCGCGGTCAAGCTGCACAGGTTCTTCGCGCAGATGAACTGGGCGCGGCTCGAGGCGGGCATGGTGCCTGCGCCTTTCGTACCGGACGTGAGTACCTTACCCACCGATGATACATATTAATAACAGGTAAAAAAGAAGAAAATGAGCCCGTTTGTGTAACTAATGGTTCTACCTGCTTTGGCCACTGTGCACCTCATTATTTTGCCCACATTGGTCTTTTGTGCAACTCATATTATTCTGCTTACTTTGACCACATGTGCAACCGATTATTCAGCCCACTTGAGTTACCCGTTATTCCACCTGCTTTTACCACTTGCATCCCAGTATTCTCCCCACTTTTGCTACTTAGGCAATCCATTGCTCTGCATACTTTGGCCACTTGTGCAACTAATTATTCTGCCCCAACCTAAAGCGATCTCTTATTTTGAGAACTTTTCAAAGAGGTTTTCTAGCCTCTAATATCTCTTAATATAATATCTTTATCATTTATATCAATGATTTACCAAAAGTAATCAATCATCCGATGACATTATTTGCTGATGATAGTACTGTAACAATTGCCTGTCAAAATAGAGAATTTTATGAAATGGATATTAATAATACATTGTCTTCAATTATAACTTGGTTAAATAATAACAATTTAAAAATTAACATTAAAAAAACTAATCTAATGCAATTTACTCAACGATCTAATTTTTTACCTGACATAAATATAAATTATCAAAATGAAAATATTAATGAACTAGAATCTACCAAATTCCTTGGACTAATCATAGATAGGAAATTAGACTGGAAGGCACATACTGAAGATTTGGCTAAAAGGCTCAGTAGCTCGGCGTATGCTCTTCACAAATTGGCTCCCGTTGTCAACATGGATGCACTCATGACTGCATATCATGGGCTAGTGGCTGCAGTTTTAAGATACGGCTTAGTGTTTTGGGGAAATTCTACCCTCTCGAATCTAGTGTTTAAAGCGCAGAAAAGATGTGTTAGGTTAATGTTTGGATTAAAAACAATTGATAGCTGCAGACCAATTTTTTGAACATAAAATTCTAACACTTTCATCGCTTTATATTTTAGAAGTAGCTCTGTTTGTAAAATCAAATCCACATTTATTCCCACGTCTCTGTGAAACAGTCCCGCGTAATAGACGCGATAAAAATGTTCTTCGCTTACATACGGCAAAGAAGGCGCTCATGCGGAATAGTATTTTCTGTATGGGCCCTATAATTTACAACAAAATACCCAAATCTATTAGAGAGCTAAACGCGAACATATTTAAAATTAAGCTTAAAACTATTCTAGCAGAAAAATGCTATTACAAAGTAAACGATTTTCTTAATGATAAGCAATTGAAATAAGTCTTTGTTTGTTGGTTTTATTTTTATTATTGACTGCCATTTATGACGTGTGTTAAATTGAATTTTTATTTATATTAATTATTTATTATATTTTATTATGTGTTATTTAATTCTATGTTTTGATACTTGTTTGCATGTGACATTGAATATTTAATTAGTGACTATTTTAAAATTTGGCACCTCTCAACATTTGTACGCCTACTTGGGCAAAACATGTAGAACTTTTTATTTTTATTTTGTAACATCTGCATGCATTATATTATGTTTGTAACGAACCACATGTTTATACAAATAAAGAATCTTTATCTTTATCTTTATCTAATATCAAATCATGTAAATTTCAGCCTCACGCAGTATACGCTAAAGACGTCCTGGACATAGAACAGTTCAGCACGGTTAAAGGCGTGAACCTGGACGCGGGAGACGACACGTTCTACGGCAAGTTTAACACCGGCAGCGTCAGCATTCCCTGGCAGACGGAGATGATCGAGACTGGCTGCTTCACAGAGCTCAATGTCTTTGCTAGAGGTAACTGTTGTTTAGTAATCATCATATCAACACCCTGAAGACGTCCACTGCTGAACATAGGCCACTGTTGATTATACCACGGGGAGTGCGCACAAGAGCTGTACGAGTTAATCCCACCATCTCCATTCCGCCACAGGACTACAAGGCGCGGAGAGTCGTTTCATCCCTATGTAGTAGACTTGCCTACTTGCCGCACCAAGCGTTTCGCTGAGTCCTTCATTATGCGGACTGCTAGGGAATGGAATTTGCTCCAGGCGTCCTTGTTTCCTGACAAATATAACCTGGGTCTTTTTAAGACAAGAGTGAATAGGTACCTCATGAACCTGCGTGCTACACCTTCGGCTGCATCGTCGCTTACCATCAGGTGAGATGTAGTCAAACGCAGGCTCATTCTACATAAAAAAAAAAAAAAAAATAGGCCCCCCCCGCACTGAGCGGCAGCTTGCCTCCGGCATCCATCGGCTCCCCGTGGATTTGACCGCCGCGGTGTCATCTGATTCAGTTATCTGGTTCCCATAGTACAAGCTTCGCTTAAGATGGCGCTGTGTGAAATGTCCACAAAATATTTATTTTAAGCAAGTTATTATTTTAAGCAAACTGCACTGTTCCGAGCAACTCACAGAATGAGATATTCAGCCACCTTTTGTTGTAAAACTTGGTGTAGATGACGAGACTTGTCTGTCACTGTCACTGTCATTTGATTCCAATAGACACTACTCACTTGACATTGGCAGAATTATATTGCTAAAAAGCGATAGAAAGCCATAAACGAAGAAGAAGAAGTACTTAGCTAAATAAATCGTGCTGTTTTCGACAGACAACAACAAGTTTCTTCAGCGCCACCTATCGAATGAGCAGTTTTAGCATTCTCTCGGTAAAGTAAATGTCAAAAGTTACGCGAGCGCCATCTCTTGACTATGAGAGAATTAAACTGACAATGCCTAAAAGAAAACTGCTCATTGATGTGATCCTCTTTTTTAACGTGATAAGAAAACTCCTAATTGTTTAAAACCCATTCCTTAGGAGAGGACGGTCGCGAGGCGCCGACGACAGACCTCAACCTGGTGCCCTCCGCCACACCACCTGAGGAGGAGCCAGGGTGCTTCATGTTTGCCCGACGTGTGAGTCACTGTTTATTATGCTCTATTTTTTTTTCACCTGTGTATTTTTTAATTTTAATGCGTAATAAGGGCGGATTATTATCCGTTAAGTGTTCGTGAACATGCACGAGTGTTGGCAAATGGTTCCAAGTTTATAAAACCGTGTCTTTTCGTTTTCTCTTCAAAGGTTTTTTAGAGGGTCCAGTAAAATATCCGCCTTATATCCACCGTTTTACTGATGGCATTTTGACTGACAAAATAAGACCCAAAATATCTACGTCATCGGGTACCCCAATAGGCTATCTATAGATCGTTAACCGACACTTAAACATTTAATAAAAAACAGATCTGCCAGTTCCGATCCTGCCGGGTCATGGAAGTAATCCACCTCCACCAGCTTCACCGATCAGGGAACTTCGAACCATCGGCGTATTCAGACAAAAGTTAAAAAAACATCTTCTAGACGAGCAGCGACAGCATGCTGATGTCAATATAGACATGTCTTTTATATAATACTTATAGTTTAGTTACTTATTTTTGCGTTCTCTGTTTAAGTATATAATAATCTGTGCTTATTTCTATTATTCATTGCCAACAACTGCAACATTATTTTTATTATTATTATCCTTTTTTTTTTTTTTTATCACATAACCATTTGTAGTTTATCTTACTCTTTCAAGTGTTTTTATTGTTAATATTATATTTATTTATTTATTTTTTATACGTTTCTTGTGTATATTATATATGTAAGTATATATTATACATTTTATTTTGTGTTTGTTTTTATTATGGTCACCTGACAACTATACCTTACCCGTCGACCAAAGGGTTTAACTGAAAATCAGCGCCAGGTGTTGAGTACACCGGCATGAATGCTGAGTTAAGCCCTTTTCAACACCACTTTATCTATGTATATAATATCTACACTTCTTATTATTCTTCTCATAACTACTGTTCTTACTTAATTGTGTATATTATACTTGTACTTATTTGTTTTTTGTGAGTGTTGAATAAATATTTTTTCTTTCTTTCTTTCTTTCTTTCTTTCTTCAAATGCCTTGAATACTAAGTTTCGCCAAGTTTAGACCTGGCAGACCTTTTAATCTATTATCAGGGTCACCTTGGCTATTATTAGACGTAGGTTTCATCGGGGTATTCGCTGAGGTAGGTAAAGGGTGTGAAGGGTACATACTTAGGGGTCTGCCAGGTACTTCCGGCAGGGTGCGCAATGGCAGACCAATTTTTTTTTACATAATTAATAAATGGTTTTACTGTTGCCAGAACTTTCATTCGGGTAAATTTTGACAAAAAAAAATACGTCAAAGAATTTCAATAATTTCCATGACCCGGCAGGATGGGAACTGGCAGACCTGATTTTTTTACATATTTAGATGTCGGTTAACGATCTAAAGATAGCCTATTGGGGTACCTGATGACGTAGGTATTTGTGCAGTGGGCTCTCGCACCATTAGTCTGTTCTCCGTCTGTAACGGCCGATGCCCCCTTACAGGTCCTATGTCCAGTGAAGAAGGTCCCGGCTCGGCTCCGTCCCGTGTCGGTCCCGGAGCACCTGCTGCCTCCCGTGCCGGCCCCGGAGCACCTGCAGCCGCCCGCGCCGGAGCACCCGCCGCCCGCCGGGAGCTGACCGACGGAATAACTGACAGCCAATCATTGTACGCATGAATAGGTTTGCGCTGCGTTCACATAGATATACATACACACCACCTGACGCACTAATTTAGCTTCATACGTACAACACTCGCTTTGGTTCGTACATCAGTCGATCACTATAGGGGTGTATTATAAGTATATACTAGTATTTTCCCTCTTGCGCGGGCCGCAAGTAACCTGGTAATGAAGATACAATTGACCCTGTTGATCATGGTAATCCAGCCCCTGATTGTGTTTAAGGCTCGTATATTGCTGCATTTATTATCTCGCTCGCGCATTCCGATATTTTTGAAGGTGGAAATGGTAGAATTTACGGGCTACGAAAAATCTATGTCCGTAGAAAAACCTTAAAAATAACATCATAAACGTAATAAGTTTTCGTAAGTAAATTCTACCATTTAATACCTTCGAAAACGTCGCAATGCGCGAGCGAGATAGAGGATCCAGGAATATACCAAATTTTAGGACTATATGTTTAAACCGGCTAAAGTGTGATATACACTTAAAATCTATTGTAATTTCCGTTTTTTTGTCATTTAAAATTTTGTAAGAGTGCCCGCAGATTGTGAGCTTGCTCTGAAATTGTTCAATTAAAAATTCTATTATTTCATTTGATTTACGAAAGCGCTACATAAAGAGCGATGTGAATGGTGAGTTATGATTATTATAACACATAAAGTTACAGGTGAAACCACTGAGAAAATTAATTCTAGTTATCTTATTTACTAGATAAACTACGAAATTCTTTACTGTGAAATACGAAAGGTTTCGCTAGGCTATATTTTCTTTTGAAATTAGTCGTCTAATCATTAATCTGTGCGCAAATATTATATAAATAAAGAACTATGCCTGAAAATACTCTTTCACTACATTGGTATTATTAATAACATAGAACAAGGAGGACAGGAATGCCAATACACCAAGAAAACAGCGTCGATCAAAAATATGCCCAAAATTAGATGGCGTTGCAAAACGAGCGGGTGATAAGTTGAGCGCAGATCAGAAATATGACGAAAAACCGTTTTCAACCTAGCCTACCGTAGCTACCCGTATAGCCCGCTCATTTTGCAGCGCCAGCCAGGTTTAAAACGGTTTTTGGCATATTTCTGATTGCGCTCAACTTATAACCGGCTCATTTTGCAACGCCATCTAGTTTTAGGCATATTTTTGATCTACGCTGTTTTCTTAGTGTATTGGCATTCCTCTCCTTGTTCCATGTTAATAATCACGAAAACATATTAAGTTGGTTTTGTAAAAAAAAACACTAATTTAATTTTGAGGATATTTCTATAGTTTTTTTAAAGTTTTCTGTTGCTACCGCACAATGTTTTAAAATTTTTTACACAGATAAAATAGATCAGAAACCATAGATAATATGCTCTTCATGCTCCATAAACAAAATCTAAGTTTGAATGCAATGTATGCGCAGCGCAAACCTTCAAGCTAGGTAGTTAGCTTCGTCTTCGAAATGTCTTCTAACTCGATGTAAGTGTTATGTACTCTCGTGAAGTGATTTCGACTTGTATACGTAAGGTTTCGACGGCCCGTAGCCAATACATTAGATTGCAGGCTCATATATTACGAGCACGTGTAAAAAATACAGCCAAAAACTTTTAAATAAAAATTAAAAAAATAAAGACTACGTTGGCAGAACGAAGTTCTCCACTGCCATGCAAAATAAATGTCAAAATATACGAGAACGCCATCTCTTGATGATGAAAGAACTAAACTGACAATGCCTAAAAGGAAACTGCTCTGTGATAGAGATGGGTTGGATTAGGTAAATTCGGGATTCATTCCACCTAATACTAATCCCTAAAAATACCTATTCTAAATACCTAATCCATTGGATCCACCTAATCCACGTAATTCATTATGAAGCTCACAGAGATGGGACAGATGGAAACTAATAATTTGCGTTCCTTCAACCTAATCTATAACGATGCCAGTCATATATATGACTCAATATGGCCTTCCCTATGAATTTCAATACACTAATAGTTCCTTCACGTAGAAATTTAAGAAAAAACAAGAGTATTTCAGAGCACTCAAATCTCTTGTATTATTAATTGGGGCAAAAAATTAGGCATATAGAAACTCGATTTATTGTTTCTATTATGTAGGTACATAAAACTCTTGGTATTATAGAGTATTTTTAATAGTATTTCCAATTTTTTTTTGTATGATTTTATGCAACGAGAAATTTTATTTACCATATTTATTTTGCATTATCGTAATATATTATACTTAAAAAAACACATTCCCGAAGTAGGTATTTAATTATTATATCGTAGTGTTGTACTTTAAGAACACTCATAAACCAAAATTATGCCAACCGGCTGGACAAAGACAAAATACTATGCATCTTACGCGTTTCCGTCCCAACAAAGTATTAGTCCACCAGTGTTCCTGACATTACGTAGATTTGCAATTTGAATGAGACTGGGATTTGGTGGAACGTCTGGAACGGGAATCTAGTATTTTTGGAATAGGTTCTACCTAATCCCAAATAATACCTATTCCCTGGAAGGAATCCAATAAATATGCCTCACCTCTACTCTGTGATTTAAACTGTCGTTTTCATTGTTAAACATTTAATTGATATTTTTTTCTTTAAATTTATGGCGTAAGTGAACAATGGTTAGGGCTACGGGCCTAGTTACAATGCATTTCTCGTTGTACCTGGTAGTATTTCTTCAGCTTTGATGTTTTGTAAGTACGGGGCACGGTGTTTGTTTCTTAACTATGTACTGTTATCCATTTTAAATATTAAAATAAAAAATGCAATACGTAATAGTTATGTTAACGAACTTGGCGTTCTGGGGCTTTACCACTGACCATCACCTCTTAGCGCGATTCAAATTGAATCGCTACAGTACAAATTGTATTAGCGATCATTTTAGGTCTTCAATAATTTAAAGTTGTCAAGGATGTCTGCGAAGTAACATTTTTTCATAAAGATAATCGGCTAGTGTCGGTTTCGTACAACGTCGTCTCTGTCAGACGGAGCACTAGTAAGGCGTTTTCGGTTTGGGATCGTTCGCTTTTATGGCATTTGCGAAATTAGCGTTGTTGTAAAACCTTCGGCACCCGTATTATTTAAAAATTGCAACAGTAAAGCAACAGCAGTAGCAAAGCTACAGGGTAAACACTTAGCAATCGGTCGCAGTCGCCCGCTTGTCGCTGAATGCACTTTGGCCTTTGATACTAGCGCCACTAGCAACAGAACAGCAAGAGACGGAATCAAAATAATGCACTTTTTAGTTCATCAATTGTCCGACAGTCGGTGATCTAGCGGCCGATCGCTTTCTGCTCTGCTAAAGTGACGTTTGACAGCTTTGACAGCTATGATTGCGAAATTTACGCCTGTTGCAAACTTTACGTAATAGGCTAGCAGTTTGAGAATTTTGCCAATAATGCCACTTTTACTACTTTTACTCACTACGCAAAACGAATGCAAAATAACCACATGCGGTGTGCTATCTCAAATGTCAAAAAATACCATGGTGCACATACTAAAGCAATTTTACATGCCTTTTTATAGCAATAAATAGTACATATTTAACAAACAAATGCCAAGTTTATTGTAACGAACGGCGATACGTAAGTGAATCAATTGGATTTGTTATATGTGAAGTGTTGCATCACGAACAATTTAGCTTTAGCCAGTTTGGTAAGCATCTCATCGTTGCGGGTGATCTGAGCGTTTTGTTTAATAAGAATGATTATTATTATTGATAATAATTATTATAACGTTAATATAATGATAATAATTATTAATGATTGTTAGTTGGATGATCTGTCAGTGATGGGATAATAATGTCATAACTCGATAACTGTTAAAAATACCAATGAACAAGGTAAGTAGATCATTTATATATTATTATTTCGTAATTCGAAAACCATTTATGCTGCCACCGCTTTACCGTGATATGGCAATAGTTATGCCTATCATTAAGACAACGCCTAGGTATAGCCACGATTCATGGCCATAGATTTACAATGGCAATTTAAGTAAATTATTGAATTTGAGTTTATGGCAATCAGTATGTCTTATGGCGGTAGGAAATACTGCCCTCCTTATGAAAAATGCAGTAAGTAGGTAAAACATGTTTTCGAGAAAAACGCGAGAGCAAAAGATGCGAGTAGTTGAGAGTAGCCGAGTTGCTGCACTCTTACTACATGAATTTTTTGGAATTTTGATACGTGAGAAAGAACAGAATGTAGATTTTATTTGGCGATTCCGAATATTTATCTAACTCAATTTTGCCAAAAACGTTAGTTACTGCGTTCTGCACTATGAGGGCAGACTGGCTCTAGGTAAAATTGAGTGGAACCACACCACTTGACGCGGTAATTTAGGCAATAATTTTATGTCATAATCAATGCGGTAGTAGGCGGTAGACGGCCACAGCATTAGAGATTTAACCACCAATCCAATCCTACAGAATCACTTGTCCAGCCATCATTCACTCACTCAGCCAGAATCAGTTATTATTATATTAAAACAATGCGCTCAGTGATGCCAGTATCATTTCACCGTTGTTATGACTTGACTGACAGATTGATATCACATTTGTTAATGCATTTAGCTCAATTCATAATCACACTACAATTAATGGAAAGAACAAAGTTATGTATTATTTAATATATATTTAACGTAATTATTTGTACGTCTCTCACTTCAGTAATAGATGCAGGTTTTAAGTAAGTACATCAAGTCTTTTTAAGTGCATTTGTATTATATTCATTTAGATAAGTCTCAGAATTGCATGACATTTTTTTTTTGTTTGTATTGCTGCTATAAAGTCATCTATTTTCTATATCTAAATTGTATTTATAAATTATTACAAAGGGAATATTAGTATTTTTTCTTACAAAATATGTAAATGATGATTTTGTAAAATTGTTTTAGGAAGTTATTAAAGATATTTTTACGAAATCAAGCAATAATGTGTGGCACAATATAATAAAAAAATACTTTGTCTATGGTATCCTGTCCTTTGTCTATCGTGTTAGAAATCTAGGAATAAGGCCGTATTTTTGAAATTAGTGTCAAAAAGTTTGGTGTTATTGTTTTAGATGATTCACTCTGAATGAAGGAAATGCACTGCGTTTTAAGGCCTTGTTAATTTTCCTTCATTCAGTGGAAATACAGTAATGTGTATACAAAAACCTAGACATTGCACAATCACTACTAGTTGTATATCATTACTTCGTGTCCCATTCACGTACCGACAGTTAAGCAATTAAATTATTTTATTTTCAAATTTATAAAACGTAAACGGATAGAAAAGCTAATCAAGTATATTTATATCGTCCATGTTGGCACGTGAATGGGTCACGTTAATGCCAGAGCATCTTCCATTTTTAGGAATAAGTATTAAAACGTTTTGATGTACGTACCTTTTATTATATCGATATCGTACTTTGATATTTCAGAAGCCTAAAACGTAACTTTTCTAGCGGCGCGGTGTATGATCGTTATTAAAAATAGGAAAAAAAACTGCGTAAAAACATGCTGATTAAAGAGTCAACAGTCAAATCATTTTAGAGAATTTATTCTACGTTTTTTCTTAACACTTTTAGGAAAGATAAAAGTTAACAAGTGTACATTTTCGCACAAGTATTTTCTATTGAAAAAAACGTTTCATTCGTTCTAAACTGACGTCGTCCATTCCAAATAATTCAAATTGCCATAGATTATTGTATATTTTTAACAATTTGAAAATAGCTCGGGGGTTTATGGCGTGAATGAGTGAACGAAACAGATTACAGGTTTTGTAATGCTTTACTTATAAATGCGTTTGGATAGTGATACACTTCCTGTTCTGATGAATTGAACGTAGTTACATTAATTGATTCATCCAGTCGTCAAGTTTAGTCGACTAAACAAATGAGAGTCTCATTAGTTCAGTTGATTGAACAAATGAAAAAAATAATGGGGATAGACGCTTGATCTAATGCTCGGTCAGAACAGATCCATACTTTCGAATATTTTGTGGACTCGTTAAAAAATTATTTATTAGTGTCAAGTATTTCTTATCGGAAAAAATCATTAAGCCATGGACGTAAAATATCTCATATTATGGTTTTTCCTTTCTCTACGCATTTAGCCTAATTAAATTAATTACAATTGAGGCATGTTCCATTGTATACTATCCAAACGTAGAATCGAGACGACTTCGCGCGATTTCAGTCGCAGCGACTCGCGCCGACTTGTTGTTCGCTAGTCGCAGGTACGTTTCACTGTTGCCTAAAGGTAAGACGTTAGAACAAGTCGGCGCGAGTCGATCCGACTGAAAACGCGCGACGCGACATCGCTGGCACGCTGTCTGAGCTTTTAGCCGTTTAAGAAAAGTACTGTTGTAACAGTACTTTTTCTAGAAGGGTAGATGGCTCGACTACTATAGAGCAGGTTTACTGAATGGCCGCCGAGTAGCGGAGCTCAAAATGTAAAGTTTCAGTGTATTTGGCGTGTGTTTGAGATGAGTTTTTTATGCCTGTCATGTTTGCAAACATTATTTTATTTGTAATTGTTTTGTATCACACAAAATTTTGGATAATTTTGATCGGGATGGTAAGGAATTGTTTTGGAAGTCCTTAAGGTCATCATTAACAGCCTGAAGACGTCCACTGCTGAACATAGGCCTCCCCCAGAGCACGCCACCTTGAGCGGCTGCTCGCCTCCTGCATCCATCGGCTCCCCGCGGCTTTCACCAGGTCGTCGGTCCACCGAGTGGGGGGCCGGCCCACGCTGCGTCTTCCGGTTCGTGGTCGCCACTCGAGAACCTTTCTTCCCCATCGGTTGTCAGTTCTACGAGCGATGTGGCCCGCCCATTGCCACTTCAACTTACTAACTCTAAGAGCTATATCGGTCACTTTAGTTCTCCTGCGGATCTCCTCGTTCCGGAGCTTATCTCGCAGGGAAACACCGAGCATAGCTCGCTCCATAGCTCGCTGCGCGACTTTGAGCTTACTAATGAGGCCAACAGTAAGAGACCATGTCTCAGTTCCATAAGTCATCACTGGCAACACACACTGATTGAAAACTTTCGTTTTCAGGCTCTGCGGTATTTTGGACGAAAAGATAGGACGAAGCTTCCCGAACGCTGCCCAGCCGAGTTGGATTCTTCGCGCCACCTCTTTGTCGAAGTTGGACCTACCTAATTGGACAATCTGTCCTAGGTAGACATACTTGTCAACAACTTCGAGAGTATCGTTCCCAACAATTACCGGTATAGGTGGAACATGAGCATTAGACATGATCTTTGTCTTGTCCATATTCATCTTAAGACCAACCTGCTGGGAGACTCTACTGAGGTCGTTGAGCATGGTGCTAAGGTCCTCGAGCGATTCCGCCATTATGACTATATCATCGGCAAAACGAAGGTTAGTGATGTACTCGCCATTTATGTTGATGCTAGATCTTTTCCACTCAAAGAGCTTGAAAACATCCTCCAATGCGTTTGTGAACAGTTTCGGAAATAACGTCTCCCTGTCTCACGCCTCTTTGCAATGGAATTTGTTCCGTACTCTGGTCCTGTAGTCGGACTGACATAGTGGCCTTACTGTACAAACACTTCAAAACTTCGATATACCTATAGTCAATTTGGCATCGCTGCAAGGACTGCAGCACCGCCCAAGTCTCGATTGAATCGAAGGCTTTCTCATAGTCCACAAACGCTAGGCATAACGGCCGATTATACTCTTCGGTCTTCTGTATAATCTGGCGCAGCGTATGGATGTGGTCTATGGTGCTAAAGCCTTTTCGGAAACCGGCTTGTTCGGGAGGCTGGAATTCATCAAACCTGCGTGCGAGACGATTCGTAATGACTCTCGAAAACAGCTTATACACATGACTCAAGAGCGAGATGGGCCTATAGTTCTTCAATAAGGTGTTATCGCCTTTTTTGAAGAAGAGCACCACCACGCTCTTGTGCCATGCCTCTGGCGTTGTACCTTCAAGGATGACAGAATTAAATAACTTCTGGAGGACTAAAAGTACCGGTCTACCACCCGCTCTCAGAAGTTCAGTCGTAATTCCATCTTCACCTGGTGCCTTGTTGTTTTTAAGCTGTTTGAGGGCCATTCTAATCTCGTACAGGCTGACATCCGGGATATCTTCGGTATAGTGTCGGACTAACTTGGCTCTGATGTCCTGAGCTGTGTTAGTAGCGGGCTTACGTGTCGAGGTGTATAACTGTCCATAGAAGTTCTCGATCTCTCTCAGAATCTCAGGCTTGGATGAAATGATGCTACCATTTTCGGTCTTCAGTTTTGTCATTTGGTGTTGCCCAATAGACGAATCCTTTGCGAACACTTTAGAGCCTTGGTTCCGCTCAATTGCGGCCTCAATACGTGAAGTACTAAGAGCACGCAAGTCGTGTCGCAAGGAACTCCAGATTCGTCTATTGAGTTCACCGTAGGCTGACATATCAACTGAAGACTGCAGCTTCATTTCGCTCCGGTCGGCCATTAGCTCAAGAGTTTTTTCTGAGAGCTTTTGAGTCTTCTTTCGGCGTTGGGTCTTAAAGAATTTCGATCCAACAGCTTGGACAGTTTCCACCAACCCGTCGTTTAGCTCGTCCACTGTGTTACAGTCGGCTAGGCACTGGAAGCGATTTTGGAGTTCCAGCTGAAAGCCTTCGGGGTTTTGGATTTGGACAGGATTTGGACGGAGCGTAGACTTCACCAGACGTGACCTTTCGAGCTTAACATTGATATTCAATGTGCCTCTAACAATACGGTGATCGCTACCGGTTTTCACCTTGCTGATCACAGAGACATCATCGAATATGTGCTTCTTGGTCGTCATGATGAAGTCTATCTCATTTTTAGTGGAACCGTCGGGACTTATCCACGTCCACTTCCTGGATGGCCGCTTCTCGTAGAAGGAGTTCATCATAAAGAGTTCCTCCTTCTCCATGAAGTCAGCCAGCCTCTGTCCTCGAGGGTTCCGCTGCCCGTATCCAAATGGCCCCACTCTCAGCTCATCGCTATTCCTTGTGCCCAACTTCGCATTGAAGTCTCCCATCACAACGGTGAAGTATGTTTCGGAAGTATGCATGGCTTCGGATATGTCCTCATACATAGCTTCTACTTCATCGTCTGAGTGTGCCGACGTCGGCGCGTATACCTGTATAACCTTCAACGAATACCGTTTGGTTATTCGGAGTACCAGGTACGCTACCCTGGCCGACACACTGTCGACTTTGACCACGTTGTTGACGAGAGACTTGCGGACGAGAAACCCGACACCTCCTTGGGAGAGTTGGTCTCCCTCCCGGTAGAAGAATAAGTTACCGGAATTTAGGATTATCGTGTCCTGTCCCTGTCTTCGGACTTCAGACAATCCCATTACATCCCAGCGTAACTTACCCATCTCCGCCTCTAGCTCGACCATCCTTTCGTCAGCCTTCAGTGTGCGCACGTTATGTGTTGCCAGGGCCAGGGGTCGTCGTTGGGGCCTTAAGGTCAAATCACCGAAATATATGTACATCTGATGATGACGTGCAGACGGGCGTTAGGCTCCTTTAGTAGTAGTTATTAAAAAATACTTCTTTCTTTATCATTCTTATAAGATATCGTAATGTTTGCAAACAAGACGGCGAATTTAAGCATTTATGGAGAAATGTTGTGTCACCGAATTTTTGTATGAATTTATAATATTTGTGTATTTAAATACCTGTGTCATACTCAATTGATGCATTTTTGACCGCATGCGAATAGACGGGTCATAATGTTACATGACAAGCTTTTATTTAGAAAATATTATCACTGAAATTATTTCTATAATAGGTATATTGTACTTTTTTGATTTAGGTAGTTAGCATTTTATTCATATTTATGTTTCTAAATAATTGCCATAATGTCGGCTATATTATTTATAGTATTTTGACGATATTACTTTTCTTCTCGTTATTTTGGCTTAAAAACACGAGTCTCGACCCTTCTATTCGCATGTCGTTTATCGAAGATATTAGTTTTTGTATAATTGTTGTCGTAATAAGACCGTCTCGAAGCCGTCAAGCGGATATGAAACTATACGTTGCTTGACGACAATTGCTTGTATGATTTGATGTTATATAGTATAGCTTGCTAAAGGAATGCGTGTGAAAAACTTAGCTTGGTGATAGAATTCAATGCAATTTGACATTGATTATATTGTTGATAAGATATGTTAACCAATACAAGGGGTTGTTCCTGTTGTCCCCCACGTCTTCGACCCTATATTTTTTCCTCTTGGGCCCCACTAATATATTAAAGTCATATTACAATTATTATAATCACGATATAATATCTTAAAATACACGTTTATTATTGCAATCTTTTTAGAGTCAGAACTGGCCGTGATAGGTTAGAAGACTAAGGCGGGAGCCAAGCGAAGCGAGCACCCGCGTTGGTTTTCGTGGTTTTTTAAATTTAATAATTAAATATTATACAATTAATAATAAACATGCATTTTAAAATACTATATCGTGATAATAATTTGACTATTATATATTAGTTGGGCCCAATGGGGCCGAAGACGTGGGGGACAACAGGAACAACCCAAACACGAGCAAGACTTTCCAAAACTGCTTGTACCATAATCATCATCGTATAGAATTCGTTAATTTTTCAAAAATAAAAATTATGTCGATAAAATTGCGAGATTCTTACGCCTATAAACCGAGTTGATTACTATAATTTAATATATTATCAAGGTTAAGAAAATTGGCTTTTCACACTTCCAACTTTAGTTCTTAGTTGATTGTACTCAAATTAAAACATCGAAGAAATCGTGCTAGTTATAGAATTAGTTGCAATTTTCGGAAAATGTCTAGTTTGACATACCGTCAAATGTCTAGCGGAAAATGGGTATTGCTCGAATTTTTTCCGAGTGCCCTAGTAGTTTTTCACCCGCGTTCCTTTATAAAGTGGTTGCGTGCGACATGCGACCACTTGTATTCGCTGTATGTAGCTTGATAGAGCGTATTCTTAGCTTCCGGGTACTGTTAGTCGTTATAGCAGTATTTTGATGAAAATATTATTATTTGATAAGCGTATTCATAAATAAATTGACTCCGATATAGAATTCAGCTTTTTATTATTATTCAAACCTATTTCTAAAACATTTCTCAACATATAGCACCGATGTAGTCGTAATATTGTAATTAAATGCATATAAAACTAAAGACAACAATCAGTCAAAAGATCTAGATTGGGATAACACAATAATATACAAAACATTTTCCGTTTTATTTATAAACATTCTATTCAAAAATGCGTAGAATTGACAATCAGACATCTAACACTATACAGTAAGGGTCAATTCAGACAGAGCAGCAAAATGCTCGAGCAGTTTTTTAAATGCTTGCTATTGGAATATCAACCTTATTTCATTTAGACAAAGCTGACAGTATGCATCATTAAAATTTTACCTATTTTAATGTTGGATACTATTTTCAGCTTTGTCTAAATGGATTAAGGTTGATATTCCAATAGCACTTTAAAACGAGCATTTTGCTGCTCTGCCTGAATCGACTCTAAGCAGACCTAACATTATTTTCACTACTACATAGACGAGAATAAATGATATATCCATTACTTCCGCTCTTATTACAATTAGATATCTTTATCTCTCCTTTTTGCTGTTGCAACACTTACGCACACATGAATAAAAAGGAACGCGTGCCCAAAATGCAATCTCGTTACCATAGAAACATGTCTAAACAGACAAAGTACGGCCTGTTTTTTTTGCAATATTTTTGTTATAATTGATGTTAAGTGCTAAAAACTCTAAAATATGTAGTGCGCCATTGTGCGGCAACATTTCATATAGGAAAACACCTGAATTGTCAATTCACCAGTAAGTTATCAAAACTTACTGGTGAATGTTTGTGTGTGTGTATGTTGTAAAAAGTGGCACGCAATATTTCTCTTATGTTAAGTCTTGCTTTGTTAAGTCTGCGTATTAGATGTCTGTGCAATAACACTATAATTGAAAGACGACTAAAATAAAAAAGCCGAACCGATTTGTAAGAAACACAAACATGGGCCTCAAGTCTACTATACTAGGGAGTGCGAACTTAGAACTGTCCAACTTTAGCCCAGACAAGCATTACGCTATTATAGTATCTATTCTAGATCACGTTTACAATCGCACATTAAAACAGTTAAGCTAATTTTAATACTATGAGGTCAACTCGTGTAGGGATATTTTCTTTTCATTACAAAAGTCAAATAAGGTAGGTGCGATACCAGATATCGAGGGCGTAGACGGGAAATTAGATAACTAACAAAACCATTATCGCGAGAAAACAACGATTTAGTGATTTTTTTCGACAAAATTACCAATAAAATTTTTTGTAGGAGCAAAATTACTGTGGGCTTTTTTATAAGTTATGTAATGGTTAAATATGCAACTTTCGAGTTCATCATGGATGCCGCAACTCTTCACAGATTTTTTTTTAAATTTTGTCGCAGATTTCGTTATACACATCCAAATTTTGCGTTGAGGTAAAACTGAATAACGAGCTTTATGCATTTTATGTGACAACAAAATGGTGATTCTGTGATATTATAAATTATTTGGTCAGTTATTCACTTCTTCCTCTCAAGTTTTACAGTTATTATTGAAGGTTCATTTCTGTTACGAAAATTACCTTTTTTGGAATAATCTTGGCACGGTATAATATATCCGATAACCGATTTGGGCTTTATCGTCATGCCAAAAAGTCGATTTCGCAAAAAGTTTTAAGTTATCTAATTTCCCCTCTACGCCCTCGATATATCGGTGAACTGTTTATTTGCAAACATTAATGAACACCCTGACAGCTTCTATGAAATTGAAAACTGTGTTGCTAACATAATATTGGCTACGTTAGATGCCTCAAACAATATGCTTACCTTAAATGGAAAAAACGATCATCAAATCATTTTGGCAAGTTTAGACGCTTTGATCCTCATAACGCTGACTGTACATACAAAAAGTATAGTAATTATTTCATTACTTATCTAGTTCTCACAGTACACTTCTTGCTCTTTGGAGCCAGATGGCGCTGTTACAATGTCCAATCTTTTCTTTCTCACCTTCAACAACTACAGCAAGATAGCATGCTTTTGGTTGTCGCGAAAATTGTTTCAAATAATAGTTTCGAAATTATTTGGTCTCACGCGAGACGGCAAGAAACGTGCGTCATTTATTCTGCACTGTTAACTTTTATTACAATACAAAAATGTTGCTGTCTCTTTCACATATGTATAGGTTGAAATGCCAAGGACCGCAATATTTTTTTTTTTTTTAATTTATTTAGGTCCGCCAACAGTAGAAACATGAACTAACGCTAATGAATCTTGCTTATGATATCTAAACTACATGCTCAACCTATTACAGGCAAACACCGCCTGTTCCAATAATATAATTTGCATAAAGTGTGTATAATACTGTACTGTAATTTTAATACAGTCAATTTAAGATTTTGTAAATCAAATATTCATATTCATATTTATTTATTCCGTTTCCACATGTGCATATTGATCTTACATTAGACATAAGTCTTAATTATATTATTAGGTAACAACATGGACCCTGCTGGGCACTACATATTAATTTGTGAAAGTCGACACCATCAGTTTAATCTTTTCATGATTAAATTTAAGTCATTCAAATTGACCGCTATGAACATTAGTTCCAAATAGCGGTCACCCATCGCAGTACGGTAGTCCGTGCTTGCATTTTAGTCATCAGTCCCGGTTGCTGTCGTCAGACACTATTAAGCCATGTCATCGGGCGGCTTAAAACCTCTAACCACGAAATAGAAAGAATCACTAAACACTAGCTTTCTTCTTTTCTTTTTTCTGTTTCAGAGCCGGCTTATCAACTTCTTTTTTATCCTTATAGATCCTTTGAAACAGTACAAACTTCCCGCTTTGTATGTTTTTCATTTCAGAGATGGCGTTAGCATCGTCCCAAGATGGCGTCTCACAGTGTTGCCATGTTCGACAATTATTTTCTACCTGTAATTTATTTAGTAACGTTTCGCATAAGTCTGGTACGATTGGCTGGAGGATTATGGCACATATTCGTAGGGTTTCCATAGTTATGTGGAGGACCGTGTCCAGTTCAGGTTGGCATTCGGGGTTTTTCTTAAGTTCCCAGGGTTTTGCGGTCTCGAAGAAAAGGTTGGCGATGTGTAGCACGTGTATAACGGCATCGGCGACTTTGTAGAACTGGTAGTTTGTGTAGAATTTGTGGCACGTTTCTGAAACGAGAAATACACAACTTATTTACATACGCGAAAAATACTTTTAGGGCAGTTTTGCAAACCCCTCAAATTTTATCTGGCAACTTCACTCATTCACAAACTTCTCTAACTAATTTTCACACTCACTAAATCCCTAACAACTTCACTTACTCACAAACTCCCGTAACAACTCACTCACTCACAAACTCCCCTAACAACTTCACACACTAACAAACTCTTCTATAACAACTTCACACAATAACCGTTGCCTAACAACTTCACCCACACTACTGAAACTCTTCACTAACAACTTTACACACTCGCCAACTTTCCTATCAACTACACACACTCACAAACTTCCCTAACAATTTTACACGCTCATCAACTTCTCTAACGACTTCACACACTCACAAATTTTCCTAAATACTTTACACACTCGCCAACTTTCCTACCAACTACACACACTCACAAACTTCCCTAACTACTTTACACACCCACCAAAACTTTAATAACAAGTTCCCACAATCAACCATCCCCCCTAGGTCTACCAACCTGGCAGCCGGCTGCACTCGAGCAGCAACCGTTCCGTCTCCTGCAGGCCCTTGAGCCGCCGCAGCGGTTGTCCCCGGAGCGGCGGGAACTCCCCGCGCGGGTTGAGCGCGGCGCCGGCGCAGCGCGACGCGAGGTTGCCGAGCGTGTCCGCCAGCTCCGAGTTACATATGTTTATTAACTTTCCCTCGCTGTAGTCTGGAATTAAATAAAAGGCTAGCTAACGATGGCTTCCTGTTAGGGGGACAAGTTAGATTACAAATTGTTCAACTTAAGGTGGAACGTTACACTGGCGCGGGAAATTCAAATTTTCTTGCGTTCTTCTGCCAATGATAGCTTAATTACTCAACGTGATTACATGAAAACTAATTTTGCGGAAATAAATAGAATGTATCAACAAATTACGATTAAAAGTATCTCCTAGATACCATTGGTTTAGCGACAAATGGCCATTTGTCGCTAAACCAATGACAAGTAGGTGATACTTTTAATTGTCATTTATTGATACATTATATTTATTTGCGCAAAATTAGTTTTCATGTAATCACGTTGAGTAATTAAGCTATTATTGGCAAAAGAACGCAAGAAAATTTGAATTTCTCGCGCTAGTGTAACGTTCCACCTTAAGAAGTTATTTAAACAAGCGAAAACAAAAAAAATCGGCATAATCTTTTCTCTCGAAAAAGCGTTTGAACAAAGAAAACCCAAGAAATGTTTTATAATGTTATCCACTAGATCTGTTATTGGTCAAACGCTCTCTAGAGAGACGATGTTTATGTCGATGTTTATAGCTCATACTAGCTCTGCTGGTGTTGCACATATCTATAGGCAACGACATGGGCAAATCAGACTTAAGAACTGATCTCACAGTCTAGACATCTTTTTTAGACTGTGTGATGTCTCAGGATGACGAGCGCAGTGCGCAGTGTCACGCGATACTTTAATTTAGATTTCCGAGTGACACTGCAATCTGTAATGGGCGGCCGTGGCGCTTAACACCAGGCGAACGACTAGCTCGTCACGTCATTCGTTTACATAAAAAAAAATGCTTATCACTAGGCGGTCCGTCAAATGGTTTGTCTGTCAGTGTTATAAAAATTTTAAATAATTTTAATTTAATTTGAAATGACATAGATGAAACTCTTTATTGTACCAAAAAGTGGGGATCAACGGGCTAAAACAAAAACCAGTTCGGTTAGCACGGAACGTTAGAAAAAATTGTCTTACCCCGTCATTTTCTTCATACTTGCTTACTTGTCAAATGGAGTAAAACAGGGGAAGTCTGTGCTAACCAGGGTGTAACAGTATTTCTTTCCCACCTTACTATTAAAAATTGTGTAACGAAGGAATACAATTTTTTATTTGTTTTCTTTCTCTCCATAAAAATTGAAATATGCAAAGATTGAACAAGAAAAACACAGATGCCCATCTGCACTAAAGTTTGGCATCTTTTGGATTCGCACATATCTCTCTATATTTGGATTGGACACGTCCTAGAGATAAGTGCGAACATAAGGTTATCTAATTAAAGTGCAGCCGGACGGTAGGAAGTGTAAGGTTTTCAATGTTTTTTCCCTAATTTTGGTTAATACCGCTTTTAAATGGCAACTCGGTGGATACTTGGCAGAGCGCGGGCTGGCGCGTTATCTTGGTTCCTGACGACCTTAGCGCGCGGACGTAGTCTAAGCCGACAGTAACTGTTATTCGCAAGAAATATACTAATACCTTACTTGTGTGAATTTTTGGTGTTTTAGTTGAAGTAAAGTTGATGCCTGCAATAGTATAGAGATCGTTTACAGAAGGTAGTGCACTTACTAGCGTCAGCATGTCCGGTAGCCTCCCGCAGCAGCATGTACCGGAGGCCGGCAGCCGGCGGTAGGAAGGTAGTGCACTTACTAGCGTCAGCATGTCCGGTAGCCTCCCGCAGCAGCATGTACCGGAGGCCGGCAGCCGGCGGTAGGAAGGTAGTGCACTCACTAGCGTCAGCATGTCCGGTAGCCTCCCGCAGCAGCATGTACCGGAGGCCGGCAGCCGGCGGTAGGAAGGTAGTGCACTCACTAGCGTCAGCATGTCCGGTAGCCTCCCGCAGTAGCATGTACCGGAGGCCGGCAGGCGGCGCCGGCGCCGCGCGCGGCCGCACCACGTTGCCGAGGGACTTGGACATCTTCACGCCCTCCACCGTCCAGTGCGAGTGCACCACCAGCCGCCGCGGCGGGTGGATGCTGGCGCCCATCAGGAACGCGGGCCAGTATATACCGTGGAATCTACCACAACCACATATTACCACATCAAAAAAAGAAAAGACACACCATCAAGAGTCAGAAGAAAGAAAAGAAAGAAAACACATTTATTCCGGAAATCACACAACACTACATAACAATACACAATAAAAATAACATAAGTACATAAAAATTAAACATACAATATTAGCACATGTAATGTAATATTGTGTGATGTCATGACTAGGTCCCGGCATTCAATTAAGGTCAATGTATGACCCTAATAACTGACTTTTCAGTCAGAACCTACTTCATGACACGAGAAGACACAAGAAGACGTCCACTGCTGAACATAGGCCTCTCAATATAAGACCACTTTGGACGCTAATCTTAGGAGAGTTTGCCATGTGATAATCACCATGCTTGGCAAGCGGCTTGGTGATCGCAGATGATGTTAATGTACCGAGGAGAATAAATAGTACATTATGATATAAGTGTGCAAAGTTGATCATTGCACAATAATCAATAATCATTTATTTAATCATTTACATTACACGACAGACAGGATCTAGTTTTAACTAGAGATAAAATAATATGAAATAAAAATGAATAAGTAAAATGACGTCAATTAATAATACACAATATTATTTAAATAATAATTAATAATATAAAAATGTATAAATTGATTGTATAATAATTAAAATTAAGGTTAAATGTCAGGTGTTGCTAAGCACCAAAATCCGCGCGATGGCGCTGTTTCCCCGAAAACATGTTTTTATATATTTTACGATAAATAACAAGAAATAAACTCATTTTAAGTTATTTTGCGGGTTTTTGATTGTGTTCTTAGCATATATTAGACATAGTTGAACCTAGTAATACCTACACTTCTGAGTGTAAGTCAATCAAAATCCAATTCCTGTATAATGTAATCGAATAACGCACACATAAGCAGAAAGTAAAACTGAAGTTAGTGTATTGTGAAATTGGCCACATTGTCAAGCTTCTAAATGGCGCAGTTGTAACATTGGTAGATTTGCAATCGTGTAACTCGAGTTCGAATCTCAATACTCGTAGTTTTATTTTGCTATAACTTTTAAACATTATATATTGGCTATCTATTGCGCTGCGTAATAATATCAATAATTGCTATTATTAGGTAAAAATTTAGCTTAGTGTACGCAACGTACTGCACTAGATTGAAAAGTAAAATAAAAGTCCAGATTACATTCAAAAAGATTTATTTTCAATTATTATAAATCTATACATTTAGCATTTATTTTTTACTCTTCTCAGTAAGATTTTTGGCAGCACGCACTTTTTATAAAATGATGATTTCTGGACCATCTTCTCAATAAAATCTTCGTCTCTTGGTATTTCTAACACAGTGATTGGTTGCACTGGTGAAATGAAGCACACAAAGTAATATTTCTGCATTTTTGTCACCCTTAGCCTGGCCTTGTACCTGTAATCCAAAGAATATGAATATTTATTTCAAACACATAAGATTTTATGCATTACCATAAGCTAGAACATAGAAAATATTTCGCCACCAAGTCTTTATTTTTACCCAGCTACGCAAGGAGGTTTATGTTTTCCGAGTACATATTTCTTTCGTATTACCACTTTTCATTTCTATAGCCGCATAATGTCTTGAGTAGGTATATAACAATTGACAAAACATTATATTACATTATGACATGTTTTTACTTATTATTTATTATATAGAGGTACTACACTTTTTTGCCAACACCATCAACATTTTCTTTCATCATCATCATCAGCCTGAAGACGTCCACTGATGAACATAGGCCTCCCCCAAAGAGCGCCACTTTGAGCAGCCGCTTGCCTCCTGCATCTATCGGCTCCCCGCGATTCTGACCACTTCGTCGGTCCACCGAGTGGAGGGCCGGCCTACGCTGCGTCTTCCGGTTCGTGGTCGCCACTCGAGAACCTTTCTTCCTCATCGGTTGTCAGTTCTACAAACGATGTGGCCTGCCCATTGCCACTTCAACTTGCTGATTCTCAAAGCTATATTGATTACATTTTCTGTACTAACGTAATATTATCCATTTGTATTCACACTGCATATCCAAATATCCACATCCACATACCTGGTAATAATAATTGTGATTTTCATTCATTTTCAGTCTTCCATCTATGAATATAAGTGGAAAAACGTTTTTTTTGTTTGGCAACCTGAAACACTACTGAATTTCTAACCTCTAACTAGGTACCTATGGTAGGCTTAGATTTTTTGCAATGCATCTGCCCGTCTGTAAAAAAAGAAATAAGTAAGTAGGGACGAAGCACTCGGAATCTAGGATAGTCTTTGTACTAAAAAAAATAGTTCTATTTATGTGTATAGGTTCAACACTTACGAAACATCTTCGCCATGGAAACGCTTGAGCTGAGCATGAACCCGTTTTCGGTTACTTTTAGGCGCAGAACATCCGTGAGTTTTATACTCGATTGTGATAAGTTAGGTGTATTCATTTTTCTGTTCAGCAAACTTACAAAATACAAACAGTATACCTAACCTAAAACAGACGACAGACTCTGAATCTGTGTTGCCAGTGCACAGCGGTCAAAAAGTTTCTTGGATCTTGTATTTGCCTTTCCTGATAAAAGTGATACAGCTTGCAAAACACTTTTCTTTGCTGATATGAATGACATTTTCAAAGGAAATGCGTCTACAATAGAAATTATACGTAATCTCTATGAAAATTTCCAATAGTATACAATCAGATAAATAGCGGGGGTGTAACGGTATAATTATCATAAGTAACTCAAAATGTACACTTGGAAAGTTCTGGCAGCACTGAGTTGAATACCTCACAGTTTGAATTATTTTGTTATTACGATTTTGTGTTACACGGACACGGATCGGCAACGTCGCGCGCTGCGACATAGCGCCGCTCTGCTCTCGCAAAGTAATGTGTACTTGCTTACACCATGCACAAACTGACAACGTCGCACGCACAATGCACCACTACAAATGTAAAATTTGTCGAATTTACTAGGCTAAAATAATATACTTCCTAGCTATTATACAATAATGTTATTGATTTTGCGGCTACACAAGCCTAAATAAGGGCTATGTTAAGTTATGGCGACTTTTAAATCACACCAGAAACTGGATCTAAGTCAAGCAAAGTTTGTATGGGAAACGTTTAACCTTAATATAAACACTCACAATATACACACAATAATTAAAATTAATATGCACTCGAGGCGGTAATATGCACAGAACAAATACCTATGTTCATCACACAAATGTTTATCCTGGGTGGGAATCGAACCCACAACCTACAGTTCAGAAGGCAGGGCCAACTGAGCTATCAGGCCAGTCAAAACTGAATGCTGAAGAATGCTCAAGTGTGTAATGTATGTTTTTATCTGTGTATGTTTTTGGATGATCCTTTTTCGTTTTGTGGAGTATAAATTCCACACTATCCAGGTGAGACGGGACGGGATGGGAATGACTAATGTCCTCGAAGTGATACTTGAACATACCGGTTTCCTCACAAACTTTTCCTTAAGCGAATTCAAATTCCGCACATAATTGGTGAACGAAATTCGATCGAGAAAATAAGACGATAAGGTATTTAAACTCCATGTGACTAAGCCCTACTCTTGTCTTGTTCGTCTAATAATCTGAAAAATTTAGCACATATTCTTAACTGCTCCATTAACATCCCCATCAATAGGGCAGGTGGGAATTTAAATACCCATCTGCCCTATTATCATCCCCATCAATAGGGCAGGTGGGAATTTAAATACCCATCTGCCCCATTATCATCCCCATCAATAGGGCAGGTGGGAATTTAAATACCCATCGGCCCCATTATCATCTCCATCAATAGGGCAGGTGGGAATTTAAATATCCATCTGCCCCATTAACATCCCCATCAATGGGGCCGGTAGAAATTTAAATGCCCATCGCCCTATTGGCGGAGACGTTAATGGGGCAGTTGGGAATTTATATAAGAACTTGTAAAAAAGATTAAAACAAAATGCTCACTTCAATATATCCTTCCCGATGACCTGCACATCTGCAGGCCAGGGTCTACCTCTAGCCTTCATCAGGTCTTCATCAGGGTATCCCAGCACCGATAGATAGTTGATCAGGGCGTCCAGCCATACGTATATACTCTGATCATCATCACCTGGCACCTGGAGAATAGGGTAAAAATACATGACTGAGACAAATAGGTCTGCTGTGTGGTCACAGTTTGCGAATAGAACCACCCCATCTCTTTCCGTAGGTGCCGTAGGAGCCAGCAAAGGGAATATCCAGGAAATGGGCAGCAGCATTCTCAGTACATTGGAATCTTCTGCGATCACCAAGCCGCCTGCCAAGCGTGGTGATTATGCCAAACCCCCCTATGATAAGCGTCCAAAGTGGTGTTTTATGGAACCTGTGTTCACCAGTGGATGTCTCCGGCTGATGACTAACGTTGGACTCACCCGGATCGCCCAGTGGACTCGGGAACTGGGTCGGCTGACCGATATATCCGGGAAGTACTGCTCGTTCTCCAACATATCCTGGAGTTGCTTCTGGAATTTGTGAGGGGATATCACTCCATCTGGAATGGTAATTAATCAAAGCAAATAGATCATTTGCCCGAATACAAAAGGTACAGTCAACATGTTATTTTAAGTATTGTTTATAATGTTAGTTTGAAAAATGGGACATGTAGAGGACAGCCGGACATCCGCCGGACATCCGCTGGACAGACATACAAAATAATTTTTTCCCAAGCTGAAAAGGAGACGCATCGCAGCGCACTCGCTCGGTCAATAAAAACGATTGCATAGAAAGCCAATTCATGCTAACTGTGCAAAGTCAATTTCGGTTTTCGTATCTTGTATAATTTATAATAAGCTAGTGTCCTGCTATTTTTTTATTGCATTAATTAATAATATGTCTCAAAAAGTAAACAGTCGTGAAAACAAAAAAATTAAATATCTAAAAAAATTACGTTACAAGCATTTTACAATACAGGAATAGAAACAGACAGCTCAAACATGTAGTGACGTAACTCTTGCTCCTTCATAGTAGCGCATTACTAAGCTGTGGTAGCTTTACATACAGTCTCCTTGGCACGTGACTTCACAACGTGCGTTTTCATAGTAACTGTGGGGAATCTCCTGTTTTGCGAGAAAGGGACAGGCGATGCCCCCTCCGGAAACTATAAAAGCATATTACTCCATGATTTATTTACCGATTTTACTAATTTTTTTAAATTATTGCATTCATTTTTAACCTACTTTATGAAAATAATATTTACTTGTAAATTTTTAACAGCAGGCAACTGGCCTATTCCGAGGAAAAGAGGTACTTTCGGAAAAGAACACAAAAAAAAATGATTTAGGTACCTTACCATCTTTAAGCCAACGTTGCAGGTGTGTCTTAAATGCGCTCAACCGAAACATGTAGTTAGTCTCTTCAGTCCACTCGACGCGGTGACCGGACTCCATCGACACTTTCACCTGGGGAATACATCATCATCATCATTAACAGCCTGAAGACGTCCACTGCTGAACATAGGCCTCCCCCAGAGCACGCCACCTTGAGCGGCTGCTCGCCTCCTGCATCCATCGGCTCCCCGCGGCTTTCACCAGGTCGTCGGTCCACCGAGTGGGGGGCCGGCCTACGCTGCGTCTTCCGGTTCGTGGTCGCCACTCGAGAACCTTTCTTCCCCATCGGTTGTCAGTTCTACGAGCGATGTGGCCTGCCCATTGCCACTTCAACTTACTAACTCTAAGAGCTATATCGGTGACTTTAGTTCTCCTGCGGATCTCCTCGTTCCGGAGCTTATCTCGCAGGGAAACACCGAGCATAGCTCGCTCCATAGCTCGCTGCGCGACTTTGAGCTTACTAATGAGGCCAACAGTAAGAGACCATGTCTCAGTTCCATAAGTCATCACTGGCAACACACACTGATTGAAAACTTTCGTTTTCAGGCTCTGCGGTATTTTGGATGAAAAGATAGGACGAAGCTTCCCGAACGCTGCCCAGCCGAGTTGGATTCTTCGCGCCACCTCTTTGTCTGGGGAATACAGTTGGGGGCAAACCAGTACAACAGGGCTTGTGCACTTTGCACTTTATACAAGAGCATCCTTGCTAACTGAACGGATATAGGTTAGATAGTGTTTGTTTGAGGGTTGCTTTATGTTACCTCAGTGGTCACAGATTATATATGATGTCTCAGTAAGAATGCACTTTTTCATTTTAAAATAAAAACATATTATTTGAGATAAATTTTTTTATTGGATTGTAAAGAAGACATGTTCCGATTAAGTATGGAATAAAATATCCGTCATAATGGCCCCACGGCTCTGATGACAGGCCATTACTCTTTAAATGAAATTTTCAGAGAGATATTGTTGTATCTCACCGATGACGCGTTGGATCTTGGATCGGAGCTCAGGAATTGCTTCTGGTTTATTTGTATAAACCCGAGATTTCACAAAACCCCAAAGAAAAATGCGAATAAACCAGAAACAATTCCTGAAATCACATCCGAGATCCAACGCGTCATCGGAAATACAGCCACATCACTGTGAAAAGTCATGGAAAATTTCATGTATAGAGTAATGGCCTGTCACCAGCCGTGGGGGCCATTTGACGGATATTTTATTCCATACTTAATCGGAGCATGTCTTCTTTACAATCCAATAAAAAATCTATCTCAAAATATATGTGTTTTTATTTTAAAATGAGGAAGTGCATTCTTACTGAGACACCCTTTTTAACCGTGGTCAATATGGGATTCTTTTTATCCCGGAAAATATGGAGTTCCCGCGGGAGAACGAGAGTTGCGGGCGAAACTGCAAGGCACCTATAGCCTTGTAGAAAAATAGCTTATCAGAATCAGTAATTCTTTATTTGCATGAATTAAGAGTGTGCAAATAAATAATGGAAGTACATACCCGAATAAAGAGTACAGCATTTAATTTAATTAGCAATAAATTATTCATTACAAATACAAAGTGTCAAATTCAATTACCGTCTCTCCATCTTTGATCTCATCCTTGACGTGTGTTTCTGGGACGAAAGACTCATCGTTCACACTGTACCAGCCAGAGTATTTTGCTTTGTAAATGTAGTCATTTGCCACCAACTTGCCCTGGAACACATTAATGAAATTGGTAGGTACATGTCTTTTCATAGCTGTGTGGTCTCAGCTCGGTGTGAGAATAGGACCACCCCATCTCTTCCCGTGGGTGCCGTAAGAGCTGGCTAAGGGAATATTCAGGGAATGGACAGCAGCATTCTCCTAGGACTGGCCTGATAGCTCAATTGGTAGTAGCTCTGCCTTCTGAACTATAAGGTTGTGGGTTTGATTCCCACTCAGGACAAACATTTGTGTGATGAATGTCGATGTTTGCTCTGTGTCTGGATGTTGTATTGTATTCTATGTATGTATTTACAAACAAAAGTATATAAGCATTCTATCAGTTATCTGGTTTCCATAGTACAAGCTATGCTTAGTTTGGGGCTAGATGGCGCAGTGTGAAAAGTTAAAAAGAAGTCTTCTGCAATCACCAAGCCACCTGCCAAGCGGTTTCACATTGGGAAGTCTACATATTGGGAAGTACTTGGAATCGAGGAGTTTTATCGTATATCTCCAAAGATCTTCATCTTTACATGCAACCATCATACAAGGGCCATCTAGAAAACAAAAGACAATCTAACACTAAATTAAAAACTATTTAAACCTACCCAAAAATGTGTAACAGCTTTCTTGTGCCTCTCTTCTGTAGTGCGTATAAAATCTGTGTAACCAACATTATATTCTTTGAAAAGTTCCTTATATTCATTGGATACATTTGTGCAGTATTCATACGGAGGTAGGTTCCCTTTAGCAGCTGCCTGCTGGATTTTAGTGCCATGTTCATCTGTGCCTGAAAACAAACATTAATTTATTATTTAAAAAATTGTAAAAAAAAGTAGAAAGATTATAGTACCCAGTTAATTGTGGTTAAGTAAACAATCTGTGTGTGTCATTCCCTCATTACAAGTATCACAAATCTTCAATATTATATATTGGTAGGAAACAAATATGAATATTTTCTTACCAGTACTAAATATAATATTGCAGTTTGGATTTGTAAGTTTTTCAAACCTCTGTATTGCGTCTGCTACAACAGCTGTGTAAAGGTGACCCAAGTGTGGTGCTGAAACAATCAAAATAATTTAAACAACACAAATAGTTATAATTTCTAGAGCTACAAGTTATTTTGTTCTGAAATGATTTGGTTTATCAAATATTGAAGTAGTATGTTTTAATACTGTTTTTTTTTTCAAAACATACTCCTAGCTACAGAACTAACATTGTTAGGTATATTATTTAAAGCATATATCTATGAGTTTGCCGAGCAGGGGCAAAACTTGTTGTTGGTGCCCCTCACCTCTAGTTTTGATATATGAGACAAATTATATATAAACTAGGTGGTATCTGCAAGGACTACTGTCAAGGGTGTTATTCAGATGGCAAAACAAAACTAATAGTCATGCCATTAGCTAAAACATTGGTTTTTAATATTTTCTGAATCAGAGTTCCCAACCTTAATAAAATTACAAACATGAAAACGAACACGAAGCCAGCGTGAAAACTTTAGCAATTCGTTAATCAATTTAAATAAAAAAGCGCGAGCAAAGCAAGTGCTAAATTTATTTTCATTTTTAAACATGTATAAAATACTTACTCAAAATTTCAGCCAGATACTTAAAAATTTGAGCACAATAAAATGACTGGTATGAAACTGTATTGTTATGAAAACAATGGATAAATCCGCGAGCATAGTGAGTGCAAAAATCAGCAGTTTAAAAACCTGATGAATGCCTAAAATACCCATATATCGTATGAATAAAAAGAATAACAATGCTGCTATCCGCTCAGATCGGCGCCCCTCAATCTAGACTATTAAAATTTTATCTTTAAAATTTGGCATTTTGGCGTTCCTTGTCGCCTCTAGCGCCTTTCACTATAAGTATTTCGCGCGACCGCTCTTTCAGCTTCCTAGGACCGATGCTGATAAAACGCGCGGACTGCATTAGCCATTTTAGGGATTTTTTTTGCATTCCAATCACGTGAACTTGGCGACCTCTAAAGCTGCCCCCCCCCCCCTAGATCCAGGTCTGATTTACAGTAGCAAATCCTTGTTTAGAATAGACTATAAGAAAAAATGCAAGTTTTATAGATGGAATAGATGTATTTCACAGATTTCAATTATTTTGCTCACCGGCATTGACGTAGAATATTGGAGTAGTTACGTAAAAAGGTCTTCTTTGCGCTACGGAAGATAGAAGGCGGAAGGTCACTCTCATTCTGAAGGAAATATAGACTTTCCACTGTTATCGGCTGCGTTGCGCTGGAAAGTTTTCTTGATAAAACAAACTGCCACTGCCTGCCTGCACCACTGCACTTCCACAGTGCCTTGCACAGCGCAGACTATGCCTATGCTATGCGCTTACAATGAATTGAATAGAATAGCATGGTTACATTATATTTTTCTTTTTGTAAAAATCGGGAAGCGAATTCGTAATAAAACATTGAATTACATTGAGACCGGAATGTACAACCAAAATATTGTACGGCCCATATTGTACAGTCAGGAATGTACAGCCCGGAATTGGTGTACATGGCTTCGAAATATCAAGCTGTGCAATACGGGTTATATAATATATAGTCATTTGTTTTTTTCTTTAATCTGTGGGGTTATATAATATTGGCGGTGCAAAGTTTATTTTTTTTTCTTTTATGTTGACTCCACACATGGTGTATTTAGCCAGTGTCAAGTATTGTAATTTTCATCGTGCTATAGAATATTTCACGTAATGTCAAGTCTTAGTCACAGTCATAGTCGAGTCTAAGTCAGGTAATCATAGTCCAGTCTAAGTCATGCCCCAGTAAAGTGGTGGCAACTGTACTAGAAGCTTCTATGGAATTTTGGAAAGCAACACGAAAAACCACGTTTCACCACATTATATCACATGCCCACACTCATGCTCGTAATTCAGCACTTAATGCGTAAAACGCCACCAATTTTAAACATTAACACTAGAAAAATCACAAGTTTTGAAAAATAATACAATGCAACGACGTGAACTTTTCCGCGTTCCCGCCAAAAGTCCTGTGCAAAGTTGGTACAGGCAATATTGCACGACCCACGGGGTAATTACGTAAAATTTGCAACAGCAAAGCAACAGCAGTAGCAAAGCAACAGCAGTAGCAAAGCAACAGCAGTAGCGAAGCAGTAGGTAATACGCCCGCCAGACAGCCCAGCGGGTGTATTATCTAACTTGCTACAGGTTTGCAACAGACGTAAATTGCGCGATGATTGCTGTCATACATCATTAGTGGTGTCGAGCATGTATGCTTTGCTACTGCTGTTGCTTTGCTACTGTTGTTGCATTGCGGTTGCAAATTTTACGTAATTACCCCGCGGAATTTATGTACATCGCTTCGAATTGCTGGGTTATGCAGTACAGATCGTACAATACTGGCTGTGCATTATTTGGACGTGCATTCCGGCCCCCTTATTACCTAACTCGCAACAGGTTTGCGACAGGCGTAAATCTCGTGGTGGTTGCTGTCATACATCATTAGTGGTGTCGAGCATGTATGCTACGCTACTGCTGTTGGTTTGCTACTGCTGTACGTAATTACCGCGGGCTGTACAATATAGTGATTCTGTTCACACAGTACCCTGTCAAAATTTACCACAGACTGCAAAGTTATGTTCATTTCATTACTCAATGTTGCCACTTTTGATTTTACCATAATAATATAAGGGCCAGCATGCGTGAGCGTAAATGGGATGCTTTATTTTTTTATCTGTAAAAACAAATGTGTCAAAGTCTAGTGGGAGTTCTGTTTTTTTCGGCGGGAACCTGAAAAGTGAAAAGGCGCGCTTTTAAACAAATATTTTTAAAAAACCCAAAATTATTGTAAATTTGTATATTTTTCGTGTATATAGTCTTGTATATATTTGTAAATAGAGCACAACCTTAGAGAGGGCCCAAGGATGGGCAAAAAACGTAAAAGAAAAGGAGATGACTCTCCACCTGATGAGCAGCAGCAGCGGCAGGTCTCATCCTTCGAGTCTTGCGATTCCGACTCGGACTCTCTGAAGTCGATCGCTGTAGAAACACCAAAAGCTAAAAACAAGGATAAGTATGACATCTTTAAGGTACGTGGATACTCGCGTAAGTACCCTGAAGACTCGAAAAAGACCGAGTTTATTGTGTTTCTTTCGCACGTGGAAGAAAACATTACTTTCAGCGACAAGGATCGTATGGCACTGTCCAAGGGTTTGCGGGAGCATGGTGTTTCAGGCGTCATGCACCTCAAGTCTATAAACAAGTACAAAGTAGGTATAACCTTCGATTTACCTAACAACGCCAACATGTTTCTGCAAAATAAAAAGTTACTGGAGCAACTGTCCCTGAAGGCAAATATACCGGCTGGAGACACCGAAGTGACGGGTGTACTCACCTCGGTGCCGACCGACATGTCTAATAAGCAGATATTCTCACTAATCGGAAGCTCTAAGAATGTTATACAGGTCAGGCGCTTTATGCGCAGAGTTAGAGTTGACGGTGGCGCTGCTGGCGCGTCCTTCGTACCCACGCAGGCAGTCGCAGTTACATTTGCGTCCACCAACCTTCCCGAGTATGTTTATCTTGACTCATGGCGTCATGAGGTGAAAATGTACATACCTCCCGTAAAACAGTGTTTGAAATGTATGTCTTACGGCCACATAGCCAAATTCTGTAGGAACACCGAGGTATGCTCAGTCTGCTCAGAAAACCACAATTTCAAAACATGTCAAGTTGACTCCAAAAATGCTAAGTGTGTCAATTGCAAAGGTAATCACATAGCCATTTCATCAGCATGTCCCATGAAAAAACAAAAAGTCGAAGAAAACAAGATTAAGTCCCGAAATGCTACCTTCTCAGATTTGTTTGATTCAAAGTCATTCCCAGCACTAGCAGCACGAACACTTGATGTTCAAGTAAACAACCTTATGAAATCAGAAACATTTATTAACATTCTAATTGAAACAATAACCAAAATTATCAGTAACAAAGATGTACCTATAAACTCAGGGTCTATTCGAGAGACTCTTAAAAAAACCCTCAGTAATAAATTACCTCCTACTTCCTCATAATGGATCAGTTAAATATTATACAGTGGAACGCACAAAGTCTAAATAGTAACAAGCATATATTTATTAACTACCTCTACACAAATAATATACATATTGCGATCATTTCAGAAACATGGTTTAAAGCTAACCAAAATTTTAAAATTAAAAATTACAACATTGAACGTAATGATTGTGGAAATAGCCATAATGGAGTGGCCATAATCATTCATAAAAGCATCACATATTCAAATATTAACACATACTTTGATGATTCGATACAAAATATCTGTGTCAAAATCACAGTAAATAAACAGGATTTATGTATTGTCAGTTTTTATAGTCCTACTAATTGTAACCCAGCTTTTAATAAAGCTAAATTTGATACATTGGTAAAATCGATTCCTAGTCCTTTCATATTCGCAGGGGATTTCAATGCCCATCACACCTCTTGGGGTTGCGGTTCTGACTCTCCCCGTGGAAGGGAGGTGTTGGAAGTCATCGATGACAACAATTTAGTCTTGCTTAATGATGGTCAAGCAACAACAGTTGGTTCATTAACGTGGCGTCCAAACGCACTTGATTTGTCGTTGGTTTCCCCATCACTGGCTCTTCATTGTGAATGGTCCATTCTTGATACTCCTCTTGGTACTAGTTACCACCTTCCTGTAATCATAAAAGTATTGCTTAGTAATAATAATGTAAATTCAGATGGAAACTACTGTAATGGCAAACACTTGCCCATCTACCCAAATTATAAACAGGTAGATTGGAAAGTGTTTAGTAGCTGTGTAGATGCATTATTGAATGATTTTGAATTGAATCTTTGGAGTCCTCAGGACGCATATTTGCTATTTTGTAAAATATTACAATCAGCAGCAAAATCCGCTTCGAATTTAAATAGTAGTTGTTCTAACAACATTAATCAATCCTGTCATAGGAATCTCGGTAAAAAACCTTACCTTCCATGGTGGAACCAAAAGTGCTCAGAAGCTGTTCTAAAATTCAAAGAAGCATATCTTAAGTTTAAGTACAACCCAACAGAAACCAACTACTTGGAATTTAAAAGACTTCGAGCTCTCAAAAAACTTATTATAAAAATAGAAAGACAGAACAGTTGGAAATCTCTCTGCGAAACTTTTAATCGTTGTACTCCTATGTCCATTATATGGAAATTTATGCGTAAATTTAATAAAACATATGTTTCTAGCAATAATGCAGATGATTCCTGGATTTTAGATTTTCTACAGATGTATACCCCAGATTTTGTATCAAATGGTCTCAACACACCATATAGTAGCACTGGCAATATAAACTCCAGCAATAGTTACTTCCTTAGTCCATTTTCTATCAATGAATTAATATCTGCTGTCACATCTAGAAGAGATACTGCCTTTGGTCTTGATGGTATACCATATTCTGTTTTTAAAAATTTCAGCAGTAAGAGTATGGAAATCTTCCTAAAAATACTGAACTTACTCTGGGAAAACAATAATATACCCCACGATTGGAAAGTAGATTGTCTGGTACCAATTTTAAAACCTAACAAACCAAAATTGTGTCCTGATTCCTATCGCCCTATAGCGCTTACTTCATGTGTTGGAAAAATATTTGAACAATTGTTAAAGCAGCGTTTGGAGTTCTATATAGAACAAAATAAAATTTTACCTTCAAACCAATTTGGTTTCCGTAGAAATCGTTCAGCTAGGGAGAGTATCTGTCAGTTACAACTTGATATCCATAATGCTTTAGATGCACATAATCATCTCCTTGCTGTTTTCTTCGACATCACAGGGGCCTTTAATAGTGTGAATATTGATATACTTTGTCAGGAATTGTTGTTAACAGGAATACCTGGAAAGATTATACACTGGATTAAAATTTTTTTAAGTAGCCGTGAAGTCTTTGTTAAATATAATAGGCATCTATATGGTCCTAGACTTTCAACAAAAGGAGTTTGTCAAGGCGGCATTTTATCGCCATTAATTTTCATATTGTACATACGTCGTTTAAATATAATATTAGGCTCAAAAGTGAAAAATTTGCAGTTTGCAGATGACCTAGTTGTTTATGCATCAGGAAATAATATAAATCAACTGGTTGAAATTGTTAATGATGCATTGGCAAATCTCAATAATTATTTTTCTTACCTTGAACTTGATGTTAATCCTTCAAAGTCAAAGGTTGTTCTCTTTGGGAAAAGGTGTCCCAATATGCCTGTTGTTCATTATAAAGGTTCTTCTTTACCTGTTTCACTTGATGTTAAATTTTTGGGAGTATTGTTCTCCCACAATTTATCCTGGAACAATTATTTAAAACATTTAATAAACAAAGCTAACAAAGCTTTTAATGTATTAAAATCTTTGTCTGGTACATACTGGGGTGCAGACCCACAAATTCTACTATTATTGTACAAATCATTAGTTCGTAGTCATTTTGAATATGGTTTTTTATGCTTTGCTGCAGATGATAAAATTGTAAATAGTCTAGATGCTTTTCAAAACAAATGCATGCGAATAATAACAGGGGCATTTAGAAGCACACCTATAAATGCAATGCAGATTGAATGCAGTCTGCCCCCCATGACCATTCGTTTTAGGTATCTTAAAGAAAGATTTCTCCTTAAACTCTACAGTGTCTCTAACAATAGTCTTATAACTAATCTGTCTAATACATTAACCCAATCCACTGCTAAACCGTTTTATATGCTACAGGGATATGAAGGTTTCTTAGATTTTCTTCAAAATCTAAATATCTATCAATCAAACCATATTTTACCTTGTTACGAAGGATCTTTTATTAGCAAATTTCCAGCAATGAATATAGTCATAAACAAAAAACTGTCAATAAAAGAAGAAGTATATACAATGTTGGCAGAGTGGACAGGTCACAAATTTGTTTACACAGATGGGTCGAAAAATGATAATGCTGTGTCTTACGCAATATTTGAACCCTCATTGAACATTGCTGTGGGATATAGAATTGATAAACATGCTAGCATTTTTACTGCTGAAGCTGTTGCTATTTTGAGTGCTTTGAATCACATCAAAAACAAAAATCAGGGACACACAAGATGGGTTGTTGTTAGTGATAGCATGAGTGTTTTGAAAAACTTGGCAAATAACAAATTACATGCTAACACTAATTACATTATTTACTTTATAAAACGGTTATGGGTGGAATTATCTGATTCAAACATACAAGTCAGCTTTGCGTGGGTACCTTCACACATAGGTGTTGATGGCAATGAAAAAGCTGACTATTTAGCCAGCACTATAGTTAAATTTTCAGATGTTATTTCCAGGTATGCCAATGATGCAGATGTTTCATTGCCATACACAGATATTGTAAGCCTCCTAAAACAAAGGATGGTTCAACTATGGGGGAAACATTCGTACCATTGTACACAAGTTGAAAACAAAGGTTCTTGGTATGCCGCTTTAGATGTTCAGATAAATTCAAAGCCATGGTTCTGCAAGGCCGGTACTTTTTTAAACAGAAAGTTTTATTCAACTGTTTGTCGTATGCGTTTTGGTCACTGTCGTTTGAACTTTCATCTCCATCGCCTTCGAATGGTGAATTCCCCATATTGTGACTATTGTCAGTCCTCGAATATCCAATCCTTAGATCACATTTTCTTTGAGTGTTCATCTTTCAGCATTCAGCGCCTTGTGTTGATAGACGAACTTCTACAAATCTATGATAAACCTGAACTGGTCCCGCGGTGCATTCAGGAGTTGCTTGAAAATGCCTCTGTTTTTACCTATTTGTATAAATTTATATTGTGTACTGTAAATGAGATTTAGAATAAGATATAAAATGATAATTTTATTATTACAATACATATTACAATGGTTTTTTTTTATAAAGTTTTTTTTGTGTGTAAATATGTAAATGTAAATAAAGGTATTTGACTGACAGTCTGACACTGGCAGTCTGTCTGTCAGTGTCGGAGTGACGAAGTAAACGTCAACAATTGACGCTTGAAGTTATAAGGTACCTACTAATTGTAAGGGAAAAATTAAAATTGACTTTCATTATCTCGGAAATGAACAAAGGACGATGATCCTCTTACTTATGACAAAAATGATCCGGATTTGACTATGAAATTAATAAAACGAATGAAATTAATATCCTAACTATGACGAAAGAAGTAAATCCTACGAAAGACTAGGCGGTATGGTCTCATGACTTTAGCCTGCCCAATAGGGCGAACAAAAAAAAAAAAAAAAATAGTGGGAGTTCTGTGGTCAAAGTCGATCGATAATATCAGTGACAGTGATGCCAGATGAGGAGGATTCCCTGCAAATTGGAGTTTTTTTTCCGGCTTTGGGTGAAAAAGGTTTTTTGGGAAGAGTGAAGACTATCAAAAGAAAAATAAACATGATTTTAAAATAAACTAAACTTCAGTTTTTAAGCTTTTATGAGTTCTCAACCATTCAACCACAAACACAATTTCCATCGCTACTCTGGTGTAAAGTTTGTATGCTCATTGAAACAGGGCACGAAAACAGTAACGCTTCGCTCCCAGATAAAGATGAAATACTACAAGAATTTTGTGCCAAGTAAATGCACTGTACTTATGTTAAGACATATTACGTGGCAATACTGCCAGCATGTTGGGTACGCTACCTACCGGTAGTGGGCTGCACAATCCATCATGGCTATTATACAGTCCAAAGGTGTTCTTTGTAGTAGGTAGTGTAGGTAGTTTAGTTTTTATTATTGTAGTAGTTAGCTTGAGTAATAAAGGCACATTGCCCGTTGCAAAAAAAGTCATATTATTATTTAGTCATCTACCATATTGTTTGTGTAAATTATTAATAGAGGCCTTATTGAAAGTGCATACTAATGTCAACATGGTGCCTTTAGAAATTCTTCATTAATTTCATGCTGATTAAGCGCATGTTAATGTCAAGGCATGTTTTTTTTTGCTATGCTGCCACAGTGGATTGTTTGGGTAAATTAATAGAGGTTTTTATTGGGAGCGCACACTAACGTCAATAGGGTGTGGGGGGCGGTTCAACCTGGGTGCGTGGTTTATATCTGTAATATAAGTCAGCCAGTTATTCTGCCGCCAAGCAGTAGTGTGCAAGCACTACTGTGTTCCGGTTTGAAGGGCATTGTAGCTTGTGAAATTACTGGGCAAATGAGACTTTATGATCTGATCACTCAGTCTAGTAATCTGATTATTAGACTGGGTGATGTCTCAGGATGACGTGCGCAGTGCAGTGTCGCGCGAAACTATTGTTTTAAAGTTCCGGGTGACACTGCAACTGTTATGGGCGGCCGTGTCACTTAACATCAGGTGAACGACTAGCTCGTCACGTCATTCAATCACATAAAAAAAAAAAAAAAAAAAAGTAAGCATTGGTGCGGGGACTTTTGAGGTTTCATTTTCATAGAGACTGTGTGTCTATAGTATATTTTGATTTAAGTGTACTACAATACTGTGGCGCGTACACAGTTACACATGCCACATAGATATGATGAAAAAAACGAAGGATATGAATCTAACGTCGATACGTAAATTAACATTTTCCTCGTTATTTTCATCATGCCTCGATTTACACGTTATGAATAAAATGAGGAAAATGCCAAGGAATTTGTAAATATAATAATTCGTTTATTTTTTGAATCAATTATTAATTTCAATCAATTAAATTACCGAAAATAATATTTTTTGTTATTGTTACTTTCCATCTCCTTTACATTATAGGCATATAACTGGGAGATTTCCACAGATTAGAGAAAAAAACATCTGTAGAGATTTCACAGATTTCTAGCCTATTTAGGGCAAAATCTGTAATTTACAGGTGGTCACACTGGTTCTGAGTTGGAGTTTTGTGATTTGAATTTGTCAAGTCAATCAAATTTTCGTAAAGTTATTTGTGTTCATGTATTGTATTGTGTGTGCTCGTGTATTGATGTGAAAATTGCAGAAATACATATTAAATACTTATAGTAGTCGAAATGTCGCAAGGAAAAATAGTGTTAATGGCTTGCGGCAGCTTTAGTCCTCCAACATACATGCATCTACGAATGTTTGGTAGGTTTCTTCAAATTATAAAAAAAACTCATTGGAATTTCAAATTCTTTAGGAATGTGTGCTTTTGCATCGATTTTTATGTTGTCCTTCAATTTCAAACTACGCAAATTTATGTACCTTCATGGCTTATTGCACAATGTAGTTAATAAAGACGGTACCTTTTACTTCATTCAAGAATGTTTTAATTTACCAGAAATAGCGAGAGACTACATAAACTCTCTTGGTTTGGGCACTGTCATTGGCGGTATCGTCTCTCCTGTCCATGATGCATATGGCAAAAAGGACTTGGTTGCTGCTCCACACAGGTAAGCCTAGTATTTGTATTGTAACCAAAGGCTAAAGTCACGAAGCTACTGTACATTTGTACAGAGAGTCACATAATGTCACTGTACAATTGTACACTTGTACAGTACCAAAAATGCTTGATTATATATATGTTGTCTCAGCCAACACTCACTTATTTGCATTTTATCATATCCGGGATCCTATCATAGGGTATATTTTATCCCACAATATGTACCTATACAGATTATTTAGGTAAGTAGGCTACAGGTTAGGCGGATAGGCTTTCTTAATGGAAGACAGTCTCAGACGCAGGTAGCATATAGGTAGCTTGTTTAGACATGCAATGAAATACAAAGATAATTATTATAAGTTGTTCCTAAAAATTTTATCAACTAGCAGGATTTGATCCCAGCTAGCTTATAATATTAGTAGAATACAAAAAGTACTACTAAGGCTGCCCCCACATTGGGTGGTAGCAATATCGCCGCAATACTGCAATATCGCGGTGATATCGCTACCAGCAGCCTTACTACTATAGATACAAAAACGTGATGTTAAAACTGTAAACTGCAATAGTATTTTTAAATTACTATAATTAGTAATGGTTATCTTATATCATGTCATGATGTATCATGATGTAACAGGTCAAATAGCTTTCATAAAGTGAGCATTGTTATCAGATAAGTATCCACTTATTATAATTATCAAGGTCATTGTTGTTGTTTGATCAAAAGACAAGGTTTTGGTTTTGTCAGAACTGTGCTTGTATTGAATGTGTACATCTTGTTACTCAGCGAAATTTGTTTTATTGTTAACTTGTGTTATTGGGTACCCAAGATACAGGCTTAGCCTAGTTTGGGGGCCGTTGTCATGCCTACAATATAGCATTATTTAACCTTTTATGCAAAATGTGACCTTATGATTAATTGTAATGTTTCTGGAAAATAAATTTTCTTATTCTTATTGGAAATTGGAATACTGTATGAAATAAATTAAACCTTGAATGTTCTACAAAATCGTAAAAGTTCAAATGCGCCTAAATGGTTTATATGTATAATAAAGACTGCTTTGCTAAAAAAGAGATTCAGCTTTAAGTATAATGCCAACTTCATAGTAATAACTTATTAAGTTTCCTTTTCAAATGCACAGAACAGATAGCATCCATTGAGAAAAACAGAAAACCCACACTGCAAAGTATATTTGTCATGGACAACATGCATTCATAAGTTAGGTCTGCTATAGAGTAGTGTATTTGTCAGGGGCAACATGGATTCATAAGTTAGGTCTGCTAGAGAGTAGTGTATTTGTCAGGGGCAACATGGATTCATAAGTTAGGTCTGCTAGAGAGTAGTGTATTTGTCAGGGGCAACATGGATTCATAAGTTAGGTCTGCTAGAGAGTAGTGTATTTGTCAGGGGCAACATGCATTCATAAGTTAGGTCTGCTAGAGAGTAGTGTATTTGTCAGGGGCAACATGCATTCATAAGTTAGGTCTGCTAGAGAGTAGTGTATTTGTCAGGGGCAACATGGATTCATAAGTTAGGTCTGCTAGAGAGTAGTGTATTTGTCAGGGGCAACATGCATTCATAAGTTAGGTCTGCTAGAGAGTAGTGTATTTGTCAGGGGCAACATGCATTCATAAGTTAGGTCTGCTAGAGAGTAGTGTATTTGTCAGGGGCAACATGCATTCATAAGTTAGGTCTGCTATAGAGTAGTGTATTTGTCAGGGGCAACATGGATTCATAAGTTAGGTCTGCTAGAGAGTAGTGTATTTGTCAGGGGCAACATGCATTCATAAGTTAGGTCTGCTATAGAGTAGTGTATTTGTCAGGGGCAACATGGATTCATAAGTTAGGTCTGCTAGAGAGTAGTGTATTTGTCAGGGGCAACATGGATTCATAAGTTAGGTCTGCTAGAGAGTAGTGTATTTGTCAGGGGCAACATGCATTCATAAGTTAGGTCTGCTATAGAGTAGTGTATTTGTCAGGGGCAACATGGATTCATAAGTTAGGTCTGCTAGAGAGTAGTGTATTTGTCAGGGGCAACATGGATTCATAAGTTAGGTCTGCTAGAGAGTAGTGTATTTGTCAGGGGCAACATGGATTCTACTATCTACTAATGTGACAGGCAGGGGTAACATGAATTCATAAAGTAGGTCTCCATCAACTAGTAAAGGGTCTTTAAGATTGTTATCCCAACTGAGATTATACAGGCCCTATGCCACTCCAAAACCTACCAAATTGTAAAATTCTAGCTGTCAATACCCTTCTGAAGCCATCTCTTGAACCATTCCAGAATTCAGATGCTGAAGCTAGCTCTGAGGTCGTCCGGCTGGATCAAGATCTCAGAGTGGGAATCCCAGCAGTCTGGTTGGACTAGGACCAAGATTTCTATGCAGTATCATCAGGTAAATAACCATTGTCCCATGATGTAACTACAGGACATGACATATCTCATCTCTCGAGAACGCGTTTGACCAATGAATGATCATGCTGATCACGTCATAAGCCTTTTGATGCGTTTTCATTGGACAAACAGTTTCTCGATGGAAGACATGGGTAGATTTCTTTCTACAGATCATGCTACCTGTGCTTGGGATTTAATGTGTATTGAGGTTATTTGGTGATAGAAATATCTGCTATCAACAGTGAAGTCAATCGGTTGGTTGGTCAATCTTGGAGTCTTCAAATCGAGAGTGAACAGGGTATCTTCTGGGCAAGCGCGTTACATCCTAGACCGCATCGTCACTTACCATCAGGTGAGATAGTGGTCAAGCGCAAGCCTATCAAACAATAAAAAAAGTAATTTATTATCTAGCTATATTTAATAATTTATATTATATAGTTTTAAATTGATAGAACTGTCACAAAGATATGCAAAAAATTAAGCTTCAAAACTAACCCCCGGTTTCTCGTACGTTTATCTAAGTTAAATTCATGTCAACTTAATAATACTGAACCCTCATTGGTTGCCTATTGATCATCGGCTATCGTCAACCAATGAGCGTGTAGTATTTGGTCTGTAACGGTCTGTTAACATGAGTTTGACAAACATACGAGAAATTGGGTATAAGCCTGTTATCGTTTTTTATTTTGATTTTAAATATCATCTAAAAAGTGCGAAATCCACGATGGCAATCTCGTGACGTCATTAGTAAGTAAACAGGAAGCTTTCAACTGATCAAGTCAAATCAAAGATTTTAGCTTGTATACAATTTTTTACACTGGCGAAAGCTAAATGTTGATTCCTATTCTTACGCCGGGACGCTTATTATAGGTATATTGGCCGTGTGGTACCGGTTTGCGAATAGGACCACCCCACATCTTCTCGTGGGTGCCGTAAGAGCTGGCTAAGGGAATATCCAGGGAATGGGTAGCAGCATTTCCCTTAGTACATTAAAATCTTCTGCAATCACCAAGCTGCCTGCCAAGTGTGGTCATTATGGCAAATAATCCCTTTGATAAGCGTCCAAAGTAGCATTTATGCGGGAGGCCTATGTTCAGCAGTGGACGGCTGATGATGTGTGATAGGTGATCATATTATTTATTATAGAAAGAAAGAAATAAAGAATATACATTTATTATAGGACACAATAAACGAGCACATATCGTCGAACTATGAATCTAACCCGGCGCCGTGGCTGCCCGATGACATCCTCAATGTGAACAACCTCGATGAGCCGGACAACTTGATTGAGAGGCTCAATGGGAACCAGGATGATAAGGTAACTTGAGATCCTAATCATTTGTCCAGCTACTTAAGACATTGTGAAGGTGTAACTAATTTTGTTTTTTATTTTTGTGTTTCATTTGCAATCACTTTTAGCCACTGACCTCTGTTATACTAGTACGCTGGCCTCTATTATACTGGTACGCTGACCTCTATTATACTAGTACGCTGACCACTATTATACTAGTACGCTGATCTCTATTATACTAGTACGCTGACCTCTATTATACTAGTACGCTGACCACTATTATACTAGTACGCTGACCTCTTTTCTTTCTGACTAGTATTTTTTTGATGTCAGGTCTTTTGAGGCTTGGTATTGTTAGCTGTGAAGCTAAAATAATATAATTAAATTATTTATTTGCATACAGTCCTTGGGAAACATTACAGTTTCCTCATTTATTAATAAACCGTGTTTACGCGTCCGTCATACATTTAAGGAAGTCAAATTGAGGAAAGTCAAAATAATAATTGTAGTGTAACTATACATATAAGGAAAAATATACATCATAAAAGTATAAATGTTAAGTAGGTAAGAATAATTTGTATTACTTGTTTATTTCGTAAAAACTTAAATAACATAATAATAAGTAGGTAAGTATACTAAATTAAATTAGACCTAAAAAACTTAAAATAGATAAAACTAAAATAGCGATAGTGGCCGAGCGGTAGCATGTGTGCTTCACAATATTACAGCACCGGGTTCGATCCTCGGTTCTGCACCAATTACTTATCTATATAGTAAGTTATGTGCAGTTTGCGATGCCATCGCTCCGTACCTCGGAGAGCACGTTAAGGTGACGAGTAGAGCCAGATGAGCAGGTCCAAATCCGTTAAAAGAAACATCAAACTTAACGTCGATATCAATTCAGTCTGCACTTCAGCGCGGCACTTACGACAAAGACAACGCACGAAATGACTGATTTTGACGGATTTTAATTAATATCTATTTGTATATAGTATTTTTCAAAGTTATTAAGTCATCACGACATCTGAATGTTTGTTGCGAATACACTAATTTATTTTTTGTAAAAATATATTCGGTAGAAGCTCAGCAAAATGGGAACATTCAAATTTTTCGAGGGAGTTTTACATTTTTTTTCTACAGAGCTATATTTATTAATCTTGTATTTGCGGTCATCACAAACGACTTAATGAAATGAATTACATGATATATTAAATTCAAAGCTCCACGTGTTGTAATTAGGCCAGGAAACGTCCCCAAAAACACCTTGTTTGGTCTACCCGCCGCCTTAAGCCGTCGGTCCCGGTTGTCATAAGAACATCTATGGCAATCGTTACGGGTAGTCAGACGCCTGATAGAATCTGACACCTGGTCTAACCATCCCTGTTACTGGTTCCTTATGGGTTGTGAGGTCAGATGGCAGTCGCTCGTGTAATTCTGGTAGCTCGCCGCTACAGGTTAGATTGGGAGCCGATCCCAATAACAAATGGGATAAGGCAAAGAGGATGATGTACGTCTATCCAGCGTACTTGTATAATAGAGATCAGTGTTTTTAGCAGATTTGGTGGTATACTGCTTTTCATTTGATTTTGTAGAGAACTGCAGTGAGAACCAGTATTTTTTTGATGTCAGGTCTTTTGAGGCTTGGTATTGTTAGCTGTGAAGCTAAAACAATATAATTAAATTATTTATTTGCATACATGTCCTTGGGAAACATTACAGTTTCCTCATTTATTAATAAACCATGTTTACGCGTCCGTCATACATATAAGGAAGTCAAATTGAGTAATGTCGAAACAGGAATTATAGTGTAGCAAATAGCTACACTATAATTACTGTTTCGACATTAGGTTAGGTTAGGAGACTAGTGAAAACCCTTTCAAAATTATTATTTTTAAGCCGGCGCTTAAAGTGGCGCTCTTTGGGGCCTATGTTCAGCAGTGGACGTCTTCAGGCTGATGATGATGATAATGATGATCAGACCTTAGATTATTATGTCTATGATTAAGACCTTCAGACTCTCCCTAAGACTCTTTGAATATTGTATCAGTATCAAAGCTCAGACTAAAAACCATGCTAGAAACCTATATTGTCAAGACCTATGCTATTTTTCAAAAGGGCTAGTTGCAATCACTGCAGATATCCAGTTAAAAATGAAAAATTCTGGTAGTTTAGTACATTTTTGAATAATTTGACTTAAGTATCGAAAGTCTCGTTATTCCCGGGACTAGAGGTAGCAGTCTCGAGTCTCGAAAATACGAAAAAATCGTCGAGACTCTCGATATTTTCGAGACCGAGACTCCCGGGATGAAAGCCCTAGAGCTATACATATAAGGAAAAAAATACATCATAAAAGTATAAATGTTGAGTAAGTAACAATAATTTGTATTACTTGTATATTTCGTAAAAACAAACTAACTAGACCTAAATACTTAACTATACCTAAAAACTTAAAATAGATAAAACTAAAATACAAGGTGAGTTTGAATTGTTATGTTATCCCGAAAAGGGGGGGGGGGGGGGGACTGGGACCATGATAGCTCACAAGTTAACAAGATACTAAAATAAAAAAACAAATTCATTTCTAAACACAGGTCGTCAAACTAATTTTTTTTTTCTTTTCTTTTTTTCTCTTTTTTTTTAAATCTTTATTTTTTCTCATTTTTTTTTTAAGTGCATGCGGTCAAAGACGAAGTTCAACCAACCAGCTGCGCTAGGGCTATCTTCGAACGTAAACTTTACATGGCATTTCTTCAATGAAAAACTATTAATTTAGAAAAGTCGTAGAAGAAACATCCTACCTTGGGGAGTAGATTTACCCCCTTTCGGGATAATGTACCAATTCAAACTGAGATAGTATAACACTTAAATGAGAAAGATGGCGGAGAGAAAAGTACTCAGAATGCATTACCATGTTGAATGGCAATGCTTATTTTTTGTGCATAAATAAAATCCAGCTTTCTAGTCAACTGATGCCTCTATCAAACGTTTGGCTTAGTCCGGCGGGGGTAATTACGTATAATTTGCAACAGGCGTAAATTTCGCAATCATTGCTGTCAAAGCTGTCAAACGTCACTTTAGCAGAGCAGAAAGCGATCGAGCTCTAGATCACCGACTATCGGACAATCGTTGAACTAAAAAGTGTATTATTTTGTTTCCGTATATTGCTGCCCTGTTGCTAGTGGTGCTAGTATCTAAGGCCAAATGCATTCAGCGACAGGCGAGCAACAGGCGCTTGACACTGCGAGCGATTGCTAAGTGTTTGCTGTCGCTTCGCTACTACTGTTGCTTTGCTACTGCTGTTGCTTTGCTGTTGCAAATTATACGTAATTACCCCGTCGGTATGTATATGTAAGAATCATTATTTGAAAATATCACACACAGATTATAATATTGGTCATGCATTATTCGCAGGTTACCGTCAAATTACTGTGTGGCGCTGACTTGTTGGAGTCGTTTGCGACTCCCGGTCTGTGGTCTGATGAAGATGTAAGTACAAGATAAGATAAGATATTTATTTGCATAAAACATGAGTATAATTATTATAGTGTACACTGTACACACACACACACACACACACACACTTAAAACGACGCAGTAGGTACATTAGATATTAGTTGAACCGAGGAGCGTCCTACCACTAGGTGGTAGGACTATTCTGCAAAGTTCGTCTAGGTAGGTACCACCGCTTTGCCAGTTATTCTGCCGTCAAGCAGTAGTGTGCAAGCACTACTGTGTTCCGGTTTGAAGGGCATTGTAGCTAGTGAAATTACTGGGCAAATGAGACTTTATGATCTGATCACTCAGTCTAGTAATCTGATTACTAGACTGTGGGATGTCTCAGGATGACGTGCGTAGTGCAGTGTCACGCGAAACTTTATTGTTTTAAAGTTCCGAGTGACACTGCAACTGTTATGGGCAGCCGTGTCGCTTAACATCAGGTGAACGACTAGCTCGTCACGTCATTCAATAGCATAAAAAAAAATGTTTGCAAAATTAGTCAGAGTATAATTGAATACAAGACCAGAAAACATTGTTCACATGCATTTTAATCTACATTATACCTATCCCGAAACCTGTAGTATGTTTCATATCCCCTGACAAACTCGTGCTTTGCTCCTCCGGTGTTATGTTACCCCTGAAACAAAGCGACAGTATCGCTTTCCATACAATTGTGCATCGCTTCACTGTCGTTTACGCATCTACCGCGTTTCGTGGTACAAGGAAGTATGCGAGACAACGTCGATCAGTACCGCTTCACCTGTTTTGACATGTTTCAATGTACGAGTTTCTCAGGTGATATGAAAATACAAAGCGACCCATTAAAAAAATAGGTTGAGAGTCGCTGCAGGCCGCCCAATGTACGAGTTTCTCAGGTGATTTCAAACATATAGTTCTTACACGTCACGATTAACAAAACGGTAAATATAATTTATGTAGTTATACCTTATCAAATTTAAGAAGTCCACTATGAAGTTGACATGATTAGTGATTGACACTGTCAGATTAACTGGTCTAGAGATGTGAACTAAATAATCGATATCGGATAAACCCGATTTTAAAGAGTAAAGGATACTGATTCTACATATTGATTCAATAATCGTTTAGTTTTTTCATATGATATGATCTCAGTAAGAGAACTAATGATTGTTGCGAATAAGAGTGTTGCGAAAATAAAGGATTTCACTTTTACGCGATAGCTTTCTGCGCCCATCGATGCTGCGATGCATCGCTGTACGCGGCCACATGAGCGTTCAACAGCGAAGATTCGCTGTTGCTCCGCATGTCTGGCCGCGCCATAACACCAAGAGGCCTTTTTGAATACAAAAGATAACACGGTCACACTATTCCTATACTTGACGTCAATGGCTTGCATTTCAGCGAGGACAGCTAGACAAAGTGACCGAGTTGTACTATTTATTTCTTACATGTTGGCATACCTATTCATAACTATTTTGTTTAATAAATGAAGGTAAAAATATCTGGGCTATTGTGGTGAACTTTTGATGGATTATTATGATCTGGTTTATGGAATGAGATAAAATTTGTCTCATCATATCAAATTTTTGAGGGAGGTGATGACTTGCCACACTATAAATGGGGCACCCGTAGGGGCTACTGGCTACCGAGGAAGCAACATCGGTGTGGGGCGGCTTAGGGTGTGGAAAGGTGTGCTGCACTTTCATTGAACGCTACTCGCGGCGTTATGCCCTTTAACATTTCCACCCTGGAGCTTTAGGATTGTATACTATATAATTATTATAATTAAAATCACCCTTTCAAAGTAGATAATTAGCGAACTGCACAAGATTATATCACTGAATTATGCTCGCCCAAAGATTTGATTCGATTAATTACCTTATACGAAAATTTCACCGATTAATCGAATGTGTAATAGTCGCATCACTATTGTTAGAATAAAAGTGCTGCCAGTTCCTAAAGATTTTTTTCCCTAGATAACTTAAATCCCCTAAAAACCCCTAAGCTTTTTTTGTATTCCTAGCATATTCATTGTATGTTGCAGGTATATAAGTATTTGAAGCTCATAAAATAAAGCAATAATTATACAATGTTTCTTAATAATATCTAAAACGCAATAGTCGTGACACGGCGACCTCAAATCCTTATGCTATAGGAACATTTGTAACATGAAATAAAAATGAAAGATTTTCTCTATATGGTTATAGTTTTTATATTCTTTACGTTACTTCCTCATTTATAAACTGATTTGAGAAATACATAAATTTTTAAATTAGTACCTTTATCTTTTCTTATTCTTGAATGCGTACTGCTTCATGCGTCATCATTAAAACATGTTAACACTTATAGTTATATATTCATGTAAAAAACAATTCGTTGACCACAGCATGAACAACAGATGTATATTAGGTGATATACATCGGTTGCATCGCCTGATCGCACGGATAATTTTTAATAAATAGACTTTTTTCCTTCTCATGAGATGAATAATCTTAAAGTGCGAAGATTTCTGCAGCAAAAAAACGTTAAGCAATCTTGCCATCAATTTATTATTATTATTTTTAATCCCCTAAGAACCCCCATTCCTCTTTTACCTCAAAATTTAGGGAAAAAATCTCTAGCTTGGTATCCCTCGAAATGTCATACTGTACCTATTAAATTTGATAAACTGTAGTAAATGTTTAAATACGATTCTTATATTGATTTTAATTACTGTAAACGCTAAAAAAACATTTTTGAACTTTAGTTCAGAAGTAATAGCCAAAACGCTAGTTTTTCTGGTTAAAGATATTTATTTCTCATTAAGAATAAATTCACTTACATGAGCAAAAGCAAAATTAAATTTAACATAAAACGTACCTACGTTATTTTCATTTACCTAGTTTTGTAAGTATTTAGCTTAATAAACTTTATTTAGCTTGTTTAAATACTGTGGGTAGTTTTACATTTAAATGTTAGGCAAACAAATTGTCCACTCGAACGCCCGGCATCTCAGCGTTGAGCGTGTGTTGGTGTGTTACCGTTCATCACCATACCGTTTTCGGTTATCAAAAATATCAATTGAGCTGCGGTGTTTCGTGTGGTCCCTGTTTGCGAATAGGACCACACTACTCTAGGCTCTTCCCGTGGGTGCCGTAAGAGCCGGCCAAGGGAATATCCAGGGAATGGGCAGCAGCATTCTCCTCGGTACATTAAAATGTATGATCACCAAGCCGCCTGCCAGGCGGGTTAATTATTGCAAACCCTTTATAAACGTCCAAAGTGGCGATTTATGGGGAGGCCTGTGTTCAACAGTGGAAGTCTTCAGGCTGTTGATGATAATCATGATGTTCTTGTTGGCAGTTGGAGACGATAGTGGGCAAGCATGGGCTGGTGGTAGTGTCGAGAGCCGGGAGCGACCCGGGACGTTTCATATACGAGTCGGATATACTATACAAACATAGGGTAAGCTATATCACGTGTATATACTATCTTTACCCCATTTTTAGGGTTCCGTACCCAAAGGGTAAAACGGACCCTATTACTAAGGCTCCGCTGTCTGTCTGTCCGACTGTCTGTCACCAGGCACTGGCACCTGTCTGTTATCGAGTGCAGTTTGGAGAGTGCGCACTGGAGTTGCATAATCTGATTCCGTCATCACCATTCCACCATCGGACAACCAGATGTACGAAAAAACGGCACCAATGCATAGTTAAGATCCCTGTGCATGTGCGAATAAAGCAATTTGCTTCCACGTTCATCATGCGAACAGCCAAAGAGTGGAACGCTTGTGGTCCGAGTCTCCAGAGAACTACAATCTTGGGATCTTCAAATCGAGAGTGAACAGGTATCTTCTAGGCAAGCGCGTTACATCCTAGACCGCATCGTCACTTACCATCAGGTGAGATAGTGGTCAAACGCAAGCCTATAAATCAATAAAAAAAAGGTTGTATCTCATGAACCGTGATACATAGGTAGACAGTTGAAATTTTCACAGATGATCTATTTCAGATGCCGCTATAGCAACAAATACTAAAAACAAAATGAAAAAATATCTAAGGGGCTCCCATACAACAAACGTGATTTATCTTGCTCGTTTTTATAGATAATGGTACAGAACCATCCTGGCGCCTCTTCTTCTATTCTTCAGGCGGCTCGCGGTGATTATGGCAAACCCAAGACCCTTATGATAAGCGTCCAAAGTGGCGCTGTATGAGGGAGGCCTGTGTTCAGCAGTGGCCGTCCGGCTGATGACGTGCGACCCCGATGCCAGCGCTTATCAACAAATAACACTATTATTACTAACATTTCAGAGCAACGTGCTCCTAGTAACAAATTACATTGCCAACGAAGTGAGTTCAACGGTGATCAGACGGTTGGTCCGTCGCGGGGAAAGCGCCAAGTATCTCACCGACGACGGCGTACTGTCCTACGTGCGGCAACACCGGCTTTACTCCACACATGGCAACACGTAAGCACTTAAAATCGCAAATTTTCGGCTCGAAGGACCAAATTTAATACCAAGCTTGTATGAAACGCTGGAGAGTGCATTGTAAATATGTAAAAATAAATAAATATGTGTGGACATTTCACACAGCGCCATCTAGGCCCAAACTAAGCAAAGCTTGTACCATGGGAGCTAGGTAACTGATAGAATACTTAGATACTTCTTTTGTTTGTAAATACATACATAGAATACAATATAACACCCAGACACAGAACAAACATCGACATTCATCAACATTTTCAGAGCTGTCAAATTAAAAGTTAAAGATTTCTCACAGCAAAATCGACGCCAGTAACGAATCCTTCATATTTTTTTAGATATTTAAGTTGGTGTTATCAATACACATTATGATTATAATTATTATTTCTCATGCCATTAAAAAAAACTAATTACAAAGCTGAACAACGCAATTCCGAAATATTTATTACATGTATTCTATGTATGTATTTACAAACAAAAAGTATTTAAGTATTGTATCAGTTATCTGGTTCCCATAGTACAAGCTATGCTTAGTTTGGGGCTAGATGGCGCTGTGTGTCCACAAATATTTATTTATCTTGTCCCAAACCAGCACAGCACGAGCTGTAGACGTCGACACACCATCTCTCGAGAAAGCGTTTGACCAATGATCGATCACGCGGATCACGACTTTCCCTTCGCCTGATGTTAAGCGTCACGGCTGCCCATAACAGATTGCAGTATCACTCGGAAATCTAAATTAATATAGGTTTGCGTGACACTGCGCACGTCATCCTGAGACTTCACACAGTATATTAATAAGATTACTAGAGTGTGTGATCAGATCTTAAAGTCACATTTGCCCAGTAATTTCACTAGCTACAATGTCCTTCAAACCGGAACACAGTAGTGCTGCACACTACTGCTTGGCGGCAGAATAACTGGCCCTGGTATCTACCTAGACGAACTTTGCAGAAAAGTCCTACCACCTAATAAAAGTAAATTTGACTTTCATTGTTCATACGCTTTCACGAGAAAAGATATCGAGGGCGTAGAGGGGAAATTAGATAACTAACACTTTTTGCGAAATCGACTTTTGGCATGACGATAAAGCCCAAATCACGACGCATCTTTTGATCTTACCCTAGCTCGGATATATTATTCCGTGCCAAAATTATTCCAAAAAAGGTATTTTTTTAACAGAAATGATCCTTCAATAATAGCTGTAACTTGAGAGGAAGAAGTGAATAACTGACCAAATAATGTACAATTTCACAGAATCACCATTTTGTTATCACATAAAATGCATAAAGCTCGTTATTCAGTTTTACCTCAACGCAAAATTTGGATGTGTATAAAGAAATCTGTGACAGAATTTTAAAATTACATATTGAACCATTACATAACATATAAAAAGCCCACCGTAATTTTGCTCCTACAAAAAAATTTATTACTAATTTTGTCGAAAAAAAATCACTAAATCGTTGGTTTCTCGCGATAATGGTTTTTTTAGTTATCTAATTTCCCTTCTACGCCCTCGATATATCGATATCTACAGCTTATGCTAGCCGAGTTAAATCAAGTTAGAATGTGTACTAACCTTAGCGTATTATCAAACAGAGATGACTAACAACTTCTCTCTCCCACGCTGCCGGATCACAGTGAGTACTTCACAGATAACATCATCCCTTACGGAAAACGCTCACCCCAAGACGTAATCATGGCATCCCCCGAAGAATCAACCTTTAAAAGCATTCTCATATCAATCAGAGACAAACCTTCTATCGTTGATGAGACAATCACTGTCAAAAGACCGAGGAAAACATTCCTAATGCCGAATCAAACTGATTCGGTTAGCCCTCTAACCGAATCATTAAAGCCGAAAATGGCGTACGTAGACAAGGTCCCAGCGAATTATGTACCAGGAAAAGCGGTTAAAATCGTTAGTGACGTCACGCAGCACGCTATCAAGGACGAAAAGGTATGTTTGGGTGAAACCACGTATTGTTCTTTAGACAGCTATCTAGCTAAGGACGATATTGAATACGAATTGTTTAGGCGGAGAGTTAGCGAAGGTAACGTTGAGAAAAATCTTCAAGAACCGATCAAGAAACGCTGCTCCTCGACTATAAGGAAACTTCGCCCGGATGATGTTAAAAAAAGTAAATCTGAAGTAAGCAAGTTGTGTGATAAGATGAAGAGCATCAAGTTGAAGGAGAGAGAGAGTAAGAACTATAAAACGAGGAGTTGCAACGATATCGTTCGGTTAATTCTGACGAAGCATGGGATTCATGTTATAAGCGATACGGAAGCTATAGTGTGAACGGGTAGTTCTGAAAGAAGCGGACATTCTATTGCTGTCCCATTTCCACTACAATTTTGAGGTAGTTGTGGGAGTGAGAAGACAATATTTTGTAACTGTAATTGGAACAGATTTTCCAATGGCATTGTGTACTTTGAAAGGTGGAAGATATCAATGAGTTAAGTATGAATAAGGTATGGTAAACTGAACATTTTGAGAGTAATTTAGACAATTTGCATGCCCAATGTTCCATTATAATAATTTATTTCTGGACATAATGGGCACCATTTCGTTTTTTGGAAGGTACCTACCGAAATTCGTAATTCATTTTGAGATTATCTTTTAAGGCGACGGGTAGGACCAGATAAGCAGGTCAAAATCCGTTCAAAGAAATATCTGTTTATATAGTATTTTTCGAAATTGTGGAGCGATGGTGGCCGAGCGGTAGCATGCGCTTCGCAAACTTACGGCACCGGGTTCAATTCAATTCAATTCAATTTATTTCACAGTTTGTAACATAACAGTACAAAAAAGCGTCCAAGGCGTTACAAAAATAGTCATTTAATGTATTACAATATAAAAACAAATAATAAAAAAAAAGTATTATCATGTCATATTATTAATATTATTAGGTAAGTACACAAAACTAGATATAAATCATACATTATGTACATATCCACACATAAAATGATAATCATAAAATAATCATAAAATCACTACCATAAATAAAAATTGTAAAATCAATATTAACACGATAGTCAAAACTTCCTAACAATTAACAAGAGAAAACCTTCATAAGTTTACACTTGATTTCCTGGTGTTCGATTCAAACATCCTCTGGCACTCATCCATCAAGCATGGTATAGTGCTCGAGAACAGGTCACATCGCGGCGCCGAGGCAAGCACGGCGCCGAGCACCTCGCGCGCGGGACTCGGGCGGCGCTGCACCGTGCGGCCGGCCGAGCGCGCCAGCACCCGCGGAGCGCGCGCGCCCCGCGGGTGCTGGCGGCGCTGCACCGTGCGGCCGGCCGAGCGCGCCAGCACCCGCGGAGCGCGCGCGCCCCGCGGGTGCTGGCGGCGCTGCACCGTGCGGCCGGCCGAGCGCGCCAGCACCCGCGGAGCGCGCGCGCCCCGCGGGTGCTGGCGGCGCTGCACCGTGCGGCCGGCCGAGCGCGCCAGCACCCGCGGAGCGCGCGCGCCCCGCGGGTGCTGGCGGCGCTGCACCGTGCGGCCGGCCGAGCGCGCCAGCACCCGCGGAGCGCGCGCGCCCCGCGGGTGCTGGCGGCGCTGCACCGTGCGGCCGGCCGAGCGCGCCAGCACCCGCGGAGCGCGCGCGCCCCGCGGGTGCTGGCGGCGCTGCACCGTGCGGCCGGCCGAGCGCGCCAGCACCCGCGGAGCGCGCGCGCCCCGCGGGTGCTGGCGGCGCTGCACCGTGCGGCCGGCCGAGCGCGCCAGCACCCGCGGAGCGCGCGCGCCCCGCGGGTGCTGGCGGCGCTGCACCGTGCGGCCGGCCGAGCGCGCCAGCACCCGCGGAGCGCGCGCGCCCCGCGGGTGCTGGCGGCGCTGCACCGTGCGGCCGGCCGAGCGCGCCAGCACCCGCGGAGCGCGCGCGCCCCGCGGGTGCTGGCGGCGCTGCACCGTGCGGCCGGCCGAGCGCGCCAGCACCCGCGGAGCGCGCGCGCCCCGCGGGTGCTGGCGGCGCTGCACCGTGCGGCCGGCCGAGCGCGCCAGCACCCGCGGAGCGCGCGCGCCCCGCGGGTGCTGGCGGCGCTGCACCGTGCGGCCGGCCGAGCGCGCCAGCACCCGCGGAGCGCGCGCGCCCCGCGGGTGCTGGCGGCGCTGCACCGTGCGGCCGGCCGAGCGCGCCAGCACCCGCGGAGCGCGCGCGCCCCGCGGGTGCTGGCGGCGCTGCACCGTGCGGCCGGCCGAGCGCGCCAGCACCCGCGGAGCGCGCGCGCCCCGCGGGTGCTGGCGGCGCTGCACCGTGCGGCCGGCCGAGCGCGCCAGCACCCGCGGAGCGCGCGCGCCCCGCGGGTGCTGGCGGCGCTGCACCGTGCGGCCGGCCGAGCGCGCCAGCACCCGCGGAGCGCGCGCGCCCCGCGGGTGCTGGCGGCGCTGCACCGTGCGGCCGGCCGAGCGCGCCAGCACCCGCGGAGCGCGCGCGCCCCGCGGGTGCTGGCGGCGCTGCACCGTGCGGCCGGCCGAGCGCGCCAGCACCCGCGGAGCGCGCGCGCCCCGCGGGTGCTGGCGGCGCTGCACCGTGCGGCCGGCCGAGCGCGCCAGCACCCGCGGAGCGCGCGCGCCCCGCGGGTGCTGGCGGCGCTGCACCGTGCGGCCGGCCGAGCGCGCCAGCACCCGCGGAGCGCGCGCGCCCCGCGGGTGCTGGCGGCGCTGCACCGTGCGGCCGGCCGAGCGCGCCAGCACCCGCGGAGCGCGCGCGCCCCGCGGGTGCTGGCGGCGCTGCACCGTGCGGCCGGCCGAGCGCGCCAGCACCCGCGGAGCGCGCGCGCCCCGCGGGTGCTGGCGGCGCTGCACCGTGCGGCCGGCCGAGCGCGCCAGCACCCGCGGAGCGCGCGCGCCCCGCGGGTGCTGGCGGCGCTGCACCGTGCGGCCGGCCGAGCGCGCCAGCACCCGCGGAGCGCGCGCGCCCCGCGGGTGCTGGCGGCGCTGCACCGTGCGGCCGGCCGAGCGCGCCAGCACCCGCGGAGCGCGCGCGCCCCGCGGGTGCTGGCGGCGCTGCACCGTGCGGCCGGCCGAGCGCGCCAGCACCCGCGGAGCGCGCGCGCCCCGCGGGTGCTGGCGGCGCTGCACCGTGCGGCCGGCCGAGCGCGCCAGCACCCGCGGAGCGCGCGCGCCCCGCGGGTGCTGGCGGCGCTGCACCGTGCGGCCGGCCGAGCGCGCCAGCACCCGCGGAGCGCGCGCGCCCCGCGGGTGCTGGCGGCGCTGCACCGTGCGGCCGGCCGAGCGCGCCAGCACCCGCGGAGCGCGCGCGCCCCGCGGGTGCTGGCGGCGCTGCACCGTGCGGCCGGCCGAGCGCGCCAGCACCCGCGGAGCGCGCGGGTGAGATGCTCCGATCGGGATAAAAATCGATATCTGGGGGTCCCAAAGGATGCTGATCAACATGGTTAGGTCAAATTTTGACATCTGTCATTTTTTAATATGGCCGCCTTACGTACTGTTATCGAAATGGCTGTTTTCCGTTTTATCGCTTATGGTACTACAGTTTCGGTTCGAGATAGTGGTCATTTCGACAGATGTCACTGTGACAGATGTCATATGTCAAAAGATTGACAGGTGTCAAATTTTTTTAAAGATGTCAAATGTACCAAATGCGGCGATGAGTTAGTTAGTTTACTGTCTCTCATTGGTATAATTGGACAGTCACGACTAACACTTGCACCTGCACACTTGCACCGTGTGCGGGCCGCGTGCGGCCCGCGCACGGTGCAAGTGTGCCGCTTGCGACCTGCGCACTGTTCTAATACCGCTGTCAAGTGTAGACAGATGTCAGTTGGATTGATGTCAAATGTCAAACTTTTGACAGATGTCAAATGTCAAATTTTAATTTATTGACAAATGTCAAATGTCAATTTTTTGGACAGATGTCAAATGTCAATTTTTTTTCCAACCTACCAAATGCGGCGTTGAGTGAGTTAGTTTATTGTCTCTCATTGGTGTAATTGGACAGTCACGACTAACACTTGCACCTACACACTTGCACCGTGTGCGGGCCGCGTGCGGCCCGCGCACGGTGCAAGTGTGCCGCTTGCGACCTGCGCACTGTTCTAATACCGCTGTCAAGTGTAGACAGATGTCAGTTTGATTGATGTCAAATGTCAAACTTTTGACAGATGTCAAATGTCAAATTTTTTCACAGATGTCAAATTTATTGACAAATGTCAAATATCAATTTTTTGGACAGATGTCAAATGTCAATTTTTTTTTCCAACCTACCAAATGCGGCGTTGAGTGAGTTAGTTTATTGTCTCTCATTGGTGTAATTGGACAGTCACGACTAACACTTGCACCTGCACACTTGCACCGTGTGCGGGCCGCGTGCGGCCCGCGCACGGTGCAAGTGTGCCGCTTGCGACCTGCGCACTGTTCTAATACCGCTGTCAAGTGTAGACAGATGTCAGTTTGATTGATGTCAAATGTCAAACTTTTGACAGATGTCAAATGTCAAACTTTTGACAGATGTCAAATGTCAAATTTTTTCACAGATGTCAAATTTATTGACAAATGTCAAATGTCAATTTTTTGGACAGATGTCAAATGTCAATTTTTTTTTCCTACCTACCAAATGCGGCGATGAGTGAGTTAGTTTATTGTCTCTCATTGGTATAATTGGACAGTCACGACTAACACTTGCACCTGCAGATTCGATATTTCAAAAAAAAATTTGGATTCCGCCATTTTTAAAGATGGCTGCCATACAAATTTTTTTTTTTTATTTTTGACGCATTGTTTCTCGATACCTATGGAAAATTTTGTTCCGCTTGCGACCTGCTAATGGTGCCAATGACGCTGTCAAGTCAAACAAGATGGCCGCCATGCACAAGTCAGATGAATTATCATTTTCTTTGATAGATACCGCAGTTTTGTACAAGTACTTGCAAAATTACAAGTTTAAACACAAGTATAGCGTTTTGAACAAATGGAACGCCACGAAAACACACACGCGGGCCGCTCGCGGCCCGCGCACGGGGCAAAATACTAGTTACAATATAAAAACAAATAATAAAAAAAAAGTATTATCATGTCATATTATTAATATTATTAGGTAAGTACACAAAACTAGATATAAATCATACATTATGTACATATCCACACATAAAATGATAATCATAAAATAATCATAAAATCACTACCATAAATAAAAATTGTAAAATCAATATTAACACGATAGTCAAAACTTCCTAACAATTAACAAGAGAAAACCTTCATAAGTTTACACTTGATTTCCTGGTGTTCGATTCAAACATCCTCTGGCACTCATCCATCAAGCATGGTATAGTGCTCGAGAACAGGTCACATCGCGGCGCCGAGGCAAGCACGGCGCCGAGCACCTCGCGCGCGGGACTCGGGCGGCGCTGCACCGTGCGGCCGGCCGAGCGCGCCAGCACCCGCGGAGCGCGCGCGCCCCGCGGGTGCTGGCGGCGCTGCACCGTGCGGCCGGCCGAGCGCGCCAGCACCCGCGGAGCGCGCGCGCCCCGCGGGTGCTGGCGGCGCTGCACCGTGCGGCCGGCCGAGCGCGCCAGCACCCGCGGAGCGCGCGCGCCCCGCGGGTGCTGGCGGCGCTGCACCGTGCGGCCGGCCGAGCGCGCCAGCACCCGCGGAGCGCGCGCGCCCCGCGGGTGCTGGCGGCGCTGCACCGTGCGGCCGGCCGAGCGCGCCAGCACCCGCGGAGCGCGCGCGCCCCGCGGGTGCTGGCGGCGCTGCACCGTGCGGCCGGCCGAGCGCGCCAGCACCCGCGGAGCGCGCGCGCCCCGCGGGTGCTGGCGGCGCTGCACCGTGCGGCCGGCCGAGCGCGCCAGCACCCGCGGAGCGCGCGCGCCCCGCGGGTGCTGGCGGCGCTGCACCGTGCGGCCGGCCGAGCGCGCCAGCACCCGCGGAGCGCGCGCGCCCCGCGGGTGCTGGCGGCGCTGCACCGTGCGGCCGGCCGAGCGCGCCAGCACCCGCGGAGCGCGCGCGCCCCGCGGGTGCTGGCGGCGCTGCACCGTGCGGCCGGCCGAGCGCGCCAGCACCCGCGGAGCGCGCGCGCCCCGCGGGTGCTGGCGGCGCTGCACCGTGCGGCCGGCCGAGCGCGCCAGCACCCGCGGAGCGCGCGCGCCCCGCGGGTGCTGGCGGCGCTGCACCGTGCGGCCGGCCGAGCGCGCCAGCACCCGCGGAGCGCGCGCGCCCCGCGGGTGCTGGCGGCGCTGCACCGTGCGGCCGGCCGAGCGCGCCAGCACCCGCGGAGCGCGCGCGCCCCGCGGGTGCTGGCGGCGCTGCACCGTGCGGCCGGCCGAGCGCGCCAGCACCCGCGGAGCGCGCGCGCCCCGCGGGTGCTGGCGGCGCTGCACCGTGCGGCCGGCCGAGCGCGCCAGCACCCGCGGAGCGCGCGCGCCCCGCGGGTGCTGGCGGCGCTGCACCGTGCGGCCGGCCGAGCGCGCCAGCACCCGCGGAGCGCGCGCGCCCCGCGGGTGCTGGCGGCGCTGCACCGTGCGGCCGGCCGAGCGCGCCAGCACCCGCGGAGCGCGCGCGCCCCGCGGGTGCTGGCGGCGCTGCACCGTGCGGCCGGCCGAGCGCGCCAGCACCCGCGGAGCGCGCGCGCCCCGCGGGTGCTGGCGGCGCTGCACCGTGCGGCCGGCCGAGCGCGCCAGCACCCGCGGAGCGCGCGCGCCCCGCGGGTGCTGGCGGCGCTGCACCGTGCGGCCGGCCGAGCGCGCCAGCACCCGCGGAGCGCGCGCGCCCCGCGGGTGCTGGCGGCGCTGCACCGTGCGGCCGGCCGAGCGCGCCAGCACCCGCGGAGCGCGCGCGCCCCGCGGGTGCTGGCGGCGCTGCACCGTGCGGCCGGCCGAGCGCGCCAGCACCCGCGGAGCGCGCGCGCCCCGCGGGTGCTGGCGGCGCTGCACCGTGCGGCCGGCCGAGCGCGCCAGCACCCGCGGAGCGCGCGCGCCCCGCGGGTGCTGGCGGCGCTGCACCGTGCGGCCGGCCGAGCGCGCCAGCACCCGCGGAGCGCGCGCGCCCCGCGGGTGCTGGCGGCGCTGCACCGTGCGGCCGGCCGAGCGCGCCAGCACCCGCGGAGCGCGCGCGCCCCGCGGGTGCTGGCGGCGCTGCACCGTGCGGCCGGCCGAGCGCGCCAGCACCCGCGGAGCGCGCGCGCCCCGCGGGTGCTGGCGGCGCTGCACCGTGCGGCCGGCCGAGCGCGCCAGCACCCGCGGAGCGCGCGCGCCCCGCGGGTGCTGGCGGCGCTGCACCGTGCGGCCGGCCGAGCGCGCCAGCACCCGCGGAGCGCGCGCGCCCCGCGGGTGCTGGCGGCGCTGCACCGTGCGGCCGGCCGAGCGCGCCAGCACCCGCGGAGCGCGCGCGCCCCGCGGGTGCTGGCGGCGCTGCACCGTGCGGCCGGCCGAGCGCGCCAGCACCCGCGGAGCGCGCGCGCCCCGCGGGTGCTGGCGGCGCTGCACCGTGCGGCCGGCCGAGCGCGCCAGCACCCGCGGAGCGCGCGCGCCCCGCGGGTGCTGGCGGCGCTGCACCGTGCGGCCGGCCGAGCGCGCCAGCACCCGCGGAGCGCGCGCGCCCCGCGGGTGCTGGCGGCGCTGCACCGTGCGGCCGGCCGAGCGCGCCAGCACCCGCGGAGCGCGCGCGCCCCGCGGGTGCTGGCGGCGCTGCACCGTGCGGCCGGCCGAGCGCGCCAGCACCCGCGGAGCGCGCGCGCCCCGCGGGTGCTGGCGGCGCTGCACCGTGCGGCCGGCCGAGCGCGCCAGCACCCGCGGAGCGCGCGCGCCCCGCGGGTGCTGGCGGCGCTGCACCGTGCGGCCGGCCGAGCGCGCCAGCACCCGCGGAGCGCGCGCGCCCCGCGGGTGCTGGCGGCGCTGCACCGTGCGGCCGGCCGAGCGCGCCAGCACCCGCGGAGCGCGCGCGCCCCGCGGGTGCTGGCGGCGCTGCACCGTGCGGCCGGCCGAGCGCGCCAGCACCCGCGGAGCGCGCGCGCCCCGCGGGTGCTGGCGGCGCTGCACCGTGCGGCCGGCCGAGCGCGCCAGCACCCGCGGAGCGCGCGCGCCCCGCGGGTGCTGGCGGCGCTGCACCGTGCGGCCGGCCGAGCGCGCCAGCACCCGCGGAGCGCGCGCGCCCCGCGGGTGCTGGCGGCGCTGCACCGTGCGGCCGGCCGAGCGCGCCAGCACCCGCGCGCAGCCGGTACAAGGTGTTGACGTTGGGTACAGACAACCTTAGAAACACCTCCACCAGAGCCGGGCAGTCTATGTTCCCTCTAATTAGCCCCAAAGTAAATTTAGCCAATGCGAGAGATCTTCTGATCTCTAATGTCTGATAGCCCAATTGACCCTGAATAAAAAGTGTAGGGTACAGGTAGGGGTAGTACGCGTACGCTTTTTTATAAAGGCAGCGCAGAAACTTTTTTTGGATTCGCTCCAGCATAAGAATATATTTATCCTCGTGCGGGCTCCAAACTATCGCACTCGATTCAAGAACACTACGCACTAGGGCAGTGTACAGTGTTTGCGTTGCCGCCACTGAAAGTGGGGCAGCATTCCGCAGCACAAAGCCGAGCCGGCGATGAGCCGCATTCGTGACGCGCTGCGTGTGCTCGCGGAACGTCAGCCCGGGGTCGAACCACACACCGAGATCGCGCACGCGTTGCACGCGCGACACCGGAGCGTCGCCCACCGAGTACTGGTGCAACCGCGGGTTTCGGCCACGCGTAAACGTCATCATTTCGCACTTGCTCGGATTAAAATGCAGTCGGTTGGCTACACTCCACGCGTAAACCGCGTCTATGTCCCGTTGGAGTGCATCGTGATCATATGTAGTTCTGCAGGCCTTTATGAGTTTAACATCGTCGGCAAAGATCAAGACTGTGGACTCGCGTACTACTTCAGGAAGGTCGTTTATTAGTAATACAAAAAGTAACGGCCCCAAATTCGATCCCTGACTTATGCCTGATCTTGTCGAATAATATTCGGATACGTGAGATCCATATTTAACAAATTGTTGCCTATCTGACATATAGTCAGCAAACAGTTTAAGGAGTCCAGGTGTGAAACCCATAGTGCCCAGATTTAGGAGTAGCACGTCATTATCCACTCTATCAAAGGCTTTTTGGAAATCTAAGTAGATGACATCTACCTGATTTCCACAGTCCATTTCAGAGGAAATGTTGTCCACCAATGAAGCCAGGTTGGTATCTACAGAGCGTCGGGGTAAGAATGCGTGCTGTGCATCTGTGATGTATGGTCGGCATTGAGACAGCAGGCACTTGTGTAGGGCTGTCTCAAAAACCTTAGCTAAGGCACACAGTATAGCGATAGGCCGGTAATTTTCGACTTTGGACTTTGAACCCGATTTCGGTATGGGCGTGACCCTAGATTTTTTCCACATAATTGGGTAGCGTCCGGTGACAATAATGAGGTTGAATATATAGGTAATCGGTACAATAAGTTCATCAATACAGCCCTTAATGACGTAAACTGGTAGGACGTCAGGTCCAGGTGACGTGCCGGTTTCAGCTTACGGACCGCCGCTCGCACCTCGGTCGGGCTGAGTGAGTGCAGGTGCACGCGGCGGCTGTCGGCGGGCGGTGCGGCGGCCGCGGCCGCGGGATCGAGCGCGGGCCGACCCGGCAGGAACACGGAGCTGAAGTGGTCCGCGAACGCGGCCGCCGCACCGCGCCCCGTGTACTTTACGTCCCCGCGAGTCACGCACGGTTCCACTCCGCCCGTACTACGAAGATTGTTAACGTACTGCCAAAAATCTTTTGGATGTTTACATAAATTATTAGAAATATTCTGAGTATAGTTTAGGGTTCGATCCTCGGCCCTGCACCAAAGACTTATCTATTAAGTTATGTGCAGTTTGTGATGCCATCGCTCCGTGCTTCGGAGAGCACGTTAAGCCGTCGGTCCCGGTTGTCATAAGAACATCTATGGCAATTGTTACGGGTAGTCAGACGCCTGATAGAATCTGACGCCTGATCTAACCATCCCTGTTACTGGTTCCTTATGGGTTGCGAGGTCAGATGGCAGTCGCTCGTGTAATTCTGGTAGCTTGCCGCTACAGGTTAGATTGGGAGCCGACCCCAATGACAAATGGGAAAAGGCAAAGAAGATGATGATGATGATGATGATGATGATGATGATGATGATGATGATGATAGTATTTTTTGAAATTATGAAGTCAACACCACATCTGAATGTTTGTTGAAAATATACAATTTTTTTGTAACATTATAGTCAATAGTAACTCAGTAAAATTGGAACATTCAAATTTTTTTGAGGGAGGATTGCGATTGTTTTCTATAGAGCTAAATTTATTAATCTTGTATTTGCGGACATTAGAAACAACTTAGGGTGGGTTTTCTGATCCGCAGTTAAGGTAGCCAATGATTAAAAAATACTAACAAATCCTAACCAATGGTCAAAATTTGTTACAATTTTTAACTATTGGTTACCTTAACTACAATAAAAAACCCACCCCTAATGAAATGAATTACATGATATATTAAATTCAAAGTTCCACATGCTCTAATTACGCCAGGAAACGTGCCAAAACACCTTGTTTGCTCTACAAGTCGCCTTAAGAGAGGTCATGTACAGGTTGCATTTTTCAAGTGGGCGTGGTAGGCCCACAGATATTTAATACTATACAGTAAGCAGACCTAATATCTTCACTACTACATAGGTGAGAATAAATGATATATCCATTATTTTCGCTCTTATTACAATTTGATAACTTTATCTCTTTCCTTTTTGCTGTTGCAACACTTACGCGCTCATGGACAAAAAGGAACGCGTGCCCAAAACGCAATCATGTTACCATGGAAACATATCGCAACGTTCCATATAGGAACACACAGGCGGGGTAATTACGTAAAATTTGCAACAGCAATGCGACAGCAGTAGCAATGCGACAGCAGTAGCGAAGCATACATTCTCGACACCACTAATGATGTATGACAGCAATCACCGCGAGATTTACGCCTGTCGCAAACCTGTTGCGAGTTAGGTAATTAGGGGGCCGAATTATCTTTTCACCAGTAAGTTTTGATATGCATGTCACTGTGTGCGTGAGATTTGCATGTTATAAAAAGTGGCGCGCAATATTTCTCTTATGTTAAGTCGGCTTACTATAGTATTAGATATCTGTGGGTAGGCCAAACCCGAAGCTATAGGAATATCGAAAAGTACTCTAAACAAGTCACGGGTCCGATTTTGATAAAAACTAAAACTATATCATTGGATTTTAGAAAAATCAATAGTCCTAACTAGGTCACGAAAACGTTGATTTTGAAAAAAAAAAAGCACCTTGTGTTATTACACCATTCGATAGTTTCGCTAGGATTGAATCCTGGGAACTTTCCATAGGGTCCACTCTTCCAGTGGACGTAGCCTTCTCGATCCTCTTCTCCCAGTAACGGCCCAAGCTGAGGCACCCTAGGGGTGCCCGCCAGCTAGTTGCCTCCCACTTTTGTCGACTGGATGCCTTAAGCGACTGACCCGCCCGGTGACGCTGTAAAGGTCGGTAGAGACCAACAGCATCAGTCCGTTAAAAAAAATGAATTCTGGGAAGTAATGACATACGGCAAACTTAAGTAAAGAGCTCATTTTTAACAAAATACTTTTATAGTGTGTCTGTATTTGGTATGTTTATTAAGAATGAATGATTGAACGTACATTTTGAATGAACGAACGAATGTATATTTGGTTCTCTCGATTTATAGGTTATATTGGTTAGTCATGCGTTTTACTGTTTCTGGTTACCAAAATATCGCCCCCAAACTGTTTGTATTGCAATCTATTCAAAATGTTCAGTATTGTAGGTACCTAATGGAATTTGAAAGAGAGTGAACGTACGAAAAATGAATTTATATATAAAAATCGTAGTACTTTAGATTTCGTCGATGTTTAATGTTGAATTTAGATGTCAATTGACTAAAATATACCTTAATTAGTAAAATACAAACCCAATTGCGCCGACTACGGCTAGCGTTAAGGAAAATATATATTTGAAAGTTTTGAAATGAGCTGCTATCTTTTCTCTCCCTCGCAACGCTGTGGACAGCGCGATGAGAGAGAGAGAGAGAGAGAGAAAACGATATATTTTATCAGCTTACTTCAAAAACGTTACATATAAAGAAGTATGACGTGAGCGAAATGAGCATTACTTTTTAAACATGGTTGACGCAAATGGGTTTTAATAAACAATTTAATTAATGATAATTGTTATCCCTTAGAGTCCCACTGTTGGACAACAATAGCCCAACAAATTATCAATAACACGGTGGTTAAATTAATTAGTGTATAAAACACGACAAATTTAAATCAGTTTGTCCTTGCAAAAATTAAATTATAATTTAGAGAATAACAATTTTAGTGTTTTTCAATGATATTGCTACATTTGGTACCTATAAAACAAGTATTTAATTCAAATACAATCTAAATTAACTAATTTTTCAATTGTAATTTTTTTTTTCTAATAATTAATAAGTATTAGGTTTTTTTTTTAATTAAATAGTTGTCTATGTCTTCCTAATACATGCATACGTTTCATATGATACTCATTATTAAGTTACGGCAAAAATACATGGTTTGACGTAATTATGCATTATTTACATACGAAGTTTATTATTGATTTATTAAACAATAAAGTCTCTTCCTTTTTAAGACTAAATATTACTACGAAAGAACAAAAATAAATTGTAGCCAAATTTTTAACACTTGTTACCTGTTTTATGAATTATTATATAACTGTATTAACTTTATATAAAAAATATAATTGTCAAAATATACATGTTCGATGTTTAAAAAAAAAAAGTTAAGCTCAGGTAATAACCATAGAAAACATAATAACAAGTTCCTACGGAAGAGTCACTCCGCGAAATCACTCAAACAAATAGCGACTCTTGCCACAACTAAATAAAGTACAGTTTATCTCGCACATTGCTACAAGTCTACTCTAAATATTGTGCCTCTCTTTCGACCGATACAATTCTGCTCTTCTAACGCGTTAAGCGTAACCTACTTGTAGCTAAAGTGCGGAGTGCACCGGGCTTGTTATAACTGCAAAAATTAAAAAAACAAATATCAAAATAATAATTTAAAAAACCTAAACCTAAATGATCTCTATATACGTTATTGTATTATTATCGAAACTGGCCCTATGTACTCACACCTAAAGTACAGAGCGCGCCAGGCATTATTGTGAAAATCCAAAAACAAGTATTATAAATATTAATTAAAATTATTAAATATAATTAATTTATATTGTATACGTATTGTTTATTATATTTAGGTCATAAATACTATCTGAGTTTGAATTGGGGTGTTATGCAGGGGGAGAGGGGAGGGGAGGGGGGAGGGGAGGGGGGACTGGGACCATGATAGCCTACAAGTTGTGAGAGCCTTACTTGAAACTGCGTGTTTCCAAACCTCCATACTAAAACATAAATCCACTCACAAAATTGTACGTGCGATTACTACGAGAGTTAACAAGATACTTTAAATTCATTTCTAAACACAGGTTGTTACACTCATTTAACCGCATTCGGTCAAGGACGAAGTTCAACCACCCAGCTGCGCTAGGGCTATCACCGAACGTAAACTTTACATTGCATTTCTTTAATAAAAATCTATTAATTTAGAAAAGTCGTAGAAGAAACATAGTCTACCTTGGGGAGTAGTTTTACCCCCTTTCGGGATAATACCCCAATTCAAACTCACCTTGTATAAATGCTTATTAGTGGCACAATTTAGGCATAGGTATTATAATGTCTAATAGTATTAGTTGTTTTGTAAATATGTCCCCTAAAATATCGAGAGAATTTTACATGAATTTATACATATTTGTAATCCCCGTATTGTATTCAATGAAATGTTCCGATCTTTATACCTATTCCTCTGTGATAGATTTAAAACGTGTATAAAAATTTAAGAGTTTTTTAAGTATTATTTAATTGTGCCAATTATATGTAATTATAGTAGTTACCTAGTAATACTAATAACATACATAATATTCAAAGATCCTTTTTGAGTTATGTTACGCGATGCAAATAATTTGAAAATGTATATTCAGTAATATTGAAGAATAAATATAAATGTTCGTTGCAGTATATTAAATGTAATGAAAAAAATAATAAAATAAATAAAAAGAATATAAATTATAAAAAAATTAGTAATAGCTTAGTTAAAAGTAGAAATCAGTTCCATTTATTTGTTGAGAAATACACAGTTCTAATGTATTTTTAAAACCATTTTAAAACGGCATTTATTATTGTTTCTTATTTCTTGTAAGTTTTTTGAAATCATTATATTTGTTTGTTTAAATAATCTTGTAATTTTTGTAAATTCAAATTCAAATACAAAAAATATTTGAATGCTTGCTGTTTATACGTAGAATATTACCATATATTTCTTGTTGTTTGGATATGTTATCGTATTAGATTTTTGATTTTGATGTTTGTTAGTTCAGTAATAAATCTTTTTGCCCCTTCCCCCAACCCCCCACTATTTTTTCCCCATATTTCACCAACTACCTAATACTTCTAGCAATTTTACATGAATTAAAACTATTTAAAGTATCGGGTCGGATAAGGCGCAATAACTATCATAATATATACCTACATTTTTTAATGAGTTGTAATGACCCCATACTACCTTAGTCCTCGGTTTCGCTCGAGCATTTCTACATTTTTGAAGATACAATGATAGAATGGACTTCACAAAAAAATTGCAAAATTTGGCTAAAGTCGGCCCTCGAGAATAACATTAAAAATGTTCAACAAAAATATCATATGAATCCAAACAAGTTTATACATAAAACAGGATAAAAAAATCGTAGATCGTGTTTGGCTTGATATTTTTGTTAAACATTTGCAATGTTTTACTTGAGGGCTGATTTAAGTCAAATTTTTTATAAGTACATTCAAATATCTAATATCTGCAAAAATGTGCGAGCGTGATAGAGGACTGAGCCCTTAATGTTACTGGTAGTTGGTGGAAATGCAATTTGGTATAGATTCTGTACTGCATTAAGAAACTGAACCAAAGATGGGCACTGTAGCTAGTGAAATTACTGCGCAAATGCGACTTTATGATTTGATCTCACAGTCTAGGAATGTTATTACCAGACTGTGCTGATGTCTCACGATGACGTGCGCAGTGCAGTGTCACGCGAAACTATATTTTAGAGTTTCGAGTGACACTGCAACCGTTATGGGCGGCCGTTACGCTTAACATCAGGCGGACGACTAGATCGTCACGTTATTCAATAACATAAAAAATATAAAGGATTTTTTAAAATTTAAATGTAAATGAATGACGTGACGAGCTAGTCGTTCACCTGATGTTAAGCGTCACGGCTGCATAACAGATTGCAGGATGGAGTACAGAATCCAACCAATACTTTTTGTGAGCTTAAACGTAAAAAATGTATTGGTACATCTTTTTACTATACACACTTAATAAGTTCATTGCATTTTAATGTCAATAGTAAAGAATGTATTAATTTTATTATAATAAGTACTCTATTCTGGATATTTTTTACTTTTGAGCTCTTTATAATGTTTTTATCTTTCTAGCTTCATTGATTTTTCCAACCTGAGGTTGCTCAGACTCGAGACTTACAAATTCCTTAATTAGGAAAATATTCAGTCTTGCCAGTTCAAAAGAAAAAGACACCAATAAACACGCACACGTTCTTTTAATGTTTTCGGGCGTAACTTTTGGGACAGATATAGAATATATAAAATAATAGGTAATAGAATTTGATTGGGTAGGCAGAGTCAAAGTCGAAAGTCGATTACAAATACACTACTTTTTGCACTTTTACAAAAAGTAAATCTAATCTCAGATGACACCGACACTGTCATTGTTGGTGTTGCCAGTTTATAGTCAAATTTCAAAATATTATGTTTTAAATTCAAATTGATCCCTTTTCTAGCCCGTAGAATCCGCCTTCATTGCTGGTCTTGCCCGTGCGGGTAGCATGCGTTTACATTGGTCAGACTCTTTCTCGATAAAAGAGATCTGTCGATTTCTACAGCTGATGCTTGCTGCCCGTGCAGTTCATAGTCAAATTCATTAGAAAGTAATTTCTTTTTATCTGTATTTCTAATTCCAAATTGATTGAAACATTACACAAAAAATGGATCGTGTAAAACTCGTACAAAAGCATGCCGCGTCAGTCTGAGCAGCCTCCCTTTTCGTTTGTTAACAATGTTGTATATGTGCGTAGGGAGGAGGATGCGCGTTGTAGCTGACGTGTTGCGTCTGCCGCGACGACGAACAACTGTAGTGACGACAGTCGCGATCATAGTGACAACAGTCGGGATCATAGTGACTACAGTCGTGATCATACTAACGACAGTCGCGATCATAGTGACGACAGTGGTAAAAGTCGCCGGGGCCGTCGCAGTTGTGTAATTGTGTATGCGATATAGACTATGCTTGCTAGTGTTAAAGTTATCGAGTCTGGTGATTTTTAGAATTTATTTTGTGATAGTTCCGTTGGAGAAAAACATAATCTATTTCGTGGTGGTATTCATGTGTTAACAGTTGATTGTCGTCTTACGACACAACCGGTTACTTTAAACTGTCGGACCGTCGAAACGACAGTCGAGCAGTTAGCATATAAGGTGTTGCTCACTAAAAACATAATAATGTGACCATAGCTCAGTTGGAAGAGCGTCTAATCCGGCGAGTCCAAATCCCGCTGGTTCCTGAAACATTTAAAACTATAATAATTTTAGTACAAAAATGTGTGAGTAATTTTGTTTTCAGTTGTTTGTCAATCAATTAAAATTAAAACTGATTGTAAATTAATTTATGTAACTACATAATTAATTGTACGCTTTATACTACTTAAAATATGCTCATTTATAATTTTTTTTTTAAATGAGGTCAACTTCGATGCTTAAATCATAAAGTGGCTACTTAAAATGCTTTAAGGCTGCTATATATGCGGATCCACTATCTCGCTCGCGCATCGCTTTATTTTCGAAGATATAAATAAACTTAATTTACTTACGAAAAATCTGGCTAAACTATGTTCTCACGAATAGTATTAAAAATATTCAACAAAAATATCATATTGATTTAAACAAGATTTCATAAATATAACTGTATCAAAGGTTTTTTTTTATTCTATACTGTTTTTATATATGAAAACTTGTTTGGATTAATATGATATTTTTGTTTAACTTTTGTAATGTTGTTCACGAGAACATAGTTTACCCAGATTTTACGTAAGTAAAATCAGTTATTTAATATTTTGAAAAATGTCGCAATGCGCGAGCGAGATAGTCGATTGGCGTATACAGCAGCCTTAAAAAGATTGCCTGACTTGATAACTTTAAGAGAAATACATTAAACGCAGTGTATTATTGTAAAATAAGCGAGCAATTGAAGATAAATAGCCTCATTCCTAATGTACTTAGTTCAAAATATGCGACTACTAGCTATATAGATGCATAGACTTAGTGTTAATTGAATTAAAGATTTCACTGCATTTGTTATGATGGCTATAGGTTAGGTTTGTAGCGTTTGCTGTCAGGCGAAGGTTCTGATATTCACGTCACAAAGTATTCTTCATAGAAAGTTAGAACGTCCTAACGTACATAGCTATAGTGCCATCCCGTTTCCACGCGCTTTTTTTCCTTCAGCTAAAGAGAGCAGAAAAGAGACGGGAGCTCAACGAATTTTAGCACTACCAAACGACGTTTTGGTAATGTTATACCTATTAGGTTTTTTACAACTTGTCATCCTGTCCTTTTCTTATGTTTTATGACAGAAAATGACAACACTATTTTTACATTTCGAGAAAAAAATTAGCTTATATGGAGCTAGACAAGTGACTTTACACAAACGTCAACGATTGTAGACTTCTAAAATATATGGAAGTTATCTGTTCAGTTGCACTTTCGCCATTTCTCTCTATCAAAGCAGGGAATGTCCGTATTAGAAAGAGATAGCGAAGGATTCAACGTTGGTTGTATTCAATAAGTCGTGAAGCAATCGCATTTTACGCTTTTGAAATGTTACTTCGTCCAGCTGCCCTGACGTTTTGACTTTCTATGAAGATAAAATTTCTACTTGCAACTCGTGGAGTGTCGGAGCATTACAATGGATTTATGAAAAAAAAAACCGTGCGGCCGACACGCGAGTAGTTAAAAACTTTTTGAATGAACTTCTGTTGGAAGATATATTTTTGATGAGAGATTTTGTGAGACTAGATTAATTAGGTGTAGATTAGCATTTCTTAAATGTTGCATTTCCTTTTTGCTTAGTGTTGTGATAGTGTAGAATCATTTATATATTTATTAAAGCTAGTGGTCGCAAACCATTTTGCCTAAAGCTGTGCGCTTACGCCATAGGTGTCAAATAAAAATAGGCTTTTTTAAATCAAATACTTTAGATATTGTGATATTTAACGTTTAGTGCATGATGGTATAGGTCTGCCAAAATCTGATGGCAAATGGAGAAAATAAAATTTGTAGTGTAGCAACACCGGGGTGATTGTATTAAAACGTTTCTAAGTATGACTACCGTAATTAAATTTAACAGTTGGCATTAAGTATTGCTGTATGAAATTAAATATTGTTATTTTTTCGTGCCATCAGATTCTAGTAGGCCTGTAGTAATAATTCCTTTTTAGAATGCTCTTATTGTAAGCATGAAGTATGTGCATTTTCGACACCGAACAATTATCTTGGTGTAGTAAGGGACAAGCAAGCCTGTACTCTGTACCACGTGACCTGCGCGGTAGTACAATGAATATAAATACTGATGCTTCGACAGGGCTCAATTCTTGGCCCCATACTATACATACTTTTTTCGTCAGGAAAGAATAGACCGCGCTATTTTTTAGTCTAAAATTTTTGCCCGTATGAAGCGTCACTGTTTCAGCTTAGCCAAAAATGATTGCGCATCTCCAGCTGTTCTCTAAAGCTCGCATTTCTCAACCCATTCTTGTCAAAATTTGAGGGCAGGGGGTCTAGCAAAGATATCTTTCGAAAATCGCTTTTCCGCAGGCAATGTCATTCCCATACATTTTGTGTTATCGTTAGGCGTTAACGCTAATGGAAGGTATCATTGCTAGACCCCCAGGTTAGGTAATTATATAGGTTTTTTTAATGTGGATTTAGTATTTTGGAAAGTTTCCTAAACGCTGAAGCCATGCAGGGGTTGGGAAAGCGTAATAAATAGTTTTGTACTTTTAAACTATGCAAAGGTAGACTCGCGAGGTGTACAGCTCACATTACACCTTCACTAGTGGCTCTAGTCATCATCATCATCATCAACATCCTGAAGACATCCACTGCTGAACATAGGCCTTCCTCAGAAAGCGCCACCTTGAGCGGCAGCGCGCCGTCTCCATCCATCGGCTCCCCGCGGTTTTCACCAGATCGTTGGTCCACCTACTGGGGGGTCGGCCTACTGTGCGTCTTCCGGTTCGTGGTCGCCACTCGAGAACCTTTCTTCCCCATCGGTTGTCAGTTCTACGAGCGATGTGGCCCCAAGTTGAATTGTCCATTGCCATTTCAACTTGCTAATTCTAAGAGCTAGGTATATCGCCACCAGTACGTGTCTATGCATTGACGCACGTGAGCGGCAGTTTTTGTGTGTCAGACATCAATATATTATCACACAAACGAAGATAATAAACATCATATCGGGTAAATCAAACACTTGTTTATCAATTTAAAATAATCTACCGTATTACGTAGTACCAGATATTGATACGTAATCTCTGTAGGACGTGATTGTTGGTTCGTTGACGATTCGATGCACCGATTTTTTATACATTTTGCTTTTACCAAGAGAAGGGACGAAATAAGTTATTAAGCACCTAATTAACCACGAACCAACACACTAGGTGGACCGACGATCTGGTGAAAACCGCGGGCTGCTGAGCAGCCGCTCAAAGTGGCGCTCTGTAATGGAGGCTTATGTTCAGCAGTGGACGTCTTCAGGCTGTTGATGATGATACATGTCATATAACGTTGGGTGTCGGAAATGATGTGACTGAGAAAATCGACCGGTTACAATAAACGATCTCTGGATGAAAACTAATGCTACAATAGTCTGCAATAAAGTCTGACAGTTTGCACTTATCCCCCTATGTCGTAACTACTGCAACTTTGGGTACCTAAGTCCTACAGAGTGAGCTGTCAAATTTTGGTGCAGGCGGGGATAAGTCCAGCTGCCTGTCTTGGCTGTGCCTACCTATTTATTGTTCTGGCAAATCAAAACAGCAATGTATTTTAAAAGATATTCACTATCCAAAGTTTGTTTGATGTAAGGACCTTAGTGGTTGTATTTTTGTAAATGGATAGGTATAGTTTCAGTCGCTGGGCGTTGATCTGAGCATTAAGCGGTTTTTTAGTTCCTGTTTCTTCCAAAAATCTATGATTCTACGGTTCTTACAGACATTTTTTTTACCATTCGCTTCTTAATACTGTGGAGTATGCAGGAATTAAAAAACCGGCCAAGTGCGAGTCGGAATCGCGCACGAAGGGTTCCGTACCGTTATCTATAAAAACGAGCAAAAAGTCACGGTTTTTGTATGGGAGCCCCCTTAAATATTAATTTTATTCTGTTTTTTAGTATTTGTTGTTATAGCGGCAACAGAAATACATCATCTGTGAAAATTCAAACTGTCTAACTATCACGGTTCATGAGATATAGCCTGGTGACAGACATACACTGTCCTTAGTAATAAGGTCCGTTTTATCCTTTGGGTACGGAACCCTAAAAACCGGTCAGGCGCAGGTCTACGGCCAGCGTTCTTCTTACGTAATATTCTTACCTAAATAAAATTGTAAAATAATGGTTTGTTTTTCAAAGTACTTCAATGCAGCCATGGTTCAGTTAAAAGAGTTCCAAGGACGCGTGTACAAATCCCGCTGGAGGTATTTTCAGAAATTCCTTTAGTGTATTTGCACCGCGGCTGCGCATACGCTGCCTAAATCTAAAAATATTCTGTAGGTATCTTGCCTTTAAAACATTTATTTATTTTTATCAAACGGTGCTCAAAAATCTAACGAAATCTCAACAATTTCACAACGAAATTATTTTATATTGATTGTGTTATTTAAAAGAAACGTATTTTAATTGTTAAATATATTTTTTTATAGTTTTACGTCTATTATTCAATATACGTACTTACTTATTGATAAGAAGTTAAATAAGTTTATTTACTGTTAACAAATACCATAATGATGTTGTTCCTAATTATTTTTATGGGTTTTAGCAATTTTAAATTAGATATTAATATAATCTCATTTAAAATGTATTTAATCTTATAATAATCATAATTACTGTATTTCAATGGTTGCAGATTTATGAAACTTATTAAATGTATTTACTTACAGTTAATTCATCTGAACATATTTTTGCTTAAAATTGTATCAATAGAAATAGAAAGTTATTGCTTCTCTTAAAGTAATTAAACATTTTATTTATTTAATTAACTGTTTTATTTCTCAACTTTTTTTTCCTAATTCTCCTTCATTGATGTCTGTCTGTATTTTTGTATTCTGCGTGCGAGACCGCGGGGCGCACAGATAACCCCCCATCTAGTCGATCTAGCCCCAAAGTAAAGATTGATATAGAACTCTTTATGGTCTTACCAATGAAATGTACAAGCAGGAAGTAAAATAAATCTTACGTGTGTAACACGTTTATCACTTAAGTTGGACTAGATTTACTAAGATATGGAAGATATATATGTTTGATTGATTTTATATAAAGCTATAAAGCTAAATAGAATATAAATTCTACTTACTTAAGAAACCATGTAACCCAAAGTTATAATGAATAAAATAATTTAATTTAATTTAACAACGGGCTGTCTTATCGCTGACAGCGATCTCTTCCAGACAACGTTATGGTATAGTCAGTATCAGTAGAGAAAAAACGGCGGGTGTCGACAATCAAATCTTGTGGTTCTCGGAAACAAAACCAAATGTTTCTATTGTCCATTTACATAAGAAAAGAGGGGTAAAAAATCTCTTTCATCGATTTTATTCAGGAAAATAATTCTATTTAACTTAGGTATACATTCAACTTATTGTTTTCAAAAAGTTGATATATTACATATAAATGATTAATAATAAAATAGTATGAATAAATAATACAACATACCATATTTTGGTTACAATTAGTTTCATTTTTACAGGACCTGCCTAATTTTCGTAATAATTTTAACCAAAGTAAATAAATAAAAACGCCCACCGCGATCACATAGGGTTACATGGATCCTGGACCCTAACTAGGATTCCCTGTATCTAGGGACCCAGGAACTACGAGGACCATGCTCCCACAACACCCAACACTAATGTAATACCGAAAACTGACTTGCATATATTTCTAATATTTTTATTATATTATCTCAGAATATTGACAGCCTCTGTGGTGTGGTGGTTGAGCAGGTCGGCTTATAACCCGGAGGTGGTGGGTTCAATTCCCGTGACAGGACAATGCACACAGTGTGCGTTTTTTTGTTTTGTGCACAGGCATTTGTGCACAAAACAAAAAAACGCAAATACTTGTTCAGAGTCGGGTGTTGTGGGACCATGGTCCTCGTAGTTCCTGTGTCCCTAGATACAGGGAATCCTACTGTCCATCTATATTATGTGATCGTTGGGCGTTAATTGCATTTGACACAACTATAAGTAAATTACTTATAAATTAAGATTGAATGTATGATATACTTTTACTAACCGGCATTTACGCTTCATGATCAATCGCAAAAGATAAATAAAATACCAGGTACCTACCTAATCTAAAGGAATTTATTTATCGTGATTGAAAAAATATGATTGTCATCACCATCACCAAACCACATCGTATCAGCCCGCTAGTTGCCCCCTTTTTTTATTGCATAAATTAATAATATTCGTTAAATAAATAGACAATCGTGAGAACAAAAATTAAATATCTCAAAAACTTACAAACTTACAAACATTTCAAAATACAGGAATAGAAAGACAGCTCAAACATGCAGTGACTTCAGTTCTTGTTCCTTTATAGTACCCCATTACTAAGCTGTGGTAGCTTTACATACAATATCTTTAGCATGTGACGTCACAACGTTCGTTTTCGTAGTAACTGTGGGGAAGCTCCACACGATCTGTTTCGCGAGAAAGGGACAGGCGATAACCCCTCCAGAAACTTTAAAAGCGTATTACTCCGTGATCTATTTACCGATTTTACATATTTTTTCAATTATTGCATTTATTTTTAACCTACTTTATGAAAATAATATTTACATGTTAATTTTTAATAGCGGGAAACTAGCCTATTCCCACTGTAGGGACATGGCATGAGCAGGCTGCCACAGGGATAGAGTACCCTAGGGTCAATTCAGACAGAGCAGCAAACCAATCCATCCATCAACCTTAATCCATTTAGACAAAGCTGAAAATAGTATGCAACATTAAAATCTTACTTATTTTAAATGAAATAAGGTTGATATTCCAATAGCACTTAAAAACAGCTCAAGCATTTTGCTGCTCTGTCTGAATTGACCGTATGGTGTAGGCTATATAATTCAAAATCTACTAACACTGTCACATCAGCAGCCTTGTGCCCATTGCTGAACATATACCTCCTCCATTAAGGGGATCCCATAATCACCACACTTAGCAGGCCTCCTGGTGATCGCTGTAGATTATAGCGGAGAATGCTTCTGCCCATTCCCTGGATATTCCCTTAGCCAGCTCTTACGGCAACAATGTATGTGTGTATCAAACTACATATTTTAAGCTTAATTCTAAATAATATTACAAGAATGTACAAATTTTATATTACACATGATTATGAGTTAAACTAACCTTGTATACAAAGCTACTAAGGTGCATAATGACTAATATTGAGCCTAATAATAAGGTGGATGATCTAACTCAAAAAACCAGCCAAGTGCGAGTCGGACTCGCGCACGAAGGGTTCCGTACCATTATCTATAAAAACAAGCAAGAAAAAATCAAGTTTGTTGTATGGGAACCCCTTAAATATTTATTTTATTCTGTTTTTTTAGTATTTGTTGTTATAGCGGCAACAGAAATACATCATCTGTGAAAATTTCAACTGTCTAACTATCACGGCTCATGAGATACAGCCTGGTGACAGACAGACGGACAGACAGACAGCGGAGCCTTCGTAATAGGGTCCGTTTTACCCTTTGGGTACGGAACCCTAAAAACGGAAAATGATTGGATAGTGAACATACATGGTGACAGCGTGGTAAAATTTGTCACAACGAAGTAAATTCATTTACATCCATAAAAAACCGGAGATCTTCACAATGGAAGAGCTGAAAAGGCAATTAGAGACGCTGGTGGCACTAATCCAGCAACTGCCGGGACCACAGCAAGTCACAACCAACGCTATCGAAACCGCCAACTTTTTGCGTGGCATGTCGGCGCCACCTCCACAACAATTTAGTTTCAAAGCAAAAAGACTGGCTGGCCAAATTGGACAACAAGATTCGAGCAGTACCGTGGAGTGAAACAGCAAGACTAAAACTTGTACGAGAGCGAAACTCGGGTTAACTTTCATAAGAATACCTAAACCCACAGAGATCTGTGTGGGAAAAAAATCCAAACAAATGCCCCAGGAGATCTATGTGGACAAAACTTCCAAGTGAATCCCCCAGAAGATCTGTGTGGAGAAAAAATTCAATTGAATCCCCCAGGAAATCCAATTTAGGGGAGCCAAGTAGACGGAGACATCTCATGGGAAGTCAGGATAACATATTGATATCGATGAAGCCCAATCGAGGAATTGAAACCGAGTGCAAAAAGAAGACGAGTGTCAATGACTTCAAAACAGATCTGCACAACCTGGAAAAAAGCGAATTTGGTTTTCTAGACCTAGAGAGCTCATTAGAGACAGTATCATAGCCGGAATGAAAAACATGGAGCTGTCCAAAGCCTTTCAAAATGTAGATGATCCTAAAGTAGAAACTGTCATAAATCGTGTAAGACATGTTGGGCTCGTAGATGCAAATATGTCACCATTAAACCCACTAACACAGGCACCAGAAGTACACTCAGTACACAAATTAACAAGCTCATTAGAGATTGAATCATAGTGGGAATGAAAAGCATGGAACTGTCCAAAGCCATTCAAAATCTAGAAGATGAATCCAAACTAGGAACCGTCATAAATCGTGTAAGACATGTGGGGCTCGTAGATGTAAATGTATGTCATCATTAAACCCACTAACACAGGCACCAGAAGCACACTTAGTACACAAATAATTGACAAAGCAACCAATATAACAAAGCTTAAGAACAGGAAGTTGCAGGAAGTATGGCCGCATCCCAAAACATAAATTGAGTGAGTGTGAGGCAACCAAGTCCACATGTAAACTTTACGGCATAAAGGGCCATTGGCAAGCTGTCTGCAGAAAAAGAAAGATAATAAAAGAGTGCAAGCCAGATTGAAATTTCTTTGGAAGTATCATCCAGAAGAAAAGACTAGATTCAATAAACACTCCTAAGATTTTTTAACTCCAAATCCAAATATATATGCTACCCTATTAGTAAATGATCAGGAATTAAATTCAAAATTGACACGGGGGCAACTCAACACTGTTATATTAAAACTGCCCAAGTCTACAGACATCAAAAAAAAAACTCTTAGGACCATGTGAAATGACATTACCAGGTCAAGGCATAATGATTCGTCAAGCTGACCTGGCAAGTCACTAAAGTCACAGACATCTACATACTGGAAGGACAACATATGTCACTACTTGAACTAGAATGCAAAGCATTCTTGTTTAATATTATTATAAGACGATACGTAAATATGTAGTAATTTCTGCTACCCGCTTGGAAAACTTAAAAGCTTAAACATAAACTATTAATTTTTCCGCTTTTGAGTGGACCATCCACCTTGGTCCATCTGTGTATAGTCAAGTCAATAGTCATGCTCTTATTTTAAATTAGAGAGAGAATTTTAATAACAGAATAACCGAATGTTAACATTTAACCGGCATTTTCAACACTTAGGCTGGGCATTTTGATCCATAGTTAAGGTAACCAATGGTTAAACTCTAACTAATTTCGACCATTGGTTAGAATTTGTTAGAGGTTTTAACCATTGATTACCTTAACCACGGATAAAAAAACCCGCCCTTAGTTATTACCACTTCTATTCTTTGTTCTGTATTTTCCTTAGTACATAATAATGATTAATTTTATTGTTTATTAACGCTTACATGTTAAAATGAATTGTTTACTTTGTGTAAAGCCGATTCTTTACTTCTTTATCAATTATAGTGATTAGATTGATCTAAGTATATTAATAATGTGGATAGTATTGTACAATTTTATAGCTTTAAAATAAATGAGTCGTAAAACTAAACGAATGTCTTATCTTTGATGGAAAAAACTGAAGGGCCTTACTCTAAATAAAGAAAAATTATATGTTACAATTATGAGTATACAAATTAGAAACTTACTTAGGTACATTTTATGATACATGTCATTGTTATTGTAAATTATTGTTATACTCAACTACATTGTAGTTAGATTCATGGTCTATGCAAAAAATGTAAAAAAAATATACAAAATAAGTACAAAAAATATCACTGCGGCAAGTTATCTTGTAACATAAAGCTAATTTTTGAGTATAAATTATAAGAGTGAAAATTAGCTGGCATCAGAACATCTGCAGCGGCCTTTCTAAGTTATGCCACTTATTTAAATTAGAATATACAATATTTGACTCTAACTGCTGTAAACTTCAAACCACAACCTATAATACCTACCTATAATAGAACATTGTCAATTAATATATGTCCATGATTAATACATATACATTGGTCAAAATGATAACCCTCTTTTCCACTGAACTTCACTTCATCAGCCGGAAGACTTTCACTGCTGGACATAGGCCTCCTCCATAAAACGACATTTTGGATGCTTATTATAGGGAGGGGGGTGGGGGACCCTCCCTCTTCTTTTTTTATCTACTTTCAAAGACGCGTCGAACTGTCTAATAAACGCATATGTAGAAAAAATGTCAGATACGTCACTTAGTCAAACAAGCGACGATATGTTTGTCAAACTCATATCAACTTAACACACCAAATACCGAATGTTCATTGGTTGAACACCGCCAATGATCGACAGGCAACCAATGAGCATTCCGTATTAGGTGTGTTAAGTTGACACATGTTTAATAAACATATGAGAAACCACGGGTAAGTCTATGAGAGCAGCATTGCAATAGTAACATGTGGTCAAACTCTACCATGCCTGAAGTAAAAAAGTGTAACATCCCGTTTTGACAGCAAGTGTGGATGACAGAATGTTCATTATATATATTGTAACTAAAAAAAATTATCCCACCATTGTAACAATTTAGCCTGATGTTAGAACCATACTCTGGCCTCAGTGGGGGGCTGTGATGGCTCGAATAGGGAGCTGGGTTAGCATGGATAGATGCTGGAAGGAAGAAATGTACAACACCCCAATAAATGTTCAATACATACCGGTAGTGGGCTGGAGCATTTGGACTGTCTGTAGGCTATAGCCACTAGTATACAGACCAAATGTTCCTAGTAGTAGGTAGTGTAGCTATTAAAATGTTGATTTTGTTAATTATACCAATAATACACCTCAAGAGGGTTGTGACTATGAACTTATTTCCTCTAAACAGCCAGCTGTCGAAATGGGCTAACTATTTGGAGACAACTATGACTTTTAACTTTATACTTATAGTATGAAGCTATGTTTTCGGTTTAATAGGGTCAGGGCACTGACACCAAGGAGTTGTTGTCATATTACACACGAGTTCCACATTGATGACGGTGAGTGGTAAGCTATCAACGGTGAGTCTGTTTGTACCATGTATCTTGTAGGAGAGGTTGTGGAGGCCTGTGATACGGTCCCTGCGCCTAGTCACCTCTCGTTGGTTGTAGCACTTACGCATGTCTCGTTTGCGGTATGTCTTATCATGGACATGTCTAGAAATAAGAAAGAATATTGATTTTTGTCCCTACCAATCTTTAGCTAAAATGTTTTGTTTTAGCACAAAGTAAAGTTTAGGTATTCCAATAATAAAGTGTGCTTTGCAGTTGCTGCACATGTTTTTAGCAAAATTAATGAGGTATTTTCGGTCATGGACCTACTAATAGGACCATGACAAATCTAATACAGAATGAACTACAAAATATGCTGTAAACTTGGAAGGAGTAATATAAAGAAACTTACTTGAATGTATCCTCGGTTCCAGTAGTAATATTACTTGGTCTAGTCACAGACAACCCTGCATCCTTCAGTCTCACATAAAATTCATCATCTTCAAGTCCCCAACCCCAGTAGTTATTAGACATTCCATTCACCAACTCGTAATGCTCCCGTTTAACTAATAAGATCCCTCCGATGAAGGTCTCATAGTGGTATTTAGGATGAGTCTGCGGTGATGATATGTGGATCGGCCCAGCAGCAGGATAATTGTATTTCAAATTATCATTCAGTGGTAGCAAGTCCACATCATGCATTACAAAGTAGTCATAATCCTTTTTAGTGTACAAAAAGCCAACGTTTATCAATGAGGCTCTGTTGAAACGGTAGCTATCTTTCTGCTGGATCACAAATATGTGGAATGGTATATCCTGTTTGCCTAGAAAGTTGTACATGTGCGGGACAAACTCTAAAAGTTCTTCGAAACGGTCTCTGAAGGGTACTAGGATAGCTAGACGCTTCTTGGTAAGCTCTTGCGATGATATTTGATGGCGACTGGAGCTAGGTAATGCCCCTTTTTCTGCAAGACAAAATAAAGTATAGAGAAATACAGTAACATGAGGTTTTGGTATTAAATTACTGTTTATTAGCGTCACAGCGTTAGTTACAGTTTTTCACTCACCTCTTTGTATGGGTAAAGATGATAAATAGCATCCCATAATAAAAGTGAGCCCTAAACAAGTTGCTAAACATCTTGAAGCGCTTACTCGATAACCCATTAAATTGATCCCACGGTACATCAATAGTTGTGTCAGGTATTTTTATTTATGGAGAATAAAACCATACTCCTTCTGAAAATTTCACGTTTTAATTGAAAAACATCGAAATTATGTAGTGGATTGGATTTGCGAATTGGTATCGCGGAAAATGGAAATCGCGAATTCAATTTTTTGACAATGACATGACTTGACATGCCAGATCAGTGTGACCATCTGTAAACTGCAGATACTGCCCTAAATCGGCTAGAAATCTGCTGGAAATATGCCCCAAATATTAATAATTAAGGGAGATGAAAAATAATAACAAGTAATTACTTTTTCGTAGTAATTAATTATTTATTAAAAAAAACCAAGGAGTTATTAAATAGGAACCCAAAACCCTGTAGGCATGATGAAAACAATGAGGAAAATGTTAATTTGTGTATCAACGTTAGATTCATATTCCTTGTTTTTTCATCATAAATGGATTTTATGATCATATTTCTTCTAACCATGTCTACTTGGTGTGAGGGCGAAACCAGCTGGTAATTTCTAATGAATATAATTAACCCTTAGATTTTTAAGAATAAGAATCACCATAATCAGTCATATTAATAAAAATGGCGTATTCCTTCATAGAGTTTAATTAATCCCAGAATAAAGACTAAGTGCATGGAACTCATCATTTGAAGAAAAGAGCATAAATTGGTATTGTATCGTATACTTATATTGTGTTTCACCACCACATCCCCAAATTCCCCTCTTGGACTCCCGTACTATAATGATTTGTGCGCCACCGGTGCCCAGGCACAGGGCGTAGACTCTGGGGGGCGCAAGAATGGCCAGACCAGACAGGACTATTATTTTTTCGGTTTGCTCCTGATAAGTTCCCGCTGCGCCCCTAGTGCTCGATTCCAACACGTACGTAGCTACATGCCAGTATCATCAAAAATTGGACAAAACATCGCGCTCATTTTTTGCCAGCGTAGAGCGTATTTGTGTTTAGTGTTTATCGGAGTCAAGCGGCCGCCCGGCTACAGCTTAGTCACCGACCGACCGCAGTGGCCCAAAAATGAAATCTTAAGAGTCTATACAACGTCAAAATGCTTAAAATGGCTAAGCATGAGGCCGTGTCCTCATTGTACTGACTAACATGTAATTCATGTTTAAATTGCTATATCCGTTTTCTGAAATACAATATAGCAAATATAAAAAATTTCACGCTCGCTTCGCTCGCGTATTTAATATTTTTCCTGTATTTTGTTTTATAGCAAGCGCGTTTGTACTGACTGCCATGGAATTCATGTTTGAAATGCCATACGCGTTTTCTGAAAACAATACGGCAAATATAAAAAAAGTCGCGCTTGCTTCGCTGAAATATTTAATGTGGTTACTGTATTATGTTTTATAGCAAGCGCGTTTGTACTGACTGACATGTAATTCATGTTTGAATCGCCATACGCGTTTTTTGAAATACAATTCGGCAAATATGACAAAAAAGTTACCCCATCTGCCACAGTATAATCTGCCAAAATGGCAGATTTCTCGCACAAATGGTCACACTGTGACAGATATGCTGTCTGCTGTCAACCTTTTATTTTGTCAATGTCAGTCTATCGCTATTTTTTTTATTGGCTCCACGCATTCAGTTTATTTAGCTATGTGTCAAGTTATATAAAAATATTTAGAAAAAACACTACCATTACGATGTACATAACTATTGTATAAACTTGTCTATAAAAATTTGAGAAAACCTCAATATATAAAAAAAACCTGTAAATGCGCCTAATGTTCAAACATGAACGATGAGAAGTAGGTAATGCTTCCCCGTGTAGTCCCGGACCGTAGAATAGGATCAATCACCCCATTTCTTCCAGTGGGTGCCATAGAAACCTGCTAAGGGGATATCCAGGGTATGGGCAGTAGCATTCGCTCTAGTAGGTACATTAAAATCTTTTGCGATCACCAAGCAAGCCACCTGCTAAGCCTGGTCATTATGGCAAACCTCCCTCCCCCCCCCCCCCCCCCCCCCCCCCCCCCCTTCTATGACAGACAATGTTTGTCAGCCGTCCCTTAAGATGGGAGGCTTTAAGGGACGGATGACAATGACCGTTTTTTAAAGGGCGAAATGCCCTCACACTTCCCTGCCACCACCGGCTGATGATGGTGGCATGCTGGACTCTGCTATAAATCATTGATAAAATCTTTGTGATTTTTATTAACTTTATTGTCAATATCGACAATTTTATTATCCAACAACCAAATCACTAGTGACATGGAACAAGGAGGAGCTAGTGATAATGTGCACCGTTTTCAAAACCTAGCGTCGTATGCGTTATTGTGCCTTAAGTTTGCCAGAGGTCGCTGTGTGTGTGGGGGCGCCCATATCGCAAGGAAGACATTAATTAACCCGGCAAACGTAATCGGTACTAAGTTAGTAGTGTTATTAAGCTAAATAAATGTTTGAATTGCTAACTAATGGGCGAGGAATGGCCACCACGCACGCCATTCTCGTGATAATGTTGACTGGATTTGTTATTGTTGCATTGTTAGTAGGTACTAATATGAATAGGACCATAGTTTAATAATTATGAATAGAGAAAATTAATTGATATTGGCAGGGTGTTGCTGATTCGGTCCGCTTGATCGCTCATTCATTAATTGTTGGTACCTACATAAGTACCTACTTAGGTAGGTACTTATAGATAGGACCCATCAAAATCATAGGTATGTATAGAGGTTTCACCAGTCAGCCACTGCGCTTAGTAGCAAGTGTCATGGCGGCCTGTGATAACCTATTTAAGTTAGGTAGGGTAGGTCAGCCCCGGACGACCCATCGTTTTGCTCGTCACTCCATCTAGCATAGATTTATTTAGATTAGATAAGTACGATACCTACTTAACGCGAAGGGTACCTATAGCAAACAAGGTGTTATTATTAGGCACGTTTCTTGGCCAAAACAGAACATGTATAGCTTTGAATTTAATATTATTATATATATGTCATGTTATTCATATCTTTAAGTATTTCTGACGTTCACCGACACAAGATAAATTAGGTACCTGCTTAGTCTCATCTCAATCGAAAAAAATCGCAAACTTTCTTAAAAAAATTGATAGAACCATATTTACCCAGTATCCATGGAAGATTTATCGTACTCGGGGTCCTCTGGGATGGGGGCTTCGGGGGTCGAGGTACTCAGGGAATTACCGATATTTTTATATGTGGTAGGTACCTATATACTTAGACGAATTAATATAGTAAAGCAGCATTCTTATTTTTCACCCTATCTCTTGTCAGTGTCTCAGTGTTATCAACAAAAAAAATATGTCTAAAAGAAAAATAAATCCTTACAAAAATTAACGGTAATTAACTATGCTGGCCCCCAGCACGAAATGTCAACAATAAATATCAATTTAACACACACCAAAGCATCAGTCGTGCCCACAAAGAAAACACAATTAATTACCTAAACTTTTTATAACTACCTAATTACATGGTATGGCTGAACGGGCTTGAGACCATGGCCGCTGGCACTCATTAAAAAAAATACAAATACGTTAGGGTTGTAGCAATGCTGCGTTTGGCGCTGGTTAACTTGAGATCTTTGTGATAATGTAATTTATTGACCTAAAAAATTAATTATAGGTGTTTTAAGGACATAAGTGCCAAGTGAAAAGTACGATAGGTACTAGAATTGCATGTTCTCGAATGAAAGACAGCTGCTTATGTCAATTAAGTGCATTGTTTTTTAGGAGCAGTCTAAGTACATACTTAGACCTAAGTAAATAAATTTATCGTCCCCCCTCGGTGTACCGATGACCTGGTGAAAACCGCGGGGAGCCGATAGATGCAGGAGGCAAGCAGCCGCTCAAAGTGGCGCTCTGTGGGGGAGGTCTATGTTCAGTAGTGGACGTCTTCGGGCTGTTGATGATGAAATAAATTAATTAATATGACTGTGAAAGCCATATAAATGGTAAATGATACATACGTACCTACCTACCCTCTCAAAAAATCTTAAGATTGAACTCGAATAAATAAACAAATAAATATCGCCCAACGATGACATACATAGAACCTGTACCCTAACTAGGAATCTCTGTATCTAGGTATCCAGGAACTACGAGGACCATGCTCCCACAACACCCAGACCCAGAACAAGTATTTGCGCTTTTTTTGTTACAGATATATATATTTTTTCTTTTTTATGTAAACGAATGACGTGACGAGCTAGTCGTTCGCCTGGTGTTAAGTGACACGGCCGCCCATAACAGATTGCAGTGTCACTCGGAACTCCAAACTAAAGTTTCGCGTGACACTGCGCACTGCGCACGCTATCCTGAGACATCACACGGTCTAAAAAAGTTTTCTAGAGTGTGAGATCAGTTCGTAAAGTCTCATTTGCCTAGTAACTTCACTAGCTACAGTACCCTTCAAACCGGAACACACTACTGCTTGGCGGCTGAATACCTGGCATAGCGGTGGTACCTACCTAGTTAGACGAATTTTGCAGAAAAGTCCTACCACCTAGTAAAATAATATAGGTAGTCATTGCTTCAAAATAAGTTCGTAATGTGTACTTTCAACTACATACCTAATTATGTTATTTCATCCATAGTAATAACCAAAATAATTCACTGTTTTTTTTCATATTTAACAAAATTTATTATAATTTCTAAAACTAAATTAAATTTAACCTAAGTACTTACCTAAAACTAAAAAACCATACTTTATCTTTCTTGTACTCATTTATTCTGTTTCCACATGTGCATATTCATCTTGCATTGTAGACACCATAGGTGCATAGGGGGGGGGGGGTTTCATAGGTACCTTAGGTATACCTAAATCATAATAATAGCAACAACATAGACCCTGCACACTTTCATGGCACATACTTACATAATTAGCACTGATAAAGAAGCTGGTGGGCTCTTGTTTGCCAATCAAAAAATTACGCCGTTGTCAGTACCTCGTTTCGTTTTACTACTTATCGATACTATGAGACACATCCCTACTACGCGCCCACAATATATCAACGTCTAAAATACGTACTTTCAACGCGTGAGTTACGTCTCAGTTATAAGTAATTAAGAATAAATAGTTACAGCTCGAACTGTGGCGTTTTGTCACAACATAATCGCAGTATGGACGACAGCCCACTTGAAGAACTAAGCGTGGGATTTTTGAGCCCTAGTTTAAGGTAACCAATCTTCTAACAGATAGAATTAAAAAAAATTAATAACTTAATTTTCAATATTTATTAGAATTTTTAACTACTGGTTACTTTAATCACAGATTACTGAATATGTTACTTCGTCAATTTTACCAAAGTAGAATAAATAACTTTCCTAGAACAACCGAGTTACATGAATATAGCTCTTACACCACCAACTTTGTGAAGGAATAAAATTTATTCCTTGGATACAATCAAAAAGGCGTCTTTTTTGTGTAATTTCATTTGTCAATCAGCAGTATCCGAGAGTACAGAATGCCTTATACTTGGAATAAACATTATTCTACTTTGGTAAAATCCTAAGTATAAAGCCTAAGTATACCAATAGTTGTTGTTAAAGTCAATGGAAATGGAAATATATGTATATTATGAAATCGGAAGAGCCTATATAGCCTACACAGGTAAGTAGGTACTCGAGTTACTATCTACCTATTAGGTAAATTTTTGTGCCAACTTATTGGTCTCCACCATAAGAAGACAGAGTGTGGGTGAGATAGACAAGAATATCTTTGCATTACCCATACTGCTTACACCATAGCTCCATCATTTGTTTTACCAGCAATAATTGAACGTTTCTGTTGGTGGATAATTAAAGGAATTAACAAACAGAAATAAGTAGGGGCTGGTATTTATGTTTAGCCTGAGGGAGGAGGCTTTAATGAGCCATTGTTGGCTCATACACGTATTATTTGACTTTTGTTTTTATTAAGCGCTTTTTTATTTACCAAGATCAATTTATTGGGTAGTTGACAGGTGCTTTTAGCGCTTTCAGCGCTTGCTATGGTGTGGTGGGACCACAGATTATAAAGCCCGTTGATAGCTCGTGAACATAATTTCTCGTACAAACACGACTCACCTGCGCAGGCAGGGGGCGAGGTAACAAAACGAGACAAAGCTATACGAAATTACAAATAACAGAGCAGGATGGAACAAAAGACATCAACCGGTTCCCGTGATTTGTATGAAAATAGTAGTTGAAATACACTACTAATTTTCGTATGAGAGGAAGTTGTATCATTGATCAACTGGATTTATAGTCAATGGGTGGGACTGTTCCAAACCAAAGTGGCGTTTTATGACAGAGGTCTATTTTTAGCTGTGGACATCTTCCGGCTGTTGATGATAAATGATGAAGTTGCTAGCTAAGGGTGAGTTTTTTGATCCATGGTTAAGGTTAATGGTTAAAAGCTCTAACAAATTTTGACCACTGGGTGACACTTTATTAGAGTTTTTAACTATTGGCCACCGCTTTGCCAGTTATTCTGCCGCAAAGCAGTAGTGTGCAAGCACTACTGTGTTCCGGTTTGAAGGGCATTGTAGCTAGTGAAATTACTGGGCAAATGAGACTTTATGATCTGATCACATAGTCTAGTAATCTTATTACTAGACTGTGTGAAGTCTCAGTATGACGTGCGCAGTACACCCAAGTGTCATACCCAAAACTATATTAATTTAGAGTTCCGAGTGATACTGCAATCTGTTATGGGCAGCCGTGACGCTTAACATCAGGCGAACGACTAGCTCGTCATGTCATTCAATTACATAAAAACAAACCTTACCTACGGATCCAAAACCCACAGTAAGTGTGAAGAATCAAGTAAGGAGGTAGGTACTTATAGCTACTTAGGTACCCATATAACAAAATAAGCACTGTAAACGATTATTATTAAATTAATGGGCAATTTAATTACATAAGAATTTAGGTAGCTAATCAATTAATTTTAACATATAATATAGGTACCTAACTGTAACAGGTTTCAGGTCCAATTCTGTACATTGAAGATATTTTGAAATTTTTTTTGGGATGCTTTCTTAATCGATACTGAAGCCAAACCGTTATTTTTTTAATTTTTGTCTGCTGTCTCTCTGTCTGTATCTTGGCTGAGCATCACGCTAAAACTACTGAATGGATTCAAATGAAACTTGGCATGGTTTGACTTCATATTACAAGGTAGGTTATAGGATAGATAGGTACTTTTCATCCCAAAATTCAGCACGGTTCCCTCAGGAGAGGGGGTGTAAGTTACAATCTGTCTTTCAGCCCCTCTCCCCTCTACTTAATTTTTAATGTATTAACGCGTAAGCCGATTTAATTCATTATTTTTTGTTAGAAAGTAGGTACTTTAAATATTGTCCCGTAAATATTTCAAGGTCGGTTTCGTAGTTCAAAAATTACAGACATCCAAACTTCCGTATTAAGGTCCAAATTACTTAAAACCTGGATTGTACGTAAAGTCGTAACCTTTGAACGTACAGCTTATGTGTTTTTATTGTATAGGTTTAAAACGCTGACAGGGCCCAATTCGAGCACGTTTATTACAGCAGTCAAACATGAAACGTATACTGTTCGATATAGGGTCACTTTTTGCGTAGAAAAAATATGGCGATTACGTTGCGTTTCGCTTCGACTTTTCCATTTTACGGTATAAATAGTTATAAAATAAATGCTTATTGTTATTAAAAAAGTAAGCCTGTAGATGGATGCATTGAAACATTACTTATCATTATGATTTATTTCAATGCGGCGTCTTATTATAATGTAACATTTTAGGGTGTATAAATGATTTTTTAGAGGTCACTTCACGATTTTTTTTCTATCTAGAAAACTTTTCGTAAACGTGTTTTGATTTCTACAGTTGAAAAGAAGATATGACCATTATTAACATGCATTTTTTAAATCCTAAAAATTATATACATTTTGAGGCAAATACGTTCAAGTGTCGACAACTTCGAGAGTATCGTTCCCAACAATTACCGGTATAGGTGGAACATGAGCATTAGACATGATCTTTGTCTTGTCCATATTCATCTTAAGACCAACCTGCTATGGAGCGAGCTATGCTCGGTGTTTCCCTGCGAGATAAGCTCCGGAACTAGGAGATCCGCAGGAGAACTAAAGTGACTGATATAGCTCTTAGAGTTAGTAAGTTGAAGTGGCAATGGGCAGGCCACATCGCTCGTAGAACTGACAACCGATGGGGAAGAAAGGTTCTCGAGTGGCGACCACGAACCGGAAGACGCAGCGTAGGCCAGCCCCCCACTCGGTGGACCGACGACCTGGTGAAAGCCGCGGGGAGCCGATGGATGCAGGAGGCGAGCAGCCGCTCAAGGTGGCGTGCTCTGGGGGAGGCCTATGTTCAGCAGTGGACGTATTCAGGCTGTTAATGATGATGAATGATGACGTTCAAGTGAGTCAATTTGGGAGCATTCATCACCTTAATGTTTAATGGATAGATAGGCTAAGTTCTAACCAATGGTCAATATTTGTTAGAGTTTTTAACCATTGCTTACCTTAACTACCGATCAAAAACCTACCCTAAGTTATGTACCTACTTAAATACAATGTTTATCGTTTAATAGTTATATATAACTAGCTGCTCCTTGCGGTTATACCCGCGGTTAAAAAGTAGCCTATGTGTTAATCCAGTACATAAGCTATCTATATTCCAAGTTTCATCCAAATCCGTCCAGCCGTTTGAGCGTGAAGGAGTAACAAACATACACACATACACACTTACACACATACAAACTATCAGCTTTATAATATTAGTGTGAAGTGTGATGTGATTATAGCTTCATAGTTACTGAGTACCTATCTTATAATCGCATCTGTAATTACCTACCTGTTTACACAAAAACTGGTGTACTTGTATTTAATTTTTTTTTGATAACAGTAGTGGGACGGTGGCCTTTTATAAATTTATATTTTATAAGTGTTAATTATCTTACAATGTTTATGAATTGGTGATGTTGTCGTCGTAATCCTTTTTTATTTTTTTATCTGTGTTGGTCAGGGTAGTCTTTAACCTCATTATTATGATAAAACAACTCTATGTATAATTGTTCTATACCTACCCTACCTCAAACTAGGGTGTGGTTATTTAGTGAATGTCATCGAGTCATCAAAACCTCTGTAAAATGAAAATTGACACAGATTTTGAAGCTAATTGGAGCATCACTAATATTAATAGATGAATCGTTTTTTCATGATCACAGTCACAGTTTTAAGTTATTTTATCTACGTAATACGTATTAGGTAAAACACAAAATACAACACAACAGAACAACAAAAATAACCGGACCGGACCGTTGTGGGCTGCATTATTGATAATACTTGGTGTAAGTTTATATTTTACTGTCTAATTGGTATAATATAGTTGTTTGTTGTTCTTCAATAAATAAAATAAAATTAAATACAACAAAAAAGACAGACACAGACAAAGACACAAAGACAACACAAAAATTCAACAACACACAACAAAACCAACATAAAAACAAAAACAACACAAAAAGACACAACAAAAACAACAACATAAAAAGATTATGGTACCTCCTTGGTAAGAGTTTCACCCTTAACACCGATAAGCACAAATCTTATTAATACAAACATGGCGGTAAAACAAAGGTCGTTAAACAAAACAAAACTAGCGTTTTCTCATTAAGCCCCCAACGGAAGTGAGACGGCAATTACAAAATATTAAATTAATCTGGTACGCATTCAATGGCGCGCGGTGCGTCGTAAACGTCAAGTAGTAACAAAATGGCCGCGGGATGTTTGGTTTTATCGATATCGATAAAATGATGCTGTAGCATTACTATGTTTTTTGCTACAGTCTATCAGTTTTTGTAACGTTCATTTCGATTTTGCTAAAATAGTTTTTTTTTCATGTTCGCCGTTAGGATGGTGGTGGCATTTTATACAAAGGACAACCTAGTGATCGCGTGGCTAAGACCACCCTCAAGCTAAGAACCTAAAAGGCCTTGTGCATATTAATTACCCTTACCTATAAATACGTAAGTGCCTATATTTGTAACTACTTATGTAGCTAGGTAGGTCTATATTAAACAATTTTTTTTTAAACGTTGCAAAACCTAAACTAAGATATCGTTTGATAAAAAATATTGGAATTGGCAAAGATTATTCCTTCTTGTCCACCTGCCCTGGTTTGCGAATAGGACCACCCCATCTCTTCCCGTGGGTACCGTAAGAGTCAGCTAAGGAAATATCCAGGGAATGGGCAGCAGCATTCTCCTCGGTGCATTCTTCTTCTTCTACATTCAAATCTTCTGCAATTATTAACACGCCTGCCAAGTGTGGGGATTATGCTAAACCCTCCTGATAAGCGTCCAAAGTGGTGTTTTTGGAGGAGGCCTGTGTTCAGCAAGACGTCTTCCGGTTGTTGATGTGTTTCCTTAAAGCATTACTTATCTTATTAAAATAATATATTACAATACACATCGCTCGTAGAACTGACAACCGATGGGGAAGAAAGGTTCTCGAGTAGCGACCATGAACCGGAAGACGCAGTGTAGGCCAGCCCACTCGGTGGACCGACGACCTTGTGAAAGCCGCGCGGAGCCGATAAATGCAGGAGGCGAGCAGCCGCTCAAGGTGGCGCGCTCTGGGGGAGGCCTATGTTCAGCAGTGGACGTCTTCAGGCTGATAATGATGATGATGAAGCACCTCCACCTACTCTGTTCTATACTGACCTACGCCATGATAGCATTTTTTTCTTAGAGTATATTTTTATACTTAATTGCGAAAGAACACGAAAGAAGTGACGTGACATTATAACAATTATTTCAGTAATAAAAATAATGAAAGTTTTTAATTAGAAGTTTGCTCTAGAATTAAGACTCCTTAGTATTTAAAGGTTTGCACCAATGACTTATCTAGTAAGTTATGTGCAGTTTTCGATGCCATCGCTCCATGCCTCGGAGAGCTCGTTAAGCCGTCTGTCCCGGTTGTCATAAGAACATCTATGGCAATCGTTACGGGTAGTCAGACACCTGATAGAACCTGACACCTGATCTAACCATCCCTGTTACTGGTTCCTTATGGGTTGTGAGGTCAGATGGCAGTCGCTCGTGTAATTCTGGTAGCTTGCCGCTACAGGTTAGATTGGGAGCCGACCTCAATAACGAATGGGAAAAGGCAAAGAGGATGATGAGTATTTAAAGGTTAATGTTGTCTACGCGCTTTAGTTGGTTGAAGCACAAAACAAAAAAGTAGGCTGCCTTGGTATAGAGGTGCTCACCCCGTGCTCAGCAGCACCACTGTCCATACTAGCTTAATTCTTATATTTCTAAAAAAACTCGCTATAGGCGCTGCGCCTTTTTGAGACGAAAATGTCATTCTCGACAGTGTATTTATTTATCGTGTATAACTCGAGTCATTAAGGTGGAACGGTTCACTAGCGCGGCAAATTCAAATTTTCTTGCGTTCTTTTGCCAATAATAGCTCAATTACTCAACGTGATTACATGAAAACTAATTTTGCTCAAATAAATCGTATCAATAAATTACAATTAAAAGTATCACCTACTTACTTGTCATTGGTTTAGCGACTAATGGCAATAGACTGAAAAACTAAGAAGAAAATTGTTTATTGCCATTTGTCACTGAACCAATGACATCTAGGAAATACTTTTAATCGTAATTTGTTGATATATTCTATTTATTTGCGCAAAATTAGTTTTTATGTAATCACGTTGAGTAATTAAGCTATTATTAGCAAAAGAAAGCAAAAAAATTTGAATTTTCCGCGATAGCGAAACGTTCTACCTTAAAGAAACTAATCATGCAAACAAGAAACTATTGTTTTCCCTCTTCCACTATTGTGTTTAAGTGCAGATGGAGTGAGACAGCAATCGAAATGTTTGCTCTGTTCAGTTTTTTCTTTATTGAATCGCGTTATAACCTATATACCTACCTAAACGGAATACACAGTACTACACAGAATATATAGTACTACAGAACTGACTAAACTGTGTGAAAAAAAATATCTATCCGGTTCATTTGTTTTGACGATAGTAGTTAGGGCTAGCATGAGTTATAAACATACTCTTCTCTCGAGAAAGCATTTGACCAACTTTTCTTTCGTTTTCATTGTTCAAAACCAATGAAAAAGCTTTCTCGAGAGAAGAGATTTTTGTAAGTAAATTTTTGTAGTGTATGATAACTCTGCAGATACATTAGTATAACATGATTATAACATACAAAATAGTTTCATATTTGATACTACCGTGAGAAAAGTAGAGTTGGGATTATTATACTATCATTATCTCGATTAGTTGGCCTGTGTTTCGTATGATCTTCAGTATTCAAAATGCCTACGTCCATCACTGCATAAAATTAAAATTATCGATAAACCGTTTCACTTCACTATACTCTCTACATAAAAATCGATATGAAATATCGCCAAATATCAGTTTGTTTTGTTATTTATTTTGCTTATTTTTCAAGTCTCAAGTTTAAATAATAAAAATAGAAAAAAAATAAAAATAAAATAAATATTAAATTAAGGTGCTTAATACCTAGTACCTACCTACTTATAATGTCTTTCACGTAATTTGTACACTGTCTTGTTGCTCCTTCTTCTATTTAGGTAGGTACTGTACCTATATGGTCGGTTCAAAGTTTAAAGTTTTTTGCAACCCCGCGCCGCGCCGGGCGGCACCGGCGGGGTAATTACGTAAAATTTGCAACAGCAATGCGACAGCAGTAGCAATGCGACAGCAGTAGCGAAGCATACATTCTCGACACCACTAATGATGTATGACAGCAATCACCGCGAGATTTACGCCTGTCGCAAACCTGTTGCGAGTTAGGTAATTAGGGGGCCGGTTTCATAACCGGCCAAGTGCGAGTTGGACTCGCGCACGAAGGGTTGCATACCATTATCTATCCCTGCCATCTGGTGTTGAGTAGCAGTACTATTTAAAGCAGCGCCATCTAGACTCATCTGGTAAACGAGCAAATAAATCACGTTTGTTGTATGGGAGCCGCCTTAAATACTCATTTATTCTGTTTTTTAGTTTTTGTTATTGTAGCCGCAACAGACATACATCATCTGTGAAAATTTCAACTGTCTAACTATCACGGTTCATGAGAACATCTTCATCTGGTGACAGACGGACAGACAGACAGAGGGACAGACAGCGGAGACTTAGTAATAGGGTCCGTTTTACCCTTTGGGTACGGAACCCTAAAAATCATTGATTTTTGTGGTAGGTAGCTACTAGTTAGAGGTTAGAGATAATTATGAGACTTAAAGATAAGAAACAGTAAAACGACTCTACAGATGGAGCTGAAAGACTAAAATAGGTAGAACAAAACTCTTTTCAAATTCGGGACAGCCGATAGAGTGCATGGGTAGGTATTGCCGAAAGATGAAAGCAACGCAAAACGTAATAATGAAAAACATCAAAACCATGAATAAAATTATAGACTAATGTATCGACAGATTGGCCTTCAATGCAATCGATTAACTAAACTAAATATATCGATCGGTACCGTCAGGCTAATGTGTCGCGAGTAGACCGCCCGCGTCGCCCGCACACGCTTCTTGCGAAACAAAGGCAGTTTATGATCGATTCCGCTAGTGATGCGATGGTATCGATTGTTTTACTGTGAAATGTCGAGGTCGATGGTGACAGTTGGTAATAGCACAGATTATATAACATACTAGTAGTAATAGATCACAGAATTCCCACTAGTAGAAATCTATTTCGCGTGGCCGCCTAGTTGTTTCTTGCTCCCACACGAGGTGCTGCCTGAATAAGAACGTCTCCCAAAATTTTGGGTAGATAATGGGCGATTTCGTTAGCTCTATCTATAGAGTAATTTACCTTGATACCTAGAGTTTATGTTTTACCAGTGTTCACTGCTTTTTTATTGTAAAAACTAAAATGTAAGGTCAGGTGGGGTAAGTGAAACAAAGGAGTACCTAAGTGAAACCCTATCGTAATCAATAAATCACGCAGTTTAGCTCTATGCTATGTGGCGAAATGGTTTCAATGCTCTAGCACACGCGTCACACAATCTTTCTGCTAGGTCATAAAATAAAAAGAAATCAGCTATCTTTAAGTTTACAAAATACAAGTCAGCTGATGCCATGAAGCAATTTAATAGTGTTTATGTACATTTTTACACGAAAATAATGCATGAAACGGCGCGTAATGTGGGGTTAGTATTTGCAGTCACAGACAACACAGGTAATAAAATTAATCAAATACCTACTACATTACAAATGTCATTGTAAATGTCCCATGGGCGAAAATCACGTATTTCACATCAACAGCTGGAAAACGTCTAGTGCTGAACACAGGCATGCCCACAAAACGCCATTTTAGACGCTGATATAGGGAGGTTTGCCATAATCACCTCGCTTAGCAAGTAGCATGTCATCGCAGAAGATTATAATGTACCAAGGAGAATGCTACTGCCCATTCTCTGGATAGTCCCTTAGTCTGCTCTTATACGGCACCCAAAGAAAGAGATGGAGATTCTGCGCTAATAAAGTGATACCTGGCAGCTATTATTATATAAGTAGATACCTAATATAATGACTGCGGGTAACAGACAATAAAAACAAAACTGTCAATATAGTCAACTGCAAAATAGTCAAACGCCAATGTCAACCTACCGTCAGAATATTGAATCGGAACGTTTCTGTCAAAACCGTGAACCATTTTTGAAGTGATGTTTCGTTCACGCAAATTGAATTTTCAAAAATTATTTTCTTGAAAAGTATTTATTGCCGTCATTTGCCATTTCAGATTTAGGCTTTCTATCTGTAAAAAAAATTAGCGGCCTAGCAGAATTCACATAGTGGATATATGTGCAAGTATGTTTCACTTACTCCACCTGACCCCTAAATATAAAATGATATATTTTACTAAGTGAAATCAAACAAATAATTAGCTAATATACCTACAAAAGGATTTTTTCCGACTTATAAACATTTGCAAATCAACATGGTACCTAGCTGGTTTTATGGGAAATTAAAAAGCATAAACTGGCAGTACCTTGACAATGAAATTTTTTGGTTAAGCATGGTTATTTTATCCATTAATTATTCATTTAGCTGTTTTTCTGTTTAGCTGAGGACTTTTTATTACATGAAATGTCACGCTGTATTTATATTTATTACAATAAACACTTCTAAAAGGGAAAATAGACAAAATAATGGCTACTTACTTGTGAAATGTTATTCCTTCTTATTTACGCCTCAGTGCGACTTCTGTTTGCTTAAAATGCTGCAACCACCCACTGCACACACATTATTTCTCAAATATTTATTGCCTAGATCACCATTTAAATAGGATTATTTTACAAAACACAACAATTTCAAAAAATTGTTAACCTGTTTGGCTTAGATCAAACGAAGCCAAATAAAAAAACCCGGTAACGGTGACAAGGACCAAAGATATTACGTTCGTCTTTTTTTGCTTAGTACCGAATGTATAGCGCTCTCCTTGTTGTCCATGAATGACGTCATATACTACGGTTCTACTCGTACATATTCAAAGTAATAGATAGACTGGTGTTACCAAGTCAATGTTAGGTAATACTTTTTTTTTTTGGCTTCGCATTATTCATGCATTCTAAGGTAATACTTATTAGACGGTGATTTGCCCTTCTTACTTATATAGGTACCTAGATTATTAATTTATCCAAAAGGTCACTGTCTTGTGCCCCATTATTTTCTTTTCAAATTTTGTATGAATTTAATGTTATGATAACTCTGATGTAATTATTATTATTAGTAACTAGAGGCGCCCCGTGGCCCGTGGTTTCACCGACTATTTTATACCGGTTAGGTAAATTCGCAGGCTTTTGTATTTTTAAGGGATAGAAACTAATGGTGATCTCGGTAGTATTAATAAAGATTAATCTGTGTGCAAAGTTATACTCAAAGCGTGAAAGCCATACGAACACGAACATACTGACAACGTTTCATTTTTACCTAATAAATATAATATTAATTATGATAAATATTGGGTATTCCTACTATAATTTTATTATTAGTAAGTATTCTATTTTACCTACTATCTTAATAACGCTAAAAATATATGTATGTACCTATGTAAAAATGACGCTTCTCACAAGCTTATTTTTTTAGTGCTCTGTGACCAATATGCATGGTTACTTACTACTGTCTGGTCATTGTTGCAAATAAATTAAATAAATTAAATTAAATTTCATATATTATTATATGGGAAGGACTAGATTTTTTAGTTTCTAGACTTAAAATACTATGAGCCATATAAATAGATAATTTTATAAATGGATGCATTGAATGTTTACCGAATTTATATATACTTACTTGCAGAAGAGATAATTTTTTAATCGATAAAATATTATCTTGTAGGTACTTGGACATCACTAAAACCACAATAAAACTCTGTATTATTAACTCGGCTAATGCTAAAATAGTGTTTCAGAGTTCATTACATTATGAAATGTGAGCTAACAGAAAATACAAACACCATTATGAGCTACCCACCCTTTTAAAGATTTAATCGATTTCCCGGGGGTTTAACTCGATTACTTAGTTCACGTTACAGTTCTACCAACTCTTTTGTAGCCGCAGAACTCGCCATATAGGCATATACCACAGGCATATACTTAAATTACTTCGTATCTATGGAATTCGCCTTATTTACAAGTCTATGTTTGTAGCTATAAGAAAATTTTAGAACAAGAAAATATAGCTTTTTACTTCAAATGAAATCAAATCAAATCATTTATTTGCTAAATATTCGTAATTTCACAGGTGTTAATAGTGATTATATAACAGCTAGTACATTTAAACATACAAGTACCTACTTATGCAAATATTTTAGTATTTATGCCTAATAATAACAGTAATGCAAATTCATATTAATGATTAGGTGTTGTGTTGTCTTACGACAACAGCCGGGACCGACGGCTTAACGTTCCCTACGAAGCACGGTAGCGCTCAGTTGTAAATACAACTTTTTGCCACCCATCACCATCAAAGTGGTCACCCATCAAAGTAGTGACCGCAGCGAACGTTGCTTAACTTTGCCGATCGGTTAGAAACGGCTAGTTGGTGCGAGAGCCCACTGCAAAAAAACCTACGTCATCGAGAACCCCAATAAGTTATCTTTAGATCGTTAAACGACACTTAACATGTAAAAAAAAAACAGGTCTGCCAGTTCCGATCCTGCCGGGTCATGGAAATAATCCACCTCCACCAACTTCAAATGCCTTGAATACTAAGTTTCGCCAAGTTTAGACCTGGCAAACCTTTTAATCTATTATCAGGGTCACCTTGGCTATTATTAGGCGTAGGTTTCATCGGGGTATTCGCTGAGGTAGGTAAAGGGTGTGAAGGGCACATTCTTAGGGGTCTGCCAGGTACTTCCGGCAGGGTGCGCAATGGCAGACCAATTTTTTTTACATAACTAATCAATGGTTAACTGTTGCCAGAACTTTTATTTGGGTAAATTATGACAAAAAAAAAATACGTCGATAAATTTCAATTATTTCCATGACCCGGCAGGATCGGAACTGGCAGACCCGATTTTTTTTACATATATAGATGTCGGTTAACGATCTAAAGATAGCCTATTGGGGTACTCGATGACGTAGGTATTTGTGCAGTGGGCTCTCGCACCAAGTCGTCCTTCGCTATGAGCGCTACAACATGGTGATCCTACAATATACTGATCCTACATGCTGATCCAGGTAACACCGACTACCGTTTCACAGCAAAGCCTGTGTTCAGCCATTCAAATGTGATCACGTTTCTGGGCGCGCCTGACGCCAATCCGTGATAATATGATTGTTCATGCCACTTTGTAATGGGTAGGCGTTTATCGAGGTTTGATTTAATGATACAGTTAATGCTTGGCTTGATCTTATGATCTGGTAGTTATTGTGAACTAAAGGTCATTCAAAATTTTATTATCATTTTTCCATAATAGAGTAAGAGCCTGCGACGATCAAACCTACGTTATAGTAGGTACCTATAAAGGCATAAAGTTTCTCTGTGTTTGTCCCTAATACAGGTATAAACAAAATGTGTAGGTATATATATACTTATAACTCATAATTTACCTAAATAAAATACAATTTCCAATAGAAGAGCTTCCCAATTCGGCTGCTTTTTAACCAACATTAAAAATGGGGTTCTCAATTCGGTAGGTACCCAGTAATTATTTAAAGTATAATTTTCTTGTTTGTTTGTGTAATATACTTCAGAGCTGCGGTATTTATGTTTTTTAGTTACCTATTTAAAAGGACGTTTTTTCAGGTAAGTCCCATAGAAATTTTTATCAAAATTGGTTGATCAATTTGGTTTTTAAATTAAAGTGTACTTATATGGACAAAATATAATTATGCAAGTACCTATATATTATACCTATATATTGTAGGTACTATAGGTAGATACTACCTACCTATAATAAAAATTCGTTCCTCCCCTTCATGTTGGCTGAAAATAGTAAAACTTCATAGGAATCAGGACAAGGGTTTCAATTATCCAAATTTCCATAGGACCGGTTTCGGGTCCGGATAAATATCGGAATCCGGTCCGGAAACGCGTTTGTAAAGTTATTTGAATCACTTAGAATCGGAGAATCCCTTTTTATTTTGACGTTTCATTAGAATACCTAACACAGTAGTAGTGATAAAAGGCAATAAAGTAATTTTTTTAATACTTATATTTACCTACCTACTGTATTATTGTACTTAGTACTATAATACTATAATAGGCAGATATTATAAATAGGTAGTCTCTACCGACATTTACAGAGTCACCAGACCAAATTAAAGTCTTAGCTATGAGTACCTACCTACCTATCCGCCGCGGGGAGCCGATGGATGCTCGAGGCGAGCAGCTGCTCAAGGTGGCGTGCTTTGGGGGAGGCTTATGTTCAGCAGTGGACGTCTTCAGGCTGTTGATGGTGATGATCTACCTATCTTAAAAAGTAGAGTAGGTACCTACCTAGGTAAAGGTAGATCTACTCTTTCATCAGTATTTGCTAAGTATTTTTTGCAAGTAGGTAAGTACGCATAGAAAGGTCTTACCTATACGTAGGTACTTGCAAAAAAACCCTTAGCTAATATAGGACTTCCAGTCTCGTTATACTTATTTACGAGTCCGGGGAAAAAATATCGAGACTCAGCATATATCTAGGTTAATCATACTATTAAAAAGTCAAATACAAGCAATATTTGCGAGACTATTTCATTTTTCACCGCTTTGCCAGTTATTATGCCGCCAAGCAGTCAAGCGCCTAGGAAGATATCTAACTTAGCAATTTCTAATTAATTACTAACAAAAAAACCGAAAGCAGTGACTGTTAAAGGTCTGTGCTTATTACTTAGGTAGGTATACCATCATCTTCAGCGGCCTTCCAGTCTATTACAGACTATTTAAGCAGTGTGTTGAAGATTTGAAAGACACTTCTTTTGATGGCTGTATAAGCCAATCAGATTACCTATATAATACCTACTATAGGCACTGTAGTAACAGTAGGTACTTCTACTATATAAAAAAAGTAAAAAAAAAACTCAAAACTCAAATTCTTTATTGCAAATAGGCTATTTATAGCAATTTCACAAGTCAAAACTAATAGATAATATATTTATAAATAATAAAAATTAAATTATTGTACATATTAAGCAAGCACAATTAAACAAAATCACAGTACTTAATGTCAAAAATGTCAAAATATTATAATTATAACAAGCCTAATACAATACGAGTTTGAAGAAAAAAAAGTTCTCTTCCCCACATCAGGTGCAAGCAATCCGGCACAATGTAGAACAGAAAACTCCGAACCGTAGCTTCGATTATATAGGTACCTAGGTAGCTACCTATTTTATGTGAGGTAGGTAAGTATGTTCACTTAATGTTCACTAATAGGCTCCAACAAAAATGTAAATATGGTCGGTGTTAGGTATATACCTATTTACCGGGTATTACCCGTGGTCCACCTTCTCAGTTTACCTGGGTGGACCACGGGCAATTATTTTCTTCCCGTGGTCCACCTTAGTTCACCTGGGTGGACCACGGGCAATTATTTTCTTCCCGTGGTCCACCTTAGTTCACCTGGGTGGACCACGGGCAATTAGTTTTCTTCCCGTGGTCCACCTTAGTTCACCTGGGTGGACCACGGGCAATTATTTTCTTCCCGTGGTCCACCTTAGTTCACCTGGGTGGACCACGGGCAATTTACCTATAGGTAGTTGTGTTTAAGAGTAGGTAGGTACAAATAATAAACACCTATACTTAGGTACCCTACCACAACAAATTAAAAATGCACTAGAATAAAATAATAAGGAAGTAGGTAGGTACTTATTTAGGTAGGTATTAGGTAGGTGAACAACCAAAGAGGTATTAGGTATACTACGTACCATAGAAGTCTTTGGTCACAACCTAGGTATAGGAGTTTTCTGCAAAGTTCGTCTAGGTAGGTACCACCGCTTTGCCAGTTATTCTGCCGCCAAGCAGTAGTGTGCAAGCACTACTGTGTTCCGGTTTGAAGGGCATTGTAGCGAGCAAAATTACTGGGCAAATGAGACTAATTGACTGATCTCACAGTCTAGAAATCTTTATTAGACTGTGAGATGTCTCAGGATGACGTGCGCAGTGCATAGTGACCACAAAACTATATTAATTTCAGGGTGATTAATTTAGACATCCGAGTGACACTGCAATCTGTTGTGGGCGGCTGTGACGCTTAATATCAGACGAACGACTAGAACGAACTAACACGTCATTCGATAACATAAAAAAAAAACCTGACGGTATTTTCTCCGATAAATTTTAAATTAAATGCCTACTTTATAAACTTGCAGTATAAAACAAATAGCTAACTGTAAGCAGTTAATATTTATTAAACAAAAATCAATCACATTTCCCCTAAGTCCAACCATAACGATTTTAATTAAAAAATCAAACTATTTACCAAACACAGTTTAGTTTATAATGGCGTAAAATTTGCGTGAAATTCAAACTTTATCGCGTTACATTAAAATTGAATTCAACATTATAAAACAGTCGTGTTCACTGATTATTTAATTTTTATTGTCGATAAAAATTATTAACAGTCATACGCGACGGCGGAGGGCGAGCGGACGTCAAACGTCGCCATTTTGTGTCAAATTAATTGTTTTTAAGACTCGCTGAAAGCTTCACTTATCTGACGATATTAAGCTAATAAAGCATCGTAGTTAATTAAAAAGTATTACACCGGTGAAGCGCGAGCGTGCGCCGAGCGAGTCAACTATTCCAAAAGGAGCAAATCCCCTCACCACCCAATCGACGCCCTAATTGAATCATAACCAGCTAAATTCAAAAGCTCCACCTGTCGCCGATGAGAGGCAAATCTCACGTAACACGCCAAGCGGACGGTTAAATCACAAGCTCTTCACAAAAACCGCCCACTGCGAAAGCGCTCCTAATTCAAACAACACCTTCGCGATCACGGTCCACCAATAACAGCATAGATAATCAAATCAAGAGTGCAGCTTGGAGCGTTGTCAACTCCCATCGCATAATTTCAACCAATAGGAGATTCGGAGTCCATGTTAGTTATTTTTTTTAACCGATCGACGGGCGTCGGGTGCAAGTGGAGGGCTCATTCGGCCGCGCGCCGCCTTGGCGTTCGTATCGCGCGTTCGCGTCATGAAAATGGATTGTGTTCTGTGTGACATGTGCTTCTGATCTGGTGATATTTTTGTGACGGACTCGTTGTGTGTGAAAGCATGATGCCTCTCGCACCGACCCCTGTGGTGGCGGTGCCATCAAAGCCGAAGATCGGCTTCAGTATAGACAGTATAGTCGGCGGGTCCGAGCGGCCGAAGCACGCGTCGCCGCCGCTGGCTAGTCCTGGATCTCCTTCTCCCGTGGCTTCTCCCCGAAGTCCTTCCCCTCGGCCATTGCTACGACCGAGTGCATTACCAGCTGTTTTCCACTCGCCTGAGTTGAAAAGGCATCCGTACCTGGAAGCTCAGAGTCACCACCACCAGTTCCTGGCGCATTTCCAAGGAGCCGCGCTGGCGGCTGCGATAGCGCATCAGCAGCAAGGGTTTGGTGCCCCTCTCGCCCCTCATCCACCACCTCATCCCGCCGCGCCTGTGCCTCGGGAGTCCTACCAGCTATATCCGTGGCTGATTAACAGGCACGGAAGGATATTCCCACACAGGTTTCCTGGAGGTGAGTTATAGAAGTTTAAGTATTATGCTCATCTTCAATTACCTTAATATATCTTTTATACTTAGGGTTTTTGAGTTATTCAGAGAATGTGGTATTAGGGTGAGGCCAAAACATTTTTGCGATTCATAGAAACAAATTGAATGGGCAACTATAATAATTATGTCATCCAAGTATGCGTAGCCACCCAAATCCCACACAGCTAATACCTAGATTTTTTTTTTATTTTGCATAGGTCTTGAATAATTTTTAGCAGATGTTTATATTCATTTTCGGTAGGTAGGTAAGGTACATATTTAAAAATATTCTAACACTGGAATTATCATCGGATGACACCGTACAGTTATCTGGCGAAACCCCTAAACTAAATCTATGTTCGCAAAAAACTAATAGATTGACAGAAGGTAGGTAATTCATGAATAAAACGTTAATCATAATGTGTGGAAAGACAATACATAATTATGTTGTTTTCCATGACATTCAGATAAACCTTTGAATTAGGGTCTTACTTGACAGCAGCGTGTTTTTTAAATTATTTTTAATGGTCGAAGTGCCGACACCCCTGACACTGTTATTTAACGTTTAAATAATAATTCAGTAAAAAACAATGCATACCTAATTAGTATGAAAATTAAAGCAATATTCGAGGCTCGGACTATGTTTTTTATTTAATGATTATCATACAAAATAACGAATAACTTGCAAATTTTTTAATCAAACGATCACATTTTCTTTGCTATAGCTGTCATCAAATTTAATTAACATGCCGACGGACGATTTTAATTTAAAAAAATAATAATATATTCAATAAATTAATACATAATTGCTGTTCATGAATTATTAACAACCGAAATAATGTTTAGTGTTATTTGAAATATGATCCTTTAATGACATGGCTACAAAATAATAAATACTTAATAGGTACGTTAGTTAATACTAAATAAAAACAAGAACTGCCGATAGGATAGAGTGAAAATTGAAACGTATCAATGAGACACTTCAAATAACGGGTAATTAAATAAACGTATAGAAGTTATAGAAAAAAGATATAAGGTATCGGTAGCGCTAGCGCCTATACTGTTGCAGTTGTCTAACAGGCGACAGTTAGTTTCACACAAACTAAATCTGCTATTTTGGCCTGAAAGTCACAAAAACAACTAATCCGCTGTTTTGTTGAAAGCAAAACAAAAACAAACATATCGTACTAGGGAGTTTACCCTTTTTCTGTATTTCTATCTAGTAGGTAAATAATATCTTATCTATTGAAAGACTAACTAGGATCAACTGCTTGAAGGTCACTGAACCCATATCTTATAATTATTGTTTTTAGTAATTTTGTCTGTTTTTGTTTGTGTACCTATCTAAGTAAGTTACTAGTCAGCTCGGAAATTAAAAAACGGATTTGTGCGCAGCTTTTGGTGTTGGACAGCTAAGATCTAATCTATGAATCATCGCGCTGTAATATTTTATTGGAATGTTAAGATAGATAGGTACCTCTGTGTAAAAATGAAGAAACGCCGCGCCGCCATCACCGTGTATTCACGCGGGAAACAGGTATTACCGTTAAAGGCTTTATTTCAGCGTTTGCATCTTATAGTCCACCCGGGTGCAGCCGGGGGAAAACGCCAGAATTGATTAAAAATACTTAAATTAAATAGATTGGTACTGGTAGTAGTTTATTTTAGCTCTACATTTTATTGGATAGGTTTGATCCTATATCTATCGGTCGATGATGGCGATACGTTCGGCCTATAATTGGAACTCCTTGGAGCTCAAACACTTCCAAAACACACTAATGTTGGGTTTACGCGGTGTTCTTATAGAATAAACCATTTCGTTATGATTAACTAGTTTATCTTAAAGGGCGATACATTCATGAATTTAGCATAGATTAGGAATAGGTATGTATGTATACTTATGGGTAGGTATAGTTAGCACCACCTTAGGCTGGATCCATAAAGATATCAGTTACTAGCGTAGCGAGTAGCGTCTGTGTTTCCAAAAAGTTATAATCTGGATGTTTCCAAGAGGAGAGTGAACAAGTTTCTTCTAAGCGAGCGTGCTACATCGTCTACCACTTAGAGGAAGCGATATATTTCTATGGTCGACCGGTTCACCAGGCGAAATGTGATCAAACTTAACTTTATTTTCATGGTTAGATTACGCTTCGATTCATTATTTTTTATCAGCTAGGTAACTAACTATCGCGTTACTCTACTGGATACTCTACTGGACTTTCCGTAGGGTCCAATTTTGATGTAGTCTTTTGGAGCCTTTCCCCCGGCAACAGTCCAAGCCGAGCTTCCACATGTCTTTGAGCTATTGACGGGTGAGCGACTTATGATGATAGGTGACGCTACTGTAGAGATTGGTAGAGTAAAGAATAAAACATTAATTAATTAATTTATCTATTTATGCTAAAATGGGCATACGTTTAACAACATCTCAATTCTCACCTGATGGTAACTGACGAAGTTGTCTAAGGTGAAGCACGTTTGCCCCTGAGATGCCAATTCACTCTTGACCTGAAAAGACTCAGGTTATACCCAGAAGGAAATACTGTTGCTGGAAAAGCATTCCATTCCTTGGCCGTTCGGACTATTAATGACTTGGTAAAACGCATTTTTACTTACTCTAGGCATTGTAGGTAACTGTAGTGCAAGGATGTTTCATAGTAAGTAGGTCTATTCCTGTAATGTAGCTGTATTGTAGCTGTAGTATAGTAATTACTCTGTGGTAATGTAAGTAAAGGTCCTATAGTCAATTGTTTTTTTCTTTATGATCTGTGGTAGGCTTGGTAGGTTATACACTGTGGTCTGTGGTTATACATAAGTACTTAAAGCTTCAGTGTTGCCATTGTAATAATGTTGCCTGATGGGCAACGTTGAAGCAATAAATTATTGATTAATATTACAAATGATGAATAAGTAATGTTAATAATGACGGCTTGGTCCACTTTGCAATATTGTTGCGTATCATTGTTGTTAAATTATACGTGCATTTAAGGAATAATAAATCAGTCATTAATAAATAAGACGTAATTATTTATTTAACGGTTTTTAATGACAGAAATGTTTTAAATTAAAAACTTGTAGGTAGTTGTACGTCATCGGTTATGAAAAATTTTAATAAAAAAAAAAATCCTTCATCCGTTTATATTTTGACGTAGGTACCTACACTTTACCCTGTTATATTATAGGTTCTCCTGAAATAAAAAGGCATGTAGGTACCTGCCTATTTGTTTTGTGTCTGTATGTTGTGGGAGTGGGAGTAAGTTGCAGGGATCAGGTATTTAGAGCGGATATCATGATCTCCGATTATATATACAATTTACAAATCCAATCACATTACGTCACATATCATTATCAGCCTGAAGACGTCCACTGCTGAACATACCTATGCATTCCCCAAGGAGCGCCACTTTGAGCGACTGCTTGCCTCCTGCATCCATATACCTACCTTATACATACATATAGGTAGCTTAATCAAATGAAAAATCTTCTTGAATACAATGCTTAGATAGAAAAATAATCATTCTTGATGATATTATTGTAGTAGTTAAAAAAGGCACATTTCCCGTTAAAAAATATCTTGAGAGGTGATATTCCACCTATACAATAAGTATAGGTACCTATAACATCTAACTGAAGGCTTCTGTAGAGTTGCCACAATTTCCTAAAGAACCTACCTAAATACGTATCTTGGCCTCAGCTTGATTACCTATAACGAAATATTTATGTCGTGACCACAGAATTCGCCCTATTTACATAGGTCGTCGTGACATTGACAGGTAATTGTTTTTTTTTTTTTCAGAATTATCTATGCTTATGTTGGTAATCTTTTTTAGAACCGCAGAAGGGTGGGTAGCTTGAATTTTAAATGCAGTCATAAAATGCCTACTTAACTTTAACAACGTTCTAAATCTAGAACAACTGTAACCATTCTAAAAATAATCATTTAAATGATCCTGGAGATAACATCGTGTCATCGCGTGTCCAAAAAGCACTCGCTGACAGAACTAAGTGTTCTCTACAAAAAACGTGGTAGCTTATCTTAAAACAGGGACCATTATGATAAAAGAGCCCGTTATCTTTGGACGCATTGAGATCCTTGTCGTTGCCAGTAAAAAAGAAAAAAAAAGAAAAAATTAAACGGACTTCCCGCGCTAATCCAAGAAAGAACGGAACGTTCTTTTTTCAAATTATGAAATGTATTCTTTTTAAAATAGATGAGGGTAGCTTACGGTGTATACATGCATAAAAACTTAAAAAGGCCGTCTTTTCAGTGTTCATTAAGTTTTTGTTAATTAAGCAGCTTCAAAAGTTAGTACAGTTATCGGCCGACTTTGAAATCAGATTTAGTCCTAATCCGGACTCAGAACAAAAGGATGAAAAGATTCTTATTCAAATTAAGAATATTGTTTTCCTTTTAAACGGAATGGCGGTTTTTGCGGTTTGCTAAACCTTGATAATTTTAAGCAGTTTGTTTAAGCTCAAAACTTTTTAAGCTCATTACGTCTATGTTGGTTTTATATAACTTATTTTGTTTACGATAAAAATAACAATTAAGTGGGTACGTACTATATACGAGTAACTGTACATGGTTCTCGAGTGGCGACCACGAACCGGAAGACGCAGCGTAGGCTCCCCACTCGGTGGACCGACGATCTGGTGAAAAACGCGGGGAGCCGATAGATGCAGGAGGCGAGCAGCCGCTCAAAGTGGCCCTCTGTGGGGGAGGCCTATGTTCACTAGTGGATGTCTTCAGGCTGTCGATGATAATGATAATGATCCAATTTAAAACAAAATGTGTTTTTGCCTTGACAGGTATTTTAGTATTGAAGTCATCTGGTGAAATTACACGAGGCGATATTGCTATAAAAATCATAAATAAATCTTTGAATAAAATTGTTTTTAAAGTTGCCCAAGTCACAGAATAGATATATATAATTAATTATAGGTAGTACTACGTATCCAAGTCCAGTCTACTCTATAGGTAACGGTCTGGTTAAATTCAAGCTACTTAGATACTTTTTAGAGTTTTACAATAATATAGATACTTTACTAGGGGTGATTTTTCAATGGCTGGATAAAGGTTATTCGACTAATTCATTATCATCATACATCATCAACAGCCTGAAGACGTCCACTGCTGAACATAGGCCTCCCCCAGAGTACGCCACCTTGAGCGGCTGCTCGCCCCCTGCATCCATCGGCTCCCCGCGGCTTTCACCAGATCGTCAGTCCACCGAGTGGGGGGCCGGCCTACGCTGCGTCTTCCGGTTCGTGGTCGCCACTCGAGAACCTTTCTTCCCCATCGGTTGTACGAGCAATGTGGCCTGCCCATTGCCACTTCAACTTACTAACTTTAAGAGCTATATCGGTCACTTTAGTTCTCCTGCGGATCTCCTCGTTCCGGAGCTTATCTCGCAGGGAAACACCGAGCATAGCTCGCTCCATAACTCGCTGCGCGACTTTGAGCTTACTAATGAGGCCGGCCAACAGTAAGAGACCATGTCTCAGTTCCGTAAGTCATCACTGTAATTCATTATAAACCAGCTAAAACAAAAACATTACAACCTTCAGTATTCCGCTTATAAAATTCGCTTTTTATTTTTACAGTGTTTTGTTTTATCTAATGAATAACTTTTATCTGGTTATTGAAAAATCACGCCTAAAGGCTGTACTGTGTGGCTGCTATAGCAGGTTAATGCCTGTATAGTGTTTGGAGAAAAAGTTGAGTGTAGTTGCGCGTATGTTTGTTGTTCCATTTTTAAAATAGCTTCTAATTAAAAAACATGATAGTGACAACCTATCACCACAGCATAAATAAAGTTTACATTAATCTTATCACGGATACTGTGTCAATGTAGTAGTAAAACAGTTATTTTGAAGCTCCAATCATAACCTAAGAGACCTCGTTTCATAATTAAGTGAGGTTGATAACATTTAACACGTAACAAAGTAACTATCTTGACCATTAGTCGTAATTAAATGTGTGATAACATAATTACGGTGATATGATTTATTATTTTATTTGTGCTGGTTTCTTCTAAAGAAGGTCGGGTGAAGGAGATTTTAGGTTAGTTAGGTATAGACGGATTCAAAATTAATGGCAGCTGTAAATTCGGCGGGAGTCCAAGAAGGGAACTGGGGGATGTGGTGGTAAAACACATAAGTATACGATACAAGACCAATTTGCGCTCTTTTCTTTAAGTGATGAATTCTATGCACCTATATCTTCCTGGTAAATTGGCTATCGTCCCCCAATCAGATACTACTATAGGTATTATAATATTATCTGTGCCGATGCTGATGATGGTGGCCGAGCTGTAGCATGTGCGCTTCGCAATCTTACGCCACCGGGTTCGATCCTCGGCCCTGCACCAATGACTTATCTAGTAAGTTATGTGCAGTTTTCGATGCCATCGCTCCGTGCGGAGAGCATGGTAAGCCGTCGGTCCCGGTTGTCATAAGAACATCTTGTATGGCAATAGTTACGAGTAGTCAGACGCCTGATAGAATCTGACGCCTGATATAAACATCCCTGTTACTGGTCCCTTATGGGTCGTGAGGTCAGATGGCAGTCGCTCGTGTAATTCTGGTAGCTTGCCGCGACAGGTTAGATTGGGAGCCGACCCCAATAACAAATGGGAAAAGACAAAGAGGATGATGATGATGAATATCATCTGTGCAGATACTAACCCGCGGTTTCTCGCACGGTTGTTAAAGTTACACTCGTGTCAACTTAAAAATACTGAATGCTCATTGGTTGCCTGTTGACCTCGGCTTTAAGGAAATAATCATGAGCTAGATACCTATAAGAAAAAAAACTACAATAACATTTTACATCTGTGAGTTGACCGGGAAATCAAACCAAGTAATTTTACAAAAATATAGGTACTTAACTACTTACAAAGGATGTGACAGGAAATGAAATAAAATGGTTCTGTGTAATTTGCTTTATTAATTCAAAGAGGTTTAAGTACTACGTACTAGAGAAGCTATTCAAAGCACAAATAGTTGTCATTTTTTGTATAATTAAACTAAAATCCGCTACAGTGCTTTACGAGATTAAATCGTCTAACCAACGATCACAACATGCAGCGCTAGTGCCATGGCACATTCGGATCATAATTTTTACTGCTATTCACTGCTTCACGTGCAGTCGCTTTGAGAGCTGAACATCGTATGAGCGAGAAGATGCTCATTGGCATATTTGCAGTGGTTGACAATGCAAGTTAAGAGATATCCTGTCTGGTGTATTAGAAGTCTTTGTATTAATTTGCTTGCTTAACTTGCAGGTGATCAGGTGACCTTAATGCTAGCTCACAGAGCTAAAATGCAATAATGAGAAATTTACTTCACTAGTATTTAGACTTACCTAACACAGCTTTCTTTTTTATATTTTTTGGCTCCACACATAGTGTATTTAGCCACTGTCAGGTTAACACAGATTTGTGTTTCAATTAAAAAAAAATAGAATATTCACAGCCTAGAGAACCTAGAGTCATTAATAATGCAGTAATAAACTGTATTACATAGGTACAGACAGAATCGTCCTAGTCGGTTTTTTACTTGAAAAACTATGGCAACATCAAAGAACCCTCTATGTTACTATTTCGCACCATTATCAATATCAACAAAAAACCTATCTAATAATTTGTCTCCCTTTTCGCACCCTCCCTCTTTGCAAATAAACTTCTACAGTTGCACATCCCTTATCCAATTTCAATTGACTGCCACCCCTATTTATCAAAAATATTATTTTTAAGAACCGACTGTGTTATAAAAGATCCCAATTTTAATTGAACCGGTTTAACGCGCATTTCGAATAAGAATCAAGAATTAAAAATTATATTTAACACAGAAGCTCTGACAAAGGAGTCTTTATGTGACGAAGTGGGGACTGAACGCCCGCGATTATCAACCGACGCCATTGTGTTCGAAATTTGATTGTTATTTTAGTGATGTTCCGGTGTCGATAGTAATATAGATAGAATAGATTTTTAGTGTTATTTTTGTACTGAATCTTGGCTTGACTTTAATTTCTTAATTATAATGAGTATAACTTAATCTTTATCAAACTGATGGTTAAAGAAGTAATGATTACCTAAGTGATAATTATATTCTAGCTGAATATTTTTTCATATAATCGGATGACGTGATAAGCTAGTCGTTTGCCTGAACAGATTGCAGTATCACTCGGACCTCTATAAATTATAAAGTTATGCGTGACACTGCACTGCGCTACGCACGTCATCCGGAGACATCAGCACAGGCTAGTAATCAGATTAATCAGATTACTAGACTGCAATGAGATCAAATCATAAAGTCTTAGTTGTCCAGTAATTTCACTAAATACGACGCCCTTCAAACCAGAACACAGCCCTACCTAGTGCTTGCACTACTGCTTGGCGGCAGAATAAAACAGAAAAAGCGGTGGTACCTACTACCTACCTAGACGAAGTTTGCAGAAAAGTCCTACCAGCTATTTAGTAAGTAGAACTAGAATATATCTTCTTGCTCGAGTAAAGTTTTAAACTGTAGCTACCATCATATTATTTATTATAATTATTGGTTTTATTTGTAAGGTGATAGATTTATTACGAATGGTTCATCCACCTTGTTGCTGGTCTGACCACTGACCTTTTAATTCCACCATCGCACTTGATATTTATCTATATTTTTTTTCTACCAGCGTGCAAAATTAAGTTCAGGTAGCTGTTTACTACTATTAGGTACTTAATCAGCCTGTTATTTCATATTAAAATGTCTCGCCAGTTCCATAGATTGCCATCGTCACGATAAAATAGAGTCAATCTATCGACGAACGTCCGTCACTAGTCACTTCGTTAAGCAGTTGGTAGCACCACCTAAACGTCATCTTTCGTTACGCGCTCTTTTTATTAATTACCAACGATTGTTGCCGCTTATTTTTTCACAATATTACCACTAAAAGGATTGAATGGCTTATAATTGGGTGTAATTTGAGCACACTTTGTTGGGAGCGACCGAGCGATGGTGGGTTTTAAAAAGCAACGATTTATTAAGGTTGGTAACACTGGGGCAGCCATTTTGAATGTTAGTGATGCGATAGGTAGTTAGACGAATGATTTACAATGTAAAGATCCCGCAAGGTGAAGAATTACGATTAATTAAATTGAGTTATTGATGAAACTGGGTTGAGAAACATTAGAATGTCCAATTATTTAACTGAGTTATTTAACACTAAACACATTAAAAAGGTCTTACAACTTTGTATGTAGGTAAGTAGGCACCTATACGGTTGACACAAATTAGCATTAAGAACCTGGTTTGTTTATTCTGGTAATTTATAAAAGACTTTGTCTTAGGAACCTATCTAATAATTTTTCTAGACATACCTAATCTTAAATCTCCGACATTATGACTTGATGTTACCATATTCTTAGTTGAATGATTGAGCAAGAAATGAAAAACCATGTGTATAAAGAAAAAGCTAAGCTAATAGCCCATGGGAAAGTACGTATCCATGGTATTTTTTATTTCTCCAAAGAGTTTGTGTTATATGTGTGAAAAGTTATTCAAACGAAGATGCTAAAATAAATCTGATGTCACGCTCAATTATGCTTAATGTATCGAATAGTAACAAATCTAATGAAGCCAACTTATTTTAATTGATGACGAGCGCTTTTGATACACACGAGTGATTGGCTTCACCGTCGGACCATAGATAACAAAAATCATTCTATGCTTATGTGGTTCCGTAGGAAAATACATCGAAATATGGTCTTAAATGTTAACTTTTTAAATCTCTTTTAGAGTGCGGAATTAATTGGATATTTAACATAGTGTCAATTAAGTAGGTACCTCATTATTTTTAAATGTTTTGAATCGACCATCTTTCTTTATCTGGAAGAAATAGAATGGACCTCGGAGTTGTAAGTACGTAGGTACCTACCTACCAATTCACCTCATGATAATTAGTTGCGTTTGAAACTTATGTAGGTCCCAATTTATCGTATTTGAATAGAATGGCTTTTTATGAAATCCAACTAGGTATACCAGAGCCATATTCAACATGCTATATTTACTAACATTGCACTGACAGTTGAATCAGCTGATTTTTAGGGTTGTCGCTATGAAATGGTTGAGCGATGATTTTATTTACAAATTCCTTCAGATTTGTCACAATTTTCAATTGTTACGTCAATGCTATGAGAAATCTAACTACTTGCATTTAGAAATCTTCAATAGGTGATTAAAGACAAAGATTATAATCACCAGAGATTTATCAGTGCCAACCATAATAAAACAGAGGTTCTCTATGAAGCTAGTATGAAAACTTTTTCATGGGTGAGTGAGTTTGCCACAGACAAAAATGTTTTCCCTCAGCTGATTCTACTGTCAGAGCAATGTTGTATAATAAATATTGCATTTTGAATTTGGGTGATATATAGGTAGACTTCATACAATTTCAAAAATGGAAAAGTGTGGCGTATTATAAAGATTATAATCATTTGAACAAGCTAGGAAATAAGGCAACTGAATCTATGCCTGATACAGCCACGTTCTTAGCCGTTTGCCGTTTTGTTCAAGTTCATCGCGCATGTGACCTCGTCACGACGTCTTTAATTACCAATTATTTTGTATGTTTTATTAATGTTTTATAATTTATCAGTTTGTTTATTAAACTTGAATATTTTCCACATATTTATCGGCAAGTTATAAGATTTTCGACGAAAAACTATAAAATTATGGTAATAAAACTGATTTTATTGGTTTCGTGACACGTCTCGGGTTATCTTTTTAGATAATGATGTTTTTGGGGCTATTATTGATGAAAAGTTTATTATGATTGATAGTTTTATTTACTAAATTAATTATCTCTATGTAACTACTTACCTCGCATTTGAATTTAGGTAGCTACCTATATTTACTAACGCGGTTTCACCCACGAATAAAAAGTATCCTATACGTGTTAATGCAGGTATAAGCTGCCGCCAAGCAGTACTATGCAAACACTACTGTGTTCCAGTTTGAAGGGCATTGTGTGTAGCTAGTGAAATTACTGGGCAAATGAGACTTAAAAACTGATCTCACAGTCTAGAAATCTTTTTTAGACTGTGTGATGTGTCAGGATGACGTGCGCAGTGTGCGGTGTCACGCGAAACTATAATTTAGAGTTCCGAGTGAGACTGCAATCTGTTATGGGCGGATGTGAGTGACGCTTTTCATATTATATCTAGGACGTGATTCATTAGGTAGTATATAAATTATACAAAATATATTCAACATAATACACATTAGTATATAATATACAGCATATTATAATGAGCTCGTACCATTCATCATAAAAAGTCGCCTAAGGTCTTATTCTTACACCTAACGGGAAAAAAAATAGATTTAATAAATTATTCATAATTATCTGTTCTTATTAAAACAGCAAGAACCTACCTACATACCTAGTTACCTGCATTACAACCTGCATTTTCTTGCAAGGCTTGGCAACACAAAAAAGTAATACAGCATTTTATCCGATCTTTTTCTAGATTATAGTAATTAAATTGCATTAAATTCCAAGACTTGTGATACTCAATACGAAAATAACTTTGCAGTCTTAACACGCGATGTACGCATTTGCGACAGCACGACACCTCTTTATTAAATTGTCATTAAATTGCGATTATAAAATGCATTTTAAGTATATGTTTTAATATAGCAGTAACTAATATAATATTTTGAAGTTTCATCATCATCATCATCATCATCATTTTGAAGGTTAACCATGTACACTGTACGCCTATGTTTTTGAATTAATTTAAATTCAAAATTGAATTCAAATATTTTTATTTATTTAGACAACTAATATTATGGTCTATTAGACACTTACAAAACGTTTAAAAAATTAAATATTTAGATTATTTTAAATGAAAGTAGTCACAATTTATTGTTCGGTAGTAGTAGTAGTCGGGTGAGAGTCCTGACCAGAATTTCAAAATATAAAACATCGATCTCTACCATCGATTATAATACTTTAATGTTGGGTAGATACATGCTAAGTTGCCACGTGATCTGTGTAGTAGCAAAAAATTGGTACAAATTTAATGTAAAGTGGCTGTCACTATCTACCTATAAGTAATAACTAATAATAATTAGTTTCTTTAGAGAAAGGACCTAAGTTATTTTGTGTATAAATGTAATGGGGCTACTTGTGGTTTAATAACTTAAGACTGACTTAGCGGCCGCTATAAGAGAAAATGCGTTACTAGGTTATTAAGTTATAAATTGCTATTAGCACAGAATAAATGCTGTTAAGTACAAGTGTGATTACTAGCTTAACTTTTATAATACTGATATAATTATGTTTGCTATCATGTTGAGCTGACATTTCGCTAGTAAATGCCTACATGCATTTTGCATACACAGGCTGACATAAAAATTACTGACTTGACACTGACAGCTTGCATACTAATGTGAAGTTAATGCATAAAATAGCTATTTAAGTATTTACAAATATTATAATAGGCTAGAAATATGTTCAAAATAACAAAAATAAAATTACATTTATACACACAAAACTCACACGGTAATTTGTATCCTTTGGTAAATTGAAGTAAGACAGCTGGTAGTTCCAATAATTTACAATACTGTCCGCGCAACCTACTTTTGGCAAGTTTATTTATCTCGGGCTTTATAATGATACTGCGACCACAATCCATGGTACACGACATTGTAAAATGATTGTAAATTACTATAGCTAGCTACCGCAGGCAAAAACAATTTTATTGTGAACCAGAGTAATCTCATTACGTCTCTACGAATATAATAAATAGAATAATGATAATATCTCAATTTTAATATCCAAATGCTGTAGTGGGTAATTGATATACTTCGGAAATATACGGCCACTTAGTTTTGACATATGAAAGATTGCTTGTGCGTACATACAAGAGGCCTGGCTAAAATGGCGGGCTTACAATTATAATGTCATTAGCAAATGTCAGGACGTGAACGCTGCTGCAAGGCTAGTGCGCACAGAATGAAGCCACCCACACGGTAAGGTAATGGCCTATTAAAACCACCGTGCAGGGCATGCATACCCTGACGTCATATAAGTATAATGAGGTTTATATTAACCTTTATGACCATTAAAATGTGAAGTGTTGGGGCAATTTTAACGGATGATGTGGCTATTAAAGCTTCTAGGAATTATCATAATTGCGGTCTTATTATGTGTAATGCATTCAAAATAGTGACATGAATTCGTGTATCCTTTTATTCATTGAAACAAATCTTGAGGTAGAGAAGCCTGGTAAATGAATTAATTTATAATATTTATTCAGTGATAATCTACGAAAAACTATACGTAGGTATAGGATAGGAGCTAGTCACAATGTGACCCTTTGACCCTTTTGATTTTTCCTTCCTTTTTTCCCTTTTTCCTTCTTCCTTTTTTTTTTCTTTTTTTGCTCCTAATATTTTCATACGCTTTTATTCAATTTATTGCGATTAATTGAAAATAACAGTATTAATAGTAATATTTCACACGTTAAAATAAAACGACTGTATAAATGAAGGTTTAGTTTTTAGGTTTAGTGGAAAAAACGTATTACTGAAATAATTGGAGCACCTGCAGGATGCACCACCTATACCAATCGTAATTAAGTTGTAATTTCAATCCAGTGCCCAAATTGTTCCATCGATAACAACTTAAGTAAATAATTTCGAAACACCAAACACGGATCGTTTCAAAAAAGCCCACTATTTATTTAAAAATCATTCATTAAAACTGTATATTAACCAGTTATTAACCATGTTCGAAAACAACCTATACCAATGCCCAACGCAAACTGAGAACAATTTACGGAACTCTCCCCTATAATTTGTAGTCTTTCATTACCTCATATTTCTCGACGTGTACAGCATAAGTGGATGATGGATTACACGTACGTATGTATGTATGAACCCCGAGCGTCGTTTAGCGGTAATCTTTGTTTAATTTAATTTTAATAGTAGGACGTCTTGGCAAGGATAGGGCGTGCGGAATTTTGTTTCGTTTTTGAATGTTGGTATATCCAGTACAATATTTAAGATGGAACGTTACACTAGCGCTGCAAATTCAAATTTTCTTGCGTTCTTTTGCCAATAATAACTTAATTACTCAACGTGATTACATGAAAACTAATTTTGAGGAAATAAATATAATGTATCAACAATTTACAATTTAAAGTATCACCTACTTATCATTGGTTTAGCGACAAATGGCAATATACTGAAAAACTAAGAAGAAAATTGTTTATTGCCATTTGTCGCTAAACCAATGATATCTAGGAGATACTTTTAATCGTAATTTGTTGATACATTCTATTTATTTCCGCAAAACCAGTTTTCATGTAATCACGTTCAGTAATTAAGCTATTATTGGCAAAAGAACGCAAGAAAATTTGAATTTGTCGCGCTGAGGTAACGTTCCCCCTTAAGTGATGCAATTTCTCTTTTGGTTTTACCTTTGGAGCCAAAATTTTGAACAAGGTATAAATCTAGAACCCCACGCGTTCATTTGGGGTTTTCCTTCCAACAATATCAAAATGATTTAGGTAGGTATCTCAATACGCCTCTACGATGGACGGGTTTTCTGATATTTTTTTTTTTTTTTATGTAATTAAATGACGTGACGAGCTAGTCGTTCACCTGATGTTAAGTGACACGGCCGCCCATAACAGTTGCAGTGTCACCCGGAACTTTAAAACAATAAAGTTTCGCGTGACACTGCACTGCGCACATCATCCTGAGACATCACCCAGTCCAGTAATCAGATTACAAGACTGAGTGATCAGATCATAAAGTCTCATTTGCCCAGTAATTTCACTAGCTTTTTTGATTCGTAGGTAAGGTAACCAATGGTTAAAAACTCTTACAAATTTTAACCATTGCTTAGATTTTGTTAGTTTTTAACCATTGGTTAACTTAACTACAGATCAAAAAACCAATCCTTAGTGATTATTTGTGGCGAACTAAATTACATAGCCTAAACTTGTCTTCAATAGGTTACTGCTGACCTTGAGGCTTTCCTAGGTACATTGGCTGTTCTCCAGTGTATTGTGTAGGCATCTATTAGTATTTACAAAAAATACAAAATCATTGTGTGTGTAGGTATATTACCTATTTTAACTTTTCATTGGCAAGCCAGGGGGCTAAGAGTCCGACCGCTTTTCCTGCTCCACCGTCTGACTCTCCCTCTCGTCCAATCCCAATCACGCGTCATTCAGTGCTACCAACCGAAAAAACCATCAACTTAAGGTGGAACGTTTCACTCAGCGCGGCAAATTCAAATTTTCTTGCGTTTTTTGCCAATAATAACTTAGTTACTCAACGTGATTACATGAAAACTAATTTTGCGCAAATAAATAGAATGTATGAATAAATTACAATTAAAAGTATCACATAGATATCATTAGTTTAGCGACAAATGGCCTGAATAGACTGAAAAGCCAAGACGAAATTTGTTTATTGCCATTTGTTGCTAAACCAATGATATTTAGGTAGGTAATACTTTTAATCGTAATTTGTTGAGACATTCTATTTATTTACGTTAAATCAGTTTTCATGTAATCATGTTTTGTAATTAAGCTGTTATTGGCAAAAAACGCAAGAAAATTTGAATTTGCCGCGCTGAGTGAAACGTTCCACCTTAATTTCGATAAATAGTACCTAACAACATAATAAGTTCACGATTTATGATACTCGTACCGTACAAACGAGTCGTTAATATTCCATTTTGTGCTATCCCGTGCGCCTACAATTCTAACCTTAAACTTTTATTACAGGTCCAGACATCCCAGGGTTCCTACTCCAGCCCTTCCGCAAGCCCAAGAGGATCAGAACAGCCTTCTCCCCATCACAACTCCTGAAGCTGGAGCATGCCTTTGAGAAGAACCATTACGTGGTCGGCGCGGAGAGAAAACAACTCGCGCAGGCCTTGAGCTTGACTGAGACACAGGTTGGTACAAACATCAAAACGAAATGTAACATGAAATGCGTCGATAATGATATCGACAGCTCAACATCGATGTTCGACAAACATAAAAAAAACATCGATAGTTTAATTATGCAATATATCTAGCAAAATTTAAAAGAGACGTTTCAGCTATTATTTTTCGGAACTTTGAATGATTATTGTGCATTCAAGATTCAAATCGATACCATAAATAATGTACTTATTTAACTATTTTTACTAAATATTCTAATAACAGTTATGTCAATCATGATGTGTACACATGTTTTGGGATATAATCTAGCTCAAAGTGTATGTATTTTTTTTTCTTCTTGTTCTTTCATTTGGTTATATTCTGTTTTGTGTGCCAAATAAAATAAATAACTAAAATAAATATCGATAATGTATTATGAATATTATGATATAAGACGTATGAATATGACTCCACTTTCACCCTCATAGCATTATATATAGGTACATTGGGTGAGAAAACATAGTGTTTCTTTTTTCATAATATTGGAATCGTATTTGGCATAATTTTGGTTCCAATCGTTTCCTATTTATTAAAAGTTAGCAACATGACATGAATTTTGATTGTAGGTATGTGTCGATATATTTACATCATACGCGTTATATCGATACCATTGCTTCTTAGTCATCGAATACCGTGCATCCCTCCCTACCTCACAGCTCAGGTGCTGGTTTTTAGGGTTCTTCTATTCTGCGCTGTAGGTTGTGAGTTTGATTCCCATTTGCACCAAGCATTTGTGTCAGGAACATAGATCACATAGATATTTAATATGTAGGTATTAGTGCTATAATATACCTATGTCTATTATAAGTAAGTATGTAAATTGAATGGCTAAGGGCTTTCTTTTGTCCCGTAGTTAAGGTAACCAATGATTAAAATCTCTAACAAATTCTGACCAGCTGGGTTAGCATGGATGCTAGACAAAATTATCTTTCCCCGCTTTACGTCACTTTCTTCGTACTTGCTTACTTGTCAAGTGGAGTAAAACCGGGGAAAGACAATTTTGTCTACCGCCCGTGCTAACCCAGCATATATATATATATATCATAAAACTTTATATAAGTAAATGAAATATGTAAGATATTGTATGTATTATATTTTATTATTATTTAAAAACCTTATAATATCTAAACTATTATTGTTATCTACCTTTATTATTTTTTCTTGATTTGGGTAATCTTTTCTTTTTCTTTTTTCAACCAGCACTACCACTCGTCCCACACTACACAAAGGTTGACTGGAAGAATAAAATAAAGAATAAATAATATTTATTGCCAAAACTACAACAGACTTACGACAATTTGTAATAGATAGGTACACTATTCTTAGCTGGCAACAGAGGTATCCTCAGCACTGTGCTGCGTAAACAGCAAGGTCTACGCAGGGCTGATTTTCAGCATACCCCTGTTCTCGAACACAGGTGTTTACGGTGAGAGTGCGGGTCGATATTCAACATCAACTCATAAATGCACAGCTTACATAAAAAAAATATTTCAAAACTATGTAGAAACAATTCTATGATTAAAATACATGTTTAGTAGTAGGTGAAGTATTTTTAATATTAGGCTGATTAATTTTAATATAAAGAAAAACAAAAAAAAAGAGAAATATTAGTCATCTGCGGGATAAAATTAAAAAGGTACTAACATGGACGGACTGTGGTGTAGTTGTAGTGTGCTTGTGATTATGATTATGTGTGTGTGTGTGTGTGTGTGTGTGTGTGTGTGTGTGTGTGTGTGTGTGTGTGAAAAGGGAAGAAAATGCTACTTATGTTAGCATTAAGTTCGCCTATGTACTTGATTATCTTGTGCAATAAAGCATTTTCTATCTATCTATCTACCATTGGTTAAAATTTGTTAGAGTTTTTAACCATTGGTTACCCTGACTATAGATCAAAAACCGCCCTTACTTCAGTTTACTAATTTAAAAAAAAAAAATTAAGTAATGAAACAAAGTTTGTTTTTCTTCACAAAAGGTTAAAATATAAAGACTTAATCTTCATAATTAATGAAAATGACGTTAAATAATATAGGAAACATCGCCAAAATAACGAGCGATAAGCAATTATAGCTATCTGGTATTATAGTAATGACGCGCTCACACTTGACCTATTGTATTTAATTAGCAATAACAATTTATCAGAGTTATTACAATTTGACCTAAAACTGTGCAATCAGTTGTTTAAGGATGAAGGTTTTCTACTTATTCGTTAATAAAGCCAAAAACATTACGTAAACATTCTAATCTCATGTCAAACAGCATCCATTGCCTACCTAAGTAGTTATCATCATCATCATCATCATCAACAGCCTGAAGACGTCCACTGCTGAACATAGGCCTCCCCCAGAGCACGCCACCTTGAGCGGCTGCTCGCCTCCTGCATCCATCGGCTCCCCGCGGCTTTCACCAGGTCGTCGGTCCACCGAGTGGGGGGCCGGCCCACGCCGCGTCTTCCGGTTCGCGGTCGCCACTCGAGAACCTTTCTTCCCCATCGGTTGTCAGTTCTACCAGCGATGTGGCCTGCCCATTGCCACTTCAACATACTAACTCTAAGAGCTATATCGGTCACTTTAGTTCTCCTGCGGATCTCCTCGTTCCGGAGCTTATCTCGCAGGGAAACACCGAGCATAGCTCGCTCCATAGCTCGCTGCGCGACTTTGAGCTTAAGTAGTTATAATAAAAGTTAATTTTGTGTTTATGTTTGCTATATCTTTAATAGTAGGTACTTACGAGATCTTTACCGTGATTTGAATTAAAATTTCAACTGGCTAGTGCGTGGAATCCAGTAATTCTTCTTCTTCTCGTGTAGGCAAGTGGTCAGCCCTGCAGGGTTACTCTTGACACTCGATTTCAATCGTAATTTGGGATTTGGAACGAAATCGTAGCATTTGGTACTCTTGAATTCGATACTAGCGCACGATTGGAATCTTTGTCCGTGGAATTTTACGGAACTAAATGGAATCGACTCATTTCTACACCATCCGCTTTTTCGGTACTCTTGACGCGATTTGACATTGGCAAATTGAGTTTGAAGTAGAGTTTGCGATAGAATTTTCAGACCTTTCAAAAGTTAACTTTTTTGCGTTCGAGTGTGTTGTGTTAAGTGGTTTCGGAAGCAATTCGGAAGTAAAATGGCACGTTTAGCTCTTATTTTTGATATTTTGGACAATGCACATAGAGAAGATCTAAGGCAACGTCGAAACCTAAGAAGAATGGTGCGATACACTGAGAAAGCTTTTGCCATGAACGACAACGAGTTTAAGAAATGTTACAGAGTGACGAAAGACCTTTTTGAGGTCACATGTGGCGATTTAGAGCCTCTGATGGCAAAGCCTACTCGTCGTAGTGACATGTCCTCGAGATACGAGGTTTGTAAATATAGGTGGTAGTTCTTTCATGCGTGGTGTTTTTACGAGAAGTCTCTCTCCTCCAACTTTTTGAACTTGTAGGCCTGTTTTAATAGTTGCCTTACATAGCATCACAGAATTGGTAATTTCTGTCGTCCCATTTCTTTTTTGTCTCGTATTTGCCATGGGCGGACCGCAACAGACCTTTTGCTATCCCTGGATTGTCCCCAAGGAAATCCGCTAGAGCCTCCAGCTGCTGGTAGATTGGCCTACTCATAATCTTTCCTGTTAGAACGGACGAATATCTCCAACCAAATACTTCAAATCTTGAAAACAAGACCGCTAAACAACAGCTGGAGCGGAGTTTTGGCGGGAACGCGGAAAAGTTCACGTCGGTGCATTGTATTATTTTACAAAACTTATGCTTTTTCCAGTGTTAATGTTTAAAATTGGTGGTGTTTTACGCATTAAGTGCTGAATTACGAGCATGAGTGTGGGCAAGTGATATAATGTAGTGAAACGTGGTTTTTCGTATTGCTTCCAAAATTCCATAGAAGCCTCTAGTAAAGTTGCCACCACTTTACTAGGGCATGCCTTAGACTGGATTATGACTTAGACTAGACTATGACTACTCTGACTGTGACTATGACTTGACTTTAAGTGAAAATTTCCATAATACGATGAAAAATTACAAAACTTGACACTGGCTAAATACACTATGTGTGGAGCCAAAATATAAAAAAAAAAACAGCTGGAGCACACAGAACATTGATACTAGTTTTTTTTTCTAGACAACCATGATGTCAATAATGACATTATTCATTCAGCCGTTCTTGATATTATTCGTCGGTAAATAACCGCTTTTATTTCTTTGAAAGTGACTAAATATCATCAAAAGTGAAGGTTTTATGGTAATATATTTTTTATCACTGTTATTAATAAGGTTTTTACATGTTTTCCACAAATTTTGGTATTAATATTTTCTATTATGTGTGCATGGCAACACTTACATAGTGTTGTACTTTTATGGGTCACAATATTAAGTCGATTGCATTTCCGATTTCAATTTCGATCTCGATTTTGTTGAAGAGTACCAAATTGTTTAACATTGGAATTGAGATTGGTTCGGATTAGAATTAGAGTGAAATTGGGATTGGATTCAAGAGTAACCCTGCTGGTGTCAGAATTTTTAGGCCGCCCATAGACATCTGATTTGGCTTAGCGACTATTGTCTTAAGACAACAGCTGGGACCGACGGTGCAACGTGCCCTCCGAAGCACGGTAGCGCTCAGTTGTAAATACCACTTTTTGCTGTAGCGGTCACCCATCAGAGTAGTGACCGCAGCGACCGTTGCTTAACTTTACCGATCGGTTAGAAACGGCTAGTCGTGCTTCGCTATGAGCGCTACAGTACCTATTATACTTAGGTTCCATTAAAACCCAAACTCGAACTCGATCGTAACTCCACAGTAACATATGCACATAATCTGCGTATTGAAACTGTCAAATCCATATAAGTTTGTGTTTTTATTGTTTGCAATTGAGTTACATTATCGCCTAGCGGCCTACTTAGCAGAACTCTTATGCGGCTTTTCTGACAACCCTGACTTTTTCATAGTTATAGATATCTACCGACTATATTATTTCTTTCAACCTTCATCAATCAACCTATCTACTGTAAGCTTATTAGTTAGGCCATCCCTGCATCCTTCCATCAGGGTTATTATGACGCAACAGTGCATCAGCAATGAAATCGACAATGTATCGCCCGTGTCTAATTGCACGGAGCTGTCGGCAAAAACTGTGTAAAATACATAATCGTCGTGCATTATTTAGACCAGTAGCATGTCGGTGTACGGATAGCATGAATGTTGTTTGTACCTATACATAGAGTTTTACCACATTGATGCCCAATGTTTTATATAATTAAAGTTTCGCGTGACACTGCGCACTGCGCACGTCAACCTGAGACATCACACAGTCTAAAAAGTTTTCTAGACTGTTAGATCAGTTCGTGAAGTCTCATTTGCTCAGTAATTTCACTAGCTACAGTGCCCTTCAAACCGGAACAAAGTAGTGCTTGCACACTACTGCTTGGCGGCAGAATAACTGGCAAAGCGGTGGTACCTACCTAGACGAACTTTGCAGAAAAGTCCAACCACCTAGTAAATACCATCTTACCTAATCTTACCATTCGTATACCCCCCTCTTGTCCATCCAAAAAGTGCCAACGCTTTTCCACCTCTACATGTATCCGATTTGATGATTTTTTTATATATTTTGTCTACCCAGTAAAAAAATATGCTTGTACGTTTTCCATTTTTAAGTTCTTACAATATCTTCCTATATATACCTAGCCACCTGAAGTCACGAAATTTCAGCGTCAAAATTATGACGAAGAAAAGTAGCTGTATCTAGAACACGAAAAATATTTTAAAAAAAACAAGACGTACAAGCATAGATTATAATCTATTCAAACGATTGACACCAACAACATAAGTTTTTGTTAAATTTTAGAGGGTAAAAACCGTTGGCGTCCGAAACGCTACAATGTAGGTAAATTCACTCAAGGGCTCTATTGTCTCTATCATACGTGTGGAGAGCAGAGCGACGGCAATAACATTTTCAAATACCAGGACGGTTGTCTTAAGCTAGCGTTGGACGCGATAAAGGGCCACAAGTCTGCACACTCCTTGGCCACTGGGCCTCTGATGGCTGACCTCTTCATCTCGGCCTTGTTGTTCACTATAACACCTGCTGTGTGTGGCCGTGTGGCTACGGCTTAAAAATAAGACTATTCCATCCCTTCCCGTGGGTGCCGTAAGAGCCGGCTACGTCAATATCCAGGGAATGGGCAGCAGCACTCTCCTTGGTCTGCATTAAATATCTGATCACCAAGCCGCTTGCCAAGCGTGGTGATTATGGCAAACCCCCAAATGATAAGCGTCCAAAGTGGCATTTTAGTAGGCCTATCTTCAGTAGTGAACGTCTTCCGACTGTCGATGTGATTATGCACAGACTAAACACAATTGTTGCAAAAATGTTTGTGCTCGCGAGGTCTACAGTTCGCAGAACAGTTGGTTCCACCTTAAAACCCAACTGCTGTATCAAATAGGCCCGCATTTGTCCGCAACCTCACCTGTTGGAATTGATGACGCGGTCTACGATGGTACATGCTTGCCTAGAAGATACCTATTCACTCGCGACTTGAAGAGCTCCAGATTTTACTTAACGGGAAACAAAAACGCTGGTAAAGTGTTCCATTCCTTCACTGCTCGTATTAAAAATGTCGAGTCAAACTGCTTTGTGCGAATCGAAGGAATGTCAACTATAAATGGATGGCGTGTAGCTGTACGTCTTGTCGTCTGATGGTGAAACGGAGATGGTGGAATTAGATTGTGTAGCTCCGCAGCACACTCACCAAAATTTAAGCTGTAGAACACTGATAGGCTGGCAGGTGCTTGGTGCACGGTGCTCTAAGCTTTGGAGCCTAGCCCTCACCATTGTATCAAAATAAATAAATAAATAAAATAAAATAAAATACATTTATTTTAGGCAATTTAGGCCCATAAAATATCAAATTTACAATATATACATTAGAAACACAAAAATAACACAAAATTAAAAACAATATATACTTAAAATCTAACCGGCATATGCCGTATGTAAGGGCAGTCCCACCTCCCCGCGATCATTTTCAGGACTGTATCATCACCTATGAGCTTTTTTGCTTGCCTTTTAAATGAGTCCAAGGCCTGAAGCTGGTATTTAGCTGAACCATCCCAGAGATGGCCGCAGTATTCCATACAAGATCGGACTTGTGCTTGATATAAGTTTCAATATCGGCGTACTTTGGCATTGCCTATGTTTAAATAGGTAGTGATCATTGAGAGTTGTTAGAGAGTTTTCCTTACATTTTCCGTTGGTTTGCTATCCGTACCATGTATCACGCAGCTAGGTGTGGTCGGTTACAAGCACGCCGTCCTAGTTTCGGACCGCTTGCGTTTTTTTCAATCATTAGTCGTAATTAGCCGCTAATACCGCTAATTGTGTTGTTTTGTAATATTGCTGTTAAGGTTTCAACAGAGTTTTCTTTTACAGTAATTTTTTTGTAAATTATATTATATTTACTCTTTGTAAAGTGTTACGATTTATTTCCCCACCCAAATAATGAAGTACTGACAAAACTGCAGGGAGCCATTGGATGCAAGAGGCAAGCAGTCAAAGTAGCGCTCGTTTTGAACTACCCTATTTTACCACTAAATCGCATAAAAACAGTTAATAAATAAATAAATAAATAAAATAAATTCTAAAAACTAAAAAATATAAAAATTATTCCTGTACTGAATCCACCGTCCTTATTGTAGTTCCTATCAGTATTTTCTGGGTTGTCAGGAAGAGATCGCTTTAAGCAATAAGACCGCCCATTGTGACACTTAGTTTTAAGTTTGTGTGATTGTCAATATTGTTCCTGTAATGTGGTGTTTCAATAAAGCGTTTTATCTATCTATCTATAAATTTACTTTATTGCCTTGCCCCAGAAAACACCTATCTAAACCATATACTAGGTACTTAGCTGATGATTTCAGAAAACTACTACTAACTACCACAAAACTACTACTAACTACCACAAAATTACTACTAACTACCACAAAATTACTACTAACTACCACAAAACTACTACTAACTACCACAAAACTACTACTAACTACCACAAAATTACTACTAACTACCACAAAATTACTACTAACTACCACAAAACTACTACTAACTACCACAAAACTACTACTAACTACCTCAAAACTACTACTAACTACCACAAAATTACTACTAACTACCACAAAACTACTACTAACTACCACAAAACTACTACTAACTACTATTACAAAACTAACAAAACTACTACAACAACGTACACACGTACGTACGTATACAACGTCGTTTTGAATTAAGTATCTATTTACATCCAATAAATCTAACCTAGTACCTGTTTCATCACTAAATCGCATAAAAAACTGTTAATCATTGCATTACTTCTAACTTCTACTCTATAATATTCATCAATCTCTCCACAAACCACTTATCTACACTTGGTAATGCCATAGTGAGTTAGATAGGAAAGAGTGTTAGTGCTCCTATCCTTATCTAGCGTTCATATAGGAGCATCCTTAGGAATGCCACATGGTCTGTACCTCGGACTGCATTTATTAAAAGTTCTTATGTTACTCTACTTTACTTTGCAGAAGTTGAATTAAATTACAGATACGAATGTTTTATTGGATTGAAAGGAAGTAGATATTTGTAACGTGCACAGCGATCTATGGAGAGAGCTATGCTCGAAGTTTTTTTTTTTTTTTTTATATTAAGAGCGACAAACAAGCATACGGCCCGCCTGATGGAAAGCGGTAACCGTAGCCTATGGACATCTGCAACACTAGGGGCGTTGTCGACGCGTTGCCAGCTCAGTAAGGCTTTTTTTGATACCCTTTTTAAAAGACTGCATATTGTAGCATTGCGGGAATACTTCCGGGGGAAGATTATTCCACATCTTGCACGTGCGTGGTAAAAATGAACGCATGAAGCGAGTCGTGCGTGATTTCCATTCTTGCAAGATATGTGGATGAGCCTTTTGACGGTGGCGTGATGTACGGTGATAGAACACCGACGCCGGGATGATATCAAAAAGCTCCTCAGAGCATTCCCCAAAGAACAGGCGGTAAAAGATGCACAGTGAACCAATGTCCCTCCGGAGCTCGAGCGGTTCTAATGTTTCGGAGAGCCTTGGATCATCGATAATTCTAGTGGCTCTTCGCTGTAAAGAATCAAGAGGCCCAAGTAAGTATTTAGGTGCACCGTTCCAGAGGTGGGAGCAATACTCCACGTGGGCCGCACTTGAGCTTTGTAAAGCAAAAGCCGCTGACTCGACGCGAAGTATCGCTTTGCCTTGTTCAGCACACCAAGCTTTTTAGAGGCAAGTTTAGCTTTGGCCTCTAGGTGACTCCGAAACTGGACCTCACTGGAAATTTAAACACCAAGGATACCAAGACTCTCCGAAACCTTAAGGGAAACACCCTGGAACCGCGGTGCAACCTCAAAGGGAGTCTTTTTTGCGGTGAATGCGCAGACTTGGGTCTTGGAGGGGTTAAATTGGACTAGATTGAGCCCACCTCATTCGGAGACTCTCTCTAAAGAGTTCTCAATTTCTAAGACCAGCCTATGTCTGCCTTCCTCCACCTCAGCATGGGGGGCATTAGCACGTCCGGAGTATAGAGTGTCACCCGTACTGTCATCCGCATAGCAATGAAAGTTAGCAATTTGCAACATATCATTGATATGCAGGATGAACAGCGTGGGCGACAGCACGGAACCCTGAGGGACGCCAGCATTAATGGGCATAGCGTCGGAGCAAAACCCATCAACGACGACTTTAATGCTCCGCCCAGACAGAAAGCTGGCAACCCATGTGCAAAGCCCAGAAGGCAATCCAAAGGATGGTAATTTGGACAATAGTGCTTTGTGCCAAACCCGGTCAAAAGCTTTCGCAATGTCCAGACTCACCGCAAGCGCTTCCCCTCTACTCTCTATTGCTTCAGCCCATTTATGAGTGAGATAAACGAGAAGATCACCAGCTGATCGTCCGTGGCGGAATCCGTATTGACGATCGCTGATCAGCTGGTGATCCTCTAGATATCGGAGGAGTTGGGTGTTCACCACACGCTCCATGACTTTGCAGAGTAGAGAGGTAATTGCTATTGGGCGGTAATTAGACGGATCTGTGCGATCACCTTTTTTGGGTATTGGATGCACATGAGCCACCTTCCAACACGCTGGAACACATCCCGAGTTTACATAAGATCCGAAATGAGAAGACCTGCGAGAGAATTAAAGTCACTGATATAGCTCTTAGAATTAGCAAGTTGAAGTGGCAGTGGGCAGGTCACAACGCTCGTAGAACTGACAATCGATGGGGAAGCAAGGTTCGACCACGAACCGGAAGACGCAACGTAGGCCGGCCCGCGGGTCAGAACCGCGGGGAGCCGATGGATGCAAGAGGCAAGCAGCCGCTTTGGCGCTCTATAGGGGAGGCCTATGTTTAGTAGTGGACGTCTTCAGACTGATGATGAGGTATTTGTAAAGTTATCCAGGGAATGGACAGTAGCATTCTTCTCGGTAGTTATTTGATTTTCTCAATTATCACAAATGAAACCGCCAATAGTACCTACTAAAAATTTATTTGTATCGCAATTCGCTACTGACTATATTTAACTAGACTACTAACACTAATTAGCGAGTTATTACGCCTAGACCGATCGTCTGTGTAACGGTTGGGTGAACATAGGCAGTGCGAATTTTTTTATACTTAAGTAGGTACTTACCTAGTTTTTATTTGGAACCATTAATTAGCAGCCGCAGTTTTTCCCGCAATTTAGTTCAGCGGAAATATTTTTGTTTTCCGGGAGAAAAAGTATTGTATTGATAGCGTAAGCAGTAACATTAGAATCAATTCAGCTGTTTGGGCTAAATTTATTTGAATTTTTGGCCCAACGCATCAGCATTGCAATTCAACGTGGCAATGCGGCCAGCATGTTGGGTACGCTACCTACCGGTAGTGGGTTGGAGCACTTGGACTGTCTATAGGCCATCGCGGCTATTATACAGTCCATAGGTGTTCTTTGTAGTAGGTAGTGTAGCTAGTTTAGTTTAGTTTACCTTAGTTTAGTTTAGTTTAGTTTAGTTTGTATTCAGCTGTTTCAAAGTGACATCCACATAAAAGCTGATTTTTATATAAATAAAAATATGTACTTATTTGTAACTTGAACGGCATACCTACCCTCATGCATGGCATGTCTCTTCTTACTCAATTCATTGTTTTTTTGCGAATAAACTGACGATCTTGGGATTTTAATGAGATTTAGATTATGTTTAAATCAAGTTATACATGCGTTGGCCATGTGGTCCCATCGGCATAAGAATATTTTTTTTTTATTGTTCTATAGGCTTGCGCTTGACCACTATCTCACGTGATGTTAAGTGTCGATGCGGTCTAGGATGTAACGCGCTTGCCTAGAAGATACCTGTTCACTCTCGATTTGAAGACTCCAAGATTGTAGTTCTCGGGAAATACAGACGCCGGGCAAAGCGTTCCACTCTTTGGCTGTTCGCATGATAAATGTGGAAGCAAATCGCTTTGTTCGCACATGCGGGATGTTAACCATGTAACGATGGCGTTTTTTCGTACATCTGCTTGTCCGATGGTGGAAAGGTGTTGGCGGAATCAGGTTATGCAACTCCAGTGAGCACTCTTCAAAATGCACTCGATAAAAGACCGATAAACTGGCAACTTTGCGTCTATGGTATAAATATAAAGTATAGAATATAAAGTATAGAATATAAAGTAAATAAATATGTGGCAGCAGCATTGTCCTCCGTCAGCATTGCAATCTATTGTGATCACCACGACGCCAAAAAAGGTTGTTAATATGATACATGCTTTGAGGCTTAGTGAATGTAGGATTCCGGTAATACAGTACAATATAGAAGTAAGTAAATAGGTACCTATATCTATTAGTACGATGGTCTTATAGCGTAAAGCAATTTCTTTCAGAGAACCTTGGGATGTATCGCAATATTAGCAGTTAACTCAGAATGTCAGATCAGATAGTTTGTTAAGTTTAAATAATTTTTCATTGGACGTACTTAGCTAGGGGCGCCGCGCCAGGTCTTATGCACGCCTGCACTGAAATTTGTCACCTCCTAAGTTCGCACTTAATTCTAGGCGTACAGGTACCTACTAAAAAGATAAGTGCACACATAAACGCTGTCAAAGTTTAGTGCAGACAGACATAAGACCCCCTAGCTACGTTTTATGATAAATTATTTAATCATTTAATTAAGCAAATTGAACGTAATCAAGTATTTAACTGACATTCTGAGTTAACTGCTAGTATTGCGAAAGTTATTTAAATTACTGTCCATTTTAAACATTTATAACCTTAGTATTAAATTGAATTGTTTTATAACGGAAAATGGGCCTTTAAAATAGCTAGTCCAGTTTTAGTATATATAGTAGCTCAAAATGCGAGGATTTTAATATTAAAATTTTATTTTTTTTCCATATAAGAAAACTAACTTAATAAAACAAATTATAATGGCTAAAACTAAATTAAACCTAACCTAAAAAAAGACTATCTAAATCTAAAACTATAAATATCTATCATCATTAATAAAAAAAATCGCGTTCGCTGTCTGCGGATACCGCCGGCGCCAGCGCCTCGCGCCGACTTGTTTTTGATAAAAAAGATAAATTAGTCTAAAGAATGAAATGAATAAAAATAAATATAAAAATAAATTATAAAAAAATATTCAAGGACAGTCAGGAAATATTTATTCTCGTTTGCCCCCGAATCAGGAATTTTAATTCAGGACACTGGGGACAGGACGTGGGGACAGACAGAAATAACCTTTAGAAATGAATGTAGTACTATGTCTTCTGTGACATCACTAAAGTTCTTCTCATTAAAAAAATTACACAATTAAAAATAGCAACAACTCATTAAATTCTCATCTACCTAAATCTTCACTTCACTTCATCAGCCGAAAGACGTCCACTGCTGAACACAGGCCTCCCCCATAAAACGTCACTTTGGACGCTTATCATAGAGGCGTTTGCCATAATCACCACGCTTGGCAGGCGGCTTGGTGATCGCAAAGATTTTAATGCACCGAGGAGAATGCTGCCCATTCCCTGGATATTCATTTGCCTCTTACGGCACCCACGGGAAGAGATGGGGTGGTCCTATTTGCAAGTTAGAACCCCACGGCATACATGCTCTTTAGAAAATATAAGTATAGGTACCTATAAAACTCACTACACACCACTTATGCCAAGAAATTAAACATCAGATTAAAAGTCTAACCGCATCATGCAAGAATGACGCAGTAAATAAAATACTTTTATCGCAGCTCGTTCACACTATGGCCAGCTTGAGAGCGACGACTTTTTATCGGCGAGAAAAAGTTTCGTACGCAAATTAAAGATCGGTGAAAAAATAAATATTTCTCATTAGGTGTTCAAACAAAAGAGTTCTCTTTAGGTACGGTACAGTAAAGTTCCTCCTGTGTATTGTAAAATTACTTTAAAATTTTTGTAAACTGTTTTTAGTTTTATTTAATAAAGAATGCTTATGCGTGTAAACTAGATAAGCATCTATTACGAGCTTAACATAACCACAGAATAGATAATAGTACTACGTACAGAAGACTCACTCCGCGAAGTCACTTAAATAAATAACGACTGTTGCTGGAACGCTATAAAGTGTAGTTCAGCTCGCACAGCGCTACAAGCTTTCCTTAAACAGGTGCCTCTCGTTCTATCGCTATAGCGCTGCTCTTCTGACACGTTACGCGTAACGGACCGACCCGTCTAGACGCCCGGTCCCATGTACTTGTAGCTTCATAAATAAAGCGCGTAGTGAGACAGGCCTGACATAACTCAGTAAAAGTTTTAACACTACCTACTATTTATAAATAACTACTTAAATAAACGTACCGTCACCGTGTCGAAAACTTATCGTTTATGGTAAAACTTTTGATGGCTTATTTGACTACAAAATAATGATTTGAATTAATGAATCGAAGGAGGCCACATTAGAATTTACAATTTAAATGCCATATTTTTGTCAAAGTTCTGCTCTTTCCATAAAAAATACAATATTATGTAAAACTGCATTATTATTTTATAATATAATCTGACCATGACTGTACGGAGTACGTAAACTTTTGCGACTCAGACTTTTTTCTACCTACACTTTCTACGTTAATAGTACTTTGCGATGACGTCATTATGAATCTTGGCATTTTAGTGATGTGGTAATTTTAAGAACTAGTCTTCGCGATTTCGTCTCTCGGCGATGAAGTAAACCTACGATGTAGTCGCTACGCAATGTGGTCATTTTGCGATCTAGTCAATATAATACTAACCCTTATAGACCGTTCACCGTATAAGATGTCCCCAAATGTACTTATAGTATTTTAAAATATGCAAGTATTCGTAAATGTAAAGTAATATGTGAGCATTATCTAAACTTGTATGTACCCACCCACAGATTAATATGTTTTACTTGCATATTTTTTAATAATATGAGTACAATCAGTACGTCTTACGGTGAACGGTCTCTACGTACGTACCTACTCTGTCAAAAATGACAAAATATCAGAACAACAAATTGTCGTTCGACAAAAAGATCTGGTTATGTCCGACATAGTGCGAACTAGCTCAGGTAACAACGATTTTTAGCGTTTACCATTACACTCGCACGCAATTACTACATATTAACATATGAAATTACTGGTTAATGAGGCCTCAATGAGTTTAATTTATTACAATTTGATGATACAACTCGGCGGGTTTTAGGTTTGTAGTTGGTAGAAACTGAGGTAAACTGTAATTTAGTGATTACTGATTCATCATCATTATCATCATCAACAGCTTGAAGACGTTTACTGCTGAACATAGGCCTCCCCCACAGAGTGCCACTTTGAGTGGCTGCTTGCATCATGCATCCATCGACTCCCCGCTGTTTTCACCAGGGGGGTGGCCTACGCTGCGTTTTCCGGTTCGTGGTTACCACTCGAGAACCTTTCTTCCCCATCGGTTGTCAGTTCTAAGAGCGATGTGGCCTGCCCATTGCCATTTCATCTTGCTAATTCTAAGAGCTATATCAGTAACTTTAATTCTCTCGCAGATCTTCCCATTTCGGATCTTATCTAAACTTATCGCATTTTAGAGTGAAATTGAATAAAAAACGCATTATGACTTAATAACTGAAAAGAAAAATAGTAAATGATAATGTTGATTCAAGTCACTTAATCAGAACAAAAAGTAGACTCACTGTAGTTGAAATTTTATGAAAATAAGTCACAACAGTATAATAATCATAAAATATGCAATCATTGAAATTTAAAAAAAGACAATTAGTGTTGAAGTCATATTTGGTGTTATTTATTTATTTAGACTTACAATAAAAAAATGTCTCAAATGTGAGTTTCCAATACTTTTTTAAACATTTAGTATGATTTTTACTTCTTGCGAGAGGCAGCGGCCTAACGCGTCCCTTTTTCGGAAATTTTGACCCAACTCTGCAACAAGATGGGTTATCAAATCTGAAATGCTTTCCTCTTTTCTACAGTTTATCTGCGCTTCATTAAAAATCCTCTCTAATATCTTTCAATTTAATAATCTCTTCACAAGTTTACAATCTTCGTGGAGGTATAATTCTACTTTTAGGGTTCCGTTTGAGTTCAGTGTTAAAACAATTTTTCCTGCAAAATTAGGTGAAGTTTTTGGCTAGATAATTATAATTTGTAAAAACAGTTGAATTACCTCACGTTACTTTCTTCCAAGGTATATTGGTTACGATAGAAAAGCAGAAATGAACTTCATAAACAGTCGTTTTATTAGATCACAAACAAATTTTATGAAATCGTGTTTGTCTAACATAAGACATAGAATTTTATTAGGTCTGAACTTTACTATAAGTACTGAAGGTTGATTTGCATCCCCGCAATATTTACAGAGGTTGATCTACTGCACTTACAGAACAAAAATCAATGAATAGTTCTGTACTATTATCTATCCCTGCCATCTAGTGTTGAGTAGCAGCTATTTAAAGCAGCGCCATCTGTGGCTCATCTGGTAAACGAGCAAAAAAGAACTTTTGTTGTATGGGAACCCCCCTTAAATATTTATTTTATGCTGTTTTTTTAGTATTATTACTAATCAAATGTGGAATTTGAATTACATTATTAGGTGATGCAGTGTATGCATTACAATGCACCCTACAAATATGCAGAGTATGCAAAGCAACACTCTGTATTGTGTACCTATTAATTTTAAAGCCATTTTTGCAATTTCTTGATAACACAGGCTCATTTTGAGGTAGCGTAGGCTCTTATAACCAAAACCAACGCGGTCATAGCGTTAACATTTTTTATGTGAAATACGCATTAGATCTACAGAACCCTTATCACTATGAAACACTCACTCTTGACGGTTTCTCTCCATCACAGCTCACGATGACGTAGTTAAGACAGGTTATATGCTCGATACGAGTAATTTTATATTATTAAGTAAATTACACACAGCTGCTTGTCAGTGCGTTCATACAGAGAGCTATTAAGATAAAATGTTTACTGTACTTCATTCGATTATTGGGAACTGGTAAAACGTTATTTTTGAAAGAAAAAGTATTGCGTGATCATTTTTGTGCTCGTTTTTTTTTTTTTTTTTTTCCTTATATTTTGGCTCCACACATAGTGTATTTAGCCAGTGTCAAGTATTGTAGTTTTTCATCGTATTATGAAATATTTCAGTCAAGTCTTAGTCACAGTCAGTCAGGGTAGTCATAGTCCAGTCTAAGTCAGGTAGTCATAATCCAGTCTAAGTCATGTCCTAGTAAAGTAGTGGCAACTTTACTAGAGGCTTCTATGGAATTTTGGAAGCAACACGAAAAACCACGTTTCACTACATTATATTCACTTGCCAACACTTATACTCGTAATTCAGCATTTAATGCGTAAAATGCCACTAATTTTAAACATTAACACTAGAAAAAGCATAAGTTTTGTGAAATAATACAATGCAACGACGTGAACTTTTTCACGTTCCCGCCAAAACTCCCCTTTGTGCTCGTTATTAAGTTTTTTTAATCGGCACGTTTATTTAATCGCGCATATGCTGTGGTTTTGACATTGACAGTTGGGTGTTTTTTTTGTTGGTTACTTTGTTGTTTTTTTTTCTCTTGTATGTTGGCTCCACACATAGTGCCAGTGCCAGTGGCAAGTATTGTAATGGGGTAAAAAACTAACTTTTGCTCACTTCAGATGGCAGCACTGCTGAGTGTTCCCTAAATCTGACAAATATCTGTCATCCTCCATAATAATTTTGTAAACAAATAAAAATAACTCAATTTATTTTATTAATATGACGTTGTGTTCAGCTTTGGATTGCAAAAAGACGGGAGTCCATGTATTCCCTAAAGATATCAAATGGAGAAAACAATGGATAAAAGCTTTACGAAGAAAAAATTGGGAGCCAACTAAATATTCGAGGTTATGTGATTTTTTCCAGTAGTAGATGCTTTTCTATTCCGCAGCTGTTCTTTTAACTGCCTAACACTCCATGTCGAATACATTTTTGTAGTATTAGGATCGAATTCGCTGGTAAACACAAAGAATCAAAAACGCAATATAGCGGCGATTAGGATCACTCAACAGTGGCGCACGATTAGCTTTCAGTTTTTAACCCCATTTTCATCGTGCTATAGAATATTTCACGTAATGTCAAGTCTTAGTCACAGTCATAGTCGAGTCTAAGTCAGGTAATCATAGTCCAGTCTAAGTCATGCCCCAGTAAAGTGGTGGCAACTGTACTAGAAGCTTCTATGGAATTTTGGAAAGCAACATAAAAACCACGTTTCACCACATTATATCACTTGCCCACACTCATGCTTCAGCACTTAATGCGTAAAACGCCACCAATTTTAAACATTAACACTAGAAAAAGCACAAGTTTTGAAAAATAATACAATGCAACGACGTGAACTTTTCCGCGTTCCCGCCAAAAGTCCTACTTTGTTGTTGAACTATTTTAACTGTTATAACACACAGAGTAACTCATTTGTTTTTCTCTAATCTGTGTTATAACATTAAGTTGGTCTTTGAACAAAATGGCGGTTGTGAGTTTAGATTTTTTTACCAAAACCTGTGTATTTTTGAATTTTAATGTCTAATAAGGGTGGATTATTACCCGTTAAGTATTCGTGAACGTGCACGAGTGTTGGCAAATGGTTCCAAGTTTATATAGCCATGCATTTTCGTTTCCTCTTCAACAGCTTTTTAGAGCCTTCAGCAAAATATCCACCATCTTACTGTTGGCATTTTGACTGACAAAATAGGACATTGACGTGACATAACCGTACAAATTTTTACTCACTTGACATTGGCAGAATTATTGCTAAAAAGCGATAGAAAGCCATAAACGAAGAAGAATAAAATTAAGTTTTATTGTCATGAATAATGAATAACTAGTGCAGTGGAGTAACCCCGTAGGTGAGGCAATGATCCTAATATACTAAAGGGAGGGTGACTAAAGGACACTAAAGTGTCGCATATGATCACTCAGGTCATCAAAATGGAATAGTCTTCCTGTACCACGGGTGGTTTACCTCATCTCGTTTTTTTTTACAAATTCGCTTAACACCAGGCGAACGACTAGTTCGTCACGTCTTTCGTTAACATAAAAAAAAAACTTGTAGCGGATAAAACAGTAGGCGTAGTTTAACAGGAGAAAGACAATTTGGCTACAGCCTACCTAGAAGGGGTCTATTCAACATTGATACTACGAACACCGTCCACCAGCCCGCCTTAGCCAGCGTGGTGGGCTTACAGCTTACAGTCTCTCCCTGTGGGAGAAAGCCCGTGTCCCGGGAACGTATTTATGAATAAACTAGCCCCGGCTTACCCCGCGTGGACTATCCCTCAGGAACCGTTTATTTTTCCGATAAAATTACCTTAACTCTCCTTTTTTGGGAGTCGTTAAAAAAAGCGTTATAACTAAATAGGTTACTTTCTAATACCTACTAGTCTAGGTGTTATATTATCTGTACTAATACCTATATTTGAAATTTAAAGATTTTATCTTCAGCGGTTTATGCTGTGCGAGCGTCTTAATGGGACCTTGTTGTGTATTTGTTACCCCTTTAGGGGACGAAATTCAAAAATTTCCGAGGCCCGTATCCGTTGATTTTGTATACTCTATACACATTCCCAGATGCTTACAAACGTTCGAAGGCTTTTCTGACTATTGTCTTACGCCGGGTCCGACGGCAATGCATGGTGGCGCTCAGTTGTAAATAAAATTTTTGATTGCGGTCACCCGTTGCCGGTCACTTGGCCGTGTGGTCCCGGTTTGCAAATAGGAACACTCCATCTCTTCCTGTGGGTGCCGTTAAAGCCAGCTAAAGGAATATTTAGGGAATGGCAGCAGAATTTATTTCAGTACATTAAAATCTTCTGCGGTCACCAAGCCGCTTGCCAAGCGTAGTGATTATGGCAAATCCACTCTATAATAAGCGTCCTTAGTGGCGTTTTATGGGGGTGGCCTTTGTTCAGCAGTGGATATCTTAGAGCTGATGATATGTAGCGGTCATCTATCTAAGTAGAAACCACAGCGAACTATTACCGATCGGTTAAGAACGTATTTATATTGCGCGGAACGCCTGTGATATAGGTATTTACTTAGGTATATCTCTTAACTCCTGCTCCTTGTTCTATAACTCCTTCATAACTTTCTCAGATCCAGTCATCATCCTCTTTGCCTTTTCCTATCTGTTGTTGGGGTCGGCTCCTAATCTAACCTGCAGCTGCGAGCTGCCAGAATTACACGAGCGACTGCCATCTGACCTCACAACCCATAAGGAACCAGTAACAGGGATGGCTAGATCAGGCGTCAGATTCTATCAGACGTCTCACTAGTGACTACCCGTAACAATTGCCATAGATGTTCTTATGATAATCGGGACCGACGGCTTAAGGTGCTCTCCGAGGCACGGAGCGATGGCATCGAAAACTGCACATAACTTACTAGATAGGTCATTGGTGCAGGGCCGAGGATCGAACCCGGTGACGTAAGATTGCGAAGCGCACATGTTACCGGTCGACCACCATCGCTCTACTTTCTCGCATCCTGCAGTACCACACATAAATCTGTTTATCACGCGGGTAAGTCAGCGGGGGCCGTGTCGACGCCCCAGGGCTCCACCCCGACTCTCGCGCCTGCGCGGGCTTCCCTAATGTTTGTTTTTAGGGTAGCAGGTATCAATTCTGTGGCAGGGGCTAGAGGGATGATTGTAAAAGATGTAAGGTAGAATAAACCCCGGTTTCTCGTACATACGTTTGTTAAACTCATGTTAAAACATACCAAATACTATACGTTCATTGGTTGACGATAGCCGATGATTAACAGGTAACCAATGAGCCTTCAGTATTCTTAACTTGACATGAGTTTAACTTTAACAAACGTACGAGACAAGGGGTAAGGGACCTTAAAGTTTCGATGATTAAGAATTATCTCAGGAGAAAGGGTATTGGGATCTGATGATATCAAGACTATATTAATACCTTATAGCATTGTCTATACACGAGTCAAATCAGCCCCGCCAGCTTCACTTGAAACTAACTAATACAATCGGTGCCTATAGTGTCAGAAGGAAGGAAAGGGATTTCAAATGAGAAATTGATGGCCCTCGTTTTTAAATTGTCGCAAGTACTAGGCGAGTAGAATACAAGAAAAGCAACAATAAATATCTTCGAAAAAAAAAAGCATTGCAATTCATTGTTGAATAATTGCAATGCTGCCAACATATTGGGTACGGTATCTACGCTATACCCTACCTACCGGTAGTGGGCTGGAGCATTTGGACTGTCTATAGGCCATCGCGGCTAGTATACAGTCTAAATGTTCTTTGTAGTCGATAGTGTAGCTAGTTTATTAGTTGTTATTATTGTAGTAGTTAGTTTAAAGAATAAAGGTCAGTGCCCGTAACAAAAATCTTGTAGATGCCCCATGAAAGATGTCATATTAAAATTAACGTCTTCTACAAAAAAACGAATCCAAAGTTCAATGACTCCCCATACTAGACGTCCAATAAGCAATAACTAAAGTATCCAAATTATGACTTTAACGACCGGAAACACAGACAGTAAGAGCAATAAAAATATTCTTAATATTATATCACGGATGTGTATTGAAAGGTGGAAAACCGGATATCAATTGATTTCCGTCTAGTGTATTAGGCATAGATTATAATTATTTTTTTTACGATGTATTCTATGTCTGTGTTATTAGGCGCTATTTATTGAAATTCGGCAAGCACATGTGGCATTGGGCCGGTCACATTTCTTTTTTTTGCAACGCAACCGCGATACAGCAAACATGGCCTTTTACACCCTCAGTCGCGGATCGTATTTACTACAGTCAAAATTTCATCCATATCTGAAACTTTTAATTGTAATTCTTCAACTAGGTTGTACGACTTTTCTGTGCAAAATTCGTCTAAGTTCGTACCACCGCTTTGCCAGTTATTCTGCCGCCAAGCAGTAGTGTGCAAGCATTAGGTATGTGTTCCAATTTGAAGGGCATTGTAGCTAGTGAAATTACTGGGCAAATGAGGCTTTATGACCTGATATCACAGTCTACACACTAGACTGTGCTGATGTTTCAGAATGACGTGCGCAGTGCAGTGTCATGCGAAACTTTATAACTTAGAGTTTCGAGTCATATTGCAATGTTATGGACAGCCGTGCCGCTTAACACCAGGGGAAAGGCTAGCCAGTTAATACATTTATCTACATAAAAAATAACGTAGACTTACCAAATTAACTTTTGAAGCATTTTCTTTCGTACATTCCGCCCAAGTTGGCCGGAAACCGCGCGAGCCGGCGAGCCATTTCCGCGCCTAACTCGGCTATCAGCCTTTTCAGCGATACCATCTCCGCTTTAAGAGGTTAAACAAACCGGAAGATTTGTATTGTTAAGGCTAAATTATATGTTTATTTAGTTACGAAGCTTTACTAAAAGAAAAAGAAAAAAAAATGAAAAGGAAAAGAAAAGACAGTAAAGAAAAAGGGTTTGTGGGCGGGACAAGTTTCTTTATCACAGCCTGAAGACTTCCACTGCTGAATACAGACTTCCCCTACAGAGCACCGCTTTGAGCGGCTGCTCGTCTCTTGCATCCATCGGCTCCCCGCGGTTTTCACCAGATCGTCGGTCTACCTAGAGGGAGGGCCGACCCATCACCATCACACCGTGAGCCGGAAGACGTTCACTACTGAACATAAGCCTCCCCATAAAACGCCACTTTGGATGCTTATCATAGCAGGGGGTTGCCATAATCACCATGCTTGGTAGGTGGCCCGTCCCTGAATATTCCATTAGCCGGCTCTGACGCCACCCGCAGGAAGAGATGGAGTGGTCCTATTCATCATCATCATCATCATCACCAATAGCCTGAAGACGTCCACTGCTGAACATAGGCCTCCCCCAGAGCGCGCTACCTTGAGCAGCTGCCCGCCTCCTGCATCCATCGGCTCCCCGCGGCTTTCACCAGGTCGTCGGTCCACCGAGTGGGGGACCAGCCTACGCTGCGTCTTCCGGTTCATAGTCACTACTCGAGAACCTTTCTTCCCCATCGGTTGTCAGTTCTACGAGCGAATATCGTAATAATACCTAAATATTAATGTTTAGTGCTAAATAATTTATTGCAGGAGCGCGTTGATGTCTTTTATATTACTTATTTTAATTTTATTTATTTCGATAATCCTACAGCGTTACATTATATATCTACACCACTATTATAAAGAGGAAAGAATTCTATTTTTGTGTGTATGTTTGTAATGAATAAACTCAAAAACTACTGCGCCGATTTCAAACATTCTTTCACTATTGGAAAGCTACATTCACCTTGAGTAACATAGGCTACACCACTACACGTGCGAAGCCGGGGCGAGCCGCTAGTACATTATAAGGATAGAAGTTTTATTTATTTATTTATTTATTTATAGAAACACCAACAGTACATATATTTAATATTACCAGTAGAGAATTATATCTTAATCTAATTCTGATACATATACCCTTAACAGGTGTTTACCACATTCACATATAAGTGGTAAGACAAAAAATGAAAAAGTAAGAGATAAATATTACAACAACAGAATATATAATAATATGTAAGTGTCTACCTAGTTTCAAAAATATACATAATTATAATCTAACAGTAAATTAACTAACGGTAATAAGATAAAAACTAAATTACGTTTGGACATAAAAAAAAAACATTGTCTATTATTCACTCAATATAATACAATGAATTAAACAAATCCGCGAGCGATCCCGACATCCCCCACGACACATCGAACGCTTTTAGGTTATAATAAGGCCAAAAGAGGATAATACAAGTAACATAAATATAAATATAGTCAAGTAAAAGTGTTTAGCTTACATAATAGTGTTATTCAGCATGTTATTGACACACATAATATCAAATACAATAAAAAAGACAATATAGATGAAAACAAGATAATAGATACTAGGAAATATTGTATATACAATATACATAAGTATTACGTAATGGTGACAGTATATTATAAGTAGGTAGGTACATAATATTATACAAATGTAATGATTTTTTTAAAAGAAAAGCTTTTATTGCATAGATTAGGTATAATAAAGACATAAACTCATGTATATACATATTAACTACGAATAATTTACACAAATAAGTACAACGTAACTTTTACAAAATTGTAAGCATGTTACAAATAACATAACTTAAGTTTTTTTTAAATTGTTTTATCGTTAAATACTTAGTGAATAAATGACGCAGGTTGTGTTTTATATGTATAATCTGTGGTTTATACTACTTTTTTAAGATTGTGCTTAAGCATTTAAACACAAAACTATGCTGTTTATAGGTCTGTGTATATGTAAATGATTATTATACCAGCAGTGCCCTGTGGTTTCACCCGCTCTCTTACAGGCACCGTTCAGTTTCGGGATAAAAAGTAGCCTATGTTGTATTCCAGGGTATAAGCTACCTCCATGCCAAATTCCATCAAAATCCGTCCAGCTGTTAGCGCGTGAAAAAGTAACAAACGTACACACATACAATCTTTTGCATTTATAAAGCCCTATTCACACCAGCGTGTTATTCGTACCACTGTGGGTAGTATACCGCGCGGGATTCCGCCCGGGTATTTTGTATGAAGTTTCGCTCTTCGCGCTAGCCACGGAACTTCAATACAAAAAACCGCGCTATTCGTACCGCTACTCACAGCGCAGTGGTATGAATATCGTGCCGGTTTGAACAGGGCTTTATATTAGTGTGAAGTGATGTGATTCACATAGGTTTAAAGTGAAATATGTCAATGGTGATTCACGAATGTATAGATTTAAAAGGTTCCCGCGAAACTATTGTAAAACCAGTAATTAAAACGTAAAGTAAATTAAAGGTGAAGCTATACATAATCTATGATGAACTTACGAAGAACAACGATTATTATACAAAAAAGCCTTCCTACAATCATTAACTAAAATTAGGTACTACGAAATGGCTACCCAATAATTTTCTAAAGCAAACATTAATCAAAAAACCCTAACGTACAATGTATTTCTCAACTCGCTCTCAATTATATTACAAAAGCACTCATTATTAACTACCAATTGATCTTTCGTAACTACCAAGTTAATAAACTGCTATCTCCTTTTTACCCTAGAGAATAACCCAACTCCGTCCTTGTCTATCAAGCTCATTGGCGCAAAGGGGACAAAAAAATTGCAGCGCTAACAACCCCAATTTGTCGTAATATCTCTTTCTCGCTCTCTATCTCTGTCGCACCGTAATGGATCGACAATAAAGTAATATTCTGATAAATAGCTTTCTGCTTAAATTTTGGCCCAATTCACGCCGTACCCCTTAATTGCGTATCTCCCCTATTTGTTTCGTTCTCGCTCGCACGCTTCAAAGCTCGTATTTCCGTCTCTGTCTGGCGGTAATCTGTAGGGAGCAGTATAATCGCGTACATAAGTACTTAATCGCATTTGGGGGCATGTTGTTAGAGCACCCTATTTATTTAGTACGGGTGTAACGCACCCTCTTCGTATTAAAACGATTGTTTGCGGAGACTTATGACTTTTATTATTCTACCAGCGAATCAAGAGCTCTCTGTTATATTTATTTGTAGCGTTTCATTGTTTGTTGGCTGGTTCATGAAGGTTCATTTTAACGTGGCCGGTTCAAATGTGGGAGCAGATGTGTCTCGCGGAACGAATTAAGTTTATTGTTGTGTTGAATTTGAGTTTGAGCATTACATTTGCATTAAAATGTGATAATTGTTTAATCGTTCGAGTTTGGTTATAAACTTCGTTGTGTATTCACGTCGTTATGATGCATTTTGCAATTTACTGAGTTATAATTGCTCTTTCGACAGGACAATGAATTCCAATTTGAGTCTAACTCATATTTCGTAATAAATGTACATTTTCTTTCTATAGTATAGTCTCATTAGGACGTTATAACTAGGTAGCTTCAAACGTCATACGTGCCCAGAATGCTGGCCTCTACTTGGGCCAAAGGTTAAGCATTGCCATTCAACGTGGCAATGTTGCCAGCATTTTGGGCACTTTGCCTACTGGTAGTGGTTTGTTAGATTAGTTTTGTAATATTGTTAATTTTATAGTTTTAGATTGGTAGTAGTTTAGATTTATAGAATAGTTTAATACGTAAGATAGCTACCATTTATTATCTAAATTACGATTAATTGCGGATAATAAAAAATATAGAAGTATCGGTCTCAGCGGTTTCAACAACATAACAGATTGTCTCAAAGACATTCATCGTCACTAGGGCTTTCATCCCGGGAGTCTCGGTCTCGAAAATATCGAGAGTCTCGACGATTTTTTCGTATTTTCGAGACTCGAGACTGCTACCTCCAGTCCCGGGAATAACGAGACTTTCGAGACTTAGTCAAATTATTCAAAAATGTACTAAAATACCAGTATTGTTTATTTTGGTTAATAATCTGCAGAGATAGCAACTATCCCATTTGAAAAATAGCATAGGTCTTGCAAAATATAGGTTTCTAGCATGGTTTTTAATCTGAGCTTTGATACTTATACAATATTCAAAGAGTGTTAATTAAGGTGAATCTGAAGGTCTTAATCACAGACATAATAATCTAAGGTCTGATCATCATTATAACCATCAGCCTGAAGACGTCCATTGCTGAATACAGGCCTCCCCCACAGAGCGCCACTATAGGCGGCTGCTTAAAAATAATAATTTTGAAAGGGTTTTCACTAAAGTCTCCTAACCATGGCTTTCAACAGAGAAGCATGCTACCAGCTGCAAGCTGATTAAGTGGCACATAATCTCGTAAGCGGTATACCGCTTACGAGATTATGTCAGATATATCAGATATATCTGACAATGTAATTTTTGTAGGAATCCTTACTTTTATTTAATTTTTAAAAGACTTATTTAATGATTTCTCACTAGAGAGGGTCCACACATTCTCCTTGATACATTAAAATCTTCTGCGATTACCAAGCCACCTGCCAAGCGCGGTGATTATGACAAATCCCTTCATATGATAAGCTTCCAAAGTAGCGTTTTATGGGGGAGCCCTATTTTCAGCAGTGAACGTCTTTTGGCTTAGAAATACAAGGCTTGGTGATTCTTTACATCCTCACGTCGTAAGTGTACCACAAGTTCGAACTAGGCGTTTTGCTGAGTTATTTATAGTCCGAACGGCCAAGGAATGGAATGCTCTTCCAGCAATAATATTTCTTCCTGGGACCTGGGACTTTTCAAGTAAAGAGTGAATGGGCATCTCATGGGCAAACGTGCTCCACCTTAGAAAACTTCTTCACTTACCATCAGGTTAGATGTTGTCAAAGGTATGCCCATTTTAGCATAAAGATACATTTCTTTGTAAAAGTGGGAAATTAATGGCTGCGATGTGTTCGCTAGCAGATGATAAAATTATGAATAAAAATAAAAAAAATCGCAAATAGTTGTTAATTTTGCTTGTATATGAGTTGTTAACAATATGATTAGCTTGTATTTACTGCCTAAACACCTAATTCAAATTAGTCTCGAAAGTCTCGTTTTTCCCGGGAATTTCGAGACTGGCCCGAGTCTCGATATTTTTTCCCGGGACTCGAAAATATAGCGAGACTGAAAGCCTTAATCGTCACATCATCATCATATTATCATCATCATCATCATCTTGTATTAGTCAATTGCCAGACAGACTGACTGGCAATTGACTGACTGACTGTCTTATTGTAAAAGACCTGTCTGTCACTGACTTCTACCCGGTTCATGGTCACCACTTGGAAACTTTTCTTTCTCATCGGTTGTTGGTTTTGCGAGCGATGTGGCCTGCCCATGCATTGCAGCCTCTCTGCCTGTTTGATACTTTTTCACGACTAACCCCTGGTTTCTCGTACGTTTAAAGTTAAACTCATGTCAACTTAAAAAATACTGAACGCTCATTGGTTGCCTGCTGATCATCGGCTGTCTTCAACCAATGAGCGTATAGTATTTGGTATTTTAAGTTAACATGAGTTTGACAATCGTTCGAAAAACCGGGGTTAATGGCTAAGCCAATGACTATCAGTCGTATGAAAGTAGATTGAACCCTGGCACGGGGTCTGATTAAGAACAAATTAAAAATAGCCCGAATGGGAATATATCTAGTTGATCGTGTCGTTAGCGTTATTAGTTAGTGTCCAGTGTCATTTGGCCCAATACCTCGCCAATACGCAATAGATGTCGCTATTGCTAATCTTGCGTTACGCAGAAATAAAATAACTTATAAAATAGCCCGAGTTATTCCGTTCTATCGGATGAGGAATCTGTAACAGTATACTATCTGAGTTTGAATTGGTATATTATCCCGAAAGGGGGTAAATCTACTCCCCAAGGTCAACAATGTTTCTTTTACGACTTTTCTAAAAAAATAGTTTTTCATTAAAGAAATGCCATGTAAATTTACGTTCGAAGATAGCCCTAGCGCAGATGGGTGGTTGAACTTCGTCCTTGACCGAATGCACTTAAATGAGTTTGACGACCTGTGTTTAGAAATTAATTTATAGTATCTTGTTTATTCTCGTAGCGATCGCACGTGCAATTTTGTCAGTGGATTTATTTTTTAGTATGGAGGTTTGGAAACAAGCAGTTTCAAGTTTGGCTCTCAGAACTTGTGGGCTAGTCCCAGTCCCCCCTTTCGGGATAACATACCAATTCAAATTCACCTTGTATTGTATAATCTGTGACCCTGGGGAAGGACATGGGATATCTTTTTTTTATTTGTTGATAGGCAAAGCACCTGATGGAAAGTTTTTTTTTTTAATGTAATTGAATGACGTGACGAGCTAGTCGTTCACTTGATGTTAAGCGTCACGGCTGCCCATAACAGATTGCAGTATCACTCGGAACTCTAAATTAATATAGTTCCGCGTGACACTGCACTGCGCACGTCATCCTGAGACATCGCACAGTCTAGTAATAAGATTACTAGACTATGTGATCAGATCATAAAGTCTCATTTGCCCAGTAATTTCACTAGCTACAATGCCCTTCAAACCGGAATACAGTAGTGCTTGCACACTACTGCTTGGCGGCAGAATAACTGGCAAAGCGGTGGTACCTACCTAGACGAACTTCGCAGAAAAGTCCTACCACCTAGTAAAAGTAAGCCACCTAGTAAGTGATGACGTATGTACATTCTATATTGCAAAAACTGTAGTTCACGTATATGAAGCTGTGGGCAACGTCAGTATTCGTATGAAGCAATGCAGTAACGTATTCAAGCTCTCATCTTGTGTCAAAACTATTAAATTCTCGTTCACTCAATTCTCCCGAAGTCAATTGTGTATGAAATTCGACAACAAAGCCGCGGTCACGGTCCATTACTGGCGCGCATCGACATCGAATATCAATCAAGTCGTTTCCGATCTGCACCCCTTGTAGGGGCTAATCGTGCGGAAGAGGGGATGCTTTTGGAAAGTTCAGTTTTCTGTGGGATGTTTTTGGAAAACATTTTAATGGCTAGTTTATTTATCGGAAGTGTGAGTATGTCCGCGGTGCTTTGCTTTTTAGGATGTGTACAGATGTGGTCGCAAAAGCAGTAGCAATTCATAAATGATACCCTTACCCACAAGCAAGGCTTGGAACCGGTTTCCAATTTACCGGTTTTTTACCGGTAAAAACCGGTTTAAGCGTATATTCCATTCGGAGTGAAACCGTTAAAAGAGCGTTATAAAAACCTTTATTAACCGGTTAATTCCACAAAGTACTCGCGTCCAAGCGTCGCGTTGCCGTTGACTTTGTAAATTAGGTCTATCAGAAGAGTATAATGAAGAAGACCTACACACCGGTTGTCTGTATGACCAAAGTGAGATCACACAAAAATCATTATACGTAGACAATTTTACAATTGATGTTCGTAATATTATATATGGAGATAGATACTTAAAAACTAATGAAAAATAAATATTAGATCAACAAAGTTACCAAACCTTTATCCTGCCTGCACGCAAGGCTTGATTGTTAAAAAATATTTTGTACTATGTAGTATTCCAGTTTGTGCCACCAACGATAACCGCATCCCATGTGCGTTTGTTACGACTTGATCTATGATACTGTAAAACACTGCGTGCAAAAACCGTTCTAAACCGGTTTATTGAACGAAACCTGTATTACGAACTTTTTTGACCAAAACCCGTGTGATAGAGGTTTCGGTAGAACGAAACCGAAAAGTAAAGTTCCCTATGTACTTGGGCGTTAACCGGTTCGAAAATTAACCCGGTTTCCAAGCCCTGCCTACAAGTCATTTCGTTTTTAAAATAAGCCACAATATTTTTTGGCAATGTCATTGTTTGGGGGTGGAGCGCGGTGGAGCGGTGCTAAACCAAAAATTGCTGTCAACTGTCATATTTTTTTTTTTATTTTTTTTTTTTTAAATGTGTGGACATTTCACACAGCGCCATCTAGCCCCAAACTAAGCATAGCTTGTACTATGGGAACCAGATAACTGATGCAATACTTAGATACTTTTTGTTTGTAAATAGATACATAGAATATAATATAACACCCAGACACAGAACAAACATGGGTGTTCATTACACAAATGTTTGTCCTGAGTGGGAATCGAACCCACAACCTATAGTCCAAAAGGCAGAGCTACTACCAACTGAGCTATCAGGCCAGTCAAATTATATATATTTACCTATGTACCTTACGTGACATTGGCAAAACTGTGGTTACCTCTTTGATGAGGGAGCTTATCAAAGGGTTACCTCTCCACAAGACACTACTAAGAGTTGAAGTTGAAGTACCTACTTCTACTTACTACTTGACTAGGTACCTAAATGACAGTGGGCAAATGCAAATCTGCATTTTTATTTTCACAGTTTGTTGTTTGACTTTTGGCGGTGACTCTACATTGTACAATAGTATTTTTTTTTTTTTTTATGTGATTGAATGACGTGACGAGCAAGTCGTTCACCTGATGTTAAGTGACACGGCCGCCCATAACAGTTGCAGTGTCACCCGGAACTTTAAAACAATAAAGTTTCGCGTGACACTGCACTGCGCACGTCATCCTGAGACATCACCCAGTCTAGTAATCAGATTACTAGACTGAGTGATCAGATCATAAAGTCTCATTTGCCCAGTAATTTCACTAGCTACAATGCCCTTCAAACCGGAACACAGCAGTGCTTGCACACTACTGCTTGGCGGCAGAATAACTGGCAAAGCGGTGGTACCTACCTAGACGAACTTTGCAGAAAAGTCCTACCACCTAGTATGATTTATAATAAAGAAAACTGTTATTTCATTTCATTTTTACAGCATTTAATTTATATGAATAGAAAGAGCTTGTTTTTTACTCTGTATGGAATTAACCTTTCAATGTTATGGACGTTGTGGAATACTATGTTTATGAACTAAGTGACGACCTTTGCTGTTTTTCCACGAGATAGCAAGTTTGGTGTCACTCAGAATTTTCCCTGCAACTGTTTTGCACTGTGATATAGGTACAAAGACGTTCCTCTTTGGTGATAGTCCATCATTTTTAGGGTTCCGTACCCAAAGGGTAAAACGGACCCTATTACTAAGGCTCCGCTGTCCATTCGCCTGTCATCAGGCTGCATCTCATGAACCGTGATAATTAGACAGTTCGTTATGTATTTCTGTTGCCACTATAACAACAAACACTAAAAAACAATATAATAAATATTTAAGGGGACTCCCATACAACAAACGTGACTTTTTTGCTCGTTTTATAGTTAATGGTACGGAACCCTTCGTGCGCGAGTCCGACTCGCACTTGTTTTTTATGTTTTGGCACCAAAAATAGTGTATTTAGCCAGTGTCAAGTATTGTAAGTTTTCATCGTGTTATAGAATATTTTACGTAAAGTCAAGTCTTAGTCACAGTCTTGTGCAGTCACAGTTCAGTGTAAGTCAGGTAGTCATAGTCCAATCTAAGCCATGCCCCAGTAAAGTGGTGGCAACTTTACTCGAAGCTTCTATGAAATATTGGGACACGAAAACCCACGTTTCACCACATTATATCACTTGCCCACACTCATGCTCGTAATTCAGCACTTAATGCGTAAAATGCCACCAATTTTAAACATTAACATTGGAAAAAGCACATGTTTTGAAAAATATTACAATGCAACGACGGCGACGTGAACTTTCTGCGTTCCCGTCAAACCAGTCCATCATTTAATACGTCCGCGTCACGCTGATGATAACGCAACGCCAACACCATTTTTAAAACGCCGTGTGTACTCACCTTATAACACATTCCCGCCAATGAGGCGTTTTATTAAAAAGAAAGAAATTGTATTTTATGTATGACCTAATAGATGGTGCCAGTTGTGGTTTTACCAAAATCTGTCACTGTCACTGTTTCAAGCATAGACCACAGGTTAGAGGAAATGTGTCACGATACTGACTAACAACTCTAAACTCTTCCTTTTTATTTTATTTTCGTTGCGGGATAATATTAACGTGTATCTATCTCGCAGTTCTACTGTATTTCAATTTATTTAGAAGAATGCACCACAGACCACTTAGGAGACAGACAATGTACTCATGGTCCACTCAACTGAGTTTGATATTTCTTTGTAGGTAGTCTAAGCATTTTCTTATGTTTAAACTACTCTGTGGTTGGAAGGTTTAAACTATGTACTTACTACGCCATCTAGTAAAAGAAGCGGAACTAGTTTTTTTTTAAAAATAAAACGCCTCATAGGTATTAGAAAGTCTTAAACCATTCACACAAGTATTTAAACCTACACAAACCGCTTGCTATTGCAACACTAAGTAATGCTCATTCCAACATTGTACAATACTCACAATCCCCTGTACATATTGACAAATCTTTTATGCGAACTTTACAAGCCTTAATAACTACTCTATGGATATTTCTTAACCTGTGGTTATTCCCCATAAATCACTGAATAGACTTTGAACTTTATTTCTAGAGGAAAGGAGTTTTGGCCGCTTTTGTTGCCATTATGTTACTTTTTAATAGGTGCCAGAGTTAGCACATTGGTGCCTAATGATGACTTACTGTTGTTGCTTTAACTACGCGGTACTGTTATGTATTCTGTGCTTTAGCTAGATGTTACGTGCTAAAGATGCTATTTGTTCGCAGTATAGTGTTGTACACTTTGTATTTAACTGCTCATAAGTATCGATAGTTAAGAAAACAGAGTAGGTAGGTGGTAGGACTTTACTAGGTGGTAGGACTTTTCTGCAAAGTTCGTCTAGGTAGGTACCACCGCTTTGCCAGTTATTCTGCCGCCAAGCAGTAGTGTGCAAGCACTACTGTGTTCCGGTTTGAAGGGCATTGTAGCTAGTGAAATTACTAGGCAAATGAGACTTAAGAACTGATCCCACAGTCTAGAAAACTTTTTTGACTGTGTGATGTCTCAGAATGACGTTCGCAGTGGGCGGTGTCACGCGAGACTTAAATTTAGAGTTCCAAGTGGCACCGCAATCTGTTAGGGGCGAACGACTGGCTCGTCACGTCATTCGTTAACATAAAAAAACAGAGTCTACTTGTTTTTATTGGGATGTTGGTAGAGATGACTCCATAGACAACCAATATCAACAGTAGTAAATACGAGACATATTCCTATGTGCAAGAATTTTACCTGTACCAACTTAATTTCATTATAGGTACTGGAGAAAAATGTTGACCAGTTTTTCTTGAATGTAATTTAAGATAGATATATAGATAAACTCTTTATTGAAACATCAATCACAAATATTAAAAACTAAGTGTACAAACTTAACTAAAGTGTAACAATGAGCGATCTCTTCCAGACAACCTTTAAAGTTTGTATCGACTTCAAGAAAAAGGTTTTTTAATAGAAGGTATATAATACATACCTACATATAATAATATTATATAATACATTATTATGTAAGTAATGCGACTTTAGTCAATGGTTTTTTTGTCTAATCTGTGTATGTGGCAGAGAGGTGACTGACGATTGAGGGCTGCGTTTGGAATGGTTCCTGTAGGCTTAGGATGTACAGACTAGTACAAGAGAGAGAGAGTAACGAAAATATTCTACGCCTGTGGTTCCTTTTAATAAAAAATATAATTAAATAGATATTATTGTAATAAGTTTGTTTCGCAATGAAATATTGGAAATTATTTCGTAATCCTTTATGACTTGTATGAAAATGTAATAAGCCATAAAATAACCTATGATTGGATGCAATTTCACGCTATTGCGATATAACTAACATATTGTATTGATGTTTTAACTGATGTATTGGCTTTATAATGGAATTTCGATAGAGTATTTTTATTTGGCCATAAAATATTAATATCACAAAATGTACCTACAACGTAACGGAAAATATCCAAGAGATGGGGTAAAATGCAGTTTTAAAATAAAAGGCTATAAAATTCTATTTAGTATTTATTTATAAAAATACCTATCGCTGCATTAGTTGTTTTTTACATGGCAACTTTAGCCTTTGTTCACCCATTTTCAGTTCATTCGTTTTGTCAGCCAATGAGATCCTAGAAAGAAGATAAATTATAATCATATGCTATGATACATTTAAATACAACCGAAAAGTATTTCAATAGCTTATATCGTTGGATAAAACGATATGAGTACATTTTGCGAACCATTAACTCGATGACAAATTGTCACAAGATGGCCGCCGGCATTTCGGCGGGAACCGCCATTGTTGCGACTGGGAAAAACTCCCGAATTTTCTTGTTCTTTCAATAGATAGTGAAATATTGTTAGAGGGGACTTGTGAATAGTTTTATGGGATGTTCCGGTAACCCTTTATTGTTGTTAGATTTACCGTGAAGCTTTGTACATGGCTCTTTTTTATAATAGAATTTCCTTCGCAATTTTTATGAGGGTTGCGATAGCATTTTGGCTATATTTTTTGTCGTCTCATAGTAGATTTCATTAAACTACACTACGAATATTCATCGGTATATTTAATTATGTTACGCAACGGATAGCCATAGATAGTTTATTGAAATTCGCAGAAAATTTAGCCATGATTAGTTCGTTCGCGGATATGTCGTTTGTATTCATTTAAGTTTGACTTTCAGAACCGCCATCTTCCAAATGTTGCCACTTGTCACTGTTAAATTATTTAGAAAATCAAACAAAATACGAAATTAAACATAACCATCCCTTGTCCTCAGGTAAAAGTGTGGTTCCAAAACAGAAGAACGAAACACAAAAGGATGCAGCAAGAAGAAGAAGCCAAAACCGGAACCAAATCCGGATCCTCCAACAAACCGGAAGACGGAAGTCAGTTTAACAACTCTTACGAAGAAGAGGACGAGGAACTTATTGATATGGACATGGATGAATTAAGTGAGAGTGAAAACGAAACGTAATTTTCGTTAGTGTTGCAAGGTGTAAATATTAATTGTAAAAGTAGATTTAGTGATAATTTATTTATGATTGAGTTACTTGCAAAATACTAATGATGAAATTTAAGTCAATGGCTCTAAAAATTGATACCAGGTTCAACGTCAAACTATACTAAAAATCCTTCATTTAAAACTAAACATAATATATAGGTATGCAGACGTTGAAGTATTTTTTATATATCTCAATATAAAAAAACATCTTGATACATATATCTAAATATATCTTAAATAGGACAACGTGCTGCATCAACTGCATCGTCACATAACACCAGATGAGTTGCAGTTTGCAGTCAAAGGTTGGTCTATTCGTACATCAAAAAAAAAATGCAGATTATTTACTAATTTCATTTCTAAACACATGTTAGTATGAGAAAGCAAATAATTAAAGAGTTCAATTTATTATTTGTAATCACAACAACGTTAATTGAGGTTGTAAAATATATGTTGCAATAGTTAAATGAGATATTACTTTGTCATTAATAAACGAACTCCACGTCGCCCCATTAAGTTAATATTTGGGCGTTATCCAATTAAATTAGCGATGATTTATCTCAATTCGAAATATAAACGGCCATTAATACCGACACAAATTCCAACATGGCGGCCTTGTTAACTCGTCACAGCTAATTAGATAACAAAATTGGCCGTATTATAATAGTTTTGGGGCCTAAATTAATTAAAAATGATCCTTTTGATGCGTTCCTCGACTGATGTGGGTATAATTAGACGTTTTAGATTTGAAACGCTGATAGGCAGGGTCTGTGGTCTCTAAACGAGCTGTCAACGGTGGAAAAGGACAGTGTTAACAGATGTCTTATGCAAGAGCGAGATGGGTATATAATAGAGATGAGGCGATTATTGTGCGGGTGTATTATTAAGAGATGCGTTCGAAAACTATCTCGGAGCGAGATCGGGTTTCGTAATTGCTCGCGACGTAACCAAATTGTTTTTAAACTGCTGACGATTGTTCTCGGCTATTTGTCTACGAGCGTTCAGAATTCCAGATAAGGATCTCTAGATGATGCTGTTTATATTTTCCTTCACGCGCTGGAAGGTTAACAACGGTAATGGTATCGAGTGGAAACGAGTTATGCGTTAGATAAATCACGCAGCTATCGAATGAAAGGTGATAGAAACACAATAGGTGGTAACTGGTTACACTATTTATTAGGTTAGGATGAATAGTCGTGAATCATTGTCCGATTTCGAATTTAAGTTTTTTTTTTGCAATGAGCGTACTTAAGAGTCTATACAACGTCAAAATGCTTAAAATGGCTTAGCATGAGGCCGTGTCCTGTCAACAATATTGCAACAATGACTTTGAAATTACCATATGGTAATGTTCAGGACTAATACTAAGGCTTATGTATAGTGAAAACACGAATTAATAAACTTTCTCGATAGAAAAAAACTACAAAATGACCTCCAAACCGTACAAATAAACCGCGATTATTCAATGAATACTTTGAATATGGTCATGAAACTTTGTGTAGTAATTGAACTAAATATAACGGAAGGATAAGTATAGTGGATTTTCAAAATACCTATTATATTCAGTGTAATAATAAATTACGTAAATTATTGCGTGTTGGAACCATTCTAACTTAGACCGCCCCTGCCGCTCGGCCCCCCGACTCATCCCCGTTTTGGCCTAGTACTTATATCTATTCTGTGGCTTTGGCTTGGCCTAACATAAGCCCTTAAATGGAATTCAGCTTAAAAGTTTTCGTGCATTGTATGATTTTAGCTGGAGTTCATTGTAACGAACACGAGTTTATGAACCCATTGTGAAGTATTCTCGCAGCGAGTCTTAAAACTTCAAAACCCGGTTTTAATAAGCGATTATAAGGCTAATTTGTATTTCCTTTTCCGTCTTTTGTTCTTTTGATTTACGATTACGACTATCGAGTTCGCGTTCGAATCGGTTTACTCGTTGCCGTATCGATTTTAAAAATCAGTTTTATTTGTTATTGCCCTTGTTATTGCGAAATGTAATGTAATTTTACAGTTAAAATGACCCACTTTATAAATTAAACTCTGTTACATTGTGAAAACAACTCTGTGCTTTGACGCTTTGTGTATTTGTCAGGAAATTGAAACAAAGTATAAGCAGTTGCTTTACTGATTTCTAATAGTTAAATAATTTAAACTTATTAATATTTTAAAATGTAAATTAATGCCGTGACAAACAGGTCATTCGCCTGATGTTAAGCGTCACTTACTCTCATAATAGTTAGTAACACTCAGAACCCTAAGTTATATAGTTCTACGTAACACTGCATTGCGCAAGTAAGTACCTAATCCTGCACACACAGTAATTTAAAAAAAAAACTTTTTTAATGTAAGTACTTATTTTCAAATATAAAAGTTGTACATAAATCTAAACTTTGTCATATCATATTGATATATTGACATTTTCCTGAAATACTGTAGGTAGGTAACTATAAATTTTTTGAATCATTGCTTGAAATTATCATAACGTTAAGTAAAAGCCATATTTCTTTATTAATAGCCGTAGCGATTTGAAATTAGAAATCAACGTACTCGTGCGAAAATGACATCAGAAATTAAAAAAACAATTAAAAAATTAATACCAAATTACAGTCACACGAAATTAAAATCTCGATTCCATTTTCAGCTCAATTAACTGTTAGTCGATTTTAATTATCGATTTTATTCATTAAGTGTTTGCGATTAGCGACCGTGTTCGTACTTTAACGATCTATTCTTTACAGGCCAGGTTTTAATTACTAGAATCGATTGTGGGTTTTATTGCTGGAAAATGGTTGCATACAAAATACAAGTTGGTACGGCTACTGGTTACTGTGTTGGAAACTCTGGCCTGAATGGCTAAATACAAATGAATTTAAAGAGCCACTAGCGTCGCCTAAACGAAACCAAAAACAGAATTAGCACTTTATGCCAAAAGTACCTAAGCTTGCAACATTTAAAAAAATCTACTTATGAACCACAGTTAGAAAAAAAATTGACTATTAGATTAGATTTTTTGTATATTAAGTAAAAATACCAGAGTCAGAAGAAAAAAGCACATAAGCATAGGTACATATATTCACATGGTAGGTAACTAAAATTTAAAAATACACAAAAGAAATAAATGCCTTAAAATCCCGTTAATAAACAATATTTATTAACCAAATAGGATGGGATTATCCTTGATTTTCACCTACCTAGTTTCAATATTAAAAGAGCCGTTGATTTTAAATTTCACAGGAGTATTTAATATTTCTCATTTAAAAATGATTCTGGATTGTTTTGCTAACGTGTAGGTACAGATAAGAAATGCAAATTGATTGGTCACTTTATGTCTCTTCAAATATTAATTTACGATTGATTGGATATGTGTAAAATAAGATTTTTAATTACATTTTCTTGCTAGGAATTTATTTAAGTACTTATTTTTGTTATTTCTGTATACTTACAGTTTTATTTCCGGGCTCTTTTTATTGTGATTTTAAATGATTTGTAAGAATATTGTAACTCAATTGAAAAGTTTACAAAACTCGGTAAAAAGTTACAAACTTGTTTGGTAATTGTTTAGAAAATTTATTGTCGGTATTTTTAGATTTTTTATCGGTATTTTATAGATTTCATTTCGGTATTCGATTTAACTTCACTAAAACAAATAAGGGTAGGTAAGCAATGTATTAATGGCGCGTCTAGTGTTACAGATGTCCATTGTTCTGCCGCGATTACATTTAGCTGAATTTAGACAGGCTAAATGACTAATTCGATATACATTGCTGGTTGGAGTAAAAGTATTGGATGGAAGTAACACCAAGCCAGCAATGTAGCCTGTCTAAATCCAGCCAAATGTAACCACGGCTTTAGACTACGGTGACCTTTTCTCACAACAAGACCGTATGCTTCTTTGCTCTGTAGCATAAAAAAGTTAAACTTAGGGTACTGATGATATTCCTGTATCAATTATTGACTTAAAATTTCAATTTTGTTAATGTATAAAGGGCTTACTGTAATCTAATATTAACGTTAAATATTTAAATAATGCGCTCAAATTAATTGTAGATAAAACAGTTCCTTTAGAATAACGAGCGATAATAATTTCTAAACATATTTCAGTATTACATTTTTTAATTGCAAATGTAATTGTTCTCAGTTTTTAATCATTGAATTATCAAAATGTTTCTTATTTGGTTTCCTTTTTTTAATTTTGCTGATTGGAATCAACTTTAAAGGCAAAATGTATTTGTTAATGGGTACCTATAATTTAGTTTTTGAATATTGTTTTTAGAATCCTGTGTGGTAAAAACTTAGAATTACTTTGTCTGCTTTCAAAATTTATGTACTTTTATTAAAATTAAATATTACCAAAGTTACTAAAAACACTTTATTCATTAAAACTCACTTTTTAAATGAAATAACTAAATTTCTTTATTAATTTTCTTAATTAATTTCATTGAGTATTTATTCTATGGATATTTATTAAGAACTAAATATCATTAATACATTTTAGACCTTTCAAATTGATTTCCATATTTATACATAATTATGTAAATAAATCTATTTATTTCCTACTTCGTACTTAATTAAGAATCTTATAATAGAAAAAAAGTATTGTACATTTCCCTATTATAAAAAATAATGTTCCTTCTATATCGTGGGTCTAGCATGCCATAGTTGCTGTATGTAAATATAATAATATGAATAAATAAATAAATAAACAATATACAAACATATTGAACTACTTACATTTATATTGTAGCGAGTAATTGTACATTAATTATTTAATTAGTAATTTGTAAATATTGTGTGTTAGATAGTTTAATAGATTGTTAAGAAGGAAGATTGGAAATTATTTGATATTATCAATTATTTTACAAATTAATGTATTTAAATGGGTTTTGAATCAGTTGATTCCTGATATTTTTTTTACTTAAGTGAGATTTTCAACAAGTTTTCTGAGTAGACCACTAAATTAGAGTTGTACCTATGATATCGACTTGATTTTAAGACACGGGTGTCACAACCCCACGACAATGATGTCAAATGTCAATACTTTTTTTAAATACGTTTCTAACATAAATAACTTGTCAAGAGCATGTTGGGCCCTTATTTTTATATTTTTTTATTTCCATTTTGACAGATAGTATTCAATCTTCCTTACTTAATAAAAAAATACAATTTAAGAGTAATTGTGTGTATATCGGCTAATTTTCTCCCTGACTGTACTTTTCGAAATTCCGTTTCTTCAGATATTTTATGACGCAGTACCGCAATTTGTAGTTATAAAGACGAGTGATATAAAAATATATGTTTTTACTCATTTATTTTGCGTTTTCTTTTGCCCTAGAAAAATATAAAATGTCAAAAATGATGAAGAAATAATCTTGGAACTAATATACAACGTCACTATTAAATATTCTATGACAGCATAGTTGTGTAGCCATAATTTTTGATACCTAAGCAAAAGTGCGACAGACCGGTACATGATTTAAATAAGTATTATTAAATTTTGGAAGCTGTGACCGATTGTGCCTAGTTTTTTGTGGATGACACAAAGTGCCTGTCACCGCTCAAAACTAACTGGAGGAAATTTAAAAAGGATAATAATGTTGTTCTAAATCACAAACAAATTGAACTACTTAATTAGATATTTATTTACAAAATAAAATACAAATAGTTAAAAAAAGTGTTAGGCTACTAATATTGGGTAGTCTGTATTTCATATAATATCGAATGGCAATATCGATTGGGACTTCATATGTATTCCTAAGTAGTCTGTGGTTCCGAAAAGCGGTAGGTAAACGTCAAGAGAACAGTGACATTTGACACTTGAAAAAAAACAGTGTGGAGCTGTTAATGATTATTGTGTTATTGGTGATATTTTGATAAGTTTTTGGAAGATATTAAATAAATCTTTATATTTGAATCATCCGAGTTACGCTTTCATTTCTCAGATAAAGATAGGATCCTTTTAGAAGTGTCTAGCTCTACTCCAACCAAGGCCAAGTAGTGTACATGTGCTGTGTCTTTTGAAATGTTTTGCGACAGATTGCAGTGACGCAAATATAATTACTTAATGTTCTTAATTACTTAAATCAATGGGTAAGGGTCACTGAACTTTTCAAATGAATTTCATTATAAAATAAACCCAAATCAGCTCTGTCAGACCACACAAACAGCAGTGTTGTGACGTCATCACTGCATCGATATAAAACGATCACTGCCCTACGTCTCACGAATGCAGAATAGGGATGCGCCAGGAATAATAATCGATATCTGTCGTCTCTATAAAATTGTGATAAAATTATTTTAATTTTAGTCAAACAATATATAATATGGCTTTGTCCAGCTTTGTCCTGAACTCCTGACTGATAGACAACGTGCCTCGGCTCCAACCGCATGGACGGTAGAAAATGATGTTTGGAGGATATCTTCATTTAATGGCGTAGCTAGGAATCTATGTATACCTACTATGTCTATCTATACTTGTAATAAAACTGTAACAGGTCAAATTTTGTACATTGAATATATTATGTAAAATTTTTTGGAGGTCTGTATAATCGATGCTGAAGCCAAAACTGTAACTTTTTAATTTTTGTCGGTATCTTGGCTGAGCATCACGCCGTAACTACTGACTGGATTGAAATGAAACTTGTCATGATTTGAGTTCATATTAAAAGGTAGGCTTAAGTATACTTTTAATCGTGAAATTCAGCATGGTTCCGTCGGGAGAGATCCGAGGATCAAAGTAATAATATGTACTTAGTTGTAGCAGGTTTCATTATTTTTTTAGAAAGGGGATTACTTTAAATATTGTCCCGTAAATATTTCAAGGTCGTCGGTTTTGTGGTTCAGAAATTACAGACATCCAACCTTCAGTAATAGGTCCAAAGCCATTCCCATCCTGTACTACGGGCCACCAAGATACAGGCACTGCCGAGTTTGGGGCCCACTGAGAAATGTATACCTACGTGCAACTGTCGCCTACTAACCCTTGTGTATTCGTAACTAAGTAAGCTTTATTTTCTTTATTCAGTTTTGTTAATTATTAACTTACCATACATACTTACTTACTAGCTGGTACGACTTTTCTGCAAAGTTCGTCAAGGTTCGTCAACCTACCTTAGGTACCACCGCTTTGCCAGTTATTCTGCCGCCATGCAGTAGTGTGCAAGCACTACTGTGTTCCGGTTTGAAGGGCATTGTAGCTAGGGAAATTACTGGGCAAATGAGACTTTATGACCTGATTTCACAGTCTAGTAATCTGATTACTAGACTGTGTGATGTCTCAGGATGATGTGCGCAGTGCAGTGTCACTCAAATCTTTATTATTGTAAAGTTTGAGTGACACTGCGTAATATTTGATATAATTTTTATGCGACCAATCCGAAAAATAAAAAAGAAAAGGAATTGTTACAAATCTACACCACTATTATAAAGAGGAAAGATTTGTATTTTTGTGTGTATGTTTGTAATGAATAAACTCAAAAACTCCTGTGCCGATTTCAAAAATTCTTTCACCATTGGAAAGCTACATTCACCTTGAGTAACATAGGCTACACCACTACACGTGCGAAGCCAGGGCGAGCCACTAGTTAGTTTATAAACGATGGAGGAAATATGTGTGCTGCAGAAAAGTCCTACCATCTAGTAATTAAACGATTGAATTTTAGGATGGTAAAAATTACCAAACCTTACGTAACCAATTACCCATAGCCTTAACTTTCTCATCCCAACAATTTCATGGATAATGAATAATCATAGGACCGCCACAAAAAGTTCAATCACAAATCCCTTAATTTACTTAAAGCGCCGCCTCCACTCAACCGAGGAAAGTCAAATGGCTAAAAGGATTACCTCTAGTCCTACTTAAGTTGCAGGTAGTGCGTTCGATTCCCAGATGTGGCCAATTTTCTGCGAAACATCGCGGGTGGCAAGTTTTTAACGCGTCATAGATTTTACTAACAAGTCGTGAGATAAGGAGTGAGAAATTAAGATTTTTTTGTCGGCTAGGGATGGGACTTTTGAGATTACTCGTAAGGTTTGCGGTTAGGATGTCAAAACAATTTGTCATTTTAAAATTTTATTGGACTCTAGTTTTACATACCGATAGAGATGATTTTGTGGTAAAAAAATAGTGACCCAATAATAAAAATAAAAACGTCTTTGAAACCTAAACAGTGTTTTGTCGCTGAATTAAAGCTTTCAAAGTTTATCCAAAGACATTTTTACTTTTTTAATAAGACAGTAAGTTCATTACTTTACAATTTAAAAACTACTCTGTAAACAAGATCAAAAGCAACAATAGGTGCGTATGTACTTATGATACTCCTCAGTGATTAATTGATTAGGTTCTTAATGCATATTCGAATAAATTCGTAAGTAGTTCGTTACAACGAAGTTTGTCAAGAGCTCGATATTTTCAATGTCTCGGTCAACAACACCAAACAATTCTTCTCTTCTAAATTATAACTTTAATTTTGTTGTAACTTATTTAAAAAATTGTTATTTTTCTTCTTATTTATTTAGTAGATACTTTATATAACGTGTATAATTTGTATGTTATTTATTTTTTCATATTTGTATATTGTTGAGAGCATAATATTTTATATTCAAATGCATGTTGTGCTCGCATCAAGGTCGTTCAGCCGTTATTTTTATAAACGTTTGTACTTATGTCATGTACACTGTAACGTCCAGTTTGCGAGCCTATAATAAAAAAAAAAGTACAGAGTGTGATCCAAATGTAATGGCGGCTGTGAAGTCGGTGCCAAATGCTGCGCAGCGCAGTAGAAACAGTCAGATGTACGCGGGCAGAGGTACCACAACCGGTGCGAGCTGACAACCGACGAGGAAGAAAGGTTCTCGAGAGCCGACCAGCGTAAGCTGGCCCTCCACACGGTGGACCGACGATCTGGTGAACACCGCGAGCCGCCGATGGATGCAAGAGGCAAGCAGCCGCTCAAGCTGGCGCTCCCTGGGGAGGCCTATGTTCGGCAGTGGACCTTTTCAGGCTGTTGATGATAATGACGATGGACAGAGGGTGAGCGCAGCGTGCGGGGGGCTTGCAGCACACTTCACAGTCGCCATTACTTTTAATCACACTCTATAGTGTCTGTTCTGTTCTATAAAACTTTGTTAATATCACATTATTTATAACAAGACTACCAAAAATGTCCTTATAACAAGACTCCAGAAGGAACATCACTAATCCTCACAAATTTTTCCGCAATAGTAATGATTGCAAATTTAATGCTGTTTAGTTTTGAATAATCCATTTACGACAGTGTACTCAAAAATCGGTGAAGGCAGAAGGATTTATCGCTAAAGGTGTTTTGCATTTCAGATTAGTTTGTTTCTAATCTTTTTAAATCCTGTATCCTTTACAATCGTATAGTGAAAAAGGTCCTTAAAGCGGCGACTTTTGAGGGATAATGTTAAGTTATCTTAAACGGTGACTTTAGTTTAATTTTTAGTTAAATTAATTTAGTTTTTGTTAACCTTAAAATGGTCTAAAGTGACTTTACCGTTTTTATCCGACTTGCGGTGAACACAAAGAAGTTAAAGGAATATTCGCTTGAATGCTTTCACTTATAAAATAGTAACAATTTAGTTGTGAAAAAGGTAACAAACACTGCGGTTTTTTTTCATTTATGGCCGAATTCCTTTATTTTTTAAATTAATTATAGTTTCTACAATAGTATAAACTAATACTATGCAGTTAGGCACTAAATGCTACTAGCTACATACTAACAACATTTGGACTGTATACTAGCCGCGATGGCCTATAGACAGTCCAAATGCTCCAGCCCACTACCGGTAGGTAGCGTACCCAACATGCTGGCCGCATTGCCTCGTTGAATCGCAATGCTGATTCGTTAAGCCACATAAGTGCCAGCATTTTGGTCACGCGTCACATCGACCAGGCGCTCTGATAAACTCTAGGAAACACGATTGAGCATTCGGTCCCCACGGACCCAAGATCTCAGCACCTCTACCTACACCAAACGGCTCAAATATGTCACCGCTACCGAGATTACTATTTATTTGCGTGTTTGCACCGTATCAGCTGCGGGTGTTACGTGGATGTCTGTATATCAGCCAAATTCAAGATGCAATATTTAAGTCTATCAGAGCGCCTGGTCAATGCGACGGGTGACCAAAATGCTGACAATTATTTGGCCCAACGCATCAGCATTGCAATTCAACGTGGCAATGTGGCCAGCATGTTGGGTACGCTACCTACCGGTAGTAGATTGGAGCACTTCGACCGTCTATAGGCCATCGCGGCTATTATACAGTCCATAAGTGTTCTTTGTAGTAGGTAGTGTAGCTAGTTTAGTTTAGCTTAGTTTAGTTTAGTTTTTTTTTTTTTTTAACGGGAAAATTGCCTTTATTACTCAAGCTAACTACTACAATAATAAAAACTAAACTAAACTAAACTAAACTAAGCTAAACTAAACTAAACTAGCTACACTACCTACTACAAAGAACACTTATGGACTGTATAATAGCCGCGAAGTTTAGTTTAGTTTTTATTATTGTAGTAGTTAGCTTGAGTAATAGATGGAATAGATGCAATATTTACTAACATTGCACTGACAGTTGAATCAGCTGATAGCAGGGATTACAAACGTTTTTAGCTGTGGCGTACCTACTCTCCCATGAAAAAGTTTTTATACCAGCTTCATAGAGAACCTCTTGGTTGCTAGAGGCAACGTATCATAGTCGAAAAGTAACTGATTCCTTCCTATCCAGCACGTCAAAACTAAGATTTATTATAGTTGGCACTGATAAATCTCTGGTGATTTTAATCTTCGTTTTTGATCACTTACTAAATTTTAATTTCAAGTAGTTAGATTTTTTATAGCATTGACGTAAATATTGACAATTGTGACAAATCTGATAGAATCTATAGGTAAGATTATCGTAATTCTGATATCACTCAACCATGTCGTGGCGACAACCCTAAAAATCTGATTAATCAGTGCAATGTTAGTAAATATTGTATGTTGTGTATGGCTCTGGTATAATTGTAAGTACGATGCTACGATGTCACCAAGATGTACACAGATAAACTTATTACCTAACACTATAAAAGGTAATAAAGTTCTAGTATGAAACAAAATACTTACCTATTGAACAAGTTTGATGCGGAGAAAATTGTAGGACTTTGTGGGGCAGTGTGATCTTGTTCCAGCGGGTGCGCAATCGCGAGTCGCAGCTAGTAACAACAAAATTATGATGTCCTTAGAGTATGCAGAGGTGAACCAACAAGTAAATCGTAGTGATATACGCTGCATTGTTATCTGGTTCGATTTGTCAGACATTTTTAAACGGTCGCAATTGTGTTGTGGTTATCTTCCTGTCACTGCTGACATGACGGTCTAAGTCGCAAGCGCATAGCGGTTTACAATATTTTTTCTTGGTTAGCTTTTTTCACCTCAGGACCCTAATTCTGTATGACCAATTTACGATTCCTTGCTTCGAAACCACGCGAATTGCTTATGAAATCTGCAAAAATCTATTCTCTATGAAATGAGAACGAAACCGCGCGAAATGAATGTGGAATTAACTGGAATTGGCGCGATTTGAATTGTCAAAAATCATATGTTCCACTGAGGCGCGTTCCGAAACATGAACCCGTTGAAAGTTACCACCACTTATGTCAATATTAATTATTCAAAATAAAACTAATTTTAATGTAAAGTGAAGGTATTTCTAAAGGTTCTCTGTCAATTTTTAATAATTACCCATGGTTTCGTTATATCACAACATAAATAAGCCATTCCTTTATTTTAATTTTTTAGCGGTTTTGGGATGAGAAATCCTTTAGTTCTAATTCGGAACGCACTCGAAGAATCCAAAACCTGTCATAGATAATTTGCCTTAGATTATACAGAATACAAAAATTGACGATTCCTTGCTGTGACACGATTTGAACAAGACACGATAACGACGTGGTTTCTATATCGTGTGGAATCTGTGTTTTCATACAGAATTATGGCCCAGATGAGTTACCGTGGTCAATAAGGATTTCTTTTGATGAATTTCCGGTTCTTCCTTTGCGGTTTTTAGTTCCCATTAATTATTTCAAGGTAGAAACTCTCAATTCTTTTCATAAGAACATCCAGGCATAGATTCGTTGCTACAAAAAAAAGTAGTAACGATGTTTTTTTTTAACTTCCTTTTAAGACATCCTAGTATGTATGTAGCCTTTAACCAAGTATCCAAGTAGTACTGATGACAAAGTCGATAAAAGTAGCGTCAAGCTATGCCTGGATAAGAAAGTGGCTTCTAAAGTGACCGAAGTGCTTGGCGACAGATTACAGGTAGTAGCTGGCCAGGCGAGCATAAAATAATACCATTACTTTCTTTCACCGAAAGCTCCGGCTCATTGCAGATATTTCTCCTAGATATTACGATACGTTAGTTCACGGCATATTGTATTTTGATACGTGTGTGATTTCTTGACGCTACCATCGCCATCATCTTCTCACTTGGACCACACATAACGGTGCCACAAAGATCGTGAGAGATGACCCGCCACCGATGTTTGAACTGTTTTAACGTTTAACTCTTTATTTTTTGCAATACAATGTAACATGAAAAATTTCAGCATTTTAGTACCTTTTCAGAGTACATATTTCTGACAGGACCTTTAGGACTTAACCAGCTGAAACATTTGTCTATTGTGACATAGTTCTATTTGCTTTACTTATTATTTTAGAACTATGTCACAGAAAGTACATTTATTTTTGGTAGTGAGTTCAGTTAAAGAAGTGTAGTTAATTTATAGCGATAAAGTATTACAATCAATGTGTGATGAAACCTGATGGTTGGCACCTCCGTTAGCCGATGCGATGTTATGATGGGGTATTAAAATATGTTTTTTTTTTATGTAAACAAATGACGTGACGAGTTAGTCGTTCGCCTGATGTAAAACGTCACGGCTGCACGGCAGTTGCAGTATCACTTGGAACTCCAAATTATAAAGTTTGGCGTGACACTGCACTGCGCACGTCGTCCTGAGACATCACACAGTCCAGTAATAAGATTAATAGACTGTGAGATCAGATCATATAGTCTCATTTGCCCAGTAATTTCCCTAGCTACAATGCCCTTGAAACCAAAACACAGTAGCGCTTGCTGTTTGGCGGCAGAATAACTGGCAAAGCGGTGGTACCTACCTAGACGAACTTTGCAGAAAAGTCCTACCACCTAGCCTACCTATACTTTCACAAATTGATGAGTAGGAAACACAGCAAAGCGTTTCACGAAACCCGCGAGCACCTTGATAGAGTTTTTTATTAAAACCACAAGAAAACATCTGTTAACATTAATGAAACAAAGGGAAGTGGAAAGGGCCATTACCTAATAAATTGTTATTAGTATTGAGGTAGTTTCGTAATCATATCCCGTAAGTGGGCAGGAGTTATATTTATACAAATGGGGTGGCTGGGTGGGGCGCGTTCGCATTGTTCTTGTGAAAACACTTAGCTATCATAATGGGTGTGAGTTATGTAAGTATACCTACTCTATGGTCCACTCGTGGGTGAAACACCCCCTAGTTCTTCTATGATATCATGGCTTCGCAACGAGCTATGGAGAGAGCTATGCTCGGCGTTTTCCTGCGAGGTAAGATTTTACCGGACCCGTATTATGTAAAAATTGCAACAGCAAAGCAACAGCAGTAGCAAAGCGATAACAAACACTTAGCAATCGGTCGCAGTTGCCCGCCTGTTGCTCACCTGTCGCTGAATGCACTTGGGCCTTTGATACTAGCGCCACTAGCAACAGAACAGCAATAGACTGAAACAAAATAATGCACTTTTTAGTTCATCGATTGTCCGACAGACGGTGATCTAGCGCTCGATCGCTTTCTGCTCTGCTAAAGTGACGTTTGACAGCTTTGACAGCTATGATTGCGAAATTTACGCCTGTTGCAAACTTTACGTAATAATTAAGCTAGCCGAAATGAAGAGATCCGCAGGAGAGCTAAGGTGATCGATATCTTTTGGAATTAGCAAGTTAAAATGGCAATGGGCAGGCCACATCGCTCGTAAGACTGATGACAACCGACGGGGAAGAAAGATTCTCAAGTGGCAACCACAGACCGGAAGACGTAGATAGCGTAAGCCCCCTGTAGGTGACGTGCCTCCTTCGATCAGTTCGAAAAAAAAGTGTTATAAAATCGAATATTACCAAGAAGCTTAAACACTCTGTCAATGATTTTCACGTAAAAATTTACACCTAAAAGACATTAAGATTTTCTTGATCTTTTTTTCTTTTAGATTTTTTTTTTTAATGTGATTGAATGACGTGACGAGCTAGTCGTTCACCTGATGTTAAGCGAAACGGCCGCCCATAACAGTTGCAGTGTCACTCGGAACTTTACAACAATAAAGTTTCGCGTGACACTGCACTGCGCACGTCATCCTGAGACATCACACAGTCAAGTAATCAGATTACTAGACTGAGTGATCAGATCATAAAGTCTCCTTTACCCAGTAATTTCACTAGCTACAATGCCCTTCAAACCGGAACACAGTAGTGCTTGCACACTACTGCTTGGCGGCAGAATAACTGGCAAAGCGGTGGTACCTACCTAGACGAACTTTGCAGAAAAGTCCTACCACCTAGTAAAAAAAATTTGTCGCTTTAGAGATTTCCTTGAGTCATAATCTAACGTCGCTTATACCCCACCCTCTACTAGGTGTACCTGCAATCAGCTTAGAATCGCGGGGAGCCAATGGTTGCAGATGGCAAACAGCTGTTCAAAGGCGCTCTGTGGGGGAGGCCTATGTTCAGTAGTGGACGTCTTCATGATAATGATGATGATAAGGCTAAAAAAGAGCTTCTTGTGCCAGATTGTTTATGTTTGATAGTTTCAGGTTTCCAAATATAACCAAAATACTTGCTTTGGTTTAAAATATACAATGGTAGCTTCACGTCACGATTTTCCATAAAGACGTAAGACAATGGAAACGCACCAATAATCGCATTTAGCGGCGCCCACTCGTTGATGGGCTAAGTGGGTGTTTAAATCCTCATTCCGGCCCAATTTGGGGAAATGAGCCCCTGTCAGGGCAGTACCCAAGCCAGGCCTAACTACCCCCTGTTAAGAAATATTTAAATAGCAACACGTTGATATCATTTTGAAACGATTAATAATCATTTGAAATATTAAAAAAAATGGTTAAATGAACAGACCAATGCATTTGAGGATTTTTTTTGGACGGGGTGAATGTTGGTCTCTAGAAACTCTTGCGGCGAGCTGTGAGCCGGTAAATAACTAAATAAATATTTTACGATTTTCATTATACTCCTCCTCCTTTATGAGTAAGCTCAAAGTCGCATAGCGAGCTATGGAGAAGGTTATGCTCGGAGTTACCTTGGGAGATAAGATATAAAATGAGGAGATCCGCAAGAGAACTAAAGTCACCGATATAAGTAGCTTTTAGAATTAGCAAGTTGAAATGGCAGTGGGCAGGCCACATCGCTCGTAGAACTGACAACCGATGGAGAAGAAAGGTTCTGGAGTGACGACCATGAACCGGAAGACACAGCGTGGGCCGGTCCCACACTCGGTGGACCGACAATACGGTGAAAGCCGCGGGTAGCCGATGGATGCAGGAGGCGAACAGCCACTCAAAGTGGCTAAGTTCAGCAGTGGGTGACCACGAACCGGAAGTCACAGCGTAGACTGGCACCCCACTAGGTGGACCTACGATCTGGTGAAAACCACGTGGAGCCGATGGATGCATGAGGCGAACAGCCGCTCAAAGTGGCGCTCTATGTGGGAGGCCTATGTTTAGCAGTGAACGTCTTCAGGCAACAGCCTGAAGACGTTCACTGCTATACATAGGCAATAGGCATAGGCGTTTTCCAAGTCATCATCATCATCATCAACAGATGATGAAGATGATGACTTGGAAAATGAGCGTAATCTTAAGCATCAGTGTCAGTGCTCCGCAGACATTTAATTGTAGCTAGTGAAATTACTGGGCATATGAGACTTTATGATCTGATCACTCAGTCTAGTAATCTGATTACTAGACTGTGTGATGTCTCAGGATGACGTGCGCAGTGCAGTGTCACGCGAAACTTTATTGTTTTAAAATTCCGAGTGACACTGCAACTGTTATGGGCAGCCGTGTCGCTTAACACCAGGTGAACGACTAGCTCGTCAAGTCATTCAATCGCATAAAAAAAAAAAAAAAAAATATTTGCTAACTGCGCAGCGTTTCGCAGCGACTTCACAGCCACCGTTATGTTTAAATCTCACTACTTATAATAAAGATCACATCATTAGTAATTCAACATATTTTATTACTCCAACTTCCAATCCTCAGACATAACAATACAACAGCATATAGCGACATATTCATCAATATCTCCAGCAAATCCACTGGTAGATCTTCTTTTTCCAATAACCTGATTTTTCATCCAGTTTTCACTTCTACCACTTTTTCTTCTTTTTTCTCGTGTGTTGCTCGCCATAGACTGCCAATATCTTGCTCCGTCCACTTTGTATTACAGCGCCTTCTATGCCTTCCGTGCATGAACCACCTGAGATCCATCGGTTTATTTTTCACTAGCGGTCCGCCCCGGCTTCGCTCGGGTATAATAGTTATCGCAGCGCACGCGATGTATAAAGAATATTTTAGGTAACTTTTTTACACCTTGGGTTACTTACATTATTGGAGTTTAAATAAGGATCCCTAAATTTTTGAAAATATAATAAAGCCTATGTCATCCGGGGATAGTGTAGCTTCCTAACAGTGAAAGAATTTTGCAAATCGGTTCAGTAGGTTCGGAGCCTATATGCAAACAAACAAACAAACAACCAAATCTGTCCTCTTTATAATATTGGTATAGATAGGTAATGCTAACACTTATTACAAACAATGTCTTAACTCAAACCACATTTTTTTTTTTTTTATGTGATTGAATGACGTGACGAGCTAGTCGTTCACCTGATGTTAAGTGACACGGCCACCCATAACAGTTGCAGTGTCACCCGGAACTTTAAAACAATAGTTTCGCGCGACACTGCACTGCGCACGTCATCCTGAGACATCACCCAGTCTAATAATCAGATTACTAGACTGAGTGATCAGATCATAAAGTCTCATTTGCCCAGTAATTTCACTAGCTACAATGCCCTTCAAACCGGAACACAGTAGTGCTTGCGCACTACTGCTTGGCGGCAGAATAACTGGCAAAGCGGCGGTACCTACCTAGACGAACTTTGCAGAAAAGTCTTACCACCTATTCCTAAGGCTGCGGCTGCGGATAAAAAGTCCTACCACATTCTGCTCAATCAAAACAAATTGGTTTAATCTTAATTAATTACATAACGTTTAATTTATGCAATCGGCAGACATCACAGGGTTAACACCAAATTAAAAACGTTACCAAATAAAACTAAAAGCCTCTGTAATCAAAGCAATAAGGTAGAATTTCTAGAAATGGACGTTCAAAGTTAAAACTGTCAATGTGCGGTGACAGCTATGACACATGTCATGGTTTAAATAGGTTTAATAATTAATTATTAGTCAGTACACATCAATGTATGAGAGATCAGTTTTAAATAGTTTATTTAAAGTTTGTTTTGTTTTTAATTACTTTGCGTGACTTGGGTTAAAATAATACTTTAACTAGCTGTACCTATTGACAGCATTTTCTCGTAATTTCCCGGAACTTTTGACGAAAGAGTTTACTTGAAAATAGGATTTTTGAATTTAAAAATTGTTTGGCTATAAATGTTGTAATGGCAAGGATCTAATTCAATACGTAGGTAACTAAAGGGTGTTTCAGTAAGAATGCACTAAAACCCGTATTTTTGAGACAGTTGTGATTTTTTTATTGGATTGTAAAGAAGGGTCACTAGGTGGTAGGACTTTTCTGCAAAGTTTGTCTAGGTAGGTACCACCGCTTTGCCAGTTATTTTGCCGCCAAGCAGTAGTGTGCAAGCACTAATGTGTTCCGGTTTTGAAGGGCATTGTAACTAGTTAAATTACTGGGCAAATGAGACTTTATGATCTGATCACATAGTCTAGTAGTCTCTACAGTGTGAAGTCTCAGGATGACGTGCGCAGTGTCACGCAAAACTATATTCATTTAGAGTTCTGAGTGATACTGCAATCTGTTATGGGCAGCCGTGACGCTTAACATCTGGCATACGACTAACTCGTCACGTCATTCATTAACATAAAAAAGCTATAATTACCACAATGCCCCTTAGATACAAAACATAAATAAAATAGTCTTATTTATTTAATACAAAAGTAATTTAGAAAATAACCTCTGTAACCGCTATTCAATGCGCGCAAAGAACTGTCGGCAAAACTATAGATTTTCCGATAAACAAACAAACAAACCAATAAAACTGTGTACATGTTTATTCAAAAATAAGCTCTACGCCCAACAAAATAAGAGAATCAAAACTGTACACAGTAAAATTGGTAATAAGTTCTAAACCATAATTTGATTATGGTTATCTAGATGGAGCTGTCAATCGTCATTAGACAAACGTCACTTTGACAGCCGCTGGGCCAATTGCAGCGCGGCGTTTCAAAGTTTGAAATTCGAACTTTTTGGGAGCATCGCATGATGATCTTTAGGACAAGAATCCGTCCAAGGGTACAAGATATTCATTTCTAATCTTGTGGTATCTTTTATTGGGAAAATGGTAGAGTTACATAGGTAGGTATGTTTTAAAGACAATGTAGTAGTTAGTAGAAAAAAGTGTGTCATCACAACTGCTGAAAACAGGCTTCTCCCATGAAACGCCACTTTGGACGCTTATCATATTGGGTTGCCATAATCATCACGCTTGGCAGGTGGCTTGGTGATCGCAGAAAGATTTTAATGTACCGAGGAGAATGCTGCTGCCCATTCCCTGGATATTCCCTTAACCGGCTCTTACGGCACCCACGGGAAGAGATGGCCCACATACATAGAAAAAAAATGTATAACAACTTCATCGTCATCATCATCATCAACAGCCTGAAGACGTCCACTGCTGAACATAGGCCTCCCCCAGAGCGCGCCACCTTTAGCGGCTGTCGTGGTCGCCACTCGAGAACCTTTCTTCCCCATCGGTTGTCAGTTCTACGAGCGATGTGGCCTGCCCATGGCCATTTCAACTTGCTAATACTAATAGCTATATCAGTCACTTTGGTTCTCCTGCGGATCTCCTCGTACTACTTGATGACGGATCTCGTCGTCCTGGTACTGGATTAGTTGATGGTATACGATGGTATCGCAGAATTAACTATATGTATAACTAGCTTTTGCCCGCGGCTTCGCACGCTTGTATTGTGTTATTTCTACGTTTAGGTAGTCTAATAATAGATCATGCATTTCCTATATACCAAACAACAAAATCCACTAAATCTTTTCGGAGCTCAGCACGTATTAGCAGATTAGGTAGCACACGTGTAAAAATGTTGTTTGGGTAGTAGTAGTAGTAGTAAGTATGGCTTTTCACGTGTCATAAGATCACCTACACAAAAAAACATCTACTTTCACACTATATAATATTTGTTAATATGTATCTATTTAACTTCTAAAATGCTAAACAACCTGTAAAAATATAAATAGGAAACCTATAGATTGTTTTGATTCTCTTAGAGTAGTGGTTGGTACTAATATTACTCTTTGGTCATTGTGGCACAGAGTGTAGTCGATTGTTTTTTTCTAATCTGTGACAATATGTGGTAACTTACAACTTACCGTCAGTAGCCAAAAAAAAAACATGAATCGGCCATGTTGTTTAAAACTCCGATTCATTTCGTAATGAAATCTCAATAATTGTCATCAATTTTTCTTAACGATATATCAATTTTAATATATCCTATGTTAAGCGCCGGTTATTTCTTAGCATATTAGTGAAAACCGCATGAAAATCCATTCAGTATTTTAGGAGTTCAGTCATAACAAACAAACAAACAAACAAACAAACAAACAGACAAAGTGTTTAAAAAGTGGCTTAACGTGATCAGCGGCTAATTTTAAGCCAACCTGTGTCATTTTTTTCTTGATATCTTGCAATTACAGACTTTTTTATCTCTACAGTTTTATTATATGTATAGACTGACTACAACTGACTATAATTATAGGTGTCAAAATATTATAAACGCAGGCGCGGGTGACACCGCGGTCTCCAACTAGCACTTACTTAAAAGATTACAGAAGCCAAAAACGTTATTTAGAGAACCAGTCAAGTGCGATTCGGATTCGCGCACTAAGGGTTGCGTACCATTATCTATAAAAACGGCATAAAAATCACGTTTGTTGTATGGGAGCCCCCTTAAATATATATTTTATTTTGTTTTTTAGTATTTGTTATAACGGCAACAGAAATACATCATCTGCTAAAATTCCAACTGTCTAAGCATATAAATACCTAGATATACATAGACAGTTACACTCGTCAGCTTTCAATACACCTACTAGTTTTTACGCCTCATTAATTTATTTAAGAGCTTCTAGATAGAGCTTATTAAGATCGAGTAAGGCTTTAGCGCGCTAACTGTTACAAATATCGGGTTCACTACGTTTAGTATCAACACGTTTTGTGATTTGGTTGTGTGCGTAAACGTGTAGGTGTGTGCGTTAAGGGGAAGTCGTAGTAGGAATGTCAATAACTGTCATAACATATAAATATTAAACAATTTTTGTTAATTAGATTTTATTCTTTGGCAAGTATAAATGATGGAGTTTTAGGCTAGTTGCCTGCTATTAAAAATTAACAAGTAAATATTATTTTCATAAAGTAGGTTAAAAATGAATGTAAAATCGGTAAATAAATCAAGGCTATAAGCTATAAAAGGTCAAGGTTATAAGCTTTTAATGTTTCTGGAGAGGGCATCACCTGTCCCTTTCTCGCAAAACAGGTGATTCTCTACCCCACTACACAGTTACTCTGTAAACGCACGTTGTGAAGTCACATGGCAAAGAGACTGTATGTAAAGCTAACCACAGCTTAGTAATGAGCTAATATGAAGGAGCAAGAGTGAAGTCACTGTATTTTTGAGCTGTCTCTTTCTGTTCCTGTATATTAAAATGCTTGTAACTTTGAAATTTTTTGAGATATGTAGGTAAATTTTGTTTTCACTATTTTTTTTTGAGAAATATTATTAATTGATCCAATAACAAAATAGCAGGCATCTAGCCTATTGTAAGACACCAGACCACTAATCAAGTAAATTAGGTACTTCATTAGTGGTCTGCGGGGCTACCGTCTAAGCCAATCGTAATCGATGAATGGGCTTCATTTCGTCATTTCCGGCAAGTTAGCATTGTGTAACATCTCCATCCATTAGTATTTTCTCACTATTTCTTATTATTATAGTTAATCAATGTTTTGTCTATTCAGTTCTCCGCCTAAGGGACCATAATGCCGATGGATGAGGGTTTTACAAAACCGGAAATGACCAAATGAAGTCCATTCACTGATTACGATTGAGTTATACAATACAGGGGCTGGTCACTAATCAAGTAATTTATATGACTCGGGTAAACTATCATGTATAAAAATTCTGCTTTTTTTGCCTTATAGTAGAATTAAATTATTAAAAGCACAACATCCACATAAATAAATTCACACAAATGTTCATCATCATCATCAACAGCCTGAAGACGTCCACTGCTGAACATAGGCCTCCCCCAGAGCACGCCACCTTGAGCGGCTGCTCGCCTCCTGCATCCATCGGCTCCCCGCGGCTTTCACCAGGTCGTCGGTCCACCGAGTGGGGGGCCGGCCTACGCTGCGTCTTCCGGTTCGTGGTCGCCACTCGAGAACCTTTCTTCCCCATCGGTTGTCAGTTCTACGAGCGATGTGGCCTGCCCATTGCCACTTCAACTTACTAACTCTAAGAGCTATATCGGTCACTTTAGTTCTCCTGCGGATCTCCTCGTTCCGGAGCTTATCTCGCAGGGAAACACCGAGCATAGCTCGCTCCATAGCTCGCTGCGCGACTTTGAGCTTACTAATGAGGCCAACAGTAAGAGACCATGTCTCAGTTCCATAAGTCATCACTGGCAACACACACTGATTGAAAACTTTCGTTTTCAGGCTCTGCGGTATTTTGGACGAAAAGATAGGACGAAGCTTCCCGAACGCTGCCCAGCCGAGTTGGATTCTTCGCGCCACCTCTTTGTCGAATTTGGACCTACCTAATTGGACAATCTGTCCTAGGTAGACATACTTGTCGACAACTTCGAGAGTATCGTTCCCAACAATTACCGGTATAGGTGGAACATGAGCATTAGACATGATCTTTGTCTTGTCCATATTCATCTTAAGACCAACCTGCTGGGAGACTCTACTGAGGTCGTTGAGCATGGTGCTAAGGTCCTCGAGCGATTCCGCCATTATGACTATATCATCGGCAAAACGAAGGTTAGTGATGTACTCGCCATTTATGTTGATGCCAGATCTTTTCCACTCCAAGAGCTTGAAAACATCCTCCAATGCGTTTGTGAACAGTTTCGGAGAAATAACGTCTCCCTGTCTCACGCCTCTTTGCAATGGAATTTGTTCCGTACTCTGGTCCTGTAGTCGGACTGACATAGTGGCCTTACTGTACAAACACTTCAAAACTTCGATATACCTATAGTCAATTTGGCATCGCTGCAAGGACTGCAGCACCGCCCAAGTCTCGATTGAATCGAAGGCTTTCTCATAGTCCACAAACGCTAGGCATAACGGCCGATTATACTCTTCGGTCTTCTGTATAATTACACACACATATTATAAGTATATTATAAGTACACAAATGTTAGGTACCCAATAATAAACATAATATATAAAAAAATAAAATAAATTACACATCTTGTATTGTACCGTAGCTTAACTAGGTAACTGATATAATACTATAATATAAGTATTACTTTTTGTTTGTAGATAGTTACATACTAAGAATATAACAGGGATAAACACGAGTGTTCTGGGTGGGAATGGAACCCACAACCTGCAGTTCACAAGGCAGAGCTTCTTCCAAGTACTACCAACCATTTGAGCTACGCGGCCAGTATACTTACAATTCTTATGAAAATAAACATTTTAGCTTTGAAAGTGTTTCGCTAGTTATTTTTTTTAACGACGAGTTTTTAAACTAACAACAATTTTTTTATTACTAAACAGCATTTGTCCGCGATCTCACTTGATGGAAAACGAAAATGCGGTCTACGATGCAGATGGTACACGCTTGCATAGAAGATACCTAAAAACTAAAAAAAAAATTAACAGAGTTCACCTTGCCCACTCTAAGTTGGCCCACGGGCAATATGTTAAGACCCAATACAACGCCAAATTGCTTAAAACGGCTTAGCTTGAAGCAGTATCCTGTCAACAATATTGCAACAATGACTTTGAAATTAATATATGGTAAAGTTCAGGACTAATGCTACTGCAAATGTATAGTAAAAACACGAATTAAAAAAAATTTCTTGATAGAAAAAAATTACAAAGTTACCTCCAAATCGTACAAATAAACAGCGATTATTCAATGAATACTTTAAATAAGATCATGAAACTTTGTGTAGTAGTTGAACTAAATATAATGGAGGGCTTATGTATAGCGGATTTTTAAAATACCCTTTATATTCAGTGTAATAATAAATTACCTATACTATTGCGCGTTGGAACCAGTTTAACTTAGACCGCCCCTGCCGCTCGGCCCCTGGCTCATCCCCGCTTTGGCCAGTACTATACATCTATTCTGTGGCTTTGACTTGAATTCGCGCTGGCCTTGCACAAGCCCTTAACTTTTGAAATGGCTCCGTCATTTCACTACATAGTTGTCAAAACAAAAGTAAGGCTGCGTGATATAAACCCGTATCCGTATCCGTTTAAAAAGTCAGGCTTCCCCTTAACAACCTTTAGATGTGTGAGTAACCGAACACAACGTACTACAACGTACGCAGTGTTGATACATGTGCGTGTGTGCGTCAGTAAATGTCTAAGTGTGCGTGAAAGCGCGAACAAGTTGTTTGTTCAGAGATTTAATACACGGTTTTCTGCACGTTACCTGAGCTTTGGGTTTCCATGAATAAGGTGGGATGTGATAATTGGTACATTTATTTTCTTTTACTTTAAGGGCTTGTGCAAGGCCAGCGCGAATTCAAGTCAAAGCCACAGAATAGATGTATAGTACTAGGCCAAAGCGGGGATGAGCCAGGGGCCGAGCGGCAGGGGCGGTCTAAGTTAAACTGGTTCCAACGCGCAATAGTTTAGGTAATTTATTATTACACTGAATATAAAGAGTATTTTAAAAATCCGCTATACATAATCCCTTCATTATATTTAGTTCAACTACTACACAAAGTTTCATGATCTTATTTAAAGTATTCATTGAATAATCGCTGTTTATTTGCACGGTTTGGAGGTAACTTTGTAATTTTTTTCTATCGAGAAAATTTTATTAATTCGTGTTTTTACTATACATTTGCAGTAGCATTAGTCCTGAACTTTATCATATATTAATTTCAAAGTCATTGTTGCAATATTGTTGACAGGACACTGCTTCAAGCTAAGCCGTTTTAAGCAATTTGGCGTTGTATTGGCTCTTAAGTTAGCAATTTAGTTTTGGTATTGACGTATTTCCATTGCAACTGCCAGCAATAGATTTTTTTGTTATTTGTGAAGAGTTGATATACATTTTGTGGATTTTATTTATTTTGGAAGTTTATTTTTTAATGTGTCTGTTTTGAACTTCTTCTGAAACTCCAACTAACAATTTTCAGTGATTTATTTATCTACATATTAATTCAGCATATAAAGTAAATACCTAATAACACCTAATGATATGCCACTGAAAATATAACTTGCTTGACCTTGCTAAATATTATCCTTAAAAATATATAGATGAGTACTTATGTAGATTAGGAAAGAAAGCTTAATACGTACGTAAAAAGGTAGGTATAGGTGTTTCGAAAAGCCCCACCAAAACCAGTGTCAATCATAATAATTCAAGCGAAAACCATCACTATCTCTCTGTCTCTACCATAAACGAGATTTTATGAGAAACCCTTTAAAGCGTACAAATCACACCAGCAATTTCACAGTAATCAATTTTCCCATTAGTTATGTGTGTTTAAGAATGACATTTAATAAATAAATAATTGGTAAAATTGCAGCTACCACCTCACTTTTAAGGCCCAGTTAATGGGATATATCATAGGCGTCTGTTTGCGCATGCCAATTGATTGCAACTTAACAACGTGCCAGCAAATTGCCAGCTTAAACGACAGAGACAGCAACAGTTTATCTCACCTAAAACCTTACGGGAGGGACAGGGATAAGTATACTTGCAGAGTTGCGATGTAAAACGGAACGCGCTAACATTATGGCGAAGCGACGCAGTGGCGAACTCGAAAAAAGGTGAAATATTTATTTTAAAGAGCGATTATTTTTATTAAAACACATTTTAATCACGATCCGTCACTGTAAACCTGAGATCGTTAACTGGTGTATGGTTTTTTAAATCATTTATTATAATTGACCAATAAAATGTTAATTTTTGTAATTATCCTCGTTTTTCATGGCTAGGGTTTTTTTGGGAGGTGGTATGGTGTTTTAATAGGGATTCGCAGTTTTACGTGATATTTGACGGTCGTTCCTTGATGAATTGTTGTCGCCAGTTCATGCATCTTATAATTATTACACTTCTTCTCGTGTAGGCAAGTGGTCAGCCCTGGTGTCAGAATTTTTAGGCCGCCCACAGGCTTCTGACTTGGCTTAACGACTGTTGTCTTACAATAACCAGGACCAACGGCTTAACGTGCGCTCTGAAGCACGGTAGCGCTCAGTTGTAAATACCACCTTTTGCTGTAGCGGTCACCCATCAAAGTAATGAGCGCAGCGAACATTGCTTAACTTTACCGATCGGTTGGAAACGGCTAGTCGTGCTTCTCTATGAGCGCTATTATTACACTGATAGAGCCAGTATGGGGTCTTTCTAACTTTCAAACTGACTCGCCCTGGTTCAGTTCCCGCACGGCCCTGTAATGACTTTTCATGTTATGTGCGGAATTTGAGCCCTTTAACGGTGAAACAAAGCATCGTGAGAAACAGGCATGTTCAAGAATCATAAAGTTCGACGACATGACGTGTCCAATAGTATTTCTTAAATTCTCGCGATTCGAACACATATTTACACACACACACACACACACACACACACACACACACACACACACACACACACACACATACACACACACACACACACACACACATACACACACACACACACACACACACACACACACACACACAGACACACCCTACCCTCACATCATTTCATATCTGTTCATTGTTTTTTCATATTTAAGTCCTGTATTAAACTATAAATACGACGTGTCCACCCGCACTTGTCCACGTCCAGTGTGGGACTATTATAGGCTATATGTACTCACTTCTCTCAGTGACATGCACTTGTACCAGTAGTAGCCATTGGACTAATGACTGTAGATGTACTTGTCATTCTATCCCTACTGCTTTAGGGTTTTGAAGGCACCAACAGACACCAACTTTGGCTTTTTTTAGCATGCAATGTTCTTTAAACTAACTACTACAATAATAAAAACTATAACATGTACTTAAAACTACTAGCTACACTATCTACTACAAAGTACATTAATTGGACTGTATACTAGCCGCGATAGCCTATAGATAGACAGTCCAAATGCTCCAGCCCACTACCGGTAGGTAGCGTACCCAACATGCTGGCAACATTGCCTCGTTGAATTGTAATGCTGATTCGTTGAGCCGAATAAGTGCCAGCATTTTGGTCACGCGTCGCATCGACCAGGTGCTCTGATTAAATAATAAACTCTGACTACCTAATGATGGCACATTATGGCAAAGTTATAAATGCTTCTGATAGTAAGTACCTATACCTACATATACCTAGCTATATTGTTTTGAAAAATGTAGCTTCTTACCTCTTTTTATTTTGCTAGTACCTAATAGCTGGTCTATTCCAGTCTGATACCTCAGTACGATCCAATGCTATTCATTTTTCATATGAAATTCCTGTTTGATTCCCCAATTATTTTCTATTCCATTTGGATCCACAGCGATTAGTTTTTGAATTGTAACAATAACAAAAATGCAGATGTGAACAAAATTACAGTTTTCTTTAGTATTTCTGCCACCGAGGTTTTTGAGATAGGAGAAGAAGAATATAATTTATATAATATAAAATATTTTTGGTGTTTCAAAAGTATGAACCTATCAGGAGACCAGATATATTGAGGAGGTTAAAGATGGAATTACAATTGTATAAAATACAGCCGTGTCATATTGTTTTTGCAACTAATTTAACTAACTCGTTGGTGTCGGACGCTACGTGTGTGGACACCCTTGCGCCGTCACACCTTCCTGGAACACAAAATAAGGCTGGTGCGGCGGCGGATTCTGCTGAGCAACTAAAAAGGCGCAAATACAGTAAACTTGATAGCGGTTTTATATTTGCGCCTTTTGGGGTTGAGACGCTTGGGCCTTGGGGACCGAGTGCTCACCAAATTTTCAAAGACCTTTCCAAACGTCTGGTCGAGGCAACACGTGACCAAAATGCTGGCCACTACTTCGGCCAAAGGTTGAGCATTGCCATTCAACGTGGCAATGCTGCCAGCATATTGGGCACGTTGCCTACTGGTAGTGGTTTGTTAGATTAGAGTTTTGTTTTTATATTATTTAGCTTATTAGGGTAGTTTTGTATTATATTGTTAATTTTATAGTACTAGTGTGGTAGTAGTTTAGACTTTTGTTTATTAAATACTTCTGTATATATATTCATTTAACTAATATTTTAGTTATCCATATGTATATTTTTACTAGTTATCTTCATGTTTATCTTTGTCACCCCGTCGTCGCCGCCCAAGACACGTCTTGAGCGATCCGGATGATCCTATAGCAGCCGTTGTGTCGGCTGCGCTAGGATCACCGGATCAGTCTAGCCCTTCTGGCTCAGGTACCGCTTTCGGCACCGGTATAGGATACCAGCGTAACACAATCAGACACCGACCCCGCCGGTGAGGTCGACGTACCCCCCGTAGGTTAGCTAGAACGGTCGCGACTTTCCATAGGGTCCACTCTTCTAGTGGACGTAGCCTTCTCGATCCTCTTATCCCGGCAACGGCCCAAGCCGAGGCTCGCACCCCAGGGGTGCCCTTGTGCTAGTTGCCTCCCACTTTTGACGGTTGGGCGCCTTAAGCGCCTGCCCTCCCGCCCGGTGACGCTGTAAAGGTCGGTAGAGACCAACAGCATTAGCCCGTTCAAAAAAAAAAAAAAACTAGTTATCTTCATGTTTATCTTTACTAGTTTATCTCATAACTCATAACTCTTATCTACTTAGCTGTCTATTATTCTTTCATAACAGTAATTGATTAGAGATAATCGCAGGTTCTGATACAATTTAAGCATTTGCCTTAGCCATAATATTAATTTACGCTCATAAAAATATGAAAATGCTAATTTTTATTATCATAATAGCTTGTTAAGTATAAGTCCAAGATTTTAACTGTGTTTTCTAGTATTATCGCTTGTTTTTTTAATATAAAATTATACGTAAAAGTATGAAGTGTGATGTAGGAAAACGATTTAAATATTAAATGAGCTATTTAGCAGCTCTAATCGTTTTTATTAAGTTCTGCTTATGTTCAAAATATAATTAATTTTTATGAGAAACGTAATTGAATACAATAACACTCGGATTATGTTTTATATTTTGTTATAAAGTTACTTACTTCTTTTTAATTACATACTAAGACGTACGCGTATCTTTTTTAAATAGGTAAGATGAGATTTTTCGCTTGTGAGTTGTAGATAAGCACATTTTATTTTACAGTAATTTTAATACCTAAAAACTAAGCATAAGATGTTATATAATGTACCTATATCTACTACAGAACTTCCTTGAGTAAATGTACATTTATAGAGCAACAGTCTTTGGCTATCATACATAAGTTTTGTTCAAGTTTTCATAAAACCGGTAAACAACTCTGTTTCGAATAATTAATTCTCACAAAAACAAAATGTAGTAGTATCGATTCGATACTATCGAATTCCACATGTTCGATATTGATATTGAAATATCGATATACTTTTATGGGAAGCAATTTTAATGTAATATAAATAAAGCGTTATACAAACGCGCGAACGAAATCTGATCGACCATTAAAATAATACGTTTTGCGAGCGTTATTGTGTGATACCTTTTTATTTGGGAACGATGAATTTTAGGGGTCTTTGCCACCTTCGAGTGAAGTATTACTCATTTTGTGTTTGACTAATTCAGTAGTTTCAGATTTAAACTGACGCCTTAGACCTTTTTGTTCTCGATTAGGAAATAATTAAGCTAAGAACCAACGCTACCAAAATAACAAGACTACAACCTGTCTGGCTGATGAAAAAAAAGGCGAATTTTATGTAAATACTTCAGTATTTACAAATCAATACTACTCTATTACTGTTATTCTGTGTTATTTATTACTGTTCTATTTATGAATACTTATATATTCATAAAAATGTACAGATATAACTTATCTGTAAATACTTTAGCATTTATAGAAAATTTACAGAAAGTACCCCTTTATTTCGTTAGCTAGCCAAAGTTGTAGTTTTGTCTTGCATGTTTCGTCAGCGATGGTATCTACTTAGATCAAGCAAGTTAAAAAAACATTTAATTAAATGCAGTAATCTGTCTGACACTTGAATTTGGTATCAAAAATAAAAATCAAAAAAATTTTTTTGTTAGTCCTTTTAATTCCCTATAAAAGTTTCATCATTCATATTATATTATTCCACACATGGGCATCAGCTATTCTTTAGGACCATTCGCCTCGGCTTTCCAAATCAATACTCGAAATATAAACAGAGCCGAGGCTGAATAATACGAATAAATAAATGCCGGACCCGTCGTAAACAAGGCCCACTGACATTCTCGGTGTGAGCTTCACTTTATTATTTTTACGATTATTTTTGGTCAAATTAATTTTTGCCTCGGAACTGCAATCTCGTTTTGTTCGCGATGTTAAACGATTGACTGTTAACTGCGCTTGTGGTTTGATTAAAAAAAGAAAGACAATGAATTTAGCGTTATTATTACACTTGTAATAAAGTTTTTTTTTGATCAATTTATTTATTTGATATACATTTTTTGAGAAGTAATTATAAATGATACCTACTGTTAATTTTTCTAATGTCAACAAAACCGCCTGATTTACTAATAAATGGTGCCTGAACAAAACTAAATAAATAAATAATAATAAACAATATTCAACAGGTTCAAATTAAATTAAATTAAATCTATAGATAAATATGCAGCCTCCAATCCACTAAGATCTAATGGGAAATATAACAAAACCATAAATAAAGAGAATAATTATTATGCAGTTGCCTTCAGGCTTCATTACACCTTTTTATACGACTAAGGGTGGATTTGACCAAACGTAGATTTATGCCCGAGTAACTATACGAGAATAACTCTATTCTACGATCTTAAACTGGAATAATTCATTAGTCGTTTTACCATGCAATACAAAGTATAGCTATTCTTATACGCTAATAGCGGAATGAACGATGAACGAAACTATTACCCAGCTAAAAATTACTGTTCTACAACGCCAAAGTATTCAAGCTTATGTCATGTCAACTCAACTTTGTCGTATTATAGTGCAGGTAAGTAAAAGTTGGAATTATATGGCGCGCTGGCGCCATTAAAATATTCTCGGAATAGTTTATTATTCCACCAAAAACGGTAGTATAAGTATTTATTCTCGAATAGGCTTGAGTGTAGATGGTAAAATGTGAAATTGGTTTACTCTCGGATAACTGGCGATTTGTTCTAAGTATAACCCTTACTCTCGTTTGGTCGAATCCACCCTAAGGCCCGATTTCACCAAACTAGAATAAATTTTATTCCAGGTATAACTTTCCGAGAACAACCGAGTTACGCGAATATAGCCCTTATATCACCAATTTTGTGAAAGAATAAGGCTTATTCCTTGGATACAATCAAAATGGCGTCTTTTTGTGTAATTTCATTTGTCAATTAGCTGTATCCAGTAGTAAGGAATAGCCGTATACTTGGAATAAATGTTGGTGAAATCGGGCCTTAGTCTAACCTAAAAAACATCAAGAACATGCGAAACTATTTGTTTCTATTAGGCAATTGTTTTTTCTCTAATCTGTGGTTTCTATAGTAAGTTGGTTGGCTGAAATAACAGAAGATGCTGAATTTTTATTAAAATATTTTCTTTAGATATTTTCCAACGTAAAAAGCCGTTACGCCAAATCTTTATTTTGTTTCTCGGAATGTTCCTGACGACTTCATTACAATATTTTAATGCCCGCTTCGGATAAGGTTTAATATGTATTATAAATGATGATTATCGTTACCTTCACAGGTTATAAATGCTTAGCCGCAATGAAATTATATGGAAATAAAATTCAATTATTTTGCTACGTATAAGGAGTTAAGTAACTATTTATAGATTTAAGAGAACTCATGATTAAAGATCACACAGATCTGTACATATAAAAAAGTGGCACGTTGTCTTTATGTTTGTTTGTTTTTGTCCACCTTTTAAACCAAAACGGCTTTACTGATTTGGATAAATTTTTGCACACGGATTGATTATATTTATTACCGGGGTCAACATAAGTAAGATACTTTTTATCCCGGGAAAAATTGTTTCCACGAAAAAAAAACGGGTAAGATGTGAGTGAAACCACGAGGCGGAAGTACCCCTAACCTAACTAGTACTTCATCAAACTTACAATCTAGGGATTACGGCTAATAAGTAATAATTTGATTTAAACTATTAAAGTAGAGCTGTACAAAAATGTGTCCATCAACAAAGGGAAGACACCCCGTTCATGTGTCTTTTTGAGTACATTCATTACATTATAGTTCAATGTCAATATCACTAAACTAACTCAAAAGATTTTATTCTTTTTAGTCATAAATCCGCAGAATCCGCGGAATGAGATCCGCAGGAGGACCAAAGTGCCCGATATAGCTTTTAGGGTGGATTTGACCAAACTTAGAGTTATGCGCGAGTAACTATACCAGAATAAATCTATTCCACGATCTTAAACTAGAATAACTCATTAGTCGTTTTACCACGCAATACAAAGTATAGAATACTTATACGCGAATAGCGGAGTGAACGATGAACGAAACTATTACCCAGGTAACAATTATTGTTCTACAACGCCAAGGTATTCAAGCTTATGTCATAGCAACTCAATTTTGTCGTATTATAGTGCAGGAAAGTAAATGTTGGAATTATATGGCGCGCTGCCGCCATTAAAATATTCTCGGAATAGTTTATTATTCCACCAAAAACGGTAGTATAAGTTGTTATTCTCGAATAGGCTTGAGTGTAGATGGTAAAATGTGAAATTGGTTTACTCTCGGATAACTGGCGATTTATTCTAAGTATAACCCTTACTCTCGTTTGGTCGAATCCACCCTTAGAGTAATAGCAAGTTGAAATGGCAATGGGCAGGCCACATCGCTCGCAGAACTGACAACCGATGGGAAAGAAAGGTTCTCGAGTGGCGACCACGAACCGGAAGATGCAGCGTAGACCGGCCCCCACTAGGTGGACCGATGATCTCGTGAAAGCCGCGGGAAGCTGATGGATGCAGGAGGCGAGTAGCTGCTCAAGGTGGCCGCTCTCTAAGGGTGGCCTATGTTCAGCAGTGGACGTCTTCAGGCTGTTGTTGATGATGACGATGATGAGTCTTAAATCTAAAACTAAGACAATTATTAAAAAACTACAACAAAGTTGTAAAAAATAATTGCCTATATCAAACAACACCTATTAATATGAAAAGACAAACGATAAAATCAGTGAATAGTAGTTTAAATAGCTATAAAGTGGTATTTTTTAACACGTTCAAAGAATTTCTCATAACTTACAAAGATAGTCAAGAAGACCTGCTGCGTTCACAAAAAAAGAATCAAAGATCCCAAACTCATATTCGTACAACATTCGTCCGGTAAACCCTAATTTAGCCACAAAAACTGTAACCGTAGGCGTTTTAACAAATCGCCCATCTTAAAAGGGTATCAATAAGATAAAATCACGTTTATAAACTCACTAACAAACACAAATTAAGACCCTCTTTTATTAAAGACGCATATGACACATTTGCGCTTAAGTTACACTTTAAAATTAAAACGTATTAACGAAAACTGAAACAATTTAAAATGGCTTTTAACGTGTTAGTAAAAAGGCATAACATTGCCGTGACAAGATTCGTAGATATGTCTTTATACGTTGGGTGTGAAAGGATTTGATTGTTACCTTCAAGATAATGAAATAAAACTTAAAATAAACGTTTTTAAAACAGTTATTGCGGATGTTCAATACGTAACATCTTAATGGCTAGTGCAGAAAATCGTTTAGATACGGTATTGTACGTTGTAGTAAGGGAAACTAATAAAAGTAACTTTTTATTTTGTAACAGATTTTATATTAGATTGGTTTTATTTAATTTCATTTTTTTTTTCATTTTTTTATCATTTTTTTTTAACGGGCATATTGCCTTTATTACTCAAGCTAACTACTACAATAATAAAAACTAAACTAAACTAAACTAAACTAAGCTAAACTAAACTAAACTATCTACACTACCTACTACAATGAACACTTATGGACTGTATAATAGCCGTGATGGCCTATAGACAGTCCAAGTGGTCCAGCCCACTACCGGTAGGTAGCGTACCCAACATGCTGGCCGCATTGCCACGTTGAATTGCAATGTTGATGCGTTGGGCCAAATAAGTGCCAGCATTTTGGTCACGCGTCGCATCGACCAGGCGCTCTGATAGAATTTGGAAAACGCGATGAGCTAATGTCATTAAGTTTATAATGTAGCATTGGTTTGGATTCTTCTTATATTATACCAAAAATATTGTTTTGTTAAGTATATTTATATTTTATTGTTTATTAACGGGATATTTATCATGTGATTTATTTTCTTTCAAATATTTAAGAAATGTTAGTACAGTAACAGTTTTAAATGTTTAAGTACTTACCTTCTATAATAATGCCCTGACTACATATTTATTAAACTGTTTAAAGTATGTATTATAGCCTGAATTAACTTTCTTATTATGGTGCTGTATTTTGTTATAAACAAAAATATATTTGGTCTACATTAAAAATAAATAAAAATAAAATAAAAAATATTATGTAAATTTTGTTTTTTTTTATGTGTTTTTTGTTTTTGTGTTTTGTGTGTGTGTTGCTATGTGTGGACAATTTACACATCACCATCTAGCCCCAAACTAAGCAAAGCTTGTATATAAATATATAAATACTTTTTGGTTTGTAACTACTTAGGTACATAATATTATTTAGAATACAATACGTTCTGACACAGAACAAACATCGATGTTTATAACACAGATGTCTGTCCTCGATGGGAATCGAACCCACAACCTACAGTTCAGAAGGCAGAGCTACTAACAAGTGAGCTGAGGCCGATCGATATGATTTTGCGTTATAAATATCACGCATTATAAAATCGTAATTTTTAATAACTCCCCTCATGTTGAAGTTATCTCTTACGCTCATCTTCCCCATGCAAGCATATAATATGTTTCCTGCCTCATTTATGAACCCGGGACTTCGTAAATGCATTAAATGTGGCCATTTTCCTTTAATAATTAAACAATAAATACAAATAATAATACTGTTTGTGTTATAATGTAAATAAGGCTGGCGCATTTGATTTTATGCGGGAAGATTATTACCCAGCTTGGGGTAAAAGTAGATGTAGGATGTTTTCGATTTGCGATGGGAGTCCGAATCAATTCTGTCTGTCCGACCGGAATTCTCACTACATCGCTAGTCACTATCTTGTGCCCGCAGCTTCACCCGCGTGCACTATCCCTCAGGAACCGTTTATTTATCCGGGATAAAACTTCCGTTTTAGCGCACCCCTACACTATGATGTAATAAATGTATCTTCGAAATTTCAATATTTTGGCTTCAGCGGCTTAGGCTGGGTGAGACCTGCATTTTTTACCCCTTTAAGGGATAAAATTCGAAATTGCCGAGCGCAGTTTGTATTTATGTTGTATGTTCTATACACATTCCTTTCATATAGATACGTACAGTTTATTTTTAATTTCCTTCTAATAATTAAGAGCTGTCAAAGCTCCTGAGTTTGTAGAGCAAAATTATGTTGCTCTACAAACTCAGGAGCTCTACGCATAAGTACTTCTTCTTCTTCGTTTATTGGCTTTCTATCGCTTTTTAGCGATAATTCTGCCAATGTCAAGTGAAGAATTGTACTGTTATGTCATGTTAAAGTCATAGTTAAATGCCATACAGTAAAATGGTGGATATTTTACTGTAGGCTTCAAAAAAACCGTTGAAGAGAGAACGAAAATGCATGGCTATATAAACTTGGAACCATTTGCCAACACTCGTGCACGTTCACGAACACTTAACGGATAATAATCCACACTTATTACATACAAAAAACACAGGTTTTGGAAAAAAATTACAACCGTGATTTTCGAATTATTTTCAAAGTTTAAGTAGGTATGTTTTTTATAGGCACAACTATGAACAATGATTTAAGGCGTATTTATCCTTTCATATCCTATTATTGTAATATTATAAATGCGAAAGTTTGTGTGTGTGAATGTTTGTTACCTTATAATCTCGGTATCTAAAAAACCAATTTCATTGAAATTGGTTTATACGCACGATTAACACATAGGGATACTTTTTACCCGCGGGTGAAAGGGGTCTAGTATCATATAAAAATACGGGTAAATCTAAGTAACTTCTAATCCGACGTCATCGATAAGTTCTATTAAAACATTAACAAATTAACTTCCAAACTAAACCCACCATCATAAGTACTTACAAGTCGTGTAACTCAAACTAATTCAAAGAAATACTTCTCATCACCATAACACTGTTTCAAGCGATCGAGCACTGATTAGAGCCTCCAATTCTAATACATCTAAGCCAATTATATGCTATCCCTTTCTCTCGTGTTAAGCAAGCTATGTCCGTCCCTTTCTCTGCAGCAGCTTAAGCCCATTCACACCTGCACATTATAAGGCTTGTTTATTTGTTTCTTCGTATGTTCTTACTTTAGTGCCTCGTTATACGGTCGCGGAGGATAATGCGGTAAGTGTGAGAGTTATTTTATTGCAGCGTTTTATGTTTTACTTGGAGTATGAGATAGCGTGAAATTCAATTTTGTGAATGAGTTTTTGTTTAATGTTATTGAACAGCATGCCATTGATTCTTTTAAATAGCTTTGCATTTTTAGGTGTTGCATCAGATTTATCTTAATTGTTATATGCTTATTTCTTTAATTTAACTACGCCGTCGCCTGGTCGCCGGTGATGATGCAACTGCATTGAAGTGATGATGATTAAAAGAATAGTTATTTGTTATACAAGGCTGCAAAGTTCGTTTTTGGCGAGAGTACTTGAATTGAAACCTGAGCAAGCGAAGGATTCTAGGATTGAACCACGAGCGTAGCGAGTGGTTCAAATGAAGAATCCTGAGCGTAGCGAAGGTTTCAAAGGTACGAGACGCAGAAAAACTTTGCTGCCGAGTGCAACACACAACTTTTCACCTCACTACAGCGAGGAAAATGTAAGAAAAACAGCTAAAAGGCTAAGAAAAGATTAGTTTTTAGCTTATTCATTTAGTTATGGATGGCGGTAACGCTTGACATCAGGTAAACGACTAGCTCGTCACGTGATTCACGGAAAATTAAAGAAAAAGTGTTTTTCATCCATTTTCCATGCAGTCGCCGTGCTGGATAGCGTATTGTTTTTATACTCTTTGGTGCTGGACAGTGCGATTATTCTAAAAATGAGGTTGGTGAACGAGACAAAGATGGTATCTTTTAGGAGGTAGTCTGTGGTATTAATGAGTTTTCAGTGGACTGGCGATATCAAGAAGGTTAAATTCGGGCAGATCTGTGATAAAATCTTCAGTTCTTGACGAGAAAATTATTGAAGAGAAACGTTCAAATTTTAAAAACACTTTCCACGCTAGCGAGCAAAATGCGTTTTTGCGCCCAGATTTTGAATGACAAAGAGATCCTTTCCGAGCTAGTGAGGTGAAAACTAAATTATTAGGTATTGTGTCGATTGTGTATGTTTTAAACACACTTTCCTTTTTTAAACAATATTTTCTCAATTCCCAGTTCCTCAGTAATATGCAATGTACCCATTCATTCTTTCAGCTTTTTGGATCCTTGTTTTAGTTTTCATTCATTAGTACCTACAAGGCGAAAGGAAACTCCACTCATTGGTTAGTTGTTACAAAAATCTAAAATTAAAAATGTCAAGCTTTAGATTCTTTGAAAACCAGCTAGATGACCACGTAACTTGATTGTAACATATTCACGTAAATCTCCAAAATACGCATCTTCTGCCTTATCCATCAGCACCGTGACCTCGTTAGCGGTCGCTTATAAATTTGTCCGTCTGTCTGTCTGCTCGCAAACCTTACTTGAACGTATCTCCACTTTAACTTATTGCTCGGGTAATTGTTAACTAAATCGACATTGTTTACGTTATTTTAATCTGTGTATTCCGTTTTGATCCCGCACTATTTATGTTTAATGTTAATTTCCAATCTGATCCCTACCTAATTGTCAATTCCGGTCTGATCCTACTCATGGTTTTAATTTGAAGGCCTTATAACAGTTCATCATCATCATCAAGAGCCTGAAGACGTCTACTGCTGAACATAGGTTAATAACAGTTGCTCAATATTATGATTAAATAAAAAATGTGCTCGTGTCTGATATCATGATCGGTCATACAGGAGAATGCTTTTGTATACCATTACTACTTTTTACTTTTTTTTGCTACTTCTTCTTTTTGATTAGGCATTTATTTCGCTGTTATATGCATCTACAATGTTTTCTTTTCTCTTATATTTTGGCTCCACACATAGTGTATTTAGTCAGAGTCAAGTTTTGTAATTTTTCATCGTATTATGGAATATTTCACGTAAAGTCAAGTCTTAGTCACAGTCAGGGTAGTCATAGTCTAGTCTAAGTCAGGTAATCATAATCCAGTCTAAGTCATGCCCTAGTAAAATGGTGGCAACTTTACTAGAGGCTTCTACGGAATTTTGGAAGCAACACGAAAAATCACGTTTCACTACATTATATCACTTGCCCACACTCATGCTCGTAATTCAGCACTTAACGCGTAAAACACCAAAAATTTTAAACATTAACACTGGAAAAAGCATAAGTTTTGTAAAATAATACAATGCACCCACGTGAACTATTCAGCGTTCCCGCCAAAACTCCCATCTACAATGTTTTAAAGTTAGAATCCTAGTTAAGACCCAGGTTCTATGTACGTGATCGTTGAGCGTTATTAATCAATTAATTTATTCACAGTCTCCTGGGGGTCCAGCAAAGATACCTTCCATTAGCGTTAACACCAAATAACTCAAAATGTGCGGGAGTGACATTAGCTATGACATTAGCTGCGGGAAAGTTTTCCGCAGGTAATGTCATTCCCATACATTTTGAGTTATCGATTGGCGTTAACGCTAAAGGAAAGGTACCTTTGCTAGACCCCCTGGCCCACTACCATTTCAACCATTTGACGGCATTTGGCCTTTTAGCTTAATTATTCGTTATATCGTAATTAGGAAGAATTAATTATTCATATCTTTCAAACCACACAATGATTCATATTAATCAATCTTCACAATGAATTATCTATTTATTATTAATTTCCAACAATTCTCACAATTATTAACATCCATCAATCCTCACTCAAGAGTTTTAGGTACTCAAGCGTAATCTCTCTGAAAATTGGTTAGAGATTGGTTCTTAGCGATAAGGTCGCTCATTATTACAGTAAAGCTGTTACTTTTTGTCTATCACATGATGTGAGTAATAAATCGTCTATCTTCATTTGAAATCTCACAGAAATCAAATAAGAGAATATAATAAAAATCCATACGTGTAAACAAAACGATCGAATGACCCCAAACAATTTTTATAGGTACTTCAATAACTATGTAAAAGTACCCTCCTATCTGAATCTATAGATAGAGACATTATCATTATGCGCCTTGTAACTTGACACTAGAGAATTCAATTAGGTAAGATGTCTTGACCACGTTGATAAGTTTAATGAGGACATGCTTGAAACCATTGACTATGAATCCAGTTGACCAATGATATAACTTCCCCTCATACGAAAACTAGTGGTGTATTTCAATAAACACTATGTATGAATTTCTAATAAATCACGGCAACCCGTTGATGTCTTTTGTTCCATCCTGTTCTGTTCTTTGTAAGTTCGTATGACTTTGTCTCGTTTTGTTACCGTGCCCCCTGCCCGCGTAGGTGTCGTGTTTGTACGAGAAATTATGTTCACGGGTTATCAACTGGCTTTATAGTCTTTGCTTAAAACATATGTTGGAAAAAAAAGTTCAAAGTGTTTCAAGAGTTAAAAAATAGTTATATTTTCAAAAACGTTTTTTTAATAAAAACGAATGACATCTAACTAATCGTCCACAGCGACACTGCTGCACATAGCAGATTGCAGCATCACTCAGAACTGTAACTTAAAATTTCGCGTGACATTATCCTACCGTACGTCATCCTGAGACATCACACAGTCTAGTAATAAGATTTCTAGACTGTGTGATCAGATCATAAAGTCTCGTTGCCCAATAATTCCACAGCTACAATGCCCTTCAAACCGGAACACAGTAGTGTTTGCACAAGTTATCTGAAATTCGAACTTTAAAAGCTTATTAAATAACTATGTTAATAGCATTTTTCATTAAATAGCTTTCTAAAAATAGAAGCAGTAAGAATATGTGGTAGGCCAAGAGGCTTTCCTACGTCTGGTATCTCGTACGTTTGTCAAATTCACGTCAACTTAACACACCAAATACTTTACGATCATTATTTGAAGGGCCGATGATTGACAGGCAACCAATGAGAGTTCAGTATTTGGTTTGTTACACAAATTTAAAAAATGTACGGCGAAACCTGCGTTTAGACGCTCCGATCAAATTTTTAGGAATATAAATACCTTTAAAGACACTACCTATAGGTTTCATATTTTGTCCCCTATTAGTTCTCAGCGTGATCACACTATATCCCGACACCTGAAGTAAACGAATGCATTTTACAAGATGTTTGGACATCTTCCACAATAAACTTGTTAAAGTGTTTTACGACATACTTTTAGAGAAAATGTTACAGCTACATGTTATAGTTTGACTTAAACTTTAACCCTATTTGATAGGTAAGGCTTTGTGTCATAATTACAGAAAGAAATAAAATTAAGATGAAAAGATAAAATACCTAGAGTTATTGTGTAGGATTGATAAACAGATTAAGGCCCACTTGTTGAACGATCTGGTCAATACCTCGGGGGGTTGATGGATGCAGGAGGCAAGCAGCCGCGCAAATACTTGTTCTGGGCCTGGATGTTTGTACGACCAAGGTCAAGTTCCTGGGTCGCTATAGATACAGGGAATCCTAGTTAAGGTCCAGGATCTGTGTATGTGAGGATGTATGTGATCAGGGCCAGACTGTTTTACACATTTATGAGTATAGCTACTCATTAAGAATCTACAACAAACGGTACAGACGAAAATAATGCGTGAGCAAACCGAGCACTAAAATGTTATACATTTATGAGTAAATCTAGATAAAACCCGTAAAATTTAAGTGGGGGCTGGGGGTTCTTTATATCCATGGGACCCTGGGCTGCAGCCCAAATTGACCTTATACAAGATCCGTCCCTGTATGTGATCGTTGGGCGATGTTTATTTAATTAAATCGTTAAAAATTAGTTTGAAATATTGTAGTAGGTTATACCAACTACATACTTACCTACTAAAAGATAAAAAAAACGCCACGAATCGTTTCGTTTCACACATCATAACAATATAGTAACACGTTTCATTTCACGCATGCCAAGACAACACCTTGTTTAAAATAGATTGTACAGACAAACTGACGGATTGAAATAATTGACGATATCTGAGGTGACAGATTGTGTAACTGTTTAATATGATGCAATTAAGGTAAACATATATAAGGTATTTTATAGCGGTCTATGTTTAGGCATTTCGAGAGCGCGGTCTGCGCGGTACGTTGTGAAACCACTGGAAAACATTCAAGTTCCAGGATAAAGAACACAAGACATTCATTGGTTAGTAAGCTCAAAGTCGCGCAGCGAGCTATGGAGAGAGCTATGCTCGGTGTTTCCCTGCGAGATAAGCTCCAGAACGAGGAGATCCGCAGAAGAACTAAAGTGACCGATATAGCTCTTAGAATTAGTAAGTTGAAATGGCAATGGGCAGGCCACATTGCTCGTACAACTGACAGCCGATGAAGAAGAAAGATTCTCGAATGGCGACCACGAACCGGAAGACGCAGTGTAGCCCGGCCCCCCACTCAGTGGACCGACGACCTGATCAGCCACGGGGAGCCGATGGATGCAGGAGGCAAGCAGCCACTCAAAGTGGTGCTCTTTAGTTTATGTTCAGCAGTGGACGTCTTCAGGCTGATGATGATAATGACGATGGACAGCACCATTCTCCTCGGTACATTAAATTCTTCTGCAATCACCAAGCCGCCTGCCAAGCGTGGTGATTATGGCAGATCTCTCCCGATAAGCGTCCAAAGTAACGTTTTATGGGGGAGTCCTGTGTTCAGCAGTGGATGTCTTTTGGCTGATAATGATGAGTGAAGTCAATTTACCCCTTTTTTAAAAGAATATTATGTCTTTCCAATCCGTTGGACTGCTGAGGTATCAAAACGAAAAGACTTCATCTTTGCATTGCACGTCCATGAAACCAAAGATGAATAAATACCCACAGACCTACTTTATAGATATTCTGTATCTACCATCTCGCAAGCCTACAGCGGCCCTTAAGCCATAAGTCTTTCCCAATTATCATGTAAAACAAACTATGACTGTTGAGACGAACGTGGTACAATGCACCTGTTTCTTTTTTGTTTCTTCATTTGTTTTGTGAGGTAGTGTGGATACGCCTAATTCTTTTTCACTGTCACGTAGGGCTCATAGCAGAGCTCGAGTAGCCGTAGTTACTTTTGTGATAAATTAGGCAGCGTTTGCTTCGGTCACTATTAACGTGGATGGGTGACCGAAACCAAAAAGTGACATTTGTAGAGGAATTGTGATATACGCAGCGTAGGCCGGCCCCCCACTCGGTGGACCGACGACCTGGTGAAAGCCGCGGGGAGCCGATGGATGCAGGAGGCGAGCAGCCGCTCAAGGTGGCGTGCTCTGGGGGAGGCCTATGTTCAGCAGTGGACGTCTTCAGGCTGTTAATGATGATGATGATGATGTGATATAAAATAAGAAAAAATATAAATAATAAATATAAAACAAATATCATATTACCAGCAATTTTTTTATTGGCAACGTTCACTCCTCTTATTACTTACGTGGGTGGGTGACTGCAAGCAAAAAGTGGTATTTACATTGATTCTGTGACTGGAAATAAAAAAATTATATATCACGTGACATTAGCTAGGTACATCACAAAGCAACAAATTAAATAACTTTCAAAAGAAAAATATAATATAAAGTCCGGTCCACACTAGCCTTGCCCGCCGAGCTGTCAGACGTTTACATTAACTCGGGAATAAGTTATCTCGGTTATCATAATCTAACAAAAGATCACAATAGAGTGTTACACCATCATCAATATATTACACGCTCATCCGGAACGGACACATCTTGATACTTGGAGTTGGAGCCTGTTTATAGTAAAAGACTCGGATATTATTCACGTTGAAATCGTTTGTTTTGTTAGTAACTGAACTTGGATTTTTGGACTAGCTTTAAGAGCCAATACAACGCCAAATTGCTTAAAACGGCTTAGCTTGAAGCAGTATCCTGTCAACAATATTGCAACAATGACTTTGAAATTAATATATGGTAAAGTTCAGGACTAATGCTACTGCAAATGTATAGTGAAAACACGAATTAATAAAGTTTTCTCGATAGAAAAAAATTACAAAGTTACCTCCAAACCGTACAAATAAACAGCGATTATTCAATGAATACTTTAAATAAGATCATGAAACTTTGTGTAGTAGTTGAACTAAATATAATGGAGGGCTTATGTATAGCGTATTTTTAAAATACCCTTTATATTCAGTGTAATAATAAATTACCTAAACTATTGCGCGTTGGAACCAGTTTAACTTGACCGCCCCTGCTGCTCGGCCCCTGGCTCATCCCCGCTTTGGCCTAGTACTATACATCTATTCTGTGGCTTTGACTTGAATTCGCGTTGGCCTTGCACAAGCCCTTAATGATTCATTTGAAGCGTTGATCAATTAGCTTTTGACTGTTATCTAATGTGTCGTTTAGTGGAACATAACGTGTCGGTAAAATAGAGTGTCGTTGACGACATGCCGGTGCTGTCATTATCGGGCCGGGCCATAGAGGCAGCATGCCGCAGCTACATATAAATACCCGGAAAGACGTCCACTGCTGAACACAGGCCTCCCCCATAAAACGCCACTTTGGACGCTTATCATAGAAGGGATGGGAGGAATGCTGCTGCCCATTCTCTAGATACTCCCTTAGCTGGCACTTACGGCAACTATGGGAAGAGATGGGGTGGTCCTATTCTCACATGTCATTTTATGGGCAATCTTGCTCCACCTTAGACAACTTTGTCACTTACAATCAGATGAGATGTTGTCAAATGTATGCCCATTTTAGCATTAAAAAACCACCGGGACCACACGGCTGATGGCGCAGGTACAATTTCATAGAATCTCATTCGTAACTCATGTCATCCAGTCGTGTCGTTCCGTGAAGAAACGCTAATAATCTCAAAATCACAAGCTCAACTATAAATAAACATTCATAAGTATCAAACCTACTCGCGCTGTGCGCCAACCGCTCAAGAATCACGGAGGTGTGAGCGTGAATTACCGGAGCAGCGGGGGACCAAATCCCGCTGTCCCCTCCCTCTGCCCGCACCGATCGGGTTCTAGGAACGATGGAATGATGGCCAGATAGCGAGCGCTGGCTACAACTTGATCTGTCTCTATAACGTCTCTATACTTTATGGTAACTTTCTTTATACTCTATGGTTACTTTAGTATTATACTGTAGTCTATGTTCTAGTCCGTAACTTTAGCTCTTTTTCTTCATTATTATATTTAGTGGCTTCATTAGTACCTATATAATGAGAGCGATGGTGGTCGAGCGGTAGCAGGTGCGCTTCACAATATTACGGCACCGGGTTCGATCCTCGGCCCTGCACCAATGACTTATCTAGTAAGTTATGTGCAGTTGTCGATGCCATCGCTCCGTGCCTCGGAGAGCACGTTAAGCCGTCGGTCCCGGTTGTGAGAACATCTATGGCAATCGATACGGGTATAGACGCCTGATAGAATCTGACACCGGATCTGACCATCCCTGTTACTGGTTCCTTATGGGTTGCGAGGTCAGATGGCAGTCGCTCGTGTAATTCTGGACTCTGGTAGCTTGCCGCTACAGGTTAGATTGGGATTCGACCCCAATAACAAATGGGAAAAGGCAAAGGGGATGATGATGTTAGTACCTATAGAATATAAGTACTGGAATAGTTACTCATATATAAGTACATATTTTTACTTTCATCCCTTGTCCCGAGGGAACCGTGCTGTATTTCGGGATTAAAAGTGTTCTATTCCTATAGGCTTCCTCGTAATATGAACTCAAATCATGCAAGTTTCATTCGAATCCATTCTGTAATTTCGGCGTGATGCTTAGCCAAGATACAGACAGACAGACAAAAATGAAAAAAAAAATGTTTTCTTCAACATCGATAATAGTGCCCCACGGTTTCACCCGTGGATAAAAACTAGCCTATGTGTTAATCCACCATAAGCTATCTATATTCCAAGTTTCATCCAAATCCGTCCAACCGTTGAAGGAGTAACAAATATACACCCATACACACAAACACACATACAAACTTTTGCCTTTATAATATTAGTGTGGTAGTGTAATGTACAGAATTATAAGTACCTATAGAAGATAACATATATTTCGTGTTTAATACAAAACAAAAAAGAAAATAAGGAACGAACGGTTACCGCATCTTGGTACACCGCAAATAGATAGCTCGTGTACCTTTATACCAGCTAAAAACATAATTGATTGAGGAGTGACCTCGCGGAAGTATAAAAAAAAATCTGCAGAATTGCACTAGGTTTTCTTGTTTTATTTTGTACCAGCTAAAACCTCCAAAGTTCACTTTTTCCAACAAGAAAATCCCCGAAAGTTCAAAAATTAACTTTTCACGGTAATATCTCAGCAGAACCGATCTTGATCTTTGATCTCTAATCGGTACAAGTACAAGGCACCAAGTTTATGTCCAACAGCCGCCATATATCAGTAATAGGAGAGGTTTACAATAAGACAAACGTTTAAACCACGTAAGAGCCTTTTAGTTGGGAATTGAAATGTTTAATGTGATTTTTCATTGGACGTGGGTTTTAGGGGTGAGTAGCGGTTCGGAAGGTCTTTTTATAAGAATAAGAATAAAATAGAAATGATGATGCTTCTTGGCGATGTTCCTATGTTGTTTTGCCCGTGATTTTTCTTATCTATATTATCTGTGTCAGTGTCAACATATTGTATCCTGCAGTTGAAGGTCAGCCCTTATATAAATTACATTAGAATCTTATGTGATTAATATAAGGGCTACTTTAAGCCCTGCATTAGTATATATTTTATTTTCTGAATTGCATTTTTTTTAGGTGCTATTGTAGAAAGAATTTTAGTGCTATGGAAATTGGTGCTACTGAAATTGGTGTTATTGAAATTGGTGTTATTGAAAATGGTGTTATTGAAACTGGGGGCGTACCGTGAGCTCTTAGCGCGATTCAAAACAGAGCCTATATTGGATCGCTTTGTTTTTTTTGTATGGAGATTTTGACAAGCGAGCCAGTATAGGCTCTGTTTTGAATCGCGCTAAGAGCTCAAGGTACGCCCCCTGGTGCTATTGTAGAACACTCCAACAATTCATATGTAACTGTGAAATCATTTATATGACAGATTTTTTTTCTTGTGTATTTATAAACAAAAGTAAAGATGTTCAATGTTCATACAGACTAATACTGAAAGGTAATGATATATTTTTTTTCTACTGAACCCTTAATATTATAAAGTAATACTAAAAAAAACATGCCCGTGTACGCGTAGCACATTATCCGAATGTTTTATTACACTTGACCGTACACAAGTGTTAGATTGAGTTATCCACGATACCACGTCTTTTTATTTCATTTGTCTCTGATCACAATCATAGATGTAACAACTAACCAGATGAAAAACTCGATCGTAGTGGCTTCTCGCACACTGAAGCCAAAATATCTAGTAGTTAGGTACCTATACATATTCTGGTGCTGAAGCCACATTTAAAGAAAACACCTTAAGCACCCCCCTTTTTAATTTAAATACTTTTTATTTTATGACCACAATTTTACCACCACCATCTTTTATTTACAGGGACTTGGCAAAACTTTTGGTGGAGGCAAACAGTGACCAGAAGGCTGGCTCTTAATTTGCATAAAAAATCAGCATTGCCATACAGCGTGGCAATGCAGCCAGCGTTCTGGGAACATTCCCCTCCACCAAGGGTCATTTTGATAATTAGTGATTACGAACTGTTAATTAAGAAATGAAACTTTGTAATAAATATATCAATTTTTCATTTTTATGACCATCAGAGCATAGACTAAAAATTATAATTCTTTAATGCACAAGCAAACATTACACCAAAATTACATGCATAGATTGTTAGAACGCTAATTATAACTTGTAAAAATATTAAAAATGCCTTATTGCAATACATTATTTGACTTTGACACTGGAGATAATAACAACTAAGGTAGTAAAATGGCGGTATTATCGCTTTTAGTGGTCTCACGCGTACAACCTTTGATTGGACAGAAATCGTTCGATAAATTAAAGAGGTTGATGGCAAAATTTTATATACCTACGGTTGTGGACAGTGGTCAGTGGACACATCACATGACAACATAATTAAATTACTGTATTAAGATTATCTGAGGCCAATTTAAGTCCATAGAATGTAAAGCACCAAAACGTCCAACTAATTACTTTTAGAGTAATTACAGTTTTTTTAAGGAGCTGGGATGGCTCGGGTAAGTAGATGCTGACAAAGAAAAATGCATAATACACCCCAAGCGGGATGTCAGCGCTTATTTCTCTCATGAAGAATAAGGTACTCTATATTGAATCTAGTTTCGGTGGCCTCAGCTTCTTCCGCGTCATCTAATTCGGGTTTGTTCTATGTTCTATGTTCCCAATATGTTGTGGGAATTATGTAAACAAATTATTTAATTTAACGATTGAGACGGGGTTTGTAAGCAGGCTATTTATTGTAATATTTATTTATTTTTATTTTCATAGTGTTAGGTTACTTTTTATTTCGTTTGATTGAGTTGGTATGCTTAACAGTAGACATTTATTATGAAGTGAAAATAAAATAAAATAAATTCTTTTTAATATGTGATTGGTATACCACAGAATATATATAAATAGTACTTTATACTTAGTTTTAGAAATTTTACTGTCCTATTGACAATGTGATGTAAGGCCGGCCATACACGTTCAATTTAATTGATCAATAAAATTGGCAAGACCACTTCCGTCAAGGTTTTCTCCATACTGTAAACCGAAAAACTTTGACCAATATCAACCCTACACGATCAATAAAATTGATCAATCACCAGAATTGATCAATAAAATTGAACGTGTATGGGCCGCCTGTCTTCATAAACCCATATTTCATTTCGGCGCTCTATTCATCGGTGTTCTTATAGGTGCTGTTTTGAGACTACTTATGCCCGTCAGCTCTAAAGTTTGAGAACTCTTAAGTTCACTTTTACCCCTGTATGACATACCTACTGCAACGCATTTAGGTACGTCATAGAGAGATAAGTGCAAAGTGTCTAAGAAAATGTCGGTATCAGTTTTAAAGCACCGGTTACGTAAGTGGTTGTTGGACAAATGCTTTTATTCGGTGAATGAATTTTCAAATTTTAAAATGTGACTGATGTAATTTTAATTTAATTTATTTCAAATTTTTTTTCAGTGTAAAATGTGCTGAGCTGACTGATTGTATTATTTTATTTGTGCACTTTATTGCAATACATTATTTGACTTTGACACTGGAGATAATAACAACTAAGGTAGTAAAATGGCGGTATTATCGCTTTTAGTGGTCTCACGCGTACAACCTTTGATTGGACAGAAATCGTTCGATAAATTAAAGAGGTTGATGGCAAAATTTTATATACCTACGGTTGTGGACAGTGGTCAGTGGACACATCACATGACAACATAATTAAATTACTGTATTAAGATTATCTGAGGCCAATTTAAGTCCATAGAATGTAAAGCACCAAAACGTCCAACTAATTACTTTTAGAGTAATTACAGTTTTTTTAAGGAGCTGGGATGGCTCGGGTAAGTAGATGCTGACAAAGAAAAATGCATAATACACCCCAAGCGGGATGTCAGCGCTTATTTCTCTCATGAAGAATAAGGTACTCTATATTGAATCTAGTTTCGGTGGCCTCAGCTTCTTCCGCGTCATCTAATTCGGGTTTGTTCTATGTTCTATGTTCCCAATATGTTGTGGGAATTATGTAAACAAATTATTTAATTTAACGATTGAGACGGGGTTTGTAAGCAGGCTATTTATTGTAATATTTATTTATTTTTATTTTCATAGTGTTAGGTTACTTTTTATTTCGTTTGATTGAGTTGGTATGCTTAACAGTAGACATTTATTATGAAGTGAAAATAAAATAAAATAAATTCTTTTTAATATGTGATTGGTATACCACAGAATATATATAAATAGTACTTTATACTTAGTTTTAGAAATTTTACTGTCCTATTGACAATGTGATGTAAGGCCGGCCATACACGTTCAATTTAATTGATCAATAAAATTGGCAAGACCACTTCCGTCAAGGTTTTCTCCATACTGTAAACCGAAAAACTTTGACCAATATCAACCCTACACGATCAATAAAATTGATCAATCACCAGAATTGATCAATAAAATTGAACGTGTATGGGCCGCCTGTCTTCATAAACCCATATTTCATTTCGGCGCTCTATTCATCGGTGTTCTTATAGGTGCTGTTTTGAGACTACTTATGCCCGTCAGCTCTAAAGTTTGAGAACTCTTAAGTTCACTTTTACCCCTGTATGACATACCTACTGCAACGCATTTAGGTACGTCATAGAGAGATAAGTGCAAAGTGTCTAAGAAAATGTCGGTATCAGTTTTAAAGCACCGGTTACGTAAGTGGTTGTTGGACAAATGCTTTTATTCGGTGAATGAATTTTCAAATTTTAAAATGTGACTGATGTAATTTTAATTTAATTTATTTCAAATTTTTTTTCAGTGTAAAATGTGCTGAGCTGACTGATTGTATTATTTTATTTGTGCACTTTATCATATTAATTTAAATTTAATAATTAACATTGAAGTGTACCATTAGACATTCACTATGAATATATGCTATGAATATATGTATGCTATTTATAGCAAAAAACATGCATGTACTATTTTTATGACATAGGTACCGAAGACCTGCTGTTATTATATATTTAACCTTTTTTTTATGCAAATAAACGCTTTGATTTGATTTGATTTGATTCGATTTGATTTGCAAACTTAAAAGCTGTCATAGTTTAGTCTGCACTTATGTTTGACAGTCAAACTTTAGGCAGTACTTAAGCATAATACTTGTATGGCTGGTACACCTATAAAACCAAAACCTCGTAAATAAATAACTGTGTTAACTGGCCTGATAGCTCAGTTGTTAGTAGCTCTGCCTTCTGAACTATATTGGTTGTCGGTTCGATTCCCACTCAGGACAAACATTTGTGTGATGAACATCGATGTTTGTTCTGTGTCTGGGTGTTATATTGTATTCTATGTATGTATTTACAAACAAAAAGTATCTAAGTATTGTATCAGTTACCTGGTTCCCATAGCACAAGCTATGCTTAGTTTGGGGCTAGATGGAGCTGTCCACATATATTTATTTGTTTTTATTCATTTTTAATGTAATAGATAAATTTGGTTCAGGATGTATTCTACTTTTACTTTCCTTTGAAAATGTTATACAATGAGGAGTTTTATTTAAAAAAAAGAAAAGGTGTTTTATGTATGACCCAATAGATGGCGCCAGTTGTGGTTTTACCAAAATCTGTCAATGTCACTCAAGCATAGACCACAGGTTATAGGAAATGTGTCACGATACTGACTGACAACTCTAAATTGTTTCGTTTGTTTTATTTGCGTTGCGCGATAGCTCGGCTTAATTTTGGATCATAATATTAACGTTTATCTGTCTCGCAGTTCTGCTGTACTTCAATTTACTTAAGAAGAATGCACCACAGACTACTTAGGAGATACTACAGACAATGTACTCGTGGTCCACTCAACTGAATTTGACATTTCTTTGTAGGTAGTCTAAGCATTTTCTTATGTTTAAACTACTCTGTGGTTTGAAAGGTTTAAACTATGTACTTACAGCGCCATCTAGAAAAGAAGCGGAACTAGCGTTTTTTTAAATAAAAAGCCTCATTCAAATCGATAGCTATATATGAATACCTTCTAAGACAAGTGTACCTTATATCAATATATCAATATTTTAACGTTAATATATTAAACTATTGAGTGTCCACACCTTAAAAAGCCCAATTCAAAGTAAATCTTATTATCTTAGACGTAAAGAGGGTTTTACGTTGAAATTAAGATGATAATAAATAAGTAAATCAAAACGAGTGGGCAGCGAAATGGTCCACTATTAACAATGTTATCGGACATCCATCTAAGAAACACATGTGATAAAAAAAAACAATAAACAAATTCAGGCTGTTGATAATTACCTTTTCCATTTTGTAAATCGCTTTATGACAGCTTATTAGAAAGTTGTGGGGAAACTTTGTCCTAGCGTCTTGAAAAAAATTCCTCACAAATAAATAGACATTATTATGATTACCTCATTTATTTAATTTTTTTTTTTATGTAATCGGATGACGTGACGAGCTACTCGTTTGCCTGGTGTTAAGTGACACGGCCGACCATAACAGATTGCAGTGTCACTCGGAACTCTAAATTAAAGTTTCGCGTGACACCGCACACTGCGCACGTCATCCTGAACATCACACAGTCTAAAAAGTTTTCTAGACTGTGAGATCAGTTCATAAAGTCTCATTTGCCCAGTAATTTCACTGGCTACAATGCCCTTAAACCGGAACACAGTAGTGCTTGGACACTACTGCTTGGCGGCAGAATAACTGGTTATCATTAGGTACAAGGTTACGTCGTTGAAAAAAAATTGAGGGATGTGATGAGTTGAAAAAATGTAGTATCGATTGATCGTGAGTAGTGATCGGATAATCGAATGAAAGTTTACCGTAACTTCCTTGGTTTCATATATATTTCCCGAAAACATCGTATATTTGGGGTCAATGTCAACAAGATGACTGCGTTTTTATTCTAATAAATGATATCAATGAAATATTAATAAAAAACGGCAAGTAACGTAAAAAATATCATATTATAGGAGAGGTTTGCCATAACCACCACGCTCAGGAGGCTTGGTGATCACAGAAGATTTTAATCTACCGAGGAGAATGCTGCTGCCTATTCCCTGGATATTCTTGCCGGCTCTTACAGCACCCACGGGAACAGATGGGGTGGTTCTATTCTCACCCATCACGCCGGGACCACAGTACTTATGAAAAATTGTGACAGATAGGGACATAATTTTTAAAAATATTAAACTTTTGGAATGTGTGACTGATCGGGCCTAGCCTTATGAATGACTGAACGGGCCTGTGACCGATCGCAACTAACTCATGAGTCTCATGACAACCACGCCCAGCAGTGGACCAAGTAATAGGTACCAGTTTGATGACGCAGAATTTATTTTTGCCGCATCCACTCAGATCCTTATTCCAAAATCATTGTACGACATCTGATATTTTGAATGCGCCATTTACGTGTTTAAGCGAGTTTTAATGCAATACAATAAACTTCAACGTTTCTTTGAAACTGTTACTAAAGCGTATTTCACGCAGGTAAATATACAATAATATACTTTTCAACACATTTGCTCGAAAAATGCATTTACAAAGCCTGTATACATTGTTCGAAAGTTAAACATTACGCACCATACAACGGAGCGTGCGGTAAAATAGGTACTCTCACTTAAGTACCTATTTTACCGCATCCTTCGTTGTATAGCGCCGTGCGTAACCTTTACGGTTTTTTTAAATTTCAGTAAAACATACCTATATAAGAATTTCACCAAGGAGTTTCACATTACGAGAATAAATAAGCTGAATGATCGAATCTCCAATATACCATGAAACTAAAGATGTAGTTCTAATTTTCACCACATGCACGTGGCGCCATTTGCATTGTAAATGCGCGCCATTTTAGCCCATTTTCATATTAGATTAGGAACATCAAAGATTGTTTGTTGCGACTTTCCCACTAATAAACAAAAGTTTGTTTCATTACCTATTGTACTGTTTTCTCGCAAATATGTTGAAAAACGTTCTATGATACACGTGCGGAAATTGGTTTCTACAAACTCGTGACTATGGTAAGACACACATTACATTTGTCTACTCCTTTGTAAAAACCAACTTACCGCCCTTATATCATAAATAACTATAAATACATTTACTTAGGTACCTACACTACCTACCTAGTTAATTACAGTAGGTAAGGGGCAATCAAATTGAGCTTTTGCAAGCGTAAATGTAAAAAAGGTGCAAGATACGGTACAGACTTCTTTTAAGTAGTCTGTTTAAATGAGGTGCAACGCACATAATTTGTCATGTGAAAGAAAGAGATGACAATAAGCATTCTCTTCTTTAATACGCAGCATAGCGACAGGTCTCCTTCCGCGCCAACGAAGACCCAATTCGAACAAACTACTCCAAACCAACTTGACAATTTGAAATTAGAACGGAAGTGGTGTCATCTCATCTGCAAAATGTATGAGCTAGGGGAGAGTGGGGTAATTTCGAACACAAGGGAAAGGTGGACTAAAAAAAAACTGAACCATGTCACATAATCTATAATATATTGTTCAGTCTTTCTTTACTAAAACTATAAGTTGTGGTTTTTTATTTCACTGAAATATTTGATTATTTACAATAAAAAAAAATTCAGGTGTAGGACAAGAAACTGAAACAAAAAAAATATTTTTTAAAAATTATATTAAATAAGTGGTAAATCGAGTCGTAATACTGATTTCCACGAGTCGGTAATTCGTCGATAAAACATTTATTAGCAAGGCCCTAAACAGTTAGTAAATACAGGCCTGATATGAACCTGCCTTTACTGTTATTTTGTAACAAAACACCCGCCAAAAGAAACCAAAAGTCGTTTGACATCAAGTTTTAGTTTGATACCGTCATAAATAGACAATTTTGTTACAATGGCTTAATATTTATATACCTACCTACATACCATCTGAAGACATGTATTTTATGTTACTGGGTGGTAAGACTTTTCTGCAAAGTTCGTCTAGGTAGGAACCACCACTTTGCCAGTTATTCTGCCGCCAAGCAGTAGTGTGCAAGTACTGTTGTTCCGGCTTAAAGGGCAGTGTAACTAGTGAAGTTACTGAGCAAATGAGACTTTATGATCTGGGGCCGTAATGAGACCATTTAGCGCGATTCAAATGACGACCTCAACTGAACCGCTACCGTACAAATTGTATTGTAGCGGTTCAGTTTAGGTCGTCATTTGAATCGCGCTTAGAGGTCATAGTACGGCAGTCTAGTACCTAAGTAAACGAACTCATGCCTATTCTGTGCTCTTGCAGAATCCTATACCCTCTGCGTCTTTTGTTATAAGGCGGCAGTAAAATTATTCTATTCTACTGTAGAGTTATGATTTTGAAATTCTATGAGCTCCCGGTTTCCACGTCACCCAAGGTTTATACATAGGGCATTTTTCCCACCAAATAAATATGCATCTTTTACTATCTGGCCCACGTTGGACATTTTTATAAGCCTTATAAAAGTCACATGAATTTTAAAACTAGAATCCGTCATTCATCACAAAACCCAGTGACCATTAAAGGCAATTATGAAGGATTGAAAACGCAAAACGGTATTAAAAAGGTTTTAAAGCGGTACCTATTTAAGCATAGTACATTTGGTATTTAAGTTAATAGGTAACATATTTTAATCCACAACAATTCACTTTTATACAGTTTGGTGATGAAGAGATGCGCAGCGTGGCGAGGTTGTAGTGAATTTAGAGATATTTTTTTACAGTAAACTGTACACGATTTTTAAACTAAAATGTTCAGATGTTAGAATGTTAATGTAAAATGTTTTGAATTTATCTGTTTGCCGCAGTGGTAAATAGTCCATCGGTGGCTGTCTTCCATAAATCAGCTCAGTGCATCGCGGAAACGTTGCTGTCGAAGATATTTCCACAAAACAGGTGCTATGTCAAAGTTGTAGTAGCGTCCAGCCCTAGATAATTTTGCCACTACATCGTAGTCCGTTTTAGAGTCCAGCGCTAAATGCAAGTAATGTGCTGTTAATAAGTCATAATGCAAGGAGTTTGTAAACAGTATTTAGTCAAGAACCGTAGAACTTAAAGCTTTTGAAAATGAAGTTGAAAATACCGGATTTTTTAGGGCAAGCCATCCTTGGCGACCAGGTAAAGTGTCACCCAAGACCGTTTGGCTATAATTAATGACACTTTACGCCTTATTAATGGGCATTAAAGCCGTTTATGGCCACTCTGGGGACAGATCTATGTTAATTGTGACATTAGGGATTCTAATGTGACTCTGGTATGGAACAGCCAGTTTTGGAAATTATTTTATGAAGATAAATAGATAACACGAATTTCAAGAACTTTGTCACTTTATAAGGTTTGCTTCTTTGAAGTAAATAAGGAAAGGTGGATGGTAAATATTTATTGCGGTATGGAGTTACGAGAATTCCATAATAAAAATCACCAAATATGCATCTTTTTTAAATAATATTTATATTCTAGATAAACCAAACATAAAGCCCAGGTCCATACTGATATAAAAGTTAATAAAACTTTATTAAGAAGCCAGAAAAATATTGTGAAATAGCTTTATCTGATAAATCTACTGGTTTTCTTTATTCCAATGCAGCGTAAGCAAAATATAGGTTGTAAATTGTAATTTTTGTTTAACACAACGTTTAAAAATTCCAAAAATAAGAAGGAATATTAAAAAAAAAAGATCTATTAGTAGCTTATAATTCAATCATTCACATTTTTTTAAATAATTCATTTATTATTTTATTGCATTAGGTACCTACTGGACTGCAATTTATATATTTTTGGATAAGTTAGGTACAATTATAAATTATAATAGAGAATAAACAAAATGTTTTAAATACCTTTAGCGTTCTTTTCAAATGACTATTAAAGGTCATATACGCAAAAGGATAATAGCAAAGCCAAGGTACCTAGGTATAATATAACATAACTAAGTATTATATCAGTTATCTGTGGTTGCCATAGTACAAGCTATGCTTAGTTTGGGGCTAGATGGCGCTGTGTGAAATGTCCACACGTATTTATTTATTTCTATTTTATATCTTATTAAGATTTTTTATTAGGGTCTCCAAAGATACACGAGGTTTATTTTTTTGAAGACTATTTTATTTAATTTTTAAATACCTCCTCTATAATTACGTTTATATTCGTAACTCCGTAGATCCGAACTATTCAACATCAATGTGTAGGAATTTGTGTAGATTTACGACAGAATAAATCTTTAACCGCATTCTCAGTCAAATTTGATCTTGTAGTGATGTGACTCGAGAGTTTTAACTGGATAAAAAAGTAACCGCAATATGACAACTAATATTATAACTGTTGCTAAATAGGTACATGTCTGCATGAAATGTATATATTTCTCAGAGATATTCATATTCATTTATTTGCGTTAATGTACAGTTATAATGTATTATATAAAGTCTTGATAACTAACTTAAGTAGGTACATGAACCCTGTAAGTGCGCTTGCAACTGAGTGCGTTCATCATCCTCTTTGCCTTTTTCCCATTTTTGTTATTGGGGTCGGCTCCCAATCTAACCTGTACCGGCGCACTACCAGAACTACACGAGCGACTGCCATCTGACCTCGCAACCCATAAGAAACCAGTACAGGTAATGGTTAGACCAGGCATCAGATTCTATCAGGCTTCTGACTACCCTTAACGATTGCCACAGACGTTCTTATGGGTTATGACAACCGGGACCGAACGGCTTAACGTGCTCTCCGAGGCACGGAGCGATGGCATCGACAACTGCACATAAGTTACTAGATAAGTCATTGGTGCAGGGCCGAGGATCGAACCCGGTGCCGTATGATTGTGAAGTGCACATGCTACCGCTCGGCCACCACCGCTTCTTCTTCTTCTGCGTTCAGAAACTACAAATTACTACAGATCACTTGAAAGGAACGCTGTGTTCACATGTTTTGTAAACACAGAACATGCTGATGCCCCTATTGCTTCCTATGACAAAAATATTGTCTACTATTTTAAGTGTAACTCGTTCTGTTTTATTTGTGTCAATAAGTCGTTTTTTTAATAAACTTTATAGAGGGTTTTCATTTTACTTGCCTCAAAGCTGAATTTTAGCTTATACAGCTTGATATGCCACATGCGTTATAAAGTATATAGGTATTGGTTCGATTATAGTTTGGGACTCGATGGCACTGTATGAAACGTTCAAAAATATTTATTTCTAGTTTGTTATTGCAAGTCTGTACAAGAAGGGATTTGTAAAAAGTATCAAAATAAGTAATTAGGTACTTTTTATCAAAGTTTATTTTGATTTCCGCCTAGCTACTGAGCACTTCGTTGTAATATGTAAAAGAGATTTAAATTAATAAATAATATGATAAATTGTAATTGTAATTGTAAATGATAAATTGTAGAGCTCACCAATAACTAAGTATAAATATCTAGTGCTGTATTCGGTTGGCTTAAAAAATTAGAGTAGAAATCCCTATATTGGTCGGCCAGATACTTGCCTTTACAAGACTGCAAAGCGGCCGGATATTGTCCCATCACTACTTGATACTAATCACTATAAAATAACCGTTAATAACCGCCCAATAAATATTCAAAAACATCCTAAAATATGTTTATAATGACGTTAAAATACGATCAAAAGTTTATCACCATGGGACGGCTCAATTATGTCCAATTTTTGAATCGACATTTTTATAAACAAATCAATCAAGTTTTATTGGTTTGCAAATGAGAGGCTAATTAACTGGTAAATTGGTTATTAGTCGAGTTATTATAGAATGTATGTGTATGAAATGATATTGATGAAGTGAGGGTACCTATTTATGTGATGGTTTAACGGTAACTGGTCGGCTATATAGAAGTAAAGTGGCATGGTAGTAACCGTTTTTGTAGTACCTATCATAGTACATGTAGGTACTTTTATGTATTCTGTGCTGATCCTTCTTCCTCGGTTATGTCATAAAACCTATTGCGGTCACCAAGACGCCTCCAAGCGTGTTGATTATGGCGAAGCCATCCCCATGGGGGAGGCCTATGTTCAGCAGTCAACGTCTTCTAGCTGATGAAGTACTGGTTCAGTCAGTAAACGAAACGGCTGGTACCTACCAAAAATTTCGTAGATTTCCAAAAACTGAATTGTAGCCACCACATAGCACGAAAAAAGAATACGCTCACAAGTGTCATTTTTTTAATGCTCAGCGCTTTAACGATAGAAAGAGAGGCACCTGTTTCGGGTAGGCTCGTAGCACTGTGCGAGCTGAACTATACTTTATTGCGCTGTAGGAAGAGTCGCTATTTATTTAAATGACTTCGCGGAGTGAATCTTCTATAGGTACTTCTATAGGTATTCTGTACTGCAGCTGCAGGGCGCTTCTAGCATCTAATCATTATAGTCATTCACAGGTCCTCATAAATACAACAAAATGAATCCTAAACAAAGATTACACCGACGCACCAGAAGTCCCATTCAATGGAAATGCCCACAAAATATTATTTTTATTAGGCACTTTCTTACCAATTTTATGAGCATTTGAAAATGTTTGTCTCACTGACTCTCAGTATGTGGTACACTAACTGACTACTGTCTTATTGTTGAGTCTTTATTTAGTCAGGGAGACTGTTGGTGGATTTTATTGCTTATGGAAAATAATAATTTAAAAATTGTATAATAAATTGTAAGATTCAACATCAGCTATAAAACGTCCATTCCAGAACAGAGGCTTCACCAATTATAACGCCCAACGATCACATAATATGTACATAGATCCTGGACCCTAACTAGGATTCCCTTTTTCTAGGGACCCAGGAACTACGAGGAACATGGTTCCACAACACGCAGACCAGAACAAGTATTAGGGTTTTTTTACACAAATACTGGCCCTGTTGCGGGAATGGAACCCACCGCCTCCGGTTTATGAGCCGACCTGCTCAACCACAACACACAGGCTGTCAAGAACGGCTTTATACTTGTTTCTTATATCCAAATATAAAATTATATTGACCAAAATGCTGGCACTTATTTGGCCCAACGCATCAGCATTGCAATTCAACGTGGCAATGCGGCCAGCATGTTGGGTACGCTACCTACCGGTAGTGGGCTGGAGCACTTGGACTGTCTATAGGCCATCGCGGCTATTATACAGTCCATAAGTGTTCTTTGTAGTAGGTAGTGTAGCTAGTTTAGTTTAGTTTAGCTTAGTTTAGCTTAGTTTAGTTTAGTTTAGTTTTTTTTTTAAAATTATATTTAATTAAATATCAAAGTAAGCTTTACAGTGTCTGATTTGTGAAATGTGGTTATTTGATTTGTTATTCAAAGTTTAAATTACAACTGTAATTTTGGATTATGTAATGGAACCGTTTTTAAAGTCTTCTTACCAAGTCTCTGCATGACGTTCCTTTCCTACCATCTCGTGTACAGACTGTTCACCGTAAGATGTACTTATATTATTTAAAAATATGCAAGTTAAACATATTCATCAGTGGTGGGTACATACAAGTTTTTTTTTATGTAAGCGAATGGCGTGACGAGCTAGTCGTTCGCCTGGTGTTAAGCGACACGGCCGCCCATAACAGATTGCAGTGTCACTCGGAACTCCGAACTTAAGTTTCGCGTGACACTGCGCACTGCGCACGCCATCCTGAGATATCACACAGCCTAAAAAAGTTTTCTAGACTGTGAGTAACTCATTTGCCTGTAATTTCACTAGCTACAATCCCCTTCAAACCGGAACACAGTAGTGCTTGCACACTACCGCTTGGCGGCAGAATGGCAAAGCGGTGGTACCTACCTAGACGAACTTTGCAGAAAAGTCCTACCACCTTGTTTAGATAATGCTTATAAACCAACTCGCCTGATGGCAAGCGACGCGGTGTGGCCGAAGATAAAGCACGTAAATCTAGAAGGTAGGACATAATAACTCTGGCCTTGAAGACACCTAGGTAAGTAGTGGTACAGCGAAACAGTATAATTATAATAAATTCAATTCTGACAATATTTCTGACTCGAGTAATCAAAAACAACACCAGCCCCCATCTCCTTAGGTATCTTTATAGTCCTATAAAACAGCTAAAGGTGTATATTTTTATTATTTAACTGCTTTTTCTCGGTAGCTATCGAATTAATATGCGATATTAAGAATTATCGAATGGTAGTAAACTTGGATTTATTGATTCCTTACAAGACGTGGTAGTAGTTAGAGGTAGTAAACTGGCCACACTAATTTGTAGTTACCATAGTCTGTGGTTTGGGAAACTGGGAGATTTAATTAAATGCGGTATTTATGGTGTATAAATAATATTACAATTATAATTAGGAAGGGAACGTTTTAGAATTTAATGATTATATGTTTGTGATAGGTTGGATATTTAAATAGAAGTAATTGAAAAACAAGTTGTGCTTTATGAATGTGAGTGTGAGAAACCTTGGAAAAACTAAATAAGTATAAAAATGTAAAATTAGTAGCATTTTTCATGTTAACTAAAATGAATTTGTAAGTAGGTAGGTACATGTGCGACTTATATCGGAGTTTCATTTTTCAAAGTTTCAAGGCAATATGTTGATTGTCAATTGTTTTTTTTAAGACTTGCCTATGTACTAATCAAATTGTTCTACCATATTTCAAAAATGTACCTACCTCAAAAAACTTAGGTACTTACCCAATAAAAAAAAAGAAAGAAAACACCAAATTAAAAAAAAACATATTATCATTAACCTTCCATAAATCAAAATTATCATAAAAAATCCATCATTGTCATTCAAAAAACAACTTTGTTTATATCACGTTCAACGACTTTAATGTAGGTATTATTGCATTATAAACCAATTCCAAGATGGCGTCGTACCTATAAAATAATCCGCTGATTTCAATGCAAATACCATTGTTATATAAACACATTACATTGTATACCTATTCTGAGTAACTTCATGTATATATTTAATTAACCAATTTAAAGGCTAAATTGCGATTGAAACAGGATGCCCAAAGTTTTTTTATTGGTTATTTCTAATACAATAGATTGTTAGTTTGTTTCTATGAAGTGGGCTTACATGGGTTTCGAAGCATTGACAATTTAGTACTCTGTCGCAATAAAGAAGTCTCTCACGCGTTTAAACACTGTGAGATTTTTTTTTTGATACGGTACAATAATAATCAAGTTGTTCCTAAGGTGGGATGTACCAATAGTCAGTGTCGATAAAATTTGACAGCTCAATAAAGTGTTTGACAGTATGCCTGTTGTTTTTGACCTCTAGGGTGGTTAGGGATGGGATATATCGATAAAAAGTAGTTGTGTGGAAAAACAGAGTCGATGTTTGCGGTGTTAACAAGCTTTTGGAGATTATTTTTGGTTTTAATAGTTATTTTAGATACCTATGTGTAATGATTTAGATGTTTATCATTGTAGTTACGTAGGTATAGTTTAATATAATATTTTTTCATTAAAAGTGATATAGGTACGGTACATTAAATATTAAGTACATAACTAAGACGAAAAAATACTAAGTTCTCTTAGGTAATAGGTCTGTAGCAAATTCTTAAATGACGTTTTAAATAGGTACCTCTACTATGTATATTTTTTGTATAAGGAGCGGGAACGTTACACTAGCGCGGCAAATTCAAATTTTCTTGCGTTCTTTTACCAATAATAGCTTAAATACTCAACGTGATTACATGAAAACTTATTTTGCGGAAATAAATAGAATGTATCGACAAATTAATTACAACACATGAAAACATGAAATGACTTTCCATATCCCCTAGATATAGGATAAAATTGTTTTAAATATGAACTTAATATTAAATACTGTCAAGAAATAGTTTCAATTGCGCGGTATTTTGCCGACCTCTTTAGCGGGCAGCTTTAATAAATCAGTTTAAAAAAAAAGAATTTTGGTTTCCCAGTACTGGTGCAAGCAATCCGAATGCAGAAAATAAAACTCAGATTGAAGAAAAAGTAAAATTGTTATGAAAATTATTGTGTGGTTCTGTAGTTTGATTTTTAAATCGAACTTTTCAAAGTACTTCCCAGTATGAAATCGATGCGATTTAATTTGCTTTAACCCACATGTAGCGCTCATAACTCATAGCGAAGCACGACTAGCCATTTCCAACCGATCGATAAAGTTAAGCAACGTTCGCTGCGGTCACTACTCTGATGGTGACCGCTACAGCAAAAAGTGGTATGTACAACTGAGCGCTACCGTGCTTCGGAGGGCACGTTAAGCCGTCGGTCCCGGCTGTTATCGTAAGACAATAGTCATTAAGCCAAGTCAGAAGCCTTTGGGCAGCCTAAAAATTCTGTCACCAGGGCTGACCATGCCTACACGAGAAGAACAAGAAGAAGAAGAGAAGAAGAACCCCGTTTTAAAAGTATATTATAATTAATTCTGTTCTGAATTAATTAGGTTGTCATCGCAACGCCCTGTGTGGCACAAGCCCTATTAAAATGTAAGCATCATAATTTCACCGAATATCTAAACTACTATTTAAGTACGTGTGCACCACACCCAGCTACCGTTAAGCTATACATAGCATGCAGTGCACGCGCTCAATTTAGTGGCGAGCTTTAATATGTGCGTAACGCATAATAAGATGTGTGGCGGTTAACTGGTGGATAAGAGAGCTGTGTGAGCTTTACAGTGTCATCACAGGCAGTGCATGCAGAGGTATATGAGGTATATGAGAGGTAAATGATTTAGCGGAACCGCTAAGACGGTTATGATGAAATTCCTTTGGGTGTAGAGAGCAGAATTGGTTTTACTCTAGGTGGTAGGACTTTTCTGCAAAGTTCGTCTAGGTAGGTACCACCGCTCTGCCAGTTATTCTGCCGCCAAGCAGTAGTGTGCAAGCACTACCGTGTTCCGGCTTGAAGGTAATTGTAGCTAGTGAAGTTACTGGGCAAATGAGACTTTATGATCTGATTACACAGTCTAGGGATCTTATTACTAGACTGTGTGAAGTCTCAGGATGACGTGCGCAGTGCAGTGTCACGCGAAACTTCATTATTTTAAAGTTCCGAGTGACATTGCAACTTATATGTCGCTTAACATCAGATAAACGACCAGCTCGTCCCGTCACTCATTCTCATAAAAAAAGGCAAGTTGAAGTGGCTGAACTGACAACCGATGGAAAGAAAGGTTCTTGAGTGGCGACCCCGAACCGAAAGATGCATCGTAGGCCCCCCACTATAGGTAGACCAATGACTGGCCGATGGATGCAGGAGGCGAGCAGCCGCTCAAGGTGGCGCTCTCTGGGGGAGGCCTATGTTTAGCAGTGGCACCTTAACTGTGGATCAAGAAACCCACCCTTAGACAGTAACGAAAAAATTCTAGGTCTATGGATGTAACAATGGGCAGTCTTATCGCTCAGGGCGATCTCTTGCAGACAACCTTGAAATGTTGTGATTAAAAAGTTCAAATCAAATCAATTATAAAGAATTAGATCGAAAAGACACTCGAATTGTTCAATCTGCTCACAGAATATATAAATAACAACTAAATACTTGTTATTCTGTTTGCGTACGCGCCTCCGCTTCTACTATGAAATTTGTTTATGTAAAGTAAATTGAAATTACCTTGTAGTACTTGTAAACTGCATTTATTGTTAAAAAAGTTAATTTGATCGTTTTTAAACTGAAAACAAAAGTTTATACTTAACTATTAAAACCGTGGTAGGGTTTTAAACGAACCGACTTCTTTCATAGAGTACTTTAAACAAACTCTTTTGTCACAATTAAATTAAATTACAATGTCCTACGTAGCTTGGGCTAAAGCTTTAATTTCTACTGTGACAAAGTAATTAAGTAGATGAATTTTAAAAGGACGTAGTCGTACGACTCGTAGGTTAGAAACATGACTGGATTTGAAATTGATAAGTTGTCATGGCTCGTGGTAATGGCATGTTATGTTAAAGTCCCTTTTGTAATAAAGAGAATCAACATTGTAACTAACATAATTTATATATACGTACCTACGTACACGCCATTATATAATAAGAAATTGTGTGGATATACTGCCCATATAAAAAAAGTATGTTCGAAACCATCGAAGATGTCACCGGTTACATTTCGGTGAGTGTGCTGCGGAGCTACACAATCTAATTCCACCATCTCCATTTTCACCATCGGACGACAAGACGTACAGCTAGATGCCATCCATTTATGGTTGATATTCCTTCAATTCGCACAAAGCGGTTTGACTCGACATTTATAATCCGAGCAACCAAGGAATAGGTATCTTCTAGGTAAGCATGTATGTACCATCGTAGACCGCGTCGTCACTTTCCATCAGGTGACATTGCAGTCTAATGCGGGCCTATTTAGTTCATTTAAAAAATATAATTTTATACATACCTACACAAGGAATCTTTTAAGATTTTTTCAGATGGTACGATCAGCAATATAAGCCCTATTACTTTTGTTGTACTAGTACAAAGAAAAGATCATGACATATTACTTACCTCATACCCATTGTACCTATTTTTTTATTATTTAATACCTTGACATGTTTATTCTGTATGAAATATTTTGTGGAAATTGTAATATTTTTTTAAAACGGGCAAATTGCCTTTATTACTCAAGCTAACTACTACAATAATAAAAACTAAACTAAACTAAACTAAGCTAAACTAAGCTAAACTAAACTAAACTAGCTACACTACCTACTACAAAGAACACTTATGGACTGTATAATAGCCGCGATGGCCTATAGACAGTCCGATTGTAATTGATTTTGTCGTTTTTATCACAAATAGATAAATAGATAACAATAAATAGCACTTATGGTAGACTGATCCCGACGCCGGGCAGTGCTCGTTGACATCACCATTCCGCATGACGAGAACCTCGTGAAGACTGAGAAGGACAAACTCAGCAAGTACCTTGACTTGGCTCACGAGGTAACCGCCATGTGGAATGTTGACTCAACGAGCATTGTCCCGATAGTCGTTTCGGCGAACGGCCTTATAGTGAAGAGCCTCGACCAACATCACGAGAGGCTCTCGCTAGACGGTTGGATCAAGGGTCAGATTCAGAAGGCAGTACTCCTTGACAAGGCACGTATTGTCAGGAGGTTCCTCACTCTGCAGCCCTAACCACCGGTAGCTTGGGTCCTGCCCCACTGCCGGCGGCACTCTACGTTTAGGTTTTTTTTATAGTATTTTTGTAATGTATTTTTATACCAATATTGAAAAAAAAACATAAACTTAAGAATAATTAATAAATGAATGATAATAAAAATAGCACTTATATCTAAAAAATATTTAAAGACAACAATCGCTAAGTCCTTGAGGCTCTCGAGGGCCCGGGGAGCCGATGGATGCAGGAGGCGAGTAGCCGCTCAAAAAGGCGCTTTCTGGGGGAGGCCTATGTTCAGCAGTCCATGTCTTCAGGCTGCTTATGATGAACCGAATGATGAATCCAAAGTCCTTTGGGAGGCAGAAATTCTGACCCATGTCTACTTGGGTAGTGCCTACACGAGAAAGAACTGAGAATGCATTATATTTTTGTAAGCAATTCTGTAATGGCCTTTGCCCAAGCGTGGAAGACTCCCACATATTTGGGGAAACCCCACAAGTTTCACAGGACTGTTCACACGTAGCTCACGCGTCTCTCGGCTCATTTGTGGCATTATTGTGTACCACGTACTCAAACTAAGTAGTTAGTTTACTGAGAAACTAAGATAAAGATAATCAGAGATATGGGCCTGTTTCCATTGGTACAATTATACTTAATATTTCAGAATAACATTAAAAATATTTTATGTTTTCGAATACGGCTAAGTGTGGGTTACACGAAGCAATAAGGAAGTAAGTTATCTCTTTCCCTTTCCTTTCTCTGTTCCCTTCGACAGGATAAGTATATAGTGGCTTCATCCTCATTTCCGGCTATGTTTTATCGCAGCGTATAGATAACGTCACGTCGTCATCCTCTTTGCCTTTTTTCATTTGTTATTGGGGTCGGCTCCCAATCTAACCTGTAGCTGCGAGCTACCAGAATTACACGAGTGACTGCCATCTGACCTCGCAATCCATAAGGAACCAGTAACAGGGATGGTTAGATCAGGTGTCAGATTCTATCAGGCTTCTGACTACCCGTAACGATTGCCATAGATGTTCTTATGACAACCAGGACCGACGGCTTAACGTGCTCTCCGAGGCACGGAGCGATGGCATCGAAAACTGCACATAGCTTACTAGATAAGTCATTGGTGCAGGGCCGAGGATCGAACCCGGTGCCGTAACATTGCAAAGCGCACAATGCTACCGCTCAGCCACCATCGCTCGTATACATAACGTCACGTAACTGCATTATTATCTACACAGCTCTGCGCTGTGGAGGCCGGTCATACATAATATCCCATACCTACCATGAAAATGACGCAAAGATTAATTTGAATATCTTACTAATTTTTCAAGATATTGTAATAATTCTACCATCGTTAATTGTCTTTTACTGTCTTTTAAATCGAAAATCTTGCATAACAATGGCAAGTGTGGCTTGGTGCAACCCACACTTGGCCGTTTTTAAAATATAATGTATCTTAAATGTTATTCTGAAAAATTAACTATAACCATGCCAAGTTTCAGCAAAATTCGTTCAGCAGTTTCAGCGTGATGCGTGTTCAAAGGGACAGACAGACAGACAGGCAAAACATTAAAAATAAACAAATGTAAATCTGATTTTGGCAGTAGGTTTAGTGTATAAGGTATAAACTAATGTTAATTAAGGGCTGTGGATTTAGTAAAATAAATAAACAATAAAATAAAATAAATTGTTTCTACTTCTATATCGATTATTAAAGAAGTAGGTATAATCCAATCAAAATATTCAATGTACAAATTTAGCGCAGTTACAGATTTATATGTTTTTTCTTTTAATTTATGTAAATGATGACGTGACGAGCTAGTCGTTTGCGTGATAATAAGCGTCACAGCTGCTCATAACAGATTGCAGTATCTAAATCTACTCTAAATAGTTTTGCGTGACACTGCACTGTGCACGTCATCCCGAGACATTACACAGTCTAGTAAGCAGACTACTAGACAGTGAAATAATATCATAAAGTCTCGTTTGCCCAGTAATTTCACTAGCTACACTGCCCTTAAAACCAGATCACAGTAGTGCTTGCACACTACTGCTTGGCGGCAGAACCACTAGCAAAACGGTGGTACCTAGACGAACTTTGCAGAAAAGTCCTACCACCTAGTAAAAATAGACAGACAGACAGATGCCGTGGTGGAATGAAAACACGCTCCAGTCTGAGTGGCGTGTGACAACTTCTTCTGGAATTCTCTTTAGTTCCGCAGCAAGCTTGGCTTACATGTTGCCCTAGCAATTTTATTAATATACATTACCGTAAAAGCTTTATAGAAGAAAAAAACATTTTTGTATCACTTCGACATACGTAAAAAAATCAGTTGCAATTTTATTGCCCCGAATTGATAACCTCGTTGTTTGTTTTTAGCGGAGTTTTGTTAAATTTTATATGTAGTCATCATCATTAGATTAATTGCCACCTGCAACGATTTTGCCGAAATCTAGCTTACACGATCTTGTGTCGAAACCAAAATTAGGTACTTTATCTATAACTAACATTAAAAAAACACAAGTATTTCCCTCGTCTCCATGTGAACCAACAACACAGGTCAAGAGATCGTCTCATTTCACAAAAGCAGCGGTACCAGCTACACCGCTATCAGGCCGTATCAGGCCGCTATCAGGCCGTTGTGCCCGCCATTTGTGCTTTATGTAGCTATTAGTGGAATAACAGCTCTCATGGAAATATTGACATTTAAGAAAGGATGTGAGGGAATAATGTTAAAAGTTGGTTCTGTAGAATAAATAATAATATCAGAGGCCTTACCATCACTTCTAATCTTAGAGCGATTTAATAAAAAACCTATTGAATCGCTGAAGTACAATTTGTACTAATAGCCATTCGTTCTATTTTTTTTAATGAGCTAAGCCCCGGTTTTTGGTACGTTTGTAAAGTTAATGTAAACTTAAAAATAGTGAACGCTTATTAGTAGCCGATAATCATCTGGCACCCAATGAGCGTTCCAAATTTTTAAGTTGACATGAGTTTAACTTTAACAAACGTACGAGAAACCGGCGTAAGTGCTTTATTGCTCTTAGAATTGGCAAGTTGAAATGGCAATGGGGCAGGCCGCATTGCTGGTAGAACTGACAACTGATGGGAAAGAAAGGTTCTCGAGTGGCGACCGCGAACCGGAAGACGCAGCGTAGGCCGGCCCCCCACTCGGTGGACCGACGATCTGGTCAGAATCGTGGGGAGCCAATAGTTGAAGGAGGCAAGCAGCCGCTCATAGTGGCACTCTGTGATGGATGGCTTATGTTCAGCAGTGGACGTCTTCAGGCTGTTGATGATGAATACGAGCATATATACTTTTTGTATTGCGACCGGATTTCACAGTCTAAAAATCATTATATCTAGGCATTCAGAGCGCCTGATTGATGCGATGCGTGACCAAAATGCTGGAACTTATTTGGCCCAACGCATCAGCATTGCAATTCAACGTGGCAATGCTGCCAGCATGTTGGGTACGCTACCTACCGATAGTGGGCTGGAGCACTTGGACTGTCTATAGGTCATCGTGGCTAGTATACAGTCCATACGTCTTCTTTGTAGTAGGTAGTGTAGCTAGTTCAGTTAAGTTTGGTTTTTATTATTGTAGTAGTTAGCTTGAGCACATAAAGGCACATTGCCCTGTTTTTATATCTAGACTGTGCTGATGTCTGAGGATGTCAAGAAAGATTACGAGTTCTGAGTGACAACGCAACTGTTCTGGGTAGACATGACGCTTAATATCAGGTGAACGACTAGCTCGTCACGTCATTAGTTTACATTTAAATAATAACAGGTAATTTAACAAAAATATTGTACCAGGCGCGCGTTGAAGTCTTTTCAACGCGTAAAGCCGACGTTTGCTACGAGGCTACGACTACTTATTTAATTATTATTTTTAAAGAGGGATTTGGAAAGGAGGAAAATATGTTTATAGGTAGCAGTGACCACTTACTATCAGGTGGGCCGCATGTTTGTTTGCCACTCATCTCATAAAACGAAAGAAAAGGATGTAAAGATCAAAGTGCTGTTATTTTTTAGACTAATTACTACAATGCAAGGTATGTCATTGACTAAGGGCGGGTTTTTTAATCCATAGTTAAGGTAACCAATGATTAAAAATTCCAACAAAATTTTGACCGGTTTTTTTTATCAACGCTAGGTTAACATTTGACCACGGTCTCACCTGATGGTAAGTGACGACGCGGCCGACGATGGAGCATGCTTGCCTAGAAGATACCGGTTCACTCTAACCTTAAAAACGTTAGTTAAAAATGTTATTTGGTGCCTATAGTACACAACCTTTACTTATAGTTTAAGGCTAGATGACACCGTGTAAAATATCCACAAATATTTATAGAAGTAAATATTTTTTATAATTTTATATAAACGAATGACATGACGACCTAGTCATTCGCCTAGTGTTAAGCGACACGGCCGCCCATAACAGATAGCAGTGTTACTCGGAACTCCAAACCAAAGTTTCACGTGACACTGCGCACTGCGCACGCCACCCTGACACATCACGTAGTCTAAAAAAGTTTTCTAGACTGTGAGATCAGTTCGTAAAGTCTCATTTGCCCAGTAATTTCAATAGCTAAGTAAATATTATATTATTTATTATAACTAACGCCTACACATGAATGTAGAAGTATAAAACCTCTGGTTCCAAAAGGATCGAAGTTTTTTTCCACCCCCACGCAACCCTAATAATACCACACGTATTAGAGGCTCGCTTTTTAGAAGCTATTACACAAACCGGAACAATTCCGAACCCGTTTTGAGACAATTGCTTGACATTACGGTAATCTCAGTGTTTATTATCCAGAAGCGAATAGTGGTGAATCATAGAATATAATTACGTCATTTAGTTAACTGTAACTTTTACTGTGAATAGAATAGAATAGAATAGAATAGAAGATCATAATTATATTCAACTTCACAATGCTTACACAATAAAAAATAACAAACAAAGAGCATATAACTATTAAAAGAAAACATATTTCGTGGTGAAGTTGAAAGGGCGTTCAGCTCAGCATAAATGTCAAGTACCTTCCCTCGGTGTCGGACGCTGATTTACAGCTGAAACCCCGCGGGTGGATACATTTTGTAAACGGATAAAAAAAAACTATATAACATCAAACATTAATTGTGCTCCCTCTACCTAAAACTTTACACATATACAAAATCTTAAAATATAAAGGCATTGTAGCTAGTGCACTTACAGGGTAAATGAGACTTTACGAACTGATCTCACAGTCTAGAAAACTTTTTTAGACGATGGCCTATATTGACAGCGACAAATGGCAATAGACTGAAAAACTAAGAAGAAAATTGTTTATTGCCATTTGTCGATAAACCAATGATATCTAGGAGATACATTTAATCATAATTTGTTTATACATTCTATTTATTTCTGCAAAATTAGTTTTCATGTAATCACGTTGAGTAATTAAGCTGTTATTGGCAAAAGAACGCGAGAAAATTTGAATTTGCCGCGCTAGTGTTACGTTCCACCTTAAACAGAAGGTAAGTACGAATCCGGTTTTGCTTTTGTTTTCATTTTGATTTGTCAAGAGAAAGACCTATGTTTTTTTCCATCTTTATTTATACACGTAGATACACTTTTCGCAGTTAGGTACATAGTTTAACATTTCAATTTATCTTAACTCACAAGATCTTTCTGCCAAAATCCGCTATTTGACACAGATTTTCACACATGTGTTTGTGTTTCTTCAATTTATTATTATTATCAAAGTGTAAAAACAGAAGCTTTTAGAGTTACAACAAGTTTAAATATTGTATAAATAATTAAAAAAGGGAAGAGATATTCTAAGTGCATCCAGAAGGGAAGGAGTCGTTACAAATATTAGTTGTTATTTTACACGTACTTTCGTTAATTAAAATAATATATAAATCAAAGCACGTAGATACCATTCTTTAAAAAGCAACTAATCGTAAATCAAAACGACACAAGCGCCATCTACAATGATAAAAAACATGAAAATGGTTTAAAAATAGTGAAAAAGCACCCAAATGTTCAAAACTGACGTAATCTCTGTAAGAGCACGTACATACTGGCGGGCGTATCGCGTTACGCTCAATTTGAATAAATTATTGTACTCGTGTAGTGTGTGATGTCTCTATTATATGGTGAAGCGACCATTCTTGTTGGTCCGACTAGTTTTTCAACCGAAATCAGAAAGAAGAGGTTTACAATTCTGTTGTATTTATTTTGCATTTGTTATTTTTCATAACTCCGTCATTCTAAAAGGTGAGTTTGAATTGGTATGTTATCCCGAAAGGGGGGGCCATGATAGCCCACAAGTTGTGAGAGCCTTACTTGAAACTGCGTGTTTCCAAACCTCTATACTAAAAATAAATTCACTCACAAAATTGCACGGATAGCTACGAGTTATACTATAAATTCATTTCTAAACACAGGTCGTTAAACTCATTTAATTGCATTCGATCAAGGATTTGTCCTTAAAATGCCATTAAAATTTACGTTTGAAGATAGCCCTATTTGTAGGGCTATCTTCAAACGTAAATTTTAATGGCATTTCTTCAATGAAAATCTATTAATTTAGAAAAGTCGTAGAAGAAATATTGGCTACCTTGTGGAGTAGATTTACCCCCTTTCGGGATAATATACCAATTCAAAACCTGATTTAGAAAAATCTTTTTTATTCGATATAGTTTCAGAATGCTCCCATATATATTTCATCAAAATCGGTTTTAAATCAAAAGAAATGGACTTATTTGGCCCAACGCATCAGCATTGCAATTCAACGTGGCAATGCGGCCAGCATGTTGGGTACGCTACCTACCGGTAGTGGGCTGGAGCACTTGGACTGTCTATATGCCATCGCGGCTATTATACAGTCCATAAGTGTTCTTTGTAGTAGGTAGTGTAGCTAGTTTAGTTTAGTTTAGCTTAGTTTAGTTTAGTTTTTATTATTACTACGTAGTTAGCTTGAGTAATAAAGGCAATTTGCCCGTATAAAAGAAATGGAAACATATGTCTTACAAGTACATAACCATAATCACCATGCTTTGGCACAGGCATCTTGGTGATCATAGTAGATTATAATGCTGACGGAGGAGAATGCTGCTGCCCATTCTCTGGATATTCTCTTAGCCAGCTCTTACGGCACCCACTGTAGCGCTCATAGCGACGCACGACTAGCCGTTTCTAACCAATCGGTAAAATTAAGCAACATTCACTGCGGTCACTACTTTGATGGGTGACCGCAACAGCAAAACGTGGTATTTACAACTGATCGCTACTGTGCTTCGGAGGGCACGTTAAGCCGTCGGTTCCGGCTGTTGTTGTAAGACAATAGTCGTTAAGCCAAGTCAGAAGCCTTTGGGCGGCCTAAAGATTCTGACGCCAGGTCTGACCACTTGCCTACACGAGAAGAAGAAGAAGACGGCACCCACGGGATGAGATGGGAGATGGCGTGGTCCTATTCTTACACCGCCGGGACCACACGGGCAATGTTTAACAAAATGATGGCTAAAAACAAAGCCAGCTCCACACGACAGCTCAACCAACACTGGTTACTAACCACACGTGCGTCAGATAGTGTCGTAACCGAGTGTCAGGTTACATTGAACGATGCGCAGTGGGCGTATCGGTGGGTGTGTGTGAACGCACCTTAGGCTCTGGTATTTTAATACTTGTATAAAATGTTAATACTTTTAATGATGTAAGTAGATATATTTTGTATATGAGCACATTATAAAAACGCTATTAGTGTAATTAAAACTAGGAACATCTCGTATATTTCTATTTATTCTGATTCTTCAATTATTTGTTATACTCATTACTTCAGATCTATGCCAGCAAGTCAAGCCAAATAGCTGATTATTGGGACATAAGTAAATACATTATTAACATGTGTAATTAAATTTAAAAAAAGATAATCTGAAACGGTTTAGAATCTTAACTATTTCAGGTTTACAAAATCGACTGCTTAGTTTATGATATATATATTATGTTCCAATCATGATGTCTATAGATTTAAAAGTTTCCATCAATAAAATTTAGTATAATCGAAAATTATTGTTTGTAAGTAATATAAGACTGTCCCGGTAGACGCACCGTAGGCCGGCCCCCGACTCGGGGGACCGACGACCTGGTGGAAACCGCGGGGAGCCGATGTTCAGGTGGACGTCTTCGGGCTGTTGTTGTTGTTGATGATGATGATGATAATAAGACTGTCATTGTAAATAATTTATGTAAAACCATGGCAAAACCATTCGTGTCATGAACGCAATTTAACCACAATTTAACTCACTTTGGCGCGAGTACTTGAATTAAAACCTGAGCAAGCGAAGGATCCTAGGATTGAACCACGAGCGTAGCGAGTGGTTCAAATGAAGAATCCTGAGCATAGCGAAGGTTTCAAAGGTACGAGACGCAGAAAAACTTTGCTGCCGAGTGCAACACACAACTTTTCACCTCACTACAGCGAGGAAAATGCAAGAAAAACAGCTAAAAGGCTAAGAAAAGATTAGTTTAGCTTATTAATTTAGCTGTGGGTGGCGGTAACGCTTAACATCAGGTAAACGACTAGCTCGTCACGTGTTTCATGGAAAATTAAAGAAAAAGTGTTTTTCATCCATTTACCTTGCAGTCGCCGTGCTGGATAGCGTATTGGTTATATACTCTTTGGTGCTGGACAGTACGATTATTCTTAAAATGAGGTTGGTGAACGAGAAAAGATGGTATCTTTTAGGAGGTAGTCTGTGGTATATCAAGGAGGTTAAATTCAGGCAGATCTGTGATTAAATCCTCAATTCTTGACGAGAAAATTATTGAATAGAAACGTTCGAATTTTAAAAACACTTTCCACGCTAGCGATTAAATGCGTTTTTGCGCCCAGATTTTGAACGACAAAGAGAATCTTTCCAAGCTAGTGAGTTCAAAAGAATATTTCACGAAAAGTCAAGTCTTACTCACAGTCTGTGTTGTCATAGTCTAGTCTAAGTTAGGTCATATTCCAGTTTAAATCATGCCCTAGTACCTAAAGTGGTGCCACTTTACTAGAAGCTTCTTGGAATTTTGGAAGCAACACGAAATACCACGTTTTACCACATTATAATAATATCACTTTCCCACACTCATGCTCGTAATTCTGCACTAAGTGCGTAAAATGCCACCGATTTAAAAAAAGCACAAGTTTTGAAATATGATACAATGCAACGACGTGAACTTTTCCGTGTTCCCGCCAAAACCTCAAACTGAACTTTTTAGTTATTCACAAAAATGGAACAAAATCGAACCATAAAGAAGTTGTTATTTTTCTTTTCTTATTATAAAACCTTTTTAAACTGTTCCAAATAAACAACCCGTCTATCATATTCCCATATCTCACGACGGACAATACAAAAATTTACATAATTCAAATTCCAACAGCAAATTGACAATAAATCTAATAAAATACACTTTCCTGCTACATTTCTTAACAAAAAGAATTTTTATAGCACCACTTACATACTGATATCTTCATCCCGAAACATTAGGTAGCTAGGTTGCTACCATATGGAAAACGAAGAAGTTTACCACCACGTTTTAGTACTTTACCACAATAAGGAGCTTCGAACTGTGTTCAAAACTCTTTGACAGTTAACTTTTTTTAAAGTGACAAGGGAGCAAAAAGTTCAAGTCTAAATATAAAGGTCGTTGTACAATAGAAGGCATTACGCAGCAGGCTTCGGAGTATAATCTATTTAAATATTCTATAGAAATGTCAAATGTAGTGAATAAAAAATGTAAGAATAGGATATTATTTTAATACGGTTATTTTATTATTAAGTCGTAGATGCGTATCGGTGGCAGGATACGTGGAATTGTAAAAAGTAGATTTTTTTAGATAAAAATATAAACAGAAACCCTATTTTAATCTGCAGAGTTACCTATAAAGGCGGCTTCAGGGCCTTCAGGTCATAAAGTCTCTTTTTATGCCTAGTAATTTATTTATTTATTTAAGTTAAATTACAAAATAGGCAATAGCCGAACTTTCTTCCTTATGGTGCGAGAGCCCACTGCACAAATACCTACGTCATCGGGTACCCCAATAGGTTATCTTTAGATCGTTAACCGACATCTAAATATGTAAAACAAAATCAGGTCTGCCAGTTCCCATCCTGCCGGGTCATGGAATGCCGGGTAATTGAAATTCTTCGACGTATTTTTTTGCCCAAATTTATTTATTTATTTATTTATTTATTTATTTATTTATTATTGCATTCATGTACATCATTGTTATAGGTAATATACAATAACAAGTATTATATAATACACAAGATCTTAAATAATTAGTTGGTAGGTTGACATGAGCCCTGGAAGGGCGTTTGCAAGTTTAAGTGACTTGTGAGTCAGTCCAAAAACAATAATTTACATATGTGTCAATATTACTATTTTACTATTTTACAATTCTATGGTAGTTCTTAACATTTATCATTGTTTTCCCTTCAATCTGCGCATTTGGGATCAATTTTACTAGTCAATTCAATTAGTCAATTTACCCGAGTGAAAGTTCTGGCAACAGTTAACATTGATTAATTACGTAAAAAAAAATTGGTCTGCCATTGCGCACCCTGCCGGAAGTACCTGGCAGACCTCTAAGAATGTGCCCTTCACACCCTTTACCTACCTCAGCGAATACTCTGATGAAACCTACGCCTCATAATAGTTAAGGTGACCCTGATAATAGATTAAAAGGTCTGCCAGGTTTAAACTTGGCGAAATTTCGTATTCAAGGCATTTGAAGCTGGTGGAGGTGGATTATTTCCATGACCCAGCAGGATCGGAACTGGCAGACCTGATTTTTTTTTACATGTTTAAGTGTTGGTTAAGGATTTAAAGATAGCCTATTGGGGTACCCGATGACGTAAGTATTTTTGCAGTGGGCTCTCGCACCATTATTTTTCACTTTAGTGCCCTGGCTTTCAATTCGGAACGTAGTAGTGCACGAACACTACTTCTTGGTAGCAAAGTATCAGGCAAAGCGGTGATATGACCTACCTAGATAAACTCTTACAGAAAATCAGTAGTGTGCAGTAGCGCTCAAAGCGAAGCACGACTCGCCAATCTGTAAAGCTAAGTAACGTTCGTTGCGGTCACTACTCTGATGGGTGACCGCTACAGCAAAAAGTGGTATTTACAACTGAGCGATACCGTGCTTCAGAGGGCACGTTAAGCCTTCGGTCCCGGCTGTTGTCGTAAGACAATAGTCGTTAAGCCAAGTCAGAAGCCTTTGGGTGGCCTAAAAATTCTGACACCAGGGCTGACCACTTGCCTGCACGAGAAGAACAAGAAGAACTAGTGTGCAAGCACTTTAATGTATTCCGGTTGGAAGAGTATGTCGTAGCTATTGAAATTACTGGCCATAATTAAACTATGCCCACAGTCTACTAATAAGATGACTTAGGATGACGTGCGCAACTACGCAGTGAGTGTCACGCGAAACTTTATAAATGCGCGGCAAATTCAAATTTTCTTGCGTTCTTTTGCCAATAATAGCTTAATTGATATACGTGATTACATTAAAACTGATTTAACGTAAATAAATAGAATGTATCAACAAATTTAAGATTAAAAGTATCTCCTAGATATCATTGGTTTAGCGACAAATGGCAATAAACAAATTTCGTCTTAGTTTTTCAGTCTATTGCCATTTGTCGCCAATGATATGTAGGTGATACTTTTAATTGTAATTTATTGACATTCTATTTATTTGCGCAAAATTAGTTTTCATGTAATCACGTTGAGTAGTTAAGTATTATTATTGGCAAAAGAACGCAAGAAAATTAAAATTGCCGCGCTAGTGAAACGTTCCGCATTTGGCATGTCGGTGACAGCTACAGTACCTACCATTGTAGGTACCTACTGTAGCTGTCACCTTCGTGCGACGCTTAGCATCTTTAAAATGACTAGCTTGCCACTTACCTATAGAAAAAAATCTAGTAAATTTTAAATAACTGCGGGTACCAGTTAGAATCGTCTTCTTCGTCTAGGTAGGTACCACCGCTTTGCCAGTTATTCTGCCGCCAAGCAGTAGTGTGCAAGCACTGCTGTGTTCCGGTTTGAAGGGCATTGTAGCTAGTGAAATTACTGGGCAAATGAGACTTTATGATCTGATCACTCGGTCTAGTAATCTGATTACTAGACTTGGTGATGTCTCAGGATGACGTGCGCAGTGCAGTGTCACGCGAAACTTTATTGTTTTAAAGTTCCGGGTGACACTGCAACTGTTATGGGCGGCCGTATCACTTAACATCAGGTGAACGACTTGCTCGTCACGTCATTCAATCACATAAAAAAAAAAAAAAAAAAAAAAAGAATCACAGGGCGCAGTTAAAATACATCAACAATCATGCCACAGTCATTAAATCCTCACACTTCGAACAAATTTCACGCACAATTAAATAATCATTCAAGAATGATCACTGGCCAATTAAAAAATACCATTTGCAAGCCAAACAATCCCATACAACAGTATAATGGGACAAACACGATACCCATACACCTGGGTGTTGAAAAAAATTAAAGGTGGTGTTTAGGTCATAAATAATGGCGATCAATGGGTATTTGAAATCTCAAGTGTTATTGAGTCGTAATTTGCTAGTGGCGGACCTTTGGAAGGACATGCGACTAGCTTTTGCCCGCGATTTAGCTTATAGAGCTTCTATTTTCGTTTAACCACTTTTTCGGTGAAACGCTCTTAGTATCTTGTTCTAAAACCTTTCGAAAATGCAATGGAGTATTCTATTTACTATTATATTGCTATAATAACAAATTGTGTTAAAAGTAAATCAGCTTTGTCAAAAGCGTTTTTACTAGGTAGTAGGACTTTTCTGAATGCTTCGTCTAGGCAGGTACCACCGCTTTGCCAGTTATTCTGCCACCAAGCAGTAGTGTCCAAACACTACTGTGTTCCGGTTTGAAGGGCACTGGTAGCTAGTGAAATTACTGGGCAAATGAGATTTTATGACCTGACCCAGATGACCAGATTACTAGACTGTGCTGATGTCTCAGGATGACGTGGCAGTGCAATGTAACGCGAATCTACATTTTAGTGTTCCGTCCGAGTGACACTGCAACTGTTATGGGCAGCCGTGTTGCTTAACATCAGGTGAACGACTAGCTTGTCACGTCATTCATTAACAAAAAAAATTAAAAAGAAATTAAACAAGCAGCGTCAAAAACTTTTTAATGTTTGTTACCGCAGAACTCCGTTATTTATAAAATTGTTTTTCTGTAATCTTCGTTTTTAAACCAACTTGTTTTTTTTATTGTTTTGAACAAGAATATAGTTACGGGTTCATTCCATAGTTCTATCAAAATTGGTTCTACCTATATATTAAATAAAAGTGTTAATAGACAAAGTGCGATAATTAAATCAAAATAAAAATTAAACTATTGGACGACCAAAAAAAATATGACCAAATCCAATAAAGCAATTCTATTAACACCAATTTCAAAGAATACAGCTCTCCATCGTCAACAATGAAGCCAAACTATCGATTTCAATAAGAGCATGAAAAAGGTACAATAGATTTTTTCTAACTGACCAGAGCGAATTCTTGCGCCCACATGCTAACAATGGATGTCACATAGAAATCGATACAGCAGTCAAAGGACATGCAGACAAACACAAAACGTAAGTACTTGAGCGTTGAGCGGTAACTTTTGAGGGTGAAAAAATTGACATCTGCTCGAAATGATGCTGGTATAGGAGACTCGCTTTAGATGGGAGCGTTTTTTGTGGTTTCTACTAAGAATGCTCTATTAGGTGCGTTTGCCTTACGTAACTTTTTTGTTAAGTAGGTACGGCACCTTTAAACTAAAACGGAGTAAGTGTATCTTTGCATGTCACTACTGGTCACTGGTTACTGTCACTGTAATGGTGTTACTTACAGCTTTTACCTGAGGGCATCTAAACTTATACCTCATTAAAACAAAATTACGTACCACTAGAACCTATAGTTTTATAAGTGTGTACATTTTTTACCTAATAAGTACGGTAGGTAGGTATAGAAAAAGACAAAAAGCATTTTGAAGCTTTTTGTCTTTTAGGTGAAACATATTTTGAAAAGAATGAGGGTAGGTTTCCCCAGATATAGGAAGTAGGTAAATACCTGATAAAGTCTCTCAGACAGAACAAAAACTAAGATAATAAACTTATTTACCTAGGTGAAATTTTCTTGTAATTTTTTTACAAGGATTCTTTCGGACACTTATTATTAAAAATGGATCCCTTTTAAAGTGTAAGGATAAAAATAATGTAATCTCACAATAATTTACTACCAATTGAACTAACAGAGCCTACACCCCAAAATTGTGCAGAGACAGTTTTAAAATAATATGTGGCAGAGCTCAGCCGTGACGTGACCGGTGCGTTGCGAATGATTTACTGATTTGTTACCAAAAAGTCAACAAAAAGTCAAAAGGCAACTAGCACTGGATCGTTGTCACACCGTGGCGTAGAAAATCATACTTAGAGTATAGACTAAAGCATACAGAGAACTTGACTAAATGTCAAGCGTACCACTTTTTTGACACTTTTTATAGAAATAGAAATAGAAATAGAAATATTTATTGGCCTTATAACATGGTGTTATACTGGGCAAGTCATTTTACAAAATAAAATAAAATCATACAAGTAAATCATATTACAAATCAAATAGATAATAAAACAATCGGTAGATTAAGAAAATTAAAATAGAATAAAATTAAGATCAAAAGCTAGGACAGCTAAAAGTTTGTAAAATACCATTTAAATTAAAATAAAATCAAACAATTGAAATAAAATAAAATACAACAATTAAAACAAAATGAAATGAAATGAAATGAATATATGACGTGGGCACTTTGATGTGAATGAGTCTGACAGATTTGTATAGAAAAAACAGTTGACTCGAGTCGAGAAAAATGGTACGGTGCTTATTGCAAGCGTAGCTAATTACTATATATTTGAATCTTTCCTTTGCCACTGACGTAGCGATACGTGTGAGCAGTACAAATTTAATATCATTTTGATGATCTCTCTATGCTTTAGTCTATACTAAAGAAGTCATAAGTCGAAACAAGAGTCTTTTGTTATTCTGATGTAAGTATAGATAGAGTGTTTATTCATTTTCCAGTAACCTTGTATGACTTGGTCCCACCCAGCGACTCTATAGTAACTCTTCTTCTTTTTCTTCTTCTAGTACCTCTGACCCGGTACCGGTGGCGATGGGATAAAGTCATACAAAGTAGGGGGTTGTAGTTTTTCTTGAGCTGCATGCATCATCAGCCCATTTCATTCTCACTGCTGGGACAGGCCTTCTCTTACAGAGCGAGAGAGAGAGAGAGAGAGAGTGTAGGGCAAAATCCACCACGCTGGACAAGTGCGTGTTGGTGGATGACACATCATACATAAATTATGGCCTCAGACTTTGTGATTGAACATTTTGACACAGATTGTTTCCTCACCATATTTTTATGCACCGCGTCAAGAGCGTGTAGAATTTCTGACCTAAATTTGAAATTCATTAGCTCGGGGCCGAGTAGGGTTGAAACCATGGCGCGTAGGATTGAAAATAGCTCGATACAACGCTGAAGTGAGGCCCGAAGATCTGGTCAGAACCGCAGGAAGCAGATAGATGCAGCTGCTCCAAGTGGTGCTCTGTTGGAGAGGCGTAATTTCAGCAATAGACGTCTTCGAGCTGACAATGATGAATACTGAAGCGCTGAAGCACACCAGCGCCACCAATCTGTAGATTTTTTGCCATCTCTTTCTAACAGTGCAGGTAAGCGCCTCACCAAAATGAAACTACCAGTCTTCAACGGTACAGATGAATTGGTGGAACAGTAGTTCTGCCAAGTAACCGCTATCACCTGTTTTGTTACGATTCGGTGTAACATGCCTCCTTCTCTCTGTCCCGTCGAATGTTTTCATTCAATCTTGCTATGACAACGGGCGGCACAGCTCTATTTAACGGCACTGGGACCAATTTCACGTCAATTCTGACCCATTTAACGGCTTTTAAGAAATCCTGTGAAGAGCCGACAGGATTTGCGTTGATTTTGGTTCTAATCCGTGACTGATTGACTTGATCTGTTGCTCCCTGCGAGGCTTGAGGAGTAAAACTAACAAGGCAGAAACGCTCTTATTGTAAGTATCCATTACTTACAGTCTTACTTAGGGTGGTTCCTGTCTGACCCTTCGTGCTGTCCCCTCGTGGGGACAGACAAAAATAAAAACTACTGTCTGTCCCCGAATTGTCACCGAACTCAAATTTGGGGACAAACAAGAATAGATATTTCCAGACTGTCCCCGAAATTAAATTAAAAATGTAGGTAGGTACAGTCGCCTGCACTAATAAGTATACATTTCATAATTTTCAAAATACTGTCACAGTATTATTTTTCCGACTAATAGTCTCGTTTACATTTATTAGTGAATATGGGTATACATGTTACCCCACAAATTGCCGGTTATATAATTTTTGAGCAATTTAATACTGTGACAGTATTTTGTAAATTATGAAATGTATACTTATTAGTGCAGGCGACTGTACATTGTACTTGCTTCTTCTTCTTCTTCAACTCGCAACAGGTTTGCGACAGGCGTAACTCTCGCGGTGATTGCTGTCATACATCATTAGTGGTGTCGAGCATGTATGCTACGCTACTGCTTGTACATGCATGTACTTTCAAATAAGTTCTAAGCACCTATTCAATTTAAAAAAAAAAACACAAAACAGAATAAAGAACTGAAAGTGTTGATTTGAGATCCAATTTTCGATTCTAAAACCTTGTTTATTAAATTAAAATAAATATGTACGAAAGTCAAATCAATCACATTACATTTTATTAGGTGGGTCAACATTAAAGTTCTTTATTCTCAATAATCATTAAACCCAAAACGGAAATTAATGGCGTCAAACAAAACGAAACGTTCCTAACCATAGACAAGCGTTTCTGGTACCTAAACCATAGACAAGACAATGATCGTTTGTGGGTTTGACAGCCCATTAAAACGCCATTCGTCTAAGCTTATTGACCATAAATTATGGTGGCTGTTATACTTGGGGTAATTAGTATGAATTCGCCGTTTGGGGCGTAAGCGAGGGGTGTATTAAGGTTACAAAAATGTAGTGAATGTTAAAATTAAGTACTACAATTCAATTCAATTCAACTCATTTATTCATGTAGGTACACAACACATTATGTAGGTACACTTATGAGAGTCAGAAGGTTACAGTAAGTTGCTTATAATAATTCACTATCACTACCATGTCTGTGGTTCTGAAGATTTATGCCACAGATTAGAGAAAAAACAATACTGTGCCAAACCATGTCTCGTCAGCGCCATCTATCTTTGGTTGTAGAACTACGTTCCGTCCAGCTGTCAGAAAATCCCCTATTGTAATTTTACGCACTAAGTGTTTTGCTATGCACTTTATAGTGCGAACAGCCAATGAGTGGAACACCTTGCCGGCGTCCTTGTTTCCAGCTAACTATGATCTGGGTGTCTTCAAGACGAGAGTGAACAGGTATCTTCTAGGCAAGCTTGCACCATCGTAGACTGTGTCATCACTTTCCACCAGGTGAGACAGTGGTCAAATGCTTTGTCTACGAACAATAAACCAAAATATTTAGTCTTAAGAGTGCCCAAATTGTTTTTCCCTTATTAGGCACTTACTAGTTGCACCCTGCGGTTTTACCCGCGGGCAAATGTCCAGCATATTAAGTTTTTTGTATAGGTACTTAATTTTATTTAAATCCGTTCAGTCATTGCGGCGTAAATAGATAGATAAACACTTTTTTGTATCCTCTAGATATTACACAATCTTTACAAAGATTTTTTTTTATAAAGATTGTAATATCATCATCATCATTAACAGCCTGAAGACGTCCACTGCTGAACATAGGCCTCCCCCAGAGCACGCCACCTTGAGCGGCGGCTCGCCTCCTGCATCCATCGGCTCCCCGCGGCTTTCACCAGGTCGTCGGTCCACCGAGTGGGGGGCCGGCCTACGCTGCGTCTTTCGGTTCGTGGTCGCCACTCGAGAACCTTTCTTCCCCATCGGTTGTCAGTTATACGAGCGATGTGGCCTGCCCAGTGCCACTTCAACTTACTAACTCTAAGAGCTATATCGGTCACTGTAGTTTTCCTGCGGATCTCCTCGTTCCGGAGCTTATCTCGCAGGGAAACACCGAGCATAGCTCGCTCCATAGCTCGCTGCGCGACTTTGAGCTTACTAATGAGGCCAACAGTAAGAGACCATGTCTCAGTTCCATAAGTCATCTCAAAGATCAAAGATTGTAATATATAGATTCTAAATATTGTAAAATATTTGTATTCCTTGAAAGAGTACAACTATTTTACAAGTGGAACAAATACTGAATGAAACAAACACACAACAAAAAAAAAACTTTTTAATACGTGTACTTATCTCAATTTAACTCACCCGCGACGCGATGTAGATAAATAAATATTGGTTGCCAGTAATCCAGTCGGTTATTGGCTTTACAGAATATTATAAAACAATGTTTCAAATCCACCCCTGCTTCCATAGGCCATTCTCACAGCGGGAGGCCAAAACTTTACGGTGATGTGACTAACGTAACGCCAAACTGACACTTGTAGTTATAGAAGAGGGAAACGCGATTACAATTTTAATTAAACTAACCTAATAAATAAATGAAATAAATAAATAAAAGCTTCCACCAGCGGTATTACCTCAGAGGTACAGCAAGGAGGGTGAAAAATTATTGGCACATCTTTACAGATGTCCAATGTTCATATGTTCATATAGAGTACTTTGATAAATAGGGAAAATATATTTATTTCAACTTCAACTCTTGGTTAATGGCACAGACGTATAGTAGGTTAATGTAGATTATACCAATACTAGTCTATGGTTAATGGCCTTTGTGGTGTTGCCATCCCACCGCAATTCTGTCAATTCTGTCAATGTCAAGTAGACACAAATCCAGGGGTAGTTGGGTGGTTGACTTTAAAGTATCATTTTTTTTTTTTTTTTTTTTTTAATAATTTATTGTGGTTTTTGAAGTTTTTGTTTAGTGTACATACTGTTTAATCTCTTATTGTTTTTTGCATTTTCATTTTATGTTATATTGTTTCATTCTTTGCTTCTTGTGTTGTAGATTTATTTTAGGATATTGTATTTATTTATTGTATGTGTGTCCTGAAGTTCGTGATGTCATGAATGTAGGTTCCGACTGAAAATCAGTTATTAAGGTCCTACGGCCTTAATTGCATGCTGAGTCGGGACCTATATCATGACATCACGCAACATTATATTTTGCGGTGTTCTTCTTTTTTGTGTGATTTGTTTTGTATAAGTACCTTCTTGTAAAATGTAATGTTGTGTGATGTCTTGAATAAATGTATTTTCTTTTCTTTCTTTCTTTTATATATAGGCTACGGTGATAGAACAATATAAGTAGGGAGGAAAATGCAACGTGGGAAATGCGAGCGGGAAAGCGCTTAGAATGGAGGTGATCAATTCAGGACAAAGTAACTATATTCGTTCAAAAACCAACGAAGGTATAGATCTGAATACCAAAAGAGACCACGTGAAAAATAAACCGCCTTGGAACATCGTGCATAACTACGCAAACAGTGTCCTCACATGGTGCATCTGTACCTACTCGTATATTCACAGCTAAAATTGTTTACATTAGTCATGTGAGGACTCATCAAACATGTAACTGATAACATCATCATCATCATCATCAACAGCCTGAAGTCGTCCACTGCTGAACATAGGCCTCCCCCAGAGAGCGCTACTTTGAGCGGCTGCTCGCGTCCTGCATCCATCGGCTCCCCATGGCTTTCACCAGATTGTTGGTCCACCGAGTGGGGGGCCGGTCCCCCGGTCTTCCAGTTCATGGTCGCCACTCGAGAACATTTCTTCCCCATCGGTTGTCAGTTCTACGAGCGATGTGGGCTACCCATTACCGTTTCAACTTGCTAATTCTAAGAGCTTTAGTTCTCCTGCGGACCTCCTCATTCCGGAGCTTATCTCGCAGGGAAACACCGAGCATAGCTCTCTCCATAGCTCGTTGCGTGACTTTGAGCTTACTAATGAGGCCAACAGCTGACATAGCAGTAGCTGATAACGGCTAGGAATCATCATCAACTGTTATGGGCGGCCGTGTTGCTTAACATTGAACGACTAACTCGGCACGTCATTCAATCGCATAAAAAATAAATATCATTATTAGTAGGTATAAAGCATTATTAAAAGACGTATTAATAGGTATACTTCTAATTATTTGTTTATATTTGGTCTCCTTTTCAAAATGCTGACAAATGTTCCAATTCGCCTTGGATTAGATTTATATTATTTATATTTTTTTAATTTTTTTTATACGGATGGATGACGTGACGAGCTGGTCGTTCACCTGACGTTAAGCGACACGGCCGCCCATAATAGTTGCAGTGTCACTAGGAACTTTAAAAACATAAAGTTTCGCATGACACTGCACTGCGCACGTCATCCTGAGACATCACACAGTCTAGTAATCAGATTACTAGAGTGATCAGATCATAAAGTGTCACTTGCCCAGTAATTTCACTAGCTACAATGCCCTTCAAACCGGAACACAGTAGTGCTTGCACACTACTGCTTGGCGGCAGAATAACTGGCAAAGCGGTGGTACCTACCTAAACGAACTTTGCAGAAAAGTCCTACCACCTAGTAAAATAAATAAATTTATATATTTTTTTAGATAGCTAAGCACTGAAGGGAAACGGACAGGTTCCAGTGCAAATACTGCCCTAGTGTCCAGAGATGAGCCCTTAACCTATACGCGCTAAAATAAAAGCAAAACTAAAGATTTATTTCCTGGAAGGTTAAACTGTAAATAGAAAATATATTAGCACCGATTTAGAAAATTTTATATTTGTGCAATCGTGCGTAACATCCAATTCGCCCATAGCCATACAAACGATACAAAAGTCGAGCACTTCATCAACATCCGAACACAAGCAACCTTCACACATTGTAAGGAATAAAAGTCCAACAAAATATCCACAAAGGACGATTCATTCGCAACTAATTGTCATTCACACGCATTTCTTAGAAGGCGCCAAATTGCATTAAATCGTTATTAAAATCTGTCAATATTCAATTTAAAACGATGACCTATAAATTGCCAAGCAAATGTCAACCTTACGAGTTAAACGTTTGAGAACTTTAAATTTGAGAGGAGTCAAATTAAGTTTGTCATTGACGTAATAGAATAGAGACGTCAGACAAGCTGGCTGGCGACAACAATGCCCTCTGATTGCCTCGGTCCTATTCAACGATTATCCATGCCCATTATATTCTATTTACTTCCAAATAAGCATTTAATAGTTTACGAACCGACAGCCGTCCCCTTAGCATGCTTATTAACAATACAATAAAATAAATAACAAAATAAAGACCACTTTACACCTTCTTGGAAGCTGGCAGTTGCGAGTCTAAAAAAAGGCAGAAAAAATCATTTTACTCTCTTCACACATGTGTCTCTCCTTTTCTGGTCTTTTGTGAGACTTTATTGATTTATAAACTAGCATTTTGCAGCTGCTCAAAATATTTTTATGGGAATTGAAACTCTACGACGTTGCCGGAAGAAAGATTTAATGCTGTCAAAGTATTTTTAAGTTTGTCAAATAATTTTGATTGTTACAAACATAATGGTTTATAGATGAAGTGGAAAACGATACGGTGAAGTGTCGATCCCTTTTCATGGTCGTGCTAATATAAAATTAATATCGTTACAGAAAAAGCTTGTACCCTATGGGATGTTTGACAAATAATTTTCACGGTACGCTGGCTTCTAGTGAGGGCCTGTGTGTTGGTTGACAGTTCTGATGACCGTTAAATTTAAAACGATGACATTTCAATTTTGACAGTTCGTTTCAGATTAATGTGTTAATTTAGAATATCCCTGTGTGCAAGCAAAGAGGTATATGTACTACGTACTAGAGAAGCTATTCAAAGCACAAATAGTTGTCATTTTTTGTATAATTAAACTAAAATCCGCTACAGCGCTTAACGAGATTAAATCGTCTAACCAACGATCACAACACGCAGCGCTAGTGCCATGGCACATTCGGATCATAATTTTTACTGCTATTCACTGCTGCACGTGCAGTCGCTTTGAGTGCTGAGCATCGTATGAGCGAGAAGATGCTCATTGGCATATTTGCAGTGGTTGACAATGCAAGTTAGAGATGTCCTGTCTGGTGTATACATAGAAGTCTTTGTGTGCAAGGTAGGTTTTGAACTAAGGAAATTAAGTTCTGCCTGACTAGTTTTATGAAATTAAAGGTTTAGAAAAATATCTATGTTAACAATCCTCAAAATAGAGGTTTTCAACTTGATTTGATCCATATAATGAATGTGCATATTTTTACCTTTAAAAAAATAATCTATTGCTTTTTTAGAGTTCCGTACCCAAAGGGTAAAACGGACCCTATTACTAAGGCTCCGCTATCTGTCAGTCTGTCTGTCTGTCCGTCTGTCACCAGGCTGTATCTCGTGAACCATGATAGTTATTTCTATTGCCGCTATAACAACAAATACTAAAAAACAGAATAAAATAAACAATTATATAAGGGGGCTCCCATACAACAACAAACGTGATTTTTCGCTTGTTTTTATAGATAGTGGTACGAAACTCTTCGTGCGCGAGTCCTACTCGCACTTGGCTGGTTATCAATGACTTCAACGACCAATGTCTAAAATTTTACCGAATTCATTGAAAGAAATACCAAGATATTTTTCTTATCACAACAACAAAGTTGAAATTGGATGGAGGGGTCAATTATTAAGGTTACCCCATAGGCATTCGATAAAAATCATAAGACTATGAGTTATCAGCATTCCAAAGTGTCTAATTTTTAATTGCTCAGGAAAGGTTTGCAAACCACTGAGTCATCAGCTCATCACAGCCTCGAGTTGAGGTGAAGTACTTTATTCAGGGCCACACAAGGTCCCAACTATTTAATATGTATCAAACATTCTATCAAAATCGTTACCAAATTGTTCTCCAACAAAAACCTTTGAAAATCAACTTTAAAATTATGCTCACAAAGTTTAATATACTTTGACTGGTTTAAATTTTGACTAGATTTACGCTCCGCTGCAAAGGTAACAATTTACACCTTATGCTTTCATAGTAAAGTTGAGTTTTCAATGACAGTGTAAGCATTTGACAAAAGATAAATATCTAAGCTCGTAGAATCAATCTAATAAAGATTTGCGATAAGAAAGTGTATTGTTAAGTGCCCAATTATAAGCTGGTCATGTGTAAAACATTAAATTCAACCTCGATAAATTTGCTTCCGCGAACGGATTCAGTCAACTTTTGTTTAGCATTTTATTTTTATTGTTTGTTTTGTTGGACTGTAAATTATTATTGCACCTGGTTACAAAAAAAAGTGGGGGAAAAAAAATTGTGGCAATGCTTATTATTATAACACGCTAGGTTCAATAGGTGGCAGGACTTTTCTGTAAAGTTCGATAGGTACCACCGCTTTGCCAGTTATTCTGCCGCCAAGCAGTAGTGTCCAAGCACTACTGTGTTCCGGTTTGAAGGGCACTGTAGCTAGTAAAATTACTGGGCAAATGGGACTTTACGAACTGACCTCACAGTCTAGAAAACTTTTTTAGACTGTGTGATGTCTCAGGAGGACGTGCGCAGTGCGCGGTGTCGCGCGAAACTTTAATTTAGAGTTTCGAGTGACACTGCAATCTGTTATGGGTGGCCGTGTCGCTTAACACCAGGCGAACGGCTAGCTCGTCACAAGATTCGTTTACATAAAAATAAAAACATATAGCACATGTTTATTTTTAATTCATCTCTACGGTCTACAATTAATAATTCATAAAACAAACAATTTTGTTTTCCTAAACTATACGTTTTTGTCAATTCCAACGCAGATAAACTTAGTTTGAAAAGATTTGAGACTTTTTGGAAATTGTAGAACTAAAATTACTTGAATTATGATTATGAATATTACTATCTATTTATTAATGATTTTGATAACATAACAACGTACTTTCGTACACAATCATCGATCATTGATCGCTGATCAATCAATAACAATTTATCAAATGACACAGGCTATATTGGCTAAAATTATGACAGCTGCCGAATTCCTAACCAAACTTTTTCTAAAACCTTTTTGTTCAAACGCGTGTCTTCCGAAATTCGAAAATCGAATCCAAACATATTTAAACGGCCAATTAAAATAGCAATTTGGTTTACAAGGATCGCTCCTGACATCTCGTCAGAAACGCCTCCACTGATTCCTTGAAATAACAGTTTTTGTGACTGGACCCGATATATCACTTTCATAATGCGGGCTCGGATTTCTTCTAACGTTTTTTCTGCAACTTTTTATCCATACAATAACGATTTAGAACAGAACCAAAATATAAGAAAGGTGCTGTATTAAACTACCATAATATAAAAAACATATTTTTAAATCCTGCCTTTGCCAACACGATATGCAAATAAAAAAACCTGTCAAATATCCCGCCAAAACGTGCGTTTAGTTACTGCCTTCGCTGCATTCTCGATTAAAATATTCCCTTCACATAACACGAATTAGTTATGTTTAAATGCGTCTTCCACGGGTGCTTTGCATACTACTCCCTACTTGACCACACCGTGTGTTCCTGTAATGCTTTGAATTGAATGCAACTTTGTTTATTGCTCTGTTGCGTTTAGAATATGCTATTGTTTACGTGAAACCATAGAGTAGTGACACCTTTTTTAGGCAAACGCGTAGTTCGACTTAGTTTTATAGTAGCATTGTTAGTTTAATCGCGGTAATAAAAAAATAAGCTTGTCTAATCCAATATGCACGTACCTACGCATTGCTATTGTATTTTTTAAACGTCATAAATATGAAATCGAGGATGATGCTGGTAAAGCTGTAAATTGCTAGAAGGTTGGCATTACAGTGAGCATAACCTAGTTAGGTAATTCTTATAAAGAAAAAAAAGCATAAGTACATAATTCATAAATTAGTTATCATCAGAGAGAGAGATTCCTTATTAAAAAAAATATTCTTTAAATTTTTATTTTAGGTGGCACATAATAAGCGCAAATCACCCTATCCACCACACTACCGTGTTAAAAGATAAGTGTGATTCAAACTCTATTCAAACTCAATCAATCCCCCCGCACGCTGCGCTCACTGCTTACCTCTGCCCGCGCACATCTAATGTTTGCTACTACGCAGCGTTCCGCACCGACGCGACGTCACAGCCGCCATTGAGTTTGAATCGCACTCCTACCTATTCATAACTATTCTCTACAGTTGTTGACAAGAATGTACACTACACATGCTGATTTAGAATCTTTTTAAATCCAGCCTGTTATGGGTTTGGTACCTAAATAATACCTATGGTAAACACCCACGCTAAAAACATTGACTCGAATCAAAAAGGATAGGTACCTGTAAGTCCTGTATCTCACATAAATCGATCCTACATACATTCAACAAAATGAAATCTGGCTTACCATTAATTACTAAGCGCCAATAACGCATTCCAAATGCATGATCCCACCCTGCTGCAGGAAGCCTCATACGTGCCCATTAAATTATTACATCCATGCCATCGAGGAATAACAACTAGGATGGGTTGAATGATGACGCTGTCTTGTGCATGAATGGTTATTAGTGTTGAAAAAAGTTTTGTTAACACCACAGACAATGTAGGTAATAATAATATTCGTGCCGAACATAATAATATGACTAAATGCACACTTAACATAAAAAAAACAAATGACAATACAAAAAACTATAATACTGCGGCAACACTACCGTGATATGCCAGTATTTATTATGGCCATAAATTGTACAGTTCAGATACATTTTTTTCTTAATAGTTACTGCCATAGTTATTGGCATATCACGTTAGTGTGGCCGCAGCATTAGGAATAGGTGGTAAGACTTTTCTGCAAATTTCGTCTAGGTAGGTACCGCCGCTTTGCCAGTTATTCTGCCGCCAAGCAGTAGTGTGCAAGCACTACTGTATTCCGTTTTGAAGGGGATTGTACCTAGCAAAGTTACTGGGCAAATGAGATTTAATGATGCTGATGTCACAGGATGATGTCCGCGACACGTGTCTCGCGAAATTTTGTATTATAGCAACTGTTGTAGGCAGCCGTGGCGTTTACCATCAGGTGAAAGACTAGCTCGTCACGTCATTTATTAACATAAAAATAGAATATATTTTATATTATCTGCCTAGGTCGACTATAGCGACGTTTTATTCTAAAACTTGACACGCTCGAATCGTATGAAAAGTGTTGAACAAGGCGTCTCATCGGGTGCGAGCGTACTTTGCTGTTGCTGCTCTGAATGGAAACTGTGGGTGGAAGAATGCATAAGGCTTTCGAAGCCAGGAAACATAGGAAAAAAGTCTGCGTCTACGCACAGCCTATTCTGGACCGGCACCCCTACTATTCACACCTATTTGTATTATAACTAAGATAAAAAAATGGGGTGAATTCACCGAAGACGCATTGGAAAGAAAAACTAGAAAAGTTCCCCGAAAATTTTCAAATTTGGAATGAGCTGAACTTTTTTTTCTTCTGTGGAATTTGTGTCGGAGAATTGGATAGGCCATCGTCCACTTTACCCTACAATACTCGTATGAAATTAAGGCGATTGAAGCCTTAACCATTTTTTAAAGGTACCTACTACCATCTTTAAAATTAACCTAACAATGTTTTAAAAAAATGGTGGTAGGTATCATACTATCTCCTTAAGACAAAAAAGCATAGTTTTTTTCTTTATGCAAACCTATGACGTGACTAGCTAGTCGTTCACCTGATGTTAAGCGTCACGGTCCACAACGTGACTAAAAATTCTGAAGAACGAGTGACGCGATCTTGACAGCTCCTAAATAGCATCCTACGTCACCCCCATTAGGCATTCTCCCAACGCACTCCTTCTAATGTGCCATCGACTTTACGTACGTGGATCGAGTTTAGACGAGCTAGGGATGAGAAAAGAAGATCTAGCTTTCAATAGCATAAAAAAAAATGTAAATGAATGACGTGACGAGCTAGTCGTTTGCCTGATGTTAAGCGTCACGGCTGCCCATAACAGATAGCAGTATCACTCGGAAATCTAAATTAATATAGGTTTGCGTGACACTGCGCACGTCATCCTGAGACTTCACCCAGAATAGTAATAAAATTACTAGACTGTGTGATCAGATCATAAAGTCTCATTTGCCCAGTAATTTTACTAGCTACAATGCCTTTCAAACCGGAACACAGTAGTGCTTGTACTACTGCTTGGCGGCAGAATAACTGGCAAAGCGGTGGAAAAATAGATATCGGTTGGTCAAATAAACAAATTACATAGATTTAGGTGTGAGCCTACGTGGGCCAAAAAATTTTTCCAAAAGTTTTCTTACAAGTAAGCTTTCAAGAAAATTACAAAACTCTTTTCCCATCACTAAAAGTATGGGAATGCAACTCGTGTGCGAATGCCGATAGGACAAATTATGGTCTTAACATATTCAGGACTAGATCCGCTATCTGATAAACTCCATCTAAAATCATGATATTAATATTAATGATAATATAAAAATATATTGCTGACTCTTTTACGCCTCCTTTTTCGGGTAGATTAACTTATGTAAACAACATTTTATTAGCATAACCTTTAAAACAATTCTCTACAAAAATCAATCACAGAATTCCAGTATGGACACGATAGCCATAGCCACAACCGGTCCAAGTGTCTATGATTCCGCTTCACTCACAAAACCAATATTCGATTTTGAATATCGAATCAATTCAAACCCTCAACGAACTTTCCCTCGATTTCGCGAGCACGCAGCGCTGGTAATTTTATTCAACTTAAAGTAATCATGAGCTACCTACACCCACTTCGCTCTATCATACGTGATACGACGCGGTCTCGCTCGCACGTCATTATGTTATTACCCGCATGGGCAGACGAAGAGCCGTGATTAGCAGGTGATTAAGGTTCATTCAACATAATCATGTAATTATTTATTTATGTTTTTGAGGCGAGTGTGTTTTGTACGTAGTATAAGGGAAAATTTAAGAAGCCGTAATAAATGTTTTTTGTTTCAAGTCCCGCAGAGTGAACTTTTTAAAGATATTAATAAGATAAAGAAAGCAGTCTCTAAGCACTGCAGAGCATAAGTTAAGTACACAATTTTAATACTAAAAATAATTTCATCATAACACTATGAAGACGTGGCAAAGAGTTTTTTTATTTGACGTAAACTATTTAAATATCCAACTCCAAAAAAACTCCAACTTCCAACTCAGCGTCTGTAAACGGAACCGTTAGCCATATTTTTTTACCTCTAATGGGCGATTTTGCAATGACTTGCTTAAAGTTATCAACCGAGTAAATTATAAACTGAATTAAAAAAAAAACATAATATATTTGTTTTAAATAAATAAATGCTTAATAAATACTTTTTCAGTGTTTGCTTTAAATAATTTACTTATTATTTTCACTGTCTTTTGTTTTATCCAGTAAACAACTTTTATCTAATTACTGAACTTAATATAGGTACTTAGGTTTAATATAATGATTTAAAGCAGGATCGTCTACTCAGCGTGATTCAATTTTTTTTTTACAATACGTTTTTAACCTTTTAACAAAATATTTTAATTTTATTGTAAAGGAACAATACCGCACGTGATTTAAATTTTTCCTTTAAAATTAATCTGTTTTGTTATGTGTGTGTTTATTTACAACAAATGCATTAATTAATTATTTCAGATTTGTCTATAATATCTGCGTGTACTGGAAGAAAGAGCGCCATGCAATAACGATATCTGCTCACGATCGCTAATGAAATGAAAGAGAACGAACATTAACTGTAGCCGAGATATACAGACGGGAAGGATGGTGAGCAAAATGGTTGATTTAAAAGGTTGAGATTTTGCTAACTGGTCGGCTTGTTTGTACGATTTGCGTCTTTCACTGATGGGCGAACCGCCTGCTTGACTTTCGTTGACTTTAGGCTATACTTGGGCAATTTGCCATTTTGATGTTTGACAGTTTGCTACTTGGTCAATTTCTTTACTTGGTCATTTTATCAATAACTAGCGGCTCACCCTGGCTTCGCACGTGTAGTGGTGTAGCCTATGTTACTCAGGGTGAATTAGCTATCCAATGGTGAGAGAATTTTTGAAATGGGCACAGTAGTTTTTGAGTTTATTCATTACAAACATACAAACATACAAAAATACAAATCTTTCCTCTTTATAATAGTGGTGTAGACTAAGCTAACGTGTGGCTACAATCTCACCTGATGGGAAACGACGACGTGGACGAACACGCTTGTCTAGTAAGTAACACGACTTCCTTAGAAACAGATGTAGCAGAAGCCAAATGCGAGTCATGGAAGAATAAACACCCCCCTCCAGCGGGCTTTATTACCCCAGCAGAACATCTGCCTCCTGGAAAAGAACTGCAGTGGCCAATCTGGAAGTCACTTAACAGACTCCGTACCCAAGTTAGTCGCTGCAGAAGCAATCTAGCTAAATGGGGCATAATAGACCCAACTGAGGTTCAGTGTAAGTGCGGAGCTCCCTTGCAAAGTATGCTGCATTTGCTATCCTGTCTTTTGTGCCCAACAACCTGCACACAAACAGACTTAATGAAAGCATCCAAAAAGGCCGTGGGAATAGCCACTTATTGGAGTAAAGTAATTTAAAATAAACAATATTTATAAAAATTGAGCCATTTGACACGAAGAAGAAGAAGAAGAAGAAGTATAATATTAATTAGACAGCATCTGTGGTATGGGGCTTGAGCAGTTCGGCTCATAACTAATCTGCGGGTACGATTTCTGTGGAAGGGCAATTATAGTGCTCAGAAAAAACTGCAAATACTTATTTTGTGTCTGGGTGTCATGGGACCCATGATCCTCGTAGTTCCTATAGGTCCAGGATCTATACAGGGAATCGTAGTTCAGGTCCAAGATCTATGTATGTGATTGTTGGGTGTTTTATTTATATAGGTACTATAATGATTGCAATAAATGATTGAGTATTGAGCATTTCATTCTTGACTTCAATAATCTTAAACTAACCGCTGGTTTTTCGTACGTTTGTTAAAGATAAACTCATGTCAACTTAAAAATACTGAACGCTCATTGGTTGAAGACAGCCGATGATCAACAGGCAACCAATGAGCGTTCTATATTTTTAATTTGATATTAGTTTGACTTTAACAAACGTACGAGAAACTGGGGGTAAGTATTTATACGTTGTTATCAGAGAAAAAGTATGAGATCACAACTTGTATAAGTTGGCTGAACTAATTGCTCCGTATGTCACGTCAGGCTAGAATTAACTAGCTAGTTAGCGAGCATCTTCCACCGGAAATGTACAGCATTATACAGCTTTTATTGTTGAACAAACAATAATATTTCAGATGTTATTATTGTCTGTGGTATGAACCGTTTTGATTTTGAAGACTGACGCACGCTGTAGGTAGGTAACTATACACCTAGGGTGGGTTCCAGTAGCTGCTAAAACCGCCAAGAACGCTACCAAGTTATGCCACTTTTTACCCAAACAAGGCCATGTCACATATCATCGTTCCAGTCAATGTGAACGAAAAAAACGAAAATAACGATAATTTTGTTCAACTGGAACCCGCTACTACTATCACATTTTGAAACTTCTCAAATGATAGAACAAAATATAACCTTTAGTATTTTTAAGACAAGAGTGTGAGTTGGTACTTCTTGAGCCTGCGTGCTACACCATTGCCTGCATCCTCGTTTACCATCAGGTTAGATCATCATCATCATCATCATAATTAACAGCCTGAAGACGTCCACTGCTGAACATAGGCCTCCCCCAGAGCACGCCACCTTGAGTAGCTGCTCGCCTTCTGCATCCATCGGCTCCCCGCCGCTTTCACCAGATCATCGGTCCACCGAGTGGGGGGCCGGCCTACGCTGCGTCTTCCGGTTCGTGGTTGCCACGAGAACCTTTCTTCCCCATCGGTGAGATGTTAAAGGCCTATTACATTACACTAAATTCAGGCTTCTAGTTAGGGTCCTAGATCGGTCCTTAATTAGGCACTAACTGAATAGCAAGTAATGCACAATAGTTCTCCCTTTTAGGGCTCTAAGCCTGATCATCAAGACGCCTGCCAAGCGTGGTGATTATGGCAACCCTTTCTCTAATGGTGGAGGCCTATGTTCAGCAGTGGATGCATAAACTCTGTGTGATGTGATGTGCTCGTGGATTTACAACCAGTTTTGTCAAAAAACAAAGCTACAAGCACCCCAATTACAAGTCCCCCCAAAAATGCAGCAAAAACCATCAAACTAAAAAAAAAACACTTTAACAAGGGTATAATTAAATCATTTGTTCGTGGCTCGTTAACAAATAAGATTTAAATATAACTTAACCATCTCAAGTTAAAATAAAAAATAAATAACTGCTATTAAGTTTACAGCCGAGGTTTTAATTGATCGATGTTACAAGAAGTTGTAAAATCCGGGAATTGGGGTGGGAGCGTGTTACGTTTTGTGAAACTGGACCTTAATTAGACTTGACCATAGATAAAAAATATGAATAGAGATCATTATATTCTTATATTATACGCAAAATGTATACATGTGCCTTTATTACTCAAGCTAACTACTACAATAATAAAAATTAAACTAAACTAAACTAAACTAAACTAAGCTAAACTAAACTAGCTACACTACCTACTACAAAGAACACTTATGGACTGTATAATAGCCGCGATGTTCTATAGACAGTCCAAGTGCTCCAGCCCACTACCGGTAGGTAGCGTACCCAACATGCTGGCCGCATTGCCACGTTGAATTGCAATGCTGATGCGTTGGGCCAAATAAGTGCCAGCATTTTGGTCACGCGTCGCATCGACCAGGCGCTCTGATAGATTTTGGAAAACGCGATGAGCTCCCGGTTCCCACGGACCCAGGGTCTCAACACCAAACGGCTCAAATATGTAACCGCTACCGAGATTATTATATTTGCGTCGTTTTAGCTGCTCAGCAGAAACGTGTGTCTCGGGAAGGTGTGAAGGCGCCATAGTATCGACGCAAGTAGCGTCGTTGTTACATGTTAAATTAAAATATTACAAATCTAATAAGAAAATAAGTGCAGCACAAAGTGAGAGAAATGTGTAGGTAGGGACAGAAAAATAGTAGCGGATAGCAAAGATACCTTTCTATTAGCGTTCACGCCAAAATAAGCACAAAATATATGGGAATGAAATGTCATACCCATACATTTTGAGTTTATATTGTGCATAGCTAATGAGCTATGTCATTAGCTGCAGAAAAGTTTTCCGCAGACTATGTCATTCCCATACATTTTGAGCTAGCGTTTGGCGTTATCGCTAATGGAAAGTTATCTTTTCTAGACCCCCTGGGGGTCTAGCTGGAAAGGCATCTTTGCTAGACCCCTACATCTTGAAATGATGGCGACGATGCTGCCACGTGAGTTAATAGTTTATTTCCTCGTTCATGAAGCCATAAGTGTGAAAAATGTAATGGTAAAGCTGTAGCTGGGTTGAATTTCGATATTTTTAAAATACTGCAAGCAATTTTGTATATAATTGAAACGGATCACGTTGGCTACCAAAAATCGTTTTAACAGGAGCTTTAAACGGAGGAGCGGACCTTAAGTTTTTTTCCACCTTGCTAGAGTTATTTATGTATTCTTTTACTGATCATCATCCTCTTTGCTTTTTCCCATTTGTTATTGGAGTCGGCTCCCAGTCTAACCTGTAGCAGCGAGCTGCCAGAATTACACGAGCGACTGCCATCTGACCTCGCAACTCGCAATGCAACCCATAAGGAACCAGTAACAGGCATGGTTCAGATGCTATCAGGCGTCTTGCCATAGATGTTCTTATAACAACCGGGACCGTCGGCATAACGTAATTTCCGAGGCACGATGCATTCTTTTACTGATAAGAGCAAAAAAAATCATTTTCTGTTTTTAGTCTTTACTTATTAGCTTAACAATTAACGCAATAAATAAATTTAAATAATACCAGTGTCCAGATAGGTACATGCACTTTTTAAAATGAGTAAACGAGCTCCCTAAAATTCAAGGAAACAATCCCTTTGAACGATTTATTGCCATAAAGATGAGTTTTTTTAAATCCTTAATAATTAACCGATCGTTTACTGCTCTTAATAATTGGTTTACTGGCACCTTGTTATGAGACGGTGTGTAGAGCGTTCGGGAGTCTTGTTTTAGGGACGGCTATATTTACACCGAATTGTATCATTTAGTTAACTGATACAATCTTATTAGAATACTAAAGGTAGGTATATAGCCCTCAGTTTACCTGAATTTCTACATCCAATATTTAACACCCGATTTACCCTTTTAGGGCTTAAATGATATACCCTTTCGTAGAACCTACACGCCATAAAAGAAAGACAAATTTCCTTATAGTAAAACTATTATTACCTATTTTTCTTTCATATACATCTTCTAATATTTTAAAATTTATCTTCATAATAACTAACCATTGGACTAATATAATATGTAAGTTCTTCTGTATCATCATCACCATCATCATCAGCCTGAAGTCATCCACTGTTGAAGATAGGCCTCCCCCACAGAGCGCCACTATTAGCGGCTGCTTGCCTCCCGCATCCATCGGCTCCCCACGGCTTTGACAAGATCGTCCACCGATTGAAGTTCTCCTTTATAATCAAATTTAAACGAAATCAGAATAAAAATGCACATTCTTAATTTTGTATACATTTGTTATTAATATCATTTATAATGGCAACTAAATACTGTTACAATAAGCTACACGCTACACATCGGTGTAAATGCATTCTTCTATAAAATAAGTAGTCAGAATGAGTAATAAATGGGCCCCTATTTATACTCCTTTCTATTTACAACATTATAAAATATCTATACTTGGAACTTATTAGACACCTATAACAAAATAATTACCCATTTATACCAATAAGTATAAAATTGAACCTCTCTCATATTATGGCAATACAAGCGTTAAAAGAGAATTATTGCCATGTAATAAAAAGTGGATTGCACTGATTAAGGATAATTAAGATTATAAAATGCTCGCAATATTAATGTTGATAAATAAATCAAGTTTTACGTTAATTATAATACAGGTGAAGTTTATTATTTAATTCAAATTTTTGGTATTATACATATAAGTAATTGGTAAAAAGGGACTTTTGGCGGGAACGCGGAAAAGTTCACGTCGTTGCATTGTATTATTTTTCAAAACTTGTGCTTTTTCTAGTGTTAATGTTTAAAATTGGTGGCGTTTTACGCATTAAGTGCTGAATTACGAGCATGAGTGTGGGCAAGTGATATAATGTGGTGAAACGTGACTTTTCGTGTTGCTTTCCAAAATTCCATAGAGGCTTCTAGTACAGTTGCCACCACTTTACTAAGGGCATGAATTAGACTGGACTATGATTACCTGACTTAGACTCGACTATGACTGTGACTAAGACTTGACATTACGGGAAATATTCTATAGTACGATGAAAATTACAATACTTGACACTGGCTAAATACAATATGTGTGGAGCCAACATACAAGAAAAAAAAAATTGGTGAAAAGTTTTGTAATTAAATAAATATGTATCCGACTGTTACTCACGACTAGTGTGTAGTGTGCATCACACTCATGTGAATTTTAATACTAAAATAGTACTATTAAAATTCTCATGAGTACTGATTATTCATTTGTACTTGTCGTAATTATTTCATACGTTTAGATTTTTAACGGATCGGTAAAGTTAAGCAACGTTTGCTGCGGTCACTACTTTGATGGCTGACCGCTACAGCAAAAAGTGGTATTTACAACTGAGCGCTACCGTGCTTCGGAGGGCACGTTCAGCTGTCGGTCCCGACTCCCGGCTGTTGTCTTTAGACAATAGTCGTTAAGCCAAGTCAGAAGCATTTTCAAATTACACCTTTTTCAAAATTCTGAAATTCTGACACCAGGGCTAACCACTTGCCTACACGAGAACAAGAATACCCTTAGATCGTGCATGTCAAACTAAAAGTCATTGATGGGCCGCAAGCAAATTATGGAACGCAGAATCAGTGGGCCGCAAACCCCAAAAAAATTGTGTCAATTTTAATTTCTGTGTCATCTATCTGTAGGTAACCTAATTGACGCTACGTATTAATTAATTCCTGAAACCCACTGTATTTCGTAGATACCTAGTTATTTTAAAGGTAAGACTTATCAGGGTTTTCAGCCAAAAATGCCCGATGTAGCTCAAAGCGAAAACAAAAGGTTCTTCTGAAAAAGGCTCTCGACTCACGTTACCTTACCGATATATACATACTTACATAATTATGTACATCCAAAACCTGAACGTACCGACCGACAAACAAATTAATCATCCTAATCGTGATTAACCACGAATGTCTTTAGCAAACTCATTTTATTGGTATAGTATTTCGGTACTGCAGTTATGAATCTTCAAACAAACCAAGTTACGAGTAACTCGTTATAGTAAAATATTTATACCGTCAAAATCATATGAAATGCAAGCACACAGCTACAGATCGACCGTATTGCGGGCTGCAGCCCATCTGTCAAGTGGCTTTATGTTCATCATCAACAGCCTGAAAACGTCCACTGCTGAACATAGGCCTCCCCTAGAGCGCGCCACTTTGAGCAGCTGCATCCATCGGCTCCCCGCGGCTTTCACCAGATCGTCGGTCCACCGAGTGGGGGGGCTGGCCTGAGCTGCGTTTTCCGGTTCGTGGTCGCCACTCGAGAACCTTTCTTCCCCATCGGTTTTCAGTTCTACGAGCGATGTGGCATGCCCATTGCCATTTCAACTTGCTAATTCTAAGAGCTATATCGGTCACTTTAGTTCTCCTGCAGATCTCCTCGTTCCGGAGTTTATCTCTGCGGTATTTTGGACGAAAGGATAGGACGCAGCTTCCCGAACGCTGCCTAGCCGAGTTGGATTCTTCGTGCCACCTCTTTATGTTAGCCTTCTTACAATAAATAAATACTAGTAAATAAATAAAACTCATTCATAAATACTTTTTTTTATGCAATTGAATGACGTGACGAGCTAGTCGTTCACCTGATGTTAAGCAACACGGCCGCCCATAACAGTTGCAGTGTCACTCGGAACTTTAAAATAATAAAGTTTCGCGTGACACCGCACTGCGCACGTCATCCCGAGACATCACACAGTCTAGTAATCAGATTACCAGACTGAGTGATCAGATCATAAAGTCTCATTTGCCCAGTAATTTCACTAGCTACAATGCCCTTCAAACCGGAACACAGTAGTGCTTGCACACTACTGCTTGGCGGCAGAATAACTGGCAAAGCGGTGGTACCTACCTAGACGAACTTTGCAGAAAAGTCCTACCACCTAGTTAGTATACTGTTCTATAAGTGAGATACAAATTAGGTATCTCTTTCTTTCTTCTTTTTAATTTTACAGAAGTATTAAAATGATAGGAATGCCTGCACTAGGACAAAATAAACTTGTATCAGACGGCATGATGATAATGATAACATTACAAATGTTGACCCCGTTTTTTTTTATTAAAAGTTGATTGAAAAATAGCAGACACGTATTTTTCATTTTGTTTTTGATGTATTAGTTAACATAGTTTTTTTTTTTTAAATTTTGGATAGTTTCATGCTAAATTAAGATTTTGGCCAAAGCAAGCAAAAAAGATATGCTGCTGTTATTAACAAATTGTTTTTGTAAAATCTATGCTTTGTGTTGAAGCCTTTTTTTAGACAGTCATAGGAATAGGCTTCACACGTCATCGTTAACGTCCTCACAATTTTGTTTTTTTTAATTATACCGTAAAAATATCAAATACTGATGAATAATAAAATCTGATATTTTTAGGGTCCCGTACCGAAAGGGTGAAACGAACCCTATTACTAAGGCTCCGCTGTCTGTCTGTTTGTCCGTCTGTCATCAAGCTGTATCACATGAACCGTGATAGTTAGACAGTTGAAACTTTCACAGACGATGTATTTCTGTTGCTGCTATAACAAAAATACTAACAAACAGAATAAAATAAATATTTAAGGGGGCTCCCATACAACAAACGTGATTTTTTATTCATTTACCAGATTAATCATATATATGGCACTGCTTTAAATAGTACTGCTACTCAACACTAGATGGCAGGGATAGATAATGGTACGGAACCCTTCGTGCGTGAGTCCGACTCACACTTGACCGGTTATTAATTTTTATAAATATTGGTCCTTTCTATGGTTTCAAGGAAGATTGGGTACTGCCGTCGTGCATACAGTGACAAATCTTTAACAAACTCATTATATCGGCTGCTTCTAATTATCTGTCCCGAATCTCAGAGCCGAGAGAGGTGTTAAAACGATTGGCGGAATAAAACCACGCAGAGAATTGGGATACGAAATTGAAACAAAAGCCGGGTTGCCATGATATACACTGTTGTGTGGATTAGTACGAAAAAACAAATGGTGGTATTAAGAAAAATTTGCATGGTATTAACGACTTTGTTCGTCCCAGTGCTAAAGAGACATTTTGCGAAAGGGACTTTGTGCGAAAGGGTCGTTTTGCGTGCAGTAGACATTTTGAAAGATACATACACTAGTATACGGCTGCACGGATTTGAATTATCTATTTAGAATGAAGTTAACTGAATTAATCCGCGGGTCAAACCACAAGACGAAGCTTTTATAGGTAGAAACTCAGCAAAAATTTGTCTGCGTTTTACACACCCCATGGTCACTCAATCTTCTCTAACTGGTACAAAAAGTCTGGGACAATCAACGGGATCTTAATTGGGGTGTTCGGAGTGCCGGGAATGCGAGGAATGCCTGTCCCGGGCCAGTCTCCTGCGAGACCGTTTTACTTGTCTTCCCATTTTGTTGTTCTTTGGTATTTTTGTTGTATTTCGCAATCGTATATTTTGGCTTGGTATACATTACTTACTTTGTGATAAACTAATAACACTAATTCCCAGTTATTTAAAAAAATCTAGGTCCCTTCCCTTTTGTTATGTTTTCATGACTTAAGGATGAATTAAGATTGACCGTGGCGGGTGCGAGCCATACATACCCCGTGCGAGGCACGGACGAGGCACAGCCCCGGACGTGGACGCCGCCCGGTATAGCATGAACAGCATTTGACCGCTTCATATTAAATTTCTACGCTGCGTCTTCCGGTTCGTAGTCGCAACTCGAGAACTTTTGTAAGCCGGCCCTGCACTCGGTGGACCGACGATCTGGTGAAAGCCGCGGGGAGCCGATGGATGCAGGAGGCGAGCAGCCGCTCAAGGTATCGCGCTCTGGGGGAGGCCTATGTTCAGCAGTGGACGTCTTCAGGCTGTTGATCATGATGATGACGATATTAAATGTTCGTGAAGTTTTGAATTCCGGCCTCGTCCGGGGTACCGCTCGCGCCTGGCACGGTCTAGCATAACTCATCCTTTATCGTGTGGCAATAGCGGAACCATGTTTGCACGGCATTCTCCTCAGTACATTAAAATCTTCAGCGACCACCAAGCCGCCTGCCAAGTAAACGTGTTGATTATGGCAAATACCCCTATGATGAGCGTTGAAAGTGGCTTTTAATGGAGGAGGCCTGTATTCAGCAGTTACCAGCTGTTGATGTATGCTTGGTATTCCTTGGTGCGCGGGCACTTTTCCGCAACTAGGTTGCACTGCGGCCCTTTTTGCGTCACGAAGCGGCGCAAATAGTTCAACTACCCAATGTCCTTATAGGCAAATGAGACGTTAATTGTGACATAATCTATAGTAGACGACGTACGCAGTGCAGTGTAACACTACTGAGTACATTACTGAATACAGTAATCTGTGGTGCAGTGCCATGCAGAGCTTTACAGTTTAGAGTTCTGCTAGCTAGTTGTTTACTTGATGTTAAGCGACACGGCTGCCCATATTAGTTGACAGGGTCACTCGGAACTATGGGAGCCCTCTTAAATATTTATTTTATTCTGTTTTTAGTATCTGTTGTTATAGCTGCAACAGAAATACATCATCTGTGAAAGTTTTAACTGTCTAACCATCACGGTTCATGAGATACAGCTTGGCGACAGACAGACAATTAAATTACAATCTGGGTCTCTTCAAATCAAGAGTGAATAGGCATCTCATGGGCAAACGTGCTCCAACATAGACCGCATCATCGCTTTCCATCAGGTGAGATGTTGTCAAACGTGATAAAAAAAGACAGACAGACAGACAGACAGACATACAAACAGACAGACAGACAGACAGACAGACAGACAGACAGACAGACAGACAGACAGACAGACAGACAGCCAGACAGAAAGACAGACAGACAGACAGACAGACAGACAGACAGACAGACAGACAGACAGACAGACAGACAGACAGACAGGCAGACGGATGGACAGCGGTGCCTTAGTAATAGGGTCCGTTTTACCCTTTGGGTATGGAACCCTAAACAGAGAGACAGACAGACCCAACTGTTTTCGAATTTACAATATCAAATATGGGGTATGGAAAAGAATATATATTTTTACGCAAACAACACTAAAACATTAGAAAACAGTTACACAAAATAAATAAGAAACGAGGCACCTCAAAAATTCTATCACCTCAGGTCCCGTTGAAAAAGGTTACAACTCGAAACAATGTGATTTAAAAGTGTAACGAGGACAGACAGACAGTGTGACTCGGATTGACGTAGACAGACGGCCTGAGACGGACGAGTTAATGCAAAAAGATATAAAAAAATGTTCGAAAAGGAGTACCTTTTCGTTAGTAAATGGAGGCAAAGTGTTAAACTTTTCAGAACACTCTTTGCCAGATTAAATTTATTTAGCACTCAGATTCTATCAGGCGTCTGACTACCCGTAACGATTGCCAAAGATGTTCTTATGACAACCGGGACCGACGGCTTAACGTGCTCTCCGAGGCACGGAGCTATGGTATCGAAAACTGCACATAACTTACTAGATAAGTCATTGGTGCAGGGCCGAGGATTGAACCCGGATTGCGAAGCGCACATGCTACCGCTCGGCCACCATCGCTCCCTGTATAATTTCTTTGATATCAAACCTTTTTAACTTTTCATACAAGTATCTCAGTGCCATGCAAAAATGAAACCATCAGATATCATCGCTGTGAGAGGTTCAGTGGCCAATAACTATATAATTAATTTTACGCTTCGTCTGTTTGTATAAGTGGCCAGGTTTGTGGCAGACGCAATATATTTTAAAGCAGATAGTTAGTTTCAACTATTTAACAGTTTGACGTAAGCTTCGGAATTCAATTTTTTTATATAGGTAAATAAAAAAGGTACATAAATATAGGTATTCTATAACTCGTACTTATCTGGTTTCACTGACCTCTATCTACTTGTATAGAGATCAGTGTGAGTTTTGGCGGGAACGCGGAAAAGTTCACGTCGTTGCATTGTATTATTTTTGAAAACTTATGCTTTTTCCAGTGTTAATGTTTAAAATTGGTGGCGTTTTACTCATCAAGTGCTGAATTACGAGCATGAGTGTGGGCAAGTGATATAATGTGGTGAAACGTGGTTTTTCATGTTGCTTCCAAAATTCCATAGAAGCTTCAAGTAAAGTTCCCACCACTTTACTAAGGGCATGAATTAGACTGGACTATGACTACCCAGACTGTGACTAAGTGATTTGACTTTACGTGAAATATTCTATAATGCGATGAAAAATTATTACAATACTTGACACTGGCTAAATACACTATGTGTGAAGCCAATATGTAAGAAGAAAATAAAGAGATCAGTGTCTGATTATCACAGTACAAGCTATGCTTAGTTTGAGGCTAGATGGCGCTGTGTGAATACTCCACACATATTATTTATTTATTAATATTTAATAATAATATCGCAGATGCTTGCCTTCCAAGGCGTTCACAAGGTTTCAGGATATTGCAAACGCTGGGAGTTAAAATTGCCACTAATAAAAACCGTGGTGCTATTGGGAATTATAATTGCTGACCTACGGGTTAGTGAGAACATTGGTGTAACGTGACCGCATACTGTCAGGCGGGCGTATGCTGGTTTTCTAGTAAAGAAAAGTTTTTTTTACGTTACATACGGCCCTCCTGGTGGGAAGTGGTCACTGTAGCCTATGGACATTTGTAACACCAATGCGTTGCTTACCCTGTTGGACTCTTTTAAAGCGCTCCATGTTATAGCTCTGCGGAAAGACCGCTGGCGGGAGCTCATTCCACATTTTGCAGGTGTACGGCAAGAAAGAACGCATGAATTGAGTCGTATGAGATTTCCACGGCTCAATAATATGTGGATGAGCTTTATTGGCGAGAGGTACAATGGTAGAAACGCGATTCCGGAGTCAGGTTTAATAGCAGCTCTTCAGAACGATTCTTATTGTTGAGGCGGTAAATATACAAGATCCAATATCCTTGCGAATATTGAATGGTTTAAGGCGTTCAGTGATCTTGGGACTGTCTACAATTTTGAGATCTACTTTTCTCGGGAAAACAAGTGCAGAGGTTTCCTTACTGCGTTTGTTTTATAGTGCGTAGCATGCACTGATGGGGAGCGACGCGACAGAGTGTAAATCACGACATGCGAATAAAATGAATTCATTTTAATGTTGGTATTGTCAGTTTTTTATCGTTTTGTAATGTTGTCAACATGCCTTCTAGAGTTGGTAAGTATGAAATTATGGTTAACAAAAACAATTTGACTAACCTATTACAATTCAACCACATGATGAGAAGAGCAGTCTCCCCTAATTGTGGTACTTGTGGGGTCCTAGAGGACGTACATCATGTCCTAGTGGAGTGTGTCAGGCAGGACCCAGTTTGTGAGAGCACACAATATGCTAGCATAGTACGGGTTAAATTTTTCGGATTTCGAAGTAAAACAAGGTGTGGGGCTGCCAAGACACTTTTTAAGATGATGCTAGATGTATTTATTTGAGCGATGGTGGCCGAGCGGTAGCATATGCGCTTCGCAAACTTACGGCACCGGGTTCGATCCTCGGCCCTGCACCAATGACTTATCGATTAAGTTATGTGCAGTTTGTAATGCCATCGCTCCGTGCCTCGGAGAGCACGTTAAGCCGTCGGTCCCAGTTGCCATAAGAACATCTATGCCAGTCGTTACAGGTAGTCAGACGCCTGATAGAATCTGTCGCCTGATCTAACCATCCCTGTTACTAGTTCCTTATGGGTTGCAAGGTCAGATGGCAGTCGCTCGTGTAATTCTGGTAGCTCGCCGCTACAGGTTAGATTGGGAGCCGACCCCAATAACAAATGGGAAAAGGCAAAGAGGATGACGATGGCTAGATGTATTTATTTAGAACATAAATTGAATGTACATAATGGAGCTGACATAATCACCATGCGACTAAAGATCCAAAAAATTAAAGATTACAAAAAAAAAGAAAAACGTATTAGGTACAAATCTTATTATTGAAAATAATCAATTAATTTTACAATGTTTTTTATTGACAATTATTTTCTTTTTATTTTAGAGTTTCTCTTTTTTTTATGTGATTGAATGACGTGACGAGCTAGTCGTTCACGTGTTAAGCGACACGGCCGCCCATAACAGTTGCAGTGTCACTCGGAACTTTAAAACAATAAAGTTTCGCGTGACACTGCACTGCGCACTTCATCCTGAGACATCACACAGTCTAGTAATCAGATTACTACACTGAGTGACCAGATCATAAAGTCTCATTTGCCCAGTAATTTCACTAGCTACAATGCCTTTCAAACCGGAACACAGTAGTGCTTGCACACTACTGCTTGGCGGCAGAATAACTGGCAAAGCGGTGGTGCCTACCTAGACGAACTTTGCAGAAAAGTCCTACCACCTAGTACTACCTACTCTTAGCAACTGTTATAGTCGGCCTGTTCGCCGCTTGCCCCTTTTCTCATTTTGTCGGTTATTTGTGCTATCCATATAATTATACAAATTGAAGATCTTTGCCCCCTTTCTGAGAATCTCGACTTTTTATTAGTTGAATTTTTTATAACTAAATAGGCCCGCATTTGACCGCAATCTCACTCGATGGAAAGTGACGACGCGGTCTACGATGGTACATGCTTGCCTAGAAGATACCTATTCACTCGCGACTTGAGGAGTTCCATGTTGTACTTATCTGGAAACAAAGACGCTGGTAAAGTGTTCCATTCCTTACATTCATTGCCACACTTGTTTGCTTGCTTTTACTAAATATCGGTCAACAAATTGATGTTCGGTACAAAACTGGATCTATAACTTGCCTATCTTAGGTTAGGTATGCTTCTAACGTAGGTAATTAGTCTGCTTTGTTGCTAGTTATTTAACTGTATTGTTTTTCGCAAGCTGCTTTCTGTTTTACAATAAAAATCCATAAAAATCCCGTTCCATCTTCGACTAAAAGCGACAGAGCCCGACAAACAACAATAAATATAATGCTAACAAAAATAGGTAGGTACCTACGTCTAGATAAGTACGTAGCTATTTCTACAATAACCAGCAACAAAATATTTACCTGTAGAGAAAGCAACTATTCTACCCCATTTCCCAACAATTTCCTCCACAAAGCGTAATAAAATTCATCATCATCATCAACAGCCTGAAGACGTCCACTGCTGAACATAGGCCTCGCCCAGCGAGCACCACTATGAGTGGTTGCTCACCTCTTAGTAAGTCTGCTTAGTAAGGGGGATAGAGTCTAAGGTCAGAAATGAGGAATTAAGTTTGTGTGTTGCCTTATACATATTAACTAATTCCTAATTTTTGCTCAAAATTCTTTTTGTCCGCATTTCATCTCCAAGATTGATTATTCTCACATAACAATAACTCTATAAAATTAATCAACACCACCGCTAACTAGCTCGGGGCGTTCCACTTATTTATTACATTTAATTACCTATCGGACGCGAACGCCACCATTTTGTTTCCTATGCTTTATATTGTTATTTTAACTTGGTATCGAGCAGACTGCGGATGGAATTCAACTAATTAATTTTAATACACCGCGTCTCCGGTTCGTGGTCGCCACTCGAGAAGCTTTCTTCCCCATCGGTTGTCAGTTCTACGAGCGATGTGGCCTGCCCATTGTCATTTCAACTTGCTAATTCTAAGAACTGACAAGCGATGGGGAGGAAAGGTTCTCTAGTGGTGACCACAAACCAGAAGACGCAGCGTAGGCCAGCGTCCGACTCGGTGTACCGACGATCTGGTGAAAGCCGCGGGGAGCCGATGGATGCAGGAAGCGAGCAGCCGCTCAAGATGGCGCGCTCTGGGGGGGGGGCCTATGTTCAGCAGTGGACGTTTTCAGGCTGTTAATGATGATGATGACGAATTCTAAGAGCTATATCGGTCACTATAGCTCTCCTGCTTGCATGTCATTCGTTCACTTAAAACCCCCTAAAACGTATAATGGTGGATTTTACTGTTGGCGACATTGGTATGTTTGTATTATTTTTTTACTCAAGTAGAAAAGAAGTTGTCAGCGCAACCCCCTCCCCACGATGCCGGTGAGCACCTTCTAATTGAAGTTACCCTTTCCTATTCCAAGGTGCTCCTAGGAGTTTACTACTGTCCTTCCCTTCGCATTAATTTTTTTTCTTCCTTTGAGAAACTTCTACAGGATTACACTCCTTCTTACGGTCACAACATTATACTGGGTGATTTTAATACTTGCTTGCTTAAACGCGACTCTCGTTCATCCACTTTTGAATCGGTTGTCAGGGCTAACAACTTGACCATACTGCCACTCAGCGCTACGCATCATTTCCCTCACTCTGTTCCATCTCTCCTTGACCTTATTCTTGTTTCATCTACCAGTCACGTTGCTAAGCATGGTCAATGTTCGGCTGATAACTTCTCCTGTCATGATCTTCTTTTTATCTCTTATAAAATTCGCCCACCCAAACTGAAACCGAAAGTTCTTTTACTGCGCAATTTTGGTGGTATCGACTTAGATTGTTTACGCAAGGATGCTCGTGACCTAGACTGGTCAGCTGTTAGACACGGGGTCTCGATGGATGACAAAATTGAAGGTTTCAACCATACTTTGACGAAATTGTATGATGTCCATGCGCCAGTCCAACCTGTCAAACTAAAACATCTGCCAGCACCTTGGCTTACACCTGATATAAGAGTTGCTATGCATAAAAAACTAGTAGCTAAGGCTAAGCTCAAATGTCGACCCACCGATTACAATAAAGAACAATATGTCAAGCGTCGTAATCACTGTAATAGAGTTTGTAGGAACGCACAACGCCAGCACGTTCATAAGTCAGTTGAAAACGAAGACTCCGCTAAAGTATGGAAATTCCTGAGGTCAATGGGAGTGGGAAAGTCTCGTCAAGACGATATTCCTAGAAATATTAATATTGATTTATTAAACCGTCATTTTTCTACTTCTGCCAATTTTGATGGCCCTGTCAAGTCAGCTACACTTCAATATCTTTCTTCTATTCCTTCTCCCGACCATTCTGCTTTTTCTTTTAGTCAATTTAGCGATTATGACGTTAAGAAAAGTATTTCTTCTATCACATCTAACGCCGTCGGTAGTGATAACATCAGTCGTAAGATGATTTTACCCATACTGGATGAAGTCATTCATATTATCACATACATTCTCAACTTCTCCGTATCCAGTGGCACCTTTCCATCATTGTGGAAAGACGCCCAAATAACCTCACTGCCAAAAAAAGCTAATCCATCCTCCTACTCCGAATTCCGCCCCATTTCCATTCTCCCTTTTTTGTCAAAAGTGCTAGAGCGCCTTGTCCATCAGCAACTCTCCTCCTTTCTGAACAGGAACGCTCTTCTTAATCCCTTCCAATCTGGATTTCGACCTGGTCACAGCACCGTCACTGCATTGGTTAAAATTACCGACGATATCCGGTATGGTATGAGTAACGGACAACTGACTGTTCTATCACTACTTGACTTTAGTAACGCGTTCACCAACGTTGACTTTGATGTCTTACTTGGTATCCTTCGGACTCTTAACGTATCTCCAATTGCTATTGACTGGTTCCATAGTTACCTGCATGGGCGCCGGCAGCGAATTCGCATTGAGGATACGTTTTCATCCTGGTGTGATACTCGGGCTGGTGTTCCTCAGGGCGGCGTTTTATCTCCTTTACTCTTCGCAATTTTTATTAATTCGATTTCCCAGCAATTATCTTCTTCCTACCATCTCTATGCAGACGACCTTCAAATCTACTGTCAAGCCCCTCCAGATCAGCTTCACTCAGCTATTGAAACTACAAATAGTGATTTTAGACGTATTTCGAGCTGGAGTAGATCTTACGGCCTCAATGTCAATCCTCTTAAAACTCAAGTCATAGTCATCGGCAGTTCCAGGATGATATTTAGGATTGACTGGTTTCGCCTCCCACAAGTCTTGTTTGATGGCACCTGCATTAAGATTAGTGAAACGGTCAAGAACCTGGGTGTGATCTTTGATAGGAAGCTATCGTGGGGACCTCAGCTGGGCGAGGTCAGTCGAAAAGTATTTGCGTCTGCAGCGTCACTTCGTAGGCTGCGCAACTTTCTGCCGATTACCACCAAAACTGCTCTTGCTCAGTCTCTTCTTCTCCCTATTCTTGACTACGCTGACGCCTGCTATCTAGATTTAACCCAAGAACAGCTTAATAAGCTTGAGCGCTTACAAAATTTTTGCATCCGGTTCATATTTGGTTTGCGCAAGTATGACCATATATCCGAATTTCGCAACAAGCTCAATTGGTTACCGATCCGTCGTCGCCGGGATGCTCATATTCTCTCTCTACTATATAGTGTACTGTTTTTCCCCTCAACTCCACACTATCTCAAAGAACGATTCGTATTTCTCCACCTTAGCCATGCTCGCTCCCTTCGTTCCGCCAACACTCTGCAATTGCAAATGCCAGTTCATGCTTCAGTTGGGTATGACCACTCTTTCACTGTGCAAGCTGTCCGTTTATGGAATGAGCTACCCGTAAATATTCGTCACGCCAAGTCTATCGCCATCTTTAAAGACATGGTGAGGAAACACTACCTATTGGAACAATCGTAGTTAAGTACTTTGTCTAGAATATGTCACTAGAACTATCATTTATTTATTTATCTTTATTTTATAGTATGTATTTATATTAATATTAGGTATTTCATATTATGTAGATATATATTCATATATACATAATCTATGTATCATGCTATGTTATATTATTATATTTATGGTTTTAAGTGTATGGTATTAGTATTTAGTATATATTATAAATGTATTGCTTTTATTTTCTTAAGTAATTATACTTTGTTGTCTTATTGTTGTTCTTAGTATGTAAGTTGTAACTGCAACAGCGCCAACCGTAATTTTTGTATCTTCAATTCCTGTCCATCCTAAGGTAGCCTGGAAGAAATCGCTTAATGCGATAAGGCCGCCCGTTGTTCTGCCATTGTTATGTAAATTTTTATGTGCATTTTTATTTATTGGTGTTCAATAAAGTATTATTGTATTGTATTGTATTGTTGTTTTATACTGGTGTAGTATAATGAGAATCCTTTGAAACTAGGCACCTACTCCTGACACCGGTCACGTGTACGAGGACCACAATTTATGAAATCTGACGCATTGATTTGGTATCGAAAATAACGCCAAAAATGGGATAAAATAACATACTCAATCAACTGCTACAGTACAAAGTTAAATTAAAACAATTAAGTACCTTTTTCAATTATTACATAGCATACAAAGTAAAAATACTTTTTTCTCAAACATGCTTGGAAATATGAGCATTATTTTGACAACCTTCTTTGATATAAATCGAATTTGCTGTACTGGCAAGCAGCGGCCGGCAAAAGTTGTATGAAAATCCATATCTATCGTGGTTTAGCGGCCAAATAAATTACATACAAAACTCAGATATGTCATGTAATTTCAAAATTGAAACGATTGTTTACTCCGAAATAAATATGGCAACCAAGGAGGTGAATTGTCAATGGTAAATTTCAAACTGGCTTGCAAATAGAAAGCTGTTTATTGAAAATAAAATTAGGTAACACTTTTTTTTCTTATATTTTGGCTCCACACATAGTGTATTTAGCCAGTGTCAAGTTTAGTAATTTTTCATCGTATTATGGAATATTTCACGTAAAGTCAAGTCTTAGTCACAGTCAGGGTAGTCATAGTCTAGTCTAAGTCAGGTAGTCATAATCCAGTCTAACTCATGCCCTAGTAAAGTGGTGGCAACTTTACTAGAGGCTTCTATGGAATTTTGAAAGCAAAACGAAAAACCACGTTTCTACATTATATCACTTGCCCACACTCATGCTCGTAATTCAGCACTTAATACGTAAAACACCACCAATTTTAAACATTAACACTGGAAAAATCATAAGTTCTGTAAAATAATACAATGCAAAGACGTGAACTTTTCCGCGTTCCCGCCAAAACTCCATTAACTCTTTATCGTGAGAAAAATTATTTTCAAATAAAAAGTTCTGCCTAGTTTAGTTCTACTTAGTTTTATTTTTCGCGCATTATTTGAGAAAAGTACTATACAAGCCTTGGCCACAACTAGGCATTGATGGACTTACGTATGTGTGCCTTGGTTTCGCCTCGGCCCACGTTTACACGTGCGTCCATCAATGCCTCTGTTACTGGCCGCTGCAGTAATGTAGGTACTATAAATGTATCAAAACCACTCGCGGCTAGACACCGGCAATCTTAATAATTTTCAATAAAAATATTTTCATTTGCGCTCATTACTCTTTAATAACTATCAATAGATGATATACTATCATGTCCTCCATTTATGCTAATGAATTCAATTGCACCATGTATACTTAGGTACGACTTTGAAAAACTGCGGCCAACTTTAAGCTCTAAACAAACATTTAACTGCTTATGCTACCACACCCCAACCTAAACTGTTTACCGACGCAGAGGAAGTGGTATCCCTAACAATAACACAGCCCACTATTGGGATTGCTTTCGGCTCTGCGCTTGATCACAAATTGATAGGTTAACAAACAAGCTGGCGGAAGCTGGGTCGTGGGTTCCACTCCCGTCAATATTGAAAGTACACTTGGATGGACTGGAAAGTGAAATTAACCTGTTGTCAGTTTTAAGACCGATTTTGAAGTGATTCAATAAATTAAAAAATGGTAAAGTGTTTATCATCATCAACAGCCTGAAAACGTCCACTGCTGAACATAGGCCTCCCCACAGAGCGCTACTTTGAGCAGCTGATTCACCAGGTCATCGATCCACCGAGTGGGGGGCCAGCCTACGCTGCGTCTTCCGGTTTGTGGTCGCTACTCGAGAACCTTTCCTCCCCATCGGTTGTCAGTTTTACGAGCGATCTATTGATACAATACAACAAAATAATTATGTTGAACATCAATACGTAAATAAAAAACAATAAATCACACACACCGATCACAAACTAACCGCAGGGAACCGATGGATGCAAGAGGCAAGCAGTCGTTCAAAGTGGCACTGTGTGGGGGACTGCAGAGTGCCACTTTCGATGGCTGCCTATGCCTATGTTCAGCAGTGCACGTCTTCAGACTGTTGATGATGATGATGATGATCACAAACATATATCCTTGACCCTAACTAGGATTCCTTGTATCGAGGGACCCGGGAACTACGAGGAGTACGGCCCCACAGCACCCAGGCACAGAACAAGTATTAGAGCTTTTTTTGCTTTTTAATGCTTGTCTTGTTGCGGGAACCAAATCTGCCACCTCCGGGCTAGTAGTCGACCTGCTGTAAAATGTGTGAGCTAGGGGAGACTGGGGTAATTGTGACCACTTAAGGTCTTAAGGGAAAGGAGGTCAAAAATTCTAACAAATGAACAAAGGTTAGAATTTGTTAGAATTTCCGACCTTTGGTTCCCTTAACTAGTATCGGATCAAAAATTCACCCTTAGAGAGGACTTTACGGATGGTGTTTATGATATTTATACTAATATTGAGTGGTCTATAGAAGCCATTGTATGACTGGTTGTTACAACACACATTCTATAGTGTTAAGGAATTTCAAATGTACTGTACCAAAAATACTTTTTAATATTTTGCACGCTTGCATGCAGGTTGAACACAAAATGTCTAATTATGTTATTTTAAGATCTTCTCTGTAAATTGTGTTCTAGCAAATAAATATTCGATTTGATTTGACGAAAAATATGTGCCATGTAAAGTTGTGTGGAAAATCTTATACCTAACAATGACTTAATAATGACGCATCTGAGTTTTTAAAACCATACTTATTGATTGTATCAGGGGTATGATGAGATGTTGTAATTATAATCTATGGTACAAGCACAGATAATTTATAATAGAGACTATACTAAGAGTACAAGTGAAGCTGCAGGCGAAAGTTTAGTAACATCACCAATAATTACACAGAGCATAAAAAAAACTCTTCGCCCCCCGACAAAGCGCTTTATTTTTATGAATAATTATAATAATCTTTGCACAGACAAAAAATTTAATACACGTAACCATACAAAAACCATCCTCTTACTAACTCTAAGTAATCAACGAAACAAAAAAGACGATTTGTATGGCGTCACACATAACTCACAGACTTAACGACGGTTCATACAACTCATGCAAATCTGACAGGAAGCCGTAAGTGGTGGTTAAAGAACACAATAGGCTGGAGGCTTCTCCAGGAGTTGGGAATGGGTCCTGGGTACATGGTGCTGATTTATGGTGCACTTGATGTTTACATTGAAAGGTTGGATTGTAAAGGTGGACGCGTATTAAACCGGGGATGAAGTGCGTAACTGCGTACGTCGGAAGCACGTACACTACTGTTATAGCAGACTTCCAAAAACTAGGAGTTTCACGTATCAAATAAATACAAAAGACGTTGCGGTTAAACTTTACTTACACGATCCGAAGCATATAAAAATTAGAGATTTCTTTCATAATAGCATAGGTAAGTTGATGATTATACCATGTTTTCAAGTTCTAGTTATTGTAGGTACCAACCATGTAGACTTAGAAAAACACCAAGCACTTAAAAAATTATGCTTATTGAATGTTTAGGTTTCAGCCTTGGCAAAGATTTTGCCGGCTCTTTGCACTGTGTTATGTTAATGTCGTACTAGTTTTAATTATTATTTATGTACACAAACTCTGTTACCTTTTTGGGAAAATATTTTGAAGTGGTAAGGTGGATAAAACAACTCATTACCATTACCAATGTCCACCAGAAAGGGAAAACCGTTTTTTTTTTGCTTGAGCTGCCTCTGGTACGTTAAGACTATGGGTTATTCTGTGCCACTGGCTGATGTTTCTGCAATTTTTTATGCTATTTTGTGTCCATGAAGAATATAATTAGACACTTTCTCTGCGTGCCATGCGATGCGACCAATGAGGACTAGTGCGCGCTCATCTTTTTCAGATTTGTAGTTATTAGGTTCCATCTTTTTGACAGATTTGTTAACTTTCTCATTGATGTTTGTCTTAGGTATCAGTTTTTTTTATTGTTTACTCAGAAATTATAATATTGTCTTGAGACGTGTCTCCACTCATTTTTTACTTCCTGTCAAGTCTCCGCTTACATTTTTAAACGAATCTGTAAGCCTTCAAAGTGTACCTATATGAAAAGATATTTTATTGTGCCTAGTTCCTCAAAATTTTTGCAGCTGGATTGGAACCCGCTCGGGCAAGTGCGATGGATACCTACACCGTAATCAATATCATCATTCATATCAATTTTCAGCATATTTGCAGCTTTTTTCACAGAGTATAGATACCAATGTTAATTATTTTGTATCATTGCTTTGCAGTTCATTATCTTCCAAGCAACCATTGGCTAGAAATATTCATCTGAGTACTTTGTTAATTCATCCCTCCTCCCTCCTTGCTTCGTTTTCCTCAATGCTGAGGGTCGTGACCCCCTGCCACAGATAACTTTGCCTCTGACAATTGTGCGCCTGCGCGGTCTGTCCTCAGCGGCGTGTATGGCCTCATGGACTTTGATGTCGAGTGTGGTGTGGATTTGGTCAGACAAATGCAATGGACTTCGTCCACGGGGCCTTCTCCCCTCCACCTTGCCTGTAATGATGAGCTTCTCCAGGTTGCCACTTTTCTTCCGAGCTATGTGGCCGAAATACTCTAGAACTTGCTGGAGGCAGGTTGAAGATAGCCTAGTGGTCACTCTGAGCTCCTTGAGTATTTTTGCATTCGTCCTCTTCGCTGTCCAGGGGATGCGCAACATTCTCCTCCAGCACCACATCTCGAAGGCGTCCACACGTCTGTGGTCATTCGCTTTTAGAGTCCAAGTTTAGTACGAGATTCTGACCAGTCTTGTCTTTGTTTTATTTGTGACGCTAGGAAGCCTTCCATATTCCTATCAATTGGCCATCGTTAATTCATCCACTTCTCCATTATTTGCTAACAAAAGATACTTAAAAAAAATTGTATGAAATGAGACATACTTAAACTAAATAAGTGGCATGGCAGCACCGATTGTATACAAACATGACCATGGCTATGTGTGTGTGAGTGTTGAACTCAAATTGGCTCCCAACTCGCCCCCGAGCGTGAGTGCAGCTAATAGGCGGGGCTCAGCAGGGAAAGGGCTGTGTGTTTCAAGAAACTCTAAGAATATCTGCAAGACTCAGTTTTGCGATGGTTCCTCTTTTGTGATGGGTATTTTCTCATACAAATAAATAATAAAATAAAAGAAAATGAAATATCTGGAAGTATCAGTTTTGATACGGTATCGGTTTTGATACCGTGCTTCGGAGGGCACGTTAAGCTATCGGTCCCGGCTGTTGTCGTAAGACAATAGTCGTTAAGGCAAGTCAGAAGCCTATGGGCAGCCTAAAAATTCTGCCACCAGCCGGGCTAGGATGCGCGCCGTGAGATAATTTTGTCGTCTCTTTATGTCGTGAAAAATAGAGATATGTCTTTATGTCTACCTGTGCTAACATGGCAGCGCAAGCAACTCATCTCGTTCTGTCAAATGAAGAGATAATGCAAATGTTTATCTATCTGTGGAACTTTTGTCGAGTTTTGTCGACAACCGCTAACATGCACACCATAGTCTGAGCTTTATTTGACACATTGGCGCGAGTATTATCTCGTCGTAATTTTTGAGGTCGAGATACGTAGAGAAGGCTTAATCCAAAGGCAAAGTGGTATTTTGATATACAGTAGTTACGTAAGTAAATCGAAATAAACAAGAGATCGTAAATATGGCGGTATCTCACATTACTGTTTCATTTTATAAAGGTATTTACCATAGACTTATAGGGCGAATTCTGTGGTATTTATCCTATCAATGAATGGCACAAATAATGGACAAAATCAGGAAGGGGGCAAACGGCGAACAGACCGTGTTGAAACTCACCTGTCACATGATTAAAATGTATAGGTATAAGGATCAAGCTCAAGCTAGATGCATGGGTAGAACTTTCAGGATTTTCATTACTGTGTAGGTACATACGTAGGTATAGGTATACCTACAATATACTATCTATTAAAAACGCTTATTTTATTTAGATCACATTTAATAGCTTATAAATTCTTATAGGTACATATTAAGGCTTTCGTCTTGTTTAACAATATTTTGGTATCAATTGTAGGTATTACAGTGTTCTAGATGAACAAATAAAGTAATAAACTAAGCAATATTGTTAGGTACTGATGTGGACGGGCTCCTTGTGGTGAACAATATTCCCCTGTGGTACTATTATATATTCTGTGCCAGCTGAAAACTGGATGTTGAACTATAGTAATATAGGTATTGATAAACGTACTTTTATCTGCTTCCGTGTACTTATTCTGAAAAAATAGTGCAGCTAATTAAGTACAAGTTTTACATGCAACAATAGCATAATATTATGCCGTCTAGTATCCGACTGTAGTCTTGAATAGAAGGTTTGTACTTGTATCCAGCTAGTTACAAGTGTTCCTCATGCCTCATATGATGAAATAGGACTAATATTATATCATTACGATGGAAAAGGAATGTTCCGTTGTGACAAAAGAACTAACTCAATACTCGAGTGCAGGCAGACACACAGACCCGCTAGTCTCGATATTTAGGCTTAATCAAACTTTACTTACGTTTATATGCTTGCAATTAGCATTTTCAATCTAAATCCAAATTTTTAGAGAAAGTTACGAAAATTTTTTCACTGTTTTCATTTTACAACTGACGGATTCTGTCAAAGAGTATAATAATACTCTTTTACGAAAGACAGAAACAACTATATATAACTGTTTCTGTCTTTCGTCAAAGAGTATATTTTCAGTGTCAGTGTTAAGGTCGCGTTCATGTAAAAAACCGTAAAATTGAATGAACGAAACCTACGTTGCTACATTAAAATACAGTAGGAGTCATGAAAGGGCAATATTGGTTTGTCTACGCGACATAAAACGACAAACTTCTCTGTCGCGGCGTGCATGTTAGAGTAAACGAGAAACTTGTCTACGTCGAGGAAATATGTCGTCTCGCGCGTGACATATCTCGCGGTGCGCATCCTAGCCCGGCAGGGCTGACAACTTGCCTACACGAGAAGAGGAAGAAGAAGATACGGATTTGTCTCCAAATTAAGCCCATGCGAAACCAGAGCTTTGCCTGTGTGGTCCTGGTTTGTGAATAGAACTACCCCATCTCTTCCTGTGGGTGCCGAAAGAGCCAGCTATGGGAATACCCACAGAATGGGCAGCATTACCCTCGGTACATTAAAACCTTCCGCGATCACCAAGCCACCTGCCAAGCGTGGTGATTATGGCAATTCCCCCTCTATGATAAACGTCGAAACTGTCATTTTATGGGGGAGGCCTATGTTCAGCAGTGGACGTCTGATATGAAGCCAGAGTGAGATAGCTGCTTATTATGAAGTCAAATTTTGACAAATAGCGCCACGTTTGGGGCGGTAGTCACTTATTACATCACTTTAGAGTGTGCACGGAGACTAGTTTGTTTGTTTGACTAGTTTGGTGCAGAATACGCACACACTTGAAGATTTTACGTTACGTATTTACTTTTATGCTTTTAGTTTTTCGGGATTCAACTAAAATCGTAATTAAGCTACTTCAAATTGGTCTAAACTATTTGGGGGTATGTAAGTATCTACTGAGTGTTGATTTGCATCTCCGCAATATTAAGATAAAAGTATCTAAGGGTACCTATTGTATCAGTTATCTGGTTCCCATAGTACAAGCTGTGCTTAGTTTGGGGCCAGATGGCACTGTGTGAAATGTCCGCACATATTTATTTATTTATTTATTAATACGGAGAGGATGCAAAACAACATCGTAAAAATTATCGTTTTCGAGTAAAAAGATAACATTAAGACCCAACTTGCAGTAACATACAGTTTTATCATGACTTGAATAAATCTTTCGATATTTCTACCAAACAATTTTTTGTCAGCGACAACCCTAGTTATCTGACCGCTGGACCATCAATATAACAATTTAACAGGAACGTATCAACGGCTATAAATTAAACGAGTTAACAGCCCTACGAATTCCGCCGATCCCGCACTCTTCCTACCTACTACGCCGGTTGAAGCCTTTTCAACTTAACTGCACTTGAGATCCGTCTCAAACCTGAGAGATGTAAAATGTGAAGCTAAGCAAAAAGCCTTAAACTAGGCGACATTTCTACAAAGTTCATCTAGGTAGGTACCACCACATTGTCAGTTATTCTGCCGCCAAGCAGTAGTGCACAAGCACTACTGTGTTCCAGTTTGAAAGGCACTATAGCTAGTGAAATTACTAGGCAAATGAGGCTTATGAACAGATCTCACAGTCTAGTAGGTAATCTTATTACTATACTTACTATGTGAAGTCTCAGGATGACGTGCGCAGTGCAGTGTCACGCAAAACTATATTAATTTAGAGTTCCGAGTGATACTGCAATCTGTTATGGGCAGCCGTGACGCTTAGCATCAGGCGAAGGACTAGCTCGTTGCGTTCATTTACATTATAAATTACATTGATTCGTGTGCCAATATAGGCTGACCAGATAGGTGATGTAGGTATGAGATCGTCACCTACCTGGTCACCTTACCTCCCCTACATCACCTCTTCAGCACCTACCGTCTTCTTGATGAAAAAAAAACTTTATTTGTTACCATCAACGCAGCAGCACACATTAGGCATCTATTTAAATTTCTCCTTCAAGGATGCATGTGCCGGATCGCTTGCGCCTGTTGTGGGAAAGAGAACTTCTTTTTTCAAACTCATATTGTAATAGGCTTGCTATATAATATTTTGACTTTAAACACTATGTAATGTTGCTTATAATAATTAAGCTCGGTATGTACAATAGTTTAATTTAAATATTTTTAATACCTAACCTAATTTTGACTTTTTTTTTTTTTTTATGTGATTGAATGACGTGACGAGCTAGTCGTTCACCTGATGTTAAGTGACACGGCCGCCCATAACAGTTGCAGTGTCACCCGCAACTTTAAAACAATAGTTTCGCGCGACACTGCACTGCGCACGTCATCCTGAGACATCACCCAGTCTAATAATCAGATTACTAGACTGAGTGATCAGAAACTTGGTGACTTGTAAAAGTGATAAAATTTTAGAATTGAGAATTTTGCATTTCTCAAGATTGATCTCAATTATTGAACCTCTCGATGAGGCCACCGAGCTTGGGGTACTCAGCTTTATCATCGAGTAAATTATGTACTTTTGCGTCGATCTGTGTCGATAATTCCAGATCATTGAGTAAATAGCCTGCGTAATTTCAGGAAAATATTTTATGAGAGTTATTTACGGTTCTGGCAATCAGAAATTTGATTGTCGCTCGTAATTACTTTTTTATCGTTCCTATAGTAATGTTTTCTACTATTCTAGGAATAATGAACTTAATTTTTTTTTCACCGTCATCATCTTCGAACATAGAACCTCCTACTTTTTTGAACTCGATTAAAAACTGGCGCTAGCTCCAAACAAACATTAAAAAAGCCGAGAAACAGCTATCGATGTCCGAAACTAACAAACCACCCGAAGGCTTCTTCATTAGATCATTATTTTATGGGGTCCATATTTGGCCCCTTAAAGGCTATTATTTGGGCCAATATCGTCCAAATATGGACCAATTATGGGCCTTCTTGGAAAGCCGATGATTTGTTGGGTAAGTATTTTGTACCACTGAGGTCCGATTTCACCAAGGTCGGATAAGGGTTGGTCAAAGAGTAAACTTCAATTTTTTCCGCAAAATGAAAGCTGAAATTCTATAGCTAATTCATTAATTCAAAAGTACTCTACTGTCATCTCATAGGAATGAATGATTAATGGTCAACTGGTCACTAAAAATTTAATAATGTTAGGTGAAATGTAGCCAAAATAAGCGTACCCTTTATTAAAAAAAGTAAATATATGTACCTAATACTCGTAGGTGTAATAGGTACCTACTACAAAAGCTTACGAGTAGTGTTATTTACAGTAACTGTATGCACATCGTAGTCTGGTTATATTTTCATTTGTTTTACCCACAAGTTTTTTCATACAATCTTTAACATCCTATTAACCCCCTTAAAGGATGAATTTTCGAAAGTTATTTCTTAGTATGTACATACACCCCTATCCTACTAATACAACATAAACATAAAATACTTCTAGGTTCCAGTGGTTAGGACTGTACGTATTAATTTTAGTTTGAAAATCGCATTATGAACTTTTAATTGACATGAGTTTAGTCGATATTAATTTCATGCACGTAGGTAATTAATTTGCAGATTTTATTAATATGGATTAAATCTAGTTTAACATAGTTAATTAAAATATACTCTAATTTGCTTGATTTTTGGCCTACGATAAGATAAAAAGCGAAGTAAGTAATATTCTAGTAAGTATAAGTTAATCGGAGATATTGGATGGTGAAATTCACCCTAATAAGGCTTGGGATGGGCAATTTTATTATTTTGGAGGCGTTTAATTAACAGAGGCTGCGATAGGTAATCTAGTAAATTATAGTTCCTGTGAGAAATGAAATAAGTTTGGTGATCAATAGCTTTTTTAAGCTTGTTATCTTACTGTGTTCTGGAGAAGATCTTTCTTTTGGCTTTGTTCAAGTGGAGATTAATCTTAGTAATCTAAGATTTGTATAGGGTTTAGAGTTTTTTTTAAATGCAAATGATAGACGTGATAAGCTAATCGTTTACCTGATGTTAAGCGTCACGGCTGCCCATAACAGATTGCAGTATCTCTCGGAATCTAGTTTTGCGTGACACTGCACTGCGCACGTCATCCGATCATATAAAGTCTCATTTACCCAGTAATTTCACTAGCTACAATGCCCTTCAAACCGGAACACAGTAGTGCTTGCACACTACTGCTTGACGGCAGAATATCTGGCAAAGCGGCGGTGCCTACCTAGACGAACCTTGCAGAAAAGTCCTACCACCTAGTAAAAGTTACCTATATATTTATAGATACTATTTTTACAGCTGATCTTGAAATTCTTTGGTCACATCTCCAGAAATGAGAATTTGATGGAAAGGCTTGTTACACAATTGTTGGCTAACAATGGCTGCAGGTGGATTATTTTACATTTATTGTCAAGGTATTTGTGTTGATAATGATTCAGCAATAATTTTCTATTAACTCTATATAATTCTACGCAGACCAATTAAAAATAATTTATAAATGTATGCGTTGCACTTAATTTAAGCGGACCCCTTTCGAGACTCACTTTCTTTTATCTTCCCTCTTTCTACACTATCTACACTCTACACTATACTATTATAAAGAGGAAAGATTTGTATTTTTGTATGTTTGTAATGAATAAACTCAAAAACTACTGTGCCGATTTCAAAAATTCTTTCACCATTGGAAAGCTACATTCACCCTGAGTAACATAGGCTATATTTAGATTACTTACATCGCAAAAACTATTATATACCCGTGCGAAGCCGGGGCAGGCCGCTAGTTGTTTATATATCTACAATTAAAACAAACAAAAATTGCAAATATACTGCATGGTACACTGTACTTAGGCCCTGGCAGACCGTACTTAAGTCGCCAATCAGCACTCTTATACTAAAGCTTGTTCTCTATGATTACAGGCCTCATTTGGCGAGAAAGAAAAGAAAGACATGGATTGTGTAACAGTTACTATACGTAAGTAAAGTCAGCGTCGTGATCCAGGCAGTTTTGAATTCCGATGGCAAAGTGGAGGAAGGTGGGGAAAAATAAAATAAGTTTAAGGTGTCGAAAGAAAAACTATAAAATCTTTTACAGTACGTAGGTAGGTACTTCCATTGGCGTTCATTAGAATTAACTTTATTTACTTATTATATCTCTATTTAATTCGTAAATCAACAATGTTTTAATAGCTTGACCACTGACGCTTGACCATTGTTTTGAAATCTGCTTAGAGACCGTCTCACGAAAGATGACCCGCTGACACGTCCCCATAGTCGCGCAACGAATTAGATCCACTAATTGCCGCGGGACTTCTTTCGTGAGACGTAGTCTACCTACTATTTTTGCCAGTATCATGTCAAAAGAGAAATAATAATCACCCCATTATTTTCAAAATAGAACGTCTATTTTGGCGACAAGTGTAGGTACGTCTTTGGACTACAATCGAGCTACGCTATCAATACTTTCAAAAACTATCGAGTTCTAAATTCAAACCACATCCCTAGTGCAGCACCATTATCGATAGCAGGGCGTGTCCGACCGCGGTTTAAGCTATAACTTAGCGTATAACGTACGCAGGCGGTGATTACGTGCAGCATTAACAAATATTTAACGAAATGAAACATGCACGAAGATCTCGCAGGCCAGACTTTTAATTTGCAAAAATTGGCCAATAAATGTGTTTGAACGATCGTTATGCTTGGTTTTAATTGGTTATTTTAATTGAGCTGCTGTTTTTTAATTTATTATTAGCATTTCAGTTATTTTTTATTGGTGATTCAAAATCAAATTGCTCATAGAACTTTGAAGTCGTTTTTTTATAAATAGCTAGGAAAGCACTCGTTTCATGCCAAACTAAAAATACTTTTACTTTACTGTAAACAATACCAATGTATTTTATGTGTTTTTTTTTTTCAATGTATTTTGAATTTTTTTATTTACTTTTTGTAATAGGTGAAAATTATGTAGGAATTTTTCTTCAGAAAGAAAGCAGCGTTTAATATCGGAAATAAAAAAAATATGCGCCGCCTATTTTATTCAAGTAAGTAGCTTGTACTTATATATAAATCATCACACACACAAACATATTCAACACACTATAAGAAATAATACCATCGAAGAATTCTTATAACAAATTCACATTAACGACTTATCAAATAAAAATCTTATTAATAAACGTGAAATCCATAAAACAGTTTCGACAGAACCCTGTCCAATACAAAATAAAGGCACACACATAATTGGTCTCGAACAAATTCCCATTGATATTCGTGATGGGAAAAAAGTACAAAATGATTGTCGATGAGATGTATACGGAGTCGATATTCGCCTCGCAGAACGACTTTACAAATATAACTGCCATTTTCTTAACGACGTTATTTCTTATCGATAAGATCTAAATTTCACTGCTGGAACGATGAAATAAGGTTGGAGAATACATAATGGGCCACTTACGGGCAGCTCAAATTGTCGAGAATTGCAACGGGTTAAACAAGGTGTCAATTTGGTGGAGTTATGAAAGTTCGTTTCTTGGAACTATTTGTTTTAAAGTTTTGTAGTGTGCTAAGGAAGAGATAAAAAAAAAGTAAAGAGGTTTGTAGTGGCTCACGGCGTAGGGTTTACACTTTATTTGTGATCCCATCGGTGGGCGGAGGTTTATGTAATGCTTTATTGAAACTGATATCGATTGTATTGTGTAGGGTTGATTAAACATTCGCATTTATATTCAGGGACGTACGTTGGGTATGATCAATGAAAATTTTATTACTATTATTAAACTTAACCTCATGGAATTTTTAACACAAACTACTTTTCATCGAGTGGCCATCATTATTTATATAATTTAATTTCTTTTTCAGTGTGATCTTTATTATAGTAATTTTTTGTAGTGATCATTTCATTTTAACACAATGACATAATTTTCTAATTAAAATACTTTATAATTGTTAAATAAACACTACTATGGGCATTAAACTTTACAATTCACTATTTTAAAATATTATTTTTATTGCATACTTTTAAAATAGAAAACATCGATATCGATGCTTATATCGACACTGCCACCCTACTACCTGTCCGAGATTTATATCATGTCATTATGCATAAAATATTTCTTTTAAACGTATGATTAGAAGTTATTAATATTATAAATAATATGTTTTGGCCGCCTTTAGGTTGGGACGATGTTTGGAATAGGTAAAAAAAGATTTTTCAATTTATTTTATGAGTGTTTAGTTTAACTAATACTGCGTATTAGTGAGACTACGCTTATTTGATGTAATGCAATTAATATGATAGTTGATTAATCGTTATGTATAATTATTATAAAAAGTTCATAATCTAATTAATTCAACAATTTTGGTGTTAATACCAAAAAGCAATTTACGGGGTTTTTTTAAGTTTTCCAGAAAACTATTACTATAGTGCTATCACGCACGAGACGTGCGATTAAATATTTTTTATGATAAAAATCTGGACGCTTCATTACACAATATTTTTTATTATTAAAATAACTGTATCTACCTTATCAGCCTGCATCTTTATATCTTTATACGCACGTCATAATATTTATCACATACTATACATTCAAGAGCCTGTCAATAACACTACCACTTACCTCACTCTCATTACGGCTACACTGAACACATTAAAAACCATACCCTGAAATCTCGAACAATTACCCTTCATATCGGTAATTTGCGATATACTGCCAACACTGGTAAATATTACCCTATAACATACTTAAAAATTTTAATCTTTGAACAAAACTCAACTTTATTACACCATTTTTACAGCTCATTTTATTTTTATTTTGTAATTTGACGAGTCCCAAATTTTCGACGTCAATTAACGTGCAATTTAACACTTTAATACTTGAGCAATAGGGTGCATAATAAAATTGAGTTTATCAGGCATCAGTAAACATAACGTTAGCGCTTGCCATTATTGAATTTACTTTATATAATAATGGTTAATCACTCGAAAGCATCGCTCGATGCTGCCTTGTTACTGAGAGGCGTAGTGATGTATATTTTCTTGCTTATCACTTGTCGATAAAAGTACAACTATTATATGTATACTTGATTTTCATGACAATGAATCTGATATAATTATTACATTACTAGCTGCTGCCCGCGGCGTTGCCACGCGTGGACTACATTACCTATAGTAATAGTTATAGGTACTTAGCCCCGATGCAGACCGGCCACCGTCCACAACCACCGATGGCTGCCACGCACCACCGCAACTTACATTCGATAAAAATATGCCTTACACCTAGGTTAGGTTTGTCCAGACATATGGTAACTTTATGGTACTTTCGCAGCAGTAACGTTTACGCGCGACAGCCACCGGTATTTGGAAGCTGCCACATCTTATGCTGTGCAGTCTCATGCTTCTAAATAGGTTACGTGTGTCAGTGTAGTCTTTGTTCTGCATAGTACCTATATTTCCTACCTGCATTGCATAGGAATCAAAAAACAGCTTTATTTTTAAATCCACAAGCCAGAACCTTTTAATTCGAAAGATTTAATAAAAATTTAAATTATGTAAGCTTTAATATATTATCTTTTGGTACGTATCTATTTACTCCTAAAACGCCATACAAGTCATACAACCTATAAAGGCATAAATAGAAAAACTATAAAATAGATAGGTAGCAAAGAAGAAGGTTAAGTTCTCAATTACTTATTGTACCTAACTACCTCTTAGAGTAGCGGTAATAATTATTACTCTTTGGCCATATTCTACACAGAGATTTTTTTCTTTAATCTGTGCCTCCAGATAAACCAGATAGCCAAAACCAAAAATAACCTCACCATCTCACCATGAAGCGGCCATGTTGTTTATAATTCAGATTCGTTTCGTAATGAAAACTTAATAATTATAAGCAAAAAAATTAATGAAATTTCAATTTTAATATATCCTATTTTAAGCGCCGGTTATTTCTAAGCATATTAGTGAAACCTGCATGAAAATCAGTTCAGTATTTACGGAGTTCAGTCATAACAAACAAACAACGACACATCACTGTCCCTAGATGGCGCTGACACAAATAAAATGTCATAATGTATGGAAAAAGGGCAAAAAGCCGCGGGCCTGCATCGCGCAAGCGATATTTTTTGAACAATAGAACCTATGGGATAAATTACATTGGTTATAATTATGTGTGTGTTCCAAAGCATACCAGAACTTCACATTTATTATATGTAGGGATAACAAAACCGAAATTTACTACATACATGCATCATAGCATTATGATTACTTACGATTATGTGTTTCACATAAAATACGCACTTTTCCTGTAAAAATAATGAAATCACATTTTTCTATCCTACTGAACTGTCGTTGTTTGTTTCACTGGGTTGATATTTCTCTCGGTCTGATAGTAATATGGTACCAATAAAATTTGTCTTCTCACTATCCTACTGGTGGTTACACAGACCAGTTACGTCGTCTATTACGACATAAAAATAAGCACTATTCCTATAAAAATAATGAAATTACGTTTCATTCTTTTCTATAGAACTGTCCTTGTTTGTTTTACTGGGTCGATATTTCTCACGTTCTGATAGTATCATAGTACCAATAAAAATTGTCTTCTGCACTATCCCACTGGTTATTACACAGATCAGTTACGTCGTCTATTACGACGTAAAAATACGCACTTTTCCTATAAAAATAATGAAATTCCATTTTATTCTTTTCTACAGAACTGCCTTTGTTTGTTTTACAGAGTTGATATTTCTCTCGGTCTGATAGTAACATGGTATCAATAAAATGTGTCTTCTGAACTAACCCACTGGTTATTACACAGATCAGTTACGTCATCTACAACGATATAAAAATACGCACTATTTCTATTAAAATAATGAAATTCCATTTGATTCTTTTCTACAGAACTGCCTTTGTTTGTTTCACTGGGTTGATATTTCTCTCGGTCTGATAGTATCATGGTACCAATAAAGTTTGTCTTCTGCACTATCCCACTGATTATTACACAGATCAGTTACGTCGTCTATTACGACATAGAAATACGCACTATACCTACCTGTGTCGTAATTACATTTCACTCTTTTCTACAGAATTGTTTCACTGGGTTTCTTTTTTAGGTATTTCTCTCAGTCTGATGGATCATAGTACCAAGTTGTCTTCAGCACTAGCCCACTGGTAATTACACAGATTAGTTACGTCGTCCGACTATACGTATCACTCAGGAAGTCAGTACGTAATATTATTCATATCCTATGAATGCAATGAAATTAAACACTATTCTTTTCGACTGATTTTTGTCAGATGGTTCAATGTTGTCTTTACTTCTCGCCCACTGATGACACAGATTGGTCACGTCATCCATTAGGTTATGTATATCACTCAAAGTGTAAGACTGTTCATATTTTATGAATGCAGTGAAATTAAACATCTTTGATTATTTTTGTTTGACTGGCTTTTTGATTGATGGTACAAAGGTGTCTCTACTTCTAGCCTACTGGTGATTACACAGATTGGTTACGTCGTCTATTAACTACCAACACTACTATCTCCACTACTACGTCCATATCGTTATGTGTGTCACTCACTGTGTAACTCATATGTTATGAATAAAATGAAATAATTACTTTCTTTGGCATTGCTTTCTCGGTACATTAAAATCTCCATCACCAAGGCGATCACCAAGCCGCCTGCTAAGCGTGGTGATTATGGCAATTTATGTTTATTGCGTTATTACACAGATTAGTTAAATTGTCCATTGCGTTATGCGTATCAGTCAGTGTAACTGAACTGTTTTTCCTTATACTTACATATTTTACTGGTTGGTATTTTATTACCCTCTCTCAGAAGGCACTTTTTTGTCCACAGCCTGTTGGTGATCACACAGATTAGCTATCTTGTCCATTACATGATAAATACGATACGATTTTTTTCATAAATAACAATGTAGGTACAAAACGTAGGTATCCTATGTGTTTATTTTCAGAATCATCTTTATATGTATATTCTTTCAGTTTATTTGGCAAAGCTATTTGAGGTGTTACATCTACAGAACAGTAATTTATATTCAAACCTGGTGATTAACACAGGTTCAAACATTTGGATAGCAAATTCATTATACCTAGATGAACTTGTGTTGTTGTATTTCACGAATACTTCTAAAGAAAGAAAGAAAGAAAAAAATATTTATTTGTAACAGAAAACAAAATACGAGATATAGCACAAAAGAAGACACTTTGAATAATCTGTCACAAACCGGCCCCAACTCAGCATGGTGCTAGTTCTTACGAACCAGCGCTGGTCTTCCGTTGGGACCGCTGTGAAGCCACGGAGCAGACATACACCGATGGCCTTAAAGAAAAAAGAAAAATAGATACAAAAAAGTAGCAATCATTAAGAAAAAAAAAAATTACAACGTATAATAAAACTAATTATAACAACCCAATAAATAAAACCATTTGAGTAGAAATATAAGACGGTATAGTATTACAAGTGTAATCATATAATGCAAGTGATGGAAGTTGGAAGTGATATTACTATACCTAAGTGTAGGAACTGTACATAAACTAGGTGGTAAGTACCAATACAATTTTACATCTCTAAAACATAGTAACTAATTAAAATTAATTTAAACAAAATATCTTGTTATAATGCCTGGAATTATATACAATACATAAAGGATCACAGTGAGCTTATAAATTAATAGTTGAAGCTTTTATAAAAAAAAATAATTAAATAGCACTTGTGTCATGCACTTGTGTTTCCTGACTTTTTTGATGTAGATATAGGAGAGTCTTAAGTTTAGATCTAAACAAACCAACATTTTGCAGGTTCCTGAATGGTGGAGGAATGTTATTCCAACACTTAGTCGCAGCGTAGCGGAAACTACCCCTGAAAGCGGCCGAGTGATGGTGTTGTGTCGACAGCTGCATTGCACATTGGCGGGATCCGTAGGACCTCCGTGCAGATACCCAGGTCAGCTTTTCATAAAGATATGCAGGCTGTCGATACTTTATGACACCAAAGAGTAGGCAAGCTAAATGAAGCTTCCGTCGATGTTTCATTTTTAGAGTAAAGCTCTTATTTAAGTATGGAGTAACATGCGCTCTTAACGGGATGTCAAAGCAAAACCGAGCACATGCGTTCTGAATTCTTTGAATAAGTTTCTGTGTTCTCGCTAGCAACCGGGGGCCAAAAACGGTGTCCATATAATTTAGCTTTGACAAAACTAATGACTCAACCAGCTGAATACGCAAGCATTCTTTTAAGTAAGGTCTCATACGATACAAAACCTTTAATTTATAAAAACAGTTTTTAACCGAGTTTGCAATATGCTTCTCGAAACGCAACTCACAATCCATATGCAAACCTAGGTTGCGAGCTTCATACACACGCTCAATGGGTTCATCCATGACCATAACAGTTACCGATGAGCCCACATTTGCAAGTTGATTTTTGGTGCCAAAAATTAGATATTTGGTTTTGAGGGGGTTTAATAACAGATTATTTTTTTCAGACCAGTCGGCAATTCTGGAAAGATCCTCGTTGACCCCTCCTGGTCCATGAATACCGCCATTTGCGCTTGCGGCATTCCTCGCGGACCCGATGGAACAGCTGACGGTTGGCACGCGTCAACCGCTCATTGATGTACACTCGCCGCGTGGGTCCATGCAGCCCTATGTCCGTTGTACTAAAATTACGGCGCACACGCGCGGCACGCAACAATTCATCCCGAAGGTGGCGGCGCGCAAGGCGCACAACGACGCGGCGTGGGCGCAAGCCCGCCCCTCCATCGCCGGAGCTGCTCAGCTCGACCGCTCCAACACGCTCAGCGAAAACGACGTCCCGTTCTTCAAGAGTTACCCCTAGCTTAGCAGATAAGACTATGACAGTATGTAAAATATTCTCCCCCTTTTCCTCTGGGATATGACCTATATCCAGGTCAGAGAGGAGCACCTCTTGGTCCCGGTCATTAAGCTCGGTCTGGAGTAGTGCCACCGTGACTTGCAACTCCGCAAGCTCGGCTGACTTCGGCGCTACCGTCACCTCCCTCTGCTCAAGAGCTACGAGTCGCTGCTCGAACCGGTTTATCCGCTCTCCCATACTAGCCATAGATGCTCGGAACTCATTGCGAAAATCTCGCGACTCAGCCATATACTCAGCCAGCTCACGGCGCATGTCCTGCAAATCAGAGTTCCCGCCAGGAGGCGTGAGCGAGCTGCTGCGCACAACTTCAGGAATGGGTGGTGGTGCGGCAATAGTCTCGATGATATTTTTTACGGGCGTGCTACTATTATCACCCTTACGTCTCTTCTTATTACATTCAGGGCAGACCCAGTCTTTATTAGGAGTCGTAGTTTCGGGAATTCCCACACACGCCTTGTGGAACATGCAAGGGCATCTGGTACAGGTGGCGGCCCCTGACGGCGAAAGAAACTTGCCACACGCTACACACTTAGCCATACTGCAGCAGGAGCGTATCGATCTCAGGTATTAATAGGTAGGATAATAACTAGATGGCGCTATTAACTAACTGTGAGTATCGCAGGTTGTTATATTCGTAGCAGCAACCACGGCCACCTACCCTACTACTAAAAATACCAATCTTCGATAAGACTGATATCAATGGCACTATAATTCCCTATGCCCAATGAGTTGGTATTTGCAAACACTCACAGTAGTCCATAAAGCTCAGGAGTACAGTCTGTCTCACTTTCACGGTAATTTTATTACTTTTTCGAATTTTACAGTCACAATGTAACGCAAGCGTATACTTGATGAATGTCCGTCCGTGACGTCACTTCTACTGTACTTAGAATATTTACCTCCTTACGTCTCACGTGAGCATAGTTTATCGTGATGTATTTTTTAATTACGTTACCTTTGTTTTAATTTCCTTCACATGTGGGCATCCATAGTGTCCTACTTTAAATGTTTTTCATTCTCTGTTACTGCCATGATATAAATATTTTTAGGTTTACTGGTATGTTTTTATAAGATTTTCTTTGGAATTTCGGTATTTTTAGAATCATCGACAATCACATCACTTTTCCCCTCCCTATCGCCCAAGGCGCGCGGGCGCAAGGCGTGCCTTCATTTCGAGCAATAATTTATACTCACATCGTTAAATAATCGACTACGAACGGCGCAGCACTTTACCATCTCATAAACACGGTGCTATTTTAATTATTGGTTTTAAGTGGAGCCCTCTAGCTTAGGCATAATAATATTTTATGGTTCTGTGAGAAATGAGGTTGGCTGTCTAATGGTGTAGGTATAGTATAGGAAGTGCCTGAGTTTTGGCGGATAACAGAAAATATTCATTAAGTACCTACTTGGTACTACTTCTTATTCCGAGTGGGGGCGATAAAGGCCTGCACTGACGTCCCGCTTGGGGTGTATTGTGCATTTCCCCCTGCCAGCTCAGTTACCCTAGCCAACCTAACTCCTTGAAATATCGGAGCACAGCCTTGGGTCGCTGACATAACTGTTCCAGTGATGATGATGGTGGTGATAATGACAAAGCAGTCAATACGGATGAGCCCAAGCATGCCGATGATGATGAGCGATGATAGGTACTACTTATACCAATCATTTTTAGTTGTAAGAGATGGGTTACGATTAATAAGTTCAATCTCAGATTTATATTCAAATAACGCAGTACATATAAACACAACTCGCCTAGCTGCCATTCAACCAAAGAGAAGAGAAAAACCACAGACTGCATATACACACATTGTTCTAAAGTAGGTATCCTAATATCTAATTGGCAATTTGCATAGATATTGACGTGGATGACTTAGTATTGCTATTATTGTTTAAAATAGAATTATTATGCTATTAGCATTTTCTACCATTCATTTGTGTATCTATAGGAACAAAAACATTAGAAGGGTGTGAAAGTAATTCGATTAAAATAAACTTGCCATGGCTAAATACGATAATAACGGATGCCAACACAAATAAAAATAGTGTAATAAGTATCATATTTTCTGTAAGGTTTTAACGATTGTTGATAATTTGATACCGTTAGATTCAAATTAAGTTGAGCAATAAAATTCTCCTCGAAATGAAAATAATCAGTTTTTTGCTATACTTATAACCCACTCCTGGGTCAGGTTTCCAATTTCCAACCCATCGAAAACGTTTCGATTTGAAATCTACACTCTCCATCGCCTTCGTCCATAGATGAAAAGATGGAGACCGTCGAATCGAAACTTTCTGGATAGGTTGGGGGATGAAGAAGACGATGAGTGTAGTTTTCTAATCGAAACGTTTTCGATGGGTTGGGAATCGGGGTGCAGGTTCGAATAAACCCCCACTGCATCTTTCTGCAATTCAGTGCAACTATGAAATTTCTCCTACATAGTCGTTCTGTAAATATGAACTAAGCAAATAATCAAAAGAACTAAATAAATAAAAAATAAAGTTGTCAAGCCACTCTTTATTTTTACCCAATATCATTTTTCATAACATCTTATTTCCTTGAAAATACCTTAAAACATCCTTTTTAATCTTGTATAAGCACCCACTGGCTTATCAGATGTAACATACAAATTACTTGCACCACAAATTGGACTCATTCAAATAAGGCTCCGTCGTAATTGTAGCTCATTCATTCACACGTTGGGCAGGGGGGGACTTCAGGGAGTTTGAATTGGGGGAACGCTATGTTCTATTGTTTTTGCATTTAGGCTTTATAATAAGTTGAAACCTACCGTACGCTAGTAGTTTTTGGTACCTAGGTATGTAGTTGTGTACTCTTGGAGTAATCTACATCGATTGTTAAACCCAACTCAGATCGATTGCCTCAGATCGGTGGCTAAGCGGTAGCCGTGCAATTTCAAACTGACACACATTGGTTCGAACCCTGCTAAGCTCTGCATTAATAACTTTCAAGTTTTGTGGGATTTTCACTCAAAAAAAGCAACGCGAAGAAACGGGCATATTCAAGAATCACACAATTTGAGGATTGTCTTATCTACAAACCCACACATGGCCAGCGTAGTGGGTTATGACTTTCGCTCTCTCTGTGAGAGAACGTCGGAGCAGTCGGAACGTCAGCTGATGACCAAAATAGGTATTTTAGGTCATCACAGAAACGCAGTGGCGTGCGCTGCCAACTGGTATTAGACAGTGGGCCCAACTAACTGCGATAGCATGCCCCAATAAGACAGGTGGCAATCAACACCCCAAAACTACTGGACCTACCAACGGCCTTCAATACAGCCCTGTCCCACCCAAGCCTAACATAAACAAATTACTTAACTAAGCAGTTGCTTACCCGTCTTAATTCGTTTCGGCTTTGAATAATTATGTATTTAAATGGGTTTTAAGTAGGAAGCCTTAATCGACCGCTCTTTTGTAAGTAAAATGATCCTTTTCCTAAGCTGATGACTCGATTAAGGACTGAATATTATTGCTTAAAAGCAAACATAAATGTTTACTATGATTGGGTACCTGTTAATATCGTAAAAATGGGTAATTTAGACGTGTTTCTTTCTACTTTCTGTGACCTAGTCCTTATTAGCTATTATTATCCATTAAAGCGCGGGTTTTTTAAAACAAATTATACATTTAAAACAAAACACTTCGATCAGGTATGTATAGGTACTTGATCGAAGCAAAACACTGTAAAAATGAACAGTCAATTTTGAAAACTGAATAAGGACTGAAATAAATCGTAAGTGGCTGAAGGGTTCAAAACACCCCTTGTGAAATTGATAGGATAAATACGGCGGTTAAAAACCTTATTATTATGACATAAATCATGTTAGAAAATAAAAACCAATCATAGCTACTTTTACATGTAAGAAGTATTTTATCCAATTATCATGGACCTAATTAGGTCCATGCCAATTATCTTCAAATTAATTATTTGCAAATGCAACTGATTTTATGGTATGTGCATTTTAACAAAGCTGATAAAATTATTACTTGAACAATAATCAACTCAAACAAACCAACACAAAATGCCACTGGAGCATAAAGTATGGGCACAGAAAAAGATGGCATTCGCGCTCATTTTCCAAATCCGAAACGGAGACAAAACTATACATTTTCTTAACGTGTGAAAAGAACAGCACATCTGCAGACGAAAGTACCGAAGCACGAACCGCTGTGATTGGCCGAGCACTTATTTCAATTATAGTAAATGCGCGCGAGTACTTGCAGGCTGTACCAAGCCTTTCTTTTACTTTCAATTTTTTTCTTAGCGACCTTTTTAGTTTAGAAATAAAGTTGAATTTTGAAAATTCATTGTGGCGCTGAAATGTATGTGCCGTTTAATTTAATATGTTTTGATGGCCTCGTCAACCACATCGTGTAAACAGTAAGGGCGTTAAATAAAAAGAAACAATGGAGTATCGAAGAATCATCTGCATCATCATCAGAATAATTTACATCTGCAAACATTGTGGAATGCAAATAAACAATTGAAATTGAAATTAGTCGACGTTTCATATTGTTTAGCATGTTATATCAAAAAATAAAAGATTGCTTCAACACTGTGCTTCAACAGTTATATTAGTTTGTAATAGTCATCGTATTTTATTTTACTGCATTTATTAACCAGATTTTGGATAATGTGGTAATGTGCTCGTCACGACATTCATCCCATTAAAAAAAATATTAAATTCGAAACTCATAAATTAGATCATGTGTATGATGCCACTCAGTAAAGGGTATACCTATGCTTTGTCGCACTAGTGCTCCGTTTGACAGACGACGCTCTACAATGCTGACACTAGTCGATTCTCTCCCTCTTTAGCCAAATATGCATTATTTACTGCCGGTACTTGTACCACAGAATATATATATATATATATAGCACTACGTACAGAAGCCTCACTCTGCAAATTCATATAAATAAATAGCGACTCTTACTCCAACACAATAAAGTGCAATTCAGGTCGCATAGCGCTACTGTCCTACTTTAATATTCACTTAGTAGTTGCCTCTCTTTCTATTGCATAACTCTTACCTTTTCCTACTATATCGCGGCGCTACGATGCCGGTCGGAGCCTGGGGGTCTAGCAAAGATGCCAGCGTGAGGAGCCGGAAACTTTTCCGCAGCTAATGTCATAGCTAATGTCATTCCTATACGTTTTGGAGTTAGCGTTTTGCTGGCATCTTTGCTAGCCTCCCTGCCCGATTTGTGTAGTTTATGTAGGTGTAGACTAAGACTGTTTTACTGATGTCAGCATTTCTTTGCGAATTAAAAAAATAATAAAATAAAATAAAACATGTTTTTTACTTTTCGTTTTATGCAAGTATTGAATAAATGTCTTTCTATTCTATTCTATTCTGTTCTGTTTTGTTCTGTTCTGTTCTGTTCTGTTTTGTTCTGTTCTGTTCTATTCTATTCTATTCTATAATTATAAAGTTTCCAAGTACTAGTATTTTTTGTCCTTACTGTTTATAGGGTGTACCTCTATAGCAGGGCTACGGTAAACAGAAGCTAATTATATTAAGATTAGGGACGGTTGAGACGAATGAATTAAGTAGGTACACAAACAAATTGATGATTTAAGTATAAGTTCCTATATAGCCCTTTTTATTGAGGAAAATACTGAATTGAAAAACACGTAAACTGAGGCTGAAATTGCGGTCTGCATTTTGTCTACCATACAAAAAACACCCACGCTTTTCCACCTCTAAATGTTATCCGATTTCGATGGTTTTTTCATATGTTGTCTACACAGTAAAAACTATGCTCCAATTTACGTCTTATTTTTCAAAATATTCGCAATACCAATAATTACAATATAGTAATGATATTTTTGTCAAATATAATTATGTAATGTTACTCATGAAACTCATGATAAACTATGTAGTTTAGCCAGATTTTTCGAAAGTAAATTCAATTATTTAATATCTTCAAAAATGTAGCAATGTTCGAACGAGATAGTTCTCGTTCGAGCATTGCTACATTTCATCATTTAATCATTTTATCATTTAATCCCACGGATTATAGTGGATCCGTGTATATAGCAGCCATTTTTAACCTACTTAATATTTACTTGTCAATTTTTAATAGCAGGCAAATATCCTCGGGAGCTATACTTTTTTTTAATTGGGGACATTACACACAGCGCCATTTAGCCCCAAACTAAGCATAGCTTGTACTATGGAACCTAGATAACTGATAGAATACATAGATACTTTTTGTTTGTAAATACATACATTGAATACAATATAACACAACATAGGTGTATGTTCATCACACAAATGTTTGGCCCGGGTAGGAATCGAACCCACAACCAACAATTCAGAAGGTAGGGCTACTACCAACTGAGCTATACGGCCAGTCAATACTGAAACTAAGGCGTCTTTAAGGTTCATTTTGAATGGCTCAGATTAAAAACTAGTTACTAAATAAATGTTACTAAAAAGGATGGAAGCAGCAATTTGTTAAATCGACTAATTTAGTCGAATTACAGATAATAACGGCTGCATTGCGGTCCGCCATTAAAAAGACATCAACGCGCGCAAAATGTTAATTTTAAATTATTTGAAGTTTTTGACGAGTCGATATTTTAAATACACGTTTACGTACTAAACTATCTATTACTATATAACCTCAGTTACCCACCAGACGTGTAAGGGCCGTGTAGGTGCGGCGGAGAGCCCCCCGACTCTCTGCCGCCGACCCCACTACGGAGGATGGAGAAGGCGCCCGAAATGCCTCCTCCGTTCTCCAGTCCGTCTATGCCGCAGTGGGTCAGAGTTGGCATCATCCTCCCTGACCCGCTCCGCAGCATCCTACCGCGATATCACCACATCGCAGAAGGAGACTGTTGCCTGCCACGCTCTCTCGCTGTCGAGCATGGCGTTTGCCACGCTCGGCAACGAGAGGTCCCGGCCAACGACCGCTGAAAGTGTGCGCCGTTCAGAATCCCAAGCAGCGCACATCGTGTAAGAGAGCTCCTCTATTCTAAGCTAACCTCTGGTTCAATTCCATTCCTAACTCTTCAATAGAGTATCAACTCGGACAGCTGAGAAATGCTACCGTCCCATAGGGTCGTAACAACATCATTACCTCGCGCACTTATAAGAGCAAATAGCCAATAAGCTTATACCTTATTATCTTAGAGTGCGCATGATGTAAGGGTTTTATGGATATTAAAAAATTGGGGATAATCTTGATTACTTTATTAGTGGCGCCCTGGAATTTCCCGAAATTGGTAAATTACTATTAATTAAAACTAAACTCGGGCAATTAGTCGTAAAATTTTCAAATAAATAGCATTGATCTTGCATCATCAGGTGGAAGACGTGTCTATGAGTTCTTAGACCCCCCGTAAACGCTACTTTGGGCGTTTATCACCGAGGAGAGGGGGCAGCAGCATTGTCGTCGGTAGGTAGGTACATTTAAAATCTGCGATCGCCAAGACGCCTCTCATGCGTGGTGATTATGGGTCGTCGTCGTCGTCGTCCCCGTGATAAGCGTCCAAAGTGGCATTTTATGGGAGAGACCTGTGTTTCAGGCTGTAAATGTGAAGTGAAGCAAGTGAGCAAGTAATGTACGCTATACCATGATGACTACAGCATCTATCCCATGATGACTGCAGCATCTATCCCAAAAATCCAAAAGCCATGGCAACACCTACTTAGCCGCTTGAATAAACATCGTTAACAGTGATAGATAGGGCTGCTTATGAAAATAAACCAAAAGACGGCAACCTAACGAGTTGATCACACGAGAATCTACCAAGACGCGACACCCCTAACACTTTACCGGACATTACTGGCTTTTCACATAAACATTTACGATGTAGCTTGTTCAAAACGAAATGGTTATGAAACAAAGCGATGTTAACACAAATATAGATGATAAAGTATGATAAGGTAGTGAGAAAGGAAGATGCCCCGCTGTGACGTAATAATTCTAAGTTTATCCTTTTCATATCAATTGAAAATATATTATGTTTGTCTCTTTTTCTCGTTGATAAACAGTTTAGCGGCGTGATTGCGTTGAGGGTTAAGAAGGTGATAGAGGTGTCATGATAATAGGCTATAAGTAAACTCGGTAAATAAATTGAGGAGTAATAAGCTTTTAAAGTTTCTGGAGGAGGCATTGCCTGTCCCTTTCTCGCAAAACAGGAGCATCTGAATAGTTCCCAATTCTATAGATTTCCATTACAGATTTCTATTTCAACAGATTCTACAGTTTCCTAGTTTTACAGATTCCTCTTTCTATATATTCTTAATTTTACAGATCCTTAAGTGAATGGATTCTCAACTCTACAGATTCCTAATTATACGGATTCCTAATCATACTAAAACCTTATTTTACGGATATCTACTTATTACAGTTACAGATTCCGAATTTAAAAGGTTCACAACTTATCGATTTCAACATAAGAAATTACCTTTTCAACACATTTGCTCAAAAAATGCATTTACACAGCCTGTATACACTGTTCGAAAGTTAAACATTACGCACCATACAACGAAGTGTGCGGTAAAATAGGTACTCTCACCTAAGTACCTATTTTACCGCATCGTTCCTTGTATAGCGCCGTGCGTAACCTTTACGGATTTTTTAATTTCAATAAAACATATATAAGAATTTCACCAAGGAGTTTCACATTACGAGAATAAATAAGCTGAATGATCGAAACTCCTTGGAAGCGTTTTTGCTCAATACGTTTGTCTCACTTTAATACTAAAGAGAAAATGAAACTAAAGATGTAGTTCTAATTTTCACCACACGCACGTGGCGCCATTTGCATTGTAAAAAATACGCGCCATTTTAGCCCATTTTCATATTAGATTAGGAACATCAAAGATTGTTTGTTGCGACTTTCCCACCAATAAACAAAAGTTTGCTTCATTACCTATTGTACTGTTTTCTCGCAAATGTATTGAAAAACGTTGTATGATACACGCGCGGAAATTGGTTTCTACAAACTCGTGACTATGGTAAGCCCTCGACTTCGTCTCGGGCTTACATTGTCTACTCCAAAAACCAACTTACCGCCCTAATATCATAAATAACTATTTATAAATCTTTTGTTTACTGCCTGTCTACATGTCCTTAGCTCTGCAGATGTTATGATCATGGACCGTTCGCGTGTGAAATACAAAAGTTATGAATTAATTACATGTCACGGCGCGAACGGACCTTCTTGTACGGTTATACGTTTATTTTAATACGGCTTTATTGTTATACGCTCATTTTGTGCGGACATAACGCAATACTCACTACCAGACAGCATGCTCCGAGCTAAAAATGAATACAAAAAAAATCCTTTTAAAAAGGCGTTAAACTTGAATAGCTATAGAAAATATTGTAGGTCTGTGAGTTAAACCGACTTAAGGAGTTCTAAGGTATCAAACGTTAAAAAAACACAATTAAATATAGAATCTCCTGTGTTTTTGGAAGTCAGTTGAAAAGGAATACGTAATGCTATAACAATATCACCTGCAACGTAATTCTTGAACGCTGCAAGTAATTTTTTTTTAATTTAGAACAGTCGAAATTCAATGACGTTGTTTCAATATCAATAAAATGGTATTGTGGTTATGAGAGAATCATCAAAATAAATCGTGAAGCACAAATAGTGAATAACAACCGGCCAAGTGCGAGTCGGAGAAACCTTTGATTGTGGTGTCAATCGCTTGGATAGATTATAAACTATGCAACGTCTTGATTTTTTTTTAAATATCTTTCGTGTTATATGTACAACTACTTTTCTTCGTCATAGTTTTGACGCCGAAAATTCATAACTTTAGATGGCTATAAATACCAAGATATTGTAGAAACTTAAAAAGAAGACGAGCATGGTTTTTTACTGAGTTATAGACATATGAAAAAAAATCATTGAAATCGGATAACATTTATACAGGTGGAAAAGCGTTGGGACTTTTTGTATGGACAAGAGGGAGGTATACGACGGTCAACAACTCGTAAAATCGCTCCGTATTTATTCTGTGTTTAATCCGTCTAAAACAGTGTTGTTTACAATAAAAGTTACACCCAGTAAACTAGCTTTATCGAAATAAGCTATGTGAATATAGTGGTCATCCTTAGATGGTGAAATTAAGTGTTTAAACAAGGAAATATTTCGTAACAAAAACGTAAGACGGTGTGCTCCGAGTGACGTGTGCTACGAGCACCAGTGCTACGCGCAGGCGATACTCACGGTTACGGCTACGGCCTAAGTGCTACACTTGCGTGCGGTGGGCTTGCTGTATTTGCAACGCGTCACTGTGACGTTATCGGCAAAGATTATTACACAGAGCGGAGCTCTGTGTGATCGCGATCAATTGTGGTCTCTGTGAGGCAAACTGAATAATTATTTTAATTTTTATTTGGCAACGTTTATTTTTTTTGTCCCGTGTGGTCCCGGTTACGAATAGGACCACCCCATCTCTTCCCGTGGGTGCCGTAGAAGGCGGCTAAGGGAATATCCAGGGAATGGGTCGCAGCGTTCCCCTCGGTCTTGGTGGCAATCAATCTTCACCTACTGCGATCACCAAGCCGCCTGCCAAGCGTGGTGATTATGGCAAACCCCCCCCCCCTAATGACAAGCACAAATAAAAACGGCCCCCAGTCCCCGGCAGCTCTGCTATCCCGTGGCTACGGTAGCGGCCACGGTAACGGCAGGGCAAGGGGTGCGAAGAATCCCCGGCAGACGCCCGGCTACCAACCCCAACGACGACCCCTGGCCCTGGCAACACATAACGTGCGCACACTGAAGGCTGACGAAAGGATGGTCGAGCTAGAGGCGGAGATGGGTAAGTTACGCTGGGATGTAATGGGATTGTCAGAAGTCCGAAGACAGGGACAGGACACGATAATCCTAAATTCCGGTAACTTATTCTTCTACCGGGAGGGAGACCAACTCTCCCAAGGGGGTGTCGGGTTTCTCGTCCGCAAGTCTCTCGTCAACAACGTGGTCAAAGTCGACAGTGTGTCGGCCAGGGTAGCGTACCTGGTACTCCGAATAACCAAACGGTATTCGTTGAAGGTTATACAGGTATATGCGCCGACATCCGCACACTCAGACGATGAAGTAGAAGCTATGTATGAGGACATATCCGAAGCCATGCATACTTCCGAAACATACTTCACCGTTGTGATGGGAGACTTCAATGCGAAGTTGGGCACAAGGAATAGCGATGAGCTGAGAGTGGGGCCATTTGGATACGGGCAGCGGAACCCTCGAGGACAGAGGCTGGCTGACTTCATGGAGAAGGAGGGACTCTTTATGATGAACTCCTTCTACGAGAAGCGGCCATCCAGGAAGTGGACGTGGATAAGTCCCGACGGTTCCACTAAAAATGAGATAGACTTCATCATGACGACCAAGAAGCACATATTCGATGATGTCTCTGTGATCAGCAAGGTGAAAACCGGTAGCGATCACCGTATTGTTAGAGGCACATTGAATATCAATGTTAAGCTCGAAAGGTCACGTCTGGTGAAGTCTACGCTCCGTCCAAATCCTGTCCAAATCCAAAACCCCGAAGGCTTTCAGCTGGAACTCCAAAATCGCTTCCAGTGCCTAGCCGACTGTAACACAGTGGACGAGCTAAACGACGGGTTGGTGGAAACTGTCCAAGCTGTTGGATCGAAATTCTTTAAGACCCAACGCCGAAAGAAGACTCAAAAGCTCTCAGAAAAAACTCTTGAGCTAATGGCCGACCGGAGCGAAATGAAGCTGCAGTCTTCAGTTGATATGTCAGCCTACGGTGAACTCAATAGACGAATCTGGAGTTCCTTGCGACACGACTTGCGTGCTCTTAGTACTTCACGTATTGAGGCCGCAATTGAGCGGAACCAAGGCTCTAAAGTGTTCGCAAAGGATTCGTCCATTGGGCAACACCAAATGACAAAACTGAAGACCGAAAATGGTAGCGTCATTTCATCCAAGCCTGAGATTCTGAGAGAGATCGAGAACTTCTATGGACAGTTATACACCTCGACACGTAAGCCCGCTACTAACACAGCTCAGGACATCAGAGCCAAGTTAGTCCGACACTATACCGAAGATATCCCGGACGTCAGCCTGTACGAGATTAGAATGGCCCTCAAACAGCTTAAAAACAACAAGGCACCAGGTGAAGATGGAATTACGACCGAACTTCTGAGAGCGGGTGGTAGACCGGTACTTTTAGTCCTCCAGAAGTTATTTAATTCTGTCATCCTTGAAGGTATAACGCCAGAGGCATGGCACAAGAGCGTGGTGGTGCTCTTCTTCAAAAAAGGCGATAACACCTTATTGAAGAACTATAGGCCCATCTCGCTCTTGAGTCATGTGTATAAGCTGTTTTCGAGAGTCATTACGAATCGTCTCGCACGCAGGTTTGATGAATTCCAGCCTCCCGAACAAGCTGGTTTCCGAAAAGGCTTTAGCACCATAGACCACATCCATACGCTGCGCCAGATTATACAGAAGACCGAAGAGTATAATCGGCCGTTATGCCTAGCGTTTGTGGACTATGAGAAAGCCTTCGATTCAATCGAGACTTGGGCGGTGCTGCAGTCCTTGCAGCGATGCCAAATTGACTATAGGTATATCGAAGTTTTGAAGTGTTTGTACAGTAAGGCCACTATGTCAGTCCGACTACAGGACCAGAGTACGGAACAAATTCCATTGCAAAGAGGCGTGAGACAGGGAGACGTTATTTCTCCGAAACTGTTCACAAACGCATTGGAGGATGTTTTCAAGCTCTTGGAGTGGAAAAGATCTGGCATCAACATAAATGGCGAGTACATCACTAACCTTCGTTTTGCCGATGATATAGTCATAATGGCGGAATCGCTCGAGGACCTTAGCACCATGCTCAACGACCTCAGTAGAGTCTCCCAGCAGGTTGGTCTTAAGATGAATATGGACAAGACAAAGATCATGTCTAATGCTCATGTTCCACCTATACCGGTAATTGTTGGGAACGATACTCTCGAAGTTGTCGACAAGTATGTCTACCTAGGACAGATTGTCCAATTAGGTAGGTCCAACTTCGACAAAGAGGTGGCGCGAAGAATCCAACTCGGCTGGGCAGCGTTCGGGAAGCTTCGTCCTATCTTTTCGTCCAAAATACCGCAGAGCCTGAAAACGAAAGTTTTCAATCAGTGTGTGTTGCCAGTGATGACTTATGGAACTGAGACATGGTCTCTTACTGTTGGCCTCATTAGTAAGCTCAAAGTCGCGCAGCGAGCTATGGAGCGAGCTATGCTCGGTGTTTCCCTGCGAGATAAGCTCCGGAACGAGGAGATCCGCAGGAGAACTAAAGTGACCGATATAGCTCTTAGAGTTAGTAAGTTGAAGTGGCAATGGGCAGGCCACATCGCTCGTAGAACTAACAACCGATGGGGAAGAAAGGTTCTCGAGTGGCGACCACGAACCGGAAGACGCAGCGTAGGCCGGCCCCCCACTCGGTGGACCGACGACCTGGTGAAAGCCGCGGGGAGCCGATGGATGCAGGAGGCGAGCAGCCGCTCAAGGTGGCGTGCTCTGGGGGAGGCCTATGTTCAGCAGTGGACGTCTTCAGGCTGTTGATGATGATGATGATGATGAACGTTTATTTAAACCGCGAAAAGGAAGTGCGTTAGATACTTGAAATAATAGCAAGGGAAGTAAGATGGAAACTAACAGTAGCTTTGTAACACAGAGAAGACCAGTGCGGAGATGCAGTTCTATGTCAGATCTTTCTAAAGATTCATCACAGTTTGAAGAGACAATGATGAGTTTACCAAACACGTCTTTGGATGAAAATGAGCCGATAAATGAGTTAAACGGGAGAATTAAAAATCTGACGTTAAATCTGCTGAGTGCTAATAAAGAAATTGAAAATTTAAGTATCGAAAATAAAGAGTTGAAGATGGAATTAAATAAGAAAAATAAAATAATTGATGTACTAAAAAAAGTGGGTCAATTTGATAGCCCGCTGGCATCCGTTAAAAATACACACAATCAAAAGACCCCAAGCTCAGGGAGGAAAAAGAAGTGTAAGGAAAATTCAATGTCAACTCCAACCAGAGCTATAAATTTAGATGAAAACCAATTATCATTACACATAAGTCCAAGACCGGAGGAGCTAGAAAATAATGCATTACCAATAAATGATCATTTGAGCAACAAAGAACCCTGTAATACTTATGACTAGACAGGATGTATAAGTGAAGTAGATAGACTGGAAGTAAATAAGGAGGAAGTTGCACCGCCCAAAACGATGTCGCTGTCAAGTAATGAAATCGCACAACATTACACGGATGAAGACCAGCAAGGGAATATTTGTCAGATTAAAACTACACAACATAGAGAGACACTAAACATAGTAGCGTTAGAAAAAGAAAAAAAGAAGATTATTATACTAGCTGATCAACGGGGTATTGGTTTGAGAAATGCCCTACAGAATCTTGTTGGCCCAGATTACATGGTTAAATCTTACTGGAAATCAGGTGCTCCGATTGAGGATATATTGGACTCTGCTAAAAGCGAATTAGTGCGTCTAAATAAAGAAGATTATATAGTAATCTTGGGGGGAATGAATGATTATAATCCTTGTAATTTTGAATTTGTGTTAAACAGTTTCCTAAACTATTACAACTTTACTAATATTATTATGAGTGAGGTTCCTTACAATAGCTGTCTTAACGAAAATAAACTTAACTATGAAATAAGGTTCACGTGTTCTAAATATAGACATGTGAAATACATTGATATGGATTACGGTAGGTGTGTCCCAAATAGGTATATTACTCGAGGGAATATTTGTAAGTCAGTTCACAGAGAAATGGTCAAATTAGAACATAAACTTAAATTGCACGTAAAAGACACTCAGTTAAAAACTATTAAAGTTATCACATGTAATAAGGGTACACAAACGGATTTTGAATTGGTTGGCAGCTTAGCACCTAGTCATTGTAAGTCATATAGTGCTGCTGCTAAGCGGCAGTTTTTTCGTTCCTAAATGTAGTTTAAGCGTCCTTCATCAAAACATTAATGGCCTGATAAATAAAACGGACTTGCTTGTGGTGTATCTTGATGACCTTCAACAGAAAAATAAAATCGTTGACGTGTTGTGTATAACAGAACATAATATGACTGACAGTGATACTAACTTACTAAATATCCCCAACTTTTCCCTCGTCGGACGTTATTGCAGAAAGAACCGTCACGGAGGGTCATGCATATTGGTACGTAATACCCACAAAATGAAATGAATATAGCCAAAGATTTTGGTTATGAAAATATACTTGAATGTAGTGCGGTTCAATTAGTGGATCACAATTTGATAATTATTTGTATTTATAGACCACCAAAAAGCTATAAGATTGCAATTGATATGTTTTTCGAAAATTTGAATAGATTACTGGCCCAATTTTGTCTTAATAAGAAAAAGATTATTGTATGTGGGGATTTTAATATAGACTTAATAAAACACAATAACCTTTCGTATCAATTTAAAAATTTAATCAGAAGTTATAATTTAAAAATATCTATTAACAAACCTACACGGCTAGCCAGCAATACGTGCATTGACAATTTCTTACACAATGTACGTGGATCGGTGTGTGAAGTAATGGAATTTGCTTTATCTGATCACACAGCCCAATATTTTGAGTGCCCAGTAAAGGAATACTACCCAGTACAATTTTGGTATACGTTCAGACGTGACTATTGTGATGATAATATGACTAAATTCAGAGATAATCTGAGTAGGTTAAGTTTTAATGACATCTACAATAGCTGTAGTCCAAACGAGGCATTCAATCACTTTCACGAAATATTTAAATTACTTTATGATCTCTGCTTTCCTGTGATAAAATTTAAAAAATCCATTCTTAAAAAACAAACGTGGATAACCAAGGGAATAAAATTGTGTGCTAGACGCAAAAGACAAATGCTTTGGAAATATAGAAAACAACCTAATAAAAAAAAATTATAACTCGTTTAAGACATATTCAAAAAGGTTGAAGATTATTTTGAAATCAACTCAGAAATCACGTAATAGTCATACAATTAATATGGCGAAGAATAAATCGAAGGCAACTTGGAATCTCATTAATAATTCAAAATGTAAACCCCCTAAGATTGATATCAAGCAAATAAAAATTAATAATACTCTTTTGACTAATCCTAAAGACATAGCACAAGCATTTAACAAATTTTATACAAATCAAGTTCAACCAAGTAATGGTATAATGCAGCATTCTGTAACTATAAAATGGGATAAACACAACTCAATGTTTATGAACCCTTCGACACCTCATGATATTCTCCAGATCATTCAATCTCTAAAGAATACGGAGAGCACTGGATTTGATGAGATTAACACAAAAGTAATTAAGCATGTAGCTTTTGTCATATCTCCTGTACTTAGTCACATAAATAATTTGTGCATTGACTGTGGTACTTTTCCTGATAAGCTTAAATTAACCATAGTTAAACCCCTTTTTAAAAAATTGGATAGGGACAACATGAACAATTATAGGCCAGTAGCATTAGTCCCGGTATTCTCAAAAATATTTGAAAAATATATTCACGCGAGTTTACATTCTTATTTTGAAAAGTATAAGATTTTAACCGATGAGCAAGTGGGTTTCCGTAAAAACATGTCCATTAATTTAGCAATATATAAATTTTTAAAAATTGTAATGTCTAGCTGCGATAAAAAATTACCAGTGTGTGCTATGTATATGGATTTAACTAAAGCATTTGACTATGTTGACCATGAAGTGCTAATTAGGAAGCTTGAAATATATGGAGTGAGAGGTAATGTATTAAACCTTATAGGATCCTACCTTAATAACAGATTTCAACAGACTCAAATCACCAAGATCTGCCCTTACTCAAAAACTGAGAAAACACACGTTTCTGACATAGGTCTCGTTAGACATGGTGTTCCACAAGGAAGCGTCTTAGGGCCACTGCTTTTTATAGCATATATAAATGATTTGCCCAGAGCCATCGACCACCCCATGGTTCTTTTTGCTGATGATAGCACAGTGGTCTTTGTAGGAGATATTAAGAAGCCTCTCGAACACGAAATAAATTCATCTTTGTGCGCTATTGTGAATTGGCTGACATCTAACAATTTAAAAATAAATTTGGATAAAACTAATATTATGACATTTAATAAGAATAAAAAATTGACATTTAAAATTAATTATGGGGATAAGCTTGTCAATGATATTTCAAATACCAAATTTTTAGGGCTAAACATAGACTCAAATCTTAATTGGAAGTTACATGCTGAGATTATTTGTTCGAAGCTTAGTAGTTTTTCATACGCCTTATATATGCTGTCAAAGGTTGTAAGCCAATCAGTGGTGCTCACATCGTACCATGCATACGTTACGTCGACCCTTCGTTACGGAATTATGTTTTGGGGTAACTGTTCGGAGAGGGAAACCATATTTAAAGCACAAAAGAAATGCATAAGGTCTGTCTGCCATTTACAAGTTACGGACTCCTGCAAGCCACATTTTATTAAATTGAAAATCCTGACTGTTCCATGCCTATATATTTATGAAGTGGCGTTATTCACAAGAAATAACTTGCGGATGCATGATTTCCTTAGAAGTTTAAGACATAACAAAAAAATTTGCATGCCGTCTCACAGAACAGCACTATTTGACAAAAGCGTATTCAGTATGGCGCCAAGAATATACAACCGTTTGCCAAAGCCAATAATGAATTCAGATAGTATGGCAATATTTAAAAATAAATTGTTTAACTTTTTAGTGACGAGAGCCTATTATACAATTAACGAATATTTAACTGACAAAAAAATTTAATTACAATACATATAATTTTGGGGATATTTGATTATTATTAATGACTTTATATTTTGTTTTACTTGACATTTTTATGTAGATAGGTGCTTAAAGATAGTGTTTTTATTATTTTATTTTTTGGTTCTTAGTTGTGATTGTTTAAATGTTATTTACTTGACACTTGCCATATTTTATGTTTTAAATATTTTTTGCATGCCATTTCGGTAGAATGTGGAGAGCTTAATTATTGTTATTTATCATCTTTGTATGTACCCATGTTCAGGCAAATAAATTGAATTGATTGATTGATTGATTGATTGATACGCTTTTTAATATTGTAATTTTGTCTTGTAATGTGTTGTTTGAAATAAGTATTATCGGGTACGCTACCTACCGGTAGTGGGCTGGAGCACTTGGACTGTCTATAGGCCATCGCGGCTATTATACAGTCCATAAGTTTTCTTTGTAGTAGGTAGTGTAGCTAGTTTAGTTTAGTTTTTATTGTTGTAGTAGTTAGCTTGAGTAATAAAGGCAATATGACCGTTAAAAAAAAAGTATTATTAAATTTACTTAATTTTCGTAACATTGATAAGAAATATAAGGTTTTAAACTATTATGCTCACTAGCACTATTAAAATATTGTTTATTAACGGGATATTTACGTCCCTTTCAATGGCAATTTTGGTAAAATATTTAATTTGGTTAAGCGGTTTTATTTTGCGCCTTTTGGAGCTTTGGAGACGTGAGTGCACATCAACTTTTCAAAGATCTTTCTAGACGTCTAGCTTATGGTTGAAAAACACGTGACCAATGCCTCTACTTGGCCCAAAGGCATTGCTATTTGCCATACATCAACGAGGCCTTTGAGTGGCCTAAAAAAATCTGACACCAGGGCTGACCACTGGCCTACACGAGAAGAAGAAGAGGAACGAGGCAATGCTGCCAGTACCTATTTTGGGTACCACAAAAGAAAATAATATGTTCGACACGTTGCCTACTGCTTACTAAACTTAAAAGCATTACAACAAATAGTTTTTACCAAAAGGTTTAGTCTAGATTCCGTTTAATGAGGAGTTTTATTTAAAAAAAGAAATGGTGTTTTATGTATGACCCAATAGATGGCGCCAGTTGTGGTTTTACCAAAATCTGTCACTGTCACTGTCACTGTTTCAAGCATAGACCACAGGCTATAGGAAATGTGTCACGATACTGACTGACAACTCTACTCTGTTGCGCGATAGCTCGGCTTTATTTTGGATCATAATATTAACGTTTATCTGTCTCGCAGTTCTGCTGTACTTCAATTTACTTAAGAAGAATGCACCACAGACTACTTAGGAGATACTACAGACAATGTACTTGTGGTCCACTCAACTGAATTTGACATTTCTTTGTAGGTAGTCTAAGCCTTTTTTTATGCTTAAACTACTCTGTGGTTTGAAAGGTTTAAACTATGTACTTACAGCGCCATCTAGAAAAGAAGCGGAGCTAACGTTTTTTTATAAATAAAAAGCCTCATTATAAGTAGTAGGTAGTAGAATCTTTTCTACCTTGTTTTTTTTTTTCGGCTTCGCTTTTTACGTAATAATAATTATTTTAGGTAAACGGTTAGCCACAAAAATAATTTTGCTAAAGTCATTACTCTAAACACTTTCAAGAGCCATGTCTCACACATTCTTCCACTTATTATCATTTCATAACCAACACATTGAAGAAGGTAGCGTACTAACGCGGACACTCACACACCCTCACAGCGGGGGGCCATTGTACCAGACAGATAAATGAATCTCCACTCACTATGTTTAATATTATAATTTGATATTTTAAAAAGGATAAAGATATTAAAAGTCACGCTTTCCGAGTGTTTATTTAGCGCTTTCTTGAACGATGTTGATATATTGAGTTGTTACACAGATTAAAAAGAAGGTTTAAAAAGTAAACGTTCGGATTTTGAATGTGATTAGTTTTCAGGTTCGTTGGTCGGTGGCGGGAAGTTTTGACAGGTGATTTGTGCGGCGTTGTGGGACGGCATTTGTTAGTCAAATCAAGGTTAATAGTTCTTGTTCTTCTAATATATAAAGTTCTTGAAGAAATGTAGAGATACCTATTATTATGTTACGTAGCTAATATTTTAATTTAGTTTTAGTCAAACACTGGTGATAACATCACAATTCACAAGATAAGTGCAAAATATTTTCTACTGGCGAACTGACTTTATCACCGAGTCATGGATTGATATCAATATTTATTTGGTGTTTATTGTATTTTTTTTTACGCTTTGGAGGTACTCTTACAATACCTATGGTTTTAACCATAGACCTAAGACTAATTTGTAGTTTTAACAGTGATAATAATGCAACGTATTTTGTAAAACGAATGTAGAGCCAAAATCCAATTAACATTATTATACACAAAAAATACAAAAAATTTGGGATTATTCCCGTCTGCCCCCACGAACACCCCACGTGGTGGCAGACGGTCACACATAGTTATGGCTATCGAGCACTACATATTATGAAAAATGGGGGCATTCATTATAATCTGCCACAAATTGTTTAAATAAGCACAAATGACTTCTGGCACTCGCCGGTTGCCGTCGTGGCACGCTTCGTTTCGCTCGCTCGGCTCGTGCGTAGTCCTCCTGTTTCGCTCGTCGTCGCACCTATTTATGACTTTGCTTTAGATTTCCCATTTTAGTTGATGCTGGGGGCAGACGGTAATATATTCCGGATCACTATGGTCAACCACTCCCGCGGGGGTGGATAGTGATAAGTGAGACCGTCTGCCACTGCGTGCGGGACGTTTGTGGGGGCAGACGGGAACATACCAAATTTTTTGCCATCCTGCAAAGACTGGAGTCATAGATAAAATCGAACCATCCTTTCATCCTAATGATTTGATGGAGGACGACAGGATCGCGCGGGTAATGATCGCTAATGATTGTAGCTTGTTTTTGTTTGTATTACAGTTTAGGGTTCCTTGTGTTGTGTGAGGTACTTCTAACGGACCTACGCGTGTCATTAAAGAAACGAATCTGACACAAAACAAGAAATTATTGTTTTCACTCTTCCACTATTATGTTTAAGTGCAGAGGGAGTGAGACAGCAGTAGAAATGTTCGCTCTTTTCAGTTGTTTTCTTTATTGAATTGCGTTATAGCACATCGCTAGCGCCTCTGATGTTTGGTACCTACAGCGGGAACTGCTTACCATCAAGCTGGTATCAGCTTTTTTATTCATGTGTTAGGTATAAAAAATCTTCTCATGTTAAGCTTGCTCGGACAAGTAGAGCGCGGTCCGAGTCTATTCTGCTCGGATACAATCGTCCGAGTGCGCTCGGATTATCGATGTCAACGATACGAGTTGCGTGCGAGTAGCTATCCGAGTCCACTCGGTCCGAGGAGACTCTGATCGTGTCACTGCGGCTTTGCAGCCTGGATAGTTTAACTGGACGGCCGTAGACGTGACAAGTGTTTTTCTCTCCCTCCCCCTGAGAGTCTTTAAGTCTTTTTGTATTACTGGCACTTGTATTGGACATTTATTAAAATACCTACACCTCTGCTATAGGTATAAATAGCTTCCTATTATAAGAACTCCTAGTGTACTCAAAATTTCACATGATATTGCAGAATGAAGATGCGCTGTGTTGATATTTCGTTATTGTGTCCTATTTGCCGTTGTAAGACCAAGTGCAAATTCTGCACACAACTTGCAAATTCTGCACGTAACTTGCAAGTTCTGCACATAACTTGCAAATTCTGCACACAACTTGCAAATCCTGCACATAACTTGCAAATTCTACACACAACTTGTCATGCGAGATTTGGATCCATACTTATAATCGCACGAGCATGTAGCCAGGTCAGGGCTGCACTAGATTCTGAATCTTCAGATAATGGAGTGCGCTACATGGTGCCGATATCCAAAAATGCGAATAACATATCCCCAAAAAACGCATTAACGAAATATTAACACAGCGACTATTCATTCTGCAATATCATGTGAACTCTTGAGTACACATCGGAGTACCTATAATAGGATGTCTATTATCAGTAGTTCAATTAACAGTTTAATTTATTGAACTACTGAGATCTTTTATTCACACTAGTTCAATGAAATATTTTGATTGACATATACATGTTGTCGACCGAAAACTTTCTCAGTATCTCTTTGAAAACGTCGGAATTATTATATGATTTGTATACAGAACCCTCGCTCCCTCACCAAGCTTTCCATCTTACCACGATTGATTGGCCAAAATGAGTCAGCACATACGATCCTCGACGGCGTCCAAACGCATTCTGACAATAATGATTTATCGAGCCACATCATAACTGAGGTAGCCGGCTATTTAATAGTGAATTAACGACTATGGAAATATCATGGTCGGTAAATAATGTACCTACCTACCTAATAAAATGGGTTGTTTTGTGATAATATATTGAGATTATTGAAGAGATTGCTCGAGAAAGGCATTACATCACATCTACAGTTATCACAAAGTTTTAGCTTTCAAAAACCCTGGCGATTTAAAAGGAAATACAATCATCACCAGCCTGAAGATGTCCATTGCTGAACATAGGCATCCTCCATAGGGTGCCACTTTGAGCGGCTGCTTGCCTCTTGCATCAAACAGCTTCTCATGGTTCTGGCCAGGAAAACTTTTTCGCAGATAATGTCATTAGCTAATGTCATTCCCATACATTTTGAGTTATCGTTTGGCCACATAGTGGGGTATACGCTGCTTCTTTCAGTTCGTGGTCACCATCCGTGAAGCTTTCTTTCCCATCGATTGTGGGTTTTGGGAGCAACATTGCAATTTCAACCCCATGCCATCATCATCCGTACTGAGGCATTTAGGGGTGGCTTGTGGTATGCTGCTTCTAAATGCTGGAACAATATACCACCGCCAATTAGAGCGTTGAAAAGTGTGGGTGGTTTTAGAGTCATGCTTAAAAAATATTTAATTGATGAGCAAGTGAAACATGGCAACATTATTTATGATCGGTCCTTTATTTAATAACACAAGTGACTGCAGTATAGTCAACTAATTTAATTATTACCTGTCGTTTTAGTTGTATGTTAATTTAATTGCTTTATATTTTCATGTACCTGTCTATTGCTATTAATATGTACCTAATCCAGCTTATATTTAAACTTTTATATCTATTATTAAATTAAGTAACGATATGTGTATTTATTATGTGTAATTGTGTATAATTATATGTATATTATTTATGTGTGTATTTAAATAATTTTTAATGTTATTTAGTATTTCTTATTTTAACTTCTTTTTTTTTTCAGCTGAAAATCAGCGTCTGGTACCGAGGGAAGGTACTTGACATTTATGCTGAGCTGAACGCCCTTTCAACTTCACCACGAAAATTGTTTTTCTTTTAATAGTTATATGCACAGTAACATAAAATTAAGTAAGCTCCTTGTTTGTTATTTTTTATTGTGTATTGTGTAAGTATTGTGAAGTTGAATAAATGATCTTCTATTCTATTCTATTCTATTATATCATACTCATTCGCCTTTATAGCTCACGGCTCAGGCCTTTTTTTGAAGGAGGAAATGCACTTGCATTTCCCTGCCACCACGGGGGTGATGGCAGGGGGGTCTGTAGGACTTGAACCCACTAAACCCCTCCCCGTGATCCGCCCGCCACCGGGATGGGCGAGATAGGGTCGCACTAGCATTCACTATCTCGCCCCGACGGTAGGCCTTTTCGGGCCTGGGGGTGGGTAACTTTGCACCTGGGTCACCAACCAGATTTGTGGGGCCGTTGGAGCACGGCGGAGTGGGGTCGGCGGTGGAGAGTCTTCCGACTCTCCACCGCCGACCCCACTACGGAGGATGGAGAAGGTGCGCGAAATGCCTCCTCCATCCCCCAGTCCGTCTGCACCGGAGTGGGTCAGAGTTGGGATCATCCTCCCTGGCCCGCTCCGCTGCATCCTTCCGCGACATCAGCGCCTCGCAGAAGGAGACTGTTGCCTGCCACGCTCTCTCACTGTCGAGCATGGCGTTTGCCACGCTCGGCAACGAGAGGTCTCGGCCAACGACCGCTAAAAGTGTGCGCCGCTCAGAATCCTAAGCACAAACAACACAACACCAACACACCCGAACATCTATAAACAACATTGTATGCAAATAAACAATTGAAATTGAGGGTACAGTACTAAGCCCAGTTTTCGGCTCTCATCCAAATGCTGCCTGCCAGGCACGAGTTTACTGTATGGTCCCGGTTTGCAAATAGGATCACCCCTTCTCTTTACGTGGGTGCCGTAAGAGCTGGCTAAGGGAATATCCAGGGAACGGGCAGCAGCATTTTCCTCGGTACATTAAAGTCTTCTGTGATCACCAAGCCGCTTGCCAAGCGTGGTGATTATGGCAAATCCCCTAATATGATAAAAGTCTAAAGTGGCGTTTTTATAAAGGAAGCCTATGTTCAGCAGTGGACGTCTTATCTTAGCTAGTCGGTGGGTGTCTTACACTACGTTTGCCAAGTTGATATCTCGACTCAAGAACCAAGATTATCCTATTGGCCATGGGTTCCGCGGCTAATAAGATCAACCCACTGCCTCAGTTCCCAGGCTTCATAAGGAAGGGCTTTTAGCCCGCAATGAATGCTGAAGGAAACATTGTGAGGTCTCTTTTGCCCAAAAACCACGCGTGTGCCATCTACCTAACCAAACCCTACCAGACTATTACGACGTGATTACGACCCATGTTTCTGAGAAAAAAATATCAGTTCCAACACTAAGACCGTAATGGACTGATGAGCCTGTAATATCCATAAAAATAGCCAAGTGCGAGCTGGACTCGCGTACGGAGAGTTCCGTACCATTATCTATCCCTGTCATCTAGTGTTGAGTGGCAGTACTATTTAAAGCAGCACCATCTGTGAGTCATCTGGTAAACGAGCAACATTATCCATCCCTATATCTAGTGTGGAGTAGCAGTACTATTTAAAGCAGCGCCAACTATGAGTCATCTGGCAAATTAGCAAAAGAATCGTGTTTGTTGTATGGGAGCCCCCTTAAATATTTATTTTATTCTGTTATTTAGTATTTATTGTTATAGCGGCAACAGAAATACATCATCTATGAAAATTTCTACTGTCTAACTATCACGGTTCATGAGATACAGCCTGGTGTCAGACGGACAGACAGACAGACAGCGGAGCCTTAGTAATAGGGTCCGTTTTACCCTTTGGGTACGGAACCCTAAAGCAGCCAAAGCGTATTACAAAGTAAGATGGATCCGTTTCAAAATGCAATATCTTCATTTAAAACCCACAAAAAAACGATCACACAAAAATCCAATCTTTAACTCTTTAACAAACAAGATATCCTTGCATTATGACTAATTAACATATACGTCTTGTTGTCAGTCTGTCAGTCTGACAGCGCTGTCAGTTTGACAGCTGCGTTAGTTATTAATCTGCAGAGTAATTGAAAGGCTTGCTCGTTGAACGGTTCTACCCCGCGGTGATGGCTCATTTATGGACCATCCGTGGACCCTGGTCCAATGGTGCATTCACCTTGTATTGTTTTAAAGAGGGTTGTTTCAAAATTGAGAGACAAACCACTTATTTAGAAAGAAAGAAAGCAAAAATAGCAGGCTACTTGGTGATCGCAGTAGATAAAAAAAATATATATATGAATACTTTTAATTCGGTTAAAACAGATCTCTTCGCGCACAGAAAATCGACAATAATGAGTTCCAGTCGCGAAGTTTAAAATGAGGACCGATGAGAATGCTGCTGCCCATTCTCTGGATATTCCCTTAGCCGGCTCTTACGGTACGGATGGGAAGAGATGGGGTCCTATTCTCACGACCACATGACTAACTACACTACAGCGTATAAAAGACCAGTATTACAGAACGATGACTACCTACCTATGACTAGGTGGCAGGACTTTTCTGCAAAGTTCGTCTAGGTAGGTACCACCGCTTTGCCAGTTGTTCTGACGCCAATCAGTAATGTGCAAGCACTACTCTGTTCCGGTTTGAAAGGCATAGTAGCTAGTTCAATTACCGGGCAAATGAGACTGTATGATATATTATGTGTGAAGTCTTGGGATGACGTGCGCAGAGCAGTGTCACGCAAAACTATATTAATTTAGAGTTCCGAGTGATACTGCAATCTGTTATGGGCAGCCGTGACGCTTAACACCAGGCGAATAACTAGCTCGTTACGTGATTCATTTACGTTAAAAAAACGATGCCCAGTCGATAATATTCAAATACATAACCACCGGTAAAAATATCTTTAATTAATGACGTCAAAATACCTGATTTTGATTAATGACATGCGTTTAAAAAGCCCATTGTCAGCTGCCTCATGAGACCTCAAAACAAAACGAAAATTTCCAAAGTAGCCACCAAATTCGTTGATGTATTATTCCGGAATGACAAGACGTTTTGAGAAAGTCCTGATGGTTAGTAGCATAAATATTTCACCTATCTATAATGTGAAGCTTCTTTCTAATCATAGCGTTTTTTAAAGCTATTTTCCATATAATAAACTTAAAAGAAGGCCTAGAGAAAATTGATCTTGAATGAAATAAATGCAATGCTCATCATTTTTCCAAAGTTTATCACAGCGCCTGCTTGATACGACGCGTGACCAAAATGCTGGCACTTATTTGGCTCAACGAATCAGCATTAGCAGATAGTAGACATATCAGCCAAATTCAAGATGCAATATTTGCTAACATTGCACTGACAGTTCAATCAGCTGATAGCAGATATTACAAACATTTTCATTTTTAGGGCTGTGGCGTATTCGCCCATGGAAAAGTTTTCATGCCAGCTTCATAGAGAACCTCTTGGTTGCTAGGGGCGACGGATCATAGTCAAAAAGTAACCAATTGTTTCCTACCCAGGACGTCAAACTGAGATTCATTATGGTGGCACTGATATATCTCTGGTGATTTTAAACTTCGTTTTTGATCTCTTACCGAAGATTTCTAAATTGTAGTATTTAGATTTTTTATAGCATTGAAGTAACTTTTGAACATTGAGACAAATCTGAATTTATGGGTAAATATCATCGTAGTTCTGATATCGCTGAACCTTTTCGTGGCAACAACCCTAAAAATCAGCTGATTCAACTGTCAGTGCAATGTTAGTAAATATTGCATCTTGAATATGGCTCTGGTTATAGATAATTTTATTGTTCTAGAAAGTTTTAATTTAAGCGTAAGCGTCCACTAATCGCAATAAGGTGTAAAATAATAACATAGTTAAACACTATTTTTAAAAGTAAAAATATGAATATCACTTTCTATGCCTAAATAAGGCCTTATAAGTTAAAGCTGTTAAATTATTATGTTTATCTCAAATTTTATCATTTTTGTGAGTAAATTAATTGTACTTTATTGCTAAGTTTAAAGCTACTGGGTCGGATAAAATGAGACATATTAATAAATCTTGTCGACCATTTGGGAGATAAATAATTTACCGTTTTATGATGGGTGTTTATGAGGTCTTTTACCTACAGAGGACTTAGTTTTTAAGTATTTGTTTAAACATTAATCACCACGCTTACGCTTGGCAGGCGGCTTTGTGATCGCAGAAGATTTTAATATACCGAAGAGAATGCTGCTGCCCGTTCCCTGGATAATCCTTTACGCTCTTACGGCACCCACGGGAAGAGTTGGGGTGGCCCTATTCTCGAACCGCCGGACCGCACAGCCCACTAGCTATCGTGCCCTTTAAAACGGAACACCTAGACTGTCTCCAGACACAGTGGTCGGGGGTGTAAAGTTGAGCACAGGCTCACAAAACGAGTATGATCTGTCATCATCATCATCATCGTCATCATCATCAACAGACTGAAGATGTCTCCCGCGTTCCCCACAGAGCGCCACTTTGAGCGGCTGTGTCTCTTGCATGCATTGGCTCTCCGTGGTTTTAACCAGATCGTCGGTCCATCTAAATAGTGGGGGGCTAGCCTACGCTGCACCTTCCGGTTCGTGGTCACCACTCGAAAACCTTTCTTCCCCATCGGTTGGCAGTTCTACGACCGATGGGACCTGCCCATTGCCATAAGTTATGATCAGGGCCCTAATTCTGTATAACCACTTTACGATTCCTTACTTCGAACCACGCGAATTCCTTGTTTTACTTAAAAAATCTGCAAAAATCTTTTCTCTATGAAATGACAACAAAACCGCGTGAAATCTTTTTGGAATTGGTGCGATTTGAACTGTCAAAAACCATAATGTTCCACTGAGACGCGTCCCGAAACATCAACACATCAAAAGTTACCACCACCACCACCGCACCGCCACTAATGTCAATATTTATTCAAAACAAAAATAAGTTAATTGTAAAGTGAACGTATTTCTAATGCCGTGACACGATTTGAACAAGACACGATAACGACGTGGTTTCGTATCGTGTGGAAGCTGTTTTTTCGTACAGACTTCACGCCATGTGCAGTAGCAAAAATGCAGTTATTTAAGTCACTTCGGAATTAAGCCAGGGGTCATCATTATTGCCAGCCACTATACAAAAATTCAACCTTTTAATGTACCGATAAAATCTCATACTGGCTGACCCCATAGCACATTTTTAAGCCAATTAAATAAACAGCCATTAAGACGGGATGTATCTTGATGACGGCTGTTAAGACATCTAAATGACACTAAAATGTTTAAAGTGACATTAGAGTTTTATAAATGACACTTTTGCGAGATAGTTTATTTATTTTATGATATTTTGATAGTTTTTCTGTTTATTTTTAGATAAATATCTTAATTTTTGTCCGTTTTGTTTTGCAAATTATTAGGATTTAGTAACACATTCTAATTTCATGTCAATTTTTTGTAATTAGTTTCACACGTTTTGTTATATAGGTCACAGAGCAAGAAAAAAAAAATACATTTCACCGTGCGAAGCGTCATATTTTTTTTAATGCTCTGTGGTATAGGTACATTGACGCCAGAACTAGGAAAATGACTTGTAGAGTTTTGGCGTGAACGCGGAAAAGTTCACGTCGGTGCATTGTATTATTTTACAAAACTTATGCTTTTTCCAGTGTTAATGTTTAAAATTGGTGGTGTTTTACGCATTAAGTGCTGAATTACGAGCATGAGTGTGGGCAAATGATATAATGTAGTGAAACGTGGTTTTCGTGTTGCTTCCAAAATTCCATAGAAGCCTGTAGTAAAGTTGCCACCACTTTACTAGGGCATGCCTTAGACTGGATTATGACTTAGACTAGACCATGACTACACTGACTGTGACTATGACTTGACTTTAAGTGAAAATTTCCATAATACGATGAAAAATTACAAAACTTGACACTGGCTAAATACACTATGTGTGGAGCCAAAATAAAAGAAAAAAAAATGACTTGTACCTACTTAGTTCTGCGTATTTTAGTGAATGTAGCTCTCTTAATCTCGATCTATCCGTAACTATCTATATTTAAACGTATATATATTTTTCAACTATTGCCAAAATGTACCTACATGGAAGCCGAAGATTTACGCAATTCCATTATTTAAAAAAAATATGATTTAGCGGGGCGTTTGGTTGAATCGGCACGTGACCAAAATGCTGGCATCTACTTTGGTCATACTCGCTATAAAGCGGGCAAGCATTATGGACACGTTGCCAGATTCCATGGATTGCTTGAACTATCTATAGACCTTTGCCGGTCTATAGATAGTTCAAGATAGTTTAGTTGTTAGGTCTAGTATAGTTTAGTATAATATTATATGTTATTTAAAAAAATTAAATGCCTTGACATAACAGATTTGACAATAACCAATCTTTAGGTAAATCTTTGATTGTCTTTTTGCTAACACAACTGCGAGGAGCACCAAACACCAAATGTCAAAATTTATTTACCTTTAAACCTTTTAAACTGTTTTTAACCCAATAAATAGGTGGTGGTTCCCAGAAATGATATGAAGATGCCAGATAAACAACAGGTGATAACCGTTCGAATAACTTTGTCGTTGTATTAGCGTGAATCGATTCATTTATTTACAGTACCTACCTATTATTGATTTTGGCCATGCCATCTCCGTTAAAACACGTGATAAATGGTAAGAGATTATGCGTTACAAAAATAGAGGAATTTAGCCGCGCAAGTTTGAAGTTTTGAGTTCGTTTTTAGGCTTCCGTACCCAAAGGGAAAAATAAATCCTACTAAGGATCCGCTGTCTGTCGGTCTGTCCGTCTGTCACGAGGCTGTATCTCATGAACCGTAATAGTTAGATGGTTGAAATTTTCACAGATGATGTATTTCTGTTGCCGCTATACAACAAATACTAAATAAATCAAAAGTAAAATAAATATTTAAGTGTGCTCCCATACAATAAATGTGATTTATTTGCTCGTGTACCAGAGGAGTCATAGATGGCGCTGCTTTAAATAGTACTGCTACTCAACACTAGATGGCAAGGATAGATAATGATACGGAACCCTTCGCGCGCGGGTCCGACTCGCACTTGTCCGGTTATTAATTTTTATTTACTTACGTGAATCAAAATGGCCTTCATCATGGTTTCAGCTAGTTTTCAGTTTTGACGCACACCTGATTACCTATAGGTACATATTGTTATAAGATTTTTTTTAAATTTGTGTGTTAAAATATTGCATGATGAAAATCAGCGCTGTGGATTCGTCCATGGCACACGCTGAGCTTTGACCATTTTGTACATCACTGTACACATACAGCTACGATGTTCGTACACAGAAATGTAAAGAATAGGCGTAGAGATTTTTTTTTTTAATTAGTTATAGGTTCTTTTTTATTTTTACTTTAGCATAATTATTATTGTTGTTTGTGTCTGTGTGCAGTTTGTATAAATAAAGTGTTTCTTTCTTTCATTCTTTCTTTTTTTCATAATATTTACGTATACTATTTTTTTATACTAAAAATTACTTTCCATCATTTTTTTTTTATTATTGTTCGATAGGCTTGCGCTTGACCACTAGGTGAGACAGTGGTCAAATGCTTTGCTTATAAACTATAAAAAAACTACGCTTATGGTCATATATTTACCAATAACCTTAAAACATCAAACAAAACGCGTTGCTAACACAATCACTTTTTACCCGTGGGTAATTACCCAATACCTAATTTTACCACCATCTAATTGCCTCTACAGGCACGGAATTAATTAATACATCCACTGAGATAGCATCTTTGGATTCCGATGCTGTGTTTTGTTGCGCCTGCGCAGGTCAATAAATAGCCTGGTCAGAGAGGTAGATTTCGAAGTTCAAGCGGCAGAATTAATTTATTTATTCGCATCAAATTTTACGTGGGCTTACGTACTAGCATCAGTAAACCTCGCAGCGGTTTGTCTTGGCGCTAGGGGTCCTTTAAGAAGCTAGAAAAAAACTAATAATTATTATTACTTACCCATGCTATTTTACACTCACTTTTGTAAGTAAATGAGTGTACAATAACATAGTGGTAAACAAGCTTATAACATTGTTTTTAGTTTTAGGTAAAACTTATATTTTCGTAATATTTTTATTTCGTATAGGTGTGAGTTTTGTTTGCCATATCTTGAATATGACATTGAGAATGTGCTGAAAATTGGAATAATCTCAGGTAAGCAAAAACACAGCCAGATAGTTTTTTTTTTATTGCCATTTTTGTAAACATTTGTTATGACTTTTTAAAAATAATTAGAGATTTTCTCTTAAGATTGGGACTCAAACTTGGAAGCACGAATTCAATATGTGTTTTTATTGTGTGTTTTATTTTTATTTTTTCTTGATATTTTTTTATAAATTATTGGTTTCAACGTCTTTAACCGTTAACCACAGTAACAGGCCAGTTCTTTTTATTACATTCTGTCATTCTTATTCTATCGGGTTTTTTGAAATCTACCCAATAAAATAAAATGTGAATAAAATAAAATAAGTTATAGAATTCCGTGGAGGCGCTGCGCGAGCATTCCTCGGCCAATTAGTTTATTGGACGACATGTGTCCTTCCCGGAACATACAGATAACATCGGTAAGGAACGGCCACAGAACTACTATATCTTTGGAACGGCGAATACTGGGACGTGACTTCGTTCAACCGTTCATTCGGTCTTTTCACTCACACTCATATCCCGTTCTTTTTTACATTTTTAATAGTACTTACGGGATCTTTTCCATGTCTTTTAAAAATGTACTGAACCACTGTGAAAGTTTAAAACGTTCTTTTTGCTGCAAATCACATTCTCTGGAAGTATTTAAGGATAAGTTAGTACAACGTAAACGACTCCTTAAAACATAAGATGAGCATAAACTTTCTGTTTCCAGTAATTTGGTATTTTACGCCATTGTTATTTCGGTTCATGGTTATGTCATCAGATGATTATATGCATGATGCATCCTTCCAGCCAGGGGGTCCAAAGCAAAGAGCAAAGCAATGCAATGTATGATAATGTATGGGAATGCATTACCTGTGGATTGCTTTTCCACAGGTAATGTCAGTCCCATATATTTTGGAGTAACTGTTTGGCGGTAACGCTAATGGAAGGGATCTTAGCCAGACCCTCAGGAACATAAAGCTGCCATCGGTAAGGAAAGGTGAATACCATGCTAGATGTGAGGGTATTTTTCTTTCTGCTCTGTGGTGCAGTGAACACTGACACACAACATCATTCAATATTTATCCATAACAATATTATAAAGAGGAAAGATTTGATTGTTTGTTTGTTTGCATTGAATAGGCTCCGAAACTACTGAACCGATTTGAAAAATTCTTTCACTGTTGGGAAGCTACACTATCCCCGGATGACGTAGGCTATATTATATTTTCAAAAAATTAGGGATCCTTACTAAAACTCCAATAATGTAACCCAAGGTGTAAAAAAATTACCTAAAGTATTATTTACATCGCGTGCGCTGCGAAAACTATTATACCCGTGGGAAGCCGGGGCGAGTCGCTAGTTCAATATATTTACGTTCATCTGAATAATTTAAAAAGAAAATAATGGCCTTTTTAATCAAAGCACTACTTGACTGTGACAACTTAACGCAAATAAAATCGATAAAAAAATTAGCAGACCGAAACAATTTAACCAGATAAACATGCATAAATTTAAAACCAGATTCAATCCGCAAAACTTAGCAATTAGTAGAACCACGAACCTACATTATAATCACAGTTTAGTCAATCTACTAAGCTTATTATAATTAGAGACCGATTATCATTAATTTTATTGACATAATCATCAATTTATTAAGTAATTGACGCTATAATATTCGTTGTTGACTAATTTATTTGCATTGGAAACTTAATCATTGGGAGTCATTCATCATTCTAATCGAGTTTGATATTTAAATTTGTTCCTATTTACATTTTATTATAGTTAAATTCCTTGATTTACGTCAAGCGTTTGACCTCGGGCTTATTAGAATGTAAAACCTTCAAAAGATTAGTTTTGATATCTATATTATAGAAATGTTATATGTAATTATACGTTGATTTGTTATTTTATTTCATAGCCAACTCTAGAGCTTATTTTGATGCGATTTTTGGCGACAATTTTATAATTTAATGCCGGCCTTCGATAATTCCTTCACTCAAAATACCAATGTAAAGTTAGATATACAAAGATACTTCAGAACATCTCATATGGCAATTCGTTACGTGTAGACAGACGCCTGATAGAATCTGACGCCTGATCTAACCATCCCTTCCCTATGGGTTGCGAGGTCAGATGGCAGTCGCTCGTGTAATTCTGGTAGCTCGCCGCTACAGGTTAGATTGGGAGCCGACCCCAATAACAAATGGGAAAAGGCACAGAGGATGATGATGCTCCTTATACAATTTTTGTGCAATTTTCGAGCTACCTAATTATTTTATTAGGTGCCTACCTATCATTACCTAGTATATCAGGTATGGATACTTTTTCTTCCTGATAGGCTAACATTAGACTGTCTGCTCTGATGGTAAGTGACGACGCGACCGAATGCTTTACCTTAATACCTACTATTAAGGTAAAACATCGGGAATCCTTGTAAATAAAAAAAAAATCCTCACCCTATATTAATCTTTCGTTAAACATCTGAATTAGAATGTTTAATAAAAAAAACACATTTTTAAGAACTCGAGTTTTTATTTTGACAATGTAAAACGATCCCTTTTTTATAAGATTAATAACCTTTTACGGTTAATGTTAAATAGGTAAGTAAAGGTGTCCGACCTTTTTGGAATTGGTGTGACACAGTTAATAAAGACTTACATTGCGTTCAAATATAATATTCTAATGCAGGCTGTTTAATAATAAATTACATAAGTATAACCATAGGTTTTACTAGGTCGTAGGACATTTCTGCAAAGCCCGTCTAGGTAGGTACCACCGCTGTTAGTTATTCTGCCGCCAAGCAGTAGTGTGCAAGCACTACTGTGTTCCGGTGTGAAGGGCATTGTAGCTAGTGAAATTACTGGGCAAATGTGACTTTATGATCTGATCTCACAGTCTAGAAATGTTATTACTAGACTGTGTGATGTCTCAGGATGACGTGCGCAGTGCAGTGTCACTCGAAACTATTAATTTAGAGTTCCGAGTGACACTGCAATCTGTTATGGGCAGCCGTGACGCTTAACTTATGGCGAACGACTAGCTTGGCAGCTTGGTGCTTGTATACTACTGCTTGGCGGCAGAGTAACTGGCAAAGCGGTGATGGTGGTACCTACCTAGACGAACTTTGCAGAAAAGTCGTACCACCTAGTAAATCTGTGTACCTATCTAACTAATATTTTTGACCCATGTTTCTGACAGTAATCTAGTTTTTTTTCTATAGTAGCTATGGATTTATTCTGTAAATAGGTTAAATACCTTTCTTCAGTACTAATAAATCTTGGGACAATCTACAGCTGGTAACACCGCTGGGCACCAATGTTTTATTATATTCTGTGGCCGTTAGATGGTATCTCCATAAGGAATGGTCACGGGCACAAGTATTTCTTCCCCAACACTTTTTGTGATGCTTGACAGATTTAAATGATATCTTAATACATTCGCTGGACCATTTATCGGTTAAATTAATTGGGTATAAAGTGGAAATCTTTTAATTAGGAACATTGATTGTTTATCTTTCCATAGAAGTAAATGGTTTTCGACGTTTGGTGTCGGATCACGTTTTTTGATAGGAACGGTGATGTTTAAGGTTGATAGTGTGTTAAAGAGGTGATAGGCAGTGTTGATTAACCACAGATATCTAATATTATACAGTAAATACTTACTGTATAGTATTAGATATCTGTGTGAAAAACTATTCGGCTTAAAAAAAGAAAGGGGTTCTCTGTAACAAAATAACTATTATCATCATCAACAGCCTGAAGACGTCCACTGCTGAACATAGTATTCCCCTACAGAGCGCCACTTTTAGTGGCTAGATGCCTCCTACATCCATCGGCTCCCCCAGTTCTCAGCTGGGTTAGCACGGACGGTAGACAAAATTGCCTTTCCTCGCTTTGTGTCACATACTTGCTTACTTGTCAAGTTGAGTAAAACAGGGGAAAACAAATTTGTCCACCGTCCATGCTAGGGCAGCAGATAGTCGGTCCATCAAGTGAGGGGCCGGCCTACGCTGCGTCTTCGAGAAATTTTCTTCTCCGTCAGTTGTCAGATCATCGAGTGATGTGGCCTGCCCACTGCCACTTCAACTTGCAAACTCGGTGACTTTAGTTCCTTTGCGGATCACCTCATTTCGGATCTTCACACTGAATTATTAAATTTCCAAAAAAATTCACTAATTTAACTACGGGATTTGAACCCGTGCCTGAATTCAACTGATTAGACGCTCTTCCAAATGAGCCATGGTCGTAATCCCTCAAGTGGCTGGAAATCTTTAGGACTGTAAAATCTTATCCGTGATAGCTACACAAAATATAGAGTCAAAATAAAAACAATTTTGGGTCCCACGCTTAAAGGTGACGGGTAGAGCCAGATAAGCAGGTCCAAATTAGTTCAAAACGCATGAAATGACTGATTTTGACGGTTTTAATTAATATCTATTTTTATATAATATTTTTCAAAGTTATTAAGTCATCACGACATCTGAATGTTTGTTGGGAATACACTAATTTATTTTTTGTAAAAATATATTCGGTAGAAGCTCAGCAAAATGGGAACATTCACAAAAAAATATAATAATATAATATACGTGTGGACATTTCACACAGCGCCATCTAGCCCCAAACTAAGCATAGCTTGTACTATGGGAACCAGATAACTGATACAATACTTAGATACTTTTTTATTTATAAATACATACATAGAATACAATATAACACCCAGACACAGAACAAACATCGATGTTCCTCACACAAATGTTTGTCCTGAGTAGGAATCGAACCCACAACCTATAGTTCAGAAGGCAGAGCTACTACCAACTGAGCTAGCAGGCCAGTCAAAGCTCCACATGTTCTAATTACGTCAGGAAACGTGCCAAAAAACACCTTCTTTGCTCTACCCGTCGCCTTAAATAATCTTTTTGATGTCCTTTTTCTCATAGATGCTATTAATAACAAAAGAACATCGCATTTGAATAGAAAACTACTTGAAAATAACAAATCGGAATGGCCCAATAAAACCTTGTCAAAATCAGTTTAAACTTCTAAACCCATGTCGTAATCTTAATTTATAAAATAAAGATGCGTGTTCGAAATGTAGCTGTAAAGTGAGTATGGTTAGAACCACGAGGATAAATATGGTGATACCCTAGCTGTCTATATGGTGGATTTATTATTATGGGATTGATTGTGTGGTCCAAGGTAAAAGCATTGCACTTTATCATCATCATCATCATCATCATCATCATCATCATCATCAGCCCAGTAGACCGTACGCTTCCACTGATGTGGCACGGGTCTTTTAACACAAGGAGAGAATGTAGGTCATAACTCATAATCTACCACGCTAGACGTGCAGGTAGGTTGATAGGTATGACTTAGGTACCTGATTGTGTGATAATTCGACATTTTGACTGAATTCAAAAAGGAAGAGGTTCTCTATTCGGTTGTATTTTATGATTCACAGATTTTCATTATTTGTAAACCACTTTGGTTTTTTAATAGATTTTTTTTGTAAGTAGGTATAGGGTATACATTCACTTTGGTCCCACCCATATACTGGTGGAATATACTGTAAGCTAGTCAAATTACTGGGCAAATAAAACTTTATGATCTGGTCTCACAGTCAGTAATACAGGATGACGTGCGCAGTGCAGCGTCACACGAAACTTTAATTTTGAATTCCGAGTGACACTGCAATCTGTTATAGGTGGCCGTGACGCTTAACATCAAGCGAACGACTAGCTCGTCACATTATTCGAATACATAACAAAATAAAAATTTCAGTTTGTAGTTTGGTTCTTTAATGAAAATAACTAGAAAAACTATACCTATAGATAATGCTATCATCCAAGTATTTCTCAGCCTGAATGAAATTATGGAAATTTTAGCTTAATTTACATTACCGACACTAATTTCCTTTTAATTTCCATTTTCACGTAAAACTAGAAAAAATTATAATTCTGGAAGGTTTTCAAAACTCAAAACCCTACATTTTTAGTTTTTTCTAATCGCTTATCGCTCTACAAACAGGCCAAACGACATAACGATCATCAATATGAACGCCATTCACAGCAGCTCGTTAATGAGTTTATCCAAGTGAGAACTTATAACTATCGAGCGGTTTGTAATTAATTATAACTATAACTAGCTCGAGATTTATAGGCTCAAAACGATTATAGTTTTTTTAATAAACATAATAGGTATACATTAAAGTGGAACTTAATAACTCCTGGTCCTCTCTTTGCGTTTGCAACTTTATTTAAGAAAATAGTTATAATATTAGGAAATAAACAATTAATTAATATTATTACTATATTATAATTAAATAAATTGAAATTAGCAACTTGAAATGGCAATGGGCAGGCCACATCGCTCGTAGAACTGACAACCGATGGGGAAGAAAGGTTCTCGAGTGGCGACCACGAACCGGAAGACGCAGCGTAGGCTGGCCCCCCACTCGGTGGACCGACGACCTGGTGACAGCTGCGGGGGCCACCTTGAGCGGCTGCTCGCCTCCTGCATCCATCGTCTCCTCACGATTTTCACCAGGTCGTCGGTCCACCGAGTGGGGGGCCGGCCTACACTGCGTCTTCCGGTTCGTGGTTGCCACTCGTGAACCTTTCTAAACCCATCAGTTGTCAGCTCTACGAGCGATGTGGCTTGCCCACTGCTACTGCAATTTGTACTTAGAGTTAACTAATTCTGTTTATTACAAATGCTTGTTATTATCGGGATACCGTCTGTACTAATAATTTCATTATTCATAATTTCATTTCACATACCTCATTTTTAATAATGATGAAATTTATAATGGTGGTTATTTATAAATAACTTTGTTCATAATAGTTACTTTTTATATTGATCTTTTCTTATACAATTTATTCAAATAATGTTTAAATTTATTAAAAATTATGTTATAATGTTAATGTTAAGAATTTTTTTATCATACTTTTTTTTATTATAAATTTCATTACTTATAATTTCATAATAATCAGCATTCATAATTGTATTGTTCATAATGACTTTTTCATATTTTTTAGTTAACATAATAATAATTTTGAGGTAGTTAAATCATTATATACATATGCATGTATACCCTAAAGATACTAAGATACTAGTCTAAGGCAAAGTCATAAATAGGTGCGACGACGAGCGAAGCGAGGAGGAGCGTTAGGTTAACTGTGACCACACGACGCACGAGCCGAGCGAGCGAAGCGAAGCGTAGCGAGCGTGCCGCGGCAGCGGCCGGCGAAGTGCCAGAAGTCACTTATCCTTATATTAAAAAATTACAGAAACCATCTATATTAAGTTTCAGGTTACCGTTATTTGATTTAAATATTTTACACGTGTTTTTATTAGACATTTCAAGTTATTTATTAAAATAATGCACAAAGTTCACCAACAACACCAAAATCAACATAACATGAGAAAATATAAGTTATTTTACAATTACCCACAGTCCACACGTTAATTTTGTTTGTTTTGACTGGATGAAGTGCCTGCATAGATTGAAGAGCAAATTGGCTTGCCGTACTACGTTTTTATAACTGATTAGGATATATATAACAATCAACAGTTCCAGTCACATTAATTTACAGTATTATTGATATTTTGTTTTATGCTTAAAGTTAGTTATGGTAAAAGAACATTATAAATTTGTACTGTTATGTTATATACGCCTTATGAGTTTCATTCTTATAAATTTGGATTATTATTAATTTTGATTTATAATAAAGAAAATTAGATGTAGTGAAAGTATAATAAATCACATTATGTGAAATGATGATTATAAGTAACATTTTTATTTGTAACAAAATTATGACAAACGATTTTATGAGTTTCGACAGTGAACCTTATTATCACTATCAAAGCATTCCATATCTTTCTTACAGCCTTTATAGCTATTTATAGCGCAAAAAAGAAAATAAGAGCACAAATTCTCACCATGTAAGGCGCGGGCACATCAGCGATGCGCGAACAAATCTCGGCTCTAAACTAAGGCTCATTATACACGAGCGACAAAAACGCGTCCGCGTGGACATCGAAACGCGACGCTCATAAATAAATACATATCGCGGGGTGTGGTATAAGTTTGTAGCGGGAGCGGTTTTTAGATATTTTGCAACTATCAACTCTATTATAAATGCGAGTTTGTGTGTGTGGGTATGTTTGTACCCACTTCACGTCCGCGTCGCAACAGCTGCACGAATTTGGGACAATATACATAGCTTATACGCTTAATTCACATATAAGATTTTAACCGTGAGTGAAACCGCGGAGCGAAAGAATCACTAAAAGAAGAATTCGCATAAAATAAGCAATAAGACTAATAAGCGCTAAACTCTTGTGGCAATCAAGTGTGGTTCAACCCATACAGCGTTACAAGTTTACTCTAAGCTCTCTTCCTGTCGCTATAGCGTTGTGGTAGTCATAAACTTTAGAAAAGTGTCTGGGATCAAGAAAATTTGCAATGGACTATGTGGTTTGGTTTTGGCAGAAACGGTCGTCATTAGATCACATCTTCTTCGATTAAATTTAACCAAGGTTCTGGTGGAATAACGTGTAATAGTTAAAGCTATTCAACGGATTCTATTTCATTCACCCGCTACCTCCTGCAACTTACCCCAAACTCTTAGATGAAAGACAAGCGCTTCATCCTGAATGCGCGCAGAAAAACCCGTGAAACGAAACGTAATATCGGCAGGACATTTGTTCGTTTATACCAAAACAACACTACAAGAGCAGACTGACCGGGATCCGATTTATGTTCGCCGCTCACCGCGAACTTTTTTAACTTGCTCCATGTATAATTTATGACGTCATTTGTTAAATGATAGCATCTGTACTTTTTGTTGTAAGCGGGTAATAGTAAGAGTTATGGAACGTTTTTTTGGAGCTTGGCTTAGCCTTTGAAACGGGCAACGTCTGGTTTAGTTTTTAGCGCTGTCCAAGTTAAATCTTGTTGGAGTTTACTTCTGTTTATGTTCTATTTATTTATTTTATTTTCCTTATTTATTTATTCCACAGCTCTTAGTAAACACAAAAAAAACTAAATTTTACGTAACATTACGGCCAAAAAGAGGGATAACATTTTTTTTAAAGTATTTTTATATTGTTGATCAGCGACCAGCTACTTTATACCTGCAAAGCCAATTAAGTAAGTAATTAAAAATAAACTATATTCGGAATTCCACATTCATTTCAAAAACAATTTCAAACACAATTTCAACTTCATTATCAATTTTTTTTTTCTTTTTTTTTCTATACTAGACTTTGGATAGTATGCTTTGAGAAACAAGTTTTTAGAGAATATAGGTACTAATAAGTTAAAGCGTCTTTTAAACAAGTTCAAATAGGTAAGACGCTGTTTGTGTAATCAGCTTTAATTGGTAACACTGGTATAATCCGGAGTACCTATTGGTGCCTATTGTATGTTTATATTAAGTGATCAAGAAAGCAGGCCGTGAGCGTGATCGTAAGTAAAACAAAATCCAAAAACACAAAAATACAAAATGAAAAAAGTATATCTAGTGTAATTCCGCTAAAATATCATATAAGATTATCTATATTGGGGAAGCTGCAAATGATTGTTGTAGGCAAATGTATTACAAAAAGGATTAGAAAAGTTTATAATGTATAATATTTATTGAAACCAAAACTGGGACGGCTAAATTGATCCAACATTCGTTGCGCAGGATTAGGAAAAACCCAGTAAAAACCTAATCAGACCAATGACAAACTAACATAAACGACCAAAATACAAAACAAAACAAAAAACAAAACAACAACAAAACAAAACAAAATCCAAGTCCCGTACCAAAAGATCCTGGCCTACGAATAGGGTTAGGTACCTCATCCCTTCCGCGTGGGTGGCGCAAGAGCCGGCTAAGGGAATATCTAAGGAATGGGCAGCAGCAATCGAAATGGCAATAGCAGGCCACATCGCTCGTGGAACTGACAACCGATGCTGGCGACCACGAACCGGAAGACGCAGCGTAGGCCGGCCCCCCACTCGGTGGACCGACGACCTGGTGAAAACCGAGGGGAACCATTGGAAGTAGGAGGCTAGCAGCCGCTCAAAGTGGCTCTATGGGGGGGAGGCCTATGTGCAGCAGTGGACGTCTTCAGGCTGTTGATGATGGGCAGCAGCATTCTCCTCAGTCTCCATTATAATCTTCAGCGATCACCAAGCCTCCTGCTAACCGTGGTTATTATGGCAAACCCCCATAATAGAAAAAGTCTATGTTCACCAAAGAGGTATAATAGTTATGTACTATGTTCACCAGTGCAGGACGCAAAAAAAGCTGATGTGAGGAAGACTCTCCTAATCGATGACAAACAGACAGATGGATAATTATATTTGCATTTATAACGATATCGCGACTAAAACAGTGACCAAAACTATGAAACCCTTTTAAAAAACAAACAATGTACACCCAATCATCTAATTAACCAAAAAAAAAATATTCACCGTTATACCCCGACAACATAATCGAGGCTGTGTTTCTGTCTGTCTGTCCCAAACATTTGGCAGCAAAAACTGGCAGTTAATGAAGTGATTCACACGATGTCCAGGAATCTGCTGGACGGTAAAAACAAAGCTTTGTGTACCTTTGCTTTTTTAGTTACGGTATTTTAATTTTATTTAAGTTCATTGATGAGTGTTTATATTGAGTACTGGTAATTTGCTGAATTAAGGGCTTGTGCAAGGCCAGCATGAATTCAAGCTAAAGCCACAGAATAGATATATAGTACTAGGCCAAAGCGGGGATGAGCCAGAGGCCGAGCGGCAGGGGCGGTCTAAGTTAAAATGGTTCCAAGGCGCAATAGTTTAGGTAATTTATTATTACACTGAATATAATGGGTATTTTAAAAATCCACTATACATAAGCCCTCCATTATATTTAGTTCAACTACTACACAAAGTTTCATGACCTTATTTAAAGTATTCATTGAGTAATCGCTGTTTATTTGTACGGTTTGGAGGTAACTTTGTAATTTTTTTCTATCGAGGAAATTTTATTAATTCGTATTTTCACTATACATTTGCAGTAGCATTAGTCCTGAACTTTACCATATATTAATTTCAAAGTCATTGTTGCAATATTGTTGACAGGACACTGCTTCAAGCTAAGCCATTTTAAGCATTTTGGCGTTGTATTGGCTCTTAAATTGTTGTGATGTACATACCTTGCATCTTCCACTTGTAGTTGTAGCGCGGCGCCACTGCTTAGCAATGTCGTCCAGATCCTTAGAGTATGTAATAAAGCAAAGAAAGATATTAAAACCAACTATAATATGTATATTTGTATTCACACGTATACGCTACGTCAATGGCAAAGGAAAGAAACAAACATTGATTAGCTACGCTTGCGAATACTTAGTCACCATACAATTTTTTTCGACTTGAGTCAATTGTTTTATCCTTAGAGCATAGAGAGAACTTGATTATGTGTCAAGCGTACCACTTTTTTGGACACTTTATATGATATGGACACTTTGATGTGAATAATTCTGACAGATTTTGAGAAAAAACAGTTGACTCGAGTCGAAAAAGACGGTACGGTGCTTATCGCAAGCGTAGCTAATTACTATATGTTTGTTTATTTCCTTCGCCACAGACGTAACGATACGTGTGAGCAGTACAAATATAATATCTCTCTATGCTTTAGTCTATACTCTAAGGTTTTATATATACAAATTGCTTAAAAATTGTGTGACATAATAACCCACCGAATTTTAAAGAATTAAAGCAACAACCAGGTATTGGCCTACCCATGTACGCATGCAATAGATCCAAGTTCTTTGCTCTAGTATGTACATACTCTAAGCAATCATGCTACTGTCCAGGTAAACAAAAATACTTCCCTACGTCATCCATCTTGCATATCACACCCTTACACGCCCAACTACAAAGCCAATTTGTAGCAGGTATTATAGCAACCTGACACCTACCCTTTTCGTTACACTTCATCCCCATAACAACCCCCAAGGGACCAGTGCACAACCATAAGACGTCCCGGGGGTAGCCACCCCTTAAACACCCTGTCGATTTACATGGTTAGTTATGGTATTCGATTATGGCTATGGTTTTGATTTTTATGGGGTGGGGTTCGTTTTTATTATATTACGTCAAGAGGTTATATAAAGTTATAATATTAAGTGTGAAATATAGGTATGAATAGGTATGAGCGTAAGCCGGGCCCCCACTCGGTGGACCGACGATCAGGTGAAAGCCGCGGGGAGCCGATGGATGCAGGAGGCGAGCAGCCGCTCAACGTGGCGCTCCCTGGGGGAGACCTATGTTCAGCAGTGGACGTCTCAGGCTGTTGATGATGATGATGATGATGATGATAGGTATGAATAATTTATTTATAACGTGTCGTGATTAACATATAGGTATGGCACGTCAAGAAAAAAGAAAATTAGGCAGACCTCTTTTAATTAATAAGTTCAGTTAGATTGTTTGCATAAGTTACGTTGAGTAATTAAGCTATTATTGGCAAAAGAATGCAAGAAAATTTGAATTTGCCACGCTAGTGAAACGTTCCACCTTAAATTATATCACAAGTAAAAAAAACTTTTTTAAGAGACGCAAAAGTATAACAAGGCGCAACATTAAAAAAACTCGATCTGTAGTAAATTCATTTATCCACTCGTGCGCACGACGTGATTTTACATTTTGGAAAATTGTTCTAATAATTCTTAGTATTCAACAAATTTTCCCAAAATACTGTAAAAAACCAACGATTGTACATTGTGTGCAATCGCAATTTAAATCTCTTTATTCTCTTCCAGTGGGTGCTGTAAGAGCCCGTTAAGGGAATATCATGCCATGGGGAGCCGATGGATGCAAGAGGCGAGCAGCCGCTCAAAGTGGCGCTCTCTGGGGGAGGCTTATGTTCACTACTGCAATGATGATGGGCAGCAGCATTCTCCTCAGTACATTTACACCTTCTGCGATGACCAAGCCGCCTACCATGGCAACCCTTCCTCCATCCTTCATAGGCACTTAAAACGCCACTTTAAACGCTCATGCGTTTAAAGTGGCATTTTATGGGGGAGGCCTATGTTCAGCAGTGGGCGTCCGGTTGTTCATAATGTGTGTGTGATGTGTTGTACCTATCGCTAGTTCCAAGGTGCACACAGAAACAGAAACCAATACTGTGGCAGTGACACGTCGCGCGTCGCTTGCTGGTGCCTGGTTCCCCAAGATCCTCATGAACTTGATTCTGAACAAAACCAGCATTAAATGACGTATCCTCCGAACAATCCACTGAACGATTATGTAAAAATATACGCGTCACAGCGTCGCGAGCGGCGCCGTCAATCACTAGCAACGTGCGATTGTTTTCAAATATTATACGTATACGTACTCGCTCGGAGGGTATAATCGGTTGGTTTAGTAGTTAGGACAGTTGCACAGTAGGATAGCCACTGGATCGCCTAAGAACTGTCTAAAGAGCAGCGGTAAAGAGAATAACAATAGGTACTATAATTTGTAGTATTTTTTGCTGCATGTTGTTGTTGACAAGAAAATAAATTGATCTATTCTCCTCTCTTCTAATTTTGCTGCCAGACAGGCTCCATGTTGAACTATAAAACGAATATCTTGTAAACAACATTGTGGAATGCAAATAAACAATGAGGCTTTTTATTTAAAAAAAAACACTAGTTCCGCTTCTTTTCTAGATGGCGCTGTAAGTACATAGTTTAAACCTTTTAAACCACAGATTAGTTTAAACATAAGAAAATGCTTAGACTACTTACAAAGAAATGTCAAATTCAGTTGAGTGGACCACGAGTACATTGTCTGTAGTATCTCCTAAGTAGTCTGTGGTGCATTATTCTTAAGTAAATTGAAGTACAGCAGAACTGCGAGACAGATAAACGTTAATATTATAATCCAAAATTAAGCCGAGCTATCGCGCAACGAAACTAGAACAAACGAAACAGTTTAGAGTTGTCAGTCAGTATCGTGACACATTTCCTATAACCTGTGGTCTATGCTTGAAACAGTGACAGTGACAGATTTTGGTAAAACCACAACTGGCGCCATCTATTGGGTCATACATAAAACACCATTTCTTTTTTTTAAATAAAACTCCTCATTGAAATTGATTTTTTTAATGCTAAAATGGGCGTACGTTTGACAACATCTCACCTGATGTTAAGTGACGAAGTTGTTTAAGGTGGAGCACGTTTGCCCATGAGATGCCCATTTACTCTTGACTTAAAAAGACTCAGGTTATACCCAGAAGGAAATACTGTTACTGAAAGAGCATTCCATTCCTTGGCAGATCGGGCTATGAAAGACTCCGCAAAACGCTTAGTGCGAACTGGTGGTAAACTTACGACGTATGGACGCAAAGAATCACGAAGCCTTGTAGTTCTGTGATAGAAAGGGGATGACGGAATGAGCTGATGGAGGGCATGCGCACACTCTCCAAAATGTAACCGATAGAAGATCAACAGACTGGCGACCTTGCGCCTGTGTTCAATACTTTGACTAGTCTCTCAACGTTGAAAATTGAAAATGAAATAAGATATGCAAGATTTACTGATCCCATGTAAGTTGTTGCATTTGAATCTGCTAACATATCTGCTAAGGTTTGTCAAAAACCATCTTTTCCGGATAGCACATATTTTAATAACAAGTAATTTTTAAGTAATTTAATAGCAACAATTCAAATATTTGAATATAGACAATCTTTTTATTATTCAGCTCTTTATACACCACCAGCTTAACAAAGTTGTAAATTCAACTTTTAACCAAATCTAGAGTTGTAGTTCATCGATATACTGACAAGTGTTGGCGCGAGTACGAACCGAGACATTTGCGAGTCAAATCTACAGATAGCCATGTCTCTGCGGCTCGGGGAATGGGAAACATACGGGTGGCTGTTATGGAATAGGCGAATGGATTTTACATATGCCTTTGCCTTCGCATGTAAAACGTCTATGCCACTGGTGTTTAATCCTTGTTTAATCGAATTTACATTACTGTATCGCTATCGGACAAGATCCGAAACGAGGAGATCCACAAGAGAGCTAAAGTCACCGATATAGCTTTTAAAATTAGCAGGCTGAAATGGCAATGGGCCAGCCACATTGCTCGTAGAACTGACAACCGATGGGGAAGAAGGCTTCTCGAGAGGCGACCACGAACCGGAACACGCAGCGTTAGCTAGCCGACGACCTGCTCAGAAACGCGGAGAGCCGATGGCTGCAGGAAGCAAGCAGCCGCTCATAGCGGCGCTCTTTGGGGGAAGCCTATGTTCAGCAGTGGACATCTTCAGGCTGATGATGATGATGATGGTGATGATGATGACTCGCTATCGAGTATCGTAAAGTAGTATTTGCATGAAATCCTTAGCTACGTATAGCTAGAGGCGCTGCTGTGCTGGATTTCATAAATATAAATATTTTGTGATAAGTATGTAATTTTGTGGTTTTCACGCAACAACGGTGTTCTGCCCATGGATTGCTTATGCTGTTAGTGGGATCCCCATAGTTTTACCCCGGAAAACGACTTGAGACTCGTAGGTACTATTAGTTAATCAATTGAATGTCCCAAACACCAAATGGCGATTGTTCAGTTTTTTATGACCAAGTTTGCTTGCGCTCCTTAATTGTTCCAACTCGGAGTTTCTTCCACGTCAGGAGAGGCTTATGTCCAGCAGTGGGGTATTGTAAGCTCATGATTATGGAGTTGTTAGATAGGTAACAAACCCCAAACTCCGCGGGACCGCTTGAATTTACCTCACCTGAGTTTCCACCTATTATAGTCGATCTGTCCATCTTCGGGCGCTCTCGTTTTGGCAGCGGTAACGATCTGGGAATTTGTTACCCCACGTCACTTTGATTAGGGGCTCGTTGACTGAGAGCCCCTTATGTAAGGGGCCTTTGAAAGCCCCGGAATTATGACCGTTTGTTCCACTCCTGATTAAATAATTGCGTATATTTATGATGCGCCATTTTAGATAATCTACATGAATAGCTGATAGGATATATAAGATTGACCATGGTCAAACACTAAAAACATATTCCTTTTTTTAATGTAGAATGGGCTCAAGTTCGACTGCATCTCAACAGTTGAGGGAGCAGCACGCGGATCATAAGGTGCCTATGCCTATAGATATAGTAGTGTACGATAAGACGCAAATGCGTTTCCAGATATTCTGACGCCACGCAGTAGTATAATAATAATAATGTCCGGGGGTGGAAGTCGCAAGAGCTAAAACCTAAGCTCCAGGGTGGAAGTGTTAAAGGGCATAACGCCTCGAGAAGCGTTCAGTGAAAGTGCAGCACACCTCTCCACACCCTAAGCCACCCACACCAATGTTGCTTCCTCGGCACCAATATGCGGTAGCCACTATAGGGAGCCCATTTAGTGGGTGGCAAGTCATCACCTGCCTCAATCATTTTGACGTGAGGCAAAATTGGCAGGTGCCGTTTTCTCATTCCATAAACCAAACATCAATCCATCAAAAGTTCACTACAATAGCCCAGATTTATTTTTAACCTTTGTATACAAAATAGTTTATAATATACCATACCATGCCTTGTAATAGTTGTAGTTAATTTTATACTCAAAAGGGCCTCTTGGTGTTAGCTTAGGCCCCACCAATGCCTCTCAAATGTCCGGGCTAGACCCGAGAATTTAAATAATAATAATATTTATTTGGGTTCACTTCAATCGTACATTAATAACAGGGGCGTATAATTAATAACTATGTTATTACCAAAAATAACAAGTTGCATGCAAGATTCAAACAATATCATTAATACTTAATTCGGATTACTAAACCGTACCGACATTCAGTTCAGAAAATCTGCATCCTGATTGTCAGTACAGTAGGCCCACCATTGAAGGCTTTACCTGATAGTCTTCAACTTACTAACAAATAAAGCCGTTTTTAACATTGCCGTTTATCAGACTAAAACAGCAACAGTTCTACGAGTTTTAGATCTATCAACTAAAGCCCTCAAGATCGGCCCAATTATCAAAAATAGTTATGTAAAGAGAAAAACAAAAAATTGCATATTACTATGACTTTAAAATTCTGAGTTTAAAACTAATTCTATCATAACATGAGTACGTCACAAAAAAAAGAATGACGAATTTAACAATACGGTATACGACAGTATACAAACAAAGCTTGTCTGTTTCTGTTTGAATAGCAAGTTAACTACAACTCAAAAAACCTACCCTAAGTTATGAAAAACGTCTGTTGCGCATGCAAGATATCTATCTGCCGCGCAGGTTATTTTATTCTCTGTACCATTATTGACCTCTCAACTTAGATTTATTTCGGCTGTAACTTATCTACCCCTAAGTTAATGGTGACAACCCCGCACGAATTCGCGACGGTCGCCATGGGGGTGAAATCATAGTCCAATTAACTTATCCATGGCATCTATTGTCCGCCCCTGACAACCGTTTAGTGCAGATAACTTTATTATTAGTTAAGTCACAGTTAAGTTATAGTTAAGTTACTGATCATGTGGGTTGATGTTGCGGCTGTTTTGGGGTCTTTGAATGGTTCTGAAATGGAATGGCCATTAGTTTTAAAGGTTATTTGAATGATTATTGCATTTTGGGTCTAAATTGTTATGGGTTTAGGATTGTGTGTGTAATAAAAGTTATTGAAAAGATTGCTTGTACAGCAAACTTCACTTTCTTTGCGGTTTATGTTAGTTATTGAATGAGATGAAGTATATTACGCAAATACTTGTTCTGGGTCTGGGTGTTGTGGGAGCATGGTCCTCGTAGTTCCTGGGTCCATAGATACAGGAAATCCTAGTTAGGGTCCAGGATCTATGTATGTGATCGTTGGGTGGTACCTATTTATTATTTTATTATAACTTATTCATCATTATCATCGAAGACGTCCACTGTTGAAGATAGGCTTCCTCATAGAGCGCCAATTTGAGTGGCTGCGTATTGAGGAGAACTTTTTAATATGACTAGAGATTTAGATAGATAGATAGATAGAGAACTCTTTATTGTTTCACCAATCAAATAAACAAACAGGAATACAAATCTTACGAGCTAGTGTAACAATGGGCGGTCTTGGTTGATTTTTTTTTAAACGTAGACTTAATGTTATACCTAATGATGGAAACAAGAAGATTATGCCTATGTTTTTTAAAAGTCAGTTATAAAGTCTATTTAGGTAGGTACCTAAGTAAGTCTTAGCTAAACAAGCATTACCTACAATCTACCTACATCATCAAAGTAAGTTTAATTCCCATCAAGAAGCTTAGAATGTGTGTATGGTGGACTTACGTCCTAAACTACAGAAGAATGATAATTGATAAGTAAGAGTAGGTTGGTACGTAATGCAAAAAAAAAGATAGTAATATTCTTGTGGGCCATAATTCTGTAAGACCACTTTACGATTCCTTGCTTCGAAACCACGTGAACTCCTTGTCTTAGATATATAAGAGATTTGCAAGAATCTATTCTTTATGAAATGAAAACTAAACCGCGCGAAATGAATGTGGAAAACTGGGATCGGCGCGATTTGACCTTCAATAATCATAATTACCTATGTTCCGCTAACGCGCGTTCCGAAACATCAACCCGTCAAAAGACCTACTTTATGTCAATATTAATTATTCGAAATAAAAGTAATTTAATGTAACGTGAAGGTGTTTCTATTATAAAGGTTTTCTGTCAATTTTTGATAATTACCCATGCCTTCGTTATATCACAACATAAATATAAGCAATTCCTTTATTTTTATTTTTTATCGGTTTTGGGATGAGAAATCCTTTAGTTCTAATTCGGAACGCACTTGAGGGATAAAAACCTGTCATAGATAATTTGTCTAAGATTATACAGAATACAAAAATTGACGATTTCTTGCTGTGACACGATTTGAACAAGACACGATAACGGCGTGGTTTCTGTATAGTGTTAATTGAATCTGTGTTTTCATACAGAATTATGGCCCTGATGTAGGTTTGAAAACGTATTCTTTTTCTCTATTCCTAAATTCGCTTGCAAACAAAGTTCATTGCCCCCAAAACCCCAAGCTCTAAATCTCGCCTCTCAATATCACCCACGAAATGGCAGTATGCAGATTTCCGCTACCATCCGCTTGGAGAAAATCAATAGAACCTCGTGCGACAGAGACAGCTGTATTTACCTAGGTGATAGAACGAGATAGATAGCTGTAGTTGCTCTGAAAATTGAACGTACGATTCTGTAAGCTTCGGCACTTGAAGTTTAGACTTTATCACGTAAAGGCAACGTTGAACTTTTCGTAAACGTTAAATTCAATATGAATTACCGTATACAGAAAAATGCATCTTGTTTTCTAAACGTTACAATTGATTTTAGCTGAACGATGTACAAGTGAATTTTCTTCTAATGGGTAGAGATTTCATAATGGTGATAAATGGCAAGTAATAGTATTAATTTCGTTATGTTGAACAGATAATTAAATTTCTTGCAAGTATTTACTATATTAATGTGATTTAAGGGTATAACAATAATTGGTTTAACGAATTATAGCGTGGATGATTTTCTGTTAAGTTATGGTGTACAGACATGCGATTTAAGACTTTAGTTTGTTCAATTTTTTATTGAGTTGTCTTTTCTAGTCTGAGCGAGGTATACAAATGATGAGGTGATTGATTAGAATTGAAATGATAGAGTATAAGCCAACCTATTGGCTATTTAAACAGACATTTACGCTTTTATTCCTCAAACTAACTACTACAATAATAAAAACCGGCCAAGGGCGAGTCGGACACGAAGGGTTCCGTACTATTATCTATAAAAACGAGATAAAAAATCACGCTTGTTGTATGGGAGTTGGGAGCCCCCTTAAATATTTATTTTATTCTATATTTTAGTATCTGTTGTTATAGCGGCAACAGAAATACATCATCTGTGAAAATTTCAACTGTCTGTAGGCCATCGCGGCTAGTATACAATCCAAATGTTCTATAAGAAGCTAGTGTAGCTTGTTCCGTACCCAAAGGGTAAAACGGACCTTATTACTAAGGCTCCGCTGTCTGTCTGTCTGTCACCAGGCTGTATCTCATGAACCGTGATAGTTAGACAGTTGAAATGTTTACAGATGATGTATTTCTGTTGCCGTTATAACAACAAATACTAAAAAACAGAATAAAATAAATATTTAAGGGGCGTCCCTTATTTTAAGGAGGCTCCCATACAACAAGCATGATTTTTTTTCTGGTTTTTATGGATAATGGTACGAAACCCTTCGTGCGCGAGTCTGACTCGCACTTTGCCGGTTATTTGCCTTTTCAATCCGCCCTAAAACACAATAACCTGTCGTGTTTTATTTTTAAACTTTAGTTTCATATAACTAAGTAAATACACACATCAAAAAAGTCTAAGCAACATGCATGATATTACAAATTTACCATTTATATTAATTAATTTATAAGTATTTACTCACTCAAAGTGCGTAGTTAAGTAAACTTTTTTTGTTATTGATGACATACTGGCTGGTTGTAAAAAAAAAATCCATTATGTTTTGTTTTTTCATAAAATTCAAATGACTACGAATTTGTTTGAATTTAAGTGCGTTTTAATTGACACGTTTATTCTTGATTTTATAATTTTACCAACCATTTAAATAAAGTTAGCGACAAAATTGAATCGTTAGATACCCTTCACGTCATGGAGCGACGTCATTTGACGGCAGATGAAATGCAAAGAGCTGTAGGGATGTTGCAAGCGGGAAGTAATCAATCTCAGGTATCTCGACATTTTGGCATTCATAGAAGTGTTATTTGTCGTCTTTGGCAGCGCTACAATAATACAGGGGAACCCGCTGAACAGCACCCAGGCTGTAGAAGGAGTACAACCACTCGGCAAGACTGGTACATACAACTGACTGCAAGACGCCAGCCGATGTTAACCGATCGAGAGCTAAGTTTGAGGCTACAAAATTCAAGTGGTGTTGATGTAAGTCCCCAAACTGTGCGAAATCGACTGCATGAGTACGGCCTACGAGCTCGACGCCCAATCAGGTGCCCACCGATACGTCACGGGAATCGCACTCGTCGAAATGAATGGTGTAGAGAACGCATAACATGGACCCAGGAACAATGGGATAAAATTATGTTTTCCGATGAGTCGCGATTCGGGTTTAGGCCTGATACAAGAAGGATGCGAGTGTACTGTCGGCCCGGAAATACTGAAAGGCTCAGGTGCGTTCAGGAAGTTCATCCATACAGCGGCTCAACAGTTACGGTATGGGCGGGTATTATGAAGAACAGGCGAACTGAGCTCGTTTTTGTAAATGGAAACATGAACGCTGAAAATTACGTTGAGGATATTCTCAGACCTTATGTCCATTCATTTGCACAAACTTTGGCTCCGATTTTACGTTAATGCATGACAATGCGCGTTCACATACAGCTCGGCGAACCAGTGAATACTTGGCAACGGAGAACATCCGGGTATTGCCCTGGCCTGCACAATCGCCAGACCTCAACCCCATCGAGCACGCATGGGACATGCTCCAGAGACGTGTTTTGAAGGACTTGGACGGAGTGACAACAACCCAACAGCTGAAGGATTTGCTATAGAGCGAATACCGCAAGATGACATAAACAGTCTCATTAATTCAATGAATAATCGTTGCCGACAAGTTCTGAATAGCAGAGGAGGCCATACTTTGTATTAAATTGTCCTATTCTTTCACAATAAATTCATTTTCTTTAGAAATTTCATTTTGTAATAATTTTAAAAATAAAATACAACATTATAATGTGAAGAACCATCCTAAAATTTAAATTAGTACATGTTGCTTAGACTTTTTTGATGTGTGTATATTATATATCTTAAGTAGGTATAGGTACAGGCAGTGAACCTTCCTTTTTCAAAATTAATTTCGTATTCCGTAAACCAGTTGATTTTTTTAAGTAGATAGTAGATACCTACGCTTACCTATATCCGGAAAAACTATTAAAACCCTCAGGAAAACCTATCAAACCAAAAACCACAAACCGAGTCTACAAAACCACAATTTCTCAACAATTAAACCGGCCATAAACCCCAGGCGTATCTTTAGCCAGCTCACCAATTACATTAAAATAACAGCATTAAAGTTTAATTGGGTATAAACTTGGCTCCCCCTTAATAGGACCCTCCTATTCGACGCACTCACACATCGAAGCGAGCGCTGTGATTGGTCGAGGTGGTGGCACATGCTGTCGCGATTTGTGCTATGCAGATATGATATACAGGATGCTTGGTGCTTTCTATAGTTGTTGAAGTGACGGTTTTTCAAGACCTTTATTCTAAAAAAAATTAACAACAGGTTGTAAACGGCTCACGTAAAAACTAAAAAAAAAATGCAAATTACGGTTAATTTTTGGTTATGAATGCTACTTACGTTAGTTTCTTTTAAAAAAACTACCTATGGAAGTTTATTATTCTAAACTACTACCAAAAATCTAAAAAATTTTAATAATATGAATGAAAATTTCAAAACGTCAAAATGAAAATGTAATTAAATGACGAAATGTGGTCAAACACTATCCTATCTGATATAAAAACTTTTTTCTTTTCTTTTCCTTTTTTCGTTTTTATTTATTCTTTCTATTTTTTATTGTGGTTGTCTTAACGTTCACAATTCAAAATTCAGTTTTTAACTGACTTAAAATAAAGGGTGCTCAATTTTTCTCAACTTTTTTATGTTGGTTACCTGAGAATTCTGTCATTTACAAACCGATTAAAAAAATTCTTTATTCAGATTGGTCCCATAGAAATTTCATCCAAATCGGTTTAGTAATCAAAATAACTGGAAAAAGGTGTTATTCAAGTACTTCTCAGTATGAAATTAATGCTATTGAACTTTGAAGTCGCGTTAACTACTTTTTTATTATAAAAGAAACCAAACCGATGTATAATCATATGAAGTTTCTATCATTTACTAAGAAAAAGTGTTTTTGTTATAAACTACCCAGTATTTACATAATAACAATGGTTTAGAGGCTTTTTTTTTAGTATAGTATATTAATAGTTCGTAAATAGTGTAAAATTCTAGATGTAGGTTAATTTTAGCTACTGCCTTCATATGTCAACAATTTTATTACTATACTTATTAATGTAAATACCTAAGTAAGTACCTAGCTTAATTAGTCATAAGTTACTGTTTTGCCTTAACAAATAATTGCAACACTTGTCAGAGGACATATATTTTGGTCACTTTAAGTTGTATACTTTAGTACTAAGTTTATGTAAGCAATTAAATAAATAAACGACTTTCACTAACTTTACCTTTAATTGCCAAAGTTGAAAGTAAAACATCTTTTATCCTTACAATTCGGACGTGAATAACACATCCTGTATGTGCAATTCTCTCAGTAATGACACGTTTAGCGGGGGGCGGGAAAGAGACGGGTGAGGGAGAGGGGGAGGAAAGCTCTTAAGAGTAACTATGTAATGTGCTGGAGTAATGTCTGAGGGTATGGATGGAGTCTTCAGTAACCGAATTAAGGTAAAATAAGTCTTATAAATGAAAATGGCAATGGGCAGGTCCACATCGCTTGTGGAACTGACAACCGATGGGGAAGAAAGGTTCTCGAGTGGCGACCACGAACCGGAAGACGCAGCGTAGAGCAATCACCAGATGGACCGAAGATCTGGTTAAATCTGCGAGGGGCTTGTTTTGCGTGCCACTGCACTACGCACGTCATCCTGAGACTTCACACAGTATATATTACTAGACTGTGTGATCAGATTATAAAGTCTCATTTGCCCAGTATTTTCACTAGCTACAATACCTACCCTTTAAACCGGAACACAGTAGTGCTTGCACACTACTGCTTGGCGGCAGAATAACTGGCAAAGTGGTGGGCCTTTTTATACCACTAGTTCCATCATCTTTAACTTGGATGGAACAGGTAGGTTCTTTTCCCAATAGTTCCATCACGGAAGTAGGCAATTTGAACTACTGGGACCAAGCAAACGTATTGTGTTGATGGTGATAACTGTCAGGATATATAGGGTTATATTATACCATCCCCCAAGCTGCCGATTACTCTAAGAGCATAGTAATGGAGAGCAAACACCCCCCTGCCACCCTTCCCCAACCTCCTCTGTTAGGGGATGATCGGGGAGACAAGTTGCCAAGTTACTTTGAAGAAGATTTTGGATTATACTTACCTACTTACTTTGAGTAATATTTAAGAGGTTAAAAACATAAAAAAAAGATATTTTTAATTAGGTCTATGCCTGAAAATTAAAGTGCTAGTTTTTTCCTTTTTTTCTTCTTCTTCTTCTTCTTCTTCTTCTTCGTTTAATGGTTTTCTATCGCTATTCAGCGATAACTCTGCCAATGTCAAGTGAGGAAAGTTTTCACGGTTATGTAATGTCAAAGTCCTATTTTGTCAGTTACTATGCCATACAGTTAAATGGTGGATATTTTACTGAAGGCTCTAAAAAGTCATTGAAAACGAAAATGCATGGTTTTATAAACTTGGAACCATTTGCTAACACTCGTGCACTTTTACGAACACTTATTGAGCGCAGTGCAGTGTCATGTGAAACTTTATTATTGTAACTCTGTTTGGATTTACATGCAACTGTTGCCAGTTACTGCTCGCCAGTAGGTACCTACCATAGAGAATATATCCACTTAGCCAGTACAGCAATTTCGATTTATCTCGAAGAAGGTTGTCGAAGGTTGTCAAAATAATGCTCACTAAGCATGTTTGAGAAATACAATTTATCGTCTTTCTAATTTTCTCCTCGATAGTACCTACTCAAGTGAGGGGAGAGAGGGGGTATTTACGGAGTACTCCAGTAAATGGGATCGAAGACGGATTGCGTCTCTTTCTCGCACGTGTGCCTGTCTCGCTCTTTAGTAATTATCCATTTTACTTGTATTATATTAGACGTAATTAAGTTTTCTTGCGACCGTCGTAGAGGGCAAAGGAACTACATTTGCGAATAATTCGTATTTAGCAAGCAAATTGACGAGAAGAGCGGAAGACGAAGACTGGGCTCAATTACCTACCTATACTTACGGATCCTGTATATATCCAAATTCTGTATCTGTGCAAATAAATGCACGAGCGAGATAGAAGAGTCACGAATATACGAGCCTTAAACGACTTTTTTGGTAGATACAAACACGCTTCTCTTCTTAGGTACCTGAAGAACCCTTTGAACATGGAAAACTACATGTCAAGATAAGTACCTAGAGGTATCTTTTCACTTCGAACTTCTAAGCAGTCCCTTGCCACCAATACTTTTCTTGGGTTAAAGATGGCCATGGTCACTTCCAATTTAGTTTACAGCTATGATATCAGATGACACAACAAAAGATGTAATTGCCTGAAATCTGACACCAATCGCCACTATGGGACCATTGCGTTGTGGTTTCACGTGGAATTCAATGCGGATAGAATGGATTTAAAGCTGTACCAAGCGTGTATGAAAGTATGGGCCAACAGAGACTAAAGTTTGAGCTTCGATTTTGAAGGTTTGAAAGTTATCCATAATCACATTAACAAGAGTGAGGCTAAGTCGTGCGACTTTCAAACAGATGAACAATAGTTCTAAACCTGTTCAGCTCTGCACCAGTGACTACTCATGTTATGTGCGGGATTTGTGCACTCGCTTTTACAACATACTCATTCAAGAATCCCAAAACTCGAAGGCATGTGTCATCCATCAACCTGCACTTGAGCAGCGTGGTGGATTAGGTATAGCTTACACTCTTGCTTTCTCTCTCTCTCTCTCTCTCTGCCCATGTTCCAGTGGTGAGAACGTAGTGGACTTAGTACGAACATTAAACTATTTGTGAACGTCATCCATTAAGGACTTCTTTACTGGACTCGAATTCATGACCTGTGAATAAGCTGAAAGGCAACGGATTATTAAAAACGATGTCTCTACAACACATAACGCCTGCTCCCACAAAAAGCCATTCTACCTCGAACCACCTCCATTATTGTATTCTTTGTTCTAGAACATAAACAAGGTAAGGCGATGCTTCCAATCACGGTTTATTGGCGCGGCAGCAGTTTCGGTGGCGGTCGTAAATCTAAGCGATAGATTCGTCCTCGCTGGTGCCTGCCGTTTGGGACCACAGACCAAGTAGAAATACGGTCTCTGAGCTGGTCTGGCGCCATCAACGCTTTAAGTAGGTATTATTCATCTCCGAAATGAGGAGATCCACAGGAGAACTAAAGTGACCAATATGGCTCATAGAATTAGCAAGTTAAAATGGCAATGGGCAGGCCACATCGCTCGTAGAGCTGACAACCGATGGGGAGACAGGTACTTTTGTGGCGACCACGAACCGGAAGATGCAGTGTAGGCCGGCCCTCCACTCGGTGGACCGACGATCTGGTGAAAGCCGTGGGGAGCCGATGGATGCAGGAGGCGAGCAGTCGCTTAAAGTGGCGCGCTCTGGGGGAGGCCTATGTTCTGCAGTGGACGACTTCAGGCTGTTGATGATGATGATGACTATTTACCTATCTGTGCTAATACGAAGCTGCAAGTAGAGGCTGCAATGGCCCTGACTACTGGGTTGGTCCGTTTACATTCAAACATCGACCCCACCAGCGAGGTCAACGTACCTTCGTAGCGTAGGTTAGCTAGAACGGTGGCGACTTTCCATATGATCCACTCTTGGACGTAGACTTCTCGATCTTCTCCCAGTAACGGCCCAAGCCGAGGTTCGCACCCCAGGGGTGCCCTTGAGCTAGTTGCCTCCGACTGTTGACGGCTGGGTGACTTATGCGCCCTCTCGCCTGATAACGCTATAAAGGTAGAAACCAACAGTTGCCCGTTCCATAAAACTGAGCAGGGGGTCTAGCAAAGACACCTTTCCATTAGCGATAAAGCCAAACGATAACTGATAAATGACATGTGGTGTATGGGAATGACATTGTCTGCGGAAAGCTTTTCCCAAGATAATGTCATATATACTTAGCTAATAACGCCTCACGCTATCTCCAAAATGTATGGGAAATGACATTGCCGGCGGATAACTTTTCCGCAACTAATGTCATTCCCATACATTTTGGGAGTTAGCGTGCGGCGTTAACACCTCATGCTGGTATCGTTACGCGTAACGTGTCAGATCAGCTCCATAGCTACAGAAAGAGAAGCACGTGTTAAGACGAGGCTTGTAGCGCTTTTTGGCTATATTCTTCCAGCTACCATCTAGCTGTAGTCACCAGCTTATGTTCTTTCCATATACTTAAAAAGTACCATACATGCGTTGTAAGGGTGTGAGTATGTAGGTACCTACATGTTATTTATTATACCGCTTAATCTTACTTAGTTACTAGGTGGTAGGACATTTCTGTAAAGTTCGTCTAGGTAGGTACCACCGCTATGCCAGTTATTCCGCCGCCTTGCATTGTAAGCTAGTGAAATTACTGGCCAAATGAGACTTAAGAACTGATCTCATAGTCTAGAAAACTTATTTAGACTGTGTGATGTCTCAGAATGACGTGCGCAGTGCGCAATGTCACGCGAGACTTTAATTTAGATTACCGAGTGACACTGCAATCTGTAATGGGCGGCCGTGACGCTTAACACCAGGCGAACGACTAGGTCATCACGTCATTCGTTTACATAAAAAAAAACTGACGCATACAAAAAACTGTTTTCCCTCATCCGCTATTGTGTTTAACACAGATCCTGGTGCTTAAGTGTAGAGGGAGTGAGACAGCAATATAAATGTTTGCTCTTTTCAGTTCTTTTCTTTATTGAATCGCGTTATAGCCAGCCTATGAAACGTCTGACCAGATTTAGACCAAGTTTAGACACTACACACATTTCCAATTCCAAAACACAACACGAAAGATCCAAGTGAACAGCACCATTCCGCGAATTCTATTCAATATGTCGGCAGCCATAAAATAAAATGGACTAGAAGGCAGCACATAAAAATTGGATCGCTTTTCTGCTCTTTATAGTGGAATTGGTTAGCTAAGGATAACTTTATCTATTTCTTGTGTGTATACACTGTAGTATAACTATGTAGATATAAGAAAACAATATGTAAGTAGTACCACAGATTTTATAATCACACTAATATTATAAAGCCGAAAGTTTGTATGTGTGTATGTGTGTATGTTTGTCTTTGGTCTCTGGTCTTTACTTCTTCTTCTTCTTTTTTTACTAAAACACGTTTACATTTTACAAAGATGCAGCCTTTTTGACATGAAAGCCGCACAAATAAACGGTAGGTAATAGTTGACGGAATTTACGAAGACTGTATCTATCTGGTATCTCTTTAGCTCTGCCATATCAACAGAACACTTAATACAAGCCAAAGCCATACTGCGGTATTTTTTCTTCAATTTTTTGTACCGGAAGACAAATTAGCTCCGGGAATGCTGCGTGTGATTAATTTCTTCAGTAGATGTCCATAAAAAAGGTCGGATATATTAATAGGTTGGAAGTTACAAGGGGGTTGACAAATCTGCTAAGTTTGGTTGATATGTGAGATAATTGAGAGGTGTGAATACTGATAAATTGAGAAAATTTCACAGAACATCATGTTCTCGGATTTTCGGATCATTAATCTGCAGTAAGTAGCTCCTACAATAGTGAAGGAAAACATTTTAGTACTTTGTAAGAGCTATTGGAAATTCCACACATATCAATGACTATAAATCCAGTTGACTAATGATACAACTTCCTCTCATACGAAAACTAGTGGTGTATTTCAACCACTAATTTCTAATAAATACTATGAATTACTAATAAATCACGGGAACCCGTTTTTGTTCCATCCTGCTCGGTTTTTTGTAATTTCGTATGACTTTGTCTCGTTTTGTTACCTCACCCCCTACCCGCGCAGGTGAGTCGTGTTTGTACGAGAAATTATGTTCACGAGCTATCAACGGGCTTTATAATCTTTGACATATATTATATTATTCTAGATAGAGGTAACAAAATAAATTGGTACATAAGTCGAGAAGGATCTGAACTTGGGAACGTGCGTTGGTTTGAAAGACAATGGGTTACCAAACAGATTAATTTGTGAAGGAAAAATTCCGAATGGGAAATTCCATCCGTCCCTATAGCCGGGACATGCTACTTAAGCTACCGTGACAAGTGATCTCGCGTCCGAATTTATCCTTCACGTTTTTACAACCAGCTTACGGGGTTGGCTAAGCAGGCGATACTGTCATATACAAATCATAAACAACGGGTTACCATTTACTCAACAAGGAAAGCGAAATAACTACCAAAGAATAGTAGAAGTAGGTAGACAAAACAAATCAAACAAACAAGAAACTCGAATTGAAAATCATGTTAAACAAAAAAAAGGTCAAATTCACTCCAGATTATAAGTAAACCAAGCCGATTGAAAACCTCTCACATACATACCCAACCGTTCATATTTGTCGAACCGATCAAATAAAATAAAGGCAAAACGTGGCGAAACAAATTTCAATCTATTCGAAAAAACCGGGGACCATTTTGCAAAAACACTTCGTCCCAACCTTTTAAAACTGGACCAGTATAGTCTGAGCTCTAATCGGTATAGCAGATAACTCGGTATAACAGTTTGATAGTAGAGTGTCTTGGTTTTTTTATGTAAATGAATGATTTGACGAGCTAGTCGTTCGCCTGATGTTAAGCGTCACAGCTGCCCATAACAGATTGCAGTATTACTCGGAACTCTAAATTAATTTAGGTTTGCGTGACACTGCACTGCGCACGTCATCCTGAGACTTCACACAGTACAGTAATAAGATTACTAGACTGTGAGATTTACTTAACTTAATACCTATAAGTACCAAGGTACTTAATAATAATAATAAAAACGCAGGGGCGGCTTTGTGGCGAGCCGTCGGTGAGTGGCGACACCGCGTACCCTGATTCCAAGGGGCTAAATGAGACCCCTGACCCCTGGCTTGCCTTAACTGGCTGTCCGGGGGTGGAAGTCGCAAGAGCTAAAACCTAAGCTCCAGGGTGGAAGTGTTAAAGGGCATAACGCCGCGAGTAGCGTTCAATGAAAGTGCAGCACACCTCTCCACACCCTAAGCCACCCACACCAATGTTGCTTCCTCGGCACCAATATGCGGTAGCCACTATAGGGGGCCCATTTAGTGGGTGGCAAGTCATCACCTGCCTCAAACATTTTGATATGAGGCAAAATTGGCAGGTGCCGCTATCTCATTCCATAACCCAATGTACATCATCCATCAAAAGTTCACCACAATAGCCCAGTTTTATTTTTTACCTTTACCTACTTATACAAAATAGTTTATCATATGCCATACCATGCCTTGTCAGTTATAATTAGTTTTGTACTCAACAGGGCCTCTTGGTGTTAGCTTCGGCCCCACCAATGCCTCCCAAATGTCCGGGCTAGACCCGAGAATCAAATTAAATAGAAGAATAATAATAATAAATAAATAATACTAAGTTGGTATATAATTTTTTGTGTGTGTGTGTCATTGAACTTCTCATAAATGGCTGGGCAAATTTTAATAATTTTTTTTTTGTGTGCCGTCTATCCCATTTATGGTTAAGATAACCCGTGCGAAGTGGGCGGGTCAGCTAGTTGTAGATACCTATTACTGTCTTAACAAGAACCGTTTTTCAATGACTCTCAGTATCTAAAATACTTGCTAGTGCTAGGTAAGGTACCATAAACCTCTAAATAATTCTGCAGTTGACGGGTACGCTAAGTAGGACCAGAGTCCAGACTGCCACATCATCATCATCATCATCAATAGCCTGAAGACGTCCACTGCTGAACATAGGCCTCCTCCAGAGCGCGCCACCTTGAGCGGCTGCTCGCCTCCTGCATCCATCGGCTCCCCGCGGCTTTCACCAGATCGTCGGTCCACCGAGTGGGGGGCCGGCCTACGCTGCGTCTTCCGGTTCGTGGTCGCCACTCGAGAATCTTTCTTCCCCATCGGTTGTCAGTTCTACGAGCGACGTGGCCTGCCCATTGCTATTTCAACTTGCTAATTCTAACTTGCTAAGACTGCCACATAAACATCATATTTTCAAATAAGATTTGGTGTTTATTCTATGTGTCATACTGGGTACTGGGTGTTATTGAATTCACTAGCATCCTTTGAAACTGGGTAGGTACCTACTCCTGACACCTGTCACGTGTGGACCAAAGTTTTTGGAATCTAACGCATCGATTTGGTATTGATATTAACTCCAAAAAATGGGATAACTTAATCAACTGCTACAGTACAAAATTAAATAAAAATAATTAATTTATAGGCAAGCATGTTCCATCGTAGACTGCGTCATCGCTTTCCACCAGGTGAGACAGTGGTCAAATGATTTGCCTATAAACAATAAAAAAAAAAAAAAAAAAAAATATTTATTACTAATTATTGTAAAACATATAAAATAATTAAGTAGCTGACATAATCGCCATGCGACTAAAGCTCCCAAAAACTAAAGATTAACAAAAAAAATTAACTACCTACTTACTGTTAACAATATCAAAATCATTAGTGCCAACTACGTTAGGCGCCGCGACAAGCTTTATAATTACAAATAAGTTTAAGTTAAGTTAAGTTTTAGTTTTTTTTTTATCTTTATTTTTTTTTTCTTTTTTTTTATGACTTGTAAATTATTATTTATTAATAATGAATCTGTATCTGTATCTGTATCTTTACAATCTTTACAATCGGCGGGCCGTCAGCTTGTTTGTCTGTCCATGTTATAAAAAAAAAAAAAAAAAAAAAAAAAAAAAAAAAAAAAAAAAAAAATATTTTTATTTGCATATTTTTACTCTTTAATAATCATCAATAAATTATTTACTTACTATCATGTACTCAATTTATGCTAATGAATTAAATTGCACCCTGTATATATTATATACTATCTGAGTTTGAATTGGTATATTATCCCGAAAGGGGATAAATCTACTCCCCAAGGTAGACAATGTTTCTTCTACGACTTTTCTAAATTAATAGGTTTTTATTGAAGAAATGTCACGTAAAGTTTACGTTCGAAGATAGCCCTAGCGCAGCTGGGTGGTGAACTTCGTCCTTGACCGAATGCACTTAAACGAGACAATTCAAACTCACCTTGTATATAAGATCATAACAGACTTTCTATCTCATTTAACTACTATTTTAAATTATTATCCTCAAATATATTAATTGGCATTGCTTCCAATTCAAAGTTCTTTGTACACTGGTCTCAAATTTCGGTAAAAATATGTAAGTATCTATAGCCGTTGAGCTTGTGCGCAAATCGATCCACTGGGGGCAGTTTTCGTTCAAGAACCGTTGGAAAAACAACGCGGATTTAGTTTCCGAGCGGATAAGCGGGGGAGATATTGTTTGTCCTCTCATCTTATAAAAATATTATATTGGCGTCCCTTTCTACTAGAATTGCCTAATTCTTGAAAAGTACGGCTGAGATAAGATAAGTACGTACTTTTTTATTTTCTTTATTTATTTTTAGTAGGCTTAAATCAAATATACTATAGGTCACCAGTCTCTATGAAAATCAAACCTCAAAAGTGTCCCCGCGCTTACTTGCTTACGCGCTTACTTAGAAGTGCTTACTAATACAGAAACATACCTATGCAACTAATATAATATGTGAGCTATATCACTTTCATTAAACGCGGTCACACGCGACTGAGAGCAAAAACAAGGCATAGGTAATAGGTATGCCTTGTTTAAATGGTGCCGTTTTCGAGGCGGCGATCGTGGATCTTCCCTATATTTCATCGCAGTAAGTAGGCATTCTTATGACCGTCCGCACTAAAGTTTGACAGCTCTTAAGTTCGTATTTATCTCTCTAGAACGTACCCAAATGCATTGCAGTAGGTAAGTACATCATAAAGGCATAATTGCGAACTTTAGAGCTGAGAAACTTTAGTGCAGATCTGCATTAAAAAATAATTTAATTTCATACTAATGAACTCATATCTATTTTTGTATTTGCCTTGTTTTTCCAGCAGATACTCCTGCAGCAGCTGTCATATTTCGCGCGGGTGGTTGCCTCTCTCTATCCCACTTAATCCAAGGAGTTTGGATAACTAATGAGCGCTTTTTGTAACCAAAATCAAGTAAAAAGTTATGTTCTCCCCTAATCTGTCTAGAGACCTTTGATGAAAATGGGCATAAACTACACTCTAACTAGGAATCCCTTTGGCTAAGGTCCCCTTAGATTTGACCCTTACCTAAATTCATTTTCATAGCGCTGAGTGACACTTAAATTGTAAAGTAACAGTTTATTCTTTTCTACGGTTTCCAAAAACCGTACGTTGCCGATTTTCGTTATTTTATTTATATATTTGATGATGATGATGATGCTTTATTGATATTAGCATTAGAGTTTTTAATATATTATTGATCAAAGAAAATCAAAACAAATACATTTTCTGGCGTTATGCGGGTAGACACAGTTGCCAAAATATACAATTGAAAAAAAAACAACTGGCGTTTTGATAATTTAACCTGCCACTTAAGCCTTTAACATAGGCCAAACGCGTCTTTTTAACTAATCATACTGAAGAACCTATGAATTCTACAGACATGAAAAAAATATCACCAATAAGATCATTCTGCACCTGTACTTATCAATTGAACAAAATATTCGATTACTAGGTACATTATGAATAAAAAAAATACTTTTAGAACGCCTTTCCAGTCACACAGTGTACAATGCCGCGTAAAGGAAGATTGCGTCATTAAATATTTTTACACCCTCGGATAGGAAATTTAAAAATATACAAGCTCAATTGATCATTTTATTTTTAGAGCCAAAATTAAGTCTGTTTAGTAATATTTTGCGTTATTTTGCGGCGAGCCAAGGGCGAGGCCCTTGGCGGGGCGTGAATTAGTCTCCCCCGGCATGTGCCAACGGGTGGACGCGCTGCAGTTTTTTATAAAATATTTTACATGTTTTTCTTATTTGTATGAAAATTATCAATTAAACAGCCAATAAATAGGTATTGACTATACGAAAAAGTCGGTTTTAGAGCCATTTGATTAGTTCTTAGTGACTTTAATGTCAGTAAAAGTATTTGGAACAATAATAGATCGTTAGCACAGAAGGTCAGTATAGGTATTTTAAACTCTTTTGGCAGGGTAGGGTTCCAGTCGAACTAAATTAGCGTTAGGCCCCATACACGTTACATTTTATTGATCAATCTTTGTGATTGATCAATTTTATTGATCGTTTAGGGTTAGTATTGGTCAATGTTCTTCGGTTTACAGTATGGAGAAAACATTGACTTAAGTGGTCTCGTCAATTTTATTGATCTATAAAATTGAACGTGTTACCATCACCAGTTATCAGCTTCTTCAAAAATGGTTCGGTTTCATTACGTCGTAATAAATAATCACAGATGAGTACACGGTTCATTAGGTTTCCTTCAGTGAGCTCGTGAGGGACCCAAATATCGAGCTTTTTTGTGTACCTACCCATTTTTTTTCAAATGCGCCAAAACTGTTTTGTGGTCAATTCCCAGTTCTTCAGCTACGTCGTAACTACTGATATGCCGATCTTGCTTCACTTTTAAAAAAAAATGGCATCCATTTTATCCGTAATAGGGCGACCAGAGCGAGGTGCATCTTTGACATCAAAATTTCCGGATTGAAAACGCTTAAACCAAATTTGTGCTACTCTCACAGACACTGCACTAGGTCCATAAACATCGCAATTTTTTTTCGCGGCTTGCTTTGCATTTTTTCCGTTTTTGTCATAGAATTAAAAAAAACAGGAATGAGTTTTGATTGACATCGAACTGACGTACAGCAATGGCGGACACCTAAACATGTGTGACGGATTAAAGAATTGCCATGTAAGAAAATTACCCGAAACCGACAAAAAAAAGATCTGACGTTGGTGTGACTTTTTGTATGACCAAAAAGCTACGCGATCTTGTAACAGGGTAGTCAAAATTTAATAACTTATGTCATTCTATTTTTCATCCCTCAGGGTTAGTCCTATCTGAATTTGTAAAAAACTAATACGACATAAATATATATATCCTTTTATACGCTATTAATGCTATATTTGCTCCGTTTCAGTATGAAAATGGAACCCATATAGGATTAGTTTGTTGTGTATCTGTCTGTCCATATTAGATGCAACTTATAGGGTACCTACCTACTTTACGATGACCTAGAGCTGGTGTGCATTATTTATCGTATAGGCTTAGAGTCAGATGTTGCCAAAAGATTACTAAATTTTTAATCCTAGCGGTAATTTCATGGTGTACGATAGTACGGCGAGCTTCGGCAGTGCAGCCCTTGTAGTTACAGTTATACCTGCGCGATGTAATCCATACACTACGATAAAACATCGTCAGCAACAAAGTTGACGCCACTCCATATTATCCTTTATGCTATAGGGGAGAGGAAGGGAGAGCGAAAAAGATAGAGGAAAAGGATGAATGTATAATGGTAAACAGAGGCGCACCTGCCTCCATTCAGGCTTTTCCTCTCCCATTTCTTTCTTCCTTTGGACAGGGCTAGGGCGTAAAACTAACTAACCGGGTCGGGTCTGCTAGTCAGTCAATAAAACTGTTTATTTCGCACAAAGAATTATAGCCAGGCTTTTGCTGAAAATGTTTTATGAACACATCACTCGTATTTTTCTACTTTACTTTTGAAATGAAACTTGCATCTTCCATTATGTATATTTGTTATTTCTTATACAAACTTCCAATACTAGTAAGCGTCATATGTCTTGACGCCACTGCTGCTCAACGGGAATTAACTGCTTTTTCGACATTTTCGTAATGGCTGGACTCCCCAGCAAACTCAATTTTCTTCGAGCGGAACCATCCATGATTGGCTAATGGTACAAACACTACCAACCTATCAAGTATCAACCAATCATGGCTCTTCTGACAGTTTGCCAACCAAAAAAGTCAAAACCACGTCTTAATTTTTAAAAGTAAGTATCTATTAATAAACACGACACTTTACTTTTTTTACTTTATAGAAAACCTGCCCAAATATGCACGATTAGTAGGTCCATTACAGGTAAAATATTTATTAACCTGAAAAAGGCCAACACATGCATAATATGCATACTGAAAATATGCATTTGCATATAGTCAGTTCTCTAATTATTATCAATATAGGTGAATAACTTGTATTCGAACACAATTTCATCATTCTCCCACACTTCCGGGTAATTTGCAAGTTTGATTGTTGGCAACACTAAGCTGGTTTTGTGTATTGATTGCATCTCAATAATTTTATCGAAAAAGCAAAAAAATTGTGGAATAATAACAAGCTTACTTGTGAAAAGTGATCCCCTGAGTTTTTTTTATCAAACTACTATGATTCCGACAACTTTTCACTACGCAAGACGGCATTTTATATTTTTTTTTCTAAGCGTCTTGGGCGACGTCCGGAGCAGTAATGGCAGGCGATAGACTTCCTATGATGTGAGTGTGTGCGTGTCCGCTTGTACTTATTAGCGTTCCGACTTCCTAAGGGTACCTCGGTTCGGGATCAATTGGGACTCCGTCCTTCTTTTTTTATTAGGTCCATGTTTTTTGTAGTAAAATTTTAAAATGTATCGAGTTTCTTCATTAGATTCACTCATCTTCACAGTGCGAAAAACAAATAAAAATCACACATTTTCCTAATTTGAATATGGAATTATCTTCTTTAAAATTTAAACTTTTAATGATAAAACCAGCCAGATACAAATAGTAGATACAGATAGACAGACGGACAGACAGACTGACAAAAATTAAAAAAATGTATACTTAGACACTTTTTTTGATTGTAAATACATACGCAGAATACAATACAACACCCAGCACCAGAACAAACATCTATGTTCATCACACAAATGTTTGTCCCAGGTGGGAATTGAACCCACAACCTATAGTTCAGAAGGCAGAGCCATTACCAACTGAGCTATCAAGGCCATCAAAATGGAGCCCTCAAAAAAATTTCTATACATTATCTTCAATGTACAGATTTGGACCTGTTACAGTTTTATTATAAGTAATATAGATAGATATATTATATAAGTAATAAACCGGGCACCATAATATTATTATAATAGGTAGATATATTTTTCACGGAGTTTCATCTGGACTTGTTTATCTTTGACAAACTCTAGCTCATTGTCAAACCTGCGAGTGTGGCGCCCCAGGTGGCTCTTATTAATAACTTTGTGTCCAACGCTCAAGGTCATTGGCGCATGTTAAACTCTTAAGAGCTTAATTTGGAGGCTTGCATTAATTAAAATTAAGCAAGATTTAAAATATATTTTACAAAATACAATCAATCGTAACACTTTTCAAACTTTTGTGACTTTAACTCATATTATTAGGTTGGGGAAAAAGTCTTTTCGCATTATAGTAAGTATGAACTTGTAATAAAATTTCTTTGGCTGTACTATTTGTATCTGGCTGGTTTTATCATTAAAAGTTTAAATTTTAAAGAAGATATTTCCATATTCAAATTAGGAAAATGTGTGATTTTTATTTGTTTTTCGTACTGTGAAGATGAGTGAATCTAATGAAGAAACTCCATACATTTTAAAATTTTACTACAAAAAACATGGACCAAATAAAAAAAGAAGGATGGAGTCCCAATTGATCCCGAACCGAGGTACCCTTAGGAAGTCGGAACGCTAATAAGTACAAGCGGACACGCACACACTCACATCATAGGAAGTCTATCGCCTGCCATTACTGCTACGGACGTCGCCCAAGACACTTAGAAAAAAAATTATAAAATGCTGTCTTGCGTTGCGAAAAGTTGTCGGAATCATAGTAGTTTGATAAAAAAAACTCAAGGGATCACTTTTCACAAGTAAGCTTGTTATTATTCCACTAATTTTTTGCTTTTTCGATAAAATTATTGAGATGCAATCAATACACAAAACCAGCTTAGTGTTGCCAACAATCAAACTTGCAAATTACCCGGAAGTATGGGAGAATGACGAAATTGTGTTCGAATACAAGTTATTCACCTATATTGATCATAATTAGAGAACTGACTATATGCAAATGCATATTTCCATTATGCATATTATGCATGTGTTGGTCTTTTTCAGGTTAATAAATATTTTACCTGTAATGGACCTACTAATCGTGCATATTTGGGCAGGTTTTCTATAACGTAGAAAAAGTAAAGTGTCATGAAATGTATTAATAGATACTTACTTTTACAAATTAAGACGTGTTTTTGACTTTTTTGGTTGGCAAACTGTCAGAAGGGCCATGATTGGTTGATACTTGATAGGTTGGTAGTGTTGGTACCATCAGCCAATCATGGATGGTTCCGCTCGAAGAAAATTGAGTTTGCTGGGGAGTCCAGCCATTACGAAAATGTCGAAAAAGCAGTTAATTCCCGTTGAGCAGCAGTGGCGTCAAGACATATGACACTTACTAGTATTGGAAGTTTGTATAATAAATAACAAATATACATAATGGAAGATGCAAGTTTCATTTCAAAATTAAAGTAGAAAAATACGAGTGATGTGTTCATAAAACATTTTCAGCAAAAGCCTGGCTATAATTCTTTGTGCGAAATAAACAGTTTTATTGACTGACTAACAGACCCGACCCGGTTAGTTAGTTTTACGCCCTAGCCCTATCCAAAGGAAGAAAGAAATGGGAGAGGAAAAGCCTCAATGGACGCAGGTGCGCCTCTGTTTACCATCATACATTCATCCTTTTCCCCTATCTTTTTCGCTCTCCCTTCCTCTCCCCTATAGCATAAAGGATAATATAGAGTGGCGTCAACTTCGTTGCTGACGATGTTTTATTGTAGTGTATGGATTACATCGCGCAGGTATAACTGCAAGGACTGCACTGCCGAAGCTCGCCGTACTATCGTACACCATGAAATTACCGCTAGGATTAAAAATTTAGTAATCTTTTGGCAACATCTGACTCTAAGCCTGTACGATAAATAATGCACACCAGCTCTAGGTCATCGTAAAGTAGGTAGGTATCCTATAAGTTGAATCTAATATGGACAGACAGATACACAACAAAATAATCCTATACGGGTTCCATTTTCATACTGAAACGGAGCAAATATAGCATTAATAGCGTGTAAAAGTATATATATATTTATGTCGTAATAGTTTTTTACAAATTCAAATAGGACTAACCCTGAGGGATGAAAAATAAAATGACATAAGTTATTAAATTTTGACTACTCTGTTACAAGATCGCGTAGCTTTTTGGTCATACAAAAAGTCACACCAACGTCAGATCTTTTTTTTTGGCCGGTTTCGGGTAATTTTCTTCACATGGCAATTTTTTAATCCATCACACATGTTTAGGTGTCCGCCAGGGCCCAGAAGTATATGACGTCATTCATGGACAACAAAGATAGTGCTATACGTTCTAAGCAAAAAAAAGATGAACGCAATATCTTTGGTCCTTGTCACCGTTACCAGGTTTTTTATTTGGCTTCGTTTGATCAAGCCAAACAGGTTAACAATTTTTTTTTAATATTGTGGTTTCTTGTGAAATAATCCAATTGAAATAGTGATTAACGCAATAAATATTTGAGAAATAATGTGTGTGCAGTAGGTGAATGCAGCATTTTATGCAGCAGAAGTTGTACTGAGGCGTAAACATGAAGGAATAATATTTCACAAGTAAGTAGACATTATTTTGTCTATTTTCCCTTTTAGAAGAGTTTATTGTGAAAAATATAAATACAGCGTTACATTTCATGTAATAACAGGTCCTCAGCTTAACAGAAAAACAGCTAAATGATTAATTCATGAATAAAATAACCAAACATAACCAAAAAATTTCATTGTCAAGGTACTGCCAGTTTATGCTTTTTAATTTCCCATAAAACCAGCTAGGTACCATGTTGATTTGCAAATAGTTTATAAGTCGGAATAAATCTTATTGTAGGTATAGTAGCTAATTATTTGCTTGATTTCACTTATTTTTTCGATTGTAATTTGTTTTGTGCTTAAATAAATAAATAAAGTAAAATATATCATTTTATATTTAGGGTCAGAGGGGGTAAGTGAAACATACTTGCACATCTGTCCACTTTGTGAATTCTGCTAGGACGCTAATTTTTTACACATAGAAAGCCTTAATCTGAAATGGCAAATGACGGCAATAAATACTTTTCAAGAAAATAATTTCTGAAAATACAATTTGCATGAATGAAACATCACTTTAAAAATGGTTCACGATTTTGACAGAAACGTTCCGATTCAATATTCTGACGGTAGGTTGACATTGGGGTTTGATTATTTTGTAGGTGACTATATTGACAGTTTTGTTTTTATTGTCTGTTATCCGCAATTATTATCCTACTTATATAATAATAGCTGCATAGTATCTTTATAGCACTTTATAAGCGCAGAATCTCCATCTCTTTCTGTGGGTGCCGTTAAGAGCAGACTAAGGGGCTATCCAGAGAATGGGCAGTAGCACTCTCTTTGGAACATTATAATCTTCTGCGATGACAAGCCATTTGCCAAGCGAGGTGATTATGGCAAACCTCTAACCTCTCTATAATCAGCGTCTAAAATGGCGTTTTATGGGCACGCCTGTGTTCAGCACTAGACGTCTTCCAGCTGTTGATGTGAAATACGCGATTTCCGCCCATCGGACATTTACAATGACATTTGTAATGTAGTAGGTATTTGATAGATTTTATTACCTGTGTCGTCTGTGACTGCAAATACTAACCGCACATTACGCGCCTTTTCATGCATTTTTTTGTGTAAAAATGTACATAAACACTATTAAATTGCTTCATGGCATCAACCGAGTTGTGTTTTGTAAACTTAGAGATTTCTTTTTATTATATGACCTAGCAGAAAGATTGTGTGACGCGTGTGTTAGAGCATTGAAACCATTTCGCCACATAGCATAGAGCTAAACTGCGTGATTTATTGATTACGATAGGGTTTCACTTAGGTACTCCTTCGTTTCACTTACCCCACCTGACCTTGCATTTTAGTTTTTACAATAAATTTGAAACAATGAACACTGGTAAAACATAATTTTTAGGTATCAAAGTAAATTACTCTATAGATAGAGCTAACGCAATCACCCATTATTTACCCAAAATTTTGGGAGACGTTCTTATTCAGGCAGCACCTTGTGTGGGAGCAAGAAACAACTAGGCGGGCACGCGCTGTAAAATTATACTAGTGGGAATTCTGTGGTGTCCGCCATTGCTGTACGTCAGTTCGATGTCAATCAAAACTCACTCCTGTTTTTTTTTAATTCTATGACAAAAAAGGTAAAAATGAAACGCAAGCCGCGAAAAAAAATTGCGATGTTTATGGACCTAGTGCAATGTCTGTGAGAGTAGCACAAATTTGGTTTAAGCGTTTTCAATCCGGACATTTTGATGTCAAAGATGCACCTCGCTCTGGTCGCCCTATTACGGATAAAATGGATGCCATTTTTAAAAAAAAGTGGAGCAAGAGCGGCATATCAGTAGTTACGACGTAGCTGAAGAACAGCATTGCGTAGCATTTGAAAAAAACTGGGTACACAAAAAAGCTCGATATTTGGGTCTCTCACGAGCTCACTGAAAGAAACCTTATGAACCGTGTACTCATCTGTGATTATTTATTACGACGTAATGAAACCGAACCATTTTTGAAGAAGCTGATAACTGGTGATGGTAACACGTTCAATTTTATTGATCAATAAAATTGACGAGACTACTTAAGTCAATGTTTTCTCCATACTGTAAACCGAAAAACATTGACCAATACTAACCCTAAACGATCAATAAAATTGATCAATCCCAAAGATTGATCAATAAAATGTAACGTGTATGGGAGGCCTAACGCTAATTTAGTTCGACTGGAACCCTACCCTGCCAAAAGAGTTTAAAATACCTATACTGACCTTCTGTGTATACGATCTATTATTGTTCCAAATACTTTTACTGACATTAAAGTCACTAAGAACTAATCAAATGGCTCTAAAACTGACTTTTTCGTATAGTCGATACCTATTTATTGGCTGTTTAATTGATAATTTTCTTACAAATAAGAAAAACATTTAAAATATTTTATATAAAACAGCAGCGCGTCCACCCGTTGGCACATGCCGGGGCAGACTAACTCACGCGCCGCCAAGTACCTCGCCCTTGGCTCGCCGCAAAATAACGCAAAATATTACTAAACAGACTTAATTTTGGCTCTAAAAATAAAATGATCAATTGAGCTTGTATATTTTTAAATTTCCTATCCGAGGGTGTAAAAATATTTAATGACGCAATCTTCCTTTACGCGGCATTGTACACTGTGTGACTGGAAAGGCGTTCTAAAAGTATTTTTTTTATTCATAATGTACCTAGTAATCGAATATTTTGTTCAATTGATAAGTACAGGTGCAGAATGATCTTATTGGTGATATTTTTTTCATGTCTGTAGAATTCATAGGTTCTTCAGTATGATTAGTTAAAAAGACGCGTTTGGCCTATGTTAAAGGCTTAACGCCAAGTGGTCAAGCTTTGGCCCCGTAAACTTAGGAGATCCCATAAGCTTTAGGTGTCCCTTAATCGCCGGTGAAAACAAAATTAGGTACTGTCCGATGTCAATTAAATATTTTTAAGGGTCCCTTAAAATTTAGGGATCTTTGGTGAAAACAGGCAGACCTTTGCGTAAAACGGTATGTATTAAATCACTCTAAAAGGTGCCTACAGCTTTTTGGAGCATTATTATCTAGATTCTAGACAAAATACTATATTAATTATATTATTATTCTATGTAATTGTACCCATAGGTACTGCAAAATCTCGAAAGACTTTTTAATTAGCCTCCTTGTATCAACTCTCTCAAGCCTCTACTATTCCTTTACAAAAAAAAAAGTTATTTATAGATCGTGCTCTCAAAATGTTTTGCCTCATTAATAAAATTAACCTTAAAACTATATTTTTTTGGTAAATCTAAGTAAAAATCGGTTCCGTAACTTTTTTGGAACGTTGACAGCATGATAACGCGCCTTAATAATTGCTTAAATGACAGAACGCAACCAAAACAAAATAAACAAATGGGTGCGCGGGAAACAGATTTAAAAAAAGAATCGATGATTGTTGAGTTGCAAGCTTAGTATTAGTTTTTTGTTTAGTCTATTTCTGTTTTTATTAGATCTAAATAAATTACGTAGGTCTTTGACTTTCCTCAGTGTGGATTTATACGTAAGTAAATTCAAATTCAAATAAAATGCTTATTGCATTCCATAATGTAATGAAAACAAAACAAAACAACGCAAACATTATATGGTACTTCCTATATTAAATAAATGAATCTAATAGTTATTTCGTTAATTTTCGTTGTTAATTTTATAGTACTAGTGTGGTGGTAGTTTAGACTTTTGTTTATTAAATATCGTGTTAAGAATACCTACCTAAGTACCTATATACCTATTATTTAGGCAAGTCGTTAATAATGTAAAATAAATCAAAGTTATTTCGTTTTATATAACGACATTTTTATGATATTGTTTAAAACGACAGAAACCTAGTATGTAATATTATATACTAGCTGAACCGCCCCAGCTTCGCACGGGTTAATTAGTTCTACGCCGTAACCCTGTTCATGGGAAGAGAAAAACGAATCTTTCGAATGAAATGTCCGAATTGAATCACACTAATATTATCACACTTCACACTAATATTATAAAGGCGAAAGTTTGTGTGTATGTTTGTTACTCTTTCACACTCTAACAGCTGGACGGATTTAGATGAAATTTGGTATGGAGGTAGCTTATACCCGAGATTAAAACATAGGCTACTTTTTATCCCAATAACGGGAACGGTTCCTGTAGGAACGCGGGTGGAACCGCGGGGCGCTGCTAGTAAATGCGAAAGTTTGTATGTGTGTATGTGTGTATGTTTGTTACTCCTTCACGCTCAAACGGCTGGACGGATTTGGATGAAACTTGGAATGTAGATAGCTTATGTACTGGATTAACACATAGGATACTTTTATCCCGAAAAATTTACCCATTCCCGTAGGAAAGCTTTGTAAACTCAACTTCGTAAATAGGCATTGAATTTAAATGAATTAGACTGTAGCATGTACTAACTGTCAAACAATATTATCCTGGAAACATAAATGGATCCTGTGGGATAACGTTCTTTCTTAGCTTCGACATTACGCAACTAAAATGGTCAAAATTTAGAAAAATTGAAAGCCGCAGTATGTAGATACCTACTAATAATGAAATACTTTCCAATCCGGATAAATAAATGGTTCCTGTAGGATAGCATTATCCCTCAGCATCCAATTGCTCGTTTTTATAGATAATGGTACAGAACCCTTCGTGCACGAGTCCGACTCGCACTTTGCCGGTTATTTCGCTCGTTTACCAGATGAGTCATAGATGGCGCTGCTTTAAATAGTACTGCTACTCAACACTAGATGGCAGGGATATATAATGGTACGGAACCGTTCGTGCGCGAGTCCAACTCGCACTTGGCCGGTTATTCTTATTATATTAGTCACAACAAGACGCAAATGAAATCGCAAACATTCTTCCATGTTTACGTCACAAGTACATCAAAATCATTACTCAAATACTTAGGCTATTTTCAAAGCTTTTACTTTATGGGTAAACAGTGAATCAACGGAACAACGCTACAATATGATTATAAAAAAGCAATAAATGTTTAACAGAAACTAAATTTAAGTGCATTAGTTTATTAGTCAGTGTTGGTACTGTTGGCCAGACAAGTGTTGAGTTGTTAGGTCATAGCACAGAATAGATAATAGTTCTGGATACAGAAGACTCACTTCGCGAAGTCACTTAAATAAATAGCGACTCTTGCTGGAACGCTATAAAGTGTAGTTCAGCTTGCACAGCGCTACAAGCCTTCCTTAAGGCTGCCGTATACGTAGATCCACTATCTCGCTCGCGCATTGTGACATTTTTGAAGATATTAAATAACTGAATTTACTTACGCAAAATCTGGCTAAACTATATTATCATGAATAACATTACAAATTTTCAACAGAAATATCATAGTAATCCAAACAAGTTTTCATACATAAAAATGGTTACGAATGAGAAAAACTTTGATACCGTTGTATTTATGAAATATTGTTTAGATTAATTTGATATTTTTGTTTAATAGTTGTAATGTTGTGATCATATAGTTTAGCCAGATTTTGCCTAAATAAATTCAGTTATTAAATATCTTCAAAAATATCGTAATGCACGAGCGAGATAGTGGATTTGCGTATACAGCAGCCATAAACAGTTGCCTCTCGTTCTATCGCTATAGCACTGTTCTTCTGACGCGTTACGCGGACGGACCCGTCTAGACGCCCGGTTCCATGTAGCTTCATAAGTTCATACCTAAAGCGCGGAGTGAGACAGGCCTCAAGTGTTGTACCTACTACCTAACTCCTCTCCTATAACATAATAGTGTTGTCAAGTGTTGTGCCCAATGAATATAAAGCCCGTTGATAGCTCGTGAATATAATTTCTCGCACAAACACGATTTACTGCGTGGGCAGGGGGCGAGGTAACAAAACGAGACAAAGTCATACGAAATTACAAAGAACAGAGCAGGATGGAACAGAAGACATCAACGGGTTCCCGTGATTTATTAGAAATTCACAGTATTTATTATAAATTAGTGGTTGAAATACACCACTAATTTTCGTATGAGGGGAAGTTTTATCATTGGTCAACTGGATTTATATATAGTCAATGCTTGTGCCCTATTGATCTTAATCCTTAAGGCGGAGGCAAATCAGGTGTTTTTTGGCACGTTTCCTGGCGAAATTACAGCATGTGGAGCTTTAAACATAATATAAAATATCATTTAGGTAATTCATATTATTCAGTTTTATGTGACGTTCGCAGATACAAGTTAAATAAATATGGCTCTATCGAAAAAAAATCGCATGCTTTCTTAAAAATAATTACTCACTTTCTATCAAATAATAATAATATTTTTACAAAAAAAAATATGTGTGTGTTCCCAACAAACATTCTGATCTTTTTATGTCTACATAGTTTTGATAAATACAATACAAATATAGATATTAATTAAAAACTGTCAAAATCAGTCATTGCGTGCGTCATCTTTCTTAACTTTGACAGTCTTAAAACTATTGCGGTCATTATCATTTCAATGTATAATGAGAGAGACGGCAGCATTTGGAATACCAACCCGAAGCCCGCAAACACTTTTGCTCTGGATAGTACATCTATCAACGCCAGCTCTTTAGCCAACCGTTCAGAAACAGGGTCGAACGTAGGTTTCGTTCACAAATTACTATCCATCTTAACTCGAGAAATGGCGCGAACCGATCACCCGATGACAGTTTTATTTATACTCACAAGCTTTATCTAATCTGTGGCTGTAATACCCCACCATCTTGCACTCCATTTAGTAAATGCAGATAAATATTTATTGTAGCAATAAAAAACGTAGAGTTACGAGATGATGAGTGCTGTTTATTTTGGTTACAGTGCCTACATACGGACATTGAATAAGTAGGAGAGGGACGCCAATACAGCGTAGATCAAAAATATGCTAAAAACCGTTATAAAACTAGATGGCGTTGCAAAATGAGCGGGCTATAAGTTGAGTGTAGATCACAAATATGCCAAAAAAACCGTTTTAAACGTAGATGGCACCGCAAAATGAGCGGGCTATATAGGCTAGCTACGGCAGGCTAGGTTTAAAACGGTTTTTTGGCATATTTCTGATCTACGTTTAACTTAAAGCCCGCTCATTTTGCAGCGCCATCTAGTTTACAGCGGTTTTTAGCAGATTTCTGATCTACGCTGTTTTCTTGGTGTATTGGCATTCTTCTGCTCCTTATTCCATGATACGGACAATAATGGGGATTTTTTCTCTGTAGGTAGGTACCTTAAATAAATAATAGTAGGTAGCTACTACCTACTACCTAATAGGTGTACAAGTGAGCATTATGTGTAGGTATGTAGGTGTAGGTCAAGGAAGTTCCATAGTATATTCTATACTTGGTGTAGGAACCCTGAGTTTTCAGTGACTAAACATTCACAATAAAATCCTCAAGCTTGCATTCATTGAGGACATAGAGCCACAATCCACAATGCCTAAGTGATAAAGTGAAAACAGTCAAAAATCGGCCGAACCCGCTGTGACAAACACAAAAATTTACAAGTAGGTAACCAACCACCTTACAAATAAGGTGGTTTACGAATTCGACCCACCTTTACCACCCGAACCACCTTAGGTACCGTAGGCACTAACTAAAGTGATTCACGAATTCAAAATGATTAGGTTTACCTACCTACCTACTGGTTTTTTTAGCGCATTTTTTTTTTGGGTTTTACGTATCATAAGTCTTATGATACGTAAAACCTACAAAAAAATGAGCTTATATTATGTAGCAGGCACGCGCTTTATTCTGTGCCTAACGGTTATTACATAGGTACATACATAGGTTACATAGGTTGAGATATCTGTGTGTATTCTTCTGAGGAATCAATCAAGAACCTTATTAATATTATCGTAGGTATTACTAGGTTCTTATTATTACCTAGTACCTATTACATTACCTACTCAAATCTATGCCAAATATAGTCAAAACAACTGTTATGGGCGGCCGTGTTGCTTAGCATCACGTGAACGACTAGCTCGCTATGTCACATAATCGCATAAAAAAAGAAGCTTTTCTGGTTCCGGTAAAAAATAAAGTGTAAATCATAGAGAAAATAACCGGAGTAAATAACACTCTTACCGCCATCTATGCAGTAAAATAAGAAAAAAGTTCAATGTTTGTTACACAGCCAAGTACTCACGAAACCTGCCATCTAGCATGATTACTGTACACTATATTTTTAGTTCAAAGTGTTAGGATAGATGTCACTAACCTTAAATTTGTGGTTTTTTACACCTAGCAACATTATAAGCGTTTCGTTTTTTCGAACTATTATGGTTAGGAAAAGTGCAAGAACATTTTTATAACTTTTTTGTTTGCACTTTGTTTTCAAGTTTTCAAAGATCTTTGCAAGGAACGGCTTCCATTATTTACTGCCAGAATAGGTGGTATTGCCAAAAAAATATCACAAATCTTTCTCCAGTCAGGTAACTTCAACATTAGAGGAGTGGCAAAGTTTAAAGATTTTTGCACACACTACGCTACGTCATTTGTGGGAGACCACAACCATGGTCAAAATTATATTATATCTTGGTAATGCTTTTTTTTAACGGGCAATGTGCCTTTATTCAAGCTAACTACTACAATACTAAAAACTAAACTAAACTAAAATAGCTACACTACCTACTACAAAGAACACTTATGGACTGTATAAAAGCCGCGATGACAGACAGTCCAAGTGCTCCAGCCCACTACCGGTGGGTAGCGTACCCAACATGCTGGCAGCATGCTTAAATGCTGGTAATGCTTAAATTAAAATAAAATAAAACTATTATACTGACATGCTCAAAGTCCTAGTATGTTTTATATTATTACTAGCAGTCCCCGCGGTTCCACCCGCGTTCCTACAGGAACCGTTCCCGTTATTGGGATAAAAAGTAGCCTATGTTTTAATCCAGGGTATAAGCTACCTCCATACCAAATTTCATCCAAATCCGTCCAGCTGTTAGAGCGTGAAAGAGTAACAACCATACACACAAACTTTCGCCTTTATAATATTAGTGTGATACCTGGGCCTCGTTTTATAAAGCTACTAGTACAAGCTAACAATTGTAGCAGCTACAAGAACAAGTAACTACAAGTTACTAGTTACGGCGTTTTATAAACAACAATTATCGATTACAAGTGTAAATTACAAGTATAATGCACATCACTATGAACGTCACTGAGGCCTCACGGCGGGGACCACAGACTAAGTAGAGGATAAAGTGTAGATTATGATATTACAAGTTGCACATCACTATGAATGACCGTCACGGTCAATAGCTTTTTTTAGTTTGGCTCCCATTCATTAGTGAATTTAGCCGGTGTGAATTTTACATTAAATCCCTACATAATATAGAAATTAAAAACATTATCTATTTGTTTGTTGTGGCTTTCATGCCAAATTGGATGACCTTTTTTAGATGAACTTATATTACCGGGATAGATGCGGTTTTTTTTCGGAAGTTCATGAAATCCCGCGGAAAATTATGCAAGTTTTGAGTGAAATCGCGGGGCGTCTCTATTTTTAAGTAAAGCTATTTAAGTAAATAAAGTTGGGTTTAAGTCACTATTCTCATAATAGGTTTTGTAATATACAGCTATGCTCATTTTTCATGGGCTTCGCTCAAGCTGAATTTCTCATTATTTAAACATAATCAGTTCATATTTACTTAATTTAACTAATTGAACATTAGTTAATACGTGACGCGACCAATACAATACACTTTCAATAAATTTATCTAAACTTGTACTTCATTTTACCTAGCTCTTTAGTCAGGTAAAAATCTTTACAACTTGTAGTTCCGTACACTTGTAATGACCAAAACAATTGTTCGATTTTACATTTTAAAAATGAAAAAACACTATGGATTGTCTATGGTCTAAGAACAAGTGCTTGTATTTCATAGAGTAAATCAATATATCGGGGGATTTAGCTTGTAACTTGTTATCTTGTAGCTTTATAAAACGCATTATTTCACTTTTTTTAAAACGAGGCCCAGGGCCTCGTTTTATAAAGCTACAAGTCTTGTACTTGTAGCGAAAAACTGGCAACACAGCCAAAAAAAAGTGAAATAATGCGTTTTATAAAGCTACAAGACAACAAGTTACAAGCTACATCCCCCGATATGTTGCTTTACTCTATGAATTACAAGCACTTGTTCTTAGACCATAGACAATCCATAGTGTGTTTTCATTTTTAAAATGTAAAATCGAACAATTGTTTTGGTCATTACAAGTGTACGGAACTACAACTTGTAAAGTTTTTTACCTGACTAAAGAGCTAGGTAAAATGAAGTACAAGTTTAGATACATTTATTGAAAGTGTATTGTATTGGTCGTGTCACGTATAAATAATGTTCAATTAGTTAAATTAAGTAAATATGAACTGATTATGTTTAAATAATGAGAAATTCAGCTTGAGCGAAGCCCATGAAAAATGAGCATAGCTGTATATTACAAAACCTATTATGAGAATAGTGACTTAAACCCAACTTTATTTACTTAAATAGCTTTACTTAAAAATAGAGACGCCCCGCGATTTCACCCAAAACTTGCATATTTTTCCGCGGGATTTCATGAATTTCCGAAAAAAACCACATCTATCCCGGTAATATAAGTTCATCTAAAAAAGCTCATCCAATTTGGCATGAAAGTCACAACAAACAAATAGATAATGTTTTTAATTTCTATATTATGTAGGGATTTAATGTAAAATTCACACCGGCTAAATTCACTAATGAATGGGAGCCAAACTAAAAAAAAGCTATTGACCGTGACGTTCATTCATAGTGATGTGCAACTTGTAATATCATAATCTACACTTTATCCTCTACTTAGTCTGTGGTCCCCGCCGTGAGGCCTCAATGACGTTCATAGTGATGTGCATTATACTTGTAATTTACACTTGTAATCGATAATTGTTGTTTATAAAACGCCGTAACTAGTAACTTGTAGTTACTTGTTCTTGTAGCTGCTACAATTGTTAGCTTGTACTTGTAGCTTTATAAAACGAGGCCCTGGCAGCCAAAAAAAGTATAAAACAGCCTCCACACTACTCGAGAATTTGGTCGAAGTTACACGAATACGGTAGTGAAGGGAAGGGCTTTAATTCGCTTCGTGCAACATCGCTTCACCTCGGCCGGTAATTTACAAAAGTTCTAACGCCCTCCACACTACTCGCAAACAAGGATCAAGCCAAACGAATATAGTGTGGAAGAGCACTTGACATCGTGCAACCTCGCCTTGCCTGACTTGAAATTTTTGACAGTTTTTAACCTGGTGATTGCTGTCATACATCATCAGTGGTGTAGCGCAGCATACATGCTCGACACCACTAATGATGTATGACAGCAATCACGGCGAGATTTACGCCTGTCGCAAATTAGGTAATTAGGGGGCCGGTCAAAGAACTTGGAGTGACCTGAAGTTGTACGCGGAGAGTCACGCAACACTACTTGGCTGACTTGGCTCACTTCACTTCAGTTTGCGTCGAGACAAAACGAGCACCTTGCAAAGTTACACTAGGTGTGTGGTCACGTACTTCGAATTCAGTTGACTTCATGATATTGACTTTGCGAGTAGTGTAGAGGAACTTCGTAGTTGTTGGTTTATGGCCCTAGTCAAAGTGCTGTGCACTCGAAGTGCTGTGAATTTGTACGCAAAGCATCTCACTACACCACTCGGCTAACTTCAGTTCACGTCGAGACAAAAACGCACGTATTTATAACTAGTTGAGCAACACCGGCTTCTCATGTGTTAAATAGGTTTACGTTCTAACCCTGCTCATGGGAAGAGGAAAAGATAGGGGAAAAGGATTAACGGACGGGCCAGCGTCCCATCTATTTTCCCTTCCCTTCTCTCTTGCCTTCGATAGGATATTTCTTCGATAGTATAAATAAATCACACTAATATCACACTAATCACACTAATATCACACTATCACATCACATCACATCACATCACATCACATCACACTATCACATCACACTAATCACATCACACTATCACACTAATATTATAAAGGCGAAAGTTTGTGTGTGTGTGAGTGTGTGTGTGTGTGTGTGTGTATGTTTGTTCCCTCTTCACGTCGTAACGGCTGGACGGATTTGGATGAAATTTGGAATAGAGATAGCTTATATACTGGATTAACGCATAGGATACTTTTCATCCCGGAAGATTAACCTGTTCCTGCAGAAAAGCTTTACAAACTTAACGTCGTCAATGAGTTTTCATTATTTCTTTATATTAATTTAATTTAAATTTCAATAATTATGTCTGTAGCTGACGGTCAACATTTATCATCCCGGACACTTAAATAGATCCCGTGGGATAGCATAATCACTGATCTTCGACATTACGCAACTAAAATGGACGAAAATCACAGTAATATTATAAAAGCGAAGGTTTCTGTGGGGGGGGGAGGAATTAACCTGTTCCTGTAGGAAAGCATGTTAAACTCAAATTCGAAAATTTCGTTAATTAAAGACTATACAAGGTGACCTTGAATTGATATGTTATCCGGAAAGGGGGAAATCTACACGCCAAGGTAGACAATGTTTCTTCTACGACTTTACTAAATTAATAGATTTTCATTGAAGAAATGCCATGTAAAGTTGCGTTCAAAATAGCCTTAGCGCAGCTGGGTGGTTAAACTTCGTCCTTGACCGAGTGCACATAAATGGGTTAAACGACCTGTGTTTAGAAATGAATTTATAGTATCTTATAAACTCTCGCAGCGATCTCACGTGTAATTTTTCGAGTGGATTTATATTTTACCATGGAAGTTCGGAAACACCCAGTTTCAAGTAAGGTTCTCACAACTGGTAGGGTATCATAGTCCCAGTCCCCCCATTTGGGATAACATACTAATTCAAGGTCACCTTGTATACCATACACTGATGGACAAAAATTTTACATCCCAGGAATCCCGGAAGTACGAATAGATTCTATGGGATTGAAAACTACCTACTAAGCCTTAAAACACGCATGCGTTTCATTCAACAAAAATAACTAGATGTTAATAATTGCAATAACTAAATATAATAAAAAAAAATAACAAATAAATAAATAATAATTAATATTAATAAAAAATAATAATAATAATGATTGTTAATAATTTTTTTTTTTAATTGTAATTGTTTTGTTAATTGTTTTGATTTTTTTTTGATGACAAGTGATGACGCGTCTACATATCCTGTAGAGTTTTTAAATTCTTTGGAGCTGTCGGGGGTGCCATCCCACAAATTGGACCTGAAGGTTGGTGTACCTGTTATATTGATGCGTAACTTAGATGTACCTAGATTGTGTAATGGTACCAGGTTACGCATCATAGAGCTGAGAAGGTACATCGTGCAAGCCACCATTCTTACTGGCGGAGCCAAAGGAGAGACGGTATTGATACCTAGAATCCCTATCATTCCGACTAATTTGCCCTTTCAGTTTAAGCGCTTGCAATTTCCCCTAAAGGTGGCCTTCTCTATTACGATTAATAAAAGCCAGGGACAAACTCTGAAGGTAACAGGCTTACACCTGAGCTCTCCCTGCTTTCCCCCCGGGCAGCTCTACGTAGGCTGCTCGCGAGTATGGAGAGCCAGAAATCTCTTTGTTTACGCAGAAGACAACAAGTCCCGAAATATAGTCTACAGGGACGTACTACAATAAAAATATATATGTCTTTAATCGACTTCCAGAAACCACAAATCAACCACTCCACCGACTCCACTCATCAAAGTTCGCTTTCGCTCGATAATTTTGCACTGCTGCAATAAAACTCTGCCTTTGAAAATTCAAAGTTATCCTGCGCTATCTCTACAATGATAATCCCTAATACAAACCGGTTTTTGCTATTACTTTACCGAAACCCAAATACCCAAACCTACCACCCAAATATTGTTCTCCACATGCAAAAAATCAGTTTCCACGCGGGCGAAGCCGCGGGGCGCAGCTAGTAAGTAAATAAAAAAAATAATATACAAAGAAAAACGTTCTTGCAATGGAAATATGAATAAGACAGACAGACAGACGAAATATTCAAAAAAGTTGTTTCTATTTTTATATCGATTAAAAAACGTAATACATCAACATTTAAAAAAAATATTCTATGTACAGATGTAAGCCAGTTACAGCTTTATTATAAAATGTATAGGTACGCGAGAGTGCATATCGCTCAAGGTGTGTGGTCAAGTACTTCGACTTCGGTCAACTTCAAACGTCGACGAGTACCTACCATATGAAGTTGACTTTGCGAGTAGTGTAGTGGAGCTTTTATATTGATAAATTATAATTTTGCTCCCTTACGAAAAACGAAACGCAAATTGATATAGAGTTGCCAGCGGCAACAAAAAAATTAAATCAGAAATAACTTGTCCGAATCCACCATTTTCCCTTTGTAACTAACCGGTGTCCAAAACACGTGCGTACGATCAAGTTACATGGAAAACTAGTGTGATCGCGACTGTAATCCATTTACTTACTGTACTAAAAAGTGCGCCGTGTTTCCGTCGACAGGTGACGCGTATTCATCAACAGAATGAACACTGAGAAGCTAAAAAAACTGCAGTCGCAGGTGCGCATCGGCGGCAAGGGCACTCCAAGACGTAAGAAGAAGGTTGTTCACGTTACCGCCGCGACAGATGACAAGAAACTCCAGTCCTCCCTCAAAAAGTTATCAGTGAACACAATCCCTGGTATCGAAGAGGTTAACATGATAAAGGATGATGGCACAGTAATACATTTTAACAACCCAAAAGCGCAGGCATCGCTCGCAGCGAACACTTTTGCTATCACAGGGCATGGCGAGAACAAGCAAATTGCGGAAATGTTACCGGGAATCCTCAGCCAGCTGGGTCCTGAAGGTCTGAATCAGCTGAAGAGGCTGGCATCGAGCGTCGCGGCGCCGAAGCCCCTCGAGGAAGACGACGAAGTTCCTAACCTAGTGGGTAACTTCGACGAAGCTTCCAAGCAGGAAGCCAAGGAGGTCAAGACCGAAGAGAAGGAAAAAGAAAAGGAGAAGGAAAAACCTGAGAGCAAGGAAGCTGAAAAGAAACCTGAATCAGAAACCAAAGCAGACAAAAAAAACGATTAAATAACCTCTCTGAAACAACGGTCTAGCTTTTAATTTTGCTCACCCAATGAAGTGAACAGGATTTCTAAAGTCACAGAGGTGTGTCTCAGAACTGTTTTAATTTTATTTTAGTAATATTGTGTTCCTAATAAATGTATTCCGAACTTAACATTTATTTTGCATTTATTGTTCAACTGTAAATGTGATGGTGTTGGGAGTGACTTGGGACACGAGGGTTTGTTTGTTTGTTTTAGTTTGTATCTCCTGACTTTGGAAATCTCTCACAGCCATCCTGATTTCTTCTTTGATGAAACTTCTCTTGTCTCTGCCAATCAGTAATACCTATTTTAGTTCATAACTTACTGCATAATGGGTTATTCAATATCATAGGGCCTTATATTGGTGTTAAAAAAGCATCCTGTTGAGTAATTGACATATTTGTATTTAAAAAATCTATTGCATTATTTTTGACAGCACCAGAAAATATATAGGAATAAAATTATGTATAGAAAGGTGTTGAAGCATCTTGTACTATTTTTAAATGATAGTATTTTTAAAATTGTTAATTCATGTCCGAACGAAAGATAAGCTTTCTCATTATAAAAGTTTAAAAAGTAAATAGGTGTAAAAATGAAGCATTAGTCAGTGGTAGCTCTAGGTGTATCAGAGCTATAACAATGTATAATAAAAACATAAAAATTGCAAAAATGGAAAAGATTAGGGTTTGTGTGTTGTATGACATTGAATAAACTTTGATCAAACATGTGTGTATTTAATTTTAACACCTTAGCTGTCTAATAATAAAGGATCTCAAGCAGCAACCACAAACTGGAGAATGCAGTGTAGGCCGGCTCCCACTAGGTGGACCGATGATCTGGTGAAAACTGCAGGGAGGCCAGCAGCCGCTCTGTGGGAGAGGCCTATGTTCAGCAGTAGATGTCTTCAGGCTGTTGATAATGATGAGTTGTCTAATCGGATCAGACTGACTACATCCAAGGAAAACTTGGTTTGTTTAGTAACTAGGAGTACCTAGTTACTAAACAAAATATATATAGTAACAAAAAGAAACTATGTCTGGTTTGGCCAGCCATCAACTCTTCTCAAACTTTATAATAAGAATTGTAAACCTGCCTACGTGTATAACCTACCGTTTCACTAAAGGAAATAATAATACATTTTTAAAGTAAAAAAATATACTTAATAATTGAAAATACCTAAGTAAAATTGCTAAATAAACGGCGAAGTATTAGACATTTTTATCAGTACTTATATGATCTTGATCCTTTTAGGATGACTTCCTGTTTTTGCAAAGTATACCTAAAATTAATATTTAGATATTAGAATGGATATAACAAATATGATGTACTACTTATTACTTATATCAACACATTTACATAATGCCATGTGCACATGATAATGTACTTATCAGTGTGTGAAATGTGGTTAACCCTCTAGCTCGGAAATATAAGTAGGTAGCTAGTATTGATGACACCCATTCTTACTATATGGATTTTATTCATATTTACATTTATGCAGAAAATGATGTAGATAAAATCTACCAGTCAAGTATTAGGTACTATATAGGTAATCACTTGTTTATGTGTCATACCTACTCATTATGACAAACAAGTACATGACCAAGAGTTTTATTTTATATCTAGGTACATTATGTTGGACTTGGTCATTGAATCAATTGATTTCGAGATTGTGAGTAATCGCCTAATACCCTAATAAAATACCTACCTACGTAATATAAATTGAAATGTATGTTTATTGTTTGAGTGAGTTTCATTTCATGTCAAAATGGCTTAACCGAATTGGATAAAATTTTGCACAAGAGTAGGTAGGTGACCATTCGTGTTTCGTTTTTATTCTGCGTAAAGTGCTATATTATATATAAAACTGTTTTTTAAATCATGTTGTAACATAATCAAATGAAGTCATTTAGAATAGATATTTAGCATATAGTATAAAATTAAAATATGAATTCAAAATAAACCCGCAGCAGCCATAAGGCCGCCCATACACGTTCAATTTATTGATCAATAAAGTTGACAAGCCCAATTCTGTCAATGTTTTTTTTCCATAGGTAAAACCGAAAAACATGGACCAATAATAACCGTACACGATCAATAAAATTGATCAATCACAAAGATTGTTAAATAAAATCGAACGTGTATGGGGGGCCTAAGAATAAAAAGTTGAAGATTTTTTTCTTATATTTTGGCTCCATACATAGTGTATTTAGCCAGTGTCAAGTATTGTAATTTTTCATTGTATTTAGTTGTGTTTTGTATTTTCACGTAGTCAAGTCTTAGTCACAGTCTGGGTAGTCATAGTTCAGTCTAACTCATGCCCTAGTAAAGTGGTGGCAACTTGGTAGTGGTAGAACATTATATCACTTGCCCACACCCATGCTTGTAAGGGTTAATTCAGACAGAGCAGCAAAATGCTCGAGCAGTTTTTAAGTGCTATTGGAATATCAACCTTATGCCATTTAGACAAAGTTGAAAATAGTATGCAACATTAAAATAGGTAAGATTTTAATGTTGCATACTATTTTCAACTTTTCAACGTTTCTGTGAACAGCTCAAAACCTTTTGAGCTGTTTAGTTACTTTGTTTGCTTGTCTTTTTTACGAGTCTTCTTTATTCGAACTAAATATAGGCTACTTAGCTCAAAATTTTTAGGCGAATTAGGGGGTAAACTATAGATATCCGGTACTCGCGGGGGAGAGGGGGAGGGGGCGGGGAGGGAGGGTGGGAGTGGGTAACCTCCCCCCACCCCCATTTTTGCAGCAAACACATAGTTTTTTAGTTATTTTTTTTTCTGTTTAACCTCACTTTTGCTGTCACAAACTACATACTCTCTGATTGATGAATCGTGTAGGGGAGGTGCTGGTGAACCTACTGATCTGCGTTTCATAGTTTCTAGCGGTTCGCCGGCCGCTGCCGCGGCACGCTCGCTTCACTCGCTCGGCTCGCGCGTTGTGTTGTCGCAGGTTCAACCTAACCTAACCTAGTGATCTGTGTTAGAGACTTTTTAGCTCCACTTCGCTTCACTACCTACCTACCTTTAGAGCAGAAGAGGTTTTCATAATGGAAATTAATAATAAAACAATGTAAATTTACGACATTTTTTTCTGGTCTTACGTTTCGTTTCTCACATTTCTATGTATGATTTAACAACTTTGACGTTTGATTTACGCAGTATCTGTCAGAATTGTCAGAAATGCATTTTATCGTAATTAATTCAAAACGCATTTCCTCGGTTTAAAAATAGTTTAAACAGATTAGGACGAACCCCTAGAACACCTTTAAACTCACACAATCATTAAAATCAGGTACCGGATATCTATAGCCAACCCGAATTAGGCTACTAGTCTAAAATCTATATTAGGTGATTTAGGCTACTCGGTAGGCAAAATTAGGCGAATTGAGCTTGCTGATCTGGCAACCTTGGAAGCAAGTTGAAGTAAAGTCGGTTTTTTGGCGGGAACTTGAAAAAGTTCATGTCGTTTCATTGTATCATTTTTCTAAACTTGTGCTTTTTCCAGTGTTAATGGTTAAAATTGGTGGTGTTTTACGCATTAAGTGCTGAATTACGAGCATGAGTGTGGGCAAGTGATATTAGTGAAACGTGGTTTTTCGTGTTGCTTCCAAAATTCCATAGAAGCTTCTAGTAAAGTCGCCACCACTTTACTAGGGTATGACTTAGACTGGACTATGATTACCTGACTTAGACTGGACTGTGACTAAGACTTGAAGACTTGACTTTACACGTGAAATATTCCATAACTCGATGAATAATTACAATACTTGACACTGGCTAAATACACTATGTGTGGAGCCAAAATATAAGAAAAAAAAAAAAAGTAAAGTCTATTTTCAAATTATTTGTCTATTTTTCTCCGGATTTACTGAATTTTTTGGTTTCTCCATCTCCTGAATTTAGTAGGTACTTATTAAGGACGAGCGACGAGATTAGAAATGATCGCAAGACCGTGGACTGACGACCTACCAAAATGCAGAAATACCTGTGTCGCTTCTTATTTTTCAAGACTTGGTGGAGGCGTAAACAGTACGGATGATTATCTTTGTTTTCATTGCCAAACAGAAGACAATTTGTGAGTATTCTCACTCAAATGTTTGAGATAACTCGACCTACACTCGAGTATCGACAAAAAGAAAATTCTGTGCTTTCCAGGTATCTCTCTAACTTGGGGACTTTGTAACATAGCCCCTCAATAGAGTATGGTAACTATACTATTAGCCAAGCCAACCACAGAAGACTATACCTACAGGCACTGAAGATTCACTCCACAAAGACAAATACAATGTTCCAACTCTTTCTCTAAGCAAAGACAATGCAGATTGCATAGCACTGCAAGCGGATTTTTCGTCTACTACACTTTAAATAATTCTAAAAGTTACTACACACAAATACTGTGTAGGTAGGTATAGAAACTGTTCAATCCATCTCTTTGTTGCTTTCAGTCTAATCAATTACATAACTTTACAAACATTGTTTGTCTGCTGATACTTTCCATCCAAAAGTTGTCTGGAAGAGATTGCTGCTAGCAATAATACCCCCCATTGCTAAGATCTATTTTATTCCTGCATATTGTATACTTAGTTGGTGAAACAATATCTAATCTAGACATATTTTTTTATATTCCAGTTGCCTCTATGGAGTGTTTGAACCCCACAATGGTTTGGATGCAGCGAGGTTTATCATGCAGAGAATGGCAGTGGAAATACTATTCCCTCCTCCATCAGCCAACTCAGACGAAGAGATAAGAGATAGGTTAAGGCATGTAGCAGCCTAGATTGTTTTCTTTAGTTCTAGCATAAGTAAAATAGGTTACTATGGCCCATATGAAAATGGTATTGGCCATTCAATACATTCTATTTTCTATTGGTCTTATTAACATTATTATTGTTAAACTAGGCAAGTAATTTTATACTAATGACCCATTTTATACAAAGAAAGGAAACAATTTCAATAAGCCAATATGCAATAAAAAACAGAATTCATGTTTTAGATTTGAAATTTTATTTGGTAGGATAACAAAAGATAACATTCTATTTATTTGCGCAAAATTAGTTTTCATGTAATCAAGTTGAGTAATTAAGCTATTATTGGCAAAAGAATGCAACAAAAAATTTTAATTTGCCACGCTAATGAAACATTCCACCTTAAATCAGTTTTCATGTAATCACGTTTTGTCATCATCATCATCATTAACAGCCTCCACTGACGTCCACTGACATCCACTGCTGAACATAGGCCTCCCCCAGAGCACGCCACCTTGAGCGGCTGCTCGCCTCCTGCATCCATCGGCACCTCGCGGCTTTCACCAGGTCGTCGGTCCACCGAGTGGGAGGCCGGCCTACGCTGCGTCTTCCGGTTCGTGGTTGCCACTCGAGAACCTTTCTTCCCCATCGGTTGTCAATTCTACGAGCGATGTGGCCTGCCCATTGCCACTTCAACTTACTAACTCTAAGAGCTATATCGGTCACTTTAGGTCACGTCGTCACGTTTTGTAATTAAGCTATTATTGGAAAAAACGCAAGAAAATTTGAATTTGCCGCGCTGAGTGAAACGTTCCACCTTAATCATGTGAACTATTTTTCCTATGAAATATAGTCTTTCTATGAGATAAACAGTAAATGAAGGACCTAGAGCGTCTTAACCAATGTTATTGCCCTGTTTTCCAGAAATGCTTTTGTGTCTGTTGAGAAAGCATACATAGAGAACTATGATGGAATGATAGCTGAGCGGACCAGCTTGCAGTATCAATTTCAAATGCTGACTGAAACTCAGGTACTCAAGATTTATATATTTACTTCACACACAACATAATATTTGAAGGCTTTACTTGACAGTTTTTAACTAACTAAATATATAGCCGTCTTTTACATTGCCATCTATCTGACAAGAACAGCAACAGTTTTAGGAGTTTTAGATCTGTCAACAAAAGCCTTTAAAATAGACACCATAGCCCAATTTAAATAAAAAAAATTATATTTTATAGACATAGCATTTGACCACCATCACTCTCAACTTGAAGACACCTAGATGTATCCTTTTGACTGGCTCAGTTGGTAGTAACTCTGCCTTCTAAACTGTAGCTTATGGGGTTGATTTCCACTTAGACAACCATAGTGTGTACAATATACATAGGTGTTTGTTCTATGTCTGGGTGTTATATTGTATTCTACATATGTATTCAAAAATAATAGTGTATTCTATGGGTCAATTCAGACAGAGCAGCATAATGCTCGAGCAGTTTTTAAATGCTATTGGAATATCAACCTTAGTCCATTTAGACAAGGCTGAAAATAGTATGCAACATTAAAATAGGTAAGATTTTAATGTTGCATACTATTTTCAGCTTTGTCTAAATGAAATAAAATTGATATTCCAATAGCACTTAAAAAATGCTTGAGCATTTTGCTGCTCTGTCTGAATTGACCCTATCAGTTACCTGGTTCCCATAGTACAAGCTTTGCTTAGTTTGGGGCTAGATGGCGCTGTGCGAAATGTCCACCGAAAATCATAGATGAAACACTGGAGAATGCATTGCAAACACTGCAAACCACACTTTGGAGCAAGGAAATGTGGTCTTTAATGACACGTTTTTCATCCTTTTCTTACGGATGAAACATTACATGTTAAAGAGATGGAAAACATAAGCAATAAGCAACCTTGCTTCCAAGTGTAGCTCATAATGCATTATCGAGTGTTTAAAGCTTGATGCCCCCAAACATTTATTTATTTATTTCTGAGGTGACAAAGTTTTTTTTAGTAAGTATACCAAATTATTAAAATATTTACAGAAACTGAACAGCGACATCCTTACCCGTCTCAAAGAGATCGATCAACACCTATCAGGAGGGGCAACTGTTTGCATAGCGCTCGTCCACAACAACAAGTTGTTTGTAGCCAATGTTGGTGAGCCCCGAGCTTTACTCTGCCGCACCGATGACAATTGTGTGTTAAGAGTGGTACAGTTGACAGTTGACCACAGTTTGAACAATGAGGATGAGCTGCTAAGGTTGAAACAGTTAGGGCTGGATGTTAACAAGCTGAGGAGTTGTAAGTTCATCTACGAGCAGTTTCAATAAACAATTTTTTTCTAAATCTATAGCTGTCTTGATTGGCTGTAATTAATATTCCAGCCAATCATGGCAATGGCAAGGCCTTAATATCCAACTCTATCGATAGTATTTATTCTCCAAATATAATGTTCAGTCTCTAAATATACGTAGAACGTACTTTGACTTCGTATATTTATATAAAATTATTCATTCCATAATAGATTCCCTGATCTTCTGTCTCATATATCTTTCAACACTAAATACAGTGCTCGTAGAGCTAAAGTCACCAACCTATTTACACTACAAACTTATAAAAATAATACGTCTTTCTTTAATCCAATAGTTAGAATGGCTCGTCAATATAATAATTTGTTAGTCAATAATTCAAAATTGGACATCTTTGATCCAAAAATTGGCAGTTACTTAAAAACAATTAAAGATATCCTCCATGGGAAACCGGATGGTTCCGACACAACGGCTGCGTTGTGTCGAAATGATCCACCTCACCCTTAGTGACACACCCTAAACTCCTCAAAATTTAATTTTAGTATACCGTTGTCATTGGGTACCCATCAGCAAAGCTTGTGGTTTTGCTGATGGGTGCCTACTTTCATGTGCATGTCTCGGTAGTGATTGTGTAATTTATATTTTTTCTGTGTACACATAGTTTAAGCTACAATCCAGAACAGATTTGTTTGTATATTTACCTATTTGGAATAAGTCGTTGATTGTAATTTGTTTTGTGTACCTATATATAAATAAATAAATAAATAAAAAAACCATGATAATAATATATTGATATATTTTGTGATGGATAATATTATTGATGATGTTGATAATTATTTCCTTTTTTACTGCCAAGTTTGTTGTTATATTTTGTGATATGGTTTCTGGCAAATGTCTGAATGGGTTTTCAATAAAATTTAATCCATAATGTAAAAGAATGACGTTACAAGCTACTCGCTCGCCTGATGTTCAGCGTCACAACCGCACATAACAGTTGCAAGTTGCAATGCAATGCAGAAAGTTAAAAATATGGTGTGACAATGCAATGCACACATCATTCTGAGATATCATCACCAGAGTCTAGTCTAGTATGAACTCTGGGAGTTGAGATTGTTCATAAAGTCTCATATTACAACCAGTTATACCCTTACATCAAATATACTATAGATACACAGTCTCTATGAAAATCAAACCTCACAAGAGTCCCCGCGCCAATGCTTACTTATACAGATATATACCTCTCCAGCTAATATAAAATAGTCCGCAAGCGGTTGTTTCATTTTAATAATGAACCATAGCACCCTGAATAGCGTTGTAAAACAATAAATAATATGTGAGTTACATCACTTTCATTAAACGCGGTCACACGTGACTGAGAGCAAAAACAAGGCATATGCCTTGTTTAAACGACGCCGTTTTCGAGGTGGCGATCGTGGATCTACCTTATATTTCATTGCAGGTTATAGCTATTAAAACTGGAACACCATAGTACTTGCACTACTGCGTGACGGCAAGATCTTGAAATCATGTACAAAGTAGTATCCTGCCTGTAAGTAGTAGCCTGTGGTATCTAAAAAGTAGTTTATTTCCTCAACAGCCTGAAGATGTCCATTGCTGAACATAGGCACCCATAGAGAGTTAATTTTTACAAATGTTAATAACCATTCATTACTTATTACTTATTTATGCTATCCCCAGCTCAATACTTAGGAAACCAAACCGGCACACGTTGTCTCGGTAACTACCTAGTGAAGGGGCTGCACAAGGCATTCCCTTCCATTAGCGCTGCAAGCAGAGAGCCTGTCGTTGCAGCACCTGAGATAAATGGACCCATCATGCTTGATGATAGCTGCAGGTTGGTACTTATCGACCCTCTTCATTGTTTATAGTCTTCTCTTGCTAACAATAATTTGTTGTGTTAACAATAATTTCTCTTGTTAACAAACTTTCTCCTGTTAACTATAATCTTGCTAACAATGATAACAATATCCTATCTTTTTTTTAAAGGGCAATGTGCCTTTATTCTTTAAAAACTAACTACTACAATACTAAAAACTCGTAAACTAGCTACACTATCTACTACAACAAACATTTGGACTGTATACTAGCCCAGATGGCCTATAGACAGTCCAAATGTTCCAGACCACTAACCCGGTAGGTAGCGTACCCAACATGCTGGCTGCATTGCCTCGTTGAATTGCAATCACATATCCTATCTTGTTAAAAAATATTGTTTATTTGCTCATACCTCTTATTTCCAATCACATTGTCTTTATTCAACTTTGTTCTCGTCTAAATCTTGCAATCTTTTCTCATAATCTTTCAAGTTGAAGCTCGCATCCTAGGGTACAATTACAATGTACCCATATTGATGGCTGGGTGACTTATAGATATTTTCTATCTGCCTCATTCAATCAATTAGATGACTATAATACCTTAATAACCTTTTTCATTTCCTGTTTTAACGCTGAATTACATTTCCAGGTTCCTAATACTAGTAAGCGCCGGCGTCTACAAACGCATCCAAGAAGCGAAAGGAAGCAGCGAACAAACAAACAAACAACTCGCTCAAATCATAGTCGAAAACTTTCGCAAACAAACAAACTTTAAACAAGTCAGCCAATCCGTTTTAGAGGAGATAGAGGAAGAATTTGTATGTTACTGCGTGAAAAACAACTTAACACCGAAACCGAATACTCACATGTCTTTAGTAATAAGAAATTTTAACTTCCTGGCGCCAATCGTAAGTGAGAATCCTCAAGCGATAACGAAAAATGCCTCAGTTCGATTCAATCCCATAGTACAATCGAAATCGACTACGTTGCTCAACGAAATCGATTCCGAAGTTTACTCCTCTGGTACGATTACAAATACGAACACGAATGATTCGATTGTCGATACGAATCGTTCGCTGGAGTCCAATTCGGATATCTATCCTAACGCAAGGCAGGATAGGGATAAGAAAATTAAAGGTTATGTCGATTTTTCTTGTTATTACGAAAACGTGGCTAAGGCTAGGCGGAATGGGACGTTACCGGATTTTATCGAATAACTATTTGTTAACAATACAACATAAATTATTTATGTTGTATCGTTAACTAATAAATAGTTATTAAGTTAACAATACAACAATATCGTTAACTAAATAGTTATTAAGTTAACAATACAACATAATTAAATTATTTATGTTTTATTTTTTGTTACTCGTATATATTTAGATGTGATATGATAACAGAATAATAGAATCTAAGTAGTGATCGGCTGAAAGTCTATTCAACAATAATAACTGGTTGCTTTTCAAGGATGCATTTTCTAGTGCTCATCTGACTAGCAAGCAACTATGCTTATGTTGAATACCGAATTATCACGCTAATATTATAAAGGCGAAAGTTTGTGCGTATGTTTGTTACTCTTTCACGCTGTAACAGCTGGACGGATTTGGATGAAATTTGGTGTGGAGGTAGCTTATACCCTGGATAAAACATAGGCTTTTTAGACTTTTTATCCCAAAAAACGGGAACGGTTCCTGTAGGAACGCGGTGGAACCGCGGGGCGCTGCTTGTTAATAATATGACTGTCATGGACATAATAATGAAGTAAATCATTTAATTTCCACAAGTTTCGCAACAAATCTCTATATTTAAAATTTTTGACACCTCAGCTTTTATTTGGGATATTTTAAAAGTGAATTGTAAAATATCAGACACGTTTTTTTAAACCATTTTTTAACTAAAATAATTTTTAAATTTTGTATAAAGTGAGACAAAACTAAGATTTTTATCTAGACTAACTTAATATAAATTATTGTCTACTGTATTTATTTACTTGTTTTTTCAACAGGGAAGTGTCTTTTCGTTAACTCATCATCATCAACAGCCTGAAGACGTCCACTGCTGAAAATAGGCCCCCACAGAGCGCCACTGAGCGGCTACTCGCCTCCTGCATCCATCGGCTCTCCGCAGTTCTCACCAGGTCGTCTGTCCACCTATTGCGGGGCACACGCTGCGTCTTCCGGTTCGTGGTCGCCACTCGAGAACCTTTCTTCCCCATCGGTTGTCAGTTCTACGAGCGATGTGGCCTGTCCATTGCCATTTCAACTTGCTAATTCTAAGAACATTAACTATATTAACTACTACAATAATAATAATACTTGAAAGACTCGAGAGTTTTAAGAAATAGGAGAATTATACAATGTTGTACTTAACATTAAATTGGTAGACAGGGTTTATCAACTAAATAAAATTGTCATAAAACTACCACAGGAATATTAAGAAACTATGTAAAGTGTGCCTTCTTGTCATTAGAATTTAAGAATTAAACAAATTTATAGACCACAAAATGTATTTAATTTCAATAAGACATACATACGATAATAAGCCTAAATATTAATGTAAATAATAAGTAAATTGATTTGTTATTAATTTAGACCGGTTTGTAATCCAGCTTGCTTTCTAGTTTCTTGTTGTCGGCGACTTTTCTTACTGCCTTCATGAGGTCCTCCTGTAAAAAGAATTGTATTTTTTAGTTGTCAAAATTTAGATTTTTTTATAACTAATTTTTTTATGAGAATAAATGATGTGACGAGCTAGTCGTTCACCTGATGTTAAGCGACACGGCCGCCCATAACAGTTGCAGTGTCACTCGGAACTCTAAATTAAAGTTTCGCGTGACACTGCGCACTGCACACGTCATCCTGAGACACCACAAAGTCTAGCAATCAGATTTACTAGACTGTGAAATCAGATCATAAAGTCTTATTTACCCAGTAATTTCACTAGCTACAGTGCCCTTCAAACGGTAACACAGTAGTGCTTGCACACTACTGCTTGGCGGCAGAATAACTGGCAAAGCGGTGGTACCTACCTAGACGAACTTTGCAGAAAAGTCTTACCACCTAGTCTAATAAATAGGCTCACATTTGACCGCAATCTCACCTGATGGAAAGTGATGACGCGGTCTACGATGGTACATGCTAGCCTAGAAGATACCTGTTCACTCTCGACTTGAAGACATCCAGATTGTACTTATCGGCACAGAGAATTACTACTATTATTATTATTATTTTTTATTTAATTGTATGATTTACTACTTTGCTTTTTTTTACTTTTTTTGATTTATTACTTTTCAAAAAGCGCCAAAGAGCTATTATAGGAATAAAACCAGAACCTGTAGGCTTAAATCAAATATATATAATATATAGATACACAATTTATGAAAATCATACCTCAAAAGTACCGCGCTAATACTTATTTAGACAGATAACCGCTGTAGCTAATATAAAATAGCAAGCGGTTGTTTCATTTTAATAATGAACCATAGCACCCTGTAATGTGTTGTAAAACATAATAACATCACGTTTAAACGGTGCCGTTTTCGAGGCGGCGATAGTGGATCAACCCTAATATTGGCTATTTCATAACTTGGTTATGATTGGTCGGCTATTGGACTCCCTCAACTATCTTATTTGGTTGGCCAGTGTGAACATAAATCATCTTTTATAGCAGAGTCCTGCTTCCATACATTGTTATAATCAGTTAGATTAAATTTGTCCGATAGCTTCACAAGCCATTATAATTCATCTCACCATGCTTTGCTATCTTGGCTATCAGATAGCTTGGCTACTGTCTACATTAATTGGCTAGCTAGGCTATCACTATACTCCACAGCTCCGTTGAATGTGTCTGATAGCTTCACAACCACAACCGCTTCATAACCCATCTCACCGAGCTTGGCTATCAACTAGCTTGGCTACTGTCTACATTAATTGGCTAGCTAGGCTATCACTCCACTCCACAGCTCCATTGAATGTGTCCGATAGCTTCATAACCACAACCGCTTTGTAATCCATCTCACCAAGCTTGGCTATCAACTAGCTTGGCTACTGTCTAGTTGGCTAGCTTGGCTACCTACTCACCTGTATGATATACTCCCGCTCAGCTCTGATAGCGAAGAGTCCTGCCTCCGTACAAACATTCCTTAGATCAGCTCCATTGAATGTGTCAGATAACTTCACAACCGCTTCGTAGTCCATCTCACCGTGCTTTGCTATCGGAGATGCATGGATCTTTAGGATCTCCAACCTGGAATTATGAATATGGTGTTATGAACTGACCAGAAGGGCCTAGCATTAATTATAAAAATAAAAAAAATCTCTCGAAAAAGCGTTTGACCAATATGAACGATCCCGCGGATCAGCCTCGGTAGAAAAAAAACTAAGTATAGAGTCCGAATGTTACTGGATCGGAAAATTTTAGATCTTCATTTGAATAAAATGTAAGGTATATTATATAACAGAGGAATAAAACACTGAAGTCAAACCTAATTTGGTTTATGTGTTCAAACACGTTTCAATATTGTAAAGATTTAAATCTACACCACTATTATAAAGAGGAAAAATTTGTATTTTTGTGTGTATGTTTGTAATGAATAAACTCAAAAACTACTGTGCCGATTTCAAAAATTCTTTTACCATTGGAAAGCTACATTCACCCTGAGTAACATAGGCTACACCACTACACGCGCAAAACCGGGGCGAGCCGCTAGTAAATTATAAAAACAAAAAAAATTGCGCCGAAAGGTGATAGTTTCTAAGTCATAAACCTTTTGTTGGGTTTTGATTGGTCAAATGGTTTCTCGAGAGAAGAGATTTGCGACAAATTTTCTTTTTTTTTTTCTTCATTCGAATCGCGCTAAAAGGTGACTACGTTTCTAAGAAACTTATGCCGTATTGCCAAAGGAATCTAGCCCACATGCAATTGTATTCTATGTATTTACAAACAAAAAAGCACTTATCCAAGTATTGTATCAGTTATCTGGTTCCCATAGTACAAGTTTCGACAACACTTTTCTAATAAGAACTGCAAAAGTGTGGAATGCCCTGCCCTGGTTGGTGTTTCCTGAAAAATACAACCCGGGGTTGTTCAAGTCAAGAGTGCTACACCTTCGACCGTATCATCACTTCCCATCAGGTGAGATTGTGGTCAAACGCTAGCCTAGTCAAATATAAAAAAAAAAACAAGCTATGCTTAGTTTGGGGCTAGATGGCGCTGTGTGAAATGTCCACACACATACTTTCCAAGTAAAAAAAAATACAAAGTAGGTATAGGGTGCCTGTGGCATAGCGGTTAAGTTACCTGGCTTGTTCATTGGGTAGCGGGATCTCGATCTTCCTGTCGAGCCTGCCGGGCCGCAGTAGGGCGGGGTCGAGGGTGTCCGGTCGGTTCGTCGCCATTATCATTTTAACCTGGAATTTATTCACAAGTAATAAAGCTACAGTACTTTCAGTAGTTACAAACCGCAACGCATCGCAAAACAAAAATGCTCTTACATCGCTTTCGTACATTTTATATAAACTATCACACAGTTTTATACGAACATAGCATAGGCCGGCCCCCTCACTAGGTGGACCGACGATCTGGTGAAGAACGAGGAGCCGATGGATGCAGGAGGCAAGCAGCCGCTCTAAGTGGCGCTCTCCGGGGGAGGCCTATGTTCAGCAGTGGAAGTCTTCAAGCTGTTGATGATGATGATATAGAATAGAATAGAATAAATATTTATTCATGACAAAAGGCACAAAACAATCGGCAATGGCATAATACTAGGAGTAATACAAAAACATTTTGTTTGCCTGTTGCCACGAATCGGTCCCAACTCAGCATATAGCTGGTCATACAACCAGCGCTGGTCTTCCGTTGGGGCCGATATGAACTATCACACACTACAGGCGTAATGACACCTGTCTAAATGACATCTGTCAATGAGAGGTTTGATTCGCTCTTAGAGTATAGACTAAAAGCATAGAGAGAACTTCATTATGTATCAAGCGTACCACTTTTTATATGAAGTGGACACTTTGATGTGAATGAGTCTGACAGATTTGTATAGAAAAAACAGCTTGAGTCGAAAATGGTACTTTTCGTAAGCGAAGCTAATTACTATATGTTTGTTTCTTTCCTTCGCCACTGACGTAGCGATACGTGTGAGCAGTACAAATATAATGTCGTTTTGATGATCTCTCTATGCTTTTAGTCTATACTCTAAGGATTCGCTAAATAAAAGTGACAGACTAACAAGGGTCAGTTGTTCAATCAATACTACTGAGAATAGACGAGTATCGGTAGTTCAATCAAAATATTTAATTGAACCAGGAGACTAAAAATGTTCAGTAGTTCAATCAATTGAACTGTTTTGAACTACTGAGAATAGACAGGGGTCTGTGATCAGCATATTTGTTTTCCTGCTCCATGTTAGTTACTAATATATGCCTTAAAACTTATTCTACTCTTATTCGTAAGTTGTAGTTTAGTTTGGAAGAGACTGAATCCCACGACGCAGGTTATCCTAGTGTAGGATCCAGGGATCAACCTGCATATTATATCTTCTATTGTACAAATCTTCGATGTCTGTTGTTGAGCTCATTTTACTGTTCAAAATAAATTATTATTATTATTCACCTCATATTTATTTCATTTTCTTAAATTAAAGTTTTTTTACAATATTCCTATAAAAATAAATTACAAAACTACTATAAAAAGAACCTAAACCTAGAGTGCCGCCGGCAGCGGGGCAGGACCCAAGCTACCGGTGGTTAGGGCTGCAGAGTGAGGAACCTCCTGACAATACGTGCCGTGTCAAGGAGTACTGCCTTCTCAATCTGACCGTTATTGTTATTAATTATTATATGGCTGACCTGTCCGAGTGAATCGAAGCCATCCATCTGGTTGAGCAGCTCCATCAGCGTGCGTTGGATCTCACGGTCGGCCGATGTACCCTCGGAGAAACGGCGACCACCTACCATTACAATTACATTTTAAATTATTCGTTTTTAGGGTTTGGTAAGCTCAAAGTCGCGCAGCGAGCTATGGAGAGTTATGCTTAGAGTTTCCTTGCGAGGTAAGATCCGAAATGAGGAGATCCGCAAGAGAACTAAAGTCACCGATATAGCTAGAATTGGCAATTTGTTCAAGCAATGGGCAGGCCACATCGCTCGCAGAACTGACAACCGATGGGGAAGAGAGGTTCTCGAGTGGCGACCACGAACCGGAAGAGGCAGCGTAGGCCCCGCATTCGGTGGACCGACGATCTGGTGAAAACCGCGGGGAGCTGGATGCAGGAGGCGAGCAGCCACTCAAATTAGCGCTCTCTGAGGGAGGCATAATTTCAGCAGTGGACGTCTTCACGCTGATGATTTCATTTAGGGAGCTATTATTTGGTCTTATCACGGTACTAGGTAAGGAACCCGTGGTGCGCGATTCCGACTCGCACTTGGCCAGTTGTTTGTTTACCGATAGCGTCGATTTCGTCCATGAATATGATGCAAGGTTGGTGATCGCGCGCATAGTTGAACATCTCTCGAATGAGACGCGCAGACTCGCCGATGTATTTGTCCACGATGGCCGACGACACCACCTATAATAATCAATAATCGTTTATTTAACCCTCCCACCGTAAGACGCAATTGTGTTACGGCACGCGCCACGGGTGAACATTTCACCAATAGTAGATTCCATGGTGTTTGCACAGACTAACAATGTATGAGAAAATTGTAGAGGGAGAATTGCTCTTCTCTTTGGTATATAATGCTAAAAATCTGATAAGAAAGAATCTTATATGAAAAGACTGGAACATAAACTTACACGTCAGTCAGGATCTAGGTTTAGGTTTTTTTATAGACTTTTTGTAATGTATTTTATAGCAATATTGTAAAAAAACAACCCTAAGAAAGAATAATAAATAGGTTTAAATTGAAATTGTAAAATAGACGTCACTTAATCAATTATTATTAAAAATATGATAAATAAAATATGATAATAAATTAAATTAACAAATTAAAAATATTAATGTTAAAAATATGTAAATTGAATTGTAAAATAATTAAAATTAATTTTCAATTTTTATAAATTCGTCTACATTGTAGAATAAATAAATAAATAAATATTTGTGAACATTTCACACAGCGCCATCTAGCCCCAAACTAAGCAAAGCTTGTACTATGAGAACCAGATAACTGACACAATACTTAGATACTTTTTGTTTGTAAATAATACATAGAATACAATATAACACCCAGACCACAGATAAGATATTATATAGTACTACATACCCAGACACAGAACAAACACCTTTGTTCATCACACAAATGTTGGTCCAGTAGGGTTAGCACAGCCGGTAGACTAAACTGTCTTTCCCCTGTTTTACTCCAAGCAAGTATGAAGAAACTGACGTAAAACAGGGAAAGACAATTTTGTCTACCGGCCGTGCTAACCCTACTGGGTAGGAATCAAACCCACAACCTATAGTTCAGTAGGTTCGTCTAGGTAGGTACCACCGCTTTGTCAGTTATTCTGCCGCCAAGCAGTAGTGTGCGAGCACTACTGTTTTCCAGTTGAAGGGCATTGTAGCTAGTGAAATTACTGGGCAAATGAATCTTTATGACCTGATTACACAGTCTCGCGATCGTATTACTAGACTGTGTGATGCTCTGGATCGGTGCAGGGTCACGCGAAACTTTATTATTTTATTAAAGTTCCGAGTGACACTGCAACTGTTATCGGCGGCCGTGTCGCTTAACATCAGGCGAACAACTAGCTCGTCACGTCATTCATTCTCATAAAAAATGTCAGGGCTACTACCAACTGAGCTATCAGGGTAGTCTTAAAAAGTCACAATTGCAATGAATGGGGTGTACTGCAACAAAACCCTTTTAACATTCAACTTCAAAAAATCAATTCAAAAAAGTGAAGCTTCTGTAAATTAAAGTAATTTATTGAATTTCTGTAGAATTAACCTTTTAAGGTGACGGGTAGACCAAACAAGGTGTTTTTTGGCACGTTTCCTGGCGTAATTAGAACATGTGGAGCTTTGAATTTAATATATCATGTAATTCATTTCATTAAGTCGTTTGTGATGACCGCAAATACAAGATTAATAAATAAAACTCTATACAAAAAAAAAAAAAATCGCAAACCTCCCTCAAAAAATTTGAATGTTCCCATTTTACTGAGCTCCTACCGAATATATTTTTCAAAAAATAAATTTGTGTATTCCCAACAAACAATCAGACGTCGTGATGACTTAATAACTTTTTAAAATACTATATAAAAATAGATATTCATTAAAAACCGTTAAAATTAGTCATTTCGTGCGTTGTCTTTGGCATAAGCGCCGCGCTGAAGTGCAGACTGAATTGATATTTAAGACTACGACGTTAAGGTTGATGTTTCTTTGAACGGATTTGGAACTGCTTATCTGGCTCTACCCATCATCTTAATTACCATACATTTTTCATCTCTATGCATTTAGAAGTGTTGTGTCCAGAATAAATGTATTTTTCTTTCCACTTTCATACCTTCAAGAAGTTAGCATCAAGTTGCGAAGCGACCGCCCTGGCCAGCAAGGTCTTGCCAGTTCCTGGTGGTCCGTACAGCAAGCATCCCTTGGGAGGTGTGATGCCGACGCGGACAAACAGCTCCGGGTTCATTAGGGGTAGCTCGATTACCTGGGGGGTTACGGGAAAACTATAGTAAATTAGGACCGATGACTGACAACCGATCAACCATGAACCGGAAGGCGCAGCGTAGGCCGCCCCCCACTCGGTGGACCGACGATCTGCTAGGCGATCATGTAACTTGATTGCAACCAATAGAAACACAAAAATGTATGGATTTGACAGTTTCAATACGCGGTTTATGTGCATATCACTATGGAAATTTTCAAAATCGGAATGAAATATCTCCTGTTGCATTGCTGTCAAAATTCCGTGATCACCCCGCTGCTGCAAACCGCGGGGAGCCGATGGATGTAGGAGGGCGAGTAGCCGCTCAAAGTGGCGCTCTCTGAGGGAGGCCTATGTTCAGCAGTAGACGTCTTTAGGCGGTTGATGGTGATGATAGTAAATTGGACTATTGGACTACTACTAAAAATGAACGAATAAATATTATTTTCGTGAAATAGGTTAATAAATAATGTAATAATTGAAAAAATAAGTAAAATCGAATAAACAATAGAGTAGTAAAGATTCTGACCCCTTTTCGCAATACGGAGATTGTATGTAGAGCTACCTACCTATTGAGGTATTTTACCACTGAATATAATGGGTATTTTAAAAATCTACTATACATAAGCCCTCCATTATACTTAGTTCAACTACCTACACAAAGTTTCATGACCTTATTTAAAGTATTCATTGAATAATCACGGTTTACTTGTACTGTTTAGAGGTAACTTTGTATTTTTCTTCTACTGAGGAAAGTTTATTAATTCGTTTTTTTCACTACACATAAGCCTCTGCGTTAGTTCTGAACATTACCATATAGTAATTTCAAAGTCATTGTTGCAATATTGTTGACAGGGCATGGGATGATGCTAAGCCTAGGTGGTAGGACTTTTCTGTAAAGTTCGTCTAGGTAGGTACCACCGCTTTGCCAGTTATTCTGTCGCCAAGCAGTAGTGTGCAAGCACTACTGTGTTCCAGTTTGAAGGGCATTGTAGCTAGTGAAATTACTGGGCAAATGAGACATTACGAACTAATCTCACAGTCTAGAAAACTTTTTTAGCCTGCATGATGTCTCAGGATGACGTGCGCAGTGCGCAGTGTCACGCGCAACTTTAATTTAGAGTTCCGAGTGACACTGCAATCTGTTATGGGCGGCCGTGTCGCTTAACACCAGGCGAACGTCTAGCTCGTCACGTCATTCGATAACACAAAAAAAGCCTTTTTGGGCATTTTGAGGTTGCATAGGCTCTAAAGTGAAGCCTGATGAAAAAAGTTTATTAGACAATATATGGTTGTTTCAGACAAAACAGCTTGAACGCCCCAAGCTCTATGTTGTGCAATCTTAGGCACCTTGCCTATTGCCTGTTGCTTTGCTGTTTATTTTTAGTTTTCTATTTGTAATTTTCGGACAGATTTCGGAGAATATTTAAATGCAGGTGGTGAGCAGCGGATGTGGGGTGCCTTTATGGGGTAAGCCGATGTTCAGCAGTGGCACATCCTCAGGCTGTTGATGATGAAGCGTCACGGGCGCCCATGACAGATTATTTAATAAATTAATTCTCTCAAGTTCAATTCACGATTAAGCATTTAGACTGTAGAATAGAAGCAGTGCAGTGATACCTCTCGGAGTTGTCTGATTTGTTCCTGGAGTCCACCGATAGCAGAGTATGTGACGTCACCCGGGTCCTCGTGGCTCATGTTGTAAACTAGAGGGTCCACCTGGAATATACATGGTTGTAATTAGAAGTCTATAAGCACCCATGGTTAATTTAGGGAGATGGAACACAGGAACCTTTTCTGTATGAAATGTTATTTTTAAATTTTTATTGATAACTGATCTGTACTAGACCGGGGCCATGGATAGCTGTGTTATGAGACCATGGAGCATGTGGTGAGGTACTGCATAGCTACAGAGACATCTGCATGGTTAGCACGGACGGCAGAAAAAATGGTCTTTCCCCATTTTATGTCACTTTCTTCATACTTGCTTACTTGTCAAGTGGAGTAAAACAGAGGAAAGACTATTTTGTCTACCGTCCGTGCTAACCCTACAGAGCCTTGAACATGTAACACTGATTGCAATGCAGTGGGTAAAATTGCACATTTAAACTGCCAAATCCGTACAAAGTGTTTCTATTGGTTGCAATCAAGTTACCATGATCACCTGGCATGAACCCTAATATGAGAAGACACACTACATTCTACCATAGAAATCTCAAATGCTAAGTTGGTAGAAGCCCTGCCTTCTGAACTGTAGTTAGTAGGTTTGATTCCTGGACAAACATTTTGTGTGATGCACATAGGTTTTTTTTTTATGCTATAGGTAGCAAACAAGCATATGGCCCTCCTGATGGGAAGAGGTCACCGTAGCCTATAGACATCTGTAACACAAGACGTGCCACTGATGCGTTGCATACCCCATGATAATACTCTTTATATCCTCCTTTTAAATTGCTGCATGATGTAGCGCCGGGGAAAGACCGCTGGTGGAAACTCATTCCACATCTTACAGATGTACGGTAAGAAAGTGTGCATAAACCGAGTTGTATGTGACTTCCATGACTCAATAATGTGTGGATGAGCTTTTTCACGGTGGCGAGAGGTGCAATGGTAGAAACGTGATGCCGGTATTAGATCAAATAGTATAGTTCTCCAGAGCATTCCCCATTGTATTTGTTGTGTCTGGGTGTGATATTGTATTCTCTGTAGTATTTACAAAAGAAGAAGTATCTAAGTATTCTATCAGTTATCTGGTTCCCATGGTACAAGCTTTGCTTAGTTTGGGACTAGATGGTGCTGTGTGAAATGTCCACACATATTTATTTATCATTCCAAATCCCTACATGTGTGCCAGCAGTTTAGAGCCACTTCTCTGTTACTACAATGAGCTGGGATGGTTTGGGTAGATGCTGGCAGGGAAATGCTCAATACAACACAAGCGGGATGTCAGTGCAGGACTTATCACCCCCATGTAGAATAAAAATGAATGTATTCAACACCAATGATTGAATGAGTGGCTGATGACAACTTCTTTTTCAATGATTATTATTATGTAGATTATTAAAAAAGTATTAATTTGTATTTCAGTTACCTCTCTGGGAAGGTGGCGCATGATGGTCAAAGTGGTCATATCTAACGCCACTCGGGTGCCTCCTTTTAGCTTGTTCTTGTCAAGCTGGCGACGGCATCCAACCACATAACGAGGGCCATTTGTAGCTTTGACAATAACTGGAAAAACATTAATGACAATATAACAACAAGATGAGCCAAAATAGACAAATTGTTAAATGTATTAAACCAGCAATTGGGTCAAGTATGACTTAGGAGAAGTTTATCTTAAATAGATACAATATTTAAGGTAGGCAACACATTGGCACCACCTTGCACTAGTAGCATGAGCTGTGGAAACCAATATAAGAATATCTATTTTCTTGAGAAAGCATTTGACCGATGAAAACTAGAGCTGTAGCAAACCGTATGTATTTGGTACTGAGTAACGGGTGTGCCATCTAGTACAGAGTAACGAATTGTTACTTACGAATGCATTTTGTTACTGGCATTTTTTGTAGTATGGGTACCTCCACTGTTTCACATATGCAATACTACTCGATTTGTTGCTCTAACATAACATGGCATGTTCAGATGTAACAAGTAACGCAACAATATGATAGTAACACATACTAATTGTTATAGTAACAAATACATATGGGTACACTTTTTTCATTACTTTTACACCTCTACTGAAAACGCAACAAAAGGTTTATGACATGATCCACATGATCATGTCAGATGTCAGCTAACTTTGATGTCAGAATTTTGAGGCAAATGATGATGAATTACAATGCATATTACCAACAAAAGTAATTAGGTATGTTATGGACATAATAGTTCAAACATGACCAGCCGTTCACTCGTAAAGCTTATTTTAACTTACATTTTTCTTCAGTGAGCTGTTTCAACACTTCACCGACAATCTGTCCAACACTCTGCAAAGCTTTGAGGTCGTTCTCACTCTTGTCATACTGCTTTGTGAGATCCTTCAGTTGTTCTCTCACTAAAACAAACAATTTGCTGATAAACATATAAATAAATTGGCTGTGGTGGTGATTTGCAGGACATGTGTTTATTACTCTGGTCTAGAAATGATTGAGTGTTCGCATTCGTTTGTTTTTGGATAATTAATGATCCTTTACCCTTTGCAAACATGTTTCAATATCTAAATAATAATAACGTATTTTCTCAATTTCCAATCATGCACTCAATTGTAAGCCTTGCTTGCTTGCAAATAATTGCTTTTTGAAGTAAATTGAGTATTAGTAAGCCATTATTTAATTGAACAGCGACCAAAATACAGGTGATGAATCGGCAAAAATTGATGGGTGAGCAACAAAAGCTTACTGTCTTTCAGTCTGGATTCCACTTCCTTATGCTCCATCAATTTCTTCCTGTAGTCCTGAAATCCCTTCTCTCGTAACGAATCCATTGGTATAGCAGATCCCGCAGGCATGTTCTGTTTTATAAAATTACAATATCACTGCAAAAATGCAAATTGCAAAACCGTGAGCTAAACGAAACGAAATTGACTTGACCAGTGTTGCCAACTCTGATTCGCCATAGAGAGCTAGTGTCCCAAAAAAAGAGCTAAAAAAGAGCTAAAATTATCAAAAAAATGGAGCTAAACTAATAAAATACTAATTTCTGTCACTATGAAAACGTTTCTACAGCTTTGACAGGCTTTTTTCACTTAATGATTCAATAAATCAGCCCTCTCGGGCTATAACTCGCAGTGATTATAACTAAAGTAGGTAGGTATGCTTTGAGCTTTTCATTATTTACTACTTTCAACCAATCTTGCAAAAGCGCCTCTGAAAGCCATTCATTACGGATTTTTTTACTAAAGCGCTGTATTTCGACTAATATACAACACCACAACTCAGATAATATTTAGAAGTTGATAAAAATTTAATTATAAACAAACGTACAAAAGAGATCAGAGTATCGGAGTTCGGCTAAAAATGTACAATTTTAGGAAAATTTCCTTTAATATGAGTTGTCAATGTCAAAATAAAGACAATATCAATGACAGAGACACTCGCCACAACACTTTCATTTGTATATTCCAAAAGATCACCAAGTAGTAGATGATTATGGCGATGTTAGCAATAAATTCCACATTCAGGATTTTCCACATTCGATATTTTCCGATTTCTTAGTAATATACTGGGTGGCGCAAAAGTAAAGACCCTATTTGGTTCAGCTATAACATTTTTTCTAAATTAGAAAACTAGATTTAGGTTTTTTTAAATGTATATTTGTGCCATTAAATTTCGTACCATTAGGATTTAAAGATGATGTCTTTTAAATGGTGACCTCCAGAGTTGATACACATTTGAGCCCTATTTATGACATTTTGCATAACTTGCCGTAACACTTCTCAGGGCATGTCAATAAGCAGAATACTCGGTTCTGGGGCACTGATAATCCGCGCATTATTCAAGAAACACCTCTACACCCACTAAAAGTTACTGTATGGTGTGGCATCTGTGTTGACAGAGTGATCGGACCCTATTTTTTCGAAGACGCTGGAGGCAATGCGATAACTGTCACTGGAGAACGCTACAGAACCATGTTACGTGAGTTTTTGATACCCAGTTTGGACGAATTGGGGCTGGAGCACATCTGGTTTCAACAAGACGGCGCTACGGCACACACAGCGCGCGACACTATGGACTTAGTGAGGGACGCTTTTCCAAGCCGAGTTATCTCTCGTTTTGGCGATTTGCCTTGGCCTGCAAGATCACCCGATCTGACCAGTCCAGACTTCTTTCTTTGGGGTTTTTTGAAATCTCGGGTGTATGTGAACAAGCCACAGACTCTCGCAGCTCTAAAAGAAAACATTCGTCAAGAAATAACGAACATATCGCAGGAAGTGTTACGGCAAGTTATGCAAAATGTCATAAATAGGGCTCAAATGTGTATCAACTCTGGAGGTCACCATTTAAAAGACATCATCTTTAAATCCTAATGGTACGAAATTTAATGGCACAAATATACATTTAAAAAAACCTAAATCTAGTTTTCTAATTTAGAAAAAATGTTATAGCTGAACCAAATAGGGTCTTTACTTTTGCGCCACCCAGTACAATCTTATAAGTCCATATTCTTAATTTTCCGGACAAGTACAGATTCGTACACAAAGCGAAAAACAATAATTCAGATATGTTAATAGAACACACATTCACGAGAAAGAAATGTTTATGTACCTAATAAAAGAAGCTAAATATCCCAAAAAAAAGGAGCTAAGGAGCTAAATACAATTTTTTAGAGCTGCTGATGTGAAATAATAGCTAAATTTAGCTCTAAAAGAGCTGATTTGGCAGCACTGGACTTGACTGACAGTAGTGACATGACACATGACATGCATGAGTTAATGAGAATGACAATGACGTTTTCCTAAAATGATAGCAACAGTATGACAGCTGACAGCGGACATTAAAAAATATTTTTGACATTGACAGAATTGTTGCCTGGCAAGTAACATTTAACTTATTTGGCCCAACGCATCAGCATTGCAATTCAACGTGGCAATGCGGCCAGCATGTTGGGTACGCTACCTACCGGTAGTGGGCTGGAGCACTTGGACTGTCTATAGGCCATCGCGGCTATTATACAGTTCATAAGTGTTCTTTGTAGTAGGTAGTGTAGCTAGTTTAGTTTAGTTCAGCTTAGTTTAGCTTAGTTTAGTAGTTTAGTTTAGTTTAGTTTAGTTTTTATTATTGTAGTAGTTAGCTTGAGTAATAAAAGCAATTTGCCCTATGTTAAAAAAAAAGTAACATTTTTTATCAATAATGTCTCCATGTCATTTGTGTATTTAGCCACTCATCATCATCAGCCTCAATTTCTGAAGACGTCCATTGCTGAACATAGGCCTCCCCCATGGAGCGACACTTTGTGTGGAGCCACACTGTGGCTGCCTGCCCTGCGGATTTGACTAGGTCGTCGCGTCGTCGGTCCACCTAGTGGAAGCCAGGCCTACGCTATCGAACCCTTCGTCTTCCGTTACGGCAGTGTTCGTCACTCGAGAACCTTTCTTCACCAGTGCGTACAGCAAATGAGTGGAATACCTTGCCGGCGTCCTTGTTTCCAGCTAACTATAACCTGGACTGTTAGTAAGTTGAAGTGGCAATGGGAAGGCCACATCGCTCGTAGAACTGACAACCGATGGGGAAGAAAGGTTCTCGAGTGGCGACCACGAACCGGAAGACGCAGCGTGGGCCGGCCCCCCACTCGGTGGACCGACGACCTGGTGAAAGCCGCGGGGAGCCGATGGATGCAGGAGGCGAGCAGCCGCTCAAGGTGGCGTGCTCTGGGGGAGGCCTATGTTCAGCAGTGGACGTCTTCAGGCTGTTAATGATGATGATGATGATGATAACCTGGAGGTCTTCAAGTCACGAGTGAACAGGTATCTTCAAGGCAAGCATGCACCATCGTAGGCCGCGTCATCACTTACCATCAGGTGAGACAGTGGTCAAATGCTATGCCTATAAAATGTAAAAAAAAACCATCTGTTGTCGGTTCTGTGAGCGATGTAGCATGCATATTAAATTCATTAATTCATTAACCATCAAGAGGTGGCGCGAAGAATCCAACTCGGCTGGGCAGCGTTCGGGATGCTTCGTCCTATCTTTTCGTCCAAAATACCGCAGAGCCTGCCCAGATAGCAAGCTCACTTGCTGCAAACTTGCTATTCTTTGATTTTAACTTGCTAGGTCAAATATGATAAGGCAAGTTTGTGACAATATTGCTGCAATATTGCTGGTATAAGGATGATGGCTTAAGTTTGTATCAAAGTTGCTGCAATCTTGAATTTTGTTATAATGTTCCAAAGATAATGTCTCAATTTTGTTTTTAACTTGCCACAAACTTGTTTTTTAATGGTGTCTACCTAATAGTTTTCATGGCAAAAAAAATAGTTGTGTTCCAAACATGTACGCTCTATGGCATTGTATTTATCACTCACAACGCCAACTGGGCTACGTTTAGAACCTTTAATTTAAATTAAGTAATTGTTTAAATGTACATATTATAAACAAATTTTAAAAAAGGAAGTGTAGGGGCAGTTTTGTCGTGCAGAGTAGCGCTTACCATCAGGCTAGCAACCAAGCATGCTTAGTTTTTGTTATTCCATTGTTAAATGTTTGTCAAAATTCATCCGTAGTACATAAAATTAAGTTGTATATCTAGTTACTACGAATGAAACTAGATGGCGTTACTCTCGTAGCTCCAAAATCCTGAATCGCGCAAACGTTGTGTTACGCTAGCTTTATGAGCTGCTTGAATATCTTTGTGAATCATAAACCATAATAATTAATATCACATGTCACAAGTCCTTATCTAAGTTGTACCAGGTTAAGTTAACTTAAGTTCGTACGGTACGGAGTTACGCTACGGACGGACGATATATTTTAAAAGGTCGAAGGACATTATTTTATTTTAATTTTGAGAAATCATCAAAACTAATTTAGAAACTTGTAAAAGCAAACATTATACAAGTTTGCTATTGCAACTTTGTTTTAACTTTGAAGAAACAAACATCATGCAAGTTTGATGCTGGGAAACTAGAAAGTTTGATTCAAACTTGCCTCAAGTGTATAGACTTGCAATGACAAGTTTGAAACAAACTTTCACTTTTGATACATCAAAGTTGCTGCAAGTCTGATTCAAGTTTAAATTGCTATCTGGGTGAAAACGAAAGTTTTCAATCAGTGTGTGTTGCCAGTGATGACTTATGAAACTGAGACATGGTCTCTTACTGTTGGCCTCATTAGTAAGCTCAAAGTCGCGCAGCGAGCTATGGAGCGAGCTATGCTCGGTGTTTCCCTGCGAGATAAGCTCCGGAACGAGGAGATCCGCAGGAGAACTAAAGTGACCGATATAGCTCTTAGAGTTAGTAAGTTGAAGTGGCAATGGGCAGGCCACATCGCTCGTAGAACTGACAACCGATGGGGAAGAAAGGTTCTCGAGTGGCGACCACGAACCGGAAGACGCAGCGTAGGCCGGCCCCCCACTCGGTGGACCGACGACCTGGTGAAAGCCGCGGGGAGCCGATGGATGCAGGAGGCGAGCAGCCGCTCAAGGTGGCGTGCTCTGGGGGAGGCCTATGTTCAGCAGTGGACGTCTTCAGGCTGTTAATGATGATGATGCTGATGATTAACCATCAGCATCTATACGGGCAATACCCGCATCTTGGTGGCACCCGCTGTGCTGTCGGTGTCGGCATACTAGGTTTAGGTTTTTTGTTGTACTTTTATAGGTAAGGTATAGGCTGAATACTTTGTATTTTTAATAGGTATAAATAAATGAGATTAATACATAGGTATAAGGGAGAGGATAAGTACTTATCGACTGTATCGCATTCTCTAAAGCTATTAATGCCGCAATTACATTACACTAAATTCAGTCGTCTAGTTAGCATTACTTTTTCGTTAGTTGACTAATAAGGGACTACCTGATTTAGGAAGGTGTAATAGTGTTTAGTGATGACTAAATGCTATTTATTACACCTAGGCCTAATCTAACTAGGCGACTGAATTTAGTGTAATGTAATTGCGACATAAGTATACAATTTCTGTCTCTTCCATTTCTCATATTAAATCAGAAGAATGCCGATACCGCTACACTTTGATCTTTGATAAGCTTTTATTGAACTGACAACCAATGAGGAAGAAAGGTTCTCGAGTGGTGACCACGAACTGGAAGACGCAGTGTAGGCCAGCCCCCCCATTAGGTGGACCGACGACCTGGTGAAAACTTTGGGGAGCCGATGGATGCAGGAGGCGAGCAGCTGATATGTAGGTACCTAATTACAAAGAAAATAATGAAAATGTTAGTTTGATTATAATACAATTTACTCCCATTTTTTTAATTGTAATTATTAATTAATTTAATGTCAATGGAGTATATAAATATATAAAAAAAATGTTTAATTACTATTCAATGCCACTCTTATCGGTTCTAAATACCTAATAAATTATATAAATTTTTAATGTCAAATGTTGGTACCTACATAATATTCATTATCTTAAATTTTCATAGACGCAGCGTAGGCCCCCCAACTAGGTGGACCGCCGATCTGGTTAAAGCCGCGGGGGCCGATGGATGCGGGAGACAAGCAGCCGCTCAAAGTGGCGCTCTCTGGGGGAGGTCTATATTCAGCAGTGGACGTTGATTATGATGGTGATGATGATGACGTTTGTTAAAATTAAACTCATGTGAACTAAAAATATTTATCGCATTTCATTGGTTGCATGTTGAAAAGAGGCCCAAATGATTTACGAGCTGGCGACACCCTGTCTCCAGCCCGTAAGTCATACTTAAATTACTTGTATATACTATGTGTTTGTTGTATATTTTATTTTTAAGTAGTGTGTCTATTAGGTTACGATGGGGCTGGCATAAACGCTGTTTAAAAGCCCCTTAAAAAAAATAGATTAAAAAAAAAAAAAAAAAATGTTGATCATAGGCTATCGTCAACCAATGAGCGTATATTATTTGGTTAGTAACGGTAAGTTAACATGAGAATTGAGTTTGACAAACTTAAGAGCATCTTACGAGTGTCCGGCGGGTAATTACGTAAAATTTGCAACAGCAATGCGACAGCAGTAGCAAAGCATACATGCTCGACACCACTAATGATGAAATATGACAGCAATCACCGCGAGATTTACGCCTGTCGCAAACCTGTTGCGAGTTAGGTAATTAGGGGGCCGCCCCCTTATTACCCTTAGTACGTGAAGAATGTCCACAGAATAGATTATACTTCGTAATTTTAATTTTAATTTATTATTCTTATTATTTATTATTTACATTCAATTATTATACTTACTCTTTCAAAATTAATATTTTGAATACGATAAATAAAATATTCAGAATTAATACCTATAATTACCCAGCTCCACGCACGCAAAACGTTCATTTCATTGCCTACCCACATTTCACGAAGCCAAATTTTCTCTTCGACATTTTCCAAGACTATTCCTATTGCCAGAATGTATACCTATGTTCAAATCCCGGCATAATATTGCTCAAATAAATGGGGCGGGTAGCGGCACCGATGGTGGCGGCACGTCCCGCTAAAATAACACACGTGCGCTGAACAATATTATATTTAGGCGGGAAAGCGAAAATGGTGCACGTGGTTTAGGTAGCGAGGTGTTGCCAGGTTGGAATCATGGAGCTATTTCTGAAACATTTAGAATTCGTGATAAGATCTTAGACCTATTTACCTAGTTTCATGAAAAGCAAATCAAATAGATTTTGGTTTTATGTACTTACCTACTTAAAGGAAAATTTACATACAAAACTCGAATACAATCCTGTATTATTTATTCCGTGACATAGGAAAAACTGCCATCACACTATCACACTTCACACTATAATATTATAAAGACGAAAGTTTGTTTGTGTGTTTCTGTGTGTTTGTTACTCCTTCACGCTCAAACGGCTGGGTAAATTTAGATGAAATTTGGAACAGAGCTGGCTTATATACTGGATTGACACATAGGCTACTTTTTAGCTGCGGGTGAAACCGCGGGGCGCAGCTAGTAAATAAAATAAAAACTTTATAGGCAAGTTAATTGATTGCTTATATTTTTAGGTGATGAGTGACGAGCTCAAAACCGTAGGTACTTATTGTAACTTATAAAACCTTATGAAGCTTCCGTTGTTTTCGTATGGCAACCCAGTCCGTAGGTGGATATTTTTTATTGTCAAATAAGTGCGACCTGGGAAATTCCGTAGAGTTTGGGGTTTATTTATTAACCAAGCAGGTTAAGTTATTTATTTGAAAATATTCGCGTAAGTATCCCACCTATTATACTCGTATTCACTAAGGCGTATTTGGAATCTATTGATTTGCACTAAGGTAAAATACACATAGGGACAGTACTAGTATACCTACTAGTATTCTGAGAGGGATTGTTGTGGGCAGCCGTGTCACTTAACATCAGGCCACAGATAACCCCCAATAGATACCGCATGAAAGACGACGACCGCGCACCACGCATTGGCGTAAATGGGTCTATATAAATCGCCGCTTCGCAGCACGGCCTTAGTTTCGACCAATTATTAGAGTTCGTTATTAGGGCGTCACTCGAAACAGCCAATAATAGCGCATTGGCTCCAGTCCCCGCAACCCGCGCCTTCCGCCAGTTTTGGTGAGCTAGGATCCGGACAAAAATCCCGTAATGCGGTATCTATTGGGGGTTATCTGTGCATCAGGCCAACGAATAGCTCGTCATGTCACTCAATAATATCATTATCATCCTCTTTGCCTTTTCCCATTTGTTATTGAGGTCGGCTCCCAATTTAACCTGTAGCGCCGAGCTACCAGAATTACACGAGCGACTGCCATCTGACCTCGCAACCCATAAGGGACCAGTAACAGGAATGGTTAGATCAGGCGTCAGATTCTATCAGGCGTCTGACTACCCGTAACGATTGCCATAGATGTTTTTATGACAACCGGGACCAACGGCTTAACTTATGGCATCGAAAACTGCACATAACTTACTAGATAAGTCATTGGTGCATGGCCGAGGATCGAACCCGGTGCCGTAACATTGTGAAGCGCATATGCTACCGCTCGGCCACCATCGCTCTCATGTCACTCAATAACATAAAAATAAATAAAAGTGTACGTATCCTACTTAATTATTATTATTATAATGTAACTTTACTTACATAAGTACCCACCTACCTAAACTAACGCCACCAGGTACAAGCTAATTAAAAAATAATCTACCCATACTTACTTACTCAAGAAAAAATTTAAAATTGAACTAAGTACCTATCACGAAGTAAAGCTAAAATTTAGTGTATCTCAGTGATTGAATTTTAAAAATTCAATGTGCCCGTTTACGGTTACACAGTCCTAATCCTCGGGGGCGGCTACCGCTAAGCGGATCTCCTAATCAAGATCATATTGGCGTTATAGAGGGCTTAGCTAATAGTAAATTTTTCTGTGATTATAATGGTATTACTATCACATATAATCTCAACTTATAACAGAATAGTTAAAGGTAATATAGCCCGGTTTTACTCTGTGGCAATTTGCAGTGAAAAATTTAAGACTGGGTTGAAACGCAAAGTTTACGATGAATCGAGTTTATGGGTTAATTTACAATTGACGGTTTAGTTTTGATGGGTAGGACAGTTAGCTGTCTTTTATAGCTTGCTCTCAGACTACAGCCCGTAATACCGCCTCTACAATGGGGAATGTTCTGAGGAGCTATTCAATCTGATACCGGTATCAGGGGTTTTCTTGTAAACAAGGGGGAAAAAATCCTTATCACCAGTTAATGGTCTATTGACGCTATTTGTATCGCATTTCTATACCATCGCATTTCTATACCATCGCACTTCTATAACCCCTTCATACACCGAACGAAAACAAGTAGGTACCTAACCCCTCCTAACCTACTCTGTCACAGTCGACTTACCCCAAACTCTGGCTAACAGCACCAACTCGAAGATATCCCAACTTTTGATAAAAACTTCTGCGTGTTTACAGACTTTGTCGAATTCGGAACTGTACTTATCATTTTTAGGGGTACAAGGGATGATAATAATAATGGGACCCTCAAAACTGAAAAGTATAATATGTCCACACTTATAAGCCTTTTTTTTAAATGAAAAAACCCTGTTAATTTGATTGAAAATTATATTACAAAAAGTGATTTTTTTCTTTTAAAGTAATAATGAAAATATAATTACAATATTGTAATTTTGTGGTAATAAAATCTTCTGATTGCCTCGCCTATATCACCAAAATAGAATATAAAACATAGAGAAACAAAATAGGCGGTAGATCTGTCTATCTATTGTATTACACAAACACACGCAAAATACTCTCACCTCACCTTTTTTCTAAACACTTTATAGTGCGAACAGCTAATGAGTCGAAGCATGCACCATCGTAGACCGCATCATCACTTTCCATCAGGTGAGACACTGATCAAAAGGTTTGTCTACAAACAATTAAAAAAAAGAAACCTACATTACAGTTCCACACTGGGTACTTCCAAACCACTTACAAACAAACCAATTGTTATTATCAAGTATTATTATTTAGAGTTACAATTAGGTACATTTCAATACATATTATAACTTCATAAAGGCGGAAAACAAAATTCACAAACGTTTAAATCAGTCTGAAAAGGTCCTCTACCGAAACATTAATTTTATTTCCCTCCCAATTGTCCAGCAACGGATATTGTCGTCACCACAGGTAACAAATAATAATCATAATTCCCCACATTAATCATAAAGCCACTTTCCTTGATTCTCCCTCCACCTAAATAAGGCACTAAACAGGAAAATAATTCGTGTGTACGGAACCATAGAGAAACACAAAAAACACGCTCTTAATAGCAGTTCTTGTTTGAACCGGATAAAACTGGATGGAACCGGAAAAATCCGGAAAAGTAACGGAACAGATTAGTGGAATTGTGTGTGACATATCGGATGGCTTATCGTTGAGGGATGTGCAGGGCCTTTATTGTTTGGAGAACTTTCTAGAATGGTAGAACACCTTTTTTAAGCCGAGAAAAGGAATTACGAAAGCAAAATAATGACGAAGGTAAAGTCTACTTGAACCTTCTAAGGTTTGGTCAAGTTTACTGATTTAAAATGTAGATTGGAAGGTACGCCTTTTTGGGAGAAAATCTTTTAATGTCTTTAAATATTTACGTACGAACTAATTTGTCCGGCCTGATATAGATCAGTTGGTAGTTTGGTAGTAGCTCTGCCTTCTGAACTGAACTGTATTGTATAGGCTGTGGGTTCGATTACCACCCAGGTAGGTGTTTGTTATGTGTCTGGGTGTTATATTGTATTCTATGTACGTATTTACAAACCAAAAAGTATCTAAGTATTCTATCAGTTATCTGGTTCCCATAGTACAATAGATCTCGTAGATGGCGCTGTGGGAAATGTTCACACATAATTAGTTTTAATTATCATTATAAGTGGACTTTGTTGAACAAACCTATTCAATTTAATTAGTAAGTACCTAAATGCAAAAGAGCAGCCCGCATACAATGTACAGAGCCACAATACTGTAGGTACTAAATTAGTTTCTAGCAAGGAGGTTAGAAAAACAGAAGGAGTCCTTTGAGCTAAAAAGTGTGACACTTTTGTCTTATAAGGATATTTTATTACAGTTAAGTTTGTGACTATCCTTGCTGTAAGAATCATTGTGATGTCTTTTGACATGGCTTAACATAACAATTTGTAGTTTTATGATAACAACCATGGGACCGACTCGGCGTCAGATCTCCATCCACTTGGCTCCCCTAACTCAGACTTCCTGGGGGATTCAATTGGAGTTTTTCTCCATACATACCCTGGGGTATTAACCCCTCTAATATGTTTGGGTGGTACATAAATACTCTAGTTATCCTGACTGGGGCTCGGAGCAGGTGCGGATACAGAGATTTTTTAAGGAGGGGGCGCAATTAAAATATCTTCAGATATGTGTGTAATAACAAATCATTATATTAGGGGAGACCAAGGGGGGAATTCGGGATTTACTCCAGCGACACAAGACCAATTTGTGCTCTTTATCTTCCTGATAAATTGACTAATTACCGTGCTTGGTGCTGGACTGCCTGCGGCAAGGGGTGGGCGGGGTGCCCCCTTCGCCCCCCCCCTTTATCCGTGCCTGACTCGGAGCCTTCTCTCGATTGGAGAGAGTGTAGTCCATAATCCACCACGCTCCAAGCCAAAGTCCGAGTGACACTGCGACTGTTACAGGCAGCCGTGTTGCTTAACATCAGGTGAACGACTACACATAGGTGAATAAACTCATGTACTGAAATAATGTATATGAAGCCTAACTGCTTTGATCTACTAGGTGGTAGGACTTTTCTGCAAAGTTCGTCTAGGTAGGTACCACCGCTTTGCCACAGTTATTCTGTTGCCAAGCAGTAGTGTGCAAGCACTACTGTGAAGTCTCAGGATGACGTGCGCAGTGCAGTGTCACACAAAACTGTATTAATTTAGAGTTCCGAGTCTACAATCTGTTATAGCAGCCATGACGCTTAACATCAGGCGAACGACAAGCTCATCACATCATTCATTTACATAAAAAAATCTACCTGCGTAATTGTTTCAAGCAGCTTCCAAATACGACGTGGTGTACCGATTTCGTATTCCTATTTTTGGCTTTACTTTCGAGCACTATGCAGACCGTCTATATTATTCCTTAGTCTAAGCTTCTACTACAGAGTTAGTTAATGTGTTTGCTTAGAAGTTTTCCACCCCCAGAGTTAAGGGTTGCAGATAAGCGCAACACTGCAACTTTGATGAAAGGTGATTTCTTACTGCGGACACGAGAATAGACGCTTGGCATACGGCCGTGTGTTCCGGGTGGTGTGCGAATAGGACCATCTCTTCCCGTTTGTGCCATGAGAGCTGGTTACGGGAATATCCAGGGAATAGGCAGCAGCATTCTTCTCGGTACATTTCAATCTTCTGCGATCACCAAGCTGCCTGCTAAGCGTGGTGATAATGAAAGCGTGATAAGCGTCCAAAGGGGCGTTTTATGGGGGAGACCTGTGTTCAACGGTGGACGTCTTCCGGCAGTTGACGTGATATGTGATATACGGGCGTCTTATAAAGCGCATATGCGTTAGATACATTGACTATAAATCCTAAGAAACAATGATAAAACTTCCCCTCATACGAAAATTAGTGGGGTATTTCAACCACTAATTTCTAATAAATACTATGAATGTCTAATAAATCACGGGAACCCGCTGATGTCATTTGTTCCATCCTGCTCTGTTCTTTGTAATTTCGTATGACTTTGTCTCGTTTTGTTACCTCGCCCACTGCCCGCGCAGGTGAGTCGTGTTTGTACTAGAAATTATGTTCACGAGCTATCAACGGGCTTTATAATCTTTGGTTAGGTAGCAGAATGATGATGACGATGAAAATGATGATGATGACGTTAAACCGTCAGTCTTGTTATTGTCAATGCACAGTCATTAAGACTGAGGTGGTATAAGAAAATCTGACACCAACATGGGTAGCTGCAGAAGTCGAATTATCTCTATCTCTCGAGAAAGCGTTTGACTAATGATAACGCAACAAAATGATAACAAAAGTGATCCTCGTGACCGTTCATTAGTCAAAAACTTTGTCGAGATGTTGATTTCTACAACGGTAAAAAAACAACAACGTAAACAAACCGGCATGTGCAGGAATCATAAAAAATCTAGAACAAGCGTCACCCACCAACCTGCACTTGTCCAGCGTGGTCATGAATGGCCTATGACACTCTCTCTCTGTTAGACAAGGCCCGTAACCCAGCAGTGGGAACGTATTGGGCTGGAGAGTGGAGATGATGTAATTTTTTATTGCTAAAAACTGCAGTCCAAGCTAGCAGAGATATTTTCAGTAACATCTTGTGAATAAAACTGTGTAGCATAGATAGATAGTTGTTTCACATATAAAATATACAAACAGAAATAGAATAACTCTACGAACTAGTGTAACAATGGGTGCTCTTATCGCTGACAGCGATCTCTTCCAGACAACCTTTGGATGGACAGTATCAGTAGAGAGATAATAAACGGTGGTGCAAAACAATTTAATAGATAAAGTAAATACAGATAAATAAATGCAAAAAAAAGAAAAAAAAAGTTATAAATGAGCTTTTTTGAATGTACCGTTTTTATGCTAGCAAAAGTTATTATCTACTGTGCCGTAATAGCCGGTGAAGTTTTAAGCCGTTATCTGGTACACATAACACTTTGTACTCAGTAACGGCTCTTACCGTATTTTATGGACTAACTTGCGCGCGTAGTGGTTAAAATTTAACGAATATTACCTACTATACGTATGGATCGACTAAGAAAACGAAAAAGGTTACTTTCAAATTTGTTTTAGAAATATAAAACGAATATTTTGTTTGTTTCACATCACACACATTACGTTATCAGCCTTTTTGCGTCCACTGCTGAAAATAGGCCTTTCTATTAGTGGTCCCACCCCCTCCCCAGCCAAGCGTGGTGTTATAACAAAAAGCCCGGCTAGCGTATTACGTAAGGTTTGCAACAGGCGTAAATGTCACAATCATTGCTGTCAAAGCTGTCAAACGTCACTTTGGCAGAGCAGAAAGCGATCGAGCGCTAGATCACCGTCTGTCGGACAATTGATGAACTAAAAAGTGCATTATTTTGTTTCAGTCTATTGCTGTTCTGTTGCTAGTGGCGCTAGTATGAAAGGTTGTGCATTCTGCGACAGGCGAGCAATAGGTGGGCGACTGCGACCGATTGCTCTGTCACTTTGCTGCTGCTGTTGCTTTGCTGTTGCAATTTTTACGTAATACGGGTGCGGGTTTGTCTCAACCACCACTTGGCAGGCGTCTTAGTGATCGCAGAAGATTGTAATGTAAACTGAGGCTCAGCTCTTATGGCACTCACAAGAAGAGATTGAGTGGTTCTATTCTTACACCAGAAACACACGAAGTTATTGTGTCTTTAAAAACTACCAAAGAAAATCGAAAAAATATGGTCGGTTTTGCTCAGACTATAAAAAAAAGAACAGAATGTTTGTTTCTTTCCCGTTAACATACGAACAAACCTCAGAATAAGAATAGAATAAGAATAAAATTTATTGTGTGAAAACTGTACAAGGAAACGATCTTAAGTTAAATTTAGATAACAACAGTTTATCCATCCATTTATCGGACGTACAATACTGCATAAGCATAAGCTAGTGATGTACCTACCTAAAGTTATTATTGAACTAATGATGCTGGATAACACAAAACAAGAAACATAAAACAATACTAGGTAGGTAGGTATATCTAATCTTCCTACCTACATAATTATTGTAAAACTAGAATGAATTTTGCATTCTACTTTTATTTACTGAACTGGAAGACTTGTCACTAGGTGTAACCCGCGGTTTCGCCCATCCCATTACGTTGACCCCCTTTAGAAATGTTGAATTTTCAAAAATGTTTCTAGACACATTTTACCCCTTATAAGAAAGACAAGAGAAGGAGTATAAATTAACAGTATAAATTAACATACATCGTAATTGGAAAATTTATTTTTACTAACCAAAGATTTTACAAAACAGATCTTGTGTCACTAAAACATTATGTTAAAAAAAGAACAATTACTTACACCGTAAATACATAACTTCTGGTAATCTACCGTCTTTATCTAATTGAGCTACGTTGTTTTTGTAGAGCCGCTTGTAACCTTAAACTATTTTCGTCATCTTTCCTCGCGCAGCAGCCAATCAAACACGGGCAGATTATAGGAAAACATGATATGAATGGGACTAGTATAAATGGGAATATCACAAAACAAATGGGAAAACAGCAGCACATGAGTCAAAATTAACTAACGCAAACCAAGCACAAATTCACGACACCTCATTTTCACATCCAAACTTCTTTCTTTGAGCTTAGTTTTGTTTGGTTTCAAATTAAGCTTAGAAATTCTTTCAAGCTTAGTATTCACTGGCTTAAGTTGAGCTTAGAATTTTATTTGAGCTTAGTTTTGCAACTGAGCTTAATATCTTTTAATTCCTTGCATAACTCTACGTGCTTATTCATTCGCTTTTAAGTTGAGCTTAGATTTGCTGACGTGCTGATGTTATTTTATTTCATTGTGTTAGCCTTGATTGTTTATTTTTTCGTCAGGGACAATACAGTTGAAGCAGCAATCGAAGCAAGGTATGCAAGACACAAATGGACTTACGATCAGCGGTAAAATGTAAACTAGAAGACACATCTGCGTTAACTCTTTGTTAAGTACTTCATTTAAGTTTCTTTATTAAGTTCGTTGGTTATTTTTGTCTGTAATTTATATCTTCTTTTCACTTTCAGATTTTTTTTTGGGTTGCGTTTAAATGCAGGATAATTGTTTCAATAAAGTTGTTGCTGATTGTGTGATATTTTGCACCTGTTTTTGGAAATCACTAACACAGGTTTCAATTTGGGCTTAGTTTACTCGTAGGCTTAATATTATTAATTAGGGTACAGTGTAACTAAGACCCAATCAAGACTCACGATTTAAATCGAGCTTCTTTTCAAGTTCTTAAACATGTAGAACCCAAGAAATCATCACTTTTGTCACTAGTATTCTTGGTACAAGTTAACCAAGCTTAATTTCTTTCTTTAGTCCTCGAAGATCAAAAACTGTCGTGGATATTGTTAGTCAGAATTAGCCATACAACAAGCCGGCATACACAGAATGCAAGGGCATAAAAATATGATTGGACTGAAAATTAACCAAGCACAAAAAGGGAGCATACAGCACATAAATATGTTAACAGTAAATCTTTCAGTTTCTTTAAATATTTAGTTTATTTACACTTGAAATTTAACATGGTTGAAATATGGAAAATTGATGCACTGACATTGCAATGTGTTCTATCAAATGTCAAAAAGGTGTCATCTGTGAAAGAAGTTTGAGTTCGTTCCGTGGTTTACAAATAGGTCTGAACCAGGTGTAGGTGACTTGTAGTACCGGTGGTGTGCAAATAGGGCCACCTCATCTCTTCCCGTGGGTGCCGCAAGAGCCGGCTAAGGGACTATCCAGGGCATGGGCAGCAACTTCCTCCTCGGTACATTTAAACCTTGCGATCACTAAAGCCGCCTGACAAGCGTGGTAATCAAGGCAAACCCCTGCTATGTTACGCATTCAAAAATGGCGTTTTATGGGGGAGGCCTGTGTTCAGCAGTGGTCGTCTTCCGGCTGTTAATATGTGTGAAAGGTATAGGTCCTTTTTGAAAAGCTGTGAGCATTGCAAAATGCAGTTCGCCCATACACATATATGGGTAGGTATGGACAAACTGCGTAACTGCAAACTGACTAACTGCGACTGCATATGTATGAACCGCGTAATAGACAAAAATAAAATTTAAATGAACTGTGCATCAGACAAATGGCTAACGAATCTTTGGACGGATCTACCCCACGGGTGCTGAATGCCTTTACTACGGGAAGGACCTTAGTTGGATCGAAGATATTAGATTTTTGAGCATTTTAAATTACTATTTGTAAAGACAACTTATAAACTTTACAACTACTCGACTAATATCCCCGTGATATTTAGATTTGGGTCACGCTCTTAGTGGACACTGACTCTGGTATCTCGCAGAGGAACACCGACATTATATTACTTACCTACTTGTAAACTGAAGTCTTAAATAATGAGTGCGGTACCTAAATGTCCCGCATTTTCTGACATTTTAACTTCTTGGTAGCACCATGTTCTTCTTCGGCGATGGCATTGCGATCGTTATGCGCAGGTTCGAAGCCTTGCTGCATACTTGGACCTGGACGTGGAGAAAACGCGATTTAATAGGATTCAAGTATTATTATTAGGTACTTCTAAAATATACATTAGGTACATCCTGCTTCGATTAATTACTTATTATACTGGCTGTAATTTAATTAAATATTAAATACATATAAATATGTGTGGACATTTCACACAGCGCCATCTAGCACCAAACTAAGCATAGCTTGTACTATGGGAGCCAGATAACTGATACAATACTTAGATATTTTTTTGTAAATACATACATAGAATACAATATAACACCCATACACAGAACAAACATTGATGTTAATCACACAAATATTTGTCCCGGGTGGGAATTGAACCCACAACCTATAGTTCAGAAGGCAGAGCTACTATCAACTGAGCTATCAGGCCAGTCAAATTCATTAGTATTTTATCCTTTGAAATTAGGTACCTATTCATATGAAACCGGTCACCATGTGGACCATATGAAATCTAACGCATCGATTTAGTAGGTATTGGCCAAAAAATGGGATAACTTTTATAATCAACTGCTACATTACAAAATTAACTAGGTACTATTTTTAATCAATATCATACAAGGTAAAAAACCTTTATACGATATAGCTCTTAGAATTAGCAAGTTGAAATGGCAATGGGCAGGCCACATCGCTCGTAGAACTGACAACCAATGGGGAAGAAAGGTTTTAGAGTGGCGACCACGAACCGGAAGACGCAGTGTAGGCCGGCCCCCCACTCGGTGGACCGACGATCTGGTGAAAGCCGCGGGGAGCCGATGGATGCAGGAGTTGAGCAGCCGCTCAAAGTGGCGATCTCTGGGGGAGGCCTATGTTCAGCAGTGGACGACTTCAGGCTGTTGATGATGATGATGATGATGAAAAAAACTTTTAAAAATATCAAAGTCATTCGGGAGAACTACATTAGACGCCGCGGCAGTTTTCATAATTTTCAATAAAAGATAATATTATTTTCATTCGCACTCTTATATAAATAATGTTGTACTCAATTTAATGCTAATAGATGCAATTACACCCTTTGTATAACCATTTATATGCAAATAAATGACGTGACAACCTATTCGTGGTTGCGAAAATATCTAAATAATTTCCTTTGCCTCGAGCGTGACTTCGTCAGGAGCTAATACGACTTTCAATCAGACGCCACTTGGTTCGAATCTTGCTCGGCCCAGTCAATGGCTTTTCAAGTACCGGAATTTGCATTTGGAGATACCTATAACTCCTTAGTGTAGCGCTCATAGCGAAGCACGGCTAGAAGTTTCTAACCAATCGGTACAGGTTCGCTGCGGTCACTACTTTGATGGGTAACCGCTACAGCAAAAAGCGCAACAACTGAGCGCTACCGTGCTTTGGAGGGCACGTTAAGCCATCGGCCCCGGCTGTTGTCGTAAGACAGTAGTCGTTAAGCCAAGTTAGAAGCCTTTGGGCGGCCTAAAAATTCTGACCCCACGAGAAGAAGTGTAGATCCAGAGTTCTAACGACCGAAATAGATTGTTTTGTCTCATCCTCATCATCATCATCATCATCATAATGATCTTCATCATCAGCCCTCTTCTGAAAGCCTTTTCCAAAGGACGTTTTGCCTGTTAGTTGCGTAGTCTAGTTGACTATGGGGTACGCCACTGAGCTATGCTTTTTTATTTTATCTTAACTTATAAATGAATACGTTAGAGCTAATAGGTACTTTTTGCTTAGAACTGGAGGTTTCTATGGTATCATCATCATAGTTCACTATGAGACACTGGCAACATTTCATTTCTGGAACATACAAATGAAGGTAAATTAGCCTTTTTTAAAACAGGCATTAAGCATTTATTCGTTAAACCACAGAACACTATTGCAATATACCTAAATGCATTAAGGCGACGGGTAGAGCAAACAAGGTGTTTTTAGCATGTCTTCTGGCGTAGTCAGAGCATGAGGAGATTTGAATTTAATATATCATGCAATTCACTTCATTAAGTCATAATCATATAAGCATTTGAATGTTCCAATTTTACTGAGTTTTTAGCGAGCATATTTAAAAAAAAAAGTGTGTTCCCAACGTATTCCCAACAAATAATCAGATGCTGTGATGACTTCATAATTTTGAAAAATACTATATAAACATAGATATTATTTAAAAACCGTCAAAATCAGTCATTTCGTGCGTTATCTTTGTAGTAAGCACCGCGCTGAAGTGAAGACTGATTTGATATTTAAGATTACGACGTGAAGGTCGATGTTTCTTTGAACCGATTTTGACCTGCTTATCAGCTAGGCGATCATATAACTTGATTGCAATTGATAGAAACACAAAAATGTATGGATTTGACAGTTTCAATACGCAGTTTATGTGCATATAGTTGCTGTGGAAATTTCCAAATTTGGACTGAAATTTCTCCTGTTGCATTGCAATCAAAGTTCCGTGATCACCCCGCTGGTCCTACCCGTCGCCTTAAACTAACTACTAAACTACGCTAGCCACAGTATCAACTACAAAAACATTTGTATACTAGCCGCGATGATCCATGAAATGCTCCAGTCACTACCGGCAGGTAGCGTATCCAACGTGCTGTCAGCATTGCCTGATGCCTCGTTGAATTGCAATGTTGATTGTGCCAGATAAGTGATCTTTTACTAATAAACACTGTATATGATATCGACGGTTTGATGCTCAATAGCTACGCACTGACTGACCAAGCAGCCTGGCGAGGCTGCCTCATGAACCAAATGCCCGATCAGTCAGTATGTACCTCGCCTGAATCTGCCGCGGCCTGAACCGAGCGTTATCGGTTTTGTGAATGCGCCTCAGTTCATTTGCCGCGGTTGTCTTGTGCCTGCGCGGTCTCATGGGGACTTCACGAAATGAGCAATCGATGCTGGCTCAGACTGTAACTCGCCATTGCTGCACGCGGCAGCCTCATGCAAGTCGTCAGAGGGAGGCAGCCCCGTGAGGCTGTTCGTTCAGTCAGTAAGTGGCTATTAAGAAACAGTAATTACCTCTAAAGCAGATAGGTAAGCAAGCTAAGCAAGGACTCAGAATTGAGGGAAAACAACACATTTGCGGGACACAAACACAAAAACACATTGGACAAACAGTTTTGTGTTGCTCGGGTCAACTGGTAGTCATTTTGATGGAGGTTTTTACTCCTTTACATTATTATTTTAAGAATTCAAATACTGCAAAAGCTTTTGCTGGACTTTTTTGTTTAATGATTGCCAACACAGAGTACCTTTGATTGCCAATTCCGTTTATAAAAAGGTACTCTGTGATTGCCAAAGAGTATGTAACGCTAATGAATGCCTAATAAAAATTACTCTGTGATGATTGCCAAAAGACAAGCCAAAGCAAAAGTCACAAAAGTACTCTGTCTGTGGATGACAAGGTATCACAGATTAGGTGACACAGATTAGAGAAAAAACAAGTGAGGTACTGAGGTACACAGATTAGAGAAAAAACAATTGACTATCGTCGTCACCATTCATCCCAGTACGTTCCCGCTCTTTCACAGGGGAGTGTAGGTAGGCCACGTAGACTATACTTATTTTAGGTATGTGACTAGTATTATCTGTTCATCTTTGAATATCGGTTCATCAACAGCATGAAGACGTCCACGCCTGAACATAGGTCTCCCCCAGAGAGCTCCACTGTAAGCGGCTGCTTGCCTCCTGCATCCATCGGCACCCCACGGCGTTCACCAGATCGTCGGTCCACCTAGTGAGGGGCCGCCCTACGCTGCGTCTTCCAGTTCGTGGTCGCCACTCGAGAACCTTTCTTCCCCATCTGCCTATTGATACGCTAGTACTATTAGTTGTTCTGTGCCATTAGGCTGATGACAATGACGATTCCGTGGTAAGTCTTCAAGACTTCATATAGGTGGTAGGTGCCACCGCTTTGCCAGTTATTCTGCCTAAAAGCAGTAGTGTGCAAGCACTACTGTGTTCCGGTTTGAAGAGCATTGTAGCTAGTGAAATTACTGGGCAAATGATACTTTATGATCTGATCAATCAGTCTAGTAACCTTATTATTAGACTGTGTGAAGTCTCAGGATGACGTACGCAGTGCAGTGTCACATAAAAGTGATACTGCAATCTGTTATGGGTAGCCGTGAGATACAAAAAATGGAATGTATTTCCAACAGGGGCGTACCGGTAATTCCTCTTGAAAGCCAACAGAGTTCGGTTATCCAACTTTCCGTTAACGCTAGTTTCTTAACTATTAACTACGTAACTGTTCGCTCACTATGCGATATCTTGGCGTTTGTTCATCAAATTGTTCCTTGTTCCTCGGTTAAGTTTACCATAATCCTAAGCGTTGTCTTGGAGTTTGTATTTTCAGTAGTCTTTATCTTAGAGCTTCAAGTTTTTAAACCGGTTCTGTGGAACAAGGGAAATCTGAAGGAATCACTAAACTAAAACAAATGCGGACGGCTAACTAGCACTGTGTCACAGATAATATAATACCTACATGCAGAGCACTGACCTGTAATACAAGTACGCTTGTATTCAGTCAGTGCTGAGTAACTGTGTGAAACTTAGACGATTCAACTAATCAAAGTGTGAACTAAAGTTAATGCGGATTACCAGACTACAGTTAAAGAAATAGGTGGTTCAAATATTGTAGTAGGTAGCTTAGCTATAGTAACGTTTATTTAATAGTACCTCATCATCATCATCATCATCATCAAGAGCCTGAAGACGTCCACTGCTAAACATAGGCCTCCCCCAGAGAGCGCTACTTTGAGCAGCTGCTCGCCTCTTACATCCATTGGCTCCCCGCGGCCTAATAGTATCTAAGCAGTTGATATTATTGTAGTGGATAGTTTGTGTATTGAGGTGTGGCAAATAGCATTTCACCAACATCTTGAACACGTCCACTGCTGAACATAGGCCTCCCTCATAGAGCTGGTATGGTCTATGTTGGAGAGGGGATGGATGTAAGAGGCAAGCAGCCGCTCAAAGTAGCATTGAGCGACTGCTTGCCTCTTACGTCCTCGGCGTGGTTCGGTTCACCTAATGGGGGAATAAAACCCATTTCAACACGTGGACTAATCTTTAAAACCAGAAAAATAAAACAAAAATTGTATAGCCATTGAATAAATTAAAATTATTCCTTTATTCAATAGAGATCCGCAGATGCGTAAACACAGGAATTAACAGAAGTACCGTCCACAACAACTTAGACAATGCTTCCATTAGCGGCCGAACTTGGCAAGCCAACACAGACAAACAATCAGTTTAACAAATACCATAAATGGAGGGATAAGGCTGTGTTCAGACTTCATACAAAGCTGGGCCATTAAACGAGAAAAACTGATACAAATGGATTACAGTTTTAACACTAATTACAGCCATGTAATCCCAGCATTATGAGGAGATCCGCAGAACTAAAGTGACCGATATAGCTCTTAGAATTAGTAATGGCAATGGGCAGGCCACATGGCTCGGATCGTAGAACTGACCACCGATGGGGAAGAAAGGTTCTCGAGTGGTGACCATGAACTGGATGACGCAGTGTAGGCCGGCTCCCCTCTAAGCAGACCGATGATCTAGTGAAAATTGTCTTATGTTCAGCAGTGGACGTCTTCAGGCTGCTGATGATTAAATTACGGAAAATGGCCTTCGTGTGTAAAGTCTCATTTGCCCAGTAATTTCACTAGTTACAGCGCCCCTTCAAACTGGAACACTAGTGCAAGCACTGGTGCAAGGTACTGCTTGATGACAAAATATCTATATAAATAAATAAAATATATAAATATAAATAAATAAAATATATGTGGACATTTCACACAGCGCCATCTAGCCTCAAACTAAGCATAGCTTGTACTATGGGAACCAAATAACTGATACCATACTTAACTACTTTTTTTTTCTAAATACATACATAGAATACAATATAACACCCAGACACAGAACCAACATCGATGTTCATCGCACAAATGTTTGTCCTGAGTGGGAATCGAACCCACGACCTATATAGCTCAGAAGGCAGAGTTACTACCAACTGAGCTAACAGGCCAGTAAATACATGTCCAGTTCCAGGACTCGAACCCGATATAAGCTGACAACCGCTTCATATCACACGCACAATAAAAATTTCTGTGATATAAAGCTGCGACCACACAGGCGCGTTAAATGGTTCAGTGAAGCGTCAAAATCGGCCATTCGGCACCCATCGCTGCCCGTGTTCATAGACGGTCGCACCGCGATCCACGAAGCCAGCGATGGGGACCGAATGGTTTCGCGTTTACGCTGCTGCTTTGCAGACGCGCCCGTTGGTTGGGGTGACCAAAAGTATAGTAATCATCATGATCATCCACTTTGTCTTTTCTATTTATTATTGCGGTCGGCTCCCAATATAACCTGTAGCGGCGAGCTACCAGAATTACATGAGCGACTGCCATCTGACCTCGCAACCCATAAGGAACCAGTAACAGGGAAGGTTAGTCCAGGTGTCAGATTCTATCAGGACTACCCGTAACGATTGTCATATATATTCTTATGATAACCGGGACCGACGACGGCTTAACGTGATCTCCGAGGCACGGAGCGTTGGCATCGAAAACTGCACATAACTTACTAGATAAATCATTGGTGCTAGGCCGAGGTTCGAACCCGGTGCCGTAAGATTGTAAAGCGCACATGCTACCGCTCGGCCATCATTGCTGCGATACCCAAAAGTATAGTAAAAGTAAAATAAATATTATTAATGGTAAATAAATATTAATAATTATATTCTCATTTATTCATTTTTCTTAGGTTTAGGTTTTTTTACAATATTGTTATAAAAATACATTACAAAAATACTATCAAAAAATCCTAAACCTAGAGTGCCGCCGGCAGCGGGGCAGGGCCCAAGCTACCGGTGGTTAGGGCTGCAGAGTGAGGAACCTCCTGACAATACGTGCTGTGTCAAGGAGTACTGCCTTCTGAATCTGACCCCTTGACCCAACCGTCTAGCGAGAGCCTCTCGAGGTGTTGGTCGAGGCTTTTCGCTATAAGGCCGTTCGCCGAAACGACTATCGGGACAATGCTTGTTGAGTCAACATTCCACATGGCGGTTACCTCGTGAGCCAAGTCAAGGTACTTGCTGAGTTTGTCCTTCTCAGCCTTCACGAGGTTAATATTTATTAATTATAATAATTATATTATTATTAGTGTGAATGAAGCGTTACTGTATAACTGAAAACTTGACGTTCCAGTTTAAACACAAGCTGTGACAATTCGCCCGAGACAAGAGAGTTAATAACTGGACAAATTAATAACTTTCAAATTGTTTTACAACTTAAATATATCTTTATTTTATAATGGGCGAAGTATTTTCATTCTCATTTTGAATACAAAATTAAAGAAATAATAATTTAATAATCAATTTTTATGGCTACTATGTCTCATCATCATCATCATAGGCCTGCCCCATAAAACGCCATTTTGGACGCTTACTACTCGCCGGCTAAGCGTCTAGGTGATCGCAGAAAATTTTGATGTATTAAGGAGGATGCTGCTGCCCATTCCCTGGACATTCCCTTAGCTGGCGTTTCCGGCATCCCCGGGTACTAGGGTGGTACCATTAAGCCGGATTTCCACCTGCAAGAAAACTTGCAATAACTGTCTGACGAAAATATTCTAGATCTGTGGTCCAACCGTCTTATAATACTAAAAAAACTGAACTGAACTGAAATTGTAAAAAATGACCTTATTTACGACGAATTCCGTACCCACCCTAAACGACCTTAAAATGTATTTATTACGTCATGACGTCATTTTGCGCGATCACCCATTCAAGCAATGGGTCTACCCCACTAGCCCCATCGTGTATGGGACAAATGTCACTGTTTTGACCCAGTACTCAACTCCAGCGATCGTAGCTTAACTTTATCGATTGGTTGTTTGAATTAACTGAAACTTGCCTATATGTCCCAATATACCTGGAGACCTTTTAAAGACCCACTTACAACAAGCCTTTCAATCAATTACAACCTATTTACAACTTCAACTGAAATCATTAACATTTATCAAGTAATTTGATGAATAATCAAACCTATCCTCGAAGTTATATCAGGCATATTATGGGCATAAATTCAAAATCGTATTTTCAATTATGCTACGTGTAAGTTACTGGGACATTTCCCTTGCGACACTGTGCTGACTTGCCGAGTTAAAACGGGATTTACGGGTTGACAGTGCGGCGAACATACTCGGCGATCATGCTTGGCAAACATGTTCGGGAGGTATGTTCACTTAAAATAATCTTATGATATTTGTACTTAAATTGAAATGGCAATAGGCAGGCCACATCGCTCGTGGAACTGATAACCGATGGGGAAGAAAGGTTCTCGAGTGGCGACCACGGACCAGAAGACGCAGCGTAGGCCAGCCCGCACTAGGTGGATCGACGATTTGGTGAAAAACACGGGGAGTCAACCAGCAAGAGATGCAAGAGACAACCAGCCACTCAAAGTGGCACTCTGTGGGGGAGGCCTATGTTCACCAGTAGACATCTTAAGGCTGTAGATGATAATGATGATTTATAATTAACAGGGGAATCTAATGAGAACATCCTTTTAATTAGGTAATTACAACTGGCCCTGTGTCTCGCTCTACTGATTGCTACCTATTTTTTTCTTTTGCACGGTGATTCGCATGCACTGCACCTTATAAGAGGACCACTTTCAAAACGCTAGTGCCTAATCTTCTCTCTTTTATTTACATCTAAGTTACTGAACATTCGTTTTTTTTAATCATTAAAGTACTATAAATTATACAAAGACTCTGTGGTGTTAATTTGAAGAGACTCATTTTGTACTCTATACTGACGCTTTACGATATAAATACCTACTTAAGATCTGAAAGGAGTGGGCATTTCTATTGTTTTCTCACTGCACTGCACTTAGACTTAGACCTGATGGAAAAGTAGGAAAATTATATTTTATTGCTTTCGTCCACGAGTGTTTAAATATTTTTTTCATCGGAATCATTATTTAAATTTCAGACTTTATATTGATATAGATGAATGATGACCACGATATCAAATATTTAAGGGGGTACGTTACCTCAGCGCGGCAAATTCATATAGAAAATTATAAATTCATATATTCATAGTGATTGAGACATAACTAAAAAAAGTTTAAATTGAATAGTTCAAAAAGTTGTTTACCTTTGCTTGTCACACCAGCCAGCAGTGTGTCACAAACACTTCAAAGTGTTGTACAAACTTGGTATGATCGTGATATGATCGTTCCTGTAAACTCTGCGACACCGCGCGGCGCGTTGTGTGATGTTGTCTACAGTTTAGATTTCCCAGGGCAAGAGTCTAACTATGTTTAGGGTTGCCATCATAGAGATGTTGCCATCCTGAGAGAAGATCCTGTACGCGAGTACGTAAATCCGGACAGACGAAAGAAAAAAAGGCGAGTTGAAGCAATTACTTGCTCTCTTCTTCACTCGGTCAATTATTGTCTCAAGGATTTGAAGTCACCCAATAGCTACCAGTTAGGAATTATTATTTTCATCCCGATACGTATATGATATTTTTTATGAGAATAACTGACGCAACGAGCTAGTCGTCAACCTGATGTTGAGCGACACGGTTGCCCATAACAGATTGCAGTACCACTCGGAACTCTAAATTAATATAGCTTTGCGTGACACTATGCACTACGCACGTCATTTTGAGACTTCACAGTCTAGTAATAAGTTTACTAGACTGTGACATAAAGTCACATTTGCCCAGTAATTTCATTAGCTACAATGCCCTTCAAACCGGAACACAGTAGTGCTTGCACGCTACTGCTTGGCGGCAGAAGCTGACTGTATCTAGTATCCTGTATCCATAATTACTGGCGAAATTATGGAGGGTTGATGTTATAACTAATCCCACTGTCTAAAAATGATAATTCACTAAGCTGGGTGATGGTGTTGCAGCCGAGTGCAGTGTAGTGTCACGCTAAGCTCCGTAACTACTGAATCGAATTTGATGAAATTTGGAATGCAGATAGCTTTTACGCTGGATTAACACAGGATACTTTTTATCCGCGGGTAACACCGCGGGCGCAACTAATAAAATGCAATGGAAAATGCAATAGCTTGCGTATTCGCGTTTCTTCTTGTTCGTCAGCTTTTCATTTCGAATGCTGCTTCGTTTTAAGTTTGCAAACGAGATTTTTTCTCGTTTTCCTCTACATTTATTATTTTATTATTATTTATTTATATAAATAAATATCCTTTTGTATATATAGGTTATATGTATAAATAGCTTATACACCAATCCACAGCACTCAGACTAAAAAAAAGTAGAGGTGGGGTTCACAGCTGCCATGCAGGTGCGAGGAGTGGATCGTCCGGTGTGATGCTATGGGAATCAAATCCTATGCTGTTTTTTCTCTTTTGACCTATTTACATAGTTACCTAAAAAAATTTCACTTTTTTTATGTTTACGAATTACGTGACGAGCCAGTCGTTCGCCTGGTGTTAAGCGACACGGCCGCCCATAACAGATCGCAGTGTCACTCGGAACTCAAAATTTAGCGTGATACTGCGCACTGCGCACGTCATCCTGAGACATCACAGTCTAGTAATCAGATTATTACGCTGTGTAGATCATAAAGTCTCATTTGCCCAGTAATTTCACTAGCTACAATGCCCTTCAAACCGGAACACAGTAGTGCTTGCACACTACTGTTCGGTGGCAGAATAACTGGCAAAGCGGTGGTACCTACCTAGACGAACTTTGCAGAAAAGTCCCACCATCTAGTAAAACACTGATTCGCAACTAGTTATTTAAAAGAATATTAAATTTAACCGAAGTACATTGTGTTTCATTGTACGGGTTGATTCGTCCAGGTTTGCTTTATAATAATTGTGAAATCATATGAAGGCAGAATGTCGTCTATCTATTTTAAATATGACTTAATCAAAAAAAATATATTGAAAAAATAACTGGTAATATTATCAAAATGAAAACAATTTGACAAAGATTAAAATTTGTATATTTGGTACTTCGTATATTTTTTTCATTTACATTTTGAGTCGATAAGAATTATTAATAGTTAATCGTATAATCTTAGACGATTATAATAATTTAATAATTTTTCATAAAGAACAATACAAACGTAACGTATTTCGAGGTTTAAAATTAAAATATTTAACAAATTCTATATAGGTTATTAGTATTACTATAAGTATTAATAGTATTAATTTAAATTTAGAACAATTTTTGATGAACAAGTGTCTAATACAAATTACAGAATACCACCTATAAGATGACATTATTATATCTTTTATAATTTTTAAAACTTTCTAAATAGGTAAAGATAATATATTATTAATTCGCTAAACAAGGAAATAATGGGAACATTTTTATATTACACTTTTGAGACTGTACAAGCCTGTATGTATGTAAGATTATGTGATACAAATAATTATAAAATATAATTATTTCCTCTTTTTACAGCTTACCTTACACAAATAAATTAATAATTTTCACGCAATATATAATGTTGCACTGAAATATTAATGTATAATTTTAAGTATATCAAGCAGCATTAAAATTATTAATATAATATTAAATGTTTGTTAAAATATGTTAACGTTTTCACAACATTTTTAGGATAAAAATGTTTTAAAAACTAACTCATATTATATTGTTTTTTTTTTAAATAGAACCGTCACAAGAAGCAAGGGCTCTGTGCTAACTTGTGGGGTACTATTTTAATATAAGTATTAAAAAAAATTAATTGTTACTCCATATTTAATATTTCAACGAAAAACATTTGTAGTTATTGAATTATCACCGCAGACGCTTACAGAGTTTTGAGTAAATTAAATAATTACGCATTTCAAAGGCAACTTTTGAGATTTAGAATAAGTACCAATTTTTTTTATTTTCAGCTACTATAATTATACTCACAAAACACAATATTTTCGATACACAAAAGAAGATTTTAAGACATTTATCTTTATTTAATCACACACACATTGGAAGACTATAATATATGAAACTTTATAGATCAAACAAATAAATATAAATAAATATTTTCAATTACTATTGCTCTTGAATTCAGTTCAACAACTATAAATTTCAATAATTATTATCCTAAAACACTACTATTAAATATAACTGTTGTGGTGTTTTATTATTACATAATTATTACCTTAATATCTTATCAAATAATTATTTAAAATCCACTAGCACAAGAATCTAAACATACACCGATTTAGAATTAAATTGTCGTTGTTGTTTTATTTACGTTAATAATTATTTGCAATTATTAAAATAGATACAGTATTTACATTACGTAGGATGAAAAATATTTTAAGAACTATTATCAGTCATAGGTATAGTTGATAAAATTTAAATTATAATATAAAACCAAGTTTAAAATCTAATCATAAGTTTGGTTTTATCGTAAACTAATTTAAACTATTCACGATTAAACAGATACTTGGTTTTTATTTATACAGTTTCGAAGGAACTTTATATACAATTATTATAAATAAAATAGTACGTTACATTATATAAATAATTTACCAGAATTATATTTATATTATTTATAATTATTATTCATAAGATTAGAAATGTACAGGAAGTATTTGGTGTTCTTTTTTGGTATTAATTTAGAATTAATACTAATTAGTAGTTATAAGTACAATATTTACAATTTTCTTACTCTAACAAATAAAAGCGACCAGCGCTACATATATTTATAAAATAAAAAACTACAATACATTTAAATTTAAAAATATAATTTAGCTATAGCATGCAAGCGATAACTTATCATCATCGTTATTAAATAATTATTGTGGAATAATTGTTATATTACAATATTTACAGTTAAAAGGTGCATTTTTATTGTTGTGTAGTGCTCAATTGATAGGCACAGAGGCACAGTCATTTTTATATTTATTATTTTATTTAAAAAATATTTATTCTAATTTTATAACTTCACAAGTTTAAATTTATTGTATATAAGAAAAATAACATCAAAGTTTTGATAGATAAGAAACTATAAATATGTATTAAATTTTAACTGTTGAAAAAAACTACATGATCGTAACGTAACGTTCCAGTATCAAAAATAGATAGCGTAAACATTGAATGGAAGTAAAGGAGCCAAAGATTAGTTTGATCTTCATTTTTACGTACATTTTCATTATTAATTGCATAAGTATTATTATTGTGAAGTCTCAGGATGACGTGCGCAGTGCAGTGTCACGCAAAACTATATTAATTTAGCGAGTGATACTGCAATCTGTTATGGGCAACCGTGACGCTTAACATCAGGCGAATGACTAACTTGTCACGTCATTCATTAACATTAAAAAGAACTAACGATTATTAAATATCTGATACTTGTTTGTAAACACGTAGATCATTTTTTTATATGTAAGTTATATGAGACATGTCTCTTAAAATAATATCTTTTACAATACATAATTATAATCAATTAGTATTATCTAAAGTTTAAGTTTAAGTTTTTGTTGATAAATAAATAAATATTAATAACCAATTGAATAATAAAAAAAATAAAGGCAATTTTTACAAAATTTAATAACTTGTGAAGTTTTAATGTTTACACCGCATCTTTACAATGATAAGTTTAATGAAAATGTGCATTATAATGATTTAGTTAAATATATATTATTTTTTTATCTTAAACTTAAAAATATCAAGAAATCAATACACACACACAAACAACACGATACACAAAAAGTGCATGTAATAAAAACATATTCTTCTAAAAACATTAATTAACACGAAAAACTGATTAAACTTCATATTAATTTTGATAAACATCACGTCAATGCAATTATGTTTTGCAGCTGTTATTTTTTTACATTATTATTATTATAATGAATATTTGTTATGAGAATTATGAATTGATCTCTTGTATATTTCCTATAATAGTATTTTTGTATTATTATATTTATTAAATTATTGGTGAATCGTAGAACTACTCAAATTGTACAAAAAAGATTGAAATATCTACGTTAAAGTAAATTCTACAATAACAGGCAAATGTATTATATAATTATTAAATTATAAATAACAACCTCTATTATTTAACAAACATAAGTATAAAAACAAGCTAGGAAAAAAAAAAAAATTACATTTAAGCTACGGTAATTCCTCATTTATATCGTACAGAAAGGAATACTTTTTTATATTATAATTTTCAAATCCGTTAGTGTCTGCAGTTTTTTTTTAAATATTAGGTAACTATAACTATGGTTTCGCTACGCATATAACTAAGGGTAGGTTTTATAATCCGCAGTTAAGTTAACCAATGGTTAAAAATGCTAAAAAATTCTTACCAAGGTCAAAATTTGTTAGCATTTTTAACCATTGGTTACCTTAACTACTGTTCGAAAAATCCACCCTAAGAAAACTACGAAAAAAAACAAAGAACTATATTTTACAATTCCGGTTATGGCAAATCATTGAGATCACTTCTAATCTATTTATTTATGAACAATCTAATTATGTATTTTCTATTTATATAATAGGTTTTTAATTTGTGTATCCATTCGTGTTTCGGAACGAGGTTATTAAATTTATGACGTGTTTTATATGTAAATATGCGAATGAAATTTTTCATACTATTATTATTTCTAAGATGCATTCTTATCATTTTTTGTAATTCATCACCAACACCCTGAAGACTTCCACTGCGGAACATAGACCTTTGGCATTGTAATTACTGTGATAAAATTTTTGTTTTGTTAATCAAATATATCTAATTATTTCTGCGAGAATTTTAGTATCATTTTTTGTTTTGTTTTTGTTTTTGCATCTCTATGTTCAAACATTTTGTAATTGTAAAAAGCCGTAAAAATAAAATGCCCATAATATTTAGGATAATACAAATCGAACTATTTACTAATTAATTTATTATTTGTTTCTACGAAATCACCATCAGGGTAGTTTCAGCTGATATGTGATGAAAAGATTAGAAAAACTATTTGCTCTAGGACATCAGTTTTGAAACTAAAATAACGCTGAAAGTGGAAATCAAATTACGGATCATATTTTTTCACTTAACTTAAAAAAATAACAAAATATAACCACTTTGAGAAAAACAATACGATTTTATAACCATCTCCATTTGAAGTCACACTAATAAAATACATCGGCAACGACAGAAACGATCATTTGTAAACTCTCTTCATCACCAACCAGTAAAACTACATCACCAAAACTGTCCAACATTCACCAATAGTCCATAATGAGATGATCAACGCACATTGTAAAGACCCGGCGCCGCCCGCCGTTGCGCCAACAGCACCCTGTTGGCGACACAGCGGTAGCAACACAGGTAGGCTAAACATCACTTGAACAGTATCCTTCTGAACGCTCGCCTAAAATCCTTATTAAATATCGTATAGATCACCGGGTTTAGCACAGAGTTCATGTAACCTAACCAGAAGGCGATGGCAAACGCGCTGCCCGGGATCTCGCACGCGTGGCAAGCTGCTTTAAGTATATACAGGAAGAAGAACGGCAGCCAGCACGCTATAAAGCTCCCCATGATAAGCCCAAGAATCAACGTAGCCCTCTTTTCCTTTTTCCGAGCCAGTCGCTTCTTTTCCCGCTCTGGATCCCTCGGCTTGTGAGGTTTGGGCAGGGCTGGTTCTAATTCCGACTTACTGGGTTGGGATTTTTCCTGCCTTCTGTCGGTCTTTTTGAATATTCTAAGTTTTAAGGGTTTGACGCCTCCGCAGCGGCTGACGACGCCGCTGTCTGATGATGAGGGTTCGAGCTCGGAGACCATGTCAGCGTCGATGGCGACGCTAGGCTGCCGGCCTCTGGTCTGCTGAAGCGCTAGTTCTCCGTTGACGGAGAGGGTTGAGCTTCTTAAAGGACAGGACGCAAGGGGATTTTTCTGTACTTGCGCTGATGTTACCACCTGGAAGGAGGAATGAAGAGTTATTATCAACTGTCCTTTGAAATGATAGGGAGGACAAAATTATCAAGGTATAATTATGTGGAAGCTTGAACTTTTTATTTGGAAGTGCATTTCGGAGAATGCGCTAAAGAACTGTATGAGATGACTCCGGCATCTCAGTTTCAACTAAAAGCCGTGGAGAGTCATTTCACCCTTATGTAGGGTAGGTAAGTAGATTGGCCAACATGCCGCACCAATCGTTTCACATACTCTTTTATCATGCGAACTGCTAAGGAATGGAATAAGACTTACTCCTGGCTTTCTTGTTCCCTGACAAATATAATTTGGGTCTCTTGAAGACTAGAGTGAATAGGCTCCTCATAGGTCAAGGTGCTACACCTTCGACTGCATTTAGAGTTGTGGTTAGACAAAGCCTATTTGTATCTTAAAAAGCTTGAAGTTTATTTCTAGCATGACTTTGAGTAGGAAGACGAAACGTCAATTTTCAGTTTTAACAGTTGGTGCTGATACAAGAGTGAGGTCAATGATTATAATTTGCTCGACCTCTTCTTGTTCTTCTCGTGTAGGAAATGATTAGCTCTGTCAGTTTTTAGGCTACCCAAAGGCTTCGCGCCCTCCTAAGCACAGTAGGGCTCAGTTGTAAATATACCAACGTTTATAGCGGTCACCCATTCAAGTAATAACCGCAGCGAGCATTGATTAACTTTACCGATTGGTTAGAAATGGCTAGTCATGCTTGGCTATGCGTGCTGCTAAGCCTCAAATAAAATCTTAAAGATTCCTTTTATGATGACCACTTTCTTTTATAACTATGTTCTAAAATTAATGGTCATTGTATTTTGGACTTACCTGGCTAACCTTCAAGGTGTCTTTTCTCTCATCCGGTGGCGGTGGACAAGTATCACCTGCTTCGCTGGTGGATATGTCTGACGCGAGCTCGCAGGTCACCGTTGGGATCTGCACCTGTGGCGTCTCTATCGTTGATATTTGGCTTTCACTGGAAAAACACGAAAAAACAATTTAATTGGAAGAAAAAGTTACATAAGTATATTTTTAGCATATATCTACAATCATGCTACTGTGTGGTCCCGGCGGTGTGCGAATAGGAACACCCCATCTCTTCCCGTGGAGGCCGTAAGAGCCAGCTAAGGGAATATCCAGGAAATGGGCTGCAGCGTTCTCCTCAGTACATTTAAACACTCTGCGTTTACCAAGCCGCCTGGCAAGCGTGGTGATTATGGCAAATCCTACCCCATGATAAGCGTCCAAGTGGCGTTTTATGGGGGAGACCTGTGTTCAGCAGTGGACATCGTCCGGCTGTAGATGCGATGCTTCTACCAAGATTTGGATTTGTTTTGAAATGGGCTCTCTGCCTGACGTCAACTCTCCTCGGGATCTTTGTTGGTGGAATTACTACCAGCTGGGTTAGCACGGACGGTAGACAAAATTGCCTTTCCCCATTTTATATCATAGGGGAAACAGGGGAAAAGCAGTTTTGTCTACCGTCCTCCGTGCTAACCCAGCAGCGCTGCAGTCGGTTTATTACGGAATTTCTTATGATTATTAAATTCGTTAAGAATTCATAGCGTCTTAGGCTCAATTAAAGGAAGATTTATCTAATGATAAATACATGACTGTACCTAGGTAATTCTAGATATAGTCACATTATACACAATCCACAACTATAATTATATGTACACACACAATACAATGTGCGATTCGTAAAAACGTGTAGTAAAAACAATGCCACCTTTTTTTGATGATTGCCACCAGGACCGTCTACGTATCTTTTACCATTAAAATAATTTATCCTGTACCGAGGGTCCTAAAACATCAACAAAAGACAACCTGTAGCAACACTTGGAAACAACACCGAGGTATAAAATTAAAGGTCAGAACCAAAAAATATTTATAAAAATACCGTCCAAGCGACATTCCATCTTTTGCCTTCCTGGTCCGTCGCAAAAATGTGAAAAGGAAAAACAGCAAATGCCTCGATCAAAGCGAAAGGGAGAACTGACATAATTTTCATGTTCAGCAAAAAAATGTTGGTCCGATAATTTTGGGCGTATCGATATTTAGGCTGCTTTGATCGTTCACCCATCAAATACCTGCTTTTTGGGAGATTCAGAAATATTGATGATTGTTTTTTTTTGCGAGTACGATGCGATGGTGTGTGTCGAGGCATTATTATCCAGGTCTATTTTTCCATGGAAAAAGAAACACAAACGAGTTAAAAACAACTATGTACCTATATACACCGGAAATTGATAAGCATTTTATAAAATATACATTGAGATGTTTCTATTTGTATGCTCTGAAGAATAGCGTACATATTTTCAAAATACCAAACGCTCGTAGTCGTCCCAACATAAAAAAATCTACTTGATCCTTTCCTCGAGGGATCTGAGCTGGCACATTTACCTACTTCCCCCAAAAGCTAACCCATCTGCGCTAAACTTTTACTGCTTTTAAGTTTAGACTTATCTTTCTAGGACATACCAAAATGCGTTGCAACTTAATATCTGTCAAACTTTACTTCAGACCACAGACCTAGATTTTTTCGTTACTTAGTTCTATGGTTCAGACGGCCATAATAGAGTCATATAACCCATGGGTAAAAACAAACAAACAGAAAACTTTTTATTTTATTAAATGACGCGACGAGCTGGTCGTTCGCCTGTTGTTAAGTGTAACATTCGCCCACAAAAGTTGGCGACACTCGGAACTCGTTTTATTTTTATAATATTAGTTGGGATGAATATAGTGATATTAAAAAGATTTAAATATCATCTTACCCATTATTGTTAGAACTAAGATGCCCTGAAGGCATGGGGTGTGTGGTCGGCATCGGCCTCGTACCCTTCGGAACATTGCTGAAACTGGTTTGCTGCTCGTTCTGAAACCAAAACGTAGTTCATATAACGTTGATTATTTGAATAAGTATCTAAACAAATAGATATTTGTAAATACTTTTTCATAGAGCCATTAAGTCTACAACCAAGCAAAGCTTGTACTATGGGAGCCAGATAAGCAATATCCAAAAAATGGGTGGCATTTTCTTCGTTACATTAAAATCTTCTGCAATCACCAAGCCGCCTGTCAAGCTTGGTGATTATGGCAATTTTTTTTATAACTAAATAGGCCCGCATCTGACCGCAATCTCACCTGAAGGAAAGTGACGATGCGGTCTACGATGGTAGATGCTTGCCTAGAAGATACCTATTCACTCGCGACTTGAAGAGCTCCAGATTGTACTTATCGGGAAACAAAGACGCTGGTAAAGTGTTCCAAATTTTGAGTCAAATCACTTCGTGCGAGTCGAAGGAATATCAACCATAAATGTATGGCGTGTAGCTGTACGCCGTCACGTCCGATGGTGAAATGGAGATGGTGGAATTAGATTGCGTAGCTCCGCAGCACACTCACGGAAATGTAACCTGTAGAACACTGATAGGCTGGCAACTTTACGACGGTGCTCTAAGCTCTGGAGCCTAGCCCTCACCATTGTATCTCCACTTATGAGCTTTTTTGCTCGCCTTTATATTGATATCCTATAAGCGTCCAAAATAGTGTTTATGGGGGTTTTACATTCAACAGTAGACGTTTTCCGGTGTGGGTAAAGTCTGTCAATTGTACTCACAGGTCTTGGCCTCGGATTTTTCCTGATGCCTCTCCTCGCGCGCGCTTTCGCCGCGAAGTAAATCCTGATGTACACGAACACCATGATGCAGGACGGGATGTAGAAGCTGCCCAGCGCTGAGTAGACCACGTATCCGATGTCGTCTGACACCTGGAGACAATAAAAACATTGGTCGTTAGTAACAGCTTAGTTAAGCGTGTGGTCTTGGTATCTCTTCCCGTGGATGCCGTATATAAGAGCTGGCTAATGGAATATGTAGGGAATAGGCATGGATCAAATCACAAGGAGCAGGTGAAAAAACCATATGATTTTATTTTTCATTAATCACTCTGCTACTTTTTGTCAGACACTCTGCTACAAACAACAGTGTGATAATCACACTTAATTGATCGTGGCTTCAGATTTCATAATACGAGAGTAGCATAAGCGGTGAATATCAAAACATCGCAACTTCACTAGGTTGCTCCTAAATCACATCTCTGGTCCATTTCATAAAGCACAGCCAATCGCCATTGATCATAAATTCTTTGGATATATGAAAAATCACAGGTAAAATCACAGTGACTAAAATAAATCATTTGATGAAATGACAATGACTTGAAAGTAGCAATCATTTCCATGCCTAGTAGGGAATGGGCAGCAGCATTCTCCTCCGTCTACAGAAAACCGGAGAGGCCTATGTGCAGCAGTGGTCTATGTTTATTAGAACATAGACCACTGCTGCACATAGGCCTGTCCGGTCCATACTATCTACCTGTGTTTACCTATTAGTAAACACAGGTAGATAGAATGGATTTTACATCACTAAGCCCTTAGGGTGGGCTTTTTGATCCATTAAGCTAACCAATAGTTAAAAATGCTAACAAATTCTAACCAATGATTAAAATTTGTTGGGATTTTTAACCATTGGTTACCTTAACTACGGACAAAAAACGTACCCTTAGCCACGTTGTAAAAACTGTTGTTATTCGAACATGTTTTTATTATGGCTTAGTACAACGTTGAGTGTAGAATAGAATAGAATAGAATAGAATAAGCCGTGTAGGTACCAGATATATATAGATAGCGTACATAACACATCCGATTAACACCACTTTTATTCTAATACTTACACACGTGACAGCGCTCGGTACCACAGAGTGCTTAACAGTTAGTTAAAATTAAAAAAATGTAAACAAACCTCTTGTTAACAACACTTATTTTATAAGAATTGTAATAAAACAGTAATGGGATTGAGAAATTTAATAAAATAACTGGCCAAGTGCTAGTTGGACTCGCGCACGAAAGGTTCCGTACCATTATCTATCCCTGCCATCTAGCAGTACTATTTAAAGCAGCGCCATCTATGACTCATCTGGTAAACGAGCAAAAAAATCACGTTTGTTGTATGGGAGCCCCCTTAAATATTTATTTTATTCTATTTTATAGCGGCAACAGATATACATCACCTGTAAAAATTTCAACTATCTATCACGGTTCATGAGATACAGCCTGGTGACAGACGGACAGACAGACAGACAGCGGAAGAGCCTTAGACATAGGCTCCGTTTCACCCTTCGGGTACGGAACCCTTACTATGCTAGTTTAATTCAACTACCACACACAAAAGCCAGTACTAAATGGTAGATTGAAGAGGAAAGACCAGTAAAAGTAGATGAATCCTGAAAGCTAAGTCACTTAAGACTTTACGACCCGATAATAGGCCAACCACAAAACACCTTCCGCAAGCTTTTTAGCTGCAATAAAAGCCAGTTTCTTCCGGGTTCCTTTGAATACGAGTCGTAACGGGGGAGCAGCCCGCCCTCAATCAATTAGGCGAATAGGCGATGAAAGGATATGTTAATCAGGTGAACCGGTATGCATTATTCACCTGGTAGTAGCTTACTCATTTCCTGGTTGGCAAGGCACTGTAGCTTTTAAGGTAGACTTTTTGTGCTATTCGGTTCACTTTCCGCGCAAACCTCGATTGCAAATATCAAAATTGAAATCTCGATGATCGCCGATTAGACCTTTTGTTGAAACTTGTATCAATAAAAATCAAATTTAATTTAATATTTTGTTAATTACTCGGAAGGCAAAAATCAAAAATCTGTTCTGTCATTATGGAAGTGCGGGATGTATTTAGTGGAGTATAATTTAGTTTGGAAACTTACGTTACACAGAATTTGCAAATTAGAGCTCTCAAATCGGCGGGGTAATTACGTAAAATTTGCAACAGCAATGCGACAGCAGTAGCGAAGCATACATTCTCGACACCACTAATGATGCATGACAGCAATCACCGCGAGATTTACGCCTGTCGCAAACCTGTTGCGAGTTAGGTAATTAGGGGGCGGGTCTCTGTGTGTTTTTGCCAAAACGAACACCAGGAGAATGATGATTACTAAATAAATAAGTAAATTACCTAAAATTCGCTCCGTCATTATCGAAAAAGATGAAATGAAGGGTATTTTTCATATAATGACTAAATAATAAATATAGACATTAAAGCTATTCATCAAATATTGACGACGAAAACCTTGCAACTACGAATAATTTTGTAACAGGAGCCTTAAACCTGAAGGCAGTTCAAAAGGTAGAGCTACTGCCGACTGAGCTAACAGGCCAGTCAAGTCAAATAGAACATAAACAAAACGAATCGTTGATTTATAAGTAAAATAGAATGTCAGAGTCAGTCAATCAACAATCAGACAATCTTAGACGATGTTACAAGAAACCACGTATATTGTAGAACCAATCAAATTGAATGAAGGCGATAATAATGGTCTGTTATGCTAAATAGATGTGGTTTCCATACATTATTCACCTGTCCCCTCACCCCGCATCCCACCCCGCTACGGCTGACACACTCCGTGATTGGGAAATTCCCTTTCAGTGAAAATGCATGACGGATGGTGTAAATCAAAGCAGAATAAATATAAAAGGTAACCCTAGATGATCATCAGCGCATAAGCAAAGAAGAATATAAATAAAAGATAACCTAAGATGATCATCAGCCCATAGGCAAAGAAGAACAAAGATGAAAGTTAACCCTAGATAATCATCAGCCCATAAGTCATCATCATAATCATCATCATCATCATCAACAGCCTGAAGACGTCCACTGCTGAACATAGGTCTTAGTACTACTTTGAGCGGCTGCTTGCCTCGCATCCATCGGCTCCCCGTTGGGCGTGCCCATAAGTAAAGAAGAATAAATAAGAAGTTCACATCATCACTATTGAGCAATGGAAGTCTTCTGGCTATCCAGAAGACTTCCACTGCTGAACATAGGCTACTTAAAACGCCACTTTGGATACTTATTATAAAGGAAGGCTTGTCATAATCATCATGCTTGGCAGGCGGCTTGGTGATCGCAGACACCAAGCCGCCTCGGAGAGCCGATGGATGCAGGAGGCGTGCAGCCGCTCAGGTGGCATTCTATGGGGTAGGACTATGTTCAGCAGTGGATATCTTCAGGCTGACGATGATGATGGACTGCATACAATTTTAAAGTCATTTTGATGACTAACCAATCTACACCGTGGAATTGAGTTCGATATTTTCCTGAAATGTATGTATGAATACATACATTTCAGGAAAATATCCATGCTATAGAACAAATTTACAGCGTTAAACAAAAAAAATAAAAATAAAATAAATGCCTCCAACAATAGTTCACCGATGGCCAAAATGGCTAATTCACGCTACACGCAGCGCGAAAATGTTTCGTAGGCAGCTGAAAAACCTGCACTGCTCTCCCCGCTGTCCCGGAGTGCCAAATTATTGCACATCGCAGGACTTTTGTTAGAATAATAAGAATAAAAATAAGAAATATTCATTTACTTAAATGTCGGTATATAAGGTTTTCGGTACAATTTAATGTTATTTAATGTTATTTAAAGTTAACAATTTGAATTCGGACTAATTTTTACAGTACCTAGTACTACTAGTAGTTTTGCGTTTTATAAAAGGGTTTTCAACAAGAACTTTGTTTTCTAAAACAAAATAATTTATTGCAAACCAAATTTCCCGATCGCATAATTTCACGAAAATCAGCTGTTAAGTGGCCAGCCAGATCGTGTGATTTTACACCACTGGATTATTTTTTGTGGGGCTATGTTAAGGACAGAGTTTATACGAAGCCAATCGAATCGATTACAGCCTTAAAACTCAAAATCCGTGATGAAAAAGTGAAAATCTGATGAATGAATCGACATCTGTCAGCGTGGTCGTGGTGGACATTTGCCAGATATCATTTTTATTCATAATTACCGAACTTTTCTCTTCGTAATACAATAAAAATTTGGATCACCTTCATCTAAATTTTTTGTTTTATTTTGTTTTAGAAAACAAAGTTCTTGTTGAAAAACTCTTTTCTATAGGAACTATTTTTGTGTTTAGTTTTAAATAAACATCCTAAAGCATGGACTGAGTATATACATTGCAGGCAAATATCGAATTCAATTCCACAGTGTATGTGTAAAATATCAATGGCCAAAAAAGCTGATATCTCATCTCTTGAACCATCTAATTCTTATTTTAGAAACGTTCTTTCAAAGAATTTAATCTCAGTCCATTGTTAAGCCACAATAGGACTAATACTGCCAAGATAATGCTCACCGTATGAAAAGTAGGCTAAGGGCTAAACTCAACGAAGATTTATTTATTGGTGACAGGACCGTGGTCATTTCAATGAGGTGTTTTATTAAAAAAAATAAATTGTATTTTATGCATGACTCAATAGATGGCGCCAGTTGTGGCTTTTGCTAAAATCTGTCACTGTCACAGTTTCAAGCATAGACCACAGGTTAAAGGAAATGTGTCACGATACTGACCGACAACTCTAACCTCTTTCGTTTTTTTATTTTCATTGCGGGATACCTTGGCTTTATTTTGGATCATAATAGTAACGTTTATCTATCTCGCAGATCTACTGTACATTAATTTACTTAATAAGAATGCAACACAGACTACTTAGGAGATACTACAGACCCCTACAGACAACGTACTTGTGGTCCACTCAACTGAATTTTACATTTTTTTTTTCTTATATTTTGGCTCCACACATAGTGTATTTAGCCAGTGTCAATTATTGTAATTTTCATCATGTTATAGAATATTTCACGGTCTTTGAAGAAAATCCGACAAGGACGGTTGTGAATTTTGAATGTTTTACCAAAACCTGTGTATTTTTGAATTTTAATGTGTAATAAGGGTGGATTATTATTCCTTAAGTGTTTGTGAACGTGGCACGAGTGTTGGCAAATGGTTTCAAATTTAGAAAACAATCCATTTTCGTTTTCTCTTCAACGGCTTTTTAGAGCCTTCAGTAAAATATCCACCATTTTACTGTGTCGCATTTTGACTAACAAAATAGGGCTTTAATATAACATAACAAAACCGTACTAATTTTTACTCACTTGACATTGGCAGCATTATTGCTCAATTGTTTTTTTCTCTAATCTGTGATTATTGCTAAAAAGCGATAGAAAGCTATAAACGAAGAAGATAGATAGATAGATAGATAAACTCTTTATTGACACCAACGATAACAAAAATAAAAAAGACAGGAAAACTTACAAGTACGGTACAATGGGCGGTCTTATCGCTAAAAAGCGATCTCTTCCAGACAACCTTTGGATGGACAGAGATACATGAATGAGCATGGACGGTGGTGTTATAAAAGAAGAAGAAGAAGAAGAAGAGTATTTAATTTTCACGTAAAGTCAAGTCTTAATGACAGTTTAGGTCAAATATTCTAGTCATAGTCCAGTCAAAGTCATGCCCTAGTAAAGTGGTGGCAACTATACTAGAAGCTTCTATGGAATTTTGGAACCAACATGAAAAAAACGTGTTTCACCACATTATATCACTTGCCCAAAGCCAAAGGTCAATAACCTACACAATAAGTATCAATGATGATACTTATTGTGTAACTTACTAACCTTTTTGTGGTCTTCTTAAAGCCCTTTAACAAAAAATAGATCGACTCTCTTTTGGTTTTGGTAATACTTTGTGTTGTTTTGTACCACTATAAACGTCATCCAGAGGCTAAAAAATTGGCACAGTCCAGTCATAAAACTACAATGTGATAATATTATGTTCATCATCATCATCATCATCATCATCAGCCTGAAGACGTCCACTGCTGAACATAGGCCTCCCCCAGAGCGCGCCACCTTGAGCGGCTGCTCGCTTCCTGCATCCATCGGCTCCCCGCGGCTTTCACCAGGTCGTCGGTCCACCGAGTGGGGGGCCGGCCTACGCTGCGTCTTCCGGTTCGTGGTCGCCACTGAGAACCTTTCTTCCCCATCGGTTGTCAGTTCTACGAGCGATGTGGTCTGCCCATTGCCATTTCAACTTGCTAATTCTAAGAGCTATATCGGTCACTTTAGTTCTCCTGCGGATCTCCTCATTCCGGAGCTTATCTCGCAAGGAAACACCGAGCATAGCTCTCTCCATAGGCTCGTTGCGCGACTTTGAGCTTACTGATGAGGCCAACAGTAAGAGACCATGTCTCAGTTCCATAAGTCATCACTGGCAACACACACTGATTGAAAACTTTCATTTTCAGGCTCTGTGGTATTTTGGACGAAAAGATAGGACGAAGCTTCTCGAACGCCGCCCAGCCGAGTTGGATTCTTCGTGCCACCTCTTTGTCGAAGTTGGACCTACCTAATTGGACAGTCTGTCCAATATTATGTTATGAAGTCTTATTTACCCAATAAATGAATAAATATGCGTGAACATTTTACACAGCGCCATCTAGCGCCAAACTAAGCATAGCCTGTACTATGGGAACCAGATAGCTGATAGAAAACTTAGATACTTTTTGTTTGTAAATACATACATAGAATAAAATACAGAACAAACACCTATATTGTGCTGTGCCTCACACAAATGTTTGTCCGGGTGTGGATGTCCTATTCTAAAAAGTATTAGCAAACAACGACTTTAATCAGCAATATAATAAGAGCTAACATTTTATCGTCACCTTGATTTTTAATTAAACATAATGCTCTGTAACCCCAGGCCCTTAAGGGCTACTATTGCGAATCTTAATTTCAGCAAAGTGCCGTTTAGAGGGTTTACGTCTCGGGAGGCAAATCTCGCTGGGACAATAGGTAAGACCCCAGAGTAACAAAGATTACTAGGTGGGGTAGCTAGAATTTCTAGTCTATGGTATTGCAGGGAAAAAGGCTACCATTTAAATTCATGGGTACCTAAAGCGCAACAATATAACTTAGCTAAACTCAATCCAGTTTTGGTTAGAAATGCGAAATACGATGTAATTTAATAATTCTATCTTGACTTTGACAGATATGATAGAATCAATTCATAGACGACTTTGTACTAAACTGACATAATAGAAAGAAAGAAAATACATTTATTCAGGACATCGCACAACATTAGGTACATTTTCACAAGTAGGCATTTAAACAAGACAAATCACAACAAAAAGAAAGGCACTAAAAATATAATGTTGCGTGACGTCATGATATAGGTCCCGACTCAGCATGCAATTAAGGTCGTAGGACCTCAATAACTGATTTTCAGTCGGGACCCACATTCACATAATATAGTTCTAATAAATAGAATAGAATAGAATAGAATAACATTTATTCAACACTTGCTTAAAATACGTACTAAACACATTACATAATATTATACACCAAGTATTACTTCTAAAAATATACAAGCTATTTAAAAAAAAAACCGTATATAAAATCCTTATTGCATTCATGAGGCACACTTGGTTATTTTTTTTAAAGGTTGGGTCAAGGGTCGCCACTTTTCTTTGTCAACTTTACCTACATTTTGCATCTTCGTGGAAGGTTGATTCAGGTATCTTACTGTGCTGCCGCCCAACGTGGGTGGTCCGAACGCTACGTGCCGCCGGCTATACTCCGGAGTGATCCGGAGTATGGCCATGTACGGGGCACCAGTCTGGGTTGAACCCACTTGGTCACAATAATAAGGCCCTGCTGCGACGTCCGCAGCGGGTCAATGCGACGAGGGCTATCAGCGGATACCGGACGGTGTCATGGACGGCGGCATGCGTGTTAGCTGGTGATCCCCCCTGGGAGCTCGAAGTGGAGACCCTCGCCAAAGTCTACCACTTCGTGGCGGCGAGGAGGTCCCGTAGAGAGCCCCCAACATGGGAGGAGGTCAAGCGCCTGCGGAGGCAGGCGCGGGCCGCCCTGTTGCGGTGGTGGACGGAGGACTTGGCTCCACCGGTGCCTGGGCAGAAGACGGTGGAGGCCATCCGCCCGGTCCTCCGGGAGTGGGTGCGGCGGCCATTTGGGTTTGACCTTCCGTTTGGTGCAGGTGCTCTCCGGGCTCAGATGCTTTGGAAAGTACCTGCACCAAATCGCAAGACGGGAGGCGACCCCAGCGGCGGCGGCGTGCTCTTATGAGAATATTTCACATTCATTTTAAAGAACAAAGCTATTACAGACGTCCTAATTTAGCCATCAGATCCAGGATTCCTAGGTCTCCAAGATTCCCTCCACCCGTGAAATGAGTGATGGTCTACGATATGCAAATTGGGGTTCCATTACGTTGACTATGGAACGGCAGCGGTTTCAATTTCAATTATGTTATATCGCACTGTGCTTGGCAACTTTTGGGTTCCGTAAAAATTTTGAGTACGGTTATCTTTTCTAATAAATGATAAAATAATTACACAAAACCTAAATTAGTACAAAAGTAAGATATTGCATCATTATTGATTGAGACTTTATGACCCGATTTCCCATCTCATGACTAATGTCTCAGGATGAGGTACGCAGTGCACTGCAGTGTCACACGAAGCTTTATATTTTAGAGTTCCGAGTGACACTGCAACTGTTATGGGCAGCTTGCTTAACATCAGATGAACAATTAGCACACAATATCTTTATTAACATTTAAAAAATATCTAAATGAATGTTGCTAGAGTCAGAACCTAATCATGACATCGTGCCGCGCAACATTGTATTGCTATGCTTGTGATGTTTGTTAATCTTTTTTTCATGTTTAATTTTTTATTTTTGGTGTTATAATATTATTTTATTTTATTATTTATCATGTTTTTTTTATGTAATCGAATGACGTGACGAGCTAGTCGTTCGCCTGGTGTTGAGCGACACGTCGGCCGCCCATAACAGATTGCAGTGTCACTCGGAACTCTAAATTAAAGTTTCGCGTGACACTGCGCACTGCGCACGTCATCCTGAGACATCACACAGTCTAAAAAAGTTTTCTAGACTATAATGTAATGTTGTGTGTGTGTCATTAAATGTATTTTCTTTCTTTATTAGAACATTCATTAATGTCAGATATAGTTCAATCGGATACGGAACCTCAGTCAATGTTCTCGGCACGCACTTGACCGGATTTTAATTGCCTATCCAGAATTGGGAGCACAACGGCGAATGGAAGTTGCTATACGAGCGTAGAGTAGCTCTGTGTTTTTTTTAAATCAACTGTCATAATAGACATCCGGGGTACACGTACGTCGACCGAGCAAGTTTTAATAAAGGCATACGACTTCCAAAAATGAAGAACGTTTATTTTAATGGAATTTGACGGTTAAATTTCGAGTATTTCATAAATTTTTCCATACATTTCTTTTGTTTTGTTTTGAAATAAACGAAATGAATGAAATGTTGTCTTTTACTTGGACCTATCAAGTCTGATACTGGATAATAAGTAAAAGCGTCAGTTGTATCAACAGGGTTACTTATTTTTAATTCCCTATAATTTAAACAAACAACTTTTGGTCTAGGATTTTGTTTTATAAATTTCATTTTTTGTAAACGTATACGTAGGTACAAGAATAATTATTATTATTTATTTATTTCAGATAACATAATCCGTATATTGTTAGTAAAACTTATCCTATTTTAGAACCTAATAACTAAAAGTGACAAAGTCCTCTGTGTGAGTGCCCACATCAGAAGACAATCTTGAAAGTGACATAGTCCTCTGTGTGAGTGCCCACTTCAGAGGACAATCTTTATTTGCAATTACATTCAGGACAAGGATTCAATGTATGGTGTATAATTTTATAATGTATAGGTTAAGAACTAAGATTTAGGGTGGGTTTTTCAATCTATAGTTAAGTTAACCAATGGTTAAAAATGCTAACAACTTCTAACCAATGGTCAAATTTCATAAGAGTTTTTAACCATTGGTTACCTTAACTATGGATCAGACAACTACCCTTAGCTTATCTAAAAATAGGTACCGTAAAGTGGAATTATTTAGTACATATTTTTCGAAAAAATATTATTTTAACAAAGTATCTTTAAGACAATCGTGTAAAAATAACTGCTTTTAACAGATCCTAACGGATTCCAAATACCCCCACTTTACCGGTACCTACAATGAAAAAAATATTATTAAACAAAAACCCAAGTGCAAAACCATTTGTTTGTTTGTTTGTTTGTTTGTTCGGCAAAACGTCTGGACTGGTTTGGATGTAATTCTATACACAGATTATTTTATACTATCGAAAGTATTGCTTACTACAATACTAATACAAGGATACTTTTTTTTTCCCGGAAAATCAAAAGTGCATACTGGACAACTTGTAAATTATAGATGGAACCACCGACCATGTCTAGTATGTATACTCAATGAAAATGCAAATTGCTAAAATATTCTAAAACTAATTGAAGGTAATAACTATAAAAGAAAATAAAATGGAAGCGCCCAACTCTTAAAGGTCTAGTACCTACCGTTAAAAATGACGTTAAGTAATTTAAAATAAGTTTTGAAGGAATATCCATAGATAATTTATCATCACGTTTTCCAATAATAAATCGAAATGAAAAGCACTTTGAATTTCTAATTAATGTTGTAAGATTCTTTTTCTAAATTACTATAAAAGTTGACAGCCTCATTATTATATTTAGAGATGTGGTGATGGATGCCGGTTACGGTTTGTTACGGATTTTTGAGCTAGCAATCTCGATTATCTTTTTACCTATCTATACGCAATATATTATTTTTACGCCCAACTCTCACATAGGTACATCGAACCTGAACCCTAAGATTCCCTGTATCTAGGGACCCAGGAACTCCGAGGACCATGCTCCCACAACACCCAGACACAGAACAGGTTGCGCTTTTATTTTCCTGTGCACAAATATTTTATTATTTAAATTAAACTATTACATTTTTCATTTAATAAAGTACCGGGAGGTTAAGAGATAAAACCAAAAGTAATCATTTATCAAACGCTACCTTTTATCACAATAATCTAATATACATAATAAGGAAATCGATAACGTAGTAACATATTTAGTAATTTGTGAGGTTGTTGTTACATATCATTCAAAAGGAAAGCCACGATAAAAAGTAAAAACCATAACAATAAAATGCACAATCTGATTCAACATAATTCAACATATAAACAAAACAACGAACAAAAGAAAGAAGATAACGGTTAACGTACGGTGAATAACTTCAACTTTAACGCATAACAAATCCCTGACTAGATACTTAAATTTTCCAACGACTTTTCAGACCCGATAAATATTCGGAATCGGCGAACAGATGATCCGTAATTTCCATTCTGAACATCACATCCCTATTTTCATTATTCGTCTGGAGACAAAAACTCGTTTTGGAACGGAAGACCTTCTATTACCGACTTGGAATAGATACTCCCCTGAGATAACACGACGGGCCATTTTGAACTTTAAGCTTTTTGTTGAAAGTTTATTCTTCTTTGTGTTCTTATCTGTGATTACATTTTCGAAGAAGTTGGTGAAGTATTCGGAAGGTATTGCTACTGTTAGTGCCGTAAGTGAAATTGTGGTAGGGTGTGTAACAATAGACGGTTATTATACTTTTATGTCGGAATCCGGTTTTAACAGCCGTTTTACGGTTTGCGGTTGGCATCCCTAGTGGGATTATCGATATCGATAATGGTTGCTTGTGTTGGAGAGTAGTCAAATGAGAATATTAGTGCTGTTGAACGATAGACAGATTAGTTTTATTTGAAAGGGAACATTTAATTCACAAACCAACTATCGATGGTTTTAGTTAGATTGGTAGGTACTTTTAATTTTTTTCTAGTATAAAACTGTTTACTGTGCCGTATACCTGATCGAAGGTGCCATCCTTTTTAATCTTGTTCAAACCATTAAGTACACTCTTTCCACTATGTTATTGTATTCTAGGCAGATTGGAGTAGTCATCATCATCATCATCAACAGCCTGAAGACATCCACTGCTCAACGAAGGCCTCCCCCAGAGCGCGCCACCTTGAGCAGCTGCTCGCCTCCTGCATCCATCAGCTCCCCGCGGCTTTCACCAGGTCGTCGGTCCACTAAGTGGGGGGCCGGCCCATGCTGCGTCTTCCAGTTCGTGGTCGCCACTCGACAACCTTTCTTCCCCATCGGTTGTCAGTTCTACGAGCAATGTGTACTGCCCAAGTGCCCATTGCCATTTCAACCTGCTAATTCTAAGAGCTATATCTGTCACTTTAGTTCTCCTGTGGATCTCCTCGTCTCTGAGCTGATCTCGCAGGGAAACACTGAGCACAGCTCTCTCCATAGCACGTTGCGCGACTTTGAGCTTACTAATGAGGCCAACATAAGAGACCATGTCTCAGTTCCATAAGCCATCACTGGCAACACACACTGATCACTGATTATAAGACAATATTAAAATATAGATTATGTTACAATCTAAATCGATTAGGTACTAATTATGTTAAAGGGAGCAAACAAGCATACGGCCCACCTGATGGGAAGTGGTCACCGTAGCCTATGGACATCTGTAACACCGGAGGAGGCGTCACCAATGCGATGCTTACCCTTTAGGACTCATTTAACCCTCCTTTTAAAGTACTCCATGTTATAACTCTGCGGAAAGACCGCTAGGGGCAGCTCATTCCACATTTTGCAGGTATACGGGAAGAAAGAGCGCATGAATCGAGTCGTATGAGATTTCCACGACTCAATAATATGTGGATGAGCTTTTTTGCGGTGACGAGAGGTGCGATGGTAGAAACGCAATGCCGGAATCAGGTTGAATAGCTCTTCAGAACATTCCCCATTATAAAGGCGGTAAAATATACACAAAGACCCAATATACTGAGCATTGACTGCAATAATTTTATTAATATTATTGTATTATTCTTGACGTGTCTATGTCTATGTCTATCCCTGCGAATATTGAGTAGTTCAAGGTGTTCGGTGATCTTGGGACTGTCGACAATTCTGATAGCTCTACGCTGTATCGAATCAAGAGGCTGGACTTGATACTTAGGTGCTCCGTTCCAGAGGTGAGAGCAGTACTCCACGTGAGGTCGGACTTGTGCTTTGTAAAGCACAAGTCTTTGGCTCGGCGTGAAAAACCGCTTTGCCTTATTGAGCACGCCAAGTTTCTTTGACGCAAGCTTAGCCTTGCCCGCAATGTGACAGCAGAACTGCACATTGGCAGAAATGTCAACACCCGAGATCCCAATGCTGTCTGAAACCATAAGGGGAGCATCCTGAAATTTGGGAGCCACAACAAATGGAGCTTTTTTAGTGGTGAATGCGCAAACTTGTGTCTTAGCTGGGTTGAATTGAACTGAATTCAGTTAATTGATTGACTCAGGCGTGACTTCGCGGAAGTTCATATTAAATTCAAAATGAAAAAAGTATATCTAGTGTAATTCCGCTAAAAATATCATATAAGATTATCTATACTGGGGAAGCTGCAAATGACTGTTGTAGGCAAATGTATTACAAAAATGATTAGAAAAGTTTATAATGTATAATATTTATTGAAACCAAAACTGGGACGGCTAAATTGGTCCAACATTCGTTGCGCAGGATTAGGAAAAACCCAGTAAAAACCTAATCAGACCAATGGCAAACTAACATAAACGATCTAAATTAATTTTAAACAAAATAAATTATAATACTGGTATTCAACTAAACTTAGAATACTTAAATATAATCATATATATATTATTATTTTATTATTATTATATATTATTTCATTTTGAATTCTGAATTCAGTTTCCCCCAATCTGAAACCTGTTCAAGGGAAGCTTCAACTACAGACACAAGCTTCTACTTTCTACAACTTCTTCGCAAGGGGTATTTGCATGACCGGTATACAATAGTACGATAAAGATAATAAAGATAATATAATAATAAATATAGATAATATGATATTAATTACGTAACTCGACGTTTTTTATTAAGATTTCATGAATATATAGGATATTTGACTGGCCTGATAGCTCAGTTGGTAGTAGCTCTGCCTTCTGAACTGTAGGCTGTGGGTTCGATTCCCACCCGGGACAAAGATTTGTGTGATGAACATAGGTGTTTGTTCTGTGTCTGGGTGTCATATTGTATTCTATGTATGTATTTACAAACAAAAGTATATAAGTATTGTATCAGTTATCTGGTTTCCATAGTACAAGCTATGCTTAGTTTGGGGCTAGAGGGCGCTGTGTGAAATGTCCACACATATTTATTTATTTATTTATTTTATTTTATAACCCAGGGTATAAAAACCATTGACCCCAGACATTGACCCCAAAAATACGATGTTTTCGGGCTATATATAGCAAACCAAGGAAGTTACGGTAAAATTCATTCGATTATCCGATTACTACTCACGATCAATCGATACTACATTTTTTTCAACTCATTACATCCCTCAATTAATTTTCTGAATGACGTAACCTTGTAATGTGGTAATGCTAAATATGCCTACTTATTTGTATGGATTTTATTTTCAAGACGCTAGGACAAAGTTTCCCTACAGTTTTCTATAAGCTGTCAACGATTTACAAAATGGGAAAAGTAGCTAAAATTTTCGTTTGGATCTACGCAATAGCGTATTTAGGTTAATGTTATTATGTAGGTATGGTTATTCTTTTCACTCGCGTGCATGGTCATTAACGCCTAACAATTAATCCACGCTATTGTTATGCATTAACACTTCCTGAGATTATTCAAATAAATGCAAATAATACCAAGCCGATAAAGAAAAAATTTCACTTTCTTACCCGTCCGAAACTAACCACAGAGTACTTCAATAAAATTGTTGTTTCCTCTAATCTGTGATTCAAACTAACCTCCAAACTTCATATTTGACAGAAGTACAACGCCACAGACAAACAAAACAAAAGGCTTCCGTCTTTTTTGTGTGAGCAGAGCAGCTATAAAAAAGAATTCATTCAGTAAATAAAACGAGGAAAGATTCCCCGTGTAATGCACTTATTGTGTTCATACAATGACAAAAGAGATGAATCGGCAAAACCTTTTTATCGTATTAGACCATTCCGGAAATTCTCTTGTATTTTTACTTTTTAGGGTTCCGTAAGCCTGATTAGGAATCATTAATATAAAGCCTTGAATGATTGAATGAATATTTTATATAAATATAAAAACACTGGGCCTGATAGCTCAGTTGGTAGTGGTTCTGCCTTCTGAACTATTAGGTTCGATTCTCACCCGGGACAAACATTTGTGTGATGAACATCGATGTTTGTTCTGTCTGGGTGTTATATTGTATTCTATGTATGTTTACAAACAAAAAAAGTAGATTTCGGTTCTTCAAGGACACTCATGATCGTCAGTTAAGGTCATCAAATAAGCTCACTCTCGCCCCTCTTCAACACCGCACTTCTTTCATGGACAAGTCCTTCGCTGTCATTGCGGTAAAGTTATGGGAACGCACTACCAGATAACAACAACATCACAACACCATTCACAACATCATTTTTATTTCATTAACTTCAGATTACCATTTTATATAATGAAAGTATGTATTAAGTATGTATTATGTTTATTATGTAGATAGGTTACATACTAATTTTATTTGTGTATTATATTTGTATGTATTAGTTTATTTATTATCTTGTATATTTGTATTACGGTGTAACAATTTAGTGGTCCTAGATAATTTAAGTATATATTAATGTCCCACAATTGTTATCTCTAATTAATAGCCGCGCACACCCACATTTATCTTATACGACCTGGAGTACTGGTAGACAATGCTATTTAGCATTAAGTTCATCCATGTACACCTTTGTGCTAAACTATTAAATAAAATAAAGTAGCTAAGTGTTCTATCAGTTATCTGGCTCCCATAGTGCAAGCTATGCTTAGTTTGGAGCTAGATGGCACTCTGTGAAATGTCCACACATATTTGTTTATTTACCTACTTTTACATCATTTTCACTAAGATTACCTTTTTATCTTAGGTAAATATGATAACATACCTATTAGGTTTTATGACCACTGTCTCACCTGATGGTAAGTACCTATACCATAGCGATGATAGTACTTAAGTAATATTTTTCTAAATGATGAAATAAAAGTTTTTTTTTTAAATAATTCGCGGAACCCAGCCCTTTTCTTTTTGTATTAAGAGAATAACTTGACGCGAATACATCCCATAAACTTAGTTGTTTATCTCTCTATTATTTATTTCCATACAGAAGTGTCAGAGAGAATCTTACGAGAAAATATTATAATGTATGAATAAGGGATGGTGGCCGAGTGGTAGCATGTGCACTTCGCAATCTTACGCCACCGGGTTCGATTCTCGGCCCTGCACCAATGACTTATCTAGTAAGTTATGTGCAGTTTTCGATGCCACCGCTCCGTGCCTCGGAGAGCACGTGAAGCCGTCGGTCCCGGTTGTCATAAGAACATCTATGGCAATCGGTACGGGTTGTCAGAAGCCTGATAGAATCTGACGCCTGGTCTAACCATCTCTGTTACTGGTCCCTTATGGGTTGCGAGGTCAGATGGCAGTCGCTCATGTAGTTCTGGTAGCTCGCCGCTACAGGTTAGACTGAAAGCCGACCCCAATAACAAAATGGGAATAGGCAAAGAGGATGATGATGTATGTATAAGGTAGTTGGGGCCGGCGCTCCACAAGGTGGACCGACGACCTGGTCAGAACCGCGGGCGGAGGCGATGGATGCATGAGGCAAGCGGCCAATCAAAAAGGCGCTCTATGGTGGAGACCTATGTTTAGCAGTTAAATGTTAGTGAAGCTTAATTCTCGTATTCATTATCAACTAAAAAACGTCAACTACTGAACCTATAGGCCTCCCTCATTAAATAAATTTAAGAAGGAGTTGCCATAACCACCAAGCTTGGTAGGTCGTGGTGCTGACAGTAGATTATAATATAGACCGAGGAGAATGCTGCTGCTCATTCCCTGGATATTCCCTTAGCCGGCTCTTACGGAACCCACGGGTAGAAGTGGAGTGTTTCTTTCCTAAGCCGGCACCACACGGACTCCTAGCGTAAGGATGAGATGCATCCATCGGCTCCCCGCGGTTTTCACCAGATTGTCGGTCCACCTAGTGTGAGGCCGGCCTACGCTGCGTCTTCCGGTTCGTGGTCACCACTCGAGAACCTTTCTTCTTTTCTTTTTTCCTTCCTTTCTTTCTTGTTTTCATCGTAATTTTAGTAATAACAATGAATAGTGCTCAAATTCAATCTAGTTTACTTTACTAGGGTAGTTCTAGGTAGGTATCACCCCTTTGCCAGTTATTCTGTCGCCAAGCAGTAGAGTGCAAGCACTACTGTGTTCCGGTTTGAAGGGAATTGTAGCTAGTGAAATTACTGGACAGTTGAGACTTTATGAAATGATCACACAGTTTTGGAATCTTATTACTAGACTGTGTGAAGTCTCAGGATGACGTGCGCAGTGCAGTGTCTCTCAGTGTTCCGAGTGATACTGCAATCTGTTATGGGCAGCCGTGGCGCTTAACTTCAGGCAAACGGATAGCTTGTTACATCATTCGTTTGCATAAAAATCTAATATTCCAAGCTTAGATTACAAGCATAAAAACACAGTCGCAATTTGACAGTAAACTAAAAACATTTTCAATTCATAAGTTGACGCTTTTCAAAAGTTGATGTTTGGTCCTAAGACTTTGACCTATGTAAATAGGGCGAATACTGTGGTTTAGTCGCTAGCTACGGGCAGTGTACATGTACAGGCGACTTTAATGCTAACCTTACGATAGTCTGTAGACTTTTGACTGCCCTAAATACACTGTGAAGAAAGCCAGGAGTTAAAGGCGAACTATGGCGATAGTTTCTGATGCTTTCCGTAAGTGCTATTGTTAGTTTTTAGGGTTCCGTACGCAAAACGGACCCTATTACTAAGGCTCCGCTGTCTGTCTGTCTGTCTGTCATCAGGCTGTATCTCATAACCCGTGATAGTTAGACACTTGAAATTTTCCCAGATGATGTATTTCTGTTGCCGCTATAACAACAAATTATGCTAAATAACAGAAAACGTAAATTACAAAAAAACATGTTGTTTTGCTTGTTTTTATAGATAATGGCAGGGAACCCTTCGTGCGCGAGTCCGACTTGCACTTGACCGGTTTTTAGTTTTGATTTTATAAGTATTTATAAAGTATTTTCCTACCCATACATGTTTTAAAAACATGCAAAGAAAATTGCAGTTGTTTCGCACGAAAGCGTTTTGCTATGATTACCTAGATTGCATTCTGGAAATATCAAATTAGCCTTAATTATCAAGGAGAAATCACTCTTAAAATTAGTAGGAAAGTAGGTTCTCGAGTGGTGACCATGAAGCGGAAGACGCAGCGTAGGTCCCCCACAAGGTAGACCAACGACTTGGCTTGGTGACGGTTGACGGCATCGCTTGGCGAGCCGATGGCTGCAGGAGGCGAAAAGCCGCTCAAAGTGGCGCTCTGTGGGGGAGGCCTATGTTCAGCAGTGGACGTCTTCAGGCTGATGCTGATGATGATCAAAGAAAAGATGTTGAAAAAAAAGCCATTGCCAACAACCCTGTTTTTTCAGTATACTTACAAAAAAATACAATGTGCTTTTTGATGTTGCTTGGAAATTTTGGGCAATACCAGCGTTAAGCATGAACGTCGTAAGAGCGAGTGGTGACCACGTACCGGAAGACGCAGCGTGGGCCGGCCCCCTACCTAGGTGGACCGACGACCTGGTGAAAACCGCGGAGAGCCGATGGATGCAGGAGGCAAGCAGCTGCTCAAAGTGGCGCTCTGTGGGGGTGGCCTATGTTCAGCGGTGGATGTCTTGGCCCCAGCGTAAGATAGAACCACTCCACCTCTTCCCGTAGGTACCGTAAGAGCAGGCTAAGGGAATATCCAGGGAATGGGCAGTAGCATTCTCTACAGTACGTTAAAATCTGCGACCACCAAGCCGCCTACTAAGTAAGCGTGGTGAATATCGCGGATCCCAACCTATGATAAGCGTCCAAAGTGGCGTTTTATGGGGGAGGCCTATGTTCAGCAGTGGACGCAAAATGGCTGATTATTGTAAAGTCAATAATTATCTTTAAAGAAAATTAAATTTCTTTAGCTACAAGAGTCAAAAAGAGTTAAGTATAATAAAATCAATTACCGAAAACGGTTACCAAATTAAATTTCCTTATTTAACCTAAACATACATCGTGGTTTATGTGGAACGTAATACTCGAGTATAATTAATCGGCTCAGTGAAATTAAAACAGAATGCCGCTTATTAAATGTAAACATGCGGAGATTCTGTAAGTGGGAGTGACAAGCGGCCTGTGGTAACCATTTGTGAAAGTAGCTGGATTATTTTCAACCGGTTTCAAATAAAGAGGTTCGCAATTCAGTTGTGCCACAGAATAGATATATATCTTGTCTATTTTATCTTAGAATATAGACTAAAAGCATAGAGAGATCAAAACGACATTATATTTTTGTAATGCTCACACGTATGGCTACGTCAGTGGCGAAGGAAAGAAACAACATATAGTAATTAGCTACGCCTGCGAAAAGTCACTGTACCATTTTATCGATTTGAGTCAACTGTTTTTTCTATACAAATCTGTCAAGCTCATTCACATGAAAGTGTCCATCCAGTTCATAATTAAAAAGTGTCCAAAAAAATGGTAGGCTTGACAGATAATGAATTTCTCTCTATGCTTTTAGTTTAGTCTATACTCTAAGATTTTATTAATGGTTTTTTGACAGCTCGACGACTGACAAGTTAGGGATGTTCTAAAGATTCTCGAATGTGATACCACTCCGATTGTACTATTATCATTAATCGAATTAGGTACGTAAACGTAATAATCGATACGATAAAATGTACATTTTGACTTAGTTTTGATGAATTCCATGAAGTACAGGTACATATTAATTGTATGAAATTTTAACGTAAGCAATACGAACCTACATCAAAAAACCATTAATAAAATGGCAAAATCATTTCAACAAATAGCGACCTTGCTCCGACACAATAAAGTGTAATTCAGATCGCACAGTGCTACTGGGTGCCCTAATGGCGGAGGCTTATGTAATAACATACAGAAATTGCAAACATAAAAACCTAATCATAAAACAATTTCTTAATTTTACACAAGCAGTATTTATCCAATTTCTTATTCACAATAATTTTGAATGTACCTATTTGATTTTAAACGTTTGAAGTTTTTGACTTGCGTCACTTTGGCGGAGTCGTGCCGAGCTAACTGGCACAATCACAGCCAACTTTTGGAGGCTAATTATTTTAACTTCATTCCAATTATTTAATTTAACATTCACTGAAACAGCTGGGTCATGATTAGGTTCCTAATTTACTGGTAACTTTAGCTCTTTATTATAAAACGTCACAAAATCAGAAGGCCTTGGGCCTCAGGGGAAGAGGGGGGAATGGCGTTCACTTAAGGAAAACACGCTGTATTTTTTAATAAATTGTTATATCAAAATTAATTATAACAACAAAATCTTTAACTATTTAGTCATCAACATTATAACTCGAAAACTTTGTATCTTTGACCTATTAGTGGTAGGAAGACTTATAAAATAAAACAGGGTTAAGTGGCATTACCCCTGACATTGGGTAATGCTACTCAGGCTAAGGAATAATGAAGTTCTAACCTATTTTCTTTTTGAAGTCCTCCATTTATTTATTTATTATTTAAGTTTTCGCTCGAAGCCGCTTTGGCGGTTGTCCTTTGGCATGTTTATAAGAAAAAAAGTGGTGTGGGCGCCATTACTCCTTAGTAACTTTATTTAAAGCGACCAATTTTTACTGTGTTTTCGAATAAAGAATAAAATGTTAAACCTAATATTTTACCTACCTACCTGCGTTCCAAAACCCAAATCGTTGATTGATAGAATTCCACATACGATGTACCTATTATTTAAAGGTCTATTAAAATCTGGGATCAATGAATAATTCAGAAGCAAATACTTACTGTGACACTAAGCTAATATATAACATTTGCAATTTAAACCTCCCGACAAAAGAGATAAGGTTCAGATTAGGTAAATACAACTTTCAGTGGAAGTCATATTATAAAACTCGGGTCGTCCTTTGTCCGCAGACTTAGCATAACTAGATGTGACACTGTATTGTTTTGAAAATGATGTGTTGACTTAACAAGATTACTTTAAGGTCGTAGGAAAACCAATAACGTTTTAATTTGTATGGAAAAGCGATATTTCCAATATACATAATTGTTGTTCCGATAAATACTGACTAAAACAACAGTTTTTATATTAAATTGTGACGTATATTAGCTATGAAATATAAACTAAATGTAAGTAAAGTACCTAGTGCTATTAATTATTCTGTGGTTAAAGACTGAAGCTTTTTTAAATGTGTAGTGCTACTAGTAGTTACTATAATTGTAGTAGTAAGTTTAAAGAAATAAATAAAAGCATTAAGAATTGAACGTTAAATATGATCAAAACTAATCGAATTTGTTTAAAAAAAAAGAAAAGTGTATTTTCTTTTCTATTGAGTTTATTGACTTCTGAATTTTCATATATACATTTAAGTTAAGTAAATTTCCACTATAAAAGATAAAATAATCGTACAAAACTAACTCCTTAACCTCTTTCAAAAATTAATAAATATCTACAAATCTTAAAAAGAACCATCATCATCCTCTTTGCCTTTTCTCCTTTGTTATTGGGGTCGGCACCTACAGATACAGATACAGATACAGATTCTTTATTGATAAATAATAATTTACAAGTCATTGCGTAGGTCTAATTAATTATAATTAAAATTATTTAATATTACATAAAATGTATGTGTAATAATTTGTATATTTTGCAATATATTACGATTAATTTTAATTTAACGTTAACGTTAAAATTTATCCAGCATAAACTCGGACACCGAATAATACGCTTTACTTGTTAACAACATTTTTAACTTGCTCTTAAATATGTTTGTGGAGGCCGCATTTTTTATCTCCTCGGGTAAGTGGTTATAGAATTTCGGTCCACCTACATACACAGACCTTTCAGATTTCGTGAGAGTGTGAGTAGGTGTTTTAAGGTGGTGCTTGTATCTAGTTTCATAGCGGTGAGTCGCGCCTATTGTTTTGAATCGGTGCGGGTTCGAACGCACAAACATGCATATTTGGTACACTAGCATAGCTGGGACGGTGAGTATACCTAGTTCAACAAAATATGGCCTAATCTAACCTCTAGCGGCGAGCTACCAGAATTACACGAGCGACTGCTATCTGACCTCGCAACCCATAAAGGACCAGTAACAGGGATGGTTAGATCAGGCGTCAGATTCTATCAGGCTTCTGACTACCCGTAATGATTGCCATAGATGTTCTAAATGACAATCGGGACTGACGGCTTAACGTGCTCTCCGAGGCACGGAGCGGTGGCATCGAAAACTGCACATAACTTACTAGATAACTCAATAATTGTAGGGCCGAGAATCGATCCGGTGCCGTAAGATTGCGAAACGCACATGCTACCACTAGACCACCATAAAAAGAACTACAATCTAAAATAAAACCATACGCGTTTCGTCCCCAAAAATAATCATCATTCCAACCCACCCATGGGATAAGGTCGAGTAGCTGTTAAACTCTTAAGCCCTAATTGACTTAAGAGCCACTCGACCTTCTGTGGGCGGGCACTTCCAGCTAATCTTACCCCGAAGCCACCAAAAAGCTATTTTCAGATTAAACACTCGTTAGGACCCAATGGGCAGATGTAGGTATTTATTATTTCTACATTACCGCCAGGGACACTGGAAAGTTGGTATTGTGATGGCATTTGCCGTATGTGGATATTTGAGGGAGAGCTCGGCATAGTGGATTCAAAAGTAAATTTTTCAAGAATTGAAGACTACAAATAAAAATAGTTGTTAAAAAAAGTACATCGTTCTATAAAATGAAAGTCAAATCAGTTTATTACAAATAAGCTAATTTAATACTTAAAAGTGTTTTAGAAAATCCTTATTGTATTCATGAAGCACGCTTGGTAATTTTTTTAGAAGGTTGGGTCGCGAATCGCTGCTCTTTTTTATTAAAATGATGTCAAATATTGCAAGCCTATAACCATGAGCTAAAAAAGCTTTTCTACTATTTACTAGTGGTTTTTTTTATGTAATCGAATAACGTGACGAGCTAGTCGTTCAACTGGTGTTAAGCGACACGGCTGCCCATAACAGATTGCAGTGTCGGAACTCTAAATTAAAGTCTCGCGTGACACTGCGCACTGCGCACGTCATCCTGAGACATCTTACAGTCTAAGAAAGCTTTTTAGACTGTGAGATCAGCTCGTAAAGTCTCATTTACCCAGTAATTTCACTAGCTACAATGCACTTCAAACCGGAACACAGTTAAGTAGTGCTTGCACACTACTGCTTGGCGGCAGAATAACAGGCAAAGCGGTGGTACCTACCTAGACGAACTTTGCAGAAAAGTCCTACCACCTAGTAAAACATATAGAGTAATTTATCTCAGCTTCTTCATCTGTATAGTCTGTTATACGGAAAAATAATAATAGGTACCTACAGGTCAGTTAACGTAACTGTTAACATAAAACCTTGAATCTCGATACGAGTATTTCAGTTAATAGCAAGAATAACCGTTAAAGTAGCTATACTTCAATCGGATTACGTAGACAGACCTACATGTATCGCCGTACATTGTGGCTTAACAACATTAAGCCTAACCACTATCCGTAATTTGGCCGAATAATATGATAACGTAAATAAACAATTAGGGAGGGCAGCAGAAACAAAGACGGGTTGGGTGTACCGTGTAATCAATTATCTTGGGGTAGGATAACGTACGTGACTTTTTTGACTGTGTTTAGGTATTGCTACATCGGTCTACCACGTTTCTTTATGCTTAGATTCAAGCGTGTTTGCCTAGCCGCGTCCCACGATACGAATACTGCCTTTCTCATAATAGAAATGAGCGTGCTCTGATGTCAGAGTTATTGAGGTCGCCCAAAGACTTCGGCACACTGGCCTTTGCCCTTGCGCAACGAACGTTGCAGTTTTCCGATCGGTTTAAACCGCGGAGTCTTTTTAAAAAAAATTAAAGTGTGCATACGTTAGACAAGTGCAGGTTTTGACAAACGCTATCCAGGGGGCGTACCGTGAGCTCTTAGCGCGATTCAAAACTGAGCCTATATTGGATCGCTTTGTTTTTTTTGTATGGGGTTTTTGACAAGCGAGCCAGTATAGGCTCTGTTTTGAATCGCGCTAAGAGCTCACGGTACGCCCCCAGGTATATCCAGGTTACTTTTAAGCGAGCGTCTTACATCTTCGACCACATTATCAGCCGAAACGTTATCAAACGTATGCTTATTTTATATAAAAAAGAGTGCTCTATGTTACACAGCTACGTTAGAGCTCCAATTTATTTACGCTACGAGCGTTATAGCTACACTAAGAGTGCTGCAATTACGCTTTAGGACGTCTGTTCTATGAACGCTTCATCTACTCTATAAGCGCTGTTTACTTTTGGTAGTTAAACGTCAGTTATCAATTATTTATTATTTAACTTTTATCACTATAAGTGATACAGCTACACGTTGTAAGCGCTACAAGGGGTCTGGCATCTTTGCTAGACCCCCAGTTATGCTACTAGAGTTACATCGTGGCTACGGTATAATGGCCACAGCTCAGCTATGATGGCTGCCTAGGCTACACTATGAGTGCTACGGTCACGTTACGAGTGCTACAATACGCTGCTAGAACTATACCACAGTGACGCTTTGAATAAAAAAAAAAAAAGATAGACTTCACTAAAAGTGCTACAGATACGCTACGAGTGCAACAGTAGCAGGGTACGGGAAGCTTCGACCTATGTTTTCGTCCAAGATACCGCAGAGCCTGAAAACAAAGGTTTTCAATCAGTGTGTGTTGCCAGTGATGACTTATGGAACTGAAACGTGGTCTCTTATTGTTGGCCTTATTAGTAAGCTCGAAGTCGTTCAACGAGCTGTTGCTCTCCATAGGTCGTTGAAGCTATGCTCGGTGTTTGCTTGCGAGATGAGATCCGGAAGTAGAAGTGCTGTAGCTACACTACCAGAAGTACATTGCAGCTTCAACTCAGTTTAATATATTTGAGACCTCAGGCCCAATTTTCAACGCTTTAGTTGACAATCCTTAACTTACTTATAATATAGCCGTCTTTTACATTGCCGTCTATTTGACAAGAACAACAACAGTTTTAGGAGTTTTAGATCTAGTCATAGTACATTACTGCAGCGGCCAGCAACAGAGACGTTGATAGACGAACGTGTAAACGTAGGCCGAGGCGAAGCCGAGGCACACATACGTAAGTCCATCAATGCCTAGTTGTGGCCCAGGCTTGTATAGTACTTTTCTCAGATAATGCGCGGAAATTAAAACTAAGTATCTAGGCAGAACTTTTTTCCCCACGACAAACTATTTTTTTTTTCAATAAACAGCTTTGTATTTGCAAGCCAGTTCGAAATTTAAAGAAAACTTTTTAAAGTTACCTCTTTGGTTGCCAAGTTTCTGAGTAAAAGATCGTTCCATTTTTAAATTACACGACGCATATGATATGTAATTTATTTGGCCGCTAAACCACGACATATATGGATTTTGTGGATTTTCATACAACTTTTGCCGGCCGCTGCTCGCCAGTACAGCAATTTAGATTTATCCCGAAGGAGGTTGTCAAAATAATACTCACATTTCCAAGTATATATGTTTGAGAAAAAGCCTTTAAAATTAGCCCCAATATAGAGCTTATTAATATTGCTCGTCAATGTCAAATTCCAAATTGTGTTTAGCTTAATTCACCTGGAGTAACTGTGCTACAGATAATCCTCTAGTCCTCAGTTATTCGATATCAACTGTTACTGTGTTAGTTTGAGTTGATTTGCTAGTAGATTTCACAAACACACCAGCGGTAATAGTCATTGAGCTAAAGAGGACGCTTTACGAAGCTGGCTATCTCCCTGTGAGTGACAGAGATGACAAAAAAAAAATTCAAATTCAAATTCTGTTTATTGTAACATGAACGGCATACCTACCAATTATACATATTACACAATAATAGATCAACACATTATTACAATTAATTATAAGAATTAAAACAACGACGACGACAATGACGTTATACCAAGCAGATTATGTTGATGTGCTTTATTTGCAGCTGTGAATTTATATGTAGAGGTAATTCAAAATGTAGCTCAGGGCCCTGATTCTGATGACAACACAGATTCCACACGATACGAAACCACGTCGTTATCGTGTCTTGTTCAAATCGTGTCACAGCATTAGAAACACCTTCACTTTACACTAAAGTTATTTTTATTTTGAATTAATATTGACATAATGTGGTGGTAAATTTTGACGTGTTGATGTTTCGGAACGCGTCTCAGTGGAAAATTATGATTTTTGGCAGTTCAAATCGCGCCAAGTCCAAATTCATTTCACGCGGTTTTGCTTTCATTTTATAGAAAATACATTGTTGCACCATTGTTACCGAAGATATCCCGGACGTCAGCCTGTACGAGATTAAAATGGCCCTCAAACAGCTTAAAAACAACAAGGCACCAGGTGAAGATGGAATTACGACCGAACTTCTGAGAGCGGGTGGTAGACCGGTACTTTTAGTCCTCCAGAAGTTATTTAATTCTGTCATCCTTGAAGGTACAACGCCAGAGGTATGGCACAAGAGCATGGTGGTGCTCTTCTTCAAAAAAGGCGATAACACCTTATTGAAGAACTATAGGCCCATCTCGCTCTTGAGTCATGTGTATAAGCTGTTTTCGAGAGTCATTACGAATCGTCTCGCACGCAGGTTTGATGAATTCCAGCCTCCCGAACAAGCCGGTTTCCGAAAAGGCTTTAGCACCATAGACCACATCCATACGCTGCGCCAGATTATACAGAAGACCGAAGAGTATAATCGGCCGTTATGCCTAGCGTTTGTGGACTATGAGAAAGCCTTCGATTCAATCGAGACTTGGGCGGTGCTGCAGTCCTTGCAGCGATGCCAAATTGACTATAGGTATATCGAAGTTTTGAAGTGTTTGTACAGTAAGGCCACTATGTCAGTCCGACTACAGGACCAGAGTACGGAACAAATTCCATTGCAAAGAGGCGTGAGACAGGGAGACGTTATTTCTCCGAAACTGTTCACAAACGCATTGGAGGATGTTTTCAAGCTCTTGGAGTGGAAAAGATCTGGCATCAACATAAATGGCGAGTACATCACTAACCTTCGTTTTGCCGATGATATAGTCATAATGGCGGAGTCGCTCGAGGACCTTAGCACCATGCTCAACGACCTCAGTAGAGTCTCCCAGCAGGTTGGTCTTAAGATGAATATGGACAAGACAAAGATCATGTCTAATGCTCATGTTCCACCTATACCGGTAATTGTTGGGAACGATACTCTCGAAGTTGTCGACAAGTATGTCTACCTAGGACAGATTGTCCAATTAGGTAGGTCCAACTTCGACAAAGAGGTGGCGCGAAGAATCCAACTCGGCTGGGCAGCGTTCGGGAAGCTTCGTCCTATCTTTTCGTCCAAAATACCGCAGAGCCTGAAAACGAAAGTTTTCAATCAGTGTGTGTTGCCAGTGATGACTTATGGAACTGAGACATGGTCTCTTACTGTTGGTCTCATTAGTAAGCTCAAAGTCGCGCAGCGAGCTATGGAGCGAGCTATGCTCGGTGTTTCCCTGCGAGATAAGCTCCGGAACGAGGAGATCCGCAGGAGAACTAAAGTGACCGATATAGCTCTTAGAGTTAGTAAGTTGAAGTGGCAATGGGCAGGCGACATCGCTCGTAGAACTGACAACCGATGGGGAAGAAAGGTTCTCAGAGCAACGAAATGTCGTACTCCGGAGCAGTACCATTGACTAAGTACCTACATCTGACGAATATAGGATTATCGGCTATTTTGACACTGTTTCATAGAGCACCCATTGATGGTGGTCTGTGTGAACTCCTCAATCTCAGATAAAAAGTATTCAAGAAAACTAAATACATAGAAGATCCTAGGACGACGATGGTAATGTTTAACCGGTCTTTTACCCGTTTCCTCGCAAAAAATCAGCTAACTTTGAGGAATAAAAAAAGCATGATTGTTGATCTCGGTACTTTTAGCAATCTGTGCGCAAAATTGCATCCAAATTGACCCAGCTGTTTTGGAGTAAAAACCACACAAGAAAATGACAAGATTTTCCTTTTATATATTACTAAACTAAAGATAAGGTTTCCTGGAAGATATCGCTTTTAGCGATAAGGTCGCACGTTGTGACACTTTATGTAAATAATTGTTTTTCTTTTTGTAAATTTTTGTTGTATACAATAAACAGTTCATCTATCTATAGGATTATAAAAGCTGAGGTCGTAAGTGTATATTTCTAAATTTAAATAAGAAATCTACCTACCCGACCTTAGCTTTTATTCAATTCGAGCGTTTCCGATGAATATTCGATATGTTTGTTGTGGCGATAACTTCCCAAGTATATTGGATGAATGTTTTATTGGGTCATACGCCACTCTAAAAGTTTGCTCGCCGTTTACTTTTTAACTTGGTACAGTGTTGCCTTTCACGTTTGCTTTGAAACAACTCATTTCATTAATTCATGTCCACAGGCGAATACTTATAATTTAACTAGCATTGAGTAACTAGAGTTAGCCTGAAGTTTCATGAGCTATTCTTCATAGAATTATAACCACAACCATTTTTAAAGAAATTAAACATATATGGATTCTTCGCGCCAAGAATCCAACTCGGCTGGGCAGCGTTCGGGAAGCTTCGTCCTATCTTTTCGTCCAAAATACCGCAGAGCCTGAAAACGAAAGTTTTCAATCAGTGTGTGTTGCCAGTGATGACTTATGGAACTGAGACATGGTCTCTTACTGTTGGCCTCATTAGTAAGCTCAAAGTCGCGCAGCGAGCTATGGAGCGAGCTATGCTCGGTGTTTCCCTGCGAGATAAGCTCCGGAACGAGGAGATCCGCAGGAGAACTAAAGTGACCGATATAGCTCTTAGAGTTAGTAAGTTGAAGTGGCAATGGGCAGGCCACATCGCTCGTAGAACTGACAACCGATGGGGAAGAAAGGTTCTCGAGTGGCGACCACGAACCGGAAGACGCAGCGTAGGCCGGCCCCCCACTCGGTGGACCGACGACCTGGTGAAAGCCGCGGGGAGCCGATGGATGCAGGAGGCGAGCAGCCGCTCAAGGTGGCGTGCTCTGGGGGAGGCCTATGTTCAGCAGTGGACGTCTTCAGGCTGTTGATGATGATGAAACATATATGTATTCAGTGATGTGATCCCCATAGTAGCTTTGCTTAGTTTGGGCTAGATGGCGTTGTGTGAAATGCCCACAAGTATTTATGTACTTATTTATTTAAAGTAGATAATTAAAAGGAAACTACACAATTGCTATGTCGCGCTCATAAGTCTGTCAATTTTAATAGAATTTCTATTTTGTAGCGATCTCTTACTTGTAGATAAAAACCGGATTAAAAATTAATAATAAGTTTTTTTGTTCCCTCAAGGGATCGTTCAATAAATAGTCAATAGTCAATAGTCATTTATTCATATCACAATACACGTCTGATTATGATTATGATTATGATTAAATAGGCATGTAGAAAAATCAATTAGTTAATACGGTGGAATGTCAAAATAATATATCATAATAATTAAAAATAGCAATACAATGTCCATACTAAATACCAAAAAATATAGTAATGAAATTTCAATTATATGTGCTTATTGTTTAAAAATTCTGCATAATTTAAAAATGTTTGGATGATAAGCCACCGCTTAAGCTTCAGCTTAAAAAGGTTCCAGGTTATCAAACCGGAATAGACCCATTTTAGTTGCAATTTTAAATACAAATTACCATTTTTACAGCACACGTTTTTGATGCAGAAGCAATTAAGTTATTGTTTTATTGTCGCGAACGAAAAACCTTCGCATATTTTCGTGCTCAATTGACCCGATATTTTTCATGCATTTTAAAAAGCTTTCGAACGTTTTGTTTCCTATGTTGCCTACACGTTGGAAAGTAAATACATTCTCTTTTAACGGCTCCAATTCTATTTCGCGTACGGTCTTTCAGTGCCTAATTTAGTGTGCTGGGAATTTCGGAAGATCAGCTAGATGATTACGTACCTTCATCATCAACAGTCTATAGACGTCCACAGCTGAACATAGGCCTCTCCCAGAGCGCCACCTTGAGCGGCTGCTCGCCTTCTGCATCCATCGGCTCCCCGCGGCTTTCACCAGATCGTCGGTCCACCGAGTGGGGGGGCTGGCCTACGTTGCGTCTTCCGGTTCGTGTTCGCCACTCGAGAACCTTTCTTCCCCATCGGTTGTCAGTTCTACGAGCGATTTGGTCTGCCCATTGCCATTTCAACTTGGTAATTCTAAGAGCTATATCGGTCACTTTAGTTCTCTTGCGGATCTCCTCGTTCCGGAGCTTATCTTGCAGAGAAACACCGAGCATAGGTAGCTCTCTCGATAGCTCGCTGCGCGACTTTGAGCTTACTAATGAGGCCAACAGTAAGAGACCACGTCTTAGTTCCATAAGTCATCACTGGAAACACACACAATGATTACGTACCTTAATTGCAACAAATTAAAACCTAAATGTGTATGGATTTGACAGTTTCAATACGCAGTTTATGAACAATATTACAATGGGTTTTTGGCGGAACGCGGAAAAGTTCACGTCGTTGCATTGTATTATTTTTAAAAACTTGCGCTTTTTTAGTGTTAATATCTAAAATTGGTGGCGTTTTACGCATTTAGTGCTGAATTACGAGCATGAGTGTGGGCAAGTGGTATAAGGTGGCGAAACGTGGTTTTTTGTGTTGCTTGCAAAATTCCATAGAAGCTTTTAATAAAGTTGCCAGCACTTTACTAGGGCATGACTTAGACTGGATTATGACTACCTGACTTAAACTAGAGTATGACTATCCAGACTGTGACTAAGCAGGCCACATAGCTCGTAGAACTGACAACCGATGGGGAAGAAAGGTTCTCGAGTGGTGACCACGAACCAGAAGACGCAGCGTAGGCGGGCCCCCTACTCGGTGGACCGACGATCTGGTGAAAGAAGCGGGAAGCCGATGGATGCAGGAGGCGGGAAGCCGATGGATGCAGGAGGCGAGCAGCCGCTCAAGGTGGCGCGCTCTGGGGAAGGCCTATTTCCAGCAGTGGACGTCTTCAGGCTTGATTACTGATGACTGTATAATCTAAATTTTATCACGGTTTAGATTAAATATTTAAAAGAAGAAATATTTTTAAGTTCTCTACGTTATATTTATTTTTAAGGGCATTCATTAACCTCTCTCGTTTAACCTTATCTCGTATCTTTAACAAAATTTCCGCCATGTTTGTCATGTTTTGTGACCTCGGCCTTTGTGTAATTGACCTCCATTTTGAATTATGAAAAAAAGGTTAATACGGTTACGCGGACTCAAAAGTCTGCCTTCTGTGTTTGTGGAGAGAATAATGCAAATCACAAAGTAAACGGTTGGAATTATGTTGATTATGGAGATTCGGGAAGTTTTTCTGCGTTTGCTTTTTGTTTGTTCAGTTTTTGATGCGAAGTAAGTAATTTTTAGCATAACCCTAACTGGGTAACTACTGCTGTTTAAGCCCGTCAGATGCCACTAATTTGCATAATAATAGATGACAAATTAAAAGCGCACGAATGTCGTACGAATAACAGTTTAGTCGACATACTCTTTTTTACGTAGGTAAGTTTTTACTAGGTGGTAGGACTTTTAGCAAAGTTCGTCTAGGTAGGTACCACCGCTTTGCTAGTTATTGTGCCGCCAAGCAGTAGTGTGCAAGCCTACTGTGTTCCGGTTTGAAGAGCATTGTAGCTGTGAAATTACTGGGCAAATGAGACTTTAGGATCTGATAATCTTATCAGTAGCACAGACAATATAATATACTGTGGGAAGTCCCAGGATGACGTGCGCAGTGCAGTGTCACGCAACTATAGTAACTTAGAGTTCCGAGTGATACTGCAATCTGTTATGGGCAGCTGTAACGCATAACATCAGGTGAACGACAAGCTCGTCACATCATTCGTTTACATAACAAAACAGCAATATTTAACAGTAAACAAAAAAAAAGAACAATAAAAGTTAAAGAAGAGCTTAACGACAGTCTCCAAGTTATCGCTATGCATATTCTTACGTAGCATTGCATTAAGACTGCTGTATACGCAGATCCATTATCTCGCTCGCGCATCGCGACATTTTAGAAAGATATTAAATAACTGAATTTACTTACGCAAAATCTGGCTAAACTATATTTTCATGAATAACATTACAAATGTTCAACAAAAACATCATATTAATCCAAATAAGTTTTTATACATAAAAACGGTTACAAAATGAAAAAAAACTTTGTTACCGCTGTATTTATGAAATCGTGTTTGAATTGATATGATATTTTTGTTGAACATTTGTAATGTTATTCATGATTTATTATTTATTTATTTATTTATTGTGATAAAAACGACAAAATCAATTACAATTACCACAAAACATTTCATACAGAATAAACATGTCAAAGTATTAAATAATAAAAAATAGGTACAATGGATTATTACAAATGTCAAATAAAATAAAGTCAGAATTAAAAAAAAAAAAAAAAAATATAGTAAAGCAAAGAAAGTAATGATCATATAGTTTAGCCAGATTTTGCGTAAGTAAATTCAGTTATTTAATATCTTCAAAAATGTTGCAATGCGCGAGCGAGATAGTGGATCTGCGTGTACAGCAGCCTTAATAGAACACCACCTTAGCTTAAAATTAATTGTGTTTGTGTGCCAAGAATGGTTCCAGATAATTGATATTGTAGACAGAATGTGGAGCCGATTGAAATATTATTGCTGCAGGGGATTATAATACACTCTGCTTTGAGCTTAGCTTATGGATTTAAGTGGTGAGAATTAGGTCATGTGTGAAGGTATTTTTTTTTTTTTTTTTATGCGACTGAATGACGTGACGAGCTAGTCGTTCACCTGATGTTAAGCAACACGGCCGCCCATAACAGTTGCAGTGTCACTCGGAACTTTAAAACAATAAAGTTTCGCGTGGCACTGCACTGCGCACGTCATCCTGAGACATCACACAGTCTAGTAATCAGATTACTAGACTGAGTGATCAGATCATAAAGTCTCATTTGCCCAGTAATTTCACTAGCTACAATGCCCTTCAAACCGGAACACAGTAGTGCTTGCACACTACTGCTTGGCGGCAGAATAACTGGCAAAGCGGTGGTACCTACCTAGACGAACTTTGCAGAAAAGTCCTACCACCTAGTAAACGAAAAGAAGGTATTCAATTTCAGGTCAAGTCAGGATTCTTATATTGTTGTGTATTAATACTTCATTCTTTATACAAGGCATAGAAAAACAGTATTATTATTTTTTATTTTTTTTAATGTAAACGAATGACGTGACGAGCTAGTCGATCGCCTGGTGTTAAGCGTCACGGCCGCCTATTACAGATTGCAGTGTCACTCGGAAATCAAAATTAAAGTTTTGCGTGACACTGCGCACTGCGCACGCGATCCTGAGACATCACACAGTCTAAAAAAGATTTCTAGATTGTGAGATCAGTTCTTAAGTCTCATTTGCCCAGTAATTTCACTAGCTACAATGCCCTTCAAACCGGAACACAGTAGTGCTTGCACACTACTGCTTGGCGGCAAAATAACTGGCAAAGCGGTAATTGTTTGTATATGATACAGAGCTTAGAGTATGTAATAAAGCAAAGAGAGAACTTGGATCTATTGCATGCGTACCATTTTTGGCGGTTTATCCTACCACTTTTAATAGTCCTATGTCAGGCGGGATGGGTAGGCTAATACCTATCCATAGAACTTCGGCGGGTTATAATGTGTCTCACAATTTGTAAGCAATTTGTATAGAAAAAAAGACAACTGTGTCGAAAAATATAGTACAGTGACTTTTCGCAAGCGTAGCTAATCACTATATTGTTTTCAACACATTTGCTCAAAAAATGCATTTACAAAGCCTGTATACATTGTTCGAAAGTTAAACATTACTCACCATACAACGGAGCGTGCGGTAAAATAGGTACTCTCACTTAAGTACCTATTTTACCGCATCCTCCGTTGTATAGCGCCGTGCGTAACCTTTACGGTTTATTTTTAATTTCCATAAAAAATATACACGGTGGAATTTAATTGGTTCTTTTCCTTCAATGTACGTACTCAGTCCATGCTATAGAACGCTCCTATATAACTAAAACTATGGATTTAAAACTTAAATCTAGGTATTATCAAATTACTGCGAATTCAAATTCTAAAGAAAAGCCCTGCGACATTAAACAAAAGCACGGAATAGATAATAGTACAACGTAATAAAACGCCCGACCGAATACTGGTTCAAACAGCGACCGCCGCGCCGGCGCCGCCCGCGGTGACCAATAGCACAAAAAGAATACCTCACCCCTTTCTTTTGTGCAGTGGATATGCGCACGGGCCGCTTCCGAAAACAAGTACCAGTCTACCAGAAAATAGGTCAGTCGGTCAAAAACTTCTAGGGGAACAACTTGTGTTTTTGTTTTATTACCTACCTACCATTTACAAAGCGCTCAGTCGGTGCCCATGCTGTGTGTAGCGTTAAATAGACATTTCGGCTGTTATCCAGTTATGTAAAGAGGCATTAAATACATTTTTAATTTTTTTTTTTAATTGCACCTTGTACAATTATTCTGTAGCATGGGCTGAGTACATACATTTAAGGAAAAGAACCAATTAAATTCCACCGTGTATAAGAATTCCACCAAAGAGTTTCACATAACGAAAATAAATAAGCTGAATGATCGAAACTCCTTGGAAGCGTTTTTGCTCCTTGGATACGTTTGTCTCACTCTAATACTAAAGAGAAAATGAAACTAAAGATGTAGTTCTAATTTTCACCACATGCACGTGGCGCCATTTGCATTGTAAATGCGCGTCATTTTAGCCCATTTTCATATTAGATTAGAAACATCAAAGATTGTTTGTTGAGACTTCCCCAATACTAAACAAAAGTTTGTTTCATTACCTATTGTACTGTTTTCTCGCAAATGTGTTGAAAAACGCTGTATGATACACGTGCGGAAATTGGTTTCTACAAACTCGTGACTATGGTAAGCCCTCGACTTTTGTAAAAACCAACTTACCGCCCTCATATCATAAATAACTATTGTTTCTTTCCTTTGCCACTGACGTAGAGATACGTGTGAATAGTACAAATATAATATCATTTTGACTGGTTTTAATAATCTCTCTTTGCTTTAGTACATACTCTAAGATGCAGAGTCTTGTATTACCAAAACTTAGATCAAAACTATCTACTTTTTCTCCATTTTTATTGTTTTTTATTGTTCTTTACTTGACATATTTTGTTCGTATTTATTACCCGCATTCTATATAGGTACTACTTTCATCATGCGTGGAAACTATAAAATCAATATGACGGTGGTTTTCCACAAATATTCTATCCCCTTTTAAAACTTGTACCATTCTGTCCATAGAATTCGTCAACATGTCGACTGTGTGTGGTTACCCTTAGCTAAGCTTATCAGGCACGTATTCAAAGTTTAGGCGCGTTACAGACGAGCAAACGGTTAAAAATTATAGCCATGCATCACCGAACAACGTAAACCTTTTTACCCGGAATTTGGTAGTGATGGAGTAAGAAATGTCGATATTTTGAATAGAATGGAATATAGAATAGAATATAATTTATTGCCGAATGTAGTACAAATAGTTGGTATTATAAGTAAACTGTCCGTACATTCTACCACGACAGTGGTGTGCAATGTCATACCTTAGTTCACTGAAATTTTAAACAATAAATTTATAAAATATTAAATTACATTATGTCAAGCAGTCATTATAATTATGTGAGATAAAAATATATAAATTAAAGATTATATTACACATAACAAATATTATTTGTCAACAAATATCAACCATTCATCATTATACTCGTCGTACAATTTTTAGTCCTTATGCTTATGAGTCATATATTCATTTAAATCGTAAAAACATTTCTCTAAAAGCCACTGAGTCAACTTTCGCTTTTTGAAAAGTAATTAAAGGTAAATTCTAGTAAATGTCAGGTAATTTATTAAACACTCTGATTGCGTTTATATAAGCATTCCTTCGGTACAGCTCTAGCTTGCACTGAGGAAGGTAGAGTTTGTGTTTGTATCTAGTACTTCTAATGTATACCTCCGACTGCATTTGGAAATACTTCGGGTACTGCTTGACAAAAACACAGAGATCCCTGATATACATGCAAACCAGCGGCAATATGCCAAGTTTTTTGATAAGTGGCTTGCAACTGTCCATGAACCAGGCGCCACAAATAGCACGCACACATTTCTTCTGAACTCGAAAAGCCTTCACAATTTCAACAGAGTTTCCCCACAGTAAGAGACCGTAGGAAAGTACCGATGACACGTAGCCATGGTATGCACTGAGTGTGGCTTCAGTGGATACCGTTAAGCGTAACCATTTGAAAGCAAACACGAATCGGTCGAGTTTGTCGCACACGTAATCTACATGACTTTTCCAGTTGCAGTTTTGGTCGAGCATTAACCCTAAGAACTTTGTAGAGCTAACTTCTTCATCTTTTTTATGTCCGTGCATTATATTTAAATCCAGCTTTTTTCCTATAAGTCTGAAATTGAACCATTTTAGATTTTTTCGACGTTTATTTTTAAATTATTAATGTTAAGCCAGTTGATTATTTTATCTAGCATTATGGTTATTCCACTTTCATAAGTGTTTCGGTTAACGCATTTTACAAGAACAGTTGTATCATCTGCAAATAAAATAGTTTTGTGTTCAGTGACATTTGAAAGATCATTTATGTAAATGAGGAATAGAAATGGTCCCAATACACTACCTTGTGGGACCCCGAAATTATAACCTTGATAACTAGATCTACTCATAATTTTATTGCATTTTCGAATTTTTCCAATTTCAACATTTTGATATCGATCTGTTAAATAACTTTGAATCCATTCATTCGCTTTACCTCTTATTAGTGGTGGTTAAAAAAGCACAAAGCACCCAAAGCGGGTCCGCTTTTGGCCCATAACGTACAACGCCCGCTTTTGTGGCTCTCACTTGGCGCTTTTTATAACGCGCCGCCTAGACTTAGAGCGTTGTGCATCGCACGCGCTGCGTACGGAACAACGCGACGCAAGCGCGAGGAGCGAGTAGTAGGTAAAAGCGCCGCGTTTACTAAAGCGGAGCTGCTTGTGCTTACCGAATTATCGCGGCAGCAGTCGGGCAGCCAGTCATCGCTTGCTTTTGGACGCGGCCCGCTTTCTACGACTCCCGCGCGAAAACGTGAATTTAGGCCGGCTTATGTAATATACCTACGCTTACTTTGGTGCGCTTTATGTTTTTTGTTGTGCTTTTGATTAGAAACTGTGATAAGACACGCAATAATTATGTAGCTGTGTGATTTGTGAATGGACCTACCTTAGTTTAAGGGTGAATTAAGTGAACATTTAATGAAAAAAAAAATGTCGTTTAGTGGAGATTTTCCAATATGGAACATTTACTTGTGACTTAAGTTCTCCTCGTTATAACTTAAGCACTTAAAAAAGCGTAAAAAAAGCACAAAGTTTGGACCATGCTTTTGGCATTAAGCAGTTTTGAACACTACTACCTCTTATGCCGCACTTATTGAGTTTAAAAAGAAGCAAGTTATGGTCTACGAAATCGAATGCTTTACTCATTTCGAGGAATATAGCTGTTACTGGTATGTTCGTTAATAGCTTCAGTAATTTTATTTTTATTAGGTTAAAACAAGCAAGTGATGTGGTACTATTTTTGCGAAAGCCATATTGCTCTTCGCTTAAAATATTTTGACTTGTAACGAAATCATGAAGTCGCTTTAACATTACCTTTTCAAAAATCTTTGAAAATACCGGTATCAAAGTAACTGGCCGATAGTTACTCATATCTGTTGCTTCTCCTTTTTTAAACATAGGTTTGACAATTGATTTTGTAAGTAGCTTTGGAAAATTGCTGTCCTCAAGCGACCATATTTACTATGAAGCTCAAGGGTTCGCAAATGAATTCAGCGCAAAGTTTTATCATTTTCGTATTTATTCCATCTATTCCTACAGAGTTAGTGTTGTTTAGGTTGTTAATAATTTTCAAGATTTCATTAGAATCTGTTGGTCGTAAAAAAATAGTTTTTTCATTATCGCTATTCATAGTTTCGTTAATCTTATCAATGTCAAAATTTGATTACATTATACTTTGATACTTTATATTATACCTAAGTAAATTCGATAAGAAACCTGTGAGCAAACTTTTAACTTCCTTGCATTTTGCATTCAATGGCTTCCCACGGTTTTCACTAGATCGTCGGTCCACTTGTCTCTGGCCTAAGACATAATATTAGATGTAATTAAAAGACAAGACAAAATACTTCTCTCAAAAACTTAATCTGTGTCCCGCTTTAGTCACTCAAGATGGGTATTGTTAAATATTTCAAGTAACGTAAATTGTGTGTGCTGCACTTCTGAAAACCATGTTGCCTTATCTCTATTTAATTTAGAATCATATTCTCAGATCATAAAACCGTAACTATAAAACAGTATGACAATAATAAAATTCAGGCGCTATATACCTTTGGTTTATCGATATTATATTTCTGTTATTGCCCCTCCCTATCTTACGTCTATAACAATTTATTTTACAAATGCCTGTCTCTCTCTGCAGAAATATTTGGAAGCGTTTTTTCCTGCCATAGATTAGCGTAAGAGATATGTAATGCTAGCTATTAATTTAAGAGACGTGTATGCGTACATACAGAGTACCTTGTTATATTGTGTATATATTATAGCTATATGCATTGTCACTTATGATGGTATTATGGGTGAACGAGGGGTGTTCATTTTACCCAATTTAAGTAAAAGGGAATTTGGAATTTGGTTTGTTTGGCTTTGCGTTTGGATTTTTTTATTTTTCCCGTCTTTCCGTGGGAACTCAAACATTTCATTTCATTTCAAAATTATATTCGGGATTTTTTTTCATCATGCATGTATTTTTACGCTCCGCTGTGGAAAATACTAGGTGGCCGATTGAGTAGTGAAAAGATGACATGATAATAATCAGATACATCTGACTTTTCCATGTAACATAACCATTATAAAAAAAAAAAACTAAAAATGTTAGTGAACTGTACAAAGAAAAGCTTATTTATATGAAATCATTTATAAGGGGAGAAGCTATGGCTCCGAAATACAGTTTTAAACTAGTTCAGGAGTCTATGGACTCAACAATATAAAATGTAAAAACCTTTATGTTAATAAAATAATATTTGATTTGATTTGATTTATTCTAATTATACTTTTTTTTCCCTTATATTTTGGCTCCACAAATATGTGTATTTAGCCAGTGTCAAGTATTGTAATTATTCATCGAGTTATGGAATATTTCACGTGTAAAGTCAAGTCTTCATGTCTTAGTCACAGTCCAGTCTAAGTCAGGTAATCATAGTCCAGTCTAAGTCATACCCTAGTAAAGTGGTGGCGACTTTACTAGAAGCTTCTATGGAATTTTGGAAGCAACACCAAAAACCACGTTTCACTACATTATATCACTTGCCCACACTCATGCTCGTAATTCAGCACTTAATGCGTAAAACACCACCAATTTTAACCATTAACACTGGAAAAAGCACAAGTTTAGAAAAATGATACAATGAAACGACGTGAACTTTTTCAAGTTCCCGCCAAAATTCCCTTATTATACTTATGTACTTTGAAAGTGTGGATGTACTTCACTAGAATAACAGATCAGTAATATGTAGCTACTAGAATGCGAGCTGGTGTACTCTTTCTTATATTTTGGCTTCACAAATAATATGTGTTTAGCCAGTGTCAAATATTGTAATTTTTCATCGTGTTATAGAATATTTTACGTAAAATCAAGTCTTAGTCTCAGTCTGGGTAGTCATAATCCAGTCTAACTCAGGTAGCCATAGCCCAGCCTAAGTCATGCCCTAGTAAAGTGGTGGCAACTTTACTATGAACTATTTGGAAGCAACATGAAAAACCACGTTTCAGCACATTATATCACTTGCCCACACCTATCCTCGTAATTCAGCACTGAATGCATAAAATGCCACCAATTTTAAAAATGAACATTAAAAAAAGCACAAATTTAAAATAATTGTACATTGCAAAGATGTGGACTTTTACGCGGCGGCGCAAGTAACTATTTCCACGCGCGCGGCAGTGGCGACTGCCTCATTGTTTTTACGAGATAATTAGGTCCGATATTTAAGCATCTACTTTTTACTTATTTAAAACGAGAATCGAGTACTAAGCACACTATCAAACCGTTCACTGTTCAAGCAGTCACCCAGTATAAATATTCATTTATTCAAGCAAATATACGCCTTATATCTATGTCAAGTACAGAACCCAATTTCAACCTTTCTGCTCAATCTAAGTGATATTTTACCCAACAAAAAGGTCAATATGGGGTATTAAGAACCAATTTCCATAGCCACACTCTGCTAGTGTTAGTTTTTCTATCTATTCTGCCTTTGGAGTGCCTTTTGCTTGTCGTTTTTGAGAATAGGCATGAATATGCAGAAAAAATAAGGATAAGGGAATATCCAGAGAATGGGCAGCAGCATTTTCCTCGGTAAATTGAAATCTGCGATCACTAAGCCGCCTGCCAAGAGTCCAAGGGTTAAGCAGTGATGCTGCATGAGATCACTTGAGGAGTGACGGAACATAATTCCATAATGGAGGACGTAACATATAACAAGAATTAAACGTCTACCTATACTTTCAAAAAGCATAAATGGATTCATAACTTAAGCTCGAAGGCTCTAAGGCTAATGTAGATGGAGGACATTATGGAATTATCATTTTTTGTTCCATCACTCCTCACTTGTCACGGTAGCTTAAGAAAAATATGCCCCTGTTTTAGGGACAGAATCTGTCCCCCATCTGATGGTTACGGGTTCAAATTCCTTTCACGATTTAAAGCTCAAAACCGGCGTAGACCAACCCCCACTCACACAGTGGGGAGCCATTGGATTCAAGAGGTAAGCAGTCGGTAAAGTGGCGCTCTTTGGGAGTAGCCTACCTTCAGGCTAATGATGATTGATCAGTAGTCAAATGAATTTACTATTATACTACGGAATCCCACAATATAAATTATGACGGTCGAAGTCAGAATAAACGTTTATATCCAGTTTTATTTTACTGCGCTTCATACTTGCGACATCTATAGAGACATGATTGTGACAACTTGGGTTCAGGATACCGAGACCCTCATGAAAGGGTTCTGGAAGATGCCCCTCATTCCATTAGTCCAATTACTTTTTCATGTAAATGTGTCTTTTATTGACAGACTGGACCCTAATTTTATACTTTATAGAGCTATCGTGGACATTAGACTTCTGTTGGACCTTTTATGGACAGTGCAGGATTTTTTGAAGTATTTCCAAAAAGCTAAACTTTTGGGGACCACATATGAAAAGAACAAAAATATTCCCAAAAATGCATTGATCCTTTGTTCAAAATCAAAGTAAAATATTTTATAGCTAATAGACAATTTTACTTGCAAAACCGACATTCAATGTGAAAGAAAAGTTCCTGAGTGGCGACCGCGGACCAGAAAACGTAGTGTAGGCCCCCAATAGGTGGCCGGACGCGACGACGGAACAAATAAACTTTTAGACGCCAAGTTGTACCTATTTTTGTTACTTCACCTTAGTCCATATTCGTTAAAATTCTTCTGTCATAATTATCTCCTTTAATTAAACACGGATAGGCCGATGAACTCTCTTTAATAAACAGCACATACATTTCTGTCAATATAATATTTAATGTTGTTTGGCTTAGATCTCGCCACGGCCGCGTCTGCCAGCGCAACGTAGAGATTGGCGACGAATACTGATGCGGTTTTTTCAGTATTTTCCAGTATATTCCGGCTCGCTCCAGTTTATCTTTTTTACCGTGATTCACAAAAAGAGCCTGTTTTCTATTTGGTGTATGCTTTTTGAATGTTATTCGATATCTCCGCCAACTGTGGACCGATTTGTCTGATTCTTTATTCTGTAGAACATTCTTCCAGGGTGGTTCCATGTTTTTGTGAGGATCTGATCTGCAAAAACGTGACCATAAGCTTTTAAAACATTAAGTATTTTGTTTTACTCTTGCCTGATTTACCTACAACTTTGAAATCTGACGACTTCAGAACTGAATGCAAATGAAAAAACTCTGAAAAAATTACATTATTACCTACTTACGAAAAGCCTTAACACCTTTGCTCATAAGCGTATTAAAGTGACTTTGTCTCCAAAGTTAGAAGCAGACAGTTCCTATTTAACTTCCCCCATTATTCACCATTAAAATTACCCCACCACCGTAAATTACCCGCGTATTCATCAAATTAAACCTTATTTTGACCCCGCCACTGCGTTGTAGGAAATGAAAGCCGTCTAGTTGCAAACAAGCGAAATTTCCGCTGGGGAAACATGTTGTAATGGTTTTGTGGGACTTTTGGGGAAAAGGAGAAGGTAAAAGATTCGTAGCGGTAATTTTACGCTTATATTTGAAACACTTGTTTAGAATTGAGTGCCCACTATTTCTACCAAATATTATCAAAATCGGCCGGTAAATGGCACCGCAGCAAACTTCCCTCTTTTTGTGTGAGATACCAATCAAAGTTTGCCGACGACAACAAAATCCCTAGACCTGTAGAATCTGTATACCAAGTTTCGTAAACATTCGTTAAAAAATGCGACCTGTACGCAGGTACGTAAATCCGGACAGACGAAAGCAAAAATCTCGAGTTGAAGGTTGAAGCAGACTTTCGCTCACTTCGTTCACTCGGTCAATAATACTTTATTTCAATGGCTTTAACCTATTTGCTTATTTATGACTGACATGGTAGATAAGTATTATTTGCCGTGTGAAAAAAAGAAAAAAAAAGTAATGTGCAAATAAATCAATTCCGGAACAAACAGAAAATAAAAAGCTTCATTGGTCCCATGTAACCGGACAGATAGAACTTTTCGATCAATAAAAATTTCAGTCCCACAGACAGACAAACAAAACTTTTGTTCCGACTGTCCCCATAAAAGTGGAACTGACGCAACGAAAAGTTTTTCTGTATTCCTATCAATATACCAGATTGTTTTCAATAAGTCCTAGTTTTCCCCCTAAGACATAAACACCCTACATTTACCCCCTCTTCCGTCGTCGGCCCACTTGGTATCTTTTGACTATTGTCTTCCAAACTTATTCCTACAGCCTTTAATAATGAACCTTACTGCCTAAGTAATAAGAGCCAAACAGATGTCCCACCGTTGTTTTGCCTCGACTTTAGTAATGAACGACAAAGTTATGACAACATGTTAGTTACGGTTAAATGACGGAACTGTTTTGTATGTGGTTCGTGTATTGAAATTATAGCTAAGTAAAAAAGAGATAGTTAGTTGATTCGCTTCTAAAATGTTATTCATTATATTTATTTTTGTTAGATTGTTGATGTAACTACCTGTAAATAAGTATAATGAATGAGATTTTGGCGGGAACGCGGAAAAGTTCATGTTGCTGCATTGTAATCCCATAGAAGCTTCTAGTAAAGTTGCCACCACTTTACTAGGCATGACTTTGACTATGAGTAGAATATTTGACCCAGACTGTGACTAAGACTTGACTTTACGTGAAATGTTCGTCTATAATATGATCAAAATTACAATACTTGACACTGGCTAACTACACTATGTGTGGAGCTGTGGAGCCAAAATTAGAAAAAAAGTATATGAATATTTTTTTTAGTTTGGCTCCACTCAATCAGCGTAGTTAGCCAGTGATCTCAGAAAATTGATAAAAAATGTAAATCTTATACAGTTTTAATTTATTACCAAAATGGGCATCGAGACTAGTTTGGAAAATTTTGCGCTATTCCCCATTACTTTCAAATCATCTACGGCCAGTTGAAAAATACGTCCAGTAGGTACATTTCTGATAAAAATCGTCTCGAAAAATTGGAAAAGCTTCATAAATTTTAGAAATTTTGGGTAAACGACCGTTCCGAGTCCTAACACTAGATGGAAAAGATCAAAAAGTTTTTTTTAATCAGGTTTTTAACTGAACTCTCAAATGTTGGCCTATTTAGTTGAAATTAAAAAAAAACGACCCTCCGCAGTTTGACCAGCTAGGCGATCATGTAACTTGATTGCAACTGATAGAAACATAAAAATGTATGGATTTGACAGTTTCAATACGCAGTTTCTGTGCATAGTTACCGGCAACTGATAGAAACATAAAAATGTATGGATTTGACAGTTTCAATACGCAGTTTCTGTGCATAGTTACCGTGGAAATTTTCAAATTTGGAATGAAATATCTCCTGTTGCATTGCTATCAAAGTTCTGTGATCACCCCGCAGATAATCGGTCCACGTGTGGACAAACCTATTAAAAAAATACAGCGCGAAAAACAAGAAATCACATTTATATAACAGATCCACCTCACATATTTTTTTTAATTATCGTTTATTTACGCGTAAAACTCGTCAATACGTTGTTTCCCTTTGTTCATATACATCAAAATAAGATTTTTACAGCAATATAATTATCACGGTTCTGTGGTTCTAGCGTATACAGAGCGTATATACGCCATTATTTTCTTCCACTTCATACGCATATAAATAAAATGAACAAATATGTTAATAGCCTTGACAGTAACCATTAATGGGCTCTGCTCTGCATACCTCACCTAGTTTTGGGGTTTTAAAAAGAATTTAATATATAATAAAAAATTACACAATTATACAAAACAATTATATTTGTGTTTTGTGCTGGTTAAGCCTAGGGGATATCCAGGGAAGGGGTAGCAGTATTCTGCTCAGTACATTGAAATCTTCTGCGATCACCAAGCCGCCTGCCAAGCGTGGTGATTATGGCAATGCCGCCCCATATGATAAGCGTCCAATGTGGCGTTTTATGGGGGAGACCTGTTCAGCAGTGGACGTCTTCCGGGTGATGTTTTTGATTGGGCCCATCGCAGCAGTAGGAACAACTGTAGATATCCCTATATTGACCGAATAGGGATATCTACAGTTGACATATATGGCAAGTATTTGTGCACAGACAAAAAAGTGCAAATACTTGTTCTGTGCCTGGGTATTGTGGGACCATGGTCCTCGTAGTTCCTGGGTCCCTAGATACAGGGAATCCTAGTTAGGGTCCAGGGGATCTATGTATGTGATCGTTGAGCGTTATTTATAATTTATTTATTTATATACCTAACCGAACCTATAATGCTGTCTCGATATCGAGTAGTAAAATATTTCATCGTATCATCATCGTCGACAGCCTGAATACGTTCACTGCTGAACAAAGGCTTCCCTAGAGAGTGCCACTTTGAGTGGCTGCTCGACTCCTGCATTCATCGGCTCCTCGCGGTTTTAACCAGACAGCCGAGAGAGGGCCGGCTTACGCTGTGTCTTCTGATTCGTGGTCTCTATAAATTTTCTTGCCCATCAGTGAAATATTTGTTTCCACCTCACTAGCTCGGAAAGATTCTCTTTGTCATTCAAAATCTGGGCTCAAAAACGCATTTTAATCGCTAGCGTGGAAAGTGTTTTTAAAATTCGAACATTTCTATTCAATAATTTTCTCGTCAAGAATTGAGGATTTAATCACAGATCTGCCCGAATTTAACCTTATTGATATTTCCAGTCCACTGAAAACTCATTAATACCACAGACTACCTCCTAAAAGATACCATCTTTTTCTCGTTTACCAACCTCATTTTTAGAATAATCGTACTGTCCAGCACCAAAGAGTATATAACCAATACGCTATCCAGCACGGCGACTGCATGGAAAATGGATGAAAAACACTTTTTCTTTAATTTTCCATGAATCACGTGACGAGCTAGTCGTTTACCTGATGTTAAGCGTTACCGCCACCCATAGCTTAATTAATAAGCTAAAAACTAATCTTTTCTCAGCCTTTTAGCTGTTTTTCTTGCAGTTTCCTCGCTGTAGTGAGGTGAAAAGTTGTGTGTTGCACTCGGCAGCAAAGTTTTTCTGCGTCTCGTACCTTTGAAACCTTCGCTACGCTCAGGAATCTTCTCACTACGCTCGTGGTTCAATCCTAGAATCCTTCGCTTGCTCAGGTTTCAGTTCAAGTACTCGCGCCAAAAACCAACTTTGCAGCCTTTTATAACAAATAACTATTGTACAGTAATATACTTCAAATACACCCGTAGTATACGGGGTACTGATTGTGAATTAAAAAACGAATAAACCATCTGCTTAAACTATACAATACTACCTTGTCGATTTTATGAATGGTTTTTTGACAGCTCACGCCCATGAAGTTTCGTATTGTTTACGTTAAAATTTCATACAAATAATACTGTGCTTCATGGAATTTATCAAAACTAAATCAAAATATACATTTATCGTATCAATTATTACGTTTACGTACCTAATTCAAATAATGATAATAGGTAGTACAATTAGAATGCTATCTCGTTCGAGCTGTCAAAAAACCATTAATAAAATGGACAAGGTATGGCTGTAACCTAATATATAAAAATAATAATAATAATATATATGTGTCGGGATATAAGCGGAATGGCAACATCGTGGTATGAGCAGCAAAAGCAACATCAAAACTGGTCGCAATCGGGTATTGCGTCACATTCTACCTGCAACGCCCCGCCACTGAACAAGTATAAAAGGAGTGGTCGACCGGCACTCGGGGCACTCCCGCCCGGTGACGCTGTAAAGGTCGGTAGAGACCAACAGCATTAGCCCGTTCAAAAAAAAAGCACTCGGGGCATTCGTCGTTCGACTCTGGACGTGAACACAAGTCGTGGAAATCGTGATAGTCATTGTTACTATTTGAGTGAAATCGTTAATGATAAAATGAATAATAATTATCACCGTGAAGTTTCTTGGAGCTTCTTCTTTACGGGTGTAATCGAAGCTCCGGATCAGTTTCTATTTGATGATATATGATGAACTTGATTGAAATACAGTGATTAGTGATTTATGATTGCAGTTGCAATAACGTAACAACTCCGTCGTAGGTAATATCCTACATCAGAAGTGGGATCAGAACTTCTATCAGCCCACTGATGTTTTTTTAGATCTGAAGTATTTCCTGGTGGTGGAATTGTTGAAACCGGAAGTCCATTATTTGTCAACTTTGTCTGGCGTTGCTGCGCTGTGAATTTGAAGCTGCAATGTAAGGAGATCTTACCATGAAGAAAAATGATGCGAATTGACAAGTGAAACGGAAGCAGAAATAAAACAGGCAGTTTTGGCATGGCATGGCTGGCTGTTTGAGGCTGGCGGAAGGGGCGATGTCAGTATGGCGGCTGCCGGGTTGGCCATGGCGGGCTGGCTCTCTGACTGACAACACGTCCGTTACACAAGTAACCAAGTAATGATGTGTGGTTGGTTGGGAGGTGTGTCTGCTGTAATGGGCCCATGTCAAACTGATAGGCATACTATTGTTTTTGAAATAGGTACCTAGAGATAGTAGTTTCGTGAGAAACGACTCAGAACATCTGCAAGCAGTTAAGATTGTAAAACGGGCTCGAATCAAATAACACGAATTCTTTGAAAGTTAAAACATGTGCTAGCAATAACAGATACCAAAGAGAAATCGACCAAGCACTTAGAAACAAAAGACTTTGACAAATTTATTGACTTTTTGCTATCGTTTCTGCAAAACCTTTTCAATAGCGAACGAAACCCTTGTGTTTTTATCAACTATCGTCTTTGGGTTTTACGCCTGCACGTGCATGGATACCACAGAGAAGCTGGGTGGTAAAAGTATTTCATAGCATCATATGTAGTTATAAATGCATGTAGATCACTATACCTATCTATAATAATTAAACTTTCCAGCAGACGTGTAGGCCACGCGTATGTTTGAAAGAATTATTACTTAGGACTTTGCAATGTTCACGAAACGTGATTGCTTATCATGGATGTTCGCGATAATAATGTTTTTGTCCCATTTACTAGCAAGAGTAAGGCATCTATAATCATATTAATGGTAATCTATCCTTATTCAAATCAGGATAGAAGGTTACTATAAACTGAGAGTATTTACCAAACAAATATGATTATCTAATAAATCATACATGCCCATACTATAATGTTATGTACATCAAACTTTCAGACGTTAACTAAATCTACAAAGAACAAAGCGTCACAAGGAACTATCTATTATGTATATTACGTGAGTTATATACACCTATTTTAATTGTTTCAAAGGTCGGATGGAAACTACTAGCGCCATCTGTTTGGGGAAGAAGCGTATGCGTTTGCGCGGACGCACATTTGAAATCCCACCCTAGCCAATCAACAGATCGTGGTTTTTTCTAAGGAAACGCCTACCAACGACGTTGGGGTTGGAGAGATGACAGCCAGGAGCAGTCAGTCTGGTTTTACCTCGGAAAGAGGAATATCTTTGTGATGATTTACCCGGGAACCAAACCGGAAGTTTTAAGTTTAACAAGATCGACTTGCGATCTAAGCATTATGATGTGAAAGTGATAGTACCGATACTTGAGGGGGCAATGGTGCCCATAATATCAGCGGCTTCTATATAAAAGTTAAGTTATAGGAGAATACCTACGCTAGATCCTGAACTATTGATTAAAACTAAAAGGCTCTAATACCTTTTGAATATCTGTCCATCATTATTTTGATTATTATATAATTGGACAAACATCAACTTTATTCAACAAATCTATTCATATTCATTCTGGATCTAGCCTAATACTGATGGTTTTATTGTTCATTTATTTCTCCTTGTGCACCTGATATATAAATACGTATATATATATAAATGAATATATATTTCCGCTTCAAAGAAGCCAGTCTTTTGCAGTCTTCTTTCGAAGGCTCTATAGCCACCGAGCTATCTCATAAACTTTCCCTTTTCTCTGGTGTGTAAGGAAGGTCGAAATTCATCTGATTTCATCAACCTTTCTGAGGCGTTTTATAAGGGAAGCGATTGATAATTGACAGTTCAATTTAAGTATCTACTTGAACTGAAAAGTCAAATATTGCGCGACAGTGGAGGCATTACACCAAAACCTATATAATGTATTGTTACCTATTAAGTCTGTGTTATTTTGCTGTTTTTTGTGATTTCTCTCTTTTGTGTTTTTCTGTTTTAATGTGTGTGTATTTTGTATTAAATGCTAACTGAATTTCCATTTTAATCAAGTTTTTCACTTCACGAAATTCCTAAGTTACCTAGCAAGCCAGGACTCATGTATTAATAGCATCTAGCTGAATTGCAGGGTTGGATAGAAGCAAAAGGTTGATGCATTAATATATAATGACATTATTTTATAGCTTTATTTGATTATCTGGCTATAATTTACTTAAAGTAATTTCTAGGATTTCCGTCTCTTGGTACATGCAATCAATATAGCGACGGCTATAAAAGTGATCTAGAGGCCTCTATAATCTAAACACAAAACAAAACATCTCTATATCTTCATAAAAGTGCACAAAACTACACGACAAAGATCACTAGCATCGGATCTTAAATCCGCTTGCCCAAATACCAAAGTATCAAGCTGACAAAAGGAGATCACGCAGTGTCAACTTTTAACTCCTATCATTTCCAGAAGGAACGAGGGCCGACTGGTTCTGGATGGATCAATCCATTTGATATTTTTATTAGATTCCAAGTCTCTCCCAAAGGCATGAACAGGTTATGTGTCTGTGCTAATTCTAGTCAATTCACGTGTGATTGCTCTAGGTCAGACCCCCAAGAACTGGGTTTGTCTGGAGGGAGTAGACGTTATGACACCATGAATTACATATATTAACTTATAGACTCTTTAATACTATTGAAATGCAATTATTTACTCATAGATTCAAGTAAATAAATTCATTAAAATTAAATAAGGACAGGTATTTACACCATATCCTATATTCTGCCAGGTGTTACGGAGGCCACAACACTCCGGCGTTACAACTACAGTTCTCTATACATTAGCCTATCAAATCATATCTATTAATAATCTTTAATATAAGAAGCAGTGAGTCGGCAGGAGGAAGCTGACAGAGAGGGGGGGCGAGTCAGGTCCATCTCATATGTTACCGTGGACAAGGATCTAGAAAAAGAGTATTGCCAAAAGTGCTTTACCTCTAGATAAAACAATTTGGGTTAAATAAATAAAAAAATACACAACGTAGAAACAACAATAAATTTTAAATTAAAATTACTATTTTATGACGATCACAAAACTAATCCATTTTAAAAAAAAATTACGCATTTTGTGACGATTGCAAAACTAATAAATTTAAATTTGCAATTAAATTATTTTATTTCGATCACAAAAATAATAGATACGACTAAAGTCTTGTTGTGAAAACTGTTTGAAAACCTGGTACTTGCTTGGTAAAATAGTGAATATAATTAAATAACTTTCATTTATTCTATTTTGAGTATTACTCAATTATGGAAATTCAGTGTTTGTATTTCAGTGCTTGTATTGTAATGCTTTATTTCAGGGATTATGATAATTTCAGTTATGTCTGCTAGAAGCATGAAAAGAGGTTACACTAGATATAAGGATGGCGACAGTTGATACAGAACAAGGTAGTAATTCAAATCAATAAAGTAGTGTAAATAAATACGTAACAACAAATACAGGATATCAGACGATAGACGTGCTAATTTAGAAGAAAACATAATTAAACGACTATACGCGACATGAAATGATAACGTTAGTATATAATATATCGATCATTCAGTTATTTCAGGAATACAATTTCATGACTTAATACTTCATAATAGAAGTATCGTGAAATAATAGATCAGGTAGTACAATGAGTGAATATTCTGCGGAATAAACAGACACCGTTATTTTAACAATTCTGTTTAGAGGTCCGGACATTATAAACTGTTTTATGCGGCATTTTACAGATAGATAACTAGATACACAAAGGATATAGTCTATAGTTTACTAGAAAGGAATCGATAACAATACAATTATTGTAGCTGCAGAGTTTCTTAGATATATAGAGCAGAACGTCGTAGTGAGAACTGATGAGCGTTTGACTAATAGTTCGATTAACAGAAACAGTGAACGAGGTAGGAGTCAGTTTAGGCATGTTAATTCAATTAATGCTTTATTAATAGGCAAAATGCAGAGTGCTTATCATCGACAAAAGGAATTATTACAGCAGTAATCAAAGACGTCAGTTACCGGCGTTTAGATGGCATAGTGATACAGAAAAGGATCGTTCGGGACGGTTACTGTCACTCAGGTAGTCGGCTCGAAACATTCGGACCAAACAAGAGATAAGAAATTTATACAGTTCCGAGAAACAAAATAGGTTGCTCGAACGCAGTCTCGGTACTTAAGCAATAGAAAATAATAATTATTATGTAAGATGCGATAACGGATAGGATAGGGAGATTTTGTTATTGAAGGTAATAATAGCTTAAGAAAAATCCATAATGACAATTATGATTTTAGCAATAACTTAATTAAACTTTATCAAAGGAATTAGATCAACATGATGATGGGTTGATTATTATAATTGATTTTTTTTAAAAAAGAGCGAAATTTATGGCTTATAGAAACTATGATAATGTTTATATTGGCAATTTAAATACATTTGGAACCTACAGTATTTATGATTATGATTTTAATGAAGATATTGATAGTTTAAATAAACTCTAGTAATGTGAAAACTACAGCTAATTGTGATGATGATTTGGAAAGCTATGGAACCTTATGGCTATGGTTATGGAATCCTATGGTTTATGACGATGATGATATTTACGATTATGTATAACAATAGTTTAACTAAACTGTAGTTAAGGAGTGGGCTAACAGCCAATATATATATTGTAATAATAATAATAAAATAAACAAGGTTGTTGCGGATGCAGCAATTAATAAAATAATAACACTATGATTATTTTGTAAGATGGGAATTTAATTTTATTTTAATATGAAAAAAGGTAAAATCCAAGGTCTATGAGGACGGATGATGGTACCTACAGGTTATTATGATGGTAATCATTAAGGATATAAATATCAATGTTGATACTAAAAGTGAAATTCTAGAAAAGGAGTAAAGCCTTTTTACGATGATGACTATTGTGATAGTTTAAGTAGGTACATTTTGAGTAAAGAGAAGAACCTACAGCTTTTTATGACGTTGATGGTGATTTAAAAAAAAAAAATGCGTGGACATTTTATACAGCGCCCTCTAGCCCGAGACTAAGCAAAGCTTATACAATGGGAACCTGATAACTGCAATACTTAGATACTTTTTGTTTGTAAATAAATATATACCTACATAGAATACAATATGACACTCAGACACAGAACAAGCGTCGGTTTTCATCGCACAAATGTTTGATCTGAGTAGGAATTGAACCCACAACCTACAGTTCAGAAGGCAGAGTTACTACCAACAGTTATGAAACCAGTCGAAATTCGGTTGTTTGGTAAAACCTCATTAATGTGGTCGGTTATGGTGATGATTATTATATTTAGGATGATGTTTATTCATAATTAAGATGATGACTATTCTGGTTATGATGATGTTTATGGATAGTTAAGATGATGACTATTCTGGTTATGATGATGTTTATTCATAGTTAAGATGATGACTATTCTGGTTATGATGATGTTTATTCATAGTTAAGATGATGATTATTATGGTTATGATGATGTTTATTCATAGTTAAGATGATGATTATTATGGTTATGATGATGTTTATTCATAGTTAAGATGATGATTATTATGGTTATGATGATGTTTATTCATAGTTAAGATGATGATTATTATGGTTATGATGATGTTTATGGATACTTAGTTATGATGATGATTATTCTGGTCATGATGATGGTTATGGACAGTTATGAGGATGATAAATGGATAAAACTATCTATTACAACACTACATCACAGGAACAGTTGATAAGTAGAAACTTAAAACTTAAGCGTCACAATGGACGGTCTTTTCACTTATAGTGATGTCTTCCAGACAGCCCAGAAATATAGTGAAAGTTGCTATAAAGGTAAAGAAGGTGGATATATAAATATAGATGTAGATATTTATTAAGTAAAATAATATGAAGTATACTTACCTTCATAAAGGTGGGCAACTAGACGCAAACTAAACTTAATACTTACTATAACAATAAAATTAGTAAATAAATAAAAATGCATCAATAAAGGCATTGATACATACATAGATGTAACATAATCAATTATGTATAAACGATTAAGTAACTAAATTCTAAGTGAGGGAGAACGACTGATGATGATTACGATAAAAAAGCCTGAGGTGACAATGTGAACCCGATAAGACTAATTATGTAGAATATTAATTTTACAGTTAAGATGTCTTTAGTACTAGCAGAAAACAGATAATATATATAACAGATGTTTATATTTAATAAAGACCTGAAGTTCGAGACTTCTGTATAAATTAACCATTATGAAGGCTTTATATTTTTTATATATACAAGCATGATTTTAAATCGGAATTGAAGCATCTACACTACTAGGTTGATTAAGATGCGTTACCATTTTCTAGCGAAGTGTAGTTTCATTTAGGCAGAAACTAGTTGTTATGCTTCACTGTATAACGCATAGGCTCAACACGGACAAAACAAAACAAAGGTTATCATAGAGAGCTACTACTTACCTAAAGAATGTATGACAAATATTATAAAAGTCTTACATTCAGGAAAGGCACCATGTGAAAAAAAATTTATAGACGTATGTACTTTAAATATAGACAGTTTAATCAGTTATGGTTTTATATTTTCATAACTTTCAGTTAATCATTTTGCTGTTATATACTTTAGAGAACTTTCAATTAAAGATTCTCATACGCACGCACGCGTTACGCGTTCACTGATTGTTCATTATTAACTATAGTTATAAGAATGATCTAAGACGCCTCGATAACACCAGGGTACCTACAAAGCTAGACCAAGTGAGAAACTAACTTGTTCTTAAATCAAAGATAGATTATTGACTTTCTGTTTTATCTATCAATTATCCAAGGTGTGACTGAGGTCGTAAAGTTTTGAATAGAAAACAAAAATGTAATACGAATTTTATGTAAAAATAAAACTACATATTTACTAAACAAATCTAAAAAGAGTCACAAATAATTATCTAACAAGAACCACAGATATTTTCAAGTAATAGCCACAGTTATCCAATAGAAAACCTATAAAGGTCTGAGGGTGGCTAGTGAACACTGTTTACATAGAGGCTTAATGATTAATAGAACGTATACCTAGTGTGAGGGTGGACGGAATTTTTAACTACATAAAAATACATTCGTAAAGTATTAAAACAAATAAATACATAGGTACAACATGAAATAGAATAAATTCAGTTTGACTTATTTGAGTACCATATTATAGTTAGTGAAACTTAATCTCTTGAGCAACTTCGTGTCTTCGTGCTGAATTTTCAGAGGGTGGAATGTAATGGGCCCATGTCAAACTGATAGGCATACTATTGTTTTTGAAATAGGTACCTAGAGATAGTAGTTTCGTGAGAAACGACTCAGAACATCTGCAAGCAGTTAAGATTGTAAAACGGGCTCGAATCAAATAACACGAATTCTTTGAAAGTTAAAACATGTGCTAGCAATAACAGATACCAAAGAGAAATCGACCAAGCACTTAGAAACAAAAGACTTTGACAAATTTATTGACTTTTTGCTATCGTTTCTGCAAAACCTTTTCAATAGCGAACGAAACCCTTGTGTTTTTATCAACTATCGTCTTTGGGTTTTACGCCTGCACGTGCATGGATACCACAGAGAAGCTGGGTGGTAAAAGTATTTCATAGCATCATATGTAGTTATAAATGCATGTAGATCACTATACCTATCTATAATAATTAAACTTTCCAGCAGACGTGTAGGCCACGCGTATGTTTGAAAGAATTATTACTTAGGACTTTGCAATGTTCACGAAACGTGATTGCTTATCATGGATGTTCGCGATAATAATGTTTTTGTCCCATTTACTAGCAAGAGTAAGGCATCTATAATCATATTAATGGTAATCTATCCTTATTCAAATCAGGATAGAAGGTTACTATAAACTGAGAGTATTTACCAAACAAATATGATTATCTAATAAATCATACATGCCCATACTATAATGTTATGTACATCAAACTTTCAGACGTTAACTAAATCTACAAAGAACAAAGCGTCACAAGGAACTATCTATTATGTATATTACGTGAGTTATATACACCTATTTTAATTGTTTCAAAGGTCGGATGGAAACTACTAGCGCCATCTGTTTGGGGAAGAAGCGTATGCGTTTGCGCGGACGCACATTTGAAATCCCACCCTAGCCAATCAACAGATCGTGGTTTTTTCTAAGGAAACGCCTACCAACGACGTTGGGGTTGGAGAGATGACAGCCAGGAGCAGTCAGTCTGGTTTTACCTCGGAAAGAGGAATATCTTTGTGATGATTTACCCGGGAACCAAACCGGAAGTTTTAAGTTTAACAAGATCGACTTGCGATCTAAGCATTATGATGTGAAAGTGATAGTACCGATACTTGAGGGGGCAATGGTGCCCATAATATCAGCGGCTTCTATATAAAAGTTAAGTTATAGGAGAATACCTACGCTAGATCCTGAACTATTGATTAAAACTAAAAGGCTCTAATACCTTTTGAATATCTGTCCATCATTATTTTGATTATTATATAATTGGACAAACATCAACTTTATTCAACAAATCTATTCATATTCATTCTGGATCTAGCCTAATACTGATGGTTTTATTGTTCATTTATTTCTCCTTGTGCACCTGATATATAAATACGTATATATATATAAATGAATATATATTTCCGCTTCAAAGAAGCCAGTCTTTTGCAGTCTTCTTTCGAAGGCTCTATAGCCACCGAGCTATCTCATAAACTTTCCCTTTTCTCTGGTGTGTAAGGAAGGTCGAAATTCATCTGATTTCATCAACCTTTCTGAGGCGTTTTATAAGGGAAGCGATTGATAATTGACAGTTCAATTTAAGTATCTACTTGAACTGAAAAGTCAAATATTGCGCGACAGTGGAGGCATTACACCAAAACCTATATAATGTATTGTTACCTATTAAGTCTGTGTTATTTTGCTGTTTTTTGTGATTTCTCTCTTTTGTGTTTTTCTGTTTTAATGTGTGTGTATTTTGTATTAAATGCTAACTGAATTTCCATTTTAATCAAGTTTTTCACTTCACGAAATTCCTAAGTTACCTAGCAAGCCAGGACTCATGTATTAATAGCATCTAGCTGAATTGCAGGGTTGGATAGAAGCAAAAGGTTGATGCATTAATATATAATGACATTATTTTATAGCTTTATTTGATTATCTGGCTATAATTTACTTAAAGTAATTTCTAGGATTTCCGTCTCTTGGTACATGCAATCAATATAGCGACGGCTATAAAAGTGATCTAGAGGCCTCTATAATCTAAACACAAAACAAAACATCTCTATATCTTCATAAAAGTGCACAAAACTACACGACAAAGATCACTAGCATCGGATCTTAAATCCGCTTGCCCAAATACCAAAGTATCAAGCTGACAAAAGGAGATCACGCAGTGTCAACTTTTAACTCCTATCATTTCCAGAAGGAACGAGGGCCGACTGGTTCTGGATGGATCAATCCATTTGATATTTTTATTAGATTCCAAGTCTCTCCCAAAGGCATGAACAGGTTATGTGTCTGTGCTAATTCTAGTCAATTCACGTGTGATTGCTCTAGGTCAGACCCCCAAGAACTGGGTTTGTCTGGAGGGAGTAGACGTTATGACACCATGAATTACATATATTAACTTATAGACTCTTTAATACTATTGAAATGCAATTATTTACTCATAGATTCAAGTAAATAAATTCATTAAAATTAAATAAGGACAGGTATTTACACCATATCCTATATTCTGCCAGGTGTTACGGAGGCCACAACACTCCGGCGTTACAACTACAGTTCTCTATACATTAGCCTATCAAATCATATCTATTAATAATCTTTAATATAAGAAGCAGTGAGTCGGCAGGAGGAAGCTGACAGAGAGGGGGGGCGAGTCAGGTCCATCTCACTGCCTTGAACATGAACCATGTTGGTAAAACTGCTAAATCTGGTGAGTCGTACAATGTTGTATTTGAATTTTACTGATTTATTGTGTAGTGGAAAACCTTTGATAGCAGTCAGTTTATTGAAGGCTGTCAGAGCTGGTTGATGATGGCTGTTGTGTGGCTGTGTTAGTATTAAAGGCCATAGAGATCTTATTCTTTGTAATCATAGTAATTTGCATTCGTGAGAACTTATTGTAGTTTGCTCTTCTTTTCGTGTAGTTAATTGGTCAGCCATGGTGTCGGTAGTTTTAGGCTGTCCAAAGTGTTCTGACTGTTTCTAGCTTCTAAATATCTAGCGACCATAGCTGGGTTCGATAGCTTAGCGTAACTCCTGAGGCGCAATAGTACTCGGTTGCAAATGCCACTTATTGTAGTTGTCGCCAGTCCAAGTAGTGACCGCAGTGAAACGTTATTTGAATTTAGCTTCAACTTTTGAGATCAAGACTTGTACTCTCGTGTGCTTATATCTTTACAGATTGACATCATCAGCAGATTGTAACAGTTGCTGTGTGGCTGCAGTGAAGGAAAGTTGCTGGTGTATGTCTGTGCTACTGTGGCTGTTACTGTATACTGGCTGTTGAGCCAAGTGGCGCACGCTATAGAACGAAGATCCATAGAAGTGAAATGGTTAGTCAGAGTAGGCCGAGCGGAACATAATGATGACTTTCGTTCTACATAAATTGATAAAGTTGATAACACATGAATCATGCGTGACGTAACATCCTTATAGAGGCGCCATCTGTTTCCGTTTATTTGAGTTGTGCGAACAATGTGATCCAAGTAAAGGTACTACGAGTGAAAGACTGAGTTGATCCAAGTTGAAACTGGTGGAGTGGTTAAATGATGGGTGAGCGAAATCTGGTCCAGTCAATTAACTGAAGAGATGAGTTTGAAAAAATAATATAGGCACCGGCCCAGTTTTTACTGAAGAGTGAATAGTTGAACACCAAACAACCGATCAAGTTCTATAACTAAAGAGATACTGAGTGCGTATCTGTAGGGTCTATGATGACCGGACCAGACGTTGTAATCTGAAGGGTCAACAATGACCGGACCAGGCATTATATCTGAAGGGTCAATGATGACCGGACCAGACGTTGTAATCTGAAGGGTCAACGATGACCGGACCAGGCATTATATCTGAAGGGTCAATGATGACCAGACCAGATGTTTTATCTGAAGGGTCATAGATGACCGGACCAGATTGTATACGTGAGACTACGCAAACGAGGACGTTCGCACGTCAGAATGGCCGTGTCGGGATATAAGCGGAATGGCAACATCGTGGTATGAGCAGCAAAAGCAACATCAAAACTGGTCGCAATCGGGTATTGCGTCACATTCTACCTGCAACGCCCCGCCACTGAACAAGTATAAAAGGAGTGGTCGACCGGCACTCGGGGCATTCGTCGTTCGACTCTGGACGTGAACACAAGTCGTGGAAATCGTGATAGTCATTGTTACTATTTGAGTGAAATCGTGAATGATAAAATGAATAATAATTATCACCGTGAAGTTTCTTGGAGCTTCTTCTTTACGGGTGTAATCGAAGCTCCGGATCAGTTTCTATTTGATGATATATGATGAACTTGATTGAAATACAGTGATTAGTGATTTATGATTGCAGTTGCAATAACGTAACAACTCCGTCGTAGGTAATATCCTACATATGTAAAGGTTGTCTGTTTGTTTGTTTGTGTGGCTTCAAATCAAAACGGTGTGAAATTCTACGCTTACATTGTCGATACTTTTTATCGCGGAACATTAACGACTTTCTGTTAGAAAATACATAATAATGAAACCGTGAGGCGTCTCTATATAAAAGCAGACAGAACCAATTAAAAACATGGAAATTTTTGAAGTTTTATAATGAAGCTTGCATAGCTGAAAACATTCACAATTATTTCAAACCCCGAAAATACTTCATGCTGGATTCAAAACAAAATAGTGTATCCAGTAACAGTTGAAACTTTATACTATTTTATCCAACATTCTTTTAAATCTAAAACGAATATACAGAAAGTTTCTACAGGCACTTTTTTAACAAAATAAAAGCTAATTTAATTAAAACTGAGCAGAGTAATGTTGGATTTCGGTTTGCACTAAAACTACCTGGTTTATACTGGAATTAACCAGTTTGAGCTAGCTTTAAAGCACGCACAGAACCTATGCCTGAGGGTTGGTTTTAGTTCTGTTAGCGCTTAACTAGATGGCGAAGAGTTTTTAAATTAAATCTAATTAATTTTGAAAAAGTTGGTATTAAATTTATTGCAGTATGTAGTTAGCCAATGCAGTCATGAACGTAATGTTTTTGAATTTATCATCATCATCTTAATATGAAATAGTGACTGTTACATAACTATTGATAAATGCAATGAACTTCATAAACAAACATAAATGTTTGACTACAAACGTCATAAATCACTCCATGTTTACTTAGAGAAAAAGAAAACAATGGTTGAATCTGGCACGATATACAAAACGTGCCCAAGCAATGCGCAAAAACGCAGTGTACTGATCGATTCCGGAAAAGAAGCACTTATTTTATTACTGTGCATATAAATAAAGGTATGTTATCTACATTTTTGCAAACTATTATCAGATATAAAAGCTACGTAAAACGACCTGAGTGTACCTACGTTAATGATAACGTGACAGAAAAATATAAATGCTAAAACAAGTGCATAATTAGATTGGAAAAAACAAATCGAAAACAATTGCTGCAAAAAACTTTCTGCACTAAACAGAAATGTAGGTTATTTGCTCTTCCATTCAGTCTTTTTGCCCTATAAATAGGAGCTCAAAGTTTTTATTCAGCTAAAAAGACAGAGGAAAAATCCGCTGCACCCACAACAAAGTGAGGAAATCCGCACCTCTCTCAATAAACCTTCTTTTTTACAGCTCGACTGCAAATGATTGCCAATAAAATGCTGTTTTTATTTCTTCTTATCTCAAGAACATTCGCCAAGGAGACCGATCGTATCGCCTGCGACGGCATCATATTCCACGACGTTTACTACGACAGGGAGCAGTTGTTCGCAAACCGTGGGCGGCCGTACAACCTTGTCCTACACAAATACTCCGGCGTACTGTTCTTCAGTCATACCATTCAGAATGGTACTCATGTAGACTTTGGCATCACTTCGTGTCACGTAGAGAAAAGAAAATGTACTGATATATCAGGAGTGCCTGGAGGATACGCCATAGCTTACGACCTTGGAAACGATGATATATACTTCGGAGGTCATGACGGCATATACAAATACAATTTTATGACTAAAGCTGCGGAGTTCTTCGCTGAGAAAGGAAAATCTATTTGGGGGCTATTCGTAAAAGATCATTTTTACTACATCGATTATCCTACTCAGCAACTTTATGTGTATCAAGACGATACATTCGTGAGAGTAGCTGAAGCTCGGAATATAGAGATTGATACATTTTTCATATCGAAACATAATGATATTTACTATTATAATAAAACTGCTTTATATAAAATTGAACGATCAACCAGAGACGTTATACATCTGGATGATGAAATGGCTTTAAGACAAATTGCTGAAGATGCTTACGGAGATGTTTTCTTCATGGCCAGTGATGGAATATATATTGAAGATAAGCCATATAGAAGAATTAAAAAAGTCGCCCATATAGAACAAGGGTTTGGATTGACCTTCGATGCTAACGATCACGTGATATATTCTGATAAAAATACGGTATATAGATTGCTGCCGGGTAAACATAGTAATTTGTGCTATGCAGCTATGACTAAACCAAAGGCTGATGAAGACGATGGGTTCATACATGGAGAGCGCATATTTCTTAAAGACATATTTTTATAAACACAGGTCTGTACGATTAATTTCGTTATTTTGATTTAGTAGTTTGTTTATCATTTTATGTTAATGAATGACGTGATGTTAAGCGACACAACTGTCCATAACAGTTGCAGTATCACCCGAAACCAGAACTCTAAAATTTAAAGTTTCGCGTGACACTGCACTGCGCACGTCATCCTGAGACATAAGCATAGTCTAGTCATCAAATTACTAGACTGTGAGACGTCTTATCTGCCCAGTATTTTCTCTAGCTACAATGCCCTTCAAACCGGAACACAGTAGTGTTTGCATACTGCTTGGCGGCAGAATAACTGGCAAAGCGGTGACCTAGACGAACTTTGCAGAAAAGTCCTACTACTTAGTATTACTATACTATAACCACCTGTAGTAGTATTTTAAAGCATTGTTCGACTAATACTCCGTGGATAATACTAATGATAACTCTTATGTGATGGGTGTTATGAGAGTACTAGAACTGCTGCGTATCAATAGCATTTTTTCATTCGTCATAACATACTTGTATATTAGTATAAACAAACGGATCATTTGTAAATATTACGCATATCACGAGAGTTCTGTCATCTCACTATACTGATTGATTTCATTGAGTGATAACATGTTCTTCATGAGTTCTTTATCTAATATGAATAATTGTTTTGGATAAATATTTATGTGAGTATTTTTGTGTATTCCAAAAACTATTTATCCATATTTAATTATAATACTTAGTTGTCGTTGACTGTTACAATTATAATTAAGAAAATAATTTACATCAGAATCACCATGAAAACATTTTTATAGATTTATGCTATTTTATAAATTTTAAATGTAATGTTTTTAATGCACCTTTGCAAAAACATAACAGTACGGACGTTGTAGAATGAAAACAATCAACTTACTATTTGCTTCAAAAAAGTTAGTCCTTTTTATTCCTTTTGTCTTAATAATGAATGACAATACAACATAATTAAAATGAGCTGATGATAGCGCCAATCTAAGCAATGGAAGTGATCTACTTAATCACTTTGCTCCCATTTTGTTAAGACGTTATCTCTATTGTTGCTTTAAACAAAACACCGTTTTACAAATGTTCAACAATTTATTTAACCGAAGCCTTTCTTTTCACAACATATAATAATAAAGTTTAAAGTTTAGTAAGTTTTACTTTTGTAATAGACAAAATATCCATTTTATCTGAGTTTAAAATTGTAATATAAATAAAACTTAAAAGATATATTTGAAAATATATTCCACCTGCAGAAATAGATGTCCACGAAGCTAAAAAAGTACGCTAAGATCGGGAGTAAAGTGGCATCCAATTTCCTCTGTCTGCTTCCAGGAAAATTAGCAAGTATCCGATAGATAATTAGAAATGTTACGGTAACTTTTTTGATATGCTTTGGGAGTTATTTCATATAACATTTGTTTTATTTACAGATGAAATGGAGCTGCTAATTATACTACTTTTAGTAACTTCAGCTCCAGGTATACCGCAATGCAATCGATTAAAAATCGGAGATAGATTTTACGAAAAAGAAGTGCTCTGGTCGAACGTTGGCAGGCCATACAGCTTGCTTGTGTATAAGCCAACCAACACTTTATTCTTCAGTAACTCCGTACCTGAGACTTACTCTGACGTCGATTTCCAATTAGCTTTCTACAACATCGACACAAAGGAATATCAAACTATCGCTGGCATCAGAGGAGGGTGCACAGTAGCTATAGATAATACTTCAGACGAGATATACATGGGCGGCAGTGATGGTATATACAAATTCAATTTGCTAACAAAAATAGCGGATTTTTACAAAGAGAAAGGCAAAAATATTTGGTCGCTTTTCTTCAAATCAAACCTGTTCTACATTAGCTACCCTGATCAAAAACTGCATCTAGAAATTGACGGTAAATTTGCAACGGTTAAAGAGTTTGAGAATTTCGAAATTGATCATTTCTTCGTATCGAGTTCTAATCAAATATATTTTGCAAATAAAACTGGTTTTTACAATTTTGATACTGAGCACATGAAGGTTATAGTGATCAATGAATTGATAACAGTAAGGCAGATAGTGGAAGACAATGAAAGTAATTTATATGTTTGTACAAATTTTGGTTTGTTAATAAATAGTAGGTATGATGGTTTTAAGAAGATCGTTGATTATAAAAATATATTCGGTTTGGCGTTCGATAGAGACAACAATTTTATAATATCTAATGACAATAGTATTGTCAAGTTAAAACATAGCTTAGTTGGTTGTGATAGTAATGATTTTCATTGGTGAATACAATAGGTAAGTACCTATACTAGAATAACTTTTATGTGAAAAATAATAAGACTAGCAACAACAGTAGATTTTGTGGAGAAAATATCTTAAACATTTTCTAATTGGCCACGGAAATGTTCGCTACAAATAAAATATTTTTTTATGTTTTTACTTGAATTTTTATTGCAAGTAAGTATACAATCTGAGTTTGAATTGGTATATTATCCCGAAAGGGGGTAAATCTACTCCCCAAGGTAGACAATGTTTCTTCTACTTTTCTAAAGTTTACGTTATAATTTTACCCATACGTTTCGAAGATAGCCCTAGCGTAGCTGGGTGTAGTTGAATTTCGTCCTTGACCGAATGCACTTAAATGAGTTCGACGACCCCTTCCTTCCTTCCCCTTCTTGACCCCTTTCTTCCTTTTTTTCACCTTCCTTCTTTGTTCCTTAGAAACTTTCGTAGCGATCGCACGTGCAATTTTGTGAGTGGATTTATTTTTTAGTATGGAGGTTTAGAAACACGCAGTTTCAAGTAAGGCTCTCACAACTTGCAGGCTATCATGGTCCCAGTCCCCCCCTTTCAGGATAACATACCAATTTAATCTCACCTTGTATACCTACCGAACGGTAGTATGTGTGTACGCCTTATTATTGATTGTGAAATATAATAATAAAGTATTGTTTTATTATTCCTGTTTCATTTGGACCAAAAGTTACACGACATAATAATATACATGGAAGAACATAAAATATGAGAATAAATACCAAATCTTTCAATAAATTTAAGTTATTATTACAAAATGCAATACTAGACATTATTAATAATAGTATTTGAAATTATTCAGCCAACTGCAACAGTTATCCTTCCATCAGCGCCAACGTCCATACTGTCTATATTGCGGTTTCGAACGAAATCCACGACATACATGTTCCGCTATTCCCGGAGGTTTCGTTCGAAAACACGAATGTTCAAAATGTCCCAACCTGTAATGTAGGTGTAATGTGCAATTGAAACAGAATGGCGAAATGTTTTCAGTAAGTATTTGTATTTTAAATTCGCTTGTGGCCCTCTTAATTAACGGATTTTATTTGATGTACATTCAATGTAGGAACCAACAGGTTTTGGTTTAACTGTGTTTTGTGGAATTAAATAAAAAGTTTATTAAAATTAAGTTCTTTTTTCTCGACTCTCCTTATTGCCCAGTTGGTAGTAGCTCTTCCTTCTGAACTGTAGGCTGTGGGTTTAGTTCCCATCCACGACAAACATTTGTGTTATGAACATCGATGTTTGTTCTGTGTCTGGTTGTTATATTGTATTCTATGTATGTATTTACTAACAAAAAAGTATCTAAGTATTGTATCAGTTATCTGGTTCCCATAGTGCAAGCTATGCTTAGTTTGGGGCTAGATGGCGCTGCGTGACATGTCCCGCACATATTTATTATTATTATTTTTTATTGATAATTGTTGTCTTTGAGTGTTATGTATGTACCTTATATTTCCAACCAAAAAGTATATAAGTATTTATGATTTTTATAGCAGTATCGCCTGCTTAGCGTAATCTACAGCGTGGTTGAGATATTTTTCAAGAATTTCTCAATAGATGGCGCTGCCGACCCCGTAAGTTGGTTGTAAAAGGTGAAGGATAAATTCGGACATGAGACCACTTGTCACGGTAGCTTAAGTAAAGCATGTCCCGGCTATAGGGACGGATGGATGCGGGTTTAAGTCCCGTTCGTGAGTCAAATTGTTCCTTTACAAGTTAATCAGTATATAAGTGTTCTATCAGTTATATTATTTGAGTCCCATAATGCAAGCTTTGCTTAGTTTGGGGCTAGATGGCGCTGGTAGTTTGTATGTTGGGAATGATGTAATGAAAAAATTCTAGGTCTGTCAGCATTATGTTTATTCTGTACTGATTGTGAGAAATGTACTTAAATATAAAAATAAAGGAAACCTACTCCAGACATTGATCTTTGTTTTGGAATTTACCTACCATTATTTATGCATGTTAAGGTGCTAGTACCTGAATTTTTTCAACTAACTAGGATAGTAACTGAATCCGAAACTATTGCGTTAACAATTTATACTTTTAAAATATAATGATTGCTTATCGCATGGCATAGGTACAATGACATGACAGACTAATGTTGTAACAGGTGAATTCGCGTAAGTATAATACATCTCTGGATGATTTCTTTTAATGAAATCAAAATACTGTGATGCTTCTGCAATGGGTTGGCGTATTTGATGTTGTCTTCCGTTTCCCTCAGAGCCGGAGGCAAACACTAATTATTATTGTGTCCCTATCCACTCTAGCCTCTGTATATCGGGGCATGTTCCCAAAGCCGATGCGCTAAGTAGCCAAAAAAACATGCCAGAGCAAAAATTTGCATCCTCTTAATAGATTGCTTCTTCTCAGCGGGATGTAAATAATATCCTTCCCTACTACCACTCCCACTATCCCTCCCACTCCCATCCACCTCCTATGCGGTGGGGAAAAGAAGTATACAATAGCATCGGACCTCCACACTACGCATAACTCCTCTCCCTTCCAAAAAAAGTCTCTGTATATTTAGAGACCGAGTACCACACCCTAAATAAAACTAAAAATATTTGACCAAACATTGAAACCCCACGCATAGCCTCATCGCAATTATGCAAACACGACCCGCGGGTTTCGCCAACACTGAACAAAAAACTGCACAAAAACTGCACAAAATAGACACAAAATTGTCAAAACACGTGGTGAAATGGCCACGAACTACAGAATCAAATTAAACAATTCCAAATGCTACGTGTAGATAATAATATATACAGTTTTTGTCCACCGTTTTTTTGTGACCGCGGCACTGTGCACCACAAAAGTGAAACCAAGTTAGTATGGATCACAGAATATGTATTTCAGAGTGGTCGAAGCTTTTTCTACTATGAACTGACTTCAAATGAATGCGTAAACTAGGTCGTTTTTCATTGTGAATTTATTGTGCTCAACAGGCTGGTTACATGTAGGCATTATCAATGATATTTTACCTGATATATAGGTTATTGTGCCCGCACCATTATCTAGACGCATTCAAAGTAATTGCCGTGATTGCTATCAGTCTTGCACCGCGAGTGTCCGTCTATACGTCTCCGCCAATCATGTATTTTTACCAAGAATATTGTGATAAAATGCTTTCCTGTATATTTAGACACTGCACAAACTACACAGGCGTCGAAAAAGTGTTTCGTTTCACGCGAAAGTACTGTGTATTATATGTATAGTGTATAGGTACGTTACCATTGCTGGCACAAGGGCCATTCTCACATGCTTCAATCAAGGCACTTGTCTCACCGCCGGCGATGAGCGAGAAGCGATTAGAGCTAGAAACTAGATACGAGTTGGCGAGCAGCACAGTTTAATTACTGCACACTCTAAGGCAAGCAGCGAAAAGCGAGTGTGTGGTCCTTGTTTGTTTTGTTGAGCTATAGAGCGAGTGAGCGAGTGTGGCGGAAGAGTACTCATACCACTCGCTCAGCGCAGCGGACTCAGATCCGCAAAGAGAAAATGACCGCTGGCCGCTCTGGGAGTCTAGCAAAGATACCTTTCCATCTAGTTCGTCTCTTGGTGTGAGTTCTAACCGCCAGGCGAGCATTGCTGAGCGAGTTTTTATGTTTCATAGTAATTGTTGTCACTGACGAAATAGTAGAGAGCAAGGAGGGGGAGGGAGGAGGGGTGGGTAGTAGGTTTTAGGGTTTTAGGTATAGCGTTCTAAATACGAAAGACCGATTCAATAGCTTGAATCAGGCTTTCATGTTTTGCAATGGAGCATGAGAGTCAGAGGTGTCGCCGGCACGGCAGTGTGAATAGCCAGCGATCAACTATTAATAATAATTACCTCTCTATTATTGACACAGAATCCATATCTTTTGTTTATTTCTTGAGCGATAAAATAGCTGATAGGTAATTGCTTACTTGCTGACAACGCGACGTGACGGTGGGACAAGTGCCTACCATGCGAGCCATTCCAACACAGAATCAATGACAAAATTACCCAAAATACAAATGTAAGAAACATTTAAACCAATTCCTTGCGATAAATTTTTTCTTTGGCTCGACCGCTCTAAAAATAATAAAAAATCGTTTAAAACATGAGCACAGAATTTTCTTTAATCCTTAAATGGTTTTTGGCAGACCGAGTCAAATAGAATGTAGATTTTTATTTTATCTACGTTTTGCTTTAGTTACAAAATTGTTTATGGATTCGGTATAAAAATTTGAAAGCTTGAGTGGTTTCATAAAGTTCAGGGGATTTGAGTCACGCGTAATTTACCTTGTGTTGTTTTGGAATCCATTCAGCAAAGTTTTTTTGTTTATAATTTTTATGATAAAAATATGCAATTAAATATATAAGTAAAGTAGCTATGTATTTTGAGTTGGCACACGACGACACTGTGAGATAAAAACGCAATTAAGTTATTTAGAAATGGAAGTAATTTTTTTTAAATTAGTATGACGTAACGTAACTACTTACATGTCTTTTGCTTGATGTTATCTTGCTTGATACTGAATTAGGAAAATACTTATGGTTTCCTACTTCACGATATCTACTTTAGAAATACGTAATCTAGTTACTTTACTTCTTCTATCCCAAAAACTCCATCTGTTTAAGAAATACTAAAATGGTAACTGTAATTTTGGTTACATTTGTATTTTTTTGTTATCCTTACAATTCAAAAACTAACGGCGGTGGATGCAATCGGAACAGAAAACGATTAGGGGGTTAACCAGGAATTTAACTTGCCAATCCGTAAGCGTACCTGGCTGAAAGTTCAAGGAATCATTCCTCGAAACCATTATCATCTTCAATATCGCCTATATGGACCCCTATTTCAGCTTCAATGTCTTGAAATTTGGTGTACGCTATCGACAATGCGCTGCCACACTCCCTGGTTTGAATACCAAACTGGGTTTAGAATTTTATTTTATTTTTTTCACAGAGCAAACACTATGGATTGACCGAACAAAGTGAACGAACTAATCGACTAACATAGTGTTGTGAATGACTTGAACAAATAGGAGTGTATTGTTTTTTGGGGTATAAAACCGGAACAGACAGTTTTTATTTCATTGAAATCTATGAATACTAATTCGAAGTACGCTTATTCAAACAACCAATTAATATTTACTTGTGTATCACTTACTTAAGTCAATAATGATGGCGAGGACGTTACAAAACTTATTTTATCCCTCTCCCAATTCTGGAACGTTACCTGTAACAATCAGAGATTTTATTAACGACTAATTGTGCGGAATGCGACAAAGTACAGACATAAAAACAAGTTGTACCTTCAGAGAACTTTATAAAGTAAAGGAGATATCATGATCCATTCTTTGCATTTTATGACTTACCATTATGAAAATAGGGTGTAAAGTTCTTAACCATTATTGACTACTAGTGCAGTCGAACACTACATTGTAATTTGACATACTGTAGATCAGCGGTTCTTAAACTTTTGTGGTGACGGAACCCTTTTGGAAAGTGAAATACTTGATGGACTACAATAAACGAATACTTTTTAAAAGTGTATTCTATATTAATAAGCATAATAAAAGTACAATTTAACAATTACTTAAAAAAACTAACTAATGCGAAGTATGAAACTGTTTTTTATTTTTCATCAATTGGTTGGTATCAGGTGTGATAGAAGACATATTAAGTCTCATATCAGGTTCAGCATCCAGTCTACTATGGTAAGTATTAAGTTTTCATGGTGGCGGGAACGGGAAAAGAATATTTAGAGCCATTTTGGCAGGCATTGGATATTCATCATAGAGTCTGCACCAAAAATCATTGAGAGGCGTCGTTTTAAACAGTGACTCCTTACTTGTGTTTGATGACATTTCTAAAAGCATTCATAAGTATAACATGCATGTCGTTTGACATACTACCGTTGTGATATCGCTTGAAATTCTCGCGGAACCCTTACAGGGGTATCACACACTTAGAGTATACCTGCTGTACATCATCAAATACATAGACAAAGTATCACTTGCACGGGTAACATTGTCCCAGAGGTCCTCCGTACCCTTATTCCCGGTAGCTCAGTAGGGGGTGGACACTCACGAGAACACGATGATGTTGTGAGAAAATTCTGGAACTGATTGGTAATGAAACTGCAGGCTTCGGGAAACGGGAGTTTACTCTTAATCATAATCATAATCAATCGTTTATTTGCTAGGATACACACATACAAATTACATTTTAGATTACAGGTAATGTCACAGTCACTGTACCCAGCCCGCAAGCAGGCGTGCAAATATTTATATGAAGTTATATTAATTATATATTAATTATATTACAAATTGCTATTATTATTATTATTACACGTCATTTATTTTACTTAATATTATCAATGTCATAATTTATTACCTACTTAAAGTTCAAAAATTCTTGCATGTTGTAAAAACAATTGTCGATCAGCCAACTATACAAACTTCTTTTAAATATGTTTCCCTGCAGTATCTTAATATTATCCGGTAACTTATTATACGCTAATATACTCATATTAACTACGTTCTTCTTATAAATGTCTTTATGATAGGGAGGTTGATAAAGTAGATGCATGAACTTAGAGCGCTTCTGTCTAGGCATAATTTCATTTCGCATAATAAAATATTGTGGGTGATTTTTAGCAAACATACACAAGTCCCTAATATACATACATGGAAGTGGTAGAATATTACAACGTCTAAATAGTGGCTTGCAGCTGTCCAAATACCAAGCCTTACTTATAGCCCTCACGCACCTTTTTTGTATCTTGAAAGCTCTGTGAGACTCAACTGAGTTTCCCCACAACATAAGACCATAGCTTAGTACCGAAGACACATATCCGTGGTATGCAGTTAACGCTGCTTCTTTAGAGACCGTCTGCCTCAGTTTTTTTAGAGCAAAAACAAAGCGGCCAAGTTTTAGACAGACTTCATTGACATGTAGTTTCCAATTCAAGTGCCTGTCTAGATGAATACCCAAAAACTTATATGTTTCCACTTCCTCTACCTTTTGATTTTCATATGTAATGTCAATAGAATGTTTATAGTTATTATAAGAGGAAAATTGAATTATTTTAGTTTTATTTAGATTAATATTTAAATTATTATTTTCTGTCCAACTAATTATATCCGCTAATGCTTCGTCCACAATCGTCTGAGGAGCATCTTTCTTGTCACATTTTATAATTACAGTAGTGTCATCAGCAAAAAGTATGCATTTGTGTCTAGTGTATTCTGGAAGATCGTTAATGTAAATAAGAAAAAGTAAAGGACCTAAGATACTGCCTTGTGGCACTCCTTTGCTATTTATAAGTGGTCCTGACCTGAACTTATGTTTGGAGAAATTGTTCCTATCTTTGACTATTTTAGTTATTTCGGTACATTGCTTCCTATTCCGCAAATAGCTAGCCAACCATTCTAAAGCTTCTCCCCTCACTCCGTACCAATCAAGTTTTCCTAAGAGCTTGGTATGGTTCACAAAATCAAACGCCCTTTTCAAATCGAGAAAAAGAGATACTACTGACGATCCACAATTAATGCTTTCTGTCACCTCTTTGATTAAATTGAAACATGCAAGTGCAGTTGAGCTTCCTTTCCGAAACCCGAACTGCTCATTCTTGAGTACATCATACTTATTTAAAAAGTTACTAAATCGTAGATGTGCTGTTTTTTCAAAAATTTTTGACAATATAGGAATAATAGCTATAGGCCGGTAATTATTTATATCCAATTTATCACCTGCTTTAAATATTGGTTTAATAATAGAAAATTTAAGTTCGTCTGGGAAAACACCTTCCACAAACGATAGGTTCACTATGTGCGCGATTGGCTTACATATGAAATGGGCACAAAACTTCAACAACTTTGTTGATATATCATCGTACCCGCTGCTTTTGCTATTGTTTAGAGACATGATGATTTTATAAATTTCATATGGATCCGTAGGATACATAAACATTGAATGTGGATTTTTGAATTTTAAATTAACTTTATTATTGGGATTATCATGTTGAATTGATGTCAAATTGATAAAATAATTGTTAAATATATTGCAAATGTCAGTCGGATCATCAAAAGTCTTATCATTAAAATTAATTTGTGCAATGTCGTTCTTATCTAAATTTCTTGTTACGGAAGACGAAATTGCATCCCAAGTGGCTTTACATTTATTTTTATTACTTTGTATCCGTCTAAAATTAACTATTCTCTGAGCCTTCTGCACGCATTTTTTAAATAAATTGTTATAATTCTTAAAATTATCCTTATTTTTACTCTTATTCACGTTTACTTCTCTATATTTTAAATACAAGATTCGTTTCGTTTTGCTAGATTTTTTAATTCCCTTTGTCAACCAGTTTAGTTTTGAAGGTTTGTTACTAATTTTAACTTTAATAACCGGAAAGCACAGCTCGTAGAACAATCGAAAGGTACTATAAAAATAGTCAAATGAGTCATGTAGCGATTGACTTCCATATACTTCTCCAAAAGACAGTGATGACATGCATTGACCAAATTTCCTCATGTTGTCCCAACTATAATCGCGTTTGTATTCAAACCAATGTGTTAGGGCTCTCAGCTTATTTGCTTTCAGCGCTATCGCTTGCGCAGTTTCGTGGTCAGATAGCCCTAAATGATGAATTTCTGTTTGAACGTTCTTCATATTCGAGGCAAATGTAACATATAATTTATAAAGTTTTAGGCCGGAAAATTAGCTAAAAGGTAATATAAAAACTTGTTAACTGTTAATTAAGTAAAAATATATTAAAATGTAGAGATAGCAACTGCGAGGGAAGTACTCTACGCCTTGGCGTCTATCGGTAGAATAACAAAACTGTGTGGAAAATAAAAAGAATGCGACTATTGTTCACTTGAATTCGAATCTAAATTGTGAATGGCTAATGTTTGATGCAATAACTACGAAAGCAGGTGTATAGCTGGAATGATGATGAAGAAGGATGATATCGTTACAACATGAGCTCCAAAATTGACATAATATTATCATCTCTCATTTCAAGGAAGCGTATGACCAACGAAAACGCAGCAAAAAGTTTATGACGTGATCAGCGTGATTGGTCATTGGTCAAACGCTTTCTCAAGAGAAGGGATAATGTCGATTTCTGCAGCTCAATGATCAGGGAGTAAAGTGGTTCTAAAGCACATCGGGGCTTACCCAGACCTTAACAGCAATACTGTATGATACTTGACGCACATACTATCCGAGTTTGAGTTGGGGTATTATCCCGAAAGAGGGACTGGGACCATGACAGCCCACAAGTTGTGTGACTTACTTGAAACTGCGTGGTTCCAAACCTCCATACTAAAAAATAAATCCACTCAGAAAATTGAACGTGCGATCGCTACGTGAGTTAACAAGATACTATAAATTTATTTCTCAACACAGGTCGTTAAACTCATTTAAGTGCATTCGGTCAAGGACGAAGTTCAACCACCCAGCTGCGCTAGGGCTAGCTTCGAACGTAAACTTTACATGCCATTTCTTCAATGAAAAGCTATTAATTTAGAAATGTGGTAGAAGAAATATTGTCTACATTGGGGAGAAGATTTAACCCTTTTCGGAATAATACCCCAATCCAAACTCACCTTGTATATTTCTGTTAAATTGTGCGCGTGTACAGCTTACTTCTTTTCAAACGTGCAATGTATCGCGTTTAAGGTGGAACGTTTTACTAGCGCGGCAAATTCAAATTTTCTTGCGTTCTTTTGCCATTAATAGCTTAACTACTAAACGTGATTACATTAAAACTGATTTAACGTAAAGAAAAATATCAACAAATTACGTAATAAACTAATTTTGCGCAAATAAATAGAGTGTATCAATAAATTACAATTAAAAGTACCTCCTAGGTATCATTGGTTTAGCGACAAATGGCAGTTTTTCAGTCTATTGCCATTTGTCGCTAAACCAGTGATATGTAGGTGATACTTTTAATTGTAATTTATTGATACACTCTATTTATTTGCGCAAAATTAGTTTATATGTAACCACGTTGAGTAATTAAGCTATTATTGGCAAAAGAATGGAAGAAAATTTGAATTTGCCGCGCTATTGAAAAGAGCGAATCATCCACGTCAACTGCTTCTCATAACAACCACCATGCCATTTCCAATCCTATACCATGGTTATAGGGATGACTTGTGTACGTGGTCGTTTTCAGTGTTTTTCCACCCTGAGTACCATAGTTAAGTGAAATAATCCATACTGGAGAGTACGTGGACAGAAAGGCAATAATGGAATAGTTCATACTTGTTGGTCTGGAAACTTCTCGTCGTTGGATTTATGAGCTTTGTTGTTCTTTTTGGGGGGAGGGGGGAGTCTGTAGGAAGGTTCTATTCAAACCAATGAGCATTCGCTAATGGGACTGCAAAGTATAGACTACCTATCCTATAACAAATGGGAATTCATAATTAGCTTAGAGATAGTATCTTTGTGAATACGATTTTTAATTAAAAAATATTTGTTTCTATATAGAAGAGAATTCGAGTAAATTATTACTAGTGACTAGTCTGTGAGCTTTGTTTGTAAGCTGTAGGTCTACAGCTCACAGCTAAAGACAGCTTTTCAGTAAAAAACTATGATTTACGTTTTCAACTCACATGGCAACTCAATTTTTAAAAAAATCCAAAGATCTGGAACTATTAAGAAAATGAACGAAACAACACAATACATTTTTTGTTGATACAGTTTTTGGGAATTCTCACAAAATTTTACAAGACTCGGTTAAGAAATGCGACTTGCAGAGGAAACACACATACGACAAACATACGAAATCAGTTCTGCCTAAGCCGAAAGAGAGACACTTTGCTCGCGCTCGGTCAATTATAGTTAGGTATAGATATAGACGTCATATATATATATCACGTATTGAGGCCGCAATTGAGCGGATCCAAGGCTCTAAAGTGTTCGCAAAGGATTCGTCTATTGGGCAACACCAAATGACAAAACTGAAGACCGAAAATGGTAGCATCATTTCATCCAAGCCTGAGATTCTGAGAGAGATCGAGAACTTCTATGGACAGTTATACACCTCGACACGTAAGCCCGCTACTAACACAGCTCAGGACATCAGAGCCAAGTTAGTCCGACACTATACCGAAGATATCCCGGACGTCAGCCTGTACGAGATTAGAATGGCCCTCAAACAGCTTAAAAACAACAAGGCACCAGGTGAAGATGGAATTACGACTGAACTTCTGAGAGCGGGTGGTAGACCGGTACTTTTAGTCCTCCAGAAGTTATTTAATTCTGTCATCCTTGAAGGTACAACGCCAGAGGCATGGCACAAGAGCGTGGTGGTGCTCTTCTTCAAAAAAGGCGATAACACCTTATTGAAGAACTATAGGCCCATCTCGCTCTTGAGTCATGTGTATAAGCTGTTTTCGAGAGTCATTACGAATCGTCTCGCACGCAGGTTTGATGAATTCCAGCCTCCCGAACAAGCCGGTTTCCGAAAAGGCTTTAGCACCATAGACCACATCCATACGCTGCGCCAGATTATACAGAAGACCGAAGAGTATAATCGGCCGTTATGCCTAGCGTTTGTGGACTATGAGAAAGCCTTCGATTCAATCGAGACTTGGGCGGTGCTGCAGTCCTTGCAGCGATGCCAAATTGACTATAGGTATATCGAAGTTTTGAAGTGTTTGTACAGTAAGGCCACTATGTCAGTCCGACTACAGGACCAGAGTACGGAACAAATTCCATTGCAAAGAGGCGTGAGACAGGGAGACGTTATTTCTCCGAAACTGTTCACAAACGCATTGGAGGATGTTTTCAAGCTCTTGGAGTGGAAAAGATCTGGCATCAACATAAATGGCGAGTACATCACTAACCTTCGTTTTGCCGATGATATAGTCATAATGGCGGAATCGCTCGAGGACCTTAGCACCATGCTCAACGACCTCAGTAGAGTCTCCCAGCAGGTTGGTCTTAAGATTAATATGGACAAGACAAAGATCATGTCTAATGCTCATGTTCCACCTATACCGGTAATTGTTGGGAACGATACTCTCGAAGTTGTCGACAAGTATGTCTACCTAGGACAGATTGTCCAATTAGGTAGGTCCAACTTCGACAAAGAGGTGGCGCGAAGAATCCAACTCGGCTGGGCAGCGTTCGGGAAGCTTCGTCCTATTTTTTCGTCCAAAATACCGCAGAGCCTGAAAACGAAAGTTTTCAATCAGTGTGTGTTGCCAGTGATGACTTATGGAACTGAGACATGGTCTCTTACTGTTGGCCTCATTAGTAAGCTCAAAGTCGCGCAGCGAGCTATGGAGCGAGCTATGCTCGGTGTTTCCCTGCGAGATAAGCTCCGGAACGAGGAGATCCGCAGGAGAACTAAAGTGACCGATATAGCTCTTAGAGTTAGTAAGTTGAAGTGGCAATGGGCAGGCCACATCGCTCGTAGAACTGACAACCGATGGGGAAGAAAGGTTCTCGAGTGGCGACCACGAACCGGAAGACGCAGCGTGGGCCGGCCCCCCACTCGGTGGACCGACGACCTGGTGAAAGCCGCGGGGAGCCGATGGATGCAGGAGGCGAGCAGCCGCTCAAGGTGGCGTGCTCTGGGGGAGGCCTATGTTCAGCAGTGGACGTCTTCAGGCTGTTAATGATGATGATGATGATAGATATAGATAGCAAACAAGCATAAGGCTCATCTGATGGGAAGAGGTCACAGTAGGAGCTCTGGTAACCTCTTCTCATAAGACGGCTATGGCGTTGCTTAAAGATACCTGTACACTAGTCGAGCCACTAATGCGTTGTTTCATCATTAACAGCCTGAAGACGTCCACTGCTGAACATAGGCCTCCCCCAGAGCACGCCACCTTGAGCGGCTGCTCGCCTCCTGCATCCATCGGCTCCCCGCGGCTTTCACCAGGTCGTCGGTCCACCGAGTGGGGGGCCGGCCTACGCTGCATCTTCCGGTTCGTGGTCGCCACTCGAGAACCTTTCTTCCCCATCGGTTGTCAGTTCTACGAGCGATGTGGCCTGCCCATTGCCACTTCAACTTACTAACTCTACGAGCTATATCGGTCACTTTAGTTCTCCTGCGGATCTCCTCGTTCCGGAGCTTATCTCGCAGGGAAACACCGAGCATAGCTCGCTCCATAGCTCGCTGCGCGACTTTGAGCTTACTAATGAGGCCAACAGTAAGAGACCATGTCTCAGTTCCATAAGTCATCACTGGCAACACACACTGATTGAAAACTTTCGTTTTCAGGCTCTGCGGTATTTTGGACGAAAAAATAGGACGAAGCTTCCCGAACGCTGCCCAGCCGAGTTGGATTCTTCGCGCCACCTCTTTGTCGAAGTTGGACCTACCTAATTGGACAATCTGTCCTAGGTAGACATACTTGTCGACAACTTCGAGAGTATCGTTCCCAACAATTACCGGTATAGGTGGAACATGAGCATTAGACATGATCTTTGTCTTGTCCATATTCATCTTAAGACCAACCTGCTGGGAGACTCTACTGAGGTCGTTTATTTATGCGTTGTTTACCTTATGATAATACTCTTAGTTATGACCCTTCTTTTACAGTAAGTACTAATAAATTAGTATGTAGTATTAGTATTACTAGTAATATTTAATCTAAGTAAATGTTATGTATGTATGTCTAACTATGATCTGGGTGTCTTCAAGCCGAGAGTGAAGGTATCTTCTAGGCAAGCATGTACCATCGTAGACTGCGTCATCGCTTTCCACCAGGTGAGACAGTGGTCAAATGCTTTGCCTATAAACAATTTAAAAAAAAATGTAGTTCTGGAGAAAGAACACTGGTGGAAGCTAATTCAACATTTTACAGGGGGTTAATTGGGGGAACCCTAAAATATCGTTTTTAGGATTCTGTTAACCTTGGGGGTAAAACGGACCCGGATATTACTAAGGCTCAGCTGTCCGTCCGTCTGTCTGTCTATCTGTCCGTCTGTAACCAGGCTGTATCTCATGAACCGTGATAGTTAGATAGTTGAAATTTTCACATATGATGTATTTTTGTTGCCACTATAACAACAAATACTAAAAAATCAGAATAAAACAAACATTTAAGGGGGCTCTCATATAACAAATGTGATTTTTTTGCTCGTTTTTATAGATAATGGTACGGAACTCTTCGTGTGCGAGTCCAACTCGTACTTGGCCAGTTACTCTTCAATACAGAATATTGTAGTTGAATATTCCAAAGTAGACATAAACTTTCCAAAAGACTAATCAAAGACGGTGTGGCTAGGATGTCACGTAACAAACTTTATGTGGGTCTGAAAGTTATTGGTGGCCTGATACTGACATTCAATAGAATATTCTAGTGAAATCAAAATTAGTAACTGAGATTATGATAAAAAAAAAACTAAAATTTGGTGGAAAAAAATTATTTCCAACAGTTATAAAAGCGTATCGTGGTTTCCAAATACAAAAATTGATTTATTTATTGGAATGTTCTGCTTTTTATTATTGGAAAGGTTCCAGTGTGTAAATATTGTTTTCATTTTATAGATATATTTTCGTTTTCCCACAGAAATGTTTATTTACTGCAAACAAGTGTTTAATTAATATATTGATTTTGAAAGTGTACGGTAAAATTTCCTCAGATGTGGTTCAAAATTGCTATCGTTCCTTATTTTTAAGTTGCGACTGATACTGTTATGGGCGGCCGTGTCGCTTATCAGGTAAACGACTAGCTCGTCACGTCATTTATTATCATAAAAAAAGGAATGAAGACTGTACAGGTCACATCGCGCGCATAACCGACAACGGACGAGGAAGTGAGGTTCTCCAGTGGCGAATATGAACGCTGTAGCGTAGGCCAGCCCGACGATTAAGGGCCGATAACTTAGGGTGGGTTTTTTGACCCGTAGTTAAGGTAACCAATGGTTAAAAACTCTAACAAATTTTGACCATTGGTTACCTTAACTATGGGATCTAAAAACCAACACTTGGTCAAAACTAAGAGAAATTGTTGGATGCAAGAGGCAAGTAACAGTTGGAGTGATGTTTTTCTTTAAATCTCAGGTAGTTCTATGTTCAGCAGTAGACGTCTTCTAGCTGATGATGATGATGATGATGATGGTGCAGCCATTTGGATCTGAAACCATACATAAAAAATACAGACCGGGTCACTCTTTTGTATGTTAGTAAGTATACTATTAATGCCGATCTGTACTAAAGTCTATTATAATAGAACTTAGCTACGGCAACACTTTCCTCGTGGCTCTTAATAATTTATTCAATTAATACTGAACGCTCATTGGTTGTCTGCTGATCATCGGCTATCTTCAACCAATGAGCGCACAGTATTTGATTTGTTGCCGTGACATGAGTTCGTCAAAAGTACGAGAAATCAGGGTCTAGAAGGATAGATAAGTGTAACTTTATACTATCTGAGTTTGAATTGGTATATTATCCCGAAAGGGGGTAAATTTACTCCCCACGGTAAATAACGTTTTTTCTACGACTTTACTAAATTAATAGTTTTTCATTGAAGAAATGCCATGTAAAGTTTATGTTCGAAGATAGCCCTAGCGCAGCTGGGTGGTTGAACTTCATCCTTGGCCGAATGCACTTAGATGAGTTTAACGACCTGTTTTTAGAAATGAATTTATAGTATCTTGTTAACTCTCGTAGCGATCGCACGTGCAATTATGTGAGTGGATTTATTTTTTGTTATGGAGGTTTGGAAACACGCAGTTTCAAGTAAGGCTCTTTATCATGGTCCCAGTCCCTTTCAGGATAACATACCCATTCAAACTCACCTTGTATAGAACCTACCAAACTTCAGTACAGACGGGCATAAGTCTTTTACGGCAAAGTATTGTCATTAAATCCAGTATAAAATAATTTACATATTTTTTTTGGAAACATTCGCTTTTAAGTACCAGATAATTAACGTTTTAAGCTTGCCGCGAGACGAAGAGGTATTTAAAATATTTCCGACCGGAGCCAGTTTGTAATAAAAAAATAATTACATAATTTTCGGTGCCGCAGTAACGGCTCTCTAGGTGCTAATGTTTGGATTACACCCATTAAGCAAATAAGTACATTTTTGTATATTTACTGAGGTTGCTTTAGAGGTTTTTCTGAGGTTTTAGAGGGTTTCTTATTGGGAAATTTAGTTTATTATCATAATATATGTATTAAAAATATAAGTATATATGACTTTTTTTAACGGGCAATGTGCCTTTATTCTTTAAGAATGGAACGTTTCACTAGCGCGGCAAATTCAAATTTTCTTGCGTTCTTTGGCCAATAATAGCTTAATTACTCAACGTGATTACATGAAAACTAATTTTGCGCAAATAAATAGAATGTAATGTAATGTAAATGGCAATAGACTGAAAAACTAAGACGAAATTTGTTTATTGCCATTTGTCGCTAAACCAATGATATCTAGGAGATAATTTTAATCGTAATTTGTTGATACATTCTATTTCTTTACGTTAAATTAGTTTTAATGTAATTACGTGCTATTATTGGCAAAAGAACTGAAGAAAATTTGAATTTGCCGCGCTAGTGTAACGTTCCACCTTAAACTGACTACTACAATAATAAAAAACTAATAAACTAGCTACACTACCTACTACAAAGAACATTTGGACTGTATACTAGCCGCAATGGCCTATAGACAGGCCAAATGCTCCAGCCCACTACCAGTAGGTAGCGTACCCAACATGCTGGCAGCATATATGACTTGTATACTAAAGTATCAGTTATTCTGCCACCAAGCACTAGAGTGCATGTGCAAGCACTACTGTGTTCCAGTTTGTAGTGAAGGCTTTACAACGCCCTAATGCTAGTGAAATTACTGAGCAATGGGACTTTAAGATGATCTCACAGACAGAACAGACAGAAAAAAGACGTTTTCAAGCTCTCGATCTGGAAAGAGACTGGTATCAACATACGTAACAATGCGCAGTCACATTGCTTTTACCGTCAACGTGTCGTCACGGCTCAGCTTACAACAATATATACATATATACATCTAAAACACAATAGAATGATAAAATAACACCATAATAGATAACTAAGTAAACAAAATAAGTGCTAAAATACAAGCAGTACACGACAACAACAGCCGGGACCGACGGCTTAACGTGCCCTCTGAAGCACGGTAGTGCTCAGTTGTAAATACCACTTTTTGCTGTAGCGGTCACCCATCACAGTAGTGACCGCAGCGAACGTTGCTTAACTTTACCGATTGGTTGGAAACGGCTAGTCGTGCTTCGCTATGAGTGCTACTTTTTTTTTTCTTTTTCGTCATATTGATGGTAAATAATGATAAATTTAAAATTATTTCCTAAAGGTCAACGCAGTTACTCAAAGATCATCCTGCGAATAATTCAACGAACTTGGCCCATTATTTTACTTCGTTAAACTCGACTTAACTTATTTGGCTTATTCCCAACGCCCTTTTGAGGGTCGCATAATGACCCACTCTAGTGCGGGAGCTAATGTTCATTTTCATTATGTGCTTTTGTCCAAAGTTTTTATTGATTCTAGAGTGAACACAGGAGAAATAACTTCATGGATCTTTAGCTAAGAATAAAAAAGACATTCGCTAGAAATCAGAATAAATCCTTCAATAATAGTGCCTAATTTTATTTAATTGTAGAGACAAATAAATACAATACTTAAATACTTTTTGTTTGTAAATACATACATAGAATACAATACTTGTAACACCCAGACATAGAACAAACACCTGTGTTCATCACACAAACGTTTGTCCTGGATGGGAATCGAACCCACAATCTATAGTTCAGAAGCCAGAGCTACTACCAACTGAGCTAACAGGCCAGGCAAGTCAGGTCATTATACAGGTCAGTGGATACATGGATGAATTTAATGCTAAATAGCATTTTTTATTTTACCTTGACTGGCATACCAGTCTAGGTACACATTAAAAAAAGTTTATTCATAGATTCAAATAACTGAGCAGTATTTACACGCAGATATTTAAAATACATAGACCGAAATAAATACCGCGACCTAAAAAATTACGCAAATATAACTATTTTTAGTAACCAAAACTATTATTAGTCCTTAGAATTAGCAAGTTGAAATGGCAATGGGCAGGCCACATCGCTCGTAGAACTGACAACCGATGGGGAAGAAAGGGTCTCGAATGGCGACCACGAACCGGAAGGCGTAGCGTAAGCCGGCCCCCCACTCGGTGGACCGAAGATCTAGTGAAAGCCGCGGGGAGCCGATGGATGCAGGAAGCGAGCAGCTGCTGAAGGTGGCGCGATCTGGGGGAGGCCTATGTTCAGCAGTGGACGTCTTCAGGCTGTTGATGATGATGAGTAACCAAAAATTCCATTATCCCTCATACTGTTGTTTAGAGGAAATTAGCACAAATCGTATTTATTTTAATTAGCAAATGCGGAGTTTTGTTTCGGCGAATGTAATTACGTATTCTGTCGGAGAAGGTGTCGTATATTTCTTGTTTTACGTTTTTTGTAGACATTTTCCTGGAGCGGTATTTTAGATGCAACTTATGAGACAATTTTGTATGAAAGAGGTCTTGTTTTATGAGGTTTGCGTTTGTTTTATTTTTTATTTGGGGGAGATTTTTATGTGCAAATAAATGCGCACCCCTTCCAGCCTGTGTTCTATTATTGTGACATGGATATTTGCCTCACAGAAGTGAGGTGACTTGATTACATTTTCACTGCGCACGTCATCCTGAGACATCACAGAGTCTAGTAATCAGATTTCTAGGCTGACTGATCTGATCCTAAAGTCTCATTTGCCCAGTAATTTCACTAGCTACAATGCCCTTCAAATCGGAACACAGTAGTGCTTGCACACTACTGCTTGGTGGCAGAATAACTGGCAAAGCGGACTTCTCTGCAAAGTTCGTCTAGGTAGGTGGAACCTACCTAGACGAAGTCCTACCACCTAGTGTCTATACATAATTAATTTATAAAATATGGTTTAAACAATATTTTTGTAAATCACAACATTAAAAAACCTTAATGAAGAAAGTTTTTTTATAATAGCTACCAACTACGACATGCTACTACTTTATGCTTTTACTAGGTGGTAGGACTTTGCTGCAAAGTTCGTCTAGGTAGGTACCACCGCTTTGCCTGTTATTCTGCCGCCAAGCAGTAGTGTGCAAATACTACTGAGTTTCAGTTTGAAGGGCATTGTATATCTTGCAAACCGTTATTTAAGGAACTGGGAATTTTGACTCTGACCAGTATGTACATTTTTGAAATAGGAGTGTTTGTGCGATGTCATCCTGCACTGTTTACCAAAGCAAAAGACTTCTTTTTAAGAAACACAAGGAATGGGGAAAGGCTTGTACTCACCCGTGTGCCTAAGACCACATTGTTCCAAAAAAACTGTTACGCCATGTGTATCACTGTGTACAACAAATTACCACCGTCTATAAAAGACTTGCCCTACGGAATGTTCCGGAAAAAACTTAAACTCTGGCTATTAGAAAAGTCTTTTTACTGTATGAATGACTATCTAATGTTAAATAAGTAATTCATTGATTATTTGGCCCAACGCATCAGCATTGCAATTCAACGTGGCAATGCGGCCAGCATGTTGGGTACGCTACCTACCGGTAGTGGGCTGGAGCACTTGGACTGTCTATAGGCCATCGATGCTATTATACAGTCCATAAGTGTTCTTTGTAGTAGGTAGTGTAGCTAGTTTAGTTTAGTTTAGCTTAGTTTAGCTTAGTTTAGTTTAGTTTAGTTTTTATTATTGTAGTAGTTAGCTTGAGTAATAAAGGCAATTTGCCCGTTAAAAAAAAATTCATTGATATACATATACTAATTAATTATTTATTATTATTCTTAATTTAATGACATAACAATCATATAATATAATTGAAATTTATTGCAAATGTATACCAATAGAATTATTTACTGTTAAATAACTAATTAATGATTATTCTTATTTTAATGACATAATAATAATATAATATAATTTAAATTTGCAAGTGTATAACACCAATAGAATTATTTAAGTTTATTTGAAAATTGTATTATAGTATTGACCTAAACCTAATAATAATTTTCACATGCCACAAGTATAGGCTAAATGGAAGAACTACTTTTTACTAAATCCTAACACCTACATCTATCTCCTACATATAACACCTACATATATCTTTATGTGAAATAAATTTCATTTCATTTCATTTCATTTCATTTCATTGTAGCTAGAGAAGTTACTGGGCAAATGAGATTCAAGAACTGATCTCACAGTCTAAAAATCTTTTTTAGACTGTGTGACGTCTCAGGATGACGTGCGCAGCGCGCACTGTCACGCGAAACCTTAACTTAGAGTTCCAAGTGACACTGAAATTTATTATGGGCGGGCGTGACGCTTAACACCAGGCAAACGACTAGCTCGTCACGTCGTTCGTTTACATAAAATAATAAATTTAAAAAATTGCTATTATTTAGCTACACCTGAAACAACTCACTAAAATACATATTTTTCAAATATAAGAAAAAACTGAAGACATAATATTTTCCAAATATATTATATTATATATATATATATAATATATTTATTATTATATATTTATTTATTTTTATTATTTTATTATTATTGTCTTTATTATTTTTTGTTGTTATTTATTTATTTTTTTATTGATTATCTTTTTTTATATTTTTTTTTATTATTATATATATTTATTTTTATTTTATATTATTATTATTTTATTACATTAGTTTATTATTGTTAGTATTTTTATATATTTTTTTTAATTATTTTTTTTCATTAATTTTTTTTTTAGGAGCAAAAAAGACTAACCCAATATATCACAACTTCTTTCGTTCGTAGAGAATACAAAAATCGTATTAGACGTTCATGTGATAGAACTGCTCGTATAATATTTTATATGTCGATAACAGATATTAGATCTGTGCGTACTGGTGTGTGACCTAATGCGAAGCTAGGCTTGGGACGTGGAATTACTTTGATGTAGAAATATTTTTGTAACGCTCACAGTGAAATGCGACTTGAAGTTAAGCAACGTTTGCTGCAGCTGTAGATGGGTACATACCGCTACTTAAATTGTCTACAGCCCACAACAGAACGCTACCTTGTTTCTGTGACGCTACCGCTACGCTGGCGCTACGCTGGCACTACGCTGGCACTACGCTGGCACTACGCTGATGCTACGCTGGCACAACGTTGGTGCTACGCCACCTCTACGCTGGCGCTACGTTGCAGCTACGCTTCCACTACGCCACCATAACGCCACCTATACGCGTCCACTTCACCACCGCTATGCTACGTACATTTATTGAATATATATTTATTGCAAATAGAAGGGTAATTTCATAAAAGTACTATAAATTTTTAGAATTATCAGTTATCATCAAAGAAACCCTTTCGGCCGCGTACGAAACCGAACGTTCGTAACCAGTTACTGTAGAAGTAAATGCTTCGTAATACGATAATAGTTTGTTTATTTATTTATTTATTTACCCCACAGTTACTTTGGAATACGTTGTTAGGGTTCCGTACCCAAAGGGTAAAACGGACGCTATTACTAAGGCTCCGCTGTCTGTCTGTCTGTCTGTCTGTCTGTCTGTCTGTCACCAGACTATATCTCATAAACCGTGATAGTTAGCTGAAATTTTCACAGATGATGTATTTCTGTTGCCATTATAACAACAAATACAAAAAAAAAACAGAATAAAATAAATATTTAAAGGGCATCCATACAACACGCGTGAGTTTTTGCTCGTTTTTATATATAACTAGCTTTTGCCCGCGGCTTCGCACGCTTGTATTGTGTTATTTCTACGTTTAGGTACTCTAATAATAGCTCATAAATTTTCATGCATTTTCTATATAACAAAAAACAAATCCACTAAATCTTTTCGGAGCTGAGCACGTATTAGCACACGTGTAAATTGCATTTACCTATACGATGCGTACATAATTAATTTTGTTAATACTAATTAGAAATTATAAATACTTACTTAAGTGCGCTACTGTAAAAGGAGTCGACATTTATATGTCCACTATTTTCCACGTTGTCTCATTTCACTGCGCTTTCAACATAGTGGTGGGAGTGAGGAAATAACATGTGTACAAAGCTCAAATCAGAATCGCTTATGCAAAGAATGTTTCATTTTTAGGGTTCCGTAAAAGTTTTGAAATAAGCCAAGCAATGGGATCGGTATCGTTTTTGGCATTTGCAAAATTAGCGTTGTTGTAAACCGTTCGGTTTGAGAATTTCGCCAATAATGCCACTTTACCATTTTTACTCGCTACCCAAAACGAACACAAAATAACCAAATGCGGTTTGTTATCTCAAATGTCAAAAACAAATTGGCGGAGTTTTACATAACACACGTAAACTTACGTCTGTCGTCTTTCTTCTCACTTCTCCGTGCTATATCATTACGATAACTACAATTTTCACAATGAAAATCAGTAATTTTACATAACCGCGACAATAATTCTACGTCAATCTCTAATGTCAGAAAACGATCACTTTTAACCACAGCTTTTAACCCACCTCCACATATGGGTCAAAAATGGCAGTTCACGATGGCATTTTTGACTGTTTTTGAGCTATCCGAACGGTGAACGAAAACAGTTAAAACGCAACTATTGCTCACACATACCCAAAACAAACGGTGCATGTGATCGTTTTTAACTGTTAATTTTGCCACCAGTGGGCTATCCGAACGCAGGTTAAGAAGATTTAAGCACGGATGTACAGACTATATGTACCTACTCCGTGGAAGTATAATAATCCTCATTGCATCATTTTTGCTCTAACCTGTGGTTCTTCCAAAGAGAATATCACCACTTAGTTTGTTCAGTGAAAAGCCCACAGACCTTAAATATTTTACCTTAAAAAACTCATTTACATGAAAGAAGAATAAATCCAAAACGCGGCCATGTTGTTAATTCGAGTATCTTACCATAATGTATATACTTACCTATTTCTAAGTACCCTTTTAAATTATTTTTCATAAAATATTTCGTACTAGCTTTTGCCCGCGGCTTCGCACGCATGTATTATGTTATTTCTACGTTTAGGTAGTCTAATAATAGCTTAGTTCATGCATTTCCTCTATACCAAATCACAAAATCCACAAAAAATTTTCGAAGCTCAGCACGTATTAGCAGATTAGGTAGCACACGTGTAAAAATGTTGTTTAGGTTGTAGGTAGGTATGGCTTTTCACGTGTCATCAGATCACCTACACATTGATAAAATACTGGGTTAGAAACTGCAAATCATATGTATGTACCTACTTACCTTACACTTAGCCGTTAGTTTTTTTAAATATACGGTAGATCTAGGCATCTAACGAATAAAAGTTCTATGGTATACCTACATACCAGTGATACGTTCGATCTTTTCCTTGTCATTTTCACTTCAACAGATTGTTCTTGTGTTTTCACCATAAAAACCGTTCAAGTCTTGATAAGAGGTTCCAGTAAATTTTGTTTAGGTAGTAGGTATACCTACTTAAGTACTAACCTATTATTTAGGCAGTTTAGAAAAATACAAAACAAACACACATTGATCAGTTTTTCACATCCGCGCGCTTTTTAATACCATTTATTTACCACATATTTTTTTACTTTCATAAGTTTGACTCCATACGAATTGAGTATTTAGCCAGTGTCAATAATAAGATGATGATGACTTTTTTTAAAAATATTTTATTTGTAACGCCTTAGACGCTTTTTTGTACTGTTATGTTACAAACTGTGAAATAAATTGAATTTGAATTTGTATTTGAGGTAAGATCACTTTGTTGTCCGTCTATTTGTCTTTCTAAATATCTGTCGAGACCATTACTTATTTTAGGAATAACGGAAAGAATTAAGCTGAAATTGATATTTATGATCAATTAATTCAAATACGGCTATCATCATCATCATCATCATCATAATCATCATCATCAACAACAACATCCTGAAGACGTCCACTTTCAAAGACCTTTCTTCTTCTTGCCAAATTCTAATAAACTTTACAACTTGTCCGTAGAGCCAAGCAATTACCACCAAAAAAGAAAAAAGAAGTTTAATTTCTGATTGCATTATATACACCCAAAGATATAATTAACCTTCTTGGAGCAACCGAGTAACCAATAATGTTAACTCTAACCTGTGGTTTGTCCCAAATAGAATATAACTGCTTAGTTTGTTAATTGAAAAGCCCACAGACCTAAAATATTTTAACTATTAAAACTCATTTACTTACGTGAAAGAAGAAGAAGAAATCAAAATCGAACGTTACACGGCCATGTTGCTAATTCGAGGATCTTACCATAAAGTATAATTATACTTACCTATATCGAAGTACCCTTAGAGTATAGACTAAAAGCATAGAGAGAACTTCATTATCTGTCAAGCGTACCACTTTTTTGGACACTTTTTATAAGAAGTGGACACTTTGATATGAATGAGTCTGACAGATTTGTATAGAAAAACCTTAGAGTATAGACTAAAAGCAAAGAGGTATCATCAAAACGATAGTATATTTGTACTGCTCACACGTACCGCTACGTCAGTGGCGAAGGAAAAAAACAAACATACGATATTAGCTACACTTGCGAAATTTCACCGTACCATTTTTTCGACTCGAGTCAATTGTTTTTTCTGTTTGACTTTTCGCAAGCGTAGCTAGTTACTTTATGTTTGTTTCTTTCCTTCGCCACTGACGTAGCGATACGTGTGAGCAGTACAAATATAATATCGTTTTGATGGATATCTCTATGCTTTTAGTCTATACTCTAAGTAAGTACCCTTTAAAAACATTTTTCATAAAATATTTCGTATCATTGGGTAAGTACAAATGTCGTCTAATGCCAAAATAAAAAAAAACATCTACTTTCACACTATTCGTATTTGTTGGTATATGTATCTATTTAATTAACTTCTAAAATGCTAAACAACCTGTAAAAATATAAATAGGAAACCTATAAAATGTTTTGATTCTCTTAGAGTAGCGGTACTAATATTACTCTTTGGTCATATCCATTCACAGAGTCTTTTTCTTTAATCTTTGCCTCCAGATAAATATGTGGCACAGAGTGTAGTCGATTGTTTTTTTTCTAATCTGTGACAATATGTGGTAACTTACAACCACAGCTTACAACTTACCGTTATGGCGGAAACAGTAGCCAACTTAAAAAAAACTTACCTAAAACCTTTACCTAAAAACCTAACTTAGTAACGTACCTAAAACCTTCCCATTCATGCAATAACGCATTTAAAAATATTGATAGACAGAGAAGAGTTAGTTGTATGAAACGTGTGCTACACTTATACATGTAGCGCACGTTTCATACAACTAACTCTTTTCTCTATGGGAGTCCCATCTCTTCAGCGTAAGCGGTTATTTTCTCTTTGCTTACTACTGGGTGGCGCAAAAGTACTGGCACTAAAGAAAATACTTTTATTTTTTTTATATGACATTTTCTGTCATTCTGTTGTTGAAAATTGTGTAGTGAACAAATGTAAAATACACTGAAAATAAACATGGACCGTTTTACTCCCCAAGAACGTGGAATAATTGTGTCAATGTTCTTACGGAATAATTCATCAGTGATAAGAACACAACGTGAATTTCGTCGACAATTTCCCCACCGTCCGGCACCGATTGGTCGCACAATTCGACGCTTTGCCACACGCCTTGAAGCAACTGGCTCAACATTGGATAGACCTAAGTCTGGGAGACCAAGAACAGGCCGTTCAGCTGAAAATATCGATGCTGTGCGCGAAGATGTGGAAGAGTGTCCAGAAACATCAACGAGGCGACGTGCCACGCAATTGGGCATTTCCAGACGGACCCTGCAACGTATTTTGGTGAAAGACTTAAAGATGTTCCCGTATAAAACTCAAATGACTCATCAACTGCTGCCTGCTGACCACCGAGCTCGTCTAGATTACTGCCAGCGCGTCATAAACCTCAACCTTGAAGAGGATGATTTTCCTTCAAAATTGGTTATGAGTGACGAAGCGCATTTCCATCTCTCAGGGCATGTCAATAAGCAGAATACTCGGTTCTGGGGCACTGATAATCCGCGCATTATTCAAGAAACACCTCTACACCCACTAAAAGTTACTGTATGGTGTGGCATCTGTGTTGACAGAGTGATCGGACCCTATTTTTTCGAAGACGCTGGAGGCAATGCGATAACTGTCACTGGAGAACGCTACAGAACCATGTTACGTGAGTTTTTGATACCCAGTTTGGACGAATTGGGGCTGGAGCACATCTGGTTTCAACAAGACGGCGCTACGGCACACACAGCGCGCGACACTATGGACTTAGTGAGGGACGCTTTTCCAAGCCGAGTTATCTCTCGTTTTGGCGATTTGCCTTGGCCTGCAAGATCACCCGATCTGACCAGTCCAGACTTCTTTCTTTGGGGTTTTTTGAAATCTCGGGTGTATGTGAACAAGCCACAGACTCTCGCAGCTCTAAAAGAAAACATTCGTCAAGAAATAACGAACATATCGCAGGAAGTGTTACGGCAAGTTATGCAAAATGTCATAAATAGGGCTCAAATGTGTATCAACTCTGGAGGTCACCATTTAAAAGACATCATCTTTAAATCCTAATGGTACGAAATTTAATGGCACAAATATACATTTAAAAAAACCTAAATCTAGTTTTCTAATTTAGAAAAAATGTTATAGCTGAACCAAATAGGGTCTTTACTTTTGCGCCACCCAGTATAAGTAACCAAAAAAAAAACCATCAATCGGCCATGTTGTTTAAAACTCCGATTCGTTCCGTAATGAAATCTTAATAATTGTCATCAAATTTTTTTAACGATATTGCAATTTTAATATATCCTATGTTAAGCGCCGGTTATTTCTAAGCATATTAGTAAAAACCGCATGAAAATCCATTCAGTATTTTAGGAGTTCAGTCATAACAAACAAACAAACAAACAAACAAATAAACAAACAAACAAACAAACAGACAAAGTGTTTAAAAAGTGGCTTAACGTGATCAGCGGCTAATTTTAAGCCAACCTGTGTAATTTTTTTGTTGATATCTTGCAATTACAACAGACTTTTTTATCTCTACAGTTTTATTATATGTATAGATGGTACGGAGCCTTTCGTGCCCGAGTCCGATTCGCACTTGCCCGGTTATTTTCTTTGCACGATACACTAGATTCCACAAACATACAAAGCGACAAACTCCTTCACCTAATTGCCAACATGTAGACTTTGCTTTGCTCGGTCAATTACTTTCCAGAAACTGAGGCGCATATAATTATAATTAAAATAAATGTTTGAAATCATGAATATTTTTAACATTAAACTATTTAAATAGCCTAGCCTTAAATAGTATTCGAGCCATTACGGAGCACTAACAGCGGTGGTAATGGGAATTCATATTTAGCAAACAGCTTTTTTGCTTTACTCGCTCTTCGTGCTCTTGTCTTTTCGTTTAGTACCGAGCAAGAGCGATAAGCGACTTTTTAAAAGCGATTTTTTTTGTTGAAATTATCTGAGCGACCATTCGTTTAAATCGGTTGAGCGGAGTTGCCGTCCAGCCAACACCATAATTCACATTCATAACGCAATTCATATCTAAATTTATAATACCCAAATAATTCAAAATGATAATATTACTAGATGGTAGGACTTTTCTGCAAAGTTCGTCTAGGTAGGTACCACCGCTTTGTCAGTTATTCTGCCGCCAAGCAATAGTGTGCAAGCACTACTGTGTTCTGGTTTGAAGGGCATTGTAGTTAGTGAAATTACTGGGCAAATGAGACTTTATGATCTGATCACTTAGTCTAGTAATCCGATTACTAGACTGTGTGATGTCTCAGGATGACGTGCGCAGTGCAGTGTCACGCGAAACTTTATTGCTTTTAAGCTCCGAGTGACACTGCAACTGTTATGGGTGGCCGTGTCACTTAACATCACGTGAACGACTAGCTTGTCACGTCATTCTCATTGCTTCGTTTTTCTCATTCCTGAGGGTTATGACCCCACAGTTCACTTTTCCTTTGACAATAATTAATGTGCCACTGCGGTCTGTCCTCAGCGGCGTGTGAAGCCTCAACTTCGAGTGTGGATTTCGTCAGACCAGCGCAATGGACTTAATCCTCATAGTCTTTTACCCTCTACCTTTTATTTGACGATGAGCTTCTTCAGTTTGTCACTTTTCATCCCGGATATGTGACCAAAATACTTAAAGACTTGATGGAGACAGATTGGAGATAGCTGAGTGGTCACTCAGAGCCCCTTGATTAAAAATCTCCTTTCCCTCCATCCTCCCCCTTCTCCTCCTCCCTTCTTCCTTCCTTCCTGCTTTTCTAAGTTAAGAATGACATTTCACTTATTCCATTGCAACCAATGTTACAAAATCCAGCCAGAAACGACATTCAATCACAAAACCATGTCAAGAGACATCAAATCAACTTGTTTTGATTCGAATTTTTAACACCACAATCCTAACTCGTACGGCACTGTTCCCGAACCAGTATAGCACAAATAGCTCGAAGCCGTTTTTCAATGTTCAAAAACTTTTACATGAAATGGAGAGATGGTGAAAAATATCCGATTTAACGTGTTGTCCATTCGGTAGATGTGTTTTCAAGTTAACATTCAGTGTTTGCGCTATAATACGCACGGATATCATTGAGCCTGAATAACTTTATTGGATTGAATGACAGCAATTGAAAACCCAGCCCAGGCCCCCCACTAGGTGGACGACGAACCATGGGGAGCCGATGGATGCAGGAGGCAAGCAACCTCACAAAGGTGCTCTCTGGGGGGAGGCTTATGTTCAGCAGTGGACGAATTCAGGCTGTTAATGATGATGATGATGGATTGAAAACCCATTTACTTGTAATGATTAGCTCTACGGCTCACTCAATGTTTACCAGTTTTCCCGTAGAAAATCTCAATTTTCCGGTTCAACCATTTTGGCGGGAAACACCACACATAAAAGCAATTAAAATACTTTACTCTTTTAAGTAAAGTAGTATATATAGTAGTATATAGTAGTTATTTATTTATTTATTTATTTTATATTCACCCTCCCCGCTTTTTTCTACCGATACAAATAAGATTTTTCGTTAGAGACACCACTTCTGGATCTGACGCTACACTCATCACTACTATTTCCCCTCTTTGCAACTCAATTCACTCCCCACTTCTTATTTCGCTCCCCGCTACTCACTCTGCTTCCTATTCTTACTACCTACTTCCTTTTGCCATAAACATCACTTAGACACCTCGGTAACATTATATTCTACTGATTAGTTTAAAAATGTAATCATGAATAAAAATCACATAGAAAAAAAATGTCTTCTTGTATAAAACTTTATACACTCTACTCGCGTGACTGATTATGTATTGTCTTAAATTTACAGTTAATTTGCTTACAGCTACTAACTCCACCCTCCGCTCCCCACTACCCACTTTCGTCTTCAGTACTTTATTCGCTCCCCAATACTCACTACGATCCTCACTACTCACTCCGCTCCCCGCTCTTCACTCCGCTCATCGCAGCACCTACCTCTAGTGTTTGTCCGAGTAGTGCCGCTTGGGACGCCCGCTATTGGTTTTGGGTATCATCTCAGTGCAGCTCTGCGTTTTAGTGCTAAAATGCTTTTAAGGTTCCAAATTGAGGCAAAAATCTAGACTTGATTTTTCAGCTTAGCTCAGCCATTAGTTTTTTGTCATGAACCATTACAAAAGATAAAGGTCAGAAGAGTCACAGGGTAAGTAACGCATTACTGGAACGTCTAGAGTTACATACGGGCCACAGATTAGAGAAAAAAAAACAATTAAGTGTAAAGATATTATCTTCTATACTTATAATAAAACAGGAGCGATGGTGGCCGAGCGGTAGCATGTGCGCTTCACGGCACCGGGTACGATCCTTGGCCCTACACCGATGACTTATCTAGTAAGTTATGTGCAGTTTTCGATGCCATCGCTCCGTGCTTCGGAGAGCACGTTAAGCCTTCGGTCCCAGTTGTCACAAAAACATCTATGGCAATCGTTACGGGTAGTCAGACGCCTGATAGAATCTGACGCCTGATCTAACCATCTCTGTTACTGGTCCATTATCGGTTGCAAGGTCAGATGGCAGTCGCTCGTGTAATTCTGGTAGCTCGCCGCTACAAGTTAGATTGGGAGCTGACCCCAATAACAAATGGGAAAAGGCAAAGAGAATAATAAAAAAAACTTATAATAAAACTGTAATAGGGTCAATTCTGTACATTAAAGATATTTTCAAAATTTTTTTTGGAGTGTTTGAATCCCGCTGGTTCTTACATTTTTAGGAAATACTAGCTGACCCAAAACAAATTAACCCATGCGAAGCCGGGCGGCTTCGCATGGGTTAATTTGTTTTACGCCTTATTTCAGTCTAAAGGAAGAAAGAAGGAAGAGGGAAAAGGATGAATGCATGAAGGTGAAAGGAGGCAGGTACGCCAGCACCTGCCTCCATTCACCGTTTCATGGATTAGAAATAGCAAATTTATTATTTAAATAAAACCTTTTTTTTTTTCTTTTTTTTTTCTGACATGCAAGGAACAGTATCTAAATTACCATAAACCATACGTTTCCTCTTTTAAGTCACTTAAAACTATTATACTAATACAAGTGTTGCGGCGGCGATACCACCTGTCGCTACTGAAGTCTGGAGGCACCAAACTTGCACGTTTGTGCGAGATAAGTACCTATTTTGCAAAGTTCACACCTCTTTGAATTCTCCTATGGAACTTTGAATTGCAGATGAGTTCTGAACGCAAACTTGGTATCTCACCGTCAAACTATTGGGGTCCTGCAGTTCTCAGGAGTTGGTAGCTCGTTGCGCATTCGGGTATTGATTCGGCTGCATTATAGTGAGTTGTTTTGGAGTGGAAACCACAAATCGGCAGACGTAGGTATACTCGTCTAAACTAAAGTTTGAGTTTCGCTCTTATTCCTCTATGACGTACCTATTGCAAAATATTTGGGTACGTCTTTAGGGATAAACGCGAAGAGCTGTCAAAGTTAATTGCAGATCGGCATTAGATGAGTGGTTGAACACGTGGCGTCAGATTATTTATATGAAGTGAAAATTGTGAGCGCAGAAGACAAATTATCAGCTTTCAAAGTAAATGAATGACGTGACGAGCTAGTCGTTCGCCTGAAATTAAGCGGCATGGCTGCCCATAACAGATTGCAGTATCACTCGGAACTCTAAATTTATGTAGTTTTGCGTGACACCGCACTGCGCAAGTCATCCTGAGACTTCACACAGTTTAGTAATATTACTAGACTTGTGATCAGATCATGAGGTCTCATTTGCCCATAAATTTCACTAGCTACAGTGTCTTTTAAACGGAAATACAGTAGTGCTTGCACACTACTGCTTGGCGGCATAATAACTGGCAAAGGTGGTACCTACCTAGACGAACTTTGCAGGAAAGTCCTACCACCTAGTTAATTAAATGTTAGATTGCAGCTATTTTTTTTTATAATATATTATTAAATCCAATGTATACACATAAACATCTCCATTATTCTTTGTTAGAAACTAACTAATCCATGGCGGCAAAGTTGTACAGGCGACGCAGTAAGCTCACACTAGTGATGGGACATGAAAAAGAGATAATAATTATACTAAATACAAAATGAAACAAGTATATCTAGTGTAATTCCGCTAAAAATATCATATAACATTATCTATATTGGGGACTAGCAGCTGCCCGCGGCGTTGCCACGCGTGGACTACATTACCTAAAGTAATAGTTATAGGTACTTAGCCCCGATGCAGACCGGCCACCGTCCACAACCACCGATGGCTGCCACGCACCACCGCCACTTTCGCAGCAGCGAATTTCGCAGTAGCGGTTACGCGCGACAGCCACCGGTATTTTTGGAAGCTGCCACATTTTATGCTGTGCAGTCTCATGCTTCTCAATAGTTTACGTGTGTCAGTGTAGTCTTTGTTCTGCATAGTATATATTTCCTACCTGCATTGCACAGGAATGAAAAAATGGCTTTATTTTTAAATCCACAAGCCAGAACCTTTTAATTTGAAAGATTTAATAAAAATTTAAATTATGTAAGCTTTAATATCTTTTGTTATGTATCTTTTTTACTCCTAAAACGCCAAACAACCTGTAAAGGCATAAATAGAAAAACTATAAAATAGATAGGTAGCAAAAAGGTTAAATTCTCAATTACTTATTGTATCTACCTACCTCTTAGAGAAGCCTCTTTGGTCATAGCCTACACAGAGATTTTTTTCTTTAATCTGTGCCTCCAGATAAAGTAGGCACCAAAGAGAATATAACCGCTTACGCTAAGTAGGCACCAGCTAGGTGACATAAAGTTACCGTCAGTGGCCATAAAAAACTCACCATCTCACCATGAAGCGGCCATGTTGTTTATAATTCAGTTTCGTTTCGTAATGAAAACTTAATAATTATGACCAAAAAAAAATTAATGAAATTTCAATTTTAATATATCCTATTTTAAGCGCCGGTTATTTCTAAGCATATTAGTGAAACCTGCATGAAAATCAGTTCAGTATTTAAGGAGTTCAGTCATAACAAACAAACAACGACACATCACTGTCCCTAGATGGCGCTGATACAAATAACATTTCATAATGTATGGAAAAAGGGCAAAAAGCCGCGGGCCTGCATCGCGCAAGCGATATTTTTTGAACAATAGAACCTATGGGATAAATTACATTGGATATAATTATGTGTGTGTTCCGAAGCATTCCAGAACTTCACATTTATTATATGTAGGGATAGGGATAGGGAAGCTGCAAATGATTATTGTAGGCAAATGTATTACAAAAAAGATAGGAAAAGTTTATAATGTATAATATTTATTGAAACAAAAACCATTTGCATTTGCCTACAACAATCATTTGCAGCTTCCCCAATATAGATAATCTTATATGATATTTTTAGCGGAATTACACTAGATATACTTTTTTCATTTTGTATATAGGATGAACTTCCGCGAAGTCACGCCTGAGTCAATCAATTAATAATTATACTGTTACATAATTTTATCTATTGTCTAATTGGATAATAGTTAAAATTTAGTAACAGTATATTTAACAGTATATGTAACGGTCCCCCACTCGGTGGACGACGATCTGGTGAAAGCCGCGGGGAGCCGATGGATGCAGGACGCGAGCAACCGCTCAAGGTGGCGCCCTCTGGGGGAGGCCTATCTTCAGCAGTGGACGTCTTCAGGCTGTTAATGATGTAACAGCATATGTCACAGTATAATGTAACAGTATGTGTGCACTATTTGTTTTTTTGTGTGTATATTTGCTTGTGTGTGTATTTTGTTTATTTTTTAATTCAGCTACTACTATTATCTACATATTATTAACTAGAGGCTGACAGTGGTTTCACTTTCTTAGATTTAATAAATATAATTTCACTGATATAGATGCGAAGGTTGTTTGTTTGTATGTTTGTTACCACTCAGCGTTGTAACAACTGCAGTTTAGGTTCTGAAGAAACATATACGATACTTTTTATCCCTTAAAATTAAACTTAATGTACTTAGTTAATTATTTTTACTAAATATTCTAATAACAGTTATGTTAATCATGATGTGTACATGTTTTGGGGTATAATCTAGCTCAAAATTGTTTTTTTTTTCGTTTGTGCATTTGGGTATATTCTGTTTTGTGTGCCAAATAAAATAAATAAATATATAAATAAAATAAACGGTTCCGTGGGTTATAATATAAATCACTGTCTAATCCAGTGAAACAGCACAGCTAGTCATGTTACTAGCTGAACCACCCCGACTTTATACAGATTAATTACAAAGTATTATACGTCTTACCCTATAACCTACAGTATGGATTATTTCTCACGGTTTAGACTTAGTATCTCCGTACCAAATTTGACCTTAATCAGTGTATTCGTTTAGACACGAAAAGGTTACAAACTGACAGAGACAGAGAGAGATAGAGAGAGAGAGAGGGAGAGAGAGACGAGGGAGCTACTTTTGAAGTGAGGCACATAATATTATCAGTATAAGGACCAAGACCGCAAGACTATTAACGTACATCACTATAGTCTTCTAGCCTAAGGATACATCAATTTTAATAACCTCGTGCCTGAACCCGCTGGAAGCAAGCTTTATACATATTTATACAGAGCTGACGAAACGCTACTTTATACTGGGCTTTTAAATAAACGGGGGCAAAAGTCGTAACTCATGAGCAAAGGCTTCTGGAAGGAGGTAATTTACCAAAATTTTGCAGGTAATTTTGTTACATTGTTTAAGTAAGCACATGCTATATTTCACGATATATTCCTGCTGTCAAGGTGGTCCACAAAAGTCCGTCTGCACTAAAGTTTGACAGTTTCTAAGTTCACACTTATCTTTCTAGGACGCACTTAAATGCGTTGCGGTAGGTCATAGTGCGAACTTAGGAGCAGTCAAATTTTAATGTCTTTTTTTATGTCAATTTATTTTTTTGTTGTAGTGGGCAAACACTACTTGTGTTCCGGTTTGAAGGGCATTGTAGCTAGTGAAATTACTGGGCAAATGAGACTATGATCTCATCATACAGTCTAGTAATCTTCTCTGTCAAGATCACGTGCGCTGTGCAGTGTCACGCAAACTGTAATAATTTATAGTTCCGAGTGATACTGGTACTACAATCTGTTATGGGCAGCCGTGACGCTTAACATCAGGTGAACGACTAGCTCGCCACGTCATTCTTTTACATAAAAAAGGCTATAGTACTTAGTACAGCCAGCAGCTATGGGAAGACCTATGCTCGGAGTTTCTCTAAAGGATAAGATTCGAAACGAAGTGATCTGATAGAGAACCAAAATAGTCGGCAGACGATTAGTAAGGTAAAAAGGTAATGCGCTACATTTCTTGAAGAAATCATAACCACAAAAAAACCACTTAAATAAATAAATAAAATAACCACTGAGGTAAATGAGTTCTTGAGCGAAGACCATATTTAAGCAAACATAGTGTAGGACGCCTTGCGGCCAGGTGGGGTGACGTCTTGCGGTGGCTTGCAGCAGAGAGCTGAAGATCGAGGTAAGTGGCGTGGTATTGAAGAGGTCAGCAGTGGACAAAAATAGGCTGATGATAATGATGATGAATTTAATTCCAATTTGTCTTTATTCTTTTCTTGACAATTTCAACTAACATCCGTTTCATTCTGCAAAACAGAATGGTCTGCTCGTATACTATAGCCGACTCCATTGTTGCCAATATTTTATACTGGGTGTAACTGAATTCATTAGCATCCTATACCAAGGTACTTCTGACACCAGTCACGTGTGGACCGTTTATTTATTAATTAATTCATCATCATCATCATCAACAGCCTGAAGACGTCCACTGCTGAACATAGGCCTCCCCCAGAGCACGCCACCTTGAGCGGCTGCTCGCATCCTGCATCCATCGGCTCCCCGCGGCTTTCACCAGGTCGTCGGTCCACCGAGTGGGGGGCCGGCCTACGCTGCGTCTTCCGGTTCGTGGTCGCCACTCGAGAACCTTTCTTCCCCATCGGTTGTCAGTTCTACGAGCGATGTGGCCTGCCCATTGCCACTTCAACTTACTAACTCTAAGAGCTATATCGGTCACTTTAGTTCTCCTGCGGATCTCCTCGTTCCGGAGCTTATCTCGCAGGGAAACACCGAGCATAGCTCGCTCCATAGCTCGCTGCGCGACTTTGAGCTTACTAATGAGGCCAACAGTAAGAGACCATGTCTCAGTTCCATAAGTCATCACTGGCAACACACACTGATTGAAAACTAACTGAATTAATTAATTAATTAATGATATCTCCAAAAAATGGGTAAACTTGCTCAATTAACTGCTACAGTACAAACTTAAATCATCCTCTTTACCTTTTCCCATTTGTTATTGGGGTCAGCTTCCAATCTAACCTGTAGCAGTGAGCTACCAGAACACGCTACGAGCTACGAGCGGCTGCCATCTGACCTCGCAACCCATAAGGAACCAGTAACAGGGATGGTTAGATCAGGCGTCAGATTCTATCAGGCGTCTGACTACCCGTAACGATTGCCATAGATGCTCTTATGACAACCGGGACCTACATACAGTTTAACTGCTCTCCGAGGCACGGAGCACTGGCATCGAAAAAAAAAGTAAGAAACAAAAAGTTGAAAAAATACAAAATTACATGTAGGTAATTTTTATATTTAATTATTACATACAAGTCAACAAAAAGTTTTAAAAGTGTCAAAATTGTTCGTGCCAACTGCGTTAGGCACCAGCAATCTTCAACATTAAAAAAAAAACTCTGTTGCGCTCTTTACTCTTTATGAACCATCAATAAATGATGTACAATAATGTACTCAATTTATGCTAAAGAATTCATTTGCACCCTGTAGAAATTTATATAAACAATACAGTGGTGTTATCCCAATTACAAGTATTTTAGGATACGATTATTTATTCTGTAAAACAGTAAGCCAAAATATTATTATGACAGTTACGTAATAACCACAGACTTAGAATTTTTTCGTTACCCTAAGGGTAGGTTTTTTAATCCGTAGTCAAGATAACCAATGATAAAAAATGCTAACAAATTCTAACCAATGGTCAAAATTCGTTAGTATTTTTAACCATTGGTTACCTTAACTATGCATCAAAAACCCCACCCTAAGTCTATGGTAATAACACAGTTAATCACACGAGAAAACTAGTAAAAGCGGATGTCTTAAATAAATGTTTCAGGAGCAATTTCACTTTTATGCAAATAACCAAACGTTTATTAAGTTAACGATCATCGGAAGTTATATATTATATTATACTATATTATAACCACAATTGAATTTACGATAGGCTATTAAGTATTCCGGAATGGTATAGCTGTAATGTACAGGCATTATTATAGGCACTAGAATAGTGACTTCCTGCCGGAAACGATTAAAGGTGGCTACGGAAACGAAAGGGTTGTAGAAAACTACTAAGACGTGGTTAAATGCATGTTTATAATTACTTACACAATTTTTAGTGGGTGCCTATGAAAAAATACTTTTTAGGGTTCCGTACCCCAAGGGTAAAACGGACCCTATTACTAAGGCTCCGCTGTCCGCCCGTCTGTCCATCCGTCACCAGGCCGTATCTCATGAACCGTGACAGTTAGACAGTTGAAATTTTCACAGATGATGTATTTCTGTTGCCGCTATAACAACAAATACTAAAAAACAGAATAAATATTTAAGGGAGCTCCCATAAAATAAACTTGATTTTTTGCTCATTTTTATAGATAATGGTACGGAGTCCGACTCGCACTTGGCCGGTTTTAGTATTATTTGCCTGCTGAAAAGAGCTCTGCACAAGAACTAAAGTGACCGATATAGCTTTTAGAATTAGCAAGTTGTAATGTCAATGGGCAGGCCACATCGCTCGTAGAACTGACAACCGATGGGGAAGAAAGGTTCTGGAGTGGCGAAGGTGGACCGACGACCTAGCCAGAACTGCGGGGAGCCGTTGGATGCAAGAGGCAAGTAGTGCATCCAGCAAGTGTTTTGCATCCTCTCCATATCGACTCTCAACTTTAATTATTTTATAGGTTACAACCCGAATACACCCTACTGTTACTGGACTAATATTTGTAGGGATTATTGTAATGCATACACTGAATCATCTAGTAGTTTAATTCTAATTCCACACTTAATTAGTAGCATAATCTACACCTATAATAGTGGTGTAGACACCACTATTATAAAGAGGAAAGATTTGTATTTTTGTGTGTATGTTTGTAATGAATAAACTCAAAAACTACTGTGCCGATTTCAAAAGTTCTTTCACCATTGGAAAGCTACATTCACCCTGAGTAACATAGGCTACTACACGTGCGAAACCGGGGCGAGCCGCTAGTATTTAATAAATCATTTTTAGGATGGCTTTGTGTGGGTGTGTGGGTAGGGTAAGGAACGCCTTAAACAAGGTGATTTCACAATTTTCACAATTAAGATCTTGTGTTTTAAATGAGCATTCAAACACGTACGGTTTTATTACAGAGAACATTTTTTTTATAAAGTACTAGCGACTCGCCCCGGCTTCACATGGGTATAATAGTTTTCGCAGCGCACGCGATGTAAATAATATTTTAGGTAATTTTTTTACACATTATTGGAGTTTTAGTAAGGATTACTATTTTTTTTGAAAATATGATATAGCCTACGTCACCCGGGGATAGTGTAGCTTCCCAACAGTGAAAGAATTTTTCAAATCGGTTTTGTAGTTTCGGAGCCTATTCAATGCAAACAAACAAACAAGCAATCAAATCTTTCCTCTTTATATTATTGTTATGGATGGATAGATAATTTTTAGGTATTTATTTTTTCATTGATTCTTATTCTATAAGTGCAGTAGATCAACCTCTGTAAGTATTGCAGGTTTGCAAATAAACACCCAGTACAAATATTTGAATGTTTGATTTGATTTTGGGGATTTTGTGGCCATGATAGTAAGGGTCATTCTCAATATATTTTAATAGTATAGCGGTGCTGACCCCGTCAGTTTAGATTCCGGTTATTCCCGTTAGAAAACCAAGATTCGTAACTGGTTGTCACACAAGAAAATTATTTACTGTTTGATTACCCGGTTATCTTTAAAGATTGTTATTTCCTTACAGAAAACCAATTTGATAATTAGTTATGGAATAAGAAAAAATATTTATTGTTAGGTTACCCGGTTTTCGGTACAAATTATCCTTATTTTTCGTTTTTTTTTTCGTATAAAATGCTTTCAAGTATCCTACCCTCGTTTTAATCCCCCATATTACATTTAAGCAGAAAACCCTGGAGCGTAATCAAAATTCCCTACGTTCCGACTTGTCCTGTCTCTTGAGAGACAGTGGAAATGCAGGTGAAACGCTTGTCTCAAATGGGAACTGGCGTGAAACGATTTAAATGTAATTAAATGTTGCTAATGGAAAATTGCGTGCGACAGTTTTATGGAGCACTTCCGTGTTTAATCTGTCGCGAGTTGAAACAATGAAGACAGTGGACCCACTACGCCGTTATAATATTGTTATAATGAACTTTTTGTTGTGATAGTTTTTTTAAATGTTAATTTGGGTGAATTTGCTTCTATGGCTGGCAACACTGACTTTGTATGTGATTGTAATGTTTCTACTTATCACAGTTCTTAGAGTATAGACTAAAAGCATAGAGAGAACGTCATTATCTGTCAAGCGTACCACTTTTTTGGACACTTTTTATATGAAGTGGACACTTTGTTGTGAATGAGTCTGACAGATTTGTATGGAAAAAACAGTTGACTCGAGTCGAAAAAATGGTACGGTGACATTTCGCAAGCGTAGCTAAATTACTATATGTTTGTTTCTTTCCTTCGCCACTGACGTAGCGATACGTGTGAGCAGTACAAATATACTATCGTTTTGATGATTCCTCTTTGTTATTAGTCCATACTCTAAGTCACAGTTGGTGTTATTCTACGCTCTTGAGTTGTGTAAAAATACACAATAAGAAAAAAACAGAAGTTCTTATAGAAAAAAATTAATCCAGCACAAAAAAAATGCTACTTTTTAAATGCATTTTGTGTTAAAAACGTGTATGAATACCAGATTATTTTTTTTATGAAAATAAAATCAGGTGATAATTCATGTTAAAATGCCTTCTAAGACCCCAAATGTCTGCTATAAAATGGCCAAGCCAAAGAAATAGGCTGCGGGCTGCTGTTAGATTTGGTTACTTTAGAGTTTTAGACTAATAAATCAATACAGAATTCGCTGATGGTAATAATAATAACCAACAATTTTTAATTCGTTTTTCAGGCACGCAACGTATGTTCGTGACAGCAAAAATCTAATTCAAATTTAAATTCAAGCACAGACTCAGATCAAGTTGTGATTCAAAAGTTAATAAAATTCCATAATTTGAAAGTTAAAGCTTTTTATGTATTTTTATAGGCCTGGCGCTACAAATTAGTTTTTGACTGCAATTTAGTTGATATAACGATTTTGCCTACCCACGGCAACATTATTGTATTTTAAATTAACAGAGTCATAAATCAGTTCTTATAACTAAAGATGTAATAAATTAATAATAGTTTAATAGACTGCATATTGTAGAGTATGCGAAGTAATTACACGATCTTATTCTCCATCTCCCTTCTTTCATCGGACATCAAGGCGCACATAAACACGGCACCCATATATGGTTGAAATTCCATCAACCCGCACAAAGCGTTTTGCTATGCACTTTATAGTGCGAACAGTTAGTGAGTGGAACACCTTGCCGGCGTCCTTGTTTCCAGCTAACTATGATCTGGGAGTCTTCAAGTCGAGAATGAACAGGTAACTTCTAGGCAAGCATGCAGCATCGTAGACTGCGTCATCACTTTCCATCAAATGAGACAGTGGTCAAATGCTTTGCCCATAAAATATTTAAAAAAAAACTTAAAAATGGTTTTTGGAAGCGCATCAGTAACAAAACCTAGCACTATGTCCCCACCTAAAAATGTTAAATTAAACTTACGAATTATGCGTTGTCCTAAGCCTTATATTTATACAGGGTGTTGGTAAAGTGGGCAGCTTTAGCCTAAACGAGATCCGAGAGTAGAGCGTCCTGTATAATGTATTCAACTTTACAGGCTTCATAATCAAGGAGTTTCGGACAAAAGTTTTGAACACTTTTTGTCACTCGTAAAATGTTGCTAGGTTTTTGTCGCTTTTGACGTGACGTGAGTTAAATGGGAGTGCAATTTGATAAAGAAGTTTGGCCGTTTAATTTTGACTTTGTGGATGTGAAATAAGTTTTAAGTTTAGTTTAGGGCGACTACTATTTATAGAGGACATAAATGAAATTATAAAGCTATAAGGCTCATCTTGTTGAAGTGCTTGCTCTCTTTCTCTCTCTCTCTCTCTCTCTCTCTCTCTCTGTCTCGCTCACTCGCTCATGTGAAAGGTTATCTCAGAAGGGCATTGAAATTAATCAAGAAATCAATCAGTATAGTTATTATAATTCACTCATTTATTTACAATTCTTAAGCCTAAGTTTTTTACAATATCTCTATAAAAAGGAATTTACAAAAATATTATAAAAAACCTAAACCGCCGCCGGCAGCGGGGCAGGACCCAAGCTACCGGTGGTTAGGGCTGCAGAGTGAGGAACCTCCTGACAATACGTGCCGTGTCAAGGAGTACTGCCTTCTGAATCTGACCCTTGATCCAACCGTCTAGCGAGAGCCTCTCGAGGTGTTGGTCGAGGCTCTTCGCTATAAGGCCGTTCGCCGAAAATTAATTATAATAATTATAAAAATTATAATAATTATTATCTAATTTAACACAAATAATAATTTCAGATAAAATTATTATATACGAATCTTCAAAATTCAAAATGTTTTAATGTGTAAATGTACATGTACATATTTTCACAACATCTTAATTGCAATCACGGCTCCTCGTTCCTGAATAATCCGGTATCCAGGTTACCATGGTTACCACAAAGAGAAACTAAGGTGACTGACCGATGACGCATGTCTTCGTGACAACTGATTTGACAATCACGATTCACTGACAAATGACAGTTGAGAGGACTGACATGCAAATAGTTTGAATAATCATTAAAAAGTTAACGTGTTTGTGCTGTTACAATAGGATGCTTTTTATCTCGGATGAGGGGGTTCGAACATTTTTCTATGGAAGCTGGCATATCCCCTCGCAGCAATTATAATTTTTTTTTGCAAAGTTTCCGCGCACTGTTAATGTATTATAATAATGGGCAAGGGACAATTATACATACACACTTTTTGTTTATGTGTACGTGTCCTCTACCACCATAGGTCTGTGCCTCTACCCGTATAACATGTCACGTGACTTGCGGCACTTTTGGGAGCACAACATGGCGACGATGCCGCCCACTATACATACAAACCTCAACTTGGTTACACTAAAACAACGAGAAATCTTATATACTCTTTGGTGGTCGCCATACATAACTATATATGCACAACATGGCGGTTGTGCATATATGGTTACCTTTGTGTCGCATTCTTATTATTTCCTTATCTAAGATAATTACCTTACATACTCAATTATTTATTGTCAACATATGTACATATTTAGTAATAAGGGTGTTACGTATGTGTGTGCAAAACATATGACCCCATTAGGGTATAGCAACAGGTTAAGTGAAGACCAGGCCGATCCATTAAATAAAATCTACAAATACCTTCAGGCAAAGTTAATACTAAAGTCTCTTACTTTTGTCATTTAAATAAAATCTGTCATATTATAATAACATTTCATTATCAGAAAATCTTTAAAAACCTTATTAAAAACGGATTCATTTTTTTGAGCGAGAATTTGTTCCAGGATTGTATTATATATTTTTACTGCCATTATGTTGGGGCCCGAACTATGCATTTTTAGCTTAGAACTTGGTACGGCGAGTTTGTGTTTAACTCTTGTCTCGTATCGTCGGGGCTGGTCTACTTCTTTTGTAAAAAACTGGGGATATTTTTTTACAGACTTGCATGCTTCTAGTATGTAAATTGACGTTAGTGTTAATAATTTGAAACTAATCAAATGTGGTTTACAGCTGGCTGGTTCTTTTATATTAGCGAGGATTCGGACACACTTTTTTTTGGAAATGAAAAGGTCTTGGGCATCTACGGTAACTACTACTGGGCGCAGAAAAAAATTTAAATGTCGGCTGAAGGATATGCCGCAAAGGTTGTATATCCCTAAAGTAAATAAATAAAGGCGTAGTATAGCATCACCTATTTTGCCCATCGTCACTTTTCATCCAATAAGTGGTAAACCGCTATACTGTCGGACGTGAAACTCAAAACTCAAACTCAATCTCAAATTCTTTATTGCAAATAGGCTATTTTTAGCACTTTTACAAGTCAAAACTAGATAATGTATTTATAAATAATAAAAATTAAATTATTGTACATATTAAGCAAGCATAATTAAACAAAATCACAGTGCTTCATGTCAAAAATGTCAAAATAAATGTTAAAATTATAACAAGCCTATTACATTAAGAGTTTGAAGAAAAAAAAGTTCTCTTTCTCACTACAGGTGCAAGCAATCCGGCACAATGTAGAATAGAAAACTTCAAACCGTAGCTTCGATTACATCTGTAAAGAAGAAGCTACAAGAAACTTTACAGTGTCATTTTTTGTTCCATTTTTTTTGTTAACAACATTTATAATTTGTTACAATTGAGACAACATAATGAAACATACTACAAAGCAGGTAGGTACCTATTTCACACCAGTGTAAGAGGAATATTAGAATGATCTTAACATAAAAAATACATGTAGAAAATAAAAATTATAAGTCTAGCCAAGCGATAGTCACGGTACCTAAGTTTACATAACATTGAGCTTGGGGCAATCAGGCCAAGCTTTTTTGTCTGACAAATAATCATTTATGGTGTAATAGGCTTTTTTCATCAGATTTCACTTGACAAACGATTTAAATGTACGCATTGACAAATGTTCAACACCGTCAGGCAACTTGATAAAAAAGCGTATACAGTTTCCCATGAATGAACCATTAACTTTCTGCAGTCTGAATCTTGGCACTTTCAGTTTGTTTTTGTTCCTAGTTTTGAAATTATGAATGTCGCAATATCTGGGAAACGAGGTAATGTTTTTGCGAGTGTATATCAAGTTTTCATAAATGTATTGACTAAAATCAATTATTCAAATCAATTATTGAAATCAAAGTAAAGCAAGCCCCAAACACGCCCCTGTCGGTTCTATTTTGCGACACAGTACAAGAACAAACTTCTAAACTTCTAACACAAACAAATGCGCTTATTTCGCTCATTTTCGAGTTATAATCATTTGTTCACGTTAAGAACGTAATCCGTAGAATAAGAAGTAATGGTAAAATCTTACGAGCACACTAATAATACGGAGTATGTGGGAACAGTGACAGTCGTTTTGGGGATCAACAGTTAGGTTTTGTGTACGGTAAAGTATCGTTGATTTTATAATTCACTAGCGGCTCGCCCCGGCTTTGCACATGTAGTAGTGTAGCCTATGTTACTTAGGGTGAATGTAGCTTTCCAATGATGAAAGAATTTTTGAAATCGGCACAGTAGTTTTTGAGTTTATTCATTACAAACATACACACAAAAATACAAATCTTTCCTCTTTATAATAGTGGTGTAGACTAGCTGTAGTTTCGATTCCATGGGAATGTCGTCATAAAATAAAACTAACTAAAAAAAATTGACATCTGAAAAAAATTGACATTTACCATCTGTCAAAATGACTTCTGTATAACTGACATCTGTCAAAATGCCATTTGTTATCTTGGCCTAAACGTAGTAACCTATAAGCAATATGGAAAACAGCAATGTCGATAACAGTATGTATGGCGGCCATATTGAAAAATTACAGATGTCAAAATTTATCCAAACCATGTTGATCAGCATCGTTTGGAACAACTTTTTTTATTTTTTTTTCTAATTAAATAGAACAAAGCTTAAATCCACACAGATTACATTAGTAAAAATCAATGTAAATCACATTTTATGCCAGAAAATTTGAAATTTCTACAGAAAAAAAGAGAATCACGAGGACGTTGAGGGCAAGACCACGAAGCGCCTCAATTTTTAATATACAGAACCATGAAACAAAATCAAGATCACACATACCTTCTTCCCCAAATACCGTTAATGTTGGGTAACGAGCGTTTGCTTTTAGCGGCGTTACGTCGTTACAACGTATTTACGTGCCCACGTGAATGTTTTACTTTACGTTCTTTATTTTAACGTCTCAGTGGATTACAAAATATGAAGAAAAAAACCGAATAATATTTATTATTTGGCGCTGTGTGAAATGTCCACACATATTTATTATTATTTTATTATTTATTCACCGAGCACATCTGAATAGCCCCAAAGTTAAAAAATGCAGACTAAGCTAACACAATATTTCCACAAAAAACGCATTTGGAAAAATCTCACGTGAGATTAAGGGAGGTAGGAGGTCAAGCCAAATCTCACGACATCTCACCAAGGGGCGGTCACAAAATACCCCACGTAATTTATTGATACATTTTATGTCTGTTTTTTAATGAAAAGTTTATTAATCTAAACACTGTCACAAACCACATCACTATTTTCAAATGAAACGAACAAAAAAAGTATTTAAATAAAAGTTGTCACCGCATCTACATCACTTACGAAACTTTGTCGTAGCAGCCCCAAACCACGACAAGAGGTCACAGAGCAATATAATAATACGTTTAACAATGTAGGCATGTAAACAATGAGTCCAGGAGACAGGTTCTCTCATAACTTGTTCCGGAAGATGCGGGCAGAATTCTTGTGTGGTACAAGGGAGAAGAGACCAACGACGACCATTTTTTGAGTTTTTAGGAGGCGTAATATAATAAAATGAATCCACGACTTGTGCCGAGTGGCTGTCAGCAGTTGGATGAGAAGAGCCAAAGACCAGGCCCATCAGTCAATTATAGTCATACCTTAGGAGACACACGGTACAGAGAGTTCACTTGTACAAGTACTTAGGCTGCATTATCAATGACGAAGGTGACCACAGCGCAGAAGTCAAGTGTCGGATAGAGCAAGCGCGTAATGCATTTCTGAAGATAAACCATCTCCTCTGCAACAGATCTCTCGGACTCTACTAGGGTGCGTTTGGCACGGTGCTATGTGTTTTCTGTTCTTCTGTATGGCGCTGAGTCATGGACCCTGTCACAAACGATGAGTCAACGTTTAGAGGCTTTTGAAATGTGGATATACAGAAGAATATTGAAAATATCGTGGATGGATAGAGTTTCAAATGAAGAGGTTTTAAGGAAATTGAACAAAAAGGTTGAGATCTTAAATACTACTAAATAAAAACCCGTAAATTGCAATATTTTGGTCACGTTATGCGAAGTGACAAATACCACCTGCTCCAGCCTATAATGCAAGGTAAAATTCAAGGAAACAGAAGACCAGGAAGAAGACGTACGTCGTGGCTCAAAAACCATCGCACGTGGCTTAAGATTAGCACGAGATCCCTGTTACATGCAGCAGCATACAAAATAAGGGTTTTTTACATAAAAATCATCTACGTTACTTTCATTTTTACGCTACCCCGCTTCATTGGGCCTATTAAAAATATAAACTGTGGGTATGTACACTTGTAGTTACACCTACTATTTATATTTTTATCGGTTAATAAAGTTATTCTATTACCTAAACTGTAGGTAACTTATATTTTTACTTATTTTAACTTATATCTGTGATGTAAGCGCATGGTTCCCGCGCCCGCTCCCGCCTATGCTTCAGCCCGCTCCCGACAGCGGAAGAAACTAATTCCTTACCGTGGCCGGAACTTTATTCGTTAAACTTCAGCAGCCGTCAGCGGCACGCCGATGTACCGTAACTCCTCTTTGTTACTGTAATTCAGAGAAAAATCCCCTGTGGCACGGTCGGAAGGGTAGATTTCTGATAAAAACACTTATGGCATCAATACACAGCTACATAATTACGTCCTTCCGACCTACCCTGTATAAGTACCTAGATTATTTAAACATCTACTTTAACTGCTAAAAGTTATGCGATTTAATTTTAAGGTACATTTTTTAAGTAATCTACGTACTTATTACTAACGAGCAGATAAATTCCCACCTTTGTTGGCTTGTAATATAAATTATTTATAATTATTGCATACTAATTTTGTATTGTAGTTTAATAGAAATATTTAAGAAATGTAGACTTAAGATATTAAACTATAAAAAGTGAAAAATAAAAATAATAATGAGAAAAATACATCATCCCTGTATACATACTTCCCTACGCTTACTAATCCTTTCCCAGCGAATTATCGCTGTTTTTTTTTGTTTTTTTGGCTTGAATTGCTGAACTAAATTAGATGATATTTTTCAAACAATTCGCTTATAAATACTCTGATAAATACAATGATTTTGTTTGCTGCTATCATCCCCACCCATTTGAAACCCGTTTACTCTAAACACAAACTCTGTTTCTTTTACTCCTATACTTTTCCCTCTAAGTACGTATGAAATCTACCCAAAGTATTATGTTACAAAAACGTACATCCGAAAAAGAATTCCGAACAATTTCGAGGGTTGATTAAAAGTTTAAGTGAAGAGTTTCATTTCTAATAGAGCGACGTGTAGCGTGTGGCCGTATACGGTATTGCCGTATAATTTAAATCGCCGTATAATTTTAAGCGTATAATTAAAGTTAAAACAACAATAGGTATTTGCGTTGCATGTATTGTACGTAATTATGATATTGTCGGATTTCAAATAAACAAAGCAATTACGTGAAGTGTACAAAACGTTAAGGCCTCAATTATGTTCATTTTGCATTTCCGTACATTTTGTACATTTTGCTACGTTTGCGTGTTTGTCATCACACTCTTTACCTACTATTTTGTTAGATTCTAAGCCTAAAAAATAGAAAACCCATGGTTATTTTACCCAAGTGTTATTGATAATAATAACTATAAGGTACGTAAGAGCACAAAATGATTAATAGTGTTGTAAAAGTATAATTTTTCCCAAGTATCATAACGTCCATAAATCTCATTTTGTCTAAGTTCCATTGTACCTCAAATCTTGATTAGTCGCTTTAAGCTAATCTGCTGTATAAAAATGGGAAGATGTTAATGGGCATACAAAACTAATAGGGTATACATATATACATATATAGTAGTGCTTGCAATAAATAAAATATATTTATTTAATAATGTTTGTAACTGTCCAGACGTTTTGCTGTGTAGTCATTTCGCGACATAGCAAATCTTGTATTTTTTGTGATGATGACTAGCAGCGATGTGGTCATTATGCTAATTAGACCTAATGAGATGTGGAATATATGACATTAAGTCAAAATGCGACTCGGATATTTCGAGATATGAGGTAAGTTAGATGATGTCATTTTGCGATCTAGTGAATCCATTACTAACCCAAACACTTTTGTCTTGCTTTCAATAGCACTGTCTTGCTATATTGTCGCTCAAAGTGCATATTGCTGTTGTACGGAGCAAACCGCACCATTACGCTACTATGAAACATTCCCGCGGGTCAGCATTTTTACTTCACCGCAACGATTTTATATTACTTTAACGTCAGTACATAGCACCCTAGAGCCACACTCTGTTACTTCAAAGAGCTGGGACACAAAACAGATAATAAGCACAGAAGTCAATCTCAAGAATGTATGTACTTCACTTTTCTTACCTACGCTCGGCGGTCGCGCTGGGGATGGCGGCGCGGTGGCTGCGCGGGTGGCCGGCTCGCCGCGCCGAGCAGTAGGTACCTACTTATCATAACTATAATGCGAAAGATGAGCGTATTTTTTATCATCCATACAAAACAGAAACACACACAAGTATATACACATTAAGTAAGTACAGACATACATACATAGACTGCTAAAACCATAACCCTTCCTTTGATATCGACATATTTTTTTCGCAGTTATTATTATACTGGGTGGCGCAAAAGTAAAGACCCTATTTGGTTCAGCTATAACATTTTTTCTAAATTAGAAAACTAGATTTAGGTTTTTTTAAATGTATATTTGTGCCATTAAATTTCGTACCATTAGGATTTAAAGATGATGTCTTTTAAATGGTGACCTCCAGAGTTGATACACATTTGAGCCCTATTTATGACATTTTGCATAACTTGCCGTAACACTTCCTGCGATATGTTCGTTATTTCTTGACGAATGTTTTCTTTTAGAGCTGCGAGAGTCTGTGGCTTGTTCACATACACCCGAGATTTCAAAAAACCCCAAAGAAAGAAGTCTGGACTGGTCAGATCGGGTGATCTTGCAGGCCAAGGCAAATCGCCAAAACGAGAGATAACTCGGCTTGGAAAAGCGTCCCTCACTAAGTCCATAGTGTCGCGCGCTGTGTGTGCCGTAGCGCCGTCTTGTTGAAACCAGATGTGCTCCAGCCCCAATTCGTCCAAACTGGGTATCAAAAACTCACGTAACATGGTTCTGTAGCGTTCTCCAGTGACAGTTATCGCATTGCCTCCAGCGTCTTCGAAAAAATAGGGTCCGATCACTCTGTCAACACAGATGCCACACCATACAGTAACTTTTAGTGGGTGTAGAGGTGTTTCTTGAATAATGCGCGGATTATCAGTGCCCCAGAACCGAGTATTCTGCTTATTGACATGCCCTGAGAAGTGTTACGGCAAGTTATGCAAAATGTCATAAATAGGGCTCAAATGTGTATCAACTCTGGAGGTCACCATTTAAAAGACATCATCTTTAAATCCTAATGGTACGAAATTTAATGGCACAAATATACATTTAAAAAAACCTAAATCTAGTTTTCTAATTTAGAAAAAATGTTATAGCTGAACCAAATAGGGTCTTTACTTTTGCGCCACCCAGTAGTTAGATAAAGTTTTTTGAAGACAAAAATACGATTATGTTACATTTACATCTTCCTCATTAGATTATTGAAAACAAGCAAATACCTACCTACTTACCTCTCTATAACAACTGGTAGCTTAAAAAGTAACAATTCACCGTTTAATGTTTACTCCTCCTTGTCCACTGAACAGTTATAATAACTTTTTCGTTGCTCCATTTTTTCACAAAAAAGTTTACAAACGTGTGTCTCAAGCGGATGGCACTCGCACTGTACCGAACCGTGAGCGGTGTCTATGTGTGCGTTGCTCGAGCGCACTTTGTATGTAGATTGACTTCTGTATCTGTTTTGTGGCTGGGATGGCTCGGGCAGATACTGGCGGGGAAATTGCACAATACAACACAAGCGGTACTTCAGTACAGTACTAATCACTCCCATGTAGAATCAGAACACCTATCACGTCCAAACCATCAACACTCATTTACGAAACTAAAGTATAACTAATTGTACTCACTAACGAAATAAACGGAGGTCACAAGAACTCGGTGATCTTATCTTAAATATTTCATATTGCACCTTATTCTTTCACATGGTCAACTGTGCTTTGTACCCAATTCGTAATCACTATATTCTCGATAGATACACGCGTGATACGCTCACTATCGAAAAAATAGTGATTATGTTCTTCTTTTAATTACATATAACAAACTCATAACTCTACAGAATCAAACGACCGGAAAAGAAAACCCACTCCCAAAATTATTCACTTAAAGGAAATAAAATTGAAATTTCTCAGGCGCAGGGGTAGCTACCCCAATATATCATACTGAACCGCCGTTCGGCAAGATAGCACGACGCCCTCGGGTAAGATAACCGCCGTACCTTCTAGCTACCTAGAACTAGGATACTATAGTGTTTAGTGGCAGAAAACGGAACCTATTCCATTGGAATTGGGAATTACGAAGAGCCAGAGAGACGAAGATAATATGAAGTCTCAATTTTAAATATATTAACGTGTTCAATTGAAAAGAAAAAAAAATGGTTTTGGGAAAAGCAAGAATATGCTATTATTATTAGCGAGCCTATTAGCGAAAATTGTTTTGGCTATTCCAATATCTAAAGTAATGTATTTATTAGTATGCAAGCAGCTGTTTGTTTTCCTTGTAAAATAAAATAAAATAAAATAAAATAAAATAAATTATACTGTGCAAAGTTTCAGGATGACGTGCGCAGTGCAGTGTCACGCAAAACTATATTAAGTTAGAGTTCCGAGTGATACTGACATCTGTTATGGGCAGACGTGACGCTTAACATCAGGCGAATGACTAGCTCGTCACGTCACTCATTTACTTAAAAAAACACAATATTACATCACAATGAAGGAGACATACATTCGCTAATTATTGAAGAAGTTTCAAATACCTAGTCTTCCTAGGGAATTCTAACTTTAATTTGATTCCAATTTAAACAAACTCAAACAAATAAATCGTAAAACGGAGCCAAATCAAAAAACACTTACTATTCATGAAAACCGTCGAAGAAAGATACCTTTACAATGTTACCTCGGAACAGAGGAAACAAATCCTGTAGTCCGAACTCATAAATACGATTTATCGTTGAAGTTTAAAATGCGGTATAACTTTGGGCACTTTCGTTACATTCTGATGGTTGGCATCAGATTTACTGTGAACAAAAAGGATAAAAGACATCAACCGAAAGCTAATTATTTTAGAGAAAATTTGTGACAATGGATTTCAAAATTGTCTCTAAGACTTATGGCTTGTACATCACATCATCAGCTGGAACATAGACCTTCCCATCAAATGGAACTCTGACGTATTTAATAAATAAATAAATGAGTGTGAAACGTGACGGGCTAGTCGTTTGCCTGATGTTAAACGTCACGGCTGCCTATAAAAGATTGCAGTATCACTCGGAACTCTAAAAGAACATATATTTAACGTATATTAATAATATTACTAGACTGTGTGCAAGCAGTAGATGCCAAGCAGTAGTGTGCAAGCACTACTATGTACCGGTTTGAAAGAGCTATACGTCACGGCTGCCCATAACAGATTGAAGTATCACTCGAAACTCTAAAATAAAGTTTCGCGTGACACCGCGCACTACGCACGTCATCCTGAGGCATCACACAGTCTAAAAACGTTTTCTAGACTGTGAGATCAGTTCGTAAAGTCTCATTTACCCAGCAATTTAACTAGATACAATGCCCTTCAAACCGGAACACAGTAGTGCTTGCACACTACTGCTTGGCGGCAGAATAACTGGCAAAGCGGTGGTACCTACCTAGACGAACTTAGCAGAAAAGTCCTGCCACCTAGTAAAACTCTCTCTTATCATACTCAAGAGTAGGTCCTATTTATAGGGACTTTTCCTCAAGGACAAGGTCAGTGACTTTGAAGATATCCTACGGATCTTCGTATTATAAAATGAAAACAATTAAATCATATTGTTTTTATAGTTACCCCTTCTCTATTATGATATACTTTGTTTTGCTTTTATGGGAATTGAAAATGTATTTCAAGTAATTACAATGAATCAACCATAATGATTTATGCTTGATTTTTTTTTTATTTATATCATGGGCTTTGTCGCTGAGCGACCACACCGCCCAATTATTTATACTTGATGCTTGAAAACGAAAGCCACATAAATGAATTAGAAACGTAAATGACAACAACAACTTCATACACCCAGTATGGTTCTTCTTAAAATGGTTTTGCAATAAAAGAAACTGTTGTCTGCAGAAACACTCGAACCTTGAGGTACCGTAAAAATTCAATTTAGAAATTGCATCAGTCATCTCAGAATGGACAGGAAGACTACAGACGGGCAACTTTGTGGCTGTGCAGTTGTTAGACAAACAGTTGCTGAGAAATTAATTTTTGTTATTGGCCATGCGTTCCCACTGCTGGGACACGGGCCTGTCACATGGAGAGTGTAGACCATAATCCACCACGCTGGACAAGTGCGGGTCGGTGGAGTACGATGTTTTTTATGAGAATGAATGACGTGACGAGGTAGTCGATCGCCTGATGTTAAGCGACACGGAGGCTCATAACAGTTGCAGTGTCATTCGGAACTAAAAAATAATAAAGTTTCGCGTGACACTGCACTACGCATGTCATCCTGAGACATCACACAGTCTAGTAATCAGATTAGATTAGATTGTGAAATCAGGTCATAGAGTCTCATTTGCCCAGTAATTTTCCTAACGATGTTTCTCATAACATTTAGGAGTGGAAAACCGTTAAGTAGCGAAAATGTTATAGGTCAGTGGTTGGCGCTTTTGTATGGATAAAACGATGGTACACTCTAGCTAAGATCTTGGTCATAGCAGTTTTATAGAATGCCATACTTCACCGATTTTAGACATAACAGTTAAAATGTCAAAATGTCAAAATATGCCTTCTTTTTATTACAGGGCAGCTCCCATAAGCTGCCATGTAATAAAATAGAGGCATATTTTATTTTTAACATTTCACACAGCGCCATTTAGCCCCAAACTAAGCATAGCTTATACTATGGGAACCAGATAACTGATACAATACGTAGATACTTTTTATTTGCAAACATAGAATACAATATAACACCCAGACACAGAACAAACACCTATGGTTATCACACAAATATTTATCCTGAGTGGGAATCGAACCCACAACCTATAGTTCAGAAGGCAGAGCTACTACCAACTGAGCTAATAGGCCAGTCAAATTATGAATGGTGTAGAATAATAAAATATAATAAGTTTTAAGCAATACAATACATTTGTATTCTCCTTCAACTGAGGTAACACACGTACAGAGTTACTTAAACATATTGCTTCAACATCGCAACATAAATGTTTTAGTTTTCAATTCTTTGTCTGAATAACTGAGGTGCCGAGTTAGGGCTTTCTCAGACGAACCACTAACATGCAGTGAGTTTCACAGTGCAGTTAGGGACACTACCGCTCGTCGTTTGTTTTACAAAGATATGAAAAGTACCTAAACTACCAATTCACCACAATGCGGGTAGGTAATGAACACTTTAAATTTGCTTCCTACTGGACGTCCTGATATGCATTAATAAAATAATCGCTTTCCAGCTGATTGTATGATGATGATAATTGATTGCATCATCATCAATAGCCTGAAGACCTCCAATACTGAACATAGGCCTCCCCCACAGAGCGCTGCTTTGAGTGACTGCTTGCCTCTTACATCCATCGGCTTCCCGTGGTTTTAACTAGATCGTCGGTCCATCTAGTGGGAGTCTAAAGTTTATTCATGGAGTGCGCCCAATTACAGAAAGTGCTTGTATAGAAGCTGCAATAGTGCATACTTTTTTCATGCGGGTGGAATAGTACACGCGACTGTGTGTGACACATTTGGGTTTTACACCTACGGTTATTGGATTCTTATCCAGAAATGCAGTCGGATGCAGTCAGATGGTAGTCATAAGCAGTTGTACCATCCCACCAACTCAGTTCGTGTGTAAAAGCCCTAAAATGTCCAAGACACTGACACCACAGGTGTCCAACACTTGTGTATTACGAATGTGCTGTTATTTTATTCAACTTATTGGCGCAGGAGAAACGGGGACAGGTTCCGAAAGGCATTTACGTAAGTGGGATTTGGTTGTGACATTTATGTTGTTGTATAAATTGAGCTGAGTTTTGTGTACAAGTTTAAACGTAAATGTTCCCAACTGAATTTGACATTTCTTTGTAGGTAGTCTAAGCATTTTCTTATGTTTAAACTACTCTGTGGTTTGAAAGATTTAAACTACGTACTTACAGCGCCATCTAGAAAAGAAGCGGAACTAGTGTTTTTTTTTAAATAAAACTCCTCATTAGGAACGTCATTTCATTAAAAAACGCCTGCAATGCTCAACACGCTTCCAAAACGCACTAACTACAACTAAATTACAATCGAGCTGGCACTCAATCATTTGAAAATAAGAGGCAATATCGTGTGACGATTTTCGAAAATGAGCGGACAAGTGAAAGAAAAATTGGTTTTTGGTAAAGTGCTTTCTATATGTAATAAGGATGGTCATGTGTAAGGCCCACTTGCGCGTTCCTAAAAATATAAATGAATAGCTACCCCAGAATTAAGTAACTCGAGCTAAGTTGATAAGCAGTTAGCTAAACTTTTCTCTTGTACGTTTGGAAAATTGACAGATGAATATTATTTAAGGTAGAACGTTTCACTAGTGCGGCAAATTCAAATTTTCTTACGTTTATTTGCCAATAATAGTTTAATTACTCAACGTGATTACATGAAAACTAATTTTGCGCAAATAAATAGAATGCATCAATAAATTAAAATTAAAAGTATCACCATCATTGGTTTAGCGACAAATGGCAATAGACTGAAAAACTGAGACGTTGTATATTAAACCAATGATATCTAGGAGACACTTTTAATCGTAATTTGTTGATACATTCTATTTCTTTACGTTTAATCAGTTTTAATGTAATCACGTTTAGTAATAAAGCTATATTACCAAAAGAAGGCAAGAAAATTTGAATTTGCCGCGGTAGTGAAACGTTCCACCTTAATGAAATAGATATTAATCAAAACAGTGAGGGACATGAGCTGATCATGACATAGATAAGTGACAAGTGAATTGTGAAATGACATATTTATCATTGTGTCAAGTTTTATATATGTTTTCCATTTTAACTTTACCACTGGTCCTCGTAAGTTTGTTAAAGTTAAAGTAATGTCAACTTAAAAATACTGAACGCTCATTAGTTGAAGATAGCTGACGATCAACAAGCAACCAATGATCGATCCGTTTTTAAGTCGACATGAGTTTAACTTTAACAAACGTACGAGAAACTGGGGGTAAGCCTGGGTTAAAAATTTAACGGGATAAGTGGCCAATTTGTTAACGTGCAACATAAAATAAAGATCTAACTCTGGGTTAGTTATTAAGTTTGCTAACCCGGGCTTAAAACGGAACGCGCGAGTGGGCCTAATAGGGTTTTGTTTTTATACATAACTGATTTACAGTGTGTGAAAAGCTTGTTTTTTTATGAGTTTTTCCTTGACAATTTGTTACGTAATTTTGTCTGGAAGCATTTCTCTTTTGCTGAAATTTCGTAAAAAGCACTTTAGAAGTGTTTTTGTAGCCGCGTGTGGTAAAAACGATAAGTATAGTCAGAGTTGTGATTATTATAGGTTTTAGGGTACTGTGTTATATATTTTTTTTTATGACGTCCACCTTGTGTTAAGCGTCACGGCTGCCCATAACAGAAGATTGTAGTAACCAATGCAAAAAGTGAGCTTTTTCTTAGCAACTTTTTCACTGACTGTACAACAGTTTTTGCTTTACCTAGACTCCACCTGGATATCTAGACTTTGGCTTACCTTTCACTAAATTTGCATGATTCGCTCTCTGTGTAAAATATTTTTTTATATATTTACAAAAAGGTTGGTCGCAACCAGCTGCACAAGGTGAAACTCTATGTGGAGCATCAGGCCGACAGCTAGTTTTTTTAGCATGTTATAAAAATTATAGGACAAAAGGCTAAGCAGCAAAGCTGCGAGGTTAGTCAGTATTATAAACTTTCTTACATTTACGTAACCTTATAACTTGTTCAATCGCGACCAAAGCCAGAGACAACCTACTAGTCGAGAACACCAATCTATTAAAATACCGTCGGCAAAACATCTAAAGAAGCAATTCGGAACGCTTCCCATATCGAACCTCATTCCTCGACAGTAATTTGTCCTGTGCACGGTCCCTCGTCACGTCTTCACCATTTACCACCGCTGTACAGTAATAGCATCGCTTGAGGCAGGGACGTAATAAGGTCAGGGGTTAGTCCCCCCCCCGTGAACTTTACAATAGATTTAATAATTGAAGGTTGCTGGTCCACTCTGAAGCGGGAAACCCCGACAGTTAGACTTTTTTAAAATAAGTACTTAAGTATAATTTTTAGCTACCCCATTACCATCATCAATTAAAAGAATGATAAAGTACAATCGCTAGCAGAGGACATTATTCATTACATAATTTTTTTTAAATAATCGAGAAAAATCCATCTGGTTCATAAATCGTTTAAGACATTTTATACGGTTTAGGCAGTGAATATATATCAAAATATATTTAACATATCATTACTCCAAAATTTTTATTGGGATATGTTTATAAATAATAATCTTCGTTTTCCGCTAATTTAATTATCATACTGTACTAGCTTCAACAACAAAAAAAAACGCGACTTTATTTCACTGGAAAATGGGTAAATGGCTGTTGAAGTCGCACGTTAGCTAAATCAATCCAAAATAATATTACTATAAAGGCCTTTCACGAAACTTTGCCCATTAGAATATCGTAATTATTATTACCACAATGTTTACTCTATTTTCGTTTTTTTTTTGTAAAAATGCTAAAACGAGCATGCGTTTTAAAGACGAAAGTGACGATGTTATGTAAGGAGCACGTTTGCTGAAAAAGAGACTTTTTTCTTGCCCCTCCCTTTAGTCCTGAGTACGCCTCACCACCGCGTATAGTAATAGCATCGCTTGCGGTGTACAAATGAGCCCTTTATGCCCTATTGCGTTCTAACTGACTCTGAGAAATTCAGTTTTTATTGGGCCATAAATGAGTCATAAATTACTAGGGAATAAGGGAGGAGTGATATCTTTGTAAATTTAATGATCATTGGCTTACTTCAAATAGGATTATTTTATTTTATTTGTACCTTCTTTAAAGGCAAAGTCAACGTAGAATAATTTATTGCAAATAAGCTATTTTAAGCACTTTTTACACGATAGAATCAGAATCATCACCATCCTCTTCGCCTTTTCCCATTTGTTATTGGGGTCGGCTCCCAATCTAACCTATAGCGGCGAGCTACCAGAATTACACGAGCGACTGCCATTTGACCTCGCAACCCATAAGGAACCAGTAACAGGGATGGTTAGACCAGGTGTCAGATTTCATCAGGTGTCTGACTACCCGTAACGATTGCCATAGATGAATGTTCTTATGACAACCGGGACCGACGGCTTAACGTGCTCTCCGAGGCACAGAGCGATGGCATCGGAAACTGCACATAACTTACTAGATAAGTCATTGGTGCAGCGCCGAGGATGGAACCCGGTGCCGTAAGATTGTGAAGCGCACATGCTACCGCTCGGCCAACATCACTCCACGCGATAAAATCAGAATACAAGAAATAATTCAGATTAATGTTTTATGTAAATTAAATAACAACATGCAAAATAAAGAAAGCATTGCAAGATGCCCACGATGATGGCCATGACGTTGTTGTTGGTTGGTTGCATTGTAAGCTACCCTCTAAGGTGTTTCCGCTGAGCTACAACATGAAGCACTAACGACGGGTTAATAGCGTCTTAAAAGGTAGGCAAAGCATCGGCAACGCCCCTGGTGCTGCAAGTATCTATAGGCGACGGTAACTGCTTACCATCAGGCGGGCCGTCAGCTTGCTTGTCTGTCCATGCTATAAAAAAAATAGCAAGGCTATCATGAGTTTTGGTCTCAAAACTTGTAGATATACAATACAGAAAGCAGCTACCAACTGTGCTGTTAGCAGAGAGTGCATCATTCAAGACTGTTGACTCCACCTTCATGCCAGATTCTACTACCTTCATGGTATTTGTTAGAAAATAGTGTTTTGCAAGGAAGTGTGAGTATTATTTGTGTGGGTGTGTGTGTGTGTGTGTGTGTGTGTGTGTGTGTGCGCCTATCAACAAAACAAATAGAGGTTTTATTCATGAACGGCATCGGCCTAAATAAATGCCGGCGTATAATTCAACTTGTATAAACTTGGGGCACATTTTCCTAGGGGCCAGAGGTTCTCAAAATGGTGTACTTGCCCCAAGGGCGTCGTTCCATAGGTTGCGCCTCTTGTAATGGCGGCAGTCTAGAAAATGTATTTTCTTGCGGCTAGATGAGCTTTTCCTATATGTGGAATAAGAGAGACTATAAGTATAGAGTGAAGGTAGCTGTTTTTTGTTTTGTGGAGCTAATAAGTTTATTTTACATATTTTAAAGTTCAGCAAGCATGTATTACACTAATACTGTAACCACAGCCAAACAATCCCTATTGAAATGTATGTAGTTAACTGACTGGGCAACGGTCTGGTGACGTCGCCAATTTGGAAGCGCAGCCACAACCAACGGGTCACTTTGTGGAGACTGGACTTGGCACACTGTCACCAAAAAATGTACCCGAGCAAGGTGCGTCACTCTGTGTCCAACCGGTTGCCAAGACGGACGCACAGCGCACACGGGTTTTGTAGAAAAAAATGAGTTTTGATACAGAAAAATTAGCAACTTGCTAGTCCATTTGGCAACCGAAGGTAGCCAGAGGTAGCCGGCGACGACGCCATGGCTCGGTGAGTTAGAGTTATGTCTCGCCGGCGGAAGTCTGGATATTCTCTTCTACATGTCGTATTCTCAACCAATTTACGTGAAATTATGTGAAGAGGTTCAATAATTTCATGGACTATTTATTTAGTCTTGAAGTTTTTCAAAATGGCAGTGCCATGGGGGTTAAAAACGTAAAAAATGTTTTTTAGTTTTAAACTATGCAAAATTAGACTTGCGAGGTCTACAGCTCACAAAGCCACTAGTATATTAATAGGGGCGTAGGGATATTATGGATCAGAAGTGCCCCATCCAAGCGATAACAATAATAACGCCCAACGATCACATACATAGATCCTGGACACTAACTAACGTCTTTGTTTCCAGCTAACTATGATCTGGGTGTCTTCAAGACGAGAGTGAACAGGTATCTTCTAGGCAAGCATGTACCATTGTAGACTGCGTCATCGCTTTCCACCAGGTGAGACAGTGGTCAAATGCTTTGCCTATAAACAATAAAAAAAAAAAAAACTAGGATTCCCTGTATCTAGGGACCCAGAAACTACGAGTACCCACAACACCCAGAACAAGTATTTCCGGTTTTTTTCATGTCCACAAATACTAGTCCTGTCGCGGGAATCGAACCCGCCTCCTCCGGGTTATGAGCCGACCTGCTCAACCATCACACCACAGACGCTCTGAAGTCATAACACCGTCTATGTTCACACATATAACGTATCTGTAAAGTTATTTAACTGTTTTTGTTTTGGACTTAATTTTAATGTTCTCTGGGAAACATATAAAAGTTGTTGTATTGTTTAAACAGGTCGAATGACTTTAAAAGTCGTTAAAAGCTTGTTATCACGATGTTTGTTTGATATTTTATTACTAGCGTTTGCACACGTTGTCTGTGCCTTTTGGATGAAAGAAATAATGAAAAAGAATTTACTTGTGGCACTTTTTTTTATGTAAACGTATGGCGTGACGAGCTAGTCGTTCGCCTGGTGTTAAGCAACACGGCCGCCCATAACAGTTTGCAGTGTCACTCGGAACTCTAAATTAAAGTTTCGCGTGCGCACGTCATCCTGAGACACCGCACAGTCTAAATAAGTTTTCTATACTGTGAGATCAGTTCGTAAAGCCTCATTTGCCCAGTAATTTCACTAGTTACAATGCCCTTCAAACTTATTAAGACTTATTACTTATGACTCTATCGGGTACCTACTGCAACACACTGGAGTACGTCCTAGTGAGATAAGTTCAAACTTAAAACCTGTAAAAGTTTAGTACATACGTGCATAAGAGGCTTTTTTTTAAGATTCCGTACCCAAAGAGTAAATCAGACCCTATTACTAAGGCTCCGCTGTCTGTGTCTATATGTCTGTCTGGCTGTCTGTCTGTCCATCCGTCCGTCACCAGGCTGTATCTCATGAACCGTGATTGTTAGACAGTTGAAATTTTCACAGATGATGTATTTCTGTTGCCGCTATAACAACAAATACTAAAAAACAGAATAAAATAATTATTTAAGGGGGCTCCCATACATCGAAAGTGATTTTTTTGCTCGTTTTTATAGATAACGGTACGGAACCATTCGTGCGCCAGTCTGACTCGCACTTAGCCGGTTAGTTATAACTAGCGGCTTGCCCCGGCTTTGCACGTGTAGTGGTGTAGCCTATGTTGCTCAGGGTGAATGTAGCTTTCTAATGGTGAAAGAATTTTTGAAATCGGCACAGTAGTTTTTGAGTTTATTCATTACAAACATACACACAAAAATACAAATCTTTCCTCTTTATAATAGTGGTGTAGATAGGCATAGCATTTGACCACTGTCATACCTGGACCCTAATTCTCTATGACCAATTTACGATTCCTTGCTTCGAAACCACGCGAATTCCTTGTCTTACATAAGAAATCTGCAAAAATCTATTCTCTATGAAATGAGAACGAAACCGCGCGAAATGAATGTGGAATTAACTGGGATTGGCGCGATTTGAACTGTCAAAAATCATATGTTTCCATTCAGGCGCGTTCCGAAACATCGACCCGTTAAAAGTTACCACCACTTATGCCAATATTAATTATTCAAAAATAAAACTAATTTTAATGTAAAGTGAAGGTATTTCTAAAGCTTTTCTGTCAATTTTTAATAATTACCCATGGCTTCGTTATATCACATAAATATAAGCCATTCCTTTATTTCATTTTTTTAGTGGTTTTGGGATGAGAAATCCTTTAGTTCTAATTCGGAACGCACTCGAGGTATCCAAAACCTGTCATAGATAATTTGCCTTAGATTATACAGAATACAAAAATTGTCGATTCCTTGCTGTGACACGATTTGAACAAGACACGATAACGACGTGGTTTCTGTATCGTGTGGAATCTGTGTTTTCATACAGAATTATGGCCCTGATGGTAAAGCTCCTATGTTAGGTGTAACAGCCCTTACTGTTTTCACGTTTCGTTATCGTCGATATTGCCTTGTATGGGCAAGTTTTAGGGTAAAAAATAGCTGTCTAGCTTTCGTAAATAACGACTTTCAGATAAACGTTGTTTTCAGGTAAATAGCAGCTTTATTTTTTGGTTCGGCCGCTCACGGTGACCTTAGATTTAGGCTAGTAAGTTTATGATTTATTATTGTTACAGATATTGATATTTTGCCTTTTTGTAACACGTGTCTTAGGTACTAGGGGCAGGGATTTTCTGCAAAGATAAAAAACCCAAGAAACGCAATGAAAAAAAAAATCAAGTCGAGGAAAGTCTTTGCCAGTTATTCTGCCACCAAGCAGTAGTGTGCAAGCACTACTGCGTTCCGGTTTAATGGACACTGAAGCTTGTGAAATTTCTGGGCAAATGAGACTTTATGACCTATTTTTTTTATTAATTATAAATACACCTATAAGTTCTTGTGTTACTGTGTGATATTGAGTGAGTGTCTGGAACAAATTAATTTCATTTAATTTCGTATTTCATTTCATTTCGTTTCATTTCATTTTTTAAAACGCTACTATTACTATTTTAGTATTATAGAATAGTAATAGTAGCGTTTAGTGACTAACCGTTTCTAACCGATCGGTAAAGTTAAGCAACGTTCGCTGCGGCCACTACTCTGATGGGTGACCGCTACAGCAAAAAGTGGTATTTACAACTGAGCACTACCGTGCTTCGGAGGGGCATGTTAAGCTATCGGTCCCTGCTAATATCGATAGAAAAAGTTGTTAAGCCAAGTCAAAAGCCTTTGGTTGGCCTAAAAATTCTGACACTAGGGCTGAAAAAGACTTAAACAACTTAAAATATTTATTAAAAATCAACTCAAAATAAAATGTTATACCCAGTAAACTTTCTTCCCACAGTTAAGCCGTTAAATTTTATATAACCACAATTCTCAAGAAACCAACAAATAAAGAAACCCGACCTTCGCTATATATCTCTACCGCGTAGGTGTTAACGCTCGTAGCAAGTAGCTACGGCTACGAAGCTACGAGACTACGAGCTGTCGTAGCAAGTGCTACGGCGTAGTTATGAGAAGCTATTTACAGTGTCTCATATTGCTGAGGTCAATGTATTACATAAACGTTGTCATCGGAATGTGAACTGTATACTGTGGTTATAATAACTACTTTTGCCTGTACAGTGTATTGCATGAGTAGAGATGATGTAGTGGGCATTAGTCACTATAGTAACCGTCTGTTTAGTTTCATTAGTAGTAGTTAGATTTAGGTATAAATATAGTAACATTTTTATACTAGGAAAAATCACACTTTATGATCAGACTGCCTACAAAGCAAAATGCCTAAAAAGCAAATTCATCATCATCATTCATTATTAACAGCCTGAAGACGTCCACTGCTGAACATAGGCCTCCCCCAGAGCACGCCACCTTGAGCGGCTGCTCGCCTCCTGCATCCATCGGCTCCCCGCGGCTTTCACCAGGTCGTCGGTCCACCGAGTGGGGGGCCAGTCTACGCTGCGTCTTCCGGTTCGTGGTCGCCACTCGAGAACCTTTCTTCCCCATCGGTTGTCAGTTCTATCGGTCACTTAAAGCAAATTACTAATACTAAACTACAACTATTATAGTAATAGTGATAAATTGATAACATTGATAAAAAAATACTGAATATTTTAAATTAAAAAAAAAACCTCTGTAATTTAGACTTCAAGTAAACCCTGTCATCCTCTATTTTTGTTTATCTTTAAATCACTTTAGTACAAATTTCACTAACAAACAGAATGATATTAGAATTTTTTGTTTATATTAGTAAATAAATGGCGATACGAGCTAGTCGTTCACCTGATGTTAAGTGTCACGGCTGCCCATAACAGATTGCAGTTTCACTCGGAACTTTAAATTAATACAGTTTTGCGTGATGCTGCGCTGCGCACGTCATCCTGAGACTTCACACAGTATAGTAATAAGATTACTAGACTGTGTGATCAGATCATAAAGTCTCATTAGCCCAGTAATTTCACAAATTGAGTGTAATTCATCTATGGTTAACTAAGTTCTCAATTAGCTGCGTTACTATCTGTGCTGTGACGTGAACTTCTGTGTTTATCTATATAAAAAGTTTATAACGATAACCGTCCCCTTCTAATAGATGGGAGACAATGAATGCAGGAGACATGCAGCGGCTCAAAGTGGTGATCTATGGGGGAGGCCTGAAAAAAAAAATGAAAATGACAATTATGTTTAGTACCAAAGAATACACAGGCCTATGTTCAGCAGTGGACGTCTTCAGGCAGATTAAAGTAACTAAACGGTTTGACTCGACACTTATCCGAGCAGCGAAGGAATGGAACACTTTACCAGCGTCTTTGTTTCCCGATAAGTACAATCTGGAGCTCTTCAAGTCCCGAGTAAGTAGGTATCTTCTAGGCAATCGTACCATCGTCGACCGCACCGTCACTTCCCATCAGGTGAGATTGCGATCAAATGCGGGCCTATTTAGTTATAAAAAAAACTACAGGTAAGGAGACAGACAGATTAAATTTATTTATTTTTCTTTTTATTAAAAACCAGCGCCTTGTGTTGAATATCTTTACTATAACTGTAGGTATGTTAAAATAAGTGTAATATTTTTTTAATTTTATTTTTATTTTTTATCTTTGTAAGTGAGTGTTAAATAAACGTTTTTTCTTTCTTTTCTATCAAGCAAAACGTTTTAACCACCGTCAAAAAAGAGAGCTGTCAAACTAGCAAACTCTGTATTGCTCTTACAATATTGAACAAATCTAACGAAAAGTTGTTTAGTCAAAAAGGCAGCGCATTGTAAAACGTCGAGCGTCAATAAGACGACGGTCGTGTGTCGTCGGCGAGCTCACAAGGGCGGCGTTCTTTAGAAGTTTCATGTCTGGGATGTTATATGGAGCAGTTCAAACCTAATATAAAAAAAATTAACATGTTATATAAATATAATTTATACTCAAATTTTTTAAACGGGCAAATTGCCTTTATTACTCAAGCTAACTACTACAATAATAAAAACTAAACTAAACTAAACTAAACTAGCTACACTACCTACTACAAAGAACACTTATGGACTGTATAATAGCCGCGATGGCCTATAGACAGTCCAAGTGCTCCAGCCCACTACCGGTAGGTAGCGTACCCAACATGCTGGCCGCATTGCCACGTTGAATTGCAATGCTGATGCGTTGGGCCAAATAAGTGCCAGCATTTTGGTCACGCGAAGGTCATATATTTATATACTTACCATGTTATTTAGTTTGTAGTAACAATAGTTATAGGTAAATGCAGTCACGAATTATTTCTACATCGTAATGGTATTTAATCTTCTACCTCATCATCATCAACAGCCTAAAGACATCCACTGCTGAACATAGGCCTCCCCAAAGAGCGCCACCTTGAGTGGCTGCTCGCCTCCCGCATCTATCGGCTCCCTGGGGCTTTCACCAGATCGTCGGTCGGATCCGGAGTCGGATTTTTCCTTGTAATGGTTGAAATCTTGCCAAAATCAATACACTACTAAACTCACCAAAACTAGTTGTGAGTCCGCAAAATAAAACTGCTTACCTGAAATCAAAAGAGTTGTTGTTTCAAAAATATCACGGCGTAATACGCTTTGAAAGCTTCTGGCGTAGACATCGCCGGACCCTTTCTCTGAAGGTGGAACGTTGCACTAGCGCGGCAAATTCAAACTTCTTGCGATCTTTTGCCAATAATAGCTTAATTATTCAACGTGATTACATGAAAACTAATTTTGCGGAAATAAATAGAATGTATTAACAAATTTCGATTAAAAGTATCTCTTGGATATGATTGGTTTAGCGACAAATGGCAATAAACAATTTTCTTCTTAGTTTTTCAGTCTATTGCCATTTGTCGCTAAACCAATGATAAGTACAGTGATACTTTTAATTGTAATTTATTGATACATATATTTATTTGCGCAAAATTAGTTTTCATGTAATTACGTTGAGTAATTTAGCTATTATTGGCAAAATACGCAAGAAAATTTGAATTTGCTGCGCTAGTGAAACGCTCCACCTTAAAACAGCTAGCTTTCTCATAGCTACTATGAAGGCACTATTTGTGTCGTCACATGTCAAAGAGATTGTACGTAGAGCTACTATAAAAGTACAACGGCTTAAAAATGAGTAACTATGAAAGACTAATAACTGACGTCACTGCGTGTTTGAGCTGTCTCTTTCTATTCGACTAAAATGCTTGTAGTACTTTTTTTTGCAATAAAAATAAAGCAGTCAAATAGCCTATTGGGTCAACTGATAATGATGGTGGGTCATTCGTTACACACATTAACTCAACGTTACGTTATACTCTTTGGTCATTCGCCTGGTGATAAGCTTCGCGGCTGCCGCATAACAGATTGCAGTGTAAACCGGCACTCTACATTAAAGTCTCGCGTGACACCGCGTACTGCGCACGTCATCCTGAGACATGACACTGTCTAAAAAAGATTTCTAGAATGTGAGATCAGTTCATAAGTCTCATTTGCCCAGTTATTTCACTAGCTACAATGATCTTCAAACCGGAATAAATTAGTGCTTGCACGCTACTGCTTGACGGCAGAAAAACTGACAAAACGGTGGTATACCTAGACGAACTTTGCAGAAAAGTCCTACCACCTAGTAAAAAAACATTGTTGTTTCAAGATAAAACTGTAAGCTCTAAAACAAAGCGGCATCAACGACTCTGTACAATTTTACTGACTAACCGCTGTGCCGTTATTGGTTTATAAATAAAAATAAACTTTCTTTTTTGTCCCATAAACTGCTAGAGGAGACATTCTTTTGCGGTTTCTAGCATTTTGCATGTGTCTGCTTTTAGGAGAGAAGTGTCGTGAAGTTTCGACGGGCGTGTCTTTTCACTCTATTATACTTGATTTGAAATTAGGTATTTTTAGGCTGATGACCAGCGGGGCTACCGTCTAAGCCAATCGTAATCGATGAACGGGCTTCATTTCGTCATATCCGGCAAGTAGGCATTGTGTAACATTTCCATCCATTCATGCTTTCGCACTATTTCTCATTAGTATAGTTAATCAATATTTTGTCTATTTAGTTCTCTGCCTAAGGGACCATAGTACCGATGGATGAGGATTTTACACAACCGGAAATGACCAAATGAAGCCCATTCATCCATTCAATGAAGACTGGTCATGGAGAGCCGATGGATGCAGGAGGCAAGAATCCGCTAAAAGTGGCGCTCTGATGGTGAGGCCTATGCTCGGCAGTGGACTACAGGCTGTTAATCATGATGATGATGATTTCTCAGTATGGAATTAAGGTGGCTGAAGTCAGTTTAACTTGTTTTAGTATAGCGTTTAGTGTTTGGCGAATAAAACTATTTTCACTGCTCCGACTGTTTTCTTAAAAGGTTATCCTATTACCTTTAATATAACTACTTCTTTATCAAAATTTCACCGCAAATGATCACGCAATTAATCAGTATAAATCTTCCGACGCCAAATTGAAAACTGTAAAAAGCAAGCCGGTTACTCCAAGGCGCAGATCAGCAGAGCCAATTAATAATTCAAGCTTTAATGGAGATTGAATCTGGGGTTGTATTCCCAGGGTTGGATGGGTGTTACACCGAAGCACGTACGCGGGTTATACTGAGGATATTTATACTAGATGGCTTTTCTACAAAAAAGTCTAGGTAGGTACCACCGCTTTGCCAGTTATTCCCCCGCCAAGCAGTAGTGTGTAAGCACTACTGTGTTTGAAGGGCATTATAGCTAGTGAAATTACTGGGCAAATGTGACTTTGTGATCTGATCACACAGTCTAGTAATCTTATTATTAGACTGTGTGTAAAGTCTCAGGATGACGTGCGCAGTGCAGTGTCACGCGAAACTATATAAATTTAGAGTTCCGAGTGATACTGCAATCTGTTATGGGCAACCGTGACGCTTAACATCAGGAGAACGACTAGCTCGTCACGTCATTCATTTATATACAAAATATAGTTTTAGGAGTGTTTTCCTGCTCTATTAATTGTAGTAGTCATACATAAAATAAAATTAAACCCTTTAAAATAAGTATTTTTATATTAGTCTGTATAAGTTATATACATGGGTTTTAAAATATTATCTACAATTTAATTTTTTTCTGTTAGATGAGTTATTTTTTTAAAAGATCGCTTTAATAGATTCTGGACCCTATCATAGATTAATTCCTGCGTCATTTTTTTAGTGTTCTGTGCTCAGAACAAACTGCCCACTTTTTTCTGTGCTGACATACTTGTCCTGTCACGGGAATTGACCCATCACCTCTGGGTTATGAGCCGACCTGTTCGACCACCGTGCACTCTACTGAGGCTCATTTTATTGTTTTCTCAAAATGTCAAGATTTTTTTTATAACATGGACGGACAAACAAGCTGGCGGCTCGCCTGATGGGAAGCAGTTACTGTAGCCTATGGATACCTGTAGCACCAGGGGCGCTACCGATGCGTTACCTACCCTTTATTATTAAAATAAATATGACTAAGTCAACAAAGTCATTAAACAAAAACCAGCAGGATTATCGAGAAAACTTTGCTTGGTCATATTATCATATATTGTATACTGTACCTATACCTATAGGTACTTTAATAACTTACCCACGAAATTAGTATAGTACTTTTGTCTGGCTGAAATTCAAGACATCCATAAACCTCATTGGGCCATATCATTATAACCTGTATTCGCATTGCCATAAAACTGATTTTCGTTCAATATCAAAATTATACATTTCTTACACAGCACTCGGTGTAACTTCGTCCAAGACAAAGAACTCGCTTAAATTACTTGATCGACATTTTGTAAGCCACAATCGAACGAATCGAGCAACGGTTTAATGGACGATTGATATTGAACTAGATGTATTGAAACACTAGTATTAAGTAATGGAATTTATTGTTGCTTTGTGGATGTTCTATGAAGTTAATTGAATATGCTTTAGGCGGGCTACATGTAGTCACCGTACGAGTGACCCAATTGGCGAATACGCTAAAAGAATTATGAGGAGCACGTTCATTGCTAATGTGAATAAAACTAGGAGCACCTTAGGTACCCAAAATGCGTTGCAGAAGGTACCTATACTACACGTCAGGGGTGGCCAAACTTTTGGAGTATGCGGTTTACATTGTAATTCTTAAGCGCCCAAACGGTCTACAACCTGAATAAATGAAAATAAAAACAAGTGGACAAGAAACAAATAAAACTAGCGTTCTAAGGGTTCCGATATTTTTGATATCTACTTTTTAAACCCTCCAATAAAACTCTTGTGGTTTTTTTTTTCAAACAAATTATATGAAAATGTCGCCCATCACGTTAACTTTGTTTTGTGATCATTTCACAGTAGGAATCATGGATCAGTTCATGGGTTTTTTGGACTTGTTTCTGTGCTGTTACTTAGTGCAAGAAAATCTATAGTTTGACCACAAGGAAGAACCACGAGGTGCGAGTAGGTAATTGGCAATGGCACTTTTTGGTCATATCGTAACGCAGCGCAGGTTACATAGCGGGCTACCGCTAATGCTTCCGCGGTCGACGCTTTGGCCACCCCTGCTATACGTCACAAGGAAAAGGATACAAGTCAAATTTTATGTGCAGACGGGTATTAGTTTTTAGAATTCTTATCAGAGTTCTATTTCTTTTTTAAATTATAATGCTTTATACAAAAAGTATTTTAATAAGCACCTCGTTCAAACATAACATTATAACAAAGGCGTAGAAAAATGGAATTTCATCGCGTCCACGAAATGAAAGGCAAACATTTTGCAGGCACAAAAAAATAGATGCAAAATTAAGTTCCGTTAGCATCTTTGCCGCTATTAGCATATTTTCCATTAGGTGTCACTCGGTTTTTTTGGCTTCAGTGGAAAATATTATATGAACTACGAATGGTATTTGAAACTTTTGGCTTCTTTTAAACCTTCTTTAATATCGCTTTTAGGAACTTTTTTTTAACAACGATAGGCTAACATTTGACAACGGTCTCATCTGATGGTAAGTGACGACGCGGTCGACGATGGAGCATGCTTGTACTTATTGAGAAAAAGGAAAATAGCTGCTGCCGAACATAGGCTTTAGGTGGGCCATTACGGGGGTTTGCCATAATCACTGGTAATGCCCAAGGAATGGGCAGCAGCAACCTCCTCAGTTTGCATTATAACCTACTGCCACTATAACCAAGATGCCTACCAAGCGTGGTGGTTATGGCAACCCCAACGTTGCAACGTCGTAAAGTTGCCAGCCTATCGGTGTTCTACAGGTTACATTTCGGTGAGTGTACTGCGGAGCTACAATCTAACTCCACCATCTTCATTTCACCGTCGGACTACAAGACGTACAGCTACACGCCATTATGGTTGATATTCCTTGGATTTGCAAAAAGCGGTTTGACTCGACATTTATAATCCGAGCAGCCAAGGAATGGAATACTTTACCAGCGTCTTTGTTTCCCGATAAGTACAATCTGGAACTCTTCAAGTCACGAGTGAATAGGTATCTTCTAGGCAAGCATGTACCGTCGTAGATCGCATCGTCACTTCCCATCAGGTGAGGTTGCTTTCAAATGCGGGCCCAATCCTCTATGATAAGCGTCCAAAGTGGCGTTTTATGGAGGCCTGTGTTCAGCAGTGGACGTCTTCCGGCTAATGATGTGAAGTCATTCAGTCAGTCAGTTAGGTATAACTTAACGGTTACCAATTCAAGCACATTAACCAGTAAAATGGTTAACAGAACTTATGATGGCAGAAGCATTAGTAAAATTGTGTGATGTTATAATGATGTCCAAAGGGGAGGAAAGGTTCTCGAATGGCAACCATGAACCAGAAGACGAAGCGTAAGCCGGCCCCCCACTTAGTGGACCAACGACCTGTCGAAAACTGCGGGGAGAGCCGATGTATGCAGGAGGCAAGCAGCCGCTCAAAGTGGCGCTCTTTGGGGGAGGCCTATGTTCAGCAGTGGACGTCTTCAGGATGCTCGTAAAATTCACTCTGAGTAAAAAGACCACCTTTTCCGACTACCTTACCGTCGCTGTTTTGTTGACTTATTAATTTTGTATGTTTTAAAGTTTTATTCAATTCAAAAACAAATATGATCGATATTTTAAAATTTACATCAATAGTTGGCTTGGTATTTTTCCAGCCATAGTCAGCCAAAACATCTATTATTTCTCGAATATGCCAACTTTAAAGTAAAAACTCCATCATAAAAACCCACTACCAAATAAAAAATCACCAGTCATCTGTCAAGTTAAATTAATTTCAAACCATTTAACCTAATTTTAACCTTCAAGCACTTTAATTACCTTCATAAAAGTTTCACCTATTAACTCTATCAGGCAAAGATAAGGTGAAGTATAGACAGACAAGCGAACTGTCAAAGATTACCTAACAGAAGTTCCGAACAATCCACGGAAGGTTGTTATTGTTTTAAGTTACGGGCATCAATCAAGAGAGTCAACTTAAGTGTCAAGTTGGAGTTAAGTAACTAAGTTGGGCGATTGTCGGTTGTTTAGTCGCTTAGCTAAAGTGAAATTATAGGTTTGGATGGTGAAAATTGCAAGTGTTTTGGGTTGTAAGTTATTTTTAAAGGCACAAAGAAGCCGGCTCCATACGTAGGAGCAGCAGGCAACGTGTTGCTGTGACACTACTATCTATGAAACAACTTTCGTCGCCTGCTGATGCTGCGGGAAGTTGGCTATGAACTTTTTTTATATTTTGGCTTCACGTATAGTGTATTTAGCCAGTGTCAAGTATTGTCATCGTGCTAAAGAATGTTTCACGTAAAGACAAGTCTTGGTCACAGTCTCGGTAGTCATGGCCCAGTCTAAGTCACGCCCCAGTAAAAATGTGGCAACTTTACTTGAAGCTTTTATGGAATTTTGGAAGCAACACGAAAAACCACGTGTCGTAAGTATAATGTGGATTATATGACTTGCCCACACTCATGCTCGTAATCCAGCACTTAATGCGTCAAACGCCAGCAATTTTAAACATTAACCTGGAAAAGGCACAAGTTTAGAAAAATAATACAATGCAACGACGTAAACTTTCCGCGTTCCCGCCAAAACTCCATATGAACTTGCACCTTTACTCCGCACTCCGCACTGCAGCTTTACTTACGGTAATTAATTAGCAATTCAATACTTTTTAGATAAAGCTGAATATATTAAGGTGACAAGTAGAGCCAGATGTGCAGGTCCAAATCCGTTCAAAGAAACATCAACCTTAACGTCATAGTTTTATATATCAATTCAGTCTGCACTTCAGCGCGGCACTTACGACAAAGACAACGCACGAAATGACTGATTTTGACGGTTTTTAATTAATATCTATTTGTATATAGTATTATTTAAAGTTATTAAGTCCTCACGACATACAATAGTTTAGTTTTAATAAAAATATGTTAGGTAGAAGCTCCGCATAATGGAAACATTCAAATTTTTTGAAAATGTTTTGCGATTTTTTTCCTTAGCTATATCAAATCAAATAATATTTTATTGACATTAAGGTTTTTAAATTTTATATTGTTGAGTCCATAGACTCCTGAACTAGTTTAAAACTGTATTTCAGGAGCTTGTACTGTATTTATTAATCTTGTATTTGCGGTCATCACAAACGAGTTAATGAAATGAATTACATGATATATTGAATTCAAAGCTCAACGTGTTGTAATTAGGCCAGGAAACGTCCCAAAACACCTTGTTTGGTCTACCCGCCGCCTTAAGCAACATTCTTATTGGATAAGATTTTAATATTGCATACTATTCTCAGCTTTGTTTAAATATAATAAGGTTGATATATAATTACCACTTATATTAAAGTGAATAAATTAATGCATAAATATGTATGCACATTACACAGCGCTATCTAGCCCCAAACTAAGCAAAGCTTGTACAATGGGAACCAGATAACTGATACAATACTTAAATACCTTATGTTTGCAAATACATACATAGAATACAATATAACAAACACCTAGACACAGAACAAACACCTATGTTCATCACACAAATGTTTGTCCTGGGTGGGAATCGAACCCACAACCTATAGTTCAGAAGGCAGAGCTACTACCAACTGCGCTATCAAGCCAGACCCCGAGCTGCTCAAGTGCTCGAGTATTTTTCCGCCTGACCTGAATTTACCCTTTGAGTTGACCATTCGCCTTATAAACGAAGCTGATCACAGAGCAGGAAAAAAGGGTGCGAAGCGTCACTTTTTTTTTCAAAAACAAAAAAAAACGCACGTGCTTAGTTTTGCAGTGCACACACTGTTTCTTTTGTATTGTCCACAGACAAAATATTAAAAAATCATCGAAATCGGATAACATTCAGGGGTAGGGGGTATACTCATTTCTTAAGTCCTTTTCAAAACGTATATAATAACATCTATCTCAAAATATCACACACACACACTCAAACAACACATCAATAGCCTAAATACGTCCACTTCGCAATAGAACGCTACTTTGGACGCTTATCACAGGGGGTTTGCCATAATCACCACGTTTGGCAGGCGGCTTGGTGATCACAGAAGATTTTTATGTACCTATAAGAGAATGCTGCTGCCCATTAGCCGGCTCTTACAGCACCTGCGGGAAGAAATGAGGTTTTTTTATGATTATAGAGGCTAGCGTTTGACCACATGCTCACCTGATGGGAAGCGATGATGCGGTCGTAGGTGTAGCACGCTTGTCTAGGAATAAATACCACTGAGGTAGTCCTATTCTTACTTTTGGATTATTATGCTCTAGTAAAGTAACGTCCAAATCCCGCCCACCCACTTTCTACACTGTGTATTGTGTATTTATGTTTATGACGTTCCAATTATACTCGAGTGTTTATTTACCCCCATCTTTGCTACTGAACCCTTCCTTTCACTTCGGCTTACCCGATTGTGACCTACTCAACAAAAGCACCTCGCTGTGGGGACTGCATGTTACCTGGAAATCCTAGGACATGCAATACTCAACACCCAATACACACTTTTTTTTTTTTATGTGATTGAATGACGTGACGAGCTAGTCGTTCACCTGATGTTAAGTGACACGGCCGCCCATAACAGTTGCAGTGTCACCCGGAACTTTAAAACAATAGTTTCGCGCGACACTGCACTGCGCACGTCATCCTGAGACATCACCCAGTCTAATAATCAGATTACTAGACTGAGTGATCAGATCATAAAGTCTCATTTGCCCAGTAATTTCACTAGCACTACTCGGTACTAAATACACTAATTCATAATTCATAATTTATTTATTCAATAACAATTTTTACATTGTGTTTGAAATTCACCTAAAACTCTTATCACCTATAATTAAATATAAATCAACACTATAATTCAATATTTAAATAATTATTTCCTAATTCCAGTTAATATGTACCTACTTATAACAGAAAACGATAATCAAACATAGCCGTTCTTGTCAATAAAATCCTGAAAACAAAAAACTAAAACTAAAACTATATACACTACTCAATACCCCATTCCCAATCCTCAATCCTCTACCCTCAGTCTCCAATTCTGAGTTCTTAACCATCTATCTTCAGTCCTCAATCATCAATCCTCAATCCTGAGTACTCAATATTTAATACTCAATGCTCAATAATGCATTACATTCCTTTCCGGTTATTATGTCAGAATAGAGGCGTACCGGAGTTTTACCAGTTTATATACGAAATGTATTATTTCTGTGACTTAAAGTATTCTATGATATTCTCGGTGGCGTAACCATTCAGCTATTTTTGGCATTAAATTCTCATAAACAAACAGGCAACGTTGCATTATTATACATATAGTATGTAGAGATAGGGATGTTCTGATTTTGACTTGTAAAATTGCTAAAAATAGCCTATTTGTAATAAATGATTTCACTGTAACTTTAACTTATGGACAATCAAAATCCTATAACAACCAAAATTATATTATTAATATTATTGCCTACAAATAAATGAGCTGGAAAAGACATTTCAATTAATAGAATTTTCCTAATTTAAAGTTCGTTCTATTTCGGGAGCAAGTTGTAAACGTACAATTCTTAGTAAACTCTAAGTGCTATGACATTGTCTTTGAAGAATATTTGTCTAATTAAAAGTTTATTTAGGCTGTCTTTTGTAAATTGGCTTCTAATCGCATTTTGTGTCAGAGCAGTATAAGCTAACAATATGAAAAAAAAAAACAGTACATTTGACTTCCCAATTTTATTAAGGAGATAGATTAATTACCACTTAAAAAGTGAATAAATAAATGCATTATTAATATGTATGCACATCACACAGCGCCATCTAGCCCCAAACTAAGCAAAGCTTGTACAATGGGAACCAGATAACTGATACAATACTTAAATACCTTATGTTTGCAAATACATACATAGAATACAATATAACAAACACCTAGACACAGAACAAACACCTATGTGCATCACACAAATGTTTGTCCTGGGTGGATATCTTCTTGTGATAAATGACATCATCATCATCATCATCATCATCATCATGTCATAATGATAGTGATTTCATCTGTTATAAGAATAAGAAAGAATGGGCTTTTCATAGACCAACGTGCTACACCCGTCCCTTACCATCAAATGAGATGCAGTGCAGCCAAATAATTGGCCTATTTGTACATAGAAAAACCGTGCCTACCATTTTCCACGTAATCTAATATACTACGAATAAGGTTTGTAGTTACTTTTACTTTTTCCAGAAAAAGAAATTGGTACATTAAAAATGTCCAACGGTGCATGAATTTATATACACCCTAGTGAACGCAGAGTAGTTCTATAGTTTGGAGTGGATCACAAATACGCAGGCTCTGCTTCTCGCAGATAATTCTTGGGATCATGCATTTTGCCAACAATCCTCCTTAATTCCTTACTTGTTTATGTAGGAAACGGTGAAATAACTATTTTCTCAAAAATGCTTAGAAATTTGAGCATTAGTTTGTCAATCTTCTTCGAGATAAATCGAAATTGCTGTACTAGCGAGCAGCGGCCGGCAAAGGTTGTATGAAAATCCATATCTGTCGTGGCTTAGCGGCCAAATAAATTACATACAAAAAGCATATCTGTCGTGTAATTTAAAAATAGAACGATCTTTTACTCCAAAACATGAATAAATAAAATATAAAATAAAACCGCGGGTAGCCGATGGATGCAAGAGGCAAGCAGCCAGTCAAACTGGCGCTCTATAAGTGAGGCCTATGTTCAGCAGTGGACGTCTTCAGGCTGATGATGATAATGATGAATCTAGGGCCTACAGCATCATATTCAACGTAATCAAATTGCAATCCTTTACTTTGAAAATAATATTTATAATAAAAGAAAAGTTTTGTACGCCTAAGCGTTTTATGTCACTAAAGAATTTTCGCAATATTAATCCTAGTACATTAAGGTTAACACTTCCAATATTTCTCCACGTGAGCATTTGGATCATTATTCATACACCTCGTGATTCCGTGCCGCCATTTTTTCGATAAGTCACGCATTCTATTACCGACATTAGCATATTTCATTAACCTTGCGCTGGGTGCTTTGTGCCGGATCATTCCGACCTTGGACGATTGGGACCCTGGGACCCGGAAGATGCATGTCTGGATATAAATTTACTGAGAAATAAATTTAGTCTTTCTTATTTAGAGTTTTTTTTCTTGTATTTTGGCTCCACTCTGTATTTAGCCAGTATCAAGTAAGTAGTATATTATTATTTATATTTATTACTGGTCATAATCTTCTTTCTAACTGTAGAAATCGAAACACGTCTACGAAAAGTTTTCTCGATAGAATAAAATCGTGAAGTGACCTCTAAAAAATTATTCAAATGCAAAAAACGGTTACATTATAATAAGATATTCCATTGAAGTGAATCATAGTGATAAGTTATGATAATTGATTGACTTAGGCGTGACTTCACGGAAGATCTTAAATACAAAATGAAAAAAGTAGGTATATCTAGTGTTATTTCACTAAAAACACACAAAACGGAAAGCGGAATCACACTAAATATCGAGGGCGTAGTGGAGAAATTAGATAACTAACAAAACCATTATCGCGAGAAAACAACGATTTAGTGTTTTTTTTCGACAAATTTAGCAATAAATTTTTTTGTAAGAGCAAAATTACCGTGGGCGTTTTATATGTTATGTAATGGCTTAGTATACAACTATTGTGTTCATCATGGATGCCGCAGCTCTTTACATAATTTTTAAAAAAATCTGGAAATCCTCAAAAAATCTAAAAAATGGAAAAATGGATTATGAGGTAAAATTGAATTACGAGCTTTATACATTTTATGTGACTACTAAATGGTGATACTGTGAAATTATACATTATTTGGTCAGTTATTCATTTCTTCCTCTCAAGATTTACAGTTATTATTGAAGGTTAATTTCTATAAAGATATTATAGTTCTTAAAATTTAATAACTCACTAACTCACTTAAACTTGTTCTTAATTTTTATTTTTTTTATTTAATATCTTTATAGATATAGCTGAAGTGTGGTTTACACTTAAAAATCAATCCATGATAGGTTAATTTCTGTTACAAAAATACCTTTTTTGGAATAATTTTGGCACGGAATAATATATTCGAGCTAGGGTGGGACCAAAAGATGCGTCGTGATTTGGGCTTTATCGTCATGCCAAAAAGTCGATTTCGCAAAACGTGTTAGTTATCTAATTTCCCCACTACGCCCTCGATATCCTCTTTTCATTTTGTGATAATTTATGTTTAAATGCATCCAACTCTAAACTTATTTTTTAATAACAAAAAGTATTTCTTTTATAATTAATTATTTGTACCGAAAATTGGAAAAGTCGACGCGCAACACAACGCAATCGCCATATATTTACTACGCAAAAAGCGACTCTATACAATACATGATACGTTCTATGTTCGACTACTGTAACAAACGTGCTCGCATTCGGTGACGTCAGCGTCTTAAACGTTTTTTTTATAGTAAGTAGGTATCTCTTAGAAAACAAAAAAACGAAGGGAAAGAACGAAGCAGCGTTATATATTTCAAACCATGCTTTCTGAGGTCCAAATTGACCCAAAGGCAGTGCATTTGGACCCACCTCAAACGGTCCCAGGGGGGCAGAACCGTGAACAAAAGGATTTTTGGGTCTTTTATGGTCACTCGGAAATGAAAGGGATTTTCATGGTGCTATGAATGACCCCAATTTAAAGTTCTTTGCAAAATATTGCTTTGATGTCATTCGAATAATTAACAGGGATAAATTAAAAGGATATATGGATCGTTTGATACGGGGTTTTCGTTTCGGAAATAATACGGTTAATTTTAGTGATGCCTTATTTCGACCGCGTCTTTGGTAAAACATTACGCTTCAGTGAACTTTAGGAAAGTGAAATAAAGTGTGTGAAACCCAAATATGAGTTTACAAAGAAATCTGCTCGGTATATTATGTAAGTTTTAGGTTGGTATATTTTGTTATGCTGTTGATACTACACCCAATACAGTTAGTTTTTTTTTAAAGTGGAACGGTACACTAGCGCGGCAAATTCAAATTTTTTGCGTTCTTTTGCCAATAATAGCTTAATTACTCAACGTGATTACATGAAAACTAATTTTGCGCAAATAAATAGAATGTATCGCAAAAATATCAAGCAAACTGACGTGCATGCACGCAAACTGCACGAGCGTGGTACGCGTGTAGTTTGCACCATGTGAGCAACGCGCGCGCGGCATGCGAGAGGTGCACAAAGAGCTGCAGTAGTAGCACGCACGCAGCACGCGTGCAGCTCGCGGGCGGCACGTAAGCGGCGCATTCGCCATATCTGTACGTACCCTAAGGCCTCGTCCGGTACAGATTAAAACTCATAGCACCGGGCTAGTGCTCGGCCTGGTACGGCCGTAGTGCTTTTTTCTTTTTTCCTGTTTTCATCATCATCAGCATAAAGACGTCCACTGCTAACACAGGCCAGCCCTCCCATATAGCACCACTTTGAGCGGCTGCTGGCCTCCTGTCATCCTCCTCATTCATCGGCTCCCTGCACGGTTATGATCAGGTCATCGGTCCACCTAATAGGGCGCCGGCCCACGCTCCGTCTTCGTCTGCGAATGTCTAGTTTTAACACAAACATTAAAATTTAGAATGTAATGTTACTTTGTATTATAATAGCACGCGTTGTTTAATACCCAACAATGTACTGAAACGTATTGTACCTTCAAAGCCGACGGTAGGCGTGAAATTGCACCATTTTCATCACAACAGCGCTGCCGACTAATTAATAAATACGTTTCATTTATCATACACGCTTGAACAGTACGGTGAAATTATGCACACGTACAATAATGTATTATTATATTACGGGCGGGTGTTACACCGAACTATAACAAGGGTGTATTTTGTCCTGAAAGATGCTCTGAATGAAAACCAATTCGGATTGTCAAGCCACTTATTATTTCTCATACTTGATAGCACAATAGCCGGACATCGAAATTTTTGGAGGGCTCCCTATTATGCTAAAGCCAAAACTATAATTTTTTTCCATTTTTCTTTGTCTGTCTGTCTGTCTGTTTGTCTGTATCTTGGCTGAGCATCACGCCGGAACTACTGAATAGATTCAAATGAAACTTGGCATGATTTGAGTTCATATTACAAGGTACTATAGGTTAGGTTAGGTTAGGTTAGGTTATTGTTCCGTTGGGGGACCCCCCACAGCGCATACGTCCACGTCGTGTCCCCTGGAAACGACCCAGTTCTGTCCACCGTAACGGAGTGGCAGACTGGGCTCGGCTAAAGTGCGCTGTACCGTCGAATGTCTCAGCCGTCATACGACAAAGCCGTGATGTCTAAGACACGAGATTCCTCCGGGAAATTCGTAAAAGGCCCTTCTCAGGGCCAACCAAACGGCCCTTCTCAGGGCCAACCAAAAGGCCCTTCTCAGGGCTACTCCCGGGCTCCATCATTGGAGGAGAAGACGGTGGAGTCAGATGACTCATTCTCCGCAATGTCGGAGATGTCGGGCGGCATGGAGACCGCAGATGAAGGGGCCAGCCGGAAACGGCCGCATTCTTCATTCTTCGTGCCTGGGTACTTAGACTCAGACACGGAGACTGAAGAGTCGGCGGCCGCTAAGGTCAGTACGGCCAGAAGAGGGAGAAGGAAGACTGCCCAGGCGGGTCCATCAAGGGACACCTTCCTCAAACCAGCTCCTGTAGATAAGGAGTTGGAGACGGTCCTGAAAAGCAGGAAGTATAGGAAGGGGCCGGCCACTGCGGTTAGTGACGTCGGGATGAGCACCGGAACTGATTCCGATGCTCGCCTCGTGGTCGGTGACCTAAGCGTTCTGAACGCTCAGGAACTGAGGGCGCGAGCGGGGGAGGAACTCGCCCGAGTTTTGGAGGTTGCCAGGAAGTCTGGCAACCTCAAAGGCGAATTCGTTGGTCGCCTGAAGAAGGCGGCGTCAACCCTAGGAGAGGTGGTTGACACCCTTTCTGGAAGAAGCGAGGCTGAGGAGACGCGGCGGCTACGAGCGGAGAACACCCGACTGCTACTGGAGGTGGAGGCGATGAAGGCAGAAGTGAAGTCGCTACGTCTTGGCTTCAGCGAGGCGAAGACGGAAGCCGCCGCTGCTACTGCAGCTGCCGCCGCTGCCGCCGCAGCTGCCGCCAGCACCACCGCCGCTGGCGCTACTAAGGAAAGGCCGGTAGCCCCCACCGCTGTGGGTGCTAATCTCATAGAGGAGCTGAAGGGGTCCTTGACCGCCACGTTCGGGCAAATGCTCAATGCTCGACTTGCGGTGATCGAGGACCGCCTTCTGCCAGCTCAGACGGTTCGCCCTCCTCTGAGAGCGGATGCTAAGAGAGCAGCGGCCGAGGCCGCAATCCGAGAGGCTGCAGGTCCCTCTACTTCAAGGGAGACTCCAAGAGCCCAGGTTCCTGTACAAAAGGAAAGCTGGGCTCAAGTGGTGGGAAAGGGAAAGGGGAAGGGAAAGGGAACGGGAAAGTCCTCCGTTTCCTCCTCTGTCCTTCCGAATGCACCCACGGCCCGTGCTCCCATGGCCCGTGCCCCGGCGGCCCGTGCCCCTACGGCCCGCGCCCCCGTAGTCAGTGCTCCCACGACTGGTAGCCGTGCAGCCCGTACCCCTGCGGCCCGTGACCCCAGGGCCAAGGATTCTTCGGCTAGTGCCCCCACGGGCCGTGCCCCTGCGGTCCGTACACCTGGAGCTAGACCAGCAGCCCCCCTTGCCGGTAAAGTCAGGTCGGTGCTGAAGAAACCCCCAAATTCTGCGGCCGTGGTGCTGTCATTGCACCCCGAAGCTGTAGAAAAGGGGATAACTTACAGCACCGTCCTCCAGACGGCGCAAGAGCAAGTTGATCTCGAAGAGCTGGGGATCGAGCGAGTCCGCTTCCGCAAGACGGCTACAGGAGCCAGGATATTTGAGATCCCTGGCTCCCTAAACGCGGAGAAGGCGGACCGCCTTGCGGAAAAGCTGCGTGTGGCTGTGACGGAGGTGGCTAGTGTCACCAGGCCTGTTAAGTCCGCTGATTTAAGGATCACGGGCCTGGATGACGCGGCCACAAAAGAGAAGGTGGTGGCGGTGGTTGCTCGTGAGGGAGCATGTGACCCGCAGGTGGTTAAGGTCGGGGAGATCCGCTCCAACGTGGCTGGGACTGGCTCCACCCTCGTCTCCCTCCCGGTTGCGGCAGCCAAAGTGTTGCTGCAAAAGGGCAGGCTACTGATAGGGTGGAGCTCAGTGCAGGTGGTGGCACTTGGGGAGCGCCCCATGCGCTGTTACAGGTGCTTGGGACTGGGGCACACTCGCCCCCTGTGTCCTGCTGCGGTGGACAGGGGTGACCTATGTTTCCGGTGTGGAGACGCAGGTCACCGGGCGGCCAGCTGTGGGAAGAAAGTCCCACGCTGCGCCATCTGTGCTGAGTCGGGGAGGCCCTCTGGGCACATAATGGGGGGACGCGACTGCGTTCCCCCAAAGACGAAGGGGAAGGCCATCCGGACCAAGGCCACCCCTGCGGCCACAAGCCAGGCCACCCCGGTGGCTACAAACCAGGCCACCCCGGCGGCCACAAGCCAGGCCACCCCGGAGGGCGCACGCCCAGCGGCGTGCGAGGAGATTGTGATGTCTGAATAACAATGGATCAAGTCAGACATCACAATCTCCTTCAGACGAATTTGAATCACTGCGCCCGGGCCCAAGATCTGCTCATGCAGTCCCTGGCGCAGTGGCAGATAGACGTGGCGGTCGCCGCGGAGCCGTACTACGTCCCCCCTCAACATTCTTGTTGGGCTGGGGATTTGGACGGCTCCGTGGCTGTTGTGGGACGGTCCGGAGGTACTTCTTCCCTCTCGGTTGAGGAGAGGGGCTCGGGGTACGTGGTGGCTAGGTGGGGAGAGTATGTGATTGTCGGCGCATACTTCTCCCCCAACAGAACCGCTGCGGAGCTGGAGGTTTTTATGGACCTCCTGGCCGCAGCGGTGAGAAGACAGGCACCACGTCAGGTCCTCCTTCTGGGGGATCTGAACGCCAAGGCCCGGGATTGGGGCAACCCCTCCACTAACTCTCGTGGCGAGATCGTTAGGGAGTGGGCGGTTGCTTCAGAACTGACCCTACTCAACAGAGGGTCGGCCCACACGTGCGTGCGACAGCGTGGGGGGTCCGTGGTGGACGTATCGTTCGCCACCCCAGCTGTTGCAGCACGTGTCCGGGCCTGGAGGGTGTTGTCGGAGGTGGAGACTCTCTCGGACCACAAATATATACGGTTCGAGATCTCCACCTCCGACAACCAAGGGGGATCCCAGCGAGTAGCACGGGCGGTTTTCCCGCGCTGGACTATCAGTCGCCTTGACGCCGAGCTGGCGGAGGAGGCGGCGATAGTCCAAGCGTGGCAGACTGGGTCCGTGCACCCGGAAGTGGACGTTGCGGTTGGCCGCTTCCGCGAGGCGGTGACGGCGGTATGTGACGTGGCCATGCCTAGGGCCCATCGCCGCCCCGAGCGCCGCCAGGTGTACTGGTGGAGCTTGGAAATCGCAGATCTCCGAGCCACCTGCTCGGAGGCGCGGCGGCCCTACACCCGCTGTAGAAGGCGGCGCAGGGGCCGCACGGACGAACAGCTGTCAGCCGAGGAGCTGGCAGCTGAGGGCCAGCTGTACAACGCCTACCGCAACGCGCGGTGGGATCTACAGCTGGCCATCGAGCGGCGGAAGTCTGAGGCCTGGAGTGAGACCCTAGAGAGCCTCAACAGGGACCCATGGGGACGTCCATATAGGGCTGCCCGGAATAAGTTCCGGGGCCAGACGTCCCCAGTCGCGGAGTCCCTGGAGCCGGAGCTCCTGGGCAGGGTATTGGAGGGGCTTTTCCCCGACAGAGATCCCCTTCACAACCCTCCAACGATGTCGCCATCCTTCCCCTTCCCCGAGGCTGACTTAGCAGGCTCCATTCCGCCTCTGACGGAGGCGGAGATGGATGTCGCAGTCGCACGCCTACGGGGCAAGAGGACCGCACCGGGGCCTGACGGAATCCCGGGGCGTGTCCTCAGAATCGCCCTAAGGCAGATGGGCGATTGGCTTCGGGAATTGTTTGACGCGTGCCTCACGTCCGGACGATTCCCGAAGCCGTGGAAGGATGGCCGATTGTGTCTGTTGCGGAAGGAGGGTCGTCCTATCGACTCTCCTTCCGCATACAGACCCATCGTCTTGCTGGATGACACGGGTAAGCTGCTAGAGCGTGTGGTAGCTGCCCGTGTCATCCGGCACCTGGAGGGTACTGGGCCTGGGTTGTCGGAGGCCCAGTACGGGTTCAGAGCGGGGCGGTCTACTGTGGACGCCCTGCTCTGGCTCAAGGGGTGGACGCAGGATGCAGTCAGCGGGGGGGGACAAGGCATTGGCTGTGTCGCTTGACATAGCCAACGCCTTCAACAGCCTCCCGCATGGAACGATACAGGAGGCGCTCCGTTATCACGGAGTGCCCCTGTATCTGCGGAGGCTGTTGGCCGATTACCTCCAGGACCGCGAGGTCTTGGTGGAAGGGCGTGACGGTTTGAGGCACCGTCGCGTCTCCTGCGGGGTTCCACAGGGGTCGGTCTTGGGACCGCTCCTGTGGAACATTGGCTACGACTGGGTGCTGCGTGGCACGCTTCCTGCAAATATGCAGGTTGCGTGCTACGCGGACGACACCCTAGTCGTAGTCAAGGGGAGGGACCTCAGGGAGACGGTGCGGCTGGCCACGGTAGGCACTAGCCTCGTGGTCGACCGCATTCGTTCCCTGGGATTGGAGGTTGCCCTCTCCAAGACCGAGGCCCTGTTGTTCCACGGGCCTCGGGGGGGACCCCCTCCAGGAACGCGGGTGCTTTTGGACGGGGTTCCGGTCCCGGTTGGGACTCAGATGAAATATCTGGGTCTCACCCTGGACGGGAGGTGGACTTTTGGGGCCCATTTCACCCAACTGGCCCCAAGAGTCCTCGGAGCGGCTGCCGCCCTAGGGAGGCTGCTGCCCAACGTAGGTGGCCCGAACGCCACGTGCCGTCGGCTATACTCCGGAGTGATCCGGAGTATGGCTATGTACGGGGCACCGGTCTGGGTGGACGCCCTCGGTCGCAATAACAAGGCCCTGCTGCGACGTCCGCAGCGGGTCATAGCGACGAGGGCGATCCGCGGATACCGGACGGTGTCCTGGACGGCGGCATGCGTGCTGGCCGGTGATCCCCCCTGGGAGCTCCAAGCGGAGACCCTCGCCGAAGTTTACCACTTTGTGGCGGCGAGGAGGTCCCGTGGAGAGCCCCCGGCGTGGGAGGAGGTCAGGCGCCTGCGAAAGCAGGCGCGGGCCGCCCTGTTGCGGCGGTGGACGGAGGACCTGGCTCCACCGGTGCCTGGACAGAGGACGGTGGAGGCCATCCGCCCGGTCCTCCGGGAGTGGGTGCGGCGGCCATTCGGGTCGCTAACCTTCCGTTTGGTGCAGGTGCTTTCCGGACATGGATGTTTCGGAAAGTACCTGCACCAGATCGCGAGACGGGAGGCGACCCCGGTCTGCCACGAATGTGGGGCGCTGGAGGATACAGCGCCCCACACGCTGGAGGTGTGCGCTGCTTGGGATTCTGAGCGGCGCACGCTTTCAGCGGTTATTGGCCGGGATCTCTCGTTGCCGAGCGTGGTGAACGCCATGCTCGGCAGCGAGAGAGCGTGGCAGGCCTTGGTCTCCTTCTGCGAGGCGGTGATGACGCAGAAGGAGGCCGCGGAGCGGGTCAGGGAGGATGATCCCAACTCTGACCGGCTCCGGCGCAGACGGACCGGGGGACGGAGGAGGCGTTTTGCGCGCCTTCTCCATCCTCCGTAGTGGGGTCGGTGGCGGATAGTCGGGGGACTCTCTGCCGCACCTACACGGCCCCACACGTCTGGTGGGTAACCGAGGTGTAAGGTTGCCCACCCACTGGCGCAGAGGCCCGAAAGGGCCTACCGTCGGGGCGAGATAGTGAATGCTAGCGCGACCCTATCTCGCCCCATCCCGGCGGCGGACGGATCACGGGGGGGTTTTAGTGGGTTCGAGTCCCACATACCCCCTGCCATCACCCCCGTGGTGGCAGGAAAGTGCGAGGGCATTTCCCCCCCTCAAAAAAAAAAAAAAAAAAAAAAAAAAAAGGTTATTGTTCCGTAAACATTTCAAGGTAAGTCCGATAACATCTCATTTCCATTCACTCATTTGTACGAACTGTATCAGGATCTTACTGATCTTACTATCTGTACTTTTTTACATCACTATTTATTCCTCAAAACCCCTAACATAAAAGAATAATAACAGGACTGATTTCCGTTTTCCAAAACACAAGAGCAACGTGTACTTTTTAAAAATACTGTTATCACGCCGTATCGCTTGGAACCCGCGAAAATGAGACCGGCCCGTGTTTGGAATACCGAATGAGGTACCAATTGATTTTTGTATGCTTTTTACTTCTAGGGTTCAGTGGCTTGTTTAAAAAAATTAAAGGTTACTAGAGGCGTTTTATTGCGGTATCTCTTAATTTTCCAGGATAAAAAGTACACGATTTTGATTTCGGTAGTGTAAGCCATTTGTGCGCAAAATTTTATCTTTATTGGTTCAGCCTTGGCGTAATAGCTACACAAAGAGAGGGTAGGCTAAGGGTGGGCTTTTGATCTGTAGGTAAGGTAACCGGTTACCGGTTGGGAACGATACTCTCGAAGTTGTCGAAAAGTATGTCTACCTAGGACAGGGTGTCCAATTAGGTAGGTCCAACTTCGACAAAGAGGTGGCGCGAAGAATCCAACTCGGCTGGGCAGCGTTCAGAAAGCTTCTTCCTATCTTTTCGTCCAAAATACCGCAAAGCCTGAAAACTAAAGTTTTCAGTGTGTGTTGCCAGTGATGACTTATGGAACTCAGACATGGTCTCTTACTGTTGGCCTTATTAGTAAGCTCAACGTCGCGCAGCGAGCTATGGATAGAGCTATGCTCGGTGTTTCTCTGCGAGATAAGCTCCGGAACGAGAAGATCCGCAGGAGAACTAAAGTGACCGATATAGCTCTTAGAATAAGCAAGTGGAAATGGCAATGGGCAGGCCACATCGCTCGTAGAACTGACAACCGATGGGGAAGAAAGGTTCTCGAGTGGCGACCACAAACCGGAAGACGCAGCGTAGGCCGGCCCCTACTCGGTGGACCGACGATCTGGTGAATGCCGCGGGGAGCCGATGAATGCAGGAGGCGAGCAGCCGCTCAAGGTGGCGCGCTCTGGGGGAGGCCTTTGTTCAGCAGTGGACGTCTTCAGGCTGTTGATGATGATGATGATGAGTTAAGGTAATGGTTAAAAATGCTAACAAATTTTGACCAACTTGGTTAGAATTTGTTAGTACTTTTAACCATTGGTTACCTTAACTACAGAAAAAACCCACCCTTAAAATTTGCCAACTTTCTTGTGGTCTGCATATTGTATGATTGCATAATATAGTTTTATTACTCACTTTTTTTTTATGCAATATCGGGCTTTTACTCAAACCATTTACTTAGATACTATTGAATGTTATGCGGTCAAAGTAAAACAACAATTCTTATTTTCGTGTCTTTAAAGAAGGCCTAACAGAGACTCTATAATCATCATTTAAGTTTAAAAATATTTTGTACTTGATTCGTTACACATAAGAGTTAATTTAAATCCATAGCTACGGAACCCTAAGCGCGAAACCTTGCTCTTGCCTTACCTTTTTTATTTTTCCCTCCAATACCGATACCGCTAATTTTCGAACGAATAAGAGTCACGTAGGTATGCACAAGTAATTTCATTACGTTCAGAATCAGGTCCGCGGAAACTTTTCTTATTTCACCTTCTTCCAATAATGTCCAGACGGTTTGAATTGTTACTTATTTTCTCGACTCGATGGATTGAATGGTAAAGCGCGAGTTATTAGAAAAGCGATTCTAGTTAAAAAAAATTATAGAAAAAAGATAAATTTTAATAACACTGTAGTTTCTTGTTGCCTCTTCTTTACAGATGTAATCGAAGCTCGTAGAATCGGAGTTTACTGTTCTGGATTGTGCCGGATTGCTTGCACCAGTAGTTCCCACTACTATATACAGATACCTACCTCTTCAACGCGACTGAGAGCACCGTTTAAACAAGGCATATGCCTTGTTTAAGCGGTGCCGTTTTCGAGGCGGCCATCGTAGATCTACCCTATAATTATTACATCGCAGCTTACAACAGCGCTTAATTAGTCTTAAATTCAGTTCGGTGTGACAGTCTCAAAGGCAAACGTTAGCACAGAGGTGTTACTGCAATTTCTACTTGAGAACAAGCACGTTTCGGCAATTAAGCGTAGCGTTTGAGTCGACTTGAGTTGAGTCAGTTTGAGTTATAGCTCGCGTATTGCGTAGGTATAATTCAGAATGTTCTATCCTTGGCGCTTCTGGATTTTGTTAAGCTTTGATCATTTATTTTGCTGGCTTAGTATCACAAGGTAAACACCCAAAGAAGAATTGACAAACTTGAATTAAAAAAATGACTTACAAATTCTTTTCAATTTTGCTTGTAAAGTATCTTATACTTTGCCATTTCAACTTGCTAATTCTAAGAGCTACATCGGTCACTTTAGTTCTCCTGCGGATCTCCTCGTTCCGGAGCTTATCTCGCAGGGAAACACCGCGCATAGCTCGCTCCATATCTCGCTGCGCGACTTTGAGCTTACCAATGAGGCCAACAGTAAGAGACCATGTCTCAGTGCTATCATAAGTCATCACTGGCAACACACACTGATTAAAAACCATTCTTTTCAGGCTCTGCATTGTGAAAGTCAAACATTGAATTACGAAGTGATCGGTGGACACTTAGGTACACTACGAATAGCGTATTTTAGGCAATATTGGCGACCGTCTTTAGAACGTAAAGTATCCATTGACATAATTCTCTAAGGTCAAAGGTTTGGAAAAGGTCACCACCGTAATATAACATCCATTTTGCGCAGATCATTTCTTACCCATATTTTATATTCACTGGAAACGTTAACCCGTCACAGGCGCCATGTATAAAATTTCACAAGCGATAAATCTAGAAAACTCCGCTTCGCATAAAGAAACTCCGCACAGAAAATACAACGTTTATGTACCATAAAAAGTATATTTCTAAATAAATTACTCCCGCCAACCGTTGGTGACCTCTGGCGTCATAATTCAGAGGCAGGGGCGCGGAACCTTTTTGTGAATTTATTAACATGTGACATGTTGGTGTGTAGGACAGACGGACGCGCGCCGTCTTGTGCTTTTAATTGTGTTTTGAATATTTTGGGTCGGGGTCCTTTTGAGTTTCAATAGCGACCAAGTCTTTTTATACATGTCTACTTTATTCTTTACGGCTTTGTTTGTAATGTTTAGGTTAAAAACTAAGTGTGTTTGTAGTGTTTATATAGTAAGGCTGCTTTTACAAAATTATGCGTAGTTGCAAGGTTTTCGTCATCAATATTTGATGCATAGCTTTAATGTCTATACTTTGCCATTATATGCAAAATACCATTCATTTCATCTTCTTCGATAATGAAAGAGCGAATTTCAGTTAATTTACTTATGTTTTTAGTAATCATTCTCCTGGTGTTCGTTTTGGCAAAACCACGCAGAGACCCGATTTGAGAGCTCTAATTTGCAAATTCTGTATAATGTAAGTGTCCAAACTAAATTGTACCCCACTAAATACATCTCGTACAATTAATAACGTCAGAACAGATTTTCGATATTTACTTTTAAAGCAGTAAAAAAAATCTGATTTTTATTAAAAAAACAGGTCGAATATCTCTGAAGTTTTATATTACATCGACAAAATATTGTTACCAAAATAAAATTCATCACTTTTCCAAACTAATTTTAAATTAATGCTCTTATTTATATATCAATAAATGAAGCTAGGTATATTGAGTCAAACCGACGGACGCTGCGAGCTCGGTACCGAGCGCGCGTCACTGAGCTCCCCGAAATGTAAAAGCAGCCTTAAAACGCACTCAAAAAATTATTCTAATAAACAAACACAATCATGTAAGTATATATTATATATACAGTCCATAAGTCTTCTTTGTAGTAGGTAGTGTAGCTAGTTTAGTTTAGCTTAGTTTAGTATAGTTTAGTTTTTATTATTGTAGTAGTTAGCTTGAGTAATAAAGGCAATTTGCCCGTTAAAAAAAAAGGAATATATAAAAGCAGTAATGTAGGATAATGTATGTGTGTGTTTGTCATTATGAGATTCATAATTTCGAGCAATTTTATTATTTACATCTTTACATCGATACTTCGCGTGATTACTTTACTTACTAGACTTCGTTGGAAAATAAAAAAAGTCCAGGTTTTATCACAGGTTAGATAACAGTTGCTTTGCAAGTTCTTCTCGCAAAATCAAAAGTTGAAAACTTGATTCCAGTACCAAAATACATTGAAGTAAAGTAGGTATATTCTCATTATGTAGAAGGTATGTACAGTTTTTCCGACCATTCCGGTTGGCGGCGGTCTTATTGCATTCCTCTAGCGAACGGGCGAGTGTGTGTGGTTAATGTGGGGCCATGGAATCAGCGATTGTTTAAACTTCAATTTTATTATTGACTTTGAAACTGTTTCACACCTACTAATCAATCTCATTGCCTTAAAACTGTAATAAAGCATTTTTGTTCTGCAAAAGCGCCTGTTTTTGTATGTTCTCAAGAATATTAAAAACATTTTTGTGCACATGAAAAAGTTTATTTTATATTTTGTGAAGGCGAAAATATAATTTGTGACCTTATTTACGGTAACATTAGTAGTAAATAAACCAAAGTTCCAAAACTAGGGCTATCTATTTTATATCTACCAATTTGAGAGAGACAAAAACATTTGTAGACCTTGCTAATTAATTTAAGTTTAGAACTTTGCACTACAGAATTGACACCCAGTCTCTGCAAAAGTACACAGAGTAACACAATCTATAAATAAGATTTTTAAAAGTCATACCTTTTGACTGCCCTAATTTTAATTCTAATTATAAGTGGGGGTGATAAGTCCTGCACTGACGTCCCGCTCGGGGTGTATTGTGCATTTCTCCCTGCCAGCATCTATCCCAGCTCCTTAAATTAGCGGAGTGTGGCTCTAAGTTGCTGGCACAGATACTCCAGTGGCACTGATGTTGGGTGTTGGAGTGACGATGATGAGGCATTCGAGATTTCTTGGGCAGAATTTTGACTGTCCTATAAGCAAATATTTTCATTGCCTGCGTTGCTCTGTTTTTTTTTTGGATAGGCGAGCAGTTTAACACCTGTAAAAGTAAAGTATTTTATTTGCAAGTATGTAGGTTTACAAAAGTATGGTGATCAGAGTATTAGGAGAGCCGTGTACATTCTACCGAATATAAGATTATTCCATTAAGATTAGTCTATGTATTGCTGCGTTATTCCTTTCCGTGCATGGTTATCTGGAAGAGATCCCTCTAAGCGATAAGACCGCCCATTGTTACACTTTGTTTAAGTTTGTTCATTTAGTTTTAATTATTTGTGATGTGGTGTTTCAATAAAGAGTTTATCTATCTATCTATTATTTGAACACTAGCTTGTTTAATGACCCTACACTCACACATGGATGACGTATAAACCCACACACGCGAGTTATTCGTATGCTCCTAAACAGTTAGCTGACAGCCCTGTGGTGGTTTCTTTCGTCCGACGAAGAACCTTAATTATAAGACCCGTGGTTTTCAAAGTTACATTTCAGTTAGTATTTTTGAATTTGTTTTTTGTTAATTAAAGACTACTTATTTCGAGAAGTAGAGTTTGTGAATAAAATGAGCGAAAAATGTTACGTTTGCACTACCTTAAAATATTATTTTTGGTATTACTTTTATGAAACTGTACTTACTTAAAATGTATAAAAAAGGATTTTTATTTAATTATAGCTATCTATTTCATTAATAGATCACTGATGTGAATATGAATTTTGTCGATTGTGGAGTGTTCACGTGCATTTGAATAAATTATTTTATTTATACACTGATGATGGAGATGATGTATAACTGAACTCCTAAGTATTAAAAATGTAGCAAATTTTATCAACAGTATATTTAAATTTTCTACAAACATTACGCAGAGAGAGTCACTGGCGCAAGCTAATTGCGTTACCGCGTTGAAATAACAACAATATTTTGCTTGAAACCGATCGGTGTATAGCTACCATAAATTATTCCGAGTAGCGCTGCAAAACTAAATGACGCGTCAAAATTGCTTGCGGCTTAGAACGGTTTAGTAGATGGTTCCAGTTACTAATCTTTAAGTTATGCAACGAGCTATGGAGAGAGCTATGCTTGGTGTTTGCCGGCGCGATAAGATCGGAATGAGGACATCTGCAGGAGAACTAAAGTGACCGATAAGCTCTTAGAATCAGCAAGTTGAAATGGCAATAGGCAGGCCACATATCTCGTAGAACTGACAACCGATGGGGAAGAAAGGTTCTCGAGTGGTGACTGTGAACCGGAAGATGCAGCGTTGGCCAGCCCCCACTAGGTGGAACGACAATCTGGTGAAAACTGCGGGGAGTCGATAGATGCAGGAAGCGAGCAGCTGCTCAAGATGGCGCTCACTGGGGGAGGCCTATGTTCCGCAGTGGATATCTTCAGGATGTTGATGAAGATGATGACGATGGGTTGTGTACCTGTGGAGTATTAGCGCTTTAAATTTCTTTAACAACTGTTGGGTTATATGTATTATAAATTCATAATTGCGCTGTTGAAACTAATGTTCATATTTGATTGTTTTAACCTATTATTCATAATACATCATCAGCCGGAAAACATTCACTGCTGTCATAACCCTCACACTTGGTAGGCGGCTTGGCCGCAGTAGATAATATAGACTGAGGAGAATGCTGCTGCCCATTCCCTGGATATTCCTAAGCCGGCTCTTAGGAACCACGGGAAGAGATAAGTGATTCTATTTTGGCACTACATGTACTATCATCAGAACAGCACAAATAGAAAATGCATGACACTTAAACAATGAAAATAAAATTAAATACAACTAGTAAACGGCTAGCACTCACGTAATACGTGAGGTCACGTGTTTTACTATGTGGTAGGACTTTTCTGCAAAGTTCGTCAAGGTAGGTACCACCGCTTTGCCAGTCATTCTGCCGCCAAGCAGTAGTGTGCAAGCACTACTGTGTTCCGGTTTGAAGGGCATTGTAGCTAGTAAAATTACTGGGCAAATGAGACTTTACGAACTGATCTCACAGGCTAGAAAACTTGAAGTCTCAGGATGACGTGCGCAGTGCGCGGTGTCACGAGAAACTTTAATTTTGAGTTCCGAGTGACACTGCAATCTGTTATGGGCGACCGTGTCACTTAACACCAGGCTTTCGTCACGTCATACGATTACATAAACAAAAAAAATTTTAGTCAAATAACAAAAAAAATCTCAATTTGTTATCCAACTGCCGTCCAACTTAAAACGTCCTATTTCAAGCAGTAAAACAACCGATCTATCTGAGATTGACACAGTCAATTGCCTTTCCACAACACTGGACCATCTAATTCACACGACTCGCCGAGCGCACGTACCGCCGATTTATCTCGCCCTCCAGCGCTCGCCTCACTAACTCATCCAGTTACTCGGCCCACTAACTCTATCAATCCAAATCAGCACTACAGCTAATTACCCGTTAAAATAAACAAGCCTGTTTTATAAATGTGTGGGAACTATTCGTTTAGCAAAACAGGCGGTTATTGCTAAATTCATTGTTGTACGTTTGTTCTTAAAGTTTATAAATATACGAGGTATATTTTGTTTGCGTAATGGTTCTCTGTGTTTAATTTTACTAGAAGCTATTTATAAATTTGTTGGGGTGTGAATAATATGGTTGGTTTAGTTTCCGCTTCGTTATGGAAATGGAGTTGAGATATCTACAATTATTTTAATTCTAACCTATCTAGTCTGTTTTGCAACAATCTTAGCGAATAAGGTCGACTAGTAAGTTAAGTAACGTTCGCAGTCAATACCTGGATGGGTGACCACTAAAAAGTGGTATTTACAATCAAGCTGTGCACGTCACAGAAGCTTTTCCGCTCCAGTGCAGATGGACCACCTGCCTCCCTTCTATTGCCGTCCCATTCATTTATCCTTTTCCCCTATTTTTTCCATCTTCCCTTCTACAGGATGAGTATAAATAAAAAAATATTATACAAAAATCTAGTATAAAAATTACATTCTTAATGCTTTGTGCAACCCGTACTTGATCATTTTAGAAAACATAAAGTATGTTAAATAAATGTTATTCTGTAAAATTAGCTATAACCATACGAATTATCTGTGACCATGCCAAATTTCAGTAACGTGAAATCCGTTTAGTAGTTTCAGCGTGATGCGTGTTCAAAGGGACAGATAGACAGACAGACAGCCATGAATTAAAAAAAAAATTGTTTTCAATTCTATATCTATAAAGAAGTGTAATGCAATAAAAATTAAAAAAAATATACTTAAGATATATCCCAGTTCCATTTTTATTATATGTACCTACTTATAGATACATTTAAAAAAAGTTAATAGCTATTTTTATATTTTCTATTTTCTTCACGCATTATTTCAATGACTACATGTTCTGTAGAAAGTGAAAGTAAAGCCATTTAACCCTGACTAAATTTGGCCTGGCCAGGTTTTTTTCCGGTTCGTGGTCGCCACTCGAGAACCTTTCTTCCCCATTGGTTGTCAGTTCTGCGAACGATGTGGCCTACCCATTGCCTGTACAACTTGCTAATTCTAAGAGCTATATCGGTCGCTTTAGTTCTCTTGCGGATCTTCTCATTCCGGAGCTTATCTCGCAGGGAAACACCGAGCATAGCTTTCATAGCTCGCTACGCGACTTTGAGCTTACTACTTAAAGATACATTTAAAAAAAACGTATAAAAACTATTTTTATATTTTCTATTTTCTTCACGCATTATTTTAATGACTACATGTTCAGTAGAAAGTAAAAGTAAAGCCATTTTAACCCTGACTAAACTTGGCCTGGCCAGGTTTTTTTACCCTGGAAAATCGTGTCCACGCGGTTGAAACATTGAAGCACATTATAGCTAGTACAACGTAATGCACCGCGTACCGCGTAAGTACTTTATCTAAACAGCATTCAAAATCCTAATTATTCCAGCACATCTTACCGCACTGAAAATCCAACCATCATCCTTTGAACTACGGTTTATAATCTCCATTTATTTACCAAGGAAAACTTGTCTAAATTGCTTTACTAAAGACGACTTTAAGTTGAAGTGTTAAGGACTGTTTGGCTGCATTTCTGAAGTGCCGAAAGTGTTGCCTCATTATGGGACCCGTGGGTCTTGTGGCCACTTCAGCTTCTGTTTGTGTTTCTCTTCTGTTTACTTAACTGTTATGTTTTATTATACTGTGTCCGGAATGATCGTAGACGCGGTGAATTTGTTGACAGCGGTATTGTTATTCTTGGTTTGAGACTAAAGCACTAAAGCACGATTTTGATAAAGGGCAGGGTTGACGTTGCAGCAATATGCGCAAAAACAGAACACATTTACTAGTTAAGCACCACGTGGCCGAACGGCAGTCACGATATTGCATATAGCAGTTTACAATGCTCGCTCCTTACTAACGACTATTCCAATGTTGAAATCTAATAACGCAATGGATAATGAGTACAATGAAACGAACGGAACACAGTTAATCACGCGTGCTTGCAGTCGTAAGCTTTTAACCGTTTTCTTACTCAGTGCACGGGAGTGGAATCTCTCTAGATCTCTGTGTCGGTAGATGTTTCAGACAAAAGCAATGTCTTGGGAAATTCTCGTGATTGCGAGAAATATTAGTCCATTTGTCTCTATCAAGATTTTGGTATATCTTTTGGAATAGTGAAAGACAATAGAAACTTACTCTCGCTAGAGACGAAAACACTTGAGTTTGGTAGCTGTAATTCCCAAAAGAGCAACAATTTTTAGAGCACCGGTGAAAATAGCACCGTTTGAAAAAGAGCATCACCTAAATTATTCCTAAAATAGTGAAATAAAAAAATGGATCTGCTTTTTTGGGAATTTGCCCTCTAGTGAACATCTGTGAAAAATTAGAAATAGTACTTTGTACTAAGCAAAGTCGTAGTTTCGAAAATTTGTGTTTACCATAACATTTCAGTTGTAACATTTCGTCACTTTCCATCAGGTTAGATAAAAAAAAACAGTTGATAACGCGAACGGCTTTGATTATCAAGCGAACGTTAAAAAAGAAGTTATCATTAGATGATGATAACTTCTTCTTTAATTTCCTTCTTTTTCTTCTTTCTATGTCCTTCTTGAGTCTCTAAGTTATGTCTGTACAAAATTCCAGTGCGTTTGGCTTAGTGGTAGAAGAGGTAACAGATAGACAGACAGAGCTGGTGTCAATGTTAATGTGGATTATTTGTACAATATTTTCTTGAAAGCTTATGGAAAAATGAACCTGTGACAAAGACTTTTGAACAAAAACATCATTATACTAAACCAAGAAGCAACAAGCAAATTAGCTTAAACTTTACAAAACTGTCTCTCCCAACATAACACCTTACAACCATAAACTTTAAAATAAAGCAATTAAAATAATGAGAGCCGTCCCATCTCACTAAGTAGTGAGCCGCTTACATTCAGTAATAGGCCATTAAATATAAACAAATGTAAAGTCACACCCGCGACAAGACAAGGTGAGTTCACAGCGGAAATATGAGCAGAGAGTAGAGTTTTAAAAGAACGCTGCGTAGGAAACGCACACAGTCATGTAACACATGTAACAGCTCGTGCATGTTGACCAAGTTTTAACTGTTACGAGAACAACGAACTAGTACGGGGGCCAACTAGTAGAAGCTAAGAGCCAAAAACACACACACACACACACACTTTACTCTACACTTTGCCCAAGCCTAAGCACTACGCTGTCATTTTAAACACGTAAGCGTGCTTGGCTGCTGTGCTTGCTCGACCAACCACGGGTAGGTATTATTATATTTTCTCTGCCACGGGTAAAGTCTATCGATGAGCACTGAATTGAACGGTCTACACTATTGGAAGCTCTTAACAATTTCAGCACCGCCATCGGAAACGTTCCTACCTTTTATTAAGGAAAAGGGGTGCAAATACTATTTAAAACTGCGTTTCCAAAACCACTATCACTATCTATCTTATTTTGTGTATCTTTTTCTAAACTAAGTATATTAAAGTAAGTAAGTACCTAGGTAGGTACTTAATGTATCGTTTTCCAGGCAGACATCATTCTTTTACGTTGTCTTCAAAGGTATTGTAATCTCTTTTCAGAAAAACAATATCTGACAAAGCAATTATATTTTGCGTGTAGCAATGTGCATAGAGTGGCAATGTTTCTGCTTATGTTTAAAATACTTCTTATTATACCCGTTTAATTTAAGTTAGCCTTCTGCAAATATGAATCTACTCTATGGTAAGGCCTACATTACGCAAAATTACGGAAATTACGGGGATTACGAACGTAATTACCCAAAATGTCTGAGCTTAATCTTTGTACGCAGTCATGATATTTTCTCTGTTTTAATATTTTAGTCTGCTGTTGTCTTTTTGGGGCACCAACAGAGTATTATAATCGGCTTATGTTTGATACACCTCTGAAATGGTCACAGACTATGGAAACAGTAATAAACACAAATTATTATAGAAAAAGTTACTTACCTACTTATTATTTGCACTGCTTCTGTAATTTGCACCACAGTGGTGCTTTTTTTTTCTATTACAATGCTAATTAGTGGCATCTGAACGCATATTATAGGGTAACATCTGAACGCGTACCGGGGCTCTGGCACCCCACATTGGGTGTCAGTTTTCCGTGAACATTCTTCCTTTAGAAGCTGTAGTTAGCTGTGGACTATGAAAGATGCTCTGGGGCTATATCGTCCCATATTGGACAGCAGTATCCCGTGAGCAGCCTCTCTTCTACTTTAAGGGATGATGCGGGACAAGATTTTTTTTATATAAATAAATAGGCCCGCATTTGACCGCAGTCTCACCTGATGGAAAGTGACGACGCGGTCTACGATGGTACATGGTTGCCTAGAAGATACCTATTCACTCGCGACTTGAGGAGTTCCATGTTGTACTTATCGGGAAACAAAGACGCCGGCCGGCCGGTAAAGTGTTCCATTCCTTCGCTGCAAGATTACAATATTTCTAAAACTAACTGTACACCTGATAACCAAAAAAAACTATTTTCTCTCTAACTCAAGGTCGATCAAAACTTCCAATAATAAACATAAAATATAGATATTCAAACATCCCTATATAATTTGTCACAGATTTTGTCACACCTGGCGTTATTCAAAGTCAAACACGAAAACATCTATTGTCACGTGGCAGTCACGTGATTTATAACACGGAGCGAGATAAGCAAGGCAAGCGAGACGAGCAAAGAGAGGAATGAGCGGCTTGTCTTTTGATTGTTTGTTAAGATGATTAATTAGTTCTGAAATTCTTTAGAACTGTGATATCTGCACGTGGGCGTCTGTTCTTCCAGTTTTTGAAAGGTAAAACAAATATTTCGGTGTATTCCTCAATTTAAAGAGTATCGATGAATGAGTTACGCAAAGTCCTCCGATTTGCACTCCAACTGGTAGATAGGTAGAATGGGAAGCCGGGGAAGTGCCTACACCTAATTGTGACACCGCAAAACATTACATTGCTTGTACATTGCTTGTTTACATTTCTATTAGGGATTCCTCGTAGGCCAACGTGCCACACTTTCGTCTACGTCGTCGCCACAAACATAAGCCTCATTCTAATTTGATTTGATGATTTGCGGGCGGTAAGGCCTGTACTGACGTCCCCCTTGGGGTGTATTGTACATTTCCCCCGCCAGATCAAGGTACCCAAGCCATCCCAACTCCTTAAAGTAACGGAGCACGGTTTTGGGGTGCTGGTAAAAATGCTCCAAAGTAATCTTGTATTTTTTTTATAATATGACACGCATAAGCATACGTAAGTAATAAATTTTAGTATATTTTGTTTAAGTAAAAATTAACTAAGTATTTATTCTTAACATTTTTTTTTTCTTTATACAATTTATAGGCATAGCATTTGACCACTGTCTTACCTGATGGTAAGTGATGACGCGGCCTACGATGGTGCATGAACATGAACAATTATAAGTAAAACTCGGTAATTATTTGAAACAAGTACCTATATCTAGTGTTACAGTAGACATACTAGTTTCATTTTGTATTTAAATTCATCATCATCATTAACATCCTGAAGACATCCACTGCTGAACATAGGCCTCCCCCAGAGCACGCCATCTTGAGCCGCTGCTCGCCTCCTGCATCCATCGGCTCCCCGCGGCTTTCACCAGGTCGTCGGTCCACCGAGTGGGGGGGGGGGTATTTAAATTAGATTTCTTAAACTTACGTGTATATATTATATAATATACTTATACGCTACACATATTTCCAATTAATGCTTTACAATCTAAAGATTCAATCTAATAAAACTTAAAAAAAACTGTAACTTACAAAATTGTAAGTATAAAAAGGCTAGTCTAATGATGAATGTTGAAAGAATTTTGCTTTGATCATCGTTACGATTATCATCATCATCATCATCATCATAAACATTTATTTATGCTTGTTTTGAATTATTTTCCCCCATAACATTATCTTCTCCTAGTAATTAAACCTCTGTCTTACAGGTGGGACATCTCGAAGGTTTCGCAAGACAAATTTAGGCACGGGTAATTTATCACAGAGATAAGTAAGACATGGACATGCCAATTAGGGTTTTAGAGTATTTTACTCCTTTTGTGGAGGTAAAAACTTCCAAAGTTGATGATATCTTGACAACATTTGGTATGGAGATGGGTTTAACCCTGGGATGTACCATTGTACATTTAGCTTGAAATAGATTTTCTTCGGTTTTTTTCTTACAACTAATTAGGCCCACATTTGACTGCAATCTGACCTGATGGGAAGTGACGACGCGGTCTACGATGGTACATGCTTGCCTAGAAGATACCTATTCACTCGCGCCTTGAAGAGCTCCAGATTGTACTTATCGGGAAACAAAGACGCTGGTAAAGTATTCCATTCCTTGGCTGTTCGGATTATAAATGTCAAGTCAAACCGCTTTGTCCGAATTGAAGGAATATCAACCATAAACGGATGGCGTGTAGCTGTACGTCTAGTCGTCCGATGTTGAAACGGAGATGGTGGAATTAGATTGTGGAGCTCCGCAGCACACCCACCGAAAAGTAACTTATAGAACACTAACAGGCTGGCAACTTTACGATGGTGCTCTAAGCTCTGGAGCCTAGCCCTCCATTGGTTGTTCTATTTGTACGTGACTGATTTGGATAATCATTAGAAAAGGGTAATTTAAAGCGATAGAACATAATAAAGAATCCATCTTTACCATCCAATTGAAAATATGTAAGGACTTTGCACGTCTTACATCTAAAAGTTTTGTTTTTCCAATAAAAAAAAGAATTGTGACAATAACTAATAGTTAATAGAATTAATAGTTATTTGTGCAGCAAGAGAGCAAAGTTGAAGCGAAAGATTCAAAGGCACGAGATGCCTTTGACTCGACTTTGGTGATTTTTGTAAAGACTTAAATATAAAATGTAACCTAAAGTTGGCTAAGTAATACGCTAGCCGCTAAAGTCGTAATATTAAATAAATACTTTTCCTCGCGCAGTGAGTAAAATGCGATTTTGCACACTGTTTTCTCGCAGCAATATGTGCCTGTTCAAGCTGCTGAGGTGAAAAAATATTTTCGACCCTATTTCTTTCCGGTTACGAACCATCTGTACCTAGACAAAACAAATATGTATATAAAGTCTTTTCGCCGGTCTAATATTTGAAGTAACTTCAACTTAAATATCGGTAGAAGTGACGAACTTCACGTCAGTAACTGCCTCGAAATGCAATTAGAACACTCGTTATTCGCCATGTTTATTATTTTAGAGTAAGTTTTAATAAGCCACTTTTCGACTTATGGGTTAAGTTATAGGAGATGAGTGGTTTACAATTTTTTATAGCATATTTTCTTATTTAAAATTTGTGAATGCAGCCAGTTTATGATACTTTTTTGTCCCGAATATAAGTTAGTCTTGTTATAAAGACAGTATTTTGAATTACAAGGACAATAAATAGAATTTTTGGTTTAGGCTATCTTCATTTGGTTTTGGCATGTTTTTTTTTTCTAAATAAATTTTATTCAAAGTAGGATTTGGTAACAGTATGGAACAAGGCAAAGGTAACTCTTAGAGTTAGTAAGTTGAAGTGGCAATGGGCAGGCCACATCGCTCGTAGAACTGACAACCGATGGGGAAGAAAGGTTCTCGAGTGGCGACCACGAACCGGAAGACGCAGCGTAGGCCAGCCCCCCACTCGGTGGACCGACGACCTGGTGAAAGCCGCGGGGAGCCGATGGATGCAGGAGGCGAGCAGCCGCTCAAGGTGGCGTGCTCTGGGGGAGGCCTATGTTCAGCAGTGGACGTCTTCAGGCTGTTAATGATGATGATGATGATGGAACAAGGAGGAGAGGAATGCCAATACACCAAAAAAACTGCGTAGATCAGAAAAATGTCTAAAACCAGATGGCGTTGCAAAACCGTTTTAAACCTAGCCCACCGTAGCTACCGTATAGCCCGCTCATTTTGCAGTGCCATCCGGGTTTAAAACGGTATTTTAGCATATTTCCGATCTGCGCGTTAACTTATAGCCCGCTCATTTTGCAACGCCATCTAGTTTTACGCATATTTCTGATCTTCGCTGTTTGGCATTCCTCTGCTCTTTTTCCATGGTAACAGGCACGCAGATATTTTTAAGAACCAATACAAGATAAACCACTAGGTAGACCTAGGATCTGGTGAAAGCCGTGGGGAGCCGATGAATTCAGGAGGCGAGCAGCCGTTCAAAGCGCTTTGTGGGGGGAGGCCTATGTCCAGCAGTAAACGTCTTCAGGCTTTTGATGATGATGATGAGCTAGAGCCAATTTTACCAAATGCAATATTCAAAGTCAATAAATTGAATACCTGAATCTACTTTCGCGAGTTTATAAAGTCACGTGCTAAGTTTTCATTGTAATATCCACTGTTATGTTACGACACCTCCACAGAATATTGTTATAACATTGCGACGAGTCTAGTGGGTGTAGTGCTTATTCTTTTTGGGGTGAAAAGGAAATTTAAATCAAGGGTCAAGTGGGGAAACAAGTGTCTAGGTCAACACTTGTGGTTTAGTCACAATATTATACTTTATACTAATGTTATAAATGCAAAAGTTTGTGTGTGGCTTCGTTATCGTTCCTTCTTGATGTAAAAGGATTTGATTCAAACCTGTAATGGAGACAGATTACTCTAGATTAACTACATGGATGCTTTTTATCCGCAAGTGAAACACGGAGCGCACTCATGTTACTAGGCGGTAGGACTTTTCTGCAAAGTTCGTCTAAGTAGGTACCACCGGTTTGCTAGTTATTCTGCCGCCATGCAGTAGTGTACAAGCGCTACTGCGTTCCGGTTTAAAGGGCATTGTAGCTAGTGGAATTACTGGGCAAATGAGACTTTATGACCAGATCACCTAGTCTATCATTACTAGACTGTGTGAAGTCTCAGGATCAGTGTCACGCAAAACTATGTTGATTTCGAGTTTCGAGTGATACTGCAATCTGTTATGGGCAATCGTGACGCTTAACATCAGGCAAACGACTAGCTCGTCACGTCATTTAGTTACATTAAAAAAATTATTCCGCGACCGCTAGTGCCCTAGCCTCTGCCACAAGCGAAGCGTGCAGAATACTTCACGACGTTTGTTAATGAGTGAAGTTAGGCAAAATGTTTAAACTGAGAAGTTTATGTGCCCCCATGCGAGCGCTTGTTCGCCGTAACAAGCGGCCGTAGTTCGGGGATGATAAATTGAAGGGTCCAAATTGTTAATACCGACTGGTTATTCTGATTGTTTATTTAAATAGGTTGAAATATTTCCACTTTCATTAGCAAGCTCAAAGTCGCGCAACGAGCTATGGACAGAGCTATGCTCGGTGTTTCCTTGCGAGATAAGCTCCGGAATGAGGAGATCCATAGGAGAACTAAAGTGACCGATATAGCTCTTAGAATAAGCATGTTGAAATGGCAATGAGCAGGCCACATCGCTCGTAGAACTGACAACCGATGGGGAAAAAAGTTCTCGAGTGGTGAACACTGCCCGGAAGACACAGCGTGGGCCGGCCCTTCACTCGGTGGACCAACGATCCGGTGAATGCCGCGAGGAGGCAATCATTTATAAATTCACCCAATGGATATTTGTTTAGTTGAACATTTCCACTTCAACTTTACTAGGTGGTAGCACTTTTCTGCAAAGTTCGTCTAGGTAGGTACTACCACTTTGCCAGTATATTCTGCCGTCAAGCAGTAGTGTGCAAGCACTACTGTGTTCCGGTTTGAATGGCATTGTAGCTAGTGAAATTACTGGGCAAATAAGACTTTGTGACCTGATCACACAGTCTAGTAATCTTATTACTAGTGTGTGTAGTCTCAGGATGACGTGCGCAGTGCAGTGTCACGTAAAACTATTTTAATGCTTAACATCAGGCGAACGACTAGCTCGTCACGTCATTAGTTTACATTAAAAAGAACATATACCATTAGGGAAAAACTATGTAATATTATCATTAGTGCTCCCAACATATCAAAATAAAAGCATGACCAAAGTAATTTAATAAAAAAAAAACACCGTACTGACATAAAAAAGAAGATTCGCACGACTAATGTCGAAAAAGATAAATGTCCACCAAGAGCTTAATAATGTCCAAATATAAAAACATCCAATCGGAAAACCGTCTAGGTATAGAAGCATCCATCTATAAAAATGACCAAGTATAGAAACATCCAACTATAAAAATGACCAAATATAAAAAAGGCGTCTAGAAAAATGTTCAGCAATAGAAATACCCAACCAGAAAAATTTCAAACTATAGAGATGCCAACATTCATTAACATCCTCTTTGTCTTTTCCCGTTTGTTATTGGGGTCGGCTCCCAATCTAACCTGTAGCGGCGAGCTGCCAGAGTTACACGAGCGACTGCCATCTGACCTCGCAACCCATAAGGAACCAGTAACAGAGACGGTTAGACCAGGCGTCAGATTCTATCACGCGTCTGACTACCCGTAACGATTGCCATAGATGTTCTTATACCAACCGGGGCCGATGGCTTAACGTGCTCTCCGAGGCACGGAGCGATGGCATCCGAAACTGTACATAACTTACTAGATAAGTCATTGGTGCAGGGCCGAGGATCGAACCCGGTGCCGTAAGGTTGCAAAGCGCACATGCTACCACTCGACCACCATACTCTCCTGTTGGCATATAGAGATAATATAGTAACAAACAGGTTAGAGGCGTGCGGTGAAACAAAACTCGTAGTTAGTCGGATAGTTAGATAAACACAAATACTTGACTTAACGTATACTAGCTTTGAATGCCACAAGAGGGACAAGCGGCTAGCGGGAAATAATTAAAATATTAGTAATATTTTTTTACACAGCAGGCGTCTTAGTGGAAAAGCTCGAAAAACTTTTAAGACCGCATTTTACAATGTAATCGAGCTTCTGTCTGTCTGTCTAACATTTCACACAAATTAACACATCATAGATACCAGTAACTAAGCGAGTTCTAATTTTTAGGTAAGTAAATAGTTGAAATGCTTGCTGCAGCATTTTATTCATACGAAGTCATTTAGGTCATACGAAATTATAAAGAACAGAGCAGGATGGAACAAAAGACACCAACGGGTTCCCGTGATTTATTAGAAATTCATAGTATCTATTAGAAATCAGTTGTTGAAATACACCAGTAATTTTCGTATGAGGGGAAGTTTTATCATTGGTCAACTGGATTTATAGTCAATGCGCGTAGTCCTCTCTTACTTGTATACAATTTTGTAAAAACCTTTTAATAACACTTTGCACTACGATGAGTTTTAAGTTTTTTTGAATTAATGTCGTTGCGTCCTCCTGCAACTTGCACCACCAATCCTTGCATTCAGCAGGTTGCAAGTTAGCGCATACTTGGCTATTGTGTGAATATTGAGATGCCTTCAGTATCGAACCGCCATTTTAGCTTATACTACAGTTTAGCTTTGAAGATTACAGTTTGGTTAAGCTGCAGGGATTAACACAAAACATTCGTTGTTTGCATAAAATCTGACAATTAACCCGCAACTGTAAATGCCTACGTTTATGTAAATATTATTATATAAATATGTTATAGTATGCGGAGTAAAATATTTATTTAGAGTTTTGTAGAATTGAATGTTCTATCAGTGTAAATGAAGCCTAATTTAATTCAGTACAAAAGAGAGAGTAGAGGAGAGAGAGAGTAGGGAGTATAGGGGGGAGTATATGGTAGAGGAGTTTTAAAAATCAGTTAAAAACCGAGGGACGGTGGGTTTTCAAGTTGAAATGTTCTAAGTGACAATTTAACCTAATTTGATTCAGTACTTTTTAAATTCTGTCGTCGGTCCACCTAGTAGGGGCCAGCCTACGCTGCGTGTACCCGTTCGTGGACCAAATTGCACTTATTACCAGCTTATTGTTTTACTTTTGTTTCATTACCTATCTTCTTTATAATCTTTGTTTGATATTCTGGGCTTATGGGACTGATAAAATGTTAGATGTGGGTTTATTTATTAATTTTACTCGTTTTTGTTTTGTGTGTTAAATTTATTAATTTATTATTATTTTACTTGTTTTTTTGACATGCCATTGTTTGATTGATTTTATGAATCTGTGACATTGAACCGTGATTTTATTTATTATTAAATTATATTCTACTCATTCTCATATTGTGTATTAAGTTAATTATTATTATTTTTATTTATTGACATGTCATAATTTGATTAATAAAATGAATTCACACTGAATCAAGAGTAATAATGTAATGTAATGTAATATAAATAAGTAAATTGATGAATTCCTTAAGTGCGAATAATAGGTTAAGTTTACTACTAACAAAAAAAATGGATAATGTTTGTCTGAAATAAACACTGATTCATTGATTGATATTGGTTTTATATAATTTCCATATATTGGATCAGTGTCAACCTTGCCAGGTGCCTAAAACTTGGGTTAGGCACCTGGCAAGGTGCCTAAACCCTTGTTACCACTTCCCTCTGTTTACCGTGATGTGCAATATAGGTATAGGTAGGTCGAGTGGGCACATAGTTTCAAGTGCGAACCTCTGATTGAATAATCAGGTTTGACGTACTGAGTACACTAGTGTAAGCAAACACAGTGTGTAGTAATTTATGCACCGTGTCACACACGGTGCATAAATTACTTGGCATAACTTAGGGTGGATTCTACCAAACGAGTGTATAGGGTATTCTTAGAATATTCATTCAGTTATCCGAGAATAAATCATTTTCACATTTTCCATCTAAGATTCTAAAAATAGCAAGTCTATTCGAGAATAATTTCTATACTACCGTTTTTGGTAGAATAGCAGATTATTCCGAGAATATTTTAATGGCAGAAGCGCGCCATATGTTTCTTGCTCTTTTGTATTTGACATTTACTTTCTGACATTATAATACACCAAAATCGAGTTGATATGATATAAACTTGAACACCGTTTGCGTTGTAGAACAACAATTGTTAGCTGGATAATAGATACGTTCATCATACATTCCGCTATTCGCATTTATGCGTAGCTATACTTTGTATTGCATAGTAAAACGACTAATGAAATTACTCTAGTTTAAGATCGTGGAACAGATGTATTCTGGTATAGTTCATCATCATCATCATAATCATCAACAGCCTGAAGAAGTCCACTGGTGAACATAGGCCTCCCCTGTTGAGCGGTCTACGCTGCGTCTTCCGGTTCGTGGTCGCCACTCAAGAACCTTTTTACCCTATCGGTCGTCAGTTCTACGAGCAATTTTTTTTGTTAAAGTATCATAATAAATGTGCATGATCTGAACCCAAAGACGTAGACTATATTTTTTCTCTAAAACATTAGGGTCAATTCAGACAGAGCAGCAAAATGCTCGAGCACTTTTTAAGTGCTATTGGAATATCACACTTATTTCATTTAGACAAAGCTGAAAATAGTATGTAACATTAAAACCTTACCTATTTTAATGTTACATACTATTTTCAGCCATGTCTAGATGGACTAAGGTTGATATTCCAATAGCACTTAAAAAGTGCTCGAGCATTTTGCTGCTCTGTCTGAATTGACCCGTGCTTTCCCACCCTTTTAATATTTTTCTAAGAACACTTTTTAATTCAACAATATTTGCAATAATGTTTCGCGCTTTAGCCCATTACTATGTGCTGTAAGCATATCACAGAGTACCTTTTTGTAAATGGAAAATTTAATAGCTCCGTTCCGAATATTACATTCGAAATTAAACTTTTTGTTAATGCCAGTCATTCATTTCAAAGTCTGAGATTACCAATCCTAAAAACAATTTTTGAAAAAAATATTAGCTCCATTTAAAAACTAATTTAAATTTTACAAAGGACCTGTCAGTGTCAGTTATTATTTTAATATGAAGAAACCTTTTCTATTTCATTGGATCCTTCAAACAATGAAAGTATCATGAACAGGCCGAAAAGAAAAAGAAACAAAATATTCAATTTGAAATTCGAATACAAAAAAAAATAAAATATATCACCTGCCAGCTTTCATTAAAGAGTACAAATCAGAAATCTATTGAATGGCCGTTTACAAAAGATCTGAGAATAGACTGTTTATTTTTTAAAGATTATTAAAAATAGCTACCTAAATAGCTGCAGCGGCTATAGCTATTGACTATTTTCTCGCTGAAGAAACCTACAGTAGGTAGATGTAGGTCTCGTGTGAGTAAAATACTGACTGACTGACTTTACTGTAATTAATTTAAATAATTAAAATAAACATTATGTTTTAATTAAATTAAAACTGCTTTGTTCACTGTGTAGCCCCCCGATCCACTGTGAACATGTACTGTGTCCCACTGTGTACACCTATAAGTACACAGTGGCTCATTTCCCATTTTTTGTAAAACCTCATTGTGACCAATTTTAAAGGCTTTAGTTGACAGATCTAAAACTCCTAAAACTGTTGTTGTCCTTGTCAGATAGTCGGCAATTTAAGAGACGGATATATTTTTAGTAAGGTAAAGGCTGTCCACTAAAGCCTTAAAAATTGGGCCCATAATCCTCTTCTTTGTTAAAGATACACGACTGCTCTATACAAAAAAATGTAGCTAAATAGTCAACACAACTAACTTTTCAAAATAAAAGCTGAGGTAAAAAAGTGACGTGTTTGAAAAAACACTGATCCACTGATCCCACAATGACCCTACATTATATTACTCTTAGAGTATAAGCTAAAAGCAAAGAGAGATCACCAAAAAGATATTATATTTGTACTGCTCACACGTATCGCTACGTCAGTGGCGAAGGAAAGATAGAAACTTATAGTACTTAGCTACGCTTGTGAAATGTCACCGTACCATTTTTTCGACTCGAGTCAACTGTTTGTTCTATACAAATCTGTCAGACTCATTCACATGAAAGTGTCCACTTAATATAAAAAGTGTCCGAAAAAGTGGTACGCTTGACAGATAATGACGTTCTCTCTATGCTTTTAGTCTATACTCTAAGATATTACTAGTTGATCGCTGACTGTTCACACTGGCGGCAAGGCCTCTTCCGGCACTAGTCTGTCAAACCCAGCGTCACTCTAAGGCGTGCAGAATACTAATTAAGTACTCAGAATGAGGGTTATGATTTTTGGATGAAATAAGTACCTACTTTTACTACAGGTACTCTGATAATTAAACCGTTCACACTATTTTCTGAAAAGCGGGTGTTTTTGCATCGTACTGCGTTTTAATTACACGCAGCTTTTTATTCTTAATTGGATTTCTACAATTATGATTGATGTAAAAAATAAAATGTGAATAAAATGATTTCAGTTTCAGATGTAGAATGTAGTTTTTAAATGATCAATGGCCGCATTTATTTTCGTAACTACCAGAGTTTTTGAGTTTGTGGGCCTATTGCCCGTTTTCACCAAAGATCCCTAAATTTTAAGGGACCCTTAAAAAGATTGAAGTGATATCTGACAGTAATTTTGTTTTCACCGGCGATTAAGGGACACCCAAATCTTAAGGGATCCCCTAAGTTCAGGGGGCCGAAGCTCAACCCCGTAGCGTTAAGTGGCAGGTTAAATTATAAAACGCCAGTTTTTTTTCAATTGTGTTTGACAATTGTTTCTACCCGCATAACGCCAGAAAAGGTAGGCCAGTAAGGTATTTTAAAGGTTTTAATTTTTTCGGATGCATAATATATGTTAAAAACTCTAGTGCAAAAAAGTGTGAAGTGAATCAACAAAGCATGTTGCTAGTATTTTTGACGATTATTCTCTAAAGTAGGTATATAAACAAAATAACGAAAATCGGCTACGTACGGTTTTTGGTAACCGTAGAAAAGAATAAACTGTCACTTTACAATTTAAGTGTCACTCAGCGCTGTGAAAACGAATTTAGGTAAGGGTCAAATCCAAGGGACCCTTAGCCAAAGGGATTCCTAGTTAGGGTGTAGTTTAGGGATATTTGATGAAAACGGGCATAAGTCTAGCAGTAGACCGCTACTGCTTGACATAGGCCCAAGGTACGCTAATGAGCTTGGCGACATATGTCTTCTTGACAAAGCGTTTGACCAATGAAGACTAGGTATGCAAAGGATTGCTACTTTTAATTCATTGTCATTTAATCATATGATTTATTTTTGTCACAGTGATTTCACCGGCGATTTTTCATTTGCCTTATGAATTAGATCAATGGCAACTGATGGTGCTTTATGAAATGGAACAGAGATGTGATTTAGGAGCAACCTTGTGAAGATGCGACCTGCTACCATTACTAAGAAATCTAACGCTACTCTCTTAAGTTCAACAAGATCAAAGTTCACCGCACATCACAGGCACAATGTGTATAAAATTATACTCTTTAGGTCTCAGTTTGTTTACTGAAGCATAAACAAAACTATGTTTAGATATTCACATCTGATGTTACTCTCGTATTATGAAACCGAAGCCCCGATTCATTAAGTGTGATTATCACACTATGATTTGTAGCAGAGTGTGACAAAAATAGCAGGTGTGACTTATAAAAAATAAAATCATATAATATTTCAGCTGCTCCTCGTGAAATGATCCATGCCTAATGAAACGCAATAAAAAGCTTATGACGTGATCCGCGGGATCGTTTACTGGTCAAACGCTTTCTCGAGATGAGATAAATCGATTTCTACAGCTCATGAAGTCATGCTACCCATGTTGGTACTACCGTGGTACTCGTGGTGGTAATAAGCTTGGCTTCGGTTTCAGAATTCTGACAGATTTCTGACAAGCCTCGAGGAAAGACGTCTGCGTGGTAACCTCATTGAGACATTTAGAAATATTACTGGCAGTTACAACCTTCCGGGTATCCATGATATTTATTTGATGAGACAGGGCAGACCTACACGAGGGAGGGCACTCTACTAATTAATCGCACAACAGCTAGAAACAACATCACTTCCTCAGTAATAGAGTGGTTCACAACTGGAACAGGCTACCAGAAGAGGTCATTGCTGCCACCTCCGTGAATAATATCTAAAACAAACTTGACAACTGGTTACGAACGAATAAACTATCTCTGTTACAAAGATGAACTTTAGAAGTGGATCCAACACTGTGGATATAGACACATCAGCAGTCATGCTGCTCGTCTATCAACTAATAATAATAATAAATGGAAATAGGTGGCGGCTGCTTACCTCTTACCTCTACCTGCATCTAACGGCTCCCTGTGGTTTGATCAGGTCGTCGATCCACCTAATAAGGGGATGGCCTACGCTGTTAAAAGTTGATACCTTTATTATAGATAGAAAAATGTTGGCGACCAAGGGAGAAACTACTTTTCTAAGGGTCCACTCTTCCAGTGGACGTGGTCTTCTTGATCCTCTACCCTGGCCACGGCCAACCCAAGGCTCGCACCCCTAGGGTATCTTTGAGCTAGCTGCCTCCCACTTTTGAGATTGACCACTGGCTGTGCAGCTGGGTATCTTATGTCACAGATAATATAATACTATACTAGTACTTATGCGCTTGCCTTCCCACCTGGTGACACCGTAAAGTTCGGTAGAGACAAACAGCACGTTTAAAAAATATTGAAGAATGTGATATTTGCAATCTAGTAGACAGAATAGTTCTTGTAGCACTTAATAAACCCCAGATTTTATCTCGGTGGTATTGACCACAAATTAATATGAAGCACTCAACAAGTGGCACAGTGGTGCCACCGGAAGTGCTGCGGTAAACATCGCAGACCACGTCCGGTCTGCGGAATGCTAAGTTTCCGTTGTAAAGCTTCCGGTGCTGGTCTGGGATTAAGATTTTCTTGTGTTGCGGGTAGTTTAAGAAATTCGTTGTATGAGAAGGAATAATAAAAGATGAAGCGTGAATAATGATTTTCGTAAGAACTTACCATCGAAGCTAAATCTTGCTCAAGCCATATTTTACATTAATTACCTGAAAAAAAAGCAAAACAAATTAATAATTTTTATTATAAAGGAAACATTTTTGATGGCGAGCGGGGTTTGCACCCGCATCCATTTATCCCTCCGGTACATGCTTTTATAAAGCTAACTACTTTCCTACCTCCGGGAGCTCAACGCGTTTTTTTAATTTTGGGATCATCATCATCATCAACAGCCTGAAGTCGTCCACTGCTGAACATAGGCCTCCCCCAGAGAGCGCCACTTTAAGCGGCTGCTCGCCTCCTGCATCCTCCGGCTCCCCGCGGCTTTCACCAGATCGTCAGTCGACCGAGTGGGGGGCTGGCCTAAACTGCGTCTTCCGGTTCGTGGTCGCCACTCGAGAACCTTTCTTCCCCATCGGTTATCAGTTCTACGAGCGATGTAGCCTGCCCATTGCCATTTCAACTTGCTAATTCTAAGAGCTATATCGGTCACTTTAGTTCTCCTGCGGATCTCTTCATGCCGGAGCTTATCACGCAGGAAAATGCCGAGCATAGCTCTCTCCATAGCTCGTTGCGCGACTTTGAGCTTTGAGTAAATTTTGGGATACATGACCAAAATTCTGGCACTTCTTTGTTACCACAACAATGTTACCAGCATGTTGAGTATACGCTACCAACTGGTAGTAGGCTGGAGAGTTTGGACTGTCCATAGGTCATCGCGTGTAATACTGTCCAAATGTTTCTTATAGTAGGAAGTGTATCATTTAGTAGTAGTTAGAACGATTTTGATTGTATTAGTTAGTTAAAAACTTATAACAATCTAGTTTGGTCAAAAGTAAACATCTTGTAACAAAATAAAGACCATATCTCATCTTCCTCAAAGCGAGCAAAGCCATGAAACGCAGCCACCAATATCATAAAACCATTGATCATAAACTAGATGTGATAAAATACTCAAAAGGCTACATCGTAAAGTACGGAGAACTCCATGTTTCAAAGGGAAATGTTATAAAAATTTGATGTTACCACAGAGAATAGAAAATGCTAAATATTTATGATATTCTAATACTCATCCGGCGCAACGGTTGGAGATATGTATTTACGTAAGTAAACACGATGCTTAGTGATGAGCTAGATTATTTTATCGATACCTAGTGTTGTTTATTATCGATAGATTATCGGTAGCATCATTTTGTCGTGTCTATTTCAAACTTAATATTTTATTAAGAACAAAATCATCAATTTTCGATGTATTCAATAATGGCTTCTGGTGAACACTGATCTTTAAAGCGGATACATTTTCAAAGAGTGTGTACATACCTATAAAAAAAAATTGACAGTTGTGTTTAAGTTACTAATTTTAATGTGCAGGATAAATTTTACGTTCAGTGTTTTAGGCTGTACGTGCACGTTGTCTGTCAAATCAGTCACTCAAGACAAAGTTTTATTAACACAGAACCCGAAAGTTTCAGATGTTTCATCGATATTAGTCTTTATCGATGCCCACCCCTAGTTGACACAGTAAAAACGTCATGAATACAAAGCGACATGCACTCGCTTGCTCACTAGCTCAATAAAATTCACTGTACTATACAGTTACTTGGATTTTTGCTTTTAGGACGGTCATTGTAACTTTTGGGGTGTAAAACCTTATACAAAGGGTTGAAAATCTGGGTAGGTTATAAAATGGTTTTATAGGTACACTGGTTGATTTATATCAAATCTTATTATGAAACGAGTTTAAGAAATAAGAGGTTCTCATTCATCTGTCTCTACGTATTTAGTGTATTTACAAATCAAAAAATTGATAATCTATTTTAATGAAGGTTTTTTTAATAGTGTAATGTATCTCCAACTCTTCAGCGATCATGGATTGATTTTTAAGTGTAAACCACACTTCAGGTATATCTATAAAGATATTATAGTTCTTTAAATAGATACCTAATAGATTACCTATCTTAAACAGGTTCTATAGATGTCGCCACGACTGCTTAGTCGGTGAACACATAGTCCTTAAGATTTTCGCAGCTAGCGGTCATGCGACCATAGCCTAATTGGTAGGGCGTCTAATCCGGTGAGTTAGAAGGCGCGGGTTCAAATCTCGCTGGTTGCTAAAATTTTAAGATCTATAATATCTTCTTCAGCGATCACTAAGACGCCTGCCAAGCATGATGATAAGCATGGTAAATAAAACAAATAAATAAATATGTGTGGACGTTTCACATAGCGCCATCTAGCCCCAAACTAAGCAACGCTGGTACTATGGGAACCGGATAGCTGAGGTAACACTTAAATACTTTTTGTAAATACATACATGGAATACAATATAACACCCAGACACAGAACGTTGTGTATGGCTGTTATATGTTGTTATGTTGTTCATCACACAAATTTTTGTCCTGGGTAGGAATCGGACCCACAACCTACAGTTCAGAAGGCAGGGCTACTACCAATTGATCTATCAGGCCAAACACTATATATAAGCGGCCCAAGTGGTTTTATGGGGAAGACCTATGTTCGTCAGTGGACGTCTTTTAGCTGGTAATGTCATAAAATTACCTTAAATCCATACAAAAATTCCTATATTCATGTTTAAGGTCATTCACCCCACCCCGTTTGTTATCTCGAATGGTCTGCTGCAACCATGCGCAATGCAAATAAAGAGAATACACAATTTGCACTTAATTTGTTTTATTAGAACCGAGTGCAAATATTCTGTCATTTCTCTCAGAAGTGTTTAATTAGTTTGTTTTTTATATGTAATCGAATGACCTGACGAGCTAGTCGTTCGCCTGGTGTTAAGCGTCACGGCTGCCCATAACTGATTGCAGTATCACTCGGAACTATCTCTCTAGTGTGTGTATTTGTGTGTGTGTTGTGTGTAGTGTGTTGTTTTATTAGTTAGGAAATGGACTAGATAAGAAGAAGACAAATCAGGAAGTGAGCAAGTTGACCGGAGGGTTTTTAGGTGTATTTCCAAAACCCTCCGGTCGGTTTAGGCCACTTCTTAAATTGTCCATTTCCAAAATTGTCATCTTCCTAATTTGTCTTGATCCTAACTCGTCAGTTTCCAAAGCCGCTACTTTCTAACTTGTTCACTTCCTGATTAGTCCTCTTCTTATCGCGTCCATTTCCTAAGGTAGATATTTCGTAGCAGAATTCAGTAAGCAAACTAGTACATTTGCGTATGAATTTCATCACTGTTATTCACAACAGGCTGTAAATTAATAGCAATAGTGTGAGATATGATAAATGAAAAAGAAGAAATATTTCCGTCTGTCCCTCAGAGGAACAAGGGGGAATAAAAGCTAAAAAATATTTAATAATATTTCTGGCTTCTTTTCTCACTATTTTGCTCCTGTATAGTGTGTTTTGTCCTGTATGTGTATCCACACATGGGATAAGATCCCACTATTTCCCCCTACACTAAGGCTTTATGCAAGCTAGTCAGCGTGAGTTATAGCGGAATCACAATAGATATTACTATATCATTTTTACATGAACTCCACGAGGTCACTCCTAAATCAAAACAAATTAAACTATTCTCCTTCTACTTCCTTCGTTATTCAATCTACATACTTGCTTTTTCTTTGTACTCATTGCTTTTCACTAGCAAACAGACTACTTATAATATTTTGACATTTTTGACGTTAAGCACTGTGTAAGTTTGTTTAATTATGCTTGCTTAGAATGTACAATAATTTAATTTTTATTATTTTTAAATACATTATCTAGTTTTGACTTGTAAAAGTGCTAAAAATAACGTATTTTCAATAAAAATTTTTGATTTGATTTGATTTGATTTACGATATTGCTTATATTATTTTCATTGAAATTTTCTTATTCAGTCATCTGACTACGCTCTCGTCCAATCAAGGGCAAGCAAAGCACGTTGCCAACCAATTAAACCAATGGCTTTTGAAAAATAGGAAAGAATACGAAAAAATAATTATAGATTACATTGGCATCCTCCTTACAAGCTCTTTTATCAATAACACAAAAATTAAGTACCTATATAACTTTTTAATTTTTGTTCAGACAAACATGTCGTCGTAATTTCCCCCAAACAAAAGTCCTAACAGAATTATTCTCAGGACGGGGACCGCTATTCCCGGTTATCCAACTAATTTCGGATAAAACGTCTAAATCGCATAAATTACCCGCCTCAGGAATAGTTCATGCTTCACAATTGGATACAGCCATCCGTCATGTGCTCCGGCATTAATTTGTGGGATGAGTGGAGAAGCGTTTTTGCAACTGCCCTTGGTGTTTTTTAAGTTATAAGAGGTAGCGGATCATGTAAGTGGCGCCATCTGCAGCAATAATTTTATTATTATGAGATTAATAAACAGTAATTTGATAGAATTAATGTACAGATTAATTTGTAAAGGAAAAATTTGAATCACGAGCGGGACTTGAACCCGCATCCATCCGTCCCTAAAGCCGGGACATGCTTTACTTAAGCTACCGTGACAAGTGGTCTCGTGTCCGAATTTATCCTTCACCTTTTTACAACCAACTTACGGGGTTGGCAGCGCCATCTATTGAGAAATTCTTAAGAATTATCCCAACCAGCACGGTCAAGTTACATCAACACAAATGCTGTAAAGATAACGCCTCCCAAATCAATATTTATGATTTTTATAGCAGTATCGCCTGCTCAGCGTAATCTACAGATTAATTTGTAAAGGAAAAATTTGAATCACGAGCGGGACTTGAACCCGCATCCATCCGTCCCTAAAGCCGGGACATGCTTTACTTAAGCTACCGTGACAAGTGGTCTCGTGTCCGAATTTATCCTTCACCTTTTTACAACCAACTTACGGGGTTGGCAGCGCCATCTATTGAGAAATTCTTAAGAATTATCCCAACCAGCACGGTCAAGTTACATCAACACAAATGCTGTAAAGATAACGCCTCCCAAATCAATATTTATGATTTTTATAGCAGTATCGCCTGCTCAGCGTAATCTACAGATTAATTTGTAAAGGAAAAATTTGAATCACGAGTGGGACTTGAACCCGCATCCATCCGTCCCTAAAGCCGGGACATGCTTTACTTAAGCTACCGTGACAAGTGGTCTCGTGTCCGAATTTATCCTTCACCTTTTTACAACCAACTTACGGGGTTGGCAGCGCCATCTATTGAGAAATTCTTAAGAATTATCCCAACCAGCACGGTCAAGTTACATCAACACAAATGCTGTAAAGATAACGCCTCCCAAATCATTGGGATAATTCTTAAGAATTTCTCAATAGATGGCGCTGCCAACCCCGTAAGTTGGTTGTAAAAAGGTGAAGGATAAATTCGGACACGAGACCACTTGTCACGGTAGCTTAAGTAAAGCATGTCCCGGCTTTAGGGACGGATGGATGCGGGTTCAAGTCCCGCTCGTGATTCAAATTTTTCCTTTACAAATTAATCTGTAGATTACGCTGAGCAGGCGATACTGCTATAAAAATCATAAAGAATTAATGTAAATATAGAGTGAGTATAATGGATGCAGCGTCGAGGAGTAAAGATTACGGTTATTCATCACTGCAACAAAAACTGTTGTTGCTCGAAGGAAATTCAAAACGTAGATAAAAAAGTCTTAAGGAAGTTTAAAAGCGTAACCATGTTTAAAATATTTTCATGTGTACAGTCCGTAATAGTAACTTTACTATAATAAAACAGTCTTGTAATGATTACCATCCTGAAAAAAATTGTGTTGTTTCAACGACATCAAAATTTACAAGTTTTTTGCGACGGCAGTACTTAGCTTTTCTTTTATAAAAATAGTAAATATCTTCTCTACATATTCAATTTATAATATCATTTTTTTATATTTTGCAGTTATTTTTTTCAACAATTAGGTACATAACATAAAAAGATTCTTTAAAATTTTAATTTAGGTATCTAGGTAGATAAATAAAAAAAAAAACAAAAAAGTAAATAACACAACTATAAATTGTAAATGTAGAGAAGATAATATTACGTTAATTACTTTTGTTTTCTTGTTTTATTCGATAAACAAGGCTTAGGTACACATTGTTTTTTTTTTTCATTATCTCGTTTTGCAATTTTTCTTTTTTTTTTTAATAGATAAAGATTTTTATTCTCTATATCAACTACTAAAATCATTCTAACCACCACATTGATTTGATTCTATTTTTAAACAAAATTTTAATACGCTTGAAATCGCTTATGGCCTATACCTTGTTATTTTTTGAGAGGACCACAGCTAAAATTAATTACTAACCTGATGGAAAGGTAATTAGTAATTAAGTACGAACTAAACCTGCACTACGCTTTGTTTAATGAACCAAGCTATTATAATCTTGAGAGGTTAGCTAGGCTAATGGAAATTATTCAGTTAAAATAAGGTAAATTATAATTTTGTATGTTTATCGTGATATACATGAACCGGGCCGTTGAAGGATCAGATGTCGGTGTTTAATAAAACAAATGTAATTAAACAATTTTTATTAGTTATTTATCAATTTGATAATTTAAACTTTAAAGTTTATATTTTAAAGTTCAGAATGGTGCTGGATAATAGGTACTACATACCAGCAGACCAGCTCGTGACATTATTTATTTAATTTGATTTTTCTCTAATCTAAATTCGTTTATTAAAAAAAAGTATACATTGATGCAAATAGACGCGCGCCAAACACCAAAACCATTAAATAGAAAAAAAAGAATAAAATGAAAACAAAAACAAAACAACCTAACTACACCAAAACAACAAAAACCTCTTAGACCTGACATGTCTATCAACCGTAAAAACCGAAAACCGATGTTACTATTTTCGCTGACATTCTGTAAAAACTTTTCGATAAACTACGCTATCCATCACAAGACTCTAGAGATGTTGTGAAACTAATTTAGTGGATATGTACCGATAAACAGTAACCGAAGTTTGTGAACAAAGGTAGTTCATTTTTTTATGATGTCGCTTTTACTTGTTTCTTTTTTTTTATTTGAAACTAAACAAAATAAAAAATAATTTATTTCTAAGAATTTTGGAAAACTTCTACGGTTATGTCGCGTTGTATAAAATGTACTAAATACACGATCTACACCTATTTTGAACATCAAAATTTGGGTGTTTTAGATATTTAAGACATTCGCAAATAAAACATTATGGAATGAATTTTAAAGCTTAAACTATAAATTTTTCCATCCAAAGCCTCCAAAGGTTTCCTGGAGTAAATGACTGTAAGCGATAAGGGATCTCTATGCCTCTATAATCTGTCTATGTAGGTACAAAAATACTATTAATCCTAAAAAAATGTACAATGTGCCAAATAATTCGGACATCAAATGGGGGTTGGCTTTAGATTGAATTTTTCTTTGCACATTTATAACAAGTTACAAGTAAAAATATTTGTAAGTATGAAGTTGCCATACTGTTTCACTCTATACTGTAGTACAATGTACGCCAGCAAAAATACGAGCTTTTTGCGTGTCAACGCCCGTCGCAGCTGCTTAAAACATTGCAGTGAATTTGCTAATTTATGATCAGCCTTAATTGTGAATCAACTTTGAAAAAAGAAGGTACTCAGTTCAACCCATTTTTATGTAATTTACAGGCAATCTGTCATGTGCACGTAATAGTTTTATGCACAGAGCAACAAATTCGATTCGCCCCTAGATAGATGCGAACTTCCAGTTCGTGGTCGCCACTCAAGAACTTTTTTCCCCATCGGTTGTCAGTTCACGAGTGATGTGGCCTAAAGGAAGTACACTTACTATCTATTAGTTACTCTGTGCCAGAACTAAACAAAGAACTTGTTAAACAAACTACACTAGCTTCCGACCATTTACTTCAATTTACGTGAATCCCGCGCCAAAGACACTCACTCTGAAACGTCCGTTAAAAATCCTTTCAGGCTTTATTTTTTTGGCCTTATTTCTTGGCAACGGCAACGAAGCAAAGTCGACGAAAATTGTCGGCTGACCATTACCACGAAATAAATAGCAACAGAATATTTGCTCCATACAAAACGAGCTATAGGTCGCTCACTGTCGTTTTCGCCTTAGGCCCGATTTCAGCAACGTTTATTCCAAGTATACGGCTATTCCTTACTCCTGGATACAGCTAATAGACAAATGAAATTATACAAAAAAGACGCCATTTTGATTGTATCCAAGGAATAAGTCTTATTCCTTCACAAAATTGGTGATATAAGGGCTACATTCGCGTAACTCGGTTGTTCTCAGAGAGTTATACCTGGAATAAAATTTATTCTAGTTTGGTGAAATCGGGCCTTAGACATGCACAACTTGGTCGACCCAGACGATCCTATCGACTGCGCTAGCATTATCGAATCGGCTCGGTTTCCTTTTTGTGATGATGATGATGATGAAGTTTCTTCACTTAGTTTTTAATCATTTTGTGGTGTTTCAATAAAGAATTTATCGATCTATCGATTTAGCTCTCTGGTACCGTTTTCGCACCGGTATAGGATATCCGCGTAGTATAGACGCTGACCGCGCCGGAGATGTCGGCGTACCCTCGTCGCAAGGTGGTCGTGACTTTCCCTATGTTCCTCATGCTGTGGACTTGGTCTTCTTGATTCTCTTCTCCCGGCAACAGTTCCAGCCAAGGTTCGCCCCCACTAAGTGCAATAGAGGTAGTTGCCTCCCATTTTTGATGGCTGGGTGTGTTGTTGATTTCATGAACTGATAGCAATTAATGAAACAGAAAATGAGGAAAGGTCTTTTTTAAAATTGTACGTAAGACTGTAAGACTGTTCCACAGGCCCAGTTTCTAACCACCTAGTAGTTAGCAACTGTACATAGTGCTGTCTATACAGTATTTTGAAGTAGGTGACCGAGAGCAACTGACCGGTCAGTACTGGCTCAACTTTGTTTTCATGGACCCAGTAGCTGCCAGACAGTAACTGTCCTTCACTGTCCGCCCTGTGAAAACTAGACTATAGGTTGATTGTATAATAGGCATGTATGTATTATTATATTTTCATCATCTAGGAATGTAATATTATAATATTACAAAGTCGAAAATGCAGCCTTGATTTTTTTACCTTGGAATTATCTAGCATATTTCACTGCGTTGCAAGACAAGCCAAGCGAACCTACTATGTCTATTTATCTTGTGCTATTACCTCGTGACTACAGAGTCAACTATGAACCGTGATTAACGGTGTACCTATATTTATTTCGTCCGGATTAACGGGATAACGGTTCAACCGGGATAACCGGACCGCGAAATAACGGATAACCGGAATAAATAACCATGAAATATTCATTTTTTGACGTCAGGCCAACTTATGTAGTTGAATGTGTAATTATTTTGGTGATTTATTCGTTGCTAGTTGTTTAATATTACATTTAGAGCAAATCATCAGCCGGAAGACGTCCACTGCTGAACACAGGCCTCCCCAACAAAATACCACTTAGGACGCTTATCGGTTATATCGCTTATAGTTTGCCGCAGAGCACGAAAAAAGTGATTTTCGCCAAAATGTAGTTGTGTTTTTTCTTTGCTACCGTCGATTATGTTGTGACATTAGGTTGCGCTATGCGCTTCTTTTCGGCACAAGTAGGGAGTTTCTATCTAGGTGCGAAGCGTCATATTTTTTAATGCGAAGCGTCATATTTTTAATACTCTGTGGAGTTTGCCCAGGTAGCAAATCTTCGTCATATTGATGACTACCTATTTAGAGTTATTTTGCAACGTACGTCCTGCAATAACGTCTTGGAGTACCAGAAAAGTACTTACATTTTGTCATAGTCTGAAGACGTCAGCTTCAGACGTTAATATGACGACTATTATTAATCGTTTTATTCTAAAGATCACTCTCAAAACTAAATTCAGCTTATCTAATTATTACGGGTCATATTTCTATGATACGGGTCTGGGCCTTAGACCTGACAATTGAAGCTAAGCAGAAGCTTGTAAAAAGACACTAAACTCAAAAGAAATCTCATAAAACCCTAGTAATTTGCATTTGGAAACAAAGGAAAGAGAAAAACAATTAATTGTACTGTCAAAATAAATAGGGAATCTCAGGGCTTGTCAATAAAACTGTAATTAAACACAATCAAAGGGAACTCATTTGTTTTTAATTGAAACAAATTGAAATAGAGGAAGAGAGATGGCAATAGGTACCTAGGCAAAAAACAAAACCGGGTTTGAAAACCGGGGTAAAAATTGTTCATTTGCTTTTTCTTCGATATTAAATAGCACATTTCTGCAGGAAAGCTATACATATACAAATCATTAAATACCATAGACTTAGGATGTATAAACCAACAATGACAGTTTGAAAATGGGACAAGAAATTGAAGAAATTGTGTGTGTGAAAATCTGTTGTTGTGATGTGTGTGATTAATTATTTGAGTTATTTGCGACAAGTTAACTGTAGTGTTTACTAATTATTGAACCTACCTATAGGCCCCCATAGCTATTTAAATAAAAAAGCAGGTATTTTATTTACTGAGATCCTTCAAACTTTTGAGTAAAATTACTAAATAACAAAATACTGAAATACTGAAATATTGCGTTATATCGGAAGGAGCATTCCAAATCTACAAAATAAACAGGTTTTACATTCGGATACCACACCGAAATTAACAAAATATCACTATTAATAATGCAATAGTTTGTGATTTTGCCATGATACGTGTATATGTTTGGGTTAGTATGTTTTGTAACATCACAATCACTTGCGGAATAAGATTTAAAAGCAGCAAAAATAGTATTTTGCACTTTGATAACGGAATTATGGTACATGATCCATATGCTCTTCGTCGTGAAACAGATTGTGCCGATATGTGCTCTTCTTGTGCTAGTACTCACCCATAATGATACAGCCACCAATGTTTCACTATCCCTTTTCCTCTCGGGCAGTGTGTACTTGATTTGTGCTTCTCGCTCCCACGCTTCGTGAGTGTTTTGAGAGTAATGAAAAAATTCTAGGTCTGTGTTAAACACCGTTTCACTTTTATGCAGGCATTAATCATACCCACTAATACTACTTAATGCTACTTACTATTTAGCTTAAAGAATAAAAGCGCTTTTCCCGTTAAAGAAAAACAAAGCCATTAATAAACATCCTTTTAGATTAATTATAAAGGATAAATTTGAATCCCAAACGGGATAAATCACAGAGCACGAAAAAAACGCTTCATATTTTTTAATGCTCTGTGGGATAAATAAACGGATCTTCCCTTTACATTAAAAATTAATCTACCTTTTGATTACGCAAAGCAGACGATACTGCAATAAATCATAAATCTTTTAATTCTCAATCTGAATTCGTAATTCCTCATTTGCCACAAGGAAAGCATATTCCGTGATAATCCACAGATTACGTAACCTCGTATGAGAAATATACATTATACCACGTTTAAGCCTCCAACTGAACGTTCTACATCTTCCGATACGATTTACAGTAACGTTAGGTAATTTTTTCGGGATTAAAATTTTGTTTAATAAATATAAAAAAGTTATAAACAGTAATAACGGTGATGATGCAACCAGTTTAAAAAATTCTTAATTTGTTCATTTATTTATGAGCGACAGTGCCACAGACAAACACAAAACCCAAAGGTTGCAATTCTAAAACTACATTAAACTACATTATTACTACGTTAAGTAAAACATATTAATCTGTGGTGGTCTGTGGTGTGGTCATACAAGTTTAGATAATGCTTACGTATTACTTTACATTTACGATAATACTTACATATTTTTAAATAATATAAATACATCAGGGGACATCTAATGGTGAACGGTCTGTACACTCCGTGTTTTTATCTTCATTTAGAATGAAGGAGATGGAATCGAACTGTAAAAATAAATGTAAAACATAGGACATCACTTGTTTTTCATTTAAAAAATATCATAATTGCTAAATGTTCGCGTTTCCAACTCACTGGGTTAGTCACTTTAATCAAGCTATGATATCCATAGCTTCTTTCTCTCTCTCACATACACACACTGTGGGAGATGAGGCCAATTTCAGGTTTCTCTCTCTCGCTCTCACTGTGTGAAATAAGGTCCATGTTCCGGCAGTGGGAACGTATACTGGGCAGATGACATGATGATGTGTAGACCGGAGGTTTTTGGCGGGACGCGGAAAAGTTCACGTCGTTTCATTGTATTATTTTTCAAAACTTGTGCTTTTTCCAGTGTTAATGTTTAAAATTAGTAGTGTACCCGTATTAGGTGCTGAATTGCGAGCATGAGTGTGGGCCATAGAAATCCATAGAAGCTGCTAGTAAAATTGAATGCAGATTGCTTATACTAACGAGAAGATCAATTTGAGATACTATATTATCCGAAACGAGCACGAAAATAGCAAATTGATGGATAAACCTCGGAGCACTAGAATAATAATGAATAAATAATTCTACCGCCTCTAGATTAGGTACCTAATATTTTAATGACCCGCGGGGTAATTACGTAAAATTTGCAACAGCAATGCGACAGCAGTAGCAATGCGACAGCAGTAGCGAAGCATACATTCTCGACACCACTAATGATGTATGACAGCAATCACCGCGAGATTTACGCCTGTCGCAAACCTGTTGCGAGTTAGGTAATTAGGGGGCGGTTTACATGCAATGCTAGATAATTATACCGATAGCGATAAGTACCTACATTGCTACTTATATGAATATAGGTTAGGTAGGTACCTATAGCAAATGTTATATATATTAGATACTGCAAAAGCCGTATTGCTGGAATGTTCTAAGTTTTACTAGTAAATCTGCGGATTTACCATAAGTTTGTAAATATTTATTTTGTGGTAAATGTACTTAAATAATTATATTGTAAAAAAATCTGAGCTTACCATCACAGTTTGGTATACATGAGCGTGAGTTTTTATTAAAGAATTAGTAAATGTTGGTTTTAGATATAAAATAATAATAGTATGATTGTGACATTAAATTCTAAGCGTTTTAAATGACTAGAAAATTCTGAGCTGGCCGTCACGTGGTAGGTTAGAAGACTAGGCTACGGGATTATTTTTCAGGCGCATAGAAAAAGTATAACATTTACCATGACTGTCTCTTAGGTTAAAACTAAAATATACCGAGTGAACGTAGGTAGAAGTTTGAAATCAACGATGATCACGAATAATTTCGGACTTTTATTAAGTAATATTATAGTAAAGAGAGGTGGCATAGATCCTATATGGGGTTTACTATACGCTGGGGCCATACTAGCGTGATATGCCGATAATTATGGGCATAAGCCGTTGCTACACGTACATTTTTTCTTAATTATTGCCATAATTATTGGCATATCACGTGTACCCGTATTACGTGCTGAATTGCGAGCATGAGTGTGGGCCATAGAAGTCCATAGAAGCTTCTAGTAAAATTGCCATTACTTTACTAGGGCATGATTACCCGGGCTGTGACTAAGACTTGACTTTACGTGAATTAATATTCTATAACACGATGAAAAATTGCAATACTTGACACTGGCTAAATACACTATGTGTGGAGCCAAAATATAAGAAAGAACAGTAGAGCGCAGGGACGACAACGACCGCTCCTGATTGCATTTATCCGTATTCGTACAGTGTTAGGTAAAATATAGGTGCTTCCATTATCTAAACAACAGATAGAGGCATATTTGTTATTTAAAAATGTTTTACTAGTAAATTGTGTCACGAATAAAACATTATTCTTTCTTTTCCTTTTTTTTTCTTTTACATGATATCGTGTGATATAAAATGCTCATCCCGCCGTCATATGGATCAGGCTGTATGATGAATGTCCTCGTCAAATTCATTTTACTTTTGGATCAAATTGGATACGTGTTGCAGCGGATTGAACAAACACATTAGTCAGATTTCCTGTCAGTTGACAACGGCGCCCGTATTATGTAAAAGTTACAACAGCAGTAGCAAAGAGACAGCAAACACTTAGCAATCGCAAGATGCCACTGGAATTCGTAAGTTACCCGCCTGTTGCTCGCCTGTCACTGAATGCTCTTTGGCCTTTGATACTAGCGCCACTAGCAACAGAACAGCAATAGATGGAAACAAAATAACGCACCTTTCAGTTCATCAATTGTCCGACAGACGCTCAAACGCTTTCTGCTCTGCCAAAGTGATGTTTGACAGCAATGATTGCGAAACGCACGGCTGTTGCAAGCTTGTTGCGAGTTACGTAATAATGTTACTCGCAACAACTTTGCTGCTTGTTTTTTGTTTGCTTTGCTTTGCTGATTACAGATCTGCTGGCTAATTAGCCAGCAGATCTGTAATGCGCGATGTAATGTCGTTAATTATCGCGAGCTAGAAAGGTCAGCCAAGGTGACTTTTTGCAGTGATTCAGTAGCGATGCAGTCGCAAAAAAGAATGAGATGTTTCCGCAACTAATACTGCTAGCATAAATATAACAAACTAATTACAGTGCAAACATTATTTATAGTTATTCGTATATTTAGTAATAGTAAGACTGTATATAAAACCGCTTATTCTTATTTCTTTGGCGAAAATCTGTCCAAGCATAGGGGTAATTTGAAAAACAGCGCTGTGTTTGCAATTATGTGAACACAGCACATGCTGAAGTTACCCCTATTGCCCTACAATTCGTTTCACTTTTATAAGCTGTAATGGTACGCTCTTTTTTGTTTGAGTTGTAGTGGCAATAAATTGATTTTTTATTTTATTTTTTACTAATTTATAGGCTACTGGCTACGGCCCTGCGATTTCACCCACAGATAAAAAGTATACTGTGTGTTAATCGCACAAACTTATCTCGTTAGAGTATTCATAAGCAAGCTATATGTATACTCTAAGGTTATCTCTGTTCTAAATTTCATCCAAATCCGTCCAGCCGTTGCGACGTGAAGAGGGAACAAACACACTTACAATACACGCCTTTTTTATGTGTTATCGAATGACGTGACGAGCTAGTCGTTCGCCTGGTGTTAAGCAACACGGCCGCCCATAACAGATTGCAGTGTCACTAGGAACTCTAAACTAAAGTTTCGCGTGACACTGCGCACTGCGCACTTCATTACACAGTCTAAAAAAGTTTTCTAGACTGTGAGATCAGTTCGTAAAGTCTCATTTGCCTAGTAATTTCACTAGCTACAATGCCCTTCAAACCGGAACACAGCAGTGCTTGCACACTACTGCTTGGCGGCAGAATAACTGGCAAAGCGGTGGTACCTACCTAGACGAACTTTGCAGAAAAGTCCTACCACCTAGTAAACATAATAATATTAGCGTGAATGCAATTCTTAAAGGGAACTGTGATTATCTTATTGAAAATAGCATGTAAAGTGCAATTTTTGTAGCAAAAGAAAACAAATTGACGTAATTTTTAAGCATTTTAGTACTTAAATTTATTTTAGCGTGCTGTCAGCACCGTATTTATGCGGTTTGGCATACTGTAAATAATAAGGTTAATAAGGTTCTCTCCAGGAGTAGTAGGATTTTTGCTACAGGCCCAGATTTATTGCTCGCAAGTGTATGTTTCCGATGGATGCAAGAAACAAGCAGCTTCCATTGTTGGCACATGTATATCTTTTAATTAAACGTTTGTAATGCTATTAGAAAAAAGAAAGCGCTTTACCAAAAGGCAGTTAAGAACATAAAATGTTATTTTAGACTGTTATCTACAAATCTAGGAATACAATTTAAAAATGCTTTTAAACATAACCTTATAATTAAAATAAGCACCCCTGTCCAGTTCTAACAATTAAGCTAAGTTTAGAGCAATCAAAATAATGTTCACACAGTTAGCTAAACTTCAATGAAACTTGCTTGGTTAACGATGCCCCAAAAATTAACTTTCAGCTTAATTAAAACGCCACTTAGCATTCTTTTGTTTTCGTAGATTTTAGGATAGAGTTACACTAAATATTTTTTCCTAAACCATTTTACACTCTAACAGGATGACGTGCGCAGTGCAGTGTCACGTGAAACTTTATTGTTTTAAAGATTCGAGTGATACTGCAACTGTTATGGGCGGCCGTGTTGCTTAACATCAGGTGAATGACTAGCTGGTCACGTCATTCAATCGCATAAAAAAAAACAGTTAACTTCCAGTTAATACAAAAAAAAATGCCCAACGATCACATAAATAGATCCTGGACCCTAACTAGGATTCCCTGTATCTAGGGACCCAGGAACTACGAGTACCGTGGTCCCACAACACCCAGATCCAGAACAAGTATTTGCGCTTTTTGTTCATGAGCACAAATGCTTGTCCTGTCGCGGGAAACGAACCCGCCACCTCCAGGCTAATGGATATTATTAGATATTCCCATAAAGTATATAACGAGCATGGTTTGCACCATTATGCTACACAATAAATTTAACTGGATTTTTTTACTATAGCTTAAACTAACTGTAGATGGTGCAACCTGACCTAAAAATAATCTTGCCATGAAAACTGAAACACAAAAATAAAAATCACATCACACTATCACACTATATAATATTATAAAGCTGAAAGTTTGTATGTGTGTATGTGTGTTTGTGTGTATGTGTGTATGTTTGTTACTCCTTCACGCTCAAACGGCTGGACGGATTTGGATGAAACTTGGAATATAGATAGCTTATGTACTGGTTTAACATATAGGCTACTTTTAATCCGCGGGTGAAGCCGCGGGGCGCAGCTAGTAAATTATATATGGACATATCAACACATTTTTCTGAAAATCAACCCGAAAAAGGGAGACCAGGTAAGCTAGTCCGGCTACTAAACAAAATCCACTTCAACACACTTCCAGTATAAAAACTTCCAGTACAATTATTACAAAAGTGCTGAGACCCCATTTCTCCTGATTGTTTAGTCGCCGGTTTTCCTTAATTTCGCCTCCAAGGGTTTCGTTGTTTTGTTTTTCGATTACTTTTTGTATTTTTATTCTCATTAGGTAGACGGGCAGTTTCTTTCAATTGTCTACGGATAGGATTGGCTATTGTGAGGATTAACTTCGCTCCAGTTTATATTTCAAGTGTTATTATCTCCAAAGTCTATGGTTAATCTAAGGAGGGATTGTTAACTAATAAGAGAACAAGAAGCGAACGAAAATCATAGTTCTGTTTTTTTTTAATGATAATAAATGGCGTGACAAGCTAGTCGTTCACCTGATGACCGCCCATAACAGTTGCAGTGTCACAACTTTAAAATCTTAAGTATTAATTTCTTACTTGATTAAGTATTAATAATCTTAAGTAAATCGTCATCATCATCATCATCATCAACAGCCTGAAGACGTCCACTGCTGAACATAGGCCTCCCCCAGAGCACGCCACCTTGTGCGGCTGCTCGCCTCCGGCATCCATCGGCTCCCCGCGGCTTTCACCAGGTCGTCGGTCCACCGAGTGGGGGGCCGGCCTACGCTGCGTCTTCCGGTTCGTGGTCGCCACTCGAGAACCTTTCTTCCCCATCGGTTGTCAGTTCTACGAGTGATGTGGCCTGCCCATTGCCACTTCAACTTACTAACTCTAAGAGCTATATCGGTCACTTTAGTTCTCCTGCGGATCTCCTCGTTCCGGAGCTTATCTCGCAGGGAAACACCGAGCATAGCTCGCTCCATAGCTCGCTGCGCGACTTTGAGCTTACTAATGAGGCCAACAGTAAGAGACCATGTCTCAGTTCCATAAGTCATCACTGGCAACACACACTGATTGAAAACTTTCGTAAATCGTATAATCCTCTAAATGAGTTAGTTTCGATCGGTCCCCAGGCCCTTTCTTATATCCATGAAAACTAGGTAATTGGTCACACAGTCGTTCCTAAATGAAATATATTTATAAAACAATGTGTTGCTTTAAGGTGGAGCGTTACACTAGCGCGGGAAATTTAAATTTTCCTGCGTTCTTTTGCCAATAATAGCTTAATTACTTAACGTGATTACATTCAAACTGATTTAACGTAAAGAAATAGAATGTATCAACGAATTGCAATTAAAAGTATCTCCTAGATATCATTGGTTTAGCGACAAATGGCAATAAACAATTTTCTTCTTAGTTTTTCAGTCTATTGCCATTTGTCGCTAAACCAATGATATCTAGGTGATACTTTTAATTGTTATTTATTGATACATTATATTTATTTGCGCAAAATTAGTTTTCATGTAATCACGTTGAGTAATTAAGCTATTATTGGCAAAAGAATGCAGGAAAATTTGAATTTCCCGCGGTAGTGTAACGTTCCACCTTAACGCACATTTCCAAAATTTCAAAAAGTACTGTCCGTAACTGCCTGGTTCTGGATTTTATAGCTATTCGAAAAAGCTAAGGTGTCCTTCAATAAAAAAAAAACAACCGACTCCTATTTTAACCGTCAATTTTGCTAGGGTCCGTTTTTATGAAACACCTGCATGGTTGGTAGGTATTACGCGATAAATATCCTAGCAAAAAGACGAGTAGGTTTTTTTACTGGAGTTATCTCGATTTGGAATGTCTACTGATTTGGTGGCAACTCGAGTTGACTCGACTCGGTGATTCGGTAGACCAGCGGCAACCAATAATATGAGCTTCCGAGCAAGGCTAGGTAAATTGATAGGACAATAGTTGCTAAAGTTGATGATAATTTTGGCTATACTTGAGTTGCTATTCGAGTTGATTCGCTGTCTTATAGAAAAAACAGTTGACTCGAGTCGAAAAAATGTTATGGTGCTTATTGCAAGTGTAGCTGATTACTATATGTTTGTCTTTCCTTCACCACTGACGTAGCAATACATGTGAGCAGTACAAATATAATATCGTTTTGATGATCTCTCTATGCTTTAGTCTATACTCTAAGGTTGGAATAGATTCTTTGGTTAATTTAAACAGCGACTGCTTTTTGTTTCAATTTTTAGTTTAAACAGTGGATATAATTGAAACGAGACAGTTAACATTTTGCAACGCAGACTCATTAAAAGCATTTAAACAAATCTAAATCAAACAAGGTCAACAAATTAATAGGTCAAAGTACACAAAACAGCGATTCTAGCTTCACCCCGGGGACTTAAAGTTAAAACTTATTCTCGCGAAACGATTTCGGAACAATCGTGCTCTTTGTTAAGTAATTAAGTTGCTTTACTTAAATACGACTCGGTCTGTAGATTATATTGAATTTTAAAGTCAAATTAATGTTTAGTTTAGCACTAGCTTTAATGATCTCACTAGAGTCAATGGGTAATTAGTGCTTACGTACTTGTTGTTTGAGTCTTTCGTTTTTAACTCTTGATGATCAGTGTTTTACTAGCGGACTATAAGTAGATGCCCTCGATTTAACTTCAAATTTTCTAGAAATAGGAGCGACTTTTCAATGCAGTCATATAAAATTGCCCGTAGTTAAAGTAAAGATATTTTATTTATTTGAATGTATGACTTGATGATCTAGTCGTTCACCTGATGCTAAGCGACACGGCCGCCCATAAGAGTTTGAGTGTCACTCGGAACTTTAAAATAATAAAGTCTCGCTTGACACTGCACTTCGCGCGTCATCCTGAAACATCACACAGTCTAGTAATCAGATTATTAGACTGTGAAATCAAGTCATAAAGTCTCATTTTCCAAGTAATTTCACTAGCTTCAATGTCCGGAACACAGTAGTGCTTGCACACTACTGCTTGGCGGCAGAATAACTGGCAAAGCAGTGGTACCTACCTAGACGAACTTTGCAGAAAAGTCCTACCACCTAGTACAGATAAAGGTTATCTAAAAAAATCGCAACTATAAGATAATATTCACAAACGTTCTTTTTCTTGGTAAAGTTACTGATTCTTTGAGCTATTTGAAATGGCAATGGGCATTGGGTAGGTCATATCGCTTGTAGAACCGATAACCTACGGGGAAGGAAGGTTCTCGAGTGATGACCACAAACCAGAAGACGCAACGTGGGCCGGACTTCACTAATGTGGACCGACAATCTGGTCTTAAGTACGGGAAGTCAATGTAAAGCAGTGCTCGTGGTGGTGCTCTATAGGGATTCCTATGTTGAGCAGTGGACGTATTCATGACCTACATATTTACATGGCTGTGTATTTTAGGAATCCTCGTTCTCACCATCATTTTTTTTTATTTTTATTTATTGTTTGTAGGCAAAGCATTTGACCACTGTCTCACCTGGTGGACAGCGATGACGCAGTCTACGAATATCATCATCCTGAAGACGTTCACTGACGAACATAGGCCTCCCCAGAGAACGCCACTTTGAGCGGCTGCTCGCCTTCTGCATCCATCTGCTCCCCACGGATCCTTGTTCTATATCATGGCAATTAAACATTGTACGTCTGTTCAAGTTGACTATTGTCGATTCTTTTAGCCATCAGCAATTTCCTTTGAAAATTCATCATAATCGAGTTTTGTTGTTTCATGAAATAAAAATAAATCGAAATGGATCAAAATAAATCAAAATGGATCAACATGGATCACAATAGATCATCATCAGCCTGAAGACATCCACTGCTAAATATAGGCATCCCCCACAGAGAACCACTCTAAGCGCCTACTCGCCTCCTGCATGCATCAGCTTCCCGCGGTTTTCACCATAATCATCGGTCCGCGTAGTGAGGGGCTAATGTGGCCAACAGTAAGACCACACGTCTCAGTTCCACAAGTCATCACTGGCAACAGACACTGTTCAAAACCTTTCTTTTAGGCTCTGCGGCATTTTTGACGAGAAGATAGTACGAAGCTTCCCGAACGCTGCCCAGCATTAGTTGAATTCTTCGTACGACCTCTTTGCCGTAGTTAGATCTACCTAATTGGACAGTCTGTCCTAGATTCCAAATTATAGTTAGCTGGAAACAAGGGCGCCAGCAAGTCTAATTAACGCCAGTAAAAGATCAACATAGTAAAATTAAACTACAGAATTAGCAAAAGTGTTAAAATATCTCAAACCTTTATTAAACTAGAAAATTAGCAAAATTGTTTATATATCTTAAACATCTTTAATGCGAACGGCTAAAAAGTAGAACTCTTCCAGCGCCTGTTTTTCCAAATAGCTATAATCAGGACGGTTTCAAGGGTAGAGGGAAAGTTTTTTTATAGGAGAGCGTGCTACATCGTTGACCATATTGTCGCTTAACATCAGGAGAAATATGGTCAAACGCAAGCCTATCTAACATAAAAAACCGGTCAAGTGCGAGTCGGACTCACGCATGAAGGGTTCCGTACCATTATCTATAAAAACGGCAAATAATCACGTTTGTTGTATGGTAGCTCCATTAAATAATTATTTTATTCTGTTTTTTAGTATTTGTACAGCGGCAACAGAAATACATCATCTGTGAAAGTTTCAACTGTCTAACTATCACGGTGCATGAGATACAGCCTGGTTATAGACGGACAGACAAACAGACAGCGGAGCCTTAGTAATAGGGTTCGTTCTACCCTTTAGGTGCGGAACCCTAAAAATTAAGAGGAAAGGAAAATCATTTGTACTGCGATTTTCAAGTTTTTCCTTGCAAGTTTTTTTTTTATGTGATTGAATGACGTGACGAGCTAGTCGTTCACCTGATGTTAAGTGACACGACCGCCCATAACATAAGTAATTGTAAATGGAACTTTTTGAACATAGATAGATAGATAGATAGATAAACTCTTTATTGACACCAAGATATCAATAAATAAAAAAGAAAATCTTACAAGTAGGTTCCAATGGGCGGTCTTATCGCTAAAAAGCGATCTCTTCCAGACAGCCTTTGGATGGACAGAGATAGTTGAATGAGCATGGACGATGGTGCTATAAAATTAAAAGTTATTATAAACATACTAAAATAAATATAAAATAATAGACTACATAATCACCAATACTTACTAAACATAATACAAATATTTACATTAACATAACACAGGTTACATGGCGAGCGGGCCCACAAATGCCTGCGCGGTCGAGCGGTCGACGTGTTGGCCACCTCTGCACCAGAGAACTTCCAATTTAGAAGTTATGAAGTAAAATAATTCATTACTAACATTTTTTTTTTTTAACGGGCAAATTGCCTTTATTACTCAAGCTAACTACTACAATAATAAAAACTAAACTAAACTAGCTACACTACCTACTACAAAGAACACTTATGGACTGTATAATAGCCGCGATGGCCTATAGACAGTCCAAGTGCTCCAGCCCACTACCGGTAGGTAGCGTACCCAACATGCTGGCAGCATTGCCACGTTGAATTTCAATGCTGATGCGTTGGGCCAAATAAGTGCCAGCATTTTGGTCACGCGTCGCATCGACCAGGCGCTCTGATAGACTTTGGAAAACGCGATGAGCTCCCGGTCCCCACGGACCCAAATAATAGTATGATCTAACATTAATAGTATGACTCCAGCTATAATAATTAATTTACTTGTCTAGATAGGTCAGATCAAGTTAGGTTGTTTGAAGGGCTTGCACGAAGCTAACAGATAATTATACTTAATTCACAAAATATAGTATTCACTATTAGATACGTTTGTCTAAGACTTGCACCGTCTTGATACTTATAATATTAACCAGTTTATATTTAGATTTAGATTTAGATTTATTTATTGCATTATGTAATAAGGTGATACATCACACAAGTTACACAACCCTGCTAGGGTATAGCAAAACAATACTACTAACTAAGAGTTTACACAATAATAAAATTTAGACTATGAAAATACCGAGGAGATAATTATATCTAAGTATAGGTTATCTGCCTACAGTCACAGTGACTGTGTCATCAATATCATCGTGAATTTGTTACGCTTTTGTCTTCCAAGTATTCTTGCACGGCTCAATTCAGACAGAGCAGCAAAATGCTCGAGCAGTTTTTAAGTGCTATATGAATATCAACCTCAACGGTTACATATTTGAGCCGTTTGGTGTTGAGACCCTGGGTCCGTGGGGACCGGGAGCTCATCGCGTTTTCCAAAGTCTATCAGAGCGCCTGGTCGATGCGACGCGTGACCAAAATGCTGGCACTTATTTGGCCCAACGCGTCAGCATTGCAATTCAACGTGGCAATGCGGCCAGCATGTTGGGTACGCTACCTACCGGTAGTGGGCTGGAGCACTTGGACTGTCTATAGGCCATCGCGGCTATTATACAGTCCAAAGTGTTCTTTGTAGTAGGTAGTGTAGCTAGTTTAGTTTAGTTTAGCTTAGTTTAGTTTAGTTTAGTTTAGTTTTTATTATTGTAGTAGTTAGCTTGAGTAATAAAGGCAATTTGCCCGTTAAAAAAAAAAAAAAAAAAAAAAAAAAACCTTAATCTATTTAGACAAAGCTGAAAATAGTATGCAACGTTAAAATAGGTAAGATTTTAATGTTGCATACTGTTTTCACACAGTCTAAAAAAGTTTTCTTGACTGTGAGATCAGTTCATAAAGTCTCAAAAGTAAATTCATTGTCACATAGGATAAAGTCTTTTATAGATAGAAGAGAGCTGATCGGATACAAAATATTCTACCTACAGTTACACCACTTATCAAACAAATCTCATGGAGAATAAACTCTAGGGAACGGATTTCCCAATTGTGCCAAGAGAAACTCCCATAATGAACACTGACAGTTTACCAATTTCTCCTTATAAAGATAGACATTTCCTTCACATTTTGTAACGGCATCACCTTCTCAAGATATCGATAAACACAATTGAATAAGACTCGCTAGGTGCGTAAGCAATGACTACTAACATACCTGACTGCGAATTGCGGTTCGTTTCAGGCAATACGATGCTATTCAAGGCACACTTTTATATAATAAGCTAGTGGCTCAACTGTATCCTTCCTGCCTTGTGTAGGCAAGTTTCTGTTTCTACTATTGTTGTTAGCCTTGAGAGTTCAAATTTTTTTTCAATGGGCTATATGCTGTCTGTCTTTACCAATCTACACAGTCTAAGCAGCCGTCAAAATTGGGAGGCAAACAGCTCAAGGGCAAGCTCGAGAAGACTTAGTCCACGGGAAGAGAGACCCTAAGTTGCGACCATTCTAGCAACCTACGGGGGGTACGTAGACCTCACTGGTAGAGTTGTGCTGACAGTGGTACCTGAGCCAAGGCTAGACTGGTGCGGTGATCCTAGCGAAGCTGATACTACGACTGCTATAGGATCATCCGGGCAGCCCAAGACGTGCCTCATGCGGCGACGACGCGACGGGGAGACAATTTTAAACCTCCCAAACGCTTTGGATTAAGATATCAAGCTGCATTATAGACTTCTGCAACGATATAAGCACCGCTAATACTCTCTTAAGGTGACGGGTAGAGCCAGATAAGCAGGTCCAAATCCGTTCAAAGAAACATCAACCTTAATGTCGTAGTCTTAAATATCAATTCAGTCTGCACTTCAGCGCGGTGCTTACGACAAAGACAACGCACGAAATGACTGATTTTGACGGTTTTTAATTAATATCTATTTTTACATAGTATTTTACAAAGTTATTAAGTCATCACGACATCTGAATGTTTGTTGGGAATACACTAATTTATTTTTTGTACAAATCGGTAGAAGCTCAGTAAAATGGGAACATTCAAATTTTTTGAGGGTGGTTTGCGATTTTTTTCTATAGAACTATATTTATTAATCTTGTATTTGCGGTCATCACAAACAACTCGATGAAATGAATTACACGATATATTAAATTCAAAGCTCCAAATGTTCTAATTACGCCAGGGAACGTGCCAAAAAACACCTTGTTTGGTCTACCTTAAAATTTCACGTCTTCCAGTTCGTAGTCGGTTCTGCAAGCGATGTGCCTGCCCTTTGACATCAAAATTTCAAATTATAGTTAAAAAAAAATTAAGATTGATATTGTGTACTGTTCCAGTTACTATGAATAATTTTAAAACTGTACCTGTAAGCGATCATGGATTGATTTTTTAAGTGTAAACCACAAAAAAATATTTAAGAACTATAATATCTTTATAGATATACCTGAAGTGTGGTTTACACTTAAAAAATCAATCCATGATAGATTTGGCAAGTGCGCCATCTTTCGTCATTAGGTAGTATCGAAATTACTACTAATACTACAGGTTCTATAGATGTTGCCACGACTGCTTAGTCGGTGAACACATAGTCCTCATGCGACCATAGCCTAATTGGTAGGGCGTCTAATCCGGTGAGTTAGAAGGCGCGGGTTCAAATCCCGCTGGTTGCTAAAATTTTAAGAACTATAATATCTTTATAGATGTACCTGTAAGCGGTTAATTTTTTCCGCCTTAGTGTTTTGAGTGTTTAGAAATACGGTTATTAGTACTCTAGGCTTATTACTCAACGCGCGAAGGGGACTGGTGGCTGTAAAAGGGGGAGAATCGGAACACTCAGCGGTTTTTACATAGTTATTGATATCTTTCTATACTTTACGTGATAAGCTTATTAGATCAGATGAGCTGGTTTAGCGTTGTATAAGTTCTATAAGGCCTGTCACACCCCGCTCTTTCGTTATGAAGCTACAAGTAGGTACCTATTATGGGACTGGCTCATTTTGACAGCCATTTTTGGGAAGGTACCACAGACATCTAATACTATACAGTAAGCAGAGTTAACATAAGAGAAATATTGCGTGCCACTTTTTACAATATACACACATACAAACACGCACATCAAAACTTACAGGTGAATAGATAATTCAGATGATTCCTATATGAAACGTTGCCGCACAATGACGCACTACATATTTTAGTGCTTGTAGCACTTAATATCAATTATAACATAAAAATATTTCAAATAACCAGCCCCAAAATTGTCTGTTTAGATTTGTTTCCATGGTAACTAGATTGCGTTTTGGGCACGCGTTCCTTTTTGTCCATGGGTGCGTAAGTGTTTCAACAACAAAAAGGAGAGATAAAGATATCAAATTTTAATAAGAGCGAAAGTAATGGATATAATTATTTATTCTCGTCTATGTAGTAGTGAAGACAATGTTAGGTCTGTTTACTGTATAGTATTAGATGTCTGTGGAAGGTACTGAAAAAAAAACAATTTTCAGATTATCTTCTAAAGAGCTTACAATTATATGATGATAATCGACATGACATGTGAAGCCTACTTTGTGCCAATAGCTGCTATTAAAATTACTTCGAAATAAAGGCGCTGAACTTTTTTTCTACTGGATTCTAGCTAAAATCTTCATTTAGCCTCACAATAGCCAATAGTAGTAATTAACAAAATTAATTATTGCATCAAATCTACACCACTATAATAAAGAGGAAAGATTTGTATTTTTGTGTGTATGTTTGTAATGAATAAACTCAAAAACTACTGTGCCGATTTCAAAAAATCTTTCACCATTGGAAAGCTACATTCACCCTGAGTAACATAGGCTACACCACTACACGTGCGAAGCCGGGGCGAGCCGCTAGTACAAAACAAAGGGGGGTCCATGAAATTTTATCCATTACTGGGCCGATCTTTACGCGCAACGCGTCGAAAGTGCAGAAACACACTGTACAGCTAGAGAGTGGTGATATTATAATATTATTTGAATTGTCATATAACATGTTATTCACTCATCTATTCATTTCTCTTAGGTTTAGGTTTTTTTTACAATAATATTGTTATAAAAATACATTACAAAAATACTATCAAAAAATCCTAAACCTAGAGTGCCGCCGGCAGCGTGGTGGGACCCAAGCTACCGGTGGTCAGGGCTGCAGAGTGAGGAACCTCCTGACAATACGTGCCGTGTCAAGGAGTACTGCCTTCTAAATCTGACCCTTGACTCAACCGTCTAGCGAGAGCCTCTCGAGGTGTTGGCCGAGGCTCTTCGCTATAAGGCCGTTCTCCGAAACGACTATCGGGACAATGCTTGTTGGGTCAACATTCCACATGGCGGTTACCTCGTGAGCCAAGTCAAGGTACTTGCTGAGTTTGTCCTTCTCAGCCTTCACGAGGTTCTCGTCATGCGGGATGGTGATGTCAACGAGCACTGCCCGGCGTTGGGATCGGTCTATCAGCACGATATCAGGCTTATTGGCTACAATAGTCCTGTCCGTGATGATAGAACGATCCCAATACAGAAATGCACGGCCATTTTCGAGAACCGGCCCCGGTGTGTACTTGTAGTACGGTACCTCAGATTCGACAAGGCCGTATTGAAGGGCAAGTTGCTGACGGATGATCCTGGCCACTAGGTTGTGTCTGTGCAAGTACTCTCCGTTAGCAAGATGAGAACAACCGGAAATGATATGTCGGAGAGATTATCCGGGACGGCGGCATACCGTCGTCCGTACTTCATGACATATTTCCGGTAGTTGTTCGTCATTTGTTATTTATTATTACGACACCCTACCATACACTCTACCTAAATATAACTTTTACGTTAATATAAATAAAAACACTCACTTTCCTCACAAAACCCTCTCCGACCCTGTAAAATCATGTCCCATTCCAACCCTTTTATCACCACCCATAAGTTCCCAGCGAATATGAGATCTTTTATAAAAAAATAGTTTTTCAGAACTAGCCCTGAAAACGGGCGATCATAAATGAAATTATTGCCCTAAACTCAGGCAATTACGTACACTGGCAACCCTAGCCTACCAATGAAACCACACGCAGTTTTAATCTTAAACACTGAAGGAGTAAGGTAGGTTTTTGATTGTTGCTTTTAGAAAAGGTGGGTACGTAAAAAGTTAGGTAAATTATCTTATATCATAACGGTGTGATTTATGGTAAGGACTAGGAACAGACTAGAAAGTTTGTTTATGGCTGTCGTGATATTTTAGGGCACTCTTGTCTAAGTGTTATCTTTGATAATGTCTTGGTTACGTTCGTTAGATTGCTACTAAACGACTTATGGCAGACTTTAATGTTTGCAGTTACTAGTGTGCTCGGTGTTTCTCTGCGAGATAAGGTCCGTAACGAGGAGATCCGCAGGAAAACTAAAGTGACCAATATAGCTCTTAAATTTAGCAAGTTGAAATGGCGATGGGCATGCCACATCGCTCGTAGAACTGACAACCGATGGGGAAGAAAGGTTCTCGAGTGGCGACCACAAACTGGAAGATGCAGCGTAGGCTGGCCCCCCACTAGGTGGACCGACGATCTGGTGAAAACCGCGGGGAGCCGATTGATGCAAGAGGCGAGCAGCCGCTTAAAGTGGCGCTCTGTTAGGAATGCCTATGTTCAGCAGTGGACGTCTGCAAGCTGATGATGATGATGATGATAGTGTGCCATCAACTCAACTGTGCAGTTGAATATGAATTCACTACGCCATCGCGCCAGTCCAAAGCACGCTTCAACTTGTTACATTTCACCTGTGTCGATTCGTATAACGCTTATTTGAGCAATTGCTCAAATGAAATCTATTTTATAACTTTTATTTATTTCACCTAAATTTCATTAATTTAGTCAAATGTTTTATCTGGGTGCTATTTCATTAAGTTGCATTTTACGTATGATAGTCAATTTTTTGAAAATGAGGGGTGAGATTCATAACACTAAGCAACCATTTCATTTATTTTATACTTGTTTGTATGTGCCAAGTTCCGAAACGATACGTCACGAAGTGTAGGTTTTTCATACAAACGTTGTTACCTCCTTAGGGGTTGAATTTTCAAAACCTTTCTTAGCACGCGCCTACGTCATAAAAGGAAGCCACCCTCCAAACAAGTTTCTACCTCCAGCGGTTTGGACTGTGCGTTGTCTGTCAGTCTGACTGACTGACAAAGCCAATAGAAGATTATACTAAAAAGCTGAAACTAAAAATTCACTTCTTAAATCAGTAAACATACCTATTCTGATTACTCGCACGACACTCACGCGATCTCACTTCGTTTCCGCAAAATTAACGCCCGCGCGTAGGTAAGCGTACTGGCACGATCCTCGATTTCCGCTTCTCAGAGCTGTATTTGCAATTTGCATAAACCAATACTGCCGACTCTAACAAGTTTAGTCTAATGTACATTTATTTTACTTCGTTTCACCGAGTACTAAAAGAGCTTAAAAAACACTCCCACGCTAATAGTTTTTAGTATGATGTGTGTGAGTGTTTTTTGGAGGTAAACCAGTTCAACGCATCAGCAGTGCTCCTGGTGTATTAAATGCCCATAAGCGATGGTGTCACCATCATGGTGACCACTTACCATTAGGTTGACCGTTTTCCACATATTTCAGACTTTAGTTTGCCATACACTTTCCCCAAAAGGGGAAAGTTTTCTGCCGCAATTTAGCAGCCAATTTTGATAATATTTGTGTAAAACATTCGGTACTCCATTCTGTTCAGTAGTCAAAACACAAGTTCTTGAGATCAGGGTACGGGGTACACTACTAGGTATAATAAAAAAGACTAGCGGCTAATTCTTATAATACCTATTTGGCAGGAATGTTTGGTAGTTATGTATATAAGAACGTGGACGTTTCGCCTCCACTTACTCGACCTCGTAAGGAGTTTTGTACACGTTGGATCCTGGTGAGCCAAATCTTTTCCTGCATCCATTGGCGGAAATCGCTTGTATACACCAAAAGAAGAAAAAGCAATCCCACTATTGCTAATATGACGAACATTACTATATTGATGCGCTACAGGTGACTTCCGATATTCCCCAGCGTGGCCTGGTTGGTACCATCAGCAGCATTTTGGTTTATGAAAACGTCTTCCTTCTCTACAGTAGACCAGCACATCTCTTTTTTTTCCTTGGGTTTTACTGAAAAACTAAAAACGCCCCTTGGCAGAGCCTTTTGGCAGGGTCGCCATGTAATGTTGGGGCGTTCGGTATAAAAGTAAAAGACAACCTTCTCACACTTCATCATCATCATCATCAGCCTGAAGACGACCACTGCTGAACATAGGCCTCCCCCAGAGCGCACCACCTTGAGCAGCTGCTCGCCTCCTGCATCCATCGGCTCCCCGCGGCTTTCACCAGGTCGTCGGTCCACCGAGTAGAGGGCCGGCCTACGTTGCATCTTCTGGTTCGTGGTCGCCACTCGAGAACCTATCTTCCCCTTCGGTTCTACGAGCGATGTGGCCTGCCCATTGTGATTTCAACTTGCCAGTTCTAAGAGCTATATCGGTCACTTTAGTTCTCCTGCGGATCTCCTCGTTCCGGAGCTTATCTCGCAGGGAAACACCGAGCATAGCTCTCTCCATAGCTCGCACACACATACACTTGATGTCGGTTTATTGTCTAATCTAACTAAATACATCGCCGTGCCGCGTAATATGTAAAGTACTGCGATAGCAGTTTTATACCTAAAGGAGCGTTTCTACTTATCACCTAACACACCTAATACACTAAATTTTAATATTATATAGTTGCTACACTTCAAAACGAACTTTCAACCAAATTTTTGCAAAAAAAACTGTGCTCGCGAGGTCTATATACTTATTCTCTATAGGGCGAGAACAAATGATGCGACTAGTTTGGTTTAAAGTACGATTTATTCTGAATATTAAATGGGTTAGTAGTGGTATATAGATCTTATAATTCTAGTGTTATGTATACATCATACTCACTAGTGTTTAAACTGTAATAAATTTGAGAGGATAGGACTCTAAAAACTTTCGTTCAAAAAATATAAAAGCAAATAAAATTAGTTCAAAAGTGGGTATTTTATTTAGAGTAAATATTTTACTATTACATTCTTATATAAATACCACATTTCCATTAAGAATTTAGATGATTCCTAATACAGCAGGTCTACTACATTTACTCGCACAGTACTCGATCCGTTTTCCGTTCTCACTTAAACTACGAAATGAACTGCTGTGTCGTGTCGAAATCTTCGATTTCCGCCGCGTTTGATTTGCATAAACCAATATCCCGAGTATTCCTGCGTCTGTAACAGGCCTGCTATTTATTTCCTGGCGTTTAGCTGCTACTTTGAAGAAATTTTAGATGAGAATGACAGCATCTGTGGTGTGGTGGTTGAGCGGGTCAGCTCATAACCGGGAAGCTGTGGGTTCGATTCCTGTTTTTGTGCACAGTAAAAAAGCGCAAGTACTTGTTCGGTGTCTGGGTGTTGTGGGACCATGGTCCTTGTAGTTCCTGGATCCCTAGATGCAGGGAGCCCTAGTTAAGGTCCAGGATCTATTTATGTGATCGTTGGGCGTCATTTATTATAATTAATTATTATTTGGAATAACTGCTAAGCAAGACAACCAAGTACGCTAATCAACCAAGTAACAAAATGTCAAAAATCTGAATTGCAATTTGCCCAGGTAAGCATTATAGTGTCAGCAAGTACTTAGCAAAACGATCAAGCAAAGCAATTCGCCTTAGGGTGGATTTGACCAAACTTAGAGTTATGCGCGAGTAACTATACCAGAATAAATCTATTCCACGATCTTAAACTAGAATAACTCATTAGTCGTTTTACCATGCAATAATAATAAAGTATAGTATACTTATACGCGAATAGCGGAGTGAACGATGAACGAAACTATTACCCAGCTAACAATTATTGTTCTACAACGCCAAGGTATTCAAGTTTATGTCATAGCAACTCAATTTTGTCGTATTATAGTGCAGGAAAGTAAATGTTGGAATTATATGGCGCGCTGCCGCCATTAAAATATTCTCGGAATAGTTTATTATTCCACCAAAAACGGTAGTATAAGTTGTTATTCTCGAATAGGCTTGAGTGTAGATGGTAAAATGTGAAATTGGCTTACTCTCGGATAACTGGCGATTTATTCTAAGTATAACCCTTACTCTCGTTTGGTCGAATCCACCCTTAGTATTTTATCCGTTTATAGGCCGGATAGATAGACAGTCAGACAGACAAGTACCTAGTTTAAATTTGCTAAAAATAGCAGAAATGTAATATAAAAAAAAAAATTGTTTTTTATTTTAGTTTTGACGGACACTGGGTATACTTAGTACCTAAAGGGTTGTTTTTACCGTTTGGGTTCGGACTCCTAAAAATTCAGAATCACCCGCCGCAGAGCTGAAAAAACGCATAAAAAAATATTATTCTGTTTTAATATTTACAAAGACTTCATTAGCAAGTAAGTCTATGAAACAATCCAATTTTCCAATTTATTTGCTGAATACGAATTAATTTTAGGGTTTCAATCAAAACGTCAAACAAATCATTTCCGGCAACAATGATAATTACCTTTTTAATTGAGTTTGTTAATGTGTTTTATTTAATTATTTGACATTAATTTACTTTGTGTTATAATTAGTTGCTTGTATAAAAAGCTCGTGACTTTACTTGTTTTAAAAAATAGCTAGTGTTAAAAGTGTTCAGAAATGAGACAACCTAATATGAAAATCAATATAAAAATACGCCATGGATTGATTTTAAAGCGTAAACCACACTTTAGGTGTATCTATAGTCCTTAAGATTTTCGCAGTCAGTGGTCATGCGACCATAGCTCAATTAGTAGAGAGTCTAATCCGGTGAGTTGGAAGGCGCGGGTTCAAATCCCGTTGGTTGCTAAAATTTTAAGAACTATAATATTTTTATAAAAATAAAACTAATTAAAATAATAGCTAAAAAATTTGAAATGTTGCCAAGTATAGCAATACTAACTATACCTACTATGGATATCGATTTATCAGTAATACGGCTATATTCTATCTATAGTTTTACGTTCAATATTATTGCTGGGGTTTCGGCGGGAACGCGGAAAAGTTCACGTCGGTGCATTGTATTATTTTACGATGTCAGCGTATCTTTCCGAATTATTAATTTTCCACATTCTAGTATTATCCACATTATTATTTTTCCAAAATCTGCTTTTTTCATATTCTGAATTTTCCACATTACTAAATTTACACATTCTTAATTTTACAAATTCGTAAAATTCCATGTTCTGAATTTTCCATATGGAAGTACAATCGTGATAAAAATGTTATCAATATTTTTTTCTCGAACATGCTTAAAAATGTGAGTATTATTTTGACAACCCTCTTTGGGATAAATCGAAATTGCTGTACTGGCGAGCAGCGGCCGGCAAAAGTTGTATGAAAATCCATATCTGTCGTGGTTTAGTGGCCAAATAAATTACATACAAAACTCATATCAGTCATGTAATTTAAAAATTGAAAAAAAATCTTTCGAGCTGCCTTGCAAATAGAATAGATGAGAATTGAGGATAATAGATGAGAATTGATGATAATAGATGAGAATTGATGATAATAGATGAAAACTGATGAGAATTGACGAGAGTTCATGAGAAATGGTGATAAATAACGATAAATGATGAGAAACGAAGAAAATTGATGGGAATTGATGTGAACTGATGAGAATCAATGATAATTGATAAGTATTGATGGCAATTGATGAGAATAGATAAGAAGTGGTGAGAATAGATGATAATAGATGAGAATAGATGGAAATAGGTGATAGTTTTAATTTCCACGCATTATTTAAGAAAAGTATTATACAAGCCTTGGCCACAACTAGCCATGGATGGACTTACGTATGTGTGCGCCCACATTTACACGTTCATCCATCAATGCCTCTGTTGCCGGCCGCTGCACTAATGTACTATTGACTGCGGCTGGTATGGCCTACCTTAAAAGTGCTCGTGGTTTAACCTGGTGACCTGAGCAGGTGGAGCACGGGCAATGCTCATAGTAGGTAGGTATGCCTACTGTAGGTGTAATATACATGCCCTCATGCTCATACTGGGGCATTATATTTTACGAAAGAGGTTTTCCATCTGTAGATATACATACTTTTCTGCATGTTGACTTATGTACTACAGGTTCATTATAATTATGTAAATAGTAGGTGAAAATAGGTAGGTTAAGTACATATAATCATAGACTTCCTGTGCAAATAGGGCGAATTCTGTGCCTATAATAGATTATTACAGGAATATATGTTTATGTTCCATTAATTTTGCTTTGTGTATGAAACTGTACTTGTTAGGAAAATTAAGAATTTGTCCAATTTCTAATTAGGAAAACAAAGAATGCGGAAAATTCAGAATTTGTAAATTTAAGAATTTGGACTAATAAGATTGCGTATTTTTAAGAAATCGGAAAATATAGAATGTGAAAAAACCCGAATATGGAATTTATCGCTGACACCTATTTTACAAAACTTATGCTTTTTCCAGTGTTAATGTTTAAAATTGGTGGTGTTTTACGCATTAAGTGCTGAATTACAAGCATGAGTGTGGGCAAGTGATATAATGTAGTGAAACGTGGTTTTTCGTGTTGCTTCTAAAATTCCATAGAAGCCTCTAGTAAAGTTGCCACCACTTTACTAGGGCATGCCTTAGACTGGATTATGACTTAGACTAGACTATGACTACACTGACTGTGACTATGACTTGACTTTAAGTGAAAATTTCCATAATACGATGAAAAATTACAAAACTTGACACTGGCTAAATACACTATGTGTGGAGCCAAAATATATATATAAAAAAAAATATATTATTGCTGTCTAATTTTATTGTTGGTTCATTTAGCATAACTATCGATGCTATCAATACTATTGTAGTACACTATCGATTATCGATACCTTGAATAGTTTTATAGGTCAACTAACGATAGTCAAACTATATGTATAGCGATACTAGAATCGTAGCGAAGCACGACTAGCCGTTTCTAACTGATCGGTAAAGTTAAGCAGCCTTCGCTGCGGTCACTACTCTGATGGGTGACCGCTACAGCAAAAAGTGGTATTTAAATGAGCGCTACCGTGCTTCGGAGGGTAAGTTGAGCTGTCAGTCCTGGCTGTTCTCGTAAGACAATAGTCGTTAAGCCAAGTCAGAAGCCTTTGGGCGGCATAAAAATTCTGACACCAGGGCTGACCACTTGCCTACACGAGAAGAAGAAGACTAGAATTACAATTTATAGTTGAATAAATTACCGCTGCCAAGGTAAGAACGTAATCTGTAAGCCTCAGAAAAAATGTCAGTATGTCACTTTACTGCCGCAAATTTTCAAATAACCACGCAACAATACGACTTCATCTCAAATAATGTCTGTCGCTGTGAGGTGGCGTTACAGAGGCGTGCACGCAAATTCACGAATATTCAATTTGTTTCACAATACAATGATACAAACATCCGAACAGATTCAGTCTGTTATACCTATAACATTTATGGACTTGTGGGTTTTTACAGGTACACAACGTACATTATCTATAATCTATAACAATATTATAAAGAGAAAAGGTTTTATTGTTTGTTTGTTTGCATTGAATAGGCTCCGAAACTATTGAACCGATTTGAAAAATTCTTTCACTGTTGGGAAGCTACACTATCCCCGGGTGACATAAGTTATGTTATGTTTTATTAAAATTAGGGATCCTTACCAAAACTCCAATAATGTGACCAAAGGTGTAAAAAAGTTCCTAAAATATTATTTACATCGCGCTGCGAAGACTATTATACCCTTGCGAAACCGGGGCGAGTCGCTAGTATTTTATAGTTTAGTGAAGCGTTTTTAGTAAAGCATGTCGCGGGGAGCCGATGGATGCAGGAGGCGAGCAGCTGCTCAACGTGGCGCTCTCTGGGGGAGGCCTATGTTCAGCAGTGGACGTCTTACGCGACAAGCTTGTGCTTTTACACTTGTTTTTTTTTTACAACTAAATAGGTCCGCTATTGACCGCAATCTCACCTGATGGGAACTGACGATGTGATCTACGATGGTACATGCTTGCCTAGAAGATACCTATTCACTCGTGACTTGAAGAGCTCCAGATTGTACTTATCGGGAAACAAAGACGCTGGTAAAGTACACCGGCGGTGGTGGTGGTGTTTTACACTTGTTGTTATAAATGAAGACATCGCAAGGATACCGGCATATGTTTGTAACGGACCTACAGGCTGACCAGACCCCGCGCTCACCTCGCCTCCCCGCCACCGCACGCACACAGACATGCGTCGCGTCACGGCGACACTTTAAAAGGCCGCGCTGGCCACTGCTAGGGAGGCATTTGCTCGGGGCTCCCGCGGTGAACACACGTAACCTCCCGCTCTGCAGAGTCTCTAGCAAATCGCCTGACCCCTGTGTTCCGAAACTAACACGGTGAGATTTGGCTATCTGTCTTCGCGTGGCTCTAAGCTTTACGCGCACGACCCTCAAATCCCGAAAGCCTGTATGAACCCCGTCCTTCTCCAAGGGCCATCTGTCTTCGCGTGGCTCTAAGCTTATGCGCACGACCCTTGGACACCTGCATGCACTAAACCGTATCGCCGTCGCCGCGTACCCGCCGCGTATCCGTCGCGCCCCGAGGCGCCTTCGCCGCGAACCGCTCTTCAACCTTCGATGGCTATCTGTCTTCGCGTGGCTCTAAGCTTATGCGCACGACCCTCGCTCCTGACACCCTAAACGACACCCACCTATCCAAGGGCTATCTGTTTTCGCGTGGCTCCAAGCTTATGCGCACGACCCTTACTCCTGACCGGGATACCTTTCACACTTCGACCCTACCCCCCGCCGCGTACCGTGTTTCTCGCAGGCCCCGCCGCTCCCCTGCTCGAGGACGTTCCGCGACCGTGCCGGCACGGGTATCGTCACCCTCCCGTGCGTATCTGGTGTATAGCATTAAGGATAGCTAGTGATGATAAAACTATTGTAGAAACGCAAATATAGACACATTTATTGTACTTCTGTATATCCGTGTTTCACTGGACTAAATCCCCTCACCGGTTAACCCCCTATAGGTAGGTCTAGCCATCTCCACGCCCGTCATAGGCGCAAGGTTCGACCACCAGCATAACGAGGTGTCCAGGCGAGCTGGCCGAAAGGGCACCCCGTTACATGTTTAAGAATCACAAAATTTGAGGACAATAATGTCGTGCACCAACCCGAAAAAAAAAAATATGCCTTTGGCCATACCAAAACTGTCGCCAATGCGAGAAATAAATAATGCTATAATGACATAAAAAAAACAGCTCATTGTGGCAGTTTGTAACCCTCCGGTCGGTTTGGTCTACTTCTTAAATTGTCCATTTCCAAAATTGACATCTTCCTAACAATTCGCGTCAAATCCATCTTTGTACCATCACGTCAGTCCGGAAGGAAGGTTATAATAACTTTCGGCTGTCTCAAAAGGAAACGCTAGCATGGCTGTCCGGTGAAATTACCAGTCACTTCGCGCTCGACCGGTTTCATCGAAGACTTCTATCGACCTGAAATTTGGTAGATTTTAGCAACCTATCAGGTGTTCCTGTTTTAATTTGTAAAAAAATTTAAAGTTTTTTTTTCATTGTTAATGGGTCAGCGTTTAGCCACATCTCACCTGATGTTAAGTGTAGATGAAACGTAAGGTGGGACACGCTTACCCAGAAGATACCTATTCACTCTGCTCTTGAATACGCCTAGATTGTATGTGGAAGGAAATATCGTTGTGGGAAGCAAGTTCCATTCCTTAGATGTACGGATTATGAACGAACTTCAGAAGCGATTTGTGTGAGCATGGGGCACGTTAACGACATAAGGATGGAAGGTTTCACACCACGTCTAGTTGTTCTATGACGGAAAGGAGAGAGTGGGACGTGTCATGGAGCTTCTGAGAACACTCTCCAAAAAGCAAACGGTAAAAGACTGACAGACAAGCTACTTTTCTTCTGTGTTACAGACTTTGCATCCTCTTTCCAAGCAGTGTCTCATCATTAACCATTTAGCTACATTGCTGTAGTACTAACACAATTTTTTGTGATTACTTTGAGCAAAATTTGATAGTGATTAAGAAACAGGAATCCAAAATTGATTCTTTTTTTGATTTTTTTTTTGGTTTTTTGGAGCATTAACGGTTTTTTAGACAATGCACTGCAATGATCTTGATGTAGCAGGGCGGCGGTGACCATTTACAATCAGGCCTACATTTTAACTTTACTGTTAACTTTAAAAGTTAGGTATTTGTTTACAAAAGATTCACGTTACAACTTTTTTTACGCCAATGGCCGTAAAAGGGTAAAACGAAAAACGCAAAAGAAATCCTAATGTTGATATAAGTATTGTAAAAGATTAAAGTTAAGCTTTGTATAACAAATACTAAAAAAAGTTAACGCTAGAAACATTATTTACAAAATAAATTACGCCATCCAACTTGCCACCGCGCCCGCGTAGTAAGGTTCCCAAAATAATTAGGTTTTAGGGTCTCACCGAAATCTACCTTCCCGACCTGCCACGGTCTTCTTGCAATTTTTCGAGCAAACTTTCATCCAGCTCTCTCAGCATTTCCAACAATGTAGAAAATGTAGGTCTCTCTGATATTGAATTATGTCCGCAGTTGCTCAACTTTTAATGGGTTATTATTATTACAGGGTGGGGGGATGGACGCGTGGTAAGAATTTTTATTCGTTTTGATGAGTTAAGCGTTTTTTTGTAAGACATTTTGTGTTTTAATACGCCACGGTTGATGATGTTTTCTAACTTAAAACAGTTCTGTAAGTTATGTAAACTTAGAATAGAATAGAAAAACTCTTTATTGCACATACCAACATAGGATAAATACTAAAACATTAGAATTTATAATCATTGGGCGGCCTTATCACTAAAAGTGATCTCTTCCAGGCAACCTTTGGATGGATAGTATCACAGGCATAAGGAGCAGTCAGCGGTGCGCAATATAAACAAAAAGGCTTAAACATTTAACTAAAATTAAACAAACTAGCTCTCTGTAGATAAGCAATACCTTTTACAGATAAGTAGTAGGTATGATATTATAATATACATATACTAATAAATAAATAAATAGGTATTATAAATACAATAAAAACCTTACTTATATAATATTATAAGCTTATAAGAATTCGAGAATATGTAGCATATAAATACATACATTTAGGCAAATTAATAAATATTTATAAAGCAACGTTAAGTAAACTTCATTTTCATCAAAGTAAATAAATATTATAATGGGCCTTTATGCCTCGTACCTACTGTATAATAATTATTTGTTACCTGGTAGCTCAGTTGGTAGTAGCTCTGGCTAATAAACTACCTATAGTATTGCATAGTTATAGGTATTTTTGTGTTAAGTTTTAAATAAACATTCTAAAGCATGGACTGAGTACATAAAAATATCAAATCATTATCATTTCAGGAAAATATCAAATTCAATTCTAAGGTGTATAGGTTGTGGTTGTGGGATCGATTCTCACCCGGGACAAACATTTGTGCGATGAACATCGATGTTTATTCTGTGTTTGGGTGTTATATTGTACTCTATGTGTGTATTTACAAACAAAAAATTATCTAAGTATTGTATCAGTTATCTGGTTCCCATAGTACAAGCTATGCTATGTTTGGGGCTAGCTGGCGCTGTGTGAAATGTCCACACATATTTATTTATTTAATAGGGGTACCGAAAAAAACGTAAAATCATTAACCAAAAGATGTCCACTGCTGAACACAGGCCTCCCCCATACAACGACACTTTGGACGCTTTTCATGTTATAGAAACTAACGTGAACAGTGTGAGTGCTAGCCGTTTACTGGTTGTAATTTTGGACACTTATCATCGGGTTTGCCATAATCACCACGCTTGTCAGGCAGCTTGGTGATCGCAGAAGATGTTAATGTACCGAGGAGAACGCTGCTGCCCATTCCCTGGATTACCTTAGCCGCCCGGCTCCTACTGCACCCACGGGAAGGGATGGGGACGGGACAGAAACATGTACCTACATTATATGTTTTAATTATTTCTTGCATGAAGAAAGTTTATTATATATTGTATAAAAGTAATAAAATAGTATTTCATCATTATTATGGAATGCTGAAATACCATTTTATTAAATAAATGGTATTCCACTACAGTTAAACCACTGACATCTGTATCGACACTCAACTTTTCATTTAATATTACACGAACAAAATACTGGAATCCACAACACGAATAGTTTCAAAAGTTCCCCGTAGACATGATGGGCGGAGAGCTGGCGGACACTTTTACTAGGATCTAAAATTATACGTAGAGGCGTAATTTTTGTATTGAATGCAGTATGCGCGCTGCGCTGTCGTTGGGTTTTTCGTCAAAAAACTAAAAACAATGTTATGAGCTTGTTTACCACTGTGTTATTGTACACTCACTTACTTACACAAGTCAGTGTAAAATAGCATGGGTAAGTAATGATAATTATAAGTTTTTTTTTTCTAGCTTCTTAGAGCTAGTGCCAAGACAAACCTCTGCGAGGTTTACTGATGCTAGTACGTAAGCCCATGTAAAATTTGATACGAATAAATAAATAAATAATAATATTGTTTTTATAATGCTAGAATCTCCGAATATTGTTTTATTTTAACAATATATGGGTCGACGATCTAGTCTTCCGCATATGAGTAGGTAAACTTATCAGTTTTTTATGTAAGAGACTTATTAATTATTTGTAATTCTCCTATTTAAAATTCTATATTCTGTAATATGGAAATTGACTTGTAACTGAATGTTATTAATAAAGAACTAATGAACTATTTTCATGTTTGTGATGTAATTACGTTATGGCGCACACATTACACTCAAAAACGTGCAGCAACAATCACATACAACGAACACTAATTATAATAAATGTTACAAGCATTACCAGAATCGGGCTTTGTCATCGATCATACACACACACACACACTAATATTAAAATCCAAAAAATAAATGTGTGTACGTTTGTTCCCTCTATAGGCCGCAACAGCCAAACAATTTGAATATAATTTGGATTGATAGCTTATAGGTTGGCTTGTTTAACACATAACTACATATTGGGATACTTTTTATCCACATGTGCAACCGCAGTGAAAGACTATTTCGAACTATTATACGCCGACAATAAAGGTTAATAATCAATTTAATGACCTTACATGGAAATCCAGGGAGCTCTCCTACTACATTTTAGTAAGGTTTGTTTGGAATGCTATGTCTGCGCTATTTAAGCTATAAAAACATTAAAGAAAAATATTAGCGAAAAACTTTCATTTATTATTTCGTTGCCATGGAAGTCACGTGATCGAATTTTTTTGTTACGAATATCGGCCGCACGACTGCGCCACCGTACACCAACATGAACCTTCGTGGTAGCGTACTGAACATGCCCCCGGCCTTGGAAAATGTGGATTTCCAAAGTTACATAGCTCCTTCCTCGTCGACCAGGGGACAAATGCTTGTGTATGCTCGCCTTAGTACTCCTGATGCCGTCTGGATATCTGCGACTCTGCACATACCATCCTTGCCAGGTATCGTTTTGATGATTCGACCCAGCTGCCATCGAAGCGGAGGAAGGTTTTTGTCCTTGATGATGACCATTGTGTTGAGCTTCAGATCTGTTTTATTGTCTCTCCATTTTGTCCTAGTTTGGAGTTCTGAAATATATTCATTATACCAACGATTCCAGAAGTGTTGGCGAATTTGTTCGATCCTCTGGTAACGTGACAGTCTGTGTGTAGGCACTTCGAAGACATCATCGCAAACGGGTGCAGTTAGAGGACGACCAACCAGGAAATGAGCGGGACTAAGTGGAAGATAGTCTTGCGGATCAGGGGACATAGGAGTAAGAGGTCGGGAATTTAAAACAGCTTCTACTTGCGTTAGTACCGTGGTAAATTCCTCGAACGTCAAATGCGCGTTACCAATAACACGAGTTAAGTGAAACTTACAACTACGTACTCCACTTTCCCATAACCCACCAAAATGAGGCGCGTAAGGAGGGATAAAACTAAATTTGATTTGCTGACTAGTTGCGAAATTTATGATGTCCTGACTACAGTTAGCAATAAAATCAGCGAAAACATTTTTTAAGCCGACGAAATTTTTTCCGTTGTCAGAAAATATCTCACACGGCTTACCACGGCGTGAGATAAAGCGTTTTAACGCGAGTAAGTAAGCATCAGTGGTGAGATCACTTACCAGTTCTAAATGTATTGCGCGTGTGACAAAACAAATAAACAAACATATGTAGCCTTTTACAAGTTTTGCGCCTCTGCCTTTGCGATTCAAAACGAACACAGGTCCCGCGTAATCTACCCCGCTACGCATGAAAGGAGAACTCGGCGTTATCCTCTCTTTGGGTAAATTACCCATCATAGGAGTCAAAGTTTGACCTTTAATGCGCTTACATGTGACACATTCGTGACACACAGTCCTAGCCAAATTTCTACCCCCTATGGGCCACCATGATTCACGTAAATCAAAAAGTAGTGTCTGTGGACCTGCGTGCAATAGCTGTTTATGTTTATGCCGAAACAATAATAATGACATATGATGTTTACTTGAAATCAGCATTGGATGCTTTTTGTTGTAATCGAAGTCGGTCGAATCCCTGAGACGACCGCCTACACGCAAAAGATTATCATCGTCTTTGAATACACTTAAATTAGATAATCTATTTTTCTTATTCAAGGTGCGACCTTTCAACAACAAATCATGCTCATTAGGGAATGATTCCAATTGAGACCATCTGACCAAAGTTTTTTCGGATTGTATCAACTCACTGACACTCAGATCCCGGCATTGCCTATCATGTTTATTGCGCGTATTTTGTATAAACCGTAGCATGTAGGCGACAGTGCGTTTCATACGTTCGAAATTAGAGAACGTATGAAACGGGAATGCACTTTTGTTACGTGAATTCTCGTTTGTCGTAACAGTGATTAACAATGATCTGATTTCACCTAGGAAAGTCTGCGTATTGTGGTAAGTGGTCGGAAGTTCCTACTATAGTATAGGAACTTCCGAGCAGGAGAAATCGGGATTGATGTATACGAAACGTAGAAAATAATAGAAATACAAAACGCATAAATTGAAACGTATTTAAAATTGACGTAGCAAAAATTGACATATAATAATACGCGCTTTTCTAAAACAAGAAACCGACGTTCGACTTGAGCATAAGAGTCGCCTAAATTTTCAGGGCTTTCTTTTAAAGGAGTGCATACCTACATAGATAGAACCGCACGTCGCGCGTCGCTAGTGCGCATAGTTGTGCGTACAAAGCAGTCTTTGCAAGCATGCTCCTCATCAGTACGTATGCCCCTGGTCTTAGGCATCTCCTCAAGCTTCCAGAGTTGTCTTAATTGCGTATCGATTAAGTAAAGTTACACTGAGTTTGCCCCCTACTGCGCGTATTGTAGACAGGACCTGAAATGACCCAGCCTAACTTTGTGTCGTGTAAAAAGGGACCGCTTGGCAGCCTCATTTTACCTTCATTAAGCAGGCTCCAAAACGTATCAGCACCTATCAGAATATCGATCGTTTTCGTGTCTAGGAACTGTGGATCTGCTAGCTGTATGTAGTCTGGAATACAGAACTGTGCGCTTTGTTTACATACAGCTGGTATCGTCGAAGTGATTTGCGGTAAGACATAGCAATGTAGTTGTGTAGTGTAGGTATTTATGCGCGATTTAATCTCGATATCACAAGCCTCGACACATTGTGTTACTGAGTTACCTACCCCTCGAATTTCATGTGTGGACTGTATAGTTTGTGTGCCTAATAATTCGCATAATGGTTTTGTAACGAAACAATGCTGGCTTCCACTGTCTAGTAATGCGCGCGCTGTATGCGAGATACCGAACTTGTCAGTTACTTCTACAATAGCCGTAGATAGAAGCACTTGCGTTGGTTGCATCTCTGCAGGATCTGCGCGTTGCGTGTGTATGTGAGCTTTGTTTACCTGAGACGCTGAGATGTTAGTTTGGTTAATTGAGTTAGCGAAAGCAACAGGACTGCTAGCGGAAGGCGAGGGCGGAGACGGTTCATTCCGAGTTGACGTGGATTGCAGAGTCATGGAATGGTCCGCTGCCTCCTCAGTATGAATCAGTGTGTTGTGTTTTTTCGAACATTTCTGGCACGAACCAAATCTGCAACTGTTAACAAAGTGACCCGGACGCAAGCAGTTCTCGCATAATTTATTGTCGCGCACTAACTTTAACTTAGCATCAAGACTAGCGTTAATGAACTTGACACAAGAATAAAGCGGGTGATTTTCGCTACACATTACGTATTTTTTATGCATTCGTTGAAACTGCGCTTTATTAGAGGAAGCATTACAATGCAAAGATGACGACGTCATGACGTATTTCGATGCGTTCGGTTTTTTGACGTCATAGCCGTGATTATTGTAATCCTTATGCGACAACTGTAATGTTTCTAACATGTCAGCTCTGCCCTTAAGAAATTTCATCAAATCGTCAACCTTCAGAGAAAGCTTTGTGTCGTTTTGGGACAACAAAAAACCTTTGTGCTGTTCCCATTCGCGCACAGTAGTTTTATCTAACCTGGACACAATTATGAAAATTATAAGTGTGTCCCAGGAGTCTGTGGGCTCACCTAGCATCTTTAAAGCGCGTAAGTTTTTCAAAATTGTATCAATGAGCTTTCGAATGAGAGCAGGCGACTCTTTCGGTAACGGTTGGATTGTAAACAAAGCCTTGACGTGATTATGCACTAATAGCCGACAATTGTTGTACCGATTGAGTAGAAGTTCCCAGGCAACTGAGTAGTTATGAGATGAAAACTCTAATGCGTCTATAACTAGCCCTGCGCTACCTTTCAACGACGACTTCAAATAGTGAAACTTCTCGATGTCATTGATTTCGCTTGAATTATGCACTAACGATAAGAATGTATCCCTAAACTCTAACCAGTGTTCGTAGGAACCGTCAAAGGAGGGCATTGTGATTGTAGGCAATTTTACTGAAGTTAACCTACGATGCTGCGTGCTTACAGGAAGGTCAGTGACCTCACCACTTTTCAGCATTAATTCACTCTGCGCCAATGCATTGTAAAAACAATCTTCGAACTGTTCTCGTTGGTTTAGTTGCTCACCTAAATCAGGTTCAGGCACAATTTCTTCTAAGTTGGTTTGTACATGGTTAAATTCAGAATACAAGCTCGTAGCACCTTGCCTGCGTAACTTTAAATCAGCGCGAATTTGGGGAGACAGCTCATCGCTGTCGATCGCGTTTATGTAATTAATAAATTTCGTAAGTCTGCCTTTAATGATACCCCGTTTTTTGATGAGAAGGCGTATTGACTCGACCGATGTTTCATGACTTTCGTCAATAACGCTCCTAGCGGGCGGAGTGGGAGACTTAGCACGAGATTTACCCGCGGTAAAATTCGTATCGGGAAATATAGGCATTATGGTGGTCAGTGAAAAGTGGAGTACTCACGTTTTTAGGTATATAACCCGCGAAGGCAGCAAAGTCTAGCAGCGGGCTCTGCGGCACGACGCGTAGAAGCTATAACCCAGAGGTAACTCTCTGCGGCGATTCACTGAAACGTATATTTAACACGGTATGACACAAGAGAAGGAAGCGGGAAGTGGAAGGAAAGACTGGCTGATCGTACCAAAATGCTCTTGGTCGACGAAATGCTGCAGGCTTCTTCTGCACTTTCACCGGCTTTAGCGAATATTCCGTTCTCCTGTAGATCGTGATCGTTCGAGTCGAGTGCGACTCGACCTCGAAGCTGGTACCACCAATTGAATAGCAGCGGCACGTAGATTATCGCTGGTTTATTCGATTTCTTGCGATAATTGCGTATTTCTTTATCTGGTTATGAAGGATATGTTTATCCGGTTACGAAGGATATGTTTGGAATGCTATGTCTGCGCTATTTAAGGTATAAAAACATTAAAGAAAAATATTAGCGAAAAACTTTCATTTATTATTTCGTTGCCATGGAAGTCACGTGATCGAATTTTTTTGTTACGAATATCGGCCGCACGACTGCGCCACCGTACACCAACATGAACCTTCGTGGTAGCGTACTGAACAAGGTTCTATTTAACTATTTCCCGTTGGACAGCTTCCAAGCAGAAATTTAAAATGGTGCCAGAAATAACTTTGGTTTGAACTATGTAATGGAATATCCAGGGAATGGGCAGTAGCATTCTTCACGGTCTGCATCTACTACGACCAAGACGCCAAGTGTAGTGATTATGGTAACCCCTTCTAATGGAAGAGGCCTTGGTTCAGCATCAGACATCTTTCGGCTAATGATGATGATGCAATAGAACTAACAAAACATCAAAGACAATCCGGTTTGAAGGGCACTGTAGCTAGTGAAATTACTGGGCAAATGAGACTTTATAAAGTGATCTTACAGTCTAGAAAACTTTTTTAGACTGTGTGATGTCTCAGGATGACGTGCGCAGTGCGCGGTGTCACGCGAAACTTTGATTTAGAGCTCCGAGTGACACTGCAATCTGTTATGGATGGCCGTGTCGCTTAACACCAGGCGAACGATTAGCTCGTCGCGTCATTCAATAACATAAAAAAATCAATGACAAAAACCACAGTCTTTACAAATTGAATGTATGTATGTATGTGAGCGTTGGTCGTTATTTATTTATTTATTCGTCAGCCTACATGGATGCAAAAGGCGAGCAGCCACTCAAAATGGCGCTCTCTAGGGAGGCCTATGTTCAGCAGTGGACGTCTTCAGGCTAATAATGATGATGATGATGATTCGACAGCCTCTGTGGTGCGGTTTTTGAGTAGGTCGACTTAACCCGGAGGCGGCGGGTTCGATTCCCACCACAGGACAAGTATTTGTGCACAGTAAAAAAAGAACAGATACCTTGTTCTGTGTCTAGGTGTTGTGGGAGCATGGTCCTCGTAGTTCCTGGGTCCCTAGATACAGGGAATCCTAGTTAGGGTCCAGGATCTATGTATGCAATCGTTGGGCGTTATTATTATTAACTAGTTGCGCCCCGTGGTTTCGCCCGCGCATAAAAAGTATCCTAAGTGTTAATCCAGCGTAGGTATAAGCTATCAGCATTCCAAATTTAATCAAAATCGGTTTAGTAGTTACCGAGATAGAAGGTAACAAATATTCACACACACAAACTATCGCATTTATATATATTTTTTTTTTGATTGAATGACGTGAGCCACGGCCGCCCATAACAGTTGCAGTGTCACCCGGAACTTTAAAACAATAAAGTTTCGCGTGACACTGCACTGCGCACGTGATCCTGAGACATCACCCAGTCTAGTAATCAGATTACTAGACTGAGTCTAGACTGCGACTGACTTATTTATAATATTAGTAGGATATTTAATTATTTATTTATTTGAAACTCTCATCAACAAAATAGTTCGTAATATTTCAATAAGGTAACAGCTGCGTTCCCAGTTGACCACTTAAAATATTCAAGCTTCCGGAAAACAAGAAAAATATATGGACAAAATATGTTTGGAGCATATTTTCGAGTATATTTTTCGTATCTTTGCGTCTCTCTGCAAACCGATGTTCTTGGTGTAGAATTTACTTATAAAATATTAAAAGTGAATGCACTCGGGTATCTTCTGCGGAGCGGAGCTTTTACTAGGTGGTAGGACTTCTCTGCAAAGTTCGTCTAGGTAGGTACCACCGCTTTGCCAGTTATTCTGCCGCCAAGCAGTAGTGTGCAAGCCTACTGTGTTCCGGTTTGAAGGGCATTGTAGCTAGTGAAATTACTGGGCAAATGAGACTTTATGATCTGATCACTCAGTCTAGTAATCTGATTACTAGACTGGGTGATGTCTCAGGATGACGTGCGCAGTGCAGTGTCTCGCGAAACTTTATTGTTTTAAAGTTCCGGGTGACACTGGAACTGTTATGGGCGGCCGTGTCACTTAACATCAGGTGAACGACTTGCTCGTCACGTCATTCAATCACATAAAAAAAAAAAAAACTATTGCTGTAGTAAAGGGAAATTAAAATATTAATATTGATAATAATCCGAGCCGCCAAGCCACAGCCGAGTTTGTGGCCCATTAATAAACCTATAATATGCACATAAATATGTTATCACACTACTTAAACTAATTATATGTATCCACCTACATATATATCCACCCCGTTGTAGTTAAAGAATAAATTAAGTTGATAATAAATAAAAACACTTTATTTTATTTTACATAAAATTTAAAATAATTGCGTAATTACGTGGGGTGATAGACGGTATAGATATTTTTTTTATTTGAATGAATAACGTAACAAGCTAGTCGTTCGCGTAATGTTAAGCGCTACGGCTGCCCATAACAGATTGCAGTATCACTCGGAACTCTAAATTAATATATATAGTTTTGCGTGACACTGCACTGCGCACGTCATCCTGAGACTTCACACGTCTAGTAATCTTATTACTAGACTAGTCTTTTGGCAAAAACTGTGTGATCAGGTCATTTGCCCAGTAATTTCACTAGCTTCAATGGCAATAAATAAAAACCTGTTGTTAGAAAACCTCTATGCTGTGGTGTTATTTTTTTATGTAAACGAATGACTTGGCGAGCTTGTCGTTTGCCTGATGCTAAGCGACACGGCCGCCCATAACAGATTGCAGTGTCACTCGGAACTTTAAACTAAAGTTTCGCTGACACGGCGCACCGCGCACGTCATTCTGAGACATCACATAGTCTAAAAAAGTTTTCTAGACTGTGGGATCAGTTCGTAAAGTCTCATTTGCCCAGTAATTTCACTAGCTACAATGCCCTTTAAACCGGAACACAGTAGTGCTTGCACACTACTGCTTGGCGGCAGAATAACTGGTAAAGCGGTGGTACCTACCTAGACGGACTTTGCAGAATAGAACTACCATCTAGTATAGATAGATCACTAGAGGTATTTTCAACACGGCGGAAAGACATAGAAAACTTTATATTGACCGAGCGACCCAAGTGAGCGAAAGTCTCTGCTTCAACTCGGGATTTTCGCTTTCGTCTGTCCGGATGTACGTACTCACGTACAGGCCGCATTTTTCAACGAACCTTGACGAAATTTGGTATACAGGTTCTACAGGTCCAGGGTCCCCGGCAATTTTTGTTTGGTGGGGTATTTCCCCCAAAAAGGGGGAAAGTTTTTTGCCGCGCCATTTACCAGCCGGTTTTGATAATATTTGGAAAGAACATTTGGTACCCGATTCCGAACAAGTATGCCAGATATGAGCATAATTGGTCAAGAGGTTGTCAAGATAATCATAAGGTCGTTAGATCTGAGCTTGGGTCGCTTAGCGGCCAATTTTAATATGATAGATATTTGAACGGAATATTCGGTATGTATAAGCATCATCCGTAGAACCGACAACCGATGCAGGAGGTTGTCGAGTGGCGATCACGAACTGGAAGACACCGCGTAGACCAGCCCCACTGGGTGGACGGATTATAATTTGGTCAAAACCGTGGAGAGCCGATGGATTCAGGAAGCAAGCAGCTGGTCAATGTATGGCGTCATGTGAAGGAGGCCTATGCTAGCAGTGAACGTCTTCAGGCTGTTGATGATGATGATGATGATGTTAGTACTAAAAAACCACTTCCACCCAAATTGTAACAAAAAATGTTGCGCTCGCGAGGTTTACAGAACAGTAGGTAAACTAGACCAGGATTTCAAAGTACATAAAAAATATATTAAAAATCTATAAAATATATATCGTAAATGTATTTTTAATAACAAACTTTTGGCCGATTTCCATATATATTTAATACATTTTTAATACATTTATAATATATTTTTTATACATTTTGACATTTATTTCTTCAATATTTTTTTTTGATTTTTTGCATTTTCTGAGAAGATTTACTGTAGTAACATATATTTTTTTTCACCATCGGAAAGTAGGGATTTCAACGAACAGAAACCATACCAACTTTTTGAAAAAAGCTGATATTTTGATGGGTGAATTTTCGATTGAAAATTAGGGTGTTTTTTTGATATTAATTCAAAATAAGGTGAAAAAATAAATATTTTTAATCAAATAAATTACAGCGTATTTGGGACATAAAAAGGTAAGTTTTCACCAAATTTCGTTAAAAAAAAAAATTTTTGTAAAAGATAAAAATAAAAAACCAAAAACTTGGTTTTTTGGATTTTTCACATAAATTTTGAGGTTATGTGAAAAAAGTGTATTTACAAAAGTTTTAGATCTTTTTATTACCTACAACTTTGCCATTTGACTTTTTTCGATACGACTTTTAGTTTTGCCGGAAATCGAGAAAAACCATTTTTTACCCTTAAAAACTCACCCCCATCCCCTTCCCGACCTCAGATCGCCCGTAAATTATTTTTCCTTTCATTTTTATAATATTCCCCTCCTTTTCTAATGGGTTTCATCCTACTATTATTTTTTTTGGTTTTAAAAATTATCGACCCTGGTCTAAACCTCGCGAGCACAAAGTTTTCACTTCACATATAAGGACGTTTTAGATAAACTGGTCCTCACATGCAAAGTTACGGGCAACCGCTAGTGTTTTTTTTATACGATTGAATGACATGACGAGCTAGTCGTTCACCTGATGTTAAGCAACTCGGCCACCCATAACAGTTGCAGTGTCACTCGGAACTTTAAAGTTTCGCGTGACACTGCACTGCGCACGTCATCCTGAGACATCACAGTCTAGTAATCAGATTACTACACTGAGTGATCAGATCATAAAGTCTCATTTGCCCAGTAATTTCACTAGCTACAATGCCCTTAAAACCGGAACACAGTAGTGCTTGCACGCTACTGCTTGGCAGCAGAATAACTGGCAAAGCGGTGGTACCTACCTAGACGACGTACGTGCAAATAAATATACATGTATCGCACACCCGTTACGGTTTCGTTCCATTTTGTCCCAGCCCATAACATGTCTCTCCAAAACAAGGGCCGGCACAATTTATGTAACCATTCACAATTTTCTCACACATGCCCACTTGTAGTACTGTTGTGTTAAAAACTGTATCAAAGGATAACAGAGCATCGCTAAAAAAAATTTGGTAGACCTCATCGTCGTCATCAGACCAAAACGTTCCCACAGCTGGGACACGGGCCTCCTCTCACAGGGAGAGAGTGTAGGCCATAATCCACCACGATGGACAAGTGCGGGTTGCTGGAAGACGTATGTTCCTGAATTTTGTTCTTCTCAAACATGCCAGTTTCCTCTCGATATTTTCTTTTACCGTTGTAAGAGTGCAAATGCCGCACGTAACATGAAAACCATTGGTACAAGGCTGAGCGGGATATGAACCTGGGTGCGTAGGTTTGAAAGTCACACGGGTTATCGTTGAGCCACACTCATCGTCATCATCAACAGCCTGAAGACGTCCACTGCTGAACATAGGCCTCCCCCACAGAGCACTACCTTGAGCAGCTGCTTGCCTCCCACATCCATCGGCACTCCGCGGTTTTCACCAGGTCGTTGGTCCACCGAGTGGGGGGGCCAGCCTACGCTGCGTCTTCCGGTTCGTCGTCGCCACTCGAGAACCTTTCTTCCCCATCGGTTGTCAGTTCTACGAGCGATGTGGCCTGCCCATTGCCATTCCAACTTGCTAATTCTAAGAGCTATATCGGTCACTTTATCAGCCGCTCAAAGTGGCGCACTCTGGGGTAGGCCTATGTTAAGCAGTGGATGTCTTCAGGCTATTGATGATGATGATGAGAGACGTATTTATTAAACTGGTATTTTTCAAGCTCAGTAAAATTATATTGCACACTCTGTAGTAGATATAACAAATAATTCTAAAAACCTCCCAAGTGTGATTTGGACTTGCAACCACTATGCCGTTTACGGAGCTATTTCATTTGGTCTTATCACAAGTGCATGGAACCCTCAGTGCAATCCCGACTCGCACTTGGCTTGTTTAATATGACCATGACTGTACAATATGCATATACGACTCACACTACGATAGAGCGTTAAATGAAGATTTTTCCCATTTTCCTTATGCAAGAAATATTATTTTTATTGAAAGAAAGAAACTGGCTGATGTCCAAAAGAATCCTGGGCTGTTTACGAAATACGTTGACTGGTCGATTCAGTCTTAGGGTGGGTTTTTTCACCGATAGTTAAAGTAACCAATGATTAAAAACTCTAAACAATAACCAATGGTCAAAATTTGTTAGAGTTTTTAACCATTGGTTACCTTAACTATTGGTGAAAAAACCCACCCTTAGAATACTCTAATATAGTGGACGATACTGTCAGAAACAGGGCACCTACTAAGATTACTTCCCATACATACATAGCTTCATACTTGTTTTGTATGGGACGAAATCTTAAAACATGAATATCTATGCAAAATATTAATATCTAAGTACTTGCGTCGTAACCATTCACGTAAGTACTTAGATATTAATGTTTTGCATATACATAAATCATCGTAAATAATGTAGCGCTCATAGCGAAGCACGACTAGCCGTTTCTAACCGATCGGTAAAGTTAAGCGACGTTCGCTGCGGTCACTACTCTGATGGGTGACCGCTACAGCTAAAAGTAGTATTTACAACTGAGCGCTACCGTGCTTCGGAGGGCGGTCCCGGCTGTTGTCTTAAGACAATAGTCGTTAAGCCACGTCAGAAGCCTTTGAGCGGCCTAAAAATTCTGACACCAGGCCTGACCACTTGCCTACACGAGAAGAAGATCGTAAATAATTATATCGTGTTTTTTTATAAATATTGATATGCTGGCGTTTGACCCACTATCTTACTTGACGGTGACGATGCGGTTTAGGTTATGCAATCCAGGTTTTGTGTGGAGGGCCTTAATATGCTTGATGCTAGGTTTAACATAAAAAATAACTATAAGGTCTTTTTTCTTTATAATCATCATGCAATAAGTTATTTTAGAAAAATGATATATACCTTACATGAAAAAAATCCAGGCTTATTGTTTAGTATTAAACCTACATACTTAACCTAAATAACATATAAGATGAATAATACCTAACACAAAATATAAATACTAAAACTAAATTAAATCTAAACTAAAATGAACTATCTAAATCTAAAATTAAAACGAATATATAAAACTTAAAATAAACCGTTGGCGGAGGGAAAAGTGCCCAGAATGCTGGCAGCATTACCACTGAATGGCAACACACCTACATACTTGACATTCTACAGTAATAAAAAAAATAGACGATTTTCATTATTTATTTTATATTAAAGTAATACCTCGATCATGAAACTCTCAAAAATAAATTACTTTCGCATAATATCCCGATACAAAAATGTCGTAAGCATTTTTACATGAAGTTGACGGAGGGTCCTAACTTTTGCGTATCAATCATAAGAAACTTTGTTTCGAGTTGATGACACGCTGTTACGCATCTTTCACTTATTGCTGTCGCAGGAGAAAACAGACATGGTGATGTTGTAATTTGTACATCCAATCTTTTTTTTTAAAAAGGTAATAAACGCCGTTTGATATCAGTTTGAGCTGGTGAGATTTCGAAGCTGGCCCCCCACTAGGTGGAGCGGTAACATGGTCGGATTCCGGGGAGCCGATGGATGCAGGAGGCAAGCAGCTGCTCCAGGTGGCGCTCTGTGGGGGAGACCTATGTTCAGCAGTGGACGTCTTCAGGCTGATGATGATGATGATAATGATGATGACCTTAAATAACAATAAGGACGTTTCAATATATTTTATAAAAACATGTTACATACAACCAAACATAAAAGAAAGTGTATTGAAAGCTAAGTGCAAATGAAATAAGAGTAAAAAGGTGTAACTCTTTCACAGGTATCAGGGTACAATAGCAGACGGGGTAAGGAGGGGTAATTTGGTACTTTAATAGAGAGGGTCGGGGATTGGCCCTCCTCTGTATTCCGGAGGTGCCATCGGACCCTTAGAGACCAATACTGGACGCTGTTTAAATTCTGAACTGTGCTGCGTTTGGTTTAGGAAAGTTTAAATGCTCTTGTAGAATAGAATAGAAGAATACTTCACTGCACTCAAATATTGCATAAAAATACTTAAGAACATCTGTACAATGGGTTTGGATCCAAATTACCAGCCCTGATGCTCTTGAGTCCAAATCAATTCAATAAAATCAAATGAAATGTATATGCGTAAAAATGGGGAGCATTACAATAAAGGGTGTTAAGAGAGTCTGATCGCCATAATCCCAATTCGGTTTGCAAATGAGTTTATAACAGTGCAGGGCCCTATTGTGTATTGAGGTCTGGTGGAGATGGTGAGTGTGTGCTCTCTTGTTCACTCACTTGACTTGTATATTGACGCATGCAGGATGTCAGGCGAAATCCATGTCCATAACATTTACGCGATAGGGGTGCAGGGGGTCTAGCACAGATACCTTAATGACGCGGTATGAGAATGACGCGATTTCTGCAAGTAATGTCATTCTAATACATTTGAAGTTCCCGTTCGGCGTTAACGCTAATGAAAAGGTATCTTTGCTAAACCCCCTGGATCATCAATCATCATTATAAGTTTAGTATGCGTATGAGTATGCGTGGCGGTAAAGTCTCTGTGCTGACTTGACTGAATCATCTGTGCGTTTAGGTACTTGTTGAAATTAGTATTCACAAATATTCAACATTTTTTAATTGGAGTTTTATTCCCACTATTCCAACTTACTTGTTCCAGTAACTCCCTCAGTCTAAAGAAACCTCTTTTATCGACAGGTAACTCTCCGATTTGTAAGAATCGCACGTGACACCCAGCGTTAGAGCCATAATGGACCCGTGTATGACCCTTGAGAGTCATCGGAAGGTGAACCTAAGGGTATGTCTAGAGTAGTGTGCATTACGTAATAATTTGTTGGAGACAAAAATATACTTTATGGGGCTACTATAGTAGGTAGGTGTAACATTGCTAACTGATTAGTAATGGGTGACCACTTCAAAAAGCGACAGGTATTTAAAAATAAGAGCAAACAATAAAAAGGGATATTTAGTGACCATGTCCACAGAATAGATAAATATTACTAACTATAGTAGGTATGTTTCAAATTACGTTTTTGAAAGCAAAGTAACCCATTACGTTGAGTAATGTAAAGTTTAGAAAAAAAAACTTACACAAAAGATGCCCGTTTCTAACTGATCGGTAAAGAACAACGTTCACTGTGGTCACTACTCTAATGGGTGACCAGAAGCTACCTACAGCAAAAGCCTATTTACAACTGAGCACTACCGTGCTTCGGAGGGCATGTTAAGCCGTCGGTCCCGGCTGTTGTCGTAACACAATAGTCGTTAAGCCAAGTCAGAAGCCCTAGGGCGGCCTAACAATTCTGACACCAGGGCTGACCACTTGCCTACACGAGAACAAGAAGAAGAAGAAGAACAAAAGATGCTTGTGAAAATGATAATAATATCATTACGAGTTATTTGACTTATAAGTTTTGGGAGTAACAAACCTAACAACAATAAAAACCTGTACCTGTGTGTGTATAATAAACCTGTATATAAATAATATAATAATGTACTTTACCTTGTCCTGTTTAGGCATATCAAGGTACTTAACTAGGCCTTTCTTTCTTCCACCTCGTTAGACCTTTGCTGATTGTACATTTATTAGGGCGTTTAATATTAAAGGCATTTTATTCGAAGGGAAATTAACCATAACGATCCGGCCCTTTTTCATCTGGGATTAACTTGAAGCAGACATTGTTAGATATTGGCCCGCTATGAATTTTATGCGACCCAATATTTTCATCATCATCATCATTAATAGCCTGAAGACGTCCACTGCTGAACATAGGCCTCCCCCAGAGCACGCCACCTTGAGCGGCTGCTCGCCTCCTGCATCCATCGGCTCCCCGCGGCTTTCACCAGGTCGTCGGTCCACCGAGTGGGGGGCCGGCCTACGCTGCGTCTTCCGGTTCGTGGTCGCCACTCGAGAACCTTTCTTCCCCATCGGTTGTCAGTTCTACGAGCGATGTGGCCTGCCCATTGCCACTTCAACTTACTAACTCTAAGAGCTATATCGGTCACTTTAGTTCTCCTGCGGATCTTCTCGTTCCGGAGCTTATCTCACAGGGAAACACCGAGCATAGCTCGCTCCATAGCTCGCTGCGCGACTTTGAGCCAATATTTTAAATATAAACAAATAACACAAACAAACAACAACAGAACGTTACGACAACACAAGGACGACCTACAACATAACGTTTATATAATTATTATTATGAGAAAAATAAGTTTCATTTATGTATAGACACGTGATGAAGTTGTCACCAATCATATTATAATTATAGTCAAATGCTACCAGACTAAACAAACTTACCTACATCATATCAAAAGATCTATAGAAATCACTTTCACTTGCTATATTTAATAGCCAATTTTAAAAAAAATTAGTATGATTTAGGTACAAATTCATTCATCGTAAATTATTTATAATTTCAAATAGTTAGTATGTAAAAATATTTTGCCTTATTAATGCGTGCTTATAACTTTCAGCTTATTTATCACAATGCTTTGTTACGACTATTATTTTCTAAACAAAATCACATCATACATCAAAAGTTGTGTAGACTTTCATATTTTGCTATTTATAATAACCAATGTCATTCAGTTTTATAAATACTAACAATTTTACCATGATTTAGGAACAAATTAATTTCTAAATTAGTAAAAGTTAGTTTCATCATCATAATTTTCATCAAAGTTAGTTTAATAAGTATTATTAGTTTTGTACCTAAATATTTTGCTTTATTACGGTGTGCTTAATGCATATCAGACTTTTCGCTCATTTATCACAATGCTTTGTTACGACTATTATTTTCTAAACAAAATCACATCATACATCAAAAGTTGTGTAGACTTTCATATTTTGCTATTTATAATAACTAATGTCATTCAGTTTTATAAATACTAACTAACAATTTTACCATGATTTAGGAACAAGTTAATTTCTAAATTAGTAAAAGTTAGTTTCATCATCATCATTTTCATCAAAGTTAGTTTAATAAGTATTATTAGTTTTATGCCTAAATGTTTTGCTTTATTACGGTGTGCTTAATGCATATCAGACTTTTCGCTCATTTATCACAATGCTTTGTTACGACTATTATTTTCTAAACAAAATCACATCATACATCAAAAGTTGTGTAGACTTTCATATTTTGCTATTTATAATAACTAATGTCATTCAGTTTTATAAATACTAACTAACAATTTTACCATGATTTAGGAACAAGTTAATTTCTAAATTAGTAAAAGTTAGTTTCATCATCATCATTTTCATCAAAGTTAGTTTAATAAGTATTATTAGTTTTATGCCTAAATGTTTTGCTTTATTACGGTGTGCTTAATGCATATCAGACTTTTCGCTCATTTATCACAATGCTTTGTTATAATTATTTTCTCATGAACCCTCACACGACCCTACAATTTCATTTAGCAACCCAAAAATATGAAGAGTTGAGAACACCTGCCTCGAAGTATTGCACCGTTGATTAATACTTTGTGAATTAATCTCCTTCATTTGGGATTAAACAGTCCAGATTAGTCTATAGCCAACTCAAGTTATTTTTTCAAGTTTGTTTGGTTTAAGGGTATTTATTTAAATCTTTGAGGGTTAAAGAGGGTTAAAGTTTATGAGGCTTCACTTTGGCTAAGCCATCTTCTTGAGGCGTTCTTTTATTCAAAGGAATGTAATTACAAAAACGTATTATTAGCAGCTGATGATGGATTTTTCTTTGCGGTAAACATATTTACTACAAAAATAAATAACGCCCAACGATCACTTACATAGATCCTGGACCCTAACTAGGATTACCTGTTTGTAGGGTCCCAGGAACTACGAGGACCTTTGGTCCCATAACACCCAGACACAGAACAAGTATTTGCGCTAATACTTGTCCTATTGTGGGACTGGAAACCGCCGCCTCCAGGTTATGAGCCGACCTGCTCAACCTGCACTAGGTGGTAGGACTTTTCTGCAAAGTTCCTCTAGGTAGATACCACCGCTTTTCCAGTTATCCTGTCACCAAGCAGTAGTGTGCAAGCACAAATGTGTTCTCGTTTGAAGGGCATTGTAGCTAGTGAAATGACTGGGCACATGAGACTTTACGAACTGATCTCACACTCTAGAAAACTTATTTAGACTGTGTGATGTCTCAGAATGACGTGCGCAGTGCGCGGTGTCACGCGAAACTTTAATTTAGAGTTCCGAGTGACACTGCAATCTATTAAGGGCGGCCGTTGTAACCCCCCCCCCCCTATCTACAAATAAATATATATAAATATATATAAATTGTCTTAAAATTAAATGGGTGCTTACAACTAACTACTACCTACCCCTATCTATACCTATAATTACCTACTAATCCTAATTTACCTAATTAGCAACAATGTGCTTTTGTTTTGTTTTGGCCAAATGATCGTCTAGTGGATAAACCTTCCGCTGTGATCGTATTATACCCAAGTAGCGAATAAGTATAAGCATAATAAAGAACCTATAAATCTATTCCCTACGTGATAGATTGAATAAAAGACTAATTATCAATACCTATATTTTAATGTCGTAATTAAAGCTATTTTCACTTGTATTTTTAAATGGTAATTAAATTATGTTTTTCCGATTAAATAATTAATAGTATGAATTTCATGTAAACAATTATAGTACAACCTTTAACGATATTTCACTTTGAATTTAGATATAAATATGTATTAAAGTTCTACCTGGAGACTAGTACAAATAAAATTATGCCTAAAATAATTCAGTAAGGAAATAAATCCAAGAGCTACGAATTGTCTACGAGTTTCGTAACCCTAGCTACGCCCTAGTTAAAACATTCCCTTTACCCAATCACTATACATAAAATTGCGATATAATCGACCTATAAGTTGAACATCGAAATAAGTTAGTTCTTAATCTAATACTGAAGATGACCTAAAGGCCTACATTTTCTACCAAATAGAAAATATCGTAATTTATTCTGGAAAACATAGAGAATGTATAATAAACAATGTAGCATCCTTATTTCCTGTATTTATTGTAAAAATACATTGCTGGATTACACAAAAGGTTTTAGGGGTTTCCCCCAATGGTCTCCAAACCTCCCCTCATAACCATTCCGTACCACCCTTCAACTTCCATGTTAGAAGGCTGGATTCCTCAACTGTCCCATATTAGAAGGGTGGGTACCTCCACTGTCCCAAGTTTGAAGGCTGGGTGCCTAGACTCTATTAATCCAGAATCACAATATCTCTACAATTCAATACAGATAAATAAACATGAACTCTTCTAAAATAGCGTGAGCAAAAACGGTTTATATTAAATCTCATAATTTATACAAGTATATAACTCAATAAATAGCAGTCAGGGAACACTCCCTCTTTTGACTGCTTGGAATACTTTCCAAACTAGATTATTCACATATAAGTTGATTTAGTTCAACACATAGTTATAATGATGTAAAATGTAGACTCTCGCTACTTCATTAATCTGTCTATCCCAGACTGATCACTGATTTCTATCAGATGAAGAAGAAAACAACTATTAACCCTTAAGCTGTATAAGAAAGAACTCGCATTCCCCTTGGAATTTAAGTATACTTTCGGAGTCTCTCGCTCCTAATATTAACCGTCGATCCAGCCATTAACTCTCAAGCTGCATTTGAAAGATCCCGCATTCCCCTTGGAATTTAGGTATACTTTCGGAGACTCCCGCTCCAAATAACAACTGAAAGCTATTAGCCAAACAATAACTGTTGTCCCAGTTAGATATTCCAACCATGGAATAAGTTTAATTCATTACAAATGATCAGTCTTAGGTTATCCAAACCAATAAGTAGCTCTATTAAAAATAGATGATTACTCTAAGTTAATCTTATATTATTGCATAACAATTTAACAATATATCAATAGCTACCACTATTAGTAGTATTCAGACATCTTTATATCTCTTGAATACAACAACGTACATTACAGATTCTTGAATCTCTATTAGTAAGTGATTATTCAGTTAAAACACTAGAATATAATTGCTCTATTCAACTCAAACCGATTTGATAAAATTTCAATCAAAGAAATATATGAACTTTCTTAATATGAGCAAAACCTTTGAAAATATTTAGTAAATGCAGCTTTCCTAGCTAAAATCTCATTAATTACTAAAATGTCTACTTTACTCACAAATAATATCCAAATCCTTAATCACTGCAATCCAATACACTGCAATCCAATAAACACTGCAATCCAATGGCACTACCGAAACCGTAAAGGGAACTACTATCGCAAACCGAACCACTAAAGACAATTTCTTTAGTTAATTACTTAAAACAATTAAAAGAATTTCCTGGTTAATTACTCCAAGAAAGCGCGACCGAGACTATCACGATTTCCCTCCTGCATCTTCTTCTTAAACTCTGGAACTTTCCTTCATCAGCTCCCAGCAACCAATCACAGCTCTTCGTCACATCTCAACATCGTCATTCTCCTTCCTGATTGGTCAAGAATAGAATAGAATAGAATAGAATAGAATTATTTATTAGCCTTATAACTGTGTTTGTTACACTTGGCACGTCAATTTTACAATCAATTTTATAAAAGAAAGTATAAAAAAAAAAAAAAAAAAACAATGTCATAATGAGTAGGTAATTAATAGAATTATACATTATACACACTTGCTTACTTTGATTCTCATACCTGAATGAAGATTCTGTGAGACGCATTTCCATGAATTCATTTAAGGAATAGAACGGTGTTGTTTCAAAGAATATTCTGAGTTTACGTTTAAATTCGTTAGTAGGTAACTGAGTAACAGTTAACGGTAATTTATTGTACATGCATATTTTATTGTATATCCCTTGCTTTTGGACCTTGGTTAATCTTATTTTTGGTTGATGTAATTTATCTTTGTTTCTTAGGTTACGTGCATGTCGATCTTTATTTTTCGTCAGATTTTCTTTTTCGTCATGTATTTCTAAGAGGCTGTTATAAACATACAGAGAAATTACTGTCATTATTTTATTCTTTTTGAAGTATTCCCTGACTGATGTTCGTTTTCGTAAACCAAACATTATTCTGATTGCTCTCTTTTGTGTTTTTAGTACCTTGCTGATATCGGCAGCATTGCCCCAAACAGTAATCGCATATCTAACTATACATTGTATATATGCATAGTATACAGATAAGAGAGATTTCTTGTCCAGCAAAGGCTTAAGTTTTAGGAGCGCATAATTAGCACTTGACATTTTTTTGCATAGTTTCTCTATATCTGCTATGTGAGTAATTGTATGATCAACAGTATAGCCCAAAAATACATTTTGTTTTGTTTCAATTTTCCTATTTGCAACTTTTCTTGTGTGATATTTCATAATTACGCTCTTGTCAGCATTAAGAACTATCCCATTAACATAAAACCACTTCTTGAGCATATTCATAACTTCGTTAATTTTAAAATCTAATTTAGTTTCACATTTGTCACTCATTCCCACATGGGTATCATCAGCAAATAAACTTGCATGTACCCAGTCTGGTAATGAATGTACAAGATCATTAATATATATTAGGAATAAGACAGGTCCCAGTATCGATCCCTGTGGTACACCTATTTCCATAGCATTGACCTCTGAATTTATCCCGTTTACGGATACGACTTGATTCCGATTCTGAAGATACGTCCGCATTAAATTTAGCTCAGGGCCGTCAAAGCCGTAATACTGAAGTTTGGCTACTAATATATCATGTCTTAAGCAATCAAAAGCTTTGGACAAATCGCAATAAATACTAGCGCATTTTAGTGACTTATCCAATGACTCTAGAACGTAATAAATTACTCTTCTTATGGCCATTTCGGTTGATCGCCCCTTACGAAAACCAAACTGAGACACAACAAAAAGCCCATTACATTCAAAATACTGCAATATCCTTCTTTTTATAACGGCTTCTAGTATTTTCGAAATTGTAGGTAATATACAAATTGGTCTGTAATTTCCGAGTTCAGATCTGTCTCCTTTTTAGTGTAATGGAATAATTCTACCAGACTTAAGACTATCGGGAAATATCCCCTTTTCTAAACAATCATTTATTACAATATATAAAAATTCCATAAAATATTCATTCTTTAATATCAACTCTTTTAGTGTTTTTGTGTTCATGTCATATATGTCCGGAGTCATTTTTTGTTTCATGCTTCTTACAACTAATCTTAACTCTTTGTAATCTACTGCGTCAAATTTTATTCTAGTCACTGGTTTGTTTTCTTGATTTAAGTATCCAATACTCTTGTCTATATATGTCTCCTCTTTAGAAGTAAGTTTATGTGCAATGTTCTTAAAAAAATTATTAAATATATTTGCTATCTCTTTGCTATCAGTTACTTCTTCGTCATCTTCACCTTTAATTATATCAATATTTTTCTTGTTTTGTTGTTTTTTCTGATGTCTCACTTGTTCGTTTATAATATTCCAAGATTCTTTTACTTTATTTTTGGACTTTTTTATCCTCTGTCTTAATTGAATCTTTTTTGCTGTAACAAACACCTTTCTTAAGACTTTTTTGTACTTTTTTATCTGTAGTTTTCTTTTCTCAGTAGGTTGAAGCTCGTGTAACACTTCCATCTTAGCCAAATTGGTTTTCGATTTTTCTATCCCCTCAGACGACCATTTCTTAGTAACATTACATATACGATATTTTTTCTTTGGAAAAGCTGTGTCATAATAAAACTTAATAGCGTCTTGCAAAATGTTCATTTTTGTATTTGAATCTTCATTCATAAGTAGTTGATTTTTTAAGGCTACATAATCTCTATTTAGTAAAAAATGAAAATAGTTATAATTATTCGTTGACATAATTCTAATAAAATGAGAAGGTCTCTTATAATCATCATTATTATTAATATAATCAAACAGTACAAGCTTAGTTACCTTGTGGTCAGAGAGTTTAAGATCTAAAACATAGCCTGCATTGTTGTCAAAATTAACTATGAAATTGTCTATACAAGTAGCACTTGTTCCTTGGACTCTAGTAGGTTCATTTAATACTAGTTTACAATTAAAATTATTTAAAATTCGCAACCACTTTTTAATATTACTGTCTAGCTTTAAAACATTTAAATTAAAATCACCAGCGATTACGATTTGTTTGCCCTCTCGGCATAGTTTATGTAACAATTGTGTAAGCAAATCAAAAAACAATGAAAGGTCTTTGTCTGGTCTGTAGACTGCTATTATTACTATCTTGGACGGTCTTAGTTCAATTGCCGTAAGCTCGAAATTCATTTCAAATGATATCTTATTTATGTCATTTCTTATCCTAAAATCAATATTATTTTTAACAAAAATAGCCGTGCCGCCATGTTCAAATAATTTTCTGTTGTAATATGATGCCAGTTCAAAGTTCTGAATGTTCATAGTGTGCACTCTGTGGTCCTTTCCCCACGTCTCCGACAAGCAAAGTACATCGCACTCGCAACCATTTAGCAAATGTTCAATCTCGAGGTATTTATTATGTATGCTTTGTACGTTGGCATGTAGTATTATCTTTTTTTTATGGGTGGTAATCTGTTTGGAAAATTTGTTTCTGGTAAACATTCGATGAATTTAAGGGTTGAAGAACCTTGAAATCTTTGCCCAGTAGTCGATATTATAGTTTGAGCCAAGGATTCTTTAAATTTACTGAAAGTGTTGGTTTTACCATTTTGTCTTATATTAGGGTCAACATATTTATCATTTTCTGACAAATTCGCTAAGTATGCTATTCTTCTGTTAGTATTGTATATATCTTCGTCGTTTATGTTATTATATCGTATCCCTCTGACAATTACATTGTATGTTCTACATTTCATGCCTATAATATCATTTAACACTTTCACATAGATTTGCTTCTTCGTTCTAGCGTCAATAGTTTCTTCGTATCTACTTATGAGTATAGCTACTGTATCATTTGTGTTTAGGTTCTTAGTTCTTTCATGGAAGCTGTCTAGTATTTTCAAGCAATTGGCCCCTGGTTTGCAGTAGTTCATAACTTTAGTTCCTTCGTCCATATTATTAATCATTTTTGATGCTAATCCTTGTCCTACACTATCTGAGAAAATGAGTATGTTTCTTAAATTTGGATCTATACTTTCTAGTGCTACGATGTTTGATGACTTTTGTATTTCTGTATTTTGTGGTCCAGAGAGACACGGTACTTCTTGACTATGCTGAGCATATTGTTTCGGTTTAAGATTATTGTTGGAACCTACAATATTCAGACTGCTTTCACATCCCAGACTTTGCTGGGATTGTAGCTCGAGAATTTTATGTTTTAGCTGCGCGTTTTCTTTATTTGCAATCACGCATTTTTTCTGTAATGTTCTACTTTTTTTAGAGACCCTCTTTAACTTTCTTAATAAGGATGCTCGCGTTTTTCGAGTCATTACTTTTATATGTTTTGTGCTGCGTTTCTTTATTTTATCCTTTTTTTTGTCATTATTATTATCGTTATTTCTCTCTTTTTCTTCAGCCAGCCATTTTTGCAAGCACTCTATTTCTAGGTTTAATTTATCTATTGTCTCTTGCTGCCTCTCATATTCGAATTTTTGGTGTTCTGTACTAGTCGTTGATGGCCCTTTTGCAGTTTTCATGCTCTCTTCTGGGCATACTGAAATTCGTTGACGTTTTCTCTTTCGACCTAACAAGGGTGTATTATGATTCTCACTAAAATCCATTTTTTTGTAGACATCTACGATTTTGATCGCTTTCTCTAATTCTTTTTTAATTTGTTCATTTTCCAATACCAAATTATCGATTTCGTTATTAGCGGCCAGAACCTGATTTTCAAGGTCACTAATTCTTTGGTTAACCACACAGTTTGCATCGCTCTGGTCTAAACTTGTTTGTGGCAGGCTAATTCTAGTAGACTCAAATAAGGAAGATTCTGTAAGGTTCCCTAGTGAACTAGCTCTCCGCCTTTGATGAAATCTAAATGTCACGTTATCTGTGTCCATTTCCTCCATGGTAAATTACTTAGAATTCAAATAAACCAAAATAAAATAATTATAAAATGATGTCAAATAATTTCATAAAATATAAAAAATAAAAGTGCAAAAATTCACATCGATCGGTGAGACTCGAATTCGGTGCTGCGCTAGCGCAATGTGCCTGTCTTCGGACGCTAGGCCACGGTAACATACGATCATCCGCCGAAGTTAGTAACTCGTTTATGTTTTCACTGGCGTTCACTGATGTCAATCTTGTTACGAGTCGGGTGCAAAGGTAAATGTTTTATACGACCGTGACGGTAGGTGCTCAACGGCTTTAGTTAATTAGTTTTTCGATGGTTTTTCGTGAACAAGACGTTAAATTCTTATTATATATTCACACCATTTTACCTTATTACATTTAGAGTATGTGGAAACACCATTCTTTGGTTTGTTTACAGTTTATCTCTTGGCTTGTTCTACTATTTGGTCCGATATTTTATCACTGGGTTTTTTGGTGTCAAGCTGTAGTTGTTTTAATAAATAACAATATCACTGAAGCACTGATACGTTATCACCACATATATCCTATTTTAATCGATTTTGGAGCACTCATCACATTTTTTAGATTTTTTAAATACGGAGTCTATGTTGTTGTTGCCACTAGCGGCGGGGGGGAACCTCCGTAGTCCACGTGGACCTACATTTTTCATACATCTCATGACCATCTAGTTTTGCTATTCTGCTCTCTGATTGGTTGAACTAGTTCCTACTACTAAGTACTGAGATCACACTCCACGTGGACCACTCCACGTGGACTCTGATTTCAGCTGAAAATATGATCTTAGAATAAACAATTGACGATCAGTTTGTTTAAGCCATTCTTCTAATTCCGCTAATAGACTGTAACTTAGCTTTATTAGAAATAATGATGTTTCTATAACTATTTTCACATTTTTCCTAATAATTAAAGAATAGTGGTGTATTAATCATACTATTTGAATAGTTTTCTTCAGTAACGATTGGCTACAGTACGTAAGTTAGTTTTAATATTATTTACTGTTAATAAAAACCTATTTTATAAATGTAAAAAACGGGACCCCGTACCGTTACAGACGACCCCTTAAATTTACAAGATGCTGTTAGTTGACAGCATTGGAGTAAATTTAACCAAAACATTTAATAATCAACACAACCATTTCGTTGTACATGAAGTATTCTTTGAATTAATCCCCTTTGCTACTCTAAAATGCAATTAATTCTCTGTTGTCAATATTCAAGTTTCAACAAATAAATTATGTGTACTACACTCTGTGTGCTTGCCCTAAATCCCTCATTACTATATGTTTTATGTATTTTTAGACCAATCAAGAAAATAAACATCTTAGAAAGCTAACGAAGAGTAAGCCCGTGCGTCATAAAAGAAATCAATATTCACAAGGTATTAACTGAACATCCAGGATCCGGTTGTGAGTCGAACAGCTAGAAGAGCAACTAACTACCGTTCCCACAAATAAGCTTCCATGCAAATCGATAGGACTGGTCGTTAATCCATGCGCCAATCTCTACCCTATTCAGCAAATTTCGTAAATCTCGTATGACTCCTCAGGGTCTGAGCAACTAAAGCTAACTTTAAAGTCAGTCTAAGTCTTGATTGGAGCATGTAAGTGTGGGGAAAATTGCGTATTCGCTGAAGGTTGCGTGTAAGTATAGATTCAATATAACGCAATATTTACTATTGACGGGACTATTATGTCATCTGACTTAACCTAACTCCTTATCCCTATTTATATTGAATCATTTGTGGAGTAGTTGTTAAAACCCAGCAATTGACAACTCGCTTTCATGTCTCGATTTTATTGTTACCCTCAGCCCTTGAGTTTATTTGAAACTTTCACATGTAAACCAGCAAATGAACATAAAACATACACACACAATTCATACAAAGATATTAAACATGTAACTCACAGAACATTCTTTCATTGTCATACATTACTACCTCAGGAAACATCAAAACCACCGGCTCATGATAGCGAACGAGTATGCTATTAAAATGAAACCCACTCATCTACTCACTTAGTACGAAGACCCCGTTTACGTCTATACCTAATATTATCCAAGTTTTATCACAAATCAAATTCATCACATTTAGTTACCTACATGAATTTTAAGAATTCAATTTCCTAATTATATGACTTTATCGTAATTAGCTAATCAAGTGCAATATTTAATAAGTCCGCTTTTATTCGACCCCCAGATTTTAAATTGTAAGTCTAATAAAAGTCCTATTAAACGACCTGCACGGCCTGTACCCCTATCACATATGTTTTTTTTTATATATCATTAGAACCTTTTAAACACTAGTTAACATGAAACCTTAACTTCTTTGATTACTAGTTATGAATAGTTTAAAACTCCTTGTATTACACCTACAACTAAGATTTTCTAAATTATTATTTATATTACTTGTTTCCATAACCTCTCGATCAATCTGAAAACAGAAGACAATATTAATCACAAACAATAAAATATTTGTCGCGGTGCTTTTCTTCGACTCCATGCTCCATTATGCGTTGTGATTTTCCCTTTTACTGGAACATAAAATATGAAATTAGTTTTCTCAATAATATAAACATCAATCTTTAAATACTCAATTTATTTTTCCCAGAACTACATCCTCTATTATACATTATCCATCCTTGCAAGAAAACCCCTATTTTCTGTTTTATTTACTCAATCTATGATTAAAACCTTTTTTCCTTAGTAAAAAACTCATTTGCCCCGAACGTTCTAAATTTGATACTGGCTAAATACACCAAATTGCTTGGGCCATTATTTACTTTTTTTTTTTAAATTTTGGCGGCAATACCGTCCAGTTGATTTGCAATTTTCAAGTGAAATTAGTGAAAAACATCTTTACAAAAAACAAAACAAATAATTATTATGTCTAGCATATTCGTACAAATTTTAAAAGATTATCCACAACTTTGGGATGACAAACATCCATTTCATGATGACCCTACAGTTATTAATATGTGTCTACATAGATTAAAGACCCGGTACGAAGCTCTAATTCAATTTACCATAAGCATTAACGATATTAAAAGAAAAGTGGCCAAATACCGCTCTTTCCTCCTGCCCCCTATGGTTAGTACCTTATACCTAAATACCTATTTGAATTTACACACTTCTTTCTTTTAATTTTATCTTTTTATTATTTGGTCGATAAGGAACTCGGTTTATCATCAATATGGCCAAACGTTTTATTTGTATTAGTAATCATGAACCAAAAGAATCAGACCAGACCATCCCCCCATAATAGTTGGACCGACGATCTGATGAAAATCGCGGGAAATCGATGGATGAAAGTCGTAAGCAGCCGCTCAAAGTGGTGCTCTGTTTGAAAGGCCTATGTTAAACAGTGGAAGTCTTCAGGCTATTTATGATGATTTATTTATTCATGCTTTGTTTGAAAAGTAATTGAAAAATAGTTTATAAACTTGTTGGTCGATAGAAAGTTAAGAAAAAGAAGAGAAGAGAATATAAGTAGGTATTCGATCTGGGCACCTAAATCCTTTCTACTCACTCTATGTTATCTAGGTCAACGTTACTAAGTAGCTATAAACATTTTGTTCGTTTTTTATCTAGATAATCTCTTAGTGTAGTACATGTGCCAACGTATCTGAACATTCCATAAATTAATTTTCACCCTTTTTTTATAGATCCCACCTACCAACACAAAAGGCGCAAATCCAATTCCTATACCAAATTTCAACTTCAAAAGAACTTAAACTCACTTTGTTAAATCAAATAGAAAATTTACTACTAAATGCTGAAAATGCCAGCCGCCAGACACAATCTTCTGAATCTGATGTATTAGCTCATTCACCTCCTCCAACTTCCTCCTACGTAAGTCCTTCCTTAAGTGGTTTTATTATTATTATTATTATTTATTTATTTTTGCAAATATTTATTAAATTATAAATTTTCAGAGCCCTATTAGCCCCCCACCTTCAACTCCAGTATCGAGACCTACAACCTTTACTTTGTCGGAGGTAAATAATGTCTTTTATACTTTTTTCAATTTAATACGTTAGTTTGTTCCTTATTTTATTTAATACTTTGTTTATTTTTAGGACCTAACAGATCTTAACTCTATCTTGGAAGATGTCCTAGATGACCTACAAAATTAGTAAGTTTTTTTTTTCTATTATGTCATATATAAACACATCAATGTTCGTTTCTCATTTGATTTATTAGACTGATCTTGGATTTTAAATTTCTTGAATTTTCTATAGTACTTTAAACTGAAATTTTGCATAAAATATATTTATTACAATTACCTATAAATCTTTTAATATCTAATTCTCTTTTTCAGATTTTTGCACGGAAAAATTTAATTTCAAATAAATATAACTAAAACTCTATTTTTTTATTCAAGATATTTTATTATTATTAAAATACATACTTAAAATACTACTTTATTTTTATCTATGAATAAAAGTTGATTTTTAGATTTTAAATTGTTTTCCTCTACTTCCAAACCAATATAAAATACCTATTTAGATACCTACGACTCCTTTCAGTAATAATTAGATTGGTTAAGACAATTTCTTTAGCTTACAAGTAGCCTAAGTTAACTATCATTTCCCAAATCAGTTTAGTCCGTTTCCCTTTCCACAAACGTGTGAATGTATTACATTAAATTTTCCCCTTATACTTATATTTTGTAATGTTTGTGATCTATTAAATCATAAACATTTTTGTGTACAAGTGATTACTACAAAATGAATGCCTCAAATAACCCTATAGATAACGACCCTATTAATCATCACCAACTGTCCCCAATACTCTGTTATTATCATTTATTATAGGCTGGTAGCGCCCCACAGTTTCACCTGTATATAACTTTGTCCTATATGATAATCCTCCGCAGTTAGGCTAAAATTTCATCAAAATCGATTCAGTAGAAACTTACAGAGATAAAAGATAACAAACATTCGTACACACACAAACTTTCACATTATAATTATAATATTAGTAGGATTGGCAATTTAGCAATTCCCAATTGATCTTGTATTTTATCTTAGTTTTCAACTCGTTTTATTTAATTTTCTGTGGGATTAGAGAACAAAAGAATTAATTTGTATCTTTGGTTGAATGTTTATGAGATAGAATTAGTGATACCTGTATTTCGTATAACTATGAATTTGTCCAACTACTCGGATTACGTAATTAATAGCCTTATATCTGTTTTGAACTATAAAATTCATCAACCATTAATTTATCATCGTCATATTTTAGTCATTTAAGATTACTATGTAAAACTCAGTAAAGCTTGTTTCGTTTGAACACCTATATACCTACATTTAGCTTAGCTAATAATTGTTTACAGTATAACTAAAATGAAATATCTATAAAGAACATAACCTAGTTGATTTGTATTCGACCCCAGACCTTAAAATACACCTATATTTAAAATAACAATTCCTAAATAAGCCTAATTCGCATAACTTTCATGAAATACATAGAACCAAGTAAAATAGATAAATTCACGTTTTTTTTCTCTTTTTGTCATTTGTTTACTAATAACTGTTTCATGTTATTACATGCTACATGTATTAAAATGATTCGTTAATTCTGTAGTTAATACGTTGAGTCTACGTTCATTTTTGTTTACGACTAATACCTATCTGTATTTAATACAAATTATTACATAAAACAAAAATGTCATATCATAAAATACTGTTATGATAATTAATATCACTAGGTAAACTAAAATTTTGAAAATGCTCCTTTGTTACATTCTTTCTTACTCATTATTTATTTTTTTAAACCGATTAACTAGGATTAACAAAACCTAAAATGACTCTACCTACTTGTACATCCTTTGTGTGAGATGATTATAAATAGAATGTTCATCATCATCCCCGTGCTACTCTACCTACTTGTACGTCTCTTATGTGAGTTGATTATAAATAAAATATTCATCATCATCATCCCTGTGCTACCTACTTGTATCTCTCCTATGTGTTATTTCCCTAAACTTCCACTACAATTCCCAACGTAATACTATACGTAGGAAAGATATACGTTTAGTTTTTTGTATTTTATTAGATTTTAATCACAGTAAGGTTTAGTCTCACGTCGATAAAAGATTAGCATACTTATTATTGTTATAAAATATGTAACTGATACCATTGAATATAGTGACTTCTTTTACCATGTATTCACGATTACTTTTGTTTTACCTAACAGGCGAAACTATTTTCTAGTAACGAATAACCCACTTTGTTGCAATGGAACCTATAGTGACAAAACTTAGTTAATCTACTAGTAAATATGTGAATATTATATTTTAGTAATTAAATATTTGTATAAGTATCTACTTTTTATGTTATTATAAGCTAGGTATTCCGACTGATATCAGGTAATTGATGCAGCCTAAGATGGAGCTCGCTTGCCTAGATGAAACCGTCCTGAACGTCTAATCAACTAAGAAACTGTCTCGAATAATTCGAAGGCATGTTATAAAAATGAATCCAATATTGTTCCCTGACACTATTATTTTCGCAACCCGTAAATATACATTGCTTATTTAGAAATCTTATAAAAAAAATAGACACAAATGTTATTATGTGTTATTGTGTGTTGTTGTTGTTGTGTGTTGTTGTTATGTGTTGTTGTTGTGTTGTTGTTGTTGTTATGTTTATCATGGCTAGATTAAAATATTAACAAACAAACAAACGTAATTAACCTAAAACCACTATAGGTAATAAGAACCGATATGATAGCTGATCGCACTTAATAAACTAAGTTCCCTTCTATAAAGTATGTCAAGTGTCAACTCACTCCATTTTAAAAGCACAGCTACTGAAAATTGTCTAACCTTATTATTTAAATCCGTTTTTAATCGGTAGTTTCCAATTTTAACCATTGGTAAGTACATCCAATAGAACCAAGTTTAATTAGATTATTGTCATAATAAAATATTCATAATTTCCAGTCTGAATAAGGAATTATGCATTTCTAAATAACCTAGCATCATTCTGAAATCCTAGACCTAACTTACTACTAAGCTTAGTTACTTATAGATTCGTATTTGTTTCTACTTAGTATGCCTATTAAAACCCTTCTATACTAAAGATGTACAATTTACATAAATTAACTGGCTTCATCATGAGGTTTCACTTGCTGTTCTAAATATTCATTCTTTTTCCAAAATAAAATTATAGATAAGTAGATACATACCTTCTAATCATCGAAATCCGTTCAGCTGTTAGAGATGAATTCATACAAACTACCATACTCACACACACACACCCGCACACATACACCTGCACCTTTGCATTTATAATATTGGAGTAATGTAAGGTAATTTATTTTAGTATCTACACTTTAAATATGTTTTTAACCCCTTAAGGATATTTTTAAGTTATTAAGATGTTGCCCTACCTGGTTTAAAATATAAATAGTCTTTAAACCTCTTAGATATTGAGCTAATTTAAAATTTTTACCTCTTTCCCCTTTTCCAACAATAGAGATAGATTGGAATAGGTAAATAGCCAAACTAATTTTCCTATCACCGAAACTGATTCAAAGTGATATAGCTGAATGGAAATTTATTGATGACTTTCTATAATTTTCTAAAATAATTATCCTATTACCCAACCACAACTAAAGTGACAGACATAGTTGATGATAGTTTTATCCGCCTAGGTTAAACTAAAGATTGACGTACGATTTTATATAAAAGTATTGAACTAAATAAAAGTAAATTTAAGGCTATCTATTTTACCTACATTTGTACTATTGTTTCGTAGTTTTTTTTTAATTTAATCTAATGATATGCTTATACTTACTCTCGTCCATTTTCACGAACAACAAATTGGTGTCTAGACAAAGTCTAGGCACCTCCTTAAATGTTAACCTACTTTATAAAACTTGCTCTAATTAAAACTCCTTTCCCTTTTTAATTTTTAAATGTTATGTTTTAGTCTGTAGTACCCCAACACATCCTGGTCACGGCACCAAATTGTAACCCCCCCCCCCCCCCGCCCTATCTACAAATAAATATATATAAATATATATAAATTGTCTTAAAATTAAATGGGTGCTTACAACTAACTACTACCTACCCCTATCTATACCTATAATTACCTACTAATCCTAATTTACCTAATTAGCAACAATGTGCTTTTGTTTTGTTTTGGCCAAATGATCGTCTAGTGGATAAACCTTCCGCTGTGATCGTATTATACCCAAGTAGCGAATAAGTATAAGCATAATAAAGAACCTATAAATCTATTCCCTACGTGATAGATTGAATAAAAGACTAATTATCAATACCTATATTTTAATGTCGTAATTAAAGCTATTTTCACTTGTATTTTTAAATGGTAATTAAATTATGTTTTTCCGATTAAATAATTAATAGTATGAATTTCATGTAAACAATTATAGTACAACCTTTAACGATATTTCACTTTGAATTTAGATATAAATATGTATTAAAGTTCTACCTGGAGACTAGTACAAATAAAATTATGCCTAAAATAATTCAGTAAGGAAATAAATCCAAGAGCTACGAATTGTCTACGAGTTTCGTAACCCTAGCTACGCCCTAGTTAAAACATTCCCTTTACCCAATCACTATACATAAAATTGCGATATAATCGACCTATAAGTTGAACATCGAAATAAGTTAGTTCTTAATCTAATACTGAAGATGACCTAAAGGCCTACATTTTCTACCAAATAGAAAATATCGTAATTTATTCTGGAAAACATAGAGAATGTATAATAAACAATGTAGCATCCTTATTTCCTGTATTTATTGTAAAAATACATTGCTGGATTACACAAAAGGTTTTAGGGGTTTCCCCCAATGGTCTCCAAACCTCCCCTCATAACCATTCCGTACCACCCTTCAACTTCCATGTTAGAAGGCTGGATTCCTCAACTGTCCCATATTAGAAGGGTGGGTACCTCCACTGTCCCAAGTTTGAAGGCTGGGTGCCTAGACTCTATTAATCCAGAATCACAATATCTCTACAATTCAATACAGATAAATAAACATGAACTCTTCTAAAATAGCGTGAGCAAAAACGGTTTATATTAAATCTCATAATTTATACAAGTATATAACTCAATAAATAGCAGTCAGGGAACACTCCCTCTTTTGACTGCTTGGAATACTTTCCAAACTAGATTATTCACATATAAGTTGATTTAGTTCAACACATAGTTATAATGATGTAAAATGTAGACTCTCGCTACTTCATTAATCTGTCTATCCCAGACTGATCACTGATTTCTATCAGATGAAGAAGAAAACAACTATTAACCCTTAAGCTGTATAAGAAAGAACTCGCATTCCCCTTGGAATTTAAGTATACTTTCGGAGTCTCTCGCTCCTAATATTAACCGTCGATCCAGCCATTAACTCTCAAGCTGCATTTGAAAGATCCCGCATTCCCCTTGGAATTTAGGTATACTTTCGGAGACTCCCGCTCCAAATAACAACTGAAAGCTATTAGCCAAACAATAACTGTTGTCCCAGTTAGATATTCCAACCATGGAATAAGTTTAATTCATTACAAATGATCAGTCTTAGGTTATCCAAACCAATAAGTAGCTCTATTAAAAATAGATGATTACTCTAAGTTAATCTTATATTATTGCATAACAATTTAACAATATATCAATAGCTACCACTATTAGTAGTATTCAGACATCTTTATATCTCTTGAATACAACAACGTACATTACAGATTCTTGAATCTCTATTAGTAAGTGATTATTCAGTTAAAACACTAGAATATAATTGCTCTATTCAACTCAAACCGATTTGATAAAATTTCAATCAAAGAAATATATGAACTTTCTTAATATGAGCAAAACCTTTGAAAATATTTAGTAAATGCAGCTTTCCTAGCTAAAATCTCATTAATTACTAAAATGTCTACTTTACTCACAAATAATATCCAAATCCTTAATCACTGCAATCCAATACACTGCAATCCAATAAACACTGCAATCCAATGGCACTACCGAAACCGTAAAGGGAACTACTATCGCAAACCGAACCACTAAAGACAATTTCTTTAGTTAATTACTTAAAACAATTAAAAGAATTTCCTGGTTAATTACTCCAAGAAAGCGCGACCGAGACTATCACGATTTCCCTCCTGCATCTTCTTCTTAAACTCTGGAACTTTCCTTCATCAGCTCCCAGCAACCAATCACAGCTCTTCGTCACATCTCAACATCGTCATTCTCCTTCCTGATTGGTCAAGAACCTCCGTAGTCCACGTGGACCTACATTTTTCATACATCTCATGACCATCTAGATTTGCTATTCTGCTCTCTGATTGGTTGAACTAGTTCCTACTACTAAGTACTGAGATCACACTCCACGTGGACCACTCCACGTGGACTCTGATTTCAGCTGAAAATATGATCTTAGAATAAACAATTGACGATCAGTTTGTTTAAGCCATTCCTTTATTAGAAATAATGATGTTTCTATAACTATTTTCACATTTTTCCTAATAATTAAAGAATAGTGGTGTATTAATCATACTATTTGAATAGTTTTCTTCAGTAACGATTGGCTACAGTACGTAAGTTAGTTTTAATATTATTTACTGTTAATAAAAACCTATTTTATAAATGTAAACGGGACCCCGTACCGTTACACCGTGTCGCTTAACAGCAGGCGAACCACTAACTCGTCATGCCATTCGTTTGCATAAAAAAAGACCACACCATAGAGGCTGTCAAACAACAGGTTTTTGTTTATTTTATAATCTTTGGATGTAATATGGAGGTAAATATTTCAACTAGGTTTGGAAGGCGAAATCCGATGGGGAATAGCAAAAATGCTCAAAAAGGCTCGAGGCCCGCTCGAGGCCAATTTTTTATTTAATGGTTGGCCTAATAGTTCACTTCGTAGTAGCTCTGCCTTTTGAACTGTGTTGTAGGTTCGATTTCCACCCAGGACAAACATTTGTGTGATGATTATCGATGTTTGTTCTATGTCTGGGTGTTATATGTTGTATTCTGCTTAAGATTAAAAAAAACGGAAATATATGAAGTACTAGCTGCGCCCCGCGGTTTCACCCGCGGATAAAAAGTAGCCTATGTGTTAATCCAGTACATAAGCTATCTACATTCCAAGTTTCATCCAAATCCGTCCAGCCGTTTGAGCGTGAAGGAGTAACAAACATACACACAAACACACATACACACATACAAACTTTCCGCTTTATAATATTATATAATATATATACTGTGATGTATGGATTTTATGATTTATCTGGTTCTCATAGTATGTATACAAAGTTTGTTTAGGTTAGGGCTAAATGACGCTGAGAAAAATGCCTACATATTAATATTTATTTGCCTATGTCTTTATTAAAAAAAAACAAGTAATTACAAATAATTTAAATTAATGTTCTAAGCAAACATAAAGTGCTTATAATGTCAAACTATAGTAATTGTAAATAAAAGCAATAAAATCTGAAAAAAAGGTTTCTTTCTTACTAACTGGGCCCTAATTATGTATGACCACTTTACGATTCCTTGCTTCGAAACCATGTGAATTCTTTGTCTTACATAAGAAATCTGCAAAAACCTATTCTCTATGAAATTAAAACGAAACTGCGCGAAATGAATTTGGAATTAGCGTTACTTCCTTATCAAAGAATTAGCGCGATTTGAACTGTCAAAAATCATAGTGTTCCACTGAGACGCGTTCCGAAACATCAACATGTCAAAAGTTACCACCGCTATGTCAATATTTATACAACATAAAAAATATCTTTAATGTACTTACAGTAAAGGTATTTCTAATGCTGTGACACGATTTGAACAAGATACGATAACGACGTGGTTTCGTGTCGTGTGGAATCTGTGTTTTCATACAGAGTACTAATAGCTGCACAAAATAATCACCCCGTCGTCGCCGCCCAAGACACGTCTTGAGCGATCCGGATGATCCTATAGCAGCCGTTGTGTCGGCTGCGCTAGGATCACCGGATCAGTCTAGCCCTTCTGGCTCAGGTACCGCTTTCGGCACCGGTATAGGATACCAGCGTAACACAATCAGACACCGACCCCGCCGGCGAGGTCGACGTACCCCCCGTAGGTTAGCTAGAACGGTCGCGACTTTCCATAGGGTCCACTCTTCCAGTGGACGTAGCCTTCTCGATCCTCTTATCCCGGCAACGGCCCAAGCCGAGGCTCGCACCCCAGGGGTGCCCTTGTGCTAGTTGCCTCCCACTTTTAACGGTTGGGCGCCTTAAGCGCCTGCCCTCCCACCCGGTGACGCTGTAAAGGTCGGTAGGGACCAACAGCATTAGACCGTTCAAAAAAAAATGCACAAAATAATAACTGTGAGTAATAATTCACTCTCGTCTCCTAATTCCAATTCATCTACTAAGAGTTGGCAAGTGCGAGAAACACAACGGGGTCTGGCAGCTGAGTGCATTTTAGTGTTTAGGAGCCAGCGTAATAGTCGCCTCAGGGCTTGAGTAGAAGATTTGGTGGTGTAAGTGAAACACTGTAGCGGGTTACATAATTTGCTCCCGTCAGTTAGAGTTATGTGCGAGGAAGGCCCTGAAAGAGCAATACTGTAAATAAGTACTTACATGTTATTTCGCTTATTTAATAATAAAAAAAAGTCGTAGAATTTTGTGGATATTACGATTTTTTGTTTCATGTTTTTACTAGATTCAGTTGCAAGCTTAACTTTTGGCAGGTTAATGAGCTCGTATTCGATGGAGAAGGAAGACTTTTGAGTGGAGATCACACACCAGGAGACGCAGTGTAGGCCAGCTCCCCACTAAGTAGACTGACGCGCGACCTGGTCAAAACTGTGGAGACGGGCAAGGCCTATCTTCAGCAGTGGACGTCTTCAGGCTGTTGATGATGATATTAACTTAACACCAGATTAAAGGAAATACTAACAGGAAGAAAACTTTGAAACGAAATTACTCGCTTTCTCTCGTCACTTAGACCATTCAGTCGGTTAACAATGTTAGCAGAAACTTAGTATCGGAATTACTTTAGATTACCACAAGTAACAAGACGGTGGTTAAGATAATTCAGGATTATCCACTTGAGAACCCAGAAACTTGTGTGTGTTTCCAATCGTACATAAGTAGGGCTGTTCCGGAAGTTTATATTACACAAAGATCTGAACTGAGCTATCAGGCCAGTCAAAATATTACCTAAAGTACTATACAATAGATACTATAAAAGAATAAAAACACTTTGGTTAAACATTGCGAAAATAACAGTGTCTAACACAAATTCATCTTCAAAATTGCTTGTCTTAAGGCAAGACATTGACCCTAATAAAGAATCTGGGCGTGTAAGGCAGAAATGGAGGGCATAAGAAAACGTGGAAGGTCATCTATGGCATGGACTTACATACTATTGCCATCGAGCTATCGTTACGTAAGAGTCCTAGAAGCGTCTTTGTCTTTAAGGGTCAAACTAAAACGAAAATATTGCTTTGGCCGTTGACCTGGCTTTGATTCCCGCCAATTGACCTTTATGGAGTCTTTATCATCGTGTATATTGATTTGGAAATATGATTGAAAAGGATGAGAATAGACAGATGGAAATGATTAGAAACCGTCTTCTAATTATAGTTGATGATGATGATGATGAACCAAAGTTGCTTTCAGGTATTGTATCTATCTTTGTACCACTCAAAGAGTAGTGTGCTCAGCCATCCTTAATTGGCCGTGTTAAGTCGTTGATCCAGGATATTGTCATAATTTATGGGCCGTTAAGCCACGTCTGACGACTTCGGGCAGTAGTTTAAAAATTCTAACAACCCAAGAGAAAAGATGGTTTTGTATAAGCAAAAGCGTAGGTACTCCTCAGTAACCGCTCTCCATCAGCAAATCTATTGGTAGCTGAACGTCTATCTCCATTTTGGGCCTAACTTATTATCTACACTACAATAATAATCGTAAAAAAAAGAGATGAGACAAAGATCAATCTACCAACCAGAATCCAATCCACGTAACCCACAGTAATCCAGTAGCCTACAAAAAATAAAATACAGTGGGTATTAAAGACAAATCCAAAAATCGTTCTAAATCCTATATAACCGCTGGGATGGAAACATCGTAACAAACTGCTTTTGTATTTTCACAATGACCAACTCACCGTGTAAATTTCATACGTTTATATGCGTAGATTGAAATTCAGGATATGCCTGATCGAACATTTTTTTGGTCAATATGGTGGAAAAACGCCAGCAAGGTAATGCCGCCATGGCATGATCTATGGCAATCGTTACGGGTAGTCAGACGCTTGATAGAATCTGATGCCTGATCAAGCGATCCCTGGTTACTAGTTCCTTATGGGTTGCGAGGTCAGATGGCAGTCGCTCGTGTAATTCTGGTAGCTCACCGCTACAGGTTAGATTGGGAGCCAACCCCAATAAAAAATGGGAAAAAGCCAAGAGGATGATAATGATGACTGAAAATAAACGTGAAGTAGGTACGTGCTTGCTTTATTATTATTACCAGATAGAGCTGTCTTGAATGGGGTAAAAAACTGACTTTTGCTCACTTCAGATGGCAGCACTGCTGAGTGTTCCCTAAATCTGACAAATATCTGCCATACTCCATAATAATTTTGTAAACAAATAAAAAAAAACTCAATTTATTTCATTAATATGACGTTGTGTTCAGCTTTGGATTGCAAAAAGACTGGAGTCCATGTATTCCCTAAAGATATCAAATGGAGAAAACAATGGATAAAAGCTTTACGAAGAAAAAATTGGGAGCCAACTAAATATTCGAGGTTATATAATTTTTTCCAGTAGTAGATGCTTTTCTATTCCGCAACTGTTCTTTTAACTGCCTAACACTCTATTTCGAATACATTTTTGTAGTATTAGGATCGAATTCGCTGGTAAACACAAAGAATCAAAAACGCAATATAGCGGCGATTAGGATCACTCAACAGTGGCGCAACCTACGATTATCTTTCAGTTTTGAACCCCATTGGGATTCCTTTTTGAAGCTATTACCTGAAACAACAAAAATAAATAGTTAAAGTAAAATTTCAATAATATTAAAACTAACTAAACAATTGAAATGAAATGCGTACACAGATTACTTACTCTACCATAGATCACATACTTTTTACCCGGAAAATTTGTATGAGCGCGAGAAGTCAGGTGAATTAAGTTCATCACATTATGTCTGGACAAACCTAGCCTAAGTTTAAGGCAAATATTTTACCGGACATGAGCTATATTTTTGGATGGTTAAATAAATCAAAAAATTGCGGGCAAAATCACGAACGTGGGCAACACAATTATTTTAAAATCATGAACCCTTCGAACAAAACTCAAAACTCAAACAATTTATTACAAATAGAGTAATATTAGCACTTTTTATCAACCGATCACATTTTCAAACTAATCAGAGTCCCATCTGATCTTTAACAAATTACTTGATTGCGCTATTTTTTTTTAAATAAATGAATGACGTGACGAGCTAGTCGTTCGCCTGATGTTAAGCTTCACGGCAGCCCATAAAAGATTGCAGTACCTATCACTATAGTTTTGCGTGACACTGCACTGCGTGCGTCATCCTGAAACTTCACAGTCTAGTAATAGGATTACTAGACTGTGATCAGATCATACCTAAAGTCACATTTGCCCAGTAATTTCACTAGCTACAATGCCCTTCAAACCGGAAAACAGTAGTGCTTGCACACTACTGCTTGGCGGCAGAATAACTGGCAAAGCGGTGGTACCTACCTAGTCGAATTTTGCAGAAAAGTCCTACAGTAATATTATGGATGTAACTGACTTAACTTATTATGAAAGTAGAAACAAAAGCTGTTTTCAGGTATCTTGTAGGTACCTACCTACAAAAGTAAGAGAATAAGAATAATCCATCTTTTTACCTTTTTTTCATGACAGAATAGGTACTGTACTCAATTTAGAAACAGAAGCGAACACTTTATCAAGTTAGCCTTATTTCAAGTCCCTAGGTGGCTACGCTAGGTGGTCTAAATTAGGCTTCTGAAAAATAAGTCACGGACGGTCGACGCAGTGAAGCAATTCACGAAAAACTGGATAATATCTTTAAGATTTTGTAGCAAAATGCGGCGACTGGCCTGTTAGCTCAGTTGGTAGTAGGTCTGCCTTCTGAACTGTAGGTTGTGTATTCGATTTCTACCCAGGGCAAACATTTGTGTGATGAACATAGGTGTTTTTTCTGTGCCTGGGTGTTATATTGTATTCTATTTATGTATTTACAAACAAAAAGTATTTATGTATTGTATCAGTTATCTGGTTCTCATAGTACAAGCTTTGCTTAGTTTGGGGATAGATGGCGTTGTAAGAAACGATCCCCCTTTTAAAAAAAAAAATCTTTTTTAATCAGTTCAAAAAAATGTGTGGACATTTCACATAGCGCCATCTAGCCCAAAACTAAGCATAGCTTGTACTATAGGAACCAGATAACTGATAGACAAAGAAAAACTGGTTACTGACTGTTTCCCTTCAGTTCGGGCCTTTATATATTTTAAATCGAGTATCTATACAGGGCGTACTTAATATTTATTTATTTATTTATTTAACAAAAACCACAGCTCTTAAATTTAAACAAACATATCTTCTGAATAAAACTTACAGCCAAATACGGTTTTAAATTTTATAAAGTATGTACATATGATTATAATATAGGCATAATATAATTTTAGAGTGTTTTTGTGTGTAGGGTGTTTAGTATTGTACGCAGATTGAAGGGCATTGTAGCTAGTGAAATTACTGGGCAAATGAGACTTAAGAACTGATCTCAGAGTCTAGAAATCTTTTGTAGACTATGTGATGTCGTGCGCAGTGCGCAGTGTCACGCGAAACTTTAATTTTGATTTCCGAGTGACACTGCAATCAGTAATGGGCGGCCGTGACGCTTAACACCAGGCGATCGACTAGCTCATCACGTCATTCATTTACATAAAAAAAGCAGTTTGCGGCATTTGTTAGCAGACTTGTGTGAGCGACCGATTTGCAGCACGCAATTTTCCTAGTCAGCGGCGAAGTATGCTCGCTATGCAGGCGAAGTAAGCAAGTATAGGTCGCCTTTTTGCCAAGAGTTCCCTAGCACAACAACGCTGACAATACCCTATGCGAACACGTTTATAACAGCAGTCGAATATAGAGTGTATACTGTATTAAACAGGGTCGCATTTTTCGTATCAAAAATATGACGATTATATTGCGTTGCGCATCGACTTTTCAATTTTGGAAGGAGACTTACTCGAGAAGATAAGAGAACTCTCAACGTGATTACATGAAAACTAATTTTGCGCAAATAAATATAATGTATCAATAAATTACAATTAAAAGTATCACTGTACTTATCAGTGGTTTAGCGACAAATGGCAATAGACTGAAAAACTAAGAAGAAAATTGTTTATTGCCATTTGTCGCTAAACCAATGATATCTAGGAGATACTTTTAATCGTAATTTGTTGATATTTATTTTCGCAAAATTAGTTTTCATGTAATCACGTTGATGGCAAAAGAACGCAAGAAAATTTGAATTAGCCGCGCTAGTGAAACGTACCACCTTAAGAGAAGATCTTCTCTTAAATTATTATTATTTGGTGTATAAGTACCTACAATACATAGTCTACGTCACATTATACTGCGGTACATTACTGAATAATTATTATAACGTACTATGAAATCAGTTAACCGAACTTTGCATTAATCTAATCATTAGGTTAATCGAATCTGTCTCATTCGATTAACATTAGTTACGGGAATCGATTAATATTCCGGAATCGTAAGTAACATATTAAACTTTCATCGCGCGAGTCATGCGGGCGGGATAATCGATCTGCGGATGTTATCAGGGTTGTCACACCTATTTATTCGCCAAGCTTTTTATAAGGAAAGCTTAATAAGATTATAACAAGGATTTTTTAGGAGGTTCAAGGTCAAGTAAATTATGAGCAGTATCTACTAGGTGGTAGGACTTTTCTGCAAAGTTCGTCTAGGTAGGTACCACCGCTTTGCCAGTTATTCTGCCGCCAAGCAGTAGTGTGCAAGCACTACTGTGTTCCGGTTTGAAGGGCATTGTAGCTAGTGAAATTACTGGGCAAATGAGACTTTATGATCTGATCACTCAGTCTAGTAATCTGATTATTAGACTGGGTGATGTCTCAGGATGACGTGCGCAGTGCAGTGTTGCGCGAAACTATTGTTTTAAAGTTCCGGGTGACACTGCAACTGTTATGGGCGGCCGTGTCACTTAACATCAGGTGAACGACTAGCTCGTCACGTCATTCAATCACATAAAAAAAAAAAAAATAGTATGGTTCAATCCAATATTTTATTTATTAATTATAACAGGTCCAATTTTGTACATTGAAGATATTTTGCAAATTTTTTTGCAGGTAGAGCTATTTTTTTTCATTTTTGTCTATCTGTCTGTCTGTCTGTCTGTCTGCCTGTTTGTATATTAGCTGAGCATCACGCTAAAACTATTGAATGAAACTTGGCATGATTTGAGTTCACATTACTAGGTAGGCTATAAGTACCCCCCGTAGTAAACCCCGTAAGTTGGTTGTAAAAAGGTGAAGGATAAAATTCGGACACGAGACCACTTGTCACGGTAGCTTAAGTAAAGCATGTCCCGGCTTTAGGGACGGATGGATGCGGGTTCAAGTCCCGCTCGTGATTCAAATTTTTCCTTTACAAATTAAACTGTAGGCTATAAGTACTTTTAATCCAGAAATTTAGCACGGTTCCCTCGGGAGAGGGGATGAAAGTAAAAATATCTACTTAGTTGTAATTCATAACGCGTGGTCGATTTCATTAATTCTCTTTGTGTTAGAAAGAAAGTACCAACTTTAAATATTGTCCCGTAAATATTTCAAGGTGGTCGATATTGCGGTTGAGAAATTACAGACATCTAACCTATAGTATTAGGTTCAAAGGCACTCCTATCCTGTACTAGAGGAAAGAGAGAAGGGAGAGGAAAAAGATAAGGGAAAAGGTTGAATGGATGAAACGGCGGATGAAGGCAAGACTTTCCTCCATTCGCCGTTTCATCCATTCATCCTTTTCCCTTATCTTTTTCCCTGTTCTTTCTCTCTTCCTTTAGTCTGAGATAAGGCGTAAAACTTATTAACCCATGCGAAGCCGGGGCGGGTTGTTTCACATATAGTTAATAAATAAACAAGTGAAACATAAAATGGATTGGAATACACCATTTATCATTAAAGAAACACATTTTAACCATTAATTACTCTTTAATTAAATTATTCTACATAAATTATCCATGGACATGACCTAGTGTTGTAACTATAATAAGAAAAGAACTTTGTAGGTTTTCTTTACTCTTTACTAGCGACTCGCCCCGGTTTTGCACGTGTAGTGGTGTAGCTCCTGTTACTCAGAGTGAATGTAGCTATCCAATGGTAAAAGGATTTTTGAAATCGGCACAGTAGTTTTTGAGTTTATTCATTACAAACATACACACAAAAATACAAATCTTTCCTCTTTATAATAGTGGTGTAGATGTAGATGGTGTAGATAGGCAAAGGATTTGACCACTGTTTCACCGGGGCCCTAATTCTGTATGAAAACACAGATTCCACACGATACGAAACCAGGTCGTTATCGTGTCTTGTTCAAATCGTGTCACAGCATTAGAAATATCTTCACTTAACATTACAGTTACTTTTATTTTGAATAAATATTGACATAAGTGGTGGTAACTTTTGTTGTGTTGAAGTTTCGGGACGCGTCTCAATGGAACATTATGGTTTTTGACAGTTCAAATCGCGCCAATTCCAAATTGATTTCGCGCGGTTTCGTTATCATTTCATAGAGAATAGATTTTTGCAGATCTCTTATGTAAGACAAGGAATTCGCGTGGTTTCAGAGTAAGGAATCGTAAAGTCGTCATACAGAATTAGGACCCTGATGGAAAGTGATGACGCAGTGTACGATGGTGCATGCTTTCCTAGAAGATCCCAGATCATCATCATCATCATCATCAACAGCCTGAAGACGTCCACTGCTGATCATAGGCCTCCCCCAGAGCGCGCCACCTTGAGTGGTTGCTCGCCTCCTGCGTCCATCGGCTCCCCGCGGCTTTCACCAGATCGTCGGTTCACTGAGTGCGGGGCCGACCTATGCTGCGTCTTCCGGATCATACTTAGCTGGAAACAAGGACGCCGGCAAGGTGTTCCACTCATTGGCTGTTCGCACTATAAAGTGCATAGCAAAACGCTTAGTACGAGTGTATAAACTACGGAAAAAGATTATTAATGCATCCTTCAAAAAGTTACATTCTTAATTTGTACCCTAAACACGTGACAACCCTATTAATAATTTAACCCATTACTACCTAATCGCGCACCAATTCCGCACTAATCGTTTTCCGATAGTGCAGTCGCGATAATTTGTTTATTACGAATGTTAAAATGTATCGGTGTACTGAATGTTTTGATTGGCCGTGTTCGGGAAATTGAATTTGTATCAAAGTGAAAATGACAATTTAGGGTTATTGTGGTTAGTAGAGCTATTCCACTTTAGACAGCAACAACGGTAACAACAACGATGACAACAACAACGAAAGCAACAACAAAGACGACGACGACAACAAAAACAACATCAAGTTTCAACAACGCTATCACAATTATCGGCTCATGCGTTCCCACTACTGGAACTAGAGTTTTCTCTCGCAGTATATCTATAACATAAAGGGCTTTGTCCTGATTCAGTGATAGACAACGTACAGACCAAACTGCTAGACGTAGAGACTTGAATTTTGGAGGGTGGCTTTCTTTTATGACGTAGGCGCGTGCTAAGAAAGGATTTTTGAAAATTCAACCCCTAGTGGGTAAAAAGGTCAAAAACGTTTGGCTGAAAAACCTACATTTCTTGACGTATCCTTTTGAAACCTGGCACATACAAACAAGTATAAAAATAAATAAAAGTTATTTTTTAGTTTCTCAAAATATAACCCTTAGAGTAAAATAATAAGTTAAATTTTGTCTGAAAATTTAAAAAAAACTGACCATATCATTTTGTAATTTATTTGATGTATAAAGAACATTCAATATAAATCCTATAAACGCCGTTGGCCGCGTACAGCGTTACGCCGTACGCCGCGTCACGATGCTTACCATAGAAATGTACGGTTGTGGTCTCTGTCACACGCTGACGTTGATGTGTGGACGTTGTAGGCGGCATTCAAACGCTTTGCGCCGTGTCCCTAGTTATTTCGAAGCATTGCAGCGTTAAAGTCGTATTTGGCATCACTACAATATGTCAAAATTTGATAAAGAAAAAACCAAAATTATTGATTGCATCAGTCAAATGGTATAATGCGTTATACATAGTAACACAAGAGCCGCTAAAAGTGTCGAATTTATATCCATTTTATATCACACTGAGAACACTGTTTGTCTACTACTGTTGTGAACGAGACGTCGTCGTTCGCTATGAGATGTATTGACCGCTGACGCTGTGCCTGGCGTTCAGACGTCGATCGAAACGAAAACGCTGACGTCGGACGCCGCATATAGCATTCAATAGGCCGAGGAACTAACCGAGGCCTAAGAACTTGCATAGCCAAAACCACTAATGCTAAAATATTGAAATTACGAAAGTACTAAACAGGAGAGTTAAGGTTTTTTTTTTTTTTTTTTTTTGTTTAATTTTATCTCAGAAAATTAACGGTTCCTGAGGGATAGTCCACGCGGGCAAAGCCGCGGGCATAAGCTAGTAGGAAATTATCTACGACACTGGCCAAATGCATTGGTGGATGTTCAATTTTGTGATTCTTGAACATACCGGTGATATGCTCATGATATTTTCCTTCATCGTTTTAAGAATGATCGAAAAAATGCTTGGTTGGTTTCTATATAATATAAAAAGAACATAAACAACAGAAAGAACGTCTTCACTCAAAATACAGTTGTGGGCATTTCGTACAGCGCCATCTAGACCCAGGCTAAGCAAAGTTTGTATACTATGTGAACCAGTAGAATACCTTTGCACTTTTATTACTTTTTTATCACATAAATATTTGTCCTAGTTGAGAATCGAGCCCGCAATCTACAGTTCAGAAGGCAGACTTTCAAATACACTGTAAGGCCAATCCAACAGGCATATAGTAAAATTCGTTACTCATTTGTGTCAAGCAACAATAGACCTTGATTAATCACCTTTAGGTACACTTCGAATATATTTCACCATCAATATTGCCCCATTATGTCGTGCCTATAGTGATTTTCATAATTCACTGAACACAAAGCGTTTGATAAGCATAAATAAAATAATGAATTTGGATATTCCATTGTTGAGAAAGCTAATTTATTATTCATTTTTATTAGAAAATTCATTATGTCTAGAACCGATTAATCTTCTTTTGAGCCGATTGCTTTATTTGTGAGAAAATTTGCCTTTGGAAAAAATTCTGAAGGAGACATTCTCTACTAATAATAATTATTAGGTAATGTTGTTTGTAAGTATTGCGTTTGGACTGAAATAGTCTGAAAATCGAATAAACTAGAGGTGCTAAAATTACGCGGTGGTAAAATGACATTAGTAAGAAAATGACAAGGTGGTAAAATTACATAGTAATAATATGACATAGTGGGGAAATTACACACACAAGCATCAACAGCCGGAACGCCCATGCTGCTTAGGCCTTCTCCACAAAACGCCACTTTGGACGCTTATCATAGGGGTACTTTGCCATAATTACCACGCTTGGAAGGCGGCTTGGTGATCGCAGATGATTTAATGTACTGAAGAGAATGCTGCTGCCCATTCCCTGGATATGCCCTTAACCGGCTCTTACGGCACCCATTGAAAGAGATGGGGTGGTCCTATTCTCACAGCGCCGGGGCCACACGGCCAAGATGACATGGTGATAAAATTACAGTTTGGTCTAATGACAAGGTGGTAAAAAATAATAGTAAAGTGACAGCCATGTGGTAAAATGACAACGAAGTGGTAAAATGTCAGTCTGGAAAAATGATAAGATGGTAAACTGAAAAGCTTGTACAATGGCATGGTGGTAAAAAGACAACGTGGTCTAATGACCAGGTTGGTAAAATGAGAAGGCAAATTGACAAGATGGTGAAATAGAAAGAAAGCCAAATGATAAAGTAGTAAAATAACAAAGTTGTAAAATGACAAGGTAGTAAGCTGACATGGTGGTAAAATGAGAAGTTGGTAAAGTAGCAAGATGGTGAGGTTGTGATGTTAGTGGTAAATATTAGTGGTGACACCAACTTATTGGCTTCGAATGATGGCTTTTCAAATACAGAGCTAGCAAAAACAACTGTCATTAACCCATCACTAGCTCAAGATTTATGTGAAACTTTATATGAGTTTTGTATGTATATATTTATCTATGGTAAAACAGAAGTCAATTTGCAAACATAATATCAGTCACGTTGTGAATTGGGATGAGCAGACCCGTAAGTGTGTTTCTTGTTCGTAGTTACTAACACAAATTGCTTGGTGCGAGGTACATGCGATAGCGGGAACAAAATAGCTTGTTTTTTTATTTTTACAAGTAAAAGAAGAATCAATAGAAAAAAGAAAAGGAATACTTATACGATGCTCTTTCAGCGGTCATTTCTATTTTCAATTTTATTTCACACCATTATTACAAAACTCCTAAAAAAAATTAAAATACGAAAGAAATCTTGTTTTTACCACAGTATCGTTTTATCCAAACTAACATCCTACGTAATTAATAAATTTTGGATTTAATAGTCGATTCGGACAGTTTTCCGAACTAAAGTAATGTCCGTACCACCTCCTTGCTCAAAAAATAAATACAAACGTTGTATAGTATGATTGAGTATTGTTAATCTGTGATCGCTGTCGCTTACGCTTCCGCTATCGCTTTTAACTTACGCTACAGTAGCCAAACTCAAGCCACTTGTGCCAACATTAAAACGCTAGCAAGTAATTGTTTCGGAACACTCGCTTCCACCAATTCGATACAAAACTTTTAAGTTATTCTGGCCTCTGTAACACAGTATGCAGCAGTACCTAAGCTTGCTAAATGGCCTACACACTATCAACCATGAATATAAAAGGCTATGGACTCCGCATGGCCATAAACGTCAGAAGTAGGTAATAAAATGGCGGCGATGTAAATATGTGTTAGCAAATGGCTATCCGCCCCCTAATTACCTAACTCGCAACAGGTTTGCGACAGGCGTAAATCTCGCGGTGATTGCTGTCATACATTATTAGTGGTGTCGAGAATGTATGCTTCGCTACTGCTGTCGCATTGCTACTGCTGTCGCATTGCTGTTGCAAATTTTACGTAATTACCCCGCCGGTTTTTAATATTTTAAGGCACTACAGAACAATTCTCTGACGTGAATCGGTACTTAATTCAAAATTTCATATAATGAGATCGTTTTGTGAATAAAATATTCACTTGAGTACCGATCAACGATTGAGCGTCGATTTTTGATACCAGCCTACATCTGATAAATTCTATACCTACTGGTGAAATGTGATTCCATGCGATTTATGCACAGCTAAATGTATTTTGAAAATCTTAATAATGCATGAGAGCATTTTTTGTTTCATTGACTATTCGGCGTACTTGGAGTTTAATGCGAGTTTAAGTTTTGTGTCAACAAGAAAATCGGCGTACTTGAGGTGTTTCAAATGTAAATTATGCGTGATCTATTTGCCAACCAACTTTGGTGATCCTTGAGTAGAGTACAGTGCAGAAGATGAATAAAGTAAGAAATTATATCGCTATAGGTATCTTATACATACACAATTACACACACATGTACACGCACGGAATAGTATAGGCAATCGCGCATAGCAGCTCGTTTGTACCCCCGCAGCCACTAACAGTCGCACCAACAACTTGCTTAGAACACGATATTTTGCCTAGGTATTTAAAAATGAGCCAGCTTTCATCATCATCATCAACGGTCTGAAGACGTTTACTGCTGAACATAGGCCTCCCCCACAGAGCGCCAATTTAAGCGGCTGCTCGCTTCCTGCATTCATCGGCTCCTGACAGTTTTCACCATCGTCCTTCCACCTAGTGGGGGGACTAGCCTACGCTGCATCTTCCGGTTTGTGGTCACCACTCGAGAACTTTCTTCCCCATCGGTTGTCAGTTTTACGAGCGATGTGGCCTGCCCATTGCTATTTCAACTTGCTAATTCTAAGAGCTATATCGGTCGCTTTAGTTCTCCTGCGGATGTCCTCATTACGGATCTTATCTCACAGGGAAACACCAAGCATAGCTCTACATGCACACAACTTAACCAATGCACGCCCGTCAAATCTTAAACAACTGAATCAAAAGTGTAAAGCTACAGTACTGTTTGTTGATTACATATCGTACCGTAAGTTCGTTTGGTTAAGTTTACCAATCTATAGAAAATGTAGATTTTTGTTGTTTTCCAATGTAGAATATTGTTTTCCTTGAAGTTCAAACAATTGGTTTGTTGTTTCGGAATAAGGTTACCGAAGAAATACCTACTTACTACTTTGTATTTTCAGCAGGTCATTCTATTGTGCAAACAATGGTGGGCAGCCATCACACCATTTACGTCACTACCTCTGTAATGTACTTCTTTTGTAAACTTAAATCTATAATTCTGATAATGTCTAAGATGTATTTTAAGGCGTAATTGACAGCCAGTATTTTAAATCTGATCTGACTGACAACCGATGGGGAAGAAAGGTTCTCAAGTGGTGACCACGAACCGGAAGACGCAGCGTGGGCCAGCCCCCCACTCAGTGGACCGACGATCTGGTGAAATCCGCGGGGAGCCGATGGAAGTGGCGCTCTCTGGGGGCCTTTGTTCAGCAGTGGACGTCAGCAGTGTTGATGATGATGATGACATTAAATCTAATTTAGATGCATTTCTTTTTGATTGGGGTTTCATTGTCATCATCATCAACAGCCTGAAGACGTCCACTGCTGAACATAGGCCTCCCCCAGAGCGCGCCACCTTGAGCGACTGCTCACTTCCTGCATCCATCGGCTCCCCGCCCATTCCCAATTCCCTGGATGTTCCCTTAGCCGCCTTCTACGGCACCCACGGGAAGAGATGGGGTGGTCCTATTCGTAACCGGGACGACACGGCGTCATCTTTGATTGGGGTTTATATAATCAAGATTCATCTCAGAACAACGAAAAAGTACCTGCTTAGGTCCGTAAGCTTCTTAACTGACTTTAAAAAAGCAGGGGGTTGTCAATTCAGTTGTATTTTGTATGTTTGTTCCCATTCTTGACTATGTAATATAAAGGTGACCAGAAATCCGCTATTTATAAACCGAGTAAGAAAAATCTTTTTTTTTAGAAAATCTTGTGTTCCGTACCCAAAGGGTAAAACGGACCCTATTACTAAGACTCCGCTGTCTGTCTGTCTGTCCGTCTGTCACCAGGCTGTATCTCATGAACCGTGATAGTTAGACAGTTGAAATTTTCACAGGTGATGTATTTCTGTTGCCGCTATAACAACTAAAACTAAAAAACAGAATACATTAATATTTTAGGGGGCTTCCATACAACAAACCAAATTTTTGCTCGTTTATCATATGAGTCATAGATGGCGCGCTACTTTAAATAGTACTGCTACTCAAAACTAGATGGCAGGGATAGATAATGTTGCGGCATTAGATGGCAGGGATAGATAATAGTACGGAACCCTTCGTGCGTGAGTCCAACTCGCACTTGGCCGAGTTTTTTTATTGACCTACTTTCTTCCTTTCAGAAGTGTTATCAAAGTCAGTGCAGTAGTTTAGTTTATAAATCGAATTAACTGGAAAATAATGTCATCGAAGCACAGTAAAATAAATTTTGCTCGCAGATGTTACTGAGCGTATAATCACAAAAATCTTCAAGCACAAAATAAAATTTTAACTTATTCACATTGTAGTAAGGTTATATAAGATCCCGTAGCTAAAATATATATGGAATACTTAGGAGACAGTCACAATACCACGCTACGTTTACTAGCAACGTTATTTGCCTTATTTTCTTTAAGGTGGACGCATACTCGTCACTGAGAACCGTTGTAGATACAGAACCTTGATATTAAAATTGCATATTACGTATCTCTTTTGTCCTATTCGTTCAAACTGGTTTTGAAATGTCAACGAAAAAGATAACCGTTTGAATGTACCAAAATCAGTGCGTTTACAATTATTTTCGTTAGAGATAGTAAAGATTTTCATTCGTTTTTTTATATAAGTAGGTAGAGTAGTAGCAGTATGTAAAGTTAGAGCAAATTTAAAATCATATATTATCGTAAGTATAGTTTACAGGTTGAGATAGTTCTCTCCTAACGTTCACCACTGAGCCAAATTTTCTGGTTTTCTTATCTATAGTTGCTGCCAGAAATAAAAAAAATACATAAGTTTTAAACTTTATTTAGTCGTTCTCGTAAAATTATACGAGGGGACAGACAGGAATTACCCTAAAATTTTCGGTAATAACTTAGATTTAGCCGTTAGCCTGCCTACATGCACTATTGACACAAATCGCATTATCTGCTGTAAAAACAATCTCTATGTCTACGCAATGGCAGGCGATCAGCAAGGACAAGTGTACGACATCCTTTATTCCATTCAAACCCCAGCTTTTTCATAATGCACAGTAAAATAACAAATGACTTTATAAGCTGCATCTTCCCTTTATTTTCCATTTGGAATGAAAGAGAAAAATTATGTAATTAATAAGAGGTGTAAGATTATTTGTTTTGTCGGATTTTGTCCGGGTCATCCCGCTTAATTACCCATCCCATTCCCATCGCATCCCATCGCATCCCATTCCATTGGTTACCCAATTCTTTGGAGTTATTATCAATACCAAATCGATGCGCTAGATTTCAAAAATTTTGTTCCTCACGTGACGGGTGTCAGGAATAGGTACCTAGTTTCAAAGGTAGTGATTTTGTTTTTAGGCAAGAATGCTCCATCGTCAACCGCGTCGTCACTTACCATCAGGCGAGACCGTGGTCAAATACAGGGTGTTAGAAAGGTCGATGCAATTTTTGGAAAATTTACCAAAATGATAAGCTTCTTCGTTCATAGTGTTCAGAACAGACAGTTACTAGTACCTAAAAATGTATTTGCGTCCTTGCTTAATGTTTAGTCAATCGATAAACACCAATACAATCATCTGTGTCAACATAACTGACTAAATGGGAGGTGTTTAAAAAACATCGATCAAAAATAAAAGTACTTTTTAAAATAATACTCGAATTCGACGAAATTGGACTTAGTTAATCTAGCCTATATAGATGCCCTACAAGGTGACCTACCCTACCCCTATATAAGCCTATCTATGATAAAAATGCTAATGAATTCAATTACACCCAGTATAAGAATGGAAGGGAAAGGAAAAAACTGTCTTTATACCAACAAGAATAAGAACATAACGTAACAATATATAACAAAAGCCAGATAACCCCATTTCTAAATGAACCAAGATTCTATCCATACCAAGATGAGAACAAAACAGAAAATACTTACATTGTAAATTATTACATATACAATGTAAGTAACGAAAACCATTTTCCGGGTTCTCGTTGGCAATTCGCCTATTTCTCGGGGTGTTACATTGGCTTTGTCTTAGCTTAATCTTGTTGGAGATTAAGGCCCTGTCAAAGCAAGTTTCCTTTATTTTGACCGGGTGTTTTTCTTGAGTTTAATTACATATGTCTTGATCAGTGTGATTGAACTTTTTCAGCTGACTGTACATTTAAACGAAGGAATAGAAAGTGTGACCGAGTGGCATTCGTTGTATGGGTTTGCGAAACTGTGACCGAATGGTACTAACTCCTATAGCGCTCTGTTTAAAGTTGAAAATCGCAGGTCATAATTTCATGTCAAACTGGGTCTGTGCATGAAAATGTGTTAATGTTGCGGGTGTTTTGTGGATTACGTCAAATATTATGGATACCTATTGTATGGTGGCAGTGGGCAGGCCACATCGCTCTTAGAACTGACAACCGATGGGGAAGAACGGTTCTGTAGTGGCGACCACGAACCGGAAGACGCAGCGTAGCCCAGCCTCCTACTAGGTGGACCGACGACCTGGACAGAACCGCGAGGTGCCGATGGATGCAGGACGCAAGCAGCCGCTCAAAGTGGCACTCTTTTGGGGAGGTCTGTGTTCAGCAGTGGACTTAGGCTGATGGTGATAGATATCAAATATATATTTTATCCGGCCATTCCTTTAGAACACCAGTCTGTCTATTTAGGGCCTTACTTATAAACGCTGCTTAAAGTTAGTCAATGCTTAAAATCTTCTATCAACTTTTGGCTGATTTGAAATGTCACGCGCGAAAACGAGATGGAAAATCTTTTAAACACTGATTAAATGTAAGCAACGTTTATAAGTAAGGCCCTTAATACGTAAAAAAAATTAGTATTGTCGCAACTATTATCCACTGCATCAATTAGATTAAAACCAGTACTGCAGCTTTTGACCATATCCAAAAGTAAGATTATTTTCTAAGAAAAATCCTTAAATCCTCGAATCCTTGGCATCCTGCCATCGTGTTCAAGGCCATGAACTTGAACTATAGGCCAGATTTATAGCCCATTTCTTGCGTAACCACACACTACATTAAGATAAGTAGTAGAACAACTTAATTACGATGATACTAATCGAATTACACACACATAGACGCTGTTTGATGCCTATAACTCTTTATCAGGTCGTTTACTGCCAATCAAACGGGACGATGTTTTCTTTGTGTTGTTTTTCAGAATTTTATGTGTCATGTGTTAATTGAAAAGCAAAATTAAGTTAATATAGAGGTTTGTTTTGTTCTAGACAATGAAGATAATAGACTTTTCAAAATTGGATCAATGTACCTGAAATTCTCTAAAGATCACCCCCGAAGTACCATGAATATGTTTTTTTTAATGTTTCGATCTAAAATTAAAAAGTAAGTAAAGGTTTTTCCTAAACGGCGTCCATAAAAATAATATAGAAAATGCTACTTAGCATTAAGTTCGCCTATGTACTTGATTTACTCTTGTGCAATAAAGCATTTTCTATCTATCTCTCTATCTATTTTAACGTGCAACGTTTTATTCAGCGCGGCAAATTCGTTTTTACCAATCATAGCTTCATTATAATGTGATTACATGAAAAGTAATTTTGAAGAAGAAAGAAAGAAAAATAATTTATTTGTGACAATAAAACAATAAATAGTACAAATACGATTAACAGCAAATTAAACAGCAGTAAATTGCTATTTGCCACAAATCTTGCGTAAATAAACAGTATCAACGAATTACTGTTGCATATATTAAGTACTAAGATACCATTGGTTTAGCTACAAAGGCACAGATTACTGAATGTATTACTATTACGGGTCAACAGACTGAAAAATCAAAACGAAATTTGTTTACTAACATTTGTTGCTAAACCCATGATATTTAGATGATACTTTTAATTTATTTGCGCAAAATTCATGGCTGGCCTGATAGCTCAGTTGGCTGGCCTGATAGCTCAGTTGGTAGTAGCTCTGCCTTCTGAACTATAGGTTGTGGGTTCGATTCCCACCCAGGACAAACATTTGTGTGATGAACATAGGTGTCTGGGTGTTATATTGTATTCTATGTATGTGTTTACAAACAAAAAAGTATCTAAGTATTCTATCAGTTATCTAGTTTCCATAGTACAAGCTATGCTTAGTTTGGTGCTAGATGGCGCTGTGTGAAATGTCCACACATATTTATTTATTTATTATTTATTTAATTCGTTTTCATGAACTCACTTTAAGTAAATATGCTATGTTAGCAAAAAACGCAAGAAAATTTGAATTCCTATTCATAGACTAAACTATAACTTCTCCCAATTTGTTAAATTTCAAAAAGGCAGCTTATTTTTTTTTGTGCTCTACTGTCCTTCTGCTTATTATTTGTACTGTTGTAAATGGAGCTTAGGAAAACAGTTGATACTGCTATTTATGTACACAGTATGCTATGGTAAGTTATGGTGTTTTTTGCTAAGAGGCAGAAAACTTGACCGTTTTATCAGTTATTTTTTATAATAATACAACTGGCGCCTGCGGCTTTTCCTGTGTGTTTTTTTAAGTCAAATAAGCTTATGTTTGACTTCATTTCTGCCTTTTAAAGACTTTTAAACACCCTTGTCCTTTTTAGATTATGCTTAATTACTTAGTACATATTAATTTAATTCAAATAACAAATAGGAAGACCTTTTGGGTTGGGACCTGCGGCATAACTTCCCATATCGTTATAAATCAGGAGCCTAAGCCACAGATTATGTAATTAAGTACGGAGCTGCTTGGTGTTCTGTGGGATAATGCCCGAGTTTATATGCTTTGCGTATACTCTGGGGCTTTGCGCTGCTTTTGGTTCTGGGTCAGTTTTAGTAGGAGAATTTTTATGTTTTTTTTAAATTTATTTAACCTTAATCTGTTGATTATGCTAAGCAGGTTACAGCTATTACATGATAGTAGCACACTAATAATTTTATTATCGACTGGCCTGATAGCTCAGTTGGTAATAGCTCTGCCTTCTGAATTGTAGATTGTGGGTTCGATTCCCACCCAGGACTAACATTTGTGTGATGGACATAGGTGTTTGTTCTGTATCTGGGTGTTATATTGTATTCTATATGTATATATTTACAAAACAAAAAGTATCTAAGTATTCTATCAGTTGTCTGGTTATCTTAGTACAAGTTTTGCTTAGTCTACAAATATTTATTTATTATTATAAATCCGAAAGTTTGTGTGTGTGTTTGTTCCTTCTTCACCCTGAAACGACTGGACGGATTTGTATAAAATTTGTAATGGAGATAGGTTCTAATATTCTGTGGTTATACGCTGCTGGCTTAGCACATTTTATCCGCAGGTGAAACCGCGGAACGCAGCTACTAAATTATTAATCTCTTTAACTCTTCCATTTTTTAATTAAATTTAATATTGTACGGGACTTCATCTGAAGAATTTAAGCACCACTTGATGAAAAATTCACTTACATTTTTTTGCACTCGAAATCTTTTTGAATGAAACATTGCAGCGTATTTAAGAATAAGAATAAGAATAAGAATAAGAATAAGAATATATTTATTTCTCAGAAAAAATAATAAACAGAACCTTAAATATACGATAGGTAATAGTCTATATTGTGCTAGTATAATCCGTCTGTTAGTCGTGATTCGCTGTTAGTTCACTAGTCCTCCAAACTAGGATTCCCTGTGTTTTGGGGACTAGTTCTCCCGATGGATTAAATATATATATATCTACTTAGTCAGTTCGTAGCATTAATTGTAAGGTTAATAGTTACAAAAAGTTTGCTTAGAGTTCTACAATAGATATTAATTATTAACATTAATGTTAGTATAGTGTATGCATGTGCATGTATATGAGACTGTGTATGTATGTGTTATGTAGGTGGAAATGGAGTGTGTTGTGTATGTATAGTGCGTGTACTGTCTGTGTTGTGTGTGTATTGTGTGAGTGGATCTGCATGTAGTTTATGTCATCGTATTAGTAGGGTCATCAGTTAGAATAATCAGATAGAATAGTGATGAAAACAGAAATGGTTTGTGTTGTGTATATACCTAACCAGTTACAAATTTATTTATTTAGATAATTAGGCTTGTTATGTTATTATTTTATAGGAATAAAAAGTTTTCTGTTAGTTTGTTCGATTCTCATTCACGTCAGAGTGGCTAAACGGGATGAAATTCCTCACATGGATTGCTTACTTTATTCACTATATTACATATTAATATTTTAAATTTGAAGATAGCTCTGTCTGTTGTCTGTTTTTTACCTTTCCGTTACAAAATTTAAAAAGATAAAAATAAAATTGCTAATTTGATTTTGATGTATAATTTGGTATGTAGATAGTGTGTTCAAAAGTGGTCAACCACTTTAGAATTGTCGTAAGCGAGCGAAGCGATATTCCAGTATCTGTCTACTTGCATGATTGTTATTGTCACCCTTCATGACTAAACAATTAAACCAAACCAGTGATACGGAAACAGTTTGTATCTTAAGCTTAGGATGTTATACTTATTATATTTGAACAACGTAGTGGACCATAAAAAGAATGTCTATTACTTAATAATGTGTATCACCTGTTCCGTCTGCAGATAATCTAGGGTTAATAGCCATGATGTTATTTTTCGTTTGCAAATGTACCTTGTGCAATTGAATATGTCCAATATTTTGTTCATTTTTGTGTAAGTGTAAGGCGCCGCAAATGCAAATGATCTCTGGGCAAAAGACGTACGAACTGTGGGTGTGTTCCACTTTATCTGTCTTTGTGACCTTTTGGTATGAACGACTTCACTGAGTGCATTTTTGTGGAATCTCAAGGAAATAGCGAGCAGATAGAGCTGCCTAACCGTTAAAACTTTGCAGTCGTTATACAACTGTTTGGTGTGGTATCTGAATGGTTTGTTAAATGCAATTTTGAGTATGGCTCTTTGGGCTCTCTCTGCTCTTAGTAAGTGCGTACTACAAGCTGCTCCCCAAACTACCACACAGTAGTTTAGCACAGACTGGCATAATGACATGTACACTAATTTGATGGTGTCTGGGTCTGCCACTTTCTTCAACCTTGAAAAAACGTACTTTAGTTTCCTTACACGAGAACAGACTAGACTTATATGTTCTTGCCAAGAGAGTCTATCATCAATTAGGACGCCCAAGTACTTTATTTGGTTAACTCTTTCAATTTCAGCACACAAACAATATTTGTCAGTACCGTTCCCACACAAGTGTATTTTTAGAGATTGGGCTTGTTTATTACGTGCACTTTTAGTTGTTATTTTAAATTCAACCAATTTGGTCTTTGATGTGTTAAGTGTTAACAGATTTTCATTCAGCCAGCCAGTGACCAATTGTAGTCCCATTTGAGCATTCTCATAAACTTCATTCCAAGAGTTGCCATGAAACACTATAGCTGTGTCATCAGCGAAAGTAAATATATTACCTTGTTTTACAGATAGCGTGCAGAGGTCGTTTATGTAGAGTGAAAATAAGGAGGGCCCTAGAACGCTTCCCTGCGGAACACCAAAAGAGACCTCGGAGAAATCACTATACTGATTGTCAACCTTAATTCTTTGCTTCCTGTTTGATAGATAAGATTTAAACCAGTCCAGCGCTGCACCTCTGATACCAGATTGTTCAAGTTTAGATAGGAGTATTGGACGAGAAACCGTATCGAATGCTTTCGCAAGGTCGAGGAAGACGCCAACGCATTTATGGCCTGCATCTAACTTTTTAGTGACAAGATTGACCATAGATACGACTGCATCCTCCGTCGACCTGCTAGAGCGAAAACCATACTGATTTTCAAGCTGCCAATATTAAACTACTTTTTCATTTACATTTTATACAAATAACTTCAAAATTACAAGTTATACCGATACCGATGGGGAAGAAAGGTTCTCCAGTGGCAACCACGAACCGGAAGACGCAGCGTACGCCGGCCCGTGACTCGGTGGACTGACGATCTGGTGAAGGCCGCGGGGATCCGATGGATGCAAGAGGCGAGCAGCCGCTCAAAGTGGCGCTCTCTGGGAGAGGCCTATGTTCAGCAGTGGACGTCTTTAGGCAGTTAATGATGATGATGATGATGATGATGAGTAGATAAAGAAAGAAAGGGAGAGCAAATATGCGTTGAGCTATTACTATTGTGTAATAATCTATTGCAATACTTACAAGGCGTAAAGGCAAATAGTCGAAAATATAAATATCTTTACAAAAATGTAACGTGAAATAAAACGTAGGCTTCAATTAAAAGAAAAATGCTTTAGTTTCAACTCTCCGGGCGTTCGAATAACTTATTTATATTCTGTTGCGATATCGGAGCCGGTATTTAAGTTGATTTCATTCATTCGTTCGTTCAAATTGTTCACTCGAAACGTGTATTGAAGCAATGGTGCACTCATTGATTTAAATCTCAGAATATGCCCGAACTAACATTTTTTTTGTCAAAAATTGTGGAATAAAATTCAAGCATCAAGGTGATGCCGCCGCATGACGTCCTGTCATTGCATAAGTTTACAATAACTTTCCAAATGAGAGTTTTGGCGGGAACGTGAAAAAGTTCACGTCGTTGCATTGTATTATTTCACAAAACTTATGCTTTTTCTAGTGTTAATGTTTAAAATTAGTGGCATTTTACGCATTAAGTGCTGAATTACGAGTATAAGTGTTGGCAAGTGATATAATGTAGTGAAACGTGGTTTTTCGTGTTGCTTCCAAAATTCCATAGAAGCCTCTAGTAAAGTTGCCACTACTTTACTAGGACATGACTTAGACTGGATTATGACTACCTGACTTAGACTGGACTATGACTACCCTGACTGACTGTGACTAAGACTTGACTTTACATGAAATATTTCATAATACGATGAATAACTACAATACTTGACACTGGCTAAATACACTAAGTGTGGAGCCAAAATATAAAAGAAAAAAAAAAAAACTTTCCAAATAGAAAATAGGTTAATTTTTGACAAAACGAAGTATATGTTTCCGTATAATAATTATGGTAAAATATTCTGCCTTTTTGATTACACAAGTACCGCTTACGGGAGTAGTAGTTTTTGTTTTCTTTTGTTTTGGCTCCACACGTTGTGTATTTAGCCAGTGTCAATTATTGTAATTTTTCATCGTGTTTAGAATATTTCACGTAAAGTCAAGTGTCAGTCACAGTGTAGGTCAGTCATAGCATGGTCCAGTCTAAGTCATTCCCTAGTAAAGTGGTGGCAACCTTACCTAGGTACTAGAAGCTTCTATGGAGTTTTGGAAGCAACACGAAAAATCACGTTTCGCCACATTATATCACTTGCCTACACTTATGCTCGTAATTCAGCACTTAATGCGTAAAGCGCCACCAATTTTAAACGTTAAAACTGCAAAAAGCACAAGTTTTGAAAAATAATACAATGCCATGACGTGAACTTTTCCGCGTTCCTGCCAAAAACCTCACGGGAGTAGTTGGTACAACCTTTCACAGCCCAACTGGGCATGTTTTCTTTGTTTAGACATGGTTGCCATGGATACAAAAATTTGCATCTTTATTTTGTCAACGGTCAGCCATAAGAACCTATCACAATATTACTTCATCCTGTCTGGCGCTTCACAGAGCGTATTTTCATGTTTTTACGCCGCAAAAAAGTTATCTTATATAAAAAAAATCTTTACGCCTTCTAATCCCAACTCCGAGACAATTCCTCATTCATCATGATTTTTATCTTGTGATATTTCATTTTCGTCTGCCGTAAAAATTTAGGCACGAATTGGTTGCTGGACGGTTTTCCGGCATGTTTTTAGCCGGAATTGGGACGAGCGAATTCATACCACGGTGTGTAGGAATCAGGATTGAAAATCTTACGTGACATTGCTGATTTCTACCTACTAGCTTGCTTATGACACAAAGAATTATCCGTAAGAATTGGACCAATTTTGACTGATACAAAAACCGAATATATCTCTAGGCTGAATTTGGTTGTAAACTTTCCGAATGTGACGTCTGAATAATCCTTGTAAAATTGACAGACCCGTGCCACCCAATCAATACCACTGCATTCATCATCATCATCATCATCAGCCTGAAGACGTCCACTGCTGAACATAGGCCTCCCCAGAGCGCACCACCTTGAGCGGCTGCTCGCCTCCTGCATCCATCGGCTCCCCGCGGCTTTCACCAGGTCGTCGGTCCACCGAGTGGGGGGCCGGCTTACGCTGCGTCTTCCGGTTCGTGGTCGCCACTCGAGAACCTTTCTTCCCCATCGGTTGTCAGTTCTACGAGCGATGTGGCCTGCCCACTGCCATTTCAACTTGCTAATTCTAAGAGCTATATCGGTCACTTTAGTTCTCCTGTTGTACCATTGCATTGGAATAAAATAAAATTAAACAAAAAAACCTGACACACAATATCGCATAGGTAACATTAATACAATGATAATAAGAACTAACACACACACACACACATACGATACTGTACATTGATAGGAATAGACCCCAGCCCAGATCATCATTCAATTGAGGTTGAAAACATGAATAACTGATTTTGTGCTCAAACCGCTTCATGATATCACGAATGCATCATTACCACACAGTATATGTCTGCAAAGTTATAAAAAAACTATAAATATATAAATAGGTTCTTATTATAAAGTTAAAACGGGTTCGCACACAGAAATGTATCAAAAAACAATTTTTGACTAACCTCGACGTTTCGACCAAGTTACATCGGCCGTGGTTACGAAGGGACACCCGTTTTAACTTTATAATATGAGTTCAAGTCACGAAAGTTTATAAAGTGTTATAAATAGGTTATACTTATCCGGCCAAAAATGTTATTCTAATCCGGCCAATTTTATACTAGTCGCTTCCCTAAAAAAGGCCGAATTTCTCACGTCCTTCGCTTATAACTCATTAGATAAGATGGCTTAAAGTTTCCGAGTCAGAAATCACGATTTCACGTCGGAAATACTTTTATCCGACAACTTTTCATCACAAGAGATCTTGTAAAACCGTAAAAATTTGTTCCTGACGCCCTTTTTCCTTTTTCTTCATCGCAATATCAACCTTAAAATTTAACAGTTGTAGTAGTTTTTTGTATAATACGATTTGGTGTTTAAGACCTTACAAGTGGTAAGAATAGTTAAGAGTAGTAAAGCTATGTTTCTTGCTATTGAGCCATTATGTATGTTTAGACTAGAAAAAAAATGTAGATGGCACCCGTTTAAGGCCCTTATACTCGTGTCCTCTATCTATCTCGCTGGCGCATAGCGGCATTTTTGAAGTTAATAAATAGTGGAATTTGTATTCTATGTATGTACACAATACAAACAAAAAGTATCTATGTATTGTATCAGTTATCTGGTTCCCATAGTACAAGCTTTGCTTAGTTTGGGGCTAGATGGCGCTGTGTGAAATGTCCACACATATTTATTTATTTATTTATTTACTTATGAAAAATTTGTACGTAGCAAAACCTTAAAAATAACATCACAAATGTTCAACAACAAATCACATAAATCCATACATGTTTTCATACATAAAAATAGGACAGAATGAAATAACCGGCCAAGTGCGAGTCGGACTCGCGGACGAAAGGGTTCCGTACCATTATCTATAAAAGCGAGCAAAAAATCACGTTTGTTTTTACTAGGTGGTAGGACTTTTCTGCAAAGTTCGTCTAGGTAGGTACCACCGCTTTGCCAGTTATTCTGCCGCCAAGCATTAGTGTGCAAGCACTACTGTGTTCCGGTTTGAAGGGCATTGTAGCTAGTGAAATTACTGGGCAAATGAGACTATGATCTGATCACAGTCTAGTAATCTGATTACTAAACTGGGTGATGTCTCAGGATGACGAGCGCAGTGCAGTGTCACGCGAAATTTTATTGTTTTGAAGTTCCGGGTGACACTGCAACTGTTATGGGCGGCCGTGTCACTTAACATCAGATGAATGACTAGCTCGTCACGTCATTCAATCACATAAAAAAAATGAGAGCCCCCTTAAATATTTATTTTATTCTGTTTTTTAGTATTTGCTGTTATAGCGGCAACAGAAATACATCATCTGTGTACATTTCAACTGTCTATCACGATTCATGAGATACAGCCTGGTGACAGACGGACAGATAGAGGTTCTGTTTTAATTTGACATTGAGCTTACTAATGAGGTCAATGGTAAGAGACCGCGTCCGCCATAAGTCACCATTAGCAACACACTGATTGAAAATCTTTATTTCTAAATGCGCCATTCTGCTAGTGTGTGTTAGTACGATTAAACGGTTAACGGTAAGTTATGGGAAAAGTTATCGTGGGTCTGTAACGGTTAGATAAGTGGTTAATAATCGTTATTGTGTCTGTGATTCGGTTTGTTTGTGGATACGTCTGTCCTTACTTTGGTAATTGAGTTTGTGTTTTGTGAAATAAACTTTATTTATTTTTCTGTGATACGAAATTAAACGTTTACAAATAATATCTTTTTAAAAAAAGGTTGAAACTACTTCAATTGCCTTAATTTCACACTGAGATTTGTTTTTCTAAGGGTCATGTGCCTTTACTCTTTAAACTAACTACTACACTAATAAAAACTATACTACGTTCTATCGATATGATAGTATCGATACTATCGATAGTATTGTTGCTCGTAAATAAAAACTTACTCATAGTATCGATTCTACCGATAGTCTAGATTATTTAAGTCTATCGATAGTTTTACGTTTTATTTGTACAAGCCATAACACAAAACTATCGATAGATATAAATAATCGATACTATCGATAGTGCCGATAACGTTTTATGCTTACGAGCAACAATACTATAGGTAGTATCGATGGTATTGCACTAATTCAATAGTGTTGCCTCGTTTTGAGCTATCGATAGTATCGACAGTATTGATACCATCGATATGCCTATCGATAGTAAGACTATCGATAGTTTGGCAACACTAGTACCTAGATACAGGGAATCTTAGTTAGGGTCCAGGTTTTATTTATGTGAATGTAAAGCGTTATTCTTAGTTTTATAGTTGGAACTTCCCAGTGTTAAACTCAATTTACCACAAAAAAAAAATACTAAAATCGTTTTCCTGTTTTCGACAACCGCACGTGCCTTATTTCCAATTTAAATCCGCCCCGTATGTAAGTCGGTATTGTATCATCATATTATCTCTTTCCATTTTCAATAATCCAACAACGCATCAATTTTGCAATACAGAAAAAATAGATGGCTATACAGATGAGTAAGCAGTAAGGGCACTACATAGTGTCACAAAAAATAATAAAATATGGAACAGAGTCACACTACTCATTTATGCCGTTAGGTGATGGTTTTTTCCGCCATTTTTTAAATCTGTACCTAAATGACGATGACGCCATCTGAAATCAGCTTTGAGAGCCTACTGAACGCCAAAATGCTTAAGATGGCATAGCATGAGGCCGTGTCCTGTCAACAATATTGCAACAATGCAAACTGCAATCTGTAATGGGCGGCCGTGACGCTTAACACCAGGCGAACGACTAGCTCGTCACGTCATTCGTTTACATAAAAAAAAATTACTTTGAAAAAACCAGAACCATGTTGGATCTGTGGCGGAGGCCTATGTTTAGCAGTGGAAGTTTTCAGGCTGTTGATGATGATGATGATGACCACGATCAAGCCTTTTTGTCTTTGAAATTGTTGACTCGTACGTACATTTTTCTAAATTACTAAAGCTTGCAATGAAGCAAAGTGAAATCAAAACTATTTTATTTTATTTTAAAAAATCAGCCAAATTAAGATATTCATCCTTTTTAAAAGTCGATTGAAACTGCATTTGGATGAGCTAACCAAGGCAAGAGATTCTATAAGATATCGCATAATCTATTTTAAGTCCTTACTGTCTATATGACGTAGCAATTTCGTTAGTTCCGCTTTGCGGGATCCATCCTCACAGACAATCCATCACATGTGATGTATCTTCAGGAGGCTATAATGATATTATTCAGTTTGTTCGACAAACACATATCTTGCAGGCTATTTTTACCCATGACGAAGAAAGTACTTTTTAGGCGATTGGGCGATTACCGATGACCTGGTGAAAACCGCGGGGAGCCGATAGATGCAGGAGGCAAAGCAGCCGCTCAAAAGGCCGCTCTGCTGTTGATGGTGATGATGATGATAATAAGTGATTAACCAGAAACAACTGGCAGTTTGGCGTGAGAATAGTATCACCCTTTTTCTTCGGGAAGGGAATATCCAGGGAATAGACAGCAACACTGCCCTCGGTGCATTAAAATCTATTGAGATCATCAAGACGCACCTGCCAAGCGTGGGTGATTACGGAAATCTCCTATATACTAGCCACGATGACCTATAGACAGACGGAATGGTCCGAACCAATAGGTTGAATTGACAACTTTTAATTTTTTTCGAGACTATCCTCTAAAGAGCTCATATAAAAGTTTTTTTTTTATGTAAACGAATGACGTGACGAGCTAGTCGTTCGCCTGGTGCTAAGCGTCACAGCCGCCCATTACAGATTGCAGTGACACTCGGAAATCTAAATTAAAGTTTTGCGTGACACTGCGCACTGCGCACGTCATCTAGAGACATCACACAGTCTAAAAAGGATTTCTGGACTGTGAGATCAATTCTTAAGTCTCATTTGCCCAGTAATTTCTCTAGCTACAATGCCCTTCAAACCGGACCACAGTAGTGCTTGCACACTATTGCTTGGCGGCAGAATAACTGGCAAAGTATCAGTTTTTTGTGTTTGATTTCACGAGTAATTGTTGAAAACAAAGTGAGGCTAAATGATAATCGACTGAAGCATCAATGGTAGCCATAAAAAAAAGAAACCGAAACAGAGGCTTTCAAAAATTCTTCAAAATTAAATATTGCATGAAAATAAAAAATAAAATGTATGTCTGTTATTTTTTCAACTCACTTGTAATAAACAAAAACAAATGGGAAAAAGCAAAGAGAATGATGAATTTGTAATAAAAATTAAAGGTCAAACATTTTTCAATTCTGTCAAAATTCAAAATTCAAAAACGTGAGTGTTAAAGTTCAAAATCCATTTTTCCAAATGCCAGCCAGCATTCAATTACATCTAGTCTATAGTGTTGCGAACATCCGTCTTTTACCTCCTTCTACCGAATAGAAAATTGAAATACCGTGGAACGAATTCTCAAAGCTTTGGGCCACATCTGTCGCCAATACAATAACAACACAATACAATACATAGTAACACAATAAAGGACCAGAATAATAGACACAAGATATTATGGGATAAGTTATTGGGCAAGACCAATTGTAGTTTGTATAGCTTTCGATACAATATGAACGTTTATAATTTGGTGAGATTGTACGCCCAAAGTTTAGTGATCAAGTTACTGAGGTCGTATTATTTCATTACATCAATAAATAAGCTATTTGACTTGTATTAAATTAGAAAAAAAAAACAGAAATATTTAATTGTCTCTATGTCCGTCTAAGATTTTTTTAGGAATAAGAATAAATAATAATATTTATTGCCAAAAAACTAACAGACTTACGACAATTTTGGATGGGTACATTATTTTTAGCTGGCAACAGGAGTATGCTCAGCACTGTGTTGCGTAAAAAAGTCTACGCAGGGCTGGTTTTCAGCATACCCCAGTTCTTGAACAAAGGTGTTAGTCGACTTATGGCGAGAGTGCGGGTCAAGTATTTACTTCAACTCAACATGTAGCTCAATGTATTATAATTATAATTGCATAGCTTACTTAAAAAAAGATATTTAACGGGGAATGTTACAATCGCGCGGCAAATTCAAATTTTTTTGCATCCTTTTGCCATTAATAGCTTAATTACTCAACGTGATTACATGAAAACTAATTTTGCGGAAATAAATAGAATGTATCAACAAATTACGATTAAATGTATCAGGCATCCTGTGATTTAGTAGATTCCAGATTTTCTTCCGCTGTGAAAATATTATTTAAAGATAGTAGGTATTAGTTTCAATTTCCAAAAACTCCATCCAAATCAATTCAGCCGATTCGGCGTGAGAACCAAATAAACAGACATTAACATGAAAGGGATTGTAATTTAATGAAAACTCTAACAGTAATACCATCAGAAGACCGACCTGCTCAATAAAAGTCAGTATTCAAAGGATTTGACTGGTCTGATAGCTCAGTTGGTAGTAGCCCTGCCTTCTGAACTGTAGGTTGTGTGTTCGATTCCAACCCAAGACAAACATTTGTGTGATGAACATCGATGTTTGTTCTGTGTCTGGGTGTTATAGTGTATTCTATGTATGTATTTACAAACAAAAAGTAAGTATTTCAGTATTGTATCAGTTATCTGGTTCCCATAGTACAAGCTTTGCTTAGTTTAGGGCTAGATGGCGCTGTGTGAAACGTCCACACCTGTATTTATTAATTTATTTTTTTATTGCAAATAGGCTATTTTAGTTTTAGCACTTTAACAGAAAAAGAAACCATACATCTTTCGCCAAATAAACATTTATTAAACAAACGGTAAGTGGCAACAGAAAGTCAGAGAACAATCGGGCCGTTAATGATCCAATGGAACCGGAAGTCGCCATTATCGTGGACACGCAAGCTTCCGCTGTCGGAAACGGCCGCGGTAACCGTTTCCGGTCGCGTTTTTCACCGGAAGTGGCGTAAATAGTGGCGCGTGATTTGAATTGATGATGTAGTAATCATGCGGGTGGTTTTTGGGGATGGTTTTATTTACTTTTCAGGGTAATTTAATAACTTGAAAAACATGATATTTTTTTCCATTACAATAAAATGAATGTGTAGATTGAATAATCGGCCAAGTGCGAGTCAGCGTCGCGCACGAAGAGTTCCGTACCATTATCTATCCCTGCCCTGCCCTGCCCTGACTCATCTGGTAAACGAGTAAAAAAATTTCTGAGATGGAAATTCGTTAGTGTGGGTGACACAGCATAGATTTAAAGTATTGTAGATTGCATTTTACTAGAGTGCGATTCAAACTCCATGGCGGCTGTGAAGTCAGAGCAAAATGCTACGCAGTAGCAATATCCGGCCAAGTGCGAGTCGGACTCGCGCACGAAGGGTTCCGCGCCATTATCTCTCCCCGCCATCTAGTGTTGAGTAGCAGTACTATTTAAGCAGCGCCATCTATGACTCATCTGGTAAATGAGCAAAAATATCACTTTTGTTGTATGGGAGCCCCCTTAAATATTTATTTTATTCTGTTTTTAGTATTTGTTGTTATAGCGGCAACAGAAATACATCATTTGTGAAAATGTCAACTGTCTATCACGGTTCATGAGATACAGCCTGGTGACAGACAGACAGACAGACTATTTAAGGGGGCTCCCATACAACAAAAGTGATATTTTTGCTCATTTACCAGATGAGTCATAGATGGCGCTGCTTAAATAGTACTGCTACTCAACACTAGATGGCGGGGAGAGATAATGGCGCGGAACCCTTCGTGCGCGAGTCCGACTCGCACTTGGCCGGATATTGCTACTGCGTAGCATTTTGCTCTGACTTCACAGCCGCCATGGAGTTTGAATCGCACTCTAGTAAAATGCAATCTACAATACTTTAAATCTATGCTGTGTCACCCACACTAACGAATTTCCATCTCAGAAAACTTAGTTTAGAGGAAAAGGAACAGTAGAAATTGCAGGGGGGGGGGGGGCAACTATGAGTTGACTTTGACAGCCTCTGTGTGTGGTGGTTGAGCAGGTCGGCTCATATCGCAAATACTTGTTCTGTGTCTGGGTGTCGTGGGACCATGGTCCTCATAGTTCCTGGGTCCCTAGATACAGGGAATCCTAGTTAGGGTTCAGGTTCTATGCATGTGATCGCTGGGCGTTATTTATCTATTTATTCTTTCCATTAGTAAATCATTTAAGCCGCCGGGAAAAAGCAATTTCCAAAAAAGCAGGTATTCTGAATTCAACATTTCACCTTCATCCTTCGAGCGCAGAATAAAGACAAAGACAAAATGAACAATTTAAAGCTCACTCGTACCGTATTTACATATTTTGTATATCATATTACCGAACAAAGGTGCAGGAGAATTTAGGGCTATTCACTGGCAGGTCGGGTAATTCAATAACTCCACCTTACGCCAAGATAGGGCCTATCGATTCGTGATGTTTACCCGTGAAACCGGGGCAAAGAAAAAGAGCAGTTACAGATGAAAAATGGAAAAGGCAGGTAACTGCCTAAAAATGTTTTTTTCTTACATACTTATTGTAACCTGTATCGTTACGAAACAAGTTTCTAGTTAAATCTGTAGAAGTTTAAAAAAAATTTGAATATAATATTTCTCTTGAACATCTTTCAGTACACGGTTTTCTTGGCTGCTATATAAACGTGTTAGCCACCTCTGTGAATGGCAACTCAAGTGACATTTTAGGTTTTAAAAAGGTTTTGAAAAGGTTCTGGAACCTTTGTATGGTAATCTGATCGTAAGTCTTAAGGTGAAACGTTTTACTCAGCGCGGGAAAATCAAATTTTCTTGCGTTTTTTGTCAATAATAGCTTAATTATTCAACGTGATTACATGAAAACTAATTTTGCGCAAATAAATAGAATGTATCAACAAATTACGATTAAAAGTATCTCCTAGATAGATATCATTGGTTTAGCGACAAATGGCAATAAACAATTTTCTTCTTAGTTTTTCAGTCTATTGCCATTTGTCGCTAAACCAATGATGTTCCACCTTAAATTCGTTTTTTTGATTTGGGCAGTACCCAAATAGTTTACTTTGATTTTTCAGTTTACAAAGGTTCTGTTTGCCTGCACCTACTTTGATATTATTAACATTATCTTGCGCGCACACTTTTTAAGTCACTGAGGCCTAACACTCACTGATTACCGACTCACTCACTTGTTCACTAAGTTATAATTTGCAAAAAAAAGGTATTGAGTTAATTTAATCACAAATTATCCCTCAAAGGAAGTTTACTCCGTTGTAAATTTTTATTACTAGTTAATGCGAAACATGTCATGTTCTACTGTAATTAATTGCTCTGGAAATAAACTTATTCTTACTTTTATTCTAGTCATCATCATTATTATCAGCAGTCTAAAGACGTCAGTGTTGAACAAAGGCCTCCCCCAGAGAGCACCACTATGAGCGGCTCGTTGGATCGTTGGTCCACCTAGTGGGGGGCCGGCCTAAGCTGCGTCTTCCGGTTCACTTCCACTCGAGAATCTTTCATCCCCATCAGTTTTCAGTTCTAGCGAGCGATGTGGCCTGCTGGTCATTTAATTTTAGTTCTCTTGCAGATTTCAGATCTTATCTCGCAAGGAAACACCGAGCATAGGTCTCTCCATAGCTCGTTGCAAGGCTTTGAGCTTACAAATGAGGCCAACAGTAAGACACTACGTCTCAGTGTCATAAGTCATCACTGGCCACACACAGATTTAAAAGCTTTGTTTTCAGGCTCTGCGGTATTTTGGAAGAAAAAGTACCTGCTCGCAGTAGCCCTGCTAAATTAGGCACACAATTGTCCTATCTAAACAGCACAAACTCTTTGGTAAGGAAGCATTTTCCACAGAATGCAGATTACCGAACAAACCGTCGTTCCGGTTTCGGAATCGCGTAATATACTCGTGAAATATGAGCATCGAAAGCTGATAGTTTACCTAACGACGGTTCGGGACAACGAGTAGCTTGTAAGATGGTAATAAATTCGGGAATTGCTTTTCATATTTAAGTACACAGCTCTGGCGTCGCCTTCTGGCAAGCCATTTAGTCTTTGCGCTTAGTTTACTTTCCATTCAAATATAATAAGCGTTAAGAAATAGAAAGAAAACCTAAATAAAAACCGGCCAAGTGCGAGTCGGACTCGCGTACGAAGGGTTCCGTACCATTATCTTTAAAAACGTTTGTTGTATGGGAGCCCCCTTAATATTTATATAATTCTGTTTTTTAGTATATTTTATTATAGCGGCAACAGAAATACATTATCTGTGAAAATTTCAACTGTGTAACTATCACAGTTTATGACATACAGCCTGGTGACAGACAGACAGACTGCGGAGCCTTAGTAATAAGGTCCGTTTTACCCTTTGGGTACGGGACCCTAAAAAGAAATACATCGCAAAGTCATAACTTACATTATTTTTGATCTACAACCGATGACTCAGGAATGTTTTTTTATTCTGAAGGAAAGTCAAAAATACGAGTCTTTTTACTTACAGCGGTAAATATGCGTCACCATTTTTTAAATGTCAACGAATTGCATTTTATGTACCTGATTCATACTTCCGTGATATATGATCCGGCGAGCTAAATTAAACTTTTGCGTTGTAACATACTATTTCAATTATAAAATATCTACGAAGTGTACCTGTTTCAAACTTCTATAGCACACGATCCGGCGAGCTGGATTGAACTTAATTGCGTTGTAACAGGAGTTAATATTTCTATTTTAATCTTAAAATACCTACGAAGTGTACCTCCTGTCTTCTGTACCTGTTTCAAACTTCTGTAGTACACGCTCTGGCAAGCCGAATTAGACTTATTTGCGTTGTGACAAGAATAACTTATTTTCTATTTTAAAGTGTCTACGAAGTGTATCTTCTGTACCTGATATAAACTTCTGTGGTACACGCTCCGCTTTACCGTTTTCTTGTGCCATATTTCAAATCAGCCTATTGCTGTTACAAACAAGGTCTGCCTCTGACTTTCAAACTACCTAAGTGGAATACAAAATAAACATAATTCTTGGCCCTTTTCTATTTTAAGAAGTGTTGCGTGGGACGTCGTGTCTTTACACGTGCTTGCTTCCAAAATTGATTTTTACTGGCCTCTATCGTACTGCTACACCCATCCATTTATGGTTGATATTCCTTCAATTCGCACATATTGGTTTGACTCGACATTTATAATCCGAGAAGCCAAGGAATGGAATACTTTACCAGCGTCTTTGTTTCCCGATAAGTACAATCTGGAGCTCTTCAAGTCGCGAGTGAATAGGTATCTTCTAGGCAAGCATGTACCATCGTAGATCACATCGTCACTTCTTGCGGTCAAATGCGGGCCTACTTAGTTGTAAAAAAAACTTACTACTAGATGTAAGGTGAAAGTGTCGAGCGCACAATATTAACTGCGTCGAAATATCGGGTTTTTCATCTGTCCCCGCGTCCGGTCCCCTCGTGGGGACCGAGAAAGATCCCGTAAGTAGATAGATATAATTTTTTTATAGCACAAACAATAACAATAGCAGTTACGCAGGTATATAATTATCATCAATAGCCTGAAGACGTCCACTGCTAAACATTGGCCTCCCCTATAGGGGAGGCCAATGTATTTTACAAATGAAAATTTCACGAGAAGGAGACACGATATACCAGAAAGAGAAGGGAAACAATAATTTCACTCACATCATTTAATGCGGGAGCTTGCGATCGCTCGGCCCGCGAAATACGTTAAGCCGGGTCGGCTGTCACACCGTAATGCAACAATGATAAGAGATATTATTGTTTAACATTGTTGTAGCTTACTAGGTGGTAGGACTTTTCTGGAAAGTTCGTCTAGGTAGGCACCACCGCTTTGCCAGTTACTCTGCCGCCAAACAGTAGTGTGCAAGCACTAATGTGTTCCGGTTTGAAGGGCATTGTAGCTAGTGAAAATATTGGGGAAATGAGACTTCATGATCTGATCATACAGTCTTGTAATCTGATTACTGTGTGATGTCTCAGGATGACGTGCGCAGTGCTGTGTCACGAGCGGCCGTGTCGCTTAACATCAGGTGAACGACTAGCTCGTTATGTCATTCATTATCATTAAAAATCTTTTTTGCAATAATTATAACATGTACTGCAGACTAGTTAGACAATATTCTGTATTGCTCCACTACAGTCCGCCCGCTGACAGAATGACAATTGACATTGACAGCTACAATGGCATTATCAAAAGCTGATTCACCATAAAGCCACGGGGTGCTAATGAATGCAAGTGACAAGTAGCCGGTCAAAGTGGTGCTCTATGATCCCTCATTGAGCCATATGATCATTAGAGCCCAGCCTATGTTGGCAGTGGAAGTCTTTCAGTTGTCGATGACGATGAGTTATAATTTATTCTTTGGACTTTCTCGTAAAGTGGGTGATTTATCATCATCACCATCACCATCATCATCATCATCAGCCTGAAGACGTCCACTGCTGAACATAGGCCTCCCCCACAGAGTGGGGGTAATGTAATGTTTTAAATAATTATACCTATACTACGGTGTATTTGGCGGTCACATTAAAATGTAAAGTCTGGTGGAAGTAGAGATTTAATTTTGTGAAGGGAAGCGCTCTTGCTCGGTGCTTGTGGCATCAAGCTTTATTATTTTATTGGTATATAACGATAACTTTTAAATAATTGGTGATTTTCAATACCTTCCAATAAGACTGTATTAAATTCAGCCATATTATTTTCTGGTCTAATGCCCATTTTCACCAAAGACCCCTAAACAACACCCTAACTAGGAATCCCTTTGGCTAAGGGCCCCTTAGATTTGACCCTTATCTAAATTCGTTTTCACAGCGCTGAGGGACACTTAAATTGTAAAGTGACAGTTTATTCTTTTCTACGGTTTCCAAAAACCGTACGTTGCCGATTTTCGTTATTTTATTTATATATCTTAAAGAATAATCGACAAAAATACAAGCAACATGCTTTATTGATATTAGCACAAGAGTTTTTAATATATTATGCATCCGAAAAAATTAAAACAAATACCTATTCTGGCGTTATGCGGGTAGAAACAATTGCCAAATACAATTGAAAAAAAAAACTGGCGTTTTGATAATTTAACCTGCCACTTAACGTAAGGGGTTGAGCTTCAGCCCCCTAAAAGTTTAGGGGATCCCTTAAGCTTTGGGTGTCCCTTAATCGCCGGTGAAAACCAAATTACTGTCAGATGTCACTTAAATCTTTTTAAGGGCCCCTTAAAATTTAGGGGTCTTTGTTGAAAACGGGCATAAGTTTATTTATTTTGTCAAAGAAAGAAAGTTCACTTACTGAGAAATTACAGCTAATTATAAATGGTATTTATTTTTTTATTTATTTCAAAAAACAGCTATGACTACTTTACACCGTAATTGTATACAATTATAGACTGGTACTGGTGGACTGGTGGGACTGGTGGTGGTGGACTGGTGGTATGGTCTTAGAGTATATATAAGCAACCTCGGTATGGTACATAATTTGCATTTGAACAACTGCCGGGCTAGCATGCGCACTGCGACAAAAATTTCTCGACACTTTCTCGTGAGAGACCGTGACAAGACTATGGTAGCGCCTAAGTGTGTCTCACTCTAACAGCAACGACAAGTTTTCTCGCGGTGCACATGCTAGGCCATCTGGTAAGAAAGTTTTGGCAACTTTTAATATATTTCTAACGTCTTCTTTGACTTCTCTAACGCAAAGTTTATTTTAAAAGGCATCGTGGAAGAAATAGAATCTAATATTATAAACGCATTTTTTTCTCTGTCAGTTGGTTATCTTTTCACGACTACAACTGCATTTATTTTTAACTAAAAGAGTCCTGCAGTATTACTTTCAACTTCAACTTTAACGAATTCCCGTAAGATCCTTAAACTTTCCGGGATAAAAAGAGTTTAGGGTATTTTGACCCGGTAACATAATATACAAAATGTGTGCAAAATTACATTTAAATCAAGCAAAACAAGACACATCATCGTCATCATCGTCATCATCATCAGCCTGAAGACGTCCACTGCTGAACATAGGCCTCCACTAAAGAGCGCCACTTTAAGCGGCTGCTGGCCTCCTGCATTCATCGGCTCCCCGTGGTTCTGACCAGGTAGTCGGTCCATCTAGTGGGGGGAGGGGGGACGGCCTACGCTGCCACTTCAACTTGCTTATTCTAAAAGCTATATCGGTGACTTTAGCTCTCTTGCGGATCTACTCATTTCAGATCTTATCTCGCAAGTAAACTCCGAGATACGTAAAAAAGCCAAACAAATAGATTACGTATCAGTTTTATACTAGTGACAGAGAATTAATACATTTTCAGAAAACACATTTTAATAACATTCTAATACCAAACCACGTACAAATCCCATCGCTCTTTTACAAGCGATAAACCCTGCCCAAATTAAAAAGTTTTCGACCCCAAACGTGCGTCACTCATTTACCCCGTTTGGAGGTAATTACCTTAGTTTCGGGGTAATTTCAGGTTACTTTCACCTAACTTGGGTGGTAAATCATGCGAATGAAACTTTTTTATTCGTTTAGCCTTGAATTTCGCAATCTGGGGTAATAAATAAACCCCGTGTCTTCAGGTGATCCTCTGTAGGTAATAAATGTATTTATGGTACCTACACGTACAGGGCGTGAGTTTTCCAGGTGTTTGAGTTCTTTTGCGAGAGAGGGTAGTTCAGTACATACAGGTACTATAGATTGTACATATATGTTTTCTATTTATATATGTCTAGCGGCTCGCGGCGTAGCGGTATAATAGTTTTCGCAGCGCACGCGGAGTAAAGAATATATTAGATAATTTTTTTACACATTGGGTTACATTATTGGAGTTTTATTAAGGATCCCTAATTTTTTTGAAAATATAATGTAGCCTATGTCACCCGGGGATAGTGTAGCTTTCCAACAGTGAAAGAATTTTTCAAATCGGTTCAGTAGCTTCGGAGCCTATTCAATGCAAACAATCAAACAAACAAACACTGAAATCTTTCCTCTTTATAATATTGTTATAGATGTTGTGTGTTTGTTTGTGATGTTGTGTGTGTGTTATCCACTGAAATTGCGATGCGCGTTTTTGATGTCTGTGGCGCAGATTTTTTTGGCGGGAACTCGGGCCGCCACGTTCGGCACTTTGGGAATAATCGTTCCTGTGCCTCTGGTGTTTGTTTTTAAAGCATAAACTCTATGTTTCCGGTTACAGGAACGAACAACGCATCTGCATCCACATCGTTTTATGTCCAATATAATAGTAAAATAATTAGCCAGGAGCGTGCAAAGTTGTCCCAGTCAAATAAATCTATGTTGTTCAGCGAAATATTTATTTCTACGAAATTAAAAGCGATGACATACTATTTTTTGTTTTATTTATATAAAAGTTATAGAAGATCATTTCAATATTCTTCTTACAATGGTGTGAAGTGTATGTAGGCACTTTATAGTACTAATGTTTCATTATGATATTTCAATTGTAATAATTTAAGTAAAAATATTGTAAAACACACTTGGTTAAAAAAATGAAACAAAAATTGACGTCACCGTAAATTTTCTTGTAGTTTCTTCTTTACAGATGTAATCGACGCTACGGATCGGAGTTGTCTATTCTACTTTGTGCCGGATTGCTTGCACCTGTAGTGGGAAGGAGAACTTCTTTTATTCTCAAATTCAAATTATTGCAATAAGCTTGCTATATGCTTAGTATTTACAATAATTTAGGTATTTTTAAATACCGACTCACTCGACTTGTAAAAGTGCTAACTATGAATAGCCATTTGCAATTAATCACTTTGTTTTCTTTTAATATGTGTAACTAATTCAAACCCAGCTCAGTCCCGCCCCAGAAAAGTTATAGAAGAGTAAAAAAAATCCTCCTTTATCCATACAAAAAGCGCCAACGCTTTTCCACCCCTACATTTTATTAAGTTTTTGCAATATCTTCGCAATTATAGCCACCCAAAAGCTACGAATTTTTGCCGCCAAAATTATGTCGAATAAGTAGTTGTAATTGGAACACAAATATTAAATATAAAAAAAAAAACAAGACATACGAGCATAGATCACAATCCATCCAAACGATTGACAAGGACTTTTGGCGGGAACGCGGAAAAGTTCACGTCGTTGCATTGTATTATTTTTCAAAACTTGTGCTTTTTCTAGTGTTAATGTTTAAAATTGGTGGCGTTTTACGCATTAAGTGCTGAATTACGAGCATGAGTGTGGGCAAGTGTTATAATGTGGTGAAACGTGGTTTTTCGTGTTGCTTTCCAAAATTCCATAGAAGCTTCTAGTACAGTTGCCACCACTTTACTGGGGCATGACTTAGACTGGACTATGATTACCTGACTTAAGACTCGACTATGACTGTGACTAAGACTTGACATTACGAGAAATAATCTATAACACATACATGCTATAGCACGATGAAAATTACAATACTTGACACTGGCTAAATACACTATGTGTGGAGCCAAAATACAAGAAAAAAAAAACGATTGACACCAAAATTAAAAAAAGTGAAGAGTTAGAGGTTGAAAACCGTTTTCACCCGAAACGCTAAAATCTAAAATCATACCTATATATCGCCCATTGTACTAGCAATTATAAGTCAATTAAGTTTCTTTGTATATTTATGTTTAGTTGGTGTACGAAGAGTTTATCTATCTATCTATCCATCTCAAGGTAGGTACTACTAGAGTGACATATGCTTAAACATAGTATTATTCATACACTCTTATCTACCGTAACAATAAAAGCACTTCCATAATGCTTTAATAGCATATTTGAGTTATGAATAATATAACACACGCTCAATTTAAATACCAAACAATATGAAAAACATTTATCATATGGAAGGTCATAACGCCTGATCTCGGATTCCGTCACGCCCGGGCGTCGAACCCATAGTCTGGGCCCAGAATATATTTTAATAGTACCATATCTGGGACGATAAGATTAATAAAGATATAACTTTATAGGACATCCTAACAAAGGTCACCAAATATGTTATTTTATTTTATTACCGTGAATATAATACGATACAGAGCGATGGTGGCCTAGCGGTAGCATGTGCGCTTCGCAATCTGACGGCACCGAGTTCAATCCTCGGCCCTGCACCAATGATGTATCTAGTAAATTATTTGCAGTTTTCGATGCCATCGCTCCGTGCCTCGGAGAGCACGTTAAGCCGGTCCCGGTTGTTATAAGAGCATCTATGGCAATCGTTACGGGTAGTCAGACGCCTGATAGAATCTGACACCTGGTCTAACTATCCCTGTTAGTGGTACTTATGCGTTGCAAGGTCAGATGACAGTCGCTCGTGTAATTCTGGTAGCTCGCCGCGACAGGTTAGATTGGAAGCCGACCCCAGTAACAAATGGGAAAAGGCAAAGAGGATGATGATGATGACAATATGATACAGGAATATCTAATGGCCGATACAGGCCAAAGTCAAAAGGGGCGCTGAAAGACACTTTGAGCTAGGGGCGTATAAAATTCATCATCAACATCATCATCATCATCAACAGCCTGACAACGTCCACTGCTGAACATAGGCCTCCCACATAAAACGCCACTTTAGACGCTTATCATGGGGAGGATTTGCCATTACCACCACGCTTGGCAGGCGGCTCGGTGATCGCAGTAGATTTTAATGTGTTACCGAGGAGAATGATGCTGCCTATTCCCTGGATGTTCCCTTAGCCGGTTCTTACGGCACCGACGGGAAGAGATGGGGTGGTTCTATTCGCAAATCAGGATCACACAGCCAGTGTAGGTATATACGTTTGCGATCCACGTGAGGCACGCGTTGTTTCTTTTATATAGTGTACCTAACGGTGTCCCGAGTTATAAAAAACTAGCGATTTTCAGAAAAATGTTTTGAAGAATTTTTTTTAATACTAGGTAATAGAGCTAAATCAAATCAAATCATTTATTTATTTGCAAGAATACACTATAAAGGGTACAAGATCACAGAGTAAGTAATGGATACGTGCATTCAGCCTGCAAGCAGGCGTGCAAATATTATAAAAATATTTTTGTTACTACTTACATGTTACATATTCCTTTACACTATAGAAGCATTTACTTAAAAGCCAGTCACTTAAATGTTTTTTAAACATATTAACTTCTAAAGACTTGAGGTCATTAGGTAAATTGTTAAAAATAGTTATACACATGTTATATACGTTTTTCTTATAAATATCTTTGCGGCAAGGAGGTTGGTACAGCAGGTTCGCGAACTTAGATCTTTTTTGTCTAGTAATGACATCACATCGCTTTTTGAAAAATTCGGGGTGGGTCTTAGTGAAAAGACAAATGTCCCTAATATACATGCAAGGCAGAGGAAGAATATTGCATGCTTTAAAAAGTGGCTTACAACTATCCAGAAACCAAGCCTTGTTTATAACACGAATACACCTCTTTTGAATTTTGAAAACCATGTCTATTTCAACTGAGTTGCCCCACATTATTAACCCATAACTGAGAATAGAGGAAACATATCCATGGTAGGCTGCTAAAGCCGCTTCAATCGAAACAGTTTGCCTGAGTTTCTTCAGAACAAAAACGTAACGTTTTAGTCTTTGGCAAACTTGCTCCACATGCACTTTCCAATTTAAATGACTGTCCATGCTAATTTCAAGGAATTTGTATGTGTCTACTTTATCAACTTTATCATTATTATATACAATGTCAAGATCTATTGGAATATTATTATATGAATTAAATTGAACAATTTTAGTTTTTTTAATATTGATATTCAAATTATTACTTTCCATCCAACAAATTACATCTTTTAGGGCTTTGTTGATTAAAAGCTGGGGTTGTTCCTTCTTATCGCATTTTACAACCACTGTGGTGTCGTCAGCAAAAAGGATACATTTATGCGGGATAGATTCTGGGAGATCATTTATATAAATCAAAAAAAGTAATGGTCCCAGAATGCTGCCTTGAGGAACTCCGGTATTATTTATGAGAGATTCTGATCCAAATTTATTCCTACAAGGTCTTTTATTATCATTATATATTAATTTAGTAATTTGTATATATTGCTTTCTATTTTTTAGATAGCTCGACAGCCATTCCAAAGCTTTACCTCGTATTCCATAAAAATTCAATTTATCCAAGAGCTTTGAATGATTCACAAAATCAAATGCCTTAGTCATGTCTAAAAAGAGTGAAAATATTGGAGTACCATTATTAATACCATCAGTGACATACTTTACAAAATCAAAGCAGGCAAGTGTAGTGGACTTTCCTTTACGAAAACCAAATTGTTCCTTTTGCAATATCTTATATTTTGACAAGAAAGAGTTCAATCTAATGAGCATTGCTCTTTCGAATATCTTTGAAATAATTGGGACTATAGTTATAGGTCGGTAGTTGTTTGGGTCTGACTTTTCTCCCCTCTTGAACAGTGGTTTAACAATAGCCATCTTGAGCTGTTCCGGGAATACTCCTTCCGTAAACGATAAATTTATGATATGCGCAAGGGGGTGACATATCCAGGTGGCGCAAAACTTAAGGACCTTAGTGGAAATGTCATCAAAACCACTAGTTTTACTATTTTTCAGGGACATAATAATATTATAAATTTCGCAAGATTCAACAGGGTTCAAGAATATTGTTTTTGGGACTCTATTATTGTCATTTAATTTAATGTTAGTTATACTATGAGGGTCATTAGTTTTAGTCAAATTAATAAAATAATTGTTAAATAAATTACAAAGCTAGTAGCATTTAGTAGTAGCTGGTATTATTATAGTTAGTTTAAAGAATTAAATCAATTTTGACGATTTTTTTAAATAATAACAACAACTAATACATAGGTAATAATAATATTTTCTCTTTTTATAATTTACTAATTTAAATGTTTATTTTGGCCATTTTAATTATAGACCTAACAGTAAGTTATAAGAAGTAGTGACTTAGTTTTTCTATATTGCAGTAACTTTAAATTAATAATATAATAATGATACCTATACTTACATAAAACTATTTAGTCAACAACTACTACTAAGTCAAAGTAGACTAGTAAAATATCAGTCGATAGCAGAGACAACGTACCTACATAATTACTTAAAAGCAACTTACAAAATACCCTTGAAGAGATAAAACCATAGCTTACATAAAAATTTGTTCTGCATCACGCTCTATCATATCGCTCAAGACGAGACGCTCTCTTTCTTTCACACGATATTATTATGTGTTGCATCTAATTTAAGCGGATCTCTTTTACAAGGCTGTAGTGACATAACTTCCCTCTTTTACTTTTATGTCTTTTTTCATTTATCTTTTTTTTTAAGAAGACATTTACTGAAACTGACATTACTAAAGACATTTTTCACTTCAGTCTACGGCCCGCTATTCTCTCATACCTTCCAGCTCTAGTAATAAAAGGAAGAATGCGGGCAAGCATCCCCTTCATAGACCGGCTTAAGACCAAGTCAAAGTTCAAATGGTAAGGAATTAAGTAGGTACATATTAAACTTGAAAATATTTTTCACAGACAGTTGAATGCATTGAATTGATTTCCTTTTTCTATTTGTCCGGAGTTCATTGGATTTTTGTTGAAGTGGGAGTTGGAGTTTGAAGTTCAATTTATGAGCTAACCTAAATTTAGTTATGAGTCATTTTTGTAACCTGTGTAATATTGATGTAGTAGGTAAACGACTCGAATACTCGATAAAATGATAAGATTCGACTAAAACCTTTGAAAATACCCTTAAAAATACGGCGGTAAAAGTACCGGGTGACTTTGAAGATCATCGGCAGTTTTTAACTGACTATTTTTTAGATTCTTTTGTTCCGAAAAATAGTGATCTTTTACAAGGAAAACTATACTAAAGTTTGTTATAAAAACCGTAATAAAAATTCATTGGAAACTTAGGTTATTAAAATCGACAAAAGCTCTTCAAAGTCTGTCTCAAAGAAAGTCATTAGTAAGTTGAAATAGATTTTATGCGGCTTTTTTAAATGAAAGTATAGGTTTTATGGGATCTGTGGACAAAAGTTTACGAATACCTCTAGTAATTCACCTACTAATCATAATAATTGTGTTAAACTACTATTTTATGTGATTCTGAAATATGAAATACCAGTAATATTAAAGAGATTAGGGAGTTATAATGAATTATAGAAAAAATTGGTTCTATTGGACCTTTTGGTGGTAAATTATTATAAGAAAGCGTGGTTTTAACAAGAAATATCAAATTATTAAAATGCATGATATAAAAGACATTTTTCTATGTAAGCAAATGACGTGACGAACTAGTCGTTCGCATGGTGTTAAGCGACACGGCCGCCCATAACAGATTGCAGTGTCACTCGGAACTCTAAATTAAAGTTTCGCGTGACACCGCGCACTGCGCACGTCATCCTGAGACATCACACAGTCTAAAAAGTTTTCTAGATTGTGAGATCAGTTCGTAGTCTCATTTGCCCAATAATTTCACTAGCTACAATGCCCTTCAAACCGGAACACAGTACGTGGTTGCACACTACTGCTTAGCGGCAGAATAACTGCTAAAGCGGTGGTACCTACATAGACGAAGTTTGCAGAAAAGTCCTACCACCTAGTATATAAGTAAAATAGTAATTTAGAAGTAGCATAATATTATAGCTAATGTAATGGCAATGAGCAGGCCACATCGCTCGTAGAACTGACCACCGTTGGGGAAGAAAGGTTCTCGAGTGGCGACCACGAACCAGAAGACGCAGCGTAGGGCGTCCTCCAAAAAGTAGACCGACGACCTGGCGCAAACCGTGGGGAGCCGATGGATGCAGGAGTCGAGCAGCCACTCAATGTGGCGCTCTCTGAGGAAGGCTTATGTTCAGCACGTTTTCAGGCTGTTGATCATGATAATAAGTACATAGTACCACAGTCCCGGTGTGCGAATAGGACCACCCCATCTCTCCCCGTGGGTGCTGTAAGAGCCGGCTAAGGGAATATCCACGGAATGGGCAGCAGTATTCTACTCGGTCTTCTTTATAATCTACTAGCTGCAATCATCCGTCTGCCAAGCCTGGTGACTATGGTAAACGCGTTCAGCAGCGTCTAAAGTGGCGTTTTATGGGGGAGACCTATGTTCATCAGTGGACGTCTTCCGACGATTTACTTTTACATCGTAGGTCCTTTTGTACTGTATACATTGGGTAGACCATGCGTAGACCACAATAGGCTGGTGTCGTGATCATTTTTTATTTCACAAATTAAATAATATTCCTCAAAAAATAAACATTCATGAAAACAAAAATTCAAACTCTCAATAAATGACAAAGTTACAAGCGTTTTAAAATACAGGATTAGAAAGAGGTAGCTCAAACATGCAGTGACGTCAGTTCGTGCTCCTTCATAGTACCTCATTACTAAGCTGTGATAGCTTTACATACAATCTCTTTGGCGTGTTACGTCACTAACGTGCGTTTCCATATTAAGGGGGAACGTCACACTCGCGCGGCAAATTCAAATTTTCTTGCAAATTTTTGCCAATAATAGCTTAATTACTCAACGTGATTACATGAAAACTAATTTTGCGCAAATAAATATAGTGTATCAATAAATTACAATTGAAAGTATCACCTACTTATCATTGGTTTAGCGACAAATGGCAATAGACTGAAAAACTAAGAAGAAAACTGTTTATTGCCATTTGTCGCTAAACCAATGATAAGTAGGTGATATTTTTAATTGTAATTTATTGATACACTATATTTTTTTGCGCAAAATTAGTTTTCATGTAATCACGTTGAGTAATTAAGCTATTATTGGCAAAAGAATGCAAGAAAATTTGAATTTGCCGCGTGAGTGTGACGTTCCCCCTTAAACGTGGGGATGCACTGTTTTGCGAGAACGGAACAGGCGATGCCCCATCCAGAAACTTTAAAAGCTTATTACCCCGTGATTTATTTACCGATTTTAGTATTTTTTCAATTATTGCATTCATTTTTAACCTACTTTATGAAGATAAAATTAAGTTGTTCATTTTTAATAGCAGGACATTTAGCCTACTCCATCCTTCGAAATTCATTAGAAGATAAAACTTTGAATTTGTTTTAGTACGCTAAAATATTTAGATTTTAGTAACCGTTTATAATATCAACAGAGTGATAATGGACTACAAATGGCGATGGAAGAAAACGCTTCTTATTTTCAAAGAAATTATTTGAGACATTTCTTACTAAAAATATCTCTACAGCGCAAGTAATTATCATAAGCTTTAAATAATTGTTGACTGGCCTGCTAGCTCAGTTGGTAGTAGCTCTGCCTTCTGAGCTATACGTGGTGGGCTCGATTCCCACCCGGGACAAACATTTGTGTGATGAACATATAGGCATTCGGTCAAGGACCTTGACCGAATGCACTTAAAGGAGTTCAACGACCTGTGTTTATAAATGAATTTATAGTATCTTGTTAACTCTCGTCGCGATCGCACGTGCAATTTCGTGAGTGGTTTTATTTTTTAGTATGGAGGTTTGGAAGCACGCAGTTTCAAGTGAGGCTCTCAAAACATGTAAGCTATCATGGTCCCAGTTCCCCCCTTTCGGGATAACATACCAATTCAAACTCAGATAGTATATTCTATCTATCACTTCATTCATTTCCCAGCTAACCCCAAAGATTAAAAAAAGGAACCTTGCGGTCAGCTTTCTTACAAAACATATTTCCACGTAATTAACTAATATACACTTTTGATTATTTAAACAATCTTAATGAATCACTCCATTAATTTCTCAGCTAAGTGCCAAACATTTCCAAAGAAAAGCAACATTTGTACAGAGTGGTTTTGTTTGGAAATTTACGATTATGCAAATTAAAATAATTGTTAAGCCAAAGTGGTAAAATAGGCAATTTGTAATAATTATAAAGGAATTTACCCCAAGTTCCCGCGATACAGATATAATTTGAATAGATTACATTATTTACGGAATTCAAGGGAGCCGGATTAATTTTCTTGTTTAGGGCTGCGGCGGAATTGTTTGTCTGAGGGTTACTTTGAGATTTATTATAAAACTATGGAAGCACCCGTTTTCACTCGCTTTACACCCGTTTTCTTTTCCGCTTACCTCTTTATTTTCAGGGTATAGGTATCATTTTAGTAAGCTCGAAGTCGCGCAACGGGCTACGTAGAGAGCTATGCTCGGTGTTTCCCTGCGAGATAAGATCCGAAATGAGGAGCTCCGCAGGAGAACTAAAGTAACCGATATAGCTCTTAGAATTAGCAAGTTGAAGTGCCAGTGGGCAGGTCACATTGCTCGTAGAACTGACAACCGATGGGAAGAAAGGTTCTCGAGTGGCGACCACAAACTGGAAGACGCAGCGTAGGCCGGCCCCCCATATAATTATATTTGTTACTCTTTCACGCTCTAACAGCTCCATGAATCTGGATGAAATTTGATATGGAGACAGCTTACACCCTGGATTACTATAGGAGCAAACTACTTTTTATTCCGAGAACGAGAACGGTTTCTGTAGGAACGCGGGTGAAACCGCGGGGCGTTACGAGTATTATATAAAAAAATATTGGTGATATGTAACACCAGTTTAGTTATTTAATTCATATAAATAAATATAAAGGTGTTGTTATCGAAAATGTCGAGCACTTATGACAAAGTATTTTTAGTGTCATTCTACGATTTTATTTTGGAAAAATCCAACCACTTAGTAAAATTGTATTCAATCACCGTTCTTCTTCATTTTATTTTCTATTTATACTATTTTTTTCATTTGATTTTTTTTGTTTTATGACGTCGCACTGGGCTTTCAAAAAAAGTGCTTTTTGTTGATTTTGTAATCAGACTCCGCCCTAATTTCAAACTGAGAAAAGCTTGGATGATCATTTAAACATACCAGTTATTTTGATTTGAAAACCACTGAGTCGATTTTGATGAAATTTGCATGAGAGTACCTACTCTGAAAGTTCAAATATTAATTATGTTTTACACCCCACAATTACATATATTACACCATCCAGCAAAACTCTTCAATAATTCAGTTTAGCTAAACTCCATTCTAGATTAACTTAGGTCTACTAAATCTTCCTCGTACCACATTACGACTCAAGATATTCTGTGTTCCTAAATGATCATACATCATGCTCGGAAAGGTCATAGATCATTCACATTCTATGAATACGTATGTTCACTCTGTATGAAAATACTTAGACTAGAGTAAACCTTATTTATTATTCACTAGTGATTGGCCTGTTAGCTCAGTTGGTAGTAGCTCTGCCTTCTGGACTATAGGTTGTGGGTTCGATTCCCACTCAGAACAAACATTTGTGTGATGAACACCCATGTTTGTTCTGTGTCTGGGTGTTATATTGTTATTCTATGTATCTATTTACAAACAAAAAGTATCTAAGTATTGTATCAGTTATCTGGTTCCCATAGTACAAGCTATGCTTAGTTTGGGGCTAGATGGCGCTGTGTGAAATGTCCACACATATTTATTTATTTATTTATTTATTATTTACTAGTTATCCGCCGCGTTGTCACTTGAGGTTAAAAAGTGTTATATGTGTTAATCCAGTGTAAGCTAACTGCATTCCAAATTTCATTAAAATCGGTTCTGTAGTTACGGAGATTAATGATAACAAACATTGACACGCACACACACACAAACTTTCATATTTATAAATTACTAGCTGACCCGCCCCGGCTTCGCACGGGTTTATTATTTTACGCCTTATCTCAGTCTAAAGGAAGAGAGAAGGAAGAGGGAAAAGATAAGGAAAAAGGATGAATGGATGAAACGGCAAATGGAGGCACCCGGCAGGTGATGGCGCATTCATACTTTTCCCTTATCTTTTCTTCCTCCCTTCTCAGTTTCCCATAGTAAAGGATAAGAGTGGCTTTGGACCTAATACTGAAGGTTGAATTTCTGTAATTTCTGAACCACCAAACTGACACCCTTGAAATATTTACGGTACAATATTTAAAGCACCCCCTTTCTAACGAAAAATGAATAAATGAAATCGAGCCACGCGTTAATGAATTACAACTAAGTACATATTTTAACTTTTATCCCCTCTCCCGAGAGAACCATGCTCTCGGGAGAGCACGGTATCCTATAGCCTACCTCGTAATATGAAGTCAAATCATGCCAAGTTTCATTTGAATCCATTAAGTAGTTTCGGCGTGATGATCAGCCATGATACAGACAGACAGACAGACACAAATGAAAAAAAATATAGCTTTGGCTTCAGTATACATATTAGGAAGACCTCTTTAAAAAAATTTAAATACCTTCAATGTACAGAATTGAACCTGTTACAGTTTTAGATTATTAGATTATTAGTAGGATATTAGGATATGATTAGATAGAATATGATTCGGTGATTTTGGTCTTTAATTGAATGAAAAGTAAGAAAGATAGTTGCCTACGTAAAGCATAATTATAACAGTAATAGATGCCATGGTTATAATGTAGCGCGCATCTCCAGTAAACATGCCCAATGCTCATTTGGTCAAGCAGCAAACAAAATTACAAAAGCCGAACTTCGTCTGCAACATTTGACACATATACGTACCTATACATTGCTGCTAAATTGTGGGCGCGTAGAGCTAAGTTCTATACAAACACGCAATGTAGTGACAATATAAAGTATCGTACAAACGAACTGCTATGCCATTATCAGTCCTATTCCGTGGTAGTAACAATCGCTATCATGTTGCATAACGCCGATCTTATCACCCGCCTACTCAAGTTCTTTCAACGTGACGATTGTGTACTAAAAGCCTCGAACTTTGCCAACAATATTGGCGTAGGACGGTGGCGCACTCCATTGATAACTAGAACCTTCATAAATATTGTTACTGGGAACGTCGGCTTGGGATCCATAAGGCCATGGGTTTGAATCCTGCAATGTACCGATGGGGTAATTACGTATAATTTGCAACAGGCGTAAATTTCGCAATCATTGCTGTCAAAGCTGTCAAACGTCACTTTGGCAGAGCAGAAAGCGATCGAGCGCTAGAGAACCGACTATCGGACAATCATTGAACTAAAAAGTGTATTATTTTGTTTCCGTCTATTGCTGTCCTGTTGCTAGTGGCGCTAGTATCTAAGGCCAAATGCATTCAGTGACAGGCGAGCAACAAGCGGTTGACACTGCGACCGATTGCTAAGTGTTTGCTGTTGCTTTGCGGTTGCAAATTATACGTAATTACCCCGCGGGTCGTTTCTACCCAGGAGTAACGCACTCAAGCCCCGAAGGAGCAACGCTCCATATTGTCCCACAAAGCGCTTCTTCGCCATCCCTTTGACGGACTTTGGCTCTATCATTTGTCTCATTACTATTTGGAGGTCCGTTATCTTTATTTCTAAAGAAAGATAAAAATGCTCGCTTTGCTCATACTTTAGCAACAGCTATTTCGATATGATATTATGTAATAGAACCGACCGACCGAATGTGTTTACCGTTATCAAATTCATTTAAATAACTGCTGTTGTTTTGTGCTCAAATTGTCTCATAATATATACCTTTGTACAAATCATGTAAAATGAGTAGCTCGATTGTTTAGATTTATTTAAACAAAAACTGAATATTTGAACTCGCTTCTAATTCTGTTATTAGCTGTTTCGTTGTAATAGATGCGTCATTATCTAGATTGGTAAAACTGTCGTGCTCGCTTCGCTCAAGTCACAGCCGCTTATTAAAGTACATATATACTGTTGTTTTTTTTTGCAAAAAATTAAAATAACTTCATTGGCTCACTATGACATGAAGAGACCCAGAATACCTACATTTTTTATACAGATAGTTATTACCCACTTAGTCGCATTTAAGATGTTAGTGTTTTCAGTATGCCTCATGCAACCAGATCCGAGCTTCTGTGCTGAATAAGCTACAGATGGCCCTATTAATGAGCTTAAGCTCGAATGAGTGGACCTTTTTCTCTTTTCTATTCAGTTGATACTTATACCTATACTGAGTGTAATTGAATTCATTAGCATCCTTTGAAACTGGGTACCTACTCCTGACCCCGGTCACGTATGGACCAAAATTTTTGAAATGTAACGCATCGGTTTTGTATTGATAATAACTCCAAAAATAGGATAATTTACTTAATCAACTGCTACAGTTTTTAATTGTTGCAAAAAACGTTTAACAGCATCAAAATAATCGTGTCAACTACGTTAGGCGCCGTGGCAATCTATACAATCTGAGTTTGAATTGGTATATTATCCCGAGAGGGGGTAAATCTACTCCCCAAGGTAGACAATGTTTCTTCTACGACTTTTCTAAATTAATAGTTTTTCATTGAAGAAATGCCATGTATAATTTACGTTATAATTTTGCCGAAACGCTTCGAAGATAGCCCTAGCGCAGCTGGGTGTAGTTGAACTTCGTCCTTGACCAAATGCACTTGAATGAGTTCGAAGACCTGTGTTTTGAAACTCTCGTAGCGATCGCACGTGCAATTTTGTGAGTGGGTTTATTTTTTTGTGTAGAGGTTTGGAAACACGCAGTTTCAAGTAAGGCTCTCACAACTTGTGGGCTGTCATGGTCCCAGTCCCCCCCTTTCGGGATAACATACCAATTCAAACTCACCTTGTATAATTTTCAATATAAAATATTTTCATTTTGTACTTTTTACTAATCATCAATAAATGATGTACTATCTATGTAACATACTTCCTCTGCCGTGCATCTACATCAAGGAAATTTGTATTTTCACTAAAGCCAATTCACTTTTTTTCCATAAACGCAGCGAAATTATTAAACGACAGAAAAGAGCCAAATTTGTCAACCTACTGCATCAACCTCCTTGTCGTAAAGATATATACAAGAAAAATGTCTATAATATGTGCATATCAATATATAACTGTACACCTGATTATATAAAAATTCTAACAGGCAATATATTCAAAATAACATTGCATGACTGGTTATTACAACACACATTTTATAGTGTTAAAGAATTTCAATTGTATTGTAACAAAAACATTATTTAATATTTGCACGCTTGCATGCAGGTAGAACGCAAAATGCCTTATTATGTTATTTTAACATCTTTTCTGTAAATTGTGTTCTAGCGAATAAATATTTGATTTGATTTGATTTGATTTGATTATCATGCACTCAATGTATGCTAACACATTAAACTGCATACAGAGTGAAATTGGTCACTACGTTCGTTACCACATTTATAAAACTGACCGTAGTTTGAATGAATAAAAGTTGGTTCCCATTTTAGACAGGTTTATTACGTATATAAACGCGCCGTGACAAGTCATTTCTTAATATAGAAAATGGAAATAGATACTTTTCACTGTTGATACTGTGTTTATATAACGATAGTTCGTTCAGGGTTTCTATCAAAATGTCAATGGGGTTTCTATTAATATTCATATTTTTGGGCTGTGTACCGTACTATACTTAGATAATATTGATAACTAGCTGCTGCTCGCGGCTTCGCTTGGACTACAGTTTATTGCGATAAATAGTATTAGCTCTTTTTCAGGGTTTAAACTATCTTCACACCGAATTACACCAAAATCAGTTGTCACTTAGAAGACCTTTCATTACTTTTGAATTCCTCACCAGTTCCCCTTTTAATAGATTAATAAAATTAAATTTGTTATATCTTATATCGACGGCGGGCTCCCTCATCATAACACTTAATATTGGTAATTAATGAAAATTTAGTAAGTCAATTATATAATAAGCTAGCGTCCTGCTATTTTATTTATTGTAAAAATTAAAAATATTCCTCAAAAAATAAACAGTCGTGAAAACAAAAATTAAATATCTCAAGAAATTACAAAGTTACAAGCATTTTAAAATATTAGAATAGAAAGAGACAGGTAAAACATGTAGTGACGTCACTCTTTCTCCTTCATAGTACCCCATTACTAAGCTGTGGTAGATTTACATACAGTCCCTTTGGCATGTGACTTCACAACGCGCATTTTTATAGTAACGGTGGGGAATCTTCTGTTTTGCGAGAAAGGGATAGGTGATGCCTCGTCCAGAAACATTAAAAGCTTATTACTCATTGATTTATTTACTGGTTTGCTTATTTTTTCAATTATTGCATTTATTTTTAACCTACTTTATGAAAAAAAAATTACTTGTTAATTTTTAATAGCAGGCACATAGCCTATTCGATATTATTCTCGTCATATCATAAATATTTAAAAATTAAAACTAAAAAAAAAAATATTTACCTACGACAGAGTGTGAGCTCTACGTTAAAACAATTGAACCGAAATAAAACAATTTTAAAAGCCTTATATCCGTACATAATCTCCCTATTAAAAAATCAGTCACGCATTCCTAACTCGCTCTCAAATAACAGGAATATTTGAATTTATTCATAAAGAGGAGGTTTTATAAGGATTTAGTAGAGTTCTGCCACTGTATAATTAGTTAGCAGTAGCCAATCTACCGTTCAATTTTTGTTTTATAGACTTAACAATTAGTGTACGGTTGTATTTTGAAATACGGAAAAACAAAACGTAAATCAAGCCGCAGAGAAGTATAAACAGCACCGGTTGTACTGTTAAATCTATCCAATGCATGCATCAATGCATTAGATAGATTTACCGTGCTTTACAGGGCACGTTAAGCCGTCGGTCCCGGTTGTCGTAAAACAATAGTCGTTAAGCCTAGTCAGAAGCCTTTGGGCGGCCTAAAAATTCGGACGCCAAGGCTGATCACTTGCCTACACGAGAAGAAGAAGAATGCATTTTTTTGCAATATAAAATTATAGTTAACACTACTGGATGTTTACCGTTTTTGGAATAATTTTTAAGGTTCCGGAATTTGACACAATTTGTATACATATTCGTATTTGTAGCAACACGTTAGTGGTACGTCTAGTGTTACAGATGTTCATAGGCTACGGTGATCTCATCCCATCAGGAGCGCAGTATCCTTGTTACCTTGCCATAGAAATAATACTAGTATCGCGAGATCTGTCCAAAAGAGAAAACGTTTTATAATTCTTTCCTATGTTTTTCTGTATCCTATCCTTCTAATATTATAAATGCGAAAGTTTGTGTGGATCTGTGAATGTTTGTTACCTTATGTCTCCGTAATTACTGAGCTGATTTTGATTAAATTTGGAATGCAGATAGCTTATACACTGGATTAACATATACTCCCTTACTAATAAACATTGTGTAGTGGATGTATAGTTATTTAGTGTTGTGTCTCGCACTGTTGAAATGGGCAAAGATAAAGCAGGAGAAAACACTGAGTAGCTATTCCACTGTTATGTAGTGTTAATTGGATAGGATACTCTTTATTCGCGAGTGAAACCGTGGGGCGCATCTAGTTCACGTTAATTGTTATCTATGGTTTGTTTGTTTGTTGTTAACAAGCTGATCAAATTAAGATCAAATTTTTGTTTTTATATATATTTTTACTACATGTTATTTAGAAAAGAAGTTTTCGCTAGAAAACTTGTAAGTGCGGAAATAGGTAAGTGCGCAATCGCGCATCACAGTAACTTGCGAATAAAAACTATTGAGATAAGTTACTGTTTTATGAGTGTACTGCGTACGGTGGGATGCCAGGAATGTTCCATTTCAAGCGTCCTCATGTATAAAAGCGCGAAAACTGTTTACGTATGCATGCCTGTGGTTTTACTTAAGCGACGTACATTGTACATGGTAATTTAAACTGTGTTTCAAGGTATTACTAGTTAAAATAGCTTAAAAGGAATTATGTTTTATGAAAGTAGGTAATTAGTTGAAAGTAATTTAACTAGGATGATGTTAATGAGCGAGCGGAGAAATTTTGTTGCCTTTGCAACACGTTTTGGCAAAGAAAATTACTGTAATAAATCCTTGTCAAAAATAAGATGTATTCAAATTTTTGCCTTCATAATTTACAATTATGTGTCTATGCTAAGTACCCTGCCAAGTTCAAGTTGGACTCGGTTCCATTCCATACAGCTATTTATTTTTTTTAATTACAGCACGAGATATTAAAAAAGCAATATCTTTATTCCGATTTCAGTATTTTTAGCACAAATCAGCTTTGGCCAGTTATTATAATTAAATGATAAATAAATAACGCCCAACGATCACATATATAGATCCTGGACCCTAACTACTCGTAGGATTCCCTGTATCTAGGGACCCAGGAACTACGAGGATCATGGTCCCACAACACCCAGACACAGAGCAAGTAATTGCGCTTTTTTCCATGTGCATAAATACTTGTCCTGTCGCGGGAATAGAACCCGCCGCCTCCAGGTTATAAGCCGACCTACCATACCACAGAGGCTGTCAAAGATTAGAAGAATTAAGAACTAACTCCTTTCATGTTTTTAGGTAAGCAACGCATTCTTAATTAGTGGCACGTCTAGTGATACAAATGTCTCTAATATCCATAATCTATTAATAAATATAAATAAATATGTGTGGACATTTCACACAGCACCATCTAGCCCCAAACTAAGCATAGCGTGTACTAATGGGAACCAGATAACTGATAGAATACTGAGATACTTTTTGTTTGTATATACAATTATACATACACAAACAAACATCGATGTTCATCTCACAAACGTTTGTCCCGGGTGGGTATCGAACCCGCAACCTATAGTTCAGAAGGCAGAGTTACTATACCAACTGAGCTAACAGGCCAGTCAATGCTGACCTCTTCCCATACAAAGGCCGTACCTATACCCACTATAATATGCTTGTTTGACCTTTACCATAATAAAATCACTTAAAAATACAAATAGTGTAAACTATAACAAAGAAGCTTCTCCTAAAAGCTTGTTTTTAAAAGTAGATTATTTTATCCACTTTAAAACTCTTTGAAAACTCATAGAGTCACTAAAAGGTTTTCGAAGAACGCTCGTGAATAACCGACGAGGGTGATTTATGCGATGCCCTGTGCCAAAACGATTAACGGGTGCAGTCGCCGACAAAAATCAAATCAAACTTTCTCAAGAACCATTTTAAAAGGAATCCTAATTATAAATATTTAATAAATAGTCATGATATTAATTTGGTATTATTTTTTTATGTAAATAAGCGTCACGGCTGCCCATGACAGGTTGCAGTATCACTCGAAACTTTAGCTTAATATATTTTTGCGTGACACTGCATTGCGCACTGTTATACCCCATCCAAGTAGGGGATGGTGCTGACTAGCAGCCCTTACGGGCCTTATCAGCATATTATAGTCAGTGAGTAGAGAGAAGGCTGAGAGCGGTGCCAGTCTTCGACGGACCGTTCATCCGACAACACCTTATAATTAAATCAAGTAATTAAATGTCAAATTCAAGTGTAAATCTAAAATAGTTTTTTTTTAAAAAGGCTTCCCATCGGGACCCTTTAACATTTGGTGGCAGCGGTGGGATACGGAAATCCCCAGTGTCTAGCGAGTGAAACCGCTCAGCTAATTCGCGTATACAAGTAGATAAAATCAAAGAAAGAACATACCTGTGTTGTGTCCAAAATCCGGGATTGCCCTGGAAGGAAGCTATAAGTGGTATTTCCACTAACCACCGGTTCCTGAACGGCCGTCGTCAAGACTCATCCATCATTTTCCTGGAAAGGAAAATATCCACCATCGAGAGGAGATTGCACCCTGGACCGCAATCACCTACCTTCAACTGCGCGAAGAGTCCTGCATCCTGCAAGAAGTCCTTCACCTACCTTCAGCTCCAGCCATCCTGGGAGAGCTGCAGACTGTCGGAAGACAGTGCCTGAAACGATCATCATCATCAATCATCATCCAAGGATTCGATAATTCGAAGCCCATCGACATCGTCGTTGCACCTGTAACCCGTCTTATCAAGCGGAACTCAGAATGTCCCCGCTCGTCGTGTTTACATTCGCCGCCTACGCATCGTTCATACTGTGAGTCTCGGTCATTGTTTTGTCTAGAACTGAGAGTTCAGAGTTCCTAAACATTTTCAGTCGTAAACCAATAATTATTTTATTTTGCTGCAAACCCAGAGTTATATTTGATTTTAATTGTTTTATCATGCCAATTGCGGCCAAGTCAGAAGTGGAAGGCTTATCCGTCGATATCACACCACAGCCAGGTACCAGCGACTGTTTTGAGTCTGCCCCTAGTTCCCCAAGAGTTACAAGGGCCACAGCCGCAGCTGCTGCAGCCGCAATATCTGAGATGGATTTAAATACCTTATTCAAGTTTATTAAGTCATACGATGGCAGCCGAGAAACTGTGAATTCATTCATAATTAATTGCAATAATGCCTATGAACTCGCATCAGAATCTCAGAAACCAATACTTTTTAAATACATTCTTAGCCAACTGCATGGTAAAGCGGAAGTTGCTTGCTCCATTAAAGAATTTAAAGAATGGGAGCAGCTTAAGGACTTCCTTAAGACACAGTTCAGTGAACGTAAACATTACACACATCTCCTTACTGAGCTGCAAGAGAGCAAGCAACAGCCGCAAGATAATGTTAGCCAATTCGCTCTCCGTGTGGAGACCTGCCTCTCACAATTATTAACCGAGGTGTCATTGTCCAATACCAAAGCCAAAGAGTTGCCTGGTCGCGCCGCAGCCATGGGAGATCTTGCTCTCCACCACTTCCTCATGGGACTGCACCCTCGTATCTCTAACATTGTGAGATGTAGGTCACCAAAATCCTTGAATGAAGCCATTAATTTAGCCATATCCGAAGAACGCATACAGCAGAGCTTATACAAACGACCTCAGCCCGAGCCGAAGTCCAGCAACGACAAACCGAAGGTGAATTCCTTTAAAGGTAATAATAATTATAGAGCAACTTCGTCGCAGTATAATCAAAGCCCTATGTCACAGGGACCATCTAATGCGTTCTGCCGGTACTGCAAGACGGCAGGACATGACATCCAAACGTGTAAAAAACGTGAATTTAACAATAACCGCTTTCGAATCCCTCAAAATCCAGGACCAAGCCAGGGTCCTTATAGAGCTACCCCTCGTGTCAACTTTGTTTCTGATCAACCTAAGGAAGATATGGGCCAAGATGAAGTAGATTTCTCACCTGAGGACCCTGATGTAGGGACTTTAAACGAATAAGAGTCTCGTCACAGTGTCGCCCGAGACAATATCTGAAAGCCGACACAATTACCCCCAAAAAAAATCTTAGGGACCACAACAAGGGTAACCAGCCCCAAACAAGCGTCCTACTTTCTACACCCAGGGACCACAACAAGGGTAACCAGCCCCAAACAAGCGTCCTACCTTCCACACCCAGGGACCACAACAAGGGTAACCAGCCCCAAACAAGCGTCCTACTTTCTACACCCAGGGACCACAACAAGGGTAACCAGCCCCAAACAAGCGTCCTACCTTCTATACCCAGGGACCACAACAAGGGTAACCAGCCCCAAACCAGCGTCCTACTTTCTACACCCAGGGACCACAACAAGGGTAACCAGCCCCAAACAAACGTCCTACTTTCTACGCCCAGGGACCACAACAAGGGTAACCAGCCCCAAACAAGCGTCCTACTTTCTACACCCAGGGACCACAACAAGGGTAACCAGCCCCAAACATGCGTCCTACCTTCTATGCCCAGAGTCCTCAACAACCGTAACCAGCCTCCCACGACTGTACAGCTGACCTCTGTCGGTAGTCATACACAAAAACAAGATGTTTTTGAAATAAACATAGATACGACCAAAAGGCTATTGCCACACGTATTGCTAGATTCGCAAGCCTCAGATATCCCGTTATCCTTACTAGTCGATTCAGGCTCCGCCATATGTTTATTAAAAGAATCTAGTATCCAGAAAAACCTGAAACTGATTAAAGAATCAATCAAACTTAAGGGCATAGACCCCAATGATGAAACAACTCAGACCGAAGGGCATTTCCAGCTCAAGTTAAAACTAAATGAGAATAAACCCATACCATTCAAGTTCCATGTTGTTAGAAATATCAACCTGCCATACGATGGCATCATAGGCACCGATTTCTTAACAGCCTTCGGTTGCAACATCGACTATACTCATGATACCCTGAGGATAGGGAAAATCGACATTAAACTACACTTTTCTGAACCTTTTTATATCATTCCGCCTCGTACCGAAGCCGTCATAGAGTGCTCAACAAAAAGAACTAACCTGAAGGAAGGTATTATTGTAGATCAACATCTCTCAGACAACTTGCTTATATCCAACTGTATTGTTAAAATCAAAGATAATAGCCGCATCAACCTGACTATTGCCAATATTTCAGAATCCTTTGTAAATGTCAAGACAAATTTGGACCTAAATATCGAACCTCTTCATTCTAATGCGTATCCTATTAATGCAAATATTCAAGAAACATCTAAGCGAACTGACGAAGTAATCACCTCATTAAGAATGGACCATCTGAATCAGGAAGAAAGGGATGCTCTTATAGAACTCTGCTCCCAATATTCAGATATCTTCCACTTACCTGATGATCAGTTGACCTTTACTTCCGCCCTCGATCATCAAATTAAAACCAGTAGCGATATACCGGTTCACACCAAATCGTACAGATTCCCGGAGTGCCATAAAAAAGAAGTCGAAACCCAAATTACTAAAATGCTTGACCAAGGCATCATAGAGCCATCATCTTCACCTTGGAGCTCACCAATCTGGATTGTGCCCAAAAAGGCAGACCCACAAGGCAAGCGCAAATGGCGAATAGTAATAGACTACCGAAAACTTAATGACATCACCATTGGGGAAACTTATCCTATCCCACAAATAACCGAAATCCTTGATCAGCTAGGAAATAGTAAATATTTCTCAACCTTAGATCTCACTTCCGGATTCCATCAAATCCTTATATCCTCTGACGATGCACCCAAAACGGCATTCACTGTACCTCAAGGTCAATTCCAGTTTAATAGAATGCCTTTTGGATTGAAAAACGCACCGTCAACATTCCAAAGGCTGATGAACAACTGCCTCACAGGCCTGCAAGGCACGAGATGCTTCGTTTATTTGGACGATATTGTCACCTATTCATATGACCTTCCATCCCACATTGACAACCTCAAGGCCGTCTTTGACAGACTCCGTGGCTTTAACTTAAAACTTCAACCAGAAAAATGTGAATTCCTACGGAAAGAAGTCGCCTACTTGGGACATATTATCGGTGAAGATGGCGTCAAACCCAATCCTGAAAAAACAAAAGCCGTCATTGATTTCCCAGTTCCTCGATCTCCAAAGGATATAAAGTCGTTTTTAGGCTTAGTATCATACTATAGGAGATTCATCCTTGACTTTGCCAAATTGGCTAAACCCTTGACATCACTTTTGAAGAAAGATGTTCCCTTTGTTTGGCAGAATGAACAGCAACTCGCCTTTGAATCTCTGAAAAGCAAACTTGTATCGGCACCAATCTTGGCATATCCTGATTTTACACAACTTTTTCTATTGACTTGTGATGCCTCAAACTACGCAATATCAGCCATTTTATCCCAAGGTCCTGTTGGCCAAGACCGACCTATTGCATACGCTTCTCGTACTCTAAATAAAGCCGAATGCAATTATAGCGTAACCGAAAAGGAATGCCTTGCCATCATCTTTGGCACCAAAACATTCAGACCATACATTTACGGTCATCGTTTTAAAATCATAACAGACCACAAACCATTACAATGGCTTTTCAATTGTAAAGACCCGGGATCACGACTAGTACGTTGGCGTCTCAAATTGGAGGAATTTGAGTACGACATCCAATACAAAAAAGGCAAAATCAATGCTAATGCCGATGCCTTATCCAGATTCCCAGTAAATCCAATCCAACCAACGGATGAGGTCTCTACATCCAATCCTCCTCCCGAAGGTACTCCTACACGACATCTAGACGAGGATCTTATGGACTTGCTGATATCACCACCGTCATTCAATCCAGACGAGATTGACACAGGACGTGACTCTCCTTCTGGTATTCTCGCGACGGATCCTCTCGATCTACTACCAGGAGATACATTTAGGCTAACGCCACCACCCCAAGTCGAGTCATCTAGCCCACCTGTCCAAGAATTAAGTCATCCTGAACCACAACCTTCAAGTTCAAATATCGTACCGGCTGACGACGATTATTCCACCTTCTTAAAAGTTATTACTGATAAAAAGAATTTTAACACTTCCATCGAAGAACGTAATGGAAGCCTGATGAAGTCCCCATCCAAAATCATACTAGTACCAACTTCACTTGATTTGGATGAGTCGAACCCCTATGTCCAAGAGATATTAAGCAACGCGGAAAACCGCGATGAAATTTTGAACTGCGAAAAGGAATTACATTCTTATTACAAAATTGACTTGAACGAAAAGACCTACTATTTACTGTTTACCAAAGTCCATCATTTTGACGAAGCCAGTTATCCAGAAATCTTTGAAACTCTGAAACGAATAAGAAACGAATTATTAATCATGGCAGATGAGGCAGAAATCAGCATATCCGATCTAAAAAATCCATTTGAAAAACATTCCTTTATAAAGATCTATAATATTCTCACTTATCTCTTCCATGACACTAATATAAAAGTGATCATGTATCATAATAGCATTGTGTACCCATCTCCCACTGAAATAAAGAAAATTTTACAGGACAACCATGACATCCCGATAGCAGGTCATTTAGGATCAGTACGTATGTATAATAGAGTCAAAGAGTTGTATTATTGGAAAGGAATGCGAAGTGATATTGAAGCCTATGTAAAACAATGTAAATCATGCCAGGAAAACAAAGCACTAAGAAAAGTAAATCGTGCACCAATGCAAATTACGAGCACTTCAACTGCACCATGTCAGCGTATTGCACTGGACGTAGTAGGTCCTCTCCCCGAAGCTGGTCCCGCTAAATTAAAATATATACTTACCCTTCAGGATGACCTTACTAAATTCTCTATAGCATATCCGATTCGAAGCACAACAGCCGAAGAAACCAGTGAATGTTTACTCCACTTTATATCTGTTTTTGGCATTCCAAAATTAATACTAACAGATCAGGGAACGAATTTTACTGCTGAACTGTTTAAGAAAACTTGTGAATTTTTAAAGATCAAACAGCTCTGGTCTTCGCCATACCATCCTCAAACCCAAGGTGCCCTCGAAAGGAGCCATTCAACCCTCAAGGAATATTTGAAATCATATGTAGACGAAAATCAAACTAACTGGCCTCGTTATGTATACACAGCCATGCTAGCCTACAACACCGCTGTTCATTCCACTACGCACTACACACCTTACGAACTTATGTTTGGTAATAAACCATTTATACCTAACTCTATATTTGAAGAAACGTCTGGAGCAACATACCCAGAGTACGTACAAATGCTACAAAACCGTTTGAAACATTCTCGCGAAAAAGCTTTGGAATATATTCAAAGATCAAAATTAAATTCAAAAAATTATTATGATTTCCACACACGGTCACCACCACGCTATAAAACGGGTGATTATGTATACCTTAAAAATCACCTGAGAATGAGAAAAGCTTTGTCGCCCATGTGGAAAGGACCTTACAAAATAGTAAAAATCCACGGGAACAATACTCTGTCTTTACTTATAAACAGACGCCATATTCGTCACCATTTCGACGAGGTTAAGCCCGCTGAAATGCAGCCAAACCTGTAAATAGTTAGATATTTAGTAAATTAGTGGTAGGAAGTAAATAATAAAAAGGTACTTACTTTTAGCAGGAGCCGCGAACCCGGTGAACCTAAAAAAAAAAAAAAAATATATATATAAAAAAAAATATAATGACTAGGATAGGATATTACTAGATTAAGAAAATACTTACCTTATTAAATTAGTTTTAATTTTTATGATTATTTACAGAGTTCCAATTCGGGGTCAATATCTCCAGAATTTCACCCAGCCAATTACCTCGAGTGCAGGCATCTATTTTGACTACTTAGGTACCCTAAAAATCAATACTGCCCATTTGAAGATATTAATACCGTTAGATATTTCTCATATTAGTCCACACATACAAAATATTAAACACGCGTTGGAAACAACTAGACATTTATGTGCCGAAACTCACATTGTGGAAATTAGTGCCGAATGTCACAACAGTTTACAACCCCTGACAGTACGGTACCAAGATATGAATAGGGAATTTGAATCCATCTCACATTTGCTTGATAACAGAGTTAAGCGTAGCGCTTGGGTAGGTGGTATAGGTAGCTTACTTAAACAGATTTTTGGTACACTGGACGAGGATGATGCCCTACGGTATGATGAGGCCATAGAATCTGTGCAAAATGATCAGAAGCAGTTGGCCTCTTTAATGAAACAAAACATTTTGGTTACTAGCTCCGTGATGGCATCATATAACACTACCCTTTATAAGATTAGAAATAATGAAGTTAGTTTAAACAATGCTATCGACAGACTCTCGGCCAGTATAAAAAATATTTCTAGGATAACTAACGGCTTAATCATACTTTCCAATGTGAACGAAATTTTTGATAGTCTGGAAACGTCAATACTTACCTTGTCGTTTCAACTAGAGGACGTAACTAACGCGATTTTATTCAGTAGCCACAATATTCTACATCCATCAATAATAACACCTCAACAATTACACCGAGAGCTTGCCGATAACTACAGACACCTGCCTAGTAATTTAGAACTTCCTGTTACTCTGGATATAAATTCTATATACTTAATTTTAAGGCTTTGTAAGGTAGTGTGCTATTATATAAATAACAAAATTGTATTCTTGTTGGAGGTGCCGCTGGTAAATGTTGTTAACTACATGTTATTTCACAGCATTGCTCTGCCTACACCCTATAACCCAAAGGAACCACGTTCATTTAGTCTAATCATCCCAAACAGCAAATACATAGCAATGACCAAAGACAAATCACACTATTGTAACGTCAATGACCTGCAACATTGTAAGACCATAATACCAGGAACCTATATATGTGACGTAGCGAATGTATATGCAGTGGACGCTAAACCCACCTGTGAAAATGAACTCTTATCCAAGGTTATCAGTGAAATACCAGTGCAGTGCGAAGCAAAATTTATTTCCGGTAAACTTGATATATGGAAAACGTTAGCGAATAATAAGTGGATATATATTCAGTCCGAACCAAATAAAATATCTATTGATTGTAAAAACTCTAGGATTTATGAAACAAATATTTTAGGTACAGGTATTCTCTCTATACCCGATGGCTGTGTCGGATTTTGTAAAAGCACCACATTGATACCGACCTACAATGCACTTAACATCAGTTCACCTATCAGCCACATGCCTGATTTTAACCTGATTAATGACAGCTGTTGTAATATAATAAGATTTAATGATGTGACGGATAACGTGACCCCAGTTCACCTACAAAACATAGACCTGGACGAATTTAATTCCAAAAATAAAATAATTACAGAATCACTTTTGAACAATTTAAAATCAATAGAAAACAAACCACACATAGTGAAATACGGGACACATTATACTTCTCTTATTTTTATTGTAATAACTATAATTTTAGCCTATTTTTCATTATTAGCTTATAAAAAAATAATTTGTAAACGATCCTGTCGACCTGGTAATGACCAACCCTTAGATTTTAAATTAAGATTTTATAAGAAACCACCGGTTCAGCCTACTCCTGAAATAATAGACGGGCAAGACTCAGACGTCGAAATTGGCCATATTGCACCCCTCAGGACCCAAGTTTAATCACAGAGACTTTTTAAGAACACCCCTAAAGTCTCTTCTTAAAGGGGGAGGTGTTATACCCCATCCAAGTAGGGGATGGTGCTGACTAGCAGCCCTTACGGGCCTTATCAGCATATTATAGTCAGTGAGTAGAGAGAAGGCTGAGAGCGGTGCCAGTCTTCGACGGACCGTTCATCCGACAACACCTTATAATTAAATCAAGTAATTAAATGTCAAATTCAAGTGTAAATCTAAAATAGTTTTTTTTTAAAAAGGCTTCCCATCGGGACCCTTTAACAGCACGTTATCCTGAAACTTCACACAGTATAGTAATAAGATTACTAGACTGTGTGTTCAGATCATAAAGTCTCATTTTCCCAGTATATTTCACTAGCTATAATGCCCTTTGTTATGTATTATATTGATGGGTAATAGTATATTTATTTTACATGTAGTAATGTGGGTACATGAATAAAGTTTAGTTTTGGAAATGAACTCAAATGGTGTTGTATCTTTTATTGGCGACTGCGTAAATAAATTGCAATTGCGATAAAATGGCATTCAATTTAACGAATATTGTGTTGCCTGGGAAGTTTAACGCGAAAACTGATGTGTGGTGTGATTATAAAGAACAGTTACTATGTGCGCTCAACGCGGCGGGACTCGTGGAACAGGACGATGCGAAGTCGCGATCATTGTTCCTGTCTCAGTGCGGGAAGGACACATACGCTCTAATTGCATCACTTTTAGTGCCATTACGCCCTACACAAGTGAATTTTAGGGACATATTGAGTGTCTTAGACAAATTTTATGAACCAGAGGTTAATGAAATTTTACAAGCGGGTAAATTTCATAAACGTGTGCAATTGCAAGGGGAAAGCGTGCAAGACTTTGTGGCCGCGATAAGTAATTTGTGTGCTAAGTGCAAGTTCATGGACATTAAGCGCCAATTACGAGACAGACTTGTTTTGGGAGTGCGTGATGAACGTTTACGGCGGGAGTTGTTAAAAACTAAAGACCTCACATATGAGATGGCTGTACAAATGTGTCTAAATCACCAAGCATCTTGTCAAGATATGTATCCTGGTCCAAGCACTGATAATTTAGTATCCGGTCATGCTCCCGAGCCAATGGATATTGGAAGAATAAAGTCAAATGAATGCAGACATTGTACCCGTGTGCATAAACCAGGTGAACGGTGTACCTTTATGAAAGCAAAGTGCTTCAAATGTCAGAAGTATGGGCACATAGCAAAAGCCTGTGATAAGAAATCCAAGCTACACCAAGTGGAAGATAAACAAGAGACTGCATCTGAAACTGAAGATATGATGGGTGTCTATGTGTGCTCAGACAGTTATCAACCCCCAATATTAGCAGAATTAATTATCGATGGGGCAAGTTTGAGGATGGAAGTCGATTCTGGGGCATCTCGCAGTATTATATCAGAGAAGACTTTCAAGAAGTTGTGGGTGACACCCCCATTACTTCAGGAGACTCCGGTGAAACTTATTACATGGATTCGAGACCCATTGAAAGTATTAGGTCTGGCAAATGTATGTGTATCATTGGGCGAGAAAGAGGCTCAATGTGAACTATTGGTCGTGTCTGGCGATGGGCCTAGCCTTTTGGGTCGCAGTTGGTTTAAACCATTAGGCCTTCAAGTGACAGGGTTATACTGGGCCAAAGAAGATTTGATGCCTTTCATGAATAAATTTCCTGATTTATTCAAAGAAGAATTGGGTGTATACAATGGTCCTGACGTCACACTGCACCTACGTCCTGAAGCGACACCGCGTTTTCTGAAAGCTCGAGTGCCTTTCCCTTTGAAGACTCAAGTGGAAGCCGAACTTAACCGCATGGTGGACACTGGTATATTGACCCCGGTTAGGTACTCGGAATGGGCCACACCATTGCGTATAGTGAACAAAGATGATGGATCGTTGCGTATCTGCGGGGACTATCGGTCTACAGTGAACGCTGCTATAGAGGTCGATAGTTACCCGCTTCCGACGTCTGTGGAAGCTTTTGTGAAGCTAAGCGGAGGCAAAGTTTTTAGTAAACTTGATTTGAAGCAAGCTTACACACAATTAAAGGTGGATGATAAAACGGCCAAGCTGTTAACGTTGAATACACCTATCGGACTCATGAAAGTGAATCGCCTAGCATTTGGCATTAGTGCGGCGCCGTGTATTTTCCAAAGGGTCATGTCAACCGCGTTGGCAGGGATGGATGGTGTGGCATGCCTGCTTGATGACGTGGCAGTGGCTGGTGCGACGTTGGAAGAGCATAATCAGAGACTTCATCAAGTGATGCAGAAGCTCAATGAGATGGGATTCCGACTAAATAGCAACAAATGTATTTTTGCTGCCAATAGTATCACATTTCTGGGACACATGATTGATGGCGAAGGTCTTCACCCAGCACCTGCCAAAGTTAAAGAAATCCAAGAAAAGCCGGCACCCACTAATAAGGAAACGTTGCGTGCCTTCCTTGGCCTCTATAACTTTTATCAAAAGTTTTTGCCGGATAGAGCTACCGTACTGGAGCCCTTGTATCGATTGCTTGAGTCGAAAACACCATGGATGTGGAGCGAACGCGAGCAAGCAGCGTTCGAAAAAGCTAAACTCTTGCTGTCGTCAGATCTCACATTGGTAGGTTATGACTTGAAAAGAGAGTTACTGCTTATCTGTGACTCATCTTCGTATGGAGTGGGCGCTATAATAGCACATGTGATGGATGACGGATCTGAGAGACCAATCATGATGGCGTCGCGAACTTTACAAGACCATGAGAGGCGGTATGGACAGATTGATAAAGAAGCGTTGGCTGTGGTATTCGGATTGACGAAATTTCACGAGTTTTTATTGGGTCGTAGATTTTGTATCGTGACTGATCACAAGCCACTGGTTGGCTTATTTAATCCAGCGAAACCAATACCCGACCAGATCTCTCCAAGAATGCTGCGATGGTCTTTGAAGCTATCGTGTTATGATTACACTATCCGACACAGGCCAGGCAAATCTATCGGCAATGCGGATGCATTAAGTAGGTGGACTGCACCGGCTACTGCAACAGTAGCGGCCGAGTCACTCAAAGAAGTATTGTTGTTGGAGGAACAACCTAGTGGCTGGAATCTAGACGCGGAAAGAATCGCTGCAGAAACAATTAAGGATCCGTTGCTGAAAAAAGTTACCTTCCATGTACATCATGGTTGGCCGAACAAGGTTACAGACCCAGCCTTACAGCCGTTTTGGACCAGGAGAGAGGCTCTTTCACTTAATAAAGACTGTTTATTATGGAGCAACAGAGTCATAGTACCTACCAAGTTACAAGAACAGGTATTGAACATTTTACATGCTCCTCATGCGGGCATAGTCCAAACGAAGGCGTATGCGAGAGGCTATGTGTGGTGGGTCAACATGGACACTCAGATAGAGCAGATTGTCGCCAGCTGTGAGCAATGTCAGCTAGTAAGGAACAATCCCCCTAGAGATCCGCAGACCTGGATTATGCCAGAAAAGCCATGGAAGAGAGTCCATATAGACTTTGCCGGCCCTTTTCAAGGAAAAACATTTTTTGTTTTGATTGACAGCCACAGCAAATGGATCGAAGCAGACATTATTAACTCGATGAGCAGTGGTGCTATAATAACTCTGCTGAGAAGAATTTTTGCTTCACAGGGGATACCTGAAGTGATTGTATCAGACAATGGGAGAGCTTTTACGTCTGAGGAGTTTGAGAGTTTCTTGAGGAAGAACGGGATAAAACACCTTCTCTCCCCACCATACCACCCGGCGACAAACGGCCAAATAGAGAGAGCTATACAAACATTGAAGAATAAAATTAAGAAAATGGATTTAAATTTACCTTGGAGTGAGAAATTGAGCAAGGTGCTTTATTACATGCGCACAGTGCCGAATAGCTGTACAAACAAAACACCGGCGGAGATGCTCAACGGCCGAAAATATAGAACGGCGATATCCACACTTCATCCTGACTCCGCACCCAGCCGTGGTGAGCAGCAGCTGGAGGCGGCGGCGCAGCGCGCGCCGACTAGGGCTTTCGAAGTGGACCAGCCGGTCCTGATTCACATGTATGGCCCAGGGGAGAAGTGGCGGAGGGCCACTGTAGAGTTAGTAGAAGGTCCAAGCTCATACAGGGTGAGAACGGAAGATGGAGAATTACATCGCCGCCACGCTGATCAGATGCTAGCTAGAACGGTTCATACCGAGACGAGGATGTCTGAGAATAGAGCTCTGGAAGAGACAGACTCTGGAACATCTGATGATGCACTGATTGAGATACCACCTCCGGAGATGTGGTCGGACATTATAGGCATACCCAATTGCTCAGCATAAAATAATAAATTTTGTAAATTGTTCCAAAATATTTAAAGTAATTTCAAATGGTTGTTTAAATTTAACTTCAGAGATTTTGATTTGATTGTACTATGTGTTTATGTATTTATAAAGGGGAGATATGTTATGTATTATATTGATGGGTAATAGTATATTTATTTTACATGTAGTAATGTGGGTACATGAATAAAGTTTAGTTTTGGAAATGAACTCAAATGGTGTTGTATCTTTTACCCTTCAAACCGGAACACAGTAGTGCTTACTCACTACTGCTTGGCGGCAGAATAACTGGCAAAGCAGTGGTACCTACCTAGACGAACTTTGCAGAAAAGTTCTACCGCCTAGTATTTTTAGTCTAAGTAGTTATTGGGGGTTTTATGCATTTAGAATCAAAAATAAATATATCTACGAATATTAATAATATCCGTACTTTCAGAAAACAATGATTTAATATAACAAATCAGGATTTTTTAATTATCACTTTAACCATCACGAAAATAAAAAATAGAAAAGTAACAAATCTAACATTAGGTAGCCTACACCAGATGTTGAAACATAGGTATTACTGAAAAGATACGGCCTAAAAATCAATCACCCTGTATTTATTAATTGAAATATAATTATATCTCATTATTTATATTTATATAGTACTTAATAATTTTTAATGCATTGTGTTGAAATTTTGTGTTGTCAAAAATATTATTTAATTTAATAATTTATGTGGCTCACTGTACAATTTACTACAAAATAGTTGTTTGCTCTTTAGTACCTATTCTTTGAGTGCTTGCAGACAAAAATTCTATTTTGTGGTGCAGAGGTTGTTTGGAAGACATAGCCACAATTTATAAAACTCTATTGATTCACTCCAATTTTTAAATCTATACCTACTTATAATAAAACTGAAACACCCAAAGGCTTCTGATGGCTTAACGACTATTATCTTACGACAACAGCCGGGACCGACGGCTTAACGTGTCTCCGAAGCACGGTAGCGCTCAGTTGTAAATACCAAATTTTGTTGTAGCGGTCACCCATCAAAGAATTTTTTTTTACAATTTAGAGGCATAGCATTTGACCACTGTCTCATCTTAGAAACGGCTAGTCGTGCTTTGCTATGAGCGCTATGAAGAAATTTTAAAAGCTGAGACAGAGATGTATTGTAGAGAATAACGTACAGTAAACGTACGTTTAGGTATATGGGTAGAAGTGGTATTCTTGTTAAGCCTTAATATATATAAGCATAAGTCGCAAACCACACGAGCTGTCTAGCGCAGATGTCTCCGAAGTGATATAGGATCCGTACGATATTTAGTTGAAGTAGTCTTACCGTTGATAAGAAAATCAATGGAGCACCTACTGGAAAGCGTGTTTTGGACCCTAGAAGCACACAATTCCATCAATTGGCAAATTACCCCGTTTCCATGGAACTCTTCCAGGATAAAAAGTATCTAGTAACTTTGAGTGGTCACATTTATTGTTTGGGCAAAATTTAATTGGAATCCATACACTTATTAACAACAAGTAGTTAACCCAGGTCACAGATAATATATTACGATGCTATAGGCGCTGATGTTAGAATTTTAAGGCCGTCCAAAGGCTTCTGACTTAGTTTAATGACTATTGTCTTACGACAACATTACAGCCAGGACTGATGACGGCTTAACGCAAAGCATAGTAGTAGCGCTCAGTTGTAATATACCATTTTTGTAGCGGTCACCCATTCAAATCGTAAACTTGGCGAACGTTGTTTAACTTTACAAATCGGTTAAGAATAGCTAGTCTAGCTTCGCAGCTCAAACATAAACAAATTAGCAGATATCAAACTGTTTTTTTCAGATTTTAGATTGGATTAGAGAAGTGTGCTTAATATAGCAACGTTTTAATGACTACGAAGAGTCGTTATTCGCAGTCGAGAGCTTTGTCGGCTATGGTTCTAATACTGAGGTGTCCCACAGCCGCACTAACTTTGACTTAATGTCTGCCTAGGATCCCACTTCTGAAACTGTTTTAAACTTTAAACTACTAATCATATTGTGGGATGAGCATTTGAAATATTTTTGTGCCACTAAAACTAAAATCAAAATGTGTCCTGCTTTGAAGGACATTGACATTTTGATTTCAAATCCAAACTACTGCAGGTACCTACCGATTTCAATGATATTTCTATGGATCTGAAGGTTCCATACAAATAAAAAAAAAACAAATCGGTTTTTAAAAAAATAATATGTTGGAGTTCGGAGGTAAAAAACAAAAGACACAATGGGAGCACCAGCTCCTTTTGAAGTCGGTTGAAAGAGATTTGCATCATTTCAATAAATTATAATTTGACCTGTAGTACAACAGGATAAGGTCCCTTGACCTGAATTCTAAGAAATAGGTTCCTATTAATAATGAAGACGATTTTCTCGTACATTTATAATTCTGAGAAACTCGACCCTTGATTTGGGAAATTAGCCCTTATAGAAAATAGATTGCGCATTGAGTTGACTTGTATTGTTATGTATTCTGTGGCAGTACTAAGGTTTTTTATATAGCTCTTAGAATTAGCAAGTTGTTCAGGCAATGGGCAGGCCACATCGCTCGTAGAACTGACAACCGATGGGGAAGAAAGGTTCTCGAGTGGCGACCACGAACCGGAAGACGCAGCGTGGACCGGCCCCCCTCTCGGTGGACCGACGATCTGGTAAAAGCCGCGGGGAGCCGATGGATGCAGGAGGCGAGCAGCCGCTCAAGGTGGCTTGCTCTGGGGGAGGCCTATATTCAGCAGTGGACGTCTTCAGGCTGATGATGATGATGATGAATGTGTCCAGTTCGTCATATCGATTATTCTATAACCACACCTTTAATTAATTACTATACGATAAATAATGACCATCGGTTTTTTATTTTGTTTATTTATGATGCAAACTGCGAGCTATTTTAACCATTCAATTCAATTCAATTCAATTTAATTGGGAACTGGGGATCAGGTAACGATATACATTATTGTTGCCGATCGACAAACCTTTTTATATTTAGTTTTACTTTTTACTTTTCTATTTCTAAACAGTTTTTGATATTATTTGACTGGCCTGATAGCTCAGTTGGTAGTAGCTCTGCCTTCTGGACTATAGGTTGTGGGTTCGATTCCCACTCAGGACAAACATTTGTGTGATGAACACCCATGTTTGCTCTGTGTCTGGGGGTTATATTGTTATTCTATGTATGTATTTACAAACAAAAAGTATTTAAGTATTGTATCAGTTATCTGGTTCCCATATTACAAGCTTTGCTTAGTTTGGGGCTAGATGGCGCTGTGTGAAATGTCCACACATTTATTTATTATTCTTTATTTTATTTATTTGGGATTTTGTGTTTTCCTGTCAATAAACTAATACTACTACTCTTCTAGGCTTCTAAGATTTTATGTGCGTTTTTCTGTGTTTTGGGTGTTTTTAAGTTAATAAATTTTACGTGGTGACTACTCAAGTTTTCTGTGTGCTCATTCACTGGACCTGCTTCATCCTCAACAACTATCCTACTAATATTATAAATGCGAAATTTCGTGCGTGTGAATGTTTGTTACCTTATATCTCCGTAACTACTGAGCCGATTTCGATGAAATTTGGGATGCAGATACCTTATACGCTGGATTAACATATGGGATACTTTTTATTCGCGGGTAATACCACGGGGCGCAACTAGTCATAATAATTTGATAGTTTCAATGACGACGATGACAACAATGTACATAGTTACTTTTTACGCATTTTAATGGAATGGAGATACCTTATACCCTGGAGAATATGTACATTTTACTCACGAGTGAAACCACGGGGCGCAGCTAGTCTATTATAAACGTAAAACGTGTTAAACATTACAAGTTAAATAAATGTATTTTCTTTCTTTCTAACTTAGCTTCTATTATAAAAAAACCATAATCCTCTGTAATTAGCCGTAACTTACGTCTAACTTGTGTTCAAGTTGAGAGTTGGGTTAACCTAGTTTTAGACATGAAGTTGCCTAAGTTAGCGTAAGTACGATTGGGTTTACACAAATGTAGATAGTTATTATTGAATGTCAATTAAGTTAGGACTCAACTTTGAAGTGTAGCTCAGGAGTTTGAACTTAGTTAACGTAACTTCTGAATGTCACCCGTCATACTTTCCATGCGAACGTTTGTATATGGCGGTTATAATATTTAGGTTTCGAACTAATTATCTTATAAATAAAATATTAAAAGTATTACGTAAAATATTAGATATCTATAATTTATGTAGGTATGTATACTAAGCCTAAAAAACAAAATAAAGTTAATAATAAAAAGTTATAAAAATAAAGCAGGATTTTAGATCACTTTATTCTACGTAAATGATTTTTGAAACAAAAAAAAATACTTTTACTTAATAGCTTATTTTTCAGGCATATTTTAAACAATTTAAAAAAAGGAAAAGAAAAGAAGGATTCCAATAAGATGAAGAAGAAGATAGATAGATAGATAAACTCTTTATTGAAACACACAAATCATTAAAAACTAAGTGAACAAAATTTAAGATTGAATAAAAAAATAAAAAAATAAAATAAAATTGAAGAATGAAAGAAGGAATAAAAAAGAATGCTATGTAAGTGTGTTAGGAACATTCTTAAATAAAACAGTTTTTTTCCTTACATGTAAAGATTTTGGTCAGGCTAAAATGATCCTCGTAGTTTTTTTTTATGCGATTGAATGACGTGACGAGCTAGTCGTTCACCTGGTGTTAAGCGACATGGCTGCCCATAACAGTTGCAGTTGCACTCGGAATTTTAAAACAATAACGTTTCGCGTGACCCTGCACTGCGCACATCATCCTGAGACATGACACAGTCAAGTAATTCAGATTACATCAGATTACTAGACTGAGAGATCAGATCATAAAGTCTCATTTGCCCAGTAATTTCACTAGCTACAATGTCCTTCAAACCCCTAAATACAGGGAATCTTAGTTATGGTAAAGGATCTATGTATGTGATTGTTGGGCGTTATAATATATTATTTATTTATTTTTATTGTTGTAAGTTTGAACAATAAAAGCACTCAGTTTGTTTGAACATATTTTTAAATTTTTCTTAATTATGAACATTTTCACGCATAAATTGTCACGGAATTCTCCAAATGCCAATTGGAAACTAGCTCTCTGAGCATGATGCCGCACTAACCTTGCACTGCGGGAACTGCTCCGTCGGCCTGGTGACTCTCCAGCCCAGGAGTGGCGGTATGCAGACCAGCGCACTCATGAGCCAGACTGCCGCTATCATGAGGGCTGCCCGCGCTGGCGTTCTCTTCTTCAGGTAATCCACTGCCTGGGGAAGAAATTGTTAGTTTTAGACCACTGACTTTAAAATAGTAAGTTATACCTATAAATTTCCAGTGGTGACTTATGGAGCTGAGACATGGTCTCTTACTGTTGGCCTCATTAGTAAGCTCAAAGTCGCGCAACGAGCTATGAAGAGAGTTATGCTCGGCGTTTCTCTGCGAGATATGGTCCGGAATGAGAAGATCCGCAGGAGAACTAAAATGACAGATATAGCTCTTAGAATTAGCAAAATGAATGCCAATGGGCAGGCCACATTGCTCGTAGAACTGACAACCAATGGGGAAGAAAGGTTCTCGAGTGGCGACCAGGAACCGGAAGACGCAGCGTAGGCCGGCCGCCCACTCGGTGGACCGACGATCTGGTGAAACCCGCGGGGAGCAGATGGATGCATGATACGAGTAGTCACTCAAAGTGACACTCTATGTTCAGCAGTGAACGACTTCATGTTGATGATGATACCTATAAAAGCATCTAATATTTATTTACTAGGTGATAAGGCATTAATTTTTCTGCAGAGTTTGTGTTAGGAGGTCACTGGCCATTGCTTTGCGAGTTATTCTGCCGCCAAGCAGTAGTGTGTAAGCAAGCGTGTAGCGTGTTTCCATCTGATTGTTTATTTTTTGAGCGTAATACAAATATATATTTCTGTACCATTTTGTATTTAAGATGGATACCAGCGAGGTCAGCGCCGAGTCAATTAAATTTTTTGACTTCATCAAGTTCTTTAATGAAGTTTATTTTATTATTATCTCATCAACACTAGATTTTAATAAAAACATTTTAAATTGCTATTCTGATATCTTCCCATCATTCTCCTCAGTCACCTCAGTAATATCTGGACAAGTGAAGTGTGCCCTCCATTACATCTATTTTTCCTTTCTGCTCCTTTCGGAGCATCAGTAACTTCGGTCGAATCATCATCTTCCTTGCATTTTCCCATTTGTTATTGAGATCGGGTCCCAATCTAACCTGTAGCGGCGAGCTACCAGTATTACAGAAGCGACTGCCAATGCCATCTGACCTCGCTACGCATAAGGAACCAGTAACAGGAGTGGTTAGACCAGGCGTCAGATTCTATCAGGCGTCTGACTACCCGTAACGATTGCTATAATGTTCTTATGACAACCGGGACCAACGGCTTAACGTGCTCTCCGAGGCACGGAGCGGTGGCATCGAAAACTGCTCATAACTTACTAGATAAGCATTGGGGCAGTAACTTCGGTTGAACAAGCCCATAAATTTAAACTACTCAATTTCTGAACGACAGACAGTTGTCAGCGAGCTTCCATTATCACCTAGTTACGTAGTTACAAGTTTTCAAAGTTCCAGCAACCGAATAGAATGTTCTGACTGAAAATCAGTTATTAAAGTCTTAGGTCCTTGAACATGCTGTTTCGGGATCTAACCATGACGTCACGCAATATTACATTTTGTTATCTATAATTTTTAGGTATTTATTTTTCCATTAATTCTTGTTCTATAAGTGCAGTAGATCAACCTCTGTAAATATTGCGGGTTTGCAAATCAACACCCAGTGTGACTGTAGTCCAGTTATCTTTTTTTTTATAACTAAATGAGCCAGCGAACTTTTCCGCGTTCCCCCAAAACTCCAACAAACTTATTCGTTTACAGAGAAAAAAAACTTATTGCCTGTTAAAAGCATCTCATATTATTTCCTACCATTTACTTTGAGTGACACATTGTGAGTTTCAGAATCATCTCCCAACAGTCTCCCTATTCTGTTACTCATGTTTTTCGTAATGAAACACGAAGTCTGTCAAGTGACAACTGTCAGTTACTGCTTTGTGAAGGTTGTCAGGGCCCTTTCAAAGTTATAGAGTTGGAACGATGTTTATGACGATAACCTTGGCCTTGATCATGTAACTTTGATTGCAATGCAACAGGCTAAATTTCTTTCTTAATTCACGCGGCAAATTCAAATTTTCTTTAGTAATTACATTAAAACTGATTTAACGTAAAGAAATTGAATGTATCAACAACTTACGATTAAAAGTATCTCCTAGATATCATTGGTTTTGCGACAAATGGCAATAAACAAATTTCGTGTTAGTTTTTCAGTCTATTGCCATTTGTCGCTAAACCAATGATATTTAGGTGATACTTTTAATTGTAATTTATTAACACATTCTATTCATTTGCGCAAAATTAGTTTTCATGTAATCAAGTTGAGTAATTAAGCTATTATTGGCAAAAGAACGCAAGAAAATATGAATTTGCCGCGCTAGTGAAACGTTCCAACTTAATTTAAAATTTTACTTAGTAACTATGCAAGTATACTTCAAAATGCAAACTGCACAGTGCACATTGAAACTGTCAAGTCGTGTTTCTATTATTTGCAATCAAGTTACATAATCGCTTAGCTTAGAAAAGCGTAGATGTAAATTTTTTTTTTAAACTGTGATGGAAATGGAAAATATTGCTTTGGAGGTTGGGTGGGGTTGTGGTTATAATATTTCGTTATATATATATTTCATCAAAATAAAAAGTAAAAAAAAACTATTTGTAAAAATAAAAAACTTCTAAGACTTTTGAAAGATATATAACAAAAGTTATTTTTAGTGAATTTTTTTATCATTAGCGGGATTTGAAATCATTATCTGGGTGTCATATTGTATTCTATGTATGTATTTACAAACAAAAGTATATAAGTATTGTATCAGTTATCTGCGGGGTGATCATGTAACTTTGATAGCAATACAACAAAAGAAATTTCAATCCAAATTTGAAAATTTCCAAAGTAACTCTGTACATAAGCTGCGTACTGCAACTGTCAAATCCATACATTTTTGTGTTTCTATCGGTTGCCAACAAGTTACATGATCGCCTAGCTGGTTTCCATAGTACAAGCTATAATGCTTAGTTTGGGGCTAGATGGCGCTGTGTGAAATGTCCACACATATTTATTTATTTATTTTTATGATTATCCATCCGTCCCTAAAACCTTTAAGGCCTACTGCTGACAAAATCGTAAATATTCAGAAGTTATTTGTTTAAATGATACGAGTTAAGACTAAAAAATTGCCTTACATTTATCACGTGTATGATAGAGGAAGAAAATTGTGCCAGAAAATCAACTTTATGCATGAATTTGGGAGGGCGTATGAAAATTTGAAAACACCATCTCGCCACAGATTTCCCCTCGGAGTATTACTTGTGAAGTACCAGCTATGATATTCATGATTTTACATACTAGTAGAGTATGGTGTGGACATATTGTACAGGTAGATACAGCAGGGAAGAGCTATGGCTGAAGTCACGAAAGATGACCCGCAGACGCGTCGCCACAGTCGCGCGACGAAATGTTGCTAAGCTCTACTATTTTAGACTCCCCAAAATTTCAATATAAAATAATTAGTGAATATCGATTTTATTTAGTAAATTAAATAAAACATATTATACTTACGTTATACATACAGAAAATTCTATGTATTGACAATTAGTCCCAATTATTGCCGCGGGACTTCTTTCGTGAGACGAATTATATGCATTTCTCCAGTGAAGCTTTTTTTTTATATTTTGGCTCCACTTACATTGTGTATTTAGCCAATGTCAAGTATTGTAATTTTTATCATGTTACAGAATATCTATCACGTAAAGTAAAATCTTAGTCAAATATTTTAGTCATAGTCCAGTCTAAGTCATGCCCTAAGATGCTAACACTTTACTAGAAGTTTCTATGGAATTTTGGAAGCAACCATGAAAAACCTCGTGTCGCCATTACCACTTGCTCACACCCATGCTCGTAATTCAGCACTTTATGCGTAAACCGCTACCAATTTTAAACAGTAATAATGGAAAAAGAACAAGTTTTGAAAAACAATGCAGCGACGTGAACTATTCCGCGTTCCCGCCAAAACCCTCCAGTTTAAATTGCTGGCTAAGCACATACAGTGAGTTTTAATTGGTATGTTATCCCGAAAGGGGGGGACTGGAACCATGATAGCCCACAAGTTTTGAGAGTCTTACTTGAAACTGCGTGTTTCCAAACCTCCATACTAAAAAATAAAACCACTCACGAAATTGCACGTGCGATCGCGACGAGAGTTAACAAGATACTATAAATTCATTTATAAACAAAGGTCGTATTTCTAAACCTCCGTACTAAAAACTATTAATTTAGAAATCATCGAAAGTCGTAGAAGAAACATTGTGTACCTTGGGGAATATTGGGAAGTAGATCCCCCCCCCCCCCCAAGTTTAAAAAAATAATACAATGCAACGACATAAGTGAACTTTTCCGCGTGCCCGCCAAAACCTCACCAAATACTGTTCGCTCATTGGTTGAAGACAGCTGTTGACAGGCAGACAATGAGCGTTCAATATTTGGTGTGCCTAATTGAACGAATTCAACAAACTTAGAACGAGGTACGATCTTTAAAATAAACTACGTTCGCTACCTGCTTATAACAACTTAGTCGTAGTTCGTGTTACGTATTTTTTTTCCACAAAAAAATTGCTTTAATCCAAAGACTTCTATGTATACACCAGACAGGACATCTCTGACTTGCACTGTCACCCACTGCAAATATGCCAGCTGGCATCTTCTCGCTCATACGATGCTCAGCACTAAAAGCGACTGCACGTGCAGCAGTGAATAGCAGTAAAAACTATGATCCGAATGTGCCATTGCACTAGCGCTGCGTGTTGGGATCGTTGGTTAGACGATTTAATCTCGTAAATCGCTGTAGCGGATTTTAGTTTAACTATACAAAAAATGGCAACTATTTGTGCTTCGAATAGCTTCTCCAGTACGTAGTACATATACCTCTTTGCTTCAAACCCCTTTGCGTAAAATTGGTTGGCAGAGACGTCTTATCACAAACCACTATACGAAAAACAATCAGATATCAAAATAAACAAAACGCCCAAAACCATTTCAGCCATAAACGGCTCTTGGAATGTTACCAATTCATAGATATGGAAGTAATGCATAAAATATACATATTCTACGAGAAACTTATTCTGGTAGTTACACTATGCTGTTAATTCAAGCTATGTAGAACAATACAGACTTAGCACTCAGAACTATAAAGAAATAGAGCGTTCATCTGCTATTACCCATTTTAGTGCTCATAGCGAAGCACGACTAGCCGTTTGTAACCGATCGGTAAAGTTAAGCAACGTTCGCTGCGGTCACTACTTTGAGGGATGACCGCTACAGCAAAAAGTGGTATTTACAACTGAGTGCTACCGTGCTTCAGAGGGCACGTTAAGCTGTCGGTCCCGGCTGTTGTCGTAAGACAATAGTCGTTAAGCCAAGTCAGAAGGCTTTGGGCGGCCTAAAAATTCTGACACCAGGGCTGATCACTTGCCTCTACGAGAAGAAGAAGACCCATTTCCCCGCAGTAACTCTTTTTACTGGGATAAAAAGTAATCTATGCTCATTTCGTTAGTATAAGCAATATGTATGCAAAATTTCATTTGAATAGGTTCAGCTGTTTTGGCGCAAAAGCTGTTCGAAGAAACAGAGAAAGTTTCATTGTTATATACTGGGTGGCGCAAAAGTAAAGACCCTATTTGGTTCAGCTATAACATTTTTTCTAAATTAGAAAACTAGATTTAGGTTTTTTTAAATGTATATTTGTGCCATTAAATTTCGTACCATTAGGATTTAAAGATGATGTCTTTTAAATGGTGACCTCCAGAGTTGATACACATTTGAGCCCTATTTATGACATTTTGCATAACTTGCCGTAACACTTCCTGCGATATGTTCGTTATTTCTTGACGAATGTTTTCTTTTAGAGCTGCGAGAGTCTGTGGCTTGTTCACATATACCCGAGATTTCAAAAAACCCCAAAGAAAGAAGTCTGGACTGGTCAGATCGGGTGATCTTGCAGGCCAAGGCAAATCGCCAAAACGAGAGATAACTCGGCTTGGAAAAGCGTCCCTCACTAAGTCCATAGTGTCGCGCGCTGTGTGTGCCGTAGCGCCGTCTTGTTGAAACCAGATGTGCTCCAGCCCCAATTCGTCCAAACTGGGTATCAAAAACTCACGTAACATGGTTCTGTAGCGTTCTCCAGTGACAGTTATCGCATTGCCTCCAGCGTCTTCGAAAAAATAGGGTCCGATCACTCTGTCAACACAGATGCCACACCATACAGTAACTTTTAGTGGGTGTAGAGGTGTTTCTTGAATAATGCGCGGATTATCAGTGCCCCAGAACCGAGTATTCTGCTTATTGACATGCCCTGAGAAGTGTTACGGCAAGTTATGCAAAATGTCATAAATAGGGCTCAAATGTGTATCAACTCTGGAGGTCACCATTTAAAAGACATCATCTTTAAATCCTAATGGTACGAAATTTAATGGCACAAATATACATTTAAAAAAACCTAAATCTAGTTTTCTAATTTAGAAAAAATGTTATAGCTGAACCAAATAGGGTCTTTACTTTTGCGCCACCCGTTATTAGTAGGAATTAGTAGTGAAGTAGGGATTAGGAAGTCGGGATACCATTAAGTACAACCGTTTCATTTTCAGACAGCAATCAGAAGTAACATATTTTATACCAATAGCGTATGAAAGTAGATCATAGACGTGTGTGTGACTTCTAGTTGCGAGTCTGCATCTATATTTTTTTAGTCTGAGGCTGTTACTCTGAAACCCCGTAAAAAATGTCTCTTTCGTATCGTGGTATAAGTTTAAATGGCAATGATAGGACATATCGCTCGCAAAACCAACAATCGTTTGGGAAGAAACGTTCTCGAGTGGTGACTATGGACTGGAAGACGTACCGTAGGCCGGCCCCTAGTAGGTGGACCGACGAGTGGTCAAACAGTGGGGAGCCGATGAATGCAAGAAGCAAAAAGTCGCTAGTAGGTAAACAGTGCTCTTAGGGTAGGTCTATGTCCAGCGTCTAATACTGAGTCAAGGCAAGACATTCCTATGAGCGTTGCTATCATTGACGATGACCACGATAATAATGTAGATTTCGTATACTTGAAATTACATGAAAAACGACTTAGCTGCCTCTTAGTACCTAAAATTAAGACAAATAATAAAGTCAGATAAATACTTTTTTACTTGCAACTTGATTAATAAAATACTGACCGAAGAATAAACATTATCATAAATCATTTCAATATAATAATAACAGCTCAATTACGAGATAGAAAACCAATATTAGCACGATTAATTATTATCGTCCAAGGAGGTAGGGCAATTAGCCGACAACACAGTTTCATAGCAAAACCGCAGAGTACCGGCTCGAACTGGTTTGAACCAGTTCTAACTGGAATGGACCGGTGTTACACCAGTTTTAGTTAATGTGTAAAATTTTTAGAAAATTGAATTAATCTTTTCAATTTGCAGTGTTAAACTGAGCGTAAAGTCAACTTTTAAGATTTTATATTTACCTACTCTACTACAAATGTTATTATGCTGCCAATGCTGTGTTTGGTGTATAACCTAAAGTTCAAAATACTAATATTGTGAACTTTTGGTTATACATATCACTCTTAATTGAACACACCGAACTGTTGTCTTTGTTGCAGCACGTTTCCCCCTTAAAGGAATGAAATCAGACTTTGTATAAAATGAATCCAATTTTGTGCACCAAGTTTTGTGTCCAATTTCGCATATTGCCTATAAACCTGAATGACTAAAAAGCGGACAATGCATTGTGACTATAAATAGTTAATGGCTGAGAAGCAAAATGCCATAAAGCAGGACGACTAAAAAGCTCTATGTCTAATGAATGTTGTAGGTAAAATGTAATAAGTTGAAACGTGTTTCGGAATAGCTTCATCATCATCATCATCATTAACAGTCTGAAGACGTCCACTGCTGAACATAGGCCTCCCCCAGAGCACGCGACCTTGAGCGGCTGCTTGCCTCCTGCATCCATCGGCTCCCCGCGGCTTTCACCAGGTCGTCGGTCCACCGAGTGGGGGGCCGGCCTACGTTGTGTCTTCCGGTTCGTGGTCACCACTCGAGAACCTTTCTTCCCCATCGGTTGTCAGTTCTACGAGCGATGTGGCCTGCCCATTGCCACTTCAACTTACTAACTCTAAGAGCTATATCGGTCACTTTAGTTCTCCTGCGGATCTCCTCGTTCCGGAGCTTATCTCGCAGGGAAACACCGAGCATAGCTCGCTCCATAGCTCGCTGCGCGACTTTGAGCTTACTAATGAGGCCAACAGTAAGAGACCATGTCTCAGTTCCATAAGTCATCACTGGCAACACACACTGATTGAAAACTTTCGTTTTCAGGCTCTGCGGTATTTTGGACGAAAAGATAGGACAAAGCTCCCGAACGCTGCCCAGCCGAGTTGGATTCTTCGCGCCACCTCTTTGTCGAAGTTGGACCTACCTAATTGGACAATCTGTCCTAGGTAGACATACTTGTCGACAACATGTGTGTGTTAAAAGTTTGTTTAAGAGTAGTAGTTTAGTTTGTAGCAAACAAATTTGACCAATAAGCTTCGAGTGACAGTGTTCAATAAGGAAAATCACTTACTGTGCCGCTAAAATAGCAAAATAATAGTGTAAATAGGGCGTGCCATTCTGCCTACCGCCCAGTTACTAGTTATAATTAACAGCTGTTTGATATCACGATAGCAAAAGTTACGTAAGAACTACGATGGCTGGAACTTGTGAAGCTTGCAAGGTCAATATCGCAGTGGTCCTAAAACGCATTAAGTGTATTCATTGTATGCGCTTATATCACTCAGAGTGCGTTAGTTACAACAATGACTCGGCAACAAGATCGCAATGGAAATGTCCTACTTGCGTCGCGAACCAGCGTAAAGGCGGTGATAACAATAACACACCAGTACGTAACACAGGTAAATCAGTCAAGGAGCTATCTGTAAGTCTGCCTAAAAACGAAGGACAGTCATCGAAGTCTACTTCGCCCGTGCCGGACCTGCGGCTTTCGCCGACCGGAACAGCAGCCGCGGCATCAGCGGATACCGCCTTACCTTCAGGTGAATGTAACATAGTGGCACAGATTGAGCAAGTCCTGGATCTAAAATTGTGCATATTAAAAAAAGAGATGGTTGCTGAATTGAAAAGCTCTCTGGTGGTGGAATTTCGTAAGGAGCTGAAGGCTGTCACTGCCAAATATGACCAGCTTGAAGTTTCACATACGAAACTGCTAGGTGAGCATGAATCTCTCAGGAAGGACTTCAGTATCCTACAGAAAAAAGCTCTTGTTGACGGTGATAAATTAGTGGACTTGCAGGCTCAGCTAAATAAACAGCAGCAGTGGGCGCGAATGTCCAATATTGAGATTGTTGGTCTCCCTGAGACTCCTAATGAATCGGCTGTTGCATTGGCGGTGAAGATAGCCAGTCATGCCGGCGTCCAGCTGCAGTCCGCGCAAGTGGAATCAGCTTACCGCGTCCAGCCAATGCAGAAGGTTGAAGGTCGACCAAAGCCTATTGTCGTGAAGCTTCAAACCAGGATGCTGAAGGATCAAATAATCTCAGGACTTCGCAAAACAAAGGGCATCAGCACTCGTGATTTGGGTCTGGGTGGTGCTGATAGGAGATTCTTCGTTAATGAACACCTTACCCCAGAGAATAAGCAACTACTTACTGCAGTAAAGTCTCGCGCAAAGGATAAATCTTATAAATTTGTCTGGGTGAGAAACTGTAACATTTTTTTAAGAAAAAACGAAGAATCCCCTATTGTCACAATAAGTTCAGAAAAGGATTTGAAGAAAATATTATGAGCGTTTTAATCTTGTTCTTTGTTATTTTATCCCTGGTAACTATTATTGTATTTGTAAACAAATTACTTATAGCATATAGAACAACAGGTTTTTCACTCATGCTGCACTGCAAACAATACACTCTCATCGTACAAAAGCATGAATCACAATCAAAAATCACTTTATACAAACAAACACAATACACAAAACAACACATCACTAACACATATTTTTATTATACTAACCGTTCTGTAAATAATCTATTTACTTTAATTATTTTATTTATGCGGTGTAACTATAATATTATACATTATTATGTAATGATGTATACAGAGTTATTTTATTATTCATTACCTTTAATATTTCATACTATCCTAGTACTTATGGGCACCTATAGCATCTGTGTCATACTATACTTATATCTATACTTGTGTACTCTCTTAGGCCAGAACAATGCTCTCCGATAAGCTTAATTTATTCTATCAAAATGTCCGTGGCCTGCGCACTAAAACATTACAGTTTAGGCAGAACATACTTACGCATAATTATGATGTCATACTAATCACTGAAACTTGGTTAACTGATGGTTTTTATAAAGGTGAATTATGCGATGACCGCTACGATGTTTTTCGTTGTGATCGCAGCGAATGCACATCAACTAAGAAAACTGGCGGTGGGGTCATGATCTGCACTAGGTGCGCGCTGCATGCGCAGGAGCGACCAGAATGGGCGTGTGCCGGCGTCGAGTGCGTCTGGGTGACTGTGCCGGCGCGATCGCTTGGCGTTGGTGATAAGCGAAACCTACATATATGTGTAATCTATATACCGCCGGATAGTACCCTGCCATCGCGACTAACTTTATTTACTAACTTGCTTGTTCGCATTTGCACATCTTGCCCGGACGATCATTTTATAATAGCAGGTGATTTAAACCTCACTAACGTTTCATGGTCGTCCACGGGACCGATACTTCTCAAACGTGGTTCGGTCGATTTACAAGAGGCAGTGGTAAATTTCATTGATGCGTGTAGTCTGTCCGGCCTTAATCAGCACAATTTTCATGCCAATAATTGTAACAACATTTTAGATCTAATTTTCAGTGATACAGCAATAGACGTTTCCCTATCTAGTACAGCCCTTGTAAAAGAAGATACGTTTCATCCCTCTTTAAAGCTTGATGCATCAGATCTTATGATTCCTTGCTTTAAACGCCATTCAGTGAGTAAGCTACAATTTTTTAAAGCCGATTATGATGCTATTAACCATTTTTTCAATAATAGCGACTGGGATACTCTGTTAGAAGGAGATTCCATTGATGAAATCGTTCAGAAGTTTTATTCTTGTCTTCGTAGAGCGATCGATGAATACGTACCGAGGAAACACTGTTCCCCTGCGGGCACCTACCCTGTCTGGTATTCAAGGTCACTTATACATATAATTAAAGATAAATTTAATGCACATGCACGCTGGAAAATGCACAAAAATCCAAGGGATTATGACGAGTTCTCAATTTTAAGGACAAGGCAAAAAAAAATTCAATCGAAATGTTATAATTTGTTTAAAGAAAATATGCAGAAACTGCTTAAAAAAGACCCAAAGCATTTATGGTCGTATTTAAAATCTTTACGAGGTAACAATTCGGGCTACCCAAATACACTCACGTTAGGCGAACAAACGTTCAAAAATGAATCCGATGCGTGCACAGGTTTTAATAAATTTTTCGAGAGTGTATTCCAGAAGCCTGCTTCTTCATACAACCACTATTTACAGTCATATAATGATCCTAGCGATACAGTTTCTAATTTAAATATTCCAAGCACTTCTGTTCTTAAACTGTTGAATTCGTTAGATGTTAATAAAGGTCCAGGCACAGACGGTATCCCTCCAATTTTTGTTAGTAAATGTGCAACATCTATATATTACCCGTTACACAAGATTTTTATGTTCTCTGTCAACGTTTTTGCTACTTACCCTGAGATTTGGAAAGAGGCCAAAATTGTGCCAATTCACAAAAATGGTTCGCGGAGCCGTATTGAACATTACCGTCCCATATCAATTTTGATGTGTTCAGTAAAGTTCTAGAAAAAATTGTATATCAAACTGTTAGTACCACTATTTTCAAGTCAATCCCGGATGAGCAGCACGGCTTCATGAATAAACGCTCCACCGTTACGAATTTGACAGTTTTCACAAACTATGTTCTTCGAAGTATGGACGATGGGAGGCAGGTTGATGTAATCTACACTGATTTTGAGAAGGCTTTCGATAGAGTAGATCACATCATCCTCCTTCACAAGCTCCAAGCGTTGGGAATTCGTGGTGATCTTCATAGATGGTTCAGCTCATACATCACTAAAAGAAGGCAAGCAGTAGCAATTGGTAGCGCGCGTAGTGACTATGTTACTATTAATTCTGGCGTCCCACAAGGATCAATACTGGGTCCTTTGCTATATAACGCGTATCTTTTTGATATTAATAGTATTTTCACCAATTCTAAGTACATCATGTTCGCAGATGACAAGAAAGTTTTTTTAAATATCAATGATACGCAAGATTGTATTAAAATTCAGACTGATTTGAATAAGCTTGGCGAATACTATGTCAAAAACAGAATTTCCGTTAATTCAGCCAAGTGTCTGCAAATTACATTTTCAAGGAAATCTAAACCTGTCAATTATATATATTACATAAACAATACACCAATTAGAAAAGTAAATTCCGTACGGGACTTAGGCGTGACGTTAGATTCAAAAATGATGCTAGTTGAGCACATCGACACTATTGTTGATAAAGCTTACAAGCAGCTGGGGTTCATCAAGCGTGTGTGCAACTCATTTACCAGCATAGATTGCATGAAAGTTTTGTACTTTACCTACGTGCGAAGTATTTTGGAGTATGCCTGTAGCATCTGGTCACCATGCTATATTGTTCACATCAATAGGTTGGAATCTTTACAAAATAAATTCGTTAAATTCTTAAGTTTTAAAGATCATAGATCATTCGAGACATGCTCTGAAGCCTGTCGTTATTTTGATTTAGACTCATTGGAGCGGAGGCGGCGACAATATGATATAGTTCTATTACGTGACATATTAACAGGAAGCATAGACTGCCCTGAACTCTTGAGCAATGTTTCATTGGCAGTACCATCTTACCGAACGAGACACACACCTCTGCTCCACGTCCCTCACGTCTGCACTAACTACGCTCAAAATTCGGTTCTTTGTCGGGCAGCCCGCACCTATAATAAACATTATTCTGGCTTAGACCTATTTTATTTATCTAAAAACGCCCTTAAACTCGAAATAAAAAAGTTGCACCGCTCCAGTTGATTTTTTTTATGATATCTATAACGAACTATGATATTACTATTTTTATGATATCTATATCTATGACTTATACCTATATTTGTGTACATTATAAAAATATATATTTATTTATTTAAATGGGATACCTACATATTATTATTAAAATATCACAATTTACAAATACATTTACGATCTCACAAACCTTGCACATGCCCTATACAAGCATACCTGCACAACACACACACATACACACACATAATTATGTGCACAAGGCAAGCAGGCACCACCGTAGGCTGTGTCATCGCTTGCCGTCGGGCGAGACAGTGGTCAAATGCTATGCCTTTAAATTATATAAAAAACAATATAATATTCACATATAGGTACACTCTACACACATACACACACATACACACCCTTCATACTATTTCTGTATACTACAAGCTAGTAAACACACATTTTACTATATAGTAGTAGTTAATTTGTGTAATCCTGTTTGGCCTTCTTTTATGTTTGTAAATTTGTTATTGTATATTTTACTATTTACGCTGTTGGATTACCTGAATAAATAAATAAATAAATAACTTCGAGAGTATCGTTCCCAACAATTACCGGTATAGGTGGAACATGAGCATTAGACATGATCTTTGTCTTGTCCATATTCATCTTAAGACCAACTTGCTGGGAGACTCTCCTGAGGTCGTTGAGCATGGTGCTAAGGTCCTCGAGCGATTCTGCCATTATGACTATATATATATAACAGTTTCGGAGAAATAACGTCTCCCTGTCTCACGCCTCTTTGCAATGGAATTTGTTCCGTACTCTGGTCCTGTAGTCGGACTGACATAGTGGCCTTACTGTACAAAGACTTCAAAACTTCGATATACCTATAGTCAATTTGGCATCGCTGCAAGGACTGCAGCACCGCCCAAGTCTCGATTGAATCGAAGTTTCTCATAGTCCAAAAATGCTAGACATAACGGCCGATTATACTTTTCGGTCTGCTGTATAATCTGGCGCAGCGTATGGATGTGGTCTATGGTGCTAAAGCCTTTTCGGGAGGCTGGAATTCATCAAACCTGCGTGCGAGACGATTCGTAATGACTCTCGAAAACAGCTTATACACATGACTCAAGAGCTAATAGCGTAAGGAACCCTAAATTCATGGCATCTCGTGGATAAACGTGCTCTAAGAAACCACTCCACCATGATTGATTTGAACAGACCCAGATTGTAATTTGTAAGATATAAGGAAACAGGAAGTGCATTCCACTCCCCAGCCGATTGAATAATGAATGAGTGAGCTAGCAAAACGCTTTGTCCGATTTTGAAGCACGTTCACGACAAAGAGATGCAATGGATCACCATGTTATATTTACTTTTAGAAAGTCACGTAGGTAATAATAGCTTCGTTATAAGCATCAGAAATTGGTGTTGAGACCCTGGGTCCGTGGGGACCGGGAGCTCATCGAGTTTTCCAAAGTTTATCAGAGCTCCTGGTTGATGCGACGCGTGACCAAAATTCTGGCACTCATTTGGCTCAACAAATCAGCATTGCAATTCCACGAGGCAATGCTGCCAGCATGTTGGGTACGCTACCTTCCGGTAGTGGGCTGGAGCATTTGGACTGTCTATCTATAGGCCATCACGGCTAGTATACAGTCTAAATGTTCTTTGTAGTATATAGTGTAGCTAGTTTACTTGTTTTAGTAGTATAGTAGTTAGTTTAAAGAATAAAGGCACATTGCCCGTTGTAAGACAAAAAAAAACAGAAATTTAAGATTTAGCGCGTGAGCAGCATCAACAAGCTTGAAGTTAAGCAAACCGCGTCGTAAAATGTACGTTTACTGCCAGCTATAACGATCTCTCGACAAACTGCATCGAGTTTTATTAGTAAACAGTTAGTGAACTGCTTTAGGGCGTTACATTAACTGCACCTTGCAAGAGTTGCAGGGTTAGACTAGAACAATAAGTAGACGGAGCACGTTGAAGTCGAAAATATACCCTGCTAAGTAATACTAAACGATGACGAACTGCAAGCAACTAAAAGAAAGCAATTTGTGGTTTAAAATTTCGCTATGAACTTGACCTTTTGATAAAGAAAATTATTTTAGGCAATAATTAATTTCAACTCACTGTTTTTAGGTGGTTTTTAGGGGTAGGTACTTAAATTTTATGGCAGTCATACTTAAAATGCCAGTTTCTAATGTATGTACCTACTGCATGAAATCATTTCTAACTAAACCATGATTATCATCATCAGAGTAGCAAACGTGCATGATAATAAAATTAGCTGCTATCCTGTCATTTACCTACCAGTAAATAAAAAGTCATAGCCATCCACCTGCTGCTGTCAGAAGTGTAAATCATCATCAGCCTGTATCAGTCCACTGCTTGACATAGGCTTCTCCTAATTTCCGTCACCTATCCCAATCCTCGTCTAATCTCAAGCGTTAAAAGTACCTACATCTAATTTTCAGAATAACCAACTGACAAACGCTCTTGATAGATGCCCGAGAATCTACATTTTTTTAATGGTATCATTGTTACAGTCTACTTGAATATATTAGTCTCAGGTTGCAAGTTACAATGTAAAGCTTAATGTGAATGGTTATAGTGTGCAATTTTACGATAGCTCGAGTTGTTTGTAATAAAGTGTTGCTTTCTAAAGTGTTAATATTAATACTCGTAAGATTTTAGCATTTGGGTGATGATTTTGAAGACAGGGATGCCGAAAGAGAAGCATAATACATATAGCTAGTGACACATTAGGCCGGCCTATACGTTCAATTTTATCGATCAATCATTGACGAGTCCATTTCCGTCAATGTTTCCTCCATACTGTAAACCGAAAAACAATGCGCAATACTAACCCTACGGGATCAATATTACTGATCAATCACAAAGATTGATTAATTAAATTGATCGGACGGACGGACGGACGGACGGACGGGATATTTGCGCTTATTTCCTTTGCACAAATACTTGGCCTGTCATGAGAATCGAACCCGCCGCCTTCGGGTTATGAAACCAGCCGACCTGCTCAACTTCCACACAACAGAGGCTGTCAAATATTTATTTATATATTTATTTATTTATTTTTGGAACTTCAACAAGAGGTACTGCATGTTTTAGAAATGTAATAATAATCATAGCTCATATATTATTTTTTTCTTAGGATTATGGTTTTTACAATATTGTTATAAAATACAATACAAAAATACTATAAAAAAACCCTAAACCTAGAGTGCCGCCGGCAGCGTGGCAGGAGGACCCAAGCTATCGGTGGTTAGGTCTGCAGAGTGAGGACCCTCCTGACAATACGTGCTGTGTCATAGCTTACATGAGTTACATGACAGGTTTTGAATTACATGTAGCCCTAATTACAGAATGGCCACATCATGTATTAAAGAAGTAAGAATCCTGTAGTAAATCTTAAAGCAAAATAAATACATATGAAATAAATTAAATAAATATGATTTAACTGTTTTAATTTTTAAGCTCATAAATAGTTTTGTCATTATTTTTATCTTGATCATTATTTTAGTTAACAACCCGCACACTTTTAGGTTCTAACTCAGTAATAATTTTGCTATTAATTATGATTATAATTACAAATAAATAAACTACTTCAAACACCACTAAGATTTATATTTCCTCGCTCCTCAATCACATACAAATCTCGCATCGTAGCTGTAACCTATTTCCGCCGCTGGTTGGAACAAGTCGACCGATGTTATGATAGAATGGCAAATAATGTGGAACACGAGTCTAGAGTCCGTGGGGTTGACTGGAAGTGACGTTGAACATCAAATAAAGTAGGTACCTACAGGGCTCATAGCTCAGTTGATAAAGCTTCTTGTGTGTTCGATTCCCACCCAGGACAAACATTTGTGTCATTTACACCGATATTTCAATTTCAATCATTGTTTGCTTGCGTTTATGTCGTTTAAATTTAAAAAAAATGTCCATTTCACACAGTTCATAATGGACCTTGTCGGGTACGAAAAGTTAGAAAAGAAGAGGATAGATATATGGTTAGTTTTTCTTTTTATATGAACGAATGACGTGACTAGCTAGTCGTTCGCCTGGTGTTAAGCGTCACGGCCGCCCATTACAGATTGCAGTGTTACTCGGAAGTCTGAATTAAAGTTTCGCGTGACACTGCGCACTGCGCACGTCTTCCTGAGACAACACACAGTCCAAAAGATTTCTAGACTGTGAGATCAGTTCTTAAGTCTCATTTGCCCAGTAATTTCACTAGCTACAATGCCCTTCAAACTGGAACATAGATGATTTGTTTTGTCTCATCATCAACAGCCCGAATAGGTCCACTGCTGAACATAGCCCTCCCCCACAGAGTGTCACTTTGAGTGACTGCTTGTCTCCTTGTATCCATCGGCTCCCCACGGTTTTGACCAGATCGTCGGTCTACCTACTGGGGGCCTACGCTGCATCTGTCGGTTCGTAGTCGCCACTCGAGAACCTTTCTCCCCATCGGTTGTCAGCTCTACGAGTGATGTGCCCTGCCCATTTCTTTACATAATTATGTATTTACAGATAAAAAGTATTGACGTATTCTATCAGTTACTTGATTCCCTTAGCTTTGTTTATTTAAGAGCTAGATGGCGTTGTGTACAACGTGTTCAAATACTTATTTTTAAATTTTTGTTCCTAGCCACATCTAGCAGCTCTATAGCCCATCGCCGCGTGCGTCTGACGGCCCTCGCAACGGCGTCGGACTATAAATCAAACGTAACAATTCGATACCACGAATGAGGCCGGCAAACGTACCGCATTCACAATCCTGGTGTTTGCTTGCACTCCTTCCTTATTATTTTCTTTGTAGATATGGGAAAGATGGCAGGCAAGCGGTAGACGAAAAACAATTTCTTGAGTTGGGTCTGCCTTACAATTCTGTAGTACCCCCTTTTTGAGAGGACGAAATGCTCTGGCACTTTCCTGCCGCAACGGGGTGATGGCAGGGGGTATGTGCGACTCAAACCCACTAAAACCCTCTGGGATTCGTTCATCGTCACTGAGATGGGGCGAGATGGGTCGCGCTAGTATTCACCATGTTCTGGTTTAAACCCTTACTTAACAGAAGGGTGTAATAAGTGTATCTGTGCATCTGTCTGTGGCATAATAGCTCCCAAATGGATAAACTGGTTTTATTTTTTTATTTGAAAGGGTGACTTTTTTATGTAAACGTACAACAACAACTAGACGCACGGAAACACGGCATCCGTATTTGGTAATAGGAATCCTTTGATTACGTACGAAGCGTTGCGATTCCTTGTTTATAATTCGGACAAAAGAATGGAACACCTTACCTTACCTTAATATAATCTGGGAGTTTTTAAGGCTAAAGTGAACCGGTATCTTCTATGCAAGCATGCTCGCGTCGACCGCGTCGTTACTTACCGTCAGGTGAGATCGTGGTTAATTGTTAGCCTATCTATGGTAAAAAACGAATGACATAACGAGCTTGTCGTTCGCCTGGTGTTAAGCGTTACCGCCGCCCATATATTGCAGTGTCTCTCGGAACTCTCGTGGCACTGCACTGCGCACCTCATCCTGTGACATCACACAGCCCGTAATAAGAGCTAAAATATCCAAGGATTCAGGATTAAAATTCTACAACAACAGTGACACAAACATATCTGCAAAGATTTCAAAAGAAAATTGGAAACTCAAAGACAAAACCCGGAGATCTTTGATCGTAATAATCACGAAGAACAATAACGCCACGTAACCTGGAAAGTTTTCACTTCCGAAGTCAACGCGTGCAATCCCTAACTCGATATCAAACCTATCGCTTCCAGTTGGAGTTTGCACAGCGATGTGCATGTCAATACAGTTTGCTAACAGTAGCGAATGTAGGTACAAAATTTACTGTAACTACTTTTTAAGTGCTACCACAGAACACTTAATAGTATAGTAGAGGTACAGAATATTCCCTCCACAAAGACACAAAAACACACTAAATAGCGACTCTATAGTTACAATGCGATAAAGTAAAACTTACATTAATTGCCAGAGAAGTTTTTTCCACTTGTTCTAGATTTACTTTTGACCACCAACTTTGCCTGATGGTGCACCTAAGTGGCCAAAGATGAAACACGTAAAACTAAAAAATGCCTTTTCACCCTGGCCTTGAAGACACCAAGGTTATATGTTTCAGGAAACACAGAACATGGATCTGAGTTCCAAAAAATAGGGGCCCTTTTTCATAGATAGGCTAACATTTGACCCCTTTAAGTCACCCGGTGAAGCTGTAAAGGTTTGTAGAGAACAACAGCATTAGCCTGCTAAAAAAATACCCCTTTTAATTATTTTCTTGCTGCGACTTATCATCTAGGTATTTCTTTCATGTCGGTTTACTGATAAAACTCGTATACACGAGTGATAATACTTATATATACATTCTTGTTTATAAATACATACGAAAAATACAATATAACACCCAAAGACAGAACAAACATCAATGTTCATCACACAAATTTAAATGTCTTGACATATAACACTGTCTTAATTTATACTGTGCCATCAGCATCGCGTTTTCAATGCATAGAAATGTCACTTCCATCCGTTTTATATCTGTAAGTTTAAAATAGAATATTGAACTTCCAAGGGAATGTTCAAAGTTGGACTTTGGAGAAAAATGAGCTTGTCATTTTGTAGGGAATGAAAAGACGTATAGATGGATGAAACACAAATCTCGGAGCTTCTGTTGTGGTAAACTTATTACTTTTAGCTGCTTTTCAAGAACTGACTTTCATTGTGTTGTTCTGTTATTTTAAAAAAGAAGTGAATATAGAATTCGTGTGGAACATTTTAGAATGAAATTCCTGTTTGAAAGTTTGAACATTTTCTATTTTAGTTAGATCGACTACGGTTAGTTTTTGAATTTTAACGATAAGTAAGCTTAATATGTGGCCGGCCTCCCACTAGGTGGGCTTGGACTGGGCATCTGGTGAAAACCGCGGGGAGCCGATAGATGCAGAGACGAGCAGCCGCTTAACGTGGGGTTCTATGGGGGAGGCCTATGTTCAACAGTGAAAGGCTGTTGAAGATGATGTATTCAGCAAATTGCATTTCATCACCGTTTTATTTCTTACACACGCGATGGGTTTTGGAAATAGAAGAAGAATAATTTATACTAATTCAGGTGTTTTTAAAGTATGAAGTACCAGGGTGAAACAATAATTTTAAAAAGAATGTCGGCTGAACTGGTGGATAAAAAGAATTCGCTCTACGCAAGTTTCCTATAAATGAGGATATTCATGTAATATTATTGTGGTTTAAAAAAATATTAAAGGTAATTTATAAAGCTGGGAATTAAAAAAATAAGGTTCGTTCATTTTGTACATTGATTTTAGTTGTAGGTATAATATCTAAACGCACGTTGTTGGTGTATTGTTCATCTCTAGTGTTCTATTCTCTCTGTCAATGTCATGCATCAATTAATTCATTATCATTATTGATTTAAGCTAAATGGTTTCATTAATTGTCTTTTTTTCTATTCTGTGAGTATTCCACATATTCCTATTGAGTGTTGTGTTGTTTATTTAATCTTTGACTCTTATCCTATCTGCGATTCCTACAGTTTTCTACTAAAAATGATCCAATTTACTATTGAAATATGTATATTTCATTTATACCTTCGATACGTACAAGTGTCAAACACGCACGCGGCTTCTTTCTGCTAGGCTGAAAATGCATAGAATCTGTCATCCTTCTTTAAGTTCCTCTTGGGCGTTAATATTAGTAGGAAGCCTTCTTCCTCCCTTTTGTAACCATGGGAACGCACTTTTTCACGACATGGTGATCATGTCGTCGTGTTACGTGTTCGTGCCACCGCAACCTCAATTTGGCGTTTTCAATTTGGCATGTAGGTATTCCACGGGTACTTTTTAGGGTTACGTACCCAAAGGGTAAAACGCCTATTACTAACGCTCCGCTGTCCATCCGTCTGTGTGTCTTTCTGTCTGTCTGTCACCAGGCTGTATCTCATGAACCGTGATAGTTAGACAGTTGTTTTCACAGATGATTTATTTCTGTTGCCGCTATAACAACAAATACTAAAACACAGAATAAAATAACGGGGCTCCCATACAACAAACGTGATTCTTTTGCTAGTTTTTATAGATAACGGTGTGGAACCCTTCGTGCGCGAGTCTGACTCGCATTTGGTCGGTTTTATTTGTGCCCGTGGAACACCTAGCTGTAGTACAAATCATTCACTTGTATGTAGGTACATATGAAACACCCAGGTGTACCATGGGTAATGCGACTGTCTATTAGAGATCTCACTTCGAAACGCTACTTGATTAATTAGATTGTCTATCATATCAATTAATTATTCTTGTAATAATAATCAGCAAAACAATCTTTGTTATCATTTAAATTAGTACTTTACTTCACTGCAAAAGTTATTCTGCATAAAAACAAACGGAGGCTACAGAAAGCCCTAAAGCTTCGTAGAACGTGAAAATCAAGTTATGTAAAACGAGCAAGGAGTTGCCTGTATGCATGCGCTGAGTCTGTGTATGCACGGGTAGTTTTCAACATTTCAAATGTACATTCTTCTCTGGTAGTAGTTGCTTTTGGACTGTCATGACATGAATATATAAAAGCCACAGAGCAGGCAAAAAATTAGACTCGTTTCCCATTAGAGATGAAATTTGTGTCGAGTTTCGTGCCGAATATACAAGGTGATTTGTTAAGTCGATCTAGATCGTTAAGAGGATTGCAGTATTCATCATCACTGATCGGTTTGCCAAAGAGACCCCCTACCCATACTTGATCATGCTTAAGTTATTAAACTATTAAGGTTTTTAAAAAAGAAATGCCGATTTTATGTTCTTTGATATCATTTTTCTCTAAATTACGCCACTTTCATTTTTTTTTTGTAGATTTTGTGTAGTGATTGAATTATTTTTTTATTACCATCCTGAAAAACCCATGTAACTGAACAAAACGGGTCGGAATAGAAAATTGTTTGTTGAAAAAGTGAATTTATTTAATCCGAACTTTTTTTCTTTTAAGATTATCGGAAAAATGATGTATGGCGCTTGTTTTGCAGATTTATTTAAAAATATTTACGTTGTTTCAGCTATCCAACAAGGTATAATACTGTAGGGTGTTATTGGATTTCATACTAAAATACTTAAATTTAAATCCGAGCATACTAATGTCAAAACTTCACATTACACGTCATCTGCCCAGGTAAACAATAAAGATCATCATTACAATCATCAACAGCCTGAAGACGTCCACTGTTGAACATAGGCCTCCCCCACAGAGCACCACTTTGAGCGGCTTTGGCCTCCTGCATCCATCAGCTCCCCGCAACTTTCACCAGATCGTCGTTCAAAACGTTTTGATTCCTCGTGTATAATTCGGGCAGCAAAGGAATGGAACACCTTACCAGCGTCATTGTTTCCTGACAAATGTAGTCTAGGAGTTTTTAAGGCTAGAGTGAATCGGTATCTTCTAGGCCAGCATACTCCATCGTCGACCGCGTCGTCACTCTTACCATTAGGTGAGATCGTGGTTAATTGTTAGCCTATCGTTGCGAAAAAAAAAATGTTGGTCCACTTTGTGCCGGCCTACGCTGCGCTTTCCGGTTCGTGCTCACCACTCGAGAACCTTTCTTCCCCGTCGGTTTGTCGGTTGTATTGACATAAATAAATTATAATTTATTAACTGGGTGAACCTTATTGAGTAAGCTAAAATCTGCACATGTTTATGTGCAGATATATAGGTATTCATTTTTATTTAGTTTAAGTTCACAGATAACATAAAACACTTTCAAAGAAAAACTTTATGTACTTGAGTAAATAAAAAAGGGAAACGTGACAAAATTCAACTTAGCTTTGCCACAACTTATACTATTTTTCCCTGGTGAAATTGGCGTAATTGTGGCAACATTCTGGGGAAATTTATCTGGCAGCACCTTGAAACGCACGTGTGAGCTGAGAAAATTTCTGCTCAAGGTTTCTGAAATAAAAGGAATATCTCAAAAAACGTTTAAATGTAATATCGTATCTACTGAGTATTTGAGTAAATAAATATGTAAATAGTAAAATATCATATCCTCTTAAAAAAGACTTTAAAATGAGCAGATCCTTTTACTCTTTTGTTTTTATTTAATAATTTAAATATTTTATGTAACTAATATCATCTTGGCTTGTAAAAGTGCTAAAAATAGCATATTTGCAATACAATTTTTGGCTATGACTTTGACTTTAAAGTCGGTTAAAAAAAAGTAGCTTATGTTTATTACAGATAAGTAAGTAGTTTTTAAGTTTTGTATTAGTGCTTTGTTAGTCCTTTTTTGTCTTTCACCAAAATAGCTGCACTAATTTTGATGAAATTTTGCATTGAGTTTGCTGAATCTACATAAATCAACAAATAAGACAAGTTTTATACTTTACTACATTAACAAGACGTAAACATTGAATTACGAAAAGGCGTATAACGAACTTCCATAACTGTACAAGAATAATAAAATTATGCAAAATAAGTTATTCTACAGCCGCGGAATAAACAGAACCCGACGCAGACCCGACGCGGTTTTAGTTCAGACAAAAACGACTGATTGCAAGATGGACTTAGTGGAATTGAAATTTTGGTGCTCATCTCTGTAGCGCTTATGGCGTAGCTCGACAAGCCGTTTATAATGATCGGTAAAGCAACCTTCGCTGCGGTCAGTACTGGGATGGGTGACTACTACAAAAAGTCGCATTTGTAACTGAGTGCTATCGTGCTTCGTAGGCATTGACTATAAACTCTGTTGATCAATGATACAACTTCCCCTCATACGAAAATTAGTGGTGTATTTCAACCACTAATTTCTAATAAATACTATGAATTTCTAATAAATCACGGGAACCTGTTGATGTCTATTCCATCCTGCTCCGTTCTTTGTAATTTCGTATGACTTTGTTTCGTTTTGTTACCTCGCCCCCTAACCGTGCAGGTGAGTCGTGTTTGTACGAGAAATTTTGTTTACGAGCTATCAACGGGCTTTATAATCTTTGTTCCTAGGGCACGGTACTATAATTGTCAGCCTCCGCTCGGTTGTTGTCTGAGTTGGATAGCACATAAGTGTTGACACCAGGTTTATACACTACAAAAATAGTACATTACTGCAGCGGTCAGCAACAGAAGCATTATTGGACGGACGTGCAAATGTGGGCCGAGGCGAAACCGAGGCACACATGCGTAAGTCCATCAATCAATGCCTAAATGTGGCCAAGGCTTGTATAGTACTTTTTTAAAATAATGCGCGGAAATTAAGACTAAGTAGAATTAAACTAGGCAGAACTATTATTTGAAAATAATTTTTCCCACGATAATTATATTTTTGTTTCAATAAACAGCTTTCTATTTGCAAACCAGTTCGAAATTTAAATAAAAACTTTGACAAGTTACCTCCTTGGTTGCCATGTTTTGGAGTAAAAGCCCGTTCCATTTTTAAATTACAGGACAGATATCGCTGTTTTATATGAATCGTAATCATCTAGCAATCCGGTCGAAAATAAGTGGACGATGGATAAATACGAACAATTTTAAAGTATTTATCTCAGTCTTTGAACTTAACTACAACATCTTGTTCAAACTCGAGACTTTTAAAACACAAAGGCTCTCGAGACCTTAACAATCTGTTTACTTGAAAAGACTTGTTTAAACTACAAAATGCAGCTTGTTTTCATGCTAACGGTACACCACATTTTTAATAAGCTAAGCATTGAAGTTAAATGATAGTAGAGAACAACTAGAACTCATTGTTACCATAACATGCAGTAGTGGAAAATTTCACCGATATTACAAATAAAGGCTTCAATTGTAAGCTTCACGCAATAATAAATTTCAGCCTTGATATTTTAGCATAACGCTGATATTTGAACAACTCTTAGCCCAAATGGAACATACAAGTACTACCTAGTTGTACTTTTCATTGCAAAATACAAGTAGACGAGATTCATTGCGATTATACAAATTAGTAATGCCCTTGGTAGCAAAGCGTTTAAGACAGACACATAGATAAACTCTTTATTGAAACACCACATCACAAATAAATAAAAACTATGTGACCAAACTTAACCAAAGTGTAACAATGGGCGGTCTTATCGTTCACAGTGATCTCTTTCAGACAACCTTGCAAGGAAAGGAATACCTTTTATGTGAGATAAAGGTACAATACGGTTTATATTCCATTCTCCCCCTTATGCCTTTTACAATAGGTACACAGTTAAATGCTAGAGACTTTGTCAAAAATACCTATTTAAAATAGTTATATGCACATCTCATTCACACATAAGTTGTGTATGCATTGTTTCATACTTCTTACAAAATTGACCCAGTCTACAAACACACCAAAGCAATGAAGCTCAGTCGTTTCCCCAGCGAACAGTGTTTTCTTTTCAACTCCAAACTAGGATTGCAAACTTTATAATTTTGCCCCGCTTTCCTTCTTAACAATCTGTGAAATGAAGAAGAAGGATTCTCTAAGGGGGTGTCAGTTTGTGCAACAATTTTATAGTTTTCAACGTCATTTTCTATTTGCAAAACTAGTTTGCTTGTTCGAAATGAAGAGTTCATTAAGTATAGAAAATATTTTATTGGCGTGCTGAATCTAGGTGGAATTAACATCAATGTTGCTACGTTTCTGTTACAAAATATATTGGGCGTTAGGTTTATTTTAATCATCAATAAATCAATCAATTCAAACATAAAGCTGAAGTGTCTGACTGACAGGATGTAATGTATCCACATCAGCCCAAGTTTACCACTGGCTATGGAAATCTATTTGACCATTTAAAACAAGGCCGTAAAAGAAAATTCTATTACTACTGATCAAACTAACACGTAACAGCTATCCACATAAGCAAACAGACAATCTTTCACATTTATAATAGGATATTATTATACGATATGCTATATATATATATATATATATATATATGCATTTGTCAATTAAACTATGCATAAATGTATTTCGTAACATTTATACAAAAACATTCATAAAGGCAATTTGCCCGTTAAAAAAAAAAAAAAAAAAAAACATTCATATTTCCTAACCCATACGCATTCATAGTACGTTCATAAAACGTACTATGAATTCATTCCTAAAACTCACTCGTCTGAACAGAAAAGTCGGCGACCTTTGATCCCTTTGAAGCGCCGACACCGAGGCAGGTGCAAGTTGAGAAATGCATTTGAAGTCTCTCTTTATGCCAGTAATATGTCACTTGAGCTATGTATAGCTCTTTTATGATTTTTTTATTTAATAAGACCATTTACTAAAAATGATTTGAAATAGGCGTATTGATTAGATCGGTTTTTGAACTAGATTTTGGCAAAACTACCTCAATTGCTACTAGGTTTCTTACGCAGCGTCAAATTCTAACCATGGGCTTTACAAATATCTTCCACATGGTGGTAGGTGGTAAAACATATAGCTCTATTGCCTTGACTTCTTCAAAACAGAAGCACTAGGCGCCGTGGCTCAAATTGGCTAGGGACCCAGATATTATATATTTTTTTTTTTTTTTTTTTTTTATGCGACTGAATGACGTGACGAGCTAGTCGTTCACCAGATGTTAAGCGACACGGCCGCCCATAACAGTTGCAGTGTCACTCGGAACTTTAAAACAATAAAGTTTCGAGTGACACTGCACTGCGCACGTCATCCTGAGACATCACACAGTCTAGTAATCAGATTACTAGACTGAGTGATCAGATCATAAAGTCTCTTTTGCCCAGTAATTTCACTAGCTACAATGCCCTTCAAACCGGAACACAGTAGTGCTTGCACACTACTGCTTGGCGGCAGAATAACTGGCAAAGCGGTGGTACCTACCTAGACGAACTTTGCAGGAAAGTCCTACCACCTAGTAAAATATATAATGTCCAATATCGGCCCCATGATAGTTATTGATCATGACAATCACTGTCTACCTCCAGCATCAATCTGTTTATAGACAGACCGTAGTAGCTTTTGAATGGCTGTCTCCCACTCATAGCTCTCAAGCTTTTTTTCTAGGTGGTAGGACTTTCTGCGAAGTTCGTCTAGATAGGTACCACCGCTTTGTCAGTTATTCTGCCAACAAGCAGAAGTGTGCAAGCACTACTGTGCTCCGGTTTAAAGGGCATTGTAGCTAGTGAAATTACTGGGCAAATGAGACATAAGATCTGATCTCACAGTCTACCGTGTGATGTCTCAGGATGAAGTATGCAGAGCAGTGTCACGTGAAACTTTGTTATTTAGGGTTCCGAGTGATCCTGCAATCTGTTATGGGCAGCCGTGACGCTTAACATCACATGAAGAACTAGCTCGTCACGTCATTCGTTTACATAAAAAATAGATTAGCAAGTTGAAATGGCAATGGGTAGGCCACATTGCTCGCAGAACTGACATCCTTGGGGGAAGAAAGGATCTCGAGTAGTGACCACAAGACTCCGCGTAGGCTCCAATAGGGAGACCGACGATGTCAAAATCGCGAGGAGCCGTTGGATGCAAGAGGAAAAAAAAGAATGATTTTGATGTTGAGAATTTGTATTTCTGTGTGATCTGACCCAAATTATAATCCTGTAGGAATCTAGTACAACAAATTTAAATAAAACCGGCCAAGCACAAGTCGAACTCGCGCATGAAGGGTTCCATACCAAGCAAAAAGTCACGTTTGTTGTATGGGAGCCCCCTTAAATATTGATTTTATTTTGATTTTTTTTGTATTTTTTGTTATAGCGGCAACAGAAATACATCATCTGTGAAAAACTCAACTGTCTAACTATCACGGTTCATGGATACAGCCTGTGGTGACAGACGGACAGCCAGACAGACGGACAGCGGAGCCTTAGTAATACTGAGTGCGTTTTACCCTTTGAGTACGGAACCCTAAAAACCGCACACTAGTACTATTTATGACCTATTAGCACAGTATGATATTTATTGAAGACGCGCATAAAAACTTCGTACCATACAAATTTTATCCTTGTTTACCTTAAAATTTTAACGTTAAAACACATAAAATATTAAGCACAATACAGACTTGACAACAAAACATTAACAACTCTAAAATTCCAAATTAATTTCTCAAAAGCTCCGCCTCGGAAACTTTTGAAATCCATAAAAACATCCTGAATCAAATTACCCGAAAACCGTCAAAAAGTAACTTTTTATTGCGTCTCGAATAAATTTTATCATGAAACATAAAAGTTTTATTTAATTTATACCTGTTAAAGTTTTAGATCAAGGGATAAACATTCTAAATGGGCCTTAGGAAATTTGTTTTAATATTGGACGTTTACGGACGCCGTTTGTAAGTGGCCTAATTTCCTTTTTAAACGAATGTTTTTAAGTTTATTTTTATTGTATTCTTTTTTAATGACAATAAAGAAATATCGATGTTAAAATTTATCTCGAAGAAGGAATAAAACATAGGACCAAATTAGACTCTTTACTGACTAACGGCCAAATATTGGGTAAAAGTATTGTTACGCGCTGGGTTCGGGATAGAATGATTAGATGCCAATTAGTCCAATTCACACAATTTATTCACTGAATAACACGTTTACTGGTTACATTCTGAACACACTAATTACACTGATTATAGTCGTACGTAACTCAACAATGATGCAACACAGAATATAACTTTATCACTGTTTTCGCTCTTATCGCTTCGAAAGCCAATTAGAATCTGACTGACTGTCCATTTTTTTTTTTTTTTTTTTTGAACGGGCTAATGCTGTTGGTCTCTACCGACCTTTACAGCGTCACCGGGCGGGACTGACTGTCCATCGAATGCCCCTAGTAGCTATGACTTAATCTGTGTGAGCAGCTTGCCACGTTTGTTACAGTATTATTACAGGGTAAGCGACGCAGTACTGGCGCTTCTAGTGTTACAGATGTCCATAAACTACGGTGACCTCTTCCCATCAGTAGGGTTTGTAAATGGAGTACAATTAGCTTGTATGCTACCTATAGCACAAATAAATTAAATATAATTATTTTTCTGTCGACTGAGGATCAAACAAAATGTAAGACACACTGGGTTCAGGATTCCTCGATACAGGCTTGCCTAGTGAGGAAACTGACGGATAATATTATATCACTTGATAAAATAGGTCAGCAAATTATGTACTAATGGCAATTGTAGTAAAACGCAGGCTCATTCTACATAAAAAAAAAAAAAAAAAAAAAAAAACTTACCCTCGTCTTATTTATATAGGTATGTGGGATAAAGTGTAATTGTTTTAGGTATATACGCTGTTGTGTTAAAATATGTACATCTTTTGCTGAATTCAAAACATCTTCATTAAAAAAAAAAAAAAAAAAATTTAAAGAAATTCGGAAAAATCTTCTACATATATAAAAGTGAACCCCTATGTCTCCTGGTCCCGCTATAACTTGAGAACGGCTATACCGATTTCATTCATCTTTTTTTTAATGTTTTCTAATACTTCGTAGAAGATTAAAAAAAAATTATACTCATCCTGTCGAAGGGAAGATGCATGGGAAATGAAGATAGGGAAAAGGATGAATCCCTGCCTCCCGTCTGATGCCGTCCCATCCATTCATCCTTTTCCCCTATCTTTTTTCCTACCGCTTCCCTCTTATCCACAAACAGGGTCAACTAGTTTCGAATAAAAATAAATAGACTGAATATGGCTTTGAACTAGCAAAGAACATGCACCTGTTCAATAGACTTTAATAATATTATCATACGAATGAAACCAAAAAAAATAATATTCTTTTTCAATACCATTTTTTTTTAATGTAGAATGAGCCTGCGTTTGACTACATCTCACCTGATGGTAAGCGACGATGCAGCCGAAGGTGTAGCACGCAGGTTCATGAGGTACCTATTCACTCTTGTCTTAAAAAGACCCAGGTTATATTTGTCAGGAAACAAGAACGCCGGGAGCAAATTCCATTCCCTAGCAGTCCGCATAATGAAGGACTCAGCGAAACGCTGGTATCCCGCAAATACAAAAGTGATAAAGTATTTTTGGTTGTTTTTTTTTTATGCTGGAATGCAACCAGATGCCTTACATTACTGCTAGGGAACATATTTATATAGGATACTCTTTTTATGCATCATTCCTCAACAGCCTGAAGACGTCCACTGCTGAACAAGGCCTCCCCCAGAGAGCGCCACTTTGAGCGGCTGCTCGCCTCCTGCAACCATCGGCTCCCCGCGGCTTTCCTCAGCTCGTCAGTCTCCCTAGTGCGGGGTTAGTCTACGCTGCGTCTTCCGGTTCGTGGTCACCTTTCTTCCCCATCGGTTGTCAGTTCGGTGTTTAAATTACCACGTTTATCATTATAAACTTTATTTATCGAGTAACAAGGATACATTTCCTTTACTAAAACAATATTTTTGAATATGCCATTTTTTCCTTTAAACATTTCCATAACAATATAATGCTCTAGATACGCTCTAGATAGAGTCGATTTGTCTCAGAACTCTACCTCGGTAGAGTGCTATCTAAACGAGCGTGCTCGATCGCTCCGGTAGAGTATTGAAATAGGAGCTCCAGATTACAGAAAATGGGGTAAACTTTTTGATGTTTGCTTTTAATTTAGTTTGGTGGAGATACATTTAAAATGCCACACGTTTTAGTAATTTAAAGCTCAGTGGCCGATCTGCCCTCAAGTAAAGATTTCATTTTTTAAATAATCAATCTGTGAATGAAATCTTATTTTGAGTACCGATTCATGACTGTGATACGTAAAACGGACCTAAGAGACTGATCGTTTTTCTTGCTCAACTGTCTGACTCACGCGCACATCCCAATCACGTGCCAGTCAGTGTCGCCAACCAGAAAAAATAATTCAGCTAACTTAAAATTTAAAATGGGAACAAATTAATAAATTAATAATAAGTGAATAAAGAAATATGTGTGGACATTTCACACAGGGCCATCTAGCCCCAAACTAAGCATTTCTTGTACTATGGGAACCAGTTAACTGATAGATAGATTACAATATAACACCCAGACACAGAACAAACATCGATGATCATCACACAAAATTTTTGTGTGATGATCATCGATGTTTGTTGATTTAAAGTTCTTCTCTTAAATTTTACTCTGATTGAAGACGATGAAGGCTTACACTGACGTTCCTCTTGGGGTGTTGAGGTGCTTTGTGCATTCCCTCTGCCAGCTTAATTACCCTAGCCAACCTAACTCCTTAAAATATGAGAGCACGGCCTTGGGTCCTATGGTCCTTAGGTATAGCTGTTCCAGTGATGATGGTGATGATGTTAGTGGTGATGCATTTTAAGCGCACTTGCAGAAGAACCCTTCGCCTCTTTTCGAATAGATAGGATGAAATAGCTATTTTTAGCACTTTTATAGGTAATAATTACAATACGCAAAAATAAAATAGTCTAAGCCAATAAAGCTATCACATTCCCTTATATTGGCAATCTTTTTTCTACGACTAGCTGCTCGCCCCGGCTTCGCACGGGTATAATAGTTTTCGCTGCGCGCGCGATGTAATGAATATTTTGTTTTTACACATTGGATTACATTATTGGAATTTTATTAAGGATCCCTAATTTTTGCAAAAATATAATATAGCCTGTCATCCGGAGATAGTGTAGCTTCCCAACAGTAAAAGAATTTTTCAAATCGGTTCAGTAGTTTCGGAGCCTATTCAATGCAAACAAACAAACAATCAAATCATTCTTCTTTATAATATTGTTATTTAAATGAATAGTAATTTCGCTTTTTCTACTACCGGTACAAAGCAATCCTTTATCAAAATACCGATTGTGAAATTCAGTGGCAAATAAATCGGCTTCCTCCCGCCAGCAATCGTAAACGCTGACGCGGCGGTAAACAGGCGACACGACGCGACGCGACGTGACGTAGTGCTGCAAATTGACGACGTGTGTGACGTCCATCGGATGAATAAGTATAATTTCGGAAAAAATAACTAGAAGACGTATAAAGCTAGTTTGGTGTATGTTTGACCTTTTTTGTGTGAATGATAGGTGGTAGGACTTTTCTGCAAAGTTCGTCCGCTTTGCCAGTTATTCTGCCACCAAGCAGTAGTGTGCAAGCACTACTGTGTTCCGGTTTGAAGGGCACTATATGATTGCTAATGAAATAACTGGGCAAATGAGACTTACGACCTGATCTCAGTCTAGTAATCTGATTACTAGACTGTGTGATGTCTCAAGATGTATATAACCCTAAAGAGGGCCGAATAGGATGTTAAAAAAACGGGCAAACCCTCGAGCTGCTTCTAGTTTTACATAACACTAGTTGCACCTCGTGGTTTCATCCGCGGATAAAGCTAAGGAGCTAATTTGTGTAAGCGTAGGTATTAGTTATTTGACATTAATAGGTAAAAATGATAATATTAACTTCACTTTTGAATTTTGTGTTGATGTATTTTTTATTGATTTTTGTAATTTGTATTAAATGTAATGTATAGTAATTAATGTGACTGTATCTTAATGTATTTGTTATGTATGAGTCTATTAAAGTTACTCGAAATAAACAATTAAATTGAATTAGTACCTATTATATGTATTAATTCAGCGTATTTAAGCTATCTGCATTCTAAATTTCATCAAAATCAGTTTAGTACTTACCGAGAAATAAGGTAACAAATATTCACACTTAAAAACTTTCGCATTTATAATATTTCTAGCTGCGCCCCGTGGTTTTACCTACGGATAAAAAGTAGCCTTTGTGTTGATCTAGTATAACAAGCTATCTCTATTCCAAATATCATCCAAATCTGTCTAGCCGCTTGAGCGTAAAGGAGTCATCATCATCATCATTAACAGCCTGAAGACGTCCACTGCTGAACATAGGCCTCCCCCAGAGCACGCCACCTTGAGCGGCTGCTCGCCTCCTGCATCCATCGGCTCCCCGCGGCTTTCACCAGGTCGTCGGTCCACCGAGTGGGGGGCCGGCCTACGCTGCGTCTTCCGGTTCGTGGTCGCCACTCGAGAACCTTTCTTCCCCATCGGTTGTCAGTTCTACGAGCGATGTGTAAAGGAGTAAAAAAAACAAATACAATCTTTCGCCTTTCTAATATTAGTGTGATGTGATGATTAGGATTTATGATAAGTTCTGTACAATTTTTTCTCAAGGAAGATTTAGATAGGACCTTGATAAGCGCCTATTTATTCTTAAGCATTGCAAAATCCTCAACCCGCTGAATTTATACGAATTATATTACTCTTGCTTCATTTGGCAAGATAACTGAGTTGTTTTTTTTTATGTTCTTACGCCTGGCTCAGATAGAATTTATAGTCTGTGGCAGACTTAAGTATTATCTAGTAATTTTACGTTAGTTATTTCTCCTTTTTACTAATATGTGTGTATTATAAGTATTGTTACTGTAAATTCTATTAATACGCAAACGTGTACGTAAGTTTAGTATACACTAGCTGCGTCCCGCGGTTTCACCCACGAATAAAAAAAGTCCTGTGTTAATCCAGTGTTACATACATAAGCTATAGTTAGTGTAGTGTTAGTATAGTGTTGGTGCAGTTCAAACAAGTGCTACCTAAAAAGAACACAAGAACAAAGTGTCTTCGCTTAATAGAGACAACAAGAAACGTGCTATTGGACACATGCTTATATACAATTTAATTGTAGAAATTTAGGTTAAATTAAAATTACTTATTAGTCAAATCATCATCATCATTAACAGCCTGAAGACGTCCACTGCTGAACATAGGCCTCCCCCAGAGCACGCCACTTTGAGCGGCTGCTCGCCTCCTGCATCCATCGGCGCCCCGCGGCTGTTTGTTTTGTATAAATTGTAATTTATTGATACATTATATTTATTTGCGCAAAATTAGTTTTCATGTAATCACGTTGAGTAATTAAGCTATTATTGGCAAAAGAACACAAGAAAATTTGAATTTGCCGCGCTAGTGTAACGTTCCCTCTTAATCCTCAGCAATGTTTACCTACAAACGATGGGGAACAAGGTTCTCTAGTGACTTGCTAGTGACGACCACGAACTGGAAGACGCAACGCAGGGCGGCCCCCACTAGTTGAATCGACGATCTGGTCAAAACCACGGGGAGCCGATGGATGCAGAAGGCAAGCAGCAAAGTGGTGCTCTATGGGGTAGGCCTATGTTCAGACAAAAAAGTATTCAATGTCAAAAAAAAACTTTTTTTTATGTAAACGTATGACTTGACGAGCTAGTCGTTCACCTGGTATTAAGCGTCACGGCCACCCATAACAATGCAGTGTCAATCAAAACTCTAAAAATATTAAATTTTCGAGTGACACTGCTCTGCGCACGTCATCTTGAGAGGACACTGATCAGCTCATAAAGTATCATTTGCCCAGTTATTTCACTAGCTACAATGCCCTTCAAACCGGAACACAGTAGTGCCGGCACACTACTGCTTGGCGGCAGAATAACTAGCAAAGCGGTGGTACTAGATGAACTTTGCAGAAAAGTCTTGCCACCCAGTAAGTAGCTAGGTGGTAGATAAGTATTAGAATAACATTGATATAAAAATATATAATTGCAAGGTAAACTTAATCTAAGAAGCCGCTACCAGTAGGCAACGTGCCAAAATGCGGCATTGCCCCGTTGAATTGCAATGCTTAGCCTTTGGGCTTAATAGAGACCAGCATTTTGGTCACGTGCTTTTAAATATTTTATTTTTATTTTTATGTAAATAAATGACGTGACGAGCTAGTCGTTTGCCTGATGTAAAACGTCACGGCTGTCCATAACAGGTTGCAGTATCATTCGGAATTCTAAATCAATAAAGTTTCGCGTGACACTGCACCGCGCACGTCATCCTGAGACTTTACACTGTAGACTGTGAGATCAGATCATAAAGTCTCCTTTCCCCAGTAATTTCACTAGCTACAAAACCCTTCAAGTCGGAACACAGTAGTACTTGCACACTACTGCTTGCTGACAGAATAGCTAAGAAAGTGGTGGGTTCTACCTAGAAGAACTTTACAGAAAAGTCCTACCACTTAGTATATATAATGTCAAGTATCATAATTTTGTGTAAATAAACTTGTGTAAAAAAGTATTCTTAAATAAAAAACATTGTAAAAACACTACTTAAATAAAATTCTTCCTTCAAAACTTTCTAGACAGCGATCGTTGTCCTAAAAACGTAGCATCTCAAGTCCGTAGCTCATTTACAGTAGAGCCCTCGTAGCACGTCGTAGCACTAACACGTAGCACTAACCAGTCGTAGCTACGGGCTACGAGCGTTTGCTAACGTCGCGGAATTTTACTAGCGTTTTGGATGAGTCGTTGTAAAAAGTAGGTTAAAGTGTATAGTGCAAATAAGTAAATCCTTAGTGATGTATAGTTACCGCTAGGGGCGCTATATATCGAGTCGAGGAGCGATGGTGTCCGAGCGGTAGCATGTGCGCTTCGCAATCTTTCAGCACCAGGTTCTCTCGCCTTCCGGATCGTGGTCGCCACTCGAGAACCTTTCTTCCCCATCGGTTGTCGGTTCTACGAGCGATGTGGCCTGCCCATTGCCATTTCAACTTGCTAATTCTAATAGCTATATCAGTCACTTTGGTTCTCCTGCGGATCTCCTCGTTCCGGATCTTATCTCGCAGGGAAACACCCAGCATAGCTCTCTCCATAGCTCGTTGCACGACTTTGAGCTTACTAATGAGGCCAACAGTAAGAGACCATGTCTCAGTTCCATAAGTCATCACTGGAAACGCACATTGATTGAAAACCTTCGTTTTCAGGCTCTGCTCAGAATGAATACAATCAGACCAAATCAAATTTTCAGTTAAAATAAAAATTTATTTTAATATTTATAAAAAATGTTTGCATCGCATTGCGCATTCCATGACCTCTTCACGTTTATAAACTGAACATCAAAATGTACTAGTGATGTAAAACATCGACACATCGATATCGACGAGCCATCAACTTTAATGTGGGGAGGTGCCAAATAAATTTCGATGGAGACGAATAAAAAGGCAATGGAACTTACCCATATTAGGTTGGGATACATCAAAACTTTTTTACATATTAGCATGATTCTTTTCTACTTCAAAAAATGAAAATAATAATAAATAAATAATAAATATGTGTGGAATTTTCATACAGCGCCATCTAGCCCCAAACTAAGCATAGCTTGTACTATGGGAACCAGATAACTGATACAATACAAACTGCCATAACTGGTATAATACTTTTTGCTTGTAAATACACACTATATAACACCCAGACGTAGAACAAACATCGATGTTCATCACACAAATGTTTGTTCTGAGTGGGAATCGAACCCAAAACCCACAGATCAGAAGGCAGGGTTACTACCAACTGAGCTATCAGGCCAGTCAAAAAAAAGGTTCTCAATTCAGTTTTATGTTTTTTCTTTCTATTTTTTTTATTTTATTGACCGAGCGAACAAAGTGAGCGAAGGGAATTCATCGTCGGTAATTTTTGGTTGAAGGGGAAGTTTACTGCGGCGCAATTTACCAGCCGATTTTGATAATATTTGGCAGATATAGCAGGTACTTAACTCTAAACCAGTATGGGTACTTACTCTACCGCTATTTTACAAAGAGTTGGTCTCAGTATGCCACCAACACAGAAAGTTCTGTCAAGATTTCCCTTGCGAACGGCGCCTTTTTCCATCGGCATTTCACGCCTTTTCACTAAATTGGGAGCTTTTAGGTACAAACATAGGTATGTTCTGGTATTATACCTAAACCTATGTATGCTGAACTGAATGTTGCTTAACTTTAACAATTGGTTAAAAACGGATGGCCGAGCTTCAACAATTTACTGTGTGCATTGTCATCATTCAAGACGTCTACTGGTCAACATAGGCCTTCCCTGTAGGATGCCACTTTAACCAGTTAGTTGCTTGCATCCAACGTCTCTTCGTGGTTTTCACCAGATTGTAATTCCACCACAAGTAGTTAAGGTAGAACGTTTCACTAGCGCGGCAAATTCAAATTTTCTTCCGTTCTTTTGTCAATAATAGCTTAATTACTAAACGTGATTACATGAAAACTAATTTTGCGGAAATATATAGAATGTATCAACGAATTGCAATTAAAAGTATCTCCTAGATATGATTGGTTTAGCGACAAATGGCAATAAACAATTTTCTTCTTAGTTTTTCAGTCTATTGCCATTTGTCGCTAAACCAATGCTATGTAGGTGATACTTTTAATTGTAATTTATTGATGCATTCTATTTATTTGCGCAAAATTAGTTTTTATGTAATCACGTTGAGTAATTAAGCTATTATTGGCAAAAAAACGCAAGAAAATTTGTTTTTGCCGCACTTATGATTCGTTCCACCTTAAAGGGAAAATTCTAAGTCTTGATCACAAACGCAAGGTCGCCTGTCTGTCGGTTACATTTTGGAGACTGTGCGCATGCCCTCCATCAGCTCATTCTCTCATCCTCTTTCCATCATAGAACTACAAGGCTTGGTGATTCCTTATACCCTTACGTCGTAAGTGTACTACCGTGTAATACCGTCAGTTGTAGCGACAGATGAACTCACTCCCGTGGAAGTAGAAGACAACATTAAGGCCATAGCAGGTGCTCTAATAGGGAGTTATGAGCAAGCGTGTCCTTTAAAGACTGAGAACAGTAAAATTTTGCATAAGAAAGACAATTGGTGGAACAAAAAGCTAGGCAAGATCAGAATGCTGTCAAGGCATCATTTCAACAGAGCCATGAACACTGATCAAGACGTAGACTGGCAAAAATATAGAAAGGCACGACACCGCCTCAAGGTAGAAATAAACGAGAGCCGAAGTAGGTCGTGGAATAAATATAGTAGCTCAATACAATCAGAGAGTGAGACGGCAAGACTCAGAAAATTTTTATCAGGCAATGCTCAGGTAAAACTGGGCACTCTGAGAAAACCTGATGGTTCGTACACAAAATCAGACGAGGAGCAGTTTGAGCTCCTCCTGCAAACCCATTTTCCAGAGTGTAGACTGGAAAGTGAGGGAGGTTGGGAGACTGAGACTACTTACGAACCATGCAGAAGCGACTGGGACTTTGCCAAATCTATTGTCACAGAGGAGGCCCTTTCGTGGGCGGTAAGCACCTTCCAACCCTTTAAGGCTGCGGGGACAGATGGGATTTTTCCGGCACTTCTGCACTGGAGTTTGAGCAAGATTAGACCCTACCTTGCTGCTATCTTTAGAGCATGTTTAGCCTGGAAATATATTCCAATGGCATGGAGGGAAGTAAAAGTAGTTTTTCTACCTAAATCAGGCAAGTCAGACTACACAAACCCGAAATCGTTTAGACCAATAAGCCTAAGTTCGTTCCTCCTGAAAACGCTGGAACGACTATGTGACAAATACATTCGGAGTGGACCGCTTCAAGAAAACCCGGTTCACCAGAATCAACACGCCTACCAATCAGGTAAATCAACTGAAACTGCACTCCACCAAGTGGTCCATAAGATTGAATCTGCGCTGGAGAGCAAGCAATCATGCCTGGCAACCTTTATCGACATAGAGGGAGCCTTTGATAAAACTACATTTAACAGTATAGAAATAGGTCTGAGCAACCAGGCCGTGGATGAAAGAGTGAATAAATGGATCACAACAATGCTGTCTAATAGAGCAGCGAGCATTGAGACTTCGGGAATGTCACGTTGTGTAGTGACCAGGGGCTGCCCGCAAGGAGGCGTGTTGTCTCCGCTGTTGTGGGTAGTTGTCGTTAACGAACTTCTCGAACTCCTAAATAAAGATGGTATTGTCACCATAGGGTATGCAGATGACCTGGCGATCATGGTTTCGGGGCTGTTCGAAGCGACCTTGTGCGAAAAAATGCAAAAGGCGCTTCGGATAGTGGAACGATGGTGTGAACGTCACAGTCTATCGGTCAACCCTCAAAAGACAGAGATAGTACTTTTCACCCGCAAAACAAAGATAGTCAACCTAAAACTTCCCTCGCTGTTTGGGTCAAACTTATCCCTTAGCAAGGAGGTGAAGTATCTGGGAGTATGGTTGGACAGTAAGCTCCTATGGGGGAAGCAGCTCGATCATATCACCACGAAAGCCACTAACACCCTGTGGCAATGTTCCCGAGCTGTAGGTAAGGACTGGGGGCTCAAACCAAAATTTTGTCGTTGGCTATACACGGTAGTTGTACGACCAGTCCTCACATACGGCTGTGTAGTATGGTGGCCCAGAACAAACCTGGTGACCACAATTGCCAAACTGCAACAAATTCAAAGACTGGCATGTACACTAATCAGCGGTTGTAAAAAGTCAACACCATCGGCTGCGTTAGAAATTATACTCGGGCTGACACCATTGCACCTCCATATTCAACAAGAAGCGATGGCTTCAGCCCTGAGGATTAGATCAACTAACCAATGGAAGGGGGTCGGGCCCATTACAAACCACTGCAAAATCATAAACAAAGCTACGGATATCGTACCAGACGCTTGTCAAGGCACGGATAAAATAGCTAGTGTGTACCTTGACTGTAAAAGATACGAGCTAGTTACAGAATCTGTTGTCTTAGAGGATCTCTCCCAAGTAAATGACGTATACAACGTGTTTACGGACGGAGCTAAGAACAAGTCGGGAGCTGGATGTGGCTTCTACTCCCCAGAGTTGGGGATTACAGAATCTATTGCTCTGAATAAGACAACTACAGCCTTGCAGGCAGAGGCGATGGGCTTGTTGCTGGCGGTAAGAACTGTTCTAACAAGGGTCTCACCGACATCGTGCCTAGATCACAAAGATGGGTTGCTGATTACCTTTACCACAGACAGTGCGGCCATAATCTATGCACTCAGAAAACCTATGACTAGGTCTAGGGTTGTAGCAGAGTGTCATACGGCTCTACAACACTTGTCCGATAAGCATAAAGTCGTAGTGAAATGGACAAAGGGCCATGGTCATTGTTCTGGTAACATCAGAGCAGACTCTCTGGCTAGGGAAGGAGCCAAGAAGCAAATCGGCAAAGATGTGATGGAGCTCTGTAAACCGACTGCGATGGAAGTTAGGAATCTACTTGGTCGTTATTCGGAAAAAGAACAACAGAAGCTTTGGGACAAAAGAACGGATTGCAGACATGCAAAAATGACGTTTCCGTCCCTAAACAAGAATGTAACAAATAACCTACTAAAGTTAGCTAGGCAGGACCTCCGCCTTATGGTAGGTATCTTGACGGGGCACTGCGACCTAAACTACCATCTGCACAAAATCGGAGACACGGACAGTCCTCTGTGTCGTGGTTGCATGCAGGAGCAAGAAACCGTGGAGCACGTGCTGCTGCACTGCGAAGCCACGGAAGATGCAAGAATTAAAACGGGTCTACGAGCTGAGATGTCAGAACCCGCCAATCACAAGAATCGCTCATCATCATCGGCATGCTTGGGCTCATCCGTATTGACTGCTTTGTCATTATCACCACCATCATCATCACTGGAACAGTTATGTCAGCGACCCAAGGCTGTGCTCCGATATTTCAAGGAGTTAGGTTGGCTAGGGTAACTGAGCTGGCAGGGGGAAATGCACAATACACCCCAAGCGGGACGTCAGTGCAGGCCTTTATCGCCCCCACTCGGAATAAGAATAAGAATAAGTGTACCACAAGTCCGCACTTGTCCGCGCGTTTTGCTGACTCATTCATAATCCGAACGGCCAAGGAATGGAATGCTCTTCCAGCAACATTATTTCCTCCTGGGTATAAACTGGGTATTTTCAAGTCATGGGCATCTCATGGGCAAACGTGCTCCACTTTAGACACATGTTGTCAAACGCAAGACCATTTCAGAATTAAAAAAAAATAGTTGCCCTACTTGAACCTGAGATTTTTTTGAAATTCTGACAAGAAAACTTCCGTCAGGCGGACTAGTAGAATATAGAATATCCTGAAATCCAAACCGATTTTCTGAATATACATACTCTGTCGTTTTTCATAATTCTACCCACAATTATGTAAAAAACGTTTTGTGGTAAACACATTTTCGAATCATATACATCATTTAGACTCGGAGGTATTATGTACCTTATACATAGCCTTTTAAAGGCGAATTTCAAAGACTCCAAAACCGTCAATCTAAATTATGTCTGGATTAGGATAAATGGGATAATACTTTCGCTTTAACGTCACTCACGTGTCCCTTTGACGTGGAAGAACGATTTGAACGCAGTATTAACAGTAACTCAATTGTTCAGGTACCATTTTTACAAGTCCCATTTTGTCCAAACTCAAAAAAATATTTGAGAAAGTTTGAAGTTGTTGCTATTTAGCTTTACGTGGATGTACCTAAGACTAGTAGTATTTTTTTTGTTGATTAAGTAATGTTATGAATAAGTTAATGGAGTGTTAAAAGATTGGTTTTTAAATTGATTACTTTCAAACTTACTCAAACATTGGAAGTAAGAATTCCGCTTTTTAATAAATAATCTATTTTTACTTAATTAAAATTCAGTTTTATGTAATTGTAATGTTAGTACAGGTACTAACTTCTGCAATTTCCAAAAAAATCACGCATTGGCATTACTTTAAAGGCGTATGAAATATTAATGTTTAATGAATAAGACTGTAATAATAAATAATTAAATAAACAGATTATTTCACACACAGATTATTTTGTATTCTACGTATGCCTTTTTTTTAACGGGCAATGTGCCTTTATTCTTTAAACTAACTGTATGCATTTACAAACATAAAAGTATTTAAGTATTGTATCAGTTATCTGGTTCCCATAGTACAAGCTTTGCTTAGTTTGGGGCTAGATGGCGCTGTGTGAAACGTCCACACATATTTATTTACTTTAATTATGCAAAGGAAAAAATTATAAAAGGATAGTTTTGTTATTATAAGCTTTAAACTGTATTGTATTCGAAATATGATTTTTTGTGAACTCACAAATATGACTAAACAACTAGTAACCGGCTAGCACTAACGTAATTCTAGTCGAACAAACTCGACCGGTGTTCAGGCAATAAAGATGCCCATCTTCATGGAGTATGCGCGGCCACGGCGGCCGCTCTGCGCTGACCCAAAAATCACAAATGTGATGTAAAAATAGCAAGCTTTTCCCTTACTGCTAACAATTTGTATATTGAAGTTTTAGGCAAATACGACAATTGAGTAATGTAGAAATCAGGAAAGCTGGCAGCTGCGCGGATGAAATTATACCTTATTTCATTTGCAGATGATACTTCGATGTGGGAGTCGCTTATTGTCGGTTTTCTTTCAATTTCATTTTGATTTAATAATGTGAAAAAATATGAATATGAGCGATGTTTCGATGAACGTTTCACTCAGGGCGGCAAATTCAAATTTTGTTGCGTTTTTGCTAGTCATTGCTTAATTACTAAACGTGATTACGTGAAAACTGATTTAACGTAAATAAATAGAATGTATTAACAAATTACGATTAAAAGTATTACCTAAATATCATTGGTTTAGCAACAAATGGCAATAAACCAATTTCGTCTTGGATTTTCAGTCTATTGCCATTTGTCGCTAAACTAATGATATCTAGGTGATAATTTTAATTGAGATTTAACGATACACTATTTATTTGCGCAAAATTATTTTTCATGTAATCACGTTGAGTAATTAAGCTATTATTGGCAAAAACCGCAAGAAAATTTGAATTTGCCGCGCTGACTAAAATGCTCCACCTTAAAGTAGGTATATTACGGAAGTAGATAGATAGATAGAAAACTCTTTATTGTCCCACCAATGAAATTACAAGGATAAAGGAAACAATAATCCATATTATAAAATTTACTTGAGAAAATAGGTTATCTCAGGCTTAAGTAAAATTTTTTACATCAAAGTATTGTAGTTTAATACAGGACTTAATCATGCCAAAAACATTATTTATTTACCTCGACGTTTCAACCAAGTTGCATTGGCCGTGGTCACGAGTAGACTGGAGATGCGGGTATCCGTGCCAGAAAAAACGAGTAGTTTACGCAAAACTACCCGCGCTTGAAACTTAATGGTTGTAAACACACGTAGAAATGTCACGACACACAACACTAACAGTATCCGATTTGTCCGGGCGTAAGTCACGATGCAAACACTTGCCCAACACTGGGTTCCATGACGAAGCCAACCTAAAACCATCCTCCCGGTTAAAATTTTTGTGCTTTTTAATTTCAACCGCTTCACGTACAATCCTAGAGTAGAGTAGTCTTGTTCTGTGGAGAAGATTTTAGGGTCACGGAGTTCAATCCAATGGTTAGGACCCGACTCGAGCAAATGCTCAGCGATCGCGGATTTATGAACCTGGCGGTTCTTGACAGCTGCGATATGTTCCTTCACCCTCTCAGCAATGGTTCGCTTAGTTTGTCCGATATATGAACTCCTGCAACTGCAATCAATTTTGTACACGCCAGGTGTCTGAAAAGGAATGACATCCTTCGGTGTTCTCAAATGGTTAGCTAGTTTGGAAAGTGGGGTAAAGACAGTCCTAATGCCTAATGTCCTAAGGCTGTAAGGCAGCCGGCTTTCCTGCCTTATGTCAAGGGTGTTACGGATAAAGTGGGTGCACTATTGAAGGACTACTCCATTAGGACCACCCTTCAATGGGAGGCCCAAATCCCAGCGATGGAAACCACGCGGTGGAAACCGACCCCCGACGACCACCCTGTGTTCACAGGGTGCGTAGGAATACCCCATGAGAAGATCCCAGCTTTGGGAATGGTTGTGAGATGGACACTAGGTGTGAGATGACTACGGCCGTTACATGCACATTTTAGTTTATAGATTGGACTGATGATTGGACTGAAACAAAATTAAGTTTTAAAATAACACAAAAATGCACCACGTGCCATCCCGTGGAGCATCCATCGGCTTCGCTTATGACATGCAGTTACTCACACTACACATTCAACAGATCAAAACGCTTAGCAAGATGTGTGGTACAAGAGTGGTAGCGTTGCAGGGAGTTTGGACCACCTGTTTATTATGCTAATCTAAGCTAAATACGTGTAAGTGAAAGTGTAGCACGTATAAATATAAAAAATATAAATATGTGTGGCCATTTCACACAGCGCCATCTACCCCCAAACTTAGCATATCTTGTACTATGGGAACCAAATAACTGATAGAAATACTTCGATACTTTTTGTTTGTAAATACATACATAAAATATAATATAACACCCAGACACAGAACAAACAACAATGTTCATCACACAAATGTTTGTACTGGATGAGAATCGAACCCACAACCTATAGTTCAGAATGCAGAGCTACTACCAACTAAGCTAACAGGCCAGTCAAACGTCGGCCTAAAACGTTACGTTCTACAATAAAATTTTATTTACTTACATTGCATTTAAATTAAACAAAACGCCAATTATGTTAAATTAAACATAACAAGTTGATAGGTATTTGAATTTTAAAACGCTACCTCCTATAACTCATACCAACACCATCGGCATCGATTCTATATCCGCCACCAAGTGATCTCAATCCACAGTCGTAAAGACTGATGTATCGATCGTTAGGGATCATCGATAACTCATCGATTACAGAATCGATACAACTCGAGTGTTACCGGACAGAAATAACAGCTCTACATACCAATGGGCTTTGATGAAAGCACGGAAGACCTTAAGCACAGAGCACTGAAAAAATAATGCTTCGCCAAGTTAAAGGTACCCTGTTGACATAAGTCATCATCATGAGCCTGAAGACGTCCACTGCAGCACATAGGGCTCCCCATAGAGCGCCACTTTGAGCGGCTGCTTACCTGCTACGGCTCCCCGCGATTCTGACCAGCAGGGCTATCGTCTAAGCCAATCATTATCGATGAATGGGCTTCATTTCGTCATTTCTGGCAATTTGGCATTGTGTAACATCCATTAGTATTTTCTCACTATTTCTTATTATTATAGTTAATCAATGTTTTGTCTATTCAGTTCTCCACTTCTCGTTCTTCTCTAAGGGACCATAATACCGATGGATGAGGATGTTACACAACCGTCTGGTCAGCACAAAATTCGTATACATTTTCGTTTCTATCTGGGGGCAAAGCGTCATTTTTTTCGTCCTCTGATGTGGACTAACAGTACACTGAATTAACACACTTATCCTACAATTTTCTAGTTAAATTTTTGCTATCCACGATCCTTGTAGTCTGGGTGATGCACTTGCAAAGTCTGCATTTTGTTGATAAGAATACCTACTAACTTTACCTAAACTCTTTAGATTTCAGAAAGTTGTTTAGTGCCTAGATAGCATACAAAAGGGGTTTTTCTTATCTTACACAAAGAAGTAGAGCTATTCACTAACAAAGCAATTCTGTAAGTACAAGAAAGTCTTTGTCCCAACCAGATAAATTCACATGCACTCTGTTAAAAACTTGCGTAGCATCGGGTTTTTCATCATCATCATCATCAACAGCCTAAAGACTTCCACTGCTAAACATAGGCTTCCCCCACAGAGTGCCACTTTAAGCGGTTGCTCAACTCTTGCATTCATCGGTTCCCCGCAGTTTTCACCAGATCGTCGGTCCACCTAATGGGGGTCGGTCTTCCGATTCATGGTCGCCACTCGAGAACCTTTCTTCCCCATAGGTTTTCAGTTCTACGAGTGATGTGGCCTGCCCATGGCCATTTACAACTTGCTAATTCTTAGAGCTATATCGGTGACTATATAGTTCTGCGGATCTCCTCATTGTGGATCTTATCTTGCAGTATCGGGGTTTTACCGGCAGTTTATTAAGTAGTTTATCTATACCAGTCGAAAGCATGCTTTCTGAAAATAGACCTTCATCATAAAGCGCCATTTTGCCAAAACGCCATTTTTGAGTTAAACGATTTAAATTTTACATGCGTTTATCTTCAACTTTTTCACTGTTATATAATGGTTTTATCTACAGTTTTAGAATAATTCGTCTTAATTGGATTTAAAGCAGTATTGTCTGCTAATCAAAAGACAATTTTTTAATGTAAAGGACAATATATTTGTACCGCTTTGAAACTGCACTTATAATAATAAAAATGTAATCGAGACAGCTGTTTGGTAAAAATAGCTGAAGACCGAGCCTATGTGGTGAGCCTTACGACTTACTTATCTTTGTCCAACAGTAGACTTTAAAAAATCTTGTAAAGACAATTATCAATAGGTAGGCAGCTTCAAATCAAAGTTTCAAATTCCACAAACTTTGCAAAAAGCCTAATAAAATTATAATTTCCTCTTCCCTCACGTTTCGCAAACATCTCGAGATCAACTATCAAGACTTGATGGCATTTAGATCTAGTTTGGAGCCTAGATTGCTTCACCTTTGCACTGACCTTAACCTGGCGCGATAAACTTAGATACTGAATTAGGGACGCGGTAAACAGTGTTGACGCCGAATGTTGCCGACCGTTGATAACATTGGCCGGACCATTTCGTTCACAAACATAAGTTAATCTGTCCTAATCTATCTTGAACACAAAAATTGTAATAAAATTATAACTGAACATCTGCAAACTCAGTCAAGTTTATTAAAAACTAAACTGTCTTGTCTGTATTAAATGTAACATCACTAGGTATAACACTCACAAAGTTAATCAGTAACTTTAAGCAAGATTTGCTGTAGTAACTGCTTGGTTGGGTGACCGCTACAAAAAGTGGTCATAACTGAGCACTACCGTGCCTCCGAGGGCACTCTAAGCCGTTGGTTCTGGTTATTGTCGTAATAAAAAAGACTTCAAGCCAAGAGAAAAGCCCTAAAAGTTTTGACTCTACTTAACCCCTTGCCTATACAAGAAGGATAGAAAGAATGTCACATCACTATTCCAAACAATGTTTTATTAATTTCAAATCATAAATTTTGTTTATTATGTTATATTTATTCATTAAGCCGATATTAGTTTGGTGTTTGATCACCTTGTTAATAGATTTTCAATGATTGGTATTTATTTCAACAATACCTTGCATTTATGCCGGATACTAAAAAGTGTCCGGATAGTTACATTACCTTTACCTAGTTTAAATTTACGCAGTTGTGGTAAGTTAGTTCGTTCTAACCTTGGCGTTGATCGATATAGGTACGATGTTGATGAACACGTGCATTTACCTGTAACAAAACAAATTGCGAATTAGATATATTATACTTTACTTGCAGTGATATTATTTTAAAGCAAAAAGTTTAGTGTGTTAATTTGGACTAGCTTCGCTACATCATATTAATACCCGTAACATGCGTTCGAGCTACTTGTAAGGACGACCCGACAGTATAAACTCACCTGTCAACATGTAGACGCCTCAAATATACTCCAGTACTACCGACCACCTCTTTCACCACCGTTAGAATCTTGATCATCTTCGGAGCTGTTTCGCCCAGCCCAGCTCACCAGACATAGACAGAGCTATCATGTCAACACATGGGATACCCACCAGAGTTTCTTCTCCCATTACATGGCAACTCAGCCAGAGGACTCTCCCATTACAGGGCATTGTCATCATTATCATCATCGTAAGCCGGAAAACGTCAACAGAACATAATGCCTCCTCCACAGAGCACCAGTTTATCACAAACAAAAGTTAATTATTCAGATGGTAGCGTGTTTTAATTAAGATTTTTAGTTGTTATAAAAAACGCTAATACTAATTTACACATTGGGAATGGGCAGGCCACATCGCTCGTAGAACTGACTACCGATGGGGAAGAAAGGTTCTCGAGTGGCGACCACGAACCGGAAGACGCAGCGTAGGCCGGCTCCCCACTCGGTGGACCGACGATCTGGTGAAAGCCGCGGGGAGCCGATGGATGCAGGAGGCGAGCAGCCGCTCAAGGTGGCGCGCTCTAGGGGACGCCTATGTTCAGCAGTGGACGTCTTCAAGCTGTTTATGATGATGATGATGACTAATTTATACAAAAAAAAGGTCTGAATCAGGAACGAGCAGGGATCGAACCCACACCTCTATTTGTCATGTTGCCTGTCCCGAGTAAAAGGCAGATATAGACGCAGACTCGAACGACTCGTATTTAAAAAACATAATCCTATTTTTTGCTGAGCTGGTAACAACAGCAAACACTAAGATGTTGCATTGAAGTTTGCATCAGAAGGACACCAAACGGCATAAATTCGTAATGTCCAATTGTTTGCTTGTTTGTCTGCCCGTTTTATATATATAAACCTGCACTATTTTTAAAGCCCAGTGGTCCATGACAAAACTAAATAAATCTAAATGAGATGCTGTTTATGGGCAATGGTTACCAATTACCATAAGCCACCGCTAATGGCTGTCTGGTCATAACCCTCAAAATTGTTATAAAAATATCATTCAGATTAAAAAGGTAAAAACATAACGAACTCCATTCCCGCAAGTCTCACAATTCCACTAAAATTCCATTTAAACTCTGCCCGCAAAAATTATAACATGCATAAAACATAACTTTGTTGCAAACATTTGGTACAGTTGCACAAAGTTCTAAGTGAAGCGGTACCAACAGGTGTTGAAATAATGACCGTGTATTCACCTTTAAATTTAAATTTCGAAGCCGTAGTTTTACCGTTAAAGTTTAATTTTTTATTGGAGTTTGGGATGGGGTAATAATGCATTTTGCCGGATAAAGTTTTAGTGGTTACCAGTTCAACCTTAATCTATTGTTTTTCGTTAGACTATTGCTCTAAAAACTAATCTAATAACTAATTTTAATTATTGTCAATGCTTCCTGTTAGTACAATTAAATAACAGTAATAAATAAACTTTTTTAAATTTACAAGGGACCTTTTAATAAAACGTTATTCTAAAAACAGTTGTTTATTGTAATTAATTAATTTTGGAGATACCTAGACGCTTTAAAATAATTTAATTTCACGTATCGTATCACAGATTACTAAATAATTATGTAACTACGTAATGAATCCATTGAGTTTGATTGCCTTCTCAGAATTTGGTGTGACACTATGAGAAATAACACAGCCAATGTGTTTTTAAATTTTTTGATGATTTTGGCAATCCACGCCCTTTTAAATGATAACCCAGTGCAACAAAAATAGCTAAACTCTATTAACTGAAATCATGTTTAAACGTTATGAATAAAAGAGCTAAATCTCTCTCGATAATTAAACACACAAATCTTTGAATAAAGTATATTTATATCGCTTTGACACCGTTCCACAACCAAGTGCTATAGTGCATACCCTCATTTCCCGTGTCGAGGAAAGTTAAATTCAACTTGACAGCCGCGCTGCGTCTCGTCGACTTGGAGCATAGTTGGCGTCATGCGAGCACTGTGCGACGCTGGCTTTGTAATTACCCCCTACTACGTACTCATCCTAAAATCAAAAATACACACCTCAAAAAAGTCTAAGCAACATGCATGATGTTACAAATTTACCATTTATATTAATTAATTTCCCGCTTGCAACATCTCTACAGCTCTTTGCATTTCATCTGCCGTCAAATGACGTCGCTCCATGACGTGAAGAATATCTAACGATTCAATTTTGTCCTTAACTTTATTTAAATGGTTGGTAAAATTATAAAATCAAGAATAAACGTGTCAATTAAAACGCACTTAAATTCAAACAAATTCGCAGTCATTTGAATTTTATGAAAAAACAAACCATAATCGATTTTTTTTTTACAACCAGCCAGTATGTCATCAATAACAAAAAAGTTTACTTACCTACGCACTTTGACTGAGTAAATACTTAGAAATTCATTCATATAAATGGTAAATTTGTAATATCATGCATGTTGTTTAGACTTTTTTGATGTGTGTAGCTTCGTCTATAACCAGAGCCATATTAAACATGCAATATTTACTAACATTGCACTGACAGTTGAATCAGTTGAGTTTTAGGGTTGTCGCCATGAAATAGTTGAGCGATATCAAAATTACGATGATTTTACCTGTAAAATCTATCAGATTATTCACAATTTTCAATACTTACGTCAATACTATGAAAAATCCACTTGATATCTTCAATAAGTGATCAAAAACGAAAATTAAAATCACCAGACATTTATCAGTGCCAACCATAATGAATCTCAGTTTTGGCGTCCTGGGTAGTATTAATTGGTTGCTTTTTGACTAACATCCGTCGCCCCTAGCAACCAAGAGGTTTTCTATGAAGCTGGTATGATAACATTTTCTTGGGCGAGTACGTCACAGCGCTAAAAAGAAAAATGTTTGTAATCCCTGCTATCAGCTGATTTTACTGTCAGTGCAATGTTAGTAAATTTTGCTTCTTGAATTTGGCTCTTGGTTTTATAGGACTATACAATTATTTCCTACATTACTAACAGAAGACGTCAAAGCGACAAAGTAGGAGGCAAAAGCCTCGGTTTTAAACTGTTGCTGGAAAAAGAGTATCAAGAAAACTACCACTACATTCATTGACACGAAAATATAAAAATACAAAAATGAGGATTACATATAATTAGATCAAACATTAGCACAGGAAAAAGCACAAGTTTTGAAAAATAACACAATGCCACGACGTGAACTTTTCCGCGTCCCGTCGAAAACATGATTGAGGTTAGGTATATTAATTTTGTGCTATGTGACTGAGGTGATATGATGATGACGTGATATGCTGAGATGATGATGTGTTATGATATGATGATGTGCTATAATGATTGAGATTGTTGCTAATTTTTCTTACACTACTTTCATTTTCGTACGCAGAATAAGGAAAATAATGTTTTTCCTCTCTGTAATAGGTCATTCCTCGGAGATAAATCTTAATGATGGAAGGATTTGGTAGATCATAATTTACTTGTGACGTGGATTGTGTATGCGCTTAACATAAGAGGCTTGTTTATCTAAGAAGCCTTCGATTCTTGCCATTTGAAACTTTGGGAATGACGTAGAAATGTGTCTTATACGTACGTGACAGAGTTCATTTTTGAAAGCCCAACTACAAATGAATTTTCCCTTAGTATCCCACATACTGGCTTATGAATAGGACCACCCATCTCTTCCTACGGGCTCCGTAAAAGCCGGCTAAAGGAATATCCAGGGAATGAATTCTCCTTGGTCTGAATTACAACAATTAATTACCACATAGAGGTCACCCATCCAAGTACATAATTTCTAAGTGATTAATTTATCGGTCACATATCTATAAAAACCCTCGCACTACATACAATGTCTTCTTTTTAATTGCACCTTTTTGTAACCACCTTTTCTACCATTTCCTACCATTAATTGGCTCCTGTGGCCGTTCCGTTATCTCATGCCACCACACACGTCAACCTTTAATAGAATCAGATCATTGACGTGTCCATTGTCTAATCACTTTGATATTTGGAGAATTGAATTGGAATTCTGGCTAGTTAAACCTTATGTTATTGGAGGAAGGTTGATATTTAAATGACAGTGATAGCCACAATAGCTACCCACGAATAGAATGGTTATAGTAGCTTGTAATTAGAGAGGTGTAATATCGATACATCAATTTAATTTTATCGATATATCGATAAAGTATTATTACCTACTCAGTTGATACTAATCATTAGATTGTGTAATATAATAATAAGTTTTTTTACTTTTTCAGAAGGCCTACTATTATTATAATAGAGGCACCCCGTGGGTTCACTCGCAATTTACCATTATTGTCGCGGAAATTCTTAATTTTCTGGGACAAAATGTACCCATATGTTAATGCTTTGCTTACTCTCTTGTAACACTCATACTCTCACCTACTGCACAATCTTGTCAATAAACGTCATTATAATATAGTTTAATCTATACACCCTTACACCCCATATAACTCCGTAAAGGTACTCACTCCACTAACGCACACTCAATGTTCAATGAAATCAATGGTTCTGTTAGCTCGTTCGCGTGAATCTCTCAGGTGAACGCGCCACTTGAGGTGAACTGAATATGTGAGAACGTAAAATTCCATCTCATGTAATTTGCGTTTTGATATCTCGATGTTCTTTTGTTTCAGCGCAATCCTGTTTCATCTGCCAAGTGATTTGATGTTTCATCGTCAAGAGACTGAAGACGACTGCTGAACAGAAATCTCCACCAAAGAGCGGCTGATTGCCTCTTGCATCGGCTCCCCATGGTTTTGATCAGGTCTTCGATTTCGTTTTGATTCCTCGTTTATAATTCGGATAGCAAAGGAATGGAACACCTTACCAGCGTTATTGTTTCCGGACAAATATAATCTGGGAGTTTTTAAGGCTAGAGTGAACCGGTATCTTCTAGGCAAGCATGCTCCATTGTCGACCGCGTCGTCACTTACTTAGGTGAGACCGTGGTCAAAACTAAAAAATAAACATCCAAAACGTTTTATTTATTATCTTATATTTTAGGGACTCGAGTTTCAAAAAGGTCAATAATTTTTTTTAAATGTGAATGGATGACGTGACGAGCTCACCTGGTGTTAAGCGACACGGCCGCCCATAACAGTATCAGTGTCACTCGAACTTTAAAATAATAAAGTTTCGCGTGACACTGCACTGCGCACGTCATCCTGAGACATCACACAGTCTAGTAATCAGATTACTAGACTGTGAAATCAGGTCATAAAGTCTCATTTGCCCAGTAATTTCACTAGCTACAATGCCCTTCAAACCGGAACACAGTAGTGCTTGCACACTACTGCTTGGCGGCAGAATAACTGGCAAAGCGATGGTACCTACCTAGACGAACCCTGCAGAATAGTCCTACCACCTAGTAATAAATGACCAAGTGCTGAGATAGAAACATCCGAATCGCCAAACCTACTTTTTCGAAGTCAGTTGACAATATTAAAATTCATCATTTTACATCCAACAACACAACCGACTGGCTAACAACGCGGACACACGACCAATTTAATTAGCAAATCAAATTGCACCATTTGTTGGGGCATAATTCACTCTATCAAACTGGGTTACAAGTCCGTGCGTAGTTTGTGCATAATTAAGTTTTGAGTTCGCCGGCCGGGAGGTTCGTGTGTGAATAGCGGTAATTAGGGGGACGTATGGTGAATAATAATAGAATAGGGGTTGATTCAACCGTATCGCTTCAGTAATCGGATCCGAGTTGTGTAGTGTTGCGTGATGTCCTGAATAAATGTCTTTTCTTTCTTTTCTTTCTATTCTTTCTTTTCTTTCCTTCTTTCTTTTAGATGCATGCATGGAGGAAGAAAAAACAAATAATTTTAAAAGCTTAATTTCCGGCAATAACGGACAACATTTCGTAATCTCTCCATTTTATTGATTTTATTAAAATACCGTTGAAAAATAACTGTCATTTTTTTATTATGATTTTAGTAAATTGTATATTTTTTTAAACGTTGGCTAGTGACAAATGACGGATCTTTGGCAGATTTTTAGATGTTTTAGAAAACGCTTTGTATAAGTATAAACCCACAGATTTGTTTCGTTGCTACAAATCCAGAAACCATTACCCATATTTATTAAACAGCCTCTGTGGTGTGAAGGTTGAGCAAGTCGTCTCATAATCCGGAGATAGCGGATTTGATTCCCGCGTTAGGACCAGTATCTGAGCACAGAAATAAGCGCAAAAGCTTGTTCTGAGTCTGCGTGTTGTGGGACCATGGTCCTTGTAGTTCCCGGGTCGCTATAGATACGGGGAGGAAATTAGGAAATCTATGTATGTGATCATTGGGCGTAATTTTATTTATTTTTGTGTATGGCACTACACAAATCATTCGCGATGACGTTTAAGAGCCACTGTTTTCCAAATTTGTAGAGTAGTTTGGATAGATGAGACGAAAATCTCTCCTTTTCTGATAGACTGTCCTCTTTCCGAAAAACTACAATGGACAGGTCCCCAAACATAGATCACGGTTGATATATCGCTATTGCTCGCGGAGTATCGCACCGCTTTGTTTGCTTAGGGCACTACACTATATTCCACGTGGATTCGCCAGATGGAGTGGGACTATAGTTTGTTTGTAGATATCGATACTTGTTTCGGTTGTGTTTAATGCATCAATAGCTTGCTTTATTTTTGTTTCAGACGTTTCACTATTGCTTTACAAATTGTAGACAACAGAACATTTTTTTTTTCTTTGAAATGCATGGGGATCTAAGCTTGGGGTAAGAATTTTTACCATCTTACTTTCAGTCCGAGTCAAAACTTTATCAAACTGCTCAACTGTATTACGAAAATTCCCGTTTTGACTTGCTGTCGTTGGTCAAAGGTCTTTACCACCATCATCATGTCCATCATCATCATTATCATTGTCTTTGTCATCATCATCACTATCATCATCAACATCAGCTGGAAAATATTAAGATTCCCCATTGATTGCCATTTCAAATAGTAGCATTATTAGCCGTACCTTGGTCAACGTACAATAGCTATAGCCTTTACAAGTTTACAAGTAGAGTCTAACAATAATATCAGTAAGTATTTATACTACTTATACTACTAATAACTAGTATCGCGTATAGTCACCGATATACTATATATCGTCCAAATTCAAGATGCAATATTTACTAACATTGCGCTGACAGTAGAATCAGCTGATAGCAGGGATTACAAGCATTGTTGTCTGTGGCGTACTCGCTCATGAAAAAGTTTCATACCAACTTCATAGAGAACCTCTTGGTTGCTAGGGGTGACGGATCATAATCAAAAAGTAACCAATTGTTTCCTACCAGGACGTCAAAACTTTGATTAATTATGGTTGGCACTGATAAATCTCGGGTGATTTTAATCTTCGTTTTTGAACACAGAAGATTACTACATTCAAGTAGTTAAATTTTTTATAGCATTGACCGTAACTATTGAAAATTGTGACAAATCTGATAAAATTTATAGATAAAATCATCGTAGTTCTGATATCGCTTAACCATTTCGTGGCGACAACCCTAAAAATCAGCTGATTCAACTGTCAGTACAATGTTATTAAATATTGCATGTTGTATATGGATCTGGTATATTAGGTATCAATATATTCCCAACGGTAGCAATCCTTTACGAAAGAAATTCGGGAAATTGTTCTTGGATGTCAGTAATTCTGGGCTTCTCGTGCTTTTGTGAAATGAAAAATTAGGGTTCGTTTTAGAATCGCCGTAGCAAAATTTTATGGAGGGTTCCTTTTCCGAAAAGCGTTTGTTGTCTTTGTGATTGGAATTGTATGGATACGAATTAAAATGGTGATTTTGAAAAGGATTTGTCGCTGGAATAATTTGATAAAAAAATTGAGTCTTTGCGGTTCTTTCTGTGTTGCCCTTATTCATTTTTGGTAGTATTTCACGGACCATTGCGAGATTAAATACACGATATAAACAAGGACTTTTCTAAATACTTCAAGGTTTTAGCTTATCAAATAGACATGCTATAATATTTTACCCGAAGGATGGTGGCGCTGAGTTATAAATACCATGTCTGGAATGAGTCTGCCAAGTACCAACTCGAGGCTTTGGATCCTATTGAACGGCATCCCAAAAGGCTCTTTAACGACGACGCTTTGGTCAGAGCAAGGCTTAGCACAGCGGTTTAAGGTAGCCTATCTGGCAGTCTTTTACAGACTACTCTATAGCGAATGTGCATAAGAACTGCACGACCTGATTTCCTCATCATCATTACAGTACCTGACAAGTAGACGCTTGGCTAAGCTCCACACCTTCATGGTGAAAATACCACCCAATCGTATCAAACGCTTCGATTCTACGTTTATAATTAGAACAGCTAAGGAGTGGAATGCCCTACCTGCGTTTTTACTGCTAAATATGATCCGGGCGTGTTCAAGAGAAGATTGAATAAGTATTTACTTTGCTAGCATGCTACATATTCAATCTCATCGTTACTTCCCATCAGATGAAAGCGTGGTTATGCTAGAGGTCCGATGAAAAAAAAAACACTTTTTGTAGTATTCCTCCAACCTCAGCGAACATTGCTTACTATACCGATTCAATAGTATTTCTTAAATTCTCGCGATTTGAACACATATTTATAGTTTAATACAGGACTTAATCACGCTAAAAACACGAGGTAAATAAATAATGTTTTTAGCGTGATTAAGTACTGTATTAAACTATAAATATATACCGATTCAATTGCATAGTCAAGTTTCACTGCGCAAACTAGCTGTAGCATGTACATCAGGCATGTAAATGATTGCTACTTTAAAATCATTGTCATTTCATCATACGATATTGTATTTATTATTGTATTTATTTATTATATAAAAAATATATTTATTATTTAATATTTTTGTATGATATATTTTTGTCACTGCGATTTCACCTGCGATATTTCACAGACTGCGGTTTTTCGTATGTATAATGAATTTATGGTCAATGGCGATTGGCGGTGCTTTATGAATTGTAACAGAGATGTAATTTAGAAGCAACCCAGGGAAGTTGCAACCTGCTACAAATGATTACTAAGAAATCTAATGCTATTTACTCCCTTAAGCTAAACAAGATAGCAGAGAGTGTGACAAAAAGTAACAGGTGTGACTTATGGAAAATAAAAACATACGATTTTTCACCTGCTCCTTGTGCAATGATCCATGCCTAATGTACATAGTAATAATATCCTACTACTCTATCGTGTAATCACAAAACACCACAGGTGTTCCTTTCCAAACTACACAAAAGAAACCCTGTAGCAATCAAAGCCCCAATTCGCAACCCATATATCATATACGACACAATAATATGGCATATGATACAATATATTATAATGACAGCTGACCATCTATCATTCATGGATAGGCTTATATGCTTGCCGACGATTTTCAGGGTATGAAAGGAAAAATGTTTAGTGATTTAGTGTTGCTGCGAAATAGGCAGAAATATGTGTCCTTTTTAGGTAAATTTTGAAACCAGTTCAAAGAAAATTGATTATATTAGTGTCGTGTAATTGATTCTTACTTTTAAAAATTAAGACGTGTTTTTGACTTTTTTGGTTGGCAACCTATCAGAAGAGCCATGATTGGTTGATAGGTTGGTAGTATTGGTACCATCAGCCAATCATGGATGGTTCCGCTTGAAAAATATTGAGGTTTCTGGGGTGGGGGGGGAGTCCAAGCAATACGAAAATGTCGAAAAAGCATTTAGGCCGATTTACACTTTGATTAGTGATTAGTGCAACAAATATGGAAGATGCAAGAAAAAGTTTCATTTCATTAGGATGTGGTCAAATCTTGAAATATTCTTGTGGCAGTCTCGCGCGACTCTCGGGTCAATTTCTTTCAGTTTGTTAGTTTATTGCAATACTGATGAGTGATGTGTTGACTTGACACAAGGTTGATAAACGTACAAGATACCAGGGGCTAGTAAGTGGAAACCTGGAAGCTGCCAAACTTCTAGAGTCTTGGACTGTCTTTGACGCTGCATAATAATGTGTTTAAAAACGAAAACTGTAAACGCGACGCGGGTAGATTTAAAAATATACCGTACCCATTAATATTCCACAGAGTAATAGACCGTAATAAGGTGAAATAAACAAAGTTCATGTAACATCAGAACACCATTATCGGAAGGCCCGAAGGCGTGACGTTACAAGCAAATTACGAGCATCCCTCGTTACCTACCCCCTCGAGAACTAATGCTCTCGATGGATCGTTATTGAAAAATAGGGTGGGAATTGATTTCTGGTACGGGAACATTTTGATGTAGGTATTTTTTATGGGGTTTGGTCAAATCATCATCTTTCTGCGCCCACTGCTGAACATAGACCTCCCCAGGACTTGAACTGTGTACTAGCCGCGATGGCCTATAGACAGTCCAATTGCTCCAGTCCAGCCCACTACCGGTAGGTGGCGTACTCAACATCCTGGCAGCATTGCCTTGTTGAATCACAATGCTGATTCGTTGAGCCTAATAAGTGCCAGTTGAGGTGGAAAACAAAGATAACCGTTAAGACAAAATGATTTGTGATTTTAATTTGGAAGTAGTATTAAAAATCAAAATTGTGTCGTTCCAATCGAAGGATGTATTTTGTTTTTTTGACACTTACTTTCAAATTAACAATATGCCATCAAGCACTTATCAGTTTGGTTTGACAGCACACTTATCGGTTTACCAAAATCTATAACTGAATTCTTCAAAAAACTAAGTGATGTTATTACTAGACAAAAAGTTCTAAGTTCGCGAACCTGCTATACCAGCCTCCTTGCCGCAAAGATATTTATAAGAAAAACATAGATAACATGTGTATAACTCTTCGAGATCCCCGACCACCAGATCTCCCGACGATCTGGTGAAACCTGCGGGGAGCCGATGGATGCAGGAGGCGAGCAGCCGCTTAAGGTGGTGCGCTCTGGGGGAGGCCTATGTTCAGCAGTGGACGTCTATAATAATTTACCTAATGAACTCAAATCTTTATAAGGAATATGTTTAAAAAACATTTAAGTGTAAGTTAAGTGTATTCTTTGCAAATAAACATATGATTTGATTTGATTTGATTTGAAACATAATTTTATTATCTCCTTTTTATGTTATTCCAAATTCCCAATTAACGTATTTTCTAACTTTAAATATTACGCGTTTTCACAACCGAAGTATCTAAATTGTTTTTCAACACATTATGGATTGCCACGAACTTCGGTTTTTGCTTATTGGTAAACAATTAAAACAATTTCCAGTCTGAAACGTCTGACCTCCCAAGGTTGAATGGTCAAACGTGTATGTTGCGTAAAACAGTAGCTAAGTTTGTACGTTTTGAAAAACAGAGAGTAAAAGTGAGAGAGAGGGGCAGAGTAAAAAAAAAACAAAACAATGAGACTAAAAAAATTAAGTAAAAAAGAGACTCCATAAATAAGTAAAAAAGAATAAAGAATAGATTTCTTAAAATGTAAAATGCATGACTAATTGTAATTTTTTCATGATAAACACGGCCAAGTGTGTGTCGCATTTGCGCACCGAGGGTTCCTGACCATTATAATGTATTGTGTAAAATCTATTATAAAATTAGCCCCTGGCGCAAATAGGAGGGTGTTATAAGTTTATCGTATGTGTATCTTTACTTACCTATTATGGCATCATAAGCTCCCTAACCGACTTTTTTTTTGTTTGAAATGAGACTGTTTTTTTTTGAACGCTGACGTGATTTAGATCATTCTTAGATATTATTGGGATTATTTAGGTGAATGACGTGACGAGCTAGTCGTTCGGCTGATGTTAAGCGTCACGGCTGCCCATAACAGATTGCAGTATCACTTGGAACTCTAAATTAATACTACCTATAGTTTTGCGTGACACTGCACTGCGCACGTCATCCTGAGACTTTACACAGTATAGTAATAAGATTACTAAACTGTGTGATCATTTGGCCAGTAATTTCACTAGTCCTACCACCTAGTGTGGATTGTAATTAGTCTGTATACCGCAATGTCTCAGTTGTATAATATTTTCAGTAATTGGAAGTTTTATTGGATTCTTGTTCACTGCTTTACATTAACTTGCGAATTGCGCTGTTCCAACGATTTGTCAAATAGTTAACAGTGGATTGGTTTGGAATTGAATCGAATTATTATTAATCGATAGCATATCTATTGGCCAGACACTATTGACTTGCCCAGAATCGTATCTTATAAAATAATCACACTACTATTATAAAGGCGAAAGTTTGCATGTGTGTATGTTTGTTTGTTAAGATGAAATTTGGAATAGAGATAGCTTAGTTAGTTAAAGTTGTTATATACGTACGTTTGGTTGACGGTGCAACGGCTAAACGAATTTAAATGAAATTTTACAATACAATACAATACAACACAATACCATACAATACAATACGATATAATACGATACAATACAATACAATACAATGCAACACAATACAATACTACTTTATTGAACACCAATAAATAAGAATGCACATAAAAATTTAAAAAAAATGTTAGAACAACGGGCGGATTTTTTTTAAATAGAAGTAGTATAACACATAGGCTACTTTTCATCCGCGGGTGAAACCGCGAAGCGTTACTAGTTTTATATATAACATCGGGCGAATGACTAGCTCGTCACGTCATTCAAAAACGTTTTAATAATATTTTTTTAGTGAGTGGCGTTACTTTTTTCGTCCTCATCTTAGACTTGTATTGTTACTTTTGAAGCAGTTTTGAGCAGTATGTTTCTGTTGCTGTCATCATCATCATCATCATTATCATCATCACCATCATCAACCTAAATACGTCCGTGTTCTTATTTTGTTGTAGAACAAACATCTGTCACACTATACTCTTCTTAAATAATTATTGAGCTTATTTTGCAAAAAGAAACTGCAGTAATTCACTGGCAAGTATCGAGTTATATCGTATTTCCTTCCTAGGAAATGATTTAATACATGATATATCTGATTTACGATACGTAATATTCATAGATCAGATTATTTTTTGATTTAGAGCAATACTGCATCGGGTGATGTCAGCATGACTGGCTTGTTAGCTCAGTTGGTAGTAGCTCTGCCTTTTGAACTGTAGGTTGTGGGTTCGATTCCCACCGAGGACAAACAATTGTGATGGACATTAATGTTTGTTCTGTGTCTGGGTGTTATTTTACTTATTCTAAGTATGTTATGTACAAACAAAACAGTATTAATAGTACATTACTGCAGCGGCCAGCAGCATAGGCATTGATGGAGGATTGTCTAAATGTGGGCACACACATACGTAAGTCCATCAATGTCTAGTTGTGGCTAAGGCTTGTATAGTACTTTTCTCAGATAATGCGCGGAAATTAAAACTCAGTAGTACCTAGGCCGAACTCTATTTGAAAATATTTTTTCCCACAATAGTTAATTTTTTTTTCCAATAAACTGCTTTCTATTTGCAAGCCAGTTCGAAGTTTAAATAAAATCTTTGGCTGCCATGTTTCGGAGTAAAAGATCGTTTCATTTTTAAATTACACGACAGATATGAGTTTACGAGTTTACTATTCTCTCTAATTTATATGGCCGCTAAACCACGACAGATATGGATTTTCATACAACTTTTGCTAGCCGCTGCTCGCCAGTACAGCAAATTCGATTTATCTCGAAAAAGGTTGTGAAAATAATGCTCAAACCAAGCATGATTGAGAAAAAGTATTTTATTAGTAATCTGGCTCTCATAATACAAGCTTTGCTTAGTTTAAGGATGGCGCTGTGTGAAATGTCCACAAATATTTACTTTACAACTTTTGATTTTAGAGCAACAATGCATCGAGCGGATTAGTTTGGGAGCTAAAGGCATTTTTTTTTAATTACAACCGACGCCAAATAAGGAAGATGTTCTCAATTCATTTATTTTTTTATATTTGTTACCTCAGATCTGCGTGATTTATAAACTAATTTATTTATTTTTTATTTGAAAAGGGTACGCAAATATTGGTCCCGACTAACATCCGCACCGCGATAAAATTTTCTCGACACTTTTTCTCGTCAGAGACCGTGACAAGACTATGATAGTGCCTAAGTGTGTCTCACTCTAACAGCGACGACAAGTTTTATCGCGTTGCGCATGCTACTATCACTGGCCTTATAGCTCAGTTGCCCTGCCTTCTGATCTGTAGGTTGTGGGTTCGATTCCCACTCATTGTGTGATAAACATCATTGTTTGTCTGTATCTGGGTGTATTATGTTGTATTCTATGTATGTAAACAAAAAAGTATCTAAGTATTCTATCAGTTATCTGGTTCCCATAGTTACAAGTTTTGCTTAGTTTGGGGCTAGATGGCGCTGTGTGAAGTATCCACAAATATTTATTTATTTATTTTATTATGGCTTTTTGGTGAATTAGCACTCAGATTGTCTTTGTTTAATCTGAGAAATGGACTAAAGTTGGCCATTCACCACAACTGTATCCGAATTCGGAATCAGATCCGCACAACAGAGTCCACAGTGAGCGGCCGTTCACTTCCAAATGATTAACTCCATTCAGAACGATCAACGTTTCAGCATCTCTGGACTAAGACAACGGACAAAGGAACTGGTTCTATCAAGTTGTATCGTTAGCAAGCTACAAGCAAAACTAGACTTTATTACATGCTGGTTGGTGTGTTTTCAGCCAGAGTTGTTTACTGAATGCAAAGTCAGTTAGTGCAATAAGCTTTGAGTGTTCATCTGAGGGTGTAACGGAACGAAAGGAGTTGCCTTGGAGTTTACAAAACGTTAAAACGGTAAATAATCAATAGTAATCGAGAGTGAACAGGTATCTTCTAGGCAAGCGCGTTACATTCTAGACCGCATCGACACTTACCATCAGGTGAAGTAGTGGTCAAGCGCAAGCTTGGCCACTACTTGGCCCAACGCATCAGCATTGCAATTCAACGTGGCAATGCGGCCAGCATGTTGGGTACGCTACCTACCGGTAGTGGGCTGGAGCACTTGGACTGTCTATAGGCCATCGCGGCTATTATACAGTCCATAAGTGTTCTTTGTAGTAGGTAGTGTAGCTAGTTTAGTTTAGCTTAGTTTAGTTTAGTTTAGTTTAGTTTTTATTATTGTAGTAGTTAGCTTGAGTAATAAAGGCAATATGCCCGTAAAAAAAAGCGCAAGCTTATCAATAAAATTAAAAACAAAACAAATGTTATAAAGACAAAAGTTGGTGTGTTAGTGTGCTTGTATTGTGCTCTTTTCACTTCACAACGGATGGAAGGATTTGTGTGAAATTTCGAACAGAGATAGCTTAGACGCTGGATAAGCACATAGGTTATAAATATATATACGTATTATAGTATGTATGATATAGGATACTTTTATCCACACATAAATTTTTTTTAAGATGTGTTGCAATGTTTATTTGTTTGATAATAATATCAAATAACAGTTTTGTAATTACTACCTATTCTATAATTACCAACATCTGTACATAATGAATATATACGAAATAAATAATCTACAACATCATATAATTATTTAAAATAACTACCTAACCCAACTTATAATAATAATTGAGATAAAAAAAGAAGTTCTCTTTCCTAGTTATACTTACTGAAGCAATCCATTACATACATACGCCTTTATCAAGAAAAAAACAAAACAAAATGACAAACAAAACTAACTCACAATCTTTTAAACTGTGGCGTAATATACCTACTACCCCTAAAATTCTTCTCTCATGTGCAAAAAGACCTCAATTTCACTTAAAGATTCAACTACAGTGGAAACCGCATTAGCTGCATTTGCGCACTATCCTTTGCTTGCACTACACTGCGATTGTACAACTAAGCATAGGTTAATGAGTGCTCTACCAGCCAGCAATGTAGAGTAATGCATTAACCACACGCTCAAACACTCACCGAACAGAGCCGAAAACCAACACAGATAACGCTGAAAGTTATAAGCGTGAAGCGAATAAAGGAAGCTATTTAAAAGTAAAAATATTTTTCTAAATAAAATGTAAAGTATTCTGGATTCTATCTATAGGGTTCCATGAAATCATCTTCTTCTCGAGTAGGCCCTGGTATCAGAATTTTTAGGCCGCCCAAAGGCTCTGACTTGGCTTAACGACTATTGTCTTACAACAGCCGGGACTGACGGCTTAACGTGCCCTCCGAAGCACGGTAGCGCTCAGTTGTGAATACCACATTTTGCTGTAGCAGTCACCCATCAGAGTAGGTAGTGACTCAGTGAACGTTACGATCGGTCAGAGTTAAGCAACGTTTGTTCTATGAAATGAAATAACTATTTGTAAAACACTTTACACGTCAATTCTACTGTCAATGAACTTAGACACTACTATGTGGTAGGACTTTTCTGCAAAGTTCGTCTAGGTAGGTACCACCACTTTGCCAGTTATTCTGCCGCCAAGCGGTAGTATGCAAGCACTACTGTGTTCCAGTTTGAAGGGCATTGTAGCTAGTGAAATTACTGGACAAATGAGACTTTATGACCTGATCACTCAGTCTAGTAATCTGATTACTAGACTGTGTTTCTTTGTTTGTTTGGATCTTTAGTTATATTTAAGCAAACAATAGAAAAGCTAGTCCGCTCTCGCTCTTACCTTCGACCAACTATACTTCCCCACCACAGTTCCTCAGCCAAAGGGAATTCTCTATCAGCCTCCCGAATCGAAACACCCGTTTTAAATGAAAGACAGATTACCCCGGCCTATTGGGGGCAATATATTTACAGGGATTTAGTAATACCTTAATATATCCTGGAGATTTATTTAGGTGCTCCTGTGGTTGGTAATTTGTAGATGTATGAGACAGACTGCCACAATTTGTAGATTTCTTTGGAAGTGAATTTAAAGTTTTCGGTGGATTTTTAGTAGCGCTCATAGCGAAGCACGACTAGCCGTTTCTAACCGATCGGTAAAGTTAAGCAACGTTGGCTGCGGTCACTACTCTGATGAGTGACCGCTACAGCAAAACGTGGTATTTACAACTGAACGCTACCGTGCTTGGGAGGGCACGTTAACTGTCGGTCCCGGCTGTTGTCGTAGTTAAGCCAAGTCAGAAGCCTTTGGGCGGCCTAAAAATTCTGATACCAGGGCTGACCACTTGCCTACACGAGAAGAAAGTGGATTTTTAATGCTATAGGTAGCAAACAGGCCTACTGGCTCTGTGTCCTTATGGGAAGAGGTCGCCGTAGCCTATGTACATTAAAACTAGACGTACTACTATTGCATTGCTTACTCTCTGTGAGAATACTCTGTTGACCCTCTGCTTTGAAGTGTTGGATGTTGTAGCTCTGAGACCGCTGTTTCAAACTCATTCCATATCTTACAAGTGTATTGAAAAAAGTGCGCATAAATCGAGTCGTATACAAGGTAGTTCCATATATTATCCTTTAAAACTTCCTTGGTCGTATGATTGCTATGATTAAAACATGGAATATTTGATTTCAATGTGTTTGATCAATGTCTTCTACATCCTTAGTCAACATAGCAAACTGATCGCTAAAGCTAGGCAACGTTCACTGCAGTCCTTAGATGGGTGACTGCTAAAAAGTGGTATTTATAACTGAACGCTATCGTGCTTCAGAGGGCGCGTAAGTCTTCAGTTCTGGCTGTTGTCCTAAGAGTTGCCTTCGCGTGACTTAAAAATTTTTGGTCATCCGTTTCGTCAGAAAGATGGAAGAAGCAACAGCTGCTCAGCCTTGTCCAGTTGTTCTAAGCTCTAAGTACTTTACTATTTTTAGCAGCTTTCCAAGCTTAATTTAGTACAGACCTTGACTAAAAATGATGCTAAAACTGCTTTCGGCGGCTCCATTAGAGTATTTTACTTTCACAGATTCTTTTCTTTCCTAATTTTTCCTTCGATTCAATCCTCCTAAATCATATCTACAGGTATCCTGCAGCCAATAGCCGTTTAATTTCAGACGAAAAAATCCCCAACCAATTAGGGGTCCGTAGATATCGGCCATAACTCACAGGTTCCAATCATCTGACGCGGCGTTATAATGAAAATAATGTTAGACAAATGGAACGCCCAATATCTGGTGAGCTCCAACCTGGATTATGAGTGCAGTGGCGCAAGGAAGAAGCGAATTTGGTTTAAAATTCTGTGTCTCTTTATAATTGAGTACGTAATGATAGAATGTATGAATTCCACGCACATTCCCATTAAATTACCAGGCGGAAGACTTTCACTGCTAAACATATTAAGCGTGGTGGTTAAGAGGCTTTGCCATAATCACCATTCTTGGCCTGGCGTCTTTGTGATCGCAGTAGATGGTAATGCAGACCAAAGAGAAATGCTGCTGCTTATTCCATGGATATCCCTTTAACCAGCTCTTATGGTTCCACCATTCTTGGGAAGACGAGAAGACACTGGAAACTCTATGAATAGTTGCTACCACTCAAGCTACAATGACCGCCAAAATCTGTGACTGATTGACTTAAGTTAGTGTCATAGACGGGTATCTCTTCTCTTCTTTTTTAATTTCTAAGGCTCCACATTGGGGTAGAGGGCAGATAAAAGACATCTCGATCCTGTACTATCGGGGGCGGCCCATTTCACTTTACAAACGGCCTTGATTTGATTCATCGTCAACAGCCTGAAGACGTCCACTGCTGAACATAGGCCTTCCCCACAGGGCGCCGCTGTGAGCGACTACTCACCTCCTGCATCCATCGGCTCCCCGTGCTTTTCACCAAATCGTCGGTCCACGTAATGAGCGGCCGGCCTACGCTGCGTCTTCCGGTTCATTGTCGCCACTCCAGAACTATTCTTCCCCATCGGTTGTCAGTTCTACGAGCGATGTGGCCTGCCCATTACCATTTCAACTTGCTAATTCTAAGCGCTATATCGGTCATTTGATTTGATTATTCAAAATTATTAACATCTAAGTACCGCGTTTCTCGTCCCTTGCACCTCTAACGTAGAAAGCTTAGTTATAAAGGAGGTATTTGAGCGGAAACATCCAGACGGACGGGCTAATCCTTGATATATATTGTTATATAACAAATCCCTCGATCGAGATGCAGCGGGAAATGTGCGGATTAGAATTTGCTTTGCCTTGTCTAGATTTGTAGATGTTTTTTTTTATGTGAACGAATGAAACGAATGACATGACGAGCTATTCGTTTGTCTGATGTTAAGCGTCACGGCTGCCAATAACAGTTGCAGTATCACTCGGAACTCTATATTATAAAGTTTCGCGTGACACTGCACTGCGCACGCCATCACACATCACCATCCTGCGACATCACACAGTCTAGTAATCAGATGCATACTACTGCTTTGCGGTAAAATAACTGGCAGAGCAGTACCTACCTAGACAAACTTTGCAGAAAAAGTCCTACCACCTATTAAAATAAAACAAAGCTCAATAAAATTGTTTATAGGAGAGTTTCTATATATTTAAAGAAATGAAATGCGGTGCCTTGCGCGTTAGCAGAGCGTCTGGACCAATTTGGTAATAGTTCTAGGTTCGAATAGCCCAATTTAAGTTATTACAGAAAGAAAAACAATATGTTTCGTGATTTTTTTTTAATTGCCAACCCAGACCCGTTTGATATTTAACGTATTAAAAGCTAATAGATACACAATTCATCATTACTGTCATAGACTTTGTTTTATTGTGAGACTAGAATTGCCCTTGAATACTTACTTAGGTTTCAAAGGTTTTTTTTTTCTTAAACTTAAATTGTAGATTAAACGTATAGGTTAGGACTACTTTCACACGCGTATGAAATGACGGATACAAGCTAGTTATAGATGAAGCGCTCAGAAATATAAGTGAAGCCAGACTATCAACCTGGAACACTCTTGAACAACAATCAAAAGCGTTTATTCCTTCAAAGAAAGAGTCGGGACATTTGTTTTTATCTATGAGTCGTGACAAATGACAATCGTTGACGATGGCACTACTAGCAATCGCCCTCCATTTATCACAGAAAGTGCTACTTCCGAAAGAAAAGTTCCCAAAAAAAGTGATTACACTCTCGAGCATTCAGTCTTCCATCTGTCTATATAGTTAATTTTGTTGAACTCGTTACGGCCAAGCACCTCTCAAAGGTACTGTAAGAGCCGTAAGCCTTAAGAAAGGGCAAAGGGCTATGGAAGGAAGATTTTTATCTCTGAACGCCCTTCAGTGGCATGAAGAGCTTGGTGTGCCCCGTGAATGTTAGATAGGCGTTATTGTTTTATGGGGCGAGATAGTTGATCGAAGCAACTTTCTTTGAGATATTTGAGGAAGTATGATCCATCTTACAAATATTTGCGCACAGGAAAAAATCGTGTATACGTCGTGTATTTCCTGGGTCCTACAGGGAATCCTAGTTAGGGTTTAGGATCTATGAATACTTATGTGATCGTTACGCGTTATTTATTTTATTTATTTTTATTTTATTTACAGATTGAATTATAATGTACAAATTGTTTAGAAAAGGGTATCGCCTGCGTTATCTTTACAGCATTTGTGTTAGTGTAACTTGACCATGTTGGGCCCTAATTTTATTCTCAAACACAGATTCCACACGACACAAAACCACGTCGTTGTCTTGTTCAAACCGTGTCACAGCATTAGAAATAACTTCACTTTCCATTAAAGTTTTTTTTTCTTATGTTTTGGCTCCACACATAGTATATTTAGCCAGTGTCAAGTATTGTAACTTTTCATCGAGTTATGGAATATTTCACGTAAAGTCAAGTCTTAGTCATAGTCCAGTCTAAGTCATGCCCTAGTAAAGTGGTGGCAACTTTACTAGAAGCTTCTATGGAATTTTGGAAGCAACACGAAAAACCACGTTTCACTACATACATTATATCACTTGCCCACACTCATGCTCGTAATTCAGCACTTAATGCGTTAAACGCCACCAATTTTAACCATTAACACTATAAAAAAGCACAAGTTTAAAAAAATAATACAATGAAACGACGTGAACTTTTCATAAATATTGACATAAGTGATGGTAACTTTTGACGTGTTGATGTTTTGGGACGCGTCTCAGTGGAACATATGATTTTGACAGTTCAAATCGCACTAATTCCACATTCATTTCGCGCGGTTTCATTTTCATTTCATAGAGAAAAGATTTTTGCAGATTTCTTATGTAAGACAAGGAATTCGCATGGTTTCGAAGTAAGGAATTGTAAAGTGGTCATACTGGTTGAGGGGATTCTCAAGAATCTCTCAATAAATGATGCTACTGGTTGTAAAAAGAGGTGAAGGATAAATTTGAACATGTCCCATTTTTAGGGGATACGGGTTCAAACAGCGCTCGTGATACACATTTTTCTCATAAAAAATAATTTGAAGAAAAACTGTTTACTTTTTTACCTGTGTAACAATAGTTTTTCAAAAATATTTTTTTAGTTGCTTTGGAACGGATCGCGTTTGAGGCGCAACATTGCTATGTGTAGACGATTTCAATTTTATTGGTTTGCATTCATGTACAATTTCAGTTTCATATCTTAAGGCTGCTGTATTGTATACGCAGATCCACTATTTCGCTCGCGCATTGTGACATTTTTGAAGATATTAAATAACTGAGTTTACTTACGCAAAATCTGGCTGAACTATCATTACAAATGTTCGACAAAAATATCATATTAATTCAAACAAGCTTTCATAAATACAACGGTATCAAAGTTTTTTCATTTGTAACCGTTTTTATGTATGAAAACATGTTTGGATTAATGTGATATTTTTGTTGAATGTTTTTAATGTCATTCATGATAGTATAGTTTAGCCAGATTTTGCGTAAATTAATTCGGTTATTTAATATCTTCAAAAATTTCGCAATGCGCGAGCTAGATAGTGGATCGGCGTATACAGCAGCCTTAATAACTTAGCTTATAAGGTAGGTACATGAACTCTGTAAACACGTTAGCAAGACTTGCAACTAAGTTCGGTTTGAACAAATATTAGTCTTTGCAACGAGTACGATCCATAGTAACCACAATGTAACAAACACTAAAATTGAGTGAGGAAGGAAGTGAGGGTAGTTATATCTAGGCAAGGATAAAGATCTCTAACGGCTAGCTTCAACACACCTGTCGATAGATTGAATCAAGCTGTCCTGGTTGGCTGAAAAATAACAACAGCCAATCAAAACAGCTGGATGGCAATATACCAACAGTTACATCCAATGACGGCTTAACGGAACCCAGCGTAACCTCCGATAAAAACAAAGATAGCACTTGATTAAACAAAGCGTGAAATGTCTTTAAACTTCATCAATACGAAAAAGACTGTATAAAGTAATTATGTATTCCGCCATTGTTTATCTTAACTTTTCCCTAAATTAAGGGGACACAAAATCTGAGGAAAAGTTGGCGACACACGCGACTTAAGGGAATTTGAATTTAATAAATATTTATGAGATTATGGGAGGCAAAGCGATTTAGCTGTTCAGTTTGAATTCTCAGCTAATTTGTGTTGTCATTTGTATTGGTTTACGCTAAATAGTACCTATTTTTTTTATGTAAACGATTGACGTGACGAGCTATTCGTTTGCCTGACGTTAAGCGTCACAGCTACCCATAACAGTTGCAGTATTACTCATAACTCTAAATTGAAGTTTCGCGTGACACTGCGCACGTCATCCTGAGACATCACACAGTCTAAGAATGTTTTCTTGACTGTGAGATCAGTTCTTAAAGTCTCATTTGCCCAGTAATTTTACTAGCTACAGTGCCCTTCGAACCGGAGAAGTGATTACACACTACTGCTTGGCGGCAGAATAACTGGCAAAGCGATGGCACCTACCTAGACTAACTTTGCAGAAAAGTCCTACCTAGTTAAAATTTAATAATTATTATAATAAGGGGTTCATTACTCTTTAACTGTCGTCGCCCGCCATAACAATAGATTTTCTATTGTCTGGAGGTCACTTGGTGATGAATTAATTAACAATTTTTAAAATTGTACTATGCTGCATCATCATCGGCCTGAAAATTTCCCCTGAACATAGTCGTCCCCCACAGAGCGCCACCTTGAGCGGCTGCTTGCCTCCTGCATCCATCGGCTCCCCACGGGTCTGACCAGATCATCAGCCACGAGCTTAAAGAGGCCACGCCATAGAGCGTCACTTCAAGCGGTCGTGGTCGTGGTCGCCACTCGAGAACCTGCATGTCTTCCCCATCAGTTGTCAGGTTTCTCATTGCATTTATCTTCTATCATTATGTTGTTAAATGTTATTAACTGACTGGCCCGTTAGCTCGGTTGGTAGTAGCTCTGCCTTCTGAACTATAGGTTGCGGGTTCGATTCCGATCCAGAACACCGAACATTCCGAACATTTGTGTGATGAACATCGATGTTTGTTCTGTTTCTGGGTGTTATATTCTATTCTATGTATGTATTTTTAAACAAAAAGTATCTAAGTGTTCTATCAGTTATCTGGTTTCTGGTTTCTGTTTTCCCTTACTATACCTAGAACCCATTTAACTTGCTCTCCCCCTCCCCCCCCTTAAGGTACCCCCCAACCACAGCAGAAAGCAAAAACACGTCAACGTCCAGAATATTAAACAGATACCAAGTTTCGGTTTTACGTTCTGATTATAGAATAAATTATTATGTGCGGGCGGGTCGAGCCGTGATACCCATATTTTTCCTTTAAAACTGGGAGAAGTCGTGACCCGGCAACTCTGTTATTCACTTGACGTTAGATTTGACTTGAGACAAGTTGATTTCGTTTTGGGTCGTGGAAGAAATAAATAATTTTAGCGCTGACTTTAGCGCTGACTTTTTAAAATTGTGTGGGTGTTTTGGGAGTCACAAATATAAGAAGACGTCACAAGAAAATCTATGGGTGCTACACACTTCTCCAGCCTGGCTAAGTGTGTAGCGCCTGTAATAAAACTATACAAAGCTATATGCTGCTATAGGTACACTCCTTTCCTCCCCCTGTAGATTGTCTTGACATGTACAGTTAATTGTACACCTGTGTGCAAATGACCATACCTAAGGTTCTCCTCAATGGGTATGAACTACAGCGAGTAAGGCAATTTAAATATCTGGGACATGTTGTTACCGAAGACCTTAATGACCAGGCAGACATGGAAAGGGAACGCAGGGCATTGACAGTTCGGTGCAATATGCTGGCTCGCAGGTTTGCTCGGTGTAGTGACGAAGTTAAAATCACTCTATTTAAAGCTTATTGTCAGGTTTTCTACACCAGCAGCCTGTGGATCAGCTATACGCAGCGAGCTTTCAATGCCTTGCGGGTCCAATATAATAACGGGTTCCGTATGCTGATGGGGCTGCCTCGCTTTTGCAGTGCCTCTGGTATGTTTGCGGAGGCGCGCGTCGATGGCTTCCATGCCATCCTAAGGAAGAGGACCGCGTCGCTGCTGAGCCGGGTGCGGTGCCCCGCACCCGGCTGCCGCCCTAATAGCATACTGCAAGTTATAGCGGGAAGTTTCGATAGCCCGATAAGCAGAGCATTTGTCAGTGTGCTTGTCAAATAGTTTTAAATCTTTCGATCTTTTAGCGATAGTACTAACACCTAGTTATAAGTCTGTACACTAACCCTTGGGCCTTGATGCCAAAATAAACAAATTATTATTATTATTATTATTAAATGAGACTTTATATGTCACAGCTTAGGAATTCTATTCGCCCTCTGCAACCTTTCCACGCCACCCTCCTTTTAAAATTTTAATTTCAATAAAAACCTAATTTGGACTATTATATACCAACATTTTAAAATCAAAAATAGCCAAATTGAGCAGCTGCTCAAAGTGGCGCTCTTTGGGGGAGGCCTATGTTTAGCAGTGGACGTCTTCAGGAAGACTAGCTGACCCACCCTGGCCGAGTTAGGTATCTAAAAACGAACACACAAAAAAATTTATTGGGCCCAGTCGTTTAGGAGTTCAGTGACATACACATGTACAGAAATAATTATATATATATATTTAGGCTAGGGATACCGCAATAATATCAAATTCAGGCACACGTGTATGTACAGGAAGTTACCAGGACCACATGAATGGGCATTCAGCTCTTTCTTCTAACGTGATATGCAAGATCCCTTATCTACGTGACTGGGGGTTTCATTTCAATGGTAATTAAGGCAGTGAAAGGTTTGCTTAGTTACTTTCTGTTATCCAACTTTGCAAAAGGGGTATTTTTTTAAACTAGGTTAAGTCTGTATTTGACCACTGCCACCACACCACTGATGCAAAAAAAGAAATTTCATTCCAATCTTGAACATTTTCACAGTAAATATGCACATAAAGTGCGTATTGAAACTGTAAACTCCATACATTTTTGTGTTTCTATCGGTTGCAATCAAGTTACATGATCACCTAGCTGATGGTAAGACGACGCGGTCGACGATGGCACATGTTTGCTTAAAAGATATTGCCTTTAAAAACTCCCAAATTTTTTTTAATCAGGATACAAAGACGCTAGTTAGTAAATTTGTTCCATTCCTTTGCCATTCGCACAATAAACAAAAAAAAATTAATGAAATGAAAATGAAAATTCCTTTGGTTTTTAGAAAACTAAGGTCAATCAGGATTCAGGATCAGGTTTTATTCGCGTTTAAATCGATGAGGCGCTTTTTAATCTCAGTTTTCAATCATTAATCCATTTTCTCAACAATTCATCGACACTCCGATGCGTTTGTTTATTTCAATTTGGTCAAGTGGTAGACAATACGTACACCAAGCATAGGGCTCATCGTGGCTCAGGCGAAAGAGTGGCTAAATACTTTGATTATAACCAATACAAAAAGCCAGCGCCACGATATGCCATGGCAGCCCCCCAATTAAGTTGATTGAAGATCCGATCAGAACCACGGAAGCCGATGGGTTCAAAAGGCAAGTATTCACTCAATTTGGCGCTTTTTGGCGTGGCAGGCCTATGTTCAGAAATGGACGTGTAATTTATATTATACCATAAAACATTATTTCGATCTACATTTTTGAAAATAAAAACTAAACTAAACTAAGCTAAACTAAACTAAACTAGCTACACTACCTACTACTGGGTGGCGCAAAAGTAAAGACCCTATTTGGTTCAGCTATAACATTTTTTCTAAATTAGAAAACTAGATTTAGGTTTTTTTAAATGTATATTTGTGCCATTAAATTTCGTACCATTAGGATTTAAAGATGATGTCTTTTAAATGGTGACCTCCAGAGTTGATACACATTTGAGCCCTATTTATGACATTTTGCATAACTTGCCGTAACACTTCTCAGGGCATGTCAATAAGCAGAATACTCGGTTCTGGGGCACTGATAATCCGCGCATTATTCAAGAAACACCTCTACACCCACTAAAAGTTACTGTATGGTGTGGCATCTGTGTTGACAGAGTGATCGGACCCTATTTTTCGAAGACGCTGGAGGCAATGCGATAACTGTCACTGGAGAACGCTACAGAACCATGTTACGTGAGTTTTTGATACCCAGTTTGGACGAATTGGGGCTGGAGCACATCTGGTTTCAACAAGACGGCGCTACGGCACACACAGCGCGCGACACTATGGACTTAGTGAGGGACGCTTTTCCAAGCCGAGTTATCTCTCGTTTTGGCGATTTGCCTTGGCCTGCAAGATCACCCGATCTGACCAGTCCAGACTTCTTTCTTTGGGGTTTTTTGAAATCTCGGGTGTATGTGAACAAGCCACAGACTCTCGCAGCTCTAAAAGAAAACATTCGTCAAGAAATAACGAACATATCGCAGGAAGTGTTACGGCAAGTTATGCAAAATGTCATAAATAGGGCTCAAATGTGTATCAACTCTGGAGGTCACCATTTAAAAGACATCATCTTTAAATCCTAATGGTACGAAATTTAATGGCACAAATATACATTTAAAAAAACCTAAATCTAGTTTTCTAATTTAGAAAAAATGTTATAGCTGAACCAAATAGGGTCTTTACTTTTGCGCCACCCAGTACAAAGAACACTTATGGACTGTATAATAGCCGCGATGGCCTATAGACAGTCCAAGTGCTCCAGCCCACTACCGGTAGGTAGCGTACCCAACATGCTGGCCGCATTGCCACGTTGAATTGCAATGCTGATGCGTTGGGCCAAATAAGTGCCAGCATTTTGGTCACGCGTCGCATCGACCAGGCGCTCTGATAGACTTTGGAAAACGCGATGAGCTCCCGGTCCCCACGGACCCAGGGTCTCAACACCAAACGGCTCAAATATGTAACCGCTACCGAGATTACTATATTTGCGCCGTTTTAGCTGCTCAGCAGAATTAGCCGTGGCGCCGGCCCTAACGTGTAACGCCCTTGAAAATTGTATATCAATATGTATAATTGCCCGCGTGTATATAAAATCGAACCAACATGGTCTTGTAATAGTAAGGGCTAAACGTACAAACCTTGATAAAGGTTACACACACTCACAGGCTAATATATTTTTTTAACGAACAAAGTTTTTTTCTATAATCATAATAATCAGTAGAACCATTCAAGTGGGAGCTACAGTGCAACCAGACCAAGACGCACAAACTGACACAAGCGTCAAACTTATAACAGCGCACCGCGAGAAAACTTGTCGTCGCTGTTAGAGTGAGACACATTTAGGCACTGTCATAGCCCCTTGACGATAAAAAGAGTGGATAAAATTTTATCGCGCTGCGTATGCTAGGCGGGCAGAACGCAAAAATTCTTGTCGTGTAAAAACACTGCAATGCAAGCACACTTTCACCGGCTTTATTGAGTTACAGACGAACTTTAAAGAAAATTGATAATTTATATACGTTAAAAATGTCAATTGATTTTCGAAGCGTGTTACGGCTATATCCTGCGATGAAATATAGGGTACAAGTATAGATCCACGATCGCCGCCTCAAAAACGGCACCATTTAAACAAGGCATATGCCTTGTTGTTCTTCTCAGTCGTGTGTGACCGCTAATGAAAGTGGTGTAACTCACATATTATTATTATTCATTATAATTCAACATAATTTTTTGACTACACAATGACATTATTAATCACTTGCCCGTACTGTTAATACGTTCACCAAATGTCGTTTCAGTGCAAAACAATGTTATTAGTTTGTATACACCTGAATAGGCCTCTGGCACAAATAGGGGGCACATAAAAGACCATCAAATAGCCATTCTGAAACACGGGAAACGAAACATAGATCAACATAGAACGGATTTCCTAAATGTTTCGGGATTCAGTATAGTACTTTCATAAGTCGCACAGTTAGCTTATAATAGAAAGGGCTTCCTCGGGGTTTCCTTGCGTAATATTTGTAATGGAGATGACTGTCATAGCTCTCAATCAAAAGAAGGATGGCAGCAGATTCTATGCATTAGCAGAAAAGTTGAATAACAATGGGCAGGTTACATCACTCGCCGACACGACAACTAATGAGGAAGAAAAGTTCTCGAATGGCGACCTCGAATCGGAAGACGCAACGTAGCTTCTCACTAAGTAAACGACGGGGAGCCGTTGGATGAAGCTATCGTACTTTTCGTAGACTTTAAGGTCATCATCATCAGCCCACTCTAGTCCACTGCTGGACATATAGGCCTCTCCCAAAGCACGCCACTGAGCACGATCTTCAGCTCTTCTCTTCCAGTCATTATCAGCCACCTTACGTATATCGTCGCTCCATCGAGTCGCAGGGCGTCCTACACTACGTTTACCGATTCGTGGTCTCCACTCTAATACTCGTTTGCCCCATCGGTTGTCGGTTCTGCGGCAGATATGACCAGCCCACTGCCACTTCAGCCGGCTAATCCGCTGAGCTACGTCGGTGACTTTCGTTCTTTGGCGAATTACTTCGTTCCGGATACGATCCCGCAAAGAAACACCGAGCATAGCTCTTTCCATAGCCCTCTGAGCGACTTTAAGACGGTGGACTAGTCCTATCGTAAGAGACCACGTCTCGGCTCCGTACGTCATTACAGGTAGGACGCACTGGTTATACACTTTTGTTTTTAAGCACTGCGGTATTGGCGACGAGAAAACGCTACGGAGTTTCCTAAAGGCTGCCCAACCCAGTTGTATCCTCCGATTTGCTTCTCTCTCGAAGTTGTTTTTACCCAGTTGGAGCGTTTGCCCTAAGTAAACGTATTCACGAACAACTTCAAGAGAGACTCCGTTTACGGCTACCGGTCTCGGGACAACATGCTCGTTAAACATCACCTTGGTTTTGTCCAGGTTCATTAGGAGACCAATGCGTTGGGAGGAGTCAGCTAGACTATCGAGCATCTGCTGAAGGTCCTGCAACGATTCAGCCAAAATGACGATATCGTCAGCAAACCGTAAGTGCGAGATGTACTCGCCATTGATATTGATACCCCGTCCTGCCCAGTCCAGTGTCTTAAACACATCCTCTAGTGCGTTTGTAAACAGCTTTGGGGAAATTACATCCCCTTGTCTTACTCCTCGACGCAAGTGGATGTGCTTAGTCGCCCGGTTCTGGATCTGGACGGTCATCGTTGCGGCATCGTACAGGCATCTCAACACTTCGATATACTGCCAGTCGACTTGGCACCGTTGCAGGGATTCCAAAACAGACCAGGTCTCGACAGAGTCAAATGCTTTCTCATAGTCCACAAAAGCTAAGCACAGGGGCCGATTGTACTCCTCGGTCTTCTGTACAATCTGCCGCACTGTGTGGATGTGGTCTATGGTGCCAAAGCCACTTCGAAACCCAGCCTGTTCCGGAGGTTGGAACTCATCGAGCCTTCGCGCAAGACGGTTTGTGATGACCCTTGAAAACAACTTGTAGACATGGCTCAGAAGCGAGATAGGCCGATAATTCTTCAAAAGAGTCTTATCACCTTTTTTAAAGAACAAAACGACCACGCTTCTGTTCCATGCCTCTGGAGTTCTCCCAGTGAAGAGAACGGAGTTAAAGATGTCTCGCAGCTCTTGCAGGACGGGTGACCCTCCTGCTTTTAGAAGCTCAGTTGTAACTCCATCCTCCCCTGGGGCTTTTCCATTCTTTAACTGTTTAAGGGCCATCTCAACCTCGTCAAGGCTGATGTCAGGCAGCTCTTCAGTGTAGTGGCGGGTTAAAGTTGCTCTAGGGTCTTCGGGGTTTGGTTGACTGCGAGATGCGTGCGAGGCGTACAACCTGCTGTAGAAGTCTTCAACTTCCGAGAGAATCTCCGGCTTAGAGGTGACGACGTTTCCCGCAGATGTGGTCAACTTTGTCAAGTGGCTTCTGCCGAGTGGCTGGATAAACACTTTCGACCCCCGATTTTGCTCTATTGCTTTTGCAATCAGAGCCGTGTTAGAAGATCGGAGGTCGCGTCGCACCAGTTTCATAATGTTTTTATCTAGAGTCCGGTGATCTGACAAAGTTGCCGGGGGGTTCTCACGCCTTTCTTCCATAAGCTCAAGAGTTTCTCTCGTAAGTTTAGACCTCTTGCCCGGACGCCTCTTCTCGCAGAATCTGATGCCTTCATCCCTGAGAACTTTTAGCGTTTGGTCAAGTTTCTGGTTAACATCATCTGTGGTTTCCAAGACAGCGAATCGATTTTCCAACTTTAGCTGGAATGTTTCGGACCCAACAACGGTTTGGAGCACATTTGGTCGGAGTGTGGACTCCATCAGACGGACTCGTTCAAGCTTGTAATCGATACACAGAGTGCCCCGTACAAGTCGGTGATCACTTCTGGTTTTGAACCTAGTGATCACTGAAACATCTCTGAATATACGCTTCTTATCCGTCATGATGAAGTCGATCTCATTTTTCGTCATAGCGTCGGGACTCTGCCACGTCCACTTCCTTTGAGGCTGTTTCTTAAAGAAGGAATTCATTAAGAAAAGCCCCTCCTTTTCGAGAAAGTTGATGAGCATTTGCCCCCTATGATTCCTGCTTCCAAAACCGTGTGGTCCTACCACCGTTTCGCTGTAAGTCTGTACTCCCACTTTAGCGTTAAAATCTCCCATGACAACGTTGAAGTGAGCCTTGGAGGTACTATGCAAGGCCTTAGATATGTCTTCGTACATATGTTCCACATCATCATCAGACTTTAAGGTAAATAAGCGTATCGGTGATCCCGATTGCCATGTGATTCCGCCATAAGAAAGGACCACCCCACCTCTCTTACCGTGGAGCCGTGAGAGCCAGCGAAGGGAAAATCCAGGGAATGGGCAGCAGCATTCTACGCGGTCTGTATCTGGGATCACCAGGACGCCTGCCAAGCGTGGTGATTATGGCAAACTCCCTGATGGTGGGGACCTTTGTTCAGCAGTAGACGTAGAAAGGGTGACGATGTGAATTGGTTACAGTTGGGAACTTCTGTTCTCCTGCTGTTATGAAGATATATGGGAATATAAATAGCAAGTTTGTGGCAACACAGTCGTGTTGTCGCCTGGCAACTCCAGCTTCATTTTTTGATGTAGAAAACTGCAGGCGACGCTAGGGCCTCCCCAATACAGACGCGAGTTTTAAGTATACGTTAAGTTGGTTTGTTAATTCGTGTTTTTGAACGTATTTTTGAAGCTTTGGTTTCTGAATGAATTAATTCAACCAATGAGAGGCCTGCTGAGCCGTCATTGGTGACCGAATTGGTGTCCGGTAAAAAAATGGCGGCTCAGGAGGAACGTTTGCTGGTTTTTCATTTTTATTCGGCAGTTGAGTTTGATTCGGCATTGGTGCAACATCGCTTAGTGTTGTTAGGATATTTTACTGCACAAGTTTATAGCGTGTAGTATAGTTTGTACAGCAGCAGTATTTTATTTATATTTAAAACGTGTGGAATATAGACTGTGGATTTTGTTTACTTACATCGTTACCTTGTTTTATTTAAGGGCTGCCTACAGTCGGTAGAAAATATAGGAAACAACGGCCATTCTACCTTGATACATGTCATGATTGTAGCCACATATAAACAACCACATATATCTCAATATTGATAATAATGGCTTTCCAAGGTCAGTGGCTTTAAAATAAAGGTCATTTCTGGTTGTGGGGAATACATTAAATTATAACGGCTTGTACTAAAAACATTATTGATTTAGTGGTTACTGTTTTTGTTGGAAAACTACCCTCTAATTCACTCTGAAAGTGTGGGTAGGTGTAAATTTTATTTATTAGCTTTGACTTGCGGCTTCGTAATCATCGTATGGTAATCAGCGTAGAAAGTAGTGCATCACATTTTATCAAAACTCTTTCAAAATTGATGGAGTTTAATAAGTGTCAAATTAAAACACAAACGCAGCTGATATTATCAAACTAAATCGTAGTCTATAATAAATACTACACTAGTAGTTTTGCGACTTTAATACTTTGCGAGCACAAACTTTCTTGCAAAAATTGGGTTGCGACACCCGTTGGAAAGAAAGGTTCTTCAATGGCGACCACAAACTGGCAGACACAGCGTATTAGGCCCCCACTAGGTGCCATCTTGCACGCGCCAATTTACAAGCCAACTAGGATTATCTCTGGTGAAGTACCAATATACTTACATGATTTTTTGCAATAAGGATTTAATTGACTGGCCTGATATCTCAGTGGGTAGTAGTAGCCCTGCCTTCTGAACTGTAGGTTGTGGGTTCGATTCCTTTTTTTTTTAAGCATGAATGAGCCCACGTTTGACAACATCTCACCTGATGGAAAGCGATGATGCGGTCTATGTTGGAGCACGTTTGCCCATGAGATGCCTATTCACTCTTGATTTGAAGACCTACCTAGGACAAACATTTGTGTGATGAACACAGGTGTTCGTTCCGTGTCTGGGTGTTATATTGTATTCTATGTATGTATTTACAAACAAACAAAATGTATCTATGTATTCTATCAGTTATCTGGTTCCCATAGTACAAGCTTTGCTTAGTTTAGGGCTAGATAGCGCTGTGTGAAATGTCCACAATTTTTTTTTTATTTGCCACTATTTCATGTAGAGGTAAGAAGATAACATACAACTATAACTCAAAACTTCGGTGTTTCTAAACCAACATATTCGAACTGAAACATCATAAATTGTATTATTAAACTCAATAATTCAGTATCAGATGGCAGAATAATGGAATCCGCAATAACAACCCGCTACTAATGGGTACGTATGGGCCTTTGTTACCAGATATTCTAGTAACTATAGTTGTGGTGTGTTTTGGAACACACTGTGTTATTGGCAACAAAGTTAGAGATGCGCCGAACACAGATTTTTAAACGAAACCGAATAATGGAACCTACATTGAGTAACTACATAAATTGATTGCAATAAAAATTAACAGATATCTTAAAAACCAGTGTTTATTTTATTTAAATTATTAGACATTGGAAAATATCCCACCCTACCTATGACACTCTACTTTGACAATTAATATCAGTCAAAAAAGAAGAGAAAATTGTTTAAGAACATTTCTGCGTTTCATTTTATTTTGTGAATGCATTTCTTTGAATTAAAAAAAAAAACAGATTAGACATTGGAAGATATCCCACCTATGACACACTAGTTTGATAGAGCCCAATCAAAATCCCCATACAGTAATCTGCGTTGTGTGCTATGTATTCAGAAAATCTATTAAAAATGAATGAAATCTATTAATGTGTTCTAGTGAAAGGTCGTAAAGGAAGTATTTAACGTAAATTAAAGTAATATAATACAGATAGTTTTGTCATCAGATTGATGAAAATATTCGGTATTGTTCAGCACATAGACAGAATATTCATCTGAATACCGAAAATGAAATATTTTGCCGAATATCCCGAATACGAATAAATACCGAATATTCGGCAATCTCTAACAGGAGTTATTATTTCTAGGAATATAGTTACTGATTGGTATGTCGTATATTATTATTAAAAGGGTTTTGTTTCGGAAGGAATAAGTACTATATTGCTTTTGCTCATTAGTGTTGCTATGTAGGTTGGCAGCCTTTTCAAAAAAGGATGAGCGCCTCTATTCGACTGTATGTATTTTTGTGTATTTTCACCGATTTTACCGAGATATCGTGTTTTTTTTTTATTTTTTTAATAACCTTGCGCTATGGTCGCATGCAAGTGAAGATCTGATGAATATCTTCGGAGATAGAAAACTCCTCATTTTTTTATGTAAATGAATGACGCAACGAACTAGTCGTTTGCCTGATGTTAAGCGTCACGGCTGCCCATAACAGATTGCAGTATCACTCGGAACTCTAAATTAATAAAGTTTTGCGTGACACTGCACTGCGCACGTCATCCTGAGACACAAAAATCATAAAGTCTCATTTGCCCGAAATTTCACTAGCTGCAATGCCCTTCAAACCAAAACACAGTACTGCTTGCACACTACTGCTTGGCGGCAGAATAACTGGCAAAGCGGTGGTACCCACCTAGACGAACATTGCAGAAAGTCCTACCACCTAGTTTATCAAATTAAGGCGGTTGAAGTCAGTTTAACCCTTTTTTAGAAAGATATTATTACCCAGAAAAATTAAGAGTTCTTAAAGTACCAGTAATTTGAAGGCAGCTCTTACTATTAATATTTTCGATAAGGAACGCAGAGTAAATGTAATTGATGAAGATTAATGAAGTTATTCTTTCTGGTAAACTTTTTCCCGCAAAGGGTGAGGTATTAGGAAAGTTTCAGGCGTATAACCCAATAACAAATTTGGGAAAGGATGGATTGGACGATTCAGCTTTTTTAGGTACAGTTTGAAATTAAAGCCGATCAATCGAATAAAAAAGGATTTTGTAGCTACTTTTAAAATGGGAAAGTATCGAGTTACAGCATTAAAGTCAAATAATTGATAACAAAACTTATTTTTATTTACAATAATTCTAAAAAGCAATTAAACCTTTAATAATATTGCAAATCTAAGTAAGCCAAACATACGATGACGACGCAGTGCAGTGTCACGCAAAACTATATTAATTTAGAGTTTCTAGTGATACTGCAATCCATTATGGGCAGCCGTGACGATTAACATCAGGCGAACGACTAGCTCGTCACGTCATTCAATTACATAAAAAATGACGAAACTTCTTTTTCATATGATTGATTTTATACGAATGCAAAGCAATCCGGAATAACACAGATCAGAACCACCTCTTTTTGATGTCGGTTAAAATTAGGGAGGGGTTAACTACATCTATCATACAATTGCGTCACCCAAACATAACATTCGATGTTCGATCGATACACATGTTAATTTATTCCTATTGTCAAATTGGTCCAACATCGAATTATTCATAGCAAACTAATCCAAGTTTAGTGGTTGAATACTAATTTACAGTTCTGTGTGTTTGCGACGCTAATTACGGTCCAGCAAAATTAGTTTTGCTGAGGTAAACAAAATGCCCTGATTAAAATTTTTCTTGTGTTTTGGCTCCACACATAGTTAGTGTATTTAGCCAGTGTCAAGTATTGTAATTTTCATCGCGCTATAGAATACATCACGTAATGTCAAGTCTTAGTCACAGTCATAGTCCAGTTTAGCTAGTGAAATTACTGGGCAAATGAGACTTAATAACTGATCTCATAGTCTACAAATCTTTTTTAGACTGTGTGATGTCTCAGGATGACGTGCGCAGTGCGCAGTGTCACGCGAAACTTTAATTTAGATTTCCGAGTGACACTGCAACCTGTAATGGGCGGTCGTGACGCTTAACACCAGGTGAACGACTGGGTCGTCACGTCATTCATTTACATAAAAAAAAGCATAAATCCGGTAGTCATAGTCCAGTCTAAGTCATGCCCCAGTAAAGTGGTGGCAACTTTACTAGAAGCTTCTATGGAATTTTGGAAGCAACACGAAAAACCACGTTTCACCACATTATATCAGTTGCCCACACTCATGCTCGTAAACGCCACCAATTTTAAACATTAACACTAGAAGAAGCACAAGTTTTGAAAAATAATACAATGCAACGAACGTGAACTTTTCTGGGTTCCCGCCAAAACCCCGATTAGAATTTTCTTGAATGACGTGACAAGCAAAGAGTAGGTATGTTCTTGATTGACGTGACGACCAAAGAGTATGTAATGCTGGTGACGAGCTAGTCGTTCGCCTGTCGGTTGCACCTTAGAGTATAGACTAAAAGCAAAGAGGGATCATCAAAAGATAGTATATTTGTACTGCTCACACGTATCGCTACGTCAGTGGCGAAGGAAAGAAACAAACGTATAGTAATTAGCTATGCCTGTGAAATGTCACCGTACCATTTTTTCGACGCGAGTCAACTGTTTTTTCCATTCAAATCTGTCAGACTCATTCCCATGAAAGTGTCCACTTTACATAAAAAGTGTCCAACAAAAGTGGTACGCTTGACAGATAATGACGTTCTCTCTATGCTTTAGTCATACTCTAAGGGTTGCACTATTCCATATTCAATTGTTTACTCATCTTTCGACATATATCATATTCTTGGATAAGTCAGTCATAACATTGTTTTTACTATAAAATAATTAAGTACAAATAGGAGGAGTTTTTTTTTTTATGAAAACGAATGACGTGACAAGCTAGTCGTTCACCTGGTGTTAAGCGTCACGGCCTCCCTAACAGATGCAGTGTCACTTGGGACTCTAAAATAAAGTTTCGCGTGACACCGCACTGTGCACATCATCTTGAGACATCACACAGTATAGTAATAAGATCTCTAGACTGCGTGATCAGATCATAAAGTCTCATTTGCTCAGTAATTTTACTAGCTACAATGCCCTTCAAACCGGAACACAGCAGTGCTTGCACACTACTGCTTGGTGGCAGAATAACTGGCAAAGCGGTGGTACCTACCTAGACGAACTTTGCAGAAAAGTCCTACCACCTAGTAGTAGTGTAAGAGTAATATGAATACGATAAAAAAAACAATAAAATAATGGTAGGAACTGCAATAAACCACCGTCAAAAAAGTTGTAAATTATAATAATGTTAATACAATAGAAAAAAATATATATAAAAGTTTTCTTTAAACTATAATAAATCCGCAGTTAAGACTGTTCAAGCGAATGACGTCATAATTGGCCAAATAAATAAAATAAATAAATATACTGATTCTGATTTCTAACACCATTGCTATTTAACCCAGCCAATTAAAAATAAACCAACACTGTACAAAAATACGATACATTTTAAATTAACGGATATACGATCCCTCGTTTGAAATAAACATCAGCACTTTCCCAGGCGTTTTAAAAACCGAACAAAAAACGTGAAGCTTTTGTTTCGTCCACCATCGACGTGTGATGAGGCAAATTCGTAATTTACAAAATAACTGGTTACATTTCCCTCTAGGTTTATGAACACAAAGGATTAATTTAAAACTCGATCGTTTTTATCAAAAACAAAAGAAATTATGGGTTCGTTTGTTGTACAGATTAGAAAAAGCAATTGACATTTTTTGTGCTTGTTTTTTTATAAATATTCAGGCTTATCCTGGTCACCAATAAAGCGCCACTGAACAGCTTACTATTATTTTGTATGTTTCATACAAATATGCAAACTGCTTTTAAACCCTGAATTATGCGCTTTCATACCAAAACTACTTTGATCGGCTCTTGCATCCATCCATCTCTCTGGGGGAGGCCTATGTTCAGCAATAGATGTCTTCAGACTGTTGATGATATACGTGTCCGTTGAGAGAATAAAAAAATTGAGGTGGCTTTGTGATTATTTTCTATCGAGGAAAATTGTTTTTCGTTTTTGCTCAGATAGGATCCTTGAAATGATAATGTAGTTACCCATACTGCTATTATTTTTAATCTATGACTGCACCAGTCCATTTAGAAAACAAAGCGAAAATAGCAATTTTCTTTAGAAGCCATCTGCGGTGGATTCAATTAGAGTTTCAAACCGAGAGGTGTATTACGCCACCTCCGAACATAATAACAAGTATTTGTGAACCCAGGGCCCTTATTCTGTACTAGCTTTTGCCCGCGGCTTCGCACGCTTGTATTGTGTTATTTCTACGTATAGGTAGTATAATAATAGCTTAGTTCATGCATTTCGTATACCAAACAACAAAATCCACTAAATCTTTTCGGAGCTCAGCACGTATTAGCAGAAACAAACAGACAAAGTATTTAAAAAGTGGCTTAACGTGATCAGCGGCTAATTTTAAGCCAACCTGTATCATTTTTTTCTTGATATCTTGCAATTACAGACTTTTTTATCTCTACAGTTTTATTATATGTATAGATGACCACGTTACAATTCCATACTTCGAAATCACGCGAATACCTTGTCTTACATAAGAAATCTGCAAAAATCTATTCTCTATGAAATGAAAACGAAACCGCGCAAAATGAATGTGGAAATGGCGCGATTTGAACTGTCAAAAATCATAATGTACCAAAACCACCACTGAGAGAGTTTTGGCGGGAACGTGAAAAAGTTCACGTCGTTGCATTGTATTATTTCACAAAACTTATGCTTTTTCTAGTGTTAATGTTTAAAATTAGTGGCATTTTACGCATTAAGTGCTGAATTACGAGTATAAGTGTTGGCAAGTGATATAATGTAGTGAAACGTGGTTTTTCGTGTTGCTTCCAAAATTCCATAGAAGCCTCTAGTAAAGTTGCCACTACTTTACTAGGACATGACTTAGACTGGATTATGACTACCTGACTTAGACTGGACTATGACTACCCTGACTGACTGTGACTAAGACTTGACTTTACATGAAATATTTCATAATACGACGAAAAACTACAATACTTGACACTGGCTAAATACACTATGTGTGGAGCCAAAATATAAGAAAAAAAAACCACCATTGAGACGCGTTCCAGAACATCAACACGTCAAAAGTTACCACCACTTGTGTTTTTTTTATGAGATGAGTGGCAAACAAGCAGGCGGCCCACCTGGTGGTAAGTGGTCACCGCCGCTTATGGACACCTGCAACACCGAAAGCATTGCCGGTGTGTTGCCTACCCTTAGAGAGGACTCTTTTAACACTTTTCTTGAAGTTCCCCATACTGTAGTTATGCGGAAATATTTATCAATATTTATTCAACATAAAAATAACTTTAATGTTAAGTGAAGGTATTCCTAATGCTGTGTCACGATTTGAACAAGACACGATAACGACGTGGTTTCGTATCGTGTGGAATCTGTTTTCATACAGAATTAGAAACCCTGATCGATGTGAAAGTTGGCGAAATGAACCAAAATAACAATCATAGTTAACATCATAATTATGAATGAACACAGTTTACGGCATGCAGCTGACGTGAGACAGCCGTCTCACGTCAGCTGCATGCCGTAAACTGTTTTGGTGACAACCGGCCGTCACCAACTGAACTCACTCCGAATGTGCTCCAGTGATGTATTTTGCTTCCGTGTCCCCTACCAAGGTAATTACGAAGAATACTCACTACCTTTTTCTAGGCAAGCAAGCGCCATCGTCGACCGCGTCATCACTTACCATCATCTGAGACCGTGGTCAAATACAGTTGATAATCGTTGATAAAAAAAATATTCAAATACATAGGGAAGTTCCGGTCGCGGGAGCTTGGTCACAGTTGTTACCAGCCGGGCTAGGATGCGCACCGCGAGATATGTCACGCGCGAGACGACATATTTCCTCGACGTAGACAAGTTTCTCGTTTACTCTAACATGCACGCCGCGACAGAGAAGTTTGTCGTTTTATGTCGCGTAGACAAACCAATATTGCCCTTTCATGACTCCTACTGTATTTTAATGTAGCAACGTAGGTTTCGTTCATTCAATTTTACGGTTTTTTACATGAACGCGACCTTAACACTGACACTGAAAATATACTCTTTGACGAAAGACAGAAACAGTTATATATAGTTGTTTCTGTCTTTCGTAAAAGAGTATTATTATACTCTTTGACAGAATCCGTCAGTTGTAAAATGAAAACAGTGAAAAAATTTTCGTAACTTTCTCTAAAAATTTGGATTTAGATTGAAAATGCTAATTGCAAGCATATAAACGTAAGTAAAGTTTGATTAAGCCTAAATATCGAGACTAGCGGGTCTGTGTGTCTGCCTGCACTCGAGTATTGAGTTAGTTCTTTTGTCACAACGGAACATTCCTTTTCCATCGTAATGATATAATATTAGTCCTATTTCATCATATGAGGCATGAGGAACACTTGTAACTAGCTGGATACAAGTACAAACCTTCTATTCAAGACTACAGTCGGATACTAGACGGCATAATATTATGCTATTGTTGCATGTAAAACTTGTACTTAATTAGCTGCACTATTTTTTCAGAATAAGTACACGGAAGCAGATAAAAGTACGTTTATCAATACCTATATTACTATAGCTCAACATACAGTTTTCAGCTGGCACAGAATATATAATAGTACCACAGGGGAATATTGTTTACCACAAGGAGCCCGTCCACATCAGTACCTAACAATATTGCTTAGTTTATTACTTTATTTGTTCATCTAGAATACCTACAATTGATACCAAAATATTGTTAAACAAGACGAAAGCCTTAATATGTACCTATAAGAATTTATAAGCTATTAAATGTGATCTAAATAAAATAAGCGTTTTTAATAGATAGTATATTGTAGGTATACCTATACCTACGTATGTACCTACACAGTAATGAAAATCCTGAAAGTTCTACCCATGCATCTAGCTTGAGCTTGATCCTTATACCTATACATTTTAATCATGTGACAGGTGAGTTTCAACACGGTCTGTTCGCCGTTTGCCCCCTTCCTGATTTTGTCCATTATTTGTGCCATTCATTGATAGGATAAATACCACAGAATTCGCCCTATAAGTCTATGGTAAATACCTTTATAAAATGAAACAGTAATGTGAGATACCGCCATATTTACGATCTCTTGTTTATTTCGATTTACTTACGTAACTACTGTATATCAAAATACCACTTTGCCTTTGGATTAAGCCTTCTCTACGTATCTCGACCTCAATAATTACGACGAGATAATACTCGCGCCAATGTGTCAAATAAAGCTCAGACTATGGTGTGCATGTTAGCGGTTTTTTTTTTTTTTTTTTTTTTTTTTTCTTATAGTTTGGCTCCACACATAGTGTATTTAGCCAGTGTCAAGTATTGTAGTTTTTCGTCGTATTATGAAATATTTCATGTAAAGTCAAGTCTTAGTCAGGGTAGTCATAGTCCAGTCTAAGTCAGGTAGTCATAATCCAGTCTAAGTCATGCCCTAGTAAAGTAGTGGCAACTTTACTAGAGGCTTCTATGGAATTTTGGAAGCAACATGAAAAACCACGTTTCACTACATTATATCACTTGCCCACACTTATACTCATAATTCAGCACTTAATGCGTAAAATGCCACTAATTTTAAACATTAACACCAGAAAAAGCATAAGTTTTGTGAAATAATACAATGCAACGACGTGAACTTTTTCACGTTCCCGCCAAAACTCATGTTAGCGGTTGTCGACAAAACTCGACAAAAGTTCCACAGATAGATAAACATTTGCATTATCTCTTCATTTGACAGAACGAGATGAGTTGCTTGCGCTGCCATGTTAGCACAGGTAGACATAAAGACATATCTCTATTTTTCACGACATAAAGAGACGACAAAATTATCTCACGGCGCGCATCCTAGCCCGGCAGGACCCTAATTCTGTATGACCACTTTACGATTCCTTACTTCGAAACCACGCGAATTTTTTGTCTTATATAAGAAATCTGCAAAAATCTATTTTCTATGAAATGGAAACAAAACCGCGCGAAATGAATTTGGAAATGACGCGATTTGAACTGTCAAAAATCATAATGTTCCACTGAGACACGTTCCGAAACATCAAGACGTCAAAAGTTACCACCACTTAATATATCAATATTTATTCAAAATAAAAATAACATAATGTAAAGTGAAGGTATTTCTAATGCTGTGACACGATTTGAACAAGACACGATAACGACGTGGTTTCGTATCGTGTGGAATCTGAGTTTTCATACAGAATTAGGGCCCAGGGCGCTAAGTCCAAGATGCAGTTGGTTACAATTGTTACCAGGGCCACAGAAAAAAAATCCAGGGCGCTTCAGTCGCTAAAAAAAGCTGATGGTATTTTTCAAAAAAATTACCGACATAATTTCGATTCTGACAATAACTGTGTCACAAATTCGGTACTCGTTTACAAGAATTGTAAATAATTATAAGCAAAACTAGCAAAGAGATTACCGAAATATGGTCGTAAGGTCTAAGTTTAGCGCCTAATTTTGACAATACTACTACTACCTACTTAATACTGAAATAGTTATTTGTTTCAGCCGCTGTTCTTAACTCTTATATCGTACTTTTATACTAGGTGGTAGCCTGGTAGGACATTACTGCAAAGTTCGTCTAGGTAGATGCCACCGCTTTGCCAGTTATTCTGCCGCCATGCAGTAGTGTGCAAGCGCTACTGTGTTCTGCTTTGAAGGGCATTAACTGGTGAAATTACTGGACAAATGAGACTTAAGAACTGATCTCACTCTAGAAATCTTTTTTAGACTGTGTGATGTCTCAGGATGACGTGCGCAGTGCGCGGTGTCACACAAAACTATATAATTTATAGCACTCGGAACTGGGCGGCCGTGACGCTAAACACCAGGCAAGCGACTAGCTCGGCACATCATTCGTTTACATTTAAAAAAAATCAGTGTAAAAACATAATACTTATTTCCATGAAAATGAAAACCGGGTGAATCTAGATCGAGAACTAAGCGTACTCGTTTTCCTGTTCATGACACACCACTTGGACTGTCGCATTGATTTCAAAAGCCACCGTTCACAAAATTTACATTTAGCACTAATTACGGTATTAAAATTCAATCCTTGTCACACCGCAATAAGGTGTATAATGATTTGCCATTTGTGTTGTTTTTGACTTCATCTCTGTTGTTTTGAGCTTTAAGGATTCAGTTTAACATTGATGAAAATAACGTAGCTCTATATAAATAAGTACCTTGTTTACATTGACAAATGTTTATTTGCTAATTTACAATAATAACTAAATATTATGCTTTATTAGCTTTGACTTTATTAGCCATATAATTATAATATCGGGAACAAATTTAGAGGCCATCGTGTTTTATTACTCACTATGGCGCCGTCCCGCGGATTCGCCGGAAACGCACCAGTTTTCCCGCGAGAACTTTTACTTTTCCGGGATAAAAAGTACCCTATGTTGACCATGGTAATATAAATAAGCAACCCTTGTACAAAATCTCATCCAAATCAGTTCAGCGATGCTTGTAAGTTTATTACTTTATTATGACTTATCTATGCTTATAATAAAACTGTAACAGGTTCAATTCTGTACATTGAAGACATTTTGAAAAAATTTTTGAGGGCTCCCTTTTTGTGCTGAAGCCAATACTATATTTTTTTTTGGTCTGTGGTTATGCCTATCTGCACTAAAATTTGACAGCTCCTAAGTTCACAACGTCATCAAACGTCATCATCCTCTTCGTCTTTTCCCATTTGTTATTGGGGTCGGCTCCCAATCTAACCTGTAGTGGTAAGCTACCAGAATTACAGGAGCGACTGCCATCTGACCTCGCAACCCATAAGGAACCAGTAACAGGGATGGTTAGATCAGGTGTCAGATTCTATCAAGCGTCTGACTACCCGTAACGATTGCCATAGATGTTCTTATGACAACCGGTGCCGATGGCTTAACGTGCTCTCCGAGGCATGGAGCGAGGGCATCGGAAACTGCACATAACTTACTAGATAAGTAAGTCATTGGTGCAGGGCCGAGGATCATACCCGATGCCGTAAAATTGCGAAGCGTACATGCAACCGCTCGGTCACCATCAATCCTCAATAAAAATAAAAGGTTCCAGGTGTGGGGGTAAGGTTCCTTGTAGTAGGTATAGGTATCCAAAGAGAAGAAAGAAGTAAAGGCGAGAAATAACAACAGTTTTTTTTTTCTGAAAAAATCCTCTTATGCCCATTTACTAAAATTTGGCTCACATGTCTACGCACATACCTACTGCAAACCAGTTAGGTTATAGGTAATAGGTAATATTGTCCTAGAGTAATAAATACAAAATTAGAGCTTTCAAACTTAAGTGCAGACGGGCAATAATGGTGCAAAATATCATCGATGACGAGGCGCTAGTGCTAGTTGGAAGAAAACTGCAAAGCATTCTACAGAATCTACAAAGTGAGTTTGAATATGTATGTTATCCCGAAAGGGGGGACTGGGGCATGATAGCCCACAAGTTGGGAGAGCCTTACTTGAAACTGCGTGTTTCCAAACCTCCATACTAAAAAATAAATCCACTCACGAATTTGCACGTGCGATCGCTACGAGAGTTAACAAGATACTATAAATTCATTTCGAAATACAGGTCGTTAAACTCATTTAAGTGCATTCGGTCAAGGACGAAGTTCAACTACCCAGCTGCGCTAGGGCTATCTTCGAACGTAAACTTTACATGGCATTCCTTCAATGAAAAACTATCAGTTTAGGAAAGTCGTAGAAGAAATATTGTCTACCTTGGGGAGTAGATTTACCCCCTTTCGGGATAATATACCAATTCAAACTCAGATAGTATTTCGGAGAATGTGCCCAGAAGCTTCACAGTCTCACTCCACCTTAGGACCACACGGCGAGGAGGGAGCTTTGAACCTTACGTTGTTGATTTACCTTATGTTCGTATGAAACGCTTTGCAGATTCCTTTATTATGCGTACCTACTGCTATGGAATGGAACTCACAACTTAAAGGCTTATGCTAAGCCAAGCCAAAGCCACAGAATAGATATATAGTACTAGGCCAAAGCGGGGATGTGTCGGGGTGCCGAGCGGCAGGGGCCGTCTAAGTTAGAATGGTTCCAACGCGCAATACTTTAGGTAATTTATTATTAAACTTAATACAATGGGTATTTTTAAAATCCACTATACATAAGCCCTCCATTATATTTAGTTCAACCACTACACAAAGTTTCATGATCTTATTTAACGTATTCATTGAATAATCGCTGTTTATTTGTACGGTTTGGAGGTAACTTTGTATTTTTTTTTTCTATGGAGAAAAGTTTATTAATTCGTGTTTTCAAAATACATTTAAAATAGCATTAGTCCTGAACTTTACCACATATTAATTTCAAAGTCATTGTTGCAATATTGTTGACAGGACACTGCCTCATGCTAAGCCATTTTAAATATTTTGGCGTTGTATAGACTCTTAAGTGGCTTCAAATCAAGATTAATTAGATTATTTCTGGGTAAGCGTGATCCACCTTCTACTTCATCATCACTTACCATCAGGTGAGATGAAAGCATTGAAAGTAAAAAAAATGACATTTTTTATACATCACGCCCATCGGCATCCTTATCGCTAAAAGTAATGCAACCTCGACATAAAGAGGTCAAGATTTAATATCACATAATTAGCTTTACTTATAATTGAATGCGAACTATTTCAGCGAGACAAAGGGGTGGCGCGCAGGGTAGTTAAAGTAACCCTTAGAATCAACAACCCAGTTAGCACTCGCTTTCACGTAACTCTCCCGGAGTTATGTCTTTGTGTCTAGCAGGTCAGTTTAGTTTGACATTATTTTCTGTTTTGAAGCCCACTTAATAGGTACAAGCTTTTTTTTATCAACGACTAGCGGCCTGCCCTGGCTTCGCACAGGTTATAAATATGGCCTATGTTACTCAGGGTGAATGTAGCTTTTCAACGGTGAAAGAATTTCTGAAATCGGCGCAGTAGTTTTTGAGTTTATTCATTACAAACATACAAAAATACAAATCTTTTCTTTTTATAATAGTAGTGTAGATATAAATAGTGTAGATAGGCTTACATTTGACCACGGCCTCACCTGATGGTAAGTGACGACGCGGTTGACGATGGAGCATGCTTGCCAAAAAGATACCGGATCACTCTAGCCTTAAAAACTGTCAGATTATAGATAGATAAATTCTTTATTGAAAACACCATATTACTCGGAAACTTAGACGGAAATCATTGAATAACTGGAAAAAAAAATACCTGTACTTACATGTATTATAATTTTATCCAAGTATTTCTCAGTATAAAAAAGGCGGTAGAAGTTGACTGAAACCTTTTTTTAGAGAAATTTTAAATAAAAATCGATTTAAAAATATATTCTATAACTACCTAATACCTATAGAATTCCCATCCAAAATCGAGTCAAAAAATCCTAAGCGATCAACTGAATCCCAAAACACTCTACTGTTATACGGTTTATAAATGTGGTGTATAAAACCCGTTACCCCTTCGAAATTCACCTCAAAAGGGTACGTAACACTACTAGATTTGGGGGACGAAGGGTTTAACACCTTCACGCATTCCATAGGCCGATAAAACTGTAAAAAGAGATGAATTATCTCACAAGAAGGGTAATAGTAACACAAAAACTCTGTTAGGACATCAGTGATATCGCACTGAACCCATGTTTATGTGTCAAAACAGCCACATCAAATTTACAATTATTATCATACATACACTTGTGGTGTTGGCCAATTAGTTTTTAATTTATCTTACCAAGAAAGTTTTGAATATAAATGTTGGTAACGATCGAAAAGGCAGAGAAAACCAAAAAGCTTGTGGTTCGACTGTATGAGAATAGCTTCCGGCCGTCTTGGCAATTAAGTTTCGCAACTAGTGGCAACAAAGTAATTTTTCGTCTTTCTTGGCAACTAGTTGCAATAGTGTGCTAAGGGAGCGAATGTTGAGATGACGTCTGACAAAATGAGTGGAAGAGAAAAACATGCTGCCATGACATTTAATTTTATTAGCAATCTCGATGGTAACGTTGCCTGCGAAAGCACTATGTCTTTATTTTAAAATTGTTTTACACCGCCGTATATTTTTTGTCTACTGATACTTTCCATCCAAAGGTTGTCTGGAAGAGGTCGCTACCAGCGACAAGACCGTCCATTGTTGCACTAGTAACTATGTAAGATTTAATTTATTCCTGCATATTGTATACTTCATTGGTGAGACAATAAGGAGTTATCTATCTATCTGTCTCCTCCACAAGTTTATTAGGCGATGATGCCGCTGTAAAACCATGGCATTTCCCACGATGTAGTTTACCTCCCGTCACGTGTACGATGTAAAACTGTGTTTACTACCCGCTGGCAATATTTGCAAAGGTTCTTTATGATGCGAACGAGTCTGCGCATAAAGGCTGGGAAGGCCGTGAGCTTGTTGGGGAACTTGCTCGGAGAGAACATCGGGTTTTTTTATGTATATGAATGACGTTACGTGCTAGTCGTTCGCCTGATGTTATGCGTCACGACTGCCCATAACAGATTGCAGTATTCCTCGGAACTCTAAATTAAAGTTTCGCGTGACACTGTGCACTGCGCACGCCATCCTGAGACATCACACAGTCTAAAAAGATTTCGTAGACTAAGAGATCAAATGGCAAATGGTGCGTCGTTTTTATCTTATCTCTATCGTTAAGATTTTTTTTTAATTTTTGAGCTTCATTTAAGCATGAGTAGTCCATGGAATCTGCAACACTAAGGGGTATTGTCGACGCGCTGCCAGACAATGAAAGCCTGCCCAATGAAAAGCCTAAGAAAGATAATGTCCTTGTGTTAATGATGACTTTCCTAATGTTACCTTTATCCTGCAAGCTGTCTAACCATTTCATCAGTGTGTCACGTGTTTCGAAGCTCTTACTTTCTGGGTACCCAGAGATTATGCGCTGGCTATGTTCATGCTACGAAACTCGATGCTGCGCAGTTTACCCACTTGAGTGGACCTCTCACAGCCTTAAGGTCGTCTGAATATCACAATATTTATGTGTTTTCAACCCCAGAAGAGTGTGTTATAAGTTGGTCTTTGTGACAGTGGTGACGTAAAAATGGATAAGCTGATTTCTGTGCAGTGTGGTTTGTAATGTGGTTCAGTTTTACAGATTTTGCTATGTTTGATTCGAACTGGCTTCGCTGCTAAGCTTCTGTAGGATAGCATGGCATTGAATGAATCTTATACCTCTATAAATCCAATAATAAAACCAGCTGACAATAAAATTTTGTCGTACTGAAACTAGATGGAGTTTGACAGTTATCATCATCATCATCATCATCATCATCATCAAACGGAAGATGTCCACTTCTAAACATAGGCCACAGACCAGAGCTCGTCTTTGACCAGCAACTTGCCCCTTGCATCGTTGCTCCCCGCGGTGTTGACCAGGTCGTCAGTCCATCTAGTGAGGCCTACGCTACGTCTTCCGGTTCGTGGTCAGCACTCGAGATTCCCTGACACCAAAAGTAGCTGAACTGTGATTACAGAGATACTGTCGTCCTCCACTCTTTCGGCAATACAAAAAATGTCTCTGAAATCAATTTTTTTTTTGTGGGATAGTAACATTGCCTACTTTTGTTACCTACATCGCACTTATCTGGCATGTGACCACGCTCTCACCAGTGACGATGTGATCGGAGACGTAGCATGCTAGCTAAGCAAGTACCTCTTCAGTCTTCTCTTGAACAACAGGAACTTCATATTTTGCCGGAAACACAGACGCTCGCAGGACATAAACATCAAACAAATCTCTAATCCATGAACGTGGAATCAACACGCTTGGTACGAAGTACAAATAGGTGGTATTCCAGTCGACCATGAAGGAATGACCCTTAGCCGGGCGTCTGGTGATTCGCTAGTGGATAGGAGACGGGGTGACCTGTAAAAGACTGACAGGTTTGCCACTTTACGTCGATATTCTAGGCTCTGAAGCCTTTCACCTACCAAAGTGTGTCAATGAGCCTTGTGGCATCACATCAACTCAGCCGGAAGATATCCACTGCTGAATACAGGCCTCCCCCAGAAAGTACCACTTTGGACGCTTATCATAGGGGGAATTGCCATAATCACCACACTTGGCAGGCGGCTTGGTGATCGCAGTAGATTATAACGAAGATTGAAGAAAATGCTAATGCCCATTCCATGTATATTCCCTTTGCCGGCTCTTACAGCACCCACGGGAAGTGACCGGGTGGTCCTATTCGCACCGGGACCACACGGCCTTTTGGCATGCCTCGTACAAAATACTCCCAAAAATAGAAGCCGCGGGCTTCAGCAAGTATCTCAAGGGCTCAAGGGCACCAATATAAAACAATAATTTACATTTTATTGACGCCACTGACTCTCCCACTTATCCAATGTCGCATTCGTAAAACGTGAATTATGTTCCTATAAAATATTTACGTACTAGAGTTGGTACATGATGTGATATTTGTGGGAAACTGTATCTGTGACACAGTTTGGCTCGCTGTGATATTGAATGCCGTTAGGATTAGGTAAAGTGGTATTTTGTTTTGTGGTTGCGAGCTAAGCTTCAGCCTTACCGGCGCGTCTGCGAAGCGGTAGCGTCGGTGAGGCGAAACTATTCGGTACCCATCGCTGCCCGCAGCGCTCACGGCGTGGCGGTCTACGAACACGGGCAGCAATGGATACTGAATAGTCGATTTTGACGCTTCACTGACGCCACTTGACGCGCCGGGAAGCTATATATCCAATATCCATCCATCCTTATCGCGTAAGTCTAGTGGAAATGGTGATCGTATTGTCTTGTTCGCACTCACGAACTTGTTAATTAGCACGTGATGGATAGAAGGTGAAGTTCATGTCCAGAAAAGTTACGTGATAGGGGTGCAGTACGTTCCCACAACTGGGGCACTGACCTTCTCTCACAGGGAGAGGCCATAATCCACCACGCTGACTCCACCACGCTGACTCCACCAGGCTGGCTCCACCACGCTGACTCCACCACGCTGACTCCACCACGCTGACTCCACCAGGCTGACTCCACCACGCAGACTGGATTTTTTGGTTGACATATCGTGTACTCCTTATACATCTTATGATTCTTAGATATTTATTTATTTACTTATTTCACTTACACAAAAAGCTTATCCTGTCATTGTAAAACTGAATGGAAAGTCTGTCACTCCGCTACCCCTACTACTATAACTTTCTACTGACTTTCAAAATAGAAGAATACTCAACTTTCTAGAATCTAGTATTAAACTAGAAGGCCCGGCCCGGTTTCACGCTATTTTCTTTTACTTGACAAAACAAAGTTTATCAATGTACCCAGCATTAATTATTATAATCATAAGATCTCCGTTTGGTCATTTTGAAGGAGATTTTGTTACGACTGGCAACACTATGCACTAACAGAACTATGCACATTATAACTAGGTACCAAAGAATATACTATGAAACATCCTTGCTAGGTATATAGATATACGTGCATACCATTTAGCTACATCTGGTCGTCAGCGGAATGACAGAGGGATAAACTGAGTTTACGACCTCATAATTACAGACTAGAATGTCAGTGTGGCTATGACGGTGTCCGTAACGACGTGTACGGACGTTAAATTTATTATAGCCTTTATTATGGGTGCAGTAAGGCAGTGATTGATGTCGCTATATTTTATCGTGGCATGATACAACTATTGTAAGTAAAACCAGGAGCACCTCTTAAAATTCTGTTTATTCTTGATTCGTCAATACATTGTAAGTTTTCACTTGCAGGCCACAATTAAGGCCCGTGGCAGCAAAAGAACATGTGGATACATGGGAATGTTTCTAGAATTGTTTTTTTTTACCGAGGATGTGGAGTAATCAAGTAATCCTCATGGTTCCCGCAGAGCACGGGTATGGTATGTCCGACTCCACCAATCCCCTATCCTACGGACTAAACCCTCCCTGTTTGTCACTGGAGACATTAAGCCCGCACTCTTTTTTATCATATCTTCTATTTTATTAAATTTTCTTCTGTATATTTTTTTTCTAGGTTTGTTCTGTGCCACCGTTTTAACTATTCAGTGAGTATTCAATACTGATGGCATATATTGGTGGCACTGTAGATGAACCTTAGTCACTGCACCACATTGTGTGAGTCTTTATGCGAAGACATGGGGTCATTACCCGGCGACATGGGCTCATTAAAGCGTTGACGAGCGCGGATTTCAGGAACATCTTTTCATGGAAGATATGAATTTATCGTAGGTACTGAAATATTAAACTTTATATTTTATCATCATGAATGCATAAAACTCGATAAAACCTACTGAGTAGTAGTTCTGTGAACTGTAGACCTCGCGAGCTCAAAAGGTTTTGCAACCACGCGCCATGATTTTGTACTTAGAACTTAGACCTCACGGCCCGATACCTCGACAACCTCTTGACCGATTCTGCTTATATTTGTAATACTTGTTTAGAATTGAGTACCCAATGCTTCTGCCAAATATTAACAAAATGTGTGTTTACGTGACGCCGCTGAAAACTTCCCCCTTTTTTGGGGAACCTCCCCCCCCCCCCCCTCCTCCACCCCCAATCAAAAATTGCCGATGACGATAAAACTCCCTAACCTTGTATACCAAGTTTCATCAAGATTCCTTGAAGAATGCGACCTGTATGCGAGTACCTACATTAAGTTGAAGTAGAAACTTTCGCTCACATTGTTTGCTCGGTCAATTACGCATGGCTACGTCGACGTGAAGCATTGAAACGGCGGTGAAATATGTGTTAGAATAGCTGTCCGATTTTTATTTTTTAAAGCTGAATATTGTATTTAACGGTGAAGGTGACTCTATGCGATTTACCATGGCATGACAGTATTTGTTAGATTTCCTTCATTGACCGTTCGGTGGACATAATTATGACAATGTGAAGCCTTGTGTCGAAAAGAAAATCCGCGTACATATGGAAGACGCCTTATTTATGTAAGCGAATGACGTGACGAGCTAGTCGTTCGTCTGGTGTTAACCGGCTTGAGGTGTCACTTGGTATTCTAAATTAAAGTTTCGCGTGACACTGCGCACTGCGCATCCTGAGACATTACACAGTCTAAAAAACTTTCTAGACGGTGAAATCACTTCGTAAAGTCTCATTTAGCCAGTAATTTCACTAGCTACAATTCCCTTCATACCGGAACACAGTAGCGCTTGCACACTACTGCTTACCAGCAGAATAACTGGCAAAGCGGTGGTACCTACCTAGACGAACTTTGCAGAAAAGTCCTACCACCTAATACCGTAGTAAAGCCTGTTCAGTAATGGAAGTATTCAGGCTGATGATGATCCAAATATAGCTACTTTAGCGAGAGAACCACTTCACAAACAAATAACAATCAAACATACAAATAAGTAGAGATAATAACAGCCTATTTATCTAAACAAGGTTTCGTAATACAATATTAAAACGCGATAACGTCTAAAATTAACCCCCGTTACCAACCCCCAAACGGTTAGGCAGGAAGTGGTAAACCAGCCCCTTATGATAGAGCTCTTCGAATAAATAACCAAATAATCTGTATTCAAGCCGCGTTTACCGCTAGCAAGTTCGTCACACCGACTTCAGAAAAATTATGCCATCTTAATTTTAAGTAAGACTTCGACTTATGACCGCCTGCACTAGAGTTTGACAGCTCCTACGTTCGCACCTTAGAGTATAGACTCAAGCATAGAGAGATCATCAAAACGATATTATATTTGTACTGCTCACACGTATCGCTACGTCAGTGGCGAAGGAAAGTAACAAACATAATTATACTTAGTAATTAGCTACGCTTGCGATAAGCACCGTACCATTTTTTCGACTCGAGTCAACTGTTTTTTCTATACAAATCTGTCAGACTCATTCACATCAAAGTGTCCACATCATATAAAAAGTTTCCAAAAAAGTGTTCCGCTTGACACACAATCAAGTTCTCTCTGTGCTCTTAGTCTATATTCTAAGATTCGCACTATCTTCTTCTTCGTTTGATGGCTTTCTATCGCTATTAGCGATGTCAACTTCAACTCTTCGTTAATGGTTTTTGTGGCCGTGACGCTTAACATCAGGCGAACGACTAGCTAGTCACATCACTCATTTACATTTAAAAAAAAACATCGAATGTAACTAAAAATTCGTACCTTCCTAGAATACAAAATACCATTCAAATTCTAATAATTTCCAACATAATCACATGTGGAAATAGCACAGATGCTACATCCTAATCAAATTTTAATTACAAGCTGTAATAAAGACGTCGTGTTAAAATAAAAAATCGTTTTCACGTGAAATCATGGATTTGGTTCAGATAAGGAAAGCAGGGTTGCCATGTCTTGCCTTTCATGGTTCCGTAGCTATTTTTACCTAAACGCGCTTATTTTGAAACGGATGTGTGCTGCAATGGATAAACTTATGGAGGCCGTTAAAACATCAATTCCACACATCAATCATAAGATTTTTTTAATGTAAAATGACGTGATGAGCTAGTCGTTTGCCTGGTGTCAAGCATCACGGCCGCACATAACAGATTGCAGTGTCACTCGGAACTTAAAATTAAAGTTTCACGTGACACTGCACACTGCGCACATCATCCTGAGACATCACACAGTCTAAAAAAGAAAGAAAAAAGATTTGTAGACTGTGAGATCACATCATAAGTCTCATTTGCCCAGGAATTTCACTAGTTAGAGTGCCTTTTTTTCTATTAATTATTTATCCAGACCGACAACTGATGAGGAAGAAAGGTTCTTGACTGGCGGCCACGAACCGGAACTTGCAGCGTAAGCCGGTGTTCCACTAGGTGGACTGACGATCTGGTGAAAACCACGGGGAGCCGATGAATGCAGAAGGCAAGCAGCCGCTCAAAGTGGCGCTCTATGAGAGAGGCCTATGTTCAGCAGTGGACGTCTTCAGGCTGATGATGATGATGATGATGATGCTGAATCAAAATTATCTGTTTTCCAACTGAATTTTTCGTTCTAAACTTTTATTTATTATTTTCTTATTTATTTATTGGGAAACAACAAAAAACTACAAAATACAAACTTAGATAAAATATTATCAATAATATAGCACAACGAAAAAAGTTAATTTTAAAGTGCGCTGGCACCCCTAATCGTGCACAATAAATCTGCTCGAAGGGGCTACCCTGCGGGCCCCATTAATAAATTGTCCTGAAGTACGTCTGCGGAATCCTAATTTTTCTATTATGACCCGAGGTGAAAAATGATGTAATTAAAACTGCATATCAGATTTGGCACAGCTTTTTGGTTTAGTAATTTTATTCAGGAAGCTAAATTAAAATTGGTTAGGATTATAAAAATGTAAACTTAAATAAAAACTTGACGAGCTCGTCGTTCACCTGATGTTAAGCGTCACGGCTGCCCATAATAAATCGCAGTATCACTCGGAGCTCTATATTAATATAGTTTTGAGTGACACTGCATTGCGCACGTCATCCTGAGACTCACACAGTATAGTAATAAGATTACTAGACTGTGTCTGATCATAAAGTCTGACTGCATTGAATTCTAATTGCATTCATGTTATGCTGCTGATCGTGCCGTATTAGTGATTCGCGACTAATCGTCTGCACTAAAATTTGACAGCTTCTAAGTTCACACTTATCTCTCTAGCTCCCAGTTTCTCGTACACTTGTAAGCTCGTGTCAAGTCAATACACCAAAATACTGTGCGCTCGGGGGAATGCGTTGCTTAGTTAAGTTGTATAGTAATAGACTTTGCAGGCGGGCATCAGTGTTGCCACGTTTTGATGCTTCGCCCATCGGTGTGTCGCCAAGTAAGGAGTGCCTTTTTTATAATCAAAGTTCAAAACCACGAATTTCTGTGAATGAAATTAATTATACTATTATTCATCAAATTAAAAAAATATCAAAGCGTATTATTCGCAGAAAGTTCTCGAATACAAAACGTTCCTTGAGCTACACTATGTAATTTGTTGGTAGATTTTTTTATAATAAACAGGCAATTTAAGTGACTTCTGCGAATATGATTACCGACCTATAGGTACTCGCTGAAATAAGGAATAAACGGTCGATGCAAAAAGTTCAAAGTTCAGATATCTAGATGACTTATTTACTCATAGGGTTACGATATAATTTGTATGCTATATTAATATAAAAAAAAAACATAATCTGTACCCTTTAACTTTTATAATACCTTAGATAATATAATTTTGGACATGCGCATCTGCGCTCGTATAATATAACCGTCACAAAGAAGGATGGCAGATCCTATGCATTTTCAGGCAGAAAGAAGCCGTGTGCATGAATGATATTTATACGTATCGAAAGTATAAATTGAATATACCTATTTAAAAATAGTAAGTTGGATCATTTCTAGACGTGCGTTCGGATTTTATTCAACATAAAACTAAATGAACGAAACTAATTTTTATTTCCCAGCTCTATTAAGTTTGCTTAATATTTTTTTAAACCCACAATAAAATTACATGAATATCCTCATTTATAAAAAACTTGCATGGCATGTCTTTTCTTTTTAGGGGAGTAGACTAATTTCGCCGATATACTTTATTAACAAGTGTCAATTTTTCGAAATAAACAAGCAGACGGCTCATTGTCCAGAAGTATTGGGAACTCAGTGACTCCAATCACAAATATATAACTATGTGGTAGGACTTTTCTGCAAAGTTCGTCTAGGTAGGTACCACCGCTTTGCCAGTTATTCTGCCGCCAAGCAGTAGTGTGCAAGCACTACTGTGTTCCGGTTTGAAGGGCATTGTAGCTAGTGAAATTACTGGGCAAATGAGACTTTATGATCTGATCACTCAGTCTAGTAATCTGATGACTAGACTGTGTGATGTCTCAGGATGACGTGCGCAGTGCAGTGTCACGCGAAACTTTATTGTTTTAAAGGTCCGAGTGATTCTGCAACTGTTATGGGCGGCCGTGTTGCTTAACATCAGGTGAACGACTAGCTCGTCACGTCATTCAATCGCATAAAAAAAAACAAGGAAATACACCTAGAAATTGAAAAAAAAATACTAAAAAAAAGAACTCTGATATCAGAGCGACAGCGTTTTAAGGCAAAAAGCAGGGCTATGTATAATTCAGAGGCACACTATATCATTGTAAAGGGCGTAGACAGAAGCCTCCCTCGGGTTTCCGGTGGAGAGAAAATAGAAAAAACTATTGTTACTACGCAGAAATAAAATGTGTTAAGTGGGATGGTGTATTCGAAGAGGTGAGTTCCGTATAGTATAGGTTTTATAGTTATGTGAGAGGTAATAAACATCATAATGCTGTGTTCATCAAGTAACCGAAATTAATCAACCTCTATCAAATAATGACCACGCTGACCATAGGCTTCCATAAAACGGCACTAGGCGGTAGGACTTTTCTACTAGGTGGTAGAACTTTTCCGCAAAGTTCGTCTAGGTAGGTACACCGCTATGCCAGTTATTCTGCCGCCAAGCAGTAGTGTGCAAGCACTACTGCGTTCTGGTTTGAAGGGCATTATAACTAGTAAAATTACTGGGCAGATGAGACTTTATCGTCTAATCTCACGGTCTAGTAATCTTATTACTATACTGTTACTACTATTTCCTGGCGTAATTAGAACATGTGGAGCTTTGAATTTAATATATCATGTGATTCATTTCATTAAGTCATTTGTGATGACCTCAAATACAAGATTAATAAATATAGTTCTATAGAAAAATATCGCATACCACCCTCAAAAAATTTGAAAGTTCCCATTTTACTGAGCGTCTACCGAACATATATTTTTACAGTACTTAAACAAATTAGTGTATTCCCAACAAACATTCAGATGTCGTGATGACTTAATAACTTTGAAAAATATTATATAAAAATATATATTAATTAAAAACCGTCAAAATCAGTCATTTCGTGCGTTGTCTTTGTCGTAAGCGCCGCGCTGAAGTGCAGACTGAATTGATATTTAAGACTACGACGTTAAGGTTGATGTTTCTTTGAACGGATTTGGAACTGCTTACCTGGCTCTATCACTTGTCACAGTAGCTTAAGAAAACCACGTATTTTGCCAACTAAAGTGGTGATCATGTCATTTATTATATCATGTACTAATATAAATAAAAATAATGTCTAAAAAAGCGTTTGTTATTTATAACAACTTACGGAACCCTAAAAAGAAAACCTTATAACGGATAAAAAACGTTCACTGTAGCAGCTTGCAGATCCCTAAAAGACTAGAAAGCCACTGGAGATTTTCTATTGATTCTTCATATCAATTACAGATTGTTAGGTGCTGATACCGCAAGGGCTTTTTGTCGTCAATTTGAACAATGCTGTATTGAAAAGACATAAATCGTCCGGTATTCTGTATAATCTGTAAGCTTTAATATTTTAATCAGAATTATGTTGAAAAATATGCTAAATACTGGCTGAGGTACTCATGTTTACCTGCGTAGACTACGCCGTTGCGGCGTGTTAGCTCCGTAGCACCTTTAAAATTTTTGATTTAACCATTTGATATAAATCTGATAACTGTGTATCTATAGTATATTTGATATCATCATCACATCACACTTCACACTAATATTATAAAGGCGAAAGTTTGTGCGTATGTGTGTATGTGTGTATGTTTGTTACTCTTTCACGCTGTAACAGCTGGACGGATTTGGATGAAATTTGGTATGGAGGTAGCTTATACCCTGGATTAAAACATTTTATCCCAAAAACGGGAACGGTTCCTGTAGGAACGCGGGTGGAACCGCGGGGCGCTGCTAGTATACTATAGATACACAGTCTCTATGAAAATCAAACCTCAAAAGTGTCCCCGCGCTAATGCTTATTTATACAGATATACACCTCCTAATATAAAATAGTCCACACGCGGTTGTTTCATTTTAGTAATTAACCATAGAAACTGTAATAGCATTGTCTTATATATAGCATATCGTCCACCCTACACCAATCACACCCTTCCTCTTCCCTACTCCTCCCACGCCATCTACACACACACACACACACACACACACACACCCACACACCCACCCACACCCACCCACACCCCCCCACACACACACACCCACACCCCACACCCCACCTCACACAACTTTTCCACAAATTTGGTCTTAGATTCTATTACCCATATATATATGTAAATTATAAATATTTAGCTGTACAAATTTTATATATAATTATATCTAGTCTAGTTTAATATTATAATTGATGAACCTCGAAGAGAACTAGCTCCCACAGACTCAGGGTATCCTACCGTGAGAGCTAGTGACTCACAAGTTGTTACCTAAAACAGAACAAATAAATATCTTTTTCTTTTTTCTTTTTTTTTCTTTTTTTTTTTATTGTAATAAGTGAGTTACACTACTTTCATTAGGGGCAGTCACGCGCACCTGTCATTAAAAACAAGACATATGCCTTGTTTAAATAATGCCGTTTTTGAGGCGGCGATCGTGGATCTACCCTACTTTCCATAGGGTCCACTCTTCCAGTGGACGTAGCCTTCTCGATCCTCTTATCCCGGCAACGGCCCAAGCCGAAGGCTCGTACCCCAGGGGTGCCCTTGTGCTAGTTGCCTCCTACTTTTGACGGCTGGGCGCCTTAAGCGCCTGCCCTCCCGCCCGGTGACGCTGTAAAGGTCGGTAGAAACCAACAGCATTAGACCGTTCAAAAAAAAAAAAAGTGTATCTACCCTATGTTTCATCGCAAATAGCACCCTCATTTTTTGCATTTATTATCTAACCTCTGCGCAAATAATTAAAAAACTATACGTATTTCTTTAGACTTAAATTTTTTTGCAGTATGTAGCAAACAAGCATACGGCCCTCCTGATGGGAAGTGGTCCCGCAGCCATAGACATCTGTAACACTAGACGCACCAGTAATGCGTGGCTTACCTGGATTAACATAGACTACTTTTTATCCTTCCCCATCGGTTGTCAGTTCTACGAGCGATGTGGCCTGCCCATTGCCATTTCAACTTTCTAATTCTTAAAGCTATATCGGTTACTTTAGTTCACAGCGTAGCGTAGGCCGGGCCCCATTCGGATGGCCCGACGATCTGGTGAAAGCTTCGTCCCCGCGTCCATTGCCGATGGATGTTGAAGACGAGCAGCCGGTCAAAGTAGCGCTCTCTGGGGAGGCCTATGTTCAGCAGTGGACGTCTTCATCAGGCTGTTGATCTGATGACTTTTCATCCGCAGGTAAAACCGCGGGGCAGAGCAAGTTAATTCATATTTTTGGGACCAATATCAGGTAGGTTAATCTTGGTACATTCACCAAAACCGAGAAAATCACATTCACGCAAAATTAATCCGCAGAGAAAAATATTAACCAAAATACTGAAATAAGTAAAGTAAAATCTCAAAAGCCGTAACACATCGTCAATTATTATTCATCGCCAGTTTTAAGGTATTTACGATTAATACCGGTTATCGTTTAACCGATATTTTTAATCCGGCCGCGGTAATTGAAACCGGATAACGTTACGGATATTGCGTGCGGATAAAGATCAAGCAGATACTTACGAAATAAGTGGCTGTTAAAATATTTAAAAAAATTGACATACAATTTTCTACGTTGTAATTCATCCTAAAACTTTATCGCCTTTTGTCGTGTATTTCCTTGCCATCCAAAGTTTTAGGCTTATGACGTAGAATAATTATGTGTCTTAAAACCTACATAACAAAGTTTACTTTTGAAGGCCCATTCTCACAACAAAAACTTCGGAATTAGAACCTGTTCAGCGTTTTTAGAAAAATATTTAGTTAAACCTGGTTTCAAAAAATAAAACGCATTCAGTGCTTAGTTGTACCACACATACGATAACTGGTACAACTAAGGGCTCGCATACATACACACAAACTTTGACATTTATTATATTAGTAAGAGTATGATAAGTAGCATAGGACGAAATAGCAACGGGAATCAGCTCAGTGCCAATATTTTTAGCCGAATAAATCCGAAATATTCCGGTTGCATGTGGAATAAGCCAGTGTAGTATTGGTGAGAGCTAGATTCACCCGGATCAAGACAGTGCGAACTTACTAGGTGGTAGGACTTTTCTGCAAAGTTCATCTAGGTAGGTACCACCGCTTTGCCAGTTATTCTGCCGCCAAGCAGTAGTGTGCAAGCACTACTGTGTTTCGGTTTGAAGGGCATTGTAGCTAGTGAAATTACTGGGCAAATGAGACTTTAAGATCTGATCACTCAGTCTAGTAATCTGATTACTAAACTGGGTGACGTCTCAAGATAACGTGCGCAGTGCAGTGTCACGCGAAACTCTATTGTTGTAGAGTTCCGGGTGACACTGCAACTGTTATGGGCGGCCGTGTCACTTAACATCAGGTGAACGACTAGCTCGTCACGTCATTCAATCACATAAAAAAACTAGATTTACACGGAATTACATACAGATCGGCAGAATTTCATGGTTAACAGATGATTTCTGAATTTACCTTGCATTATTGCATCTATTATAACTGTTTATTATTTTATTCTTTATAGGCTACAAAACAATGAAATGCTATGAGATGATGAGGAAGTTATTTTTTTATTATAATAATAATTTTTACTCCGCAATAAAAATATTTTATGTCCTACTGAACAATCTACTACGCATTGCAATCTTATAAGTACACAACACAGTACAGTTATAAGATCACATCGTGACATACAATTTGTATCGTAGTGAGTAATAAAGATACTAGAATACGAGATTATAATTATGTTAATAACGTCGATAATATAACGATGCCATCGCTCCGTGCCTCAGACGGAGAGCACTAACGTCGGTCCTGATTGCCATAAGAACATCTATGGCAATCGTTACGGGTAGTCAGATGCCTGATAGAATCTGGCGCCTGATCTAACCATCCCTGTTACATGTTCCTTATGGGTTGAGAGGTCAGATGGCAGTCGCTCGTGTCTGGTAGCTTGCCGCTACAGGTTAGATTGGGAGACGATCCCAATAACAAATGGGAAAAGGCAAAGAGGATGGTGATGATGACTATTGAATAATATTTTGGAAACATATATGAAAGTTTATAAAAACAATAGAGTAGATCATTTCTGTTTAAATAATTGTCATGCCGATGTTTCTTTTACTTCATTGCTCTCGTCGTTGATCCAGCATGTCTGTAGATGCCATAAAACATGATGACAGATTTTTTTGTTGTTTTTACTAATTTCAATCTCAACCAGCAAGCTTTTTTAGGTTGATGAATGACGTGGCGAGCTAGTTTACTCAATATTGCTTTACTTTTGAGCTTATGACAAGTTAATGTCACGTTTAAGCGTAGGTAACAATTACTTACAGAGATCAATGCTAAAATAAAATTCCTAATGTCTCTCAATTAAATATATTTTCGTCTTTAATTAGCATACTTATAATTTTTAATTTGTTATAACAAGAACGAACTTTTTTTTTTATTTTGTTAACTAGAAAGTAGGCCGGAGCTCAATCAAATCTTTTTTATCTTCGATGGACTAGACCTGGTGTACTATTCAATCTCTCTTGCCAATAGGGCAAGCAATATTCAATATTCATTGTTGGTCTACTGAATTCCGATGTTGGATGCATTTCCTAACGTATTTTGAATTTGTCACTGGTTTTCGGTATTCTAGCCACCAGTATTTTTGTAAACTTCAGATCGTGGTGTAATGAGTTCGAACTCAATTTTTAAGTGTGTTTGAATCAGCGGAAGGAACGGAAAAATCTACTTGAGATTTCTGAGGCTCATAAAGATTAAGATTTATCATTTTCCCGTATGCAGGTTTCGATTAATTTAACAAATTATTTTTTTGGTTAACACTAGCTTACGTTTACATATTGTTAACACACGTTTATAAGATTATAAAGAAGTCATTATAAGTTTTAACTTTGGTATTTTTGGACATGAAATGATTCAAAAACATCAATACCTAACACAGTTTAAAAATCGATTATGACATTATAATTTATTGGATAAAAGTTAAAGCTAGCACTCACCTGAGTTATACTCCAGTACCGGTCCAGCGATATTAGGCACAGATTCATGATAGAAGCAGTACACAGTAACACATCCATCGCGGAATGTATTTCACACCACCAAAACCCGAAAATCCAATATCCCATAAGTTCATTTGCCAATGAGAACGGCATTATCACTAAACCAAGGAAAAAATCTGACACAGCCAACGATGCGATGAACCAATTTTGTATGTTTTTCAACGCTTTTTCTGTCACAATCGCGATTATCACTAGCATGTTTCCCACAACCACCATTATCATTAGAACTGTCACTACCACTGACGCTATGATTATATGCGCTGGGGAGTACCCGCTTGGATACCAAGTCTTCAATACTAGATTGAAAGTTGTATCGTTTGATATCGTAGTGTTTGCGTCAGAGGTGTTTGTCATCTGCAGAGCTAGGAATTCTTCCTGGCTCATGTAAGTCGGCACCAGAAATGTAGAATTCAATCCCAATGTGCTGTTGAAGTGTGTGGGTGCAGTACTCCTCGCGAGCAACGCCGTCACATTTGGTACCATCTTGTTTTCTAACCGGTTTTCGGCAAATATTCCCGGATAAAATTGGTTGCAGACATAAAATTTTCGGTAAAAAATTCGGCTAATTTGTAGTAAAAAACTTGACGTAGACTTTCATTTGGCCCCGCAACGTGAATAAGAAAAGTATTGCATATAGGAACGCAATTATACCGAAACTAGATTTAAAATTGAATTTTACTTATCTAATCAATACCCGTTTTATCGAACTTTTGTGTTAAGCGTATTCAATTTAAAATTATTCTAAACTAAATTCGAGATGAAATATTTATTTACAATTATTGTAGATAGTGCACTATACCTATCTATTATTGCTTTGGAGACGGAAATGATACCGAAATTAACAGTGACACCGTAAAAATAAAGCGCAAATTATATTTTAAACACACTCGCGTCGAAATACACACAAAAAAGCGCAGCTATTCACTATTGAAGCGTTGCCGGTTTCCGGTTACCGGTTATTGAAAAGTTTTTTATTTTATACAATCGTAAAAGCGGTACGGTGGCGTCATCGTGCCACAGCCTTTCTTCTGTCCCAGAACTTGTCAGAGATTGCGAACATTTTTATTAGAAATGTTTAAGGTTTTCACGACATACTCGTCACATTATTATTGTTGAACTGTCATCGCGGCTGCGTGACCGCGTTTTAATGGTCGGTCATTAATATCTAGTCATTGTAATCTAATGTTGCGTGTTTCGTCCAAGGTGGGCTTTGGAAACTGTTATTTTCTTGATTGCTCTCTGACGTCACCTGTAACAAAGAAACATAAATTAATGAACATCGTTAACCAGCTGCGAAATATCTTTATACTGAACTCCCATTTCATAATACATTTCTTAACAAAACCCTTCATTTCTGAACTGATCTGTCCATTTTTTTGTAGCGGTAAGATTCTCGGCTGTTACATTTTATTTAAAAATGTTACTGTAGCGAGGTGTATTGTTAAAGCTTATGCTATTTACATATTATTACGTGTTTTTTTCTTTCTTAATGCCTATGAGAAGTGTTGATTAGAGCAATTAGTATGAATGAAAAAAATGTTGACGTCTCTAACGTTTATTTGACGCCTGGAATGGTTTTCTGACGTTATTATTGTGATTAATGAGTTAATTAATTAAGAATAGCTAGATTCGATTGATTAGTTCCTAAACTAACTAAACTTAAGTCCATATTACGTACGTATAATGACTTTTTTTAATGTACCTATTTTTAATTTAAGTAATTACTTACATTTTAATTGTCAAACTTAATAATTACTAAAAAATAAACTGTCATATCGATTGATGGTAAAACAAATAACATTAAAAATCAATTATCTTATAGTGTTTTATTGAAATCAAGATATAAAGCTTTTAAGTTAATGCTCGCGATCTATCAATAAGATAATGTTTTTGTGATTGATTGCTTGCCTTTATAATAATGCTTTTATTTATGAGGGTTCAACACCTACAAATAAAATCCAAAATCGTACTTTAATTTGTTTTGTCTAAAATGATTTTGACTGCTCTGTTAGCACAGTTGGTAGTAGCTGTGCCTTCTGAACCATAGGTTGTGGGTCGATTTCCATCGAGGACTAACATTTGTGCGATGAACGTAGCTGTTTGTTCTGTGTCTGAGTGTTATGTTGTATTCTATATATGTATCTACGGTCACTACTGAGATGGGTGACCGCTACAACAAAAAGTGGTATTTACAACTGAGCACTACCGTGCTTCGGAGGGCATGTTAAGCCGTCGGTTCCGGCTGTTGTCTTAAGACAATAGTCGTTAAGCGAAGTCAGAAGCCTTTGGGCGGCCTAAAAATTCTGACACCAGGGCTGACCACTTGCCTACACAAGAAGAAAAAGAAGAATCTACAAACAAAAAGTATTTGAGTATTCTATCAGTTATCTGGTTCCCATAGTACAAGCTATGCTTAGTTTGGGGCTAGGTGGCGCTGTGAGAAATATCCACACATAAAAAAATACAAAAAAGTGGGCAATAAAACGTTTTAAATAAAAAACAAAATTTAAGTCACTTTCAGCGGGGAGCGTGCCCAAAAAGCTGGCGACAGATTCACTCGTTGAATAGCCAGGCTGATTCGTTGGCCGAGGTATGTGCCAGCCCTTTGGTCACGGGTTAGCTCAACCAATTGTCTGGACAGCTAAAAGTCTTGCCTGTGGGCCCCACGGACCCATCGTCTCAACTGGTTAATAATTATTTAATTGGTTAAAGGTCAATTAACAACAAAATCTGTAATAATTAAATTACTGAATCAACCAACCAACTTTACTAACTTAACCCACCCGCAACCCATAAAACTAACTTAACTGCAACTTAAATAAAACTTTGAACCTGAAATCTCTTCAAACTGCAGTTCTTAAAGCGCCGATAGATGGCGCTAATGTGTTTGCCCATTAGTTCACATCTACGAGGATGTCTAGGACAGTGCACTTTTCTTATCTTTAAGATATAACCACAGTTCAACTTATACTGGACGTAAGGGAAATCTTGTGAAAATGTTAACTAAATTTTAAGTTGACCTATTTAACGATCTGCTTATGTAAGAAAGGGCGTAGGTATTCTATTATATATTCCGTTGTAATAATACGGTTGATGAAATGAGGTCTTCTATCCTTAATGCGACTTCAACAAAATGAGCCGTACTCAATTCGGCCGGATTTTTTGTGTGTTATACGATATCACCTCTAAGGCATGCACCCGGGTGTACCCGATTCGAGATACCCAGGTATACCGGATTCTTACAAGATTACTTTAGAACCGGTTGCGAGAGAAGAAACTTTTTTTATTCTGTCAAGTAAACTTAGGCCGGTCTCAAAGTTATGGTGATGACCTGATGTTTAGTACTAGATAAAAACTGGAAATTTGAGGGGATCAAAACAAACTCTTCGGATTATTTTAAATCCACTTTGTCAATGGCAAAACTAAAAACCTGAAAAACAGCTGAACATCGAAACTTAAATTGCTGTCAACACGTAAATAAGCCGTAAAACCGCTGTATTCAGCTATATAAGCGGTTTTCAGCTACATAATCGTCAACGGAATAGCCTTTTGACAGCTGACTACTCGAATCGCTAATTACTAGGACTAGCAGCCCCTGGCAAGCGAGAGAGCGTCAACTACTTGTACCAGGGGAAAGGTGGCAGTGGAAAGTCTTAGTTTTTTGGCAGGGTTCCGTATCCTATATAAATATTGAAACGTGGGGAGGTACCAATTATCTATAAAATCTGGTGAAAAAGAAATAACGGAAAATAATTTTTGATGGAGCGATGGTGGCCGAGCGACAGCATGTGCGCTTCGCCATCGCTCCGTGCCTCGGAGAGCACGGTAAGTCATCGGTCCCGGTTGTCATAAAAACATCTTTGGCAATCGTTAAGGATAGTCTGAAGCCCGATAGAATCTGCCACCTGATCTAACCATCCCTGTTACTGGTCCCTTATGGGTTTGCGAGGTCAGATGGCAGTTGCTCGTGTAATTCTGGGAGCTCGCTGCTACAGGTTAAATTGGGAGCCGACCCCAATAACAAATGGGAAAAGGTAAAGAGGATGATGATGATGCCAACATTTTATGATTGCATTATTTTTAATAGTGATCAGGGGAATTACGTACAATTCTTAAATAAATGATAGGTACTTAAACGACGTAAGTAATAAATAGATGTTGCTTTGAAAATAATAGGGATATAATGATACAATTATGATACTAAATATCTCTTTTCTTGCTTCACTTTCCAATTTTGTGGGTGCTGTTGAATAATGTTATTTTACCTGGTTTTGGTTGCTGTACCTGTTTTTTTATGCTATAGGTAACAAATAAGCATACGGCCTTCCTGATAGGCTGATGGGAAGAGATCACCATAGCATATAGACAATATGGACATCTGTAACACTGATGACCGACCAACTGACCGACGATCTGTTGAAAACCCCGGGGAGGCGATGGATTCAGGAGGCGAGCAGCCGCTCAAAGTGGCGCTCTCTGGGTGAGGCCTATGTTCAGCAGTGGACGTCTTCAGGCTGTTGATGATGAATACTAATGTATGTAAGTATGGATATACGCTGGGTACCTAATTTATGTATGATTTTTAATTTTTTACATTTTTTTGTGAAGTAGATAGTTTTTTTGTAATATAAATACCATTTCGTGATACTCTAAATTATTAACGATTTAAAAGTGGGGTTTATAGGTTGGTCTTAAAATTTTGGTGGATAGCTGGGTTGTCTGGAAGAGATCGTTTAAAGCACACAATGATCATACAAGGAAAATCGATAATCACACAAACTTAAAACTAACCGATAATAACACAAACTTAAAACTAAGTAATACAAGATTTTAAACTTCCATTGTCCCTAACATAACTAAAATATTGTTTAATATTGTGATCATGGTGTCTGAAACCGTACCGAAATATCAGCAATTCGAAATAAATTACATGGTAAATATCCCGTTAATAAACACTATTTTAAAACTAAGTAGTTTTAAGTATGTGTGTTTATCGATTGTTCCTGTCATAGACTTATTAGGATGTATAAGACCAACAATGACAGTTTGAAAATGAGGTAATTTAAGATTTTTTTGTGTGAAAAACGGCTTATATGATTGATATCTTGAGTAGGTATTTGCGACAAGTTATCTGTAGTATTTACTAAATATTGAACCTACCTATAAACCCCATAATTTTTTTAAATAAAAAAGCAGGCGTTTTAATTACTGATATCCTTAAAAAAGTCCTTCAAAATATAAAAAGTTTTATCTATTTTCTATCTATCTATCCATCTTGTTTTCTAGTATCATAAAAGGATCGTTATGGCAATTGAAATAAGTCGGAATATCTAAAACATAATACTGACGTTTCACCGCAAGATTTCTTGATCCCTGTCGTTTTGTAGATAGAAAACTTTTCCATTTCTTGCTTAAAAATTAACTGGGCCAGCAATCAAACAAAGAAAATAAAATCCCTTCTAAAACTTATCCTTTGATAAAATATTTATGGTTTCTGCGCGGAACTCTGAAAAAAACAGAAAATGCTGAAGTTTATTCCTCGTAAAGAACCCACTGGGCTGTCGGCTAATTAATTGGAAGAGTTGACCGGCAGTTGGTTGATTGAATAGTGATGGGACATTGTCGATAAATGGGTATCAACAACGATAAATTAAGCTATTCTAAGTTTAAGCCTGAAGGTTAACTGGTTAAGTATGTGTTAATAAGTTAAGAATTGGCAGAAAGTTATAAAATTTAAAAAGTGTACTGGAATTTACCAGCAATGAAATCTTATCTGAACAATATACGAATCATTGTCATAATAACAAAAAATATCCATTCATTATACTTTTAAGGTATTAAATGTTTATTTAGCTCTATTTTAATAAAAATAAAGGAAACAAAGTATGACAAAAACTTTTATGCCCTGCCTGACTCAACAAGGTAAGTGCCAACAAGGTAAATTACCGTTTACATGCTAGGCTAGATAGATTCCCCCTTATTCATTCTTGAGTTGAGGATCATGCAAAAGACATCGACAAAATTAATTATGTTCCGAACTAAGCACGTCGCTAGTACGGTAGATAGATTTTATCGACAAAACCGCTTAGAAAACTAAGTTTACATAGTTATTTGTCCAATTTAGCATCTACTGATACAATATGATTATAATTTGATGAAAGTGCTTGATATATTATTAAATTGGTTTTTTGAAAATAAATATAATTTACCAGTTGTGCCCCATGGTTTCACCCGCGGTTAAAAAGTATCCCATGTAATAATCTAGCATAAATATTAGCTATCTGCATTCCGAATTTCATCAATATTTTTTTTTTTTTTCCTAAATGGGCCTGCTTTTGACCACACCCCACCTGATGGAAAGTGACGACGCAGTCTACGACGTTACATGCTTGCCTAAAACATAAGACTTTCACACACATATACACACACCCCCCCAATAATTCACACACACAAACATTCGCATTTATGATATTAGTCAGTAGTAAATCATAAAAATTATTTACTTGTTTATTTTTATGATTTTTGTATTTTTTATACTGCGTAGGTGCATAATATTGTTATTTTGAGACACTTTTTAGATTTTTAGTCTTACTTTAAGAACACATAACGCCATCTGTTGGAAGCCATTGAATTTACAAAATAAAAATGACATTGGAAGGTGCGCGTAAATTTATAATTAAAATGTCGGTACTAATATGAGTTCTATACAGCGATCTGAAGTAGCCCGCACGGGCGGAGCTAGATTTTGATTTTTTACCTAAAAATACAACGTTTTCGTGTTGCAAGTGTCGCGAACTATGTGCACCTTCCACTCTCTTGTCACCCTACGCTCAGACCTTTTATTTCATCCGTAACAATCTGGTCTTCGAGCTCGAATTATTGAACGAGTAACAGTGATGGCGGAAACGCCCCAATCCGGAGTTCTGACGCGACGTATGCGACAAGAACTTATGAAAAAATTGGAAAGTGCACCCGTGAAGTTCAACGAACAGATGCTTCCCCATGGCAGCGATTGTCCTAAAATGCCGCGGGAACAAGAACACACAGCCACGCCAGTGCCGTGCAAATTATCGCCGCGCGGCACCGTGCGACAGCAATCGACCTGTGCCACGAAAACTGTATGTACCAAGAGATCTGCGGCATCTTCGGTAGCACGACGTAAACAGCTTGAGCTGCAAGCTGCCGAAGCAACAGCCAAAATTCAGATGGATTTAATAGCCAAGAAGTTGGAAGCAGACCTGGCTCAAGTCGACGCCGATGCTAGCCACGCCGACGCTAGTGCTGCTCCTGAGGAAGACCTTGGCACGAACTGTTCCAGATCGTTACCGGAAGAACCGACACATAATAATGTGGAGGAGTGGCTGGACCGTAACTGTTCATCTATTCAGCCCCCAAATGACAATATTCATCAACTAGCACATACGTTGAAGGATATGATGAAGCAGACCGCCACCCAGCAGGAAGATCGTCTGCTCAGCCGGCTCGCTACACCGCGCGAACTGCCCTTATTTAGTGGTGATTGCATTGAGTGGCTACATTTAAAAAATGCATACGATGACTCATCTCGTGTGTGCAGGTTCAGTGATTCTGAGAATCTGTGCAGGCTCCGCCGAGCGCTGCGAGGTGAGGCCAAAGAAGCTGTGACTGACTTGCTGATCGGCAACACCCCGCCGTCAGCAGTGATGGAAGCTCTGGAACTAAGATTTGGTCGAGCTGAAATTATTATTCAGAATATGACGATGCAGTTGAAAAAGTTACCATCGTTACCTAACTATTATCAACCCGAGTTAAGCTACTTTGCTGTCAAGATCAACAACTGCGTGGCAACTATACGCGCACTAGAACAGCATGACTACCTACGAAGCCCGGAGCTCGCTGCAGCTGTTGTGTCAAAAATGCCGAGCACTCTGATGGGTAAATGGACAGATTTTGCCTATAGTCGTTTACGTGATGGCAAGTCGAAGCTGGAGTTACTAGCCACGTTTCTGAAGATGGAAGCTGAGATGTTGTCTGTAGTAGGATGCACTCAGCCACGAGAGTACAAGAAGCCGACCGACCCAGGCCCAGGAGTCAAGCGAACTGATGATAAGTTTCGACATCGCTCTGTGTACACTGCTGTGGTCGCTGATGATAAGAAGTGCCTATTTTGTGATAAAGGCGTTCATACGTTACCTGAGTGTCGCATATTCAAACGTGCGATGCGAAGAGATAGATGGAGGTTCATTAAAACGCAGAGATTATGCTATTGTTGTTTATCTACGAAGCAACACAATAGTAACGTATGCCCTGCGCCTATGTGTAACATTGATAACTGCGGTATGGCACACCACCGCCTACTGCACTGGACGAGACCTACGACTACGACAGTGACGTCACAATCAGCTGATATTATGGAAAGCCAAGATGGCCCGGAACGAGGGTTACCTGCGCCCGACACGTCGATAACACACGTCGCTCGAGATGATGACGTCACGGCCCCGTCTACGAGTTCAAATACGACGGAAGAATTTGCCCTGCTCAAAGTCATTGCCGTACAATTACGCGGCCCTAATGGCGTAGTGAATACCTACGCACTGTTGGATGAAGGAGCTGCGGTATCAATGATCGACTCGGACTTAGCAGATAACTTAGGTTTAAAATGTGAAAACCCGTGCGCTATAAAGTTTACTGACGCGTTTGGTTTAGAAGTTTTTCAGTCGCAAGTACCGAAAGTTAAAGTGCAAATATCTGGACAGGACAATACTTTTTACGATATTAATTTATGTAAATGTGATAAATTAAAATTATCTGCTCAAAATATGTCAGTTATAAACAAAGTTAATTGCGCTCATTTAGCTCATATAAAACCCTTGATTTGTGCACATAGTGTTGTGCCCCATATACTGTTAGGCGAAGATAATTACTTTCTTATAGCCCCACTTGAGATTGTACACGGAGACAGGAACTCACTGTATGCGTCACGCTGCAGGCTGGGATGGACCATCCATGGCTACCACAAAGGTCGTAATCACTCCTCGGTAAGTGAACTTAATGTTTTCCATCTCGCTCGCTCTTCTGATAGTGATGACAATATGCATGAACTCTGTGAACTTAATGACCTAATTAAAAATTCATTTGAACTTGATTCTGTAGGAATTTCAACTTTATGTCGTGAGAATAAAGATCATGTCAGAGCTATTGATATTTTAGATAAAACTTCACGCCAAGTCGGCACACAATGGGAAGTAGGATTACCATTTAAAAAAGACGATTTTAATATGCCTGACTCTTATTTTAATGCTCATTCGCGTCAACAATTATTGTTACGTAAGTTTCACAAAGATAACGGTTATGCTGATAGGTACAAACTAGAAATGTCTAAGTTATTTGATAACGGTTACGCTCGAGAATTAAAAGCTCATGAGCTCTCAGCTGATCATGTCTGGTATCTCCCGCATTTTGGAGTTCAGAACCCAAATAAACCTGGAAAATTAAGGCTGGTTTATGATGCGGCGGCAAAAGTTAATAACGTTTGCTTAAATGATTATTTATTGGCTGGACCCGATTTATACAATTCATTGTTAGGAATTATGCTCAGATTTCGTGAGAATCCGATCGTTATTATAGGTGATATTCGTGATATGTTTTTACGTATTAGGATACGTTCTGAAGATCAGCATGTCCTCAGATTCTTGTGGCAAGAGTCTCCAGATAGCCCAGTTAAGATTTGTGCAATGCAAAGTTTAATATTCGGTGCAACATGCTCACCCTTCATCGCTCAGTACATTAAAAATAAGAATGCTCTTAAGTATGAAGATTTTAACTCTGAAGCAGTCAACGTAATAATAAAAAATCATTATGTAGACGACTGCTTATACTCAACCTGTGACGTAACTAAAGCTATTAAATTAGTGCACGATATAACGTCCATTCATAAAAAAGGTGGATTCGAGATAAGAGGTTGGTCCAGTAATAGTAAACAAGTATTGGATTCTATACCTACGGATGCGCTAGCGCAAACAGCTGTGCAGTTTAAAGATGGTGTAAACAACACAACTGAGCGCACTTTAGGTTTAATTTGGCATCCCGCTGATGACTCATTCGGTTTTAAAATTAATTTGACTAGAATTCCGCTAGATATTTTAAACGGTATTGTATCACCGACAAAAGCTAAAATGCTTAGCATTATTATGTCTATTTACGATATACACGGTTTTTTATCGCCATTTTTAATAAAAAGTAAAATCATTTTACAAGACGTACATAGGTCTAATGTTGATTGGAAGTGTCAGATTCAACCCACCGAGCACTTGAAGTGGGTAAAGTGGCTCGTTGAACTCAAACAATTAGAATTGCTACGGATACCTCGCTGGTATTTGAATGCTGGTACTTGGTCACAGTGCTACCCTGCTGTTGTAGGTACAGTGGATGCAAAAACATTAATAAATGTACAAATGCATATTTTTTCTGATGCGTCTATCAAATGTTACGCTGCAGTTGTTTTCTGGCGTTTTACCCGACGTGACGGAAGCGTGCTTGTATGTTTTGCAGCCGCGAAGAGCAGAGTGACTCCACTCCGCCCTGTGTCAGTTCCCAGACTGGAGCTCCAAGGAGCGCTGATAGCTTCACGTCTTGCTGATACGTTACAGCGAGAACATAAAGATATGAAGCCTGATAAGCGATACTTCTGGACTGACTCTCACACTGTCTTGCAATGGATACGTAGTGATCCCAGGAATTATAAGCCGTTTGTTGCTCATCGTCTTGGTGAGATTGACGAGCTAACGGTTACGTCAGAGTGGCGATATGTACCTACCAAGCTAAATGTTGCAGATATAGCTACCAAAGAGGACTCGCCACCACTGGTATATGACAGCGTCTGGTTTCAGGGACCTGGATTCTTACGGCAGCCGGAAGATACTTGGCCTAAGGATCTCAAGTCTACAAAGACATCAGACGACGCAATTTGTGAGACAAGGAGCATCAATGTAATGACGTCACACGTCATTGAGCACTCCTTACCTAATGAAGACGACTTCTCGTCTTGGCTAAGACTCGTACGAGTTACCGCTCGAGTTTTATTGTTTTTAAAACGATGTCGACGCAATGACGCTCAGCTTAATGTTGAGCTGTTAAATGAAGCAGAAAAGTTACTGCTTAAGAAGTGTCAACAAGACTCGTTTGCACAAGATATTGAGCAGCTTAAGCAAAACAAACCCTTGTTGTCTACTAGCCGCTTGTTAACCTTAACGCCCTATATCGATACCGATGGGATATTGCGAGTTCACGGTCGTGTGGACAAGATTCAATGCGTTGAACAGTCGACTATGAGACCAGCGATACTCGATGGTCATCACAAGATGACACGACTGTTGGTAGAACATTACCACAGGAAAGCACTTCACGGTGCGCACGAACTGGTCGTAAATGAATTACGGCAACGCTACTGGGTTATAAAACTGTGGCCGACTGTACGCGCCGTAGCTTCACGTTGTTTATTCTGTCAGCACCGCCGCGCAGCTCCGCAGCCGCAGCGCATGGCTGACCTGCCAGCTGCACGCTTGCAGCACAACCGCCGACCTTTCACTTTTACCGGTCTCGATTTCTTTGGGCCCTTAGAAGTCACCATTGGCCGAAGTAGGCAAAAGAGATACGGTGTCCTTTTCACGTGTTTAACAATACGTGCAATTCATATCGAGCTAACACATAGTTTGAGTACTGACTCAGCCATAATGGCTTTGAGACGTTTGATAGCTCGACGAGGTACCCCTAGTGTGATATACTCGGATAACGGTACCAACCTCCGCGGAGCTGATAACGAGTTAAAACGCAGTTTGATGGAACTTGACAGAAGTAAACTCCGCGAAGACGGTACTGTTAGAGGTATAGAGTGGAGATTCATACCTCCCGGTGCTCCGGAGATGGGAGGCGCCTGGGAGCGTATGATACGCACGGTAAAAACGGCCTTGAAAGTCGTACTGAAGGAACGCGCTCCACGCCCTGAGACGTTATCTACATTTATTGTTGAAGTAGAAGCGCTAGTTAATAGTCGCCCCATCACGTATGTTTCTTGCGACCCTAATTATCCCGAAGCCTTAACACCTAATCATTTTTTGATAGGTACGTCATCCAACGGACCACCTTTAGGTATTTACGATAACGATGATCTTTGTTTGCGTAAGCAATGGCGCATAGCGCAACGTCTAACCGATATGTTTTGGGCACGGTGGTTGAAAGAATATTTACCTACTTTGCTACCTAGGTTTAAATGGAATAAAGATCAGAGATCGTTGCGAGATGGAGACTTTGTTTTGTTGGTCGAACCTAATTTAGATCGTGGTTCCTGGCGCCACGGAGTAGTGAGTGCGACTCATGGTGGCGATGATGGTCGCATCCGAGTGGTGGACGTGCGCACACGCACCGGTGTGGTGCGGCGCCCTGTCACGCGCGTCGCCCTACTTGCACCAGCGGAATGTTAGTGCTGATCTGAACTTTTGTTTATTAGTTTGTTTTGATTTTTCTTTAGTTAGCTCAGCTCAGCACTATGGGGGTGGATTGTAGGCGACGCACGTCACAAAATTATTTACTTGTTTATTTTTATGATTTTTGTATTTTTTATACTGCGTAGGTGCATAATATTGTTATTTTGAGACACTTTTTAGATTTTTAGTCTTACTTTAAGAACACATAACGCCATCTGTTGGAAGCCATTGAATTTACAAAATAAAAATGACATTGGAAGGTGCGCGTAAATTTATAATTAAAATGTCGGTACTAATATGAGTTCTATACAGCGATCTGAAGTAGCCCGCACGGGCGGAGCTAGATTTTGATTTTTTACCTAAAAATACAACGTTTTCGTGTTGCAAGTGTCGCGAACTATGTGCACCTTCCACTCTCTTGTCACCCTACGCTCAGACCTTTTATTTCATCCGTAACAAGGATAGAACATATTTTTAACTTTAATATTAGCGTTTTCATTTTATATTGCATGGTTTGGTGATTTTAATTTTAACGAAACGAAGTTCTGTATTTAGTTTTAAATACGTAATAGTAAAAAAGTCATCGACTACAAATCGTAGATAACTTTTACAGGTTGTTAATTATCGACTTTCCCATTCCTAGACAGGTGGCCGAGTTTCGTTTTAATTGATGGCGGTACTTTTTGCTTCTTCTCCGCTTGGTCAGGGTATCGATTTGTGAACATCACTAGCATTCGAGATGCCTGTACGTGCAGATCGTTAGCTGAGTTTTAAATGATTAGATTTCATAATATATTATAGCTATTGTGATTTGTTTTGTAAAAAATAAATATCATAGTTGAATAATCGATCCGAGGTCGCTACCTTCGTTGTTCTACTACCGCGAAACTTTAAAATTAATTGCGCGAAACCAGTAGTGCCACTATCAAAAATTTATTAATAAAAGTCAATCAATTCTTTCGACCAATCGGAATCAATAGGTATAACCGGCTATTATAAGCGTTATCAATAAAATTATTCATCCTGTACTATCGATAGTGTATCGATATTCCTACTAATATTTCTCACACAACACTACTGAAAACAAAAAAATACCTTCCTTTTCAGTGACTGTGTACCGCTATCACTCAAAATATTTGGGCCGGATAAAAACTTGTCAAACCGATACATACCCGGGCGTCCCATGATCGGGTCCATCAACTTGATGGCACAACATTATCGTGGTACACCGGGGCATACCCGGATAGTATACCCGGTCGAAAACCCAGATGATTTGTCAAATAAACGACTTACAATTGCGTAGTTGCGGTTGAAAATGCGGTATTGTTTGGGACTGAAGCGATGTTTATTTTCACCATATTTTGCCTCAAGGTTTTACCCGATATTTCGGTAAAACTATTCGAAATTTTTAGCCGGGAAAAAATAATCATAAGTTGGTACCATCATCATAATGATCATCAGCTCGGAAGACATCAATTGCTTAGCATGGTCCACCCCATAGAGCGCCACTTATGTTCCACCTTTTTTTTATGACTAGGTTATTATTCATCAACAGCCTGAAGACGTCCACTGCTAAACATAGGCTTCCCCCAGAGCGCGCCACCTTGAGCGGCTGCTCGCCTCCTGCATCCATCGACTCCCCACGGCTTTCACCAGATCGTCGGTCCACCGAGTGGGGGGCCGGCCTACGCTGTGTCTTCCGGTTCGTGGTCGCCACTCAAGAACCTTTCTTCCTTATCGGTTGTCAGTTCTACTAGCGATGTGGCCTGCCCATTGCCATTAGGTTATTATGATTGACCACCTATTTGGAGGACCGGTATTTATATACCAGTATTTTATATAATTAGTAAGGAGTTATTGTTCACCTATACACAGCTGTATATATAAGAAACCGCTGGCGGTTCCACGTAAAGACATTATAATTATAAGAAGCACCGTCTCCAAAGAACAACGCTTCCCTCTCCCTCTGCCCAGCCGCTAAGCTTTATATTAATCCCAGGTCTTGACGTTAAAAAATCTGTCTCAGAGCTATTAAAACTGAATGTAAAAAACTCTACGGGCTGCCGAGTTTTTAATACTGGTAACACAGGTAAATCTTAATTACTGGCAACGTTGCAACCTGGCATGGCATCCCTGCCCGATAGGATTGCCGCAGTAATGTTTCACACTTTTTTATCAACGTTTATTACTGTTTCAATTGAAAAATAAAAAGACATTGAGGGGTAGGTACTATGGAAATGTGAATTTAATTTACCAAATTAAATATTTCTCACAAGTTATTTAAATAACTGTGCATAATTATTATTTTTAACTATGTCCACAGGAAATCGTGTAAAACTTATGTGAAACTATGGAGTGCCTTTACTGTGAAAGAATAATTAACAAATATTTGATTTGATTTGAAATAGATTGGACATTTCACACAGCGCCATCTAACCCTAAACTAAATATGGGAACCAGATAACTGATAATATACTTAGATGATTTCTGTTTGTAAATACATACTTACACTTACAATACAAAATAACACCCAGACACAAAATAAACATCAATGTTCATCATACAAATGTTATCCTGGGTGGGAATTGAACCCGCGACCAACAGTTCAGTTGGTAAAAAATGTAGTTACATATTATGACTGTCAAATGCCCCATGGTTTATCACCAATGCAGAACTACATGAGCAATTAAAAGTAGACACAGTGAAAGAAAACATAAAAAGTTTGGGGAAAACATATAAGCAGAGACTTGCAATCCACCCGAATCAACTAGCTTTGCATTTGCTGCAGCCTGATCCAAACAAGCGCCTCAAACGGCAGAACATTTTAAACTTATGAGTTTGTGACACTAGAACCATGAGTTAGTCATGCCTTATTGTGCTGTGCTCGATGGAGCCCAGTATATCACGCCAAGACCGGCTACAACAAATTTGCTCATAGCCTGGATGGCTGATTGCAGATGAAAACGGAAAAAAAATCATATTATGACTGAAAAAGTAAATATCTTCCTAATTTCGATTTTTTTATAAGGTTTCCCCTTTTCAATGCGCTATGCTTTTTTTTTTTTTGAACGGGCTAATGCTGTTGGTCTCTACCGACCTTTACAGCGTCACCGGGCGGGAGGGCAGGCGCTTAAGGCACCCAACCGTCAAAAGTGGGAGGCAACTAGCACAAGGGCACCCCTGAGGTGCGAGCCTCGGCTTGGGCCGTTGCCGGGATAAGAGGATCAAGAAGGCTACGTCCACTGGAAGAGTGGACCCTATGGAAAGTTCAATGCGCTATACCTGACGAGGTCTAAGTATTAGGTAATGAACCTACGTAAGTTCCTTACTACATTAAATATACCATCTGTGCACTATGGAAGCAATAAAATATCTGAATCTAAAGCTATCAGATTACGTCAGACATATTATGATGAATTTTTTTCGAGTTCGAGTATAGTTCAAGTGCCAATAGTACCCACCTTCCGCAAAACGTAGTTTCTCACGGGCCGGGCGGTTCAATTAGCGGCACGAAGCGTGCACTTGTTGACAGATCTCTAAGAAGGGGAAATGAAAATATTACTCGATTTGTTCGCTAATTCGATCTGAGAGCCTAGTCTGAGTTTTGCAACTGTTTTACACACGAAAAGTCTCGATCCTCACGACCAAGCGCAAATTTACGACTTGAAGTGAAACTGACTAGTAGAAATACTACGTACTGTGATGGCTCTCCCGCTTATATAATATGCTTATATAGTCTATGGCACAGGAACTCAGACTTGCAAAATGCAGAAAAATGGGCGAAAACACATGAGATGCTCGACATTCCAAAACGTCTCGCAACCGACTTGCAAGTTCTTGGATTTCACCTTACCATTTTACAAATAACTCAGACTTGCATTCTGTGGTTCTCAATTCACTCGCTGGGGGCGCTTTTCGTGAAACCATACAAAAGCGTCAGAATATTTGTATACTCTTTGCAAAAATCTAACGCAAATGACGCAGCATCCGGTGAGTAGTCGAATGTGAGGCTTGTCACTTTTTGATAGCAAAACTCAGACTAGGCTCTCTGTACTTTGTTGCACTGTAGCTAGAGTCGCTAAGTATTTAAGTGACTTCTGGCCCAAGTCCCAACCCGACTTATAAGCATTGCCATTCAGCGTACCTAGTAACAGTAGGTATACCTAGTTGGTACGCTGCCGACTGGTAGTGAGCTGGAGCATTTGGATCACCTATAGACTTTTAAGGTCGAGGCAGTATCTCTGCTAGGAGATCAACTGCTCTTTTTTAGATGGTTAAGATTATATTATTTTAGTTTTGTTGCAGTCAATAAAGGCGCTTGCCAAGTTATAAAAAACCGCAAAATATGTGTTGTTCTGAATTTTAGTCGTTCTGCGTTTTAGTCTGATTTATTTATTATTATATTATTTTTCTTTTTTTTTTTCTTTTATCTTTTTTTTAGTTATTATCTTTCTGATTGTTTGTCCATCTGCGTTTTAGACTTTCTGAATTTTAGTCTTACTGCGTTTTAGCTGCATTTTAGTCACTTTGCATTTTAGACTTTCTGCTTTTTAGTCAATCTGCCCTCGTAGTATTTTTGCTTCGTAGACAATCTGATCATAAAGGACTTGTGGGATGAAGCTTCTATACTTGTACTATTAAGTATTCTGTAGTATGATTTTAATAGTTAATTTAATTAGAGAATAATTTACCGTAATTATTTTAACCTTCTTTTGTTTCAAACAGTTGAAACCCTTATATATATATATACCTATATTTTACTCGTCAGTTAGAATATACGACCTAAGAGGTACTCATCCAGACTACCATTCGTAAAACGACTCTACCGCCGAGTAAATAGGATACAGTTTTGTTCACCGGCCACTATTACCCTCTAATACCTCATCCAAGCACATTTTGCCTTACTACTCCATCACCTGAGCTCCGTTGGACATTCGTTCTCATATCCGGTCGTGTAATAGCAAAATACTCCCTATATCAGGATGGAACTGGTTCATACCGGTTGAAATCAGATTTAACTGTATGTTGCCTCCTATTTTTTTTAACGGGCAATGTGCCTTCATTACTCAAGCTAACTACTACAATAATAAAAACTAAACTAAACTAAACTAAGCTAAACTAAACTAAACTAGCTACACTACCTACTACAAAGAACACTTATGGACTGTATAATAGCCGCGATGGCCTATAGACAGTCCAAGTGCTCCAGCCCACTACCGGTAGGTAGCGTACCCAACATGCTGGCCGCATTGCCACGTTGAATTGCAATGCTGATGCGTTGGGCCAAATAAGTGCCAGCATTTTGGTCAAATTTGGTCATTTTGTCATTCCTATTTGATTTCGAATATGTTGAAGCGTTTTGCCTAGAACTTAGGTAGACCAGGTACTAATAGTTTCATCATCAGCCTGAAGACGTCCACTGCTGAGCATAGCTCCCGCATAGAGCGCCAGTTTGAGCGACTGCTTGCCTCCTGCATCCATAGGCTCCTTGCTGTTTTGATCAGACCATCGGTCCACCTAGTGGAGGACTAGCCAAGACTGCATCTTTCGGTTCGCGACCGCGACTGATAGTTTAGTTTTATGGAAAAATAAACATCTACGCACAGATTAGAGAAAAAAACAATTGACTAAACAGATGGAGCGAAATTTGACTTTTGCGAACACCAATGCGTACCAGGGTCGGTGCAACTTTGCAACATTGCAACCCTACCAAGTGAAGAAATTGCACGAAGTTTTAAGTTGTTTTGTTTCTCCGGTGTCATTTTATTTAGTCGTCTTATGGGCATGCGTAGTTCCTTCAATGATAGAAGCAACTACGCATGCTCGTACAATGACGTTTCAGTTGATGTTACAGAAAACTATGTTTTTTGTGGTTTTTTTATTATATTTTAGTGTTTAGTCAATAAATTTAGCAAAATACTTATTTAAAATAAAGACATTGACGTGTAATGTGTTTGGAATGCATATTCCAATACTCAAGAAGATTTACACAGGACAAATTATTCAGTTTCTATGGTGCAAATACTTTTCGTGTTTACGATATATTTTTGTATGTAAGTAGATTTGCGTTCACATAAAACATACGTAGAATTTTGTGCAGGATTAGAATTGGGTGATTTGATTGCTGCTATTAAATTAGAATTTGAATTTTGGTACATATCGTAAATCCACAAGAAGGTTATCCAGTTGTTTGCATTTCGAAATTAGAGATGATTTTACAGGTGTCGATGGGTTATCGATAATTTCGATATATGTATTATATGTAGAAAACTATACACTAACCAATAACAGGTAGTACCTACTGGTTCAATCCTTAGAGTATAGACTAAAAGCATAAAGAGAACTTCATTATCTGTCAAGCGTACCACTTTTTTGAACACTTTTTATATGAAGTGGACACTTTGATGTAAATGAGTCTGACAGATTTGTATAGATAAAACAGTTGACTCGAGTCGAAAAAATGGTACGGTGATTTTTGCAAGCGTAGCTAATTACTATATGTTTGTTTCTTTCCTTCGCCACTGACGTAGCGATACGTGTGAGCAGTACAAATATAATATCGTTTTGATTGATCTCTCTATGCTTTTAGTCTATACTCTAAGGTTTAATGAACTCTTTAGATGGGCATATGATTGAAATTTGATATAATGACACAGAACAAATAATAGTAAGTAAAACTACTACTGTTTTAATGAACAATGTTTTAAATGAGAATTTAAATAAGGTTTTGTTTGTTCACAGATTCTGCCAACCGTCATGACCACCTTTGACAAACCTACTTCAATGAACTTTGTATTTACAAACCTACTTATATTAATAATTTGTTGTTTACAATAGCTATTTTGAAATAAAACTTTAGTAAAAATACATTCTCTTTATTTCTCATTAATTATACTTTTCATTCTGGAATAACGTTACGGCAATAAAGCTTAGGTTAGTACGGAATAATTTCGTTGTTGACCACTATCTTACCTGGCGATAAGTGACGATGCGGTCTACGAGAGCACGCTTACCTATAGAAGATACCTAATCACTCCCGACTTAAACTCACTCAGGGAAAAAAGATCCCAGTTAAAAGCTTTAGAGCGCATAGTAATATTATAATAGGTATTATTTTTCTTTGTGTGCTTAATATATGGAATATCAACCATTTAGTGACGTTCAACCGCTAGTCAACCATAAAATGATGATGGAAATGATATATCAACGAAATTATTAGGCTCTATAATTTATTTCTTGAACTAGCTGGGCCATACAGTTATGACGCAAAAGAAGTCGGTTCTAGTTATCAGGGGTACCTAGTATTTTTTCCTCCAGACAGCGAAGATAATTGAGCTTTCCATCATCCCCCCACATATTAGAGAAAATTAGCTCTGTTTATTTTAGGTGTCAGGCTTTTATAAAACTCTGTTCAATGAAGTATCGATATCGATAAAATAGCGTCTCATGACTATTTTTCAAAAATAGGTACAAAAATAATACACTGATGTTCCCTCTGGTTACTCTGTGCATCTACGCTTCAAAGTTTTGCAAGCGTTGGCTACAGTTCTGTCGTCCTTATGAAAAATGCAGTAAGTAGGTAAAACACGTTTTTGAGAAAAACGTGAAATAAAAAGTTGCGAGTAGTCGAGGGTAGTCGAGTTGATGCATTCTTACTTCCTGAGTTTTTGGGTTCCACGTGGAATTTTGATACGTGAGAAAGAACAGAATATAGCTTCTTTGACGATTCCGAATATGTAGGTATCTAACTAAATTTTGCCAAAAACGTTAGTTACTGCGTTCTTCACTATGAGGGCAGAGTTTATCGCAATAAATCATATGTCCCTCATCCAGGGATAAAACTATCTCCGCCCTGAATTTTATCAAAATCGGTAAGTATAATAGCCTTTTTATCGTGAATTAACCTTTCATGTGTTAAGACGTGGATCCAAGTCAGAAAAACCATAATTTTATTTGTTAGTCAGCATACGATACGTTACGGTTACGGTAACAAGCAGTCAAAAATACAAACGTGTAGTTTCACTTAAATGACACTTTCAAAAAAATCATACCTAGGTCCCGTTAGGTATAGGTAGGTACCGTTGAAATTTTTGATCAGACCCAAATAATGTAATATCGTTTGATATGCGAGCAACCAGCTACATTATATTTAAAAGGCAACATGCCTTTATGATTAAGGTTATTTTGAAATCCATCAATATCTACGTAAAGAATATTTTTAATAAGGAGGGTAGGTATGTACCTACCCACATCTTTCACACTAAGCCGGCCAAACTGCTACAAAAACGGACACCTTACGAATTTACCATAATTTTATTAGTAGCAGTTTGTTTGCTCACACATTGTTCAATTAAAATTGTGAGGTTGGGGGTGAGGGTATCCCACAGACCTCAGATATTTTCGTTACTCTCAAGGATATCTCACCTCCAACGACCTGGTAAAAACCACGGGAATCCGTTGGATGCAGGAGGCAATTAGCCGATCAAAGTCAACACTCTATCAGGGACAAAGACTTCTATGTATACACCTCTAACTTGCATTGTCAACCACTGCAAATATGCCAATGAGCATCTTCTCGCTCATACGATGCTCAGCTCTCAAAGCGACTGCACGTGCAGCAGTGAATAGCAGTCAAAATTATGATCCGAATGTGCCATGGCACTAGCGCTGCGTGTTGTGATCGTTGGTTAGACGATTTAATCTCGTAAAGCGCTGTGGCGGATTTTAGTTTAATTATACAAAAAATTACAACTATTTGTGCTTTGAATAGCTTCTCTAGTACGTAGTACATATACCTCTTTGATCAGGGAGGCTATATTCAGTATTGATGTTTTCCGGGTGATGATTTTTTTGCCGTAGCAAAGAAAGAGATAGGAATACCAGTCAGTCGCACGTTGATGTTTGCATAATAATGGATTTATAATCAAAAGCTGCACACAACATATTTTTGTGTCCGACATAATTATCTTGTGTCTTGAAGCGACCAGTGAGATGCAGCTAGTTTTTGACTAAGTATGTTTTGACTAAAGGATGTTAGGTTAGGACGCAAGGTTGCCAGCCTATCGGTTTTTTACAAGCTGTACTTCGGGAGTGTGCGACAGAATTGCTCAACTTAATGCGCCCATCCCCTTTTTACCATCGTACAACTAGACGCACGGAAACACGGCATCCATATTTGGCAGAAATTCCTAGAATACGTACAAAGCGTTTTGATTCCTCGTTTATAATTCGGACAGCAAAGGAATGACACACCTTACCAGCGTCATTGTGTCCTGACAAATATAATCTGGGAGTTTTTAAGGTTAGAGTGAACCGGTATCTTCTAGGCAAGCATGCTCCATCGTCGACCGCGTCGTCACTTACCATCAGCTCAGACTGTGGTCAAATGTTAGCTTATCGTTGAAAAAAAAACGTAACTCAACTTGGTATATTATTTTGCTATCTATGTAGATGGTAATAGTCATCGCAATACAAACGCATTTGCATATCGCGTAATCGCCTCACCAGTGCGAAAGTCCGTAAGATCCGATTTTTTGCGAGTCCAAATCTGCAGTCCGTACCAATAACTCTATATTAAGGCCAAACTGAATACTTATCATTTTTAATATCGTTGGACGATGGCAGCCCGCCCTGGAATGCTGGGGGCTTGGTGTAAGTTATAAGCGTCCAAAGTAAGATTTTATTCAGACTTTTTTTAAAGGTAAAATTTGGAATCACGAACAGGGTTTGAATTCGCATCCATCCGTCCCTTTGATGCGAGCTCAAATCGTGTTCGTAATTCATATTCCATTACGAACTAATCTGTAGATTACGCTAGCCAGGCGATACTGCTATAAAATCATAAATGTAAAGTTTTTTTTGTTCACATTTTCATATTAATTAAACAGAGAATGAGAGAGAGAGAGATAGAGGAAGGTATTATGGGTAATGAGAGATAATATACCCGGGAAGTTTTTAGGAAACTTAGAAATAATTGTCTCAAAAAAAACTCTTTATTAACTAGAAAAGACCTACTGATCTTCAAACAGCAGAACAGATTTTCTTGAAATAAAGCTAGGAACACACTCTCGGCCATATTGAAAACCGCAAAATGGAGTTAAAAAAATCTAACTTAAGTCTGTTATGTTGTGTAGCTCTCCCCCATAGAGCTAGCATTTACATGAATAAAATAACAAAAGGCCTATGTTTAGATGGGGACGTCTTCAGTATTATCAGTCTTTCTCACTCCGCGCTCTAGGTATGTATAATCTTTGGGTATGAAGCTACAAGTACATGGAACCGGGCGTCTAGACGGGTCGGTCCGTTACGCGTAACGTGTCAGATAAGCAGCGATATAGCGATAGAACGAGAGGCAACTGTTTAAGGATGGCTTGTAGTGCTGTGCGAGCTGAACTACACTTTATAGCGTTGCAGCAAGACTCGCTATTTATTTAAGTGACTTCGCGGAGTGAGCTTTTTGTACGCAGTACTACCATAGTACTACTCTGTGGTATTATTAGTAGTAATGGAAAAAATTGCCAGGATTTAGTCTAGCAGTGTTAACCTAGATATAATTAAAAGGGTTCTCGAATATGAGTTAGTCGCGAAAGTTTAAAGTGTTATCATTAAAAAGGGTTAGAGACGTCAAATTTTATTACTTTTAATCCGGATACCTACTTCCTATAACTTGTACCAATCTGCCACGGTCCAAGGGTGCGCAAAGAAAGGCAAAGGGTCGATGACGTCACAATCTTTATCAGATCTCTCGTGATTTTTAGAAAAGATGTAATGGAGGGACCATTAAGTTTCAAATGGATATTATTGGGTTGAGAAATATTAATTTTGAAGGGTTGTACATTTAGGGTTTTAATCGTTGGGGTAGTTAGTCATTTTAAAATAAGTTTTTTGAAAATAAATATTGCATACCCACATTAGATGGGGTTTTCATCTCAAACGCTATTATTATTATTTGCGTAAAGAATTACCGATGATAACCACTATTTTTTTCCTTTCTTTCTTCTTCTTTTTAGTTGTGTTGTTGTTGTTGTAATGACTTCCAACTCTCCCAAGTTGATTTCATCTGCTCATCCTTGAGATACCAAATTTCAAGGTTCTACATGTAAAGGAACTATAAATTTTAACCTTGTTTTTTCACACAAGTTGATCAACACGTCAAGAATTTTAGACATTTTTTTTTCTCTTATATTTTGGCTCCACACATGGTGTATTTAGCCAGTGTCAAGTATTGTAATTTTTCATAATGATAGAATATTTCACGTAAAGTCAAGTCTTAGTCACAGTCTGCGTAGTCATAGTCCAGTCTAAGTCAGGTAGTCTCAGTCCAGTCTAAGTCATGCCCTAGTAAAGTGGTGGCAACTTTACTAGAAGCTTCTATGGAATTTTGAAAGCAACACGAAAAACCACGTTTCACCACATTATATCACTTGCCCACACTCATGCTCGTAATTCAGCACTTAATGCGGAAAACGCCACCGATTTTAAACATTAACACTGGAAAAAGCACGAGTTTTGAAAAATAATACAATGCAACGACGTGAACTTTTCCGCGTCCCGCCAAAACCCCAATTTTAGACATTGTCTTTTGTTTGCTTAGAGTACGTCACTTTTCACTGACTGAATATATCTAGCGACTACGAGGACCATGGTCCCGCAACGTCAGACCTAGAACAAGTATTTGTGTCCTCTGGATTATGAGCCGATCTGCTCAACCATCACGCCACAGAGGCTGTCAGAAGTTTAGCCGATTGTGACAAAGACCTTGACCAAAAGACGATACGAACAACAAAGTCATCTTATAGAGGTTCCTTTTTTTTTATTATTTATAGGCAAAGCATTTGACCACTGTCTCACCTGGTGGAAAGCGATGATGCAGTGTACATGCATGCTTGCCTAGAAGATACTTGTTCACTCGCGAATTGAAGACTTCCAGATCATAGTTAGCTGGAAATAAGGACGCCGGCGGAGTTTTGGTGGGAACGCGGAAAAGTTCACGTCGGTGCATTGTATTATTTTACAAAACTTATGCTTTTTCCAGTGTTAATGTTTAAAATTGGTGGTGTTTTACGCATTAAGTGCTGAATTACGAACATGAGTGTGGGCAAGTGATATAATGTAGTGAAACGTGGTTTTTCGTGTTGCTTCCAAAATTCCATAGAAGCCTCTAGTAAAGTTGCCACCACTTTACTAGGGCATGCCTTAGACTGGATTATGACTAAGACTAGACTATGACTACTCTGACTGTGACTATGACTTGACTTTAAGTGAAAATTTCCATAATACGATGAAAAATTACAAAACTTGACACTGACTAAATACACTATGTGTGGAGCCAAAATATAAGGAAAAAAAAAGGACGCCGGCAAGATGTTCCACTCATTGGCTGTTCGCACTATAAAGTGCATAACGAAGTTTTGGCGGGAACGCGGTAAAGTTCATGTCGAAGCATTGTATTATTTCACAAATCTTATGCTTTTTTCAGTGTTAATGTTTAAAATTGGTGACGAACCGAGAGGTTCTCTATTATTGTTTCCTAGACGTCAAAACTGAGATTCATTATGGTTGGCACTGATAAATGTCTGGTAATTTCAATCTTCGTTTTTGATCACCTATTGAAGATTTATAAATTCAAGTAGTTATAGATTTTTCGTATAGATTGACGTAACTATTGAAAATTGTGACAAATTCTGGAATGTATAGGTATAAACATCGTAATTCTGATATCACTCAGACATTTCGTGGTGACAACCCTAAAAATCTGCTGATTCAACTGTCAGTGTAATGTTAGTAAATATTGCATCTTGAATATCTGTTTGTCTCACAATTAATTTTATTTAAATAAATTATACCACAGCTTTAACCAAAAAACTGCTTACAAACCCGAAATACCATTTCCCGCAAAATCCTGAGGCTATTCCGCGATTTAACTATGTAATAAATAAGGCCCACCCGATCTGGCAACCCGATAGAATGACATACAGCCGTAGATGGAGAGCTACGGGAGTCATTTAATTACAGATCAATGTTAAATGGTTGATTCATCCATTTCGTAATTAAACAAAAGCAAAAGGAAACGAAAAAATTAAAATTCTAACCCCTGGTCTCGCGTACGTTTGTTAAAGTTAAGCTCATGTCTATTTAAAAATACTGAACGCTCATTGGTTGCCCGTTGATCATCGGATATCGTCAACCAATGAGCGTATAATATTTGGTATGTTAAACTAACATGAGTTTGACAGACGTATGAGAAACCGGGGGGTTTTTGTCCCTCTGTTTATTAAATTGTAGGTTCCTTAATTGTTTAAATGTGATAGTCGACAACAATTTAAAGTAAATTGGATGTTTATAGATGGTAGCTGTAGTTGGTGCCTCGTAACTGTATCTCCACCTATGTTGCTAGTTAAGTCACAATATTAAAATGTGCCGAGTGACTGATATAGCTCTTAGAATTAGCAAGTTGAACATTGAAATGGCAATGGGCAAGCCACATCGATCGTACAACTGACAACTGATGGGAAGAAAGGTTTTCGAGTGGCAACCACGAACTGGAAGAAGCAGCGTAGGCCGGCCCCCCACTCAGTGGACCGATGATCTGGTAAAAGCCGCGGGGAGCCGATGGATGCAGGAGGCGAGCAGCTGCTCAAAGTGGCGCTCTCTGGGGGAGGGCTATGTTCAGCAGTGGACGTCTTCAGGCTAATGATGATGAGGATGATTAAAATGAGATATGACAGTTACGAAGTAAGCTCTATAGTCTACAAAATTGTTTTTTTTTTTTTTCATAAAAACTCAACTTATTTAATAAACCCTTTAACAATATAGTTCTTGCAGCCATTACTTAACTTTTTCTGTCAAAATAAAAATCAAACATTCGTGAATGCAAAACAAATAACGTTCAGAAGAACAATCTATCCACCTAATTTATGACCACTATATTTGGGTCTATAGTTACTCACTTCCCATCAGGACCCTAATTCTGTATGACCAATTTACGATTCCTTGCTTCGAAACCACGCGAATTCCTTGTCTTACATAAGAAATCTGCAAAAATCTATTCTCTATGAAATGAGAACGAAACCGCGCGAAATGAATGTGGAATTAACTGGGATTGGCGCGATTTGAACTGTCAAAAATCATATGTTCCACTCAGGCGCGTTCCGAAACATCGACCCGCTAAAAGTTACCACCACTTAGGCCAATATTAATTATTCAAAATAATACTAATTTTAATGTAAAGTGATGGTATTTCTAAAGTTTTTCTGTCAATTTTTAATAATTACCCATGGCTTCGTTATATCACATAAATATAAGCCATTCCTTTATATATTTTTTTTAGTGGTTTTGGGATGAGAAATCCTTTAGTTCTAATTCGGAACGCACTCGAGGTATCCAAAACCTGTCATAGATAGTTTGCCTTAGATTATACAGAATACAAAATTGTCGATTCCTTGGTGTGACACGATTTGAACAAGACACGATAACGACGTGGTTTCTGTATCGTGTGGAATCTGTTTTCATACAGAATTATGGCCCAGATAAGATGCATCTGTCAAATGTATGCCCATTTAGCATTAAAAATAAAAAATCTTCTTATAAAAAATAATAAAGTAAATAAATATGTGTGGACATTTCACACAGCACCATCTAGCAACAAACTAAGCATAGCTTGTACTATGGAAACCAGATAACTGATACAATACTCAGATACTTTTTTGTTTTTGTAAATACATACATAGAATACAATATAACACCCAGGCAAAGACCAAACATTGATGTTCATCACACAAATGTTTGTCCCATGTGGAAACCGAACCAACAACCTATACAGAAGGCAGAGCTACTACCAACTGAGCTATCAGGCCAGTCCAGACAAACAAAATCCTCCCTATACCCCCCGCCTAGAATGAAACACAGCCGGACAGCGCGGCAAGGATCTAAATAAGGGATTAACATTCGCTGATAGCTATAAAGAAGACGGACGGCGGCGGAATATCCGATCGGATGTATCGAGTTCGAGACCGAAGGATCCATTTACTGTATTACTAACTTGACTGCTTATTTAAATAACATGAAACGTGCCTTGTTACTGATAACTAAGATTTGATATTCCCATCTCCATTCTAACATCGGATGACCACGACCAGCCCACCTAGCACGGACGGTAGACATAATTGTCTTTCCCCTGTTTTATTCTCCTTGACAAGTAAGCAAGTATAAAGAAAGTGACATAAAACGGGGAAAGACCATTTTTTCTACCGCCCGTACTAGGCGGACAGGCGTACGGTATCACGTCATCCATTCATGGTACAAGTGGAGTAAAAGAGTAATGAGTGGAACACCTTGCCGGCGTCCTTGTTTCCAGTTATGATCTGGGAGTCTTCAAGTCAAGAGTGAACACGTTTCTAGGCAAGCATGCATCATCGTATATAGACTGCGTTATCACTTTCCATCAGGTGAGACAGTGGTCAAATGCATTGCCTATAAAAAATAAATTACATTAATTTTCTCTCTTTCTCCAGTCTCTATTTCTCACTCTTACCACTTTGAAGTAGATACAATATTATTTAATTTTGTTTACATTGATTTAAAGTACAATATCATTTGTTTTGTATTAATTTAATTGCAGTATTAGTTCTAATTTTCCGGATTTGAATTCTCAGTTTCACCAGTTTCACTGCCCTTCGGTACTCATTAACTAGTGTTGTGGTAAACCGTAACACACTTGACCGGGTAATCTGGGTATAGGGTTGTACGCACTAGGGTTGATTTGAAAATAGAGGTACAGCACTCCAGTTGGCCAAACCACCGCCAATGTAATCGCAGGCTAACCACCACATGTAATCCAATGCTTAGTTGGCCATTGATGGTATTTTTACCGTTTACATGTTAGCCGAGAAATATTTCTTAGATAACATGTAACCAAGATAAGATAAGATAAAGTAAATGCCAACTAAAATCAGTATAGTGGCAGCAACTGAATAGCTCGGCCAATAGCCCTTACAAAATGGCCGTCCAACCTAATTAGCAAACAACCAAACAGCACAAAAATATGGCATTAAAACTAACGTTATTGACTCATTAATTTTAACGCCATCTATCGGCAGCGTAAATAAAGTTACCTAAACATTAAAGTTTTGAAACATTGCGTTCGAATAATAAAATCGTAAATACAATACTAGTTCCCACAGATAATAATAATACTAAACTAGCTCGTTCCGGACATCCCTTATTACATTGTTAGTTCAAATCGAATGATATGAAATGCCTGCTGGGTACCGATACCGGTATAGCCTCCTCACATTAAATAAAACCGGTACGGCGGGAACGCTTTCCGCACATAATAGTTTGGTTCTAAATTGCTTATAACGGTAAGTGGCAACCCTAGCAGGTAGGTATTTTACAGTAATAAATTTTTATTGTGTTTGAATATGTATTAGGGATATTTAAAACAATTTCGTAAACTGAAACAGCACTTTGAGGCCCTGCTTAAGTATTTTCGAATTTAGCATATTGAAGTATTAAAATAAATATTTGTGAACATTTCACACAACGCCATCTAGCCCAAAATACTAAGCATACTATGGGAACCAGATAACTGATATAATACTTAGATACTTTTTGTTTGTAAAAACATACATAGAATACAATAATATAAGACCCCGAGACAGAACAAATACCAATTTTCATTACACAAATGTTTGTCCTGGGTGGGAATCGAAACCACAACCTATACAGTTCAGAAGGCAGCAGCTATCACCAACTGAGCTATCAAGCCAGTCAAGTCAAGTTGCAGCATTTAAATTGTCTTCAATTTTTAAACTGGACTTGTATAATATTATACCTGTAACCAATATTATATACCAGTAAGCTGATATCTCAATGAACTTAGGTATAGATTTACTTTGATCAACGAGCCATGGAGGGACCAAATCACCACCCACGCGTCAATGGGTAGTACCTTTAGTTCAATATACCTACACTTGTGGTAGTATTGTGCCTTCACACACCTACCTACTCAGTGCCGCAACTTGTATAAGGGCAATTTGGGCTGCAGCCCAGGGCCCCGTGGATATAAAGGGCCCGCAGCCCCCGCTGAAATTATACGGGTTTTATCGAGATTTATTCATAAATGTATAAATGTTGGTGCTCGCTTCGCTCGCGCATTATTATCTTACTGAATTATGAACTACTGAAACTTTTGTACTGGTTTCGCATGCGTTTGTGTATCAGTACACTTGAGGCTCTAAATTTAAAATAGGTGATTATGATTCTGAAAATAATAGGTAATCGGATTTTTAATTATTCACAAATGTGTAAAATATTGGCGCTCACTCCACTCGCGCATTTCTATCACATATACCGTTCGTCGAAATCGGGTTCATACATCCAATTATGAACTACTCAAGTTTTTGCGCTGGTTTTGCATGCGTTTTCATGCCAGTAATTTTATTAAAACTGGCAGCTCTTATTTTGCAATTAGTTGAAATTTTACGAATTTTAATTAGAGTTAGATATTCGCTTTGCTTGCGTATATGTATACAGTGTAAATTTGTCAAGTAGTTGTGGTAGGCAAAACCTGAAACTATGAGGATTAACGTAAAACAAAAACCTGAGAATTAGGCAATTTGTTGATATACTTAGGTAGGCCCCATAGAAGTATTAGCCCAGGGCCCCAAAAACTCACGATCCGGCCCTGTACTTTCTTAAGTAAAATTAGAAATACTTACTCAGACTATATAAACTGAAAGGTTTTTTTTATTGAAACATTTTTGAAAATACAGGACTCATTAGTCTTCAATCGACAGCCGGTAGACGTCCAGTGCTGAACACAGGCCTCCCCATAAAACGCCACATTGGACGCTTATCATAGGGGGTTTGCCATAATCACCACGCTTGGCAGGCGGCTTGGTAATCGCAGAATATTTTAATGTACCGAGGTTAATGCTGTTTCCCATTCCCTGGATATTCCTTTAGACGGCTCTTACGGCACCCACGGGAAGAGATGGGGTGGTTCTATTCGCACACCGCCGAGACCACATGGCAACATTTAGTCTTACTATATTTTAATTTAAAAAAACTGTTAGAATGTACCGTCAAAAACTAAAGATAAAATTCCGGTCGAAGAAGCCACATTTTAAATAGTAGAATGGGTACCAAAAATAAATAATCAGTTTAAAAATTACGCTTGCTCTTCCGGGTGTAATTTTTTCCTTGCAATAAAATAATATTAAAAAAAAATACATTTGTTGCAGACAAAAATCAAACCCATATTAAATTACAATTTTTTTTTTATGAGGATGAATGACGTGACGAGATAGTCGTTCACCTGATGTTAACACAGCCGCCCATAACAGTTGCAGTTGTCCATTACACACAAAACACACACATACATATCCACCTAGTCGGAGAATCCTACACTACGTTTGCCAAGTCGCGTTCTCCACTCAAAAAAACTTCTACCCCATCAGTTGTTGCTTCTGCGGATAACATGACCAGAGCCACCTCAGCTAATTTGGTCGGCTGTATCGGTGACCTTGGCCCTCTGTCAGAATGCCTCATTTAAGAAACTTTACAAATATCAATACTAGGCTTCACTAGGTGGTAGAACTTTCCTGCAAAGTTCGTCTAGGTAGGTACCACCGCTTCGCCAGTTATTCTGCCGCCAAGCTGTAGTGTGCAAGCACTACTGTGTTCCGGTTTGAAGAGCATTGTACCTAGTGATATTACTGGGCAAACGAGACATATGAACTGATCTCACAGTCTAGAAATCTTTTTAGACTGTGTGATGTCTCAGGGTGACGGTCACGCAAAACTTTAATTTAGTTCCGAGTGACACTGCAATCTGGTATGGGCGTCCGTGACGCTTAACACCAGGCGAACGACAAGCTCGTCACGTCATTCGATTACATAAAAAACTACTATTGTATTGGTTCAAATAGGACCCATTTGTGGCTTCTGCACAGTTCTACTCAGCAGTTAATCAGCTTATGGTCCAATAAAACCGAATTGAGCATTGGTTACCCATAAACCTGTCCATCCTATAAATAACTTAGTACTCCAACACTCGATACTACAATGGATGGCGCCCTCGGGACTTGAACTAACGTAGCAATTTCAGTTTATAATAGTGTTTACTTTAAACTCCGGCTAGGTACTAGAACTGCTTGAACTGTGAACTAGCAAGTTCAAGCGTAACATTGGCTCCAGGTTGCGTACTTTTGGTATCTTTTAGGCAAGCATGCTCCATCGTCGACCGCGTCGTCAGTCGTCACTTACCATCAGATGAGACCGTTGTCAAATGTTAGCCTATCGTTGATAAAACAAAACAATCTTTGATCATATCGATATTCTACATGTTTCATAGTGGGGAGAAAAGGCATTTACTTTTGATTTTTCACTTTTCTCCCCACTGGTGGGACAGAGCTGGTGGGGAGAAAAGGAATGAACTTTGGTGACAAGGTGGAGAAGGAAGGTTCTCGAGTGACGACCATAAACGGGAAGACGCAGCGCAGGCCGGCGCCCCACTAGGTGGACCAAAGATCTGATGAAAGCTGTGAGGAGCCGATGGACGCAGGGGGCGAGCAGCCGCGCAAAGTGGCGCTCTCTGTGGGGGCCTATGTTCAGCAGTAGTATGGCCCAATAAATATTATTCAATCTATATTTAGCCTAGATTATCAATATGGCGGCACCCATGCCTGCCAATAGGCGTTATTGTATACTCTTTTGATGCTCGTGCCTATATACCATGATGGTTTAGCGGTTTAGTGTTGTGAGCATAAACATAATTATATTCTTTGTTTTAATCCATAAAAAAACTAAATATTTTATAAAAAAAATGGATAGTATAATTCATTTATTTATTCTAAAACAACAATTTCTAACAATGTCATAACCAATTTTATACACTAATAATAATAACCATAATAACTAATTTTATAAAATAAGGTACATATAGGTGGGCGGCTCCATTCATTTCTGGAACGTCTCTGTAGGATTATATTAGTTTTCCCTATTCTATTTCTAGTTGCACAAAACAGTTATACAGTGCAGATCTAATACCAACTAGGAATTAGTCAGTTGACTGTCTATTCAGTGTCACGAAAAGGTACACCCCTACCTTGACTTTGACCGACTTCACCACTCTACCCCAAACTTTCCTTTCGACCCGACAAAGCTAAGCAGATTCTCCAACTTCAACCCCACTTAAAAATCCAACACATCCCTCACGAAGGACCAAAGTGGCTAAGCTTGGAAGATAAACTTAGTTTTTCACTTAGATACCTCGAAAACTACCCCAATTCTGATACAATTCAAAAATGCTTCCCTTATGTTTTCACCACAGGGTTTTTAAGGGTGGTCATTCGGTGATAGACGAAGCGATTTCTTTTTAAAAGTTGTAAAGTAGACAAAATCGTTATAAAGTATGTACTGGCAATAAATTGGGCCAAAATCTTAGAAAAATATGACTGTTGCAGCATTATTTTGTTGTTTTGAAAAATTTATCCTTTTGTGAAAGACAAACATACCATACTGATCACTAAGGGTGGGTTTTTTCATTTTTAGTTAAGGTAACCAATAGTTAACAACTCTGACAAGTTTTGACCATTGGTTAGAATTTGTAAGAGATTTTAACCATTGGTTACCTTAACTATGGATCAAAAACCCACCCTAAGCGATTTTATTTTTAAGTTAAAAATTTAAGGTTAAGTGAAGGGCCCAGCTAAGCTGCTTACAAAATGAGTGCATAACTGCATACTGCGGAGAAGGAAATCCAATTTGCATTATCATCAGATCTAAAGAGAGAATCTCTAAACCTGGCAACGCGATGTCTAATCATAATATGACCTAGCTTGACTTTTAAAAATGATTCTATGGAATGAGTCTATAATAGAGACAACTGGACGGAACCGGAGAAAATCTTTGCCCAACAGTTGGATTAACCAAAATAATAAAAATGCGATACGTGCAAAATCACATCGCAAATGCACTTGTTTTCCAAAACCGCTTCAACCCTTTTATCAGAGCAAACGTGCAAATTAAATTAATACTTAATGCAAGCAGAGCCGCAAGCAGAAACTAGTTTAACATCTACAAAAATGTAAATAAAGCTAACCTATTTCCAGCCAGACATAATACATACATCATTCATGTAACTCGACATGCAATGTGGCTAGCATCTGAAGGTCACGAAGCCCTGAAATAACTTATTACAATGATACCTTTCACGGGTTTCATATTTTTCTTTCTTTTCGCTTTGTGAGGTATTCAAAAATTAAATTCTAGGCGAATATATACCCACTTTTATTATCTATTCTACTAAAGATTGGGGATTGCTTTTACCGGTAGGCGCGGTATTCGATATTTTTTGGGAAGTAAAAACGTTAAAAAAAGTTTTTTAACGATTGCAAAAAAGAAGACTCTTTCAGATAAGCGGAGAAAACTATTAAATACCTAGACGACATTCTACATTTTTTTTTTTTTTTTTATGCGATTGAATGACGTGACGAGCTAGTCGTTCACCTGATGTTAAGCAACACGGCCGCCCATAACAGTCGCAGTGTCACTCGGAACTTTAAAACAATAAAGTTTCGCGTGGCACTGCACTGCGCACGTCATCCTGAGACATCACACAGTCTAGTAATCAGATTACTAGACTGAGTGATCAGATCATAAAGTCTCATTTGCCCAGTAATTTCACTAGCTACAATGCCCTTCAAACCGGAACACAGTAGTGCTTGCACACTACTGCTTGGCGGCAGAATAACTGGCAAAGCGGTGGTACCTACCTAGACGAACTTTGCAGAAAAGTCCTACCTAGTAATACTTCTAAGTTTATTGATCTTAGAGAGAAATGGTCTCCACAACGAAAGTTTAAAACAGCGTTTTACATAGCTGTGCATGTACGGAACCATACTATAAAGCATGGCGCGACATGGAATTCACAAATTATTTGCATTATAGGTTATAGGTACCTGCTTAATTAACTAAGCTTTTCCAAAAATTATAAATATGACACGAAATAAAAAGGAGAAATGTGATCAAACGCAAGCCTGTCTATTATAAAAAAGCACTTACTGTGCTGCATAATATAAAATTATTAATGTCCGTCTGCACCAAAGTTTGACAGGCCTTTCGCACTTACCCTTCTGTGACGTTCCTACTGCAACACATTTGGGTACGTCCTAGAGAGATAAGTACGAACGTAAAAGCGGTCAATTTTAGTGCAGACAGGCGTAAGTCTTATTATTGAATATAGCTTTTTTGCCGCGAATACACTACCCGCTGCTCGCTCCGCTTATCACCTTACCCGCTCGCTCATTTATTACGGATTACCACTAACACGGTCCGAATTTCGGCTGTCAGAAACAACTAAACAAGGGATGAATGAAACTAGCAGGCTGAAAGGGTAGCAAATACCTATCAATTTACAAAAAAGAATTTCCTACAAGTATTAGATTATAGAGAAAAATAATAATATAAAGTAATACAGTATTAAGTTTTATTATGTAATACCTAAATTGAACACACACGCACAATGGCACATCGCTCGTAGAACTGCCAACTGATGGGGAAGAAAGGTTCTCGAGTGGCGACCACGAACTGGAAAACACAGCGTGGGCCCCCCACTAGGTGGACTGACGATCTGGTGAAAGCCGCGGGGAGCCGATGGATGCAAGAGGCGAACATTCACTCAAAGTGGCGCTCTCTAGGGGAAGCCTATGTTCAGCAGTGGACGTTTTCAGGTTGTTGATGATGACAATGACATAAATGGATAGAATTTATCTCTCTCGCTCCGTGTATAGTTTGTTTGGATAGTACGTCAAAATTTCAAAAATGTTTGGCTGAAATACAAACAGCTGGTGTCAGAATTTTCAAGCCACCCAAAGGCTTCTGACTTGTCTTACCACATCAGCAGCCCGAATACGTCCACTACTGAACACAGGCCTCTCATTAAACGCCACTTTGGACGCTTATCATAGGGGGGTTTGTCGTAATCACCATGCTTGGCAGGCGGCTTCGTGATCGCAGAATTTTTTTATGTACCGAGGTTAATGCTGTTTCCCATTCTCTGGATATTCCCATTCCCTGGATAAGTTGTCTTACCAACTGCTGTTTTTTGACAACAGCCAGGACGAGCCATTCGAAGCTCAGTAACTGTAACGCTCAGTTGTAACTTTTCGTAGCGGTCACCCATCCAAGTAATCATCGTAGCACTTGCTTAACTCTACCGATCGTTTAACAGAGAGTGAATCTTTCACTGTGAGTACTATGATTAATTTTTGTTCATAATTTCTTTCATCTGTTTTATTTACTTTCCAATATTTTATATAAAAAGTATAAAAACCTATATATTTAGTATCCTAAAACTATGCAGTACCATTCGATAATGGAGGATTCTATTAATATATCTAATAAATATACGGGAGACTGAGTTAGTGATTGTTATTATTAAAAAATAATATAACTGGTATTATTAATAATTTTCAGTAACTTATAATAATAAGGTAATTAAAAGTATAAGTCTAATACAAATTAGTAGTGAGTACCTACTCAGCCATATCTTGCAAACATTCCAATTTCCAACACTTTACACAGTCAGCAAACATGTTTTTTTCTATTACTCCGCCAATCGCTCCGATACCCGCGCCGCTTATCACCCTACCCACCCGCTCATTTATTCCGGCTTACCGCTGACATGGTCCGGATTGTAGCCGTCAGAAAGTGGAGCCCGAACCCGAAACATAAGATGGATGAAAGATACAACCCGATAGGGTGTGTTTACCCTACTCGTGTTGCATATTTTTCTTCAACTACCTGCATGTTGTTATCAAGTAGAGATTTCAGACGTTATTTTTTTTATTTACAAATAATAATACATAGATAGTTATTATGCAACGCACACCACAAAGCATCATCCATGAATGTATAAAAACTCTGGCTGGATAGACTACGCAGAACTCTTATTTGAAGCACCTCATGTACATTGTACGCCGATTACCTTGTCAGCACAACACCACACGTTTCTAATATAACCAAATTGGAAATGTGACGCTCATAGCGAAGCACAACTAACCGTTTCGAACGCAATGTTCGCTGCGGTCACTACTCTGATGGGTCACCACTACAGCAAAAAGTGGTATTTACAACTGAGCGCTACCGTGCTTCGGAGGGCACGTTAAGTCGTCGGTCCCGGCTGTTGTCGTAAGACAATAGTCATTAAGCCAAGTCAGAAGCCATTGGGTGGCCTAAAAGTTCTGACACCAGGGCTGACCACTTGCCTACACGAGAAGAAGAAGAATGTACGCCGAACGGTTCGTAAACAACAAATTAAATAATGTAGTTACGCGTTAATAACATTTCCAAACAATTCAGAATGTGCACATAGGTAAAATCGCATGGAATCACATTTCATCAGTAAATTACAAAATTTAGCAGAATAATCAATATCTTAACGAGACAAGACCTCCGCCTTATGGTGGGTATCATCACAAGTCACTGTAAGCTCAATTATCACCTGCACACGATTGGTGCCACGGATAGCCCTCCGTGCCGGGGTTGCATGCAGGAAAACGAGACAGTGGAGCACGTGCTGCTATATTGCACAGCCACAAAAGAGGCACGAGAAACGACGCATCTACTAAACGAACAAGAAAAACGACCACGGGATCGACTGCAATCGGTCTCCAGACCACCATCTAATGTAAGTGTAACATCACTGGAACAGTTGTGCCAGCGGCCCAAAGCCGTGCTCCTGCTGACACCTATCCAAATCAATGATTTTAAAGCAATACATAAATAGGTAGGTAGATATGACAGAAAAATCAAATGAAACGTAAAAACTTAATTATTGGTACCTACAAACATATGACATAGGTACAAAAAGGGATCTATGTAGGTATTCAATTGAAAAACTTTTTGGTGTGCCTACGCTTTTTGGTGTAAGAATTCGCGATGTACATAGGCACATCGCGAATTCTTTGAAATCAGGATACTAAAAGAATTGGGTTAGGAACCTTTTCCTTTGGGTTCCTTTATAAAACTTTTTTGTTAGATAAAACCACTAAAATTGATTAACAAAATATCTTTTGAATGTGCCTTTGAGATAAAAGAGGTTCCTTTTTTGATTACGTGGTATATTTATATGCATAGGTGAGCGGTAAAGTTCTGGAAAATGAGCTACCTATATTATTTGTAAATAATTTCAGAACGAGGAGATTCGCAGGAGGACTAAAGTGACCGATATAGCTCTTAGAATTAGCAAGTTGAAATGGCAATGGGCAGGCCACATCGCTCGTAGAACTGACAACCGATGGGGAAGAAAGGTTCTCCAGTGACGACCACGACCCGGAAGACGCAGCGTAGGCCGGCCCCCCACTCGGTGGACTGACGATCTGGTAAAAACCGCGGGGAGCCGATGGATGCAGGAAGCGAGCAGCCGCTCAAGGTGGCGCGCTCTGGGGGACGCCTATGTTCAGCAGTGGACGCCTTCAGGCTGTTGATGATGATGATTATATTATTTGTTACGGAAAATCTACGGATTTCATTTAAAGAATAACAGGTTACAAAAATTGTTTATCTATCGCATATTTTTTTTATGGAAACGAATGCATTGACGTTGCAGTCGTTTGTCTGATCTTTAGCGGCATGGATGCTGGAATTACAAGGGGTTCTAGTAAAGATACCTTTCCATTAGCATTAACGCCAAACGATAACTCAAAATGTATGGGAATGACATTAGCTATCTAATATAAGAAATCTAATATAGCATTAGTTAACGCTAATGGAAAGATATCTTTGCTAGACCCCAAGGATAGTTATCTCCAACATTTTCCTAAAAAATAACATGAAATAAGTCTATATACAGAGTGGCCCGAAACTCCACGTCAAGCGTGCACGGGGTGAGATGGGGGGTCATTAAAACCTGCCTAGGTACGGGTGGTAGAAAAAATGGTGTTTCCTTGTTTTATGTCACTTTCTTCATACTTGCTTAGTTGTCAAGGTAGAGTATAACAGGGGAAACACAATTTTGTCAACCGTCCGTGCTAGAGCAGCAGTTTACATAGTCCTTAAGATTTTTGCAGCCAGCGGTCATGCGACCATGGCCTAATTGGTAGGGCGTCTAATCCGGTGAGTTAGAAGGCGCGGGTTTAAATCCCGCTGGTTGCTAAAATTTTAAGAACTATAATATCTTTATAGATATACCTGAAGTCTAGTTTACACTTAAAAAACAATCCATGACGATATAACCGATATGGAATTTTTCCTTTATTTTTCTCGGCCCACTCGCGCACCGTGCCCGCTTGACGTTCAGTTTCGGGACACCATGTATAGCTTCTAAGAGATCTTAACACGACAGGGCCACGTGTAAAGACTTATACAACACTATTGAACTAAAATTGACCAGGCAGAAGTAAGCCCCACTAAGATATTGAGGGGTGGTAATAAGATTTACCCTAAACTCATAAAGCACCTCTCAGGGTCTGTATAATTCGTAATACCTCAGTGTACATAGACTTTTGTCCAGTAGCATATCTCCAGATCCTGCTATTGTTAAATCAGCATTTCTTTTAAATTATTAATTTTTTGTAAATAAATGACGTGACGACCTAGTCTTTCACCTGATGTTAAGCGTCACAGCCACCCATAACAGTTGCAGTTCCGCTCTAGAGCGGAACACTAGATGTTCTAGAACTTTAAGGTGAAACGTTTCACTAGCGCGGCAAATTCAAATTTTCTTGCGTTTTTTTGCCAATAATAGCTTAATTACTCAACGTGATTACATGAAAACTAATATTGCGCAAATAAATAGAATGTATCAATAAATTACAATTAAAAGTGTCACCTACATATTATTGGTTTAGCGACCAATGGCAATAGACTGAAAAACTAAGACGAAGTTTGTTTATTGCCATTTGTCGCTAAACCAATGACATCTAGGATATACTTTAAGTCGTAATTTATTGACACATTCTATTTATTAGCGCAAAATTAGTTATCATGTAATCACGTTGATTAATGAATCTATTATTGGCAAATGAACGCCAGAAAATTTGAATTTGCCGCGCTAGTGAAACGTTCCACCTTAAAATGTTACTTTACTGCGCACTTCGTCGTGTAGGACACAATACTTTTTTCAGTACTTAATACCATGTTAAATAAAATAAATATGTATGGACATTTCACACAGCGCCATCTAGTCCCAAACTAAGTATAGCTTGTACCATGGGAACCAGATAACTATGATAGAACACTTAGATACTTTTTATTTGTATATACATATAACACCCAGACACAGAACAAAACATTGATGTTCATCAAACGTTTGTCCTGGATGGGAATCGAACCCACAACCTATAGCATATTACATTATTTATTCAAGTGAAGTAGTAATATTTTCATTTAATGTAAGCTTTAATACTGTTTAATATTACACTGTGATCCTTAGAGACAAAATTAAATTGGTTTCAATGAGGACAATAAGAGTATTGACTTGATTGAAAACTTTGTGAAGGAAAAGTAACTAATTAACAAACTTCTGTTATTGATTTGTCGCTTCCAGAGACTGGCGGCCATTTTAGAATTAATATAAGATAATTTAAAAAAAGTACAACCTACCATCGTGGCTGTCCTATCATTCAGTAAGAAACTTTATAACCTATACCATAATATCGATAATTCCCACAGTAATATAATTTCACATAAAAACTAACTTAAATAACATATAATAATATACTAAACTATACTAGACCTAAAAACTAACTATACCTAAATACTTTAAAACTAAAAATAACAATGGTCAAGGTCTATAGATAGTTCAAGCAATCTGTGGAATCTGGCAACGTGTCCACAATGCTGGCAACGTTGCCCCGCTGTATAGCGAGGCTGATCCTTTGACCAAAGTAGATGCCAGCATTTTGGTCACATGCCGATTCACCCAGGCGCTAAATCATTATAGATTTCGAAGGCAAAAATGGTGGTACAAAAATCACAAGCCACACTGTTGCCATAGAATTCGTCGTGCCATTGGTTACGATTTCAAATATATACTTAGTAAGTAAGCTATGCACTTTACAAACTAGAAGAACCAACAACATTGTACTGAGTTTGAATTGGTATATTATCCCGAAAGGGGGTAAATCTACTCCCCAAGGTATACAATGTTTCTTCTACGACTTTTCTAAATTATTAGTTTTTCATTGAAGAAATGCCATGTAAAGCTCACGTTTGAAGATAGCCCCAGCGCAGCTGGGTGGTTGTCATCATCATCAACAGCCTGAAGACGTCCACTGCTGAACATAGGCCTCCCCCAGAGCACGCCACCTTGAGCGGCTGCTCGCCTCCTGCATCCATCGGCTCCCCGCGGCTTTCACCAGGTCGTCGGTCCACCGAGTGGGGGGCCGGCCTATGCTGCGTCTTCCGGTTCGTGGTCGCCACTCGAGAACCTTTCTTCCCCATCGGTTGTCAGTTCTACGAGCGATGTGGCCTGCCCATTGCCACTTCAACTTACTCTAAGAGCGTGGGTGGTTGTACTTCGTCCTTAACCGAATGCACTTAAATGAGTTTAACGACCTGTGTTTAGAAATGAATTTATAGTATCTCGTTAACTCTCGTAGCGATGGCACGTGCAATTTTGTGTGTGGATTTATTTTTTAGTATAGAGGTTCGGAAACACGTAGTTTCAAGTAAGGCTCTCACAACTTGTGGGCTATCATGGTGTCAGTGTCATGACCCCCCTTTCGGGATAACATACTAATTCAAACTCACCTTGTATAGTAGGTATATATACGCAGGTAGGCAAATAAACATATAGATCATCATCATCATCATCAGTCTGAATACTGTTGTACATCGGGCACTACTTGTATCACCTGTTTGTCTCTTACATTCTCTTGGCTGTTTGCCGATAGGGAATGAAGGTTCTCAAGTGGCGACCACGATCCGGAAGACGCAGCGTAAGCCGGTCCCCTACTAGGTGGGCCGACGACCTGTTCAGCCGGCGAGCCAATGGATGCAGGAGTCAAGTGGCCGCTCAAGGTGGCGCTCTTTGGGGAGGCCTATGTTCAGCAGTGGACGTTTTCAAGCTAAAGATGATTCTCTTGCCAATCTCTTATTTTAACTCCCTTTTAAGTATTTTGGATGAAAAAAAAATCTGCCTTATTCAGTTATTTCTTGCTAATATTTTAGGAGCGCCCTAAAAAAGGTAATTATTTACCGGGCAAAGGAATCTGTCAAACAACTCAAGGCGTTTACTTGCACAGCTCCATCTTATAATCATTGCCAAAGGAAGTAAAACAAAGAAATCCTCGTTTTATATTTACTTTGAACTCATTGCTCCGCACGCTTGAAATTTTGAGGCGACGAGCCGACGATTTACATTTCACGCCACAGTTACTGTGCCTTATTTATTAAGCCCTATTCAAGCCGGTGCGTTATTCGTACCGCTATCGGTAGCGGTAAACACCATACTTTGTATTGATATTTCGCGGCTACCTAGAGTGAAACTTGAGCGACACTTCTTACAGTTTACCCGGGCAGAGTTCCACGCGGTATACCGCTACCCACAGCGGTATGAGTAACGCGCTGGTTTGAATAGGGCTATACCGAATAGGCCCAGTGTCACATCGTCGCTTGTTTGACTAAGTGACGTATCTGACATTTTTTCTACAAATACGTTGAATAGACAGTTCGACGCATCTTTGAAAGTAGATAAATGCTACATTTAAAATTTCAGATACGTAAAAATGTCAGATACGTCACTTAGTCAAACAAGCGACGACATGTGCAGTAGATCTGTCGTCACTTTCTAATAGAGTAGTTTCCCTATACTATACTAGAAAATGAAATAGCAATGGGCAGGCTACATCGCTCGACCTGACCACCGATGAGGAAGAAAGGTTTTTGAGTGGTGACCACGAGTTGGAAAACGCAGCGTAGGCTGGCTCAGGTAGAGGCAAGAAGCTGCTAAAAGTGGCGCTCTGTGGGGGAGGCCTATATACAGCAGTGGACGTCTTCAGGCTGTTGACGATGATGATAACACTATAAAGAGGTGGCGAAAATTCCAAATTAACTAACCAGCTAAATGACTACTAAATTAACTGAATTTAGTAGTCATTTAGCTGGTTAGTTCTACTAGAATCTAGATGTAGCAGGCCTGTCTCACTCCGCACTTTAGGTATGAAGCTACAAGTAAATGGGACCGGGTCTAGACGGGTCGGTTCTTTTGTGTTTACACGTAACGCGTCAGAGGAGCAGCGATATAGCGATAGAACGAGATGCAACTGTTATGATTAAGGAAAGCTTGTAGCGCTGTGCAAGCTGAACTACACTTTATAGCGGCTTTATAGGTCAGCCTTCTGGCTTAGGTCTTAGGACCTATAGGATATACAATGTAAATATTCTAGGTCTGTGGTTACGTCTTTTCTAGAGAGTTTCGTCTTATTATACTAGTTACCACCAAAATGCTAGATATTAACCGCCAAGCAGTTGTGTCCAATCACGACTCTCACCGCTAGTATGATGCAAATGAAAATAAAAAAATTTAATTGTGGAAATAAAAGAATGGAATCATTTTCGCTACTACAATACCCCAAAAAGAAAATAAGAAAGTTCAATTTAAATTCGAGATCAAAATGAAAAGAAATCGTAATTGTGTAATAACCCTCTGAACTGATTCGGAATCAATTTTGTTTTGTAAACCAGATAATAAATAGAGATAGGTAGCTCAAAACATCCGGAAAATAGTGATGAGACAACTTCCGGAAAATTGCTGTTATTCTGTATTTTTATACGAGTACTCATTTAGTACTCATTCATAAATTAAGATTCAATAAAACCGGCCAAGTGCGAGTTGGACTCGCGCACGAAGGGTTCCGTAACATTATCTATAAAAACGAGCAATTAAATCACGTTTGCTGTATGGGAGCCCCCTTAAATATTTATTTTATTTTGCTTTTAGTGTTTTTTGTTATAGCGGCAACAGAAATACATCATCTGTGAAAATTTCAATTGTACCACGCAAATCTTCGGACACGACGTTAAAACATTTATGTATCTTTAGTCACAGAGTTCAGTTTTATCCACACATACACAAAACATAATTAGAGTAAGGGGCCGTGATTGAGTAATTCATTGATGATCAAGCATGACAAGTGAACTCAAGAATCAAAATCTATCCGGATTCCGGGCAGTCATATTGACAATTCGACATTGGTCACATCTCTAAAATGGAATTATCAAATTACCCACATTGAAAAGATATTAGATTACAGCATATTGTTTATTTAATAACATTAGGTATCCTCGTACTTTATATTATCTATTATAAATTTTGGATTATTTACCTTGAATTACTCGCTTGATTAATCCTATTTGGTTACAGTTTTACTTGATTAATTTCGATCGAAAAAACTGATGAACAAAAGTTGTTTGTTTAATTACATTAATAATTTAGCCGATGTTTCTTCATCTTTGCATAATGATAAAATAATTCAAAGTAATTTATTCAAGTACTAATTAATGTTTAAATAAATAATAATATATATGATTTTCTGTGACTTAAAACGACTTATGTAAATTACAAATACCTAACCCTATGTATATACTATTTGGCTTTTTAAATACCAAATCGAAAAACCGCTTTAGCCCATTCCGACTGGAAAACAAACTTTTTTACAATAGTAATTAAATTCTTCATCACTGAAGCCTGCTGCAGTACAGCATGAAACAGTAGATCAACTTATTAATTGTCATTGTTTACTTTGTTAAATTTTATTTACTACTGTGACTAAATTGTTATTAAAAAATACAATATTTTGTTTAATACCCACAAAACTGACACAAAAAATCTGTTAAGTCTAAGAACACTTCTCTATGATATTACGTTGCAAACAAAATAAATCAAAATTGCAACAAATTTGGGGCTACAATGCCGAAGATCTGAAACAGATAAACTCCCTTCCGTTTATCTCGGAGGTTTATAAATTATTTCTATGATCACAATAATTATTACCTTTGACAAAAATGCAAGCCAAAAAATGCAAAAGTGCTTTAGGTGAAATACAATTAAATAATACGTTAATCATTATACAGAACTGTTATTTTCTGCTCAGTGTGTATCAATAATTGTAAAGTGCTCTTGTAAAGTGCATAATATTGAAGCTATTAATAATGTCAAAATTATCGCGTAGTTGGAAGATAACTATGCTTTTTTAATAAATAAATATGTGTGGGCATTTAACACAGCGCCATCTAGCCCCAAACTAAGCATAGCTTGTACTAAGGGAACCAGAGAACTGATACAATACCTAGACTCTTTTTGTTTGTAAATACATACATAGAATACAATATAACACGCAGACACAGAACAAACATCGATGTTCATCACACAAATGTTTGTCCCAGATGGGAATAGAACCCACAACCAAGTTCAGAAGGCAGAGTCCCTACTGCCTTCTGAACCCTAGGGCAGTCGCCTTGGCCTGTCGTCGTTTTTGTTTGTTATAAGTAATTAAAGAAGCGCGAGAAAGGTGCACGGTAATAGATAAGTGCAGCTAGTGTACCAGCAGTATCCCTTACTTTTTGTGCCATCTCCCCATGCTGCGTTGATTTGTAAGTTGCCTCCAAGCCGTTTTAATAAATTCAAATTAAGGCACAACTTTTAAAGAATTAACCATTTGTTTTGGTCAGTTAACTGTGGTGGATAGAAGTGCGTGCTTAATTACGTTAGGGAGACGATTGCGGAATTAAAAAATTTGTAAGTTGATTTAAATAATTGGATCCTTGGTTGACGTCGCTAGAGGCTCCGCACTTCAAACACTTATTTAATCTAAATTCTACTATAAAATAAAATGAATGTTCTTATAATATCTAGTCATCATTCTCTTTGCCTTTTCCCATTTGTTATTGGGGTTGGCTCCCAATCTAACCTGTAGCGGCGAACTGCCAGAACTACATGAGCGACTGTCATCTGACTTCGCAACTCATAAGGAACCAGTAATGGGGATGGTTAGATCAGGCGTCAGATTCTATCAGGCTTCTGACTACCCGTAACGATTGCCATCGATGTTCTTATGACAACCGGGACCGACGGCTTGACATGCTTTCCGAGTCACGGAGCGATGGCATCGAAAACTGCTCATAACTTACTAGATAAGTCATTGGTGCAGGGCCGATGATCGAACCCGGTGCCGTAAGATTGCGAAGTGCTCATGCTACCGCTCGGCCACCATCGCTCGTATATCGCTCTCTTATAATATCTAGTACATTTTTTATATGTCGCTTGTGCCTACAATAATACCAAGGGTATTTTTTTTTATCAACGATAGGCTAACATTTGACCACGGTCTCACCTGATGGTAAGTGACGACGCGGTCGACAATGGAGCATGCCTGCCTAGGAGATACCAGTTTACTCTAGCCTTAAAAACTCCCAGATTATATTTGTCAGGAAATAATGACGCTGGTAAGGTGTTCCATTCCTTTGCTGTCCAAATTATAAACGAGCAATCAAAACGCTTTGTACGTACTCTAGAAATTCCTGCCATATTATACGGATGCCGTGCCTCCGTGCGTCTAGTTGTACGACGGTAAAAAGGGGATGGAGGAATTAAGTTGTGCAATTATTAAAAAGTCTGAATCTTAAAACGAAAATACAAAATGAAAAAAGTATATCTACTGTAATTCTGCTAAAAACACCGCGCGTGCAATTACACTAGATATGCGTTTCATTTTGTATTTAGGATGAAACACCTGAATCAATCAATTTTTTATTTAAAACGAAATACCTGAGCAAGTACATGAAAATATCTACTTCAGGCATCTCTGGCGCTACAATTAGCCATACAATTACCCTAATAAAAAAATAGGGCTTAAAAAACCAATCAACGTATAATTCGTTGACTTAGCATCGATAAAAGACAATCAATTAAAATACACACAATTATCGACTTATGCTGCTAAAAGCATCAAATGGCCAAATTAATACCAAAATACTCATCAGCGATTCTATTTGCTCACAAAGCATCAGTTTGGCCGTATACGGCTTTTGAATTTTATATACGGCATTTACGTGTATACGCCATTTCAATGCGTTGTTTATTGAAGCGTGTTTGAAAAGGACCGGCCCTTTACTAAAGGAAACTTAGGTCAATATGTTATCAGTACATACTTGATTTGATGAGCATTGGATGATTTTGTATTGTATTGTAATATAAATTCGTTTATGTACATATTTAATGTAGTCCCTATTGTGATGGAAAATGTGTTTAAGATCCGTTTGAAGTTTTCGAAATTCAGTTACATTATCATGTGGGCAATGTGCCTTTATTGAGTAACTAGCTGCGCCCCGTGGTTTCACCTGCGGATAAAATTTAGCCTATGTGTTAATCCAGTACATAAGCTATCTATATTCCAAATTTCATCCAAATCCGTCCAGCCGTTTGAGCGTGAAGAAGTAACAAACATACACACATACACACATACAAACATTGGCATTTATAATATTAGTGTGATAAAGGCACATTGCCCACATGATAATGTACAATGCGGCCAGCATGTTGGGTACGCTACCTACCGGTAGTGGGCTGGAGCACTTGGACTGTCTATAGGCCATCGCGGCTATTATACAGTCCATAAGTGTTCTTTGTAGTAGGTAGAATAAAATAGAATAGAATATTTTTTTATTAATATTATGAAACACTCAACATATTGTAAATTATAATAAGTCTTGTGGATCATAAAATCTTGACAAACATGAACAACACAACATTATCTTACACATAAAGTATCATCGGATATTTAAGTTTCTACGTATTATTCCATTTTATTAAAACATATAAAGTTTCTCGCTGTAAATGAGCGTTACACAATTTTCACATACACAAATTAAACATACAACATTTATTATTAGATTAGCTGTAAAGGGGCTTAGGTATCCAGAACAGATTTATGCACAGTAGCAACCTCCAAGTGACTGTAGTCATTGTCAAGGTATTCTTTTATGCTGTACAGTGTTTTATCTAACAAGAGCATCTTTACGCGGTTGGCAAATTGAACTTCGTTAGTTATTACTTAGCTTTATACACTTTGGAAGCTTGTTGAATAGTTTTTGGCCCATAACGATTGGCAACCTATTTGACATACTTAACCTATGGTTAGTTGGTTCCAGCATTATTTTATTTCTACAGCTGCGTTTACCCATGGTTTCTCTAAATTTGTATTTATTTATATTTTTTCTCACGTACTTAATTATTTCCATTATATATAAAGCTACTGATGTCATAATTTGAAGTGCCTTAAAAGGCTCTCTACAAGAGTCTGTGTACTTACAGCCCATTAGAACTCTAATCGCTCGTTTCTGCATTTTTAAAACTCGTTGGAAATCAGTCGAACCACCCCATAAGATAATGCCATATGACAGAATTGAGTGAATATATGCATAGTATATTTCTTTTAAATTAGAAGGCGTTGTTATTGGTTTAAGTTGCTTTAAGGCATATATGCCCTTTGCTATTTTTTTGCAAGTTGAATCCACATGCTGTTTCCAAGTCAAAGCTGGATCTAGTTCAAAACCCAACAATTTCACTATATTTGAGGAGCAGCAAGTGGTTCCATCATTCAGTATCAAAGAGTAATCTTTTTGTAGTGTAGCTAGTTTAGTTTAGTTTAGCTTAGTTTAGTTTAGTTTTTATTATTGTAGTAGTTAGCTTGAGTAATAAAGGCATATTGCCCGTAAAAAAAAGTTAAGTTTTATCTATCACACTCTCACGCATTGCCCTTGCTCGAATTTTCAAAGACAACAACACTCCAGATGCAGCAACTAATCTGGCCGTCGCTGTAATTTCTTTATTTAGCTTGTAATATTACAATCTATTTACGTCCCTTATAATATTACTAGTAAAAAAACATTTCTCATTATGTTTACGGAGTTTTTGACTGGCCACATTTAAGAATTACATTCTAAACATGTAATTCTACCACTCGAAGGTGGAACGTCACACTAGCGCGGGAAATTCAAATTTTCTTGCATTCTTTTGCCAATAATAGCCTAATTGCCTACTCAATGTGATTACATGAAAACTAATTTTGCGCAAATAAATATAATGTATCAACAAATTGCGGTTGAAAGTTTCTCCTAGATATTATTGGTTTAGCGACAAATGGCAATAGACTGAACGCAAGAAAATTTGAATTTCCCGCAGTAGTGAAACGTTCCACCTTTATTAAGATAACCATTCGTTTTAATATCATAATTACGGTATAGTGTGACGTTTGCTAATCAAACTAGTTTACACCCAGGAGGATAATCATGAGTCAATTTTAATTTATTTTGTGCTTTCACATTTTATTTATTTATTAATAATGGAACTCGAGGCTACATCATTAATAATTTTATGAAGGTACGGTCAGATAACAAGCGCGACTAAACTGAAACAGTATTTGAATAAATACGTAAACTAATAAAATTGAGTTTTGGCGGGAACGTGAAAAAGTTCACGTCGTTGCATTGTATTATTTCACAAAACTTATGCTTTTTCTAGTGGTAATGTTTAAAATTAGTGGCATTTTACGCATTAAGTGCTGAATTATTAGTATAAGTGTGGGCAAGTGATATAATGTAGTGAAACGTGGTTTTTCGTGTTGCTTCCAAAATTCCATAGAAGCCTCTAGTAAAGTTGCCACTACTTTACTAGGGCATGACTTAGACTGGATTATGACTACCTGACTTAGACTGGACTATGACTACCCTGACTGACTGTGACTAAGACTTGACTTTACATGAAATATTTCATAATATGACGAAAAACTACAATACTTGACACTGGCTAAATACACTATGTGTGGAGCCAAACTATAAGAAAAAAAAAAAACTAATAAAAAAATACTAGGTAGGTATAAACATCGGCTATTTGACATTAAGCACTTTATATTGTTACATTTGGGTAGATATAATGATGCTTAGTATCTACAATAATTTAATTTTAATATTTTGAATACCTATTAGGCCCAATTTTGAAGGCTTTAGTTGACAGTCTTTAACTTACTAAAAATATACCCGTCTCTTACATTACCGTCTATTAGACAAGGACAGCAACAGTTTTAGGAGTTTTAGATCTGTCAACTAAAGCCTTTAAAATTAGCCCCTATCATCTTGATTTGTAAAAGTGCTAAAAAGTGCTAGCCTATTTGCAATAAAAATTTTGACTTTTGATTGTGACTTTTACTTATAAATTTTTTTTTTCTACTTCATACTTATTTTTGACTGAGCTGCATTTTTTCTTATGTCAGAAAGGACACAGATAAAAGAAATAAATAAGAAAACTACTGCTTGACGTAGAGACTTGATATTTTAAGGCGCAGAGATGTACTAGGAAAGGGTTTTAGAAAATAAAACCCCTGCCTGTGGGTCAATGGGGTATTTATTAAAATAGGCTAGCTGCCTGCTATTAAAAATTAATAAGTAAAAATTATTTATATAAAGTAGGTTAAAAATGAATGGAATAATTGAAAAACTAAGTAAAATCGGTAGCATCACCTGTCCCTTTCTCGCAAAACAAGAGATTCCCACAGTTACTATGAAAACGCACGTTATGAAGTCACATGTCAAAGACACTATATTTAAATGTACCACAGCTTAGTAATGAGGAACTATGAAGGAGCAAGAGTGACGTCACTGCATGTTTGAGCTGTCTGTTTCTATTGCTGTATTTTAAAATGCTTGTAACCTTGTAATTTTCTGAGATATTTAATTTTTGTTTTCACGTCTATTTATTTTTTGAGGCATATTATGTTTTATTAATTTATGCATTAAAACAATAGTAGAACCAAATATTACCTCTAGTTTTGAAAATAATCTATAGTTATTGTTAGATTAGACAGTTAAATACGTATATAGCATGGTGAAGTTATGACCCGCCAAAAAAGGTCTAAGTTTACTAACTTATTATATCAACCTCCTGCTCGAAAAGACTTGTATAAGAGAAATGTATATAATATGTGCATAACCATTTACAATAATATTCCGAATGACATAAAGATATTAGAGGGTAACAAGTTTAAGAAATGTTTGATTGACTGGCTTCAATGCAACTGTTTTTATAGTGTTAAGGATTATAATGAATTTTGTACCAATGTTTACTTATAAATTATAAATAATAAAATTGTAATTAGTTATTAAATAACATTTGCACGTCTGCTTGCAGACTAAATACATGAGCAAAACTTGCTGTAACATCTACTATACATGTATTTTAGCGAATAAACGTTTTGATTTGATTTGATTTGATTTGATATATAACTCCTTCATCCGAAACCCCGAGTCTAAATTAGACCCTATCAGTGTTTCCAAAAGTTTCTCCCAAATAAATGACGTAATACTGACACGAAATATATCAAATATGAGGAAACGCGAACTGTCGTATACGAAATGGCGTCAAATACGTCAGAAAAATCGCGGACTCCGCTCCGACGATGTCCTTACATGTAGCGCGTGGAGATTTTATTTGGCGTCGAGCCGACTTCAGCCCTTACGGATTGTTTGGCCCCACTGCTGGCGGGTACACTGCGTTATTTCTTTAATAAGGCTGCTGTATACGCAGATCCACTATCTCGCTCGCGCATTGGGGCATTTTTGAAGATAATAACTGAATTTACTTACGCAAAATCTGGAAAAACTTTCTTTTTTTTTTTTTTTTTATGTGATTGAATGACGTGACGAGCTAGTCGTTCACCTGATGTTAAGTGACACGGCCGCCCATAACAGTTGCAGTGTCACCCGGAACTTTAAAACAATAGTTTCGCGCGACACTGCACTGCGCACGTCATCCTGAGACATCACCCAGTCTAATAATCAGATTACTAGACTGAGTGATCAGATCATAAAGTCTCATTTGCCCAGTAATTTCACTAGCTACAAAGCCCTTCAAACCGGAACACAGTAGTGCTTGCACACTACTGCTTCGCGGCAGAATAACTGGCAAAGCGGTGGTACCTACCTAGACGAACTTTGCAGAAAAGTCCTACCACCTAGTAAAACTATATTTTCATGAATAACATTACAAATGTTCAACAAAAGTATCATATTAATTCAAACAAGATTTCATAAATACAGCGGTATCAAAGCTTTTTTTCATTTGTAACCGTTTTTATGTATGAAAACTTGTTTGGATTAATATGATATTTTTGTTGAACATTTGTAATGTTATTCATGAAAATAAAGTTTTTCCAGATTTTGCGTAAGTAAATTCAGTTATTTAATATCTTCAAAAATGTCGCGATGCATGAGCGAGATAATGGATCTGCGTATACAGCAGCCTTAAGGTATGTTAATGAATGACGAGGCGAGCTCGCTTACCTGCCGCTAAGCGTTTCGGTCACCTATAAAAGTTGCACTGCTACTAGGAACTCTAAAATAAAGTTTGCACGTCTGCACCCCGCGCACGTCACTCTGAGACATCATCAGCACACAGTCTGGAAAATTGATTACTAAACTGTGAGATTAAGTCATAATTATAGATTCATTTGCCCGGTATCTCAATAGCTACAGTGGCCTTCAACCCGGAACACAGTGGTGCTTGGTGAAGAATAAAGGACGAATGTTTTTCGCTTTTCGTTGGCACTACGCCCCTACCCTTAGCCATTCACAGTAGGTACCGCACTTACTTCATATATTGGCTTCACTTAGTTTTTATTGATACCAATGAATAGTAATGCGAACAGACGATTTGTTTTTTTTTTCTTTATTAATATTGAATGTTATTTTTCTATCTTATGTTACAGTAACTTATAGTTATAGGATTTATTGCTAAAGACGTAATTCTATGAATATGGAATGTAATACGTCGTAAAACAATTTGTATAGAGCATTACATAACCTTGTGGGCTATAGAATATTATAGTATAGATTTTTCTGCAGGACACGAGCTTTACTCAACTCTTTACGTCTTGTTTTCCATTCAAACACGACTCAATGTCTTTTACTCAAATATTTTCCGAATCTCCCTTAATGCTCATCCTCATATATGGCGTAGCTAATTCCTTAATGTAACAATTAGCCGGCAGTAATGAATGCTTTTGTTTACGTCCATTAGGTAAAGGTTGCCAGTTCCTGCTTCGCTTTACCCTCTACTTTCTTTAATGTACGTAATGTCCTACAGTAATTAGTTGTTTAGAAATGAATAGAGCTCCTAAAACGTTTACTCAACTTGAGTTAGTTCATAAATAGGTAGGTACTTTATAGATTTTCCCTAAAAATAAAATAGGGATTATCGGCAAGGAAATTTTAAATTTAATATTAATATAACTATGCAACACAAAAAAATACAAAGATGAACCATTTTATAGGTACTTTATTAAAATTGTTGCTTTTCTATCAAATTATCGACACAATTGGAGAAAACCTTCGATGGTAGTGGGAAAGAGAACTTCTTTTTTTCCAACTCACATAATATTATTGTAATAGGGTTGCTATACATATTATAATGTTTGACATTAAGCACTTTATAATGTTACCTATAATTATGCTTAGTATCTACAATAATTTAATTTTAATATTTTAAGTAAGTACCTAATATCATTTTGACTTGTAAAAGTGCTAAAAATAGCCTATTTGCAATAAAAAAATTGTCTTTTGATTTTTGATGTAAGAGATTGATGATACTTTTTTTTATGTAAACAAATGACTTGACGAACTAGTCGTTCGCCTGGTGTTAAGCAGCACGGCCGCCCATAGCGCAGTGCAGTGTCACTCAGAACTCTAAGTTAATGTTTCGCGTGACACCGCGCACTGCGCATATCATCCTGAGACATCACACAGTCTAAAAAAGTTTCTACACTGTAAGATCAGTTCGTAAGGTCTCATTTGCCCAGTAATTTCATTAGCTACAATGCCCTTCAAACCGGAACACAGTAGTGCTGGCACACTACTGCTTGGTGGTAGAATAACTGGCAATGTGGTGGTACCTACCTAGACGAACTTTGCAGTAAAGTCCTACCCACCTAGTAAAGTAGTAGGTAAATACTTTACTAGGTGCTAGTAGATAAATATACAGGAATCGGCAAAATGGTGATATTTCTGAGCAACAAATATTCCTTTCCTTAGCCAAAAGTGCATTCAAAACATTTGCGTTCCTTATTTTCTTGTCACTCAGCATTTAAACAAAATGCTCTTTAGAAAAGTAAAACAGAAATAACGGTTAAAACGTTCCTTAAATGCACTCACTAACCGGTGGTGCATTTAAATATTTTACGTTCAATTTCATCGCAATGAGTTCGGCAGCAGTAAGTATGAACACCCGCGCTGCGCAAGCATTGCTTCAAATTCATTTATGTAGCTTGCTTCAGGGACAAATGTACAAATTAATCACAGACCTTTGCAAGTTATAGTTATTTAAATACATCCTTACGGATTGCATATTGTATTGATACTGTCATAATCTTTTTGTAGAAATGTTATAGTTTTTATTCATTAGCTTAAGGTGAAGAGTATAAAAAGTCTTGTGTGATATTACACTACGAAATGTACGCATATCATCCTGATATATCTGTTCAGTCTAGTAAAAATAATATCTATAGGTAGGCCCTAAGATCAGATTAGTCTTATATGCCCAGTAATTTCACTAGCTACAGTTCTCTTCAACCCGAAACAGTATTGATAAAGCCGCAGTGACACGATCAGAGTGTCCTCGCACCGAGTGGACTCGGAGCTACTCGCACGCAACTCGTATCGTTGACACCGATAATCCGAGCGCACTGGGGCGATTGTATCCGAGCAGCGTAGACTTGGACCGCGCTCTACTTGTCCGAGCTAGCTCGTATACGAGTAGTGAAAGTTCAATTCAAAATCCAAAAACAATAATTTCGACGTTGATTTTGAGCAACAATGAAAAGTATGAAGGAAACGATCCGAGTGAACTATGATAATGCCATCCGATATCCTAGTGCACTCGTACGAAGCTTACTCCTACGAGTCACTCGGTCCGAGGAGACTCTGGTCGTGTCCCACCGGCTTTATAGCGGCATAGCGATGTAATATTGTTAGTTGTTCCGAATTATAATAATTTACATCGGATAACCAAATGACAGAACTTCTCATACTGCAACTATGATGACATAGTGTTATTACCGAAGATAAAAATAAAAAATTCAATAAAACTCTAGATTCAGAATTTTTAGTGACCATTCCTTCGAAGCTGAAAGGGGCAATTTCAAGAGAGAAATAACATAAAATCTCTTAACTTTGAGTACTAGTTTGCAAGATTAAAATACCGTGCACGAATTGAATATTGTTTTTGTACTACTGTAAATGAAAATGTAAGACTAAAATTTTACTCAGGTGTTATTGGTGCTATTTTAATGGGGTTATTCCGCGTTTTATATTCAGTTCAGGTGTTCTACCGCCAAGAAGTAGTGCGCAAGCACTACTATGTTCCGGTTGAAAGGGCACTGTAGCTAGTGACATTTCTGGGCAAATGTTACTTTATGACCAGATTTCACAGCCTAGTAATCTGATTACTAGACTGTATGATGTCTCAGGATGACGCACACAGTGCAGTGTCGCAGGAAACTTTATTATTTTAAAGTTTCTAGTGACACTGCAATTGTTATGGGCAGCAGTGTCGCTTAACATCAGGGGATGACTAGATAGTCACGTCATTCTCGCCTATTAAAAAAAAAGAAAAAGAGAGAAGCGAAAACCACAGATAACATAGCATCGCAAATTATAACTATCAGCTAAATTAATATTTGCAGCCCATTTCTAAAAGGGCGAATTTGGTGAATCAAACCTGAACTTCTATTTTGTACGCGTCTCCAATGCTTCGCGCCATATTTTAATTAACTCATTCTTATTCACTGTAAATTGCATTAAAACATTGAATGGACCAATCGCTCGTGTCTTTTTATAACTCAGCAATATGTACATCCAATAACAGACGACATACGCTTCTATTTTTAAAAAGTAATGAATCAGGTTGCAAACAAAACTTGCTCGGGAACACGAAAACAAAACGCGTGAGTTCGTGTATTGTTCGCTTAGTCACTCTGATTTCGTAGGTGGAGAGGCAGTCATATTTTTTTTAACTTAATATTAGGGGTCATTCTGTTTCACCTAATGGAAAGTGATGACGCAATCTACGATGGTGCATGCTTGCCTAGAAGATAACTGTTCACTCTTGACTTGAAGACTCCCAGATCATAGTTAGCTGGAAACAAGGACGCCGGCAAGGTGTTCCACTCATTGGCTGTTCCCACTATAAAGTGCATAGAAAAACGCTTAGTGCGGGTTGTGGGTGCCGTATTTTTGTGCGCCTTGATGTCCAGTGAAAGAAGGGAGATGGAGGAATAAGATTCTGTAATTCCTTTGCATACTCTCCAAAATGCAAATGCATTTTTTTTTTTAGATAGGATTAGGTTAGATTATATTTTACCACTGTTTCACCTGATGGTATAAGTAACGACGTGGTCGAAGATGGTTCAGTCTTGCCTTGAAAACTCTCATATTGTATTTTTCTTGGAGAAACTATTTCTTGGAGCTTTTGGATATTATTCCCGCTTCGGCCTTCTACATAATTATTATCACTGTATACATCTTGCCACCGCCAAAAGCTCATTCCCATTTTTTTACAAGAATGGAAATCTCGCATGTTTCTTCATGCGTTCTTTCCTACCAGCACGCACTTGCAAGATATAGAATAGTCATCCCCCAGAAGTCTCATCTGCATGTCTCGGTAGTGATTGTGTAATTTATATTTTTTCTGTGTACACATAGTTTAAGCTACAATCCAGAACAGATTTGTTTGTATATTTACCTATTTGGAATAAGTCGTTGATTGTAATTTGTTTTGTCTACCTATATATAAATAAATAAATAAATAAATAGAAGTATTCCCACGATGCTTTAATATAGAGTATTTTAAAAAGGGTAATGAACATATTTATGTACTCTTTACTTAAATCCTATCGACAGCGTCCCTACTATTGCAGATGTCTATGGTTATTGCTTTTCATCAGGCGGGTCGTATTCTTTTTGTCGCTCATCACATAAAAACAAAAACCAATAAAACTGGCCAAGTGCAAGTCGGACTCGCGCACGAAGGTTTCCGTTTCTTTAGTATTTGTTGTTATAGCGGCTACAGAAATATATCATGTGTGAAAATTTCAACTGTCTAACTATCACGATTCATGAGATAGCGGAGCCTTAATAATAGGGTCCGTTTTACCCTTTGGGTACGGAATCCTAAAAACAGCTGCAAGGATAAGGTATCAACAAACCAGCACGTTTAGTATAAAGTATTATGTACCTCTATAAATAAAAAGTTTCCAAATAAAAAGGAGAAAAGGTTACTTACGTAGATATAAAAAGCTTGATGTTTGAATATCCACTTCCAAAAGGAAGCAGTGTAATCGACTTTTTTGCACTCAACTGCAGTAACATATTCTTACCAAAGCACCTTACTAAGTTAAACCGACACCTCCCCTACTATAACGACCGGCTTTCAATTTCAGATTTCATGTATTTCATCTCGTTGGCCGAGAGTTGACAAAAACATCTCTCGGTGCTTCTACCTTCTGTCACGAAGAGGCCGATTTTTAAAAATTTGGCTGAGGTTTATTGAAACTAAAAGAGGATAAATAAATTGAAGTAATTTTTTATTATTGGTACTAAGAACCTTGATACTTGGCATTAAAAAAAATGAGTATATCGCAAGCAAGTATTCGAAATAATCTAAACATTATTCCTTTCTTCCTTATAGTTATAACCACAGAGCATTAAATAACCGGCCAAGTGCGAGTCAGACTCGCGCACGAAGGATTTCATACAATTATCTATAAAAACGAGAAAAAAAATCACATTGGTCGTATGGGAACCCCCTCACATCTTAATTTTATTCTGTTTTTTAGTATTTGTTGTTCAAGCGGTAACAGAAATACATCATCTGTGAAAATTTCAACTGTTTGGCTATCACGGTTCATGAGCCGGCCGGTCACGGCCTGGTGACAGGCGGACAGACAACGAAGCCATAGTAATAGGGTCCGCTTTATCCTTCGGGCACGGAACCCTAAAAATATGAAGCTGCGTATTTTTTTCCCGTGCTTTGTGGTTATAACCAAGAAAAAACTTGCGAGTCATTATGCAACTTATATTAAATTATGAACCGCATAGGACTAACCTAAAAATTCATGAGCCAACTCATTATATTAAAATTTCACCTTATGGTTGCAGTGTCAATCGGAACTCTAAATTATAAAGTTCTTCGTGACACTGCACTGCGTTCGTCATCCTGAGACATTAGCAGTCTAGTAATCAGATTTTTAGATTTTAATATCAGGTCTTGAAGTCTCATTTATCTACAATAATACTGGAACACAGTAGTGCTTGCACACTCCTGTTTGGCGGCAGAATAACTGACAAAGTAATGGTAAGTACATAACCTATAGACGAACTCTGCGGAAAAGTCCTACCACGTATCACTCATAGCGAAGCAGGACTAGCCGTTTCTAAGCGATCGGTAAAGTTAAGCAACGTTCGCAGCAGGCACTACTCTGATGGGTGACCGCTACAGCTAAAAGTGGTATTTACAACTGAGCGCTACCGTGCTTTGGAGGGCACGTTAAGTCGTCGTCCCCGGCTGTGGTTAAGACAATAGTCGTTAAGCCAAGTCAGAAGCCTTTGTGTGGCCTAAAAATTCTGACACCAGGGCTGACCACTGGCCACTTGCCTACACGAGAAGAAGTTCTACCACCAAGTAAACTTTCAACTGTTTGTTCTACGTGATTTTTTGTCTAATCTGTCTGGGTGTTGTATTGTATTCTAAGAATGTACTAACAAACAATAAAGTGCTTAAGTATTCTATCAGCTATCTGGTTCCCATAGTAGATCTTTTTTACGGGCTAGATGGCGCTGTGTGAAATATCCACAGATAAATATTGTTGTTTATGTACCCGGGCAGTCGTTCAGTTGCAAGCTCCACGATACCTGTCAAAGAATAATACCCCAAACGGCGAGCGAGTAACATCTTTTCATTTTGCTCCACTAGTTTTATTCATAAAATGCAGTTTTTAGACGTTTATTTATCTAAATTGGTAATAGTTTATTGAGAAAATCAGTGACCTTCTAAGTGAAGTGATTATTGTAATTCTACAAAGTGTTTTTATTGTGATTATTCCGTAATTTAACTTCTAGTTTGTTCAAGTTCATCTTTTTTCGCATCGTACGACGGAAACGCGTAAGAGACGCGACCTGCATGGCGGTTGAGCCCTTTTGTGCGCGACGTTGCATCGATTCGTAGCATTTGTGCTGCATTGATTGGTGCATCCTACCTGCATTGCATTTAAACGCAACTAAAAAAATAAATAAATAAATTAAGCAATGAATACTATTTGCTCTGGATGCCCGAACACCATGAGTGGAATCGCCTTCTTGCAGTGCAGTCGATGCCCCGAAAAGTACCACTATACCTGTATGAATTTTGTTAAGAAAGATTTTGAAAAACTTGACAAAGAGTTTAAGGATACTTGGGTGTGCCCCTCTTGTCGCTGTAAAGAGCCAAAGCGGGGAGATAATACGAATACGCCTGTACGTTTGCAAGTTAACACGGCAGCCGCGGCCTCGGCAGCCGCCCTATTGATAGACTGCGTCCCTAGCCTACAGCCATCGTGTGACAACGTTACCGTGCGTTCTAAGTCGCGCTCCCCGGGACTTTGCGGGTGCTTATCGGCAGACGTAATAAGAGAGATAATCAGAGAGGAACTTGATCGAAAGTTTGACGCTGATATACAAAACATACATATTAAGATTGATAAATTGGAAGAGTCGCTTGCGCTATCTAATTCGGAGCGTGATATAATTAAAATTGAAACTGATTCTCAGAAGGCACATATACTCCAGCTTAAAAAAGAGAACAACGACCTACGTATAATCACCTGCGATCTTTCAAACCGGCTGCGTCTGCAGGAACAGCTGTCCCGTTCGAGCAACCTCGAGATTCACTGTGTTCCCGAGCATAACAGTGAAAACCTTTATACCACGGTGCAACAGCTGGGTAACACTATCAAGTGTCCCGTTACTGACACCGACCTGCAGTACTGCAGCCGTGTGGCCAAATTGAATCCTGCTAGTCCTCGTCCGCGGTCTATCTTGGTGAAGTTTAGCAGTCGCCGCCTGCGTGATACGTTTCTGGCCGGAGTTATAAAGCATAACAAAAGCAACCCCAGTGACCGGCTTAACACTAGCCACTTAGGTTACGGTGGTAACAAAAGGACTGCGGTGTATGTGTCCGAGCATCTCACTTCGGAGGCGAAGACCCTGCACGCTGCTGCCCGTCTGAAGGCCAGACAGCTTGGCTACAGATTCGTGTGGGTGCGGGACGGCAAAGTTTTTCTTCGTAAAACGGACACGTCTGGCTTTATACTGGTCAAAGATCTCAGCGTGTTAGAAAACCTTTCCTAAACATAATTTTTAACTTTTTATATATATTATATCTTTACTAAATATAATAAATATATTTTGTGCGGCTCGTTTTGTACATATTTTAATTTTGTTGTTTTTTTTTTGTTTTATTAATGATACATTTTTATTATCAAAACGTCAGAGGCTTGAGAACAAAAACTATTGATTTCTTTAATAACGTTGTCTGTAATAATTATGATGTAATAGCTTTGAGTGAAACTTGGTTGAATGACAGTATCTATGATCCCGAGCTCTTTGATTGTCGATATGTCGTTTATAGAAGGGATAGAGAGACTAGTGGCTTCCATGGTGGTAAGAATGGTGGGGGTGTTTTGATCGCTGTATCTAAAAGGTTTGGTTCTAGGCGATTGCTAAGCTTTGAGTCTAACTGCGAAGATCTATGGGTGGAGGTCGAGTGTCGTAACAACAAGGGTTCAGTGGAACGTTTGTACTTATGTGCTGCTTACCTTCCCCCTCCCATTCAGAAACATGTTCTCGAAGAGTTTATAAATAATTCTAACAAGAATATTGAACAAAATAATTTGGAGAGAGTAATGTTTGTCGGCGACTTTAACTTAGGTTCTATAGATTGGAATTTTTCTAGAGACTCTGACTTGTTGGTGAACTCTACGGATAATAGTTTTTTTAATACTTCGCTGGTTGACTTTTGCATGTTAAATGATATGAAACAATATAATAATATTTTAAATATCAAGGGAAAGATTTTAGACTTAGTCATTAGTACCTCTGAGGTTTCTGATCTTCGTGTCAATGATGATCCTCTTACAAAAATTGATGTTTTTCATCCCCCCCTTCAGTTTTCTTTGTCATTTAGCTGTCACACTAGTCTTAAATATAACAATGTTGACCACTTTTGTTTTTTTAAGGCCGATTATGCTAAAATTATTAACGATCTCAATAATTTACATTGGGAAGAGGAGTTCAAAGTCTGTGCTACTGTCAATGATATGCTCTCAGTATTTTACAGTCACATACATAAAATGCTTATTAAATATGTCCCTAAAACTAAAAGCAGGTCACGAAACTATCCGATATGGTTTTCTCGTGAATTAATATGTCTATTACGTGAAAAGCTCAAATATCGTAATAAGCTGCGTAAATTCAATAATAATCCTCTTGACCAGATAGCCTTCGATTTAGCTAGAAAACGGTCTGAACAGTTGATGACAACGTGTTACCATAAATATATTCTAAGACTTGAACAAAACTTGTGATCTAATCCAAAACTTTTTTGGTCATTTATTAAAGCTAAAAAGAAGGCCACTAATTCTTACCCAGATAAAATGTTTTATGAAGGTCAAGCTTCCAATAGTGCCAAGGACGTCTGTAATTTATTTGCTGATAATTTTAAATCCAACCATATTAGCCATAGCTTTGCAAGCGCCTTCTCATTGTCTGTGAATTGTTGTCGCACGGTGACTAGTGACTATTTAACGTCTATTAAATTCAAGGATGACCAGGTTTTAAAAGTTTTAAAGAGACTTGACTTATACAAAGGGGCAGGATCTGATGGAATCCCATCAGTGTTTGTTGCAAATTGCGCACCGGCGTTGGTAAGACCACTGAGTCTTATTTATAATAGGTCTCTTAGTACTGGTGTTTTTCCTGATGAGTGGAAGATGGCCTTAGTAGTCCCTTTATTCAAAAGCGGAAAAAAAGAGCAGATTACTAATTATAGGCCGATTTCGATTCTCCCGGTATTTGCAAAAATTTTTGAACAGCTACTCTGTCCTTTGCTCTCTTGGCATCTTAAGCAGGTAATTAATCAATATCAGCATGGGTTCACGAAGGCTAGATCTACTACGACTAATCTAACGTCGTTCATAAACGAAGTCTCGTTGATTGTGGATGGTCGGTCTTCCGTGGACGCAATTTACACTGATTTTAGTAAAGCCTTCGATAGGGTAAATCACCAGGTTCTCCTTCAAAAGCTTTCACATCTTGGCATCGCTGAGCCTTTATTAAGTTGGTGTGCATCCTATCTTTCTAGTCGGCAGTCTAAGGTAGTGGTAGGTGGTTACTGCTCCGACCCTTTCTCGGTTGTGTTAGGGGTGCCACAGGGGTCTCATTTGGGTCCCTTGCTATTTAACGTATTCATTAACGACATAGGAGACTGTTTCCAGCATTCCCGTTACTATCTTTTTGCCGATGACTTGAAATTTTTTAGGGCTGTTAATACTACTGTGGATGCTGATCTCTTGCAGGATGATCTAAACCGCTTAGTCGATTGGTGTAGTCATAATGCCATGGAATTGAATACGTTAAAGTGTTATTACATGCAGTTCTCTAAAAAGAAAAAATCTCTGCATACATGTTACAACATAAATTCACGACGTCTAGAAAAAGTTAACACAATAAGAGATTTGGGTGTACAGCTCGACCCTAAATTAAAATTTAACATTCATACTGACAATATTTGTTCGAAGGGATTTAAGAATCTAGGTTTTATTCTTCGTAACTGTAAGGATTTTAAATCGCCTAAGACCAAACTTTTATTATACAACTCGTTCGTTCGAAGTGGTCTGGAATACTGCAGCGTCGCCTGGAATCCCTTTTATAATATTTATGTACAAGACTGGAAAGGATACAGAAGCGATTTTTGTGGCATTTGACCTATTCGCTAATATTTTGGGAAAGTTCTTTTGTCATATAAAGAAAGATTGAGGCACTTTAAAATAACATCTCTTGCCGATCGTAGACAGATGGCTGACTTAATTTTTCTATACAAGCTTGCAAATGGTATCCTTGACACACCAGAGCTCCTGGCATCTCTATCTTTTTCTACTCCTCCGCGGCTACCCAAGAGCGTCACGATACCAATTATTAAGAAATAGCTTCTGTAAGTCTAACTTGGGTCTCAATGCACCTCTTAATAGACTTATAAGAGAGTTTAATGATTACGCGAAGTCAAACAACATAGACCTTTTTGTTCATAACATCAGTAGGTTTAAACAATGCTTAACTTATGACTACAATTAACCTTGGTCGATGTAGTCAGGTTAATAAAGTGTTATTTTTTTTTTTTAATTTTAAATTTCGTTTTTTGTTTAATTTGTACTTAATTTAAATTAAGCGATAATAATTACTGTGCATGGGTTTTTTTTTATGTTACCTAATAAATTAAATTTTCAACATTGTTTTATATAAAAATGTTCTTTTTTAAGCTTTCTGTTACTCGTTCTATCGATTTTAATGATTTTTTGTCTAGCATGTTGTCTTCATCTGTAATTGTCGTGGCATTTGGCTTGTACTACTTTTAGTATAATAATAATAGAATGTATCAGTGTACACGATGTTGATGATCAAATAAATAAATAAATAAATAAAGCCTTGACACCACTTATCCTAAATTATATTTCACGTACAGAGTAAATATTTCACCCGGCAATTTCCCTTAGGTCCTCACATACCTACTTAATAAGCAGGCGAGAGGCTCTCGAGGGCTCACCTGACAAAGGTTGGGGGCCCAATCAAGCTCCTTAATTGCGTATACAACAGGCGAGTCTTTGCTAATGTGGACTTTATGTGGGGGGAGTAAGGTCGGGTGTGTGGAGGTAGATGTGCGATGATTTAAAATCAATAGAATATGTTTTGAGTTAATGCATGTTGGTTGATTAAACAAAATAGTGTTAAACTCTTTTTTTTGGTCAGTGAGGTTGACATTTATTTTTATTCCATCTCGGATTTTGGAAGCCGGGTCCACATTCTGTGATCATTGGGCGTTATCTATACTTATAACAAAACTGTAACAGGTTCAATTTTGTACATTAAAGATAATAAAAAATAAAGATAATCGATACTAAAGCCAAAATTACAATTTTTTTCATTTTTGTCTGACCGTCTGTCTGTCTGTCTGTATCTTGGCTGAGCATCACGCCAAAACTACTAAATGGATTCAAATGAAACTTGGCATGATTTGAGTTCATATTACGAAGAAGGCTATGGGATACTTTTAATCCCGAAATTCAGCACGGTTCCCTCGGGAGAGTGGATGAAATTAAAAATATTTACTTATTTTTAATTCGGTAACGCGTAGTCCGATTTTATTTATGCCTTTTTTGTTGAAAAGGGGGTGTTTTAAATATTGTCCCGTAAATATTTCAAGGTCGTTGGTGTGGTTCAGAAGTTACAGACATTAAACTTTCAGTATTAGGCCACTCCTATCCTGTAGGTATGGGAAAGAGACAAGGGAGGGGGGAAAATATAAGGAAAAAGGCTGAATGGATGAAGGTGAAAGGTTTTTCCCTTATCTTTTTCCCTCTTCCTTCTCTCTTCCTTTAGACTGAGATAAGGCGTAAAACTAATAACCCGCGCGAAGCCGGGGCGGGTCAGCTAGTTATAATTATACTCTGTGGCAAAAAGCAGAACCTACTTGTCAATAAAAGTCTCTACTTCTATAAACTTAAACCATTACTAAATAATAAGCTTTAGGTACTGGGGCTGTTTATAGACGTGTCCGAAAGTAACAAACTGACCTAATAAAGGGGTGTAGTCCCTTTACAGCTTTGCGTACAATTTTGATAGTCACCGCGGGTAAAAAAGGTGCGCGTTACGTAATCCGGCCGTACGTTAACCACGTGGGATTATACCCTAATTTCAGGGTAGGGTGGGGCCATGAAAACTGCGACTGTAACCGCAAAATCACTTGTATTTGCTGGCTGTGAGATTTCTTCTTAATGAGAGTGTAAATAGGGTCCGTAATTTCCCACGTATGTGTTGTGTAGTGCACACGTCACACGTTTTGTTTTAAGGGTTCCGTGCCCATAGGGTAAAACCCTATTACTAAGGCACCGCTGTCTGTCTGTCTGTCCGTCTGACACCAGGCTATATCTCATGAACTGTAATAGTTAGACAGTTTCAATTTTCATGGATGACGTATTTATGTCGCCGCTATAACAATAAGTACTAAAAAAATAGAATAAAATAAATATTTAAGGGGACTCCCATACAACAAACGTGATTTTTTTTGCTCGTTTTATAGATAGTAATACGCAACCATTCGTGCACGAGCCTGACTTGCACTTGGCCGGTTATTTTCTTTTACTAATCACACTTCACACTAATATTATAAAGGCGAAAGTTTGTGCGTATGTGTGTATGTTTGTTACTCTTTTACGCTGTAACAGCTGGACGGATTTGGATGAAATTTGGTATGGAGGTAGCTTATACCCTGGATTAAAACATAGGCTTTTCATCCCGAAAACAGAAACGGTTCCTGTAGGAACGCGGGTGGAACCGCGGAGCGCTGCTGTTCTATAATAATACTACAGCAAGACTTTGGGTGAAACTCTAACAAGCAAATGTAACTTTTTGTAAATAGCTAAAAATAATTAATCACCAAAATCACTATTTTTATTATTTATTTATTATTACATGTGACTTATGAAACAGCTGATTAACTTCTGCTACGAAGTTCCAAGCACCGCAGCCATCTACGTAAACTCGTAGCACACGTAGCGCTAATGCTACGTGTGCTACGATTTACGTTTGCAATACACGGAAAAACCGCTACCTCTTATAAAACCGCTTATTTCGTAGCTCCACATCAAGAATAAGATTTAAGGCCCGCCAGTAATTGAAGATTCTTGGCTCGCAGTCTCATGTTAACACTTAAGCAGTATACATATTTATGTGTACAATTGTTCGTAACTTCGCATGCAGACCAAGTTAAGCCACACTAAGTTAAGCCATACTAGTTAAGCCACATTAAGTATTCGTGCTAAGTTGCAGTCTAAATAACTAAGTACCTACCTACTATGTGTTTAGGTTGTTTGCGCAGTAATTTCAAGTTAACATTAAAGTTTTATCGGTATAATTGTGTACGTATTAATATATTTATTTAGTTACTAAATTTTTTCTTGAATAATGTTTTCTGTCATCATCATCCACTGCTGAACATATGCTTCCCCCAGAGAGCGGCACTTTGAGCGCCTGCTCGCCTCCTGTACTCATCGGCTCCCACGGCTTTCACAAGATCGGCGGTCCACTGAGTGGGGCACTAGCCTACGCTACGTCTTTCGGTTTGTGGTCGATACTCGAGAACCTTTCGGTTGTCAGTTCTACGAGCAATGTGGCCTGCCCATTGCCATTTCAACTTGCTAATTCTAAGAGATATATCGGTCACTTTAATTCTCCTGCGGATCTCCTCGTTCCAGAGCTTATCTCGCAGGGAAACACCGAGCATATCTCTCCACAACTCGCGTAAAAAATACTTCATTAAAACAAATTCGACTATCTCTTTAAACAGGAAAAAAGCGAAAGAAATCTAGAACAGTCTAAATTGAAGACTAACATTTGATGAAGCCAACTTTTTTAAGTCCCCGGGGTGTCATTTAACAATGGTTGTACTAAAAACAGTGTCTTCAAAACTTGATCTTAAACTTCGGAAATTAAAAGAACTTTTAAAACTTGGGATTTTTTGGAAGACTCCATTTTAGTTAGTAAGTTTTTTGGTTGGTATTAACACTGTTTTTGTAGGACACGATCCTTTTTTAAGTTTAATAAGTTTTTAAGCTCTATCAAAGTTCAGCATGTTTACTCTAAAACTAATGGACTGACTGATGATGATGATGATGATTGGACTGGCCTCATAGCTCAGTTGGTAGCAGCTCAGCCGTCCGCAGTTGTAAGCCTTGGGTTCGATTTCCCGATTATTTTTTTTTGTAAACGGATGACGTGATGAGCCAGTCGTTCACCTGGTGTTAAGCGACACGGCCAGTCATAACACATTGCAGTGTCACTGGGAACTCTAAATTAAAGTTTCGCGTGAAACTGTTCACTGCGCACGTCATCCTGAGACATCACACAGTCTAAAAAATTTTTCTAGACTGTGAGATCGTAAAGTCTCATTTGCCCAGTAATTTCACTAGCTACAGTGCCCTTCAAACTGAAACACATGCCCTGCCCTGGTCGGTGTTTCCTGAAAAATACAACCCGGGGTTGTTCAAGTCAAGAGTGAATAGGTATTTATTACTAGACAAGCGTGCTACACCTTCGACCGCATCATCACTTCCCATCAGGTGAGATTGTGGTCAAACACTAGCCTAGTCAAATATTTAAAAAAAAAAAAAAAACAGTAATGCTTACTCTCTACTGCTTGGCGGCAGAATAACTGGCAAAGCGGTGGTACCTACCTAGACGAACTGTGCAGAAAAGTCCTACCACCTAGTGGTAAAAAAAATTGTTGTGCGCCTGACATATTAATAAAATTAGCAAGTTGAAATAAAATTGGACAGGCTACAGCGCTCGCAGAACCTTAACCAGCTGGGAGGAAAAGGTTCTCGAGTGGCGACCACGAACCGAAAGACGCAACGTAGACTGACTCCCCACTAGGTACCTAGAGCTCAAAACCACGTGGAGCTGATGGATGCAAGAAGCAAGCTGCCGCTCAAAAAAGTGATCTAATGAGGAGGGTCTTTGTTCAGCAGTGGACTTCTTCAGGCTGATGATGATGATGATTATTATGAACAATTTAAAGCAACTTATCAATTGATTGATTCAGGCGTGACTTCGCGGAAGTTCATCTGAAATACAAAATGAAAAAAGTATCTAGTGTAATGCCGCTAAAAATAAATATAAAATTATCTATATTGGGGAAGTTGCAAAGGGTTGCTGTAGGTAAATGGATTACAAAAATGATAAAGAAGATGTTGGTGATTTCCCAGTTTATTTCAATAAAAATATTATAACTTATACTTTTCTTATCATTTTTGTATACAATCCTTTGCAACTTCCGCAATATAGATAATCTTATATTCTTATATTATCTTTAGCGGAATTACACTAGATATACTTTTTTCATTTTGTACAACTTATCAACATTAATAAAACAAAAACTTTGTACCTACTAGAAACTGTACCTGAAACATCGTCTCAAAATTAATAGATTCGATTAATTGAACACTTCGCTACCCCGGGGAGAGGTACCAAGTATCTGAAATTAATAATTATTAATTACATTGAACGCTTAATATTGACAGGTTCGTAATAAGCTATTTTAAATTTTAATTAATTGGTAACATTTTGTATTTTCATCCCAAAACTTGAATTAAGTAGGTGTAGTAATTTATAATCATGAGGAGATCCGCAGGAGAACTAAGGTAACCGATATAGCTCTTAGAATTAGGATGTTGAAGTGGCATTGGGCAGGCCACATCGCTCGTAGAACTGACAACCGATGGGGAAGAAAGGTTCTCAAGTCTCGACCACGAACCGGAAGATGCAGTGTAAGCCCCCCACTAGGTGGACCGACGATCTGGTGAAAACCACGGGGAGCCGATGGATGCAGGAGGCGAGCAGCTGCTCAGTGGCGCGCTGTGGAGGAGGCCTATGTACAGCAGTGGACGTCATAAATTTAAAATTGAAAAAATGTATTTAAGTGCTCAGTTTTTTAAACATATTTAGGTAATGTCTCATTGGGTAAGGAAAACAGTTATCACTACTCCCGCTACCGTTATTTTAGCTAACACACTCTGAGCCGAGATTTCCCCAAATCTCAGTTCCTCTACATTTCAAGTCAACATCGTTACACTGGAGCATAAACAAACCGTCCTGATATACGAAGCGAGACACAGTATGGTAAAGTTACAGTAACACAAGTTGTTATTTATTTGATGGTATACAATACAATACAAGGTGAGTTTCAATTGGGCTATTATCCCGAAATGGGGTAAATCTACTCCCCAAGGTAGACAATGTTTCTTCTACGACTTTTCTGAATTAATAGTTTTTCATTGAAGAAATGCCATGTAAAGTTTGCGTTCGAAGATAGCCCTAGCGCAGTTTACATGAGTTCAACGACCTGTGTTTAGAAATGAATTTATAGTATCTTGTTAACTCTCGTAGCGATCGCTCGTAGAGTTTTGTGAGTGCATTTATTTTTTTAGTATGAAGGTTTGGAAACACGCAGTTTCAAGTAAAGCTCTCACAACTTGTGGGCTATCATGGTCCCAGTCCCCTTTCGAGATAATACCCCAATTCAAACTCAGATAGTATAACCTCAAATTAGACGAAGTGCCGACTCACTTCTTCTATAAAGCCAAAAAAGATGTACTGAATCCCAAGTGATACTATTTTATAGCTGTATTATTTTTGAGCAGAGATCAATAATCACATATTATACTAGTAGTTTTCGAACGGTAGACCTCGCGAGCAGAAACTTTTTTGCAACAATAATTATGTTCAGCTTGTCCTAATCAAATCAACAGCTGGAAGACGTCCACTACTAAGCATAGGCCTCCCCCACAGAGTGGCTCGCCTCCTGCATCCATTGGCTCCCCGTGGTTTTCACCAGATCGTCGGTTCACCTATTGGGGGGGCCAGCCTACGCTGCGTGTTCCGGTTCGTGGTTGCCACTCAAAAACCTTTCTTCCACATCGGTTGTCAGTTCTACGAGAGATGTGGCCTGCCTATTGACATTTCAACTTGCTAATTCTAAGGGCTGTTTTGGATAGTCTCTTTCTAATAATGCAAGCAATAGCTACATACGAAAGAGACGCATAGATACTGGTGGCAATTTCGTTTTTCAAAACTATATTATTGTATACCTCAGTCTATAGTACCCTTACTGGCTCTACTCGCGGCGCGAGTAGCGTAACGCGCATTCTCATTAGCTATTTCGTATTGTGAATTCGTGAGCGGAGCGGGAAAGAAAATTCACGAAACTGGGTGACATATTATTATACAGCTTGCATAACACTTCGTTACAGCTCGTGTAACTCTACAGCTCATATACACCAGCTTGTGTATATTTTATGCTCAACCGTCCTCTTTAGAGTTCCGTACCCAGAGGGTAAAACGGACCCTATTACTAAGGCTCCGCTGTCTGTCTGTCTGTCCGTCGGTCACCAGGCTGCATCACCTGAACCGTGATAGTTAGACAGCTGAAATTTTCACAGATGATGTATTTCTGTTGCCGCTAAAACAATAAATACTAAAAAATGGAATAAACTAAATATTTAAGAGGGCTCCCATACAACAAACATGGTATTTATGCTCGTTTACTAGATGAGTCATAGATGGCGCTGCTTTAAATATTACTGCTACTCAACACTAGATGGCAGAGATAGATACGAAACCCTTCGTATGCGAGTCCGACTTGCACTTGACCGATTATTTAAATACATGCCTCCTTCACAGAGACAAGTGCTAGGGTATATGTATTACATTTGATACTGGTATTGGTATATCACTAGACTGGTGAATCTATTGGTCGCTCACTGGATTGGGGAGTCCAGTGCTCGATCAATGCAAGTGACCTATGGTCGATTCTAGGCCATATTGCTTTGTGCCTTTTGGCAGGAATTAGGAATAAGATATTTAGGCCAGCCTCACAGAGGCGTCTCTCTGAATTCATATTCCGAATCTGAATACAGTGTACATTGTATTCTGTATACAGATTCAGATTAAGATCGATCTGAGAAATTCATAATCTGAAAAAATCAGAATGTATGTTTTTTTTATGTTATTAAATGACGTGACGAGCTAGTCGTTCACCTGATGTTAAGCAACACGACCGCCCATAACAGTTGCAGTGTCACTCGGAACTTTAAAACAAAAAAGTTTCGCGTGACACTGCACTGCGCACGTCATCCTGAAACATCACACGGTCTAGTAAGTAATACCTAAATTTAAAAAAAAGTTCTGATTTTTGTGTGGAAAATAAATTACAATTGTATGGAATTCCACTGGCTAATTACGTAACTCGCAACAAGTTTGCAACAGGCGTAAATTTTGCAATCATTGCTGTCAAACATCACTTTGGCAAAGCAGAAACCGATCGAGCACTAGATCGCCGTCTGTTGGACAATCGATGATCTAAAAAGTGCAGTATTTTGTTTCCACCTATTTCTGTTCTGTTGCTAGTGGCGCTAGTATCAAAGGCCGCAGGTCATAATTTATTGTTTGGAATGATTTTATTTTCGTATTTATTAGGTAACCAAATAATCATTTCAGGTGTTTGTAGTTAACGATTTTGTGGGTTTCGACAGTGAACCAAAATTGACATAGAGTACTAATTATTTCGGAAAATTAAGAATTCTCTACGCAAAGCTGTACAGGAAATTGCGACGCACTAATTTTAAGCGTTTATAATCAGCTCAGATTTAAAGTTGTTATTATAAAGTTTATTATTTATACTGTAATTAATTAATATTATTTCAATTTATGTCAAAGTGTGGTTCACTCTAGCAGAACGTATTTAATGACACAACATTAACATGAAATGAATTCCCTAATTTTCAACCCAATTTCAAAAACAATTTCGCCTTCATTCCAGCTCTATTAACACGTATATGGCACAGTGTAACAATATAGGTACAGACTACAGACAGATTAATTTGTAAAGAAAAAATTAGAATTATGAACGATTTGAACCCGCATCCATCCATCCCTAAAGCCGGGACAGCTACCGTGTACAAGTGATCTCATGTCCTTATTTTTTTTTAATTATATTTTGGCTCTACGCATAGTGTATTTAGCCAGTGTCAAGTATTGTAATTTTTCATCGTGTTCTTTTTACATAAAGCCAAGTCTTAGTCACAGTCTAGGTAGTCATAGTCCAGTCTAAGTCATGCCCTAGTAAAGTGGTAGAAACTTTACTAGAAGCTTCTATGAAATTATGGAAGCAACACGAAAAACCACGTTCACCACATTATATCACTTGCCCACATCTCACGCTTGTAACTCAGCACTTAAGAGCCAATACAACGCCAAATTGCTTAAAACGGCTTAGCTTGAAGCAGTGTCCTGTCAACAATATTGCAACAATGACTTTGAAATTAATACATGGTAAAGTTCAGGATTAATGCTACTGCAAATGTATAGTGAAAACACGAATTAATAAAATTTTCTCGATAGAAAAAAATTACAAAGTTACCTCCAAACCGTACAAATAAACAGCGATTATTCAATGAATACTTTAAATAAGATCATGAAACTTTGTGTAGTAGTTGAACTAAATATAATGGAGGGCTTATGTATAGCGGATTATTAAAATACCCTGTATATTCAGTGTAATAATAAATTACCTAAACTATTGCGCGTTGGAACCAGTTTAACTTAGACCGCCCCTGCCGCTCGGCCCCTGGCTCATCCCCGCTTTGGCCTAGTACTATACATCTATTCCGTGGCTTTGACTTGAATTCGCGCTGGCCTTGCACAAGCCCTTAATTCGTAAAACACCACTAACTTTAAACATTAACACTGGAAAAAGCACACGTTTTCTATAAAATCACAATGCATGCGACGTGAATTTTTCCGCTTTCTGCCAAAACCCCATTCACCTTTTACAACTAGGTTACGGTATTGGTAGCGCCATCTATTGAGAGATTCTCGAGGATCATCCCAACCTAGAAAGCTAAGCTGTTGATACTGCTTGAAAAATCATAAATATAGGTACAGTTACGCACAACAAAACAATTAGAAACAATAATAATGTCATCAGCTCATTCATACGTTCCCACAACTTCTGGTTCCCTCACGATGGTTTATGTTTTCTCCATCGTTGTAAAAACGAGTGTAAACGCACATAACTACGTCATTGCTTTTACACAAATTTCAATCCTACGCACCGTGCGTAGGATTTAAAATCGCACGTGTACACTTTGAGTCATAACACAGATTAGGGATATGTACTACTTAATACATAAAGAACTGTGGTACGTAGGTATAGAAGAATGAAGCCGCAAAGACATTCATGTAAATAGCGACTCTCGTTAGCACGCTATAAAGTGCTAATCAGCTTGCACAGTGCTACAACACAAAAATTCTTGCTGTTCCCAAAGACTTCACTAGCTTAGCCATAAAGTGATGACTTTTTAATTAGTAGTTCGCTCCTTAATTCAAGATATAAATAAAAATCATTTAATTCAGGGAATAGACCTATAAATAATAAAATAAAATTTTTAAAGAACAGGAAGGACAATTACAAATTACAAAACTCAAAAACAATATAACACATTATTTTATATTTTGTTTTTTTTTAACGGGCAAATTGCCTTTATTACTCAAGCTAACTACTACAATAATAAAAACTAAACTAAACTAAACTAAACTAAGCTAAACTAAACTAAACTAGCTACACTACCTACTACAAAGAACACTTATGGACTGTATAATAGCCGCGATGGCCTATAGACAGTCCAAGTGCTCCAGCCCACTACCGGTAGGTAGCGTACCCAACATGCTGGCCGCATTGCCACGTTGAATTGCAATGCTGATGCGTTGGGCCAAATAAGTGCCAGCATTTTGGTCACGCGTCGCATCGACCAGGCGGTCTGATAGACTTTGGAAAACGCGATGAGCTCCCGGTCCCCACGGACCCAGGGTCTCAACACCAAACGGCTCAAATATGTAACCGCTACCGAGATTACTATATTTGCGCCGTTTTAGCTGCTCAGCAGAATTAGCCGCGGCGCCGGCCTTAACGTGTGTCTCGGGAAGGTGTGACGGCGCCATAGTATCGACGCAAGTAGCGTCCCACACTAAAGGCCGCCCCATCTTCCAGGGAACCAGAGTCATTCCGTCGGGTCTTTTACCATCGTCACGCATGAGACCATTCGGTTCGAGAATTTGTGGTAATATAATATATAAATAATATTTTGTGGTTTGTTCATGCATTATTTTTATAAGCGAGTTACTATATAATAACAAATAAAACAGTTAATAAAATGAATAACACTTAAGACGGCGGCTACAGACTGTCATCATCATCATCATCATTAACAGCCTGAAGACGTCCACTGCTGAACATAGGCCTCCCCCAGAGCACGCCACCTTGAGCGGCTGCTCGCCTCCTGCATCCATCGGCTCCCCGCGGCTTTCACCAGGTCGTCGGTCCACCGAGTGGGGGGCCGGCCCACGCTGCGTCTTCCGGTTCGTGGTCGCCACTCGAGAACCTTTCTTCCCCATCGGTTGTCAGTTCTACGAGCGATGTGGCCTGCCCATTGCCACTTCAACTTACTAACTCTAAGAGCTATATCGGTCACTTTAGTTCTCCTGCGGATCTCCTCGTTCCGGAGCTTATCTCGCAGGGAAACACCGAGCATAGCTCGCTCCATAGCTCGCTGCGCGACTTTGAGCTTACTAATGAGGCCAACAGTAAGAGACCATGTCTCAGTTCCATAAGTCATCACTGGCAACACACACTGATTGAAAACTTTCGTTTTCAGGCTCTGCGGTATTTTGGACGAAAAGATAGGACGAAGCTTCCCGAACGCTGCCCAGCCGAGTTGGATTCTTCGCGCCACCTCTTTGTCGAAGTTGGACCTACCTAATTGGACAATCTGTCCTAGGTAGACATACTTGTCGACAACTTCGAGAGTATCGTTCCCAACAATTACCGGTATAGGTGGAACATGAGCATTAGACATGATCTTTGTCTTGTCCATATTCATCTTAAGACCAACCTGCTGGGAGACTCTACTGAGGTCGTTGAGCATGGTGCTAAGGTCCTCGAGCGATTCCGCCATTATGACTATATCATCGGCAAAACGAAGGTTAGTGATGTACTCGCCATTTATGTTGATGCCAGATCTTTTCCACTCCAAGAGCTTGAAAACATCCTCCAATGCGTTTGTAAACAGTTTCGGAGAAATAACGTCTCCCTGTCTCACGCCTCTTTGCAATGGAATTTGTTCCGTACTCTGGTCCTGTAGTCGGACTGACATAGTGGCCTTACTGTACAAACACTTCAAAACTTCGATATACCTATAGTCAATTTGGCATCGCTGCAAGGACTGCAGCACCGCCCAAGTCTCGATTGAATCGAAGGCTTTCTCATAGTCCACAAACGCTAGGCATAACGGCCGATTATACTCTTCGGTCTTCTGTATAATCTGGCGCAGCGTATGGATGTGGTCTATGGTGCTAAAGCCTTTTCGGAAACCGGCTTGTTCGGGAGGCTGGAATTCATCAAACCTGCGTGCGAGACGATTCGTAATGACTCTCGAAAACAGCTTATACACATGACTCAAGAGCGAGATGGGCCTATAGTTCTTCAATAAGGTGTTATCGCCTTTTTTGAAGAAGAGCACCACCACGCTCTTGTGCCATGCCTCTGGCGTTGTACCTTCAAGGATGACAGAATTAAATAACTTCTGGAGGACTAAAAGTACCGGTCTACCACCCGCTCTCAGAAGTTCAGTCGTAATTCCATCTTCACCTGGTGCCTTGTTGTTTTTAAGCTGTTTGAGGGCCATTCTAATCTCGTACAGGCTGACGTCCGGGATATCTTCGGTATAGTGTCGGACTAACTTGGCTCTGATGTCCTGAGCTGTGTTAGTAGAGGGCTTACGTGTCGAGGTGTATAACTGTCCATAGAAGTTCTCGATCTCTCTCAGAATCTCAGGCTTGGATGAAATGATGCTACCATTTTCGGTCTTCAGTTTTGTCATTTGGTGTTGCCCAATAGACGAATCCTTTGCGAACACTTTAGAGCCTTGGTTCCGCTCAATTGCGGCCTCAATACGTGAAGTACTAAGAGCACGCAAGTCGTGTCGCAAGGAACTCCAGATTCGTCTATTGAGTTCACCGTACAGACTGTCGTGTTGCCTTATTTTTCAAGGTATGTCGGACGTACACCATTTATTATTGTTTATCATTTATTTTTTATTTATTCATATAGTTACTTGGACCACTTGGACTGTCTATAGGCCATCGCGGCTATTATACAGTCCATAAGTGTTCTTTGTAGTAGGTAGTGTAGCTAGTTTAGTTTAGTTAAACTTAGTTTAGTTTAGATTACTTTTTATTATTGTAGTAGTTAGCTTGAGTAATAAAGGCACATTGCCCGTTAAAAAAAATATATTACTTTTTATCATAAAACATAACATTACAGAATAGGTCTAATGCGTTATGTGCAGCATTCAATTTTATTGTAAATCCATTGTTATAAATGCAAACGTCAACATTTGACTGTTTAAAAATTGATCCCCACGCACAGAGTTGTCAGAAAATCAAAAAAATTGCAGCTGACCATTGACCACTAACCTACCATGTGGATTGCCCAGTATCAAAAACGCATTTTAGGGTACCTTTATAGTCTGAATTAAATGAAAGCACATAAATTACTTAATAAACAATACAAAATACACACATACAAAATTACAGACACTTTCGTACCACAATAAAACTCACTAGCACAGAATATCTCATGAAGAACGTAAGAGGCTAGATCCTGCGACACAGGCATGCCTAGTGCGAGATCTAAGGCTCCATAATATTATGTACTACTCACTTTAGTTGTAATTAAATAAATTATCTGTGAAATTTTCTGTGAATTCGAGTTATCCCGAGCACAAAAGTTAAAAAGAAGTTGCAAAGATAGCCCCACAGCCCATGAAACATGAAACCCGTTTGAATGAACCTTCTACTGCGCAATGATTCACTCTGTGGCAAGTATGTGTACGAAGCGCGTATCTTTTGTTAGAAGCATAATTTTTCTCTCAGAGTAACGTACGAATTTTAATGCGAAAGCACTCTTTGGGAACGAACGAAATAGACTAGGAGACACGGGAGAGTGTCGTTACTCCTAGAAGCATAATAACACCCAAGAGACAAAATGCAACATCAAAAGTGAAGCCAGAAAAGTAGTGTCCTCTCACTCATGTAAACTTTTCGTAAGACGTCTTTCTCTGTCTAGATATCCTAGTTAAAAAGGAGGTGAGTCTCCTAAAGAGTCAGAAAACCAGCTTTTGGCCCACTATAGTTTACCTCCCTTAACACCACAAGTCAACTATGACTTTTTCAATCACTTAAGACGACGGATAGAGCAAACAAGCACTCGCGAGCACAAACGTTGCAACCACATTGCATGATGTTTTGTATGTATCGTTACGTCCCGAACTCAGATCTCACGGCCTTATATCTCGATAACCTCTTGACCGATTTTGCTCATATTTAAAATCATCATTAACAGCTTGAAGACGTCCACTGCTGAACATAGGCCTCCCCCAGAGCGCGCTACGAGTGGGGGGCGCTGCTATGAGAAAGCCTTCGATTCAATCGAGATTTGGGCGGTGCTGCAGTCCTTGCAGCGATGCCAAATTGACTATAGGTATATCGAAGTTTTGAAGTCTTTGTACAGTAAGGCCACTATGTCAGTCCGACTACAGGACCAGAGTACGGAACAAATTCCATTGCAAAGAGGCGTGAGACAGGGAGACGTTATTTCTCCGAAACTGTTCACAAACGCATTGGAGGATGTTTTCAAGCTCTTGGAGTGGAAAAGATCTGGCATCAACATAAATGGCGAGTACATCACTAACCTTCGTTTTGCCGATGATATAGTCATTTTTAAAATACTTGTTAAAAATTGAGTACCCACTATTTCTGCCAAATACTATCTAAATCGGCCGGTAAATGACACCGCAGCAAACTTCCCCTTCTTTGGAGGATGTCCGATCAAAAATCACCGAAGACAAAAAAAGATCCTTGAACTTTTAGAACCTGTACACCAAGTTTCGTCAAGATTCGTTGAAAAATGCGACCTGTACGCGAGTACATCCGGACAGACGAAAGCAAAAATCCCGAGTTGAAGCAGATTTTTTTTTTTAACGATAGGCTAACATTTTACCACGGTCTCACCTGATGGTAAGTGACGGCGCGGTCGACGACGGATGGATGGATGGTTCGCTCACTTTGTTCGCTCGGGCAATTAGGCTACCTACTATGTATGTACATTTCATGGAAAGAATAAGGAAATACTCCCGACTCCCCCAACCTAAGCTCACAAAACGAAAGGGAATGACTAATGGCGAACGAACAGGGAACGAATGAGTGAATGAAAATAAATGTGCTTTGGATTTTCAGTCGTAATTTTATTTGGCTAAACGCCTGAGGCTTTCGGAAGCCGGTTTATTTTCTGTATCCCGACATATAGAAAGTGTCGTCAGTTTTGAATTATTATTGAGAGTGATATTAAAAAGATTTATTTGTTTTCTAGATTCATCGTTGTCTGAAAGAGATAGCTCTTATCGATATTCAGCTCGTTTGTGTCTATTTTTGGTTTAGTCGACATTGGACTTATTCGCAAAATGATCTTATAGTCTTATAAGGACCTGTTCGCAGTATGCCTTATTCGGGAAATACCTTATTCGTACAAAAACTCATTATAAAGGTCTATTCAAACGGGCGCGTTAATCGCTACCGCTATGTATAGCGGTATATATATACCTTCAACATGTATAGGAATGACATTACCTGTGGAAAAGCGACATCCGCAGGCATCTGGTGTCAGAATCTTTAAGCCACCCGAAGGCTTCTGATTTGGCTTAACGACTGTTAAGACTGTTGTTGTTGTTTGGTGTTAACAACAACCGGAACCAACGCCATCAAGCACGATAGCGTTTAGTTGTAAATACCACTTTTAGTAGCGTTCACCCATCAAATAGTGACCGCAGCGAACGTAACTTAACTTCACCGATCGGTTAGGATCGGCTAGTCTTGCTTCGGTGTGAGCGCTACAGAAATTGTTCAGTTATCTTTACATATTAACGAAACCTATAATTACAAACCTCTTTTCCAAGTGAAAAGAGAATAATAATCTATTAGAAGTGCAAAGTTAATCAACCCCCGGGTGTAAAGCTAACCTGGCTCGCGGCCAGGGACCATTTTTCCAACTAACTATACTTAGAATAGAATAATAAAGTAGATAGCGCTCAGAGGTAAAAATTTAAGCTAAAAAAGGAATACGAAAAAGGAATACGAAATTAGAAAATCTATTGTTTGATCTATGATCGGATGTGTGGGTAAGTCTTTACCGGTCTTTCATTCTTGTAGGAAAATGGTCAACTTTGGTGTCCAATGTCTTAAAATGTATGAAGGCAGCAATCTTCAGCAGCCAGCAGCATACCAGGCTTAACGACGGTTGTCCTTCAACCTTGGCTTGCCTTTCATAGCACAAAGAGCTCGGTTACATATACCAGTTTTTACAACAGTCACCCATCTAAGTGAACGTTATTACTGATCAGTCAAAAACGGGTAGTCGAGCTTCGCTATGAGCGCAAAAACTATTACCAGTAGAATGGTATGTTTTTGCAAATTCGTATTCATTAAGCGATAAGACCACCAATTTTTTGGGTTCCGTACCCAAAGGTTAAAACGGACCCTATTACTAAGGCTCCGCTGTCCATCTGCCTGTCTGTCTGTCTGTCTGCCTGTCTGTCTGTCCATCTGTTACCGGGCTGTATCTCATAAACCGTGATAGTTAGACACTTGAAATTTTCACAGATGTATTTCTGTTGCCGCTATAACAATAAATACTAAAAAACAGAATAAAAGAAATTTTTAGGGGGCCCCCATACAACAAAAGTGATTTTTTGCGCGTTTTTATAGATAATGGTACGGAACCCTTCGTGCGTGAGTCCGACTCGCACTTGGCTACTAGTACGTAAGATTTATTTTATTCTTGCATATTAGTATATTTTTGGTAGTTTCTTAAAGGGTACTTTATCTATCTACCTAACCATCTTTTGTGGTTTCACATCTTAATTAAAAGCGCCAGATCCACATTGTTTTTTTAGTCTAAGCTAACTTTACTTAGAAAATAAGTTGCAAGAATCAAACCAATTAATTTTCATCTAACGGACACTTGGAACACTCAAACACGATCAAATAAATCTTTTGATATTTATTGTCTTTGCTTACTTGTTACGTTACTACTGAAAAATAAGGCTAACTTAGATTCTTGAGCAGCATTCATTCTAGAGTCTTCATTCCTTTTTACACATTAACAAAACTCTTTTCGGAGGGTACGTAAAGCCGTCGGTCCTGGTTGTCTTAACAACACTTTTTAAGCCAAATCAGTGGCCTTCGGGCGGCATTCATTTTAATACCGGCTGACCACTTGTCTACATAACAAAGAATGAATTAAAGAAGTGTTTGGAAAAGTAAAACTCCAAAATCCGATAGTAGAGTTCATTTCGACATGGTGAAGAAGAAAACGATTCGATTGCGTCTACCTTGTCTGAAAATAGGCCATATTAGAATTGTAGGTACAATATCAACGGTACAAAATACTCGTAACATAAGTTATATTATTAGAAAACTTATGTTATTTTGTACCGTTGTTATTAGTATTCTAATTTTTATTTTTTTATGCGAATGAATGACGTGACGATCTAGTCGTTCACCTGATGTTAAGCGACACGGCTGCCCATAACAGTTGCAGTGTCACTCGCAACTTTAAAATAATAAATTTCCGCGTGTGTCTGCACGTCATCCTGAGACATCACACAGTCTAGTAATCAAATTACTAGACTGTGATCAGATCATAAAGTCTCATTTGCCCAGTAATTTCACTAGCTACAATGCCCTTCAAATTAAATAGTTATATAGAATATCCATTAATAATACGGTGGATTGTCAAAATAGTATATCATAATAATTAAAAATATATCAAATATACATGTACGTAAACATTAAAACCATTCTCCCAAGAGCCAATCCTGTGTTCCTTGCCACTAATTGCAACCTAAAACAATCGGCACAGCCGTTCCACCCTAATCTAATACCATGACTATCCGGCTGAAGTTCGGAATCAATTAACAGTATTTTGAGGGGAACTTTTAAGCACGGTTTGAGATTAGTGAGCTTTATTTTATTTGGGGTTGTTAAGGGGTAACACGCGGGAGTGTTGCGTATTGGCTTTGATACGCCGCTAAGTACTAGGCCTGTTATAAATAGTAATAAAAGAAACTTGACTGGAAAAGTTGTATTAATGTTTATAGACAGAAGGTCAATTTAAAGACAATTGTTATAGAGGTTAATAATTATTGTTTTATGATAGAAATCTATTTTATTTTCAAATAGTATAATACATTTCATTGACGAACCCAGTAAAATTTATATGGATTTTGAATATTATTATTAACACTACTTTTAATACCGATACCACGCGTAATATTCTGCGGACGTTATATAGGTACTAGTTACTTACAAGTTCAAATTAAATTGTAATCATGTTAGAAATGCAACTTTGAAATTTCAATATTTAGATACGCAGTTCAGATACGCGACCACGATACGCGTCCTGAATGTGTCCCGCTTTAATGGAATTTCATTTATAGAACAGACCACTTGTCACCTATAAGTAGGTACATGGTTTTATTAAATTCCAGAGCGAGTCTGCGAAAGGTGTAGGACATTAAAATAGGATCTATTATGTTAAAGACTGGACCCTTTTTCACGCGTAGACACTTATATGTGTGAATATGGAGGCCAAAATTTTGCTTTGCTAAATTGTTGTTTCTATGGAGGATTGCTAGGCGTTGGAATCTGGTTAGTCATCAAAAAACTTAAGAAAAAACTTTTAAGCACAGTTTACTAATTTATTGAAACAACGAAATTAAGGAATGTTGAAAAACATTTTAAAATAAGGAACTGTAAAGACCACCTATGTAATTGAAAATTTTCGTGTGATCCCTAGAGAAACCATTCATTTTTCGGGAATGACTAAAAATTATATTATTTATAAACTTGCATGTAGTTTTACTTTTTTTGTACTGTATTACACTTTTATGGGTACTTAGGTATTTTGATTGTACAAACATTTATATGAAACTAGCGGCTCGCCCGGCTTCGCACGGGTATACCTAATAGTTTTCACAGGGCACGCCAGCACGGAGCCTATTCAATGCACCATCGTGTAGGCAAGCTATTGACTGTAATGCATAATCTTATCCAAATTGGTTTTCAAACTGTACCTACCGATACATTTTGTTCTTTTTTGTAACCATAAAAAATACAGCTATTGTTTGGTTTAAAATCATATAGACAGCTCACTCTTTCTCTCTTTCAATACTGAAATAACAAAAAGTGTTCGTCACATTTTACACAAAAAATAATTCTAGTACGCAATACGCATTATAAACACGCACTACGCGATACGCATTATATCCCAACGCGATACGCATTATATCTCATGTAGTACACACAGCCTATTATACCATTAGACCTTAACTTTGTAAAATTCATCGCCACGACCCTATTACCCGAATCAAAAGACCCTATCCATAATCCGGCGGAAAACACGAATTTTTATTCATCCATCAATATAAAAAACTTGGGGTCTAAAAAGACATTTTTCCCTTGTCCGTCCAGCGGTGGCATAGATAAATTACCTACAGAGTAATGAACAAACGTTATTTTAGGAAATTAATGAACTTGATCTGACTTCTGGCTTTGTTTGCGTCTCTTGCTATCGTTGAATTTAGGTTTCATAAGCTGTACATTTTTTTTTAAATATGTGTGGACATTTCACACAGCGCCATCTAGTATTTTCTCTGTTTTTTTGGGGTTCCGTACCCAAAGGGTAAAACGGACGCTATTACTAAGGCTCCGCTGTCTGTCTGTCTGTCCGTCACCAGGCTGTATCTCATGAACCGTGATAGTCAGACAGTTGAAATTTTCACAGATGTTGTATTTCTGTTTTCGCTATAATAACAAATGCTAAAGAACATAATAAAATAAATATTTAAGGGAGCTCCCATACAACAAACGTGTTTTTTTGCTCGTTTACCAGATAAGTCATAGATGGTGCTACTTTAAATAGTACTGCTACTCAAGACTTGATGGCAAGGATAGATAATGATACGGAACCTTTCGTGCGCGACTCCGGCTCGCACTTGGCCAGTTATTAATTTATTTCTAAACGGTCAACGTGCTGCCTTAATTCTTTTTTATTTTATTTATTTTTTATTCCGTTTACCACCTTTTATTATATAAAACATATTTTAATATTAATTTTAACATACTTATAGTATCTTCTTAATGTGAGCGGTGAATAAATTATTGTTTAGGATAAGATCCAGACATATCAACGGATATAATTACTAGATTAATGGATTGCTGAAGCCTCTACAAGTCTACCATCGATATAAAAACTTAAGAGCTGACATCCCTCGCGTCCACCAGCAACCCTCGGACACTGACAAATGAGCGGGGAATAATGAACACGCGCTTATTTTGGAAATTAATGGCCAGCTGACCAGTGGCTTGTCCAGAAGTTTAATGAAAAAATATAGCAAGTAGTTTTGTTTAATCAAGAAAACTATCTAAAGCCAAAGACTTTCTATGTAAATAGGGCGAATTCTGTGTCTAAGCAATGTTTTGTAGTTAATATTGTCAATGTTTAGGGACTAAGGCTCCGCTGTCTGTCTGTCCGTCTGTCACCAGGTTGTATCTCATGAGTCGTGATAGTTGCCGCTATAACAACAAATAAGTAAAAACCGGAATAAAATAAATATTTAAGGGGACTCCTATACAACAAACGTGTTTTTTTATTTGCTCGTTTTTATAGATAACAGAACGGAACCCTTCGTGCGTGAGTCCGACTCGCACTTGGCTGGTTTTTATTCAATCTACTATTCAATTACAGTAGCTTCCTAAAACAACACCCCAAAAAAATTTAAACAATTTTTTCTATCTTTTTAGTGCAATAACATTTTTTGGAAAGTATTGTTTACATGAATCAACTTTCCTTAAAAATAAGTGTGGACGTATTCTTGCCTATTTATACCATGATCACCTGCTAGCGTGATCAAATGATTAATTTTAATGTAAAAGAAAAACTCCCATGCCTTTTTTAAATCTTTAGTTTACATTTTTTTACTTAAATAGATTAACGTTTTACCACCAACTCACGTGACGACAAGCGACGGTGTGGCCGAAGATCATCATCGTCAGCCTGAAGATGTCTACTGCTAAACATAGGCCTCCCCATATAGCGCCGCTTTGAGCGGCTGCTTGGCTCCTGCATCCACCGGCTTCTCACGGTTCTGACCAGATCATCGCTCCACCTAGTGAGGGTCCAACCTATACGCTGCGTCTTCCGGCTCGTGGTCGCCACTCGAGAACCTTTATTCCCCATCATTTATCAGTTCTACGAGCGATTTGGCCTCTTGTGCCTGCCCATTCCCATTTCAACAGTATTTATAACCTTTTAATTGACTCAAAGATTCAAAGAAAAGCAAGACGAGAACAGACAAAACAAATCGCACTCAAAGATAATTGAAGATGCCTTTGTACAGTTGGTACTTGCCTCCACTCCGGTATGTTTACAAACTGTTGGGTAAATACATACAACACAGATATTTCATGGAAACTACAACCGAAAACCTTTTCTAAATACCACGATCGGAAATCAATGAGGTATATGTACTACATACAAAAGCACGCACGATGGCATTTTCGAATCATAATTTTTATTGCAAAACACGTGCACGTGCTTCGAGTGCCGAGCATCGTATGAGCGAGAAAACGCTGGTCGGCTTATTTTCAGTGGTCGACAGTGCAAGTTAGAGATGTGCTGTCTAGTGTATACATATAAGTTTTTGCCGGAAATAACCTTTTCGTTAACCATCTTCAAAAAGGAATGTTCTATGTATGTATAGAACCTCTCTTTTGAAGTCAATACTGTATGTTTTTCATATTCAGCAATTTTTTCAAGATTTCCAGACCGATTTACGTAATTTTTTGTTTGGTAGAAAAACTTTTGTGAATATTTGGTGAGTTTATCTTCGGAGATAAACATTGGAACTCCTCAGTTATAGAATTAAGGTGATTAAAGACAGTTTAACCCCTTTATTAATAGAAAATTAATTATTTTAAATTAATATATTTTCGACGCTAGTGCCCTAATAGAACACAGGTTTCTATAGACTAGTCAGCGATAGAGTCGTTTTTTTGACTCTTTTCATACAATTTGACTAGCCTGTTAGCTCAGTTGGTAGTGGCTCTGCCTTCTGAACTATAGGTTGAGGGTTCGATTCCCACCCGGGACAAACATTTGTGTGATGAACATCGATGTTTGTTCTGTGTCTGGGTGTTATATTGTCATCATCATCATCCTCTTTAACTTTTCCCATTTGTTATTGGGGTCGGCTCCCAATCTAACCTGTAGTAGCAGCCTACCAGAATTACACGAGCGACTGCCATCTGACCTCGCAACCCATAAGGGACCAGTAACAGGGACTAGATCAGGCGTCAGATTCTATCAGGCGTTTGACTACCCGTAACGATTGCCATAGATGTTCTTATGACAACCGGGACTGACGGCTTAACGTGCGCTCTGAGGCACGGAGCGATGGCATCGTAAACTGCACATAACTTACTAGATAAGTCATTGGTGCAGGGCCGAGGATAGAATCCGGTGCCGTCAGATTGCGAAGCGCACATGCTACCGCTCGGCCACCATCGCTTACACATATTCTATGTATGGATTTACAAATAAAAAAGTATATTTAATATGTATTCTATCAGTTATCTGGTTGTTCCATAGTACAAGGTTTGGGGCTAGGTGGCGCTGTGTGAAATGTCCACACATAAAATAATAATTCAAGCGTGTCACATAAAATAAATTTATATTGTTTTTTAAACGGCAATGTTTTTGTCTTCTAATTACCTTATGGTTTACCCATAGACCTATAAAGAAAATATTCTAGTTCTACAAGTTTTTTTTTTATGCGATTCAATGACGTGACGAGCCAGTCGTTCACCTGATGTTAAGCGACACGGCCGCCCATAACAGTTGCAGTGTCACTCGGAACTTAAAAACATTAAAGTTTCGCGTGACACTGCACTGCGCACGTCATCGCGAGACATTACACAGTTTAGTAATCGGATTACTAGACTGAGTGATCAGATCATAAAGTCTCATTTGCCCAGTAATTTCACTAGCTACAATGCCCTTCAAACCGGAACACAGTAGTGCTTGCACACTACTGCTTCGCGGCAGAATAACTGGCAAAGCGGTGGTACCTACCTAGACGAACTTTGCAGAAAAGTCCTACCACCTAGTAAAACCTTTTTTACCTGCTCAATTAGTGTATGCGCTCAGCGCCTATTACTCGGCACGAATATTGTTATTACTTTTGCCTCTACCAGCTGCGAGGGTGGGTTAGTTTCCTGCTCTATGGTAGATACCGTACAGAACCGCACAGCACCCCTTACATAAACCAAATCGTAACTGACGCATATGACCATCTTTCCCCACTGTACTCCACGTCTCACCGTAAAAGATACACCAATCAGTATGAACGTCGCGCTGCGCCATGAATCCTAAACGAAAATTTATAACACAGACAATATATCCAAGATATTGTCACACTAACCGAATCTCTTGAAAAACTGTCACCCTACCTATAAAACATAGACGACATATCTCAGTCTACCCTCATCTATTTTACACGGGAAAATCTGGTCAAGAACGTGACCGCCCTCCGTTTTCAGGGTTCCGTAACTGTTTCAGATATAAAAAGGAACGTCTTTGGTATCGTCTTTTACAAGTCCTTATCGTTCGATTTCGGAAACTGATTTAATCTCATGTTGGAAAATTAGTTAAGCCAAAAAGTGATTCGATTTTTAAAAAAATTGGATGCTTTTTTGTTGAAGGTAGTTGGATTTATTAAGTCGCCCTCCGACAGGATAATTCCTTCTTTGTTTAAGAATGAATTCAATGAACATACAGGATCTTTAGACTTCAATGGTTTATCTAATTGTAGGTTTTTCAAATTGATATCAAATTGACTAGACCAGCACTCTAATCTAGCCAATTTGATGACGGAACCCTAAAAAGCGAATTATCCGAAAATCCCTAAGAGGTTTTCCGTGTTTGCTAGAATGACTATTTTCTTTTTTCTCGCACAATATAAGAGGGAACAACAAACATCACTTAATTCATTCTTTTGTGGCGGACTCTGATTCGGGACACCCTTTCGGTTTGACAGTAACGGCTGGCAGACGTGAAAAATCAGAAAAACTGCGCTGAGCTTTAGTCAATTGTTTTTCCTTTAATCTGTGGCTTTAGCTGTTGCGTTCTTTTTTTAGGTGGTACGTTTCACTAGCGTTGCAAATTCAAATTTTCTTGCGTTCTTTTGCCAATAATAGCTTAATTACTCAACGTGATTACATGAAAACTCATCATCATCATCATCAACAGCCTGAAGACGTCCACTGCTGAACATAGGCCTCCCCCAGAGCACGCCACCTTGAGCGGCTGCTCGCCTCCTGCATCCATCGGCTCCCCGCGGCTTTCACCAGGTCGTCGGTCCACCGAGTGGGGGGCCGGCCTACGCTGCGTCTTCCGGTTCGTGGTCGCCACTCGAGAACCTTTCTTCCCCATCGGTTGTCAGTTCTACGAGCGATGTGGCCTGCCCATTGCCACTTCAACTTACTAACTCTAAGAGCTATATCGGTCACTTTAGTTCTCCTGCGGATCTCCTCGTTCCGGAGCTTATCTCGCAGGGAAACACCGAGCATAGCTCGCTCCATAGCTCGCTGCGCGACTTTGAGCTTACTAATGAGGCCAACAGTAAGAGACCATGTCTCAGTTCCATAAGTCATCACTGGCAACACACACTGATTGAAAACTTTCGTTTTCAGGCTCTGCGGTATTTTGGACGAAAAGATAGGACGAAGCTTCCCGAACGCTGCCCAGCCGAGTTGGATTCTTCGCGCCACCTCTTTGTCGAAGTTGGACCTACCTAATTGGACAATCTGTCCTAGGTAGACATACTTGTCGACAACTTCGAGAGTATCGTTCCCAACAATTACCGGTATAGGTGGAACATGAGCATTAGACATGATCTTTGTCTTGTCCATATTCATCTTAAGACCAACCTGCTGCAAAACTAATTTTGCACAAATAAATAGAATTTATCAATTAATTACTATTAAAAGTATCACCTACTTATCATTGACAACATAAACAATTTTCTTCTTAGTTTTTCAGTCTATTGCCATTTGTCGCTAAACCAATGATATCTATGTGATGATACTTTTAATCGTAATTTTTTGATACATTCTATTTCTTTACGTTAAATCAATTTTAATGTAAGTTTGCCGCACTAGTGAAACGTTCCACCTTAAGGAAAGCATTATATTTTTTTAGGTTGGTAGTTATCATAAAGTAATTACAAATCGAATTGTTTTCTAATCTGTGTCAAGCGGGTGGGGGATTTATGGAATAATTTGGGACTATTCGATAAAAAAAACATCACCACCATCATCATCATCATCATCATCATCGTAAACAGCTTGAAGACTTCCACTGCTAAACATATCTGCTCCTCCAGAGAGCGCCACTTTGAGCAGCTGCTCGCCTCCTGCATCTATCGGCTCACCGCGGCGTTTAAAAAAAATACTGTAGGTAGAGTTTTTTCTTTTAACAAAATATAGATAATAGACTATTGTCCAACCACGCTGGTAAAACATCGGGGTGCGGCCGGCTTTTAATAAAAAATATCTTATTGCTTAATTAAATTGCATTTATAGATAACCAGACGTTTAAAAAACAAAATTAAATCTTGATTGGTAACAAAATTGTAACAACGGCCTAAAAATTTGACACCACGGCTTACCACTTTCCTACACGAGAAGAAGAAGAAGTAACAAATTAAAAATGAGGACAAAGTGAATAAGTAAAATTCACTGTAATATAATATTTTTAATCACAACCTCGCAAAAAAAACACCTTTTGCAATAACGACATAACTGTTCCTCTTGGCGTAACAAGCACACTTCCCTTTCCGTTTACGTGTTGCCAACCTCACGCACGGATTCATTTTTTTATCTCCCCGCAACCGGAAGTCTCCTGATTTTGTTATCGTCCACAGGTCCAGTGAGGTTTGTTTGTAATGTTGGCTGTTTATTTAAGTTGAAAAAGGGATTTTTTTTTTAAATGTGGATCTTTTTCCCCGACCCATTCAAAAAACTTATTTTTTTCTGTGATCTCTTTTTTACTTTAGTCATAGGTAGGCATTGCTTTTTGAACCCTTGCACCTCTATTTCCACTGGATTTTTTTTTAGTAATTTTAGTACTTTCGTCCAGTTCAATTTATTTTCGGTTTACTCACATCATTTTAAAAAAGAAGGAATTTTATTTTTTAACGGGCAAATTGCCTTTATTACTCAAGCTACTTACTACAATAATAAAAACTAAACTAAACTAAACTAGCTACACTACCTACTACAAAGAACACTAATGGACTGTATAATAGCCGCGATGGCCTATAGACAGTCCAAGTGCTCCAGCCCATCCAGAAGGAAATTGATTTTGTTAATATTATGTTGGCTGGTCCACACATACAGATAAGAGAAAAAATAATTGAAGAACCTACACTTCGTTTTCTAGAACTCACCTCACTCAACTTATGAGCCCTGTGTTTGTAAAAGTATAACTATTTAATCTCCTACTTCTCAATGATTATCTACTATTTCACACAATTTCATAGTTATTTACAGGTGGTGCATAACCACAAGCCCACCTTCTTTATATAAATAAAATGTTACGTACTATCTTAACATGGAAAATTTAGATTTTTCCTTGGAAAAACTGTTAAGTGGCAGGCAAAACCGCGGGGCTCTATAATCCTTAAAAAAGCATAGGTACACTTCATTTCACTTCAACAAATTGAACAGTTTATGACTCTTCACTTCCGCACCCCCAAAAATTTAATCAAACAACGCAATTTAATTAAACAAACTGACAAAGTACTAAAAGCTAAACGCTATAAAATGAAATTAAAATCAGTAGCAGATCGGAAATCATTGACGTCAGAAAGGGAAACTTTGAATCAAGCTGAAATCTGGCTTGTGAATACTAAATAAGGATGACATTTGATTAAGTCGGAGTACTAGCTTTGATTAGCATAATCAACATTAATTAAAGCCGGGGTCTATTAAGATAAGATAGTGCTGAGTAAATCGAAATAATGCCGTTCTATATAATAATGACCTTTCGGTAGGTCCTAGTTGATTTAGTGATGATAGATTGTGATAATTGGACGTTGGATAACCGTCAGCTTAGAAGAAAAATAAAGAATGTTTGGAGCGATGGTTGGATGTATTGCGACATTCATAATTTCAATACTAGGAACAAAAACAAACTGAAGTGCCAAGATTCAGACTGCAGAAAGTTAATGGTTCATTCATGGGAAACTGTATACGCTTTTTTAACAAGTTGCCTGACGGTGTTGAACATTTGTCAATGCGTAAATTTAAATCGTTCGTCAAGTCTGAAAAAGCCCATTACACCATAAATGATTATTAGTCAAACAAAAAGCTTGGCCTGAATGCCCCAAGCTCAATGTTATAAAATCTTAGGTACCTTGTCTATTGTATGTCGCTTTGCTATATCATTTTTATTTACTATTTGTATTTTCTTTATTATGATCGTTCCAATATTCCTCTTACACTGGTGTGATATGTATGTAGGTACTTTGTAGTATGTTTCATTATGTTGTCTCAATTGTAACTATTAATAAATGGGTCCGTGGGGACCGGGAGCTCATCGCGTTTTCCAAAGTCTATCAGACCGCCTGGTCGATGCGACGCGTGACCAAAATGCTGGCACTTATTTGGCCCAACGCATCAGCATTGCAATTCAACGTGGCAATGCGGCCAGCATGTTGGGTACGCTACCTACCGGTAGTGGGCTGGAGCACTTGGACTGTCTATAGGCCATCGCGGCTATTATACAGTCCATAAGTGTTCTTTGTAGTAGGTAGTGTAGATAGTTTAGTTTAGTTTAGTTTAGTTTAGTTTTTATTATTGTAGTAGTTAGCTTGAGTAATAAAGGCAATTTGCCCGTTAAAAAAAAAATACTGTAAACACATTAAAAAAAATGACACTGTAAAGTTTCTTGTAGCTTCTTCTTTACAGGTGTAATCGACGCTACGGATCGGAGTTGTCTATTCTGCTTTGTGCTGGATTGCTTGCACCTGTAGTGGGAAGGAGAACTTTTTTTTCATACTCGTATTGTAATGGGCTTGCTATACTTATAACATTTTGACATTAAGCACTATGTAATGTTGCCTATAATTATTACGCTTGCTTAGTATGTACAATAACTTATTTTAATATTTTTAAATACCTTAGCAAGCTTTGACTTGTATAATTGTTAAGTTTTAGGTTTTGAGTTTTGGAGCTAGACAGTGAAGCCAAGAAAAGCAATTTCGCACAATCATACTATAAGGTACGCTTTTTTACAACCACAAAAAATCACACAGAAAAGTGAGAATGGTTGATGTATTGATGACTCCTTTTTACTATTTTTTTCAACTTCTTATTTTAAATGTGTTTTGAGGCGTGTAACAATTTGATTTGATTTGTAGTTCATGCGGCTTTCAAATCAATGCACCCTGTTTTGAATTCTTCTCGACACCAAAAGGTAAGTTTCAAAGTTATACTAAGCGTTTTGCTATTCACTTTGTAGTGCGAACAGCCAATGAGTGGAACACCTTCCCGGCGTCCTTCTTTTCAGCTTACTATGATCTCGGAGTCTTCAAGTCGCGATTGAATAGGTATCTTCTAGGCAAGCATGCTCCATCGTAGACTGCGTCATCACTTTCCATCAGGTGAGACAGTGATCAAATGCTTTGCCTATAAACAGTAAAAATAATATATATGTGTGGAATTAGCATTCGCTCTTACAATGGTAAAAGTAATTATCGTGAGGTAAACGGCATGAATACGAATCACAAAATTTTAGGATATGTGCCATCCACCAGCCCGCACTTGTCCAGCGTGGTGGATTATAGCCTCTTACCATTCTATTCCTGTGAGAGACAGCATAATAATGTCTTATATAGCGTGGGGTTGGGGTGGGAGCGGGTCTTAGAAGAGGTTCTCGAGTGGCGTCCACGAACCAGAAGACGCAGCGTAGGCCAGCCCTCCTAGATGGACCGACGATCTGGTGAAAACCGCGGGGAGCCGATGGATGCAGGAAACGAGCAGCCAATCAAAGTGGCGGTCTCTGAGGGTCTATGCTCAGCAGTGGGCGTCTTCAGGCTGTTGATGAGGATGATGATGATGATGATCAGTGGGAACATATATAAGTATTGGGCTGATCACAATCGAACTAAAGCAAATGATAAAATAGTTGGAAATACCATTTCAAAGTATGAAAACTAAATTAATAAATCAATAGCTCTATAATCAAACAAATTCAATTAATCACAACAATCGCATTAAAACACGTCGAAGTGAATACACGAAGATATTAATCGAAAGCTATCAGGGCTATTGGGTTATGAAACTACAGGGTGTTCAATTAACGCACAAAATGAAACCCGGAATGAGAACAGCCTGTGTGGCGTTTGGGCCATATGCCGCCGTCGATAGGGCTGGCACTGTCAGTTTAAATTGATTTTGAAATCACTTTTATTTTAAGTATTCTGATCATCACAAAATTTGGGAGTAACAATTATTGAAATAGCACTAAAAGGCGCATTTGGCAAGATGGAAAGACCAAAGTTGGACAAGTTTAAAGTCAAATAGGCAATGTGTTTAAATAACCGGCCAAGTGCGAGTTGCACTCGCACACGAAGGGTTCTGTAACATTATCTATCCCTAAAATCTAGTGTTGAGTAGCTGTACTATTTAAAGCAGCGCCATCTATGGCTCATCTGGTAAACGAGCAAAAAAATCACGCTTGTCGTATGGGATCCCCCTTAAATATTTCTTTTATTCTATTTTTTTTTATTTGTTAGCGGCAACAGAAATACATCATCTGTGAAAATTTCAACTGCCTAACTATCACGTTTCATGAGATACAGCCTGTTGACAGACGGACAGACAGACAGTGGAGCCTTAGTAATAAGGTTCGTTTTACCCTTTGGGTACGAAACCCTAAACACACTTGGCAACTTTGTTTAAGATTAGATAATACAAGAGTAAAGTCATGGTGATATTGAAATGTCCACAACTTTTCGAGTTGGATTCTCTTTTGGAATGATTGAGTTAACAAACATTTTATGCTGTTAGTTGGTTTGTGTTTTTGTGTTATTTTCTTTAATCTATAGTTTTGGACTTGATATCCACGCCCACTTGAATATTTATTACAGGTTTTATTTTTCATGTAACGGAAACTGTAAAAATCATGTAAAACGTTAGAAGTTAGAAATAGTAATATTTAAGCGATTTACGCACAGTGCAGCAGCCGGAAGACGCAGCGTAGGCCGGCCCCCCACTCGGTGCAACAAAGATCTGATGAAAGCCGGGGGAGCCGATGGATGCAGGAGGCGAGCAGCCACTCAAAGTGGCGCGCTCTGGGGAGGCCTATGTTCAGCAGTGGACGTCTTCAGGCTGATGATGATGATGATGATGATGATGGTGATGATGCACAGTTTTATATGTTAGTGCGGGTTTAGATCCGTAAGTTAAAAAAAAAGGTTCGTCGTTAAGGTCAAAAATTATGACAAATTTAGACCATGGGTAGAATTTTTATCATTGACTACTTTACCTACGAATCAAAAACCCACCCTTAGTCCTAAAATTGGGATTCACTTAAAGGTCCCATAAAAAAATACCTAACTCAATTTATACAGCCGCGGCCGTACCCAAATCTTTAAAAGAAAGTCTGCATCTAGGGAGAAGTGTCATAAACATGGCAACCCTGACTGGAGTGGCCCTTGATTGGCCCCGTTTGCCCGCGCCTCCCCAGAGGCGTCGGTCCGTTTCCTGCGCCTCTAGGGGTGTTGTTTTAGGGGTAGTTTTAATCCAACTGATAGATATTGAGATCCCGAATAAAGGGGTTTGAAATTCAATTTCAGAAGTTTATAGATTATAAATATTAACATTTCAAAGATTGAGTGGCTCACAAGATACCGATGCCTACCGCATTTGGACTCCATCTCACAGAAAAACAATGTTTTTAAAACTGATATGAAAAGCATAGTTTATTTTTTAGTCAGGGCAGCGTTTATTTCGATTTGTTTGTCAACTAGCAAGCGTAGAACATGCAAGTGCGCGCGTCTTGGCTCCTTCCAATTTCACCTTTTTTATGACATGAAGTTTTGACCGAAAGTGTCGCGACGCTATACATTTGCATTTGGAACTGGCTCTCGAGTGACACCGTTCTAGGCAATAGATCCTTAACATAAAGCTGCTATAAGTATTCGCAGATCCTCGCGCATTGCGACATTTTTGATGATACAACTTAGCTAAGTTTACTTACGCAAAATCTGGCCGAACTATGTTCTAACGCAGCCTTAAGGACGGTACGTGGGAGACCAGAAGAATTAGTATTACTACCATGCCATCTATAAAACACTACTTCTTCCGTTCTTTTATAGGCAAATAGTTACTGGATTTACAATTTCTAGACCGCAGGCTTCTGACTTGGCTTAACTTAGGTAGAGTGGCAAGATCACGGTTCATAAGGATAATTTTCCTATAAGAAGGCCTAAAATGATTTTGTCAACGGAGCTGGCCAAGCTCACCCGTTCGAAAGGTCATCCTCTACAATAACTCTAACCTACAATACATCATAAAGGTCATAGGTCATACATCGGACAGCCTTTCAACCCTAGAGTGGCCCTTCATCGCCGTTTGCCCTAACGTCCCTAAGGACACCCGATCTGTTTCCGGTATCCGTATACCTATAGACTGTATGTATTACAACGTTTCCTGAGATTTGGATTGATTGGACTGAATCCAGAACATTCGAGATGATTTCGTTTAGAATAGTACGTAGAAACATGGTTGTGATGATCTAGGATTGCAGGCAGTATATCAAAATACGATAATCCTAGATAGATTCTTCTATGGTTAGATTTGAAGCCAACCCCAATAGCAAATGGGAAAAGGTAAACAGGATGATGATAATCCTAATTTGGGTATCCAATCTCCTACAAATACCTTGCGAACTACATAATATTTAATTGTATCGAAACTAGGTGCTGGTGTCGTTTAATAGTTTTTTACTTGTAGCATTACATTCTATTAAAAAGTTGGGAAATGTTGACCAATTAGATTAACACATTATGTCATCCAGGTAAATAAAAACAAATTCGCTATTTATTTTGTAATATATAACTTATAAGACATTCGTCTAATCTATAAAGTTTTTTACTGCCGAAGATAACTTTTAAAAGGTAAAATTATCTTTAATGCGGTTAAATTAGTATTTGCTAAAAATATTAATGAATAGATTTAATATGATTGTATGCTCTTTATAGTCCTAACAGCTTAAATGTCGCTAAACAATACCGTTTTATTCACGATATTCTCGAGCAAGGATCGAGAGCATACGTCTAATACTTAGAGATCGTGCATAAATGAATTAATATAGAGTTACTACCCGTACGGTACCCGATTACTGCTGCTCCACATCTTTTTTTTTTGTTTTCAGCGTGTTGTCTTTATCTTTTTTCTGTCTTTTCATAATATTGCTTTAATTTTAAATAAAATTGGCTTTGTAAATAACATAATCAAAACACATTACAGCTATACTCATATACTTATTGTATTAACACTAATAACTTACAAAATTCCACATAATAACCACGGGCATTAATTTTTATCGTAACACACATTTGACAAAATGTAAATGGCTTGTAGCTGTAGCACTTCACCAAAGGTCGTAGGGCATCCCTAACTAGCGTCCTTTCATTGCCCCCGTTTGTCTTAACCTCCTTAGGGACATCCGACCGACTTGCTATATCTGTAGACTTGACTTAATGCCATAATTAGATAGATAGTTACATGGGTAAACCGTAATTGTACACCAGAGTATTATTGTCAAGACTTCTACAGTTACCTAACTCCCTCTCCATTCTACAGTTAACTTGAATGGCACATTATTCGACTTTTGGCTTTCGAGTCATATTTTTTTACACCAGAGTCATTTTATGAATAACCAGAACATTTCTGGAAACTGGTAAATCGAAATGAAATTGACAAAACTTTCGTATTCAAAAAATGTACAAATGTGTTTTGACAACCAATAATGAATGTTTTCCATTTGCATGCAATTCTTAGAGAAACCTAAATACCTTTATTCAATTATCGCTATGGTATTTTCCATTTCAAAGGGTAAGGTTTTTAAATTAACTATACTTGTGACGTAACGAGCTAGTCGTTCGTCTGATGTTAATCATGGCCAATGGCCATCCATAAGAGTTGCAGTGAGTTTTTTTACAGATAATGATTATGACTTACCCGTAACACGTCCACTTCTATTCCAATTTTGGAAACATAGTGTAATTTTCCACTAGTAAAGGTTCTATGACGCAGCTTCAATGTCCTCTACGTGATCTCACTCGATGGAGCACCCCGTCTGTATTTGCCCTTTAGGTATGACGTTTCAGTATAATGAGTACATTCTAAGATATAAGATATTATATTACAGGCTCATATCGTTCCTTATAATGGTGGCGTCAATCATACCAGTTTGAGAGCATAAAGAACGACTGTTTCACAACTTTATTGCGTAGTCGTTTCCATGGACTTATATGGTCGTTTCTCATATTGTTTATGGTTTTGTGTACTTAGTTGTTATATTTTTATTGAACAGTAAAGTTTCATTTTTTGATAATGTTTACACTCCAATTTGGTTTTACTTTTATAATACCGTTGATTCAATTTTGTTATCGTAGACTAGGCTAGTCACCGATATAGAGCTTTGATAATTTGCAAGTTGAAGTGGCAGTGGGCGGGCGACATCGCTCGTAGAACTGACAACCGATGGGGAAGAAAGGTTCTCGAGTGGCGACCACGAACCGGAAGACGCAGCGTAGCCGGCCTCCACTAGGTGGACCGACGACCTGGGGGTATAGCAAAAATCCCTTCCCATTAGCGTCAACGCCAAACGATAACTCAAAGTGTATGGGAATGACATTAGCTATGATATTACTTGCCCCAAACATTTACTGATCATGACATCACCCGATGGGAATCGATTATGAGGTTGAAAGTAAAGCGTTCTATAAAAACTCAACTCAAAAATAATTTATTGCAAATGGGCTATTTTAGCACTTTACGAGTCGAAATCACAAAATTTATGATGCCATTCTATACATACACAATTACAGAGTGATTAATGTAAAATACGCAAGCCTATTATAACAAATGAGTTCGAAAAGGAGCTCTTTTCCACTACTATTTATTTTATATTATTTATTTATTTTTTTAAAAACCACAGCTCTTAAATTTAAACTAACATTTCTTTTAACAAACTAACTAACCAAATACGGTTTTACATTTTTTAAAGTAGGTATATCACATCACACTAATATTATAAAGCTGAAAATTTTGTATGTGTGTATGTGTGCATGTTTGTTACTCCTTCATGCTCAAACGGCTGGACGGATTTTGACGAAACTTGGAATATAGATAGCTTATGTACTAGATTAACACACACGGTACTTTTTATCCGTGAAACCGCGGGGCGCAGCTAGTAATATTATAACTGTGTTATTCGACTGTCACTGAATTTAGAACGCAAATAGGGTAATGTATAAAATTCATGTTTTGTGCGTTTGCATATTATTTTTATTTTAGTACTGATGCAAGCAATCCGGCACAACGCAAGGGAAAACCGACGAAGCTACGATTACACCTGTAAAGAAGAAGCAACAAAAAAACTCAAAATTATTCGCCAGAAAAGTTTCTATGCCTAGAAGATAATAACCATTTGTTGAACTAAACTCGTAAGCAGCTGCCTGTTTACATTTCATTACACGCAGATTCCCTGAAATTACCAGCGATTTCCGAGTAGCTGATCCAATAGATCCAGTGATTTGTGAGACCTGTCTATCTCTCGCCGAGCTTTACAATAACATAGGTCTATCCGGCGATAGATAGCTTAATTAGCGCTGATCAATCGTTCTGCAGACGCTGGTGGTGGTGAGAAGGAAGTTAATATAAGCATTGTATATTACATAAACTATTACCTATGCTCTTAGAATTAGCAGTTGAAATGGCAATGGGCAGGCCACATCGCTCGTAGAACTTGCAACCGATGGGGAAGAAAGGTTCTCGAGTAGCGACCACGAACTCGAAGACGCAGTGTAGGCTGGTCCCCCACTAGGTAGACCGAAGATCTAGTGACAACCGCGAGGAGCCGATGGATGCATGGATGCGAAAAGCCGCTCAAAGTGGCACTCTCTGGGGAGGCCTATGTTCAGCAGTGGACGTCTTCAGGTTATTAATGATACCTAACTCGTGATTTCACCCGCCCTATTCGAATTTTCGAGTATCAAGAAGAGGACTTCTCGGAAGACTTATGCCCACAGTTTCCTCATGGTCATACGTGTTTGTCATACCAGTATGACCACCGTAGGCCGCGTCATCACGTACCGTCAGGTGAGACAGTGGTCAAATGCTATCTATGCCTATAAATAATTTAAAAAAAAATTAAAACACGTGGATATACAATACATGCCCTCATGGTCGACTCTCGTTTCTGCACACCTGTGAGGAAAACAAATGCTAGCCCGTTTGATGTGTTCAACACACTACCACTGCTACCGGCATGTGACCATAGCTCAGTTGAGAGAGAGTCTAGTCCAGTAAGTTGACAGGAAGACTTGGTTCAAATACCGCTGATCGCTAACTTTATAGGAAGTATAATATCATTGCTGACGAGTCTATTTACATAATTAAAATTAAGTGTCTCTAGCATACATAGATATTTTTTTTATGTAAACGAATGACGTGACGAGCCAGTCATTCACCTGGTGTTAAGCGACATGGCCGTCCATAACAGATGTCACTCGGAACTCCGTGACACTGCGCACTGCGCACGTCATCCTGAGACATCACACAGTATAAAAAAGTTTTCTAGACGTCTCATTTGCCCAGTGATTTCACTAACTACAATGCCCTTCAAACCGGAATACAATAGTTCTTGCACACTACTGCTTGGCGGCAGTATAGGTATATAGAATATATAGGTATTTTATATAGGTAGGTATATAGAATTTGCCCCGATATGTTAGATTGTGTATCCTAATCTACTAGTTAGGAGAACTCATATGGTCAACAGTTTTGTATGTATTGTGACCTTTTGACATGGTTTGTTTTGATTTATCAAAGCTTATCTCCCAGAGATGAGCAAATAAACATGTATAAATCGCCATACTCCCATTCTCTTCCACAACCCCGACACTCCCTTACAAAACTCCATATCATTAGTCCACCCTCAGGTAACCGCAGGTTGATTCACTTACGTGAGAACCATGCAAGAATAGGTTAAATTAAATAAAAAGGAAAGCGTCCAGTCTCGACGGACCCGAAACTCAATTCTGTTACAATTTTCTTTGTAGCTTTGGATACCGTGTTTGCTCAACTTTGCTCGGTAGAACGGTAGATATATATTACGTAGATACACCTTTTGGGATTTTGTAAAAAGGTTAAGAGCGCATAGTACATCACATCCACAGACCTACAATATTTTAGCTACTCTTCTTAAGGCGAGTCATCGAGGCGAAGCGGAGACAAACTGATTTGCTAGATGAAATCTTTTAGATATTTACTATTAAATAACGACGACGTAGCTAAAGATGTTGCATAAAGAATATCCTAATTTGTTCCACGATAAAAAAATTTAGATGATCTTATAAAATTCTTCTCGTGTAGGCAAGTGGTCACTTGGTCAGGCCTGGTGTCAGAATTTTTAGGCCACCCAAAGGCTTCTGACTTGGATAACGACTATTGTCTTAAGGCAACAGCCGGGACCGACGCCTTAACGTGTTCTCCGAAGCACGGTAGCGCTCAGTTGTAAATACCACTTTTTGCTGTAGCGATCACCCATCAGAGTAGTGACCGCAGCGTTGGCCGATCGGTTAGAAAAGGCTGGTCGTGCTTCGCTATGAGCGCTACAAAATCGTGAAGACAGGCTAAAATATCGGACACAAATTCTGTAGTTTTTTTTTAACTTTGCGCATAAAGTTTTATATAGAATTATTTCTCATTAAGTACTAGACCGACTGAACGAAGTGGGCGAAAGTCTCTGCTTCAACTCGCCAAATTTGCTTCCGTCGGATGCACTACTCGCGTACAGGTCACATTTTTCAACTAATCTTAACGAAACTTGGTATACAGGTTCTATGAGATGGATTTTTTTGTCGTCGGCGATTTTCGTTTAGAGGTGTATTTCCCCTAAAAACGGGGGAAAGTTTGCTAAGTTACTTCCTTGGTTGCCATGTTTCGGAGTAAAAGATCGTTCCATTTTTAAATTACACGGCAGATATGAGTTTACTATGTAATTTATTTGGCCACTAAACCCCGACAGATATGGATTTTCATACAACTTTTGCCGGCCGCTGCTCGCCAGTACAGCAATTTCAATTTATCTCAAAGAAGATTGTCAAAATAATACTCAGATTTCCAAGCATGTTTGAGAAATAACGTCATACAATGGTGGTCCCGGCTTTGTAAGAGTATGACCTCCCCATATCTTTCCATGTAGGTATATCGTAAAAGCCAGCTAAGGGGTATATCCAGAGAATGGGCAGCAGCATTCTCCTCGGAGCCTCGGTTTATGGGTAGGCCTGATGTGTTCAGCAGTGGACGTCTTCAGGCTGTTGATGAGATGATGTGTGTCCGCAACGTTATGGCGTATATCCGCAATCTTACCGGTGACCATGGTCCGGAGCTGTTACTTCGCTTGTGTGCACTCCCTACTGTAGTACGGTGTCGAGCTCTGGGGACGCGCTGCAGACACGCAGCGTGTCTTTAGAATGCAGAAAAGAGCAGTACGAGCCATAGCGCGAGTGCCACAGGAGACGTCAGCGCTGGAGTTGTTCCGGACCATGAAAATACTCACAGTGCCCACCAGCTACGCGCAGTGTCGCGGCGGCTGACGAAGACGTCTAAGCTGGTGCATGTGATGGCGCTTGAGGTTTATAACAGGCTGCCAGATGAAATACGAGATGCACCATCTAGGGCATCATTTAAAGGCAAATTGAAAAAGTGGCTTGTTGAGCAGACATTTTATAAATACAGTGACTTGGTAGTATACCTAATCTGAAATGAAGTTATTTATTTTAGTGTTAGTTTAGTAAGTTATTTTATTTATTGTTATTTAAGAATTCATTAGTTATTGCACTGTATTAAATTATAATATTGTATTTTATTGTGCAAGCATGTACACGTGGTGTATTATCCAGTACCAGAATGACCTGTAACTTTATTGTTATTAAAAATATGAATATGAATATGAATATGAATATGTGATCAAAGTATGTTGGTTATCCTTACTTCTTTTTCATATTCATATATTCATAGTAATATAAAAAGTAATGCTAAGCAAAGTATCAAGACTAGGTTGGTGTTCTATTATGGGTTGCCATACAAATGGCAGAGTGACACATCTATTATTTTCTATTCATTGAAATAAAAAATTATGCATGTAGGTGGGTATACCTACCACAGATTAGACAAAAACCAATCAACTATTCATTCACCGTAACATTTCCCTGATGTACTTATATTATTTTAAAATATGCAAGTATTATCGTAAATGTAAAGTAATATTATAAGTAATGTATTATCTAAATTTGTATGTACCCTCCACAGGTTAAAATGTTTTACTTGCATATTTTTAAATAATACTACATCAGGGGGCATCTTACGATGTTATTATGTGATTTTATTACCTTTCATTCTCTCCACAGACTAAACAAATAACTAAAACATTGGATATTTTAAAGGAAGCGTCAAAGGAATTGGTTTTAATTTGAAATCCGCGCGACGCGCCCAAATTGTATTGGATCGATTGTAGTCACATAAATACAATCAGCACCACAAATGAGACAAAAGAAATGTGTCACCCTTTTGGAATTTAGTTTATTTCATTCATTACATTCACTCCTTGGGCGCGTCGCGCGGATTTCAAATTAAAACCAATTCCTTTGACGCTTCCTTTAAAATATCTAATGTTTTAGTTATTTGTTGAGTCTGTGGAGAGAATGAAAGGTAATAACATGGATCAGGAGGTTCCTCGAGGGAGGTTTAAAGTAATGAAAGGGTTTAGCATTGAAATGATTGATTTAAAGAAGGTTTCGCAGTCTTAGAAATGAATAGGTATGAAGGAAACTAGTTAATTCTTTGGTTCAGACGCCATTTTATCGACCAAATAATTCCTGTTTAAATTGAAAATGATTACCTACAATTCCTTTTATTTTATTATGAATGTAGGATTATAAATTTTATTATCAAAAGCCATTCAAAAAAGTCCACATAGAAAGCGCAGCTTATTTCAAAGTCGGTTAAAAACTTGTTAAAGAGATTAATTTGTAAAAAAAAATGAATCATGAACGGGATTTGAACCCACATCCATTTGTTTTGTTAAAGAGGTCAACGAACTGACTCTATTGTTGGCTTAACGTTTTTGTCCTAACAAATTACCTGCTATTTATTACGTACGCCATGACAAATGATACAGCCTTATTTAATGTGCTCCATGCACGCAGTAATCACTCAACGTAACGTGATTTTATTTTAATTAAAAAACTTCCAGCGAAGTTCTAAAAATGTTACGTATTGTGTCGGGAACTTTGGACAACCCTAAAGTTGAGTGTTGCCACTGCCAACTCAGGTGCTTTGTAACTGAGTTGGGGACCTTTATACACTTTTTGTTAAGTATCTATTTTGTGCGATTAAGGGTGGATTTGACCAAACTTAGATTTATGCGCGAGTAACTATACCAGAATAAATCTATTCCACGATCTTAAACTGGAATAATTCATTAGCCGTTTTACCATGCAATACAAAGTATAGCTATGCTTATACGCGAATAGCGGAGTGAACGATGAACGAAACTATTACCCAGCTAACAATTATTGTTCTACAACGCCAAGGTATTCAAGCTTATGTCATAGCAACTAAATTTTGTCGTATTATAGTGCAGGAAAGTAAATGTTGGAATTATATGGCGCGCTGCCGCCATTAAAATATTCTCGGAATAGTTTATTATTCCACCAAAAACGGTAGTATAAGTTGTTATTCTCGAATAGGCTTGAGTGTAGATGGTAAAATGTGAAATTGGTTTACTCTCGGATAACTGGCGATTTATTTTATGTATAACCCTTACTCTCGTTTGGTCGAATCCACCCTTAGTCTACCGAAATGGACATTCGTCTGATAGTAAGCACCAGTAGGACGGCAATTACAGAAACGGACAAGCAATGTGGCAATTTGTTGTGTATTTTCTTCTATTATTTAAAGTAACTATAGTATTAAGTTAAACTACGTATACTACAAAACCATTTGGACTGTAAACTAGCCGCGATAGCCTATACTACGCATACATTAGCTAAGTAAATTATCTATTTAATTAAATTGCAGCTAACCCTCTGCATATAATTTGGTTTTGTTTTTTGTTATGATTGTAAAATATGTAAATGATAGCACAAAATATTGAGTGTAGAACTAATGTTCAATAATATAACAAGAAAAAACGTATGAATAAATAGTCCCCTAGTAGTCACCGGGGAGAAAACTTGCTCAAGCATTTCGGGTTAATTTAGGAACGTGCTGTCAAATTTTCACCGTTGGTACGATTTCTTAAGTCGCATTATAATCAATATTGTTTTCTTATATTATAATTGGGTTTATATCTGACAGCTCTTATAACTAAACAGAGATTTCTTGGGGTTTAAGAATAAAGTATATTTAGAAGTAAGCGCACAAGTGTCCCTACTGTATAATTTATTCCTCGCGAGTTATGGCAATTCATGAGTTTTCCCCCATTATATCACAACGCTCAATGGGGGGAGGGGGGATAAATGCAACATGGGTTTATAAAAACACCAAATACTAGAAAAAGAAATTACAACATTTCATTTGACTAATAAACAGTCCAAATGCTCCAGCCCACTACCGGTAGGTAGCGTACCCAACTATGGAAAACGGGATGGGTGACCGTCCCAGATTACATACATTTTACAACGACTAAGTAACCGTGACAGATGTTCCAACATACGTTATCCAAAGAGCTTTTTTTAACCCCAGCGTAATAATAACCTTGTAAATTGTAAAACATTACTACACGCGATGTCCTTACATCTGAATTTATTTTCTAGCCCGAGGTGAGAGTACATTACCTACTTTTTTTTTCTCTTATATTTTGGCTCCACACATAGTGTATTTAGCCAGTGTCAAGTATTGTAATTTTTCATAATGATAGAATATTTCACGTAAAGTCAAGTCTTAGTCACAGTCTGCGTAGTCATAGTCCAGTCAGGTAGTCTCAGTCCAGTCTAAGTCATGCCCTAGTAAAGTGGTGGCAACTTTACTAGAAGCTTCTATGGAATTTTGGAAGCAACACGAAAAACCACGTTTCACCACATTATATCACTTGCCCACACTCATGCTCGTAATTCAGCACTTAATGCGGAAAACGCCACCGATTTTAAACATTAACACTGGAAAAAGCACGAGTTGAAAAATAATAATACAATGCAACGAAGTGAACTTTTCCGCGTTCCCGCCAAAACTCCATTACCTACTTACGTTACAAGGAAAATAACTGTACAACATAGAACTAAGAATAATCCAGAAGATACGTACGTGGTTTCTTAAGGTCACTAAATACTCTGATTCTGAAAACTAAATTAAAGTACCTAATACACAAATGAACCATAGTATAAGTATGTACGTGAGATAATCTGAGGCAACGATAACTACACTTAAATGGTGTAGTTTGACAGTTCTGTGTTATTCAGTCTATGAGTCAGAATCGTCAAAACAAAGCCCTAATTAGCATGTTGTGTATGTTAGAATCGCTGAAGAGTTTAAAATGAATAGTGCTCTTCATACTTATGGCATTATTATCAAAACATTAAATATTATGGCGGCGGGTACACCAAACAAGGTGTTTTTTGGGACGTTTCCTGGCGTAATTATAACACGTGGAGCTTTGAATACAATATATCATGTAATTTATTTCATTAACTCGTTTGTGATGACCGAAAATACAAGATTAATAAATATAGAAAAAAATCACAAGACTCCCTCGAAAAATTTGAATGTTCCCATTTTGCTGAGCTTCTACCGAATATATTTTTACAAAAAATAAATTAGTGTATTCGCAACAAACAATCAGATGTCGAGATGACTTAATAACTTTGAAAAATACTATATACAAACAGATATTAATTAAAAACCGTCAAAATCAGTAATTTCGTGCGTTGTCTTTGTCGTAAGCGCCGCGCTGAAGTGCAGACTGAATTGATATTTAAGACTACGACGTGAAGGTTGATGTTTCTTTGAACGGAATTGGCCCTGCTCATCTGGCTGTACTCGTCACCTTAAAGACAAATTCATTATATTGAGCACACTTCAGACATGATACCAACGGAACGTTACTGGTAGATAAATTATGATTTCGCTGATATTGGTACTTACCACGTAACGGTTGGATTGTTGACTGTTACTGACTCTCAAGTTAATTAACAAGTAAATCATAACAAATAGTGTCACTGTGCTTGCTATAATCAGCTTCAGTGCGCGACAATGCAAAATTACAGAATACTCCATCTGTTTTTTTCTTACAGCGTTTCTGTAAAAACGTAAATAAGTCTGTGGATTCACGGGGAAGTTGTAAAAATGTGGATTAAATTCTTACAACCTGTAAGGTAAAATGTAGGAGTTTATTTTGGAGGTAACATACAAGTTATATGTACCTATTTATATTTATCTTACTCCAGGTTTGCGACACTAACTCTCGGTTTCTCGTGCGTTTGTTAAAATTAAACTCATGTCAACTTAAAAATACGCTCATTGGTTGCCTGTTGATCATGGACTGTCTTCAACCAGTGAGCGTTTAGTATTTTTAACTTGACATCAGTTTAACTATGGAACTGAGATGTGGTCTCTTTGTTGGCCTCATTGGCTCAAAGTCGCGCAACGACCTAGCAAGCTATGCTCGGCGTTTCCCTGTGAGATAAGATCCGTAATGAGAAGATCCGCAGGAGAACTAAAGTGACCGATATAGCTCTTAGAATTAGCAAGTTGAAATGGCAATGGGCAGGCCACATCGCTCGTAGAACTGATGTAACAACAGATAAACGTTTGATCAACGGTTGATCATACAGATCACTTCATAAACGTGTTATTACGTTTCCAGTGGTCAAACGGTTTCTCGAGGGAAGAGATATAACTTATTATCAACTACCCGCAAGTTCTTCAATAAAATTAGACCTTGAGTTTGGACTTACAACAGCACCTATATTGACAACCTGAAACAGATAAATGAATTTGGTACATGATAAAAATCCCGTTACTTATCAATATTTTAGAATTGTTAGTGATCTTGACACTAAAAATCTTCATCATCATCAACAACAACCTGAAGACGGTCACTGCTGAAAATAGACACCACAGAACACCATTTTGAGCCGCTGTTTGCCTCCTGCAACCATACCCCACAGCCACCTAGTGGGGGGCGGGCCTACGCTGCGTCTTAAAAGTCAAAAGTAAAAACATCTAAACGTCTAATTTTTTATTTTGCACATAGGCTATTATTTCTTTTCCAAGTTAAGATGATATTAGGTACTTAAAATATTCAATTAACATTTAGTATTGTAGATTCTAAGCATAATAATTATATGTAACATTACAAAGTATTATATAGCAAGCCTATTACAAAGTGAGTTTGGGAAAAAAGAAGTTCTCTATCCCACCACTAGTGCACCAATAGCTTAGCTTACGGTCTTAAAATCTTATATAAACTCAAATACGCTCCTACCTAATTGTGCCAGTCATGGAATTTTAAACCTTATACCATCCTCAATTGCTCGGACAATCCCCTGTGGAGTCAAACTAAGGACCTGACTAATGCAAGTACTTCCGGTAACTACCAAGTTGTGATTAATTAAGCAAACTTACATTAGTTACTTGACCGGGTAACTTGGATATCCATGATTAATTTCTGTTACATGTCTAAGCACAAAATCAACAAAAAGTAATTTTTTGAAAGCCTTTTTAGACGTGACGTGTTAAAGAAATCATATATAAAAAATGTAGCGTAAATAGAAAATAAAACGAAAAACAGGGATGACCGAATAAAACGTAACTAAATGCTTTTGTTTTTCTAAAATAAAATCGTTTTAATGACCCCCAAAAAAGACTTTATCAACGTAGTTCTCCAAATTTTCAGCGATAACAATACATTTTTTTATAAATTAAATAGTCGGTCTGGTATTTTAAACGAATAACCAGTTAATATATTTATTTAATTTGCATATTTCACGTAATCCACAAAAAACCTACAAAGTTAACACGTTAAGCGCAGACCCAGTTCGACGTTAAACTATGATATGCGCGAATAAACAAAGCCCTCCAGAGACCTCTTCAAAAAAAGTGCTATGACGTCCGCCACCTACGAGTTTTGAAAGGCTTTGTATTGAGTGACTATTGACCGACTGACAGCTAAGCAACGTAAACCGCTTGGACTTTGGACCAAGGTGGGACCAAGAGAGTCTTCAACAGTTAGGCGATCATCACAGATTAGAGTAAAAAACAATTGACGCGATCATAATATAATTAAACACAAAAATCTGTGACAAAAATGTATGAATTTGACAGTTCAATACGCAGTTTATATGCATAGTTACGTGATAGTTACTGTGTGAACTTTTGCAATGCAACAGGAGAAAATTTTCTTATTTTAAAATTATAAACGTTCACTCCGCAGGTCTTTGGGCGGTAGACTTTTGTATCATAATAAATTATTATCTTAGAACAAAACATGAGTTATTAACGCAACTGCAGCACAAAACAAACCCTTCCTTTACAAAACTTTACGAACATTGTTAATACTTTGCAAGTATACTTTGTTGTTTCTTTTTTATTTCTGTGTAAAAAGTGTTGACTTTTGCAAAGAGTTTTTATGCAAGAAAACAACGAAATTCTCTAATTGGTTTATTAAAAATGTACCTATAACTGTATTAAAAAGAGTAAAGGATAGATATATAGATAGATAAACACCACATCACAAACAATAAAAAAACTAAGTGAACAAACTTAACCAAAGTGTAACAATGGGCAGTGTCATGGCTCATAGTGATCTCTTCCCGACAACCTTGCACGGAAAGGAATAACGTAGTAATACATGGACGGTGGTTTTCATACAAACAAAACGCTGTGTTTAAACATACATAATATACATAATATAAATATACAATACATACTTAATGTATTATTATAAAAAAGCCTATACCTATATACTATACATGATATTTGTTGTTACATTATGGAATGCAATCATCACCAGCTTGAAGCTATTCATAGGCTTCCACTTTGAGCCACTTTGAGCAGCTGCTGGGCTCCTGCATCCATCGTCTTCGTCTCCATGCGGTGTCACAGTCATCGGTCCACTTATCGGTCTTCCCCATCCTATTGTCGGTATAGAATGCAAAAGCGTTTTACCACACCAATTGATCGATCGATGTCAATCGATTGGTGGTGTTATATATACCCATAAACATTTAAATTTGGAGTTATTGAGTTTTAATTATTGATTGGATACTGGACAGGTTAACTCTGGGAAAAGTAAAATACCGTCGATTAATGTTTTTTTAACCCACTTTTTTTGATGGAATAATTTTAGGCAGACATTTTTTTTTTCAAAATTAAAATGATAGAACGTTTTTTAAACCAAATACCTGTTATCTAAGTATAAATAAAGGTACGCAAATTCAGATATATCTATGTATCTAGATTATTTCACATACTCGACTGAATAACATGAGTAAATCGTGAGTAAATCAGTATTAACTGCCCTACACTCAGTTTATTGTATGTTTATAGAGGGCCCAAGTAGGTCAAATAATACACAATAGTGGGTAACAAAGATTTATTGTGAGATGATCGTGACGAGCGATGGACGGGCGGGATTTGTGTAGATAATGCTGTGTACCCGATGTTTGTTTGTTTGAACGTATGTTCGTCTGTCTCGGTAGTGGGCTCAAAGCATATTCATGGTACAGAATATCTATACTTATAATAAAACTGTAACAGGGTCAATTCTGTACATTAAAGATATTTTGAAAAATTTTGTTTGAGGTCTCTCTATAATCCAAACTAAAGCCAAAGCTATATTTTTTTTCATTTTTGTCTGTCTGTATCTTGGCTGAGCATCACGCTGAAACTACTGAATGGATTCAAATAAAACTTGGCATGATTTGAGTTCATATTACGAGGTAGGCTATGGGATACTTTTAATCCCGAAATTCGGCACAGTTCTCGCGAGAGAGGGGATGAAAGTAAAAATATGTACTTATTTGTACTTCATTAACACGTGGTTCGATTTCATTCATTCTATTTTTGTTGAAAAGAGGGTGTTTTAGATATTGTCCCGTAAATATTTCAAGGTGGTCGGTTTTGTGGTACAGAAATTACAGACATTCAACCTTCAGTATTAGGTCCAAAGCCACTACTATCCTGTACTATGGGAAAGAGAGAAGGGAGGTGGGAAAGGAAGGGAAAAGGATGAATGGATGAAGGTAAAGGTAGGCAGGTGCTCCTGCCTCATTTCACCGTTTCATGCATTCATCCTTTTCGCTTATGTTTTCTCCTTCTCTCTACCTTTAGCCTGAGATAAGGCGTAAAACTAATTATCCCGTGCGAAGCCGGGGCGGGTCGGCTAGTATATAATAATTATGTAGTTTTTTTAAGACGTTGACAACATCAAATGCGATCGCAGCAGTCGAACATAGTACGTGTACTGTGTATTCTATACAGTATGCGTAGCAAAGATATGGCGAATACGTCACGTTGCGCATCGACTTTTCCATTTTGCGTTACAAACGATTAGTTATAAAAAAATACGTATTGTTATAAAAAAATAAGCTTACGGTTGCATTGAAACATAAATGATCACTACGTCTATTATAATGTAACATTATTTGCATTTGTTTAATTTTTAGAATAATTATAACTTTTTTTACGTCACTATTTTTATCTATCAAGTAAACTTTTCGTAAAGCTATTTTGATTTCTATATTTGGAAAGAAGGTATGACCAGTATTAACACAATTTTTTTGACAATCCTGTAAAAGATATACGTTTTGGGAAAATTACATTCAAGTTAGTCGATTCGGGAGCCTTCAGCCTCTCACAGAACTTAATTGCGCTTAAAACATTTGCCTCGACGTTTCTACCAACTTCCATTGTCCGTGGTCACGAGTAGACTGGAGATGTGGCACGCAAGATATTTTTTTTTCTTAATTTATTTAGGTCCGCCAACAGTAGAAACATGAACTAACGCTAATGAATCTTGCTTATGATATCTAAACTACATGCTCAACCTATTACAGGCAAACACCGCATGTTCCAATAATATAATTTGTATAAAGTGTGTATAATACTGTACATGACGCTATTGTTAACCGGTAAAGGTGAAAAAACAAGAAGTAGAAAATGTAACATTATAACCCATAGTATTTAATGCCAAGGAGAAAAAGAATAGACCAAATCACGAGCAGAGTTTGTTACCACAACCGTACGGGCATCAAGCCGAACGAGCCTTACACAAAATTCCTTAAAAAGTGATCTCATATCATAATTCATCCTCGACACTTTACAACCAACTGACACAAGTACCTGCCAATAAAAAAAATAATTACGCAACATAGCAGTCTGAAAGGGCTTTATTTATTAAATCATTAATACTATGGGGAAACTTCAACGATCCTGCATTACAAAAAAACCTGAGACGTCAGAACGCAATTGTGCCAAGCTGTCAGAGAATATATCTGTTTTGTCGTGGAGATTAACCAGCTTGATTAAACGTGGGATTGTGGAGTTGCTACCTAAAACTGTTTTTCTAAACGGTGCCGAGAATAACTTAATTTTATAACGAGGATATCTAGACGGCACTCTCAGTTTAACCTTTTCAACTAGCATGGTGCAATCAATTTGATTTCTAAGAATTTTGTATATGAATTGCAGATCCATGAGATTTCTTCTTTGCAAAGATATTGCAAAAACTCAAAAAAGAAGTCGTACAATAGTATTCGACTGTATAGAAAACTTATATCATCGAAGTCGAATAACATATAAGTGTAGAAAACATTTGTCTGGAAAAAGATATATGAACTCTCTTCTTCATATTTCACCATGCCTTTCCAAGCTATTATCTAACAGTAACTAACAATAGCTATACCTAAATGTGTACGAGAGCTCAGGAGTTACAGAAGCCAGCCGCGGGGAATACCTAGTGTTGCTAAACAATGAGTTATGTTCAGACAAAGTGGTCAAAGCGGCAAGTTCTAGTTTAGTAGTGAGGATCAAAACCCACCAGCCGAAAAAGAACCTAATATAAATAAAAAAGTTTCGCGTGACACTACGCAACTCGTCTTATACATCAGCACAGTTTAGTAATGATATAACCTGTAACAGAACAAAAAATTTCATTTGGGCAAATGAGAATTTATGATACGTTACAGTTTAGGTAAATGTTATTGCTAAATAGCAAAGTTAGTATTATTACTAAACTGCCACAATGCCCTTCAAACCAGAAAACATGCTTGCACACTACTGCTTGGCGGCAGAATAACTGTCAAAGCGGTGGTGCCTACCTAGACGTATTTTGCAGAAAAGTCCTACCACCATCTATTATAGGTTTAACTAAAAATACAGTAAGTATTCGAAATCAAAGCAAGTTTAGCTATCTAGGTATTAACCACATCTAAACTACCTATCTTAGTGAATTTCAGGCTTCCACTGTAATTCTCTTGTAATTACTCTTGATCCTTTCTCATAAACACTCGGAGGGATAGCCAGGGGATGTTATAAATTAGGGTAGTTTTAGAATAGAAACCCCTTTGTGGCTCTCGTAGGCCCCAGTTAAAGCACATTTCAGGGAAAGTCCTGAATTTAAACTATTTTCAAAGTGCGTCGGGTGGCGACAGCTCCGCAGAGCTGAAGCCACACCGGCGCGTCAAGCCGACTGGCCTGATAGCTCAGTTGGTAGTAGCCCTGCCTTCTGACCTGTAGGTTGTGGGGTCAATTCCCATGGACAAACATTACTGTGATGAACATAGGTGTTTGTTCTGTGTCTGGGTGTTATATTGTATTCTATTGTGTGTATGTAGGTACAAACAAAAAGTATTCTATGTATTTTAAACGCTCTGTCTGTCTATCTGTCCGTCTGTCACCAGGCTGTATTTCATGAACCGTGATAGTTAGAGAGTTGAAATTTTCACAGATGATGTATTTCTGTTGCCGCTATAACAACAAGTACTTACTAAAAAACAGAATAAAATAAATATTTAAGGGAGCTCCCATAGAACAAACGTGATTTTATTTTTGCTTGTTTTTATTGATAACGGTATGGAACCCTTCGTGCGCGAGTCCGACTCGCACTTGGCCGGTTTTAAGTTGCGTCAGCGAAGCGTTGTCGGTGTCGGCCGTTCGGTACCCATCGCCAGTCGCGCTACGATCGCCGTGGGCAACGATGAGTACCAAATAGTTTCGCGTTGGTCACGCTGCCGCTTCGCAGACGCACCGGTGTGGCTGAAGTTTTATGGAGCTGGATTTAGAGGCAGAGGTCGGGGTTCGAATTCGGAGATGAACAATTGGTAAAGTATTCGAAATAACTTTTGATTGTCTGAAATTGAACCGGTTTGATTCTGGGTTGGAAAGTAGGTACCTATACCTATAGATACTATAGAGTTGGTACCAGAGATATCCCGTTATTTTTTCCCGCTGCTGTTTTTCCTAATATCTCTTTATTTCCCGGGATTAAATAGTATCCTAATATTGATTTCGGTAATGTAAGATACTGTAATGGGAAGAAGCTCTGGCTGTTTTAAGCTCGATTAATTATAGCAAAATACATAGCGATGGTGACCAAGCGGTAGAATTGTCGCTTCGCAATCATACGGCACCGGGTTTGATCCTCGGCCCTGCACCAATGACTTATCTAGTAACTTATGTGCAGTTTGCGATGACATCGCTCCGTACCTCGGAGAGCACGTTAAGCCTTCGGTTCCAGTTTTCATAAAAATTGGCAATAGTTACGAGTAGTCACACGTCTGATAAAACCTCACCTGATCTAACCATCCCTGTTACTGGTTCCTTATGGGTTGCGAGGACAGATGGCAGTCGCTCGTGTAATTCTGGTAGCTCGCCGCTACAGGTTAGATTGAGAGCCGACCCCAATAACAAATGGGAAAAAGGCAACGAGGATGATGATGATGGTAAATTATAACAAAATATTTGTTAAAATACTTGTACTGTGAGACCTAACGTGGGCTTGGTTAACCGTTTAATAACAAATCAATAGAATTCATTTATAAAACATGATATTTAATACCAACACAATAATTTTTAATCTATTAAAATTCTATCTTTACATTAAAAATTAAACTGATATATCTGATGTAGGTATTGAAAACATTTAAAATCCGTCACAGAAATTGTCCAAAGCAACCCTTTAAAAGTAATGTCCCCTATTTACAGGAGTAGTAGGGGGGTGTAACAAATAGCGGCGGGCCTTCTTCTAGCTTATTCGGCTTATCCGGCCTCGATGGTGATTTATTTCCGAAATCAATCTAATTTCGGGAGCTGGGCTTAAGATGGAACGTTACACTCACGCGGCAAATTCAAATTTTCTTGCGTTCTTTTGCCAATAATAGCTTAATTACTCAACGTGATTACATGAAAACTAATTTTGCGCAAATAAATATAATGTCTCAATAAATTACAATTAAAAGTATCACCTAATTATCATTAGTTTAGCGACAAATGGCAATAGACTGAAAAACTAAGAAGAAAATTGTTTATTGCCATTTGTAGCTAAACCAATGATATCTAGGAGATACTTTTAATCTTAATTTGTTGAAACATTCTATTTATTTCCGCAAAATTAGTTTTCACGTAATCACGTTGAGTAATTAAGCTATTATCGGCAAGGAACGCAGGAAAATTTGAATTTGCCGCGCGAGTGAAACGTTCCACCTTAAAAATGATTTTATTTTGCGGTCAATATATTTGTTTTTGATGTTTTGTTTTTGTTTCTTGGCACTTTAAGTTTCTTCAAATACTGTAAGGGCACATCCAATCATTTATTTTAATACTAGGTGGTAGGACTTTTCTGCAAAGTTCGTCTAGGTAGGTACCACCGCTATGCCAGTTATTCTGCCGCCAAGCAGTAATGTGCAAGTACTGTGTTCCGGTTTGAAAGGCACTGTAGTTGAAATTGCTGGGCAAATGAGACTTTATGATCTGATCACACGGTCTAGTAATCTTATTATACTATACTGCGTGAAGTCTCAGGATGACGAGCGCAGTGCAGTATCACGCGAATCTATATTGATTTAGAGTTCCGAGTCCGAGTGATATTCAATATGTTATGGGCAGCCGTTATGCTTAACATCAGGCGAACGACTAGCTCGTCGCGTCATTCATTTAGATTAAAAAAAACCTAAAAGAAGTACTTAACTAGTAAAGTATTCTACGATATACAGAAAAACCTAGTACTGAATATATTTGTGCTATTCTATAGAGTAGAAAAACAAGTGACTTCTAGATTTATATTTTAGGTCTATGTACATAATCCTTAGAGTATAGACTAAAAGCATAGAGAGAACGTACGAGAGAGAGAATCAGTCAAGCGTACCACTTTTCTGGACACTTTTTATATGAAGTGGAACACTTTCATGTGAATGAGTCTGACAGATTTGTATAGAAAAAACAGTTGACTCGAGTCGAAAAAATGGTACGGTGACATTTTGCAAGTGTAGCTAATTACTTTATGTTTTTTTCGTTCCTTCGCCACTGACGTAGCTATACGTGTGAGCAGTACAAATATACTATCGTTTTGTAGAGAGTACGTCATTATCTGTCAAACGTACCACTTTTCTGGACACTTTTTTATATGAAGTGGACACTTTCATGTGAATGAGTCTGACAGATTTGTATAGAAAAAAACAGTTGACTCGAGTCGAAAAAATGGTACGGTGACATTTTGCAAGTGTAGCTAATTACTTTATGTTTGTTTCCGTAGCGATACGTGTGAGCAGTACAAATATACTATCGTTTTGATGATCCCTCTTTGCTTTTAGTCTATACTCTAAGAAATAATCTGTTATTTACATAGACCTAAAATATAACTCTCTTTTACTGTATCATCTCTGGATGACACTGTAAAAGGGGCATTCCGTACAAAGCCAGCAGGATATATCTCAGAATGGAGCGGATTAAAGATCGGGCAGGACGGCTTACGGCTGCATCACACTGTAATTGCTGTCAGGATTCCTCAGGTGGGGTGGGTTTGCATACTAATAGGGGTGGAAGTAAATAGGGGTTGAAGGTGGAATATCAATTACAGCGATCTTAAAGGAGTTTAGTAGCAGGATGCCGGGTTTAATAAGAATCAGATATTATTAATTGTTAAGGTTGTTGGTCGACGCTGAAGTGGAAAATGAAAAATTTTGGCAGTGGCAAGACGGAATCGCAGATCATATATTGTGATCTAGGATTCCGTCTAGAGACGCCTCACAAAATACGTGCTATGACACCGCTTTGAAATGTCTTTTATGTTTTTTTAATGTAAATGAATGACGTGACGAGCTAGTCGTTCGCCTGATGTTAAACGACATGGCTGCCCATAACAGATTGCACTATCACTCGGAACTCTAAATTAATATAACTATATTTATTTAGAACGCAAAAATTTGCGTTACACTACACTGCGCACGTCATCCTGAGACTTCACACCTTATTGTATACATAAGCATGTATGTATAAATCATATATGTGGTCAACGTTGTGGGCTGCATTATTGATAACGCTTGGTCTACGTTTATACTTTACTGTGTCATTTGTATAATGTAGTTGTTTATTGTTCCTCAATAAATAAAATAAAATAAAAATATGCAAGGTACGTATGTATGCTCTAAGCTTCGTAATAAGATTACTAGACTGTGTGATAAGATCATAAAGTCTTATTAGCCCAGTAGTTTCACTAGCTACAGTGCCTTTCAAACCGGAACACAGTAGTGCTTGCACACTACTGCTTGGCGGCAGAATAACTGGCAAAGCGGTGGTACCTACCTAGACGAACTTTGCAGAAAACTCTTACCACCTAGTAAATATACAAATATACCAACTGTATCAAGCTTCCATACCATAAGGGCTTTATAGTGTAACTACACTGGACTGCCTCATAATCTCAACAGAAAGGAGGTTCTATTGCTAAGCCGGTGTCGCAAGCCTAAGGTCAATTACGCCAGGATCCTGCCGGGCTTAGTAGACGGTGCCCGTTCGTGCCCATTCAGAGAGTCAAAGACAACACTGGATTGAATTCGATTTAAGTTGAGACGGTTGAAGTTTATTTGGGAAGGAAAGTTAGAGATGAAAAACGTTCTTAGTAAACTAGCTGACCCGCCCCGGCTTTGCACGGATTAATTGAAAGAAAGAAGGAAAATACATTCATTCAAGACATCACACAACGTTTTACTGAGACGTGGTCTCTTACTGTTCGCCTCATTAGTAAGCTCAAAGTCGCGAAACTAGCTAAAGAAAGCTATGCTCGATGTTTCCCTGCGAGATAAGCTCCGGAACGAGGAGATCCGCAGGAGAACTAAAGTGACCGATATAGCTCTTAGAATTAGCAAGTTGAAATGGCAATGGGCAGGTCACATCGCTCGTAGAACTGACAACTGATGGAGAAGAAAGGTTCTCGAGTGGCGACCAAGAACTGGAAGACGTAGCGTAGGCCGGCCCCCCACTCGGTGGACCGACGATCTGGTCAGGACCGCAGGGAGCCGATGGATGAAGGAGGCAAGCAGCTGCTCAATGGCGCTCTGTGGGGAGGCCTATGTTCAGCAGTGGACGTATTTAGGCTGTTGATGATGATTCTATAAAGAATAGATATTCTGTTTACTTTGATAACGGAATTTTCCAGTAGACTTATAAATAAATGAAGCGTTTAAACCCCTCTAAATTTCGCAGAACTTACATCACTTACAGATTCGTGTTGGGGCAGTACATGAGATTATGTGATTTATTAGCATGACAAAATGGTTTCTTTTTGTTTGTAATTATAGGTTCCATTTTGTAGGCCTTAGCATAACCTTTTCAAATGAACACCTAAAATGAATCGCTTCAGTTCGAACTGTAGAAAACAATTATTTATTTATTCTCATTCTATTCTAAAGAAATATTTTGTAACTAAAACATATCAAAGTAAGTCCCCGAGAAAGCCCTTACGGTTAAATAACGACTTACATGAATAATGTCTAAAGAGAAAAAGGTCCAAGAGCACTCTCAGTCAAGTGACGTTCCAAAAAAATAAAAACAAAATATAATCCATAGCCCCTATGCCAGTCAGACACACGTTAAACATATAACACCCCTCTACATGCCATGGGGGCTAAAAATAGCCAAATAGTTTTAGACTGCGATTCACATTAGAGCGTTAGCTGCGCGACAGTCGCGCGGCAAAAACAGGTGCCTTCGCATTTTTTTTATAACAAAATAGGCCCGCATTTAAACGCAATCTCACCTGATGGAAATTTAAGTGATGACGCGGTCTACGATGGTACATGCTTGCCCAGAAAATTATAAGAAAAGTCGCGCGACTGCAACGCTTCTGTTTTTAATACCGGGCTATGGTCGCCTAAATCTGAAAGCAGCCTTATCAACACATCTACTGTAGCCTCTTCATCCAAAGCTCTGTAACTGTAGTTTATATATACCTATACTGAAGCCTAATTTCCAACTAGTTGAACGTCAGCTAGTCAGTCCCAACTTAGCCACTAAAAAATTCACAAAGCTAACGTTTTCCTAGAACTTCTAGGGGTCCGTAATTTGAATAGCTGGAGCCGATCCTTGAATTTTTAATAAAAGCTCAGGCTAAAAGCTTCTCTGCGACCCTAACGTTCAAGATTTTACGCTTTAGGGTTCCGTAGCTGAAACTTAAGCTTGTATGTTCGCTTAGAACATTTTGACCACACTTTCTTTCTTTCTTATCGTGTAGGCAAGGTTATTCCTTACGTCAAAATATTTAAACCATCCGTAGGCTTTTTGTCTTTGCAGGTCATTTGGAAGTTAACAGTTAACACAAGAACTTTACTAGGTGGTAGGACTTTTCTGCAAAGTTCGTCTAAACCGATTTGCCAGTTATTTTGCCGCCAAGCAGTAGTGTGCAAGCACTACTGTGTTCCGGTTTGAAGGGCGTTGTAACTAGTGAAATTACTAGGCAAATTAGACTTTATGATCCGATCACACATCGTCCAGTAATCTTATTACCAGACTGTGTGATTAGATCATAAAGTCTCAGGATGACGTGCGCAGTGCAGTGCCACGCGAAACTATATTAATTTAGAGTTCCAAGTGATACTGCAACCTGTTATGGGCAGCCGTGACGCTTAACATCAGGCGAGTGACTGGCTCGTCATGTCATTCATTAAGATTTATAAAACAGACTTACTACTTAACGTGCTCTTCGAAACACGGTAACGCGCAGATCTAACACTAATTTTTTGAATGCTTTTGAATACATAAATTCGAAAGCTACTCTCTGCTTAGATTTTTCCATTTACGTATTTTCATGACGTAATGACTGAATCGATAAAGTATTGGATCTCTCTCTCTCTTTTCATCAGCCGGAAGACATCCACTTCTGAACACAGGCCTCCCCCCATAAAACGTCACTTTGGACGCTTGTCATGGGGGGGTGATTGGCCATAATCACCACGCTTAGCAGATGGCTTGGTGATCGCAGAAGATTTTAATATACCGAGGAGAATGCTGCTGCTCATTCCCTGGATATTCTCTTTGCTGGTTTGGGGAAATGTTGAATAGTAGGTATTACAAAGTGCGTAGGTACAAAATACTTTTTCTTCTCCTAGCTCTACTAGTTGTGCCAGCTAATCAATACCATAACCTCTTAGTTGTCTGGTATTATTAGGTATGGAACCCTGAGCAAGTGGGGAGCTACTCGTACTTGTCCGATTTTTTTATTTATTCAGAATTATTTACCGGCCCTTTAGAGCTGTGAGCAGTCAGTTTACAAGTCAAATCTATGTAAATATCTATGTATGTACTTAAGCTAAGTAATTTTGCCTCAAATTGAAATTCGAATAACAACACACTTAAGTTATGTTAAGTCAGTCTTAAGTTCTTTAGCAGAATTTCGTTGAAAGTTTTTAATAATTTTTTAAAACATACGCTTTTTTCTTCAAATTTTTATTTTTAAATTAAGGATCAATTTGGATGGCGGATAAATAATATTGAAATAGTTACTTAGTTAATAATCCTCTATTAGTCATGTTTCAGTGTAGATATAGAAAATTTTATAAAAAAAAACCTAAGGCCAACGTAAAATAGCCTTTTTCGTCCTTTTTTCCTAAAGACCTGTATTTTTTTTTTGTTAGTACGCAATTTTAATTTAACCTATTATAATATCACTAGGAACCTAATATTTAAGATTGTGCCCATTAACACTTCTTTCTGTCAAGTTTTTTTTTATGTTAACGTATGACGTGACGAGCTAGTCGTTCGCCTGATGTTAAGCGTCACGGCTGCCCAAAACAGTTGCAGTATCTATCGGAACTCTAAATTATAAAGTTTCGCGTAACACTGCACTGCGCATGTCATCCAAAAAGTCTCGTTTGAGCAAATGAGATTTTATGTTACGTTACAGTTTAGTTGATGTGTGGCAGTTTAGTAACTAAACTGCCACAGTGCCCTTCAAACTGGATCACAGTAATACCTGCACACTACTGCTTGGCGGTAGATAAACTGATAAAGCGGTGGTGCATACCTAGACGAACTTTGCGGAAATATTCCTACTACCTAGTAAAAAAAGTAAATAAAATATCTTGATAGACTTTTTTTTTCTATCACCATCATCATCATCAGCCGCAAGACGTTCATTGCTAAACACAGACCACCCCTAGAAAGGGCATTTTACAAAAACATTTTTCGTCAATTAACGCGAAAAAACTTTAATGACATAGCTAGTAATTAGTACCTAGTATACTAATAAAAAAAAGTCTAACAACACTAATGCCTGTGTACAACAATAACCATTATGGTACACAACAATTAACAACAAAAAAAACGGCTACACGCCTACAGCGTAAGTTAACCCTACTACCCCCAGTAAAAAAAAACCAATGAATTATTTATGTCACTAGGGGGTTAAAAAAGTATTAACATGTACGTGGTCTAGAAAGCACTTTGTTTTAGCGGCCTTAATGGATTGAAAATACTGACAAGTCCGTTTATACTTTAGCCCTGAGGGTTCAGTACCTAGTTACCTACATTAATGTCTGTTTTACCGTAAGGGGAATAGTTTAGAATAACCACCCCACTCCCACTACCGGTGAGTAGAAATCATTGCTTCCTACCAATTTTTTCAGATGTCGTTTTTTTACACTTCTCACAGCGCCATCTAGCCCCAAACTAAGCAAAGCTTGTACTAGGTATGTGTTATTTATACTTTCATCAGTTTAGAGAAATAGTTGTTGTTTTTTCTTGTCTTATATTTCTTCAGTATTGCACCACCGCAATAAACAATTCCACAATACATCGGGGTTAACTGGAAGATAATGCTCTATGGCATTAAGTTCGCCTATGTACCTACTGTTGTTGTTTGTGCAATAAAGAATTTTCTATCCATCTATCTATCTATCTACTATGGGAACCAGATAACTGATACAATACTTAGATACTTTTTGTTTGTAAATACATACATAGAATACAATACAACACCCAGACACAGAGCAACTGTTTAAAACTTTGTTCTACACGAAAAATTAGCTATAGGTAAAACAGCTAAGCAGCTACGACAGCTAAAACCTATTTTGGGTTACTCTGAGACGCTGCGCAAACGTGTATGTTGTCTGGGTACAATGGGGTACAAGCTGCCGGTGAAATTATTTTCATTATTATCAATATCTATGTCTTTGTCTAGTTGCTTCCACTTGACACATACCGATTGCCAATCAAAATGTGTTCGGTATCATCATCATCAACAACAGCCTGAAGACGTCCACTGCTGAACATAGGCCTCCCCCAGAGAGCACCACTTTGAGCGGCTGCTTCTAAGAGCTATATCGGTCACTTTAGTTCTTCTGCGGATCTCCTCATTCCGGAGCTTATCTCGCAGGGAAACACCGAGCATAGCTCTCTCCATAGCTCGATGCGCGAGTTTGAGCTTACTAATGTGTTCGGTGTAGGTAGCTGGAAAGTAAAAGCCGTCATCTCGCAGATTGTCTATCGTCGTGTAAAAACTACAGTTTTGTATGGTGTGCTGTATCGGTAATACTGTAGCGATACTACCGTGATATGTCATTAATTATTATGCCCATAATTAAGACAAAACGTAGGTGTAGCCACGATTTATGGCTATAATTATTGGCATGCTCTGGTAGTGTGGCCGCAGAGTAAAATGCAACCGATGACTGAGTTCAATTTCCGCTTCCGGGCACAGCAACTAATTCTGCACCCGTATTATGTAACATTTACAACAGTAGCAGCAAAGCAACAGCAGTAGCAAAGCGACAGCAAACACTTAGCGATCGGTCGCAAGATGTCACTGGAAATCGTAAGTCGCCCGCCTGTTGACGCCTGTCACTGAATGCACTTTGGTCTTTGATACTTGTGCCACTAGCAGCAGAACAGCAATAGATGAAAACAAAATAATGCACTTTTTAATTCATCGATTGTCCGACAGACTGTGATCTAACGCTCGATCGCTGTCTGCTTTGCCAAAGTGATGTTTGACGGCAATGATTAAATAATTTACGCCTGTTGCAAACTTGTTGTGAGTTACGTAATTAGCTAGCCGATGATGGTGTACCATATTGGTAACAAAAGTGTCTACCGATATTAAGCAATTGTTTGTTTTCCTGAGAAGCTTCATACTATCTACTCAACAAAATATAAAATTTATGGAGAGAATTGTTATTAAAGAGTAGACAGAGTCAATAATTCCATTTTCGTATTGGAATTATGGAACCCTAAAAAGTCTATTTACGTTTCTCGTTTGAAAGCAAGGTTGATTACCGAATGAAATTGATGGTTTTAGTGCTCGTTATAACGATCTAAGGCTACATTTCTACGAGCTGCATTATCGCGGCGTTTTACACACTTGCTTTTTAACAAAGAGTTCTATGTATTTAGAGAATATTTTAATTAAAACCTGGTATCTCTAAAATTCATTGAGAATGGAGAAGGAGGAACTCTTTATGATGAACTCCTTCTACGAGAAGCGGCCATCCAGGAAGTGGACGTGGATAAGTCCCGACGGTTCCACTAAAAATGAGATAGACTTCATCATGACGACCAAGAAGCACATATTCGATGATGTCTCTGTGATCAGCAAGGTGAAAACCGGTAGCGATCACCGTATTGTTAGAGGCACATTGAATATCAATGTTAAGCTCGAAAGGTCACGTCTGGTGAAGTCTACGCTCCGTCCAAATCCTGTCCAAATCCAAAACCCCGAAGGCTTTCAGCTGGAACTCCAAAATCGCTTCCAGTGCCTAGCCGACTGTAACACAGTGGACGAGCTAAACGACGGGTTGGTGGAAACTGTCCAAGCTGTTGGATCGAAATTCTTTAAGACCCAACGCCGAAAGAAGACTCAAAAGCTCTCAGAAAAAACTCTTGAGCTAATGGCCGACCGGAGCGAAATGAAGCTGCAGTCTTCAGTTGATATGTCAGCCTACGGTGAACTCAATAGACGAATCTGGAGTTCCTTGCGACACGACTTGCGTGCTCTTAGTACTTCACGTATTGAGGCCGCAATTGAGCGGAACCAAGGCTCTAAAGTGTTCGCAAAGGATTCGTCTATTGGGCAAAACCAAATGACAAAACTGAAGACCGAAAATGGTAGCATCATTTCATCCAAGCCTGAGATTCTGAGAGAGATCGAGAACTTCTATGGACAGTTATACACCTCGACACGTAAGCCCGCTACTAACACAGCTCAGGACATCAGAGCCAAGTTAGTCCGACACTATACCGAAGATATCCCGGACGTCAGCCTGTACGAGATTAGAATGGCCCTCAAACAGCTTAAAAACAACAAGGCACCAGGTGAAGATGGAATTACGACTGAACTTCTGAGAGCGGGTGGTAGACCGGTACTTTTAGTCCTCCAGAAGTTATTTAATTCTGTCATCCTTGAAGGTACAACGCCAGAGGCATGGCACAAGAGCGTGGTGGTGCTCTTCTTCAAAAAAGGCGATAACACCTTATTGAAGAACTATAGGCCCATCTCGCTCTTGAGTCATGTGTATAAGCTGTTTTCGAGAGTCATTACGAATCGTCTCGCACGCAGGTTTGATGAATTCCAGCCTCCCGAACAAGCCGGTTTCCGAAAAGGCTTTAGCACCATAGACCACATCCATACGCTGCGCCAGATTATACAGAAGACCGAAGAGTATAATCGGCCGTTATGCCTAGCGTTTGTGGACTATGAGAAAGCCTTCGATTCAATCGAGACTTGGGCGGTGCTGCAGTCCTTGCAGCGATGCCAAATTGACTATAGGTATATCGAAGTTTTGAAGTGTTTGTACAGTAAGGCCACTATGTCAGTCCGACTACAGGACCAGAGTACGGAACAAATTCCATTGCAAAGAGGCGTGAGACAGGGAGACGTTATTTCTCCGAAACTGTTCACAAACGCATTGGAGGATGTTTTCAAGCTCTTGGAGTGGAAAAGATCTGGCATCAACATAAATGGCGAGTACATCACTAACCTTCGTTTTGCCGATGATATAGTCATAATGGCGGAATCGCTCGAGGACCTTAGCACCATGCTCAACGACCTCAGTAGAGTCTCCCAGCAGGTTGGTCTTAAGATGAATATGGACAAGACAAAGATCATGTCTAATGCTCATGTTCCACCTATACCGGTAATTGTTGGGAACGATACTCTCGAAGTTGTCGACAAGTATGTCTACCTAGGACAGATTGTCCAATTAGGTAGGTCCAACTTCGACAAAGAGGTGGCGCGAAGAATCCAACTCGGCTGGGCAGCGTTCGGGAAGCTTCGTCCTATCTTTTCGTCCAAAATACCGCAGAGCCTGAAAACGAAAGTTTTCAATAAACATAAACATAAGTTAGTAAGTTGAAGTGGCAATGGGCAGGCCACATCGCTCGTAGAACTGACAACCGATGGGGAAGAAAGGTTCTCGAGTGGCGACCACGAACCGGAAGACGCAGCGTGGGCCGGCCCCCCACTCGGTGGACCGACGACCTGGTGAAAGCCGCGGGGAGCCGATGGATGCAGGAGGCGAGCAGCCGCTCAAGGTGGCGTGCTCTGGGGGAGGCCTATGTTCAGCAGTGGACGTCTTCAGGCTGTTAATGATGATGATGATGATCTCTAAAATATTAAAATTTTAGAGTTACCAGCTTTTAACTAAAATATTCCTGTTTCACCACCAATGGGGACAAACGAGAATAAAATTCCTATCTGTCAAGGCAAGGACAAATGGAACCTATATGGATCGCAAATGATCTACCTGTGAGGCCCGCATTTCACCGCGGTCGTCACCTGATGGAAAGTAACGACGCGGTCTACGATGGTACATGCTTGCCTAGAAGATACCTATTCACTCGTGAATTGGAGAGCTCTAGAAAAAAGTCTGACTATTCAAAAAGTCAAATAGAAATTATTACATCTCTATATTACCTTTTCTATGGCTTTGACTATTCAAATAGTCAAAGAATAATATTTATTTCTCTTTGACTATTTGAATAGTGAAAGCCATATAAAAGATAACATAGCTCAGCTGATTATGTCAATTTTTTTATATATCCTTTTTTTAACAATGGTCTTTCTCAAAATCAACTACCTTGAATACTCTTGCCTCTGACTAAAAAATACATGAAAAATAATTTTTTTTTCATGAGATAAGTGGCAAACAAGCAGGCGGCCCACGTAAGTAAGCAGGCAGGGGGTATAATATGGCCACCGCCGCCTATGGACATCTGCAACACCGAAGGAATTGCCGGTGCGTTGCCTACCCTTAGAGAGGACTCTTTGAACACATTTCTTGAAGCTCCCCATACTGTAGTTATGCGGAAAAACCTCAAGAGGAAGATCATTCCACATCTTGCAGGATCGTGGAAGAAACGAGCGCAAGAATCGCGTCGTTATGAGATTTCCACGTGTCTACAATATGTGGATGCGCTTTTTCACGTTGCTGAGAAGTTCGATAATAAAATCGAGAAGAATTACAAAAACAAATCAAATTACGACACATGAAAGGCATTTAAAGCCAATAAAACCGAGAGAATTTCGAAATTTACTACTTACATTACGTTACTGTTTTTATGAGAGCGTAGGGTAATTTATCCATTTTTAACAACAAAAAACAAATAAATCACTTCAAAACTTTATAAAAATATTTGTACTTTTTGTTTTTTTTTCTCACAAGACAAAGAGAAGAGTGAATAAATAAATAAATATGTGTGGACATTTCACACAGCGCCATCTAGCCCCAAACTAAGCATAGCTTGTACTATGAGAACCAGATAACTGATAGAATACTTAGATACTTTTTGTTTGTCAATACATACATAGAATACAATACAATACAAATACAAATACAAAATAATCTGTGGCAGAGCTACCAACTGGGCTAACAGGCCAGTCAAATTAATGATAATAATGGCCTCTCGCTACCGCAAAAAAGCCTTTCCACATATTATTAGATCGTCAAAAATCTTATAAGAGTCGATTCACGCATGCGTTCTTTTTTGGCGTCATCATCATCATCAACAGCCTGAAGACGTTCACTGCTGAACATAGGCCTCCCCCACAGAGCGCCACTTTGAGCGACTGCTTGCCTCCTGCATCGATCGGCTCCCCGCAGTTTTAACCGGATCGTCGGTCCACCTAGTGGGGGCCCAATACGCTGTGTCTTTCAGTTCTTGGTCGCCACTCGAGAACCTTTCTTCCCCATCGGTTGTCAGTTCTCGCACCGCTCATCCGCGTACCATTTCACAGCGTCGTCGAATCCTCGCACCGCTCAGTGGCCTAGCGCATCTGCGGCGGAAACACTCACACCGTTTCACAGCCTCGCTACGCGTTCTCGTACCGCCCAGCTGCCTTGCACATCCTTGGTGGAAACGCAGTTTAAGGAGGGTTAAAAGAGTCCATACAGTACAGGGTAAGCAACGCATTGGCGACGCCTCCAATGTTACAAATGTCTATAGGCTACGGTGACCGCTTGCCGGGCCGTATGCTTGTTTGCACCCCATAAAAATAAAACGGTATGCAAGCTTTTTAATACAAAATCGGACGAGCTTTTGGCACATGGTATGGCAGCCCCATCATCTGATGCTATGTTTACACGAGCTTAGTACTTTTCATAGCCAATATTGCAATGTGTTTGCTGTTATACATTAAAGATTTTCTGGTTTTAACTGGTTACCTAAATACCATATTCATCATCAGATCCTCACCAAAACTATGTAGGACCACACTGTTCATGATTGGCAGGGATGAGCACTTCAACAGTAGTGTGTAAGCATTAATGTTCCAGTTCAAAGAGCATAATTAGTTAAAGTACTGGGAAAATTAGACTGTGATCTATCTCACAGTCTAGTAGGTAATACGAATAGAAATCACATTACTAGTCTGAAAGATCATTTGCCCAGTAATTTATTTATTTGAATTAACTAGTTATGCCATACTCTTCAAACTGGAATCCAGTACCTAATAGTGCTTACACACTACTGGTTATCTCTGTCAATGATGATTGATAAATGTGCTGCTATAATGGTGAGGTGAAGGATGAAATGTGCAGTGTATACAAGACTTTACAATTTAGAGTTTCGAGTGTCTCTGCAGCTGTTATGGGCGGTCGTGCGCTTAACATCATGCCAACGAATAGTTAGCTAAGTCATTTGTTTATATTAAAAAACTATCTTACCGGACTACTACCGGAGCGATTGCTAAGCAAGACTAACAAGTAGGCATATTGAAAAAGAAGCAAAATATCAAACTTCCAAATAGCAATTCGCCTAAGTAGCATAATGTCAACGACTCTGAACGTCTACTGAATAAAACGATCAAACGTATACAATACACAAAAATCATACGGATGAATGGAGAAGCTTCTTTTGAAGTCGTTTAAAAACTAAAATGATTTTGTTTATTGTTTTATTTTTAAACATTATTCTTGTTTTGATCCGCTCGTACCGATTTTCTTGGCGAACATAAATTGAGTCCGAGCGTAAATAATACGTGTAGGCATAATTTAAACAACGCTTCACGTGGAATCATGACCGACGTAAGTTGAAATTACCTAATGTAACTAGTCTCTGCTTCAACTCGGGATTTTTGCTTTCGTCTGTCCGGATGTACATACTCGCGTACAGGCCGCATCTTACAACGAATCTTGACGAAACTTGGTGTACAGATGTACAGGCTCTACAGGTCCAGGAATTTTTTGTCATCGGTGATTATTGATTGGTGAGATATTTCCTCCAAAAAGGGGGATTTTTTCTGCCGCGCCATTTACCAGCCGATTTTGATAGTTTTTGGAAAGAACATTCGGTATCCAATTCCAAATAAGTATGCCTGATATGAGCACAATTGGTCAAAAGGTTGTTAAGATATAAGGTCGTGAGATCTGAGTTCAAATTCAGATTCTGATATTCTATTGCTTTCATAGTGTACATAGGTGGAATAAATATAAAATTAATTAAGTAGACTAATTGTGGACCCCGTCGGGCGCAGCAAATTTGGAGAGGAAGACGTCCTCACAAAAGAATCAATATGTACAAAGAAAATAATGAAAATTTTAGTTTGGGTCACAATTTTCATATGATAGGTATTTGATCGGAAAGTATGTAAATAGGTACTTCGCAAGTACATCATTCGTAGAACTGAGATGCGGTGGACTGAGTGGGCCAATCATATGGTCATAACCACGGGGAGCCGATGGATGCAGGGAGCAAACAGCCGCTCCAAGTGGCACTCTGTGGGGGAGGCCTATGTTCAGCAGTGAACTTCTTCAGGCTGTTGATGATGATGAACCCTTTGAAATCCATTTGTTTTCCAATTTTTTTAACTTTATGATTCAACAGGGCTTTGTCGCTGTGCGACCACATCGCTTAACCAAAAAAGAAAAAAAATAAGTAATTTATATACTCGTAGATTTTATATAGGCTTCTTATGGCAGGGGAAATTATAAAATAGTATTACATAAACTTGAAATGGCAATGGGCAGGCCACATCGCTCGTAGAACTGACAACCAATAGGGAAGAAAGGTTCTCGAGTGGCGACCACGAACCGGAAGACGCAGCGTAGGCCGGGCCCCCACTCGGTGGACCGACGATCTGGTGAAAGCCGCGGGGAGCCGATGGATGCAGGAGGTGAGCAGCCGCTCAAGGTGGCGCGCTCTGGGGGAGGCCTATGTTCAGCAGTGGATGTGGCTGTTGATGATTATATAAACTAATATATTTGTGATGAAAACACCAACAGAAATTAACAAAATTTTAATACAGTTAAAAGGGTACGTGCGGTATAAATGGGCCATGCCTTTTTATGTAGATAGGTACTTATTTCATTTATGGAATAAAAACAGTTTTACATTATTTTAATATAGAAGTCTGTGTATGCTGTGCCAATAAATACTCAATAACAGAACGGCGCCGATTCGGAGAGCCCTGACATTGGATCTATAAAAAGATTTAGTTAATTAAAGCTTGACCTATTTCAACCGCTTTCATTCGTAAACAAAAGTTCATGTGTTTATTGTATGAATCATTTTTACTGTGCTTTCAAATAAATATGATCTATTCAGATATTATTTATTGATTTAAAATTTGTTATAGTTAGTATCTACTTTTATTTACAACTAAATAGGCCCGCATTAGACTGCAATGTCACCTGATGGAAAGTGATGACGCGGTCTACGATGGTAAATGCTTGCCTAGAAGATACCTATTCACTCGCGACTTGAAGAGCTCCAGATTGTACTTATCGGAAAACAAAGACTCTGGTAAAGTGTTCCATTCCTTCACTGCTTGGATTATAAATGTCGAGTCAAACCGCTTTGTGCGAATCGAAGGAATATCAACCATAAATGGATGGCGTGTAGCTGTACGTCTTGTCGTCCGATGGTGAAACGGAGATGGTGGAATTAGATTGTGTAGCTCCGCAGCACACTCACCGAAATGTAACCTGTAGAACACTGATAGGCTGGCAACTATACGACGGTGCTCTAAGCTCTGCAGCCTAGCCCTCACTATTGTATCGTCACCTATGAGCTTTTTTGCTCGCCTTGCAATAATATAGTTAGCATTTAAAAAAGCATTAAAGCATTTATATTTATTTTGCAGGAAAAAATACTTTTTGTACCTTATACATACTTAAATGTAAAACACGTACCTAGTTACTACTCAATAATGTCTCTTAATTAAATTTCAAATATAAAATGGTTGTGGTTATTTTAAAAAAAACACTTTTCTTTTCACTATGTACTTTTTTATTTTAAAAAAATCTTGACAAATTACACACAAATTTAATTTCGGTTAATAAAATACATGTGCTGATTGGAGTGGGTCCGACATTTTTTTTTATAATTTTAAATTTATAGGCATAGCATTTGACACTGTCTTACCTGATGGTAATGGTAAGTGATAACAACAATATATTGGCGACGTGCTTATCCGATGTCCGTGCAGTTCCGTGCTTCAGCAAAATGTTAGCATATGGTAGTAGTTATTGCGTAATATTACATAAATAGAATCATGTTTGATGAAGTAACCATTCCACCATGATAAAAAAATTACATTTTTAGTCAAACAAAGCCGACTTCCCTTCTCATACTACATCACTTGTCTTGATAGGTGCAACTTGCAACACTATCAAAGTATAACCTCGATGTAAATTCGAAATTACCTCTTTGAGCACCGTTTCTAATAGCCATTGAAAATATATTCTCACTACTGTGTCTGTGTATCTACTCAGCTGGGATTACGTTTTTATATATACGTGTACTATAATTGTCTAGAGTTGTTACAGAAATAGGTACTATTCATAGAACTCTGTAGTCGTTGTCTGCAGTCAATATGGAATGTGTGACCGAGTGGGCCTAGTTTTTTATGGACGTTTTTATAGACCTGTGACCGATCGGAACTAACTCTTCAAAATCAAGTTGGTTTATTGCAAATAGCCTATTTTTATTAGTTGTCCAGCCCAATTTTAGAATACTTAAAATAATTCGAATAACTGTTTGTTTTAAGCAAATAAAGTTTATATAAGTCGTAAATTGCTATTGCAGACACCTATTTAACTATTATACTATTATTGTTTTCTTGTCATATTGATAGTATGCACTCCTACTTGTAATTATTTTATAGTCAAACAATGTTATGACTGACATATCTAAGAGCATGTAAATATGTCTAAAGATGAAATAAACAATTGAATTGAATTGAATTGAATTAATATAACACGTAATTACACACGTAAATAACTAACAACGTAGTAGGTATTACCACAACTACTTTTTATTCAGTTTTAGTCTGTTGTCAGCTCATATTCTGGTTAATTTAATTGTAATATTTTGTTAAGTTTCCGCTACGGTAGTATTTTTAAGATAATATTTTAAGTGTTATCCACTCTGACATTTTTGAAAATATTTAGAATACCTACTATTAGTTGGTTGTGCAGGTAGGTAAAACAACAATAAATAGTAATCAGAGATTTCAATTATAACTATTATTCTTTTTTGAGATAGATTTTGAATGCTCAAAATATTAATTATCTGTTGCTGTTCGATAATTACGAAAATAGTTTCAATTCTATTATAGATGAAGAGCTTATTATAAAGCTATTTTTTGGAAGTAGATACATAATATATACTTGTATCTAATGATTTCTCTTTCTTTAAAATATAGTTTATAATATTGTGTAACATAAACTAAATATTTGAATGATAACGTAGGTAATACTAAAGGAAAATGAATTTTAATGGCTTTGTAATAAACATTAATTTAAGACAGTAGTACAAACCTCTACTGCTATTGTGTATTTTAAACGATGAGTAAACTTAGTTTGGCAATAAATAAATATTTGATTATTTTCACAACAAAGCAATATCTGTTAAGTGCACGTGCACTTAATATTGCCCATTATAAATCAAAATAAATATCCTTCTAGGTATGAAAATATAGAGGCCTCGCAAATAAAATCACACTTTCATTGAATAAAAACTACGTCTGCACAAAACAACCCTTCTTGCCCTAGATGTTATTTACAGCTAACACAGAAGTCACCCCTAGGACCCAGCTTGTAAAAATCTGGAGCGTAAGTGTGTAAAAATGTAAGTGTGTTTGTACTTACGTGCTTTCCTCACAACACACACGCACACACACACAAGCACTGATATCACGAAACACTAAATTCGTAGCACATTTTAATTTTAATTTTTCATTTAATTTTTTGGTTAGGACACGATGTGTGGCGCGGCGGGAGCGGTTCAGACGCGCGACCGCGACGATGGCGCCAAAACGACTGACCGAATGAGATGACTGGGTTGCTATGTTAGTGGGGCAACCTCCAGGATGGTTACTAGGGGTAAATTGAAAACTACTGAGGGAAATTGAACGGGAAATTATCAAGAATATTACAATATATATTAAAATATATGAAAATTGCTTGTAGGAATATAAGCAAGGTTAACTTGTTTGGTTGGACGTAAGCTGTACAAATAGGTGATTAAATAATTATTTATTGTTATTTATGTTTATCGCTTATGTCGTTAGTTTATGCTAGGTAGAGGTTAATAGCAAAAGCAATGAAGTTTTAGTTATTAAATATCTGTAAATAATAAAACCAGTTATTGAATTATACTACTTATAGGTAGGATAAGTAGTATAATTCAATAACTGGTAGTTATACCTACTTTATTGCAAAATAATAGTAAAATAACACTTCCCGTAATGATTTATCAAAGTAATTTTGAAGTTTATCAATTATAGCTTTTTTTATAAACAATCATAATAGTAAATGTTATTATTTATATTAAAAATACTGACCAAAGACCATGTCTAAAATAAATAAAAACCAACTCAATTCCTTGCACATTTAATTTGTTTTAAATGTCAAATCAACAATTTAGCCACAAAAAATATTTAAAAAATGCAAATCATCAATCGATTGATAATTCTTATTAGACAAACACTAATGAAAAGGCAAATTCATGCTGTGAAATTTCCCTCAAAATCTCCCCAATTTGTCCCACTGCCCCCGCGTTGGCATCCCCATTTTCCCGAGAAGAACGAGAGCAAGCGCCTGCGTGAAGCCATCCCACCCCGCTCTCCCCCCGCCCGCCACAAAACTTAGCTGAATCGAAGTGACGAAATAGGCCTCTTCATCCCCTAGCTGGACTGACATATGGACATTTTTTTTTGTGTACCCTCGAAACATAATTTGTACCTAGCTTAATATCTATGCACAGGAAAAAAGCACAAATACTGATTCTGTGTCTAAGGCGTTGCGGGACCATGGTCCTCGTAGTTCCTGGGCCAGGAGCCTAGTATCTAGAGTTCCAGGAACTACGACGGACGAGGACCATGGTCTCGCAACACCTTAGAAACAGTCCACAGATCTATTTATGTGATCGTTAGGCGTATAAAAGACCACAATGCAGTCAATGCAAGTTTTTATAAAGTCCGGAAATGTAGAGCACCTACTAAAACCCAATGCCCAATTTTAAACAGCGAGCGGTCACCCATCTAAGTAGTGACTGCAGTGAACGTTGCTTAACTTCACCCCATTGAGGTTGATACACACCCCTCCCTGCTTTACCCATAAGAACGGCTAGTCGAGCTTCGCTATAAGCGAGCACTTGCACCATCTAATAATCATGTAATGTGGCTATATTATAAAGTTAAAACTTAAGGGGAAAAATTTGATGAAATTAGTTTTTTGATAAATTTCTGTGCGCGAAGAGGCCCGTTTTAACTGTATAGTATGAGTTCGAGTCGCAAAAGTTTAAAAAGTGTTAATGTGGCTATGTAACCTAACTTGTTTTATTTTTTTTAATAATTATTACATTAACTATTCATACTGCAAAAGTTTACAAGGGATACAGGACTAATAAAGCACCTGGCAAGCTTAGACTAGAAGTATAAAGACTCTATGCTTAGAACTATGATAGTGAAGCCAAAAATAGACGTACGAAATCGTATAATAATACCATTCCACTGGGGAACAAAAAAATTTCATTTAAGCATTCCACAATCATTATTTTATATCTGTGATCAGAATGAAGGTCTCATCATCATCATCATCATTAGCTTGTAGATATCCACTGCTGAACATAGTCCTCTCCCGTAGAGCTCTACTTTGACCGGCTACTTGCCTCTCGCATCCATCGCCTCCCCGCAGTTTTGACAAGCTGCGCTGCGTCTTCCGGTTCGTGGTCACTACTTGAGAACCCTTCTTTCCCATCGGCTGTCAGTTCTGCGAGAGATGTGGCCTGCCCTTTGCAATCTCCACTAATTGTAAGAGCTATATCAGTGACTTTCGTTCTGCGCAAGCAATGTCTAATCTCATTCAGTCTCCTAATAGGCCACGCTGTCTGTCTTGAGTGCAGTCTAACTATTTATAAGACGTACGCTTCCGTTCGTAGAGCAATTAATAATGCGAGTAGAATGTCTAGTCTGATTTCGTTTTCTTTTTTTGGCGCCAAATTTTTCTTCGGAGTTCTGAGTCTATTATCTTTGATGATCCTACAGTGTACTCCATACAGAGTTTCATTAGAATAAGACCCCCCCACTCCTTGTTAACACATTTTCACGGTCAATAGTTCTGTAACGTTGTTCACATGCTTTCCAACGATTCAGGTTGAAAGGACTGGGTATTTTTGTTTTTGTAGGAAGTATCCATTTTAAAGGACGAGCGTGGTTTAGCGGTGGCCCGTGAAACTTAAAACCGACACATCCAGGTTCAAATCCCGCTCAGCCCTGCACCAATGACTTTTCAAGTTAGGTGCATAATTTGCTCTCTGTACATAAGTCAATGAAAATGTCACTGAGCATTGTTGTCTACTCATTACTGTTTGCAGTGGCTGTCACTGCAGTGCTGCAGTCGGAAGCAGTCGATAATTGTTTAAGTACAGTTCCTGTGAAGTTTTATTTGGCAACGTCCTAAGAAAACTGGGAGCTACTAAGAAATCGTTTTGCACCGTCTTGACTGAAAAGTATATATTCTACAGGTCAGGTAGTAGAGTTCACTTCTCTAAACCTTTTGACCTGCAATTTCTTTCTTTTTCTTCCTCTACGGATTCTCCTGGTGGATTTGGTGGTGTGGCATTCTGAACGCACCTTTGCTGTGCTTTCTAAATGCATGACCTTGGCGTTGACAGATCAGTTCGCACGTCAATTCAGTTGTATCAGGAACAGCAACATGCCGGTTTCCTCACGATGTTTTCCTTCAGCCTTGTAAGAGTGAGTGCAAATTCTGCATTCTGCAAAGTAGAATAATTTATTTTCCAATTTTTGCTTTAGGGTGGGTTTTTTGATCCGTGGTTAAGGTAACCAAAAATTAAAACTCAAAAACTCTAACAAATTTTGACGCTTGGTTAGAATTTGTTTGAGTTTTTAACCATTATTAGGAAAAGCCCACCCTTAGGAAATAACTGGGAGTCGAACCATTGTACGTACGATTAGCAGTCGCATGGGATACCACTGAGCTATTTGCTATGAATTGTTAGTAGAGTATTATTATCTTTTCTTTCGCGGTAGCCTTCTAAGCTTGATTGAAAGAGAACAAGTTCCGTTCGGAGGCACCATTACGTGGAAATTAAACGAGCTAACAGTGTTTCTACTTGTTAACGATGTCTCACGGGTTTGGAAAAGATAAAAATTCGTCGTTCTATCGGGCTTCTTTAGGAAAATAATAATTTTTGGGACAAGAACGTCATGTTAATTGGCTAGCCAGTTTTTACGTAAAGACAAACATACAATGTTTCTTGAATTATTTAGGTATATTAATAGATTAGGGGTGTATTAAGAAATTATTTTTGAAAATTCAACCCCTATAAAGCTGATGATCTAGACAGTTGGACAGATTTTCTTGAATCATAGCCAAGAACACTATTAATAAACTTCTTCTTCTTCTCGTGTAGGCAAGTGGTCATCCCTGGTGTCAGAATTTTTAGGCTGCACAAAGGCTCCTGACTTGGCTTAACGACTATTGTCTTACGACAACAGCCGGGACCGACGGCTTTATGTGCCCTCCGAAGCACGGTATAGCTGTTTAAAATACCACTATTTGCTATAGCATTGGTTAGAAGGGGCTAGTCGTGCTTCGCTATGAGCGCTAACAATACTGTTAACACTCTTAATTAAACTACCTTTCAAACAAGAAAAAAAAAGGTGCATCTGTTGCAGAGCTATGATGCCACAGCCAGACACACAGACAAATAATTTAAACTTATAACACCCTCTAAATGGTAAATAAGTATGTTGAAACTTATAACAACTCTCTATTTGTTCGGGGGTTAAAAACATTCAATGTCAAATTGCCAATACATACAAGTATCAAAACCTACACTCGATACGATTGACAATCGAATTTGACCGATTTGTATGCAGCTTGCACTAGCGCCCCCTGATGGCGTAGCTGAATACTGATGCACTATACCAAGAGTATCGGACTGAAAAGCTTTGTTTGCTATTTGTCTGAATTTATAAACTGAGATTGTATTTGCTATATACTTTCAAATTTTTAAAACGGTTTTAGAATATCAAATCAATACGCTATTAACTTGTAAAAACAAAATGATGCTGTTTATCTCTATCGACCTTTTCAGAGCCAAGGAATCTAGCAGTCGAAATCGTGAGCCAAGGGCTTGGGGGTGCAAGCATTACCTTGGGCCGTGCCGGGAGAAGAGCATCGAAAAGACTAATAGTCTCCACAGTCTGCCTAGTACGGGCGGTAGAGAAAATTACCTTTTCACCTCATTAGCTCGGAAAGATTCTCTTTGTCATTCAAAATCTGGGCGCAAAAACGCATTTTGATCGCTAGCGTGGAAAGTGTTTTTAAAATTCGAACGTTTCTATTCAATAATTTTCTCGTCAATAATTGAGGATTTAATTACAGATCTACCCGAATGTAACCTTCTTAATATCGCCAGTCCACTGAAAAATCCTTAATACCACAGACTACCTCCTAAAAGATACCATCTTTTTCTCGTTCACCAATCATTTTTAGAATAATCGCACTGTCCAGCACCAAAGAGTATATAACCAATACGCTATCCAGCACGGCGACTGCATGGAAAATAGATGAAAAACACTTTTTCTTTAATTTTCCATGAACCACGTGACGAGTTAGTCGTTTACCTGATGTCAAGCGTTACCGCCACCCATAGCTAAATTAATAAGCTAAAAACTAATCTTTTCTTAGCCTTTTAGCTGTTTTTCTTGCATTTTCCTCGCTGTAGTGAGGTGAAAAGTTGTGTGTTGCACTCGGCAGCAAAGTTTTTCTGCGTCTCGTACCTTTGAAACCTTCGCTACGCTCAGGATTCTTCATTTGAACCACGAGCGCAGCGAATCCTAGAATCCTTCGCTTGCTAAGGTTTCAATTCAAGTACTCGCGCCAAAAACCAACTTTGCAGCCTTGTATAACAAATAACTATTCCCCGTTTTATGTCACTTTCTTTATATTTGCTTACTTGTCAAGTAGAGTGAATAAGGGAAAGACTATTTTGTCTACCGTGCTAGACTAACTGGAACACTGGACCCTATGAAAAGTTGTGACTGTTCTTAGCTAACTGACGTGGGAGGACGGCGACTCACTCGGAGAGGGAAAGAAAATTTAAAAAATATCATTTCTGCGAAGTTTGAATACCCTGACTGATGATGATTACGATGACGATAGTAATGTTGATGTTAATGATGAGCTAAGAACATTTTCACGAAACTGATTTTCAAGGGTATTTTTAGTATGTACACTTGTACAGTAAAATTCCTAGATATTATGGTGATACTCCAACCAATTTAGAAAAAAAAATAAAAAAATATTGACGTGATAAGGAAGCTACTTAGGGCGGCCCTCCGCTACGCCGCTATGTGGATGACGACCTGGTCAAAACCACGGGGAGACGGTGGATGCAGGAGTCAAGCAGCCACTCAAAGTGGGTCTATGGAGGAGGCCAGTCAACAGTGGACGTCTTTAGACTGTTGATGAGGCAAAACATACAAACACAAAGACAACTTTTTTGTATATTATTAGTAGGGATATACATCAGATGCGCAAATGTGCGTGTTGGTTTGACTTTCTTTCACGTCACAACAAATTGCTATGATGTGACGCCGCATAGGTGACTGGCCTGTTAGCTCAGTGGGTAGTAGCTCTGCATTCTGAACTGTAGGTTGTGGGTTCCATTTCCATCCAGGACAAACATTTCTGTGATGAACATATAGGTGGGTGTTGTATGTATTTACAAACAAAAAAGTATCTATAAGTATTCTATCTGTTATCTGGTTCCCATAGTACAAGCTATGCTTACTTTGGGGCTAGATGGCGCTGTGTGAAATGTCCACACATATTTATTTATAGGTGCAGCTATACCTAGCGGATCATATATACGGATATTATTCCATCCAATACGCCCTGGTATTATGACACACCTCGATAGACGCCGGCTTCAATTTCACGGTGTCAACTGCATTAGTCGAGTGCAACGTACTATAAGCTGAGCTCAGAGACGAAGTATACCTTACCTACCTACCTATATAGATCGTAAGACCGTTTTCACTTATTCGAATAAGATTATGGTGCTATAAATTCAGGATACAATTTAATTCACTAGCATAAATTGAGTGCATGGTACATCATTTATTGATGATTAATAAAGAGTGAAGAGTGCAAATGAAAATATTTTTTTACTGAAAAGTATGAAGATTGCCGCGGCGCCTAGAGCAACCCATAAGGTACCAGTAACAGGGATGGTTAGATCAGGCGTCAGATTCTATCAGGCGTCTGACTACCCGTAACGATTGCCATAGGTATTCTTATGACAACCGGGACCGACGGCTTAACGTGCTCTCCGAGGCACGGAGCGATGGCATCGAAAACTGCACATAACTTACTAGATAAGTCATTGGTGCAGGGCCGAGAATCGAACCCGGTGCCGTAAGATATGCGAAGCGCACATGCTACCGCTTGGCCACCATCGCTCTATAAAGGCATTTATCACAGAATAGTATATATTATAGTACTACGTATCATTACCGTTATTTCTTAAATATAACTATGTACATTATTTTTTTTATGCGATTGAATGACGTGACGAGCTAGTCGTTCACCTGGTGTTAAGCAACACGGCCGTCCATAACAGTTGCAGTGTCACTCGGAACTTTAAAACAATAAAGTTTCGCGTGACACTGCACTGCGCACGTCATCCTGAGACATCACACAGTCTAGTAATCTGATTACTAGACTGAATGATCAGATCAGAAAGTCTCATTTGCCCAGTAATTTCACTAGTACATTATAATTTATAAGCATTTGCCCACTGTCTCACTATCTCACCACTCTCTTAAAGCTTTAAGTACTATACTGGGTGTAATTGAATTCATCATCATCCTTTAAAACTAGGTACCTACTCCTGACACAGGTCACGTGTAGGCCAAAATTTTTGAAATGTACCGCATTGATTTTTGTTTTATAATAACTCTAAAACATGGGATTACTTACTTAATCAACTGCTACAGTACAAAATTAAATTAAAGCAATCATGTGCTTCTAATTATTACATACAAGGTATAAAAACTTTTAAAAATGATTAAACTCGTTCGTGCCAACTACTTTAGGCGCCGCGTCAATCTTCATAATTTTCAATCGCAAAATACTGGTACCCTGTTGGATTCATCCTCGTTCAGGATTGCAGCATCCCTCCGCTTGGGCGCATCTTGCTCTGCTCCACACCACTGCCAGTGTGGTAGTGCTGTCGACCAGCTCGGTCACCATGGCCTTTCCTGCGTCCGAAGTGCAGGGAGGATTCCTCGCCACGCGAGCCTCAACGATATAATTCGTCGGGCTTTTACCAGCGCCAATTGCGCAGCTATTTTGGAACCAAATGGCCTCGTACGTGACGATGGTAAAAGACCCGATGGAATGACCTTGATCCCGTGGAAGATTGGGCGGCCCTTGGTGTGGGATGCTACGTGTGTAGACACCCTTGCGCCGTCACATCTTCCCGAGACACAAAATAAGGCTGGCGCGGCGGCGGATTCCGCAGAGAAACTGAAAAGGCGCAAATATAGTAACCTAGACAGCGGTTTTATTTTTACGCCTTTTGCGCGGGGTCGAGACTCTTGGGCCATGGGTACCAAGTGCACACAAAATCTTTAAAGAACTTTGTAAGCGTCTGGTTGAAGCAACGCGTGACCAACATGCTGGCCTCTATTTGGGCCAAAGGTTGAGCATTGCCATTCAACGTGGCAATGCTGCCAGCATTTTGGGCACTTTGCCCACTGGTAGTGGTTTGTTAGATTAGTTTTGCATTATATTGTTAATTTTATAATTTTAGTTTAGTTTTATAGAATACCTAGTTTTATTGTTGTAGTTTTGTTATTATATTGTGTTTAATGTGACATAATTAATTTTCAATAACAAATATTTTCATTTTGCACTCTTTACTTTAATAATCATCAATAATTGATGTATGATCATGCACTGAATTTATGCTAATTAATTACATTGCATCCTGTGTATTAGTTGTCAAAATATCTTAATGAACGTTTTTGTTTTATTGGTACTTATCTAATAAATTATGTAATTACTGTCGATCCTTTATCGAGTTTATCGCTTTCACTAAAGATAAACGAAATCAAAAAAAAATCTTTTTTCGTTTCTACTACATAGAGTGCCGCCATACTTTACGTTTAGTTTCGTTACTAGTGCAGTTTTTATCTGTGGCTTAGTATAATAGAATACGACACATATCGATACTCCCTATGTATTTAGTACAGGTTGTGGATAAAATAAAACCTAAGTAAAACGGCACAAACTTACTCTACGACCGTTTAGTTAACAAGATATCTATAGGTACATTTTAGTAAACCTTCCCCGAGGCCCACGGCCCCGAGAACCGCGATTTATTTTTATCATCATAAACTCAATTGAAAGCCAGTTCAGCTTAAAATTACCGTCAGCAGATGCAGTGTTAAATAAAATTGTATTACTTTCTAAAATTACAATACTTACTTAACTTCAAGAATCAGGAAAAAATTATAAAGTCTTGCTTAGTAATTAGGTACTATAATTAGAGAATAGAGCATTAGGTTTTAATTATTATCACGTTAGTTCTCAATACACGCCTATGATTAAAAAAATGCGCATGCAGAATAGTAATCTATACCTACCCTAAAACCCTAAAATAGGCTTACAGGCATATCGGCAAAGATCAAAGGAAAAGAGGGATGGATAGGTCCTATCTCCGTTTGCCAACTCCACAAAAAAGCTAACTCGCAAGAGACGCAAAGTAGACTGAAAAAGTAAGTTAGAGCAAACTTACAGGTTTCAGTAAACGATAGGTAGGTAAAGGGAGGCGATTGCCGGAAGTTCCCTCTCTTGGGACTTCTGGTGAGAGCACCCAGCTCAGCGAGGCGTCAACTGTGCTACAAGTTCTGACGACGCATCTGTGAAATGTCACTTATGCAAATCTGCAGAGAAAGACAGCACTTTTTACCATGCATTAAAGTCTTATGATTGTAGACACTAAACAACAGGACTATTTTAAAAATGACTCAGTGCATAACAGTTTAAATGTCGGCTTTTTAGATGCTCTAATACAACAACAACAACAACAACAACAAATCATTTATTGACATATTGGTTAGGTACAAAGTTATGATGAACCCATAGACTCCCGAACTAATTGAAACTGTGTTTCAGGAGTCAGTGGCTTCTCCCATTATTTATTTTACTTAAGCTATGCCATACTGATAAATTTAGAAAACAACAAAAGAAAATAAAGAGTTAAAAGAACATGATCAAAAACTTAGGAGTGTAATATAGTCTGTGTAGGTATGTAGGTGTGATTGTGTAGGTGAGTAATGTGGGTGGGTGTTTGTGTGTTCATGCGTGTTAGTGTTTATATATGTCTAACGTAGATACAATATATATATAATAATAACACACAGGTTGAGTAATTTTTAGCACCGTTATGGTTTTTTTTTATAATAATGAACATAACTATAACTTGATTCCTTGCTTTGCTTACTTGGTAAAGACTTCTGAAATGCCAGCATTTTTCATAACAATAAAATAACAATGTATGCCGGTTCGATATCGCACTAGCCACTGGGAGTCCAAGGGTTAAAATAGACCAAGCATGAGTCGCTTTGTGATTATTTCAGCCCTGTCAGAATCATCATCATCATCATCAACAGCCTGAAGACGTCCACTGCTGAACATAGGCCTCCCCCAGAGCACGCCACCTTGAGCGGCTGCTCGCCTCCTGCATCCATCGGCTCCCCGCGGCTTTCACCAGGTCGTCGGTCCACCGAGTGGGGGGCCGGCCTACGCTGCGTCTTCCGGTTCGTGGTCGCCACTCGAGAACCTTTCTTCCCCATCGGTTGTCAGTTCTACGAGCGATGTGGCCTGCCCATTGCCACTTCAACTTACTAACTCTAAGAGCTATATCGGTCACTTTAGTTCTCCTGCGGATCTCCTCGTTCCGGAGCTTATCTCGCAGGGAAACACCGAGCATAGCTCGCTCCATAGCTCGCTGCGCGACTTTGAGCTTACTAATGAGGCCAACAGTAAGAGACCATGTCTCAGTTCCATAAGTCATCACTGGCAACACACACTGATTGAAAACTTTCGTTTTCAGGCTCTGCGGTATTTTGGACGAAAAGATAGGACGAAGCTTCCCGAACGCTGCCCAGCCGAGTTGGATTCTTCGCGCCACCTCTTTGTCGAAGTTGGACCTACCTAATTGGACAATCTGTCCTAGGTAGACATACTTGTCGACAACTTCGAGAGTATCGTTCCCAACAATTACCGGTATAGGTGGAACATGAGCATTAGACATGATCTTTGTCTTGTCCATATTCATCTTAAGACCAACCTGCTGGGAGACTCTACTGAGGTCGTTGAGCATGGTGCTAAGGTCCTCGAGCGATTCCGCCATTATGACTATATCATCGGCAAAACGAAGGTTAGTGATGTACTCGCCATTTATGTTGATGCCAGATCTTTTCCACTCCAAGAGCTTGAAAACATCCTCCAATGCGTTTGTGAACAGTTTCGGAGAAATAACGTCTCCCTGTCTCACGCCTCTTTGCAATGGAATTTGTTCCGTACTCTGGTCCTGTAGTCGGACTGACATAGTGGCCTTACTGTACAAACACTTCAAAACTTCGATATACCTATAGTCAATTTGGCATCGCTGCAAGGACTGCAGCACCGCCCAAGTCTCGATTGAATCGAAGGCTTTCTCATAGTCCACAAACGCTAGGCATAACGGCCGATTATACTCTTCGGTCTTCTGTATAATCTGGCGCAGCGTATGGATGTGGTCTATGGTGCTAAAGCCTTTTCGGAAACCGGCTTGTTCGGGAGGCTGGAATTCATCAAACCTGCGTGCGAGACGATTCGTAATGACTCTCGAAAACAGCTTATACACATGACTCAAGAGCGAGATGGGCCTATAGTTCTTCAATAAGGTGTTATCGCCTTTTTTGAAGAAGAGCACCACCACGCTCTTGTGCCATGCCTCTGGCGTTATACCTTCAAGGATGACAAAATTAAATAACTTCTGGAGGACTAAAAGTACCGGTCTACCACCCGCTCTCAGAAGTTCGGTCGTAATTCCATCTTCACCTGGTGCCTTGTTGTTTTTAAGCTGTTTGAGGGCCATTCTAATCTCGTACAGGCTGACGTCCGGGATATCTTCGGTATAGTGTCGGACTAACTTGGCTCTGATGTCCTGAGCTGTGTTAGTAGCGGGCTTACGTGTCGAGGTGTATAACTGTCCATAGAAGTTCTCGATCTCTCTCAGAATCTCAGGCTTGGATGAAATGACGCTACCATTTTCGGTCTTCAGTTTTGTCATTTAATAAATATAATAAATAATAAAATAAGCCTGTCAGAATAATAAAAAGCAAATAAATAAAATTGATAAAAATGTAATCATAATCATAATCAATCGTTTATTTGCTAGGATACACACATACAAATTACATTTTAGATTACAAGTAATGTCACAGTCACTGTACCCATCCCGCAAGCAATATTTATATGAAGTTATATGAATTACATTACAAATTGCTATTATTATTATTACGCGTCATTTATTTTACTTAATATCATCAATGTCATAATTTATTACCTACTTAAAGTTCAAAAATTCTTGCATGTTGTAATAACAATTGTCGATCAGCCAACTATACAAACTTCTTTTAAATATGTTTCCCTGCAGTATCTTAATATTATCCGGTAACTTATTATACGCTAATATACTCATATTAACTACGTTCTTCTTATAAATGTCTTTATGATACGGAGGTTGGTAAAGTTGATGCATGAACTTAGAGCGCTTCTGTCTAGGCATAATTTCATTTCGCATAATAAAATATTGTGGGTGATTTTTAGCAAACATACACAAATCCCTAATATACATACATGGAAGTGGTAGAATATTACAACGTCTAAATAGTGGCTTGCAGCTGTCCAAATACCAAGCCTTACTTATAGCCCTCACGCACCTTTTTTGTATCTTGAAAGCTATGTGAGACTCAACTGAGTTTCCCCATAACATAAGACCATATCTTATTACCGAAGTACCGAAGTGTAAGTACCTATATTAAATATCAATCATAATTAAGGGTCGTTCTCTCTCCAGTTTTGCTGCGCCCGACGGGGTCTATAATGAGCCTACTTAATTAATTTTATACTTATTCCACCTATAATCTACACAATGGAAGCAATAAAATATCTGAATCTGAATCTGAAGACTATCGTCATAAATTGTTTTCTTCATTTGTTCATATTTCTCCTCTATTAGCTTGAGAAGTCGACGGACTCGTGTAATAAAAAAGTTGGATCTCCGTCAACGTTTTGATGAATGGGCGTGCGATAGGCAATAAATTAGTTTTCTACGTAATGTTCGGCAAGTAATCTGAAACTATCGGTTTTATTTTGTGTTAGGTTCTTTTTAGGATGAAATTGGTATGTTTTTCGTAGATTTTATTCGGAAAAGGGCTCTATAGTCCGCTAGTAGGTTCCAACCGGGACAAAAAACCTAGTATTAAAAAGAATACTTAATCAGCTTTTGGCAATAGAAAATATAGTGATGAAACCCCCATGGTTTAATTATTGTGGAATATTCTAGTGCTCTTCTGGTTAGCTACTCATCATCATCATCATCAACAATACCTGAACTGCCTGAAGACGTGCACTGCTGAACATAGGCCTCCCCATAGAGGGCCACATTGAGCAGCTGCTCGCCTACTGCATCCTACAAAATATGGTAATTACCAAAGAGGGTAAGGAAGGAGAGGGAAAGGGGGGGGGGGGGGTTGAACTACGTACAATTACCTACCTAAATAAATCCCAATACCATGATTCTTTATTTTTAAATTTGTTTTTGTTCATGATTAACGTAACGAGCTGGCCGTTCACCTGATGTAAATCGACTGACGATGGTACACATTTGATCTAGGATCGGATGGGACTCTGATTAATGGATCTTTGAGGTCGGAGGAATATTTTTGAAAAAGGAAATGGGTTGATAGGATCTATTCAAAAAACAGATTAAAATTTTGAATTCTTTTATTTCATCATTCCAAATCTATACAAGTTTCATCCTTCGAAACTAGGTAGGTACCTGCTTCTGACACCGTTCACGTGTGGACCAAAATTTATGAAATCGAACGCATCGATTTGGTATTGATAATAACTCCAAAAATGGGATAATTTACTTGATCAACTACAACAGTACAAAATTAAATAGGTACTTACTTATAATTATCACATACAAAGTAAGTACCTTTTAAAAGTATCAAAATCAATCGTGCCGACTACGTTATTAGGTGCCGCGGCAATTTTCATACATTCCAATAAAAAAGTATTTTCATTTGCACTCTTTAATAATCATCATAAAAGCTACCGTGAAAAGTGATCTCATGTCCAAAATCACGTTCATGATTTAAATTTATCCTTCTCATTAAAACTTGTCTAATATTGCGTATGTCGAGTAGCCAATAACCGACGACTCGCAGTGGCCCGACAGTCCGCTAGCGCGTGAACTCGGTCGCTTCGAACATAAGCGGGGTCACTGGCGAGGGCAACTATAGCTTCTGACACTTGCTCTTTATTAAATGGTGCTTCTCGTAACTCTGACACGCGGGACAGCCAGCGGGTTTCTATACATCTGTGGAAAAGGTAAACAATAAGTCCTTACTAAGGAAATGCGCAGCGTAAACCGGCCCCCCACTAGGTGGACCGACAGTTTGATCAAAACCGATGGGAACCGATAGATGCAGGAGGCAGGAGCTGATCGAAGTGACCGCCACGCATAATCACCACGCAGCTGTGATCGCAGAAGATTATAATGTACTGAGGAGAATGCTGCTGGCCATTCTCTGGATATTCCCTTAGCTGGCTCTTACGGCACCCAAGGGAAGAGATGGGGTAGGGATTAAAAATTAAAAATGTTCGATTTTGCGTGTGTGAAGAGGAGTGCCTATTGTCGATGACGGGAAGATAATGTGTGAGAGAGAGAGAGAGAGAGAGAGAGTAAGATGTGAAAGAGGGAGAGGGTGTGTGTGTTTGCTACAACTCACGAGGGACAAGGGTCAGCGGGCACCAGCAGAGACAGCGGCATCGGAGTGAAGATGACGGGAAATTCGGCACGCACTGTAAACTTCTTCAGGCGGGAGGTCGTTTTTGATCCTATCTCTTTGCGCTTTAAGAAGTGCTCCTGAGGAAATTCAATGTATTTATATTAACGAGATTGAAATAACATTTATTTAAGTATGACTTTTACACCAGTATCAACTGCTTAATTTGTAAAGGAAATATTTTATTCAGGAACGGGCTTTGAATTAGAACCTTATTTAAGTTTTTTTAAGATTATGCATTTTTATTTTATACTAGTATAATAAGTAGTTACTTATACCAGTGTTTCTTAACCTGTGGTCCGCGGACCCCCGGGGATCCGTGACTTTATGTATGGGAGTCTGCAGCTCATCTCTGAATTAATTAGTAATAACAAATAAATTCCACCACAAGTCTCGTAAATCTCGTAATCACTACGCTTAGGTATTATAGTTATCTGGCATCATTGCTGCATTCATAGGGAAACATTAGCAGCTAAAATATACCAGTAAAATGAAAAACAGTGTTAGAGAAAATAGTACCTAGCTACAGGTGGTAAAGCTAGGCTTCTCAATTCCCATATTTTCGGTATGATTTGTGAAGAAATGGGTAGCATTTCGAAGCAGTTGTTTTTGCGTGATGAATGAAGTGCGTTGGTTAACTCGTCAAAGTTTTGTCGCATAATTTTGGCTAAGAGATGAGGTTGTAATAACAGCAAGCCGAATATCAGAAATGCAATTTAAAAAACCAACACCAACCTTCATATTTAATGAGAACCATTATGCTAACTGCGCAAAATTTTGTTTTACATAGTTTCTTTTTTGTATATTTTGTAGTACCTACCTATACCTACTCAAATAAATGGTCCGTTTATTGTTGGTTTTTTTTAGTTAATTGCGCTCGAATTCCTAAGGGTCCGTGGCTGAAAAATGTTAAGAAACGCTGACTTATACATAACAAAAAATAGTACTTATAAGCTACGAATTCTGTAGGTACATCACTTGGAAATTCATTGGTGCAGGTTTGAGCGGAATGCTGAAGAAAGGAAATACTTGCCCAATAATGCACGTTTTCAATATGTTCCTTAATTTTTTCAGTGATGAAGAACAGGGACAGCTTTAGTGTGTGTAGCGTCGGCATCTTATCACCGAGGAGGCTCTGATACGGCTCTAGGCTGCACTCCAGCATTCTAGAACACAAATAATTGTCATTTATCTCGATTTTTCCAACGTTTTTTAAAGTACTGTTCCAATATCCATATTATGTTGTGAAGCTCCTAATTGATCCCTCCAAACCAATCGTCACATTTTTCTGTGATTGTTCAATTCCAGCTGGTTTCCCAAAAATTTTTGAAAAGATTGTTCTAACATCCATTAAAGGGTAGGGTAATTCCAAACTGATCCCTCGAAACCATTCTCACTTTTTAAATACCTACTCACCAATAATCAGAGTCCCATCTGATCCCACATCAAATTAATTGACTGTATCATCGTCGACATAACTGCTAACGTAAAGTAAGCTCATTCATTTGAAATATGCAGTTTTAGCACTTTTTTAATTAATAAATTGTAACATTTTAGTAAAAAAAAATACTTGAGTACTTAAAAATGTTTTAGTGTTATAATCAAAGCCAAGGTATTTAACAGTTAGCGAAATAATTTTCATGTAAAAAGCATCCTGTGTGCAAGCTATATTTTTTCTAAATTTAATTCAAATCGGTTCAGATGATTCAGCGTGAAGAGGACAAACATACACACAAACTTACGCATTTCTAATATTAGTATGATTAAATACAATTTACACAGTGTATTGGCTCTTATCACACGTTCACAGGGTTTACGCTAATGCAATTTCAATTAAATTGGATCAAGGCGCCATTGTCTTGGTAATGGATGTGCGCGAGCAAGCCGTGTGAAGCTAATTACAGCGATGCGTGGTTTTAGCGCATTAATTTATTTATTAAAATAAAATAAATAAACGACATAATGGAGCTGACATAATCGCCGTGCGACTAAAGCTCCCAAAAATTAAAGATTAAAAAAAAACGCTCAACAATCACGTACATAGATCTTGGACCCTAACTAGGATTCCCTGTATCTAGGGACCCAGGAACTACTAGGACCATGGTCCCACAACACCCAGACACAGAACAAGCATTTGCGGTTTTTTCTGTGCGCAAATACGTGTCCTGTTGCGGAAATCGAACCCGCTGCCTCCGGGCTATGAGCCGTCCTGCTCAACCACCACACCACAGTCATGGATGTTTAATGTAAGTGTGAAGTATTCTAGGTCTGTAGTACCCCCGCTTTGCCAGTTATTCTGCCGCCAAGCAGTAGTGTGGAAGCACTACTGTGTTCCGGTTTGAAGGGCACTGTAGCTAGTGAAGTTACTGGGCAAATGAGACTTTATGATCTGAACCTAATGTTTTGTAATAATCATCATGTTGTGTGTTTGTTGTATTAATTTCCCATACAATTATTATGTTTTGGAATAAATGAAATGAAAGATAAAACTAAGATTCAGTGATTTTCTCTGGTTCTTAAAAACTCAGTTGCTATCAGACAGTAAAATAGGTTCAGGAAAAGACCATAGCCTCTTATCATATCAAGAAAGTTATCCATAGTCCATTATCTTGCCAGGTATTTTACTATCAGAATTCTAGAACACTCAGCAACGAACGGCTTCGTTAGTCGATTTATAGTATTTTGCTTTACTATTGCTGAAAGCAGTAGTGTGCAAAAATGTTTGTAAATTCAGTGATTTTTATTCCTGATTTAGGTAGTTATTATTTTTAGTTGTAGCGCTCATAGCGAAGCACGACTAGCCGTTTCTAACCGATCTAATATGATGGGTGCTACAGCAAAAAGTGGTATTTACAACTGAGCGCTACCGTGCTTCGGAGGGCACGTTAAGCTGTCGGCCCCGGCTGTTGTCTTAAGACAGTAGTCGTTAAGCCAAGTCAGAAGCCATTGGGCGGCCTAAAAATTCTAACACCAGGGCTGACCACTTGCCTACACGAGAAGAAGAAGAAGTTATTATTTTTAGTATTTCTAGTACATTTCGAGATGCGAGTTAATTTTCGTCGTTAGCTTGTATTTATAATAGAGGTTGTCTGAAAGAGATACCAAGATAAGGAGGCCTAGGGGCAAAAAGTCCAGGTCTAGCTTTGTCCCCAGCTATACTTCGTACGTAGTTCAAAGTTCGGGAACATGCTGCATTGCTTAAACATTATCTTAACCTTTGTAAAATTACTGGGCAAATGAGACTTTATGATCTGATCACTCAGTCTAGTAATCTGATTACTAGACTGTGTGATGTCTCAGGATGACGTGCGCAGTGCAGTGTCACGCGAAACTTTATTGTTTTAAAGATCCGAGTGATACTGTAACTGTTATGGGCGGCCGTATTGCTTAACATCAGGTGAACGACTAGCTCGTCACGTCATTCAATTGCATAAAAAAAGTGCAAATTCCGAACGCAATAGACATTCTTAAGGTAGCCGATCGAGATTCAAGGGTGCGTGCCTCTTTTTGAAAGTTGAGCCACAGCACTCGTTCTTAAATAATTGATATATACAGGGCTATTTTCAATTTACCTAAAACCTTGAAAGCATAACTAACATCATTTAAACAAACAACTTTTGTTCTTAGTACCGTTTTTTTTCTAATCTTAACATTTTCGCCTAAATAATGGGATACAAATTTTTTTTACAATATACAATTACAAGATACAATTTACAGGCATAGCATTTGTGCTATTAAAAAAAAGTTTTAATTAAATTAATTAATTTAAAGTTTTTTTGACCACTGTCTCACCTGATGGTAAGACGTGATGACGCGACCTACGGTGGTGCATGCTTGCCTAGAAGATACCTGTTTACTCTTGATTTGAAGACTCCCAGATCGTAGTTAGCTGGAAACAAGGACGACGGCAATTTCGCTTAAAAATCTGTAAGTTCCTCTTTTTTGCCTGTAAGGCAATAAACACAGGCTACAGAGCTTCTTCTGTAATGGGTCATCATCATCCTCTTTGTCTTTTCCCATTTGTTATTGGGGTTGGCTCCCAATCTAACCTGTAGCTACCAGAATTACACGAGCGACTGCCATCTGACCTCGCAACCCATGAGGAACCAGTAACGGATGGTTAGATCAGATGTCGGATTCTATCAGGCGTCTGACTACCCGTAACGATTGCCATAGACGTTCTTATGACAAGCGCGCCCGACGGTTTAACGTGCTCTCTGAGGCACAGAGCGATGGCATCGAAAACTGCACGTAACTTACTAGATAAGTCATTGGTGCAGGGCCTAGGATCGAACCCGGTGTCGTAAGATTGCGAAGCGCACATGCTACCGCTCGGCCACCATCGCTCCCTACTCCGCACCAATACTGTTATGAGTATTGACCCCCTATTATGATTAATTTTTTGGTAAGTATGTATTAAAGCCAAAATAAAAAAAACATTTTTAAACAGAAAAAAAAGTTGTAGAGCAAAAGTTGTTTGTTCCAGAGATGTGAGTTGGTTGTATGTTGAATTAAAAATAACCCTGTACCTAAATTTTATTTATGAATACGCAGCACCACGTATTTACATACCTACATTTTGACTGGCCTGATAGCTCAGTTGGTAGTATCTCTGCCTTCTGAACTTATAGGTTGTGAGTTCGATTCCTACTCGGGACAAACATTTGTGTGATGAACATCGATGTTTGTTCTGTGTCTGGGTGTTATATTGTATTCTATGTATGTTTTTACAAAACAAAAAAGTATCTAAGTATTGTATCAGTTATCTGGTTCCCATAGTACAAGCTTTGCTTAGTTTGGGGCTAGATGGCGCTGTGTGAAATTTCCACACATATTTATTCATTTTTCATTTATTTATTAGACCAACTATTATTTATGTATTTATTACATAAGCTAAACACTAAATGTAACATAATGAGCAGGTCCACCATGCCCATTACAATGAGTGTTTTTCCGAGTGTTTCGCGAATTCCAAACATTATTTCGGTGTGCAATATTTATTTGTATTGCCATTAATTAATTATTACTATTTGCCATCAACATGACCCGGGATCATTTGCATCAAATGGTCGTTAGCCGGCGTGACGCGCCACGTCACGCCCGATGATGACGCGCATTAATTATGGAGTGACAGGTGACACGGCGGCGTGTCACCGACGCTGTAGGGCAAGCTGTAGGGCTAACTAGTTTAATATTGTAACTAATTATAGAGGTCCATGAGTTAGTTATAGACATGTAAATATGGCGAATAGGCTATCTACTAGGTTTTCAGTCTGTGTTGCTAGTGATCACTTATGGCTCCGAGACGTGGTCTCTTACTGTTGGCCTTATTAGTAAGCTCAAAGTCGTGCAACGAGCTATGGAGAGAGCTATGCTCGCTGTTTCTCTGCGAGATAAGATCCGAAATGAAGAGGAGGAGAACTAAAGGGGCCGATGTAGCTCTTAGAATTAGCAAGTTGAAATAGCAATGGGCAGGCCACATCGCTCGTAGAACTGAGAACGATGGGGAAGAAAGATTCTCGAGTGGCGAGAACGAATGCGAAGAGGCAGCGTAGGCCGGCCACATCTGGTTAAAACTGGAGCCGATGGATGCAGGAGCAAAGCAGGAGACAGTGTTCAACAATGGAAGTCTACAGGCTGTTGATGAAGATGGGTTAGTTATAGACATGTAAATATGGCGAATAGGCTATGTACTATTAAAAAAGAAGAATAGGAAAGTTTGAGAAGGTATTTTTTTCTCATTTTTAGGGTACCGTCAACTTCAGACGTGCATTAGGATACTGTCACAGATCTCATAATAGTAGGTAGGTACCTACTATCATGTACTATGTAGGTACTTTGTTGACAAGGTATCTATACTATTAAGAGATTTTTTGAAATAGCTACATAACCCCTAAAAACGGTAGCTTTTCGTCGAATAACTAGGTGGTAGGACTTTTCTGCCAAAGTTCGTCTAGGTAGGCAATAACACCGCTTTGCCAGTTATTCTGCCGCCAAGCAATAGTTTGCAAGTAGTAGTTCCGGTTTGAAAGGCATTGTAGCTAGTGAAACTACTGGGACAATGAGACTTTATGTCTGATCTCACATTCACGTCATCCTGAGACTTCACACAGTCTAGTAATAAGATTACTAGACTAGAAGTCTCAGTATGACGTGCGCAGTGCAGTGTCACGCAAAACTATATTCATTTAGAGTTCCGAGTGATACTGCAATCTGTTATGGGCAGCCGTGACGCTTAACACCAGACGAACGACTTGCTCGTCGCGTCATTCATATACATAAAAAAATATCATAAAAAATAGTAGCTTTTCATCTGTATTAATTTAGGAGTTTATTTCACAGAGCTTGTATGAAAAAATGACAAATATTAGTTTTTCCACTATACTATTTCTTCAAGGCCATAGATAATAATTATAGTAGTTTACTAGACAAGGCTATACAGCAAAGGAATTGTTCGAGGCTTAAGAAACCCCTCAGAGCGCAAGTTTCAGTCGCTACTTCTCCTCTTATATAACTCAATACTTACTGAAACATCTGCTGTATCTGCTTCATACACCTGTTCAGAAGCTGGTCCTGCGCTTCCCTCTTCACTCTAACTTCTTCTGTTCTCATCTTCTGTTCTGCCAACTGCTGCTCCAGATTTGTGATGTACTTCTCATTCGTTGTTACTTTCAGTTCGTTGTAGTCGTGACGGTCGTCTAAACAACAGTTTTAATTAGTACCTGCGCTTGTATCATCCACGTAGATACAGATTTCCTAATAAGTCTCATTTCTAAAATATGGTTTATTTACGGGATACTTATTTACAATTGTTTCAGGGTTCCATACCCTTTGGGTACGGAACCCTAATTACTAAGGCTCCGTTGTCTGTCTGCCTGTCCGTCTGTCACCAGGCTGTATGTCTAAACGGTGATAGTTAGACAGTTGAAACCGAAACAGAAACAAAAACACATCATCTGATTTTATTATTATTATTTTTGTTTTCTTTATATTTTACTCAAACTTTTCATCATCATCATCAACACCCTGAAGTCGTCCACTGCTAAACATAGGCCTCCCCCAGAGAGCGCCACTTTGAGCGGCTACTCGCCACCTGTATCTCCCCGCGGGTTTCATCAGATCGTCGGTCCACCTAGTGAGGGGCCTACGCTGCGTCTTCCGGTCCGTGGTCGCCACTCGAGAACCTTTCTTCCCCATCGGTTGTCAGTTCTACGAGCGATGTGGCCTGCCCACTGCCACTTCAACTTGCTAGTTCTCAAAGCTATATCGGCTCTGAAAACTAGTTACCCAACATTTCCTTACCAATATCTCTCCGGATTCGGTTGACGTCACGGCTAAGAACCTCGTTCTCTGCGCAGTAGTCTGTAAGAAGGCTGTACATTGCGAAGTTATTGCGTTCAGCCTTCGCGAAGCTATCAATTATCTTCTTGTAGCTGGTCTCCTGGGTGTAATCCTGTAATAATTATATATTTTTGATTATTTAACGTTTGTCAAACTCGTGTAAGCTTAACACACCAAATAATTAACGCTCACTAGTTGCCTGTTTAATCATCGGCTGTCTTCTGAAGACATCTTTAACCGATGAGCGTACAGTAATTGGTGTGTTAAGTTGACATGTAGTGACTATGTTATGAAACAACAACTAAGAAATAATCCAAGTCACATTGCTAGTATTATGGTTATGTTAGACAAAAAGCTTACAGTTATGTCATTCAAAATTTTGAGGTGCTCTTCATATTGTCTCTCATTTTCTTCCTCTTTTATGCGTCTTTGCTCTATTTCTCGCTCTTCTTCTTTCTTGTTGACTCTTTTCACTCCTTTTTTAGCCAGGAAATTGAAAATTTTCATTTCGTGGTCGTAAGCTTTCTTGAGGTCTCGCATTTCCTACAATATCCAGAAAGCTTTAACTTTAATTAGAGTTCCGAGTGACACTGCATTCGTTTATGGGGGCGGCCGTGACGCTTAACACCAGGCTAACGACTAGCTTGTAACGTCATGCGCTTACATAAAAAATAAACTTTAGCTGGTATATATGACAAGTTAGCTAAAACGTTAGCACTGGTAGCATTTATCTGCTTCTGTTAGTCGGTGATTCAGTACAAATCAAAAAGGAAATCACGTTGTTCGGTTTATATTCTAATTACCTAGTTTTCTAATGGGAATATGGATTTTTTTTTTCATAGGTCTGCCAACAATTATATCACTAAAATTAGCTTAACAAACATGAACATAATAAAACTAAATGTACAATTAATTACAGGCAAACACTGCATGCTAAAACACTTTAAAAGAATATGATTTATGTGTATGAATGACGTGACGAGCTAGCCGTTCACCTGATGTTAAGCGACACGGCCGCCCATAACAAAAAAAGTAAAAATGTTATGTTATGTTAAAATGTAATGTTATGTTGTAATGTTGTGTTATGTCAAATGTTTTTTTATAAAAATACTTTTTAAAATATGTTATTCCTCTTTTTGGCTGTAATGTTATGTAGAATTTAGTTTTTTTTGTTTACTAAGAGCTGTGGAATAAAAAAATAAAGAAAATAAATAAATAAATAAATATCAATTGCAGTGTCACTCGGAACTTTAAAATAATAAAGTTTCGCGTGACACTGCACTGCGCGCGTCATCCTGAAACATCATACAGTCTAGTAATCAGATTACTAGACTGTGAAAACATAAAGTCATAAAGTCTCATTTGCCTAGTAATTTCACTAGCTACAATGCCCTTCAAACTGAAACACATGTTATAAAAATCACGAAATTTTAGGATATTTTATGACATCCACCGAACCGCAATTGACTCGCGTGGTGGCTTATGGCCTACATTTCATTCTCTGTGAAAGACGGCCCGAGTCCTGACCTGGCAACATGTAGGCTCATGATACCTAATTATGACGCTGATAATAAGAGATCACCTGAACTTGCAGCATCTGATCCATCTTCCCCTTCTCCTGGATGGAGCGTAGCTTGTGGCACCACTCATCTCGCTGGTCGTACGCCAGGGTCGACGACTCGAACAGATCTGACAGAAACTTTTTTCCAGTTCCTAAAGCTGTCAGCATCTTGTTCCAGTCTTGGTTGAAGAGGGTTCTTAGGAATGATTTTTGTTACTTTATGCTATGCTTTATGTTATCATCATCAGCTGGAAGACCTCTACTGCTATGATAGGCCTCCTTCATAGAGCACTGTTTAGAGCAGCTACTCGCCTTTTGCAACCAACATCATCAGTATCATCATCATCATCAACAGCCTGAGGATGTCCACTGCAGAACATAGGCTTCCCCCACAGAGCGCTACTTGGAGTGGCTGCTCGCCTCCTGCATCCATCGGGTCCCCGCGGCTCCTGCATAGGTGGTAGGCTAGATTACCTATATGAGGTAATCATAGGTGGTAGGTAGCTAATAGCTAGCCAGCCGAGTACTAGAAAATGCTTTACCACCCGGTACTCAAATTGGATACTTAATTGATAGTTGTCGACAAAATAATTATGACTGCACAAACCTAACCTAGATTTCAGGAGTGGAACACCTTGCCGGCGTCCTTGTTTCCAGCTAACTATGATCTGGATGTCTTCAAGTCGAGAGTGAACAGGTGTCTTCTAGGCAAGCATGCACCATCGTAGACTGCGTCATCACTTTCCATCAGGTGAGACGGTAGTCAAATGCTTTGCCTATAAACAATAAAAAAGGCATATTTTACCGAACATAAGCCGTATTTTTTTTAGGGTTAAATAAATTAATATAATCCACCAAACTTCAGTGCTAGATTTTAAGCGAATCTACACTGCTTACAAAAAAAAACAGAAAAAATGAACATGTTATATGTGTGTTACGTTTTGAATAATATATTATGTTCTCTGAAGTCAGATTTGAGTCTAAAGTCCTAGTTTGATTGGGATTCGCAACCTCTAGCAGGGTGACAACAAAACCCAACATTGCGTTTGGTTCAGCATTCACTTACTCAATTCCCATTCATGTTCTACCATTTTCTAAACTTATTCCTATCATTTCATATTTCACTTCCCTGTTTTTTTGCCTTTTTGTTATTGTATCTTTCCTGTTACCTGTCTTTCAGCATGTGTTCTATCTCTTCTCTGATTTTCCTGTTTTCACACTGGACCGTGTTGAACCTCAGCATGGCTACTTCCAGTTTATTCTCTGCTGACATCAGTCGGTGTTCGCTTTGGAACCGACGCGTGTCCAGCTGTTATGTTAGGAGAAATAAATGTGGTGATGATTTTGTTAGCAAATTAACATTCAAGTTATTTATTTTTAAAACTTGAATGTTAATTTGCTAATTGAGTACCTACGTGTCTATTCAGATTTTGATCTCAAGGTTATTTTCCTCTGTACTGAAGGACCAGAGGAATCTGGATCTCACTAATCCTACTTTACTGCATCTCGATTTGCAATCCATAGAAAGAGTAGAGTGTAACTGAATCAGAACTTTTCCTATGGATCGTGAATCGGGCTGCAATAGTTTAAATCATTTTTGGAATTTAAATGAATAGGAATGTAGATTAGATAGTCGAATGAACAAGTCGGATTTGCGTATCACATTCCATACTTTATCAGTCTTGCTGATTCGCCAGATTCCAAATCTGATCTCAGAAATTACGAGACGAGAACCATGGTCTGAAACCAAAGACTTGGGAAAAAAAATTGCATATTTGCTTGTGGGTTTTTTGATAAATATTTCTTATATTCTATTTTTTTCTTATAAAATGCATCAGTCCTAATTTATGTAGGGTATTACCTCTCCTTGATTAGCAGTAGCCAGTTTGCGCAGACGCATCATTTCTTTAGCTTTGATCTGTAGAAGCCCATCCAGTTCTTCCATTATAGAATATCCTCCTAGTAATTAGGTGAAGTTAGTAAAGTACTTATTTGTTTAAATTATAACAATCCATGTTTCATAACCTTTTGACTGTTGGATTACCCACAAAACTACAGAAAATCCATTGTAATGTTAAATGACAAAACCAAAGAATATGCTTGATTTAAAAAAATCATAGAAGCGTAAGTCAGACAGCGAAGGAATGAACACCTTACCGGCGTCATTGTTACCTGACAAATATAATCTGGGAGGTTTTAAGGCTAGAGTGAATGGCGGGCGTATTAACTAACTCGCAACAGGTTTGCAACAGGCGTAAATTGCGCGATGATTGCTGTCATACATCATTAGTGGTGTCGAGCATATATGCTTCGCTACTGCTGTTGCTTTGCTACTGCTGTTGCATTGCTGTTGCAAATTTTACGTAATTACCCCGCCGGTATCTTTTAGGCAAGCATCCTCCATCGTCGACCGCGTCATCACTTACTATCAGGCGTATTATTCGGTGTCCGAGTTTATGCTGGATAAATTTTAACGTTAACGTTAAATTAAAATTAATCGTAATATATTGCAAAATATACAAATTATTACACGTACATTTTATGTAATATTAAATAATTTTAATTATAATTAATTAGACCTACGCAATGACTTGTAAATTATTATTTATCAATAAAGAATCTGTATCTGTATCTGTATCTGTATCTGAGACCGTGGTCAAATATTAACCTAACGTTGATTTTAAAAAAAGTTTGTTTGATTTTGTTGATTAATCGAAGTGAAAAATCATTTTGGTTGGTCGATATAGTATTCGGCTGATGGTGCAACCTCTATCTCTAAACAGACCTTCGCAGTCCTTTTCAAAGCACATTCTGTGTAACAGCTGCCCCTGCAAATCACTCTTCATTTTCTTGTCGTTTTTCTTGTGCCTTCCAGACCTGGCTATCTGTAAATCATCGAGACAAACAACTAATGACTTCTCATACTTATTCTACAAGGGGGTGGATAAGTCCTGCACCGACGTCTGACGACGGGGTGTATTGTGCATTTACCCCTGCCAGCATCTACCCGAGCCACCCCAGCTCCATAAAATAGCGGAGTGCGGCTCTAAGTTGCTGGCACAGCTGCTCCAATGGCACTGATGTTGTTGAAGTGATGATGATGAGGCTTTATACACCGAAAAAATTATAGCATTTATCAGCTGTTGATCCCAGTTTTCAGACAAAATTCAGATTTTTGAATCACAGACCTAATTGAATAAATCTTAGGTTAGGTGGCTTGATAGCGCAAATATTTCAGAGATCCACTGCTACTGTTATGGGAGGTTGTGACGATTAACAACATGTGGATGACTAGCTCGTCATGTCATTCATTTACATAAAAATATGCTTGTGTTTTTCTATTTGAATAGGTATCTACATAAAATCTAAAGAAACATTTTCAAGAGAGAAAGCGGGTCAGTAATAAAGACGAAGGTCTATATAAATTCAGGTGTAGAGCAAATTGTAGTTTACCTTCAGATCTTTGTTAAGGTTATTGTACTCGTCTTTCAGGGTCCTGAGGAGGAGATCCTGTCTTCTGAACTGAGGATGGACGCCCATGGTGCGATGCTGGTGATCAGTTTGGATCACACGGAACTGCGTACAAATATTAGGAATTTTATATAAAAACTTAAATACAATAAGTCCAACAGCTATCAATTATGTACCTAGGCAATAAAGTTAAAGGTATGGTGACATCTGCCATGCTGGCGGAGTGGTCTCCACACTAGGCTAGCTCACTCTATAACGGCCACAGATCAGAAAACCAGTTGATCGCGCCTGATGATAATGATGGTACGAAAATTGTCACTAAAGAATAAACCATCACATCGCGCACGAGGCAGTGCTTGCTATTGGATGCCCCGAAATTCATTAAAGACGTGCTTCCCGATTGGTTGCTTTAAGTTCATAGGTGGTATTCCTCCGATGGCAAACAGGAAAGTACATATGCTGTAATAAAATATTATTTTCGTACGAGGGGAATGGACCTGCGATCAAGATTTCACCATGTTCACCTCATCAACAAAGATTTCATCTTATTAACAAAGATTTCATGTCAAGTTTCAAGATTTTACCTCAGCTTTCAAGATATAATCTCATCTTTCTTTCAGTTTTAGGAATGCAGCTATGCTGACGCGCTAACCTGACGTTGTAGTCTTAAATGCTCATCCTCCATCTTTTTCACCACTTCAGTATCACCCTGTATATCACCTGAGCTGATAGAATCGTCCATTTTCGTTTGAAACGAGACTACTAGTATCTCGAAATATGGCTTAAGAAATAAATTATTAAGAAAATTTTGATTATACCAGAGCCAACTGGATGTGCGACTCTAGATACATTTTATTTGAACTAAAGACGCTCTATGGTTTCACCGGCTGTTTGCGTATAGGACCTCTTCAGGACCTCTAAATTCTCCGGGAGGAAAAATGTTGGGGTTTTAGAATCAGAGTGCAAGTCACAACGGTCTATTGAATTCAAGAAGAATTTTATTTTTTATATCATATTTTACACATTTCGGTTATGTTAGTAGTTATATACTATCAAAAAAATCATCATCATCATCATCATTAACAGCCTGAAGACGTCCACTGCTGAACATAGGCCTCCCCCAGAGCACGCCACCTTGAGCGGCTGCTCGCCTCCTGCATCCATCGGCTCCCCGCGGCTTTCACCAAGGTCGTCGGTCCACCGAGTGGGGGGCCGGCCTACGCTGCGTCTTCCGGTTCGTGGTCGCCACTCGAGAACCTTTCTTCCCCATCGGTTGTCAAAAAAAAATATGTGAGGACATTTCACATAGCCTCATCTAGCCCCAAACTAAGCATAGCTGGTACTATGGTAATCAGATACATATGAAGCAATATAACGGGTTGTTTCTGTTATCCCCCACATTTCGGCCCCATGGGGGATAACAGGACACCCAGACACAAAACAAACATCTACGTTCATCATACAAATGTTAGTCCTGGATGGGAACCGACCCACAACCTATAGTTCAGAAGGCAGAGCTACTTACCAACTGAGCTAACAGGCCAATCAAATATGTTGATCTCGGTTAGGTATTGTTTGCAACCTGTATCAAAACTTCATCCGAATTGGTCACGCGGCGCCGTTTTGTCCTTACAGCCACACAAAGGAACAGACTTATTTCCACAAAGTACGATACGAAGTTACGAACTACCAGGAGAACAGAACTGGTTACTTGGAAAAAAATAAATACAAAGAAATCTTGAAGTCGAAAAAGAAAGAAGTCAAATTTTATTTTTCACAATATTCTTTAAAACTCTAGTCCAGTCGTCCAAGCTAATGCGATTGCACAAAGTATATCTTCTAATCTAATAAAAATATATATTTAAAGAAACGTTCAAAGAGATCGCTGTTGTCGGCGATAAATTTCCATTGTTGTCACCACCTTTGTACAGAGGTAGTATTGTAGCGGGAAATGCCTTCTTAGGGTGGGTTTTTTCACCGATAGTTAAGGTAACCAATGGTTAAAAACTCTAACAAATTTGGACCATTGGTTATAATTTGTTAACTTTTTGACCATTGGTTACATTAACCCTTTATGATCAGATTGCCTATAAAGCAAATTGCCTAAAAACGATGTCTAACTTGTAAATTGCCTATGGCGTGTTTTCCTCTTTGATTAAGCTTTCAAGACTTTCAGGATGAAAGTAAAATTCAGAAGCTTTTAATGCATCTACTCACTAATTATTTATATGCAAAACATTAGTAATATTGTTTTAAACTTGTTCGAGAAATCTATACATTTATCAAAACTGTAATTATGCTAAATCTGTACATTGAATTTTTTAGTGATTGCATTACACTTATTAATCGATATAAAAATAGAAACATTTTTTGTCTGTCTGTCTGTCCGTTTGAACACGCTTCACACTAGAACCACTAAACGGGTTTTGCTGAAATTTGATATGGTTATAGATAATTTTTAGAACAACATTTAGAATACTTTTTATTTACTAAAACGGCCAAATGCGGGTTGCACAAAGAAACAAGGATGTAATTTTTATGCAAGTTTTTTTATTTATTTATACTCTTCCTGTCGAAGCGAAGAGAGAAGGGAAAGGGAAAAAGATAGGAGATAAGGGTGAATTATTGATGGACGGCAATAGAAGGTAGGCAGGCGAACAACAAACATGATAATCCCCAAATAATTTCGGTACCTTTAAAAAAATGAAATGGTGTCCATTTCACCACTGCTTTGAGGTTCAGCTAGGTATGTACTTATACCTACATCTCATTATGCAGCCGTCTGTACTTACGTCTGCCGGCCGTCTATAAATTCCACGCTTACCTAATAGGGTTGTATCGTTTCATTGCTGGCTGTAGTAAAAGAAAGCCAAGGTCTTGCATCCCTCACTCGGTCCATAAACTTGAAGTGTTCAAGGGGCGGCGTAATGTATGCCAGGTAATACTGTTGCAGTAAAGGACAAGGCCGGCGTGAGAAGGTTACGGTCATCGCTAGAGATGGGAAAAGTTGAGTCTTTCTGCATGCTACTGTGTTCCGGTTTGAAGGGAACTGTAGCGAAATTACTGGGCAAATGAGATTTTATGATCTGATCACAGTCTAGTAATCTTATTACTAGACTGTGTGAAGTCTCAGGATGACGTTCGCAGTGCAGTGTCACGCAAAAATATATTAAAAAATGCGTACCGCGAGAAAACTTGTCGTCGCTGTTAGAGTGAGACACACTTAGGCGCTACCATAGTCTTGTCACGGTCTCTCACGAGATAAAGTGTCGAGAAAGTTTAGTAGCGGTGCGCATGCTAGCCGGGCTGGCCTAAATCCTGCATCATCAGGTCGGAAGACGTCCACTGCTGCCACTTTAGACGCTTATCATAGGGAGGATGATGTGCTAATTACCACGCTTGGCAGGCGCCTTGGCGATCACAGAAGATTTTAATGTATGAGGGGAATGCTGCTGCCCATTCCCTGTATCTCATGACTGCCGAACTTAGGTTATGTTATTGAGCAGCCCACCATTGCGTTTACGTGGCACCGGTTTTATCTCATCAGAGGCTAATTTGGCTGGCTTGATAGCTCAGTTGGTAGTAGCTCTGCGTTATGAACTTTTGTGGTTGTGGGTTCGATTCCCACCCGGAGCAAACATTTTGTGTGATGAACATCGATGGTTGTTCTGTGTCTGGGTGTTATATTGTATTCATGCATGTATTTACAAACAAAAAGTATCTAAGTATTGTATCAGTTATCTGGTTCCTGGGTTCCCATCACAGATCAGCGGGGTGATCATGTAACTTTAATAGCAATGCAACAGAAAAAAATTCATTCCGAATTTGAAAATTTTCACAGTAACTATGCACATAAACTGCGTATTGAAATCCATTAGGTTCCCATAGTACAAGCTATGCTTAGTTTAGGGCTAGATGGCGCTGTGTGAAATGTCCACACCAATATTTTTTTGTTTTATTTATATAGGTCGTATACCTAATATAGGTAATCCTACCACTCTGGCCAAGTGCAAGTCGATGGGTGTCCTCACGATGTTTTCCTTTGCTGTTATATGTGCGACAACATATTATCCTTTTATATTAGGTATATTATATAATGATCAAAGTAGGTAATGTAGCATTAGGTAGGTACATGATTTAATTATTTTTAATTACCTACTTAAGTATTTTAGTAACCTATACCTAAATTCTTAGACAAACAAATGATAAGATTTCATACAAATACATTAGTACTTAACTAAGTTCTTAAATTAAAATTTTGTGACTGATTATTCAGTCCATAGTTTTCTCAGAAGAATCTCTGCGGACTTGAAGATCAAATATGTACATCTCTAGTTTATCAAGCTATTTCATTACCAGTGTCCTCGCATGTTCAATAAGATCTCTTTGGTAAGTTACTGGCTTAAGTATTGGATGTTGTTCTCATCTACAGCTACCTACCTACGTTACTTGTTGTTCGAATTTTTTTTCTTTACAAACCAAAATCTTTTAACCAACTTAAAATTGCCTTGAAATATTAAATTAATAAACCTCATTTCAAAGAAACTTTTCATTAAAAAATCCACAAAAAGCTTTAAAAATAACCCTTTAGAGGATTCCGAGTTTGAAAACTGGCGGGAGCTTATTTTTTCTCGTTTTTTTATTAAATTGGCCAGTAGCGTCTCGCAAACTTCCAAGTTTTTCATTTTAAATTGAATAAGAGTTAAGAAGGTTCCATTCTCGTTTCTCGGTTCGCGAGTAGTTTTATATCTCGGAGTCGACACTGGAAGACTAATTTAATAATTAGGAAATGGTTTTCATTAGCATTTCTCGGGTCATTCGAGAGCAGATGCGGTATAAGTAGGAAAATAATGTCGCGTTAATTACTTCTGAAGATTTAACTCTAATTAACTTAGTTTGGCTTGACTTTTATATTCGTTTGTCTGAATTTCTAAGCCATATTTAAAGATTGTCCCGGCGGTGATTCATCAATGCTACTTTGCTTCGCAGAATTTGTAACTCTTTTTTTTACACTTAAGTTTTAAATATTTTTCTACAGTTCTACATCTACAAGGTGAGTTTGAATTGTTATCCCGAAAGGGCGGGACTGGGACCATGATATCCCACAAGTTGTGAGAACCTTACTTGAAACTGCGTGTTTCCAAAACACCACACTAAAAAATAAATCCACTCACAAAATTGCACGTGCCATCGCTACGAAAGTTAACAAGATACTATAAATTTATTTCTAAACACAGATCGTCAAGCTCATTTAAGTGCATTCGTCCAAGGACTAATTTCAACCACCCAGCTGCACTAGGGCTATCTTCGCACGTAAACGTTACATGGCATTTCTTCAATGAAAAACTATTAATTTAGAAAAGTCGTAGAAGAAACATTGTCTACCTTGGAGAGTAAATTTACCCCCTTTCGGGATAATATACCAATTTAAACTCAGATAGTATACATGAAACCTTGGTATTAACAAGTGAATCCTATAGGTATACCCTATACCTATAGCTTTCGAAATACAAAGAGTAACTAGGTACTTATTATAAAAATTCGAGAGTGAATGTCGACTTACCCTTCTAAAATTGTTACCTAAAATATTTCTCCATTAAATTCCATAACTCCCTCTAAAAGCGTACAAATTAAACAAATTAACTGAATGAAGGGGATCGGTGGAGAACTTAAAATAAATTTACAAGGCTTCATTTGACATTATTAAGTGATAGAGATGTACTTGTATAGGTAGTTCTGAGTTTTCAAAGGGCCCCAAGCAATAAAGCCCCGGTGATCGAGGCCCCCAAAGCCCTAGTATATAGAAACCTGCATTCACATTTTATAAGCGTTGATCAGCTGTAAAATATTAAAAATATTATTATTAAAAAAGAAAGCACGACAGTTTGCTTATTTTAGAACGTCACACGCACTCAATAACAATTTTATTCATATTGAATACAAATTAAGTACTTATATTTATTTGGTACTGCGCCCCGTGGATTCATCCGCGGATAAAAAGTAGTATATGTATTAATTCAGTACATAAGCTACCTACATTCCAAATTTGATCCAAATCCGTACAGGCGTTTGAGCGTGAAGAAGTAACAAACATACACACACACAAACTTTCGCCTTTATTATATATATAAGTGTGATACATTATAATTAGATTAATTAAGTACTAGCTATTATTAATCAACTAATTTTAGCATAAAAATTCTGAAAATAGCCTATTTGAAATAAATCATTTGACTTTGTGAAATATTTAAAGACCACGATATTTAAAAAGACAAAGTGCCCTTTGCGTTAATTTTGATGGGGGCCCCGCCGCGCAAGACAATCTGAGTCCTTGACAGAAATACACATTCAAATCATTTCAAAATCATGTTTACGCATAAATTAAGATATAAATATTAAATTTGTACGTCAAAGTTATGCGGAGAATTTGAGTTTTGGACTGTGAATGTTTAAATACATAGCTAAGTATTTAAAGCAACTCAATTTACAATAGCTAGCTACGTAGTACCCTAACTATAACCTACCTAATCACATTGCTCAATTTACGCTAAGCTTTTTCGCTGGGAGTAATTTTGTACAGGTTTTGCAACGCAGTAGTGGCATGTCTAGTGTTACAGATGTCTATAGACTACGGTGCCCTCTTCCCATTAGAATGATCGTATCCTTGCTTGCTACTAGTTGCTACCTATAGCATAAAAACCAACTTACGTTAGTTTTCAGTTGCGCTACCGTGCTGTGCTATTTAGTGATGGTTAAAAAAGCACAAAGCATCCAAAGTGGGTCCGCTTTTGGCCCACATTGTACAACGCCCGCTTTCGTGGCTCTCACTTGGCGCTTTTTATATCGCGCAGCGCCTAGACTTAGAGCGTTGTACATCGCACGCGCTGCGTACGGAACTACGCGGCGCGAGCGCGAGAAGTGAGTAGTAGGTAAAAGCGCCGCGTTTACTAAAGCGGAGCTGCTTGTGCTTACCGAGTTATCGCGGCAGCGGTCGGGTAGCCAGTCATCGCTTGCTTTTGGACGCGGCACGCTTTCTATGACTCCCGCGCGAAAACGTGAACTTAGGCCCGCCCCCTAATTACCTAATTTGCGACAGGCGTAAATCTCGCGGTGATTGCTGTCATACATCATTAGTGGTGTCGAGCATGTATGCTACGCTACACCACTAATGATGTATGACAGCAATCACCGCGAGATTTACGCCTGTCGCAAATTAGGTAATTAGGGGGCGGCTCACGTAATATACACCTACGCTTACTTTGGTACGCTTTGTTTTTTGTTGTGCTTTTGATTAGAATCTGTGATAGGACACGCAATAATGTGTATTGAGTGTTTAATGTTTTTTAATTTATATGTATTATGGACCCAATATGTCTGAAATAAATGAATATTTAATTTAATTTTTAATACAATAGTTATGTGGTTGTGTGATTTGTGAATAAGTGGACCTACCATAGTTTAAGGGTGAATATAGTAAACATTTAATGAAAAAAAAAACATGTTTTTAGTGGAGATTTTCCAATATGGAACTTTTACCGGTGACTTAAGTTCTCCTCGTTATAACTTAAGCACTTAAAAAAGCTTTTAAAAAAAAGCACAAAGTTTGTACCACGCTTTTGACATTAAGCAGTTTTGAACACTACTAGTGCTATTTATGCCCCTCTGCACTGTTGACAGCTCCTTAGTTCGCACTTGTCGCTCTATACCAAAGATTATATAGTCCGATGGCGATGACTACCTACTACGTGCAGCGGATGGAGGCACGTCCTAAAAATATAAGTGCAAACTTTAGAGCTGTCAGGCTTTAGTGCAGAGAGGCATCATTGTCATAAGAACAATAATTATTCTGTGTTTGGGTGGTGTGGGGTCATGATCCTCGTAGTTCGTCAATAAATCAAAATTGGAAAATTGGAAATCTTTGATCCAAAAATTGGCAGTTACATAAAAACAATTAAAAATATCCTCCATGGGAAACCGGATGGTTCCGACACAACAGCTGCGTTGTGTCGAAATGATCCACCTCACCCTTAGTGACACTCCCTAAACTCCTCAAAATTTAATTTTAGTATACCGTTGTCATTGGGTACCCATCAGCAAAGCTTGTGGTTTTGCTGATGGGTACCTACTTTCATTTGCATGTCTCGGTAGTGATTGTGTAATTTATATTTTTTCTGTGTACACATAGTTTAAGCTACAATCCAGAACAGATTTGTTTGTATATTTACCTATTTGGAATAAGTCGTTGATTGTAATTTGTTATGTGTACCTATATATAAATAAATAAATAAAAAATAAATAAGTTCTTGGGTCCCTAGATCCTAGTTAGAGGAATCCTAGTTAGAGGAATCCTAGTTAGGGTCCAGGATCTATTCTATGTACATAGTGTGACTAGCTGCGCCTTGCGGTTTCACTTGCAGCTAAAAAGTATCCTTTGTGTTAATCCAGTATATAACCATATCTCTATTTCAAATTTAATTCAAATCCGTCCAGCCGTTTGAGCGTGAAGGTGTAACAAACATACACACATTTTCACACAAACTTTGACCTTTACAATATTAGTGTGATGTGATTAGCACATTAGAATCTATAAGCCGCGGGTGAAAACGCGGGGCGCAGTTAGTTAATGATAATTAGCTAGAGACGTACTCAGGTACGAACCACGGCACTAAATAATTAAAGAGAATGATATCACGTTAGATCGTTCGGTGTTAAAGCCTCACGACGAACCTCGAACCTCGTCGAGTATAGATAATTAATATTGATAATATTAATTACCAGTTGGCTGATGTAGTTGGAACATGTTCAGTGGTATATAAGCAAGACGATTGATGTAATTAGGTGCATGGCGCAATAATTATGTTGTAGGTAACCTATGTAGGTCGATAGCTATAGATAATACGTTGCTATTACAAGTTGTTTTATAATACACGCTGGAGGTGTGCGCTGCTTGGGATTCTGAGCGGCGCACACTTTCAGCGGTCGTTGGCCGGGACCTCTCTTTGCCGAGCGTGGTAAACGCCATTCTCGGCAGCGAGAGAACGTGGCAGGCTATGGTCTCCTTTTGCGAGGCGGTGATGACGCAGAAAAGGAGGCTACGGCGGAGGTCAGGGAGGACGATGCCAACCCCACACTCTCCGGCCCCACATGTCTGGTGGGTAACTAAGGTGTAAGGTTACCCACCCACCGGAAAGAGGCCCGAAAGGGCCAACCACCGGGGCGAGATAGTGAATGCTAGCGCGACCCTGTCTCGCCCCATCGCGGCGGCGGATGGATCACGGGGGGGGGTTTTAGTGGGTTCAAGTCCTATACCCTCTGCCATCACCCCCGTGGTGGCAGGGACGTGCGATGGCATTTTCCCCTCTCAAAAAAAAGGTTGTTTTTTATTTATTAAATTGTAATATAATTACAAATTGTGTATCAATTTTTTTTTAATTAGTGGTTTCTTATAGTTAAGAGTAGGTGTGTCATTTGTGTATGTACCCTAATCTAAAAAAGGTAATAAAAAACTAATTTATAAATGAAATAGGTATACTTATAAAACTTATTCTCATACGGATTGTTGTTTTTTCTTAAAAGTTCTGATTGACTTGTTTATTAATTAATATGTGAAGCCAGGCTGAATCTGCAAATAACTGAGAAGATCTTTATTTATTTATTTATTTATTTATTTATTTAATTAACACGGTAAATAAACACCATTTACATTAATTAATTACAGATAAATTTCCAACATCACACCATAAAACTAAGATAATAATATAAGTAATAAATTAATTCCTCAATATTCAACACAGTCAAGATGAGAAGAAGATATTACACTAACTATAAAATGTCAAAATAAATAAAATATAATTTAGATTGAATATTGACTTACCCAATATACATTAATTATAATTAACATTTACTGAAATAATAATATAAAATAATAATAATGTAGTCACATAAATGAACAATCTAAGTTACCAACAATCATGCATCCCGCTCGCAAAACAACATGCACACTGTCAAAATTTCCGTCCATCCGTCTACAAATAGGTCAGTCCCCGGATTGGCTTCAAGAAGATCATTGAGCGCGGCGAGGGTGCGCGGCAGTGGCGAGTTTGCACGCGCCACTGTGCGGCTAAAAGGCACTGCAAATAGTTTGTGCCTCCTCATGCGGAAGTAATTATTAGGGGAATTAAGACGACACAGCTCGCCACTCAACTCTATAACATCTATTCTAGCGCGGAGAATCTTACAGGCTGCTACAATCTGGTGATACACCGACGCACCTCAAGTGAGTTGTAACCCAGGCAACCAAGTAAAAACTTAGTGGGATACATAAAAGGGTAATATCCATATAGTCGTTTGTACAGGCTTCTCAGAAAAGCTTTCTGTACCTTTTCTAGAATCAGCTCATATGTAGATTCGTAAGGATTCCATACACATGAACTATATTCCAGCTTAGTTCTGACAAGCGCACTAAACAGCAGCCGCACAATATGGTTGTCCTTAAAATCGCGAGCATTTCTCATCACAAATCCCAATCTACCAAAGCACTCCTTCGCAAGAGTGGTGATATGATCATGAAATGTGAGCTTCCGATCAAATGTGACTCCCAAGTCCTTCATAGCTATAGTTCTTGTCACCTCATGATTATTAATTTTATAGGCAAATGTAATTGGGTGCCGCATTCGACCAAAAGTCATAACATAACATTTGTTAAAATTAAATTCCATCTTGTTAGCAACACTCCACTCATAAATAGAGTCAATATCCCTCTGCAGCTTGGCACAATCCGCTTCTCACTTTATCTTTGAGTAGAGTTTCACATCATCGGCATATAATAAACTTTTACCGTAGGAAATCACCTTTTATAATCAGACATTAATTCGCTGAAACATCCACATAGGCCCCTTAAGACGCCACTTTAGACGCTAATCATAGGGGCTTTGCCATAAACACCACGCTTGGCGGTGGATTGGTGATCGCAAAAGACTTTAATGTATCGAGGACAATGCTGCAGTCCATTCCCTGGATCCCTTAGCCGGCTATTACGGCTCCCCCGGGAAGAGATGGCCTAGGTCCTATTCTGACACCTGGACCACACAGTTAACACGTAACTCTCAATTAAGGTAAATGGTTGAAACAAGCAAGGTAGAGCTTGCGGAATCCCTCACGTGTCCATGTCTTCTATACGCTGATGACCTAAAGGTATTTACTAGAGTTGACAATGCCAACGACTGTGTGATGTTGCAGGATGACATGAATACTATATTTGAATGGTGTTTGCGCAATCAAATGCATCTCAATATAGAAAAATGCTTTGTTACATCTTTTACTAAAAAACATCACAAAATCTTGTTTAATTATAACATTACAGGTCTTGAACGTAAACCAACAGCTAAAGATCTTGGCATATTTTTTGATGAACAACTAACTTTTAAAGATCACTATAACTATATTGTCAGTAAGAGTTGTCGCTTGTTGGGATTTATCACCAGAGCCACTAAAAGCTTCAAAAGTCCTAATAGTCTAAAATACCTTTTCCAAAGTATTATTAGGCCCAACCTGGAGTACGGATGCCCAATTTGGTCACCATATTATTCCGTACACTCGGATAGAATTGAGGGCATACAGAAAAAATGTCTCAATTTTATCATATAGGCACCACATAGGTCGATCTCTGTCTGGATATGAGAAAAGGCTGGCTAAATTCAAACTTTCATCACTATCAACACGTAGGCAGCACATAGACCTTATACATCTTCATAAAATATTGCACTCTAAAATAGATTGCCCCCCGCTTTTATTCTCTCTTAACATTAACATAAACTATAGGAGACGCAGTCCTCCATCATTTGCATTAAAAGTATATAAAAACAATACATCGTTTTATAATCCGCTTACAAGAATGTGTCGTCTGAAACAAAAAAAAATCATAGATTTCCTGTTAAAATAATATAAAACTACATAGTGCTGTTGTATTCACATAATTTAGGGTTACAATCTAGCTCGGCCCCCTAATTACCTAACTCGCAACAAGTTTGCGACAGGCGTAAATCTCGCGGTGATTGCTGTCATACATCATTAGTGGTGTCGAGAATGTATGCTTCGCTACTGCTGTCGCATTGCTGTTGCAAATTTTACGTAATTACCCCGCCGAATTATTTGTAAGTATGAAACTATTGTTGTGATAAGTGTTTGTAATCTGCTTTGTGATTAATAAAATAAAATAAAATAGAGCTGCTGTAGGGTGGCAAAGAAAAAAATCTGAAGCAAGGTAGAGACCTTGCTTCGGATTTTTTTTATGTACTTAGAGCTAAACATTTGTACCGAAGGTTCCCAAGGCATCCCAATCATTAAACGGTGTCGCGTCGCGACGTCAAACTTCTTGTTAACAATTTAGTATACATTTGAGCGTGCAGACAGCTTTCCGCCCATTGCTGATGTAAATTCGCTGTCTTTCGGAAAAGTTAGTCATCTACCGGTTTTAAGTCAATTACGCAACACTCTGCGTAAGTAGAACGTAACGTGGAATGTCTTTTCAAGTCGCGAGTGAATTTGTACTTTTTAGGGTTCCGTACCAAACCTGTAAAAGCAGTACCCTATATTATATTACCACAGTTTTAAAATCATAGATAGATACAAAATGCTTTATTGCACAAACAACAAATGTAGGTACATAGGCGAACTTAATGCTAGAGAGCATTATCTTCCAGTTAACCTGGGTGTAACGTGGAAATTTTTATGTGGCAGTACAACGCAGCTTAAATATACAATGTCTATATTTTTTTATACACTCAAATAAACTAGGAGTTATAAATATACATAACTATACACTATCTATACCATAAATATTATAAATGTGTTTATATCTAAATATATATTACATTATATACATATGCATATTTATATGGTAATGCAGTTACTATATTTTTGCTCAGTTATTGTCTTTATTTTGGAGTGCGAGATTAATGGTTATATACCTTAGTTTTAAATACACCAATTGACGATGCCTGACAAATTTCAGGAGGTAAGCTATTCCATAGACGTATGGCTGTAACAGTAAATTAATCATATAGGTACTAATCCTTCGGTGTCTGATGTTTGAACTAAAAGCGGCTGTATCTTTTGAATTGTAATAGGTAGCCGGCTGAAATTTTCCCAAAACATGCGTTATTACAGCGGATTACCTAACTAATAATAAAAATTATTAAAAGGAAATGTGAAGGGTTCTCTATACAAGAGACTTATCTATTCATATTTTTCATTCTCTAAAGCGGTTACATTCATTATAATTATACATAAATATACATACAAGCCTCAAACTTTATATTTTCTTCCTTTCATTCTGCAGGTTACAAAAATACTAATTACTTGCCAAAAGTTCTTTCGACAAAAATGGTTTAGTTGGATCTGTCTGAATGGTCAGTTGTTTTATCGGCCTTGTGTTAAACGGTCAAATAAATTTCGATATGTACATAAATTCCTCGTATGAATACTAAAATCTCGGTGCCTTTGACTAGCTACATTACGTCCTACCTCCGTCAGCACTATATTGAGTATAATTGCCGCGAACAGATCACGCCTTGAGTATTCAAATGAGCCGTCGACAGAAGTTTCTCTCAAAAACTTCTAACAACTCTTCATTGATTGTGGGTAAATTCTTAGGAACATGTCGTAACGGGGAACCTAAGTTTCTTTTTCGTCACACTTACGAGTAACAGAATAGACGTGTATTGGTATTAACTTTTGTAGAAAATGGCGTGCAAGTTTCTATTAGCGCTAGATAGGTACTCTATACAATGCAATGGGCAGGCCACGTCGCTCGTAGTACTGACAACCGGTGGGGAAGAAAGGTTCTCGAGTGGCGACCACGAATCGGAAGACGCAGCGTAGGTCCCCGACTCGGTGGACCGACGATCTGGTGAAAACCGTAGAGTGCCGATGGGTGCAGGAGGCGACCAGCTGTTCTGTGGGGGAGGCCTATGTTCAGCAGTGGACGTCTTCAGGCTGATGATGATGACATACTCTATGGTTTTTAGAGGTCGATTTTGAAGATAATTTTGTACCTAAATAGGGTAAGCAACGCATCAGCGACAACGTGTAGTGTTACAAATGTCCATAAGGTACGGTGACCTCTTCCCATCCGATCGGTGTGCTTGTTTACTAGGTACATAATAAAAACAGGTATTTTTCAGACTTCACAATAAAATGTAAAATGAGAGTGATGGAACGTGAATGACAAGATTATTTACGTAAAAGCCCTTCTCCATAATGCTATAGATTTACTACCGGACAAACAAACTGGTCAACAGAATTTACTGCTGTTTAAAACTCCAAAAACAAGGTATTGCAAACACAACTTTACTTAGTATTTCATTCTTGTGCCTCGTTTACACGGCAATAGCTTCATCATCAATCTCTTTTGCATTTACTGCTAAACATCTCCCCCATCAGAGGTGTGCCCCAATAATCACCATTAGGCTAGTTGCCTGCTTTTAAAAATTAACAAGTAGATATTTTCATTAAGTAGGTTAAAAATGAATGCAATAATTGAAAAAAATAAGTAAAATCGGTAAATAAATCAAGGATTAATAAGCTTTATGTTATTATTTAGGGAAAACGTATGTCTCGCACCGCCACCGTCCACGCTCCACATTAAGAAGCCATTTTTGTGTTTAATTAAGAACCAGCGAAATCGATTCGTCACAAAAATTGATCCATCGGCCGGATCAAGCACAAAAATTGGACTATCGTCTGGATAAAGCAATATCGCGTCGACCCTTATCTCGTCGTAGTTTTCATCGTAGTCGCCGTGATTATTGTGAAATCGAAGTCATCGAAATCGAAAACTTAGTGTGGAACTGGAATCGTAGTGGAAAGAGTGGTGGTATGAACATGGTGTGAACGTTAAAGTTTATAATGAAAATCGATCCGTGTATAAGCTTTAAATAAAACATCGAAACATCGAAATCGAACTGTAAAACTCGTGTTTATTCTATAAACTTATTTTGTTTCTGTGCATATATGAATAAATAAAAAATGCCGCCAGTGACAACAAGATCGGTTACATCTAAACGCATAGCAGAAAATGTTCCCGCGTCGTCAACTGGCCAGGGGTGGAGCCAGGCAATAGACCCGCCCGCGCCGCCAGTATTGGCACCAGCAAGCATGCCGGCGCCGGCTGTTGTCCCCGTAGTGCAGCAGCAGTGTAAAGAGGATAAGAAATCGAAATCGTCGGCTAAGTCTGCTCGGTCTAAGAAAGCGATGATGCGAGCAGAGGCGATGGAGCGCCTTGCTCAAGCAAAGCTGCAGGAAGCGCGCGCAATGACGGCCGTTGCGGAAGCCGAGATGGCGCGTATCGATGCGCAGTCTATCGATGACGAAAGCGACTACTGCGCTGGAAAAGATAAGTCGTTTCTTGTTAAAAGCTGGCTCGATACTCAGCCGAAAGTGCCTGTTTTCGATGGTCATGATGTTTACTCGCCTCAACAACGCAACTACACGGATATGCCTCCGGAGCAACCATCTGCATTAGTGCCTCAAGGTCCACAAATGATTGATATGTCATCGCTCACTGCGGCCCTAATTGAATCTGCCCGGGCTACAGCGTCGTTACAGCCAAAACACTTGCAAGATTTACCGTACTTCAATGGTGCAAGCAGTGAATGGTTGGAGTTTAAAGCTAGCTACCGCGATACAAATAGACATTACACTAGGACAGAAAACTTAATGCGGCTGCGAAGATGCTTGCGTGGGGCAGCAAAGGAAGCTGCTATTAAACTATTTATTGGTGAGACTGAACCGGAAGAGGTAATGCAATTGCTCGAGGTAAGCTTTGGACGTCCTGATTCAATAGTTATAGCGGAAATAGAGAAAATTAAAACTCTTCCCCGTCTTACTGATAATCCGCGCGATGTCTGTGTGTTTGCCAGCCGCATTTGCAATATAATAGCAGTAGTACAGGCCCTGAACAAACAATTTTATCTCTCTAACCCTGAAGGGGTGAGAATGATCGTAGAAAAGATGACACCGGCTATTAAATACAGATGGTACGATTATGCCGCAGAGAGGCCAGAAGATGAGCCTGACCTTATTAAAATTTCATCTTTCCTCTCCAGAGAAGCAGAACTTTGCAGCCGATACGCGCAGGCGGAGAACGTTAGCAACCGCTCACCACCACAACAAAAACAGCAACGGGCATATGCTGCTACGCCATCTAACACCACACAGGGGAAGTCATCGAGTACTACAGTGTGTCCGGTATGTAAAGGTGGGCACAACACACGTGATTGCACCGATTTTAAGAACTTAAAGGTCAGTGACAGATGGCAAAAAGCAAAAGATAACAATATCTGCTTTAGATGCTTAAATAAGAGACATTTTCGCCATCGTTGTAGCTACAAACCTTGTGGTATAGACTCTTGTAAGGGATCCCATCACCCATTGTTGCACAGTGAGACCTCAGTGGAGCAGAAAGACGATAAACAGGAGCTAACTGGAGAAGTCGGTTCAGCCGTTGTCACTTCAACACGTCCACAGATGTTAGAGAGGGCTTTATTGAAGGTAATACCTATAAAAGTACGCGGTCCTATTGCCACTTTTGACACTTTTGCACTGCTTGATGAAGGCTCTACCGTAACTCTAATTGAGGATGATGTGGCTAGAGCTGTCGGTGCCACGGGTCCAGAAGAGCCATTCGAGATAGAGGGCATCGCGGGAGCGCGAGTCAGTGCTAATACATCTAGACGTGTGTCACTGAACGTCACTGGAAAACACGCCCAAAAAGAGCACATGTTCACTGCGCGCACAATCGATCGACTACACCTTTCACCGCAGTCAATAGACAAAAAATTCGAAAGTAACGTCAAAAGTAAACATAAAAAGACTCCCCTGGTAACCGTGATTTCCACAGACTACATAATTCACACTCGCATAGACACCTCCTTGCTACCGATTTATTTTGTATTCACTTTACAGTTTTGATTATAAAAGAAGTACTCCTCGCACTCGATCGCGTCGTGCACATTCTCCCGCCGTGCATCTTGTGCACCTCCATTTATCAGAGCACGACGACTTTCTTAACTGCCCTTTTCAGTAGTCCTGATTTAGTTTTCAGCTCTACCACTCTGACAATGCCATCTCTACCCGGGTAGGTCGCGGTAATCTGTCCTCGGGCCCAAGTATTTCGAGGTAAGTTCTCATCCACCATCAAGACAACATCGCCAATCTGCGGCACTCGTCCACTGGTTCGCGGCTCCCGCCGGTGTTGAAGGAGAGGCAAATATTCGCGAAGCCAGCGGGCCCAAAAAATATCAGCGAGGCGCTGTGAGTGTCGCCATCTTTGTCTCGAGTTGATGTCACTGTTATTAAAGCTGCCCGGTTGTGGAACTCTAGCTGGACCTCCAAGAATGAAATGCAAGGGAGTTAGTGATTCTGGATCATCAGGTGAGGTCGACACCGGTGTCAGCGGTCGGTTATTTACGGTATATTCCGCTTCTAGAAGGAGAGTCGACAATACTTCTTCTGTCGGATGTCTTTCGTTAAGAGTTGCAGCTAACGCGCGTTTTACTGACTGTACTAATCTCTCCCATGCCCCGCCCATGAAAGGAGAGCCAGGGGGAATGTAGCGCCATGTGATAGTACGTGATGTGGCTTCGTCTTTTGTCGCACTGCACGCGGCTTTTCTAAGCTCAGCGTCAGCTCCACGCATGTTGGTTCCGTTATCGCTGTGAATCTCGGTCGGGCATCCTCGGCGCGCCATCATTCGCCTTAACGCCATGATCGCGCTGTCTGTGCTTAAACTTCCAGCGATTTCGAGGTGTACCGCTCTTGTGGTTAGGCAAGTGAATAGAGCTACATACCTTTTCTCATGTCGTCGTCCTACGGTAACGCTGCAGGGGCCAAAATAGTCCATGCCAACGAAGCTGAACGGGCGCCTATGGTGGGCCAGCCTGGTGCTCGGGTGATCGCCGGTTGCTGGTGATGCTGGCTTCGCGCGTAGAATGCGGCACTTTATGCAGCTTTTCACGATACTTCGCGCGGCCGGTCTCAGGCGTAGCACCCACAGGCGCGAACGTACTTCATTCACTACGGTCTCTGCGCCGGCGTGATGATTCAATCTGTGAACCCATGCTATGTATAATCGAGTGTACGAGTTACCTCCATCAAGAACCGGTGGGCTGCGCTGCTCGTCTCGAAGGTTGCTAGCGGAGTCGTGTCTCGCACCGCCACCGTCCACGCTCCACATTAAGAAGCCATTTTTGTGTTTAATTAAGAACCAGCGAAATCGATTCGTCACAAAAATTGATCCATCGGCCGGATCAAGCACAAAAATTGGACTATCGTCTGGATAAAGCAATATCGCGTCGACCCTTATCTCGTCGTAGTTTTCATCGTAGTCGCCGTGATTATTGTGAAATCGAAGTCATCGAAATCGAAAACTTAGTGTGGAACTGGAATCGTAGTGGAAAGAGTGGTGGTATGAACATGGTGTGAACGTTAAAGTTTATAATGAAAATCGATCCGTGTATAAGCTTTAAATAAAACATCGAAACATCGAAATCGAACTGTAAAACTCGTGTTTATTCTATAAACTTATTTTGTTTCTGTGCATATATGAATAAATAAAAAATGCCGCCAGTGACAACAAGATCGGTTACATCTAAACGCATAGCAGAAAATGTTCCCGCGTCGTCAACTGGCCAGGGGTGGAGCCAGGCAATAGACCCGCCCGCGCCGCCAGTATTGGCACCAGCAAGCATGCCGGCGCCGGCTGTTGTCCCCGTAGTGCAGCAGCAGTGTAAAGAGGATAAGAAATCGAAATCGTCGGCTAAGTCTGCTCGGTCTAAGAAAGCGATGATGCGAGCAGAGGCGATGGAGCGCCTTGCTCAAGCAAAGCTGCAGGAAGCGCGCGCAATGACGGCCGTTGCGGAAGCCGAGATGGCGCGTATCGATGCGCAGTCTATCGATGACGAAAGCGACTACTGCGCTGGAAAAGATAAGTCGTTTCTTGTTAAAAGCTGGCTCGATACTCAGCCGAAAGTGCCTGTTTTCGATGGTCATGATGTTTACTCGCCTCAACAACGCAACTACACGGATATGCCTCCGGAGCAACCATCTGCATTAGTGCCTCAAGGTCCACAAATGATTGATATGTCATCGCTCACTGCGGCCCTAATTGAATCTGCCCGGGCTACAGCGTCGTTACAGCCAAAACACTTGCAAGATTTACCGTACTTCAATGGTGCAAGCAGTGAATGGTTGGAGTTTAAAGCTAGCTACCGCGATACAAATAGACATTACACTAGGACAGAAAACTTAATGCGGCTGCGAAGATGCTTGCGTGGGGCAGCAAAGGAAGCTGCTATTAAACTATTTATTGGTGAGACTGAACCGGAAGAGGTAATGCAATTGCTCGAGGTAAGCTTTGGACGTCCTGATTCAATAGTTATAGCGGAAATAGAGAAAATTAAAACTCTTCCCCGTCTTACTGATAATCCGCGCGATGTCTGTGTGTTTGCCAGCCGCATTTGCAATATAATAGCAGTAGTACAGGCCCTGAACAAACAATTTTATCTCTCTAACCCTGAAGGGGTGAGAATGATCGTAGAAAAGATGACACCGGCTATTAAATACAGATGGTACGATTATGCCGCAGAGAGGCCAGAAGATGAGCCTGACCTTATTAAAATTTCATCTTTCCTCTCCAGAGAAGCAGAACTTTGCAGCCGATACGCGCAGGCGGAGAACGTTAGCAACCGCTCACCACCACAACAAAAACAGCAACGGGCATATGCTGCTACGCCATCTAACACCACACAGGGGAAGTCATCGAGTACTACAGTGTGTCCGGTATGTAAAGGTGGGCACAACACACGTGATTGCACCGATTTTAAGAACTTAAAGGTCAGTGACAGATGGCAAAAAGCAAAAGATAACAATATCTGCTTTAGATGCTTAAATAAGAGACATTTTCGCCATCGTTGTAGCTACAAACCTTGTGGTATAGACTCTTGTAAGGGATCCCATCACCCATTGTTGCACAGTGAGACCTCAGTGGAGCAGAAAGACGATAAACAGGAGCTAACTGGAGAAGTCGGTTCAGCCGTTGTCACTTCAACACGTCCACAGATGTTAGAGAGGGCTTTATTGAAGGTAATACCTATAAAAGTACGCGGTCCTATTGCCACTTTTGACACTTTTGCACTGCTTGATGAAGGCTCTACCGTAACTCTAATTGAGGATGATGTGGCTAGAGCTGTCGGTGCCACGGGTCCAGAAGAGCCATTCGAGATAGAGGGCATCGCGGGAGCGCGAGTCAGTGCTAATACATCTAGACGTGTGTCACTGAACGTCACTGGAAAACACGCCCAAAAAGAGCACATGTTCACTGCGCGCACAATCGATCGACTACACCTTTCACCGCAGTCAATAGACAAAAAATTGATAAATACATGCGAGCACCTACACGAAATCGCCCAAGACTTGATATATAATCGTGGCACACCAACCTTATTGATCGGGCAGGACAACTGGAACCTGATAGTATCGAGATCAATCAAGAGCGGTGCGCAAGGTCAACCGGCGGCTTCACTCACAGAGCTAGGGTGGGTGCTACATGGCCCAACTGGAGATAAAGCTCAAAAAGTACATATCGTTTCGAATATTACAGTCCACTATAATGAAGAAGAACGAATAGAAGAGCTAATGAAGAGCTTCTTTGACCTTGACTCTATTGAAATCGAACCCAGGTGCCCTAAGAACGATCCAAACGAACGTGCCCTGGCTATACTCAAGGAAAAAAGTCGCCGCTTGCCTGATGGCCGTTTCGAGACAGGATTGCTGTGGCGAAATGACGAGATCGTATTGCCTGATAATCGAGAATCAGCAATGAGACGGCTCATAAGCATAGAAAGGAAGCTCGATAGAAACGTCGAATTAAAAAAGCAGTATGAAGAGCAAATATCGCACCTGATAAAAAGTGAGTATGCTGAGGTAGCTACCACATCACCACATCCTCACCGTACCTGGTACTTACCTCACTTTGCTGTGGTCAATCCCACGAAGCCTAAACCGAGAATCGTGCTGGATGCTGCAGCCAGGACCAACGGAATCTGTTTGAATGATGCTTTGCTCACTGGTCCTGACCTACTGAAATCGTTACCTGGAGTATTGATGCGCTTTCGCCAGAGATGCGTCGCAGTAACCGGCGACATTAAAGAGATGTTCCTGAGAATAAGCATGCGCGAGGAAGATAGAGATGCCTTACGCTTCCTATGGAGAGATGACCGGCGGGAGGGGCCTCTTACCGAGTATCGAATGCGCAGCGTCATCTTCGGCGCAGCTTCATCGCCCTGCACAGCAATATATATAAAAAATAGAAATGCAGAAGAAAATCGACATGAGTTCCCAGAAGCAGCAGATTCTATATCTCGAAATCATTACATGGATGACTTCTTGCAATCTTTTGACTCCACCGAACAAGCTATTAAAATTGCACTGAATGTAGCCCATGTTCACCGTCAAGCGAAATTTCATATGCAGAAATGGGCTTCAAACCGACCCGAAGTATTGGAAGCTTTAGCACCAGAACAGAATAGTCAGAGTAATGAAGTGAAGCTTCAGAGCGGCCCAACATCCGAGAGAGCTCTAGGCCTTATTTGGAAACCGGCTGATGATGAATTGACTTTCAACTTGGATCTGAAAAGAGTTCAGCCTGAAATTATAGACGGAACAAAACGGCCTACAAAACGAGAAGCACTACGGACCATAATGTCTATCTTTGACCCTTTGGGCTTAATCACACCCGTCACCATGCCAGCAAAATGCCTGTTACAAGACACCTGGCGACTTGGCGTGGGATGGGACGACGAGCTTCCCGACGCTCTACATCTAGCGTGGCTCGAGTGGTTGGGCCACGTGAAACAGTTACGATACCTCACTATCGCGCGGTGTTACCCGCATTATGCCACCGCGGTGCATCTGGAGATGCACATCTTCGTGGACGCGAGCAGTTCTGCTTGCGTCGCCGCCGTATTCTGGCGTGCTGTTACCGAGCACGCCACCGTCCATCTGTCCCTGGCCATGGCTAAGGGAAAGGTGGCCCCGCTGAAGATTACATCGATACCGCGCCTGGAGCTCCAGGCGGCGGTGCTGGGCTGCCGCTTGGCCCGCACAGTTCAGGCTGAGCACGACGCGAAGCCGGCGCGCAGGGTCTTCTGGACAGACTCGCGCACCGTGCTCGCCTGGCTAAAGGCTGGGCCACGGACCTACAAACCCTTCGTTGCCCACCGGGTGGCGGAGGTAGAAGAGGAGACTAAGGTCAGCGAGTGGCGTTGGGTGCCCACCGCACTTAACGTCGCTGATGATGCCACTCGCGGCACACCGTGCGGATTCGGCCGCGATCACCGCTGGTTCCACGGGCCGGACTTCCTCTATCACTCGGAGGAGTCTTGGCCGCGGGAGCCAGAATCGACGCAGTTACCAGTCACCGGAGAGGAGCGCGTGGCCACAACCACGCGCGGTTCGCCACGCCTTATCGACGCACTGCCGGAGGCAACCAGATTCTCGTCCTGGTTGCGCCTCATGAGAACGACGGGCAGAATTCTGCAATTTATCGAGCTGTGCCGCGCCAGGCATGCTACTACCACCGCAGGCAGAATGAAGCGAACGCGCCGATCTGACGATGACGAATTATGGAAGACAACAACATCACGACGACCACTGCCAAAACCACGAACCGCGGTACCTGCAACAGAGAACAATTTAAATCGTTTACCTCTAGAAACACATCATTTGTTGGCAGCAGAGAAACTCTGGTGGAGAGCCGCGCAGGAAGAGAGTTTCGAGAATGACCTACGCCGGCTACATAAAAACTTGCCAGTTGAACGAGATAGCAAACTTCGAGCGCTGAGCATACAACTAGACAGCGAAGGCGTTATTATATTAAAATCACGCATCGACTCCGCTAGCAACCTTCGAGACGAGCAGCGCAGCCCACCGGTTCTTGATGGAGGTAACTCGTACACTCGATTATACATAGCATGGGTTCACAGATTGAATCATCACGCCGGCGCAGAGACCGTAGTGAATGAAGTACGTTCGCGCCTGTGGGTGCTACGCCTGAGACCGGCCGCGCGAAGTATCGTGAAAAGCTGCATAAAGTGCCGCATTCTACGCGCGAAGCCAGCATCACCAGCAACCGGCGATCACCCGAGCACCAGGCTGGCCCACCATAGGCGCCCGTTCAGCTTCGTTGGCATGGACTATTTTGGCCCCTGCAGCGTTACCGTAGGACGACGACATGAGAAAAGGTATGTAGCTCTATTCACTTGCCTAACCACAAGAGCGGTACACCTCGAAATCGCTGGAAGTTTAAGCACAGACAGCGCGATCATGGCGTTAAGGCGAATGATGGCGCGCCGAGGATGCCCGACCGAGATTCACAGCGATAACGGAACCAACATGCGTGGAGCTGACGCTGAGCTTAGAAAAGCCGCGTGCAGTGCGACAAAAGACGAAGCCACATCACGTACTATCACATGGCGCTACATTCCCCCTGGCTCTCCTTTCATGGGCGGGGCATGGGAGAGATTAGTACAGTCAGTAAAACGCGCGTTAGCTGCAACTCTTAACGAAAGACATCCGACAGAAGAAGTATTGTCGACTCTCCTTCTAGAAGCGGAATATACCGTAAATAACCGACCGCTGACACCGGTGTCGACCTCACCTGATGATCCAGAATCACTAACTCCCTTGCATTTCATTCTTGGAGGTCCAGCTAGAGTTCCACAACCGGGCAGCTTTAATAACAGTGACATCAACTCGAGACAAAGATGGCGACACTCACAGCGCCTCGCTGATATTTTTTGGGCCCGCTGGCTTCGCGAATATTTGCCTCTCCTTCAACACCGGCGGGAGCCGCGAACCAGTGGACGAGTGCCGCAGATTGGCGATGTTGTCTTGATGGTGGATGAGAACTTACCTCGAAATACTTGGGCCCGAGGACAGATTACCGCGACCTACCCGGGTAGAGATGGCATTGTCAGAGTGGTAGAGCTGAAAACTAAATCAGGACTACTGAAAAGGGCAGTTAAGAAAGTCGTCGTGCTCTGATAAATGGAGGTGCACAAGATGCACGGCGGGAGAATGTGCACGACGCGATCGAGTGCGAGGAGTACTTCTTTTATAATCAAAACTGTAAAGTGAATACAAAATAAATCGGTAGCAAGGAGGTGTCTATGCGAGTGTGAATTATGTAGTCTGTGGAAATCACGGTTACCAGGGGAGTCTTTTTCTGTTTACTTTTGACGTTACTTTCGAATTTTTATTGCAAAAATATATTTTTAGTTAATCTTTAAAGCGAAGAATGTTTATTTAGGGAAAACGTATGTCTCGCACCGCCACCGTCCACGCTCCACATTAAGAAGCCATTTTTGTGTTTAATTAAGAACCAGCGAAATCGATTCGTCACATAAAGTTTCTGGAGGGGGCATCGCCTGTCCCGTCTCGCAAAACAGGCGATTCCCCACAGTTACAATGAAAACGAACGCTGTGAAGTCACATGCCACTGAGATTGTATGTAAAGCTACCACAGCTTAGTAATGAGGTACGATAAGGGTACGATGAAGGAGCAAGAGTGACATCGCTGCATGTTTGCTCTGTCTCTTTCTATTCCTGTATTTTAAAATTCTTGTAACTTTGTCATTTTTGAGATATTTAATTTTTGTTTTCGTGGCTTTTTTATGTAAACGAATGACGTGACGAGCTAGTCGTTCGCCTGGTGTTAAGCGACACGGCCGCCCATAACAGATTGCAGTGTCACTCGGAACTCTAGATTAAAGTTTTACGTGACACTGCGCACTGCACACGTCACGCAAAACTGCGCTGCACTGGCTGTTTATTTTTTAAAGGAATATTACTAATTAATGCAGTAAGAAAATAGCAGGAAGCTAGCCTATTCACCACGCTTAGCAAGCATCTTGGTGATCGCAGTTGATTATAGGGGTTCTTCTGCAGACCGAGAGTAATGCTGCTGACATTTTGACTTGTAAAAGTGCTAAAAATAGTCTGATTGCAATTTTTTTTGACCGTTGAGCTACATTCCCTGGATACTTCTTTGGCCAGCTCCTACGAATTTTTTACGCTAGAACCACATGGACCACGCAAGAGTATAAAGGTCAGTTAATAAACAGGTGTAATACGTAACTGTTCGATAAACCAATGATTTCATTGGTTTATTGTATACTAATAGAAAACCCCATTTATAATTTATGATCCCTGCAATTGGTCGAAATAAAAATTAACTCACTTATTTTTTAAATTTTTAATTGTTCACAGAAAATAACCTTTGATTATTCCCATTTCTTAAGGCTCTACTAGGTGGTAGGACTTTTCTGCAAAGTTCGTCTAGGTAGGTAGGTACCACCGCTTTGCCAGTTATTCTGCCGCCAAGCAGTAGTGTGCAAGCACTACTGTGTTTCCGTTTGAAGGGCATTGTAGCTAGTGAAATTACTGGGCAAATGAGACTTTATGATCTGATCAGTGATCACTGTCTAGTAATCTGATTACTAGACTGTGTGATGTCTCAGGATGATGTCACGCGAAACTTTATTGTTTTAAAGTTCCAAGTGACACTGCAACTGTTATGGGCGGCCGTGTTGCTTAACATCAGGTGAACGACTAGCTCGTCACGTCATGCAATCGCATAAAAAAGGCTCATCAAAATACAAATAAAAATTATTGCGACCACTTTGAGAACTTCCATTGAAAGAAAGAAGAATCACGCAAATTGATATAGAATTTTTCTGTGGTTTATGCAGTATGTGAATTTGCGGGGATTTTGGAAAAAAAATATTTTAAATAACTGTATCGAAGTAACAGGCTTTCAAGTAACACGAACAATGTAAAGCAACCACTGAAATTCTTGAAATTTCGCGAAAGGAACGCGAGGTAGGAATCAATAAAGGACTTTGAAAAGTTTAATTGTTTTTCAGCCCCTTCGAAGTAGCGACATAAAAAGATCTCTAGAAGTGAGTTTAGATAAAAGTGGGAGCTGAACGGAGGAAGTTGGTAAAGGGGTGACAGAAGAACAAGACTTTTCTTAAAGATAATGTAACGAGAATTAACGAGACCTAAAAAATTGCTTCCTCATCAAAAAATCTAACTTTGAAATCGTCAATAAAAAGCAAAATTGATTTTTCATCACAGTTGCTCGTAAAGTGGCTCTTCTGCCACCGCTTTTAGATCCAAAATCTAACAAATTTCAGACGTGCTTTTTACTCTAAATTACCACACACGTTATAACCCCATGCAGTTAAGTTTGTATCTCACTGCAAGTTATACGTACATTTTCGTCGTTTCGTTTCGTTTCGGTCGATGTCGATTTTGTTCGCGCCATCAACAAGGTTTTTCTCTGACGGCGCATGAAAATAAAAAGCCTGCACGACTTTTTTAACAAAGTAAATTAGCAATTCAACTCTGTTTTTTCCTCGCAACTGTGATGAAAAACGTCGTATGACATGCGTGTGCATTGATCATTACACTCTCGGATCCCATAACGCGCTCGCCTACGGTTCGCGCGCATATTACCGCATGCATGCATGCATGTATGCAATGATCAACTTTGCATACTTGTATCATAATGTACTGTAAAAAATTGTGGACATTTCACACAGCGCCATCTAGCTCCAAACTAAGCAAAGCTAACTAATTCAACGTGGCAATCCGGCCAGCATGTTGGGTACGCTACCTACCGGTAGTGGGCTGGAGCACTTGGACTGTCTATAGGCCATCGCGGCTATTATACAGTCCATAAGTGTTCTTTGTAGTAGGTAGTGTAGCTAGTTTAGTTTAGCTTAGTTTAGTTTAGTTTAGTTTTTATTATTGTAGTAGTTAGCTTGAGTAATAAAGGCAATCTGCCCGTTAAAAAAAAAGCAAAGCTATACATGAAATAACCTCATTGCCAAAAACCTAAACAGAAAAATACCATAAAGCATTACGCCTAACCCACTTTCATATTGCATTTTCTGAAAATTTCGTAAACCATTGCCTCTTGCACACGTACTATTATACTTATTTCTTTTTTTTAAAGTACTAACCATTGTGTCTTGAAGCTGCAGTAAAGCCATTCGTACATATCTTTACGCCGTAACATATCTTTCAGAATTCCAGGCACACCTGAGTTATCTTAGACCTAAAATAAACACATAACCTAAGATACGGTTAATCTTCGTTCTTACGTGTACGTCGTGTTTATGGCCACGTAAAGGTTAAGGGTCTATCCACACTGTAACAGCGGCTGGATCAGCAGAATAGTCGACGTTGACTGTCGTTGAATAGTGTATAAAGAACATTAACAAATGTAAGACGTTCTCAAAGTTTTACCATACTACTATAATCTGGGGCTCCACAAGTCACGAGTGAATAGGTATCTTCTAGGCAAGCATGTACCATCGTAGACCGCGTCATCACTTTCCATCAGGACCCCAATTCTGTATGACCACTTTACGATTCCTTACTTCGAAACCACGCGAATTCCTTGTCTTATACTGGGTGGCGCAAAAGTACTGGCACTAAAGAAAATACTTTTATTTTTTTTATATGACATTTTCTGTCATTCTGTTGTTGAAAATTGTGTAGTGAACAAATGTAAAATACACTGAAAATAAACATGGACCGTTTTACTCCCCAAGAACGTGAAATAATTGTGTCAATGTTCTTACGGAATAATTCATCAGTGATAAGAACACAACGTGAATTTCGTCGACGATTTCCCCACCGTCCGGCACCGATTGGTCGCACAATTCGACGCTTTGCCACACGCCTTGAAGCAACTGGCTCAACATTGGATAGACCTAAGTCTGGGAGACCAAGAACAGGCCGTTCAGCTGAAAATATCGATGCTGTGCGCGAAGATGTGGAAGAGTGTCCAGAAACATCAACGAGGCGACGTGCCACGCAATTGGGCATTTCCAGACGGACCCTGCAGCGTATTTTGGTGAAAGACTTAAAGATGTTCCCGTATAAAACTCAAATGACTCATCAACTGCTGCCTGCTGACCACCGAGCTCGTCTAGATTACTGCCAGCGCGTCATAAACCTCAACCTTGAAGAGGATGATTTTCCTTCAAAATTGGTTATGAGTGACGAAGCGCATTTCCATCTCTCAGGGCATGTCAATAAGCAGAATACTCGGTTCTGGGGCACTGATAATCCGCGCATTATTCAAGAAACACCTCTACACCCACTAAAAGTTACTGTATGGTGTGGCATCTGTGTTGACAGAGTGATCGGACCCTATTTTTTCGAAGACGCTGGAGGCAATGCGATAACTGTCACTGGAGAACGCTACAGAACCATGTTACGTGAGTTTTTGATACCCAGTTTGGACGAATTGGGGCTGGAGCACATCTGGTTTCAACAAGACGGCGCTACGGCACACACAGCGCGCGACACTATGGACTTAGTGAGGGACGCTTTTCCAAGCCGAGTTATCTCTCGTTTTGGCGATTTGCCTTGGCCTGCAAGATCACCCGATCTGACCAGTCCAGACTTCTTTCTTTGGGGTTTTTTGAAATCTCGGGTGTATGTGAACAAGCCACAGACTCTCGCAGCTCTAAAAGAAAACATTCGTCAAGAAATAACGAACATATCGCAGGAAGTGTTACGGCAAGTTATGCAAAATGTCATAAATAGGGCTCAAATGTGTATCAACTCTGGAGGTCACCATTTAAAAGACATCATCTTTAAATCCTAATGGTACGAAATTTAATGGCACAAATATACATTTAAAAAAACCTAAATCTAGTTTTCTAATTTAGAAAAAATGTTATAGCTGAACCAAATAGGGTCTTTACTTTTGCGCCACCCAGTATAAGAAATCTGCAAAAATCTATTCTCTATGAAATGGAAACAAAACCGCGCGAAATGAATTTGGAAATGACGCGATTTGAACTGTCAAAAATCATAATGTTCCACTGAGACACGTTCCGAAACATCAACACGTCAAAAGTTACCACCACTTAATATATCAATATTTATTCAAATTAAAAATAACATAATGTAAAGAGAAGGTATTTCTAATGCTGTGACACGATTTGAAAAAGACACGATAACGACGTGGTTTCGTATCGTGTGGAATCTGAGTTTTCATACAGAATTAGGGCCCAGGTGTGATTGCGGTCAAACGCCGGCCTATTTAGTTATAAAAGCTACCTATACATATAAGTACGTAGGTAGTAGGTACTTATAGGTAAGTTATTAAGTTATTATTTTCTTTATTTATTTAATTAATTAATGGCGGTAGGCATACTACTCTTTTGATAAAGTAGAAAAGAGCAAGACGGATATAGGCACCTAGTTTAATTTCATTTTGTTACATTATAGGTAGGTATAGTTACTTCCTTGACTTGTTTTAGTGCCTGATAAAAATGTCTATTTAATATTTAAATAGTGAACACTGTCTGTTTGTAGGAATACCGAAATCAACATAGGATTACTTTTTATCCCGGAAAATCAAGCTCCCGTGGAAAAACAGATAATTCAGGGTAAGGTGTAATAAGTATTATCATAAAAACAAAATGGCCACCATCGTGCACATCAAGCTCAAAATTTCCTAAACAAAGCTCGGCCCCCTAATTACCTAACTCGCAACAGGTTTGCGACAGGCGTAAATCTCGCGGTGATTGCTGTCATACATCATTAGCGGTGTCGAGAATGTATGCTTCGCTACTTCTGTTGCATTGCTACTGCTGTCGCATTGCTGTTGCAAATTTTACGTAATTACCCCGCGGATGTTAGATTATTTCACTGCTGCTAGTTTGGTCTCCGACTATAATTCTGGCAATTTAAGAGGGCACAGGACATATAGGTACCTAATATACTAGGTCGTTCATAAATATATACTCATGCTTTCTAAAATAGGGTATGTACCTAATTAAAACGTCTCAAATTCAAAGTAACTAGAGAATAATAATCAATAATAAGTCATACATCATCAACTAATCTACAAAGTTCAAATCACAAGCCTTTGTTTGCAAGGTATGACTCCATAATAGTCAGGCAGCCTGGTTTTAAAAAAAGTGATTCACAAGCTTGCCCTAAGTTTTTCTCAAACATGCTTGGAAATGTGAGTATTATTTTGACAACCTTCTTCGGGATAAATCAAAATTGCTGTACTGGCGAGCAGCGGCCGGCAAAAGTTGTATGAAAATCCATATCTGTCGTGGTTTAGCGGCCAAATAAAATACATACAAAACTCATATCTGTATTATGTGGTGTAATTTAAAAAATGGAACGATCTTTTACTCCGAAACATGGCAACCAAGGAGCTAACTTAACAAAGGTTTTATTTAAATTTCGAACTGGCTTGCAAATAGAAAGCTGTTTGTTGGAAAAAAGTAACACTTTATGGTGGGAAAAACTATTTTCAATTAAAAAATTCTTTGTTATAATTTCCGCGCATTATTTGAGAAAAGTACTATACAAGCCTTGGCCACAACTAGGCAATGATGGACTTACGTATTTGAGTGCCTCGGCTTCGCCTCGGCCCACATTTACACGTTCGTCCATCAATGCCTCTGTTGCTGGCCGCTGCAGTAATGTACGTACTATTTCTGTGGCCCTACTGAAAAGTAGCCTATGAAATATTAGTAGGTACCTACCTACTTACTCGGTATCAGCTTTTTTTCTGTAAACATTATATTATTGTTTTTTTTTTCTCTAGCTAGCGCGGTCGAGATGTACTATGAAGTATTTTGTGTGGATTTTATACTACGGAACTTTCTTGGTGTAGCTTTACTAAAGCTGTATACTGGGAAGCCTAGTTTTAGCGTCATGTTTTTCGCGCTAAGAATGAGGTATTGTAAATACTTTTTAAATGTACGTAAGTACCTATAAACTAAGATAGGTAGGTAGCTACATACCTACCTATACCTATGTGAACTTAATAATTAAAATCTTGTTTAGTCTTTTTTTATTCAAAATTTATTGAGGGCACTTTCCCATTGTAACACATCCTCATTTTGTTAAGGTCATTATAGATTTTTTGTCAACTTGAAACAATTGTGGGGCAGAAATCAACCATGGCCTTTATAATTATTCCAGTCATGAAAAGGGGAACCATCATAAAAGTTTGAGATCACGTGGGTTCCGTTATTCGGTTTACAGCTCGCTTTATACCGCACTTAAAAATAGGATGCTGACATCTACCTGAAGAGTAATGACAGGCGGGAAGATTAAATTGCTACTATGTTGTATATATATTTATCTTTGTCTCTCAGTTTGAGTTCACAGGGGCACAGAAGAGGTAGGGTACGGTACCTATTCTATAAAAGGAGCACGGCGAATTTATACGGCCGAATTTTAAACTATCTTTAAGGCGGCCGGCCCATACACTTTCAATTTTAATAATCAATGAAATTGACGACTATATTTCCGTCAATGTTTCCTCCATACAGTACCTAAGCCGAAAAACGTTGCTCAATACTAACCCTACACGATCGATAAAATTGATCAATCACAAAGATTGATCAATAAAATTGAACGTGTATGGGCCGCATAAGATCGTGACAATGTTTATGGAAGTTCTTGGCTAGAACAATTTTTTTATAATTTATGACCATTTGACCAATAATTATAGCCTATCAAGACCTATATGCGGTGTGTCATCCGTAAGAACAGGACTACCCCATCTCTTCCCATGGGTGCCGAAAGAGCCGGCCAAGGTAATATCCAGAGAATAGACTTCAACATTATCAACATTATTAAGACTGCATGACCTACTTAGGTACCTATAACCTATATCATACTTACTGGTGATCACCAAACGCCTGCCAAGCGTGATGAATTATTCACTGATGATTATGACACTAACCCTCCCTCAATAGGGCCTACTTACGATCAGCAATGCAGCAGCAAAAACGCTAATGATGTGATGTGATTTATTAGAGAAATAGGGTTGATTAATGAAGTACGGTTTAATGTTTAATGACTATTAACTTAGTGAATATAATAAAATTAATGTAAGTAAGGATTATTTATGACAGTATTATCTACCTACTTACTAAAATGGCGAGAAAAGCCACTAGTTCTAGCTGCCGAGGTTCAAGTATGCTGTAAGGTATAAAGGCACGTGCACACTGCACTGGATTGTTAGATTCGCGGCTCGCGAGAGCTTTCAACCAAAGACTTCTATGTATACACTAGACAGGACATCTCTAACTTGCACTGTCAACCACTGCAAATATGCCTATGAGCATCTTCTCGCTCATACGATGCTCAGCTCTCAAAGCGACTGCACGTGCAGCAGTGAATAGCAGTAAAAATTATGATCCGAATGTGCCATTGCACTAGCGCTGCGTGTTGTGATCGTTGGTTAGACGATTTAATCTCGTAAAGCACTGTAGCGGATTTTAGTTTAATTATACAAAATATGACAACTATTTGTGCTTTGAATAGCTTCTCTAGTACGTAGTACATATACCTCTTTGCTTTCAACGGAGTTTCCAGTTACGCTTGTCACACACTCACTGATATAGGTATCTATTTTAGTCCTTACTTATATCCCTACCGTTTTATCTTTTTTTATGCTAAAATGGGCATACGTTTGACAACAACTCACCTGATGGTAAGTGACGAAGTTGTCTAAGGTGGAGCACGTTCGCCCGTGAGTTTCACTCTTGACTTGAAAAGACCCAGGTTATACCCAGGAGGAAACACTGTTGCTGAAAGAGCAATTCCATTCCATGGCCGTTCGGACTATGAATAATTCAGCAAAACGCTTAGATTTCGCAACGTTGAAACTTAATACGCACCTAGTTCATATCCCGCTCAGCCCTGCACCAATGGCTTTTCAAGTTATGTGTGGAATTTGCACCCGCTCTTACATCAGAGAAAGATAATAATATTGTCTAAGAACATAATATTTTCCCACCAACCCGCACTTTGCCTGCATGGTGGATTATACCCTACACTCCCTTATGACCCTGTGGGAGAAGGTCCGCATTGGTCACCGCTCTCTCTATTTGGATACCTAATATCAAAGACCATTAATAGGTAAGTATTTTTTCACCTCACTAGCTCGGAAAGGTTCTCTTTGTCATTCAAAATCTGGGCGCAAAAACGCATTTTGCTCGCTAGCGTGGAAAGTGTTTTTAAAGTTCGAACGTTTCTATTCAATAATTTTCTCGTCAAGAATTGAGGATTTAATCACAGATCTGCCCGAATTTAACCTTCTTGATATCGCCAGTCCACTGAAAACTCATTAATACCACAGACTACCTCCTAAAAGATACCATCTTTTTCTCGTTCACCAACCTCATTTTTAGAATAATCGCACTGTCCAGCACCAAAGAGTATAAAACCAATACGCTATCCAGCACGGCGACTGCGCTACGCTCGTGGTTCAATCCTAGAATCCTTCGCTTGCTCAGGTTTCAATTCAAGTACTCGCGCCAAAAACCAACTTTGCAGCCTAGTATAACAAATAACTATTTCACCTCACTAGCTCAGAAAGATTCTTTTTGTCATTCGAAATCTGGGTGCAAAAACCACAGATTAGAGAAAAAAACAAAGTTACTCTGTGGCAAAAACGCATATTAATCGCTAGCGTGGAAAGTGTTTTTAAAATTCGAACCTTTCTATTCAATAACTTTCTCGTCAAGATCTACCTGAATTTAACCTTCTTGATATTGCTGGTCCGCTGAAAATTAATTAATACCACAGACTACCTACTAAAAGATACCACTAAGAAGTTTGCCAACCTCATTTTTAGAATAATCGCACTGGCACCAAAGAGTATAAAATATAACCAATACGCTATCCAGCACGGCGACTGCATGAAAAATGGATAAAAACACTTTTTCTTAAATGTTTAATTAATGACGTGACGAGCTAGTCGTTTACCTGATGTTAAGCGTTACCGCCAACCATTACTAAATTTATAAGCTGAAACTAATATTTTCTTAGTTTTTTAAGCTGTTTTCCTTGCATTTTCTTCGCTGTAGTGAGGTGAAAAGTTGTGTGTGTTCGCTCGGCAGCAAAGTTATTCTGCGTCTCGTACCTTTGAAACCTTCGCTATGCTCAGGTTTCAATTCAAGTACTCGCGCCAAAAACCAACTTTGCAGCCTAGTATAACAAATAACTATTAAGCGTTAGCGGCATCTAGCGTACCTACTAGAAGGTACTTATTTACCGGCGTGTAACATATTCAGTAACCTGTGCCGGCGTACGATCTGTAGGTATGGGCATTGCGCAGTAGGTAAGTACCTAGGTTACTTATACCGTAGTAGCCATTGGGTAGGTACCATTATTTATTATGCGCCTATGCACTGCAGGTTTCTAAATTAATAGTCTGAATTTTGATAGTCACCTCACTTTTTTTCAAAGTTTATTTATTTATACTTACTTAATCTTAAATCTTGCCTAAAATGATAAAGTCAATGTACAATTTTTAATCTTCTACGTGCCCTTTCGGTACTGCACCGCCTTAACCTGCATTGAAATTTCAGCGACGCCCGTCACAGAGGCATGCCTGAATTTCAGCGCATGCATGCATTCTCCACACGCTACACTACATTATGAACCTTCGCCACTTAAAATACGGTCTGAAATTTAACACAACAGAGAAAATTCACCTGCCTTTACAGAACACTTTGATAGCGTAATATGCTTGCAACCAAATATCCACACTGTGGGCTGCCAGCTTTGGTTGGAAGACGCTTGCTTGTCTCTTGGTATAGTAGATACGCTATTTCTAAGTCATCAAGTCAATTCAGCAGGTCTGTACCTACGACGCCACAGCAGCGGCGTAGAAAGAGGGGATATCTAAATGAAAGGCATGGAGTGGTAATAAAATTTTGGGTCGCCGGGAACCACCCACAGAATTCGCCCTATAGGTACTATACCTACAATTACCTACATAGGTCGTCAGTTTTTATGATTGCAACCATTTTCGGAAGCGACGTGTCATTCCTTGTTCTTTGTGGTGATGTGTAGGTGCGTAGATATGTTACTCCATTTCTACCATATATAATACTTTAACATCACAGACATGTTTTCTGCTAAGTACCTAATTCGCGGAACATTACACCCCCCTTATTATTAAACACTGCAAAACAGTGGAATAGGTACCTATTCGGTGTTTTCTGTTGTAAGACAAACTTTGCAGAGAAGTCGTACTACCTTGACTAACTTTAAAGCTAACCCCACATTGAGCGTGCGCGTTCCTCGAGCGCTTTACCAGCGCGCGGCGTGTTTAGGTATGCAAAGGCTGCACGCTGGTAAAACGTCGGTCACACACTCGACAAAATTTGTATGTTCCGGTAAAACGGTCGAGAAACGCGCAGGCCCTATTTGTGGGGCCTAAAGCTAGACTTTCATAAAAAATAAGTTAAAGGTAAATAAGTTATGTTTTACTTAAGTAAATACTTAAACCACAGCTCACAGAAAGCGTTCTACTAGAATTATTTCAGCCATCTGTCACAGTAATCTGCAAATCTGGTAGCAGTCGTAAAACATCCTCAGACGATGTGGAATCAGTTTAGTTCAGCGTGGCTTGGTTAGGCCGGCTCGCAGATAGATTCGTCAAGTTGATTTATTGCTACGTTGGCCCTTACCATTGGCTAAGTACGGTTAAAAATTCGCCTAATAAAACTTAAGAGCGAAGCAAACGAAGATTTTGCAACATCTCTAAGGTATAATACTAGCATTTGCTTGTATCTGTGGCGTCACCGAATTTTGATTGTAGGTATATTACAATAGTTGTATTTCCCAAGTATTTCCCCTAAAAAGTAGGGAAGTTTGTTACGGCGTCATTTGGGTACCAGCCATATTTGGCATTTCATTAAGGCCCGATTTCACCAAACTAGAATAAATTTTATTCCAGGTACAACTTTCCGAGAACAACCCAGTTACGCGAATATAGCCCTTATATCACCAATTTTGTGAAGGAATAAGACTTATTTATTTATTTATTTATTTAATAGCACACAAAACAGAATGCAATCTGTACAGCTACAAATATTAAGAAAATTATTATTATTGTTCTAAATTACATTCCAAAACTATGTATGCCTAATTGCATTATAATTTATTGATTATACAAAAATACGCTAGAGAGTTAGTTATACATTATTATAGATATAAATAATAGATAATAATTTTAGTCATTAATACAATGGTATCATTATTAAGCCTTAGCTACAACTTCAAAGAAATTATCGATTTCAAAATATTTAATTTAGGTACTAACGTTTTGTGAACAAAATGTTAAACACTGATAACATACACATTTTAAATTACTTAATTAATAAATTAATATTTCGTGATATCATCAAATTAACATAAAAAATAAATAATTAATTAACTGTTAAACCGTAGTATGATTTTTATCTGCCTCTGAAATGGATACAACTCCAGGTGAAATATATCAATTTCTCTGTTGGAGACAAGTATATCATTGTATTGGCGACACATTCTGACTATCGGGTTATAATAAGATGTATTGTTAGAGAAAACTCGTAAAGTGAAAATATTATAATTACGATTACGGGTCCTAAACCGAGTATTAAAATTCAAAAGGGAAAGAAGTAAAGGGGAGTCGATATATGAGTGAATGATTTTGTACAACAAGGTGAAGTCACTATATCTACGACGCACGTAAAGAGGAGTCACATGAAAATGTTTCAACCGTTCACTATAGGACGTAAGTTTACGGCCAATGCCTGCCCGGTAGCTGAAGATATTCCAGCAGCGCCTCTGAATGCGTTCAATCCTGTCACTATGAACATTATAAAAAGGAGACCAAATTGATGAATTATACTCAAGTACGCTGCGTATGAGACTGTAATACAGATACAAGAATTATATTCCTTGGATACAATCAAAATGGCGTCTTTTTTGTATAATTTCATTTGTCAATTAGCTGTATCCAGGAGTAAGGAATAACCGTATACTTGGAATAAACGTTGGTGAAATCGGGCCTAAGTGCAATATCGGTCAAGACGTTGTCAAGATATAATGTCGTGAGTCGTGAGTGTCGTTTGTGCTCGTGAGGTCTACGTTCGCAAACTACTTGCTAGTTGCAAGTAAGATAGCACCCTTCTACTCTCAGAGGGTTGAAAACTGAAATCGTGTTCGAGAACAAATTGTAATTGTTCCAAAAGAGAAATGGCAGGAATGTTACCCGCTGACCTTTCTGACGAAGGTCAAGTTTTTCAGACCCCCTATCTCCGAATTAACCCTTTGTTACACTAACATTAGTCATTTCGACGTGGTGCTATGCCAGTACATTTCCTTTGTACCCTTGCGATGTTTACTTGGTAGAACCCTAAACTACTTAATAGTAACCTAGACTACCTACTACTAAGTAGGTATAGGTACTCCATTCAGTTGTATCCTATCCTACCCACATTTTGTGTAAGGTAAGACTACCGATATAGCTCTTAGAATTAGCAAATTGAAATGGCAATGGGCAGACCACATCGCTCGTAGAACTGACAACCGATGGTGAAGAAAGGTTCTCGAGTAGCGACCACGAACCGGAAGACGCGGCGTTGGCCGGCCTCCCCACTAGGTGGACCGACTATCTGGTGAAAACCGAACCTATGGATGCAGGAGGTGAGCACCCGCTCAAAGTGGCGCTCTCTGGGGAGGCCTATGTTCAGCAGTGGACGTTTTCAGGCTGATGATGATGAAGACTTTACATACATACATCATCAGCCGGAAGAAGTCCACTGCTGAACACAGGCCTCCCCCATAAAACGCCACTTTAGACGCTTATCATGGGGGGTAATTTGCCATAATCACCACGCTTGGCAGGCGGCTTGAATGCTGCTGCCCATTCCCTGGATGTTCCCTTAGCCGCCTCTTACGGCACCCACGGGAAGAGATGGGGTGGTCCTATTCGCAAACCGTGTCCACGCGGCCTCACCGCACACCGCCTAATGACTAAATACTTCACCTTAGACAAAACATAGTACCAGTTAGGTTAGGTTCTAAATATGCAAGTCAGGGTAAGACTATAGGTATGGCGGTCCAGAGTTTTACAGCCTTGCCGGGCGGGACGGAATTAATGGTGGCGGTCATTCCACCACCAATAATTATTAGGGGCGCATAGAGTCATCACCGGGTACCTGAAGACGTCTGCTACTAAACATAGAAAGCATCACCACCCGTACAAATGGTCAATTTGCAGGTACAATTCGTGTTTTTTTAGTAGTTTGTAGTTTGTACAGAATTTTGACATGATATATCAATTCGTACAAAAATGTTGTGCTGTTTGGGCCTCCCCGAAAGAGCACTAGTTTGAGTGGCTGCTCGCCTCCTGCATCCATCGGCTCCCCGCGGTTTTGACCAGATCGTCGGTCCACCTAGTGAGGGGCCTACGCTGCGTCTTCCGGTTCGTGGTCGCCACTCGAGAACCTTTTTTCCCCATCGGTTGTCAATTAGTATATTAGTTAACTTTTTAATAAAAAGTAATGAAAAGACCAAAATTTCGAACATAAAACTATTTATTGACAAACAACAGTCAAAAATTATGCAAACTAATCCAAAAAATCAATACTTTATACTGGTTGATCCAGTCCAAACCGAAAAATACCAGATAAAACTAAATTAAACTAGAAAGCACTACCACAAAAGACCGAGAAATTCAAACTTCACTGCGCGAAATTGCTTAAATAAATAGCGACTCTTGATACAACGTAATAAAGTATAGTTCAGCTCACACAGCAGTACAAGTCTACCCTAAAAAGGTGCCGCGAAAGAACCCTTTCTCTTTCCATCACTATAGCTCTGCTCTTCTGACGCGTTACGTGTAACCATGGAACAAAGAGGAGACGAATGCCAACACACCAAAAAAACAGCGTAGATCAGAAATATGCCAAAAACCGTTATTAACTAGATGGCGCTGCAAAATGAGCGGGCTATAAGTTGGGCGTAGATCAGAAATATTCCAAAAAACCGTTTTAAACCTAGCCCGCCGTAGCTAGCTGTGTAGGCCACTAATTTTACAGCGCCATCTAGGTTTATAACGGTTTTTGTCATATTTCTGATATACGCTGTTTTCTCGGTGTATTGGCATTCCTCTCCTGCTTGTTCCATGGTGTACCGGACTGGCCCAGTAGCCGGGGCCGGTCCCATCCCATGTACTTTAGTAAGCTATCTAAAGTGCGGAGTGCGCTCGGCCTAATTCTAGTAGAAAAGCCATACTTTCTCTTTACAAAGATTCTCTCTACTTATAAAATTGGATTTTGTAATCTTTGTGGACATTATAGCTCCTCCTGTATTTTTATTGCACACAGTCGAGCTTATTGGTGTTTAGAATTTTCTTCCAGCCTTTGAGTTAGTCAAGTCGAGGAAAACGCGGAATGGTAGATTGGTAGAATTTTTTTTAGAAAAATACATAAATAAATGCAGTAGGAATGAATTTTATACAATATTGTACCGATTTCTATAGCTGATTTATCTTAGACAATAATAAGAAAATAAGTGAAGATATATAGCTTATTTAAAATTGAAGGTTTTTACGTAGATAAGTCGAAACTTATGATATTTTTTATGGAAAAAAATGTTTTATCAAGTTTCGTAAAAAGTCATGTTAAACACTTTATTTACATAATAGATTATTATAAAATGTTAACGTTTTTATAAACAGGTTAAATTGACTGATTATTCTTACAATTAATAAACGTCTATAAGTACCGAAAATTAAGTAGTGTTTTAGATATAAATGCCGTTTGTTTGTGAATGCGTTATAACTATTCACTTTTTATAACCATAAGTAAATATAATAAAAACTGAATTGCACTTGTGATAGAATTGTCTTAGACCGATACATATTCTATTTATATTTATGCGTTGATAACGCACATTTTATTATTGTCATATACAGTAAAAATAGCATAAAACTTAAATTAAGAACGCGACAAATAGTAGCGCGACATTTTGTTCATTAACAGCGTCTTTTTGTCGGATGGTGTATAAGTGAAAAAGTTCAGATTTGTGCGTATAGCATTCTTAGGTACGTATAGTTTTTTTATACGTTATTTCTCGAACAATGAAATAATGAATAATTTGTCGCGCGATTTTTCGCCAAAGTTGTGATTTTACAAGACGATGTATAAACATTGCTCAAGCTCCTAAACTATGTAAATTTATAAATATGCATCTAAAACTATGAACAGTGAATATTTTGATCTTAAATCGTAAGACTTGATTGAATTCCTTGTGTCTGAAACAAAAAGAAAATTATTAAAACCTTATAGCACTCCTCGGCGCAGCAAACTTCCCCCAAAAAGGGGGAAGTTTCCTGCGGCGCCATTTATCGGGCGATATCGATAATAATTGGCAGAAACATTTGGTACTAAATTCAAAACAAGTATATTAGCGAATACTGCCCTATCTCTTTCGATTGGCGCCTTAAAAGCTGGCTAAGGGAACATCCAGGGAATGGACAGCAGCATTCTCTTCAGTACATTAAAGTCTTCTGCGATCACCAAGCCGCCTGCCAAGCGTGGTGATTATGGCAAACCCCCTACGATAAACATCCAAAGTGGCATTTTATGTGGAGGCGTGTTCAGTAGACACCTTCCAGCTGATGGTGTGATGTCTGTTTTAATCTAAGTATGCGTTTTGAACAAACATTTTTATTATGTAAACGAATGATGTGGCGAGCTAGTCGTTCGCCTGATGTTAAGCGTCACGGCTGCCCATAACAGTTGCAGTATCACACGGAACTCTACATTAATATAGTTTTGCGTGACACCGCACTGCGCACGTCATCCTGAGACTTCACACAGTCTAGTAATAAGATTACTAGACTGGGCGATCAGATCATAAAGTCTCATTTGCCCAGTAATTTCACTAGCTACAATGCCCTTCAAACTGAAACACAGTAGTGCTTGCACACTACTGCTTGGCGGCAGAATAACTGGCAAAGCGGTGGTACTTACCTAGACGAACTTTGCAGAAAAGTCCTACGACCGAGTTCAGTCCAGCCTTACCATTCACTTTCCCTTGTCATCGTCCTTGATCTCGGTGACCCTAGCGCCTGCGGGGTTATTCTTCCAGATCCAATAGTTCAGCGAGCTGGCGAACCCGAGCCAACCAAGGTACGGTAGCAATAGATATCCAGCCGTCTTATTTGTGTGGAAGAAGGAGATAGTCGTTGCTACTGCCGCCGCCGATAGGAAAGAGATCTCGATGAAGGCCTGTGGGAAAAAATTCTAGATTAAAAGTGAGCAAGTTGAAATGGCAATGGGGGCAGGCCACATCACTCGTAGAACTGACAACCGATGGGGAAGAAAGGTTCTCGAGTGGCAGCCGCTCAAAGTGGTGCTCTGTGGGGGGAGGCCTATGTTGAGCAGTGGACGTCTTCAGTCTGATGATGATAATGAAGTTTTGCTGCGGCGCCATTTACCAGCCGATTTTCGTATTATTATGCAGAACCATTCGGTACCCAATTCTAATCAAGATTACGAGCAAAATCGGTCAAATAAGATCGTGCGTGAGGCTCGAGTTTGGGAACACTGTGGGTGTGGACAACATTCTTTTTTTATATTATTTCATGGCAATTTTTAAAACTGTAAGTTATCAATTTTGCCCATTGTGCAGCTGAATAAAGATTTCAGTTAGAAGCGTAAGCGAATAACATTCAACGCCTTTGTTTCGAAGTCTTTATTTATGGCAGTCACTGCTCAAATTAGGCTTCACACGATTTTAATAAATGATATCTTTACAATCCATTATTTTTTGGTTTTTTTTTTTTAACAATAACTTGAAACATTTAATACAAAAAATTACCTCAATCTGGTTTTCACATTTTGGCACTACCCTTCAAAAAAATTAAACGTAAACTATTTCAAAAACATTTGTTATCGCGAGGTCTACTGTTCACACGAGTTTTAACTTACCAGCTTGAAGTCCCTCATTCCAAAGAAGATAGGGGTCCATCCCCAATTGAGGGCTAATTGGGTTCCATACAGCGACAGGGGCAACGCTGAAGACTCTGAAATGGAGAATTCATATTTTATTAAACGTGCTTGGGATAACGATTTATCGCGATAAACAGAACCCCAATGTCTTTCCACAGGGTTCAATTCCCAGAGCGTGTAAAAGTACATGAATGTGGCACTGAGACGTGGTCTCTTACTGTTGGCCTTATGAGTAGCGAGCTATGGAGAGAACTATGCTTGGTGTTTCCCTGCGAGATAAGCTCCGGAACGAAGAGATCCGCAGGAGAACTAAAGTGACCGATATAGTTCTTAGAATTAGCAAGTTGAAATGGGCAGGCCACTCGTAGAACTGACAACCGATGGGGAAGAAAGGTTCTCGAGTGGTGACCACGAACCGGAAGTCGCAACGAGTGGGGGCACTCGGTGGACCGACGATCTGGTGAAAGCCGCGGGGGGCCGATGGATGCAGGAGGCAAGCAGTCGTTCAAAGTGGCGTTCTATGGGGGAGGCTTATGTTTAGCAGTGGACGTCTTCAGGATTATGATGATTTGACATTTCGGGAAGTGGCCTTAATGTACCAAATGAGAACTATTTCTTATTCTGTGGCAGCAGCAAGCAACAGCGCAAATATTTAGATCATGCGCATCGAGTTAAGCCCTGCTTTGCCTTATCATATCACTTATCTAGTTTTTAAAGTGATAACAATGATCGAGAGGAGTGCATCTGATAATGGTGACATGACACACTTGAAACTTATTCGGGCACTGCTGCATTTGTTGATGAAACCTCTTTACAGCAATTTTTTATTTTGTTGACCGAGTGAGCATGTCTCTGCTTCAACTTAGGAAAATTACGTTCTTCTGTCCGGATTTTGGTACTCGCGTATAGTTCGTACTTTACAACTAATCTTGATGAAACTTCTACTGGTTCTACATTTTATGTCGTTGGCGGTTTTTGGTTTGTGGTATATTTCCACCAAAAATGGGGGAAGTTTGCTGCGGCGCCATTCACCGGCCGACTTTGATAATGTTTGACAGAAACATTCGGTATCTTCTCTATTTACCTACTCAATTCTAAACAAGTATTTCAAATATGCCTCCCTAAAGAGCGCCACCTTGAGCGGCTGCTCCCCTCCTGCATGCATCGTCTCCCCGCGGTTTTCGCCAGTTCGTCGGTCCACCTAATGGGGGGCCGGCCTACGCTGCGTCTCCCAGTTCGTGGTCGCCACTCGAGAACCTTTCTTCCCCATCGGTTGTCAGTTCAACGAGCGATGTGGCCTGCCCACTGCCTTTTTTTTTATTTTTTTATGTTATCGAATGACGTGACGAGCTAATCGTTCGCCTGGTGTTAAGCGACACGGCCACCCATAACAGATTGCAGTGTCGCTCGGAACTCTAAATTAAAGTTTCGCGTGACACTGCGCACTGCGCACGTTATCCTGAGACATCGCACACTCTAAAAAAGTTTTCTAGACTATGAGATCAGTTCGTAAAGTCTCATTTGCCCAGTAATTTCACTAGCTACAGTGCCCTTCAAACCGGAACACAGTAGTGCTTGCACACTACTGCTTGGCGGCGGAATAACTGACAGAGCGGTGGTACCTACCTAGACGAACTTTGCAGAAAAGTCCTACCACCTAGTAAAACCTGCCTGCACAACTTGCTAATTCTAAAAGCTATATCGGTCAATTTAGTCATAGTCTATGTTCAGCAGTGGACGTCTTCAAGCTGTTGATGATGATGATGATGATGATTTCAAAAATGGTGGTAATATCCGAGTTTGGAACATGGTACTATAATAACACCAGTTGTTGCAAAATTAGTGCTCGTGAGGTTTTACTGTTTGCAGAGCTACTAGCATAGATAAAATAAGACAAGTTGGTGGCTCACCATTGAAACCTCCACACTCGTCCCAGACCAAGTAGGCAGCGTATCCCATACTAGAGTAGAGGACGGTCCATGCAGGCCCAAACACCCACTTGGGGGGGTTCCATGTGGGCTTGTTTATCAAGTCGTACCAGGACTTCTCACCGGGCTGGAATTAGAACAATGATCAAATGGGGTTAAAAACTGAAAGCTAATCGTAGGTGGCGCCACTGTTGAGTGATCCTAATCGCCGCTATATTGCGTTTTTGATTCTTTGTGCTTACCAGCGAATTCGATCCTAATACTACAAAAATGTATTCAACATGGACTGTTAGGCAGTTAAAAAAACAGTTGCGGAATAGAAAAGCATCTACTACTGGAAAAAAGCACATAACCTTGAATATTTAGTTGGCTCCCAATTTTTTCTTCATAAAGCTTTTATCCATTGTTTTCTCCATTTGATATCTTTAGGGAATACATGGACTCCCGTCTTTTTGCAATCCAAAGCTGAACACAACGTCATATTAATGAAATAAATTGAGTTATTTTTATTTGTTTACAAAATTATTATGGAGTATGACAGATATTTGTCAGATTTAGGGAACACTCAACAGTGCTGCCATCTGAAGTGAGCAAAAGTCAGTTTTTTACCCCATTAACTAGTCGTGAATATACCCTCTATTCACACTAAGCGTTTTTTAAGTCATTCATATCCTGGGTCTCTTTAAGCCAAGAGTGAATAGGCATCTCATGGGCAAACATGCTCCACCAGACAACATTTTCAATTCCCAACAGGTAAGATGTTGTTAGTATGCCCATTTAAGCATTAAAAAGTTTGTCATAAGCCATTTTTTTAAGTACACTTATGATGGAAGGGTGGTGTAGGTTGTCATAATGGTGATTGCAGATGATTTTAATGTTCCAAGGAGAATGCTGCTGCCCATTCTCTGCCCATTTTGTAACTAACTTTTGGAGTCTTCAAATCGAGAGTGAACAGGTATCTTCTAGGCAAGCGCGTTACATCCTAGACCACATCGACACTTAACATCAGGTGAGATAGTGGTCAAGCGCAAGCCTATCGAACAATAAAAAAAGAAAAAAAAAAAAACTATATTTAGAAGTTTGTGTACAATTCAATACCAACCAAAGAAAAAAACGTCGTATCCTACAGAAACACATTGACTTTGAAATCAATTTTATGAAATTAGTGTTGGAAAAGTATTTTTGAATACCTATCGATATTCTAATAAGATTCAGATATTGATACATGTTCAGAAAACCAAGTCTGACTTTTTTATGTAAACGAATGGCGTGACAAGCTAGTTGTTCACCACGTTAAGCGTCACGGCCGCCCATAACTGATGCAAATAAAAACATAGGTACCTGCTTCCTGATCTGGCTTGCGAAGTAGTATCCACTGGCCCAACCTCCAACGTTGGGAAGAATGATGGAACCGAGAGCTGGCCAGTTCGCCATTATGAGTTCACTAGAACAATACCATTTTTGCCATTGCAATTAAGCCGCAGATAATTAAAGATGCAGGCGTGTTTGGAAATTTTGACCTGTGGAAGCTGCTTCCAGACGGGTTATCCCATTTGTCACCACCTTCTTTGTCCCTAGTGGTGACAACTGGGAACTAAATAAGATGATCCAATAGCTAGTTTTTGTTTACTAATATCTTTCCCTATCATGACAACTGTCATGATCAGTTTAGGGGGCGTCCATTCATTACTTAAGGTGGGACGTTACACCAGCGCGGCAAATTCAAATTATCTTGCGTTCTTTTGCCAATAATAGCTTAATTACTCAACGTGATTACATGAAAACCAATTTTGCGCAAATAAATAGAATGTATCAATAAATTACAATTAAAAGTATCGCCTACTTATCATTGGTTTAGCGACAAATGGCAATAGACTGAAAAACTAAGAAGAAAATTGTTTATTGCCATTTGTCGCTAAACCAATGATATCTAGGAGATACTTTTAATTGTAATTTATTGATACATTCTATTTATTTGCGCATAATTAGTTTTCATGTAATCACGTTGAGTAATTAAGCTATTATTGGCAAAAGAACGCAAAATAATTTGAATTTGCCGCGCTAGTGAAATGTTCCACCTTAAGGTGATTTTGGCGACTCTTAGACCCTTTCCCTTTTTGCCGAGATGTCGTGATATTTGCCTCGACCTCTCTTCCCCCTAATTTCATCTGAGGTTTTACAAAATATTATGTGTATTTTTTAGTGAAAGTATGTTAATCCGTTGAATCATTTGGATCTATTTAAAAACAAATAATAATTATAATATTATCCATACAGCAGGACCTCTTTAATCAGAACTCCGAAAATTTACTCCCCCCGTTCGGATTAGTACACAGAATCTATAGGGGGTACTATTACAATTTTAAATGTTTATTCATCTATAAACGTAACATTTATTAAACATTTTAAAAGAAATCCAATTTTAAGTTAGTTGGGAGGTATTTTATGACAAATAAAAAGCTTTGTCTCGCAATTTATGTAAAAGCATTTTTCTGGCACAGGAATGTTCACTTGTTTAGCCCATTTAAGGCATGTATTTAGGCGTAGAGTGGGGCATTCGGATTATAGAGGTGTTCAGATTAGAGATGATTTGTATTAAAGAGGTCCTGCCTGCTGTCATATACAGTAAATCTATTTCATTTTTATTTTATTTTTATTTTTAGTACACACACACAAACTATTCGTGACTTTTGTGAGTAACAACCGGATGTATATTTATTTATCTTTCTTTTAAGTATTTGGAAAACTAGCAGCTGCTTTAGAACTAATAGATTATGATTAAAAACATAAGAAAGGTTAATTACTTTCCGCTTGTGGTTATAGACTTTACAATGTCCTAACAGAAAAATTATACTGAGTGCAGAACACATTATTATGTCTAGGTCTATAGTAGCTAGGTGGCAATGTGGCAATACAATGTCACTCACCGTTTCACACTGCTATAAGTATCTTTTGATAGCTGTTCTATTGAACCACCATGTCCATGACCATGCCCATGACCATGAGGAAATGACCCATCCTTTGTAAACTCCCCCATCCAAGCGTACATTTCGGCACGAGTGAAGAAATCAAACATTTTTGTGACCGCAATTAGCAAAAGTATACAGAAAACTGAATGAGGAATGAATGTGGTTACATTTTTGCCGTGTTGACCTGTGATAACCCTGTATTGACATTTTGTGAGCAGACTTGGTGTTTTAGTCGTGTTTTATTGATAAGGGATCTAAGAGAACATTCAAAATTAAACAGGCAAAATGTTTCATCTGCAATCAATTATCATTGAAGTTAATGAGTACTCAATAGAATTAAAACATAGTTGCAGAGACCATTATTAAATCACTGGTGTGGTAGGTGGTAGTGGTAGATAAGCTTCAGCCACACCGGCGCGTAAAGTGACGTCAGTGAAGCGTCATAATCGGTCATTTGGCACCCATCGCTGCCCGTGCTCGTAACGGCCGCGCCGCGATCCCCACTGGCAGCGATGGGTACCAAATAGTTTTGCTGATGCTGCCGCTTCGCAGACACATTCGCTGGGGCTGAAGCTTTAGATAGTATTTTTTGTAACACTTTAAAATTACATAAAATATATAATACTATCAGCATTCTGACCTCTGGTATGTATTGTGCAGTATCCTGGTCTGACATTTGATAAGACTAAACATTTGTACATCGTTTAAAGTATTTGCTAGTAACTGGTAAGCATAATGAAGCCTTATTGATGCTTTGATGTTACCAATAAGAAGTTTATAGGTATTAGAGGAATCTAACAACCTAGACACACCCTAGGTTCTCTAAAACTTTAGGTAAGGCTAAGGTAATCAAGTGTATACTTATTGATCTTCCTTTGAAAGGACAATAAAAGTGAATCCTAGTGAAAAAATAGTCTCACAGATTAATTTATAGGTAGAAAATGTAGATAGACTAGAACCTGCCTACCTAACTTTTTCTTTTGTAATTTTAACGAGACAGGTTGCCTCTAACCTGACCCTTCCCTTCACTAACATTGAACTGACTTCCTCTTAATCAAGGTAGGCAGGTAATTTTATTCTATTCCCTCACCTTAGGCTTAAACAAGCCTAAGGTGAGGGAATAGAATAAAATTTGTTGTAAGGGTATACCTGATATCTTCAAATAGCGCCATTTTGATAAGTTCTGTTCACAAGTTTCTCGAAATAGCACTCGCTTAGTACTAATGCTAGGAGATAATCACTTACTTTGGACTTTTACTATCAATAAAATACGAACGTGAAGTCGTGAATCGCCGGCTCTAGATTAGATATTTTATTATCACGTTTAATACAAAATAAATGAACTTACCAACGAGTTTATCACGTAAATCTTTAATTGGTGATGTAATGAATAAGATAAGCACGCAATAAATAGCCGTGACTCAGGAATACCAGCGCATTCAAGGAATTAGCATCTCAAGAACATTACGCAATTGTTTACTTTTTAGGCCGGTAACCTTCCAAACTAAAGCTGTTATTATATTATTACTCACATTTATAAAATGAAAGCTTCTGGAAACCACAATCAATAGAGAGTAGATAACGGCGATGAAAACTGTATGTGAGAAAATTTTCTATCGATAAAAAATAATTTCCCACAACAGTAAAGTTTCCATCAAATTAACCAATAAATTTCGAAATACGTGACGGTTCCGTATTTTCTTAGAAACATTTCAACTTTTTAGTTGGTTCGTATTATACCTGCGTGTTCTGACGTCATTGTGACGTTGACAGATATTTTTTTTTTTTTTTTTTTTGTTCGCCCTATTGGGCAGGCTAAAGTCATGAGACCATACCGCCTAGTCTTTCGTAGGATTTACTTCTTTCGTCATAGTTAGGATATTAATTTCATTCGTTTTATTTATTTCATAGTCAAATCCGGATCATTTTTGTCATAAGTAAGAGGATCATCGTCCTTTGTTCATTTCCGAGATAATGAAAGTCTATTTTAATTTTTCCCTTACAATTAGTAGGTACCTTATAACTTCAAGCGTCAATTGTTGACGTTTACTTCATCACTCCGACACTGACAGACAGACTGCCAGTGTCAGACTGTCAGTCAAATACCTTTATTTACATTTACATATTTACACACAAAAAAAAACTTTATAATTTTTTATTTAACCATTGTAATATGTATTGTAATAATAAAATTATCATTTTATATCTTATTCTAAATCTCATTTACAGTACACAATATAAATTTATACAAATAGGTAAAAACAGAGGCATTCTCAAGCAACTCCTGAATGCACCGCGGGACCAGTTCAGGTTTATCATAGATTTGTAGAAGTTCGTCTATCAACACAAGGCGCTGAATGCTGAAAGATGAACACTCAAAGAAAATGTGATCTAAGGATTGGATATTCGAGGACTGACAATAGTCACAATATGGGGAATTCACCATTCGAAGGCGATGGAGATGAAAGTTCAAACGACAGTGACCAAAACGCATACGACAAACAGTTGAATAAAACTTTCTGTTTAAAAAAGTACCGGCCTTGCAGAACCATGGCTTTGAATTTATCCGAACATCTAAAGCGGCATACCAAGAACCTTTGTTTTCAACTTGTGTACAATGGTACGAATGTTTCCCCCATAGTTGAACCATCCTTTGTTTTAGGAGGCTTACAATATCTGTGTATGGCAATGAAACATCTGCATCATTGGCATACCTGGAAATAACATCTGAAAATTTAACTATAGTGCTGGCTAAATAGTCAGCTTTTTCATTGCCATCAACACCTATGTGTGAAGGTACCCACGCAAAGCTGACTTGTATGTTTGAATCAGATAATTCCACCCATAACTGTTTTATAAAGTAAATAATGTAATTAGTGTTAGCATGTAATTTGTTATTTGCCAAGTTTTTCAAAACACTCATGCTATCACTAACAACAACCCATCTTGTGTGTCCCTGATTTTTGTTTTTGATGTGCTTCAAAGCACTCAAAATAGCAACAGCTTCAGCAGTAAAAATGCTAGCATGTTTATCAATTCTATATCCCACAGCAATGTTCAATGAGGGTTCAAATATTGCGTAAGACACAGCATTATCATTTTTCGACCCATCTGTGTAAACAAATTTGTGACCTGTCCACTCTGCCAACATTGTATATACTTCTTCTTTTATTGACAGTTTTTTGTTTATGACTATATTCATTGCTGGAAATTTGCTAATAAAAGATCCTTCATAACAAGGCAAAATATGATTTGATTGATAGATATTTAGATTTTGAAGAAAATCTAAGAAACCTTCATATCCCTGTAGCATATAAAACGGTTTAACAGTGGATTGGGTTAATGTATTAGACAGATTAGTTATAAGACTATTGTTAGAGACACTGTAGAGTTTAAGGAGAAATCTTTCTTTAAGATACCTAAAACGAATGGTCATGGGGGGCAGACTGCATTCAATCTGCATTGCATTTATAGGTGTGCTTCTAAATGCCCCTGTTATTATTCGCATGCATTTGTTTTGAAAAGCATCTAGACTATTTACAATTTTATCATCTGCAGCAAAGCATAAAAAACCATATTCAAAATGACTACGAACTAATGATTTGTACAATAATAGTAGAATTTGTGGGTCTGCACCCCAGTATGTACCAGACAAAGATTTTAATACATTAAAAGCTTTGTTAGCTTTGTTTATTAAATGTTTTAAATAATTGTTCCAGGATAAATTGTGGGAGAACAATACTCCCAAAAATTTAACATCAAGTGAAACAGGTAAAGAAGAACCTTTATAATGAACAACAGGCTTATTGGGACACCTTTTCCCAAAGAGAACAACCTTTGACTTTGAAGGATTAACATCAAGTTCAAGGTAAGAAAAATAATTATTGAGATTTGCCAATGCATCATTAACAATTTCAACCAGTTGATTTATATTATTTCCTGATGCATAAACAACTAGGTCATCTGCAAACTGCAAATTTTTCACTTTTGAGCCTAATATTATATTTAAACGACGTATGTACAATATGAAAATTAATGGCGATAAAATGCCGCCTTGACAAACTCCTTTTGTTGAAAGTCTAGGACCATATAGATGCCTATTATATTTAACAAAGACTTCACGGCTACTTAAAAAAAATTTAATCCAGTGTATAATCTTTCCAGGTATTCCTGTTAACAACAATTCCTGACAAAGTATATCAATATTCACACTATTAAAGGCCCCTGTGATGTCGAAGAAAACAGCAAGGAGATGATTATGTGCATCTAAAGCATTATGGATATCAAGTTGTAACTGACAGATACTCTCCCTAGCTGAACGATTTCTACGGAAACCAAATTGGTTTGAAGGTAAAATTTTATTTTGTTCTATATAGAACTCCAAACGCTGCTTTAACAATTGTTCAAATATTTTTCCAACACATGAAGTAAGCGCTATAGGGCGATAGGAATCAGGACACAATTTTGGTTTGTTAGGTTTTAAAATTGGTACCAGACAATCTACTTTCCAATCGTGGGGTATATTATTGTTTTCCCAGAGTAAGTTCAGTATTTTTAGGAAGATTTCCATACTCTTACTGCTGAAATTTTTAAAAAAAGAATATGGTATACCATCAAGACCAAAGGCAGTATCTCTTCTAGATGTGACAGCAGATATTAATTCATTGATAGAAAATGGACTAAGGAAGTAACTATTACTGGAGTTTATATTGCCAGTGCTACTATATGATGTGTTGAGACCATTTGATACAAAATCTGGGGTATACATCTGTAGAAAATCTAAAATCCAGGAATCATCTGCATTATTGCTAGAAACATATGTTTTATTAAATTTACGCATAAATTTCCATATAATGGACATAGGAGTACAACGATTAAAAGTTTCGCAGAGAGATTTCCAACTGTTCTGTCTTTCTATTTTTATAATAAGTTTTTTGAGAGCTCGAAGTCTTTTAAATTCCAAGTAGTTGGTTTCTGTTGGGTTGTACTTAAACTTAAGATATGCTTCTTTGAATTTTAGAACAGCTTCTGAGCACTTTTGGTTCCACCATGGAAGGTGAGGTTTTTTACCGAGATTCCTATGACAGGATTGATTAATGTTGTTAGAACAACTACTATTTAAATTCGAAGCGGATTTTGCTGCTGATTGTAATATTTTACAAAATAGCAAATATGTGTCCTGAGGACTCCAAAGATTCAATTCAAAATCATTCAATAATGCATCTACACAGCTACTAAACACTTTCCAATCTACCTGTTTATAATTTGGGTAGATGGGCAAGTGTTTGCCATTACAGTAGTTTCCATCTGAATTTACATTATTATTACTAAGCAATACTTTAATGATTACAGGAAGGTGGTAACTAGTACCAAGAGGAGTATCAAGAACGGACCATTCACAATGAAGAGCCAGTGATGGGGAAACCAACGACAAATCAAGTGCGTTTGGACGCCACGTTAATGAACCAACTGTTGTTGCTTGACCATCATTAAGCAAGACTAAATTGTTGTCATCGATGACTTCCAACACCTCCCTTCCACGGGGAGAGTCAGAACCGCAACCCCAAGAGGTGTGATGGGCATTGAAATCCCCTGCGAATATGAAAGAACTAGGAATCGATTTTACCAATGTATCAAATTTAGCTTTATTAAAAGCTGGGTTACAATTAGTAGGACTATAAAAACTGACAATACATAAATCCTGTTTATTTACTGTGATTTTGACACAGATATTTTGTATCGAATCATCAAAGTATGTGTTGATATTTGAATATGTGATGCTTTTATGAATGATTATGGCCACTCCATTATGGCTATTTCCACAATCATTACGTTCAATGTTGTAATTTTTAATTTTAAAATGTTGGTTAGCTTTAAACCATGTTTCTGAAATGATCGCAATATGTATATTATTTGTGTAGAGGTAGTTAATAAATATATGCTTGTTACTATTTAGACTTTGTGCGTTCCACTGTATAATATTTAACTGATCCATTATGAGGAAGTAGGAGGTAATTTATTACTGAGGGTTTTTTTAAGAGTCTCTCGAATAGACCCTGAGTTTATAGGTACATCTTTGTTACTGATAATTTTGGTTATTGTTTCAATTAGAATGTTAATAAATGTTTCTGATTTCATAAGGTTGTTTACTTGAACATCAAGTGTTCGTGCTGCTAGTGCTGGGAATGACTTTGAATCAAACAAATCTGAGAAGGTAGCATTTCGGGACTTAATCTTGTTTTCTTCGACTTTTTGTTTTTTCATGGGACATGCTGATGAAATGGCTATGTGATTACCTTTGCAATTGACACACTTAGCATTTTTGGAGTCAACTTGACATGTTTTGAAATTGTGGTTTTCTGAGCAGACTGAGCATACCTCGGTGTTCCTACAGAATTTGGCTATGTGGCCGTAAGACATACATTTCAGACACTGTTTTACGGGAGGTATGTACATTTTCACCTCATGACGCCATGAGTCAAGATAAACGTACTCGGGAAGGTTGGTAGACGCAAATGTAACTGCGACTGCCTGCGTGGGTACGAAGGACGCGCCAGCAGCGCCACCGTCAACTCTAACTCTGCGCATAAAGCGCCTGACCTGTATAACATTCTTAGAGCTTCCGATTAGTGAGAATATCTGCTTATTAGACATGTCGGTCGGCACCGAGGTGAGTACACCCGTCACTTCGGTGTCTCCAGCCGGTATATTTGCCTTCAGGGACAGTTGCTCCAGTAACTTTTTATTTTGCAGAAACATGTTGGCGTTGTTAGGTAAATCGAAGGTTATACCTACTTTGTACTTGTTTATAGACTTGAGGTGCATGACGCCTGAAACACCATGCTCCCGCAAACCCTTGGACAGTGCCATACGATCCTTGTCGCTGAAAGTAATGTTTTCTTCCACGTGCGAAAGAAACACAATAAACTCGGTCTTTTTCGAGTCTTCAGGGTACTTACGCGAGTATCCACGTACCTTAAAGATGTCATACTTATCCTTGTTTTTAGCTTTTGGTGTTTCTACAGCGATCGACTTCAGAGAGTCCGAGTCGGAATCGCAAGACTCGAAGGATGAGACCTGCCGCTGCTGCTGCTCATCAGGTGGAGAGTCATCTCCTTTTCTCTTACGTTTTTTGCCCATCCTTGGGCCCTCTCTAAGGTTGTGCTCTATTTACAAATATATACAAGACTATATACACGAAAAATATACAAATTTACAATAATTTTGGGTTTTTTAAAAATATTTGTTTAAAAGCGCGCCTTTTCACTTTTCAGGTTCCCGCCGAAAAAAAAACCGTTGACAGATAGTGATAAATGTCAGATGACTTTCACGTTCCATTTCACGCAAAAACTACGATATTAAGCAGTAACCATACGCAACCAAGGTTAAATCTTCATTGGTTTAATCCTTTGCGGATTACATTTTGGTATTTTCCCAATATTCTCACTAACTGTGGATCAAAGTTGATAGATAGGTAAAAACCAGATAAAATATGACCTTACCTTCCCTACAAATCCTGTATTAGACAAAAGAGTATGTAACGCTACGCTACGTAAGTATTGAAAACGCAAAATGGTCTGCTCTTTCGTCATAACTTATTTCTAATAATGAATGATTCTCAGAAATAAATCTAATATCACATCATTCTGTATGTATGTATACAATACATAGGGCACTCTGTGGAATCCAGCTGCCCCATGCTGAGTTTGAATACGGATGGATATCGGTGAAATAAAACGAGCTCATGTAAAACAGACGGTATATTTTACAAAACGAAGTATGTACAAGCACAATACAGCATAATATTTGTTATCATTTCATTCGTTTCAATTTGTTCAACTCGCCCTGTTGTATCGACGCATCTTTGAAAATTTCTTTCACCTTTTGCTTCCTTACGTTGTCGCTGAAACAAAAATAATAAGTGGTAAATAAATCTGATCAGCGTTTGATTGCGGTGTCAAAATAGGATCACCCCATCTCTTCCCGTGAGTGCCGTAAGAGCCGGCCAAGAGAATATCCAGGGAATGGGCAGCAGCATTCTCCTCGGTACATTAAAATCTTCTGCGATGACCGCCTGCCAAGCGTGGTGATTGCGGCGAATTCTCCCTATAATAAGCGTCCAAAGTGGCGCTTATGGGTAGGCCTATGTTCAGCAGTGGACGTCTTCCGACTGTTGATAATTATGATGTGAAATCTGATCATAACTGTGTTCATCTGAACATAACTATGAGATACATTAAAATGTATTACGACCTCGCCGCGGTAGGTTACCTAAAGTTGAAGGAATGTGCGAGCGAGACAGGAGCGCAGAAGATGCCCGTGATATTTTTACAACTAAAAAAGTTTATAATTTTTCGGTTATGATTATTTTGTTGATGGAAGTTCAAAGTAGTGTACGTCTATTAATATTGTGTGTGTTGTTGTTGTTGTTGTTGTTGTTGTATTGTGTTGTTGTTGTTGTATTGTATTGTTGTTGTTGTATTGTTGTTGTTGTGTTGTTGGGTGTGTTGTTGTATTGTGTTTGTTGTTGTGTTGTTATATTGTTTTTATTGTTTGTTATATTTTGTTTTCTTTTGTAAACTGTTCCGTAACGACACCGAAACGGCCCCAACGGAAGACCAGCGCTGATTGTATGGGCAGCCCAGCCCTATCCTGAGTTGGGACCGGTTCGTGGCAATTGACAATCAATTTATATTTAAATATTGTCATGTTTTTTTCCTTTTTATTTTATTTGTATCTTTTGCAATGAATAAACAATTTCTTTCTTTCTTTTCTTTCTGATAAAATTGCTGCCGGGATCTGGCTCTTGATATTTTTAGGCAAGTAATGGATATTCACCAAAATAACGGTAAAAACTAGCAAGTTGAAGTGGCAGTGGGCAGGCTACATCGCTCGCAGAACCGACAACCGATGGGGAGGAAAGGTTGTCGAGGTAGTAAAATATTTGTGTGAAATATTTGTGTTACGTATAGTCGCCGCTAGCGGCGCTGATTACTAGTAGCTACAATAAGAGCTCATTCGCACGAACGCTTAAAAGCGTTGCGTTAAGATGAAACGTTTCCCTAGCGCGGCAATTTCAAATTTTCTTGCGTTCTTTTGCCATCAACGTGATTACATGAAAACTAATTTTGCGAAAATAAATAGAAGGTATCAACAAATTACGATTAAAAGTATCTCCTAGATATCATTGGTTTAGCGACAAGTGGCATAAATAATTTTCTTCTTAGTTTTTCAGTCTATTGCCATTTGTCGCTAAACCAATGATAAGTACCTAGATGATACTTTTAATTGTAATTTATTGATACATTATATTTATTTGCGCAAATAAATAAATAAATTAGTTTTCATGTAATCACGTTGAGTAATTAAGCTATTATTGGCAAAAGAACGCAAGAAAATTTGAATTTGCCGCGCTAGTGTGAGGTTCCACCTTAAAACCCATCGTTTTCGCTTTTATAACGTTAGTAGCACTTTGCTTGTTCATAATGAGCGCTTTTGATCACTTTTGTCTCATTTCTCGCTACGTAGGTAGTCATACAATGAAGAAAGTATGGAAAACATGAAAGTATTCGTTCAAATACGCACCATCGCTTTGACTTGACATCCATTTGTTTCATTTCAACGTTTTTTTACCGGACGTTGAAAAAGCGCTCGTGCGAATGAGGCACATTCAAAACTCGTGCTAGTAGTAAATATTATCTTGGTTTCAGTATATACATACCTGTGTATCTTCTGGCGTATCTTCACAGAAGCGACGTACGCTTTGTCTCTTCTTATCTCCCTGAGGGCTCCCTTCATTTCCTTCTTGTACTTGGTCTTCAACCTGGCGCTCTCTGCTTGTTCACGCGATAGCTTAGAACTCTTGCTACCGGTGAATCTATACAAAAACGGTTTAGGATAATTAGTTTGGTTAGAAACATACTTTTGGAGTGTAATTTGTTTATTTTAATGTAAATGAATGACGTGACGAGCTAGTCGTTCGCCTGATGTTAAGCGTCACGGCTGCTTATAACAGACTGCAGTATCACTTGGAACTTTAAATTAATAGTTTCGCGTGATACCGCACCTGCACGTCATCCTGAGACTTCGCACAGTATAGAAATAAGATTACTAGACTGTGTGATCAGATCATAAAGTTTCATTCGCCCAGTAATTTCACTAGCTACAATGCCCTTCAAAGCAGAACACGGTAGTGCTTGCGCACTACTGCTTGGCGGCAGAATAACTGGCAAAGCGGTGGTACCTACTTAGACGAACTTTGCAGAAAGGTCCTGCCACCTAGTAGTATTTTTTTACTATAATCTGTAGATTATATTGTAATATCACTAAGAATAATAATATTACGGGAAATTTTCAAGTGGGCGTGGCAGGACAGCTCCGAAACTATGCGGAATAGTGAAAAGTACTCAAAGAAGTCTCGGGCTTGATGATTCTGATGAAAGCTAGAACTATACGCCATCCATTTATGGTTGATATTCCTTCGATTCGCACAAAGCGGTTTGACTCGACATTTATAATCCGAGCAGCCAAGGAATGGAATACTTTACCAGCGTCTTTGTTTCCCGATAAATACAACATGGAACTCTTCAAGTCGCGAGTGAATAGGTATCTTCTAGGGAAGTAGGTACCATCGTAGACCGCGTCGTCACTTTCCATCAGGTGAGATTGCGGTCAAATGCGGGCCTATTTAGTAAAAAAAAAAACTAGAACTGCAACATTGACATTCACACAGCGCCATCTAGCCCAAAACTAACCATAGCTTGTACTATGGGAACCAGATAACTATGATAGAATACTTAGTTACTTTATTTGTATTTGTTGGTAAATACATACATAGAATACAATATAACACCCAGACACAGAACAAACATCGATATTCATCTCACAAATGTTTGTCCTGGGTGGGAATCGAACCCACAACCCATAGTTCAGAAGGCAGAGCTACTACCAACTGAGCTATCAGGCCAGTCAAAATAGCGACTCTTCCTACAACACAATAAAGTTCAGTTCAGATCACACAGCGTGCATTACAAGCCTACCCTAAACTGGTGCCTCTCTTTCGTTCGTTATAGCGCTGCTCTTCTGACGCGTTACGAGTTACGGACTGACCCGATAAGACGGGCCCGTCCCATGTCCTTGTAGCTTTATGCCTAAAGCGCAAAGTTCGCTGAGCCTAATATTAAGGATAGAAAGTTCTATACATATTTATATTTAGGATTCTATACAGGGTGAGTATGAATTGATATGTTATCCCGAAAGGGGGGACTGGGACCATGATAGCCCACAAGTTGTGAGAGCCTTACTTGAAACTGCGTGTTTCCGAACCTCCATACTAAAAAATAAATCCAGTCACACAACTGCACGTGCGATCGCTACGAGAGTTAACAAGATACTAAAATAAATAAACAAATTAATTTCTAAACACAGGTCATCGAACTCATTTAAGTGCATTCGGTCAAGGACGACGTTCCACTACACCCAGCTGCGCTAGGGCTATCTTCGAACGTAAGCTTTACATGGCATTTCTTCAATGAGAAACTATTAATTTAGAAAAGTCGTAGAAGAAACATTGTCTACCTTGGGGAGTAGATTTATCCCGTTTCGGGATAATATACCAATTCAAACTCAGATAGTATACTTACACTTCTTGTATGTCTGGCTCATATAACCTCAAAGCTTTAGGTCTTTTCTTTTCCCGACTCAACGGAGTGTACGTCTTCACTTCCAAGCTATCCTTCATATCTTTCACCGTGTCCGTAATCAAACTCCGGACTTTCTTCGGATAATTCTCCAAATCTACCCTCCCTAACAACTTTATATGAGCCTCAAACAAACACTCCTGCGCTTCTATATCATTGAAATAATCAAAGAACTCTTTTAACATAACCGTTGCAGTTACAAGAGATCTGATTTTGAAATTGTCATTGATTTCTTGTAGTAAATCTTTTGCAGACATTTTAGGTTCGACCTGCATTTTGGAACAATCCCCGTCTAAGCTTAAAAGTTTGGAGTCCTTATGGAATTTGAAAGGTGGAATTAGTTGTATAGGGTTCAAAATGCTAGTGTTCGCTGATAGGAACAAGATCCCTCTGAGAAAATTTAAAGCTGCAGGCACAAGTCTTTTGGAAAGAACCGTATATTCTAAAATTAAGGCTGTCAAAAACAACCCTCGAGATATCGAGTAGCCATCGTTAAATTGTGAAAACGTTAAAATCTCCGCCATGAAAATCAAAGAAGGGGTTGTGACCGGATGTCTGAAATCCGAAGTGGGGTACAACAAAGACACAAGTTTGAAAATCACCAGCGTGTCCAAATCTGGTATTCTTTTTAGATGCTTCTTGTATATCTCACGTTTCTCTTTAATGAGTTCTACGAGGTATTTCTTAGTTGACACTTTATTTGTTTTGGCTAGATCGTAGAAATGGGGTACAAGTCTGTCGAATATTAGAAATGCTTTTAGAAGGGCGCCCTCGTCGGTTATATTAGTGAACATATCGTTTGTATATTGGAGCATATGGGCGAATAGTCTGCTTAATAGGTCTTTGTTGTTTTCAGCTAAGCTCGGGTCATAGCTTTTGATGAGTTTTTGGAGAGCTACTGTGATTTGTGCTGGCGTCTTGTCTGATAGCAGTTCCTGGAAAAAATCGCAAGGTCCATAAGCAAATGGTATTTTTTTACTAAGATACATTTTTTCTCTAGAATGTGTATCTCTCTGCACTCAATCTTGTTGAAGAGCACTGCATTAGATTGAGAAAATAGCATTAAAATCAATCCTGTGATTTTTGAGTAATTAAAAGTAGAATTCAATAGTATGTATTCACGGTGTAGCGTTAAAAAAATATTATTTAGTCTTTTTTTCTTCTAAATGAATGGCGTGACAAGCTAGTCGTTTGCCTGATGTTAAGCGTCACGGCTGCCCATAACAGATTGCAGTATCAATTGGAACTTTAAATCAATACAGTTTTGCGTGACACTGCACTGCACACGTCATCCTGAGACTTCACACATAATAAGATTACTAGACTGTGTGATCAGATCATAAAATCTCATTTGCCCAGTAACTTCACTAGCTACAATGCCCTTCAAACCGGAACACAGTAGCGCTTGCACACTACTGCTTGGCGGCAGAATGACTGGCAAAGCGGTGGTACCTACCTAGACGAACTTTGCAGAAAAGTTCTACCACCTAGTAAAAGTCGTTAAAGTTACCTGTAATAAAACTGTAATACATACATGAAAATTAAAATATATTGTAGAATTTAGACAAATAAAATGCAGAATATGCCGTGATGTCGATAAAAACGTCGACGTCGTCGTCGTGACGTCGTCGTGACGTCGTCGTCGTCGTCGTGTCGTGTTGTAATGATTTAATTTTTTTTTAATCTGAACTGCTATTGTAGTGGATTGCTCTGCCTTGATTTGTTTCCAGAATACACAAAAATCAACCCTGGATTGTCCAAATGTCCAAGTCAACAGTGAACGGGTATTTAATTTACTATGCAAGCGTGCTACACCCTCGACCGCATCGTCGCTTCCCATCAGGTGAGGATGGAGATTGTGGTCAAACACCAGTCTAGTAATTGATGAAACTTGTAATCAAAATCCTACCTTCAAATTATCGCCTTCCAAAGTTTTCTTATCAAAGAACGATCCAATTTTCTCCGTATCATCTCCTGCCAACTCAACTTCAGTCTCACTTTCATCATCAGACACCCTCAAATCATTGAAATCATCGGTTTCCATCACTTTGCCGTCATCACCGTCATTTTCTTCATCACTATCGTCGCTTTCATCATCACTTTCATCACCAGATTCTTCACTAGGTTCAGCTGTTGCGGGTCTTTGAAATAGTCCAGTGTCGTTTGTTTCTTTAATATTAGCATTTTTATTTGATTTTGATTTAGTTTCTTTTTTATTTGTTTCAGGCTGTTCATCTATTTCATCATTGGAAACGTCATCCTTTTCACCGTCATCACCATCATCCTTTTCACCGTCATTATTGCTGTCATCACTTTCATCATCATCACTTTCATCAGATGACGTGTCAGATATGCCATCTTCATACTTTGGTTTTGCGTTTGGAACTGAAATATTAAACATAGGTAAGTATGAGTATGTGGTAGGACTTTTCTGCAGAGTTCGTCTAGGTATACTGTCCACTGCTTCGCCAGTTATTCTGCCGCCAAGCAATAGTATGCAAGCACTACCGGGCCACCAAGATACAGGCATAGCCGAGTTTGGGGCCCATCGTTACACCTAAGTACCTACAAATATGCACTATGTCTATGTCACTACCTAGGACTATTTTATTTTAATATTACAATACAATGTATCTCCCTCTCGTTCTAGTTACAGCCTAAGTTAAGAATAGCATGTAACTTAATCTTTTCGGCAAATAAAAATTTACTTTACTTTACTTTACTACTTGAAGGGCACTGTGTAGCTAAATTACTGATTAAATGAGACTTTATGATCTGATCTCACAAGTCCAGTCCAGTAATCTTATTGTGACTGTGCTGATATCTCAGGATGACGTGCGCCTGCGAAGTGCAGTGTCACGCAAAACTAATAGTTTTGAGAGTGCAAACTGTTATGGGCGGCCGCGATGCTTAACATCAGACGAACGACAAGCTCGTCACGTCATTCGTTTACACAAAAAAAAACTGTGTCATATGACTAAAAATAAAACCATATTGGTATCAATTCTGTTGCACTAAAATTAAATCCTAAATGTAATTTGATAGCTCTTAAAATGGTTGCGTCCCTTTCTTAAGGCTGCTGTATACGCAGATCCACTATCTCGCTAGCCCATTGCGACATTTTTGAAGATATTAAATAACTGAATTTACTTACGCAAAATGTGGCTAAACTATTATTATGAATAACATTACAGATGTTCGACAAATATCATAATAATCCAAACAAGTTTTCATACATAAAAACGGTTACGAATGAAAAAACTTTGATACCGTTGTTTTATGAAATCTTGTTTGGATTAATTTGATATTTTTGTTGAACAGTTGTAATGTTATTCATGAGAATATAGTTTAGCCAGATTTTGCGTAAGTAAATTTTTTTTTTTTTTTTATGCGAATGAATGACTTGACGAGCTAGTCGTTCACCTGATGTTAAGCAACACGGCCGCCCATAACAGTTGCAGTGTCACTCGGTACTTTAAAACAATAAAGTTTCGCGTGGCACTGCACTGCGCACGTCATCCTGAGACATCACACAGTCTAGTAATCAGATTACTAGACTGAGTGATCAGATCATAAAGTCTCATTTGCCCAGTAATTTCACTAGCTACAATGCCCTTCAAACCGGAACACAGTAGTGCTTGCACACTACTGCTTGGCGGCAGAATAACTGGCAAAGCGGTGGTACCTACCTAGACGAACTTTGCAGAAAAGTCCTACCACCTAGTAAATTCAGTTATTCAATATTTATTTATTTATATATAGGTACACAAAACAAATTACAATCAACCACTTATTCCAAATAGGTAAATATACAAAGCTAGCTTAAACTATGTGTACACAGAAAAAATATAAATTACACAATCACTACCGAGACATGCAGATGAGAGTAGGAGTACTAAAATTAAATTTTGAGGAGTTTAGGGAGTGTCACTAAGGGTGAGGTGGATCATTTCGACACAACGCAGCCGTTGTGTCGGAACCATCCGGTTTCCCGTGGAGGATATCTTTAATTGTTTTTATGTAACTGCCAATTTTTGGATCAAAGATGTCCAATTTTGAATTATTGACTAAAAAATTATTATATTGCCGAGCCATTCTAACTATTGGATTAAAGAAAGACGTATTATTTTAAGTTTGTAGTGTAAATAGGTTGGCTTTAGCTCTACGAGCACTGTATTTAGTGTTGAAAGATATATGAGACAGAAGATCAGGGGAATCTATTAAGGAATGAATAATATTATATAAATATACGAAGTCAAAGTATCTTCAAAAATGTCGTTATGCGCGAGCGAGATAGTGGATCTATACACCAGCCTTAAGGATCGAAATAACAAGGACTGATATAGTTTTATGACACTCAAATCAAGTTTTCTATTCTATAACAATATCATAAAGAGGAAATATTTGATTGTTTGTTTGTTTGCATTGAATAGGCTCCGAAACTACGGAACCGATTTGAAAAATTCTTTCACTGTTGGGAAGCTACACTATCCCCGGGTGACATAGGCTATATTATATTTTCAAAAAAATTAGGGATCCTTACTAAAAATTCTATAATGTAACCCGAGGTGTAAAAAAAATACCTAAAATATTCTTTGCATCGCGTGCACTGCGAAAACTATGATACCCGTGCAAAGCCGGGGCGAGCCGCTAACTATTTATTAATACCTGAAAAGTCCTTGAGCACATGTTCAGGCACCAAAGGCTTTCCATCTTTATCATACGCCAACATGAATTCCTTTTCGTCTTCTAGTTCAAAATTGTCTTCTAGGTCTTCTGCTGATCTGAAAAACAGTAAGCTATGCAATATTCCCGTCTAAAGGGGCCGATGTAGCTCTTAGAATTAGCAAGTTGTGCAGGCAATGGGCAGGCCACATCGCTCGTAGAACTGACAACCGATGGGGAAGAAAGGTTCTCGAGTGGCGACCACGAACCGGAAGACGCAGCGTAGGCGCTTCACTCGGTGGACCGACGATCTGGTGAAAGCCGCGGGGAGCCGATGGATGCAGGAAGGAAGCAGCCACAAACATAAAAAAAGAAAAACTCTACCTATGTTTATGTGCTGGCTTCTGTGCCGTCTTCTTGGGTTCATCTCCCAGCATCCTCTCTCTTCTCTCTCGCTCCCACTGCTCTAACTTCTCCCTTTCCTCTCTCGCTTGTTTCTCGTCGCTCTTGAGGCCATCTGACGGCTGAAATCAGACAATTTCACGATTCATTCACTTCTAAATAAAACGAGTCTTACTACTACGCAATAAAGTGGAGTTCAGCTCGCACAGCACTACAAGCCTATTCTAAACAGGTGCCTCTCTTTCTAATGCTATAGCCCTGCTCTTCTGACGCGTTACGCGTAACAGACCGGCCCGATAAGACGGGCTCGTCCCATGTACTTGTAGTTTTGTACCTAAAAATACTTAGGTACGTAAACTTACCTAAAGTTATCTAAAAGTGAAAGTACCGAGAGCTACTTAAAGTCAGGTAAAGTTACCTAAAGCTACTTAAAGTCTGGTAAAGTTACCTAAAGCTACTTAAAGTCAGGTAAAGTTACCTAAAGCTACTTAAAGTCAGGTAAAGTTACCTAAAGCTACTTAAAGTCAGGTAAAGTTACCTAAAGCTACTTAAAGTCACGTAAAGTTACCTAAAGCTACTTAAAGTCAGGTAAAGTTACCTAAAGTCACTTACAGTCCCACGCTTCTCAAACTTGAGCTCCCGCATCATTTTGTCATAGTCCTCGCCTTTTTTCTCTGCATTGCTTAACACTTTGTCTATGATCGACTCGTTCTCAACTCGCGCCCGTTTGAATACCACTGGTTGTAAGTCCTGAAAAAAAATATTTTTGTTTATCTACATAATGTACATTCTTGAATTAAACATTTGAAAACGGAAATTTTTCTCTCGAAGCTGGCATATCCAATTATCCACCCACCGCCATTTAACACGCTATTTTTTCAGTTTCCGCGCAGGACACGATAAAAGTATGTAGTTTTCAGTCATCCACTTTCGGGTCATCCATGGTCGAGTGGTTAGTAATTGGGTCTAAAGGATGATAAAAAATGTCAAGTAATATGGCACCCGAAAGTGACACGTTCCTCAAATTGAAGGTAAAAATCAATTAATAAGAACAAAATTACAATAGACAAAAACACGCAAATGCATGCATTTGCATCCGAGAATTTTCCTTTTTTACATGAAATTAAATAAGAGACATCATACTTTCCACTCTGAATCCAGCTTCTCCGTTAGATCCAATGTCTGTTCTTTTTCCTTTTGCTTCTCCGCTTTCCGTTTCTTGGACTCCGCTATCAGCTGTTCAATTAGATCCTTGTGTGACTTGGCACCATCTTGCGACTCTGTTTTTGATAACATGCCACCTCCGAAGTGGCCTTCTGCTACGAAATCATCTGAAAACAAGATATTGATCACACTCTCTACAAACTATTATTAACAACTTCTACTCTTGTTTCGTGGCTTTTGTGAAGGTGCTGTGGATCTAAGTGGCGGCCAAGTGGAGGTGGAGGTGGAGGGTGGACTGGTGGAGGGAGGCCAATTTCCCCAATATCGCATGTTTCCTGATAGACCATCAAACAAAGGAGGTAGTACGGTGTAGAACAAATTTATTTATTTTTTACTTTTGATGGGTTAGCGTTTGACTACATCTCACCTGATGGTAAGTGATGATGAGGTCGAAGGTGGAGCACGCCTACCCAGAATTAACCTATTTACTTTTGATTTGAAAACACTTAAGTTGTAAGAGGATGGAAATACCGACGCCGGGAGTGAGTTCCATTCCCTAGCCGCACGCACAATAATGGAATCTGCAAAGCGTTTCGTACGCGCAAAAGGTGAATCAACAACGTAGGGATGGGAACTCTCTCCTCGCCGTGTGGTCCTGTGGTGTAATGGAGACGGCGGAATAAGACTGTGAAGTTCCTGGGCGCATTCTCCAAAATGGATCCTGTAAAATGCAGGCAAACACGACACTCTACGTCTGTGTTTAAGGCTTTGCAGTTTTGAATAGAATAGAATACCATTTATTCAAATCTTGCTTAAAATAATGATGTACTAAACACATTACATATTACTGGGCAAATGAGACTTTACGAACTGATCTCACAGTCTAGAAATCTTTTTTAGACCGTGTGATGTCTCAGGATGACGTGCGCAGTGCGCAGTGTCACGCGAAACTTTATTTTAGAGTTCGGAGTGACACTGCAATCTGTTATGGGCGGCCGTGTCGCTTAACACCAGGCGAACGACTAGCTCGTCACGTCATTTGATTACATAAAAAAAAAGAAACATTACATATTATGCGCATAAAGTATTGAATAGCTTAGCATATTACTGGTTGCCATCGACAGCTAGCACTGGTTTTCAGCCTAAACCCAGTATTGGCCTGTGTAACGGTGTTTCTTAGTTTTGTCGACCTACTTGACATTGGCAGAATTGTGGTACGGCAACTTCACAAATTCCATAAACAAGAACTGAATTGAAGCATTGTTTTAAAATTCCGAGTGACACTGCAACTGTTATGGGCAGCCGTGTCGCTTAACACCAGGTGAACGACTAGCTCGTCACGTCATTCAATCGCATAAAAAAAATAAAAAAAATTGCAAAATGTTAAAATTACACATACAACAGTAAAAAAACATGGGTAATGTGTGAACCGATGGGGAAGAAAGGTTCTCGAGTGGCGACCACGAACCGGAAGACGCAGCGTAGGCGGGCTCCACTCGGTGGACCGACGATTGGTGAAAGCCACGGGGAGCCGATGGATGCAGGAGGCGAGCAGCCGCTCAAGGTAGCGCACTTTGGGGGAGGCCTATGTTCAGCAGTGGACGTCTTCAGGCTTTTGATGATGAGGTAATGTGCATGAATCACAACATTCACACACACACACACCCCGCCTCTGTGTGTAACAGCCTCTGAGGTGTGGAGGTTGAGCAGATTGGCTCATAACCCAGAGGCAGCGGGTTCGATTCCCGCGTCAGGACAAGTATTTGTACACAGAAAAAAAGCGCCAATACTTATTCTGACTCTGGGTGCTGTGGGACCATGCTCCATGTAGTTCCTGGGTCCCTAGATACAGGGAATCCTAGTTAGGGTCCAGGATCTGGATATGTGATTGTGGGGTGTTATTTATTTATTTGAGGTTATGTCTTGTGTCAACTGCCAGACCACCAACCGGCACTTGTCCAAAATGCTGGGCAGTGGTAATGACTTACACAGTCCCTGTGAGAGAAGGCCTGCATCCCAACAGTGGTAATGTAATGTGAATAGGAGATAGTATATGCTTACCCCCGAGGCCACCAAATCCTTTCCCTTCTTCATCCTCATCATCAGATCTTGGATCATCAAACTTCTCAATCTGTTCTAATGTTTGTCCTCTGAAAAAATAAATGCAGTGAAACTACTTTACTTATTATAATTAAAATCTGCTTATTTTAAGAATACAATTGGGCCCAAGTTTAAATGGTTTAACAGATATAAAACTCCTAAAACTGTTGATGTTCTTGTCAAATATACGGCAATGTAAAAGATATATATATTTTTAGTAAGTTGACTGTCAACTAAAGCTTTCAAAATTAGAGCTATAGTATTAGGATTAGGTAATCTGTTGTAACAATGTAATTGTTACAAAAATATTGTGAAAAGATTTAGGTTTAATGCCCATTTTCACCAAAGATCCCTAAGTTTTAAGGGACCCTTAAAAATATTCAAGTGACATCTGACAGTAATTTTATTTTCACCAACAATTAAGGGACACCTAAAGCTTAAGAGATCCCCTAAGTTAAGGGCCGAAGGTTAACCCCTTAGCGTTAAGTGCACAGACCAGGTAGTAGATACTATGTATGTTAAGTGGCAGGTTAAATTATCAAAATGTTAGTTTTTTTTTCAATTGTATTTGGCAACTGTTTTTACCCACATAACGCCAGAAACTGATATGTTTTTATTTTTTCTGATGCATAATATTTTGAAAACTCTAATGCTAATATCAATAAAGCATGTTGCTTGTATTTTTGACGATTATTCTCTAAAATTAATAAATAAAATAACGATAATCAGCAACATACGGTTTTTGGGGTAGAAAAGAATAAGCTGTCACTTGACAATTTAAGTGTCACTCAGCACTGTGAAAACGAATTTACGTAAGATAGATAGATAAACTCTTTATTGAAACACACAAATCATTAAAAACTAAGTGAACAATTTAACAAAAGTGTAACAATGGGTGGTCTTATCGCTCAAAGCGATCTCTTCCAGACAACCTTGCACGGAAAGGAATAACGTAAACATATATGGACGGTGGTTTCCCCAAAAAGCTATTCATAAACAAGTAAGGGTCAAGTTTTAGGGATCTTTGGTGACAATGGCCATTAGAAATGTAAATAAATGAGTGAACAATATGTATTGGTTTATCTAATTATGGTCACAAAATATATCTACAGTTTGAAAAATAGAAAGGTAAAATCATAACAAAGATGAAGCCACTGTACTCATCCTGTTGAAGGAAAGAGAGAGGGGAAGGGGAAAAGATAGATGAAAGCATGAATGAATGGGACGGCAATAGAAGGGAGGCAGGAATATAAGATATTCACTCTTTTGACAGCAATAGCTAGGCATTGAGCTCATTATGGGGATATTCTAAGTAAAATAACCATTCATCCCCTTATATTTGTAGCTAATACACTACCATTTTAACTCTACCAATAAGCTTTTGATTACTACATTAAAGAATGGAACAGTACCTGGAAAAAATTGATATAAATATGTGTAGATATTTCACACAGCGCCATCTAGCCCCAAACTAAGCAAAGCTTGTGCTATGGGAATCAGATAACTGATACAATACTTAAGTACTTTTTGTTTTGTAAATACATACATAGAATACAATATAACACCCAGACACAGAACAAACACATATGTTCATCACACAAATGTTTGTCCTGGGTAGGAATCGAACCCACAACCTACAGTTCAGAAGGCAGAGCTACTACCAACTGAGCTATATGGCCAGTCCAGACAGAATATCAATATTTTACTAACCTATGTGTCAATATCTCATCATCAGCGAGGTTGTAAATATTCTTCTTTGAATGTTGCTTTGCACGCTCCGCAGCAAACCTGGCTACCATTCTGTCCTCGGCAGACAGCTGTCCGTTCCTCTCCCCAATACGGCGATCAATAAAAGTGTTTGTCTTGTTCATTAGCTTCATTTCTGTGCCCAATGTTTCTTTTCTCTGTACAATAGGTAGAGATGTTCCATAAAATATCATTGATATTTTTTTGCATCCCTTCTCTGCTATAAGTAGATGCATTTCTGACATTGAATTCAGATTGCTTACCAAGATGAACATAGGTATTTTTATATATCAGAAAACTGTTTCTGCAGGAAAATTGGTACATTATAGGTGAACCCACATGATGCCTTTTATAAAATAGTTTTAGAAAATTTTATCATGATCTATCAAAGCTATGGAATCATCCTGCTAGTCCTAACTAAGAATTGGTGGGTATTCCAAAATAAACTTGCCTGATGGTGAACTGCAACTTAAAATATAAGATAAAGTTGAGTTTACAGTGGCTTTTGAAGGTACAGAACTACTAAGACATGTAAGATTAAGGTCAAATGAGTGAGAGTTGATTGGTAGTACTGTATGTAGTACTTACTCTGTACCTAACAAAATGAACGTACCTTTTGAATAGCCTTTGCCCTCGAGACACCAGGTAAGCCTTTGTCGTGTTTAGACTTTTTACCAAGCACCTTAATCTTTTCTCGGTTTATGTGAACTTCAAAAGGGTTCAACTTTTTCTTATTTGCCTCTGTTTTCTTCTTACTGTGCACCTTATCAGCAAGACCCGAGTTACGCTTGTTCTTCACTTTTGCCATTTCGGTTCGTTACTTGACTTGATACAAAATTATAAAAAAAGATGTATTAATAAAAAATATATAAATTTAAATATGTGTTTTCGCGTTTCGCAGTCCGCATTCCGAAACTCAGCAAACTCTTAGGTTATGTTTTGATTTTTAACTTTGGTCTTTGACATGTATTCTCCTTAGAGCATGAACTCTACCTTCTTTAGTTGCATTTTTATATTCTGGTCTAGGTAGGTTACTCTATGATTGTCACGTCAAGATTGACAATGTCTATTACCTATTATTTTCTCACAAATATATTTCAATTCTTTTAGTTGATTAAAGCCAAGTTTTCTCGTGGTTTGTCGTTTAAATGTATCAATTTAATCAACTAAAATAAAATGTCCCAATCTAAAGGAGTCGACTCGAAAGAAAATCTTGAAAATGCGAATTCCAATATGGCCCGTTTTTTACGACCTGAAAGATTCAATGATCAACCTGATGCGAGTGCTGCTGATATTAAATGGACACATTGGCGGTATACTTTCATGAACTTTTTATCTCTAGAATGCTTGCCCACTACAACAGAGTCTACAAAATTGAAACTTTTAATACATCATCTGTCTCCAGAAATTTTCTTATACATTAGAGACCATAAAACTTGCGAAGACGCATTGAAAGCTCTCGATAAAATTTATCTGAAGCCTAAGAATGAAATTCTTGCGCGACACCAACTGAATACCAGAAAACAAGGGCCCTCTGAAACAATAGCTGATTATGTAAGAGCTCTAAAAGTACTCGCCCACGACTGTGGTTATAAAAGTGTCTCCGCTAAAGAACATGAAGAGCAGTCTATTAGAAGTGCGTTTATTGTTGGAATTTCTTCACAAAAACTAAGAGAACGTCTACTAGAAAATTTAAATTTAACCTTAGAGGAAACAATACAGCAAGCTTTATCTTTGGAATCAGCTGAAAAAAACGCACTTACGATATCCGGAAATTTAAATTCATCGCCTTTCCATGCAAATGCCATACCGGAACCTGAAGTAGACAAAGATGTCAGAACTCTTGCCGCAGCTGCATCATCAAACTCTCGAAAACGTTGTTTCTTTTGTGGTGGCAATATTCACCCAAGGATACGATGTCCAGCAAAGGAGGCTAACTGCCAGTTATGTTCCAAACTGGGTCACTTTGCGAACGTCTGCCGTAGTACCCATCAGTCAAAACAATCAAACTATTCTGCAAATGCGGCAGATATAAACACTGATGATAACCATAATCAACTTGGTGCAGCGCACGTTCTGGCTGCATCTCCAGCTAGTCTCCGGAAAGCGACTGTTTCTGTAATCATTAAAAAAACGTGCTGATGCACTAATAGACACTGGAAGTTCAGTTACTTTTATAGATAAATCTTTAGCTCAAATACTTGATTTAAAAAGAACACCATGCAAGCAAGCAATTGCATTGGCAACTCTTTCGCAAGTCTCTTTCGTAGAAGGTATATGCCACGCCACAATTCAACTAGGTGACCATATCTATAAAAAACGATCTTTGCTTATTGTAAATAACCTTTGCGCTGATTTGATCATTGGTCACGATTTGCTTAAAGAACATGAGTCCCTTGTACTTAATTTTGGGGGCGAAAAGAAACCACTTGAAGTGTGCAGTGTAATGGAAGCAAACGTGCCACCTGCATCATTGTTTACAAACTTATCATCTGATATTCAGCCCATCGCAATAAGATCACGGGAACACAATACTGAAGATACTGTATTTATTGCTAACGAGATAAGCAAACTCTTAGAAGATGGCGTTATAGAGCCCAGTAATTCGCCGTGGCGTGCACAAGTTCTGATAGCTGGCGGCGGAATGCACCGAAAGCGTTTAGTCGTCGATTACTCTCGTACGATCAACAAATTCACGTTTCTAGATGCATATCCATTACCAAATATTAATTCAATGATTGCAAAAGTTGCAAAATACAAAGTCTTTAGTCAAATCGATTTGAAAAGTGCCTATCATCAGGTGCCAATTGTGGAGAGGGACAAAATTTATACTGCTTTCGAAGCCTGTGGAAAACTCTATCAGTTTACGAGAATACCGTTTGGAGTCACGAATGGAGTCGCTGCATTCCAGCGCACGCTCGAATATATCATCGCAGAAGAACATTTAGAAGGTACTTATGCCTATCTCGATGATGTGACTGTGTGTGGGAGAGATAAAACGGATCATGAACAAAATTTGCAAAAATTTATGGATGCAGTTACTAAGTACAAACTTACATTGAACGAACAAAAATGCCGATTTGCGCAAAATTCTATCAACCTGCTTGGTTATACTATCTCTGACGGAAATATTAAACCTGATAATGACAGGCTCAAGCCTTTAATTGAACTGCCTTTGCCATCAAATGCGCAAGAGCTAAAACGAACCTTAGGACTGTTTGCTCACTATGCAAAATGGGTACATAACTTCTCCTCCAAAATTCATCCACTTATCGGAGTGTCCACATTCCCTCTCAAAAATGAAGCAAAAATGAGTTTTGAAACTTTAAAATCTGAAATTCAAAAATCCTCGCTTATCGCTATAGATGAGCAAGAAGTATTCACTGTCGAAACCAATGCTTCAGATTACGCTTTAGCAGCGACCTTATCTCAGAAAGGGCGACCAGTAGCTTTCTTTTCTAGAACACTTTCGGAGTCTGAACGTAGACAATCCTCAATTGAAAAGGAAGCTGGAGCGATTGTTGAGAGTGTCCGTAAGTGGAGACATTTTCTTATTGGAAGACATTTCAATTTAATCACTGATCAACGTTCAGTAGCATTTATGTTCAACAGTAATCATACCAGCAAAATAAAGAATGAAAAGATCGAACGCTGGCGTCTCGAATTATCTTGTTTCAAGTTTGACATTATTTACCGGCCTGGTTGTGAAAACATTGTCGCCGACACACTATCTCGCGTATGCGCTCAAATGAATATTGACAAACTGCGTACACTGCATAACGATTTGTGCCATCCTGGAATCGTTAGAATGATACATTGGGTACGCCAAAAAAATTTGCCGTATTCTGTAGAAGAAATAAAAGCAATGACTGCTTCCTGCAGAGTCTGTGCAGAAATCAAACCACGTTATGGAAAATCAAAAGGACAGCTAATCAAAGCTATCGCACCATTTGAACGAATCAACATCGACTTTAAAGGACCACTGCCAGGTCCTAATAAATATTTATTAACTATAATAGACGAGTTCAGTCGGTTCCCTTTTGCCTATGCCTGTAAAGACATGACGTCAGCCTCTGTAATAAAATGTTTGCAAGACTTATTTAACATGTTTGGTACACCACTCTATTTACACAGTGATCGAGGCACTGCGTTTATGTCTACCGAATTGAATGAGTTTCTAAGACCTCTTGGAATTGCCACTAGTCGGACTACCCCATATAATCCTAGTGGAAATGGTCAGGTAGAACGCCTAAATGGCACACTATGGAAGGCTATTCAGCTCGCTCTTCGCTCCAGAGAGTTGCCCATAGACAGTTGGGAACAAGTTTTACCCGTTGCATTACACTCAATCCGCTCGCTCCTTTGTACATCTATAAATGCTACACCGCATGAGAGGCTTTTTAACTACCCGAGAAGGTCAGCAAATGGTGACTCAATTCCCTCATGGCTAGTGCCGGGGCCAGTTTTATGCAAAAAGAATGTGCGTAACAAGAACGACCCTTACGTCGAAGAAGTAGAGCTTCTACAGGGTAACCCTTACTACTCTTTTATACGGCGCAGTGATGGCCGAGTAACAACAGTCTCCAATAGACAGCTGGCCCCACTTCCTGAGCCCATCACACAGGAGGAAGTTTTGGATGTTAATCCTAATGTTTCTTCTCCGTCTGATTCATTCCATTCGGCTATTTCAGATGAAGAGGAAGAAACCAGCTCAGGTGCAAATAGAGAACCTCGAGACGATTCATCTGAAACGGAGCATGACACAGTTCCAAGAAGATCTGTAAGATTACGACGACAACCTCATTACTTAGAAGATTATGCGACATCGGTGGTAACGGTGAAAACGTAGAGGGGGTGAATGACATGTATTCTCCTTAGAGCATGAACTCTACCTTCTTTAGTTGCATTTTTATATTCTGGTCTAGGTAGGTTACTCTATGATTGTCACGTCAAGATTGACAATGTCTATTACCTATTATTTTCTCACAAATATATTTCAATTCTTTTAGTTGATTAAAGCCAAGTTTTCTCGTGGTTTGTCGTTTAAATGTATCAGTCTTTGACATTGACAAGTTGACAACGAGAATACCATGCGTAAGCACAGACTTACAGTTACAATGTGTTAAAGACACTTTTTTTTCTCTCTAATCTGTGGTTAAAGGCTAGCCATTGAGGAAAGGAACAAGAACTGTGTTACCAAGTTAGGCCATTGTTCGCCTTTCTGGCAACAAATAGGGGTGGGTGGTATTAGCCATTATTTTAGGCCGATTCGAAAAATAAAATCAACGATTGTGTGTGCTATTCTTACGTATGCTGATATCGTCTAACTAAAGTAATTTATCAAAAGTCTTATAATTATGTAGCTACAAAAACTACGAGTAAGGTATGTGTGACGGATGAAACTAATAAAACTTGATGTTTTGAAAACTTTATTTCTTCTATACCAAAGGTCTACCAGAATCTCATGGCAAATAGGGAATACAAAATTTGTAGTAGGCAGCACCGGATATGATTGGATTAATATGTCTTGATACTTCCTTCACTTCCGGCCGTCTTGGCAACTAAGTTTCACAACTTTATCAACTTTTAAGTCATATTTTTCTGTTATTCATTAGATCAAAACAAAAGGCAGTGAAAATAAAAGTAAACTTTATAAACATTATTATTATGAATATAAGTAGTAGTGTTTACTTTTTTTATCGAAATGAATGACGTTACGAACTAGTCGTACGCCTGATAGTGAGCGTCACAGCTGCCCATAACATATTGCAGTATCACTTAAAACTTAAAAATTCATATAGTTTTAACCACAGATCTAGAATTTTTTCATTACTCTCGAAAGTCGCACGAAGGGTGGGAGCAAGAAGTACAAATCAAGTGCACACTGCCCAAGAGGAAAAGAGATCGTGAAATAATGGCGGATGTGTCAGAGTACTGGCACAAAGAGAGTTCATATCGGCTCGAATCTTTTTCATGACGAAGAGCATAATTATTGATCATGTACCACCATATTCAACATCCAAAGTGCAAAATACTATTTTTGCGGCTTTTAAATCTTATTCCGTAAGTGAATGCGATGTTAAAAACATACTAACCTAAACAAATACACGTATCACAGCAAATTTCACACAATTTCTTAAACTTGTCTCATTTTCAAACTGTCATTGTTGGTCTTGTACATCCTAAGTCTATGGTTTTGCGTGACACTGCACTGCGCACGTCATGTTACAGAAACAGTACCTATAAGTAAAAATAAAACCCTCATGAATGTAGGTACAGCTACTTTAACTTTTTTTCTTTATTTATGAACACGAAAATTATTTGATTTCATCAGATGATGATGAAGATTTAAAGAGGTATTTATACTACAGAACTCTTCTATAACATTTCAATTAATCCGTCTAAGTTGATTTCCTTTTTCACCCATTCCTCTTTCACAGGGGTAGAAAAAAACACCATTTTATGACGTGCCTTTACCTTTAATTCAGCCATAAAATGGCAGGTACTAAAACGTCTATAAAAAAAAAGAAGGCACAATTTAAGTCCGAGAATTCAAAAGATCACTACGTAGTAGTTTGTAGCTAGTGAAGTAACTGGGCAAATGAGACTTTACGATCTGATCACACAGTTTAGTAATCTTATTACTATACTGTGTGAAGTCTCAGGATGACGTGCGCAGTGCAGTGTCACGCAAAACTATATTATTTTAGAGTTCCGAGTGATACTGCAATCTGTTTTGGGCAGCCGTGACGCTTAACATCAGGCGAACAACTAGTTCATCACGTCATTCATTTACATTAAAAAAAAGTATCCTCTACTTGGTCTATGGAACAAAAAACTGAAAGTATCAAAACAACGTGGTCAGTTGTCAAATTGATTTGAAAGGTGACAATTTGGTATTGCCGTATGAATATCCATTTTCTTTTTTTTAATTTTGTGCCATGAGATTCTGGTAGACCTATACTTATTAAGTACATCCAATGAGTAGTTTTCCTAATGTAATTTTAGCATTATTTATTTTTTGCTAGATGCCATGTGGAATGGCAATGCTCAAAAAAGTAGAAGCAAGTAAAGTAGAGGCACAGAATAGTTATAATAGAACTACGTAGTAGAGGCCAGCATGGTTGTCCCGTGTTGCCTCGAGCAGACGTTTGTGAAGATCTTTGAACATTTGGTGAGCACCTTAGTCCCCAAGGCCCCAGGGCAGCGTCTCGACTCCAAAAGAGGCAAATATAAGGCCGCTTAGATACATAATTTTAGTTTAGAAGTAATTTAATTTTAGTCATTAATATCATTAAAAAAAAATTAAATGGTTTTCATTTTAAGTTTAGTATACTTTTATTTAAGAGCTACCTGCCTTAAATTAGCCGATATATATATATGCTACATTAGCTAATTGGCGTCAAATTTTTGGCGAAACTATCCTATTTTGTACTTGGCAGCACTGCTTGGACAATGACATTAGCATAAAATTGACATGGCTAAAAGGACATCTAGGCCATTAAAAAAAAATTTAGAACCATATCGACGTCATCTTTGTCAAACTGTCAGGCAATTCTCTTGTCAAAATTGCATTAGAATGCATTATTTGATTTAATAGAATGAAACTTGTGATTAACTACATAGAGTTTAAATTTCTGCAATCGTTAATTTCGCAGTAGCGGGAAATAGAGACTATTTTGGTCAAATAGAAGCGATCATCGGCTAATTTCGGAATGACGCCGTGTAGCACCTCGCGCGTAGGTTTATTATTGTGTGGCTCTTCTCTTGTCCTTGTTTTCGTGTGCATCGCAACTATTGCTAGAAGTCTACTTGCTTCAAGTTAAAAATATGGCCGATATTAGTGAAAGTACACTGAAAACTGAAATAGAAAGTAAGTAAACTACTATTTCTTAACATCGACCGAATTATAGCTACAAAACGCAACCATAAATGCCAATTAGTCGATATTTTTACACGCGTTGCTGTTTGCCCGGGCTTCGGAAAATGGCTTCCTACAAAAATGTTCTTGTAAACTTGTACTTTTCATACCTTTTAATCGAAATATCTCTGTTACTACAATAATTACGGGAAAATGTTTTAGATGAAAGTTGATGACCAAATAAGTGCGGATTACATTTTGCAATTTCCAAATTTTACTGCTGTTTGGTTATGTCTGGTTACTGATGGTTTATTTTTATGTGACGACTAAATTGGTCCATATATAAAGCGCGGCTGTGGCTGAAAAACATCTTCGTGTAATGATTTAAATAGAAGCGCAATATATGAGAGATAAGATTTTACCTACTAACAATCTATATATAATTTGTGGTTTTCATGTAATTCTTAAAATATCTTAGTTTTGTGTGATGTCAAGTTGAAGTCGTCCGCCATTGTTACGTTCCAATTCACGCACGGATCAATGTTTAGTCAAGTTTGCCGCGCTCTTCACACTTCAACCAACCTGTCCTGTCATTGATATTTTTTTTTTTGCAAACGTACACTCAAAGACATAAACCTAACATTATTTTTTATACAATAAAGAGACATTACAGTATGTAATCAATTAATTACCGCCATATCTCCCTCATACAAGAAGTCTTAAATAAGTACTTCTAGGTACTTAATAGCTTTTGTTTTCATTTTGACAGCCTGTGTAGTGTAGTGGTCGAGTAGGTCGGATTATAACTTGGATACCGCGAGTAATGCGAGTTCCATTTCCGCACCGAGACAAGTATTTTTGCACAGAAAAAAGTACTAATATGTACTTGTTCTGTTCATGGGTGTTGTGGGACCATGTCTTCGTAGTTCCTGGGTCCCTCCTTACTCCCTATACAGATGATCTTAACTAGGGCTGGACCCTAACTACGATTAGATCCTGGGTTCTATGTATGTGATCATTGAGCGTTGCCTATTTGTTATTTGTTTATTTTCAGAAATTCTCAAAGATGCTGACTTGGCAAAAACTACGACAAAAATTGTTATCCAACAGCTAGAAAAGCAATTTGGTTCAGAAATTCGTAAGCGCAAGAGTGAGATAGACAAAATGGTGTTGGATTACATTTCCAGTATGGACAGCGAAAAATCGGAAGAAGAGGAGGAATCTGAACCAGAAGAGAAACCAAAGGTAATTATAGATTTATTAAGTAGATGAAATAAGCTACACGTTCAGGTGGGTACCAATTTTTCTTCTAGATTATTTTCACGTTTCATTAATATACATTTTGGTATAGGTAGAAAAAAATCACAACAATCACACTAATATCTATAGGTACATATAATAAGCTAAACCTGTAAATTATATATTTTTTGAAAATTTTGAATGCATTACATTATCATCATCATCAGCCCGAAGACGTCCACTGCTGAACATAGGCCTCCCTCAGAGCGCGCCACCTTGAGCAGCTGCTCGCCTCCTGCATCCATCGGCTCCCGGCGGCTTTCACCAGGTCTTCGGTCCACCTAGTGGGGGGCCTACGCTGCGTCCTCCGGTTCGTGGTCGCCGCTCGAGAACCTTTTTTCCCCATCGGTTGTCAGTTCTACGAGCGATGTGGCTGCATTACATGTCTTCGTGGATATACTAGAAATAAAAACAATTTTTTTTTGTTGGTCTGTCTGGCTGTCCCTTGCCGGGGTGGATCAACTAGTTGTGAATAAGACGGTTCATATTGAAACGTGTGTGTTTGTTTCTTATTCACGCTGCTACGGCTGGACGGATTAGAATGAATAAATGGAAATAGCTTCCAAATTTTAAGTCTAGATTCATGTTTAAGATACCGTTTATACCCGTGGGATTCAGCTAGTACCTATTAAATAAAAATTACGTACCCAGTTTTTGGTCAAATCGCTAGTTTCAAGATGAAACTCTGTAAAATTCAATTTCAGCCGAAAAGGGGTGCAGCTACGCGAGCCAAGCGTGGTGTAACCAAACCAGAGAAGGCGCCTGCAAAGCGCGCTGGTGGCAAAGGCAAAGGCACAGGATTTACTCGCTCCTACAAACTGTCTCCAGCGCTATCAGAACTGATGGGAGCAGACGAGATGCCTCGTCATGCCGTCGTCAAGCGAATTTGGGCATTGGTTAAAGAGAACAACCTCTATGACCCTAACAATAAGCAGTTTGCTATCTGCGATGATGCCTTGTACAAAGTGATTGGCAAGCAGAGATTCAGGGTTTTCGGAATGATGAAGTATCTTAAGACGCATTTCTTGTTGGATTAGGCTAGCACTATTTTTAGTAGGTACTACTTTTCGTAGGTAATACTTTTCGTAGTTTTTTAGTAATTTTGTTGTTCTATTAGATAATTGACTATATTTTGCTACTGATAAGTTACAAACTTTATCATTCAATGCTACATTCACCTAAATAACATAAAGTAAAAATTCTCCATTTATTTACTGAAGTAAAAACATAAGCAAAATACCAATCACATATTAGAAAGGTAATAGATAACATAACCCATTTTCAAAATATTTAATACGTGTTTATTTATGACTCTCAGGAATAATAATCTGCTAATTCATAAAAACCTACGACAGATAATGTGGTGGTCGATATTATCTTTTGTAATGTGACAAAAAAAAGATTTTTTTAATTTGTTACTAAAATTATTATTTAAATTGATTTAGATGCTTTTCGATAGTAATTGTATTGTATTATTTTGCAGCTTAATTACTAGGATTCGAAATGTCTCTTTAGTATAAAATAGAGTTTATTTTCTTATTAAGTATATTGTAAGTCGTTAATAAGTTGATAAAATTATGCTCACCTAACAATTAAAACAAATAAGTATTCCGAAAGTAGATCACGTATTCTGGCTAAGCCTGTGTTGTTAATGGCAGCTTATCTAAAATGATACAAATGGTTCAGTCTAAAGAGAGTTGTTCAACATTTTAAGTCTTTTTCTTTTCAAGCTTGCCTAGGTAACGATTGCTTATGCTAATGACTTTCACGTGGAAAGCAGAGATTTTACCATTCAAACACCGTAGATAATTTAATTAAAAACAATTGATAACTATTTACCAACTGGTGTATTGGTTCTAAAATGTTAAAAAATAGTTTAGGATCCAATGTATGTATAATCATGATGTAAAAAATAATTTCCACGAATGTCAATAATAAATAGATACTTACAGTAATTAACTAGACAAGCTACCAAAACAAACAAAAAAATCCTTTAAAAAGTCTTGCTTACCCTCTTTGGAGGGGACCACCACATCCTAAGAAGTTTTGTTTTGTAATCGATACATGCTGCGTTACACAAAATACACAATTAATTTTGTATCAAACAGATATTAAAAATTTGGCTCTGCAATATTAGTATGGTAACTTAGCTGTATCTTATCTTAAAAAGTCTGTAAACGAACCTACCTATGAAAGTAGGGTGATATTTTTCTGTACAATAAATAATAATTGTAATCCCCAGTAATCTTGTATTAGGCAGTGTAAAATATAGCATCTATGTAGCATACAATCATGAAAGAGAATAATAATACTAATTATGTCTCACAAGTAATTTTTTTTCTTTACGGAGTTAAATGCAACGTTATTTAGTTCTACTGTGTATTCTCAGCCACGACTGATGGTTAATATATCTAATACTATATGTAAGATTAAATTAAGAAAGTTGTTTATAATAAAGCTGACTTATGAAATCGTAATTTTTGTTGGTGGAATATTTTTCTGCCATTTATTGGTTAACGTTTAATAATTATTGAAGAAGTTGGATCGTGGATTGGTACAGGAAAAAGTTTTTAAACTAGGTACGATAAGTAACCGTTTTATGGTGGTGCGATAATCAACTTTTGATTATGACTGTACCCTACATATTTGTCTAAAAAATTAGCCAGTCCGATATTCCCAGTCGTCGTCATCACTCTTGGTTGTTTTGATAATGTACCCAAAGAGTATAGTAACTGCCCTAAAGGAAAATGTACCTCTTCGTTCATACTATGGTCGAAGACTTCGACCAATTATTTTACGTTTCTTTTCACTCAGTAAAATAAGCTATTACTATCACCATAGCAACATTGACTTAATTCTGTACGATTATTTACAAGTTTATAATCATTTATTATTCTAGATATTATCGTAAAATCCAAATAAAGCCATGGCGTGCAATGAAAATGTAATAAAAAATATGGCAAATGAAATAACTCGAAATTGCCAAGCTCAAAACGTTACGGTTGACCCAGAATTTGTTATTTACCTCATAGACCTTTTGCTGCTGAATCCAAAGTATGGAAAGCTGTTTTCAAAGACTATAAACAGAAATAATCTACAGTTTTTTGTGGAAGAATGTGTTACTAAACTCATACGTAAGTTTATAGCAGTAGATACTTAGGTAGCACCACGTCTTGTCTGCATATCGGCGTGGTATCCTCTACGTATTTGGTCTGTGGTAACTGGTTACCACCGAGCATTTATAAATGCCCGAAGCACGGGTAGTGGTTGATGGTTAGTGGCAAAATTGGGGTTGTTCCTGTTGTCTCCCACGTCTTCGGCCCCATAGGGCCCATTTAGCGTAGCGTTACATACTCTTTGGGGCCCATGTGCCGCATTTGGCGGTTACATGAAGCCAATACAAAAAAAATGTTCGGAGGTTACAAATAGGTACCTAATCATATCTTTTTAAAAGGATTACCTAAGGGGTTTTTAGAGGGTTAGCAATGACAAAAATATATTAAATATTATTTTCATCCCCAACCAGCCCGTGGGGCTCCACACGACTCCAGTGGGGCCGTTGGGAACAATCTGTTACACCGACGTTTGGAAACAAGGACGCCGGCAAGATGTTCCACTCATTGGCTGTTCGCACTATAATTAAGTGCATAGCAAAACGCTTAGTGCGTGTTGATGGAATTTCAACCATTATGGTTGCCGTGTTTATGTGCGCCTTGATGTTCGGTGAAAGAAGGGCGACGGAGGAATAAGATAAATGGGTCAAATTATTATTAAAATTTGTATATTACCTACTTATCACAGGTGGAGAAACCTCCCTAAGCACGATGAAGATGCAATTTATAATCCAAAGCAACTACGACAAGATACAGAACCTCATAGACAGCCACATGGAATCAATAGCCAGCTGCCTACTTCCTCTAGTCAACGAGATCCTGGACGAGGATCCGGATCCGGCAGACGAAAGCGGATTTAAAAAAATGTTTAGGAAAATCTCTATTTATATTATCTTGGCGAGCGGACTCGGTAACCCCGGAATTATTCTTGTAAGTAGGCGTAAACTTACACTTAATTTTGGGTAGGCCACCTATAGTAATTTTTTTATAACTAAATAGGCCCGCAATCTCACCTGACCGAAAGTGACGACGCGGTCTACGATGGTACATGCTTGCCTAGAAGATAATACATTGATACTCTAATGCCTATTAGCACTAAAGTCTGAGAGCTCCTAAGTTCACACTTATGATGTTCCCTACTGCAACGCATTTGGGTACGTCCTAGAGAGATAAGAGCTGTCGAACTTTAGTGCATACGGGCATAACTCCCTTACTAATAAACATTGATCGCGTTTGTTTTATTAGTGCCCCTTTAAATATTATTTTATTCTGCATTTTAGTATTTGTGTTATAGCGGCAATAGAAATAAATCATCTGTGAAAATTTCAACTGTCTAACTATCACGGTTCATGAGATACAGCCTGGTGACACCGATTGATAAGATTAAAACGAAGAAATGGAAATCTTAAAAATAATTCCTACCTATACTTATTCCTACTTACAGCATATTATTTGTGTTGATTCTACGTTGCATTTTTTAAAAATATATGTCCGCACTCTTCTGTTAAAGGGGTAATGAAAAAGACGGAGATATATTATTTTCTTTTAGCATCTAAGTCGAAACAACTTACCAACTTAATAGGTACCTTCTCATCTTACCCAATCCCTCTTCAGACTCTCAAAGAGGGCATGGCGGCTTTAGAGAGCGTCTTTTCTTTGGAAGACCTGAAGATGTTCGTGACGCTGCCCCGGGTAGAGAAGTCAGCTCAGCTGGAGGACTTGGTGGAAGTGGTGTCGGGAGTGCGCCTGTTCAATAGGGACTGCAAGAAGGGAGGGGAGGGGATTCCGGACTGTAAGCTTCACTGTAGCTTTGCTATTTATATTTACCAAAATTACCCGCATCATAGCTGATCATTTCATTACCACCCCGTTTGTAGATACTGAGAAAGCCCTCGCAACCTTTTGACAGCCTCTCTGAGCAGGTCGGCTCATAACCCGGAAGCTGCGGGTTCGATTCCTGTGACAAGACAAGACAAGTATTTGCGCACAGCAGGAAAATAGCGCATAGTACCTAATTTTTCTCCCACAACACCCAGGATCCCTAGACAAGGGGAATTTCTAGTTAGGGTCAATGATCTATGTGTGTTTTTTTTATTGATGGCTTGCGTTTGACCACTATCTCACCTTATGAGAAGTGACGATGCGGTCTAGGATGTAACATGCTTGCCTAGAAGATACCTGTTCACTCTCGATTTGAAGACCCGAAGGTTGTAGTTCTCGGGAAATACAGACCAAAGATCACAAGTGGAACGGTAAAGCGTTCCAGTTGTGATCGTTGGGCATTGTTATTTATGACTTCAACTTTTTTCTTTTTGTGGCTTCAGCGATTTATTTATGACTATTATTTATTAACTTCTGCTAGAAATCCTCATTGGTTTACCTACCTATTGTCATTTTTTGAATGTTTTTGGTTCCAACCTTTTCTTTGCTTATTGTTTCTGTGTGCCTGTATTTATGGTAAGTCGAATTGAAACTTAGGAATACGAATAAAACCTTGACGATGCGATCTAGGATGTAACGCAATTGCCTAGAGTATATCTGGCCTTTAAGAAGTTGCTGCATTTCCAGTGCCGTTTAACTTGGTGGACGCTGGCAAGGCGTGCCTGACTTCCCTCTCCAACTCGCTGATAAGCGTGATGCAGCGCGTCAATACTCTCACCACGGCGATAGAGGATGCCATAGTTATCCAGGAGGAGACGGGTAACTTGGAAGTCAGCCCGCGATGCCCTGACCTTACTGTGTGGGTATAAAGTGTAAAAACAATTTTTAAAGCATATAAAATCACACCCAATTTCTACGAAAAACTGCTTAGTGAATTCAACAATTTGGTGTTAAAATGACCGTGTTCTTCTTACTAAGACCTTCACCATGAGGGTTCAGTAGAGAGGCTTTTCTACTAGGTGGTAGGACTTTTCTGCAAAGTTCGTCTAAGTAGGTACCACCGCTTTGCGAGTCATTCTGCCGCAAAGTAGTACGTGTGCAAGCATTACTGTGTTCCGGTTTGAAGGGCATTGTACTAGTGAAATTACTGGGCAGATGAGACTTTATGAACTGATCTCACAGTCTAGAAAAAAATTTTAGACTGTGTGATGTCTCAGGATGATGTGCGCAGTGCGCAGTGTCACGCAAAACTTTAATTTAGAGTTCCGAGTGACACTGCAATTTGTTATGGGCGGCCGTTACAAGCTATGACTGGTGGTAGTCACGATCTATGGAGAGAGCTATGCTCGGTGTTTTCCTGCGAGATAGGATCCGGATACAATTCTTAGAATTAGCAAGTGTAAATGGCAACGGGCTGACCGCATCGCTCGTAGAACTGACAACCGATGGAAAGAAAGATTCTCGAGTGGCCACGAACCGGAAGACGCAGCGTAAGCCTCCCACTAGGTGGACCGACGACCTGGTGAAAACCGCGGGGAGCCGATGGATGCAGGAGGCAAGCAGCAGCTCAAAGCGGCGCTTTGTGGGAGGCCTATGTTCAGCAGTGGACGTCTTCAGGCTGTTGATGATGAGCTAAGTTGTAATGAATGCAGGCGAGCATTACTTCGATAAAGTTTTCAAATCATGATCGTTTCCAGAGAAGACTACACCCAAGTATTCAATCTGCTAGCATTGAACCGTCAGTACGAGGTGTTTGTGCGCAAGTTGTTGAGTGACGTGGAGCGCACGATGCAGGGCGGCGCGCAGGCCGTGGACAGATGTCGGCTGGTGCTTGAGGAGTTACATAAAGCTGTCAAGTACAAGGCTGCAGTGCCTGTCGTCACTGTCTTTGTAAGACCTTGTTCTGTTTTTAATAAGGCTCGTATGTTCCTGGATGCACTATATCTCTAGTACATTGCGATATTTTTTAACGTATTTAATGGTAGAATTTACCTTAAAAAATCGATGTATAGAAAAGCCAAATGTTCAACAAAAAAAAAACACTTTCATCCAAAGAAGTTCTCACACATAAAAACAGAATCAAAAGCTTTTTCGTTCTGTCCTGTTTGATTCTGTTTTTATGTATGAAAACTTGTTGGGATTGATTTGATTTTTTGTTGAACATTTGTGATGTTATTTTTGAGGTTTTCCTATGGACCGATTTTTCGTTGGTTTAAATTCTACCATTTACTTAAATACCTTTAAAAATGTAGTAATACGCGAGCGAGGTAGAGGATTCAAAAATATACGGGCCTTAACGGGATATTTTTATACTTACCATGTAATTCAGTTGAGTTGCCAATAGGCCTCATTTTGAAGGCATAGTAGACAATCTTTAACTTGCTAAAAATATATCCGTCTCTTACATTGCCATCTATTTGACAAGAACAGTATCAGGTTTAGGAGTTTTAGATCTGTCAGCTAAAGCCGTTAAAATAGTCCCTATTTCGGTGCTGTAACAGCACTGCTCACTGCTATTGCAAGCACCATTATCAGGGTCGGACTTAGAAATGACAATGTTAGCGACCGTAGGTCTACGATCTGGTGGACCAACGTTGCGTTTCGCTATTTGCGAAGCTGTGGCGCGTGTGGAAAGTGATGCAGCCGTGGTGTAGGTACTTGGTATCGTAGAAAGAGACTAAGTCCATTCAAAAATGGTCCTTAGCCCATTCGTCTATTCGCAAAGCTGCAGCGCGTCACAGAATTTTCGCGAGTAGTAGAAAGAGAAACAGGAAGAATTTGCCGGTTCAAAAACGGTCCTTAGCCCGTTGGCAGGTACAACAGCCGCTATTCGCAAAGCTATGGTGCGAGTAATAAAAAACACTAAAAGTAAGATTTAGCTCCGTAGCTCGTTCAAAAACGTTCCTTATCCCGTTGGTCCAACAGCCAGGGGCGTATTTATCTTAGGGCCATGAGCCATGAGGGCCATGGCGAGGGGCGGCGTAACCCGCCACTCGCATCCTGTCACCCCGATATGGCAGAAGAAATTTTTTAAAAGCCTTCTGTGCAACTTATACTCATTTGGATGTATCATAGAACAGGCTGCGAGGGGTGGCTTGGGCCGCCTCTCGTAGCCTGCAAAAATGAGTCCGTTTAAAACTGGTCCATATTCCGTTGGTGATACAGCCGCTATTCGCGAAGCTGTGGCGCGTGTGGCGCGCGATGCAGCACGTGATGTACGTGGTGTCGCGCGTGTCGCGCCTCATGTCGGCGCTGGCCGCCGCGCACGAGCGCGCGCCGCCCGCGCGGCCGCTGCTCGGGGACATGCTGGGAGGGAGGCAGGTCGTGTCGGACCAGGTGGGTGGGTGGCCGGTACACGGTCCCAACGGGCCCCAGTGGGCCTGCTGCCTAGCACGGACGGTAGACAAAATTGTCTTTCCCCTGTTTACTCCCAAGTAAGTATGAAGAAAGTGACAAAACGGGGAAAGACACTCTTGTCTACCGTCCGTGCTAGGGCAGCTGATTAGCACAATAATAAAGAATCAGTACCAACGGCCCCTAGTAGCTGGTTTGAGTGGGGGCCGTTGGGAACAATCCCTTATTGACACTTTTCATACAATTCGAGCGTGTCACGTTTGAATAATCCTTATGGTGTGTCTTGACATTAGTGTTTGCGCTTGGCGCCTATTGCTCGGCACGAATCTTTAACCTGTCAGGGCGCGAGCGTGTTTTGTTTTTCTGCTCTGTGGTGGGAAAGAAAGAACAGAATAAGCAAGCGCCAAATAGAAGCCTAATTCCGTCCTGAGTAAACCTGAACCACTGGCCGCAAATATTTGAACGTTTTACCAACTCGCTCTTAGTTTATTTCTCTGTTCTTGCATTAACCTAGCTTCACGATGACCCAATATGGACTTGAAACTTTAAACATAGCTCAGAACTGCTTGATATGTAGTGCAGTCTGTGAATGCAGTATAAAGATGTTTTTTTTTTTATATTTGACTAGGCTAGCGTTTGATCACAATCTCACCTGATGGGAAGTGATGCGGTCGAAGGCGTAACACGCTTGTCTAATAATAAATACCTATTCACTCTTGACTTGAACAACCCCGGGTTGTATTTTTCAGGAAACACCGACCAGGGCAGGGCATTCCACACTTTCGCAGTTCTTATTAGAAAAGTGTTGTCGAAACGGTTAGTACGTATTGGCCCCCTTAGGTTGTAAAACACATGAGATCAGTCGTCACGGGCTTAGCGTAGTTACTCAATTTAATTTCAAATTGAACAGCTCTCTGGGCGCGACTGAGGAGGAGTAAGCCTTTAGTATACCTAATAAAAATAACCGACCAAGTGCGAGTCGGACTCGCGCACGAAGGGTTCCTTACCATTATCTATCCCTGCCATCTAATGTTGAGTAGCAGTACTATTTAAAGCAGCGCCATCTATGGCTCATCTAGTAAACGTGCAACATTATCTATCCCTGCCATCTAGTATTGAGTAGCAGTAGGTACTATATAAAGCAGCGCCATCTATGACTCATTTGGTAAACGAGCAAAAAACCACGTTTGTTGTATGGGAGCCCCCTTAAATATTTATTTTATTCTGTTTTTAGTATTTGTTGTTATAGCGGCAACAGAAATACATCATCTGTGAAAATTTCAACTGTTTAACTATCACGGTTTATGAGATACAGCCTGGTGACAGACGGACAGACAAACAGACAGACACAGACAGCGTAGCCTTAGTAATAGGGTCCGTTTTACCCTTCGGGTACGGAACCATAAAAAGGTACTCTGTGGCAGTGGCCATAGAGTACATTATTATATGCGATTTCAGGACAGAATGAGCACTAAAGTGACCATGGAAGAACGCCTGTCGCTCTGTGCTATAAAAAACTACGTAGCGTATTCTGATACCTTGCTCGGCACGAAGGAGAAAAACTTGGCGGTATGTACTTCATTTTCTTTCATAGATAGTTCTAGATGAAAACAAACAAAAATTTTCACGTACTCACAGAAATAACTAGATTTTGGGATTTTGTCTTCCCATCGAATCACGCTGTAAACTCGGTTTGAACCACATATTGCAAAAAGGCACAGACATCCTAATACTATACAGTAAGCAAACTTAACATAAGAGAAATATTGCGTGCCACTTTTTACAACATGCAAATCTCACGCACACAGTGACATGCACATCAAAACTTACTGGTTACAAGATAATTCGGGTGTGTTCCTATATGAAACGTTGCCACACAAAGGCGCACTACATTTTACCTTTTTATTTTAGTGTTTGTAGCACTTAATATCAATTATAACACAAAAATATTGCAAAAAAAGACAGGCCGCACGTTGTCTGTTTATAACGCCATGTCACTTCTGTGACATGTTTCCATGGTAACGAGATTGCGTTTTGGGCACGCGTTCCTTTTTGTCCATGGGTGCGTAAGTGTTGCAACAGCAAAAAGGAAAGAGATAAAGTTATCAAATTTTAATAAGAGCGAAAATAATGGATATATTATTTATTCTCGTCTATGTAGTAGTGAAGACAATGTTAGGTCTGATTACTGTATAGTATTAGATGTCTGTGCAAAAAGGTCCCCAACGCGTTACATCCATTAGTACCCAGTGTGACATGTTGGTTCACAAATTGTCACACTGTGGTGTGACTCGATGGGAACTATCAAAAAGTACTAAGCTTGCGTTATATTGTCCCCAGTTCCTAGGTTTCTGCGCAATGTGCCTCACAGTTGGTGCTTTAGTACCGGGTAACTTAAAAGTAAGTACCGAATGGGCTAGAGAGGCTACCACAGCTTAGTAATGAGGTACTATGAAGGACCAAGAACTGACGTCACTGCATGTTTGAGCTATCTCTTTCAATTCCTGACTTTAAAATGGTTGTAATTTTGTGATTTTGTCAGATATTTAATTTTTGTTTTCACGATTGTTTACTTTTTGAGGAATATAATTTATGAGCAATAAAAAAAAACCGAAAAATAAAAAAATATTAAAAAAACATTATGTACAAATGAAAATTTTAGATAATGAATAGTATGTACCAACACTTGACATTAAAAATTTATATAATATTAGGTATTTAGAATCGATAAGAATGACATTGAATAATAATTAATCAGTTATATATATATTTATATACTCCATTGACATAAAATTAATTAATAAATACAATTAAAACATTGTGAGTAAAATTTTATTATAGTCAAACTAATATGTTATTATTTTCTTCGTAAGTACATATTTGACTCTTTTGTGAAGTCGTCCTTCTCTCTCCAAATTTGCTGCGCCCGACGGGGTCCATAATGAGCCTACTTAATTAATTTTATACTTATTCCACCTATGTACACTATGGAAGCAATAAAATATCTGAATCTGAATCTGAATCTGACCGTCAAATAGCCTATTGTAGGTATAGGTACGTTATGTTTGCAATACATTACTGAGTACCTATTCCAGGTGGGGATCATCAAGTGTGACTCGCAACAGTACAGCTTTTGCAACGCAAAAATGGCTTCAAAGTTCAGCAAGGACCCGACGAGGTGAATATTACACATTGATTTATTCAAAGGCAAATAAGAAATCGGAAAATATAGAATGTGAAAAATCCTGAATATGGAATTTATCGCTGACACCGTAAGTAGGTACTTGCATCAAAGTGATCTTTGCACATAAAAACAGTAGAAGTGACTGCTATGCTTTTAGGGTCTCGGCGAACTAATCGTAGCCACTTTTTCCGTGTAGCAGGATTGATGGGAACCTGAAAAAAAGTTTCTCTGGTGTTTTGATTGAAGTACTGAAGCACTGTGGCACTATACACCATTTATACGACATTATTTTTGAATGTTCTAAGCTTTTTATCAGTCTTTGATTTACATAACAATATTACTCTACTGCTTCGAACACTAGCGCAGGAGATAATGCACAAATGATAAAATATTAAGTGCAAGAATGTTCAGTTAGGTTGATGGCTAACAGAGAGGAAGATTTTTTACTAATTTGTGACGTCACGTAGGTCACGTGACCGCCGCCATGATGAAAATAGTGTTTGTCGAATGTATTTTAAAATTCAAACTTTAATATCAGTTTTTACCGAAAATACGAAAGAAATCCAGGAAATATTGATTGTAGGGTGCATTAGACATCCCGATTAATAAAATAAAACAAAAACTAAAAAGTAGTCAAATAGCCTATTCTGAAGTTTCTCACAATCGTAAAACTTTTGTGTCGTCAGCATAAAGTAGATGTTTGACATTACTTCCAAAACAGTTAGAAATGTCATACAAGAAAGCGTTGTAGAATAAGGGGCCCAAATGGGAACCCTGTGGGACTCCGGACGTAATGAATATTTGCAATAAAAACAATTTGATTTGACCACATCTCAGTTCCACAAGTCATCACTGGCAACACACACCGATTAAAAACCTTTGTTTTCAGGCTCTGCGACACATTGAGTTTGATTAGTGTAGTTGGAATCAATTTAATAAGTAGGTATGTAGGTAGGTATCTACATCGAAGGTGCGAATAAAAATACCTTTGTTATGCAAAACGTTTGAACTTTAATAAATTTAAAATTACAAACCATTTGTTACTAAAATAAATGCTTATCATTATTTAATTAAACTAAATTAATTTTATCAAGTTGTTACGTTACAAGTCGTATCGCGAAAAGGAGAATATAAAAAATAGACCAATAACGAAATAGTCGTATGGTAAAAAGGACAATGTAAGAAATACAATGCAATGCAGGTTATCGAGACACATGTAGACTTCTTTTTATGAAGTTAAACATTTTACCTTTCCCTTGCTTAGGTATATACATATAGAAGAAATGTCTATAATTTGTTAAACAACACTCAAGTTTTTTACCATTAAAGATGATGTGCAACAATCGACTCGCTACCGTAAAGGTTTAGTACCTAATGCCCAGATGTCGCTAACATTCAGAGAAATGCCTACTGTATGGCTATTAAAATTTATAATAAACTACCACTGGAAATTAGAGAATTGCCCCCACTTTAACTCTCTTGACGAATTTTTTAAATGTAAATTTTAAATGACTGCTTTAACATGCAATTGTATAAATATGTTTTCATCACGGTTGCTCGTAAAGTGGCTCTTATCCTACCGCTTTTAGGATCATAAATATCATAATCCAAGAAATTTGCAAGGCGTGCTTTTTACTTTAAATTCAGTTAAGTTTGTATCTCATTGCAAGTTAAACCTACGTATATATTCGTCGCTTCGTTTCGTTCTAGTTCCAGTTCAATTTCCAGTTTTCGTTTGGGTTTTTTTCACAGTACAACTCTGCTTGTTTCCTCGCAACTGTGATTAAAAACGTCGTATGAAATGCGTGTGCATTGATCATTACACTCTGGGCTGCCATAACGCGCTCGCCTGCGGCTCGCCCACATAATTACCCCCTCGAGTGTAATGTTCAACTTGTACACTTGTATCATAATGTACTATTGCAACTACATGATTGAACTATAAGCTATAATAATTGTATGCCTTCTCAAGGTAGCTATTAGCACACTGCATTTTAGGTATCTAGTAGTAAACGGTTAAAATCATGTAGGTAGGTATAAAAAATGCATAAACGCTGGTAGGATTATCGAAATAAATAAAATAAAATTATTTTTAAGTCTCTTAACGGGCCTCATTTGTTTTGTTTTATTTTTCTCCAGTGTGTGTTTTTAAATGTCTTTTTAAATGTCCTAACTGAACTGATTTATAATCACACAAATTGCAAGCATGTGGTTTTTCTCCAGTGTGTTTTTTTGAGTGAACTGTTAAACAACTGGCAAATGCAGATTTATAATCACACAAATTGCAAGCATATGGTTTTTCTCCAGTGTGTGTTCTAATGTGTATTTTCAAATTTCCTGATACTACTGATTTGTAATCACATATATTGCAAGCATATGGTTTTTCTCCAGTGTGTGTTATAATATGTTGTTGCAAATGTGCTGAATTTACTGATTTGTAATCACACAAATTGCAAGCATATGGTTTTTCTCCAGTGTGCCTTCTAATGTGTTGTTGCAAATGTGCTGAATTTACTGATTTGTAATCACACAAATTGCAAGCATGTCGTTTTTCTCCAGTGTGTTTTTTTGAGTGAACTGTTAAACAACTGGCAAATGCAGATTTATAATCACACAAATTACAAGCAAATGGTTTTTCTCCAGTATGTGATTTTAAATGACATTTTAGGCCTTTTAAGTGAGCTGATTTATAATCACACAAATGGCAAGCATGTGGTTTTTCTCCAGAGTGTGTTTTAAAGTGTTGTTGTAAATATGTTGACCGTCCTGCTTTGTAATTACACAAATTGCAAGCATATGGTTTTTCTCCAGTGTGTGTTCTAATGTGTATTTTTAAATGCTCTGATCTTATTGATTTGTAATCACAGAAATGGCAAGCATATGGTTTTTCTCCAGTATGTGTTGTTAAATGATATTTTAAGGCTCTTAAATGAGCTGATTTATAATCACATAAATGGCAAGCATGTGGTTTTTCTCCAGTATGTGTTGTTAAATGACCTTTTAAGGCTCCTAAATGAGCTGATTTATAATCACACAAATGGCAAGCATGTGGTTTTTCTCCAGTGTGTATTCTGGTGTGTTGTTGCAAGGCTGTTGGCCATCTTGTTTTGTAATTACACAAATTGCATGCAAATGGTTTTTCTCCAGTGTGTACTCTCACATGAACATTCAATTTATATTTTGTAGTAAATTTAGTTTTGCAGAACGCACATTGAAATGTTTTCCTGTCAGATTTTTCTTTAAATTTTTTGATTTTATTTGTTTTTTTTAAACCACTAGTGTTACACAACACATCACTCAACTTTTTCTCTTTTACTGTGGCTTCTGCCATTCTGCGGCAATTTCACCACATCTAATGTCACTTCGTAGCTACTACCGCAGAGTACTTTTTCGTATAGGGAAAGCTACTACAAACCAACAATTTTGTGGATATGTTCAGTGATCTCAAACTTGTCTTGTGAGAGCGGATAGGTGGGAGAGCATTACTCTGTGAGCATAACTTTAGCTTTTATCACAGAATACTTAATAGTACAGGTACAGAAGAGTTCAATCCACGGATGTCACTTAAACAATTAGCGACTCTTGCTACAACGCAATAAAGTGTAGTTCAGAATGAGCCAGGCCTGCTTTGATACTGAAACCGCAGCTGTGTGGCTGAAACAAATGCAAATGCACAAACATAAATATAACTACATAGTATAAAAATACATACCAATAATGTACCTATGTATACCTATCTACCTTAAATATGACAAAATCAACATAAAATTTCAATTATTAGGTAAGCCTCATCTAATGTCACACTTTCAATAGACACTACAGCAGGAGCGGATACAGAAATTTGTCAAGGGGGGGGGGGGGGGGCACACAAATCATTATAGTGGAGTCCAAGAGGAGAAATTGGGGATATGGTGGTAAAATACATAAGTATATGATACAAGACCAATTTATGCTCTTTTCTTAAAAAGATGAATTCCATGCACCTATATCTTCCTAGTAAATTGGCTAATTACCGCGCTTGGTAGCAAGGTGCGGACCCCAATAATGCAGGCATGATGCATGTCTCCCTTGAGGCTTAGATAAAGCTCCTACTTCCTAAGTAGGTACATACAAAATAAACACCACAGTAATTTTATTATGCTAAGCACTTACCCCAATTTACCTACCAAATATATAATACAAATAACAATTTTCGGAAAAATGTAGTATTTATAACTCAGACCAAGGAAGTATATGGACACCACATGCACCAGTATCAAGAGCTTTGCTATAATGATTGCGGGTAACAGATAATAAAAACAAAACTGTCAATATAGTCAACTGCAAAATAGTCAAACGCCAATGTCATCCTACCGTCAGGTGATACCACAGATTAGAGAAAAAAACAAATGACTAAACAGATGGAGCGAAGTTGTTACTCTGTGGGTGATACACAATAATCAGGGAGACCCACAGAGTAACTTTGTTTTTTTCTCTAATCTGTGGGTTTGTGGCAAAATTGCACAGATTAGAGAAAAGGGCATTTTCTGACAGCTGGACACAGATTAGAGAAAAAAACAACTCTGTGCAGCTCACAGATTAGAGAAAAAAACAAAATGTGACAATTTTTGGCAGATTTCTGCCATTTTGGCAGATTTTCTCTTCACATTTACGCTGGGGCACTAGTGCCACAGTATAAGTGTGGCAGTGGCTACTTAAAAATTCTGTCAGATTTTTTTTATTATTTTGAAGTAAAATTCAGAAATATAGCTACGAAATTAATTCATTGAGTTCGATATTTGGTTGGAATCATTGTCACTACACTGACAGCTCCTGTCTTAAGTCAGTTAAGTATGTTCTATGCATCCAATTCCAATGTACAATAAATAAAGACCCACGTATTTAGATAGAGAGAAGAAGAGATAGATAGATACCTATTGACTGACATAATTGATCTCGGCCGTGGGGTACGGTGGGGAAAAACCAAGTATAGGGTTGGATAGGGATGGGTCACGTGACCATCAAAAAATCTGACATTACCAGGAAGTCGTCTCCGAGATAGAACTGGTCAACGGCTCTCAGAAACTATAAGTCGGATGGGTGACCTGCTTTAACTAAAGTTGTAGTAAACCCTGGGATGTTACGTGAGAAATGAAAAAAAATTAGGGTTGCCATACAAAAAATAAAAATTCCATACAAAATGAAAACGCTCATAAATCGGAAACGGTAAGAGGTAGGTGGGGGTGTTCGACCAAACGTCATAGGAGACGATGGGGACTTTTTGATGGTGGTCATGAAAATCCAAGATCGCGGATTCAAGATGGCGGCCATTTTGAAAGTTGGTACGATCCGGCTGATTTTTGAGTTCTTCAGGGCGGAGGCAAGCTTCTATGTTCTTCTTGAGATGTAGTCGGTCTCGCTGCCAGCAGTGGAGTGTTCGCTAGCGCCTCGCCTCTCTATAATTATGCCATCCCCCCGTGGCTAGGCGGTGCTTACTCGCCGCCTAGCCGACTGAATAACGGCCCTGTTAGAGGGGGGTGGCAACAGTTCGCGAAAACGAGACGGAGCGCTGAGCGAGAGGTGTGGATGCGGGAAAGGGACATACCTATACTATTTTTTAGTCTACCTAACTTGGGTTTTGGACCTAGATTTCCTATTTTTCCCTTTCCCGCTCCTATTACCTATCTATTTTGTAGCCTCTTTTGCCCTGAATGAAACCCCCGCCGCCAGAATCATTTATTTACATAAAATACAAGTACAAGTTAATACAATAAAAAGTTACAGAGCAAATAAAAAGGAGGTGTAAAAATAGAGTAAGCAATACGAATAAACTACACTTAGAAACTAACTTATAAAAAAGCATATTTCACACGCTATTGTCGTTGGCTTCGTGGATCAGGATCCGGCCGTCCGGAACATTATTTATTACTGTACGCTCGCTTCGCATGTACTTTCATTTCATGTCAGTAGTTTCATTAAAATTGAAAGTTCTAATTTTGAAAAAAGTTGAAATTTTACGAGTTATATTTAGATTGATTTATATACTAAACGTGCAAAACCTTGGCACCGTCAGATTCGTTCAAGCACTGATATCGACCATGCCGTTTGTTATTGTTGAATTTCTGCATTGACTTCTGACGTAGGTACTTACTGCAAGTTTCACGCTCGCTATCCTCGTTTTAAACAAACTTTGTATTTAAAAACAGTGTTTTTAAATACAAAATTTCAGGGAAGTGACAGCACCGACGCGGGGAATTGAGATTTTTTATTGGCAACCCTGTAATACTAATACATCTCATATCAGAGTAATACTACATTTTTACGAAAGTTCTTATTTGTATTATTTATTTGGTAGGTAAATTGGGGTAAGTGCTTAGCATAATAAAATTACTGTGGTGTTTATTTTGAATGTACCTACTTATAGGAATTAGGTAATATATCTATCAGTTCAGTCATGCTACATGCTGTTGATGTTGGTTCAGTCCGCACGTTGAGACCAAAGTACTATAATGTTGTGTACAGGCTCATGCAGGAGCTTTATCTAAGCCTCAAGGGAGACATGCATCGTGCCTGCATTATTGGGGTCCGCACCAAGCTAACACCAAGCACACATTTTCTGACATATTTCTCCTAAGTGCAGGCGCGGATACCCCCCCCCCCCCAAGGGGGCGCGCGCTCCCCCCTTGTCGCAGGCAGTCCAGCACCAAGCGCGGTAATTAGCCAATTTAACAGGAAGATATAGGAGCATGGAATTCATCATTTCAAGAAAAGAGCACAAATTGGTCTTGTATCATATACTTATGTGTTTTACCACCCTATCCCCAATTTTCCCTCATGGACTCCCCTACTATAATGATTTGTGTGCCCCCCCCTTGACAAATTTCTGTATCCGCTCCTGCTGTAGTGTCTATTGAAAGTGACATTAGATGAGGCTTACCTATTAATTGTAATTTTACGTTGATTTCGTCATATTTAAGGTAGGTAGGTATACATAGGTACATTATTGGTATGTATTTTTATACTATGTAGTTATATTTATGTTTGTGTATTTGCATTTGTTTCAGCCACACAGCTGCAGTTTCAGTATCAAAGCAAGCCTGGCACACTCTGAACTACACTTTATTGCGTTGTAGCAAGAGTCGCTAATTGTTTAAGTGACATCCGCGGATTGAACTGTGACATTAGATGTGGTGAAATTGCCGCAGAATGGCAGAAGCCACAGTAAAAGACAAAAAGTTGAGTGATGTGTTGTGTAACACTGGTGGTTTAAAAAAAACAAATAAAATCAAAAAATTTAAAGAAAAATCTGACAGGAAAACATTTCAATGTGCGTTCTGCAAAACTAAATTTACTACAAAATGTAAATTGAATGTTCATGTGAGAGTACACACTGGAGAAAAACCATTTGCATGCAATTTGTGTAATTACAAAACAAGATGGCCAACAGCCTTGCAACAACACACCAGAATACACACTGGAGAAAAACCACATGCTTGCCATTTGTGTGATTATAAATCAGCTCATTTAGGAGCCTTAAAAGGTCATTTAAAAACACATACTGGAGAAAAACCATATGCTTGCAATTTGTGTGATTACAAATCAGGACGGTCAGGAGACTTAAAAAAACATTTAAAAACACACACTGGAGAAAAACCATATGCTTGTCATTTATGTGATTATAAATCAGCTAAGTTAGACACCTTAAAAAGTCATTTTAAATTACATACTGGAGAAAAACCATTTGCTTGTAATTTGTGTGATTATAAATCTGCATTTGCCAGGTGTTTAACAGCACACTCAACAAAACACACTGGAGAAAAACCATATGCTTGCAATTTGTGTGATTACAAATCAGTAAGTTCAGCACATTTGCAACAACACATTAGAAGACACACTGGAGAAAAACCAACAAAATTATATGCTTGCAGTTTGTGTGATTATAAATCAGAATATTCATCACATTTGCAACTACACATCAGAACACACACTGGAGAAAAACCATATGCTTGCCATTTGTGTGATCACAAATCAATAAGATCAGAGCATTTGAAATTACACATTAGAACACACACTGGAGAAAAACCATATGCTTGCAATTTGTGTAATTACAAAGCAGGACGGTCAGCATATTTACAACAACACATTAAAACACACACTGGAGAAAAACCACATGCTTGCCATTTGTGTAATTATAAATCAGCTCACTTAGGAGCCCTAAAAAGTCATTTAAAATCACATACTGGAGAAAAACCATTTGCTTGTAATTTGTGTAATTATAAATCAGTGAAGTCAGGAACCTTAAAAACTCATTTAAAATTACATACTGGAGAAAAACCATTTGCTTGTAATTTGTGTGATTATAAATCTGCATCTGCCAGTTCTTTAACAGTGCACTCAAAAAAACACACTGGAGAAAAACCATATGCTTGCAATTTGTGTGATTACAAATCAGCAATTTCAGCACATTTGCAATCACACATTAAAACACACACTGGAGAAAAACCATATGCTTGCAGTTTGTGTGATTACAAATCAGGGTATTCAGCACATTTGCAATCACACATTAAAACACACACTGGAGAAAAACCACATGCTTGCCATTTGTGTAATTATAAATCAGCTCAGTTAGGCACCTTAAAAACACATTTAAAATCACATACTGGAGAAAAACCATATGCTTGCAATATATGTGATTACAAATCAGTAAACTCAGGAAATTTGAAAATACACATTAGAACACACACTGGAGAAAAACCATATGCTTGCAATTTGTGTGATTATAAATCTGCATTTGCCAGTTGTTTAACAGTTCACTCAAAAAAACACACTGGAGAAAAATAACATGCTTGCAATTTGTGTGATTATAAATCAGCTCAGTTAGGAACATTAAAAAGACATTTAAAAACACACACACTAGAGAAAAACAAACAAAAAATAAACAGTCAATTTTATTTTATTTATTTCGATAATCCTACCAGCGTGTATACATATACCTACCTACATGATTTTAACCGTTTACTACTAGATACCTAAAACGCAGTGTGCTAATAGCTACCTTGAGAAGGCATACAATTATTATAGCTTATAGTTCAATCATGTAGTTGCAATAGTACATTATGATACAAGTGTACAAAGTTGATCATTACACCCGAGGGGGTGATTATGTGCGCGAGCCGCAGGCGAGCGCGTTTTGGGAGCCGAGAGTGTAATGATCAATGCACACGCATGTCATACGTTTTTCATCACAGTTGCGAGGAAAAAACAGAGTTGTACTGTTAATTAACTTTGTGAAAAATGTCGTGCAGGCTTCTTATTTTCACGTGCCGTCAGAGAAAAACCGTGTTGATGGCACGAACAAAATCGACATCGACTAAAACGAAACGAAACGAAAACTGGAAATTCAACTGGAACTGGAACTAGAACGAAACGAAGCGACGAAAATGTACGTAGGTATAACTTGCAGTGAGATACAAACATAACTGAATTTAAAGTAAAAAGCACGCGTTGCAAATTTCTTGGATTATGATCCTAAAAGCGGTAGGATAAGAGCCACTTTACGAGCAACCGTGATGAAAACATATTTATACAATTGCATGTTAAAGTAGTCATTTAAAATCTACATTTAAAAAATTCGTCAAGAGAGTTGAAGTGGAAATTCATAAGCAAGCTGTGCAATTTTGGTTCAATTTATGTGAAGTCAATTCTCTAATTTCCAGTGGTAGTTTATTGTAAATTTTAAATTAGGTACTAAAGCCTTATAGTGGCGAGTCGACACATCACACACAGTCGAGTCGTTGCACATCATCTTTAATGGTAAAAATACTTGAGTGTTGTTTAACAAATTATAGACATTTCTTCTATATGTATATACCTAAGCAAGGGAAAGGTAAAATGTTTAACTTCATAAAAAGAGAAGTCTACATGTGTCTCGATAACCTGCATTGCATTTTATTTCTTACATTGTCCGTTTTACCATACGACTATTTCGTTATTGGTCTATTTTTTATATTCTCCTTTTCGCGATACGACTTGTAACGTAACAACTTGATGAAATTAATTTAGTTTAATTAAAGAATGATAAGCGTTTATTTTAGTAACAAATGGTTTGTAATTTTAAGTTTATTAAAGTTCAAACGTTTTGCATAACAAAGGTATTTTTATTCGCACCTTCGATGTAAGTACACTACTCAAACCGAGTGTGCCGCAGAGCCTGAAAACCATAGAGAAAAATAATGAAAACAAAGGATTTTGGCTCTGAGATTCAGTAAAACACCAGAGTCAAAAGAACACAGAACTTTACTGTTTCACACAAACAGTAGATAACAATAAACGTATGTATACAAAAGTCAATCACGGGTCGAACAGGGGTGACGCGATTTGCGGTGCGTAGACGCGCGCGCAGACGGTTTTCAGCGGCCGACCAACTAACGAAAAAAATTGAATTCCCTATCACTATGCAGGCGCGGGGCGAGCGGCGCTCGCGACTAGGGATTGCAATCCGGTGTAATTTTCAATCCGGCCGGATCCGGTCGAATTTTTGTTGATCCGGCCGGATTGATCAAATCGGCCGGACCGGTATACATTTAAAGTAACCTATACTCATGCAGCAGTGCGATTATTTTACCAAAAATTGGCATTCCGGATCCGGTGCATTGGTACCGGATCCGGTAGACGTAAAATGATGCCGGATCCGCCGGATTACCGGATCCGGTTTTCCGGATTGCGATCCCTACTCGCGACGTAGCATCATAGAATGTTAGCTCAATGCATGGTCCGAGGTGGGACGATCGGTTGCCATGGTTACGAGAGGCCCGTTCCCGCGAACGCGTTATAAGATTTTAATCGGTGTGTGTTGCCAGTGATGACTTGTGGAACTGAGATGTGGTCAAATCAAATTGTTTTATTGCAAGTAGGCTTTTCATTAGCACTTTTACAAGTCAAATGAGATAGGTACCTACTTAAAAAGCTTAAATTAAATAATTGTATATGCATAACAAAGTGCGTAACGTCAAAAATTGTATATTATATAGCAAGCCTATTACAATAATCTCTGGGTCTCTTCTGGGGCGAGTCGAGTGCGAGGTAGTACCTACCAATAGCATATTGAATGCGGTAGCCGAGCGGTACAACTCGCCGATCATGCGCCACTTTGTGTATACACTTGTGGGTAGAGGCAGGCAGGTGTATGCGTAGAGGGTACCATATTGGTGGGTATACTGTGTGTTTATGTCATCATGTCTTGTGTTTGTTATTGTGAAACACAAGATAAGAAAAAAAATGTAAAATTAACGAGTCCATTTCCGCCAATGTTTTCTCCATACTGTAAACCGAAAAACATTGACCAATACTAACCCTACACGATCAATATTACTAATCAATAAAATTGATCGTGTATGGGCCGCCTAAAGCGCGGACACAGGCCTGGTAAAGTGAAGGTATTTCTAATGCTGTGACACGATTGGAACAAGACACGATAACTACGTGGTTTCGTATCGAGTGGAATCTGTTTTCATATAGAATTAGGGCCTTGGTTGGTGCAGAGGGAGTGAGTGCGTAAGTCTGACTTAGTTTAGGTGTTGCCAAGTTGTATTTTAATAAAATAAATATGTGTGGACATGTCACACAGCGCCATCTAGCCGCAAACTGAGTAAAGCTTGTACTATGGTACTAGTATTGCATGGTAAAACGAGACTAATGAATTACACCGGTCAACACGATTTCTGGGTCTGCCTCCTGAATGTGAAATTTTGGTTTCTCCTATGTTACAAATAAATAAAAAGTATATGTTCCGATCAAAGTTTGCTTTTGTAGAAACTAGAGCAATTTTAGGTACGGAATTTCAAAAAAAATACTAATATTTTTCTCTGTAATTTTATTTAAAATTACAATAAGAAAAGTTTTTATTGAACATAAAAGTCTTTTTATACAAGAATTATGACAAATAATAGCAAAAAATAAAAAATAACAAAAAATCAAGTTCAAAAATGAATATTTCTAATGGATCTTTTATGTTTGTATGGGCTTTCTCGTATTAATCCCCAAATGTAATCTCCCATCATGTTCTCGTTGTACTGCCCTTGGTAACGTCGTTCCACCACATCACATCTTGGTGAAAACGTTCTCCCTGCTTCTCTGATAGGCACCTAAAGCAATTTTTTTGTTTCTTACTTTAATAAATTCACCGCAAATAAAACAGAATTAATCAACATCCTGTTTAACTGTCTTGGTGCAATTTTCTAATTAAATACGACATAAAAGTCGGTTGTTACAACGATGTCAGCGATTCTTTCCGAATTATTAATTTTCCATATTCTAGTATTGTCCTCATTATTATTTTTCCAAAATCCACTTTTTTCATATTCTGAATTTTCCGCATTACTAAATTTACACATTCTTAATTTTACAAATTCGTAAAATTCCATATTCTGAATTTTCCATATGGAAGTACAATCGTGATAAAAATGTTATCAATATTTTTTAACTGCGGCTGGTATGGACTACCTCAAAAGTGCCCGGGGTTTAACCAGGTGGACCACGGGCACGGGCAATGCTCATAGTAGCTAGGTTCAGCTAGGTTACTTCTTGAAAGTCTTGGCCACTTCTCGTAGAAGGAGTTCATCATAAAGAGTTCCTCCTTCTCCATGAAGTCAGCCAGCCTCTGTCCTCGAGGGTTCCGCTGCCCATATCCAAATGGCCCCACTCTCAGCTCATCGCTATTCCTTGTGCCCAACTTCGCATTGAAGTCTCCCATCACAACGGTGAAGTATGTTTCGGAAGTATGCATGGCTTCGGATATGTCCTCATACATAGCTTCTACTTCATCGTCTGAGTGTGCCGATGTCGGCGCGTATACCTGTATAACGACTTTCAACGAATACCGTTTGGTTATTCGGAGTACCAGGTACGCTACCCTGGCCGACACACTGTAGACTTTGACCACGTTGTTGACGAGAGACTTGCGGACGAGAAACCCGACACCACCTTGGGAGAGTTGGTCTCCCGCCCGGTAGAAGAATAAGTTGCCGGAATTTAGGATTATCGTGTCCTGTCCCTGTCTTCGGACTTCTGACAATCCCGTTGCATCCCAGCGTAACTTACCCATCTCCTCCTCTGACTCGACCATCCTGTCGTCAGCCCTCAGTGTGCGCACGTTATGTGTTGCCAGGGCCAGGGGTCGTTGTTGGGGTTGGTAGCCGGGCGTCTGCCGGGGATTCTTCGCACCCCTTGCCCTGCCGTTACCGTGGCCGCTACCGTAGCTACGGGATAGCAGAGCTGCCGGGGACTGGGGGTCGTTTTTATTTGTGCTTGTCATTAGGGGAGGGGTTTGCCATAATCACCACGCTTGGCAGGCGGCTTCGTGATCGCAGTAGGTGAGGATTGATTATCACCAAGACCGAGGGGAACGCTGCGACCCGTTCCCTTGATATTCCCTTAGCCGCCTTCTACGGCACCCACGGGAAGAGATGGGGTGGTCCTATTCGTAACCGGGACCACACGGTCTAGGTAATAGGTAGGTTAGGTACCTATAATAGATTATTACAGGAATATAATTTTTATATTCCATTAATTTTGCTTTGTGTATGAAACTGTACTTGCTAGGAAAATTAAGAATTTGTCCAATTTCTAATTAGGAAAATAAACAATGCGGAAAATTCAGAATTTGTAAATTTAAGAATTCGGACTATTAAGATTGCGTATTATTAAGAAATCGGAAAATATAGAATGTGAAAAATCCTGAATGTGGAATTTATCGCTGACACCAAATCATTTCATCATCATTATGAGCCTGAAGACGTCTACTGCTGAACATAGGCATCACCCATCGAGCGCCACTTCGTGCGGTTGCTCGCGTCTTGCATCCATCGGCTCTCCGCGTTGATCGTCGATACACTTAGTGAGAGACCTGTCTCTCACTAAGTGAACCGACGATCAACCCCTTTGTGATTCTTGAACATGCCGCTTTCCTCGTGATGTTTTTCTACGCCGTTGTAAGAGCGAATGCACTCCTGTGGTCTACAAATAGTGGAGTGGAGTCCTGACTCCACTCCACTATTTGTAGACCACATCTCTGTACCCCTAGTTTTGATGTGTGTCGCTCTTACAACGGCGTAGAAAAACATCACGAGGAAAGCGGCATGTTCAAGAATCACAAATCGAGAAAATTAAATAGGCTAGTGTCCTGCTATTTTTTTATTCCATAAATGAATAATATTCCTCAGAAAATAAACAGGCGTGAAAACAAAAATTAAATATCTCAAAAAATGACAAAGTTACAAGCATTTTTAAAATGCAGGAATAGAAAGAGACAAACATGCAGTGACGTCAGTCCTTGCTCCTTCATAGTACCTCGTTACTAAGCTGTGGTAGCTTTACATGGTCATCCACCAACCCGCACTTGCCCAGCGCGGTGGATCATGGCAGACACTATCTCCTTGTGTGAGAGAAGGCCCGTCTCCCAGTAGTGGGAACGTATTGGGCTGATGGATGAAGAGTTACCTACTGGTTATTATTTAAAATACCAATTTATGAATGTTTGGCATACAAGACTTTAAACTTCCACGGTCACTAACATTATTCAAATATTGGTTGGTGGTTGGTATTGGGTATTGGTAATTTGGTTCGTCCGTGATCATGGTTCTTGCAACAGTACCGAAATATCGGCAACTCGATACAAATAAATTACATGATGGTAAATATCCCGGTAATAAACAATGTTTGGCATATAATTTATCAAAAAATGTTTACTTGGTTTGTAGATACATAAACGAAGTGCTAGACTATGCGCGGAACAATCCACAAGTGATAAACCTGCTGAATATTGTAGAGGAAGTCTTCCAGGTTAAAGATATCGACAACTTAGTTACCAGATTCGTTCCTAAAAGTAAGTATTGTAATCATTTGGGAGTTTTAAGGTACGTCTCCGTACTTTAAAAGCCTTCTACTTTTACACCAGGCTTATGATAGTTGGAATGGTACTGAAAGAATAGCTTATAAACACAGACATCTAATAGGTACTATACAGTAAGCAAACTTAACATAAGAGAAATATTGCACGCCACTTTTTACAACATGCAAATCTCACGCACACAGTAACATGCACATCAAAACTTACTGGTGACAAGATAATTCGGGTGTGTTCCTATATGAAACTTTGCCGCACAAAGGCGCACTGCATTTTACCTTTTTATTTTAGTGTTTGTAGCACTTAATATCAATCATAACACAAAAATACTGCAAAAAAAGACAGGCCGCACGTTGTCTGTTTATGACGCCATGTCACTTCTGTGACATGTTTCCATGGTAACGAGAGTGGTTTTTGGGCACGCGTTCCTTTTTGTCCATGGGTGCGTAAGTGTTGCAACAGCAAAAAGGAAAGAGATAAAGTTATCAAATCGTAATAAGAGCGAAAATAATGGATATATTATTTATTCTCGTCTATGTAGTAGTGAAGATAATGTAAGGTCTGCTTACTGTATAGTATTAGATGTCTGTGCTTATAAATATGGGGGGGGGGGGGATACATAAGTGATTTAAATAATGACTTAAACAAAACTTGGGAGATTGCTTTGATTTATGTAACGAATGAGTTGACGAGCTAATCGTTCACCTGATTTTACACTGCGTGCTGGTGCACTGCGCAGTGTGCACGTCATCCTAAGACATGTCCCTGCTTTCCTTCATTTTGGTTTCAGTTCAGAAACATACTTTTGTAAATTACAGTTAAAGTGTCCGACAAGGATATTCAGACCGAGACACATCCCATAGAGGAGTACATAGAGAAGAACTACTCTTGGGACCTTTGGGAGTGGAAGAGGAGGGCTTGCCAATGGGTATGTTACACTACTACATATCTCATTTGCCCAGTAATTTCACTAGCTACACAGGAACACTGCTTACATTGGAAATGCTTGGCGGCAGAAACTGGCAAAGCGATGGCCAGAGCCATTATTCAACATGCAATATTCACCAACATTCCACTGACAGTTGAATCAGCTGATTTTTAGGGTTGTCGTCACGAAATGGTTGAGCGATATCAGAATTACTATGATTTTACCTGTAAAATCTATCAGATTTGTCACATTTTTCAATAGTTACGTCAGTGCTATGAAAAATCTAACTGCTTGAATTTAGAAATCTTAATAAGGTGATCATAAGCGAAGATTGAAATCACCAGAGATTTATCAGTGCCAACCATAATGAATCTCAGTTTTGACGTTCTGGGTAGGAAACAATTGGTTACTTTTTGATTATGATCCGTCGCCCCTAGCAACCAAGAGGTTCTCTATGAAGCTGGTATGAAAACTTTTTCATGGGCGAGTACGCCACAGCCCAAAATGTTTGTAATCCCTGCTATCAGCTGATTCTACTGTCAGTGCAATGTTAGTAAATATTGCATCTTGAATTTGGGTGATATATAAACGAACTTTGCTGAAAAGGCGTATATATAACAAACTGCGTCCCGCGGTTTCACCCGAGGATAAAAAGTAGCTTAAGTGTTAATGTAGTGGATAAGCTATCTCTATTCCACATTTCATCCAAATCTGTCCAACCGTTTGAGCGTGAAGGAGTAACAACATACACACAAACACACATACAAACTTTCGCCTTTATAATATTAGTGTGATTCTATGGAAAAAGCACTTAGTGTAAATCCTTTTTTGTTTTTACTAAGCTGCTAATGTTTCAGGCATCGATAGTAAACTGTAAGACCCACTCGACCCAAACTGACTACAGCCACCTCCGCGCAGAGATCCACTGTCAAACTCACGAGCTCCGAGACAAATGTTTACAAACCAAGAAGGATCAGGGAGTTAATACGCTCTCGAGTAACATGTTCCTCTGGGGATTGAGAGGGCAGATTGGTTACGGCCAACATAACATGGATCTGGGTGAGCGGAATACCGCTGAGAAGAAAAAAGGTAAACACTAAGTTTCCTCATCATCATCATCAGCCTGAAGACGTCCACTGCTGGACATAGGCCTCCCCCACAGAGCGCCATTTTGTGCGGCTGCTTGCCTCCTGCATCCAACATCTCCCTACAGTTCTGACCGGATTGTTAGTCCACCGAGTGGGGGCTTACGCTGCGCCTTCCGGTTCGTGGTCGCCACTCGAGAACCTTTCTTCCCTATCGGGAAAAGTTTCCACGTCCTATTTACGCCGGGGCGTGTCGAGTGGACAGTTTTTTTTTTTCAAAATCCGTTGTTATGCATCTAGTTTGACGGATAATTGATTAAAAGATAAAAGCACTGGCTTGGCCTGCAATTCTTTTCCTGGGTAATAGAATATAGGTAATAATAATACAGCTATGTTTGGGCTACATTAAAGGAGCAGAATCGGAAGACATACTTAGTCCACAGACGGAAACCGTTGGCAAGAACTAAAATATAAAAAACTTTTCAAAAGCTGCTGCAGTTTCCTAATATAGTCAAATTTTGGCAATAAAACAAGGATGAAACAGTAGATTGTGGCACAATAGGGTCTTTGAAATAATGTATTTAGGGCGAAAGCGATTGTTTGAATCCAGAGCGGAGCGAAGAATCCTAAGTGTAGCGAGGGATTCAAAGTACGTCGCTCGAGGATAAATAATTTTGGTACCGTGTGGCGCACTCTGCTATTCATCAGTCATTTGTCACTGTTATTAAGTGTGCCTAAAGCCTAAACGTGTGGTGTGGTCCCGGTTTGCTAATAGGACCACCCCATCACTTCCCGTGGGTGCCGTAAGAGTCGGCTAATGGAATATCCAGGGAATGGGCAGCAGCATTCTCCTCCGTACATTGAAATCTTCTGCGATCACCAAGCCACCTACCAAGCGTGGTGATTATAGCAAATTCCCCCCCTATGATAAGCGTCCAAAGTGACGTTTTATGAGGGAAGCTTATTTTCAGCAGTCTCCGGCTGATGAACTGAAAGCCTAAATGGCCTATTTTAGGCGCATTTATCGAGGAACCCTTCGACTTTTTTCAAATAGACAGAATGAAAATGTCATATCGTTTTTTCAGCTCAAGTCATAACAGTTTGCTCATGGCCATGTGTGGGATCGACAGATTTCACCAAACATGAAGAAAACCCAGCAGAATTAGATGGGGATATGTGGTATGCTGGATCAGAAATGACATTGGCGGATTAACCATTGTAAATTCAATTTGCATCTGATTCTTTAGTATTACTACTATTTCTATATATATTAGTAAATGGGTTTGTCCTGAGTGAGTGACTGACAAATAGTGTACCTACACTGTACAGCCCAACCAAACTGCTGCATTTAGGGATGTGAAATTTGGAGGGTGTATTCCTGTGTGGGTGTTATGGTGTATTAAGTAGGGGTTTTTCAAAAATCAACCCCTAAAAGTCAAAAGAAACGCAGGTGAAAGCTGCCTGTAGGTGACTTTTGATCCAGAAGTTTTTCATTGGATTTACTAAGAAAACTAGAATCAAAATTTTGACGACCCAGTTCAAAGCAATTTTTAAACTATGGGTTTTAATGTGGGTATACGTTTTTAAACAGTGTAGCTAGTTCAAAACTTAAAAAAAATGAAAGTTATGTACTTTTATGTTATTTCTAATAATAATGTTAATATATTACGATTGTTTGTAGCTATGCCTTACCACATGTGCAGCAGTCTGTACCAATCCATTCTTAGACTAGGTTTTTTAATACATAGTTACGGTAACCAATGGTTAAAATCTCTTTCAATTTTTGACCATTGGTTAGAATTTGTAAGCATTTTTAACCATTGGTTACCTTAACTACCGATCAAAACCCCACCCTTAGTGTTATACTTGTAGGTTTTCCTTTTACTATTTAAAAATATAAATTATCTCAATTGAGTACTTGGAATTAAATTATTGAAATACATCACGCACATTTTATTTCAAAAATTATTCAAAAAATTAGTTATTAGTTAGTGCCGGTGTCCCATCAGTCCTAGAACCTGATGAACTGATGCGAGACGACGGCAAAAGACCCGACGGGATGACCCTCATACCCTGGAAGATGGGACGGCCCCTAGTGTGGGATGCCACATGCCACACTTTGGCTCTGTCCCATCTTCCTTTAACAACAGCTCAAGCCGGCGCAGCCGCCATCAAGGCCGAAAACCTCAAACGGCACAAATATGCACTTCTTGATGGGGCCTACATATTTGAGCCGTTTAGGGTGGAGACAATGGGTCCATGGGGGCCCGCCGCCATGGAAACGTACCGGGACTTGGCCAAACGTTTGGTGGAGGCATCAGGATATGCTGGCTTTTATTTTGCACAAAAGATAAGCATTGCCATCCAGCGTGGTAATGCTGCCAGCATTCTGGGCACTTTTCCCTCCGCCAACGGTTTATTTTAGGTTTTATATTTTAGTTTTAATGTTTTTAGGTATAGTTTAGTTTAGTATATACATGTTATTTAAGTTTTTACATCCATTAAAAAATTATCTTAAAATCACGAATATATATAATAGTTACTTATTATTATAATTATCTACACCCCTACATAAGTTTTTCAGTATTTTTTTATGCTAAAATGGGAATACGTTTGACAACAACTCGCATAACACACACATTGTAACCAACATATGAGATACACATACATATGAGTGATCTAAGTCACTCCTGTACATAAATACGATCCAAAATAAAGGAATTCCTGTATGTTCTTTCAGGAACTCAAGAACAATATTGCCTAGCACAAAAAGTTTCGATCACATAAAAATGGCTTCTGAGCTCAAGTAAAGAAAAATGTGTCACAGAAATTCAGATCATATTACGTGGGATCAAAGTACCTATTTCCTCAGCATATGTAGAGCGTCCCTGGCTTGCTTCGCCAACGCGATGTCTTCTGTGCTCCGGCGCAACGTTGCCGCTTGTTCGCACAACTGGGCGTGAGATGTCGCTAGTGTCGTTAGATATTTCGGCATCGCATGTTCAGGAACCGCGAGGTTTGTGAATTTTGTCTGGAATTAAGCATTTTTCGCTTTAATAGTAGGCGGACCTACGATCTGGTTAAAACCGCGGGGAGCCGATGGATGCAGGTGAGCAGCCACTCGTAGTGGCGCTCTGTGGGGGAGGCCTATGTTCAGCAGTTGAAGTCTTCAGGCTGTTGATGATGATGATCTATTTATTTAACTTATGGGTTACCAACACAGATAACCCCCCAATAGATACCGCATGAAAGACGACGACCGCACACCACGCATTGGCGTAAATGGTTCTATATAAATCGCCGCTTCGCAGCCTTAGTTTCGACCAATTATTAGAGTTCATTATTAGGGCGTCACTCGAAACAGCCAATAATAGCGCATTGGCTCCAGTCCCCGCAACCCGCGCCTTCCGCCAGTTTTGGTGAGCTAGGATCTGAATAAAAATCCCGTAATGCGGTATCTATTGGGGGTTATCTGTGGTTACCAAGAAGCTTATAAATATGAAACACACTGGAGAACACGACAATAAAACGCAGAAATAATACAACATTCGTACATTTATACATACATCTTGCATTCACACACGCTCTACATATTATACTCTACCTTCACATATCCACATAGGTACGCAATATAATTATGTTATACTAATATTCTCACTCGGTCGATCGCCTACACGCACACGCAACTGTTCCAACAAAAATAATACTCACACTTACACACCCAAACATCCCACCTTATACCCACACAAAGATTTATGCACACATTAATGTTATTATGGTACGCGTAATAATAAAGCTGTTTTATATTTTATAGATTTTGTTATTGTTAGAGATTTTGTAATGATACCCGCTTGTACTGGTTTTTTTTCTCTCGGCGATCATCAGTCCGAGCGAGGGATGGCTTGAAAAACAGCGCTGCGTGCACGTGAAAACGTGCATGCGGCACAATGCTGAAGCCACCCCTTTTGCTTCAAACTTGATGGTTCTTAGTTTTATTTATATTTGTGCGCATGATAAAAAAAGGCAATAAAGTAACTTTCATTTCATTTCATTTAACACTGCAAACAACGCTTTGAACCCAGAGCACGAAAAAAAAATACGCTTCGCCCCCCATGCGTCATATTTTTAGGGTTCCGTACCCAAAGGGTACAACGGACCCTGTTACTAAGGCTCCGCTGTCCGTACTTCTGTCTGTCTGTCTGTCACCAGGCTGTATCTCATGAACCGTGATAGTTACAGTTGAAATTTTCACAGATGATGTATTTCTGTTGCCGCTATAAAAACAAAGACTAAAAACAAAATATAATTAATATTTAAGGGGGCACCCATACAACAAACGTGATTTTTGCCGCATTTTTATAGGTGATGGTACGGAACCCTTCGTGCGCGAGTTCGACTCGCACTTGGCCGGTTTTTTCAATGCTCTGTGGCTTTGAACCAAGGAATATAAAATGTGGTCTTGAATGACGTAAGACTATATTTTTCTTCTCTTTCTTTAGGGTGACAACGTTACCAGAAAGAAAGAAGAAAAAAATAGTACCGTTTCTTAAGGTGATTTATCCATTAACTTAGGCATATGTGGTCTCTGGTCTCGCTCCATAAGTTTTTCTCATATTGTTCAGCTACATCAGTCAGATCACTGTGCCAGCTCTCGCATTTTGTTCAAATAGTGTCATGTACATAAATAAAATAGGTATAAATGAATAGGGCACCCATTACAAAACTGCTGATTTTTTGAATGAATGCTCATTTTAGCATAAAAAAAAATACTTGAAACTTTGAGAAATTCCAGTTCATGAGCAAGTCCAATTCAACCACTGGGCACGAGTAATCTTGGTAAGTGTCCAGAATCTGTTGATTAATTATTCGTTGGGCGTTATCATTATTTAGGTTTTGTAAGGCCCATTTGCACTAAAGTCTATTAAGATACAACTTAGCTAAGCAACACATTACTGCGGGTTCTCGCATGTTTGTGTTTGGCACACCAAATACTGAACAGTCATTGGTTGCCTCTTGATCATCGGCTGTCTTCAACCAATGAGCATGCAGTATTTGGTGTGTTGACTTGATACGAGTTTGGCAAACATACGAGAAACCGGGGCCTAGGGCGATAAGTGGTGAACCTAGGACCTGTCAAACTTTAGTGCATTAGAAATTAACCAAACAACTCACCTTAACCTTTTCGCAGCTCTCCTCATAAGAGGCTAATTTCTGACGCATCTGTCTGAAATGCTCCTGGATGTTCTCAGGGTTGGGAGACTGCTTACTGAGATTCTCTCTAGAAAGAGCGAGGTCTTTCCTCAGCTGTTCGAGGAATTTGTTGTTCCGGTCGATCTTCACTTGGAGCTCTTTGTTCTTCTGTCTAGAAATAAGATGCAAGTAGCCTTTGACAGTATGAAAATTGAAACCATTTCTATAATCACCACACTTGACAGGCATCTTGGTGACCGCAGAAAATTTAAATGCACCTCAGAGAATGCTGCTGGGCATTCCCTGGATATTCCCTTAGCCGGCTCTTACGGCACCCACGGGACGCGATGAGGTGGTCCTATCCTTACTTCATCATCAAAAGCTGTCCGTCGACCGAGACAAGACGTCCACTGCTGAACATAGGCCTCCCTCACAGAGCGCCACTTTGAGCTGCTCGCCTCCTGCATCAACTGCCCCGCCGTTTTCACCAGATCGTCGGGCCACTTAGTGAGGGGCCTAAGCTGCGTCTTCCGTTTCGTGGTGGCCACTCGAGAACCTTTCCTCCCCCATCAGTTGTCAGTTCTACGAGCGATGTAACCTGCTCATTGCCATTTCAACTTGTTAATTCTAAGAGCTATATCAATCACTTAAGTTCTCCTGCGGAACTTGCTACTTACTTCAACATTAACATTTCATATTCATCATCCAGCTGTTCTGCTATCTCTCTAGACTGATGTAGAGAGATGGTGACAGGATCAAACTGGTCGAGATATGCTGATGTTTGGGCAGTGGCAACCTGATGGAGGATCTGCTGGCATTTCTGAGGCAGGTTGTCTACTGATATGTTGAGCTTTCTCAGGATTTCTGAGGTGGTTGATGCTGTAAAATTCAAGGTTGCAATTTGATAAAAATGTAACAATTTCCCCAAAGCTAAGGGAGGCAGGCGGGGCCCGAAAATTATGCCCATTTATTGCAGAAACTAAATTTATGGTAAGTATAAATAAGCAACCCGGTTCAGACATTTGCTGCGGAAAATCACACAAAGTTTTATGCTAGGTAGAGATTATTTTGACAGCCTCCATGGTGTGGTGGTTGAGCAGTTTGGCTCATAAACCGGAGGCGGCGGGTTCGATTCCCGCGACAGGACAAGTATTTGTGCACAGAAAAGGAAAAGCACAAATACTTGTTCTGTATCTGGGTGTTGTGGGACCATGGTCCTCATAGTTCCTGGGCCCCCCTAGCAAGGAATCCTAGTTAGGGTCTCATCATCATCATCATCATCAACAGCCTGAAGACGTCCACTGCTGAACATAGGCCTCCCCCAGAGCACGCCACCTTGAGCGGCTGCTCGCCTCCTGCATCCATCGGCTCCCCGCGGCTTTCACCAGGTCGTCGGTCCACCGAGTGGGGGGCCGGCCTACGCTGCGTCTTCCGGTTCGTGGTCGCCACTCGAGAACCTTTCTTCCCCATCGGTTGTCAGTTCTACGAGCGATGTGGCCTGCCCATTGCCATTGATCTATGTATGTGATTGTTGGGTGTTATTTATTTTTATTTTATTTTATTGTTGAATAATTAGTGGACAATTATATAACTTTTATACTTACTATTTTGCAAAAGGTGATAAGAGAGATAATCAGTAAAAACTTGGTCAATTAGAAAGAGGCAATATAATTTACTAATTTACAATCTATAAGTAGTATATCAAACTTTAATATTACGAAGCACCTAAACATGGAAAGTTTACAATACTTTCAATTTTTCTAGCAACATTCATAAGTAGTTCTTCCGACAGATTCGGCCCCATAAGCTGTAAAGACAATGGCAGATTTCTTTCTGATAACCGTATTGGAATAGATACAGCTGGTATTCCAGCCATATTTGCTGGCTGTGTACAATAATCTTGGAAAGCACACTGATCTCTATTATGTTTAGATGAAAACTCTTCATACAACGGTGCATCTGTCAATGTAGTTGGCGTCAACAACAAATCCACTCCGTCTTCACCATTGAAAACATTATTAAAGTCATCAGATATTAACCTACGCAATTTCAGTGCTTTCATAAAGTATTTCTCGTAATTCCTTGTGAGTAAGAAGTAATTTCCCGCTAATATTCTTGATCGGACAACTTTGTTGAAGCCTTGTAGCCGTGATGATGCATACAGCTCTTCAGTTGAGTATGTTTCATCAGTTCTTAGTCCATATTCTATTCCATCATATCTTGCCATGTTGCTGGCCACTTCGCATTGGTTAAGAATTGAATATACAGCAATAGATACTGATGTGTGAGGTAGTGATACAGACTTCACTACAGCTTTTTGATTGTCAAGAATATCAGTTATATACCTCCATGTATCTATTACTTCTGGGCTCATACCTTCACAATGATATTCTTTCGGAATCCCAATTTTTACTTTAGACAAATCCACCTTGTGTAATTTGATAGGAGAAAATACTTCTTTTATGGTTGTTGAATCCAATACATCAGGACCAGCAACACAATTAAAGATATTAGTAGCATCTTCAACAGTTCTTGCCAAGATTCCAGGTACATCCATAGAGTTTACAAGAGGTATCAAACCATACCGAGACACACAACCATAGGTTGGTTTTAGACCAACAATTCCACACAAAGCGGCTGGATTTCGAGTTGACCCTCCCGTATCTGAGCCGATAGCAGCTACACATGATCCTGAGGAAACAGCGACTGCACTACCACCGGAACTCCCGCCAGGAATCCTCCATTTTTCCTTATCATACTGCCAAGGGTTGCGACTGGGGCCAAATATAGAGTCAACTGTTCCAGAACCCATTGCGAATTCATCCAAGTTACATTTACCGACGAGACAAGCTCCAGCGGACCTCAATCTTGCGTACACTGTGGCGTCATACGTAGGTACAAAGTTTTTTAACATTGCCGATGCACAAGTGGTTCGTATGTTACTTGTACAGAAGTTATCCTTAATACCAATAGTTATACCATCCAGAGGTTTCGGTTTTTTATCGATATAAAACCTCTTTTCACTTTCGATGCCGTGATTCTCTGCATGTTCTTCCGTAAGGATTACAAATGCGTTCAATTCACTCGTTTGTCTTGCTCTTTGTAAACACAAGTCCACGAAGCTAGTAGGCGTCAGTAATTTATCACGATATGCTTTGTGTATCTCTTTTACCGTGTACGACGTTAATTTATTCATATTTTCTACGATTCTTAAATCATAACAACAAGAGGTTAGTTTTGAAATCACAGCTGATGCCAAGGCGACTAAATTAAACATACATTTGAATTTTGACAAATTCACACCTGACATAGGCTGTGCAATTTAGTTGGGTTTATCTCAACGACCGTTCTAAATAAAACTTACAAATGGCAAGCCGCTCCTGCTGCTCCCGTTGAACGAGATACTCTTGTAGCTTCTCATTATCGTTTACAAATGCCAGTATCTCCATTTTCACTTATTATGTCCGTTTTATCAAGGATGAAAATACGAAATGTGAAACAATATAGGAATTATAGGATTACGAACTTTTGAATTTTGCCCGACTGAAATGGGTTGCCAGTTACTGTTTTTTAATTTTCCCTAAACAGTAAACTCAATGGTCAACGGTCATCTAGTTCCCTTGAGGTGGAACGTTACACTAGCGTGGCAAATTTTTAATTTTCTTGCGTTCTTTTGCCAATAATAGCTTATTTACTCAACGTGATTACATGAAAACTAATTTAGCTCAACTAAATATAATGTATCAATAAATTACAATTAAAAGTATCACCTACTTATCATTGGTTTAGCGACAAATGGCAATAGACTGAAAAACTAAGACGAAAATTGTTTATTGCCATTTATCGCTAAACCAACGATATCTAGGAAATACTTTTAATCGCAATTTGTTGATACATTCTATTTATTACCGCAAAATTACATTTCATGTAATCACGTTGAGTAATTAAGCAATTATTGGCAAAAGAACGCAAGAAAATTTGAATTTGCCGCGCTAGTGTAACGTTCCACGTTAAGGCTGCTACGTATACCTAATTACCTACATATACGGGGATCCACCATCTACCTCGCGTATTGGGTCATTTTGAAGATATTAATAACTGAATTTACTTACGAAAAATCTGGCTAAACTGTGTTCTCATGGCCAACATTACAAAATAAATGTTCTAGAAAAATACCATATTAATACAAACAAGTTTACATACATAAAAATGATAGAGAAAGGATAAAGCTTTGATACCGCTGTATTTATGGAATCTTGTTTTGATTATATGATATTTTTGTTGAATGTAATGTTATATTGTAATGTTTATTCAAGAGAATATTGTCTAGTCAGATTTTTCGTAAATAAGTTCAATTGTTCAATATCTTAAAAATGTAGCAATGCGCGAGCGAGATAGTGGATCCGCATATAGAGCAGCCTACAGTAGATACTGCGTAGTTTGGGCTACACTTGAGGGTTATATGGCGCTGCCTGAAATGACTCCAAATATATATTTATAAAGAATGCAGTCACTAATAGTGGCGCTCTGTGGGTGAGGGCTAGTTCAGCCAGTCATCATCAGTTCGGGCTGATTATGATTAGAAGAATGCTATTTCAACAAAAATCTATCTAAACAAAGAATGGGTCTCAAAAACTTAGAACGTAATTTCTTAGTTAGGTAGACACTCAGGGGGTTTAGCAAAGATGCCTTTCCATTAGCGTTCACGCCTCACACTAAGTCAAAATGTATGGGAAATGACATTACCTGCGGATAACTTTTCCGCAGCTAATGTTATTCCCATACATTTTGGAGTTAGCGTGAGGCGATAACGGCTCACACTGACATCCTTGCCCCCTGGTTCCCTAACACATAACCCTAACTTCCATAGAGTAATGAAATGATTCTAAGTCTGTGGTGTAAGTAGTATATAATTGGGGTTTCTGGATCACAAGCTCTTCGAGAACTTGCTTTTGCAAGTTCTCCAAGAACATGCGATCCAAAAACCCCAATTATATAGAACTAAACCTATTCAAAAACTAACATTTTCAAATATACTATCCATTCATTATTATATATTAGAGAAATGGAAACCATGATTTATACATAAGTAAATCTATTCAAGTAATACTATTTTGATTGAATCGTTTATTCGCTATCATTTATTCAAAGTGTTGAAAACTATTTAGATGTTTGAAAAGTAAAAACTGTGTTTATTTCATTTATTGAAAATGTTAGCCTTTTATAAATTTTATCTCTAGACATATTCAATAATACGTTTAATTAATTCAAATTACGTTAACTAATCGAATACTAAGAAAAGAATCAGAAAAACAAACCATTCTTGATTACGTGTATTTATTTAATAACAGTCAATTTTATACATTATTATTAGTTAACTTAATCATTAATTTTTTCTTTAATTAGCGAAACTATTTCTCTATATGATTTATATACATCGTCCAAATACATATTTCTTACTACGTGTTGAACACATAATTCAGCATTGCATTTGCAAATTAGAGGTTCTTCACTATTTACAAATTTATCTACATCATATAACTCGATCCTTATAATTTTTGATCCTTTCGCAGGCATTTGGAATTATGTATGTGTTTTATACCTTGCGGTCACGCTCTAAGCTGTGCAAAGTGTGCTTTATCTTTGAATAATAAGTGTCCACTATGTCGAAAAGCTTATTATAAAGTTATGAAAATATATTTTTGATACAAATGAAATATGCTATTTTATTATCAGTAAGTACCTATCAGTTGGATGGATGATGAAGGGCTTTGTGTAACCAGTTAGCCGTTAGCGATACTTGTTACCAGTTGTATAAGACCAGTTGGAGCAGTTGGACGCAAGTATGTTTTATTAACAGTTCAAGTTTTTGAAAAGATAATAATGAATAGATGATAATTTCCATTTCTCTAATATATAATAATGAATGGATAATATATTTGAAAATGTTAGTTTTTGAATAGGTTTAGTTCTATATAATTGGGGTTTTTGGATCGCATGTTCTTGGAGAACTTGCAAAAGCAAGTCACACAGTCAACAGTCTGGATCACAAGCTCTTCGAGAACTTGCTTTTGCAAGTTCTCTAAGAACATGCGATCCAAAAACCCCAATTATATAGAACTAAACCTATTCAAAAACTAACATTTTCAAATATATTATCCATTCATTATTATATATTAGAGAAATGGAAATTATCATCTATTCATTATTATCTTTTCAAAAACTTGAACTGTTAATAAAACATACTTGCGTCCAACTGCTCCAACTGGTCTTATACAACTGGTAACAAGTATCGCTAACGGCTAACTGGTTACACAAAGCCCTTCATCATCCATCCAACTGATAGGTACTTACTGATAATAAAATAGCATATTTCATTTGTATCAAAAATATATTTTCATAACTTTATAATAAGCTTTTCGACATAGTGGACACTTATTATTCAAAGATAAAGCACACTTTGCACAGCTTAGAGCGTGACCGCAAGGTATAAAACACATACATAATTCCAAATGCCTGCGAAAGGATCAAAAATTATAAGGATCGAGTTATATGATGTAGATAAATTTGTAAATAGTGAAGAACCTCTAATTTGCAAATGCAATGCTGAATTATGTGTTCAACACGTAGTAAGAAATATGTATTTGGACGATGTATATAAATCATATAGAGAAATAGTTTCGCTAATTAAAGAAAAAATTAATGATTAAGTTAACTAATAATAATGTATAAAATTGACTGTTATTAAATAAATACACGTAATCAAGAATGGTTTGTTTTTCTGATTCTTTTCTTAGTATTCGATTAGTTAACGTAATTTGAATTAATTAAACGTATTATTGAATATGTCTAGAGATAAAATTTATAAAAGGCTAACATTTTCAATAAATGAAATAAACACAGTTTTTACTTTTCAAACATCTAAATAGTTTTCAACACTTTGAATAAATGATAGCGAATAAACGATTCAATCAAAATAGTATTACTTGAATAGATTTACTTATGTATAAATCATGGTTTCCATTTCTCTAATATATAATAATGAATGGATAGTATATTTGAAAATGTTAGTTTTTGAATAGGTTTAGTTCTATATAATTGGGGTTTTTGGATCGCATGTTCTTGGAGAACTTGCAAAAGCAAGTTCTCGAAGAGCTTGTGATCCAGACTAATAATTTAGTAGTATATAATTGGGGTTTCTGGATCACAAGCTCTTCGAGAACTTGCTTTTGCAAGTTCTCCGAGAACATGCAATCCTAAAACCCCAATTATATAGAACTAAACCTATTCAAAAACTAACATTTTCAAATATATTATCCATTTATGAAAATATATTTTTGATACAAATGAAATATGCTATTTTATTATCAGTAGGTACCTATCAGTTGAATGGATGATGAAGGGCTTTGTGTAACCAGTTAGCCGTTAGCGATACTTGTTACCAGTTGTATAAGACCAGTTGGAGCAGTTGGACGCAAGTATGTTTTATTAACAGTTTTCAAGTTTTTGAAAAGATAATAATGAATAGATGATAATTTCCATTTCTCTAATATATAATGATGAATGGATAATATATTTGAAAATGTTAGTTTTTGAATAGGTTTAGTTCTATATTGGGGTTTTTGGATCGCATGTTCTTGGAGAACTTGCAAAAGCAAGTTCTCGAAGAGCTTGTGATCCAGAAACCCCAATTATATACTACTACAATTATATACTAGGTTTAGTTCTATATTGGGGTTTTTGGATCGCATGTTCTTGGAGAACTTGCAAAAGCAAGTTCTCGAAGAGCTTGTGATCCAGAAACCCCAATTATATACTACTGGTGTACATACACTATGGAAGCAATTTTGATTCTGAATTTAATACCTATTGGCTAACCTAACTTATTCCCCAAAATTGTGGAAATTGTTGTCACATTGGCAGCTCTGCAGCTGCCTGACAACTTAACAATGCCATGATATGACACTGGCGTAGTCACTGTCAATACCGCTATTTTTTTGCCTAGCAAACACAGACAGACGAGACAAAAAAAAAGATATAAAAACATAACATTGGCAGGTGTAGGGATGAGATCAATCGATGATACTCTGGTATGTTTTATTGACTGTGCGAACGAAGTGAGCGCAAGTCTGCTTCAACTTGCCTTTATTGCTTTCATCTGTCCGGATATACTCGTGTAAAGTTCCCATTTTTCAACGAATCTTGACGAAATTTGTTTTACGGGTTCTACAAGTTCAGGGTTTTTTGTCGTCAGCGATTTTTGTGTGGCGAAGGGCGCGCGGGCGCCTGGGTATTTCCCACAAAGAGGGGGGTATTTTCTGCGGCGGCATTTACTAGCCTATTTTGATAATATTTGGTGGAAACATTGAGTACTCAAATCTAAACAAGTATTTCAAATCTGAGCAAAATTGGTCAAGATGTTATTGAGGTATAAGACCGTGAGGTCTGAGTTCGGGACGTACTAAGTAGTAATGTAACATCATGCTGTGTGGTTCCAGCGGTGTGAGAATAGGATTACTCCATTTCTTTCCATGGCTGCCGCAAAAGCCGGCTAAGGGAATATCCAGCGAATAGGCAGCACACACAGCGCCGCGCGCCGGTCTGGGAACCGAAAAATACCGGGAAATGTTTCAAAAGCGGTCCACAATACTTTTCATTTGTGAGTTTTATTAGTTAATTTAGATCATTCAAGTGATGGAATGGGTTATCAATAAAGTAAACTAAAAGAAAACCTAAAAATGCGTCAGCGCAGCGAGAACGAAACATTTTTGAGGTAAAATTCCTCTGACTTGAATGGTGCTGATCTAAATTTTTAGAGGCGCGATTGACTCCCCAGACTTGCACGATCGAGTATGTCGGTTTTACGTCCCTGACAAGTACGTGCGACACAGGCCCAGTCGGTGACATGACCTGTTCGCCGTTCCCATCAGCCACACTGTGGCTCAGGCCGAGTCCCCCCTGTGTCGTTGTTTGCGTTACCTCAATGCACTCCTGGTAACCAACCCTGATATTGATTTTGCTTTTGACAAGTGGCAAAAAATACTGTCCGCCTTGTTGACTTATTGTGAAAATGTTTAGATGTAAGTTAGGTCCTACCTACCCCCACCCCTACCTACCTACCTTACCCTATACCCCCCCCCCCCTACCTATCCCACCCTACCTGGCCTACCTTTGACATTTCTTTTTAATTTTATGATAGTAATTTGACATAGCTATATATTATTACTAGTTATTATTTACGTTATATCCGCCCCCTAATTACCTAACTCGCAACAGGTTTGCGACAGGCGTAAATCTCGCGGTGATTGCTGTCATACATCATTAGTGGTGTCGAGAATGTATGCTTCGCTACTGCTGTCGCATTGCTACTGCTGTCGCATTGCTGTTGCAAATTTTACGTAATTACCCCGCCGTTCTAATTCCTTGACATTGTTTTAATTCTTATAACTAATTGTAATAATTGTATGTTGATCTATTATTGTGTAATATGTATAATTGGTATGTTTGCCGTTCATGTTACAATAAACATAATTTGAATTTGAATTTGAAAGTTGAGTTGAATTTTGAACATTTTAAAACCCTGAATTACTTTATTACCAGATTTTTCTGTTAGTTCTAAAATACAACAGCTGATAGAGATGAATAGATAATGTTAGGATTTTGAAATAAATGCAGTTATCCATCCACAAGAACCGTTTATTGTTTGAAATAAAGCTGTATAAAATATAATCGGTAGCAACAAAAATCACACCATTTGTCTTCTCTTAACTTCAATCAAGTTTACGTTATATGACGTAGCAAGAGCATGGAGTCTATACACCACCGAGGCCTACATAAAATAGTTTATTGTCTGTACTCTACACATAGTTTCCAACACCTCCCCTCAATAAAATATTTTAAGAATCCTTATTAAACCCTAAGCACCATCTATTCTCTCACTACGTATAACAAACAAAACATAATGCATGTAAGACACAAACCTAATGTTAGAACACAGTCAAACAAATGACAGACTAACCCATGACTACACAACACAAGTCAATACAAAAACAAAACACAACTCTACCTAATACTCCCTAGGTTCAGTTTACATAAATGACAAACAACCCTAATACCCTGATATAAAATATAGCACTCACATAGAAAACAATAAACACATAACAACCCTGACTATTTTAAACTACACCATAAAATAAACATCCTCACCTACAACAAAATATTAAAAACCTACAAAACTGTTCCTATCAGCTCACAGAGCTAAACCTTGAAACTCTTCATTGTAATCAGTTTTTCCTCCTTGACCTTTCTTTTTCTTTGTACTGATTATTTTCTCCGTATGAACTTTCTTAAGTCTTGTTTTCTGCCAACGATCTACAGCGCTTTTTCCTATAGCTTTCTCATAACCCATAGATTCTTCCTCTAACGTCAAATTCTCAGAAAACATTACTCTCTCTTTCTTTTTCACTTTTTCTATGATCCCATTATCATTACTCTCAGATAATTCCTGCTCTGCCTGTATCTGCTCTGCTGACTCTGACTGTACATACTCTGACTCCGACTGTACGTGATCTGATTCTAACTGTACATTGTCTTGCTCCAACTGTACCTGCTCTTTCTCTGCCTTTTCCGATTTCTCAGTGCTTCTCGAACATTGCTCATTTTCGTTCTCAGAAGATATGAAGAAAACGTTACATAACTGCTCATGCCGCTCAACTAGTGCCACCGCTGCTCGTTGATGATCGTATCTTGAAAAATTCAAAACGTAAACATTATTTTTCTTCAACCCTAATGCGATTACAACATTGTTTTTCTTGATCGAACATTTTTCCCTTGTTAATTCTACTGAGTATCCCTTGCTCGTCACTCTGCTTAGTGAAAATAAATTCAGCTTTAACTCCGGAACATACAAAACGTTGCTCAAAACATGCCCTTTGAATTTTATTTCTCCAACTCCTTTTATTTCTAACTGACGGCCATCTCCAACGACAACAAATCGATGTGACGTTTGAATTTGACGTAACGATGTAAACAAGTTACGTTCAAATGTCATGTGCTCACTTGCTCCACTGTCAATGATCCATCTGCTGGATTTTTCACAGACTCTCTCACTCTCATGTATCATTGCATGATTTGATAATATTGCTGGTAAAGCCAGACAACTCTGATCAGTCTCTCCACTGGAATCATTTTTACGTTTCGGACACTGGTATTTTAAATGACCGGTTTCGTTACATCCGTAGCACCTCCGAACGTCTTCATTACTCCGACATTCTCTCGCATAATGTCCTGCACGCCCACACTTGAAACATTTCCTCCCCTGAACACCATTACTCTTGTTCTGTTTCGCCGTGCACAAAGCTACATTATCAATCTCTTTTTCAATACTCTTTGATTTCATCCTCTCTTCCTCAACAAGAAGCCTAGCAACCAAATTATCAAAAGTTTGCTTTTCCTCTGGCGCCGATTCCCACGCCGACACAAAATGCTTGTACTCGTCTGGCAGTGACATAAGCACCTTAGTTATCATAAGCTTTTCAGAAATGTCTTCACCCATCTGCTTCATTTGGTTTTGCATCTCTTGTATCTTAGATAAAAATACTGACATCGCTATCCCTTCTTCGAACTTATACTGGAAAAATCTCTGCTGTACTAAGTGTATACTAGTATCAGATTTTTGCTCATAGACACTTAGAAGCTTTCTCCACATCTCCGCCGAAGTTGTGCAAGTAATAATGTGCAACATTACGTCCTCCTTCATCCGCATCACCAATAAAGACTGAACTTTAGCATCTTTGACTTCCCAAGCACTTTGCTCTTTGATATCAATAGGCTTTCTTCTGCTTCCATCGACAATATCAAGCAAACCCATGCTTCTCAGTAAAACCATTGTCTGAAACTTCAACGTACTCCAGTTTCTGGCACCTTCCAGTTCACTTCTCCCAACAACTCCTACCCATGATCCTCCTAGCTGATCCATTGTCTCCGCTCAGCTCCTCAGCTTTCACCTCAGTTGAAGAACCGTTGTATCCGTCTGCTTCTCTCCACCAGACTTCACCCTCAACGAAAACTCCTCTTCAACAGAAAAACAAAAGACGGTTTTTCTTCTCTGCACGCCGGATAACTGCAACACCTGAACAGAGTTATGAAAGCCTGGGCCCATAACCTGTTAGGATTTTGAAATAAATGCAGTTATCCATCCACAAGAACCGTTTATTGTTTGAAATAAAGCTGTATAAAATATAATCGGTAGCAACAAAAATCACACCATTTGTCTTCTCTTAACTTCAATCAAGTTTACGTTATATGACGTAGCAAGAGCATGGAGTCTATACACCACCGAGGCCTACATAAAATAGTTTATTGTCTGTACTCTACACATAGTTTCCAACAGATAATACCTAGCTCAGTCACCACGGCTCGGCTCTCCACTAAAATGTAGAGAATGTGGAGCTGGTATTTGGTTCTGGGTTTGGACCGGCCCACCAGGAAAAATCACAAAAGCCCCGGTATGCCATGCGTGAGGCCAGACTGACCCTGAGGCAGCAACATTCTCCCCGGTACAAATCTTCTGTAGTGGCCAAAGTGGCGTTTTAGTAAAACGGGTTTATAGTAGAGGGTGTGGTAGACGCATATACTATAAAACCGTTTTATTAAAACGCGTATATACCTACTAGCCTAATTATGATATGATTTTTTTCCCATCTCTATTATTCTGTAAATGATCTATGGCGACCGCGATATTTTGTGCGATTTCGTAGTTTTCTTTTTAACATAAAGCGAGAATATTCATTTAATTATTGATTACTGGAAATAAAGTTTCTTTTCAATATTGGTTTAATGCTCGAATGAGCCAAAGATATGGCGCATTTGCAATATATGCCGGGGGACCCTCGCTTGGTCGATCAACTAGTCTACGAATTGAAATCAAAAGGGATTTTCGATCAGGTAAGCACCTGTAAAACAAATTCATTGTGTCTATTTGATGAACTTTATTATGTGAACACACCTTCAAGTAAGTAAGTATTACTAAGTATGCGTCGTCGGTATCTAATTGAGTAATTCGATATTTTAGTCTCCTTGATTAGCGACAACTTGAGGAATAGTATCTAGGAACCATATGTAGCTGCTATAGGAAATTGAACTCGAAGTTAGCGTTAATAATGTGTTTGCATAAAAATGTTAGTCTATTATACTTTCCTACCGTGGTTTTTAGAATAGTTGATCATACAAGCCATTATAATGTTAACATATTTGATGTAGCTAACTTTAACGGTCTTATTAATAAACGCGTAGATTAGTAACTTGAGATTTTGTCCTTTTTTGACATTTCAATATTGAAAGTGGTTGAAAAAGGTAAAAGATGGTGTAACTAATCAAAAGCTACAACACACTTATTAATAAGGATGTTAATGTTTATTGAGGATAGTGTATTAGGAATAGAGCACTAGTTACAGTCTCTGGTAGTTTCCATACTACATGACTAGGCAAAAAGTGTTCTTGCATGCTGCTTTTCCAAGACTATTATGCAAGCTTTAGCAAGTTTGTTACCTACCTATTGTAGGTTTTATAATAACTGTTTAATCAAGGCTATTTTTATGCCCTGGAACAGAAAATAACAAGATATAACCAGAGTTACCTATTGCAAATAATATATACCTTATTCCTCAAACTTACAGTTCCGTAAAGACTGCATCGCAGATGTGGACACCCGTCCAGCTTACCAGAACCTTCGACAGAGAGTAGAAAACTCTGTCTCAACGTTCCTGTCGCACCAGACTTGGAAACCAGATCTAAACAAGAACCAACTGAGAGAGAAGCTGAGGAAACATATTTTGGAGTAAGAAGCTTTTTTGCATGATAACAATATTATTAATTGATATTTTTAGGGTTTTATAAACTGAAAAACTGAACTCTTGGTAGACCTCTTTGTTATCGGCCTGTCAAGTCAATATTTGATGTAAAGAACCTAATACCTTGGGCCATTCATGATAGAAAGGGTCTTAAAATATGACAAGCTTCAGCCTCATTAGTCCCATAAAAAAATCAAGCAAAATTTAATTAAAAATGTAATAATATGTGAACATGACACAACATGGCATATTAATAGGTACAAACAAATTAATAGGTATGCATATGTTTTACTACTTCCTGCAGACCTAGCTAAAACCTTGAAATTTGGCATAATGAAGATTTAGCAATAGATAGAATAGATATAGCCATCTAAATATAAAAATGCAGGAGCATTTCAAAAAAAAGTGATTTATAGTAGTACTGCTAATAAACTCTCAACAACCTTGATTGGAAACGGGCTCACAGGTGGTGAGGCTACCAGAGCTGGAACACACTGGAAGTGCAAGGTTTTCCTTTGCTAAAGGTTTAACTCACTGCAGGATTTGAACCCACAACTGCAATGGGTAGGCATATCTACAATAAGGTATCAGAAGTATAAAATATGTTGTACTACAAGTTACAGGTCTACATCTATTTTAACTGATCAAAAAAGATTAATATTACTACAGGCATAAACATAAATATGTTTCGCTGACTCTGTAAAAATCAAAATTAAATCCCAGCTGGGTTAGCATGGATGGTAGACAAAATTGTCTTTCCCCATTTTACGTCACTTTCTTCATACTTACTTGGGAGTAAACAGGGGAAAGACAATTTTGTCTACCGTCCGTGCTAGGGCAGCTGGTATTCAAATGAAGGATAGAAACCATACTTTAGTCTGATTTCACAAATGTCTGTTACAGTGGCAACTACCTAGAACAAGGAGTTGAGAGAATAGTCGATCAAGTAGTCAACCCCAAAGTAGTTTCTGTCTTCATACCTCAAGTAGAAGACCTTGTTTACAATTATCTTGGAATCACGAGGAAGAAGGCGCCTGAACCAGAAACAAGTGAAAAGAAACCAGAAGACTTACTTCCTACAGACCTGGAAGCTGTCAGTCCAGGATCTGTCAAAAGCAATGATGAGAGAAATGATGCAATGGTTACAAATGACACAACGGAAAAAATGGAGGTGGATCAAGAACAAAAAACAAAAGTTGTTGAAGAAAACACAATCATAGAATCTGAAAAAGACGAAAAAGAAGATACTGAAATGCCTGAAGTGACAATCACATCTAATGGCTCTGAAAGCTTGGACAAAAGTTCAATACCTTTGCCTGCAGAAGAAATAAAATTAGAAAGCATACCCCCTCCAGACACCAGTCCTCCGAAGGATACTAATGTGGAGTTGGAAAGCATTGCCTTGCCACATGAGCCAAATTTATCCACAGATATTCCTCTACCTAACGAGATTCAAAAAGAAGAAAAAGATTTGTTTTTCAAACCAATTCAACTACTAAGTGAAGATTCTGATTCTACTTCTGATTCTTCATTGAGAAGAAACATGTCCCCTTTAACTCCTATCAGGAATTTCAATAATGAGAACTCATGTGATGCTCAGCAAGGTTTCGATGACGATTGTGATGCAAAACCTAATGACAAAGCAGCTCCAAGCTCGTTCCGTTTCACCATCGAAAGTAAAGATCCAAAATCGACAGACAACACAGATGTAAAACCAAATAAAAAGGAAACGGACCATATTGAATTGTCATATCAATTCAACAATCAAGTCAACATAAACTCTTTTAACACACCAATGTATGATGATAGTTCTAATAGTAACAATCTACATATTGACTATGAAAGTGACGTGAACAGTAAAACCAATACAGAAATAAAACCAGAAATAGAGAACTCCCAAGAATGTAAAAAGGAGAAAAAGAGTGATGACCGTAAAAGTAGCCATAAAAGCTCTCACAGATCACGAGATTCAAGCAGACATTCTAGTAGCAAGGATAAAAGATCTGACTCGAAACATTCTACTTCTCGTGATAGCAGCAGACATGAAAAGAAGTCTTCTTCAACGAAAGACGATAGACATAAATCTTACAAAGATGGAGATAGATCCAAAGATAGAAGCGATAAAAAAGAAAGCAGAGATTCATCTAAACATAGAAGTTCACATAAAAGCTATAACAGCAAAGATAGAGACTCAAAGTCACATAGAAGTTCTAGTTCAAGCCATCGCCATTCAAGCAAAACTTCAGATGACAAAAAGTCTTCTTCAAGCAAAGATAAAGAAAAGGTTTCGGAAAGTTCTAGGGATAAAATTTCCAAAGACAAATCTAAGGATTCTAAATCTAGCTCATACAGATCAGATAAAGATAGAAAGAGTAGCAGTAGCAGTAAGAAAACAGATGAAAAAGATAAGAAGAAAGATAAAAAAGACGTAGATGATCATTACAGTTCTTCTGGCCGGGGGAATCACAGCAGGAGATCAACTGATCGCGATTCCAATGACGGCAGTTCGTCTTCAAAAGGATCTCACAACCAAAATGGTGCAAAACCAATAGAAACCAAGAAAGAAAGTAAAGGCAGTACATCCAAATCTGATAATACATCTACCAGCAGTTCAGTGAGTCCCAGTGATAAGGAGCAAATTGTTCAAGATAATTCCAAAATGTCGCAATTTAAACGTGTTGTCAGAGTGGATAATCATTTGGAAACGCCTATAGCTAACCCTCCTCGATTGCCTTTCGTTCCAGACGTGACCATAAAAAAGCCGAGATTCGCGGCTAACTTGCAAGAAGCTAAGCGGCTGATGAAAATGAGAAAGTTCTTGGACGAAGAACAGAAAAGAATGAATCAAGAAGCAGCTCTTCTGCTTGAATTCCAAGCGAACGTAAGACCAAGCTTAAGTCAAGTTTATTCAAGCATTCCGGGGCCAGAACTAGAATTCGCTTGTGTAACCAATACGCCAGTCGAAGATTCTGTCCCCTATGAAATCACGAATGTACAGACTGCTGAAAAGGAAAATGAGAAGCCTGATTTACAAGAACAAAATAGAAGTACTGAGATGGAAACAGCGAATACATCAGAAACTGTTGATATTTGTGAATCTGAAGACATTAAATCTCCTGAAAATAAACCAAATGAAACTTTAAGTGACATTGTTGAACCTATAGAAACTATTGTAGAAAAGATTGAAGAGGAAGAATCAACGGAAAGCCAAGCCATCAAACCTGATAATCCAGAATCACCAGAAGAACCAGATGAAACAGATGAAAAGAATGACGTTACCTACGACGAAAACAAACCATTCTCAGAGCTGATGGATGAAATAACAGAATATAGTAAGGCTTCTGAGATCAAAAACAAAACAGACGCTGACGACCCTAAATCAGAATCAGAAACAGAAATTATAGAAAAAGAAGAATCAAATGAACAGATAGTGACGAATTCAACTACAGAAATTACTGAATCTACAACAGAACTACTAAATGAAACTATACAGAATTCAGAAAATAAATATTTTGAAGTGACAATAATTACAGAAGTATTATCAGAATCAGAAGAACCAGAAACTGAGCCACAACAAGAGGAGACGGTACAAATAGTGAATACAAAAGAATCAGCTCCAAAACCAGCAGAAAACGAATTACAATACTTTGCGGAACACGAAAAGTACAACGCAGAATTAGAAAGACATGAGTTCAGTAATTTTCTCAAGAGTTACATTGAAAATGTCAGTACAAACAAAAAAATGTATTTGATTAACTGTGATACTTACGAAGAAAATATTGTAAAAGAAATAGCATCAACTTTTGGAGACTTTGAAGTAATAAACTATTACAAGAATGGGCATTTAAAATTACCAACAACATCAAAGAACATCGTGAAAGACGTAACGTTATCCACTGAAATAACCTTACCTATAGAATCAAATAAATGTGAAGAAAACTCTCCGTTCTTCAGTCCGGTAAAATCGGAATGTTCCTTTGATCTTCCCAGTGATTATGATGCAAAATTAGATGACATAACCAAGAAATCTAGACAAGAAGTCATGGAAATCATTCTTGGCAGCATAATATACACATCACCAAGTAAAATGCCTAAAATAGACTATTACACAGATAGTACAATTGAAAGCGAGGTAGAAGATATAAAATCTGAAGTTGAGAGCAAGACAGTAGAAACATTAGTAGGTGAGAGTGAGACAGACAGTAATTTGAAGAGAAGGATGGATGAGGTGGAAAGCTCTAATAATAACAATAGGACGGTTTTGACTCCGAATAAGATGAGGAAGTTGAGTGATTCCGATCAAATATCATCTACTACAGAAGGTGAGTTTTATTTATAGTTACAATATTTATTATTATCCCACTATACAGCATGTCTTTTTATATGTATAGACAGGGTAGCGTTTAAACACATACGTCACTATATAGTCACCAACGACAGCAACGTCACTGGGTCTAATTATAATACTTTGTTGGTATTCAACCTAATAGAATCATTTGTTTCTCAAACTAATACAACATTTGCTTGTTTTTCAATCTAATACAACATCTGTTGTTTTTAAACCCAATACAAAATTAGTTGTTTTCCAAACTAATACAACATTTTTCTTGTTTATGAACTTAATACATTTGTTGTTTTTCAACCTAATACAACATTTTGTACCTAAAACAGTATTGTTGTTACTCAACCTAATTCAACATTTTGTTGTTTTTCAACCAATTAAAAAAATAGTTTCTCAACCTAACACAACTTTGTGTTATGTGTTGTTTTTCAGAAACAGAAGAGGTGTCCAACAACAACAAAGTGTCGCTAACTACCAGATCAAAGTATCTCGGCAGAGCGAGGCGAGTCGGGCTGCCCAGACCCAAGAGATGTAGTAAGTATGTTTTATGTTCTCGTGGTGTATAGTAATAGTAAGGGGCAAATAGGCTTGCATGACCTATAGAAATCGACATATCACTTCTTTCGCGAAACCGTTTGAACAATGAAAATGTAACAAAAGGTTTGGCGTTTGAAGGTTTATGGTTTATGATGGTTTGATTTTTATACTCATGCCAGCCGTACAGGAACTATGTGGTTGATTTGATGTTGATTGAACAAAGCGATTTGCTTCCACATTTATCATGCGAACAGCCAAAGAGTGGAACGCTTTGCCGGCGTCTGTATTTCCCGAGAACTACAATCTTGGAGTCTTCAAATCGAGAGTGAACAGGTATCTTCTAGGCAAGCGCGTTACATCCTAGACCGCATCGACACTTAACACCAGGTGAGATAGTGGTCAAGCGCAAGCCTATCAAAATAGATACTTTGGTTGCTAACCATCAAACACTACATCAGCCCAATATGTTCCCACAGTTGGGAATCGAGCCTTCCCTCATAAGGAGAGAGGGACTTGGAATCTGAAATACAAGGTGAGTTTGAATTGGTATGTTATCCTGAAAGAGGGGACTGGGACCATGATAGCCCACAAGTTGTGAGAGCCTTACTTGGAACTGCGTGTTTCCAAACCTCCATACTAAAAAATAAATCCAGACAAAATTGCACGTGTCATCGCTACGAGAGTTAACAAGATACTATAAATTCATTTCTAAACACAGAGTGTTAAACTCATTTAAGTGCATTTGTTTAAGGAGGAATTTCAACCACCCAGCTGCGGGGCGGGCTATCTTCAAACGTAAGCTTTACATAGCATTTCTTCAATGAAAAGCTATTAATTTAGAAAAGTCGTAGAAGAATCATTGTCTGCCTTGGGCAGTAGATTTACCCCCTTTCGGGATAATACCCCAATTCAAACTCACCTTGTATAAAGTTACACGTGATATACTACTGCGCACGTCGTCCTGAGACATAAGCACAGTCTAATTATAAGATTTTAGACTGTGAGGTCAGCTCATAAAGTCTCATTTGCCCAGTAATGCCTCTAACTACAGTGCCCTTTAAACTGGAACACATAAGTGCTTGCACACTACTGCTTGGCGGCAGAATAACTGACAAAGCGGTAGACCTGCCTAGGCGAACTCTGCACAAAAGTCAGGGTTATTTCTGCCTGTCCCCAAATCGCAAATGCAGGGACAAACAGGAATATTCCTACCACCTAGGAAAAGTAAAGTATCCAACACTTATTTTAATAATAATAATTTAATGATTCCAGACATATCAAACAGTCCGTCCAGCGATAAATCAGTGGAGAACTACGTACAAAACACCCCTAGCACCCCTACACCTAATGGTAAAATGAAAACCACCCCTAGAAGCAAAATACAGCGGTATGACACATCTGACCTTTACAAACCTAAGTTGCATTATCTATCTAGGAGGAATAATGTTAGCTAGTGTGTTTGTTCCACAGATCAAAAATCCTGTTGATTGCATGCAGGGCAAAGTAATATATTTGACCGATTTATTTTTAAGTGATTTTAAAAAAGAGGTTTTTATTTGGTTGTATTTTTTACAAATATTTGTCTTCTTATTAATTCTTAGTGAAATTGCCGCAGTAGCCACTAGGTTTCGTTCATATGAATTCTTAAACTTTTAATAACCTGCAGAGCGGCAAAACTTACATTTTAGATTATTATTATTTCATTATGATAATAACTATGTGTGGACTGTTAATTATAATAAAAATTTAATTTACATTAAATAATGTACTTTTGTTCAATTTATAATTATATCAAATTGTGCATATAACTTTAAAATTACCATGTAATTATGATCATTTCTTTAAATATATATGTATCTATTAATTATATTTTATCCTCATTATGCTATTAAGTATTCATAAGTGTACATTAGAATTTAATAAACAAATTGATAGTTATTAAGATTTTTTTGTATATATTTGTCTCTCTATGCCTGTTATCTTAGAGTCATAGTTTAAACTTGTTATATTAAATAACCTATGTAAATAATAAATGCTATAACTGAAAGAAAATATGTTTTTTTGGTCGAGCCATTTACCTAATATGGGCCTGAATTAATGTCCAAGTAAATTATCAATGCCTAAGCTAGAGGGTAGATTATGTGATTGTGTCCTTGATAAATTGAAAATATTCATTTAATTCAGAAATTCTAATGAATAATTTCAATTTATCATGAATACATTTTTTCATGTCCATTACCAGTAGTTGGGTTTTCATTTGTTTTTATTTTTAGGTATCTATGTATAAAATAGTATTAATAGGTAGCATAACGTATCACTAACTACGTAAATCTAGGTCTAGAGAGTCATATACAGCTAAGATTTATTAAGTTATTGTACCTTGATAATTAAATAAATAAACAAATAAAATCAGTCCAAAATGTTCACTGCCTATTCGAAACATCCAAGCAATAATGGAAATCTAGAACAAATAACATAAAATGTTTACAAATCATTTTCATTGAAAAAATCAGTGTAAATGCCGTGTGTAACTTACTTATGTATTTGCAATATTATTACTGTTATTTTATTTATTAGTAATAATTATAATATTAGTATTTTACTTGTTGGTGTCGAAAAATATAGTCTATTGTAATAAATTGTAAGTACTTATTCTTATTAAAAAATATACATTTTAACTATTACCATAGATTTATAAATTACCCAGATTTTGAACTTGTTCTATTTTACATTTAATACACCACTATATAAATTAGGTTCGAAATTAGGAGCATAGGAGATCTGTAGGATACCTGATAGTTCCGTTACGGAACTACTTGCACGGAACTTATGGGAATAAACGAAGTTGCCGATATAGCTTTTAGAATTAGCAAGTAGAAATGACAATGGGCAGGCCACATCGCTCGTAGAACGACCACGAACCGGAAACGCAGCGTAGGCCAGCCCCCCGCTAGGTGGACCAAATCTAGTCAGAACCATTGGGAGCCGATGGGTGCAGGAGGCAAGCAGCTGCTTAAAGTGGCGATCTGTCGACTCCCACAAAGCGTCTATGCGTTCAGCAATAGATGTCTTCAGGCTGATGATGATGATGAACTTTGCTACAAATGTAACAGGCGAAATTTTTAAATATTTTCCATAGACAAACGTACATACATGGTTTTCTTTTTATTGGCTACTTTTACCGCCAAATGCGGCATAACTTTGCCACTAACCGTGAAGGATTTTAGGTTTTATAATTATTATTAGTTATTACACCGGAACACTGACGTATTCATTATTATCTGGAACGTTCATAATAATGATTATCGGACGCTCGTTAATTACTGTTCATTGCCAGAAGTACATAGGGCAAAGCTGACTCCAGTGATAGCACTTGAACTTGATAACTGCTGTAGCTACCTATCTGTATCTATCACATCTGCAAAATTCGCGGTACCTACTCTCCTCGTGTAGACACTTACACCAGCCACCATGTTGGTCAAGTGCGGGTTGCTGGATGACACATTTGTTTTAATGAGAATGAATGACGTGATGAACTAGTCGTTAAGGAACCCGCCCCCTTATTACCTAACTCGCAACAGGTTTGCGACAGGCGTAAATCTCGCGGTGATTGCTGTCATACATCATTAGTGGTGTCGAGAATGTATGCTTCGCTACTGCTGTCGCATTGCTGTTGCAAATTTTACGTAATTACCCCGCCGGCCGCCCATAACAGTTGCAGTGTCACTCTGAACTTTAAATAAAATAATAGTTTCGCGTGACACTGCACTGCGCATGTTATCCTGAGACATCACACAGTCTAGTAATAAGATCACGAGACTGTGTAATCAGGTCTTAGTCTCATTTGCTCAGTAATTTCACTAGCTACAATGCCCTTCAAATCGGAACACAGTACTGCTTGGCTAGTCAATCCACGAATTTAAAATTCTTGAAATTGCCAATTCCCTCATGATGTTCTCCTTTACCGTTGTAAAAGCAAATGCAGTTTCGTGACTAAACTTTCACACTGAAGTGGTGGGATTCGAACCGACGCGCGTCGGTTCGAGTCACGTTTGTACTTACCGCTGTGCTGTGAGTCATACTGCTTCTGGTACCTACCTACCTAGTAATTAATGCCTAAACTTACTAGCCTAAGACACACCCACTTCCAAGAAGCTTAAATTATTGTTACCCTTGATGACGTGACATTCTGTGATAACCCGGAGACGTCTGCTAGCTATTTTTGTGCTACCGCAAATTATGTAGGTATAGGGGTCGTATTATCAGCTGTTACTATGTTGCGGTAGGCAAATAATGGCTACTCTGGGATTTTCCTATATCATTAAGAACCCATTAGTAAGTATAATATATAAATGAATGACAACTTATAGAAAACAATTGAACATTCTTATGTACCCACTCTTTGACTATGTATGGACTATGTACATCACACTAATATTATAAAGGCGAAAGTTTGTTAGGTACTCCTTCACGATCAAACGGCTGGACGGATTTGAATGAAATTTGGAATATAGATAGCTTATGTACTGAAATAACACATATGCTACTTTTATCCGCTGGTAAAGCCGCGGGGCGCAGCTAGTCAGCCATATATCCCTACCAGTAGGGATACCTTGGTAGGGATAGGTGTAGGTCTAGGTACCCATCGGATTAGCTGTTTAAAGTTGGTGGAAGGTTGAAATCTTAAATAGTATTAATTATCTACCAAGAATAACATTATGGAAGGTTTTCTTTGCATATCTACTAATATTTTCACCATAGAATATTTAAATAACCAGAATGTGTGACAAACTTGTAAGACAGGTATCATTATTAGAGTTATTATTGTGTAATACCTACCTATTTCTTTTTAGACTACATTTACATGAAGTAGTATGTCTATGGATAGGTATTACGACTTTTCATCTTGCACTCGACTAATAATAAGAGCACAATTCAGTGAAAGAATGTTGAATTATTGGACATATTAATTATTTTCAGTATTCAATAGGTGAAGTCATCAAGACCCCTTACAACTTTCTGTTTTCTGTCACTTGTAATGCCAATGGTGTGGTGGCACAAAATGACAAAAACTTCCATTTGATACCACAATTCCATCCTGTACCATTTGATGGCACAGAACGAAAACAGTTTACTTTCCAGTGCCACTGTTCTAGGGGTCATGTCCAATGCACTGGACACTTACATCAAAGGAGACTGATTTCTTAAACAAAGTACTATAAACAAAAACGAATTCCACATAATTTATTTTTATTTAACAACAACTGTACATGCTTTTACAATTTAAAAAGACATGTCAAAAATGAAATGAGAAATAAATTATATCATGTCAATAATTAAAAAATGAGATGAAAATACTTTCTTTTCAAATAATACTTTTAAAATGTCACAGTTAATATCATTGCAATATCTGAAATAAGTTATTTCTATCTCCACTGCTCAACTCAATTGAAATAAAGATGGACATTGTGTCAAAAGGACAAAAGTTGTATGAAATTTATTTCATTCATTTTAATTATGGTAACTTTATGCAAATTTCTATTTTTAAACTAACAAATAAAAAAATCCAACATCTCATGATTTCCTGGTACTTTTAAGATCTTGCAACAGATAATTAAAATAAAATACTGAGTAACAAATATGTACAAGAATAAAATAGGTATTAACTTTTATCAGCTGAACTACATAAGCGTGTTATATTGTCACTCATCATTACACCTACATATTTCTTTAAATAATGTAATAATTTCAAGTGTTTGTCTTATTTCTACTCTAATTAGCTAAAAAACTTGTTGCTATTCATCCCATTTGACATTATGATTCAACCTGAAAGATTACATTAATAATCCCACTTGAATCTTACATCCAGTACCATTAACAGCTGTATTATCATGTATTTATAAAATTCTGCTTGCATGGTTAATATTTCCTATGTTTCGCTCATCTTCAGCTTTTATGACATTTATTAATTAGGTAACTTTTAATAAAGTGTTTAGTTATTTACTTTAAAACTATTTATTACAAAATTGGTGTTAATGATTTCATAATTATTACAACTTTATACTATTTTTTGTTGATCCAGAATCACTTTAATATGTGTTGTAAACATCACAAAAACTTGACAAGCATTATTGTTATAACATATTAATTTCTGACAGCAGTTTTATCAAGACCCGCAGGATCCATGATAGGTTCCTGTTTCTTAACAATACCAGATAGCAGGGTCTTGATCTGTGCGATGGCACGGCCGGGGTTAAGACCCTTCGGGCATGTCCTGGTGCAATTCATGATAGTATGGCAACGGTATACAGAGTATGTGTCTTTTAGCTTCGACAGACGCTTTTCTGTAGCATCATCGCGGGAGTCAATAATCCATCTGTACGCTTGCATGAGGACCGCTGGGCCGAGGTACTTGTCTCCGTTCCACCAGTATGATGGACAGCTGGTTGAGCAGCAAGCACATAGCACACATTCATACAGACCATCCAACTTTGCACGGTCTTCTACATCTTGAAGAAGCTGTGTCTCCTTACCTTTGACAGGTTCCTTGTCACGCTGAAGCCAGGGTTCAATGGATTGGTACTGGCGGTAGAAATTAGTCAGATCAGGCACGAGATCCTTAACTACATACATATGCGGTAGAGGGTAGATTTTCGATGGTTTCGATAGATTCGTGTCGATATGACTGATGCAGGCGAGTGTGTTCACTCCATCTATGTTCATGGCGCAGGAACCGCATACTCCTTCACGACACGAGCGTCTGAAGGTAAGAGTAGGGTCGATTTCGTTCTTGATCTTCAGCAATGCATCGAGTACCATCGGCGCGCAGTCATCGAGGTCTACCTCGAAGTTCTGCGTGTAAGGCTTCTTATCGGGCTCGTCAGGGTTCCATCGGTACACAGCGAAAGTCTTCAGTCGCTTTCCCAGAGTCGCCGACGTAGCAAAAGTGCGCAGCTGTCCAAAAGTTCCTGACGCGAGTCTCAACAGCGGCATTATGTAATGTGTTTATGCACAACAACGGAACTGTTTATCACTTTGTTAGCACTAGTGGCACGTGAGGTTCGGCGGGCAAAGATATATGTCTTGTAATTATTTTTGATTCAATTATTTTTATGTAACAATCGATTCAAAAATACCACGACACTGGTGGAAGATTTTTGAATGAAATGAATGAATGAGTTGAATCATGAGTGATTGACTGAACGACTGAACGTCTTACTTTACGAAATTGTTTTTTCTCTAATCTGTGACGAACACAGACGAACATTTTTTACTAAGTTACTCTGTGTGTGGCACCACAGATTAAAGAAAAAAACAAATCGCAGTGATTATACTTTTTTTTTTTTAAATTTTGGCTCCACACATAGTGTATTTAGCCAGTGTCAAGTTTTGTAATTTTTCATCGTATTATGGAAATTTTCACTTAAAGTCAAGTCATAGTCACAGTCAGAGTAGTCATAGTCTAGTCTAAGTCATAATCCAATCTAAGGCATGCCCTAGTAAAGGGGTGGCAACTTTACTATAGGCTTCTATGGAATTTTGGAAGCAATACGAAAAACCACGTTTCACTACATTATATCACTTGCCCGCACTCATACTCGTAATTCAGCAATTAATGCGTAAAACACCACCAATTTTAAACATTAACACTGGAAAAAGCATAAGTTTTGTAAAATAATACAATGCACCGACGTGAACTTTTCCGCGTTCCCGCCAAAACTCCCGTGATTATACTTTATGCAGTGATGCACAGAGTAGTGATGATTCACTATACTCTTTGGTTATAGTCTTCAGTCTGTCGCCACTAGGTAATACGAAAACAATGTATGGAACAGGGAAACCATGAACATGCAACATACATGCTAACTATTATTTTTCTCACTCACACACTCAATTCTCTCGTTCTTTCATTGTTTGTTTGCCTTGATCTGTGGCACTTAGTAGTCTGGGGTCTGTGGTTTACTTCGGTTTCTCTGACGCCCTTGTTATTTTTTTATAATTATTATTGAAAATTAAAGTGGAACCGGTGGGTGTTACCGGATTTATATTAGTACGTTGTGTTGTGCTGGTTCTAAAAGCTTGTGATATGAATCAATAGGAAACAACTAAGACATGATGTATTAAAAATGCTAATTATGTGATTTTAAATCCCATCGTGAAGACGGCAAATCACGGTATTTTTTGACCAGATTTCGTCTGAATAAAGTTCGGTGAGTTGAATAACTGTTCATAATTAATCATCATCATCAGCCTGAAGACGTCCACTGTTGAACATAGGCCTCCCACAGAGCGCGCCACCTTGAGTGACTGCTCGCATCCTGAATCCATTGGCTCCCCACGACTTTCACCAGGTTGTTGGTCCACCGAGTGGGGGGCATAATTAATAATACTAATATATTACTAGCGTAATAATAACATAATGTTCATCAAATTCCGAGACATAATTGTGTCATTTATTTATATCAATAATATTTAAGTATTGCACATCACTATTCTCTCTTTTAGGTTGGTAGCACTGCTAGCCTTCGATATGTTTGTCAAGTTGCCATTCTGAGGTATCCCAGGTCTAACATTTGTATATTAATTTTTCTGTATTTGCTCCCGTCTCTTACTAAATTATAGATACTTTTTGTCCATCTTCTTTATTGTGGTGTTTCTGGTTTTTTAATGGCGGGAAGAAGATTATTATGATTTTGACAATAAAGTTGATGTTTGAATATTTATTCGTAAAAAATAAACAAAACAAGGTGTTTTTTATAATAGAGTTTTATTCAGTTCCTGCGTAATAAACGCTTGGTATTCCAATATGAAAAACGCATCCACGCTTGCTTCTAAAACGGACACTCCTAAGACTCCAGGCGGCATAAGCAGATCGCTTCTTACTCCATGCAGAAGACTTGGTCTTTCTCGTAAATTTAGAAGAAGTGAGCCGTCGCCATTTCACTCTCCATTATCTACTGGCACAGATGATAAACAGAAAAAAGTAGAATCAAGAAAAAGGAAAGAATCTTTGGAAGAATCTCTTCAAACACCTGAAACTGTGGATGACTGTGGAACGCCTTCTGAATTAGTCCAGACTCCCACTAGGAATATTGAGCTGCCGCGCCGAAAGAAGTCTAAAACTTTATTATCATCAATATGTAAAGGTACCGAAAAAGAGGCACAAGATAAAAACTGTGAACCGGTTGTTGATCAAAATATAAAATATGATAATGTTCACAATAAAAGCACCTCACATTCTGATCACACACACAGTAAAACAGAAAAAGTGTCATCGCCACTGCGTTTGAAATCTAAAAGTAGAAGTAAAAATATCTTACCATCAAATTCAATTTCCAAAGTAACTCCTACTATTTTAGAAAAAGAGAATCTGAGCAATAACACAAAATCACTAGAAATAAATAACATAGATAAAACAGAGATAAATTGTAGACCTCAGGATAAAATTAAAGAAAAGAGCCCAAATAATCTTACGAAAGAATGTATTGTGGTTATTCAAAGGAAACTATACAAAAATGAATTGAAGGATAATTCTGAGACAAAAGATTCCAGACCAAATGATGATATTTCAAAACCAAAAGATACAGTATCTCAAGGATTATTTGATTCAGATTCTGATGATATACCATTAAATTGTCTCAATAAAGAAATTGCTGACAAACCGGCCCCAAAAATTACTGAAACTGATGATGAGTTTGTCACAAATAAACTTATTAAAAAGCATGGTACCACAAAATGCACTATAAAGCCACATACATCTGCCAAAAATAAAAAATCCTCGGTAGGCAATCTTGAAGCAAGTAAAATTCCTATATCTCAAAGCTCTGCTGATGATGATGATGATTTTTTTGAAACAAAAAGGACAATTCTTGTTAAGAAATCTTATGACAAGGTAATAAGACCTCAAAAAGCAAAGTCTACAGGTTCTATAACGCAAAAAGATATTGATGATTTAAAATCTAGAATAGAAACGAAGAAAAAGTTGCTTCTAGCAAAAGCTATGACGGAAGACACTAAAGAGTTGAGAGATTTGATAAAGAAGTGGCAGAAAGGCTGCCAAGATGCTATTATGGAGCTGATGGATCTGATGAAAGTCAAGTTCCCGGATAAACAGAACATGGACTACTCAGAGATACTTAAGACACTAAAGATACCCGCTTCTTTAATTGGTTATGATTTAGATGATGAGTGTTTTCTTACTCCAAACGATCAGAGCATTATCTTGGCTAATGTTAAGGATTAGATTTGTTATTTTACTAATTAAAATGTTTAATTTTCTGTTTTCATTATAATATTTCATTTATGTAACAGTTGACCTTACTTTATCCAACTATCCTTTCCTGTCTGAAGTTTGGTAATAGGAATTAAATAATTATAGGAAACCAAATTGGTTATAAAATAAAAAATAAAGTTTGATTAGAACTAATTTAATTTTCTATAAATAACCTTATATTTACTTTCACTACATATGCACACTTTAAAACCTATGCGATCGAATAGGGTTCTCTGGGTCAAACAATCTTGGTTCCTTCAAAAATTGTTTATCTTTGTAATAGTATGGCATGTATGCACAGTTCTGTGCTTTTGTTATTTCAGCTTCAACTAACATTTGCTTCTCTTTACAAAGGCCTGTAATGTGACGCCCATAGATTCTTCCAGTATATGGACTCTGGAACTGCGACAAAAGTCTGTAATTTTTGTAGTTCGGGGTTATTTTCAGCTTGCATAATATGCATTCCTTTTTCGCTTTTTTGTAAGGGTTTTCAATTTTGACAGGCGCGTCGTCCTCTACAGACACTGCGCTGGCACTGGCTAGCCTTATTGACGAACTTATTGCGCGATGAGTGGTGGTAACTGAAAATTAAAATAGTATTTACAAAATTCTGAGGGACTAAAAATGGACTTGAGAATTAGAGATGTAACAATCGCACTACTGACATATCTGACGGAGGATGCACGTTTTTAGCAATGCCATGTCTGTAAAATGTTTGATGAACTTGCGTATTTTATGATATAAAATCACAGAATTCCCACTAGTATAAAATATATTTAATGTATCTATCATAACCTCAAAATAAAATAATAACAGTTTTGATTTGACTTTGACTTTAGCATTATTTTGACCTCAGACCAACTCAATGATTTTGACACTTTGACATAAGACAGTGACAATGACAGTACCTACAAGGTACCTACCTATATAATACTCTTTGAAGTTTAGCATTGGCTTTGCTGAATTGAGCACTTAGCCAGCTTTGTAATAAATTCAGTTTAATGTTTAGATAATAACAGTCCGACGGGGAGACGATGGATGTAGGAGGCACGCAGACACTCAAAGTGGGGCTCTGTAGGGGAGGCCTATGTTCAGCAGTGGACGTCTTCAGGCTTTTGATGATGATGATGATGAATAACGGGATATATACCTACCTAATATATTTTACCATACGTAATACGTACCTAGTAATTTATTTGTTTCGGGTTGCCGATATTTCGGTGCTGCTGCGAGCACCAATGCTACCGGTCCGAACCGTGGACAAAGGACACTGAGACCGAAGACCGTTATCATGATGCTTGACTGCTTGCAACAGCACCGAAATATCAGCAACTCGAAACAAATAAATGACATAGGTAATATCCTGAAACCATGGACTGAAACCATATTTTAGAAATGTTTTAAGTACCTACATAAGTAGAGGTAACTATTTACGTAAATACTTACGAAAAGAAGTTTTCCAGTTATTTTATTACTAACGCCTTAATTTATACGATAGCAATGATATTCAACGATAAAGGAAAACATCGCGAGGAAACTCTCATGCTCAAGAATGTGGCTAAAGGCATTTAATTTTGTACAAATTTACACACTTACTGTACTATACACAGTAATCCAATATTTTAAAACTATGACTAGGTATAAGTATAGCTATAGTGGAGTCCATTCTGCGTTCGACAGAATGGACTCCACTATGTATAAAACTAAAAGATCTTTGATATATCCCTGTCTTTTTAATTTTCTTTTTGTCTGAAGAGTACCGCGTATAAGTAGCTACCTATATATATTTCTAGGTTATATTCTATAGCTTTACCTATAGAATGTAACCTAGAAAGAAGAAGAACCAAGAAGTCATCATCAACAATCTGAAGACGTCCACTGCTGAATATGCCTCCCCCATAAAACGCCACTTTGGACGCTTATCATAGAGGTGTGATTTGCCATAATTCACCACGCTTGGTAGGTGGCTTGGTGATCGCAGAAGATTTTAATGTACCGAGGAGAATGCTGGTGCCCATTCCCTGGATATTCCCTTAGCCGGCTCTTACGGCGCCGACGGGAAGAGATGGGGTGGTCCTATTCGGAAACCGGCATCACACGACACTATAGATTACGTCACCATTCAATTTAAAGCATTTTTCCTTAAACAAAGACCTCGTTATGCCAACAGCACTATTAGTATACCAAACACGTGACACTCAATGAACGTCCAGCGTCCGTACTACTGCCGGTACATTTCCATAATTATATCGTTTTAACGTGCGATTACAGAAAATATTGGTCTGATCTCTGCTAAAAGCCATGGCTCAGTATAGTCAGTATGGTGTAATTATGTCTTTAGCGCTCATAGCGAAGCACAACTAGCCGTTTCTAACCGATCGGTGCAACGTTCGCTGCAGGCACTACTCTGATGGGTGACCGCTACAGCAAAAAGTGGTATTTACAACTGAGCGCTAACGTGCTTCAGAGGGCACGTTAAGTCGTTGGTCAGTCGTTAAGCCAATTCAGAAGCCTTTGGGTGGCCTAAAAATTCTAACACCAGGGCTGACCACTTGCCTACACGAGAAGAAGAAGATGTCTTTAGAGTACTGTAACGGACGTGACGACAGCCTGCGTACCAGCCCGCCATAGCCAAGCCGGAAGCCGCCATATTGACACCGCCCCTTCCGCCAGCCCTGCCAGCCAGCCAGCCATGCCAAGCCTTGGAGGGGAGAGCGTGTCAATATAAGCCTAAGCCAGCCATTATTATGTCTCATTCCTGTTGCAATTTTATAAGAAGGAACAAATACAAGAAGTTACCGAAACTCTGCCCATTTTATTTCTGCTTCCGCTATAGTACCTAACGAAAATTTTCTAGATCTGTGGACCACAGATCTAGCATGACAACAGACTATGGTCTTTACTGTAAAGGTAACTTACTGAAAGCTTTTACGATGTAAGTAACACAATGGGATACCTACCTACTTTTTATCCGCGGGCGCCGGGTGAAACCGCAGGGTACAGCTAGTACGTAGTACGTAAAACGCAAGAAAATTTGAATTTGCCGCGCTGAGTAAAACGCTCCACCTTAAAGTTACGTTAACAAACAAAATACAAAATTTCACTTGGGTAAGGATATTGACAGCGGGCACGCAGAACAAACATTTAAAGGTATGATATTACAGTAACTATACGTTAAGGCTGCTTTTACAAAATTATGCGTAGTTGCAAGGTTTCCGTCGTCAATAGTCAATAGTCAATATTTGATGCATAGCTTTAATGTCTATACTTAGCCATTGTATGAAAAATACCCTTCATTTCATCTTCTTCGATAATGACAGCGAATTTTAGGTAATTTACCTATTTATTTTGTAATCATCATTCTCCTGATGTTCGTTTTGGCAAAAACACACAGAGCCCCAATTTGAGAGCTCTAATTTTCTAATTCTGTGTAATGCAAGTCTCTAAACTAAATTAGACTCCACTAAATACATCCCGTACTTCCATAATGACAGAACAGATTATTGATTTAAGCCTTTCAAGTAATTAAAACAACATTAAATTAAATTTATTTTTATTAAATAAGGCTTCAACTAAAGTTCAAATATCTCCGGAGTTTTATGTTACATCGACAAAATATTGTTACCACAATAAAGTTCATCATTTTTCTAAACTACTACAAATTATTTCATAGTTTAAATTAATGCTCTTATTTATATATCAATAAAATTTGGTCAAGCCGACGGACGGACGCTGCGAGCTCGGTACTGCGCGCGCGGTACTGAGCTCGCCAAAATGTAATAACAGCCCGGCCACGATAGAACATAAATTCATGAAAAAATGTTACATTATGAATTGTGTGCGCAACTGTTCATTTTCTAAAAAGATATTATAGTTCTTAAAATTTTAGCAACCAGCGGGATTTGAACACGCGCCTTCTAACTCACCGGATTAGACCCCCTACCAATTAGGCCATGGTCGCATGACCGCTAGCTGCGAAAATCTTAAGGACTATGTCGTGGCGACATCTATAGAACCTGTTTAAGACAGGTAATCTATTCATTAGTAGTAATTTAGATACTACCTAATGACGAGAGATGGCGCGCTTGCCAAATCTATCTGTTCATTTTCTGTTAAAAATAGGTATGGCTAACTGTCCAATCAAGAATCTGTCCTACACCGATCAATCGGAAAATTGTATTGATATGATTCACATAAGGTACCTATACTACTTTCCACGGTCTGTTCGCCGCTCATATTCCAAAATGTACACCCCAAGTGTGGCAATTTTCTTATAGCAAATTTTGCACAATTTACCCAAGTGTCTTAAAAGCATGATTAGTCCTTTTAATTACCAATGAATCAAGGTCACGTTGTAATGTTGACTACAGAATACATTTTGGTGTGATGTTTGTACAAGCAGTCTGTTTTAATAAATATTTAACGGCTTTTTATAGTTTACCTATCTACCTAAGTGTTATGCTTCAGTGCGTGAAATATTAATCTTTCAACTGGTTTTCTTAGAGTTGTTGTTCTAACATCGGTAAAGATATTTTTAATCGCAACGAGATCGCCATTCGCGTTATTGCCGATGGTAAGACTCCTGCGCACGTCATCTTGAGACATCATCAAGTCTAGTAATGTGATTTCTACAGAGGTTACAAAGTCTCATATAATAGGTACCCGTAGTGGCTTCAGTTAGCTACAATTTCCCTTCAAACCAGAACACAGTGCTTGCACACTACCTACTGCTGCTTAGCAGCAGTGACTGTAGTATTTTAATTATGATCTGTGGCAGCAGAAACAGAGTAATGTGAAAGTGGTGCACTGTGGTAGGTACCTACTGTTTTCTGTTCTGGTACTTACCTAATGATGAACTTTTGCATAAAAGTCCGACCATCTAGTAGAAAAACTATATAAATATAGGTAGGTTGGTCGAATGAGACCTCTAGCCACGACATTCGTCAAATTAGTTTTTGGTCGAATCCTTGATTCGTCAAATTGTACATTCGTCAAATTATGAATTCGTAAGATTCTACGTTCGTCAAGTCCTTTACGGCACTACCGGCCAGTAGCGTATTAGGGAAGTGGAATTTTCGACTGGGTGCAGAGTGCAGATAGGTTTAGTAGGGGATTTTCTGACAGCTGGATGGAACGTAGTTTTACAGCCAAAGATGAAGATATCAAGATAGATGGTGTTTTGACAAGACATGGTTGCACAAAGGTTTTGTTTTTTCTCTAATCCATGGCATAAATCTTCAGAACCACAGACATGGTAGTGATAATTGTTCACGTCATGTCTCGTCAACGCCATCTAACGGATTTTTATGATTTTTTTTAAATTTAGCTGTTAGAAAACCTATTATTGACTTCGACTTCCCAGAACGTCCAGTCCTCTGAAGTCGAGCACTTTCACGACGAGTTCTCTCCACGTCGGACTCCCGCTGCGTTCAGACTACTTGCATGTCGATTGATCCAATATAGCGAGAATTCGACGTGGACGGAACTCGTCGTGGAGTAAATCTGACGTGAAAGTGCTCGACATCTGCCGTGGGTAAACAGTACATACCTTCTGCAAGAGCAAAAGATCTACAGCGTCCAAACGCCCATACTGCATACTGCCAGTATGGTAAAGTAGTGTTGTGACGGTGTCTTGCAATACGTATTACGGTTCTTGTTTGCTATTGCATTGCAACAACCGGACGGTTGCACCACTTGCTCACTGGCTCACCTCACCACTAATGTGTGTTGGTACGTACCTATAATAGGGAGGTGATTCGCGAGGGATATATATCTAAGCCAACTTTCCTATAGTTATGTGCATTATTATAGTATGTACTAACTATGTAGTCCGGCGAACATAGGTACCTAAACCTCGCGAGCACAAACAACAAACTTTGTTCCCATACTCAGACTTCACGACCTTAATATCTACCTATCTTAGTATTTTATAGTAGTTCTTAATACCTTGGCAACCTCTTGTCTTGACCGATTTTGCTCATTGAAACACTTGTTCAGAATTATTAAGTACCGAGTATGTCAAATATTATCAAAATCGGCTGGTAAGTAAACTTTTCCATTTCGGTGAAATAAGTAAACCCCCAATCAAAAAGCACTCCCCGCAGATGCCGTAAGAGCTGGCTAAGAAAATATGGTTTACTTTTTTTTTTTTTTTTTTCTTATAGTTGGCTCCACACTTAGTGTATTTAGCCAGTGTCAAGTATTGTAGTTTTTCATCGTATTATGAAATATTTCATGTAAAGTCAAGTCTTAGTCACAGTCAGTCAGGGTAGTCATAGTCCAGTCTAAGTCAGGTAGTCATAATCCAGTCTAAGTCATGCCCTAGTAAAGTAGTGGCAACTTTACTAGAGACTTCTATGGAATTTTGGAAGCAACACGAAAAACCACGTTTCACTACATTATATCACTTGCCCACACTTATACTCGTAATTCAGCACTTAATGCGTAAAATGCCACTAATTTTAAACATTAACACTAGAAAAAGCATAAGTTTTATGAAATAATACAATGCAACGACGTGAACTTTTTCACGTTCCCGCCAAAACTCCTATGGTTTACTTATTCCATCCCGACTAATAGTCCGATGATCGAACTGTTTGGACGAAAATGTTCCAATTTGTCCGACTGAATAATCGGATAGCTTGGATATGCAGGTTTTATTCCAAATAGACTTACAGGGGGCACAGCACAGGCATTCTCCCTGGTATAATACCAATGCTTAAATTCTCTGCGATCACCAAGACGCCTGCCAGTGTAGTGATTATGGCAAACCGCCCCTATGAAAAGCGTCCATTGTGGCGTTTTATGGGGGAGGTCTGTGTTCAGCAGTGGATGTCTTCCAGCTGATAAGTGATGTAGCTGTACAGATTGATGTCATTTTGTGTGTAGATAGTTGGGACCCTAGGCGCATAGGCACAGGATACTTTTATCGAAATAAATTACTGTAGTCCACGCATGCGAAGCTATAGTTAGGTATAGTAGGTATAGGTATATGTATATTATTGTTTATATGATGTATTTGAAGCTTCGATTCTTAGAAACCTTATATTTCTATGCTTCGATCATATTATCGAAGATTTGACGGCAATCGGCAATTCGATATATCGATATCGATATATTGATCGGCAATCATTCCTCGCGGTTTTATTCAAGTTCAAAACAACTCAATGGAGTTTTATAAAAAGAAAAATAAAAGAGCTAGATGCCTAGAAAACAACATTACTTACAAACTACGTGGTGGAGGTTTTACTAGGTGGTTAGACTTTTCTGCAAAGTTCGTCTAGGTAGGTAGGCTTTGCCAGTTATTCTGCCGCAAAGCAGTAGTGTGCAAGCACTACTGTGTTCCAGTTTGAAGGGCATTGTAGCTAGTCAAATTACTGAGATCACACAGTCTAGTAATCTTATTACTATACTGTATGAAGTCTCAGGATGACGTGCGCAGTGCAGTGTCACGCAAAACTATATTAATTTAGAGTTCTGAGTGACACTGCCATTTGTTATGGGCAGCCGAGACGCTTAACATCAGGCGAACGACTAGCTCGTCACGTCATTCATTTACATAAAAAAACACTGACATTATTCCACTTTCAGCCCGTTGCACAAAACTCTTCATTATCCCTTCATTAGCTAATGTCGTCATTAGTGCTAATGAAGTCCTTAAACTAATGACGTTGCACAAAAGTTCTGCGCCCAACATTAGGCTTTCTTAAAGCTCCATTAGATAATGACGACATTAAATAATGAACGAATGAAATGAGTGAACGTTTTTGCGCACGTTATACCAAAATCAAATTGAATAAAGTAAAAATCTATACATATAATAAAACTAACTGGGATAAAACTGTTCATTGAATATTTTTTGAAAATATTGATGGCATTAGGTACACTTCTTTATCGATATAGGGGAATAACATCAGCTCGTTGGTTTTTTAATATTTTTCTGAACCCGCGGGGTAATTACGTAAAATTTGCAACAGCAATGCGACAGCAGTAGCGAAGCATACATTCTCGACACCACTAATGATGTATGACAGCAATCACCGCGAGATTTACGCCTGTCGCAAACCTGTTGCGAGTTAGGTAATTAGGGGGCGGGTCACTAAAAATGTAATTAATAGTTCATCGTCAGCATCATCATCGTCAGCCTGAAGTCTTCCACTGCTGAATATAGGCCTCCCCCACTTTGAGCGTCTGCTGCCATCGGCTCCCCGCGGTTCTGACCAGCCTACGTTGCGTCTTCCGGTTCGTGGTCGCCACTCGAGAACCTTTCTTCCCCATCGGTTGTCAGTTCTACGAGCGATGTGGCCTGCCCATTGCCACTTCAACTTGCTAATTGGTGCTATATCGGTCACTTTAGTTATCTTATTACCTACTTACTATATTTAGTTCGCAGGGAAACACTGAGCTTACTAATGCGACCAACAGTGAGTGACCACGTTTCAGTTCCATAAGTCATCACTGGCAACACAAACTGATTGAAAACCTTTGTTTTCAGGCTCTGCGATATTTTGAAATGTTTAATAATAAAATTAAAATAATAGTAGGTATGTAGTAAGTGGCAGTGGGCACGCCACATCGCTCGTAGAACTGACAACCGATGGGGAAGAAAGGTTCTCGAGTGGCGACCACGAACCGGAAGACGCAACGTAGGCTGGTCAGAACCGCGGGGAGCCGATGGCAGCAGACGCTCAAAGTGGGGGAGGCCTATATTCAGCAGTGGAAGACTTCAGGCTGACGATGATGATGCTGACGATGAACTATTAATTACATTTTTAGTGACCGGGTTCAGAAAAATATTAAAAAAACCAACCAGCTGATGCCTTAAAAATAGTTTAAGCGCAAAATAACAAAAATTAGTATACAGGGTATAAATATTGAATTTTTACTCAAATAAGCATACATTATTTTGAAAAATAAAAAAATTAAAGGAGAGAATGCCGGGAAACATCTTGGGTATGAAACAATGATAAAAGTCTTGATAGAGATATATTTTAATCGCAGAAATGTACTCAAAACAAATAATTAAATGCAGTTTTAATGGAGGCTTTTCGGACCATTAAAAATTTCAACCTTTAAACTGTCAACTAATGCCTCATTAGTGATAATGGCGCTTTGTGCAACGTAAAATACGATTTAATGGATAATCTGACGTTTCATTAGATAAACTTAAAGGAGCATTAAAATCAGATAAAATTTTGCTTTGTGCAACAGTTTAATGACAGATTAAGGTTTAATGTCGACTTTAAAAGTTAATGTTCGTTTCTGCAACTGGGTGTTTGTAGTTTTAACTGCTTCGAACTTTGATTTAAAATCATTTTTGTATTCAGATTCTGACTTTTAAAAATGCTAAATATGCACATAACTTATCTTACTGATAAACTCTGCATAACAATGGAATGGCCACTCAAATGTTTTCTCTAACAAAACGCAAAATAAACAAATAACAATAACATAATATAATTACAATTAAAAAATGGAGAGTATTTTATTAAAATCAATCTAACATTTTTATTATTTTCTTTGTAAGTACATATTGACTCTTTTGTGAAGTCTTCCTATTCTCTCCAAATTTGCTGCGCCCGATGGGGTTCATAATGAGCCTACTTAATTAATCTTATACTTATTTCACCTACTTATATGTACACTATGGAATCAATAAAATATCTGAATCTGAATCTGGATAACTATTCTTACTACGCTACGTAACGATTTCCGTAGCGGGGATAGAACCCGCTACCCACACATCGCATAGATGAGCACATAATTTATGCACGGTACCTACCTATTCTATTACACAGTTCATCGTTACCTAATTCAAGAACGCGCTTTCTCCCGCTCAAAGGTAAGTTTTCCTGTCGTCTTCCCAAAACCAAGACTGGTTTCCAACACTACCTCAATTATTGGTAAAGTTGGATAAAGTTGATATAAACCAGCCACGTACAGATGGCGCCTTAGAACGCGGAAATGTTAACCATTAACAACTTTTACCTCCGATCGGCTATTCGACGCGCTTCTTTGGATGTGTAAAATAGTGTAAACAAGAAAACGACACACGGGTGACGGGCTTGCTTAGCAGAACCGGCGTAGCCACTGTCCGCATATAACGTGGCTTAGTCGTCTTTAAAAAAGAAACCATTTTTTAAAGAAGGTTTTTAGTGTTGGTGGGAGGCGCGATTACGCGCCCTTTTAGAGTGCCAGTGACATTTGGAAAAATCTTTAAAAAAGTGTGTGCCTGTGACTTTTTTATTTGACGTTTCGCTTCGGATATTAAAACTACTTGGTAAGTAGACTCTTTTTGATTAATGCGAGTAATAAATGAAAACAGAAGGAAATTAATGAACGAAATCAACAGCGTTATGCAAGTTTCCGTGGGCAATTTTTATATGAGCGCAACGCGTTATGAAATGTAGAGGAAAAAGGCGAACTGAAAGCGCATTTCTACGCATGGTGAAAAGTAAAAGTTTTTAGTCATTGAAATGACGAAAATGTCATCGTTTCGACGTTTTAGTGTTAACGTACGCGGTAAGAAATCAAGGTTGTGCGGAGAAAGTGACCCAGCTGGGGCTGTCTGTGTGCGATGGCTCGCTGGGTTCTTTCTAGTGTGCGCCTGAGTTCCGGATATGGATTGGTTGTTGGTAGCGCAACGCTAGCTGAATTTAGAAAAATATTCGTCCTGGTGGCGCTTCGATCAGGTGATCAAAGTGGTGGCGTAGTGCTTTTAACGCCTGATCTCAAAAAAAAAACACAATGCTCGACCTCCTTGTTCTACGATTAAATTAATTTTATACCTACTTGATGCAAATACTATGCGCCGTTACAAAATTAATACTAACTAGCGGCTCGCCCCGGCTTCGCACGTGTAGTGGTGTAGCCTATGTTACTCAGAGTTAATGTAGCTTTCCAATGGTGAAAGAATTTTTGAAATCGGCACAGTCGTTTTTGAGTTTATTCATTACAAACATACACACAAAAATACAAATCTTTCCTCTTTATAATAGTGGTGTAGATAGATTACATCATGTTTATTGTTAAAAGTCATGTTTTTAAGCTTGTAGGTACTTTTTACTATTACTCATTATTATAATCCATAGGTATTCATCAATCCCATGTAGTATTACATCAAATTAAGTTAGTTTTATAATAAAATATTATGTTTGGCCTTAATAAATTTTGTCTCCGACTGTACTTTTACGTCTACGTAATTTTATGGTAGTACTACTCTTATGGACATTTGGACTGTCTACGTCAACACAACTATAATATACACACAGTCCAAATGTTCCAGTAGCTGCTAAAAACGTCAAGAACGCTACCAAATTATGCCACTTTTTACCCAAACAAGGCCGTGTCACATATCATCGTTCCAGGCAATGTGAGGGAAAAAAGCGAAAATAACGATAACTTTGTTCAACTGGAACCCGCTATAAGTACTAACTACATAAATGTATAGTTTAAAAGAATAAAGGAACCTTGTGGTTTAAAAAAAATATGAGCGTCTGATATTATATTAAAGAAAAGAAAGAAAAGACATTAAAACAAAATGTCAAGCTAGTTTTCAAATCAAATTCAAATCAATTTTGTCGGAGTTTTGGCGGGAACGCGGAAAAGTTCACGTCGGTGCATTGTATTATTTTACAAAACTTATGCTTTTTCCAGTGTTAATGTTTAAAATTGATGGTGTTTTACGCATTAAGTGCTGAATTACGAGCATGAGTGTGGGCAAGTGATATAATGTAGTGAAACGTGGTTTTTCGTGTTGCTTCCAAAATTCCATAGAAGCCTCTAGTAAAGTTGCCACCACTTTACTAGGGCATGCCTTAGACTGGATTATGACTTAGACTAGACTATGACTACACTGACTGTGACTATGACTTGACTTTAAGTGAAAATTTCCATAATACGATGAAATATTATAAAACTTGACACTGGCTATATACACTATGTGTGGAGCCAAAATATAAGAAAAAAAAATCAATTTTGTCAAATGCTAATGCTTTTATCTCTATTAATGAAAATTATACTATGTATTACAAGCTATACACTAGCTACACCACCACAAACTACAGTCCAATTAATGTTCTTTGCTACAAAGAACATTAATTGGACTGTATATTGGCCACGACATTATTTTTTTGTCATAGTAGTATTTTGTTCGATGCCATCGCTCCGTGCCTCGGAGAGCACGGTCATCGGTCCCGCGGGGTAATTACGTAAAATTTGCAACAGCAATGCAACAGCAGTAGCAAAGCAACGTAGCGTAGAATACATGCTCGACACCACTAATGATGTATGACAGCAATCACCGCGAGATTTACGCCTGTCGCAAACCTGTTGCGAGTTAGGTAATAAGGGGGCCAGTTGTCATAACAACATCTATGGCAATCGTTACGGGTAGTCATACGCCTGATAGAATCAGACATGTCTAACCATCCCTGTTACTAGTCCTTATGGGTTGCGAGGTCAGATGGCAGTCGCTCGTGTAATTCTGGTAGCTCGCCGCTACAGGTTAGATTGGGAGCCGATCCCAATAACAAATGGGAAAAAGGCAAAGAGGATGATTGTAGTAGCTTGTTTTATCTCCGATAGGTAATCGTATAGGTAATCAAAAATAACTGTATTAACAAAACAAAACAACAAACAAACAAATAACAAATTTTGTCGCCGATTGTACTTATACGTATACCTAATTAAGTACTACATATTATTTAATTTTTATTGTTTTTGATGGGATTTTATTTAGAGATTCGAGTTCTAAATTACAAAATATTTAAAGGCAGAATTACAACACAGACGTGTGGGTAGGTATATAATTAATACATACAACTCAAATGTAAATTACAATAAAATGAATAATAAAATCGCAGATATGTGTTATAAAACGTCATTAGCGAGGATGAGATAATAAAGAATACATAGTTATTAGTATTGCCATTATTTGTTCAACAGACCTGTATTTATGTAGCTACCATCGGCGTGGCTTAGCGATAGCCTGTGCGACTATCACTCCCTGGTTCAGATCCTGCTCGGTCCTGCACCAATGACTTTTCTAGTTAAGACGCTGAGAGCATCCAATGCGGGCACGTTTATTACAGCAGTCGAACATAGAATCTATTCTGTATAATATAGGGTCGCTTTTTGCGTAACAAAATAAATAAATATGTGTGGACATTTCACACAGCGCCATCTAGCCCCAAACTAAGCATAGCTTGTACTATGGGAACCAGATAACAGATAGAATACTTATATACTTTTGTTTTGTAAATACATACATAGAATACAATATGACACCCAGACACAGAACAAACACCTAAGTTCATCATACAAATCTTTGTCCCGGGTGGGAATCGAACCCACAGCCTACAGTTCAGAAGGCAGAGCTACTACCAACTGAGCTATCAGGCCAGTCAAAAATATGAAAAATATGGCGATTACTTTGCGTTGCGCGTCGTTTTTTCCATTTTGCGGTACAAATAATTAATTATAAAAGAAATACTTATTGTTATAAAAAAATAAGCTTACAGTTGGATGTATTGAAACATAACTTATCACTTTGATTTATTTCAGTGAGGTATCTTATTATAATGTAACATTTTAGGGCATTTAAATGATTTTTATAGGTCAATTCGCGATTTTTTTCTATCGAGAAAACTTTTCGTAATCGTGTTTCGATTTCTACAGTTGGAAACAAAATATGACCAGTATTAACATACCGATATAGCTCTTAGAGTTAGTAAGTTGAAGTGGCAATGGGCAGGCCACATCGCTCGTAGAACTGACAACCGGTGGGGAAGAAAGGTTCTCGAGTGGCGACCACGAACCGGAAGACGCAGCGTAGGCCGGCCCCCCACTCGGTGGACCGACGACCTGGTGAAAGCCGCGGGGAGCCGATGGATGCAGGAAGCGAGCAGCCGCTCAAGGTGGCGTGCTCTGGGGGAGGCCTATGTTCAGCAGTGGACGTCTTCAGGCTGTTAATGATGATGATGATGATTAGCATGCATTTTTTTCAATCCTGTAAATGATATACATAATGAGGCACTTACGTTCAAGTTAGTCGATTTGGTAGCATTCAGCACCTTAAGTGCGGAATTTAAATAGTTATTGCTAAAAACGGACGGCCCCTTATGCGTAGGCACAGATCACTGAATTTAGGTTTGTAGGTTTTAATTTATTTACTGAGCATACTGAATAACATCGCGCAGAGAGGGATGGAGAGAGCCATGCTTGGTATTACTTTGCGTGACCGAAAGTGGAATGAATGGATAAGGAAAAAGACTAAAGTAAGGGACGTAATGGTGATGATTGCAAAGAAAAAGTGGGCATGGGCAGGGCACATTGCAAGAATGGACACAAGCCGCTGGACGAGAAAGGTCCTTGAATGGAGACCCAGGGCTGATACAAGAGGACGAGGCCGACCACCACAGCGATGGGTGGATGACATCAGACGGCACGGAGGCCATGACTGGCTGCAACGGGCTCAAGACCGCCGGGAATGGAGAAGGAGGGAAGAGGCCTACATCCAAGATTGGATCACGAATAGGCCTCCATGATGATGATGATGACTGAATAACATGTTATAAAATTGAAGTGTTGACTTGTGTAGCAAGTTATAAACGTAATTAGTTACAACAAAGTAATTAATAACGGGTTTGTGTAGAGACTGGTCGCACAACGGCGCTTTGTAGAAACATTGCTAAAGTATTATAGATTCAGTTTTTTATCTGTCAGTCTGTCATCTCTATAGGAACACTGAAATCTCATAATACATGTTGGAGACGTTCCAAATAGTGTACCTACGTGTGTAGGGTAGTAACTATGATCTAATCTGTGAGGTGTAGGTATTTGGTATTCAAGCAGCAATGTAAACCAGTGGTTGGTCAAGCTCAGACGTGCGGTAAATACATTCTGACATGAAACTCGTCTGTTAACGCAACACTTTTCAAAATGTTAAACAAATTAATGGCAACATTTATTTGTATTTATTTATTATAATAAACGACGGCAATATTACAATGAAACTTATTATTAAATTCATTTCAGTCAAGCACGCATGATAGAAAAAATTAAATATTCAAAATGAAATTAAACCTATTTCATTCTTTTTTAATTTATTATTCATTGATTGCTTACTATAGCCAATTGTGTAAATATAAAAATAATGAAAAAGTCATCATAACAATAAAATAAGAAAAATTACAGATTATAAACTTTCTCAAAAAGATAATAATAATGTAAAAATACCCACAAAAATGTCACATTCAGGATTGGTGCTCAAAAATGCATTTATAAAATGCTATTTGAAAATCCATATCCATGTGACCCCAAGTAGTGTGAGAATACCCCACCTGTATCCGAGAATGGGCACCAGCATTCTCTTCAGTACATTAAAATCTTCTGTGATCACCAAGCCGCCGGCCAAGCGTGGTGGTTGTTGGCAACCATCCCCATGGAGGAGGTCTTTCCAGCATTTATCACGCCAATACATTAGTAGGGGTACATCATTATTAACAACAGCCTGAAGACGTCCGCTGCTGAACATAGGCCTCCCCAGAGCGCGCTACTTAAGAGTGGCTGCTTGCTCCTGCACCCATCTGCTCCCCGCGGTTTTCACAAGTCGTCGGTCCACAGGGTTGAGGGCCAGCCTACGCTGCGTCTTCTGGTCCGTGGTCGCCACTCGAGAACCTTTCTTCCCAATCGATACTAATTACTGTTAAAACTATGTACCTACCTATCTACAGATGTACACGCCTTTATATATTAAGCTTCCGTGACAAAGTGATGTCATGTTCCAAAATACTTCATAGTCAAGCAACGTTGGCTACGCATAGGAATCTGCTAAAATCCTTTATCCAATTAGACTGAAAACAAGATATACAATTCATGTTCATCATAAAAATAAACAAAACTAGGTTGTGGACTGTTGGTTTCACTGCATACAAAGAGTAGGTACCTACATAACCGCTACGCACTGCATCGTTCTACTCCACAGATTAGAGAAAAAAACAAATGACTATTCTACTCACAGATCTCTATTACAAGTACGCGTGTATAATAGAGGTCAGTGGTTCTATTACAAACAAATAAATTAAAAACGCAATAAGGAGTTTGCTTTTTGGCATTGTCAGTTTAGTTCTTTCATCGTCAGGATATCTCTTGATATTTACCCATATTTACCTACTTTTTTGTCATGAATGCAGGATGCCGAGGATACCCAAACTAATGTTTCCAGAACTGTCACCAATGCCATCTACCGAGAGATAAATAGTGCTAAAATTATATTAGGAGAACTGCTCATTACTGAAAAACAAAACACTACGCTACGGTGACAGACTAAAATTATGAATTTATCAAAGTAGACCCTCAGCGTAAGCAGTTATATTCTCTTTGGTAGAACCACCAAAAGTAATACTCACAAAGTCTATAATATTTCGCCTCCTATTCTAACCCAATCGACTAAAAAGACCATGCCAGACCAAATTGGTGACGTTTAAAGCGATAAAATGGTAGGTAACCTTACATTAAAATGTTAAGCTAGAATAATTGGTGATTGCCTTGCGAATGTAAGTAGCTACAATAAGTACGAGGATTCAATAAAGGAAAATAGTAGATTTGAGGGCCAATATGTAACTGACTACAATGTAAATCCATACAAAACACCAAACTAGCGTTACGTTTTGGTTTTACATATATAATTCGGACAGCCAAGGAATAGAACACCTTACCATCATGTTTCCTAACAACTATACAATCTGGGTGTTTCTGGGAGAGTGCACTGGTAATATTGGTATCTTTTACCGTCACCTTTTATTTAACTACTGAGGCAGTACACTGCTGAACCTAGGCCTCCTCATAAAACGTCACTTTGAACGCTTATCATAAGGGTTTTGCCATATCACCACGCTTGGTAGGTGGCTTGGTGATCGCAGAAGATTGAAATGTACCGAGGAGAATGCTGCTGCCCATTCACTAGAATATATGGTATCCGAAGAGCTGGGTTGGTCATATTCGCTCACCGCCGGGACCACACGGCCTATGCTGTGGCAATGTAAGCCTATCAATGATAAAAAAGTCGTTCAGATGGCTTTAGTTTCTAGTTTTATACGCGTCCTATTTACCATTTCCTTTGAGTTTGAGGCCACGACCTACTATAAGTACCACTAGCAATACTAGAATATCTGGCCGGTGGTTTACAGATTGGAACAAATAATCGAACACAGCGACGTTGATCACGCAACTAAAATAAACATCCATTATTTATGTATGTTGCAACGAAAACTCTACCCAATTTCTGTGGTTTTTAGTGTGATGTTAAAATGAGTAACTTTGACAGCTGTGGGTTTTAGCGGGAACGCGACTAGTTTAAAAAGGTTTTGTTTAAAAAAACAGCTACCTACCAAAAATAATTTGATAATTAACTGAAACTTTGATTATGATAGACATTTAACCTTGAACTCGGAGCTGAGCAAGTCAAGAGTAAATAAAAAAATAAAATAATGAACATGGCTGCTTGTGGCCCTGGTGTTTTCATATAAAAGACATAAACGAGCGCTATTCCCGGGTAGATCCCGTTGACGTCTTTTGCATGACGTAACTAAATATTAGAGGTGGCTTTTAATTAATTCAGTATAAAAACGTTTAAATTCTCCAAAGCGGTAGTAGCTACTAAAAAGGCTTACCTGTAAGGTATATCAATTCTTTATGTGTTTAAATTCAGGGGGAACGTTTTCTCAGCGCGGCAAATTCAAATTTTCTTGCGTTCTGTATAATAGCTTAATAATTACTCAACGTGATTACATTAAAACTAATTTTGCGGAAACAAATAGAATGTGTCAACAAATTACGATTAAAAGTATCTCCTAGATATAATTGGTTTAGCGACAAATGGCAATAAACAATTTTCTTCTTAGTTTTTCAGTCTATTGCCATTTGTCGCTAAACCAACGATAAGTAGGTGATACTTTTAATAGTAATTTATTGATACATTATATTTATTTGCGCAAAATCAGTTTTCATGTAATCACGTTGAGTAATTAAGCTTATTATTGGCAAAAAAACGCAAGACAATTTGAATTTGCCGCGCTAGTGTAACGTTCCACCTTAGTTAGCATTATTAGTTGCTATGGAAATAAGATTCCATGAAATTCCATGTTTCCATTTATTTATGATTGTATTAAACACTACAAAATTAATTATTTATAAAAACTAACTATATAGGTACTTAAAAATACATTTAAAATAAATATACTCAAAAGTTTAAATAAGTAAGTGATTTTTGTTGAATACAATACCCTGGGAAAAATACCCTGGTTATTGTAATAATAACTTTAAAAAATACAAGTTCTAGTCGTGACCAAAGAGTATGTACCTAGTCATTGTTTTTTTCTCTAATCTGTGACCTAGTCATAACTTTTTTATTGAGATCTAAATATTATATATTTTCCCAACGTCCGTAACATGGTCGCTAAGGTGTACACAGATTAGAGTTAGGGAAAAAAAACAATATTTTCCTGGTTTTCATAATCTACGGTGCGTAGTTTCCAGCCAGCACCAAGCACAGATTAAAAAGGACCAGAGACAAGTGAAAGGAGTCCGTATACTTGCTTGTTATCTGTGTAGACGGTTATGGCCGTTACATAACATGAGTATTTGTAACCAGCTTCAAACCAGTTTCGATGTGGGACGAGTGGATATTATGATTTAAAAGCAAAAAATAAGAAATTCCGAAGCGTTAACGCGTGTTCTCGTTTTAAAATGTCCTGTTGACATTTGGCGCCATTATTTTGACAAGTGGCGGAAAAACAAACAAACCATACATTTTATTAATATTATAATATTATCATATCCAGCCAGACATGTTTAAGTTTCTACTTTAATATCTGGAATACCAGCATTTTCCATAATAATATACTTAGCTCCATATCGAGCTACTGAAAGTCACAATGACATTATTTTGTCATTAACTTTAGGTGGAACGTTACACCAGCGCGGCAATTTCAAATTTTCTTGCGTTCTTTTGCCAATAATAGCTTAATTACTAAACGTGATTACATTAAAACTAATTTTGCGCAAATAAATATAATGTATCAATGAATTACGATTAAAAGTATCTCCTAGATATCATTGGTTTAGCAACAAATGGCAATAAACAAATTTCGTCTTAGTTTTTCAGTCTGTTGCCATTGGTCGCTATACCAATGATATTTAGGTGATACTTTTAATTTTAATTTATTGATACATTCTATTTATTTGCGCAAAATTAGTTTTCATGTAATCACTTTCAGTAATTAAGCTATTATTGGCAAAAGAACGTAAGAAAATTTGAATTTGCCACGCTAGTGAAACGTTCCACCTTAATATGCAAAACTATACGTAAAAACAATATAATATATGAGCGGGAAAATTGACATTATTTTCTTAAAAGTGGTTCACTTAAATTAGGTACAACGCACATGATTGTGATATGTCTTGCAAAAGAGATAGACATCAAAGACGCGTACCTACCTACCTTGACTGGCCTGATAGCTCAGTTAGTAGTAGCTCTGCCTTCTGAACTGTAGGTTGTGGGTTCGATTCCTACCTAGGACAAACATTTGTGTAATGAACATATGCGTTTGTTTTGTGCCTGGGTGTTATATTGTATTCTATGTATTTACAAACAAAAGTATTTAAGTATTCTATTAGTTATCTGGTTCCCATAGTACAAGCTTTGCCTAGTTTAGGGCTAGATGGCGCTGTTTGAAATGTCCACACATATTTATTTACCTAGATACTTTTTCTTCCCCCATTTTAGTAAAATCTTAAGTATGCATAACAAAAACTTATAAATTGGACTGGAAGTTAGTGTCTACCCACACATCCGGTACTGTAAAGAAAATCATGAAAATGTATTGCATATTATGTCTATGTACTCATCCAATATAGTCTACCACGAAAAACTAATAATTAACACATGAATTACAACCTTATTCAATTGTATTAAAGTCGAAAGTTTTCTCGAGAGCATGTTCCTATGAAAGTATGAGTCAGTGAATAATTCCGCGGAAAATACACCTATTGGTTTTCTTAACGACCTAGTAATTTGCTTGTGGTCGAATGGACTAGATTTGCTTTATGAATAATATAATTACAATGGACTCCTTATTATTGTTATTTTGGAATTGAGTAATATTTTTTTAAAATCTTTATTTGTCCTCATTTACAATTTTTATATGAGCATAACTTTAGTGTTGGAGTTGTACGCTAGATACTGAAGTTGAAGAAACTGCGATTTGATACAGATTTTAACACCGCAATTTACAGAGTAGAGACTTTCACTAGGTGGTAGGACTTTTCTGCAAAATTCGTCTAGGTAGGTAACACCGCTTTGCCAGTTATTCTGCCGCCAACAGTACTGTGCAAGCACTACTGTGTTCCGGTTTGAAGGGCATTGTAGCTAGTGAAATTACTGGGCAAATGAGAGTTTACGAATTGATCTCACAGGCTAGAACCTTTTTTAGACTGTGTGATGTCTCAGGATGACGTGCGCAGTGCGTGGTGTCACGCGAAACTTTAATTTAGAGTTCCGAGTGACACTGCAATCTGTTATGGGCGGCCGTGTCGTTTAACACTAGGCGAACGACTAGCTCGTCACGTCATTCGTTTACATAGAAAAAGAAAAGAGGTAAGTATATAGTAAGTATACATTTTTTTAAATTAATTTATAGGCAAAGCATTTTACCACTGTCTCACCTAGTTTAATTATCATTTAATTATTATGGATCCTAAAGCTAGCTGTGTAATAGGTACATAGTTAATGTAAATTAGTGGGTATCTGTTGCCTTGAGACCTTTTGCCTGTTCAAATAGATCTGTTCCGTAAATAGGCAAATAATCTATACTTACAGTAAAACTGTAGGTAAGCAAGGGAAAATGAAAGCCTATATAAATTTTCGAAATAAGTTGTGTATTGGAGTACTTATATTGAAGGAATTGAATCCGAAAATCACATTCTAGTAATCTTATTACTAGACTACTAAATATAGTAATCTCGGTAGCGGTTACATATTTGAGCCGTTTGGTGTTGAGACCCTGGGTCCGTGGGGACCGGGAGCTCATCGCGTTTTCCAAAGTCTATCAGAGCGCCTGGTCGATGCGACGCGTGACCAAAATGCTGGCACTTATTTGGCCCAACGCATCAGCATTGCAATTCAACGTGGCAATGCGGCCAGCATGTTGGGTACGCTACCTACCGGTAGTGGGCTGGAGCACTTGGACTGTCTATAGGCCATCGCGGCTATTATACAGTCCATAAGTGTTCTTTGTAGTAGGTAGTGTTGGAACTATTTGTTTTTGTACAACCTTCTTCGTATGTTTTTGATAGGCCTAATTTATTTTTAAGTTTATATTCTGTGTGACGTACCGTCACTCTGTATCTGTCGAAAAATTGCCCTAAAGCGCAATAAATTATTTATATCAATTTAACACACTATTTTAATTTAGAGTCTATAGTATCCACTAAAACGCATCACCACCTTCTGGTTATGGGCACTCAGCTCTATAACTCTGAATTTCTTTTCGATTAGTGTGTTTCAGATATAATTTGCAAATATTTTTTCGAACTTTGAGCTTCCTTAGAACAATAAAATGGAAGGATACTCTTGTTCAAAACAACTTCCTCGTACGAATGCAAGTAATACTAGTGTAGTACCTTATGTTACAACTACACAGACTGTAAGTACTCCATCTTTTAATAAATTGGAAGGACGTCCGAATTATACGACATGGGCATTTTCTATGGAAATGATGTTGATTGATTGTGGACTATGGGATTGCGTACAGCACCCACCCTTAGATAATAGCTCACAAGACATGCTACGCCGCGATGACAGAGCCCGCTCTAAAATTGGCCTGTGCTGTCACGAGAGAGTTTTCTCGAAAATAATGGGATGTACATCTGCATTTGAAGCGTGGAATAACTTGAAAAAGTCATACGCAGACGGCGGACTAGTTAGGAAACTAGCATTAATGAAAAATTTGATGAATTCTCGGTACACTAACAACATGGAAAGTTATGTCAATGAGATTATGTCGACTCATCAACAGTTACAGCAAATCAATCAAAAAATAGATGGTTCTTTTCTCGCAATTATTTTACTATGTGGTCTACCAGAGAAATTTAAACCACTTGTCATGGCATTAGAACATTCCGGCTCTGAATTGACGTCAGACAATGTCATTGCTGCACTTCTTAAAGAGGATAGCCGTGATCTAGCCACCTGCAGTGAAATACGTGAAGATAGTGCTTTGGTGATGTCCGACAAGCTTAATAGAGACACTAAGAAAATATATTGCAATTACTGTCGTAAGCCAGGGCATATTAAAACCAACTGCAGAATTTTGAAAGCCAAATCCCAAAAGGAAAAGGCTGATATTTGTGAGGTAACACTTATGGTTGATGATAAGACGACTGATGACTTTGTAAGTAATTTTAATTCTGATAATTCTGTAACATGTGAACCTTTTGTAAATTCTTTTGTTTGTAAACCAAGTTTTGATAAATCGCTTATTGTAAAGAGTGATGACTGGTTTATAGATTCCGGGGCTACAAGTCACATGACCAATCGAAGTGATTGGCTACACGATACCAATCCTGTCAAAAAAAGTATTAGGATAGCTAATGATCAAATAATTCTTTCAGATGCCATTGGTACTGTAAAACTAAACAATTCCAAAATTACCGATGTTTTGCATGTTCCGAACCTGTCAACGAACCTGCTTTCTGTAAACTCATTGGTAAAGAAAGGAAACGTCGTACTATTTTCAAAATCTGGAGGAAAAATCATCGAAGGTCAAACTTGTAAGGTATTTGGAAAAGTGCTATGTACAGCCTCAAACGTCAACGGTATGTACAAACTTGATTTACCTATTGCTCATGCGAATGTAACAGAGGTTAACAATAATACAGCTGATTTATGGCACAAACGCCTTGGTCATCTGAACTTCAGATCTATGGAGTTATTGAGACTACATTTAGCACTTGGAATTAAATATCCTAAACCTGCTGGATCGATTAAAGAAAATTGCATTGCTTGCGTAGAAGGTAAACTTTCAAAGCAACCATTTAAAATGTCTGATTCAAAATCGTCGAATTTACTTAAGATTATTCATAGTGATGTTTGCGGACCTATGAGTACCCAATCTTTTGGAGGTGCTTTATATTTCGTAACATTTACAGACGATTTTTCTAGAAAAACTTTTACTTATTTTATGAATAAAAAATCAGAAGTTGTCGAAAAGTTTCGTGAATTTAAGAACTTAGTCGAGAACCAAACTGATAGGAAGATTAAAGTTCTACGTTCTGATAATGGAGCTGAATATTTGAATTCAGAAATGAAGGGAATTTTAAAGCAGTCCGGTATTCTTCATCAGACGACTGTACCCTACAACCCAGAGCAAAACGGTTTAGCTGAACGAGTTAATAGGACTTTAGTTGAAAAAGCAAGGTCTATGCTTTCAGAATCAGGTCTACCTAAGACTTATTGGGGAGAAGCCGTCAACACAGCGACTTACTTGAAAAATCGCTCACCGACAAAGGCTATTAGAGGAAAAACTCCTGAAGAAATATGGACCGGAAGAAAAATGAATCTCTCACATCTACGTGTTTTTGGATGCAGAGTATATGCGCACATACCTAAAAATCTTAGAAAGAAACTTGATACTAAGGCTAAGCTATGCATATTTGTAGGTTATTGCACTGAAACTAAGGGATACAGAGTAGTTGATCCCGAAAATCCAAAAATTCTAATTAAGACGAGAGATGCCAAATTTTTTGAAAATGACTTTCTGTACAAATCTAAGTTATCTGATGAAAACAACAGGGTTGATAAAGTTGGAACTCAAGAATCAGAACCTGTTCCGATTATTATTCAAGAAAGTTCTGAAAATATACCAACACCAATTTCATGTGAAGTCAACCATACTCTAACTGAACCTATAATTCAAGAAATTGAAGTCATAGAGAATTTTACTGAACCCATTCAGGAATCTGAAGTTAATTTGCCTGAATATGATAATACTGAAGATGAATTTTATGACAGTATAGCAGAAATTCCTGATGATCAAAATGATCAAGTTTCTCAATCTGTGAGAAGATATCCTTTGAGAAACAGAATACCGAAAAAGTGGTCAGAAGACATTGTTTTATACAAAGCTGCAGAAGATGATATTCCTTCGACCTATAAGGAAGCCATTAATTCTGATGACAAAAATAATTGGCTAGAAGCTCTTCAAAGCGAATATGACTCACTAATGAACAACGAAACTTGGACCCTTGTAGATAGGCCCAAAGATAGAAAAATAGTTCGTTGTAAATGGGTATTCAAGATTAAGAAAAATGAAAACGGAGAAAATATACGTTATAAGGCGCGATTAGTAGCCAAAGGTTTTACCCAAACTTACGGCATTGATTACGATGAAACATTCGCACCTGTCGCCCGTCTTTCAACAGTTAGAATTCTAATAGCTTTCGCAGCCCAATGGAACATTACTATGGACCAAATGGACGTTGAAACTGCATTTCTCAATGGTGATCTTAATGAAGAAATATTCATGGAACAACCTGAGGGTTTCACCAAAGAATTCGACAAGGGGAAGGTATGCCAGTTAAAGAAAGCACTTTATGGCTTGAAACAAGCACCTAGACAATGGAACCTGAAGCTCAACGAAGCAATGATGCAACTTGGAATGAAAAGATCGGAACATGATCATTGCTTATATTCTAAAGTTGAAGGAACTAGCATTTTGATTGTCGCAATCTTTGTTGATGATTTCTGCATTCTCGGCAATAATGCTAATATGAAAGAAGACTTCAAGAAGAACATTAAGAAGTTCTTTAAAGTCAAAGATTTAGGGCACTTAAAGCATTTCCTAGGAATGAGGATCATTAATGAAGAAAATAAAATAACCATTGATCAAGAAGAATACATTAAAAAGGTACTAGAAAATTTTGCTATGACCGATGCGAAACCTGCTAGTACTCCTGCTGATTCTAATATGAAACTAGTTAATCCTTCGAATGAAGAGAAAGAAGCTGCTCAACATTTACCTTATCAAAGATTGATTGGCTCTCTAATGTATCTGTCTGTCGGAACTAGACCAGATATTACACACGCTGTAAGTGTGTTAAGTCAGTTTAATAACAACTTTGGGACAATACACTGGAATGCAGCAAAAAGAGTTTTACGATATTTAAAAGGGTCAATTAATCGTAAACTCCAATTTCAAAAGAATAGTATAATCGCACTTACGGGATATACTGATGCAGATTATGGCGCATGTCTAAATGACCGAAGGTCCTACACTGGTTACGTATTTTATTTAAATGGACCTATTTCTTGGGAATCTCGTAAACAGCGAACAGTGGCTCTATCAACAACTGAAGCGGAATATATGGCTCTCAGTGATGCTGCTAAGGAATCCATATATCTTAAAAACTTATTAAAGGAAGTTTTTGGTTTGGAGAATGGTGTCTGTATTTACAGCGATAATCAGGGGGCTCAAATGCTAACGAAAAATAACATTCACCACTCTCGAACTAAGCACATTGATGTCCGACATCATTTTATACGCGATACCGTCGCTAGTGGGACTATCTCTATAAAATATGTTCCCACAAATGAAATGAAGGCAGACATCTTAACAAAGTTTTTAGCAAAGCAAAGACATCTGTGTTTAACTAATGAATTAGGCTTAGTTCAATAATTGTAATGGCCTATATACCTATTCAGAAGTAGGGGGAGTGTTGGAACTATTTGTTTTTGTACAACCTTCTTCGTATGTTTTTGATAGGCCTAATTTATTTTTAAGTTTATATTCTGTGTGACGTACCGTCACTCTGTATCTGTCGAAAAATTGCCCTAAAGCGCAATAAATTATTTATATCAATTTAACACACTATTTTAATTTAGAGTCTATAGTATCCACTAAAACGCATCACCACCTTCTGGTAGTGTAGCTAGTTTAGTTTAGTTTAGCTTAGTTTAGCTTAGTTTGGTTTAGTTTGGTTTAGTTTTTGTTATTGTAGTAGTTAGCTTGAGTAATAAAGGCAATTTGCCCGTTAAAAAAAAAGAACTAGACTATGGTTTTTGGATTCGGCATGTTCAGGTCATAAAGTCTCATTTGCTCAGTAATTATCTAGCTTCAGTGCTTCAAACCGGAACATAGTAGTGCTTACACACTACTTCTTGTCGGCAGAATAACAACTGGCAAAGCAGTGGTAGCTAACTAGACGAACTTTGCAGAAAAGTCCTACTTTTTATCAGAAGTATTAGCAAAACAGCAGGCGCAGATACAGAAATTTCATAGGGGGGCGCACAAATCATTATTGTAGGGGAGTCCAAGAGGGAAATTTGGGGATTTGGTGGTAAAACACATAAGTATACGATACAAGACCAATTTGTGCTCTTTTCTTTAAATTATGAATTCCATGCACCTATATCTTGCTAATAAATTGGCTAATTACTGCGCTTTGTGCTGGACTGCCTGCGCCAAAGGGGGTGGGCGCGCCCCCTGCGCCCCCCCCCTTGTTTCCACACGCGTAACAGCGTTAATTACACGCGTGCCCTTTGACCACCAGTTTTGAGCAAGGTGAACCAGTGCGGTTACTCTGTGTCGTTTGATCTGTTTTTTTTTCGACGGCGGCGGCGCCGGCGTAAAGGGGAGGGTAATGTTTTTGACTCTACCTACATAATGTAGGTATAGTATATATACGCGTGTGATACTGTCCATCCAAAGGTTGTCTGGAAGAGATTGCTGTCAGCGATAAGACAGCCCATTGTAACACTGGTTCATAAGGTTACCTTTGTACTTTCATGTTTAATTGGTGGGACAATAAAGAGTTTTCCATCTATCTATAATTCTATAGTCCCCACCACGTAAACGGACCACTAGCCTGAGCGATTTTTCAATTAAATTTATTTGGTGATGAGAACTGACAACCGATGGGGAAGAAAGGTTCTCGAGTGGCGACCACGAACCGGAAGACGCAGCGTAGGCCCCCCACTAGGTGGACCGACAACCTGGTCAGAGCCGCGAGGAGCCGATGATTGCAGGGGGCGGGCAGCCGCTCAAAGTGGCGCTCTTTGGGGGAGGCCTATGTTCAGCAGTGGACGTCTTCAGCCTGATGATGATGATGATGATTATTCCTAGCCGTTATCGGCTACGACGACCCTTGAATATTCTCCAGTTACAGGTTTGATGGCTATTGTAATCAATTATATTTACTTTCAACGAATTTTGACGAAACTTGGTATACCCCATAAACATGCTTTTGCTGCGGCGCCATCTTTATAGATGGCGCCGCAGCAAACTTCCTCCGCCAATTTTGATAATATATGTATGGGGTATGTTAGCGACGCATTTATTGTATGTTTTTATTTGTTTTCTTTAATTGTCAATAAAGGCAAGGAATGCGATCGCGGGCTTCTTGTGTGCAGCTAACGAGCCAGGGACAGGGGTAGATGCAAGGGGCGCGAGAGGGGTAGGCCGGCACTCGCAAGCTTCACCTCAACAGTTATCCGCCAACTATATACGCGCACCCACACGTCGCTCGCTCGCATTCCGTCAATTTTGTTCTGGACATCTATCTTCTTTCTTACTTTCACCCCATCCTCTACAGGGTAGAAACTTGATTCTAAGCAATTATAATTAAAATATGAGCAAACTTCATATTTTATAGTTCCGAGTGATGGCACTGTAACTAATGAGGGTGTACGTGGCGCTTGGCATCAGTCGGATGACTGGCACGTGACGTCATTAATTAACTTAAATAACCAGCCAACTGCAAGCCGGACTCGCACACGAAGGGTTCCGTACCATTATCTATAAAAATGAGCAAAAAAATCACGTTTGTTGTGTGGGAACCCTTTAAATATTTATTTTATTCTGTTTTTAGTATATGTTATTTATTTATTTATTTGTTTATTGTGATCTACCTATCTTCTTTCTTACTTTCACCCCATCCTCTACAAAACTGGTCTTCGAACCGAATACAGAATCATTTACCTATGTTTTCAACTCCGCCGCGGAAAATGGTGAACACGAGAAGTACGGTCAAAAAGCAGGAAGTAGAAAAACTTGCACAGTTGGGACTTGATCTGGAACAAGAACACAAAATGGAAGTTGCTAATCCAAAAGACAAGACGTGTAAAAGTGATGCTGATTTGCAAACAATTCAAAAAACCGTTTTCGATAAAACATTTGTAAATGTAAATGTGGGTAGCACCAGGACGACGAAGTCGGAAAATGTTCTGGAGTTTCCCTCGACATCAGCATTTCGAAAGGACATAGAAACATCGAAAACTGCTCCAAAACCGAAATCCAAGGCATCAGCTTCGTCTTCTGTGTTGGCCCGAAAAAAGAAGTTGGAGCTGGAAGCGGCACAAGCGAAGGCGCGTATTCAAATGGAGCTCATAGATAAAAAGCTAGAGGCGGATATGGCGGAGATAGATGAAAGATACAGTTCACGATCTGGAGGAAGTGAAGCTAGCATGCAGAGCAAAGTAGAAAAGTGGATAGATCGCAGTCAACAGGAGCTGAATGGGCAGCCCTGCCCACGAGATGGTAACAAGAAGGGCAAGGCGTGTCCTCCACTGCCACCAGTACCAGGTGATGACGGCCGCGAGGCTGATGTGAAAATGCTGGTGAGCGCGATTAAGGACCTGACCGCTGCGACTGCTTCTGCCGCTACTAAAGAATCTGACGCCAAAATGCTAAGCCGCTTATGTACGCCAAGAGACTTACCTTCGTTCTCTGGTGACCCTTTGGACTGGCTTCAATTTAAGCAGGCGTACCAAGAATCAACGCTAGTATGCAACTTCAACGAGAGAGAAAACCTGTGGAGACTCAGAAAATGTCTTCATGGACCAGCTAAAGAAGCAGTAACGTCTCTGTTGATCAGTGCCACGACGCCTGACGTAATTATGTCAACACTAGATCTTCAGTTTGGAAATCCTGACATAATCATAGCCAAGATTATACAGGACATCACTTCACTACAACCGTTATCAGAGCAATACCATCGGGACATTATACCGTTCTCTGTGAAAGTGAAGAACTATGTGGCTGCCGTACTCGCGATCGGTCAAAATGAGTACCTAAGTGCGATGAACTTAGTGTCAGTAATTTTATCTAAATTACCTACTATTCTCATCTCAAAGTGGGCTGACTTCAGCTACCCTTACTTCAACGAAGGCTGTAAGTCAAAACTCGTGATTTTATCCGAGTTCCTAGATGGAGAAGCTGTGAAGATATCACGGGCTGCAGTGAACTTAACTTACGCTCATAGTGAACTTTCTGTGAAACGTAAACACTATAACGTTCAAAATCGCGCGCAAACTGTACTCGTACAAAGTGACAATAACAACGACGATAAGTGCCGGTTTTGTCGTGTTTCAAATCATAAGCTACCAGACTGTAAAAAGTTCAAAAAGTCGCTGCGTAAAGATAGGTGGTTCTTTGTGAAACGAAATAGACTATGCTACAAGTGTTTAATATCAACGCATAATAAAGAGAACTGCACAGCACCCGCGTGTGATAATGATAACTGTGGACAGCCGCACCATCGTTTGTTGCACTACGCTAAGGACAATAATACGCAACGACAAGATAGTGTTAACTTAACGGAATTGCAGGACACTAACAGTGAGAACAGTGACGTGCAGGTTGAAACAGTTTCGCATATAAAAGTAAACAGTTCCCGTGTGTTATTAAAAACTGTGCCTATCAACATCCACGGACCTAACTGTATAGTGAGTTGTGTCGCGTTGCTTGATGACGGCTCGACTGTCTCATTGATAAGCGCTGCGCTGGCGGCGCGCGTAGGAGTGCACGGACAGAAACAAACTATGCGTGTGTGCGGTGCATGGGATTCGACCCATCTAGCGTGCGAAAGTGAAATTGTGGACTTGAACGTGTCAAATAAAGATGGAACTATGTTTACATTCCGAGCGCGCAGTGTTAATAAATTAGACTTACCAGTGCAAACCTTATCACCTAATTTCACGAACTTGAAGTGTTTACCTGAAATAAAAAAATACCTGTATGATAGACATGCTAAACCGGAACTGTTGATAGGTCAGGACAATTACCATTTGATGTTACCTTCGAAAATAATTAATGGTGCACCTGGGGAGTTGTACGCCACTCGTACTCCACTGGGTTGGTGTGTACACGGCTGTGTGCGCAGCTCGCCACGGGCTGCAGACGGGCGCACTGGTGCGCTGCATTCCACGCTGTTCATCTCTGAAGACACGAACCCGATGACGTCAGACAGCGACCGCAGACTTCACGACCTGCAAGAGGAAGTACGACGCTCCTTCACGATTGAGTCAATGGGTATCAGCTGCAAACCTCGACAAAATGCTGATGATGTACGAGCTATTGAGCACCTCGAGCGAACATCTTCTTTGGTTGACGGGAGATGGCACGTAGGACTACCGTGGAAAGATGCCAACTGCAAAATGCCTGATTCATATCCTAACGCTGAAAAGAGGCTGAGGTGTGTGATAAAGAAAATAAAAGCAGATGAAGGCTACTCCCTACGGTACAAAGATCGAATCGACCACCTGCTCCAAAATAACTACGCGACGGAGATCACCGACACTGAAACAACACCAAAGACATGGTACCTCCCGCATTTTGGAGTCGACAACCCTAATAAAAAAAAGCTTCGTCTTGTATTTGATGCGGCTGCTAAAAGTGAAGGGTTATGTTTAAATGATTACCTCCTGACGGGTCCCGATCTACTGGTATCACTATTTGGCATAATGCTTCGATTTCGTGAATATAAAATTGCCATAACTGGGGATATACGAGACATGTTTTTGAGAGTGAAAATCATACCTGAAGATCAAAATGCATTAAGGTTCCTGTGGAGATCTACGCTCGATGACAAAATAAAAACCTACGCGATGACATCCCTAATCTTCGGAGCTAATTGTTCCCCATTCATAGCACAATTTGTTAAAAACAAAAACGCTCAACGCTATGAGTCATCAATGCCGGCCGCCGTGGAAGCTATATGCACCCAGCATTACATGGACGACTACATAGACAGTTTGGAAAGCGAAGATACGGCCATCAAACAGGCAATTGACATTGCGCACATTCATTCAAAAGGCGGTTTTGACATTAGAAACTGGACCTGTAACAATGAGGCCGTTATCGACAGTTTACCAAAAGAAAACTTAGGATCCACCGCTATAAAGTTCAAAATCGGGCAACAATATGACGGCGAGCGCACCCTTGGCCTAATCTGGTTTCCGGAAGAAGATACACTAGGCTTCGATTTATCGCTGAAAAGAATTCCTGAAAAAATAATTACTGGTGAAAGAAGACCTACTAAAAGAGAAATGCTTAGATTAATTATGTCTATCTTCGACGTTTATGGATTCCTGGCGCCATTTACCATAAAAGGAAAAATAATGCTACAAGAAACCTGGAAACTTAATCTCGGCTGGGACGAAATGATAACAGATAATGTGTTTACGAAATGGATGGAATGGCTGCAAATGCTAAAGCGCGTGAGTCACATACGTATGCCTAGATACTACAACACAGCAGCGGCGGGCGAGACGGGAGATGCACCAGCGGCGGTGAGTGTAGCTGCACTCAACAACGCGCAGTGGCCGCAAGCCACGCCCACTTCGTCTGGTCTCGGCGCGCAGGCAGGCGCTGGTTATAGCAACCTACAGCTACACATATTTTGCGACTCGTCGACACAAGCGATGTGCTCCGTAGCTTACTTACGCTGGAAAGATAATTATAACGGCCAGATAAAAGTTGCGTTTGTAGCGAGTAAATGTCGAGTCGCCCCAATAAAACATGTTTCTGTGCCCCGTTTGGAGCTGCAGGCCGCTGTCCTAGCTGCAAGACTATCAGAGACGATTATAAAAGAGCATAGAATTCCTATACATAAGACGTACTTCTGGTGTGACTCCTCTACAGTGCTGCACTGGATACGTAACAACACGCGTACCTATAAAGTGTACATAGCTCACCGTCTCGGCGAAATAGATGAACTAACACAAATAATTGACTGGCGTTACATACCTACAAAGCTGAACGTAGCCGACATTGCAACCAGAGAACACTGTGAGCTTTCAGTACTGGAGAATGAATGGTTCCGCGGCCCTGAATTTTTAAAAGGAGAAGAGAGCACCTGGCCTCGCGAATTACAGCCGCCGAACATATCAGACGTGGACCTGGAATGTGTGGCAACTCTTCACGTCATCACTGAAATCTTACCTGCTGTACCAGATCCAGAGAGGTTTTCATCCTGGCTGCGCTTACTGAAAACAACATGTCGTGTGTTATCGTTTGTAGAAAAATGTAAAAAACTTACCGGCGTGATATACGGTGATATGATGGTGAGAGCCGAGCGCCTGCTGATGAGATACTCACAAGCCCAGTCGTTCCCTGAAGACCTCGCCAACCTGAAACATAAAAATAGATTAGATAAAAGAAGTAAATTACTTACCTTTTCCCCGTTCCTGGACAAGTATGGAGTGCTCCGGGTCGGTGGCCGCATCAACGCCGCACCTGGAATATCACAAGAGGTGAAACAGCCGGTAATACTGGATGGCCGCCACCACGTCACGATGTTGATCGTCCGCCACTACCACATCAAGGCCGCCCATGGAAACCGGGAGATGGTTGTGAATGAGCTGAAACAAAAATTTTGGATAATTCGTATCAGACCTACAGTGAAAACAGTTACTTCAAAGTGCATGCTATGTCGCATCAAAAAAGCCATGCCAGCACCGCCCAGAATGGGTGACTTACCAGAGGCTCGCCTGGCCCATCACCAACGGCCTTTTACCTTCTGCGGCGTAGATTTGTTTGGGCCGATGGAAGTAGCTGTATGCAGACGGCGCGAAAAGCGATATGGTGTTATGTTTACTTGCCTTACTGTACGTGCAATTCACATAGAAATCGTTCACAAACTTACATCAGACTCCTTGATTATGGCTCTGCGACGGATGGCCGCCAGACGAGGCTGGCCGCAGCACCTTTACTCAGACAATGGCACAAACCTAAGAGGTGCAGATAATGAGCTGAGGAAGTCCATTCTGGAGCTAAATGAAGATGTGTTGAAGAGCGAGGCTGTCAACTATGGAACGACCTGGACTTTCATTCCCCCGGCCAGTCCACACTGGGGTGGGGCATGGGAGCGGCTAATCAGGAGTGTAAAGAACTCACTTTACTCCACGCTGAACGAACGTGCCCCAAGAGATGAGGTACTCAGCACGCTGGTGGCAGAAGTGGAACAGATGGTCAATAGCCGCCCCCTCACACACGTTACTGTGGAACCTGATACCAGCGAGTCATTAACACCCAATTATTTTCTTATTGGTACTTCTTCAAACTTGCCAGTGCTCGGAGAGTTTAGCGAATGCGACATGTACCTGCGCAAACAATGGCGAATGTCGCAAAACTTGGCCGATATATTCTGGAGGCGATGGGTGAAGGAAGTGCTACCGGAAATGAGGCTAAGAACTAAATGGTTGAGTGAAGAGAGACCCTTGCAAGTGGGAGATCTCGTCCTGATAGTGGACCCTGCCTCTCCTCGGAACGTGTGGCCCAAAGGCTTGATACACACTGTGATGCCTGGAAAAGATGGACGCATCAGAGTTGTTGACGTCAAGACGCCAAGAGGGCTGCTTCGGCGATCCGCGGCACGCGTCGCTCGAATTCCTACGGGGAATGAGTGCTGATGCACTGGGGTGGGGTGTGTTAGCGACGCATTTATTGTATGTTTTTATTTGTTTTCTTTAATTGTCAATAAAGGCAAGGAATGCGATCGCGGGCTTCTTGTGTGCAGCTAACGAGCCAGGGACAGGGGTAGATGCAAGGGGCGCGAGAGGGGTAGGCCGGCACTCGCAAGCTTCACCTCAACAGTTATCCGCCAACTATATACGCGCACCCACACGTCGCTCGCTCGCATTCCGTCAATTTTGTTCTGGACATCTATCTTCTTTCTTACTTTCACCCCATCCTCTACAGGGTAGAAACTTGATTCTAAGCAATTATAATTAAAATATGAGCAAACTTCATATTTTATAGTTCCGAGTGATGGCACTGTAACTAATGAGGGTGTACGTGGCGCTTGGCATCAGTCGGATGACTGGCACGTGACGTCATTAATTAACTTAAATAACCAGCCAACTGCAAGCCGGACTCGCACACGAAGGGTTCCGTACCATTATCTATAAAAATGAGCAAAAAAATCACGTTTGTTGTGTGGGAACCCTTTAAATATTTATTTTATTCTGTTTTTAGTATATGTTATTTATTTATTTATTTGTTTATTGTGATAAAAACGACAAAATCAATTACAATTACCACAAAATATTTCATACAGAATAAACATGTCAAGGTATTAAATAATAAAAAATAGATACAATGGATTATTACAATGTCAAATAAAATAAAGTCAGAGTTAAACAAAAAATAAGAAAAGTTATTCACTGTCACTACTATCAGGATTACCCGTATTGCTCCATTGGTCACTCATGCTTTCACAATATGTCAATACTGCAGCAACAATGTCAGACCACGTGTCAAAAGAAAAGTCAAAATCAGTGTTGGCGTCACGGAGTGCATTGAGGTGGCGCAGAGGGCGAACCAGTGGAGACATCGTTGTTATAGCGGCAACAGAAATACATCATCTGTGAAAATTTCAACTGTCTAACTATCACGGTTCATGAGATACAGCCTGGTGACAGATAGACAAACAGATAGACAGACAAACAGCGGAGCCTTAGTAAAAAGACCCATTTTACCCTTAAGCTACGGAACCCTAAAAAGTAATAAATGATAACTGTAACACATTCCAAGGCCTAGTGTAAAAACAAAACATTAAAGAAATGTCAATCAAGACGAGCCTGGCATTCGAAAGTTCCCAGAGAAATTACAGAAGGTAAGGTCGCGCCTTGACCTCTTACCTTAAATCAATGTAGGAAAGGACCTTCTGTTATTGACATGTTTTATTTACTCTGTGACCTCCGGCCGGTCTGCAACAAGACTTTGGAACTGCCTATTATGATATACGTGTTCGTTTTTACACCTAGAATAATATTTTTTTAGGTAATATTCTTTTCGAGGTATATACCTCGAAAAGAATATTTTTTATAAATACCGCCCATCAATCAAAGCCCCAAACGAGCTATGGAGAGAGCTATGCTCTGTGTTTCCCTGCGAGATAAGATTCGAAATGAGAAGATCCACAGGAGAAGTAAAGTGACTGACATAGCTCTTAGATTCAGCCAGTAGAAATGGCAATGGTTAAGTAAATAGCATTTTTTTTCTTGTGCACTAAAATACTTGTCCTGTCGCGGGAATCGAACCCACCCGCTTTCGGGCTATAAGCAGGCCTGCTCAACCACCACACCACAATAGGACTGTCAATAAAAACCAATTCGCGAAGCGTTTGCTGCATTGACTATAAACCCAGTTGACCAATGATACAACTCCCCCTCATAGAAAAATTACTGGTGTATTTCAACCACTAATTTCTAATAAATACTATGAATTTCTAATAAATCACGGGATCCCGTTGATGTGTTTTGTTCCATCCTGCTCTGTCCTTTGTTATTTCGTATGACTTTGTCTCGTTTTGTTACCTCGCCCCCTGCCCGCGCAGGTGAGTCATGTTTGTACGAGAACTTGTGTTCACGAGCTATCAACTGGCTTTATAATTTTTGGTTTGCTGTAATTCGCTGAGGACTTTCCAGTTTTCATCTTATACTCTTGATGGAGTTAGATTCTCACCTTTATCGAGGTCACCATGGAGATGGAGACAGAATGAAAAGAATCTATAAAATCGGTTAACAATTGGCGGCTTCAAGCCTCAAATCTTCGATCAAATAGGTACCTATGATCGTAGATTAGCGGGGGATATTGTATGGCATACACAAAAAAATACAGATGAATTGCATTACAGTCTACTCTGGCGCGGATCCAATATTGTGGGCACGGTGGGCACGCCCCTAACCCCCAATTCTACTTCATTAAGGCAGATACGCTGTGATATAGAATATAATAGAATAGAATAAATATTTATTAATCGCAAAAGGCACAACACAATCGGTAATGGAGTAATACAAAAAAATTTTGTTTGCCCGTTGCCACGAATCTACGATATGCTTTAATAAAGTACGACTCGCATTTGGTCAGTTTTTGGGTGGCTGTGACCGTAACCTTTTTCGAGGGCTGGATCCGCCCCTGGCTTCTTTTCGTAAGTAGCTGTAAAAATTAAATAATTGAAAAAGTTTTGCTTTCGGACTATTAAGATTGCGTATTATTAAGAAATCGGAAAATATAGAATGTGAAAAATCCTGAATATGGAACTTATCGCTGACACCATTTATATAGGTTACGGTACTACCTCTCTCTGTCAGATTGTCACAGGCGTTGTAAACTTGTCTTCTTTATCCAAAGGAACAAAGATTAAGTTTATAATTCTAATCTATCTAGCTAAATGCTAGATCCCCTACTTAGTAGTATCACAAGTGCAACTTCCGTAATGATGCCCCCAACAATACCTAGGTAGGTAATTGCAGGAAAATGCCTATAATTACACCTGCGAAGGCTATGAGCGCCGACATCTTGACTGTCCTCTTATGAGTCATAAGTATTGCCATACGCTTATTTATTTAACTATTCTAGAATAATGAATTACGTAAATAATCTGTAACTGGTCTCATATTATCAGCCGGAAGATGTCCACTGCTGACCATAGGCTTCCCCCATAAAACGCAAGTTTTGACGCTTATCATGAGGGGTTTGCCATAATCACGACGTTAGGCAGGTGGCTTGGTAATCGCAGAAGACTGGGGAGAATGCTGCTGCCCATTCCCTAGATATTTCCTTAGCTGACTCTTACCCACGAAGAGATGGGGTGGGAGCGGAACCATAAGCTTTTGTGATAGCTTAGGTTTCCCTGTCAGGATAGAGAACATGGAGTATTGCGTCTTCTTCTTCATAACGTGTCGATAAAACCTTTGATTTTAATGGAGACTACGTGCAAGGCCGGCTTTAAAGCTGGATCTGGATAGTCAGGTATTGTATAGTGGTGAAAGGATAAGCCAATCGGGTTTGAAACTGATAGTTATCCAGGGTGCGCCGAATGTACGGGGATCTGTAGGTACGTTACATCGGGGAGGCTCCATTCATGTACCCTATGGAATACTGCGTGTCTTTTGCAGAAGCCCAGCTTAGACTAGTTTTAGTATTTTGCGCCGTGTCGTCATCAACTCACCAATGCTAGCCATGCTAGGACGCAAGTCTTTTTTACTGGGAGAGAGAGTGACCATGTCTTAGACTAATAGATAATATCTACGGTGAGCGATGACCAAGAGATGGAACTTAGAGAGCTATTGTTTTGAAAACTAGAAGTTAGAGTTAGAACTCTGTGAGGTATGATATTACATAACATATTGCACATTCAGCTCATTAATTTCAATATCCCGTTGCGAAATTAGTAATAATTTTCGCCACATCCTAAATTGGATAGAAACCGAATGGGGCGCATCCTCCGGCGTTGCGCAAGCGCATTATGTATGGTTTGCTGAACACAATTATATCACGCGTCGGTTTATGTTTGAAGTAAACTAAGTTTTAGGGTTGTTTTGTTAAAAGGGGTTCACTACGCTTTTCTAATATGGTTTTAAACTTTCTATATTATACGTTTTACCTGTGATCTACTCATCGAACGCTAATTTTTGCTTCATTTAAGAAAATTATCTTAGAACATTAATTTCACGAAAGTTTCAGCATCAACCGGAAGACGTCCACTGCTGAACATAGGCCTCCCCATAGAGCGCCAGCTGCAGAGCATGTATCTTCCCACTAGATAACCAGTTACAAAACTTGGTATCCTAACGGGAAGTAACGGTATATTTTGCTTTTCATATTAATCAAACTATTTTTGCGCACACTTCTTGTTGATATAAATTTTTCAACACACACAGAACTCTCTGATTCACGGAAAACAAAAGAAATAGACCATAATAAAACCTAAAAAAATATCAAATTTAATTGCCAACATGACCTTGTCAGGAGGCATATAAAAATCTCAATCAAGCATCAAATTAATACGACATTCCGAATAACCATATAAGTAAACCAGTAGGTATGGAACATTACGCAAATGAATGCCAACACTGGAAGAAGACGTTTGATGTGTCAACAGCAAATAATAGTATGCAAATACATTTTCATCATACCTGCTTATTGGTAGGGTTGCCAGATCAAATTGTTAAAATTAAGTAGGTACCTAAAGACCTACATTAGACGAATTTCCTCCTTCATAAAAATTTTGCCACGTTTTCGAAATTATAATATAGTCTGCTTAGTAATTAGAAAATACTTTGGCACCTCTTATGTTTTGGTGATAGTCATGCAGCAAACTTTCAAAAGCAACGAATTAATAAATATTTCAAGTTCGATTGATATTGATTTTATTCGATACGTTGGCAATAAATGGAATAGATGTTACGTATCCTTTTTGCAGGCCAACTCTTTTTGATTTTATTTAGCAAATCAGTATAATCCTAAATACCTTATCTAATTTTGACTTGTAAAAAAGCTAAAAATAGCCTATTTGCGATAAAACTTTTGAGTTTTGAGTTAACAAATTATCCAAGAAATATCGAACCACTCATACTTCGGTATTTTTATTATAGCGGATAGTTCGATAAAATATCTAACATCTGACAACCCTGTTTTGTTGGCGGTATCTGAAGAGGCCTTGTTGGCTATAGATAATTTACCTGAGCCATAACTTAAAGAAAAACAGATTTTAGGTAATGGTTGCTTTGCGGTGTTATTTTATTGCAAGGAACCCTTCATCATCACATCAAAAGTCCACTGCTGATCACAGGCCTGGCCTCCCCATAAACTTATTGAGAGTAACGAAAAAGTTCAAGATCTGTAAGCCTCCCCATAAAATGTCTTTGAACACTTAGACTTCCTTTAGCCGGCCCTTACGGCACCCATGGCAATAGATGGGGTTGTCCTATCCTCACCGTCGGGACCACATGGCCACCAAGGAACCCCTAAAAGTCCTTATTTGAACCACAAAAACCATCAGGTTAGAGTTCATAACACTTGTTGTCAGACTCTGTAAATATAAATACTAAAAACAAAACTAAATGCGGCTCACAGTCGATATCAGCTGTTTTTTTAATCTATGCGAACCGGTGCAGCTTGCTTTTTATGATACCGGACTGTTTAGACATAGAATATAGATCTGTCCATAAGTCTATACCAATGTTGTTGCCAATTTATTAACACAATTTTTTGTAAACTATTTGGTATGAAATAATTTATTATTGTCATAAATTAAATAATGTTTTTTGTTACAGATAAAATGTCGAACCCGACAGAGTTACGCTCGGAGAGAGTCAAACGGATGTTTAGTTGGACCACGGGGTAAGTTTCATACCTTTTTATAGTTAAGTGCACAAACGCGTATAGGGGTAAATAGGGGTTATTTAGGGACTACTTATTAGTTATTGATCTATGGTTATACCCGGTTAACCAATCGATATTCCACTCTACACAGTAAGTATCTATTTCAGAAGTTAACATATTTTAAAAGTTGTTTAAAATAGAAGAGAATAAATTGTATGAGTGTGACGAGTCTCCCTTGCGTTTTGTATTTTCAGTGTTGACGATTCTCGTAATATTACTTTGTATACACCGTGGAGTTGAATTTGATATTGTCCTGAAATTTATGTACTCAGTACATGCAATAAAACCATATTACAGCGTTAAATAGAAAAATAAAAATAAAATAAATGCCTCAAAAAATAATTCGCCGTTAGCCGAAATGTCTGTTTCACGCTCTGCACTCCCCGCTATCACGGAGTGCCAAATTATTACATGTCGTAGGCCTTTTGCTAAGAATTTGAATTTGGACTAGTTTTATAGTACCTAGTTTTACGTTTTACATTATAGGTATTTTTGTGTTTAGCTTTAAATAAACATTCTAAAGCATGGACTGAGTACATACATTTCAGGAAAATATCGAATTCAATTCCACGGTGTATAGTGAAATGACAGGACCCAGCAATAGGCCCTGAATTTAGGGAGAAGTATGGTACATTACTTGCTACCAAGTTAGTAGCCTAATTAGAGACCAACTTAGGGCCCTAACTAGGGGCCTGAATTTAATGTAATGTAATAGGCCCTTAACCCATTAATGTTAACATATCTCAATGGATAAAACAAAAACAAGAGATAGCCTGTCCACCATGCGATGATCAATGGTGCAATGATTATGAGGGGACCAGTTTGTGACGTAACATCTACTTTCGCATGTAGCTGAGAGGTCGACGCGCAAGCCCAGTAACCTAAATGCCAGATAACTTTCCTACAATAATCAACCTTATCAACTTATCACTAAAACACTATTATTTTCATTCATAGAAGCAGCAACGTTGTGTAAGGTGGTTAACTCTTGGTGCAATAAAATTAATGTTATCAACTGACTTCGAATAAAAGTGGTTCTCTACTTGGGTGTATTTCTTTTCCAATCTTTGTTACCTTGGAACTCCACGTCCATTACCCGAAATGGAAAATTCTTTTTTTATTATTTAAAACGATAGATATGAGTTTCGGATTGTTGCCTTAGAAAAAAACTGCAAAGTATAGGTGAAGATATGTATACCAGTTGTAATGAAACTAAGGCATATGAAACTTATTTTTAATAGGGTATTATTATTAATTGAGTTATGTACATATCTGTGACTTGTATGTCCAGTGTCCACACTCCACCCGTTCGACCCGTTTATTCAATTAAAATACCAAGTTTGATAACTGGTTATCCAGTGGGAAGAAAAAATCTTGTTACATAACTTTGGTATTAAATTACTCATTCGCATATTAAGTATAAAACTTTTAAGTTGGTACCTAGTTACTTGAAAAGATTGAACTAATATCATATTTATAATTATGTGTGCCATAATGTGCTATATATTATATTGATGCCACCTGTATACATAATGCAAGGAAGATATAACAGTTTATTCTATACTATCTAGCTAGAATATCCGACTGATATTTCTTTATTGATATCTACTCTACTGTTTACGAAATTCCAAGCTATTTATTTTCATGCCATCTATACGAGGATTTCATAATTAGCTGTTATGTAATATAGCGCCATCTGTTGTAAATAGCACGAACCACTTAATGGTAGCGCGTCCTCAATCGTGCCAATGTTTCCACAGTAAACCATTAGGGGGCGGTAAATGCTATTTTAATCCTTGCTTCACAAACAATAAAATTCGCCTATTATGGAATTTTATGTACATTTTAATTTTTTTCCTATGTTTTCAAATCACAATCAAAACCTATAAGTACATACTTATAGGTTTTGATTGTGTGTGATCGTACATACATACTACAACCAATGGAGAAGAAAGGTTCTCGAGTGGCGACCACGAACCGGAAGACACAGCGTATGGCCGGCCCCCCACTAGGTGGACCGACGATCTGGTGAAATCTGCGGGGAGCCGATGGATGCAAGATGCGAGCAGCCACTCAAAGTGGCGCTTTCTAAGGGAGGCCTAATGTTCAGCAGTGGACGTCATCAGGCTGTTGATGATGATGATGATAATGATAATGAGGATAAAAGCACTAGGTATATATGAGAATCATATTGAAATGTTAAGTAGTTTGTCGCAAAAAAGATAAGCATTGACAAAAAATATATACTTATGTAAAAATAAAAAAATCGTAGCTCACAGTCCTGACATACAGGTATATTTTTTAAAGATTAATTTGTAAAGGAATTTGAATCAGGAATGGGATTTGAACCCGCATCCATCCATCCGTTTAGCCGGGACAGCTACCGTGACAAGTGATCTCGTGTCCGAACACGGCATCACTTGTCACGGTGCCTTAAGTCATCATTCTCTTTGCCTTTTCCCCATTGCGGTCGGCTCCCAATCTAACCTGTAGCGGCGAGCTACCAGAATTACACGAGCGACTGCCATCTGATCTCGCAACCCATAAGAAACCAGTAACAGGGATGGTTAGATCAGGCGTCAGATTCTATCAGGCGTCTGACTACCCGTAACGATTGCCATAGATGTTCTTATGACAACCAGGACCGACGGCTTAACGTGCTCTCCGAGGCACGGTCACGGTGCCTTAAGTAAAGTTCTTAAAGCCCGTGGCTATGGGATGGTGTAACTAGGAAATAAAACGTAAAGCTGTAGGCTACGGTATTAGGTAGGTAAGTATTCAAGGAGCATAATATGTCAATATTACAAGATTAAAGTCTTAAAAAGTTAAATGAGCTTCAAAACTAGAATGTAGTTAACCTTTCCTTCGCCGCGGCCGCGAGCTTCGTCGCTGCTTGTTGGAAATTGACTTACCGATGTTACTAACATAGATTTTCAGCGGGTTACTTTGACCCATAATAAGTATTACCTAGGTATACATAATTATGTACTTAGAAATCTTTTCTTTTTGTTATTGTTATAGGCGGGTTTTTCTTTTTTAAATGAATTCGGAGGTTAATTGAATAAGTTATAATGCTCAATGAGAAACACTAAACCATGTAATGTAACTATTTTTGTTTTGAAAGGGCCAATGTTGTTCTTAAAATGATTGCTATTACCTTAGATTTAGACCACAGAGCATTAAAAAATATAACGCCTCGCATCGGGGGCGAAGCGTATTTTTTTTCGTGCTCTGATGTAGACTGTCAGATTTTTTGTTGAAAAAACGTAATTGTAAACCTACAATGGGAAAATCTTAAGAGGGTGGTCTGCAAAATGATGGCAACGGTGCTGCCACTCGAATACATAATTTATTTTCTCTCGTACCGTGGAGACATAAGTGAGAAAAATGTATTGGTCACGCTGTAGCTCGGTTGGATTCCTATATTTTAAAGAACTGCAAGCAGTTTTGCAGCTCCAATTATCCACAATAATTAAAACAGATCACGGTGGCCACCAAAAGTCATTTTAATTATTATGGATAATTGGAGCTGAAAACTGTTTGCAGTACTTTAATTAAAATATTGCAATCCAACCTAGCTAGAGGACAGCACTGTTGAACATTGAAACTTATACTAGCCCTAAATTCAAGATGCAATATTTACTAACATTACACTGACAGTTGAATCAGCTGATTTTTTGGGGTTGTCGCCACGAAATGGTTGAGCGATATCAGAATTACGATGATTTTACCTATAACGTCTAATCGATTTGTCACAATTCTCCATAGTTACGTCAATGCTATGAAAAATCGAATTAATTGAATTTAGAAATCTTCATTAGGTGATCAAAAACGAAGATTAAAATCACCAGTTTATCAGTGTCATAATGAATCTCAGTTTTGACGCCCTGGGTAGGAAACAATCGGTTACTTTTTGACTATGGTCCGTCACCCCTAGCTATATTTCCTTGGTCTGAGCCCCTAGCAACCAAAAGGTTCTCTATGAAGCTGGTATGAAAATTTTTCCATGGGCGAGCCCTACAATAAAAATGTTTGTAATCCCTGCTATCAGCTGGATCTACTGTCAGTGCAATGTTAGTAAGTATTGCATCTTGAATTTGGGTGACTACTATTAACAGCAGCAGTGGCGCTTATCATCAGGTAAAAGACAAGCCCACCACGTCATTCATTTACTTAAAAAAACTACAACTGTTAATGAAGTTTTTGCCCTTTGTTCGCGGAAGACGTCGACAATGTTGGTGACCTCTTGACTTATACAGCTTCCTTGGGAAAAACGATATTACCAGCGTTGCCCTCTGAACTTAACGTACAGACAGTACCTTGATGATAGCACAGATTATATAATATACTAGTTATATATAGTTATTGTTATATGATTTTAAATATTTGTTTATGGGTATAAAATACCTACAGCCATAGTCGTCCCATTTTCTCGTTGGCAAACTCCCAAAAAATTTGACATGCTATGCGCATTTTAATTACATACAAGATAATAAAGCAAAATTGTAGGTTCCACAGCGTAAAATAACATTAAATGTTCTCGTAACACAATGTCAGATAAAATCAAACCATCTAAAATGTATTTCTCTCACGGGAAGCGAACCCGCACTGTTACCGCACCATCTCATTACTAGAGAGAGCTAACCACTGCGCATGGGCAGAAAGCGGAACTATTTTTTTATAATAAGTTATTTGTGAGGTGAGAAAACGAAGTAATGTGACCTTTGGGTCTGTGGGGTTTACATTATCCCGGACACGTGAGAACTATACATATATTTGAAAGACACCGCTGACTAGGTGGACCGACGGTCTGCTGAAAACCACGGGGAGTTGAGGGAAGCTGCATCTTCCGGTTCGTGGTCGCCATCACTCGAGAATCTTTCTTAGTTTCTTCCCCATCAGTTGTCAGTTCTACGAGCGATGTGGCATGCCCATTGCCATTTCAACTTGCTAATTCTAAGAGCTATATCGGTTACTTTAGTTCTCCTGCTGATCTCCTCATTTCGGATCTTATCTCGCAGGGAAACACCGAGCATAGCTCTGCATAGCTCGCATCATCAGCAGGAAGACGTCCACTGCTGAGCATAGGCCTCCCCCATAAAACGTCACTTTGGACGCTTATCATTACAGGAGGATTTACCATAATCACCATGCTTAGCAGGCGGCTTGGTGATCACAGAAGATTTTAATGTACCTAGGAGAATGCTGCTGCTCATTCCCTGGATATGCCCTTAGCAGGCTCTTACGGCACCCACGGGATGACATGGGGTGGTCCTTATCGCAAACCGGGACCACACGGCAACTCTATAGCTCGTAAAGGCAAAATTAAATAAGTACAAAACGTTATTTTTGAAGCTGGTTTTAAATGTCAATAACATAGACTAGTATTAGTATAATCTAACCCCCTGAGCACGGACACATTAGCAGCGCTGCTGCAGCGCGTCTGCCGCTCAAAGTGATGTCAAAATTGTATGAACTTTGCTTTTTTTTTTTTTTTTTTTTCTTATATTTTGGCTCCACACATAGTGTATTTAGCCAGTGTCAAGTATTGTAATTTTTCATCGTAGTTACAGAATATTTCACGTAAAGTCAAGACTTAGTCAATAGTCTTGTTAGTCATAGTCGATTCTAAGTCAGGTAGTCATAGTCCATTCTAAGTCATGCCCTAGTAAAGTGGTGGCAACTTTACTAGAGGCTTCTATGGAGTTTTGGAAGCAACACGAAAAACCACGTTTCACCACATTATATCACTTGCCCACACTCATGCTCGTAATTCAGCACTTAATGCGTAAAACACCACCAATTTTAAACATTAACACTGGAAAAAACACAAGTTTTGAAAAATAATACAATGCAACGACGTGAACTTTTTCGCGTTCCCGCCAAAACTCTGAACTTTGCTTTGTATGGTCCGTGCTTGACCCCCTGGGCCTCGTTTTATAAAGCTACAAGTACAAGCTAACAATTGTACCAGCTACAAGAACTAGTAACTACAAGTTACTAGTTACGGCGTTTTATAAACAACAATTATCGATTACAAGTGTAAATTACAAGTATAATGCACATCACTATGAACGTCACTGAGGCCTCACGGCGTAGGTACTTACGTAAATAAAATCGAAATCAAACCATCAAAACGTTTGCTTGCACAAAAAAAACAATAAAAATACTTACTAAAACTATTTTTATTTAAGTACTAGCTGACCCGCCCCGGCTTCGCACGGGTTAATTAGTTTTACGCATTATCTCAGCCTAAAGAGAAGGAAGAGGGAAAAAGATCAGGGAAAAGGATAAATGCATGAAACGACATCCTTTTCTCAAATCTTTTCCTCCCTTCCTTCTCTCGTTCCTATAGTACAGGATAGGAGTGGCTTTGGACCTAATACTGAAAGTTGAATGTTTCTGAACCTCAAAATGACTTTGAAATGTTTACGGGACAATATTTAAAACACCCCCTTTTTAATAAAAAATGAATGAATGAAATCGGACCACGCGTTAACGAATTATAAATAAGTACATATTTTTACTTTCGTCCCCTCTCCCGCGGAAACCGTGCTGAATTTCGGGATTAAAAGTATCCTATAGCCTACCTCGTCATATGAACTCAAATCATGCCAAGTTTCATTTGAATCCATTCAGTAGTTTCGGCGCGATGCTCAGCCAAGATAGACAGACAGACAGACAGACAAAAATGAAAACAACTATAGTTTTGGCTTTAGTATCGATTATAGAGAGCCCTCCAACAAAATTTTTCAGAATATCTTTAATGTAAGTACAGAATTGACCCTGTTACAGTTATATTATAAGTATAGATTCCATTGTTCACCTACAATCTTGAAGAATTTAGCTACTTTTTTGTCTTTCTATTTTAGTGTTTGTAAATTGTTAATGTTTAATTACATTTATCATCTGTAGACAGTCAGTACTCACTTGATGTTATGTTGTGCATAACAAGTGAGCATCGTCCTTGGAAACCAGTTCTTATGGACTTTAACCTATTGGAGCACCAATATCAGAATATTGTGAACTGAGTTATTAGAAGGAAGTTCTTTATTTAAAAAGTTAAAATAATAATAGACCTGGACTCGTGACTAACTTCATACTAACAATCATATTGTAAAAGTACCGTTAGAACAAATACTTTTTTTCCTTATTATTTTTTTATTTTTTTTATTTAATAGGTCTGCTAACAATTATATCACTAGAAAGTAGCTTAACAAACATGAACAAAATAAAACTGAATGTACAATTAATTACAGGCAAACACTGCTTGCCTAAACACTTTAAAAGAATAACACTTAAATTAAAAAAAAATTAAATATGACAAGAGTACGGAGAAGGAGAAGTCATAACTAAATGAAAAAAAAAATTAAAAGAAATGTAATGATGATAAGTTCGAAGACTTTAATTAGGTATTTTCTTGAGCAAATGCTCACGAAACTGGTGGATTTTGATAGTGAAAACATCTTTTGGTCCACTGTTAAACCATTAATTTTATTCTCATTGAATTACTTTCATCCCAGTCCCTCATAATCATCATCAACAGTCTGAAGACGTCCACTGCTGAACATAGGCCTCCCCCAGAGAGCGCCAATTTGAACGGCTGCTCGCCTCTTGCATCCATCGACTCCCCGCGGTTTTCACCAGATCGTCAGTCCACCTGGTGTCAGTCCTTACTATTTTATAAACGTGAAGTCAATTTTTCATATTTTTTTTCTTTTATTAGTGCAGTACTTTTAGTACTAGGAACACAGATAGTACAAACAGAACTTAAAGACGTTACGTTTAAACAAGTGCATGGCTGAATCAGAGCTGAGAATCTCACATTTTGCATTTCATTCGACACTACATATGGACTTTAGTCAGATTTACCTAGAGTGGAAGCCACGAAGTCAAGTTTGGAACTTAACAGAAAATAATAGACAATAAAGAAACCAACAAACCTAATCGCATTATTTATTTAATGTTTGTATGTGACTAAATCAAAATCCACTAACATTTTCTAACAACTTATTATATTAATTATTATCGGGGAAAAATAATTATTATAACAATTAATTTTCCCCGTGCATATATGCCGATTGAGGCAATGAAAAAAAACCCACCTGGGTACAGTTGCCGAAACAACTTGCGTCATTACGTCTTGACACACTGGACTGGCCAGCGAGACTGTTGTCTATGGCCTGGCAGGTTTAAAAAAAGAAAAAGAACACGCGAGCGAAAACTTCGCAATCTGTCAGTAGGCGAAGAACCGCGGGCCGAGTCGCACACGCCTGCTCGATCGATTTTGAAACAATACGCGATTGTAGTTAGAAAGTTAAATTATTAACGTGTACGCGTGTGATATTATTGCAATATATTTAGCTTGTTTTGTTTGTGTTCTGTGAGTTGAGTGCATGAAGCTAGGAAGCTGACGAAGGCCATTAAGATGCTTATAACGTGAGTATTAATGATTGTGATAAGAATACTTAATGATTCGTTAATTATAATTGGTGTCGCATTAATGGTGCATGCCAAAACGTGTCGGTATCGCGAACAGGGGTTGTGAAACAAGTCCGGCATCAGTATATAGCTAGTTATAATTATTCTGCGGTATAGCGAGCAAACTTGAAAGTCTTGTTTTCTTGCCTTGTCGGAACTGCTATTTCTTAACTCAAAATACCCATTTATCGTCGAAGTTGCCAGGTCAATTCAATAAATCGATACAATTTTTACCTATTTATCTTATTACACAGCATAAAGAATTACTAAACATTTCAAAGCTTTAAATTATGTAAATATAAATTGCACACTAGTTTCATTTGTTTATTAACTTTTTTTGCTGACTTTACTCACACCATAGACAAATGAGAATCCACTCAATAAAAAATATAACGGGCAATCGACTGAAAAAATATTAAAATCTCCGCTGTTTGTCCGTCTGTCACCAGGCTGTATCTCATGAACCATGGTTCGTGACAGTTAGACAGTTGAAATTTTCACAGATGATGTATTTCAGTTGCCGCTATAACAACAAATACTAAAAAACCGAATAAAATAAATATTTAAGGAGGCTCCCATACAACAAACGTGATTTTGTTGCTCCTTTTATAGTTAATGGTACGGAACCCTTCGTGCGCGAGTCCGACTCGCACTTGGCTGGTTATTCGTGTGTTGCTCTTATCTAACTAACTAGATTAATGTCGAGATTCAAAATCTTAAACCCATCTCATCTACTCTAGATTGTAGTTGGCAAAATTTGGCAACGTTTCGTTTTACATAAGTTAACGATCAACTTCAAAGTGGGTGTATTGCGAAAATAACATCGAGGTCAAAAACTTGTGCGTAAGCACCTGCTTCGTCTTATCCGGTTACAATTATCTTTATTATCTTTATTAGATGGTAGGACTTTTCTGCAAAGTTCGTCTAGGTAGGTACCACCGCTTTGCCAGTAATTCTGCCGCCAAGCAGTAGTGTGCAAGCACTACTGTGTTCCGGTTTGAACGGCATTGTAGCTAGTGAAATTGCTGGGCAAATGAGATTTTATGATCTGATCACACAGTCTAATAATCTTATTAATATACTGTGTGAAGGCTCAGAATGACGTGCGCAGTGCAGAGTCACGCAAAACCATATTAATATAGAGTTACGAGTGAAACTGCAATCTGTTATGGGCAGTCGTGACGCTTAACATTAGGCAAACGACTAGCTCGTTGCGCTGTTCATTTCTATGAAAAGATTGATTTTGTAATCATTACTGCACAGAATTTGCCCTATTTACATAGGTCTTACGCTCTAAACACTATCCCCCTTACCAATAAACACTGTATAACAGTGGAATAGCTAGGTACTCAGTGTTTTGTCTTGTTTTATCTTTGCCCATTTCAAACTCAACAGAGATAGACAAAACACTGAATAACATCCGCTACACAATGTTTATTAGTAAGGTAATATAATATTTACTGTACAGTCTTAATTTATAGAACACCAATTAAAAATATAGTATCAACCTTAGTTTTAATTTCTGCGCATTATTTGAGAAAAGTACTAGACGCACCTTGGCCACAACTAGGCATTGATGGACTTACGTATGTGTGTGCCCACATTTACACGTTCGTCCATCAATGCCTCTGTTGCTGGCCGCTACAGTAATGTACTATTATAACTTACAGTGGCTATCATACGATTTGGCAGTTTTTTTCAGCGAAACCAAAATCAGAATTAGGTAATGTCCTACGGGATAGACGTAGCCGCGTAGACACTGCTACGCCGTAGCCACAGCTACAGCTACAAAAAGGAAAAGATAAAAATCTCCGGTTTTTTATTCTGCAGAGGTTCTCTACTTAATAAAACTCAGGCCATCAACAAAAATCATAGGAAGTTTGACGCGTAATTACCTAATTTAAAATTTAGATAAAATGCCCAGAATCACATGAATCACAGATTAGAGAAAAAAACAATTGTTACTCAATGGTTTGAATTCGAAAATCGAATTCCAGAAATATGAACTACGGGGGGTATTAGCGGGAACTTGCATTATTTTTCGAAACTTGTGTTTTTTCTGGTGTTAATGTTTAAAATGGGTGGCGTTTTATGGAATCACAAACATGAGTGTAGGCAAGTGATATAATGTGGTGAAACGTGGTTTTTCGTGTTGCTTCCAAAATTCCATAGAACCTTCTAGTAAAGTTGCCACCACTTTACTAGGGCGTGACTTAGACTGGACTGTGACTGCCTGACTTAAACTGGACTATGACTATCCAGACTGTGACTAAGACTTCACTCTACGTGAAATATTGTATAACACGATGAAAAATTATAATACTTGACACTGGCTAAATACACTACGTGTGGAGCCAAAAAAAAATGTAGGAATCAGACAATAATATACTTACAGTAAAACCTAACCTCTTTATTAAATCTACCTTGTTTTTTTGCATTAATCTACGTCAGTAGACGTACCTACCGCTTAAAATAGCAGCAAAAAACCCATCTATTAATACAATAACAGCAAATATGTAGATTCACAAGTATTTGATTATTCATACGTCATCATATCAGAGATCTGCTGACCTGAGTAAAAACTCCTTTAAGATTCTAGCAACAACCCCATTACAGACGACAATGTGATTTATTACCGAACGTTAAAGTTGTTAATTGAATACGTTTCTGCTTTTAACAAGGACATAATTTGTTAGTTTGAAGACGGTGGATACTTAAGTGCTTATTGCGAAGCATTAAGGCTTAGATTTGCAAAGTATTTTCTCATGTAGGTAGTAGTCAACGATCGTTTGATGAAGCACATATTTTATATGAAAATGAAAATGAAAATGAAAAACATTTATTTGATAAAAAGGCAAACATTACATTGTGGTTAGTAGAACACCTGGTTCCTACACTAGGCTCGAAACCCGATATAGATAATAATAAAACAAATTAGTCATATTCGGTTTATTACTTTCTGAATTTCTTTAGTGACTTGCTGATTTGAGTCGTTTAGTGTCTTATATCATGACTATTTATTAATATTCAAGGTTAAATTATATAGGTAGGCAAGTTATTAAACTTTTTAGGTTTAACCAAAGGGTAAAACGGACCCTATTACTAAGGTTCTCCGCGATCTGTCTGTCTGTCCGTCTGTCACCAGGCTGTATCTCATGAACCGTGATAGTTAGACAGTTGAAATTTTCACAGATGATGTATTTCTGTTGCCGCTATAACAACACATACGTGATTTTTTCCTCGTTTACCAGATGAGCCAGTCATATATCGCTCTGCTTTAAATAGTACTGCTACTCAACACTAGATGGCAGGGATAGATAATGGTACGGAACCTTTCGTGCGCGAGTCCGACTCGCACTTGGCTGGTTATTTAAAAGCGCAAATTGGCGTGGCGAGCCAAAAACGAACAAAGAGTAAAAGATTTTATGAATTAGGTTTTGACTTCAAGATAATTTTTGAATGCTTCCTACCAACGTGACAATGCTACCACCATGATGGGACGATGCGCGCTGGTTAAGATACTATCGGTTTTTTATTATAATGTTTAAAATAATTATATTAGTGGGTAAGTAAATAAAAAATATGAATTTTAAAACGATTTTTTAACCAGTCGACCAACCTTAAGATTTAAAACAAACATCTAAATGTTGGTTTTATTAGGCACTTACTCAAATATTTACATACGAGTGTAAATTGAGAACCCTTTTTTTAAAGTCAAAGTTAAAGATAACTATTATTCACTATTATTTACTAATGACTATACTAAGTATATATGTAAAACTATTATTTAATTCTTATATTTAAACCTTTGACTTTGAATTAATAAAGAAAAACAATTTGCAACACTTTTCAAATAGCCTGTTTTTTGAATTTTTACGTACTTTTAATGTAACGCTAATATTTTGCGCAGTAGGAGTACTGTTCCAAACCGGTCGGTAAGGGTAAGCAACGTTGGCTGCGGCCACTACTTTGATGGGTGACCGCTACATAAAGTAGTATTTTCAACTGAGCGCTACCGTCCTTCGGAGGGCACGTTAAACTGGTCCCGGCTGTTGTCGTAAGACAATAGTCGTTAAGCCAAGTCACCTTTGGGTGGCCTAAAACTTGTGAGACCCAGGGCTGACCACTTGCCTACACGAGAAGAAGAAGAAGCACTTTTACACAACATTATTAGAATAAGACAGTGTACTATAATATAATTTATACTAAAGTTAATAGGTAATAAATTAAATAAATATATTTGCGAGTAAATTAAATTGAATAACAATCTGTCGTTATCATATTTGCACAGCCTAACAACAAGAATAATGTTATACGTAGCACAAAGCACACAGACGGGCAAATTGTGCCTGTTATATATATTGCACACCTGAGCAATATTTTGTAAATTTATGCACATAAATAGTTTATACTGTTTGCCCAGCTGTGTTTAATGGAATCTTATATTTACTTCTTGATACCATGGTGTAATAAATTGAAATCAGAAATAACATTAATAGTTTTTAAAGAGTTAAGGCAATGGGTGCAAACAATGTATTTTTAGGCAAAATAGAACGTCTGTTAATATTAATCACTGTTTTTAGCAACTTTTTAACCCCCTCCCCTCCCTGGTGATGCATGGTGAAATGAGGTTTGTGATTACCTCCCCTATCCAAGATCACATGTATTTTTTTTACATCATTTTTACGCTTTCGGCTTAGAATCGCGCATCTTATTCTTATTCTTATTCTTATTCTACATGGGGGCGATAAATCCTGCACTGACGTCCCGCTTGGGGTGTATTGTGCATTTCCCCCTGCCAGCATCTACCCGAGCCACCCCAGCTCCGTAAAATAGCGGAGTGTGGCTCTAGGCTGCTTGGCACAGCTGCTCCAGTGGCACTGATGTTGGGTTAGGTTAGGTTAGAACCGCGCATCTAAAGAAAAATTTAAATACACGTGATATCTCACTACACCTCCCCGCCCCTCCCCTCACTGGTGATGTTTCGTGATCTTTTCCTCCTCTCCCCCCTTTGTGATTTATGGAGGATCCCATGTAGAGCTTTGAACTTAATATAACAATGTAATTCATATTATCGGTAAAGTTCGCTGATACAGGATTAAAGAAACTACTAAATGTTACTAGCTAAACGAATGAGGAAGAAAGGTTCTCTAGTGGAGATCACGAACCAGAAAACGCAGCCTAGGCCCCCCACCAGGTGGACCGCCGATCTGGTGAAAGCCGCGGGGAGCCGATGGATGCAGGAGGCAAGCAGCCGCTCAAAGTAGTGCTGTGTGGGGGAGGCCTATGTTCAGCAGTGGACGTTTTCAGGCTGTTGATGATGACTAGCTAGTCTAGGCTAGTCACTTTTAAAAATGTAATGCTATTCTAAAGCTTACATAAATAACAATTACACCTATTATTTAAAATACAAAGCCTTTTTTAATGTACACTTCTATATAATCTTAATTTTCTGCCATTAGTTGCAATAAGCCTGTGTGATTGCGTAATAATTTGTTATTGCATTATTTATATCACATATAGATCTTTGAAAAATTGAAATTGATGACTAGCTACCCTATCTACTATAAGTACTTTTGGACTGCATTAGCCGCGGATGCTTATATTTTTGGCTTTTGAACAAGCCGGTCTTCTCACGATGTTTCCTTCACAGTTATAAGAGCGAGTGCCAATTCCGATAACTTGCCAAGTCATTGGTGCAACCGGATTTGAACCCCAATATATAGTATTAAAACTCATTTTGAACCACATAAATTTGCTCACCGTTTGATACTCAAACTATCGTTGTTTTATTTGATAATCCGGTTCAAGACGGCCTTTACTACGCATGTGAGAATAATAATACTTATTATTATTCAGAGGTCAATCACGAGCTATAATTTTTAACTAATTTAGACGAATATATTATCCAATCGAAGGTTTCGAGTTACGACATGTCGACCACCAAATCAGGTGAGGTGAACACCAGTCAAACGTATTCTTTTTTTTACAGTTTATAGGCATAGCATTTGACCACTGTCTCACCTGATGGTAAGTGATGACGCAGTCTACGATGGTGCATGCTTGCTTAGAAGATACCTGTTCACTCATGACTTGAAGACTTCCAGGTTATAGTTAGCTGGAAACAAGGAAACAAGCAAGGTATTCCACTCATTTGCTGTACGCACTATAAAGTTTGATGAGTGAGTTCACCTCCTGAGAGAATCTGATTCACAGTTCCAATAACTGAACATTTTTTTTATATTTCTCTATAGTATAGGTTAGAGTAATCGGCTAACCTAGCTTAACCAGTATAGAAAGAACACTGTAGCAGATAAACATCATAACCGGCCAAGTGCGAGTCGGACTTGCGCACGAAGGAATGCGCGGTAGATTTAACTTTTAAATGCAAATAAATTCATGTTTTATCAACATGTGCAGACTAGGTTTATTTCACATTATTTGCAGTGTTTTTTTCCGCATTCTTTATTGCTAAATAGTCTGATAATGTCACCAAGGAAATGGGTAATTGGACAAGTGGCCCAACCCGACCGGATTCCGCCGTGCAGTTATTAAAACTAATAACTGTTACAACTACTAGCTCCAGCAATTAATAATAATATCATAATCAATAAATGAACAATTATATGTAAAATATAATAATAATTATGAATCAGAAAATACTTATGTAAGTTACATTGAGAATGGCGTTTAATTGTACAAGTAATTTTGTAGATAATTTTTAATGTAAGTAAATGTAAAGGAAAAATTCGAATCACGAACGGGATTTCCTTTACTTTAAAAATAGTCTATTGATTACTCCAAGCAGGCAGGGATAATTTATAGCAGTATTACTATAAATTATATAAAATCTGTGGTAATTTTGTAATTTCATGAATTAATATTTGGAACTACAATTTTATTTTGTTGATATCGAATATTGACTGGCCTGATAGCTCAGTTGGTAGTAGCTCTGCCTTCTGAACTATAGGTTGTGGGTTCGATTCCCACCTGGGACAAACATTTGTGTGATGAACATCAATGTTTGTTCTGTGTCTGGGTGTTATATTGTATTCTATGTATGTATTTACAAACAAAAAGTATCTAAGTATTGTATCAGTTATCTGGTTGCCATAGTACAAGCTATGCTTAGTTTGGGGCTAGATGGCGCTGCGTGATATGCCCACACATATTTATTTATTTATTTATTTTTATTTATTGTAGGATATCGATAACGAACGAGAACTAACGTGACCGATATAGCTATTACAATTAGTAAGTTGAAATGGCAATGTGCAGGCCACATCGCTCGTAGAACTGACAACCGATGGGGAAGAAAGGTACTCCAGTGGCGACCTCATCGGTCCACCTAGAGCAAAAGACGCAAATATAAAACCGTTATCTGGGTTACTATATTTGCACCTTTTCAGTTTCTCTCGCCGACGCGTCAGCCTTGTTTTGTGTCTCGGGAAAATGTGACGGTGCAAATGTGTCTACACGTAGCGTCTAAGACTATTTCAAAATATTTCTCTACACAATGACTAAAATAAATATTGACTATGAACATAGGTTGAAATTTTTCAACGACCATTTAGTCTTAAGTGTCTACTCTACCATCAAAGTCTCATTTGGGACATAAGAACTAAAGTTATCATTAAAATACCAAAAAACGTGAAGGTTTAAAACATTTTTACCCCAAACAAAATTGCATCGTATTCCGATAAGATTAAGGTAGTAATAAGTAAGTGTTGCAAACGGCCTTGCGTGCAGTGCGGGCCGATGCAAATGATACATTTGCTAACAGCTCATGTGTCTCTTCCACAACACACATATTAAACAGTACAGCAACTGTCCTTGAAATGGCACGCTAGGTGTGATCACTGATCACTAATGAGGCTAAAAGAAAGAGACCGTAGTAGTAGGGTATGTTGCATGAAATAAAAGTATCTAATCGATATATGACTGGCCTGATAGCTCAGTTGGTAGTAAGTCGGCCTTCTGAACTATATCTGGTATACTGGTTGTGGGTTCGATTCCCACCGGGACAAACATTTGTATGATCGAAGTTTGTTTTGTATTTACAAAAAAAAATTACCTAAGTATTGTATCAGTTATTTAGTTGTCATAGTACAAGCTATGCTTAGTTTGGGACTAGATGGCGCTGTATGAAATATCCACACATATTTTTATTTATTTGTTTATCTTGTCTCGAGAAAGCGTTTGATCAATAAAAGATCACGCGGATCACGTCATTAACTTTTTGTTGCGTTTTCATCGGTCAAACGGTTTCTCGAGAGAAGAAATGCGTCGATTTCTATCTTTATCTTAGAGTATCGACTAAAGCAGAGAGAACTTGATTATGTGTCAAGCGTACCACTTTTTTGACACTTTTTATATGATTTGGACACTTTGATGTGAATGAGTCTGACATATTTGTGTAGAAAAAACAGTTGACTCGAGTCGAAAAAAATGGTACGGTGCTTATCACAAGGGTAGCTAATTACTATATGTTTGTTTCTTTCCTTCTCCACTGACGTAGCGATACGTGTGAGCAGTACAAATATAATATCGTTTTGATGATCTTTCTATGCTTTAGTCTATACTCTAAGATCTCTATTGCCCATGCTACCCGTGCTGGAGGTGACCTGCGCAACAATGCATTGTGTTTAAGTACTAATTAAAATTTTCTGGAGTATCTTATTTTGGGTATCATCTATAGACTATTAGGGATTAAGGAAGTAATTTTAAGAGAAAGCTAGGAAAGATAAAAATGTTTTAGGAGAAGATTAAAAGAAAAACATGGGCCGAATCACGAGGGTCGAAACGAGATTTTGGGTCCGGATGTGGAATGAATTAAAGTAAAGATGTCGATAGGCTGTCAGGGGGTAGTTCGGACAAATGGACGAAACGACCACTTATGATAAATATATATACATTGAAACCTGTATAGTAATTTACTCTGAGATTCAAACTAATTTTATAATTCGAAAGCACCTAATTAAATCTTTCTATCTTTCACTCTTTTTTTCTCTTTGTATTTACCAGAATTGAATTGAATTGAATCTTATTTAGTATTTACCAAATGACGTTGACAACTTGTCAGTGACAAAGATGAGACGCATCAGCAAAATCAAAACCGTGTTTTTTTTTCGTGGCGGAAAATTTCTCATTTAATATGAAGTAGCTAATAAAATACGTCTTTCAACCTTCAGTTCAGAATACGAGTAGATGAACCACGCTCACGTGTGTCGAGACTGGCGCGGGTTACAGAGGTGGCGTCGGAGTCACGTTTTGGTAAATACTTGCTAAATGATACTACTTTTGTACTATCTGAAAGGCACGGTGACTAGTGCTTGCATATGGTTACATAATTTTACTGCTGTCCTTTTTGTTTTATTATTTTACCTATATTATCCATACAAAAATACTTAACAAAACGTTCAATTAATGTATTTACATTTGAGTTAAGTTTTTTTTTTTTAACGGGCAAATTGCCTTTATTACTCAAGCTAACTACTACAATAATAAAAACTAAACTAAACTAAACTAAACTAAGCTAAACTAAACTAAACTAGCTACACTACCTACTACAAAGAACACTTATGGACTGTATAATAGCCGCGATGGCCTATAGACAGTCCAAGTGCTCCAGCCCACTACCGGTAGGTAGCGTACCCAACATGCTGGCCGCATTGCCACGTTGAATTGCAATGCTGATGCGTTGGGCCAAATAAGTGCCAGCATTTTGGTCACGCGTCGCATCGACCAGGCACTCTGATAGTTTTTTTACAATATTTCCTAACAATAACACTAATAAAATAAAATTAAAATCCTAAACCTATTAGTCCACTGGTAGTGAAATGGCAGACTTACCATGTAATATATTACAAATAAAATAACGTAAGGTAGCATTAAAGGAAAAAAATCCTTTGAGAAAGAGAAATGTCTTTGAGTCACTGACTCATAGGCAATTTACAATGAAAACGGGAAGGAAGCTACTACTAGGGAACTAGGGAAGCTAGAGACTAGAATTTAGAGGGTATTTTTCTTTTAGTCAAGGCAGAAAGTTTTTTGTTGTTTTAACGCCTACGGGTGCCTAATGGGGTGTTAAAGATTGCGTGAAGAAACGCGGGCGAAACCATTGGCTGCCTCTAGTTAAGAACCCAGTGATTTTTGTATCACAATCTTGAGTCTACATAATTTAATAATGTTATAGAAATAAAGTCTCACATTTTAGTAAAAATCCCCCATAATCAGAGCTCCCAACCAAGCGAAGACACTTTATAGACAATAATTATAAATTAGTCTTCATAGTATTCAATGACTCGCCGGTCGTAGAAAACAAGTAGTACGTAATTGACGTTGTGCACAAAAACGTATTGTCTAACGACGTCACAGTAACAAACAACGTCATATTTACCGGAAACGCTTATAATAATATCTCAAAAATGCCCATTCATCGAGCTTTGCTAAAATTACCTTCGGTTTAATTGAGGCTGTGTCATTTGACTAATGATTGAATTGACAGTCGTAAAATCAGAGAGAAAATATGAATATTCCATGCTTATTAATAGATTCTTCATTAGCATACGTACGTTTTCTGACGTATACGGCCATGATCTTACGTTGACAGAACGTTTACTACGCCAGTTTCTGGGCAAAACACAAAGGATCGTAGGTACACGTATTTGACACGTGGGCAAATATGAGATGTACCTACAGACCTAGTGGGAATTCTGTGCTACAGACCGTTCACCGTCAGATGTCCCCTGATGTATTTATATTATTTAAAAATATAAAGATAAAGATAAGATAAAGATAAATTTATTGCCAGAATAAAAGTTACAATTTTGTTACATATACATGAACCGCAAGGATATACATTTCCGTCAAATTAAACTTAACTATGAGCTCCAAACTAAGCACGAGGCCTGTATCTTGGAACTCTGATTTACCTAAACAAAAAATATAATTATGGAAAAAAAAAAGTAAATAACTAAGAAGTGAATTTTGTGAGTGGCAACAAAAAGAGGACCTAATTTTAAGACTAAAATTTACAAAATTAAAAAGGTATCATAGGTACGCTTAAAACGTACTTATGTGTAAACTAATTAATACAAAAATAAAATAATTATCACGTATGACTAAAAAAGATGAAACCTTATTGCTATTATAATACTATAATATTACAGTAGAAGACCACAGACGGTGATCGGAACTATAGGTAAGCAGATTAAATGTATGATATTATAGGCTATTGTAGAAATAAGTGTAAGGGTAATGTGTATGTGTGTGTGTGTGTGTGTGTGTGTGTGTGTGTGAGGGATAGGATGTGTGAGCAAGGATGGGAATGTGTGTGGTGTATGCATGAGTGAGAGGAAGTGGGTAAAGGTGGGAGGGTGTGTGCATATGCAAGTATGCTCTTACACGTCGTATTTTTAGATAAATATAAATACACCTAATTATATTTATTAACAAAGGCTATCTTGATGACTGACAGACATAACAGTGGGTCCACTTAAACAGTGATAAAAATTTGGTTGAATCGCAGTTATATTAGATTTTCAGTTTCGGCATAAGTGAGTGTAAGCAACCATTTCTTAAGTATTTGCTTACAAGCAAAATTGGATACATTTTTAATGTTACAGATTCCGCTCACCTTATTGTAGGTGTTTGGATGTGAGTATGACGGACTACGCCTTGCTAATAGTGAAAAGGTGCGAGGAAGAGGAACGCTGTACGACCGTTTTGCTACAATTTTGTCATGGTCTGACCGTTTTTTTAAGTTACGATGAATCCAAAGTACTGCGTTGAATACAAAGAGTTGACGAACACGTAATACCTTGAATTCATCGTACAAAATATCTGTCGAGAACCGAAATGGTTTGCGTAACAAAACCTTTATTAGTGCTCTCTGCGCCCTCTCGATTTTTATAAAGGAACTCTTTCCAGCACTTCCCCAAACAGAAATACAGTACTGGATGATATGCAAGTATTATTGTAAATGTAAAGTAATATGTAAACATTATCTAAACATGTATGTACCCACCTCAGATTAATATGTTTTACTTGCATATTTATAAATAATAAGTACATCAGGGGAGAACTTACGGTGAACGGTCTATAAAATGTTCGTGTATTGATTCACCATTTTTTTAAACAACTCAATAACGATGGCATGTGATATTAGGAATTGTTCTGTCACTGTCAAGATTATAAAACTAATAAATATCTACGTATCGAAGCCATGTATATAGGCATCTTAAAAACAAAACCAGAAAAGATGATTATATATTAAGATTTTACGCTACACCAATTTGTAGTTTACATTTTTATTGCGTTAACACAGCGCTTTTTAAATATTACCTGAGAATCACATATTTATAATAGGTACATATAAAACATAGAGATGTGAGGGATTTTATACTACGCTGTTCATAGACATATCATAAATAACTTAAGTACTTCGTAAACGTATTGGCTTTTTAAGTTTTTAACTATTACCATTGAGGATCATCAATCTCTATTACCTGCAAAATGAACTGAACTGGGAAAAGAACTTTTTTTTTATTTTTTGTTATGAACATGTTTATGTATCTAGGCAATGAGACATCTATCTCATATATTGATACTGGCTAAATATACAAAGGCGTAGGTACAACAAAAAAAAAAACAAATCGTAAAAATGGATACCTATATTTGCGTGATGCTTAATGCACGCGTAATATTATAGATTTGAATTAAAATAAATGAATAAATGTTTATGGATAATTCACACAGCGCCATCTTGCCGAAACTAAATTCAATGTAGGAAACGTAGGTCTCATTTCCTTATTCACCAATTTCGCTAATTGATCAGATTCCTTATTAGATTGCCTCCTAATTATATGGTTTTCTAATTCATATGGAATCCTGGATCATAATAATTATGTAGATTAAATTAAATTATTTGATTAAATGTTGCTTCCTCGGCACCAATATGCGGTAGCCACTATAGGGGGCCCATTTAGTGGGTGGCAAGTCATCGCCTGCCTCAAACATTTTGATATGAGACAAAATTGGCAGGTGCCGTTATCTCATTCCATAACCCAATGTACATCATCCATCAAAAGTTCACCACAATAGCTCAGACTTATTTTTTTCCTTTACCTTTTTATACAAAATAGTTTATCATATGCCATACTAAGCCTTGTCAGTTATAATTAATTTTGTACTCAACAGGGCCTCTTGGTGTTAGCTTCGGCCCCACCAGTGCCTCCCATATGTCCGGGCTAAACCTGAGAATCATAATAAATGTAGATTATACTAATCATGTTTTAGAATGTCGTAGTTTTCCACAAATTAAGTTTTTATGAACCACCTGCAACCTGTTTGGGCTGAATCAACACCGTATATTACTTAATAATAACAGAAACATTATTATTCGCACGTTAAATTTGTATTACAATATTTGCTGTGTTATGTCGGACACTTGGGTACCTCGCACACTACATTTAGCCGACACTCGCAGCAATTGACACCGTTCGTACATTCCATCTCACCATCTTATGTAAGCGTTACATCATGTTATATTAAAGCCTTCTTGCTCTGATTAGGAAGAAAACGTGCTTATTACTTTGTAATAGTTCAGCATGTTATTAATATAGAGTATTATCTAAAGATTTCTGTCGATTACGCCAGGTAAGCTATAGATACATAGATACATAGATAAACTCTTTATTGAAAACACCATACTACACGAACATTTAGAGGGAAATCTTATAACTAAGTGTCACAATGGGCGGTCCTATCGCTTAAAGCGATCTCTTCCAGACAACCCAGCTATACTGATATGTATAGCTTAGTATACTTGGCGTAATTAACAGATTAATTGTTGTGAAAAGGAATTTCTCCTTTACATTAAAATAAAATTAATTTCATGGAAATTGTTAATTCCCGGAAGAACCACTTCCTTTTTTTGGGATTTGTATGAACACCATAAACCGTTGTTTACACAGGACAACGTCTCTTGGAACTTGAGCTAGTACGAGATGAAAATCAAACTTAAATCAGCGAGTCAAACTCAAACTCAAACTCAAATTCTTTATTGCAAATAGGCTATTTTTAGCACTTTTACAAGTCAAAACTAGATAATGTATTTATAAATAATAAAAATTAAATTATTGTTCATATTAAGCAAGCATAACTAAACTAAATCACAGTGCTTAATGTCAAAAATGTCAAAATAAATGTTAAAATTATAAAATTATTACATTAAGAGTTTGAAGAAAAAAAAGTTCTCTTTCTCACTACAGGTGCAAGCAATCCGGCACAATGTAGAATAGAAAACTCCAAGCCGTAGCTTCGATTACATCTGTAAAGAAGAAGCTACAAGAAACTTTACAGTGTCATTTTTGGTCCATTTTTTTAAATTTGTTAACAACATTTATCACATCACACTATATAATATTATAAAGGCGAAAGTTTGTGTGTATGTGTGTATGCTTGTTACTCTTTCACGCTCTAACAGCTGGACGAATTTGGATGAAATTTGGTATGGAGGTAGCTTATACCCTAGATTAAAACATAGGCTACTTTTTATCCCAATAACGGGAACGATTCCTGTAGGAACGCGGGTGGAACCGCGGGGCGCTGCTAGTAAATTATAAAGTCCTTTCAGTTTAACCGTAAACACTAGTAAATAAATTAACGAGCCAAAAACAGAATAAATATTGGTCAGAAAGAGATATTTTCATGTCCACCTTTTAAATTTCATTAATATTAGATACTTTTTTTTTAAGGTTAATATTTTCCGGTCGAACTTCCCCAAGGTAACTTCATTAATTTTGGGTATAGTCGTTTTGCACCACGATGATAATAATAATAATGATAAATTGGATTATTAGAGGAAAATAATTATAAATTCTTTATTACGGAAAAAATAATCCATAGCGGCATATTAGCTAACAGAACTTAAATGAAAAATGTAACATATTATTTACTCAGTAATCCTACTACTTATTTAATTAGATTGGCCGAATGAGCCGTTTACGCCACTTACTTGAAACTACGTGCAAAAGCACAATATAGAGCTACTATGCTAAGAATACCAGTTCATGAAAGAGATAAATAGGCAGTTAAAATATAAGAGTAAAACATGACCTGCCTCGTTTTTCGAAATCGGGAAAACATGTGAATTTTAATAAGTATTTAGTTAAGGAATTAGAATATGTGTAAATTCAATCCTTATCTCTGTTTAAACTAATTTTGCTGTATTGAATTCAATTTAAAAATTGTATTAATTTTAAATTTAAACAAATTCTGTTGGTTCAGTTGCTTTTAGTTCAGTGGTTCTGAAGTATTGACGTCATCAATATGTTATGGATATTGGCATTACTAATAAATTACACACTGATAATTATTAAATACGTATTATGTTAATTGAAAAGTAATTACTTATCAAAAATTCAATTAATTGTTATTATACTATAATTATAATTTATTTTTAAATTAGGAAGGCTTAAATTAAGATTGCCGTCGAGATGAATTAATGATTTATCCGTGTTTTACTATATTTATTATATTATATTTTACACTAATTGGATTTCATTATAATGTTATCTTGTTGATTATGCATTCATTTGTTTTATTACCTTAACGTTTTTATATTTTACATTTGTTTTTTTTGTATTAGGTAATATTTTTGGTAGTATGTACAACTTATTTTTGTATTGAAATTAACCGTTGTTTATTTTTAAATTAATTTATCAACACGTCAATAAACGAATCATATTTAACGTGATTTATTAATATTGTGACTAAGTATAATAATTAAATAGTGATGGCATCAATCAAAAATCGTATGGCCATAATTAATATCAACTAATCATATTAAATAATATTTAAATGTCAGAAAGCATTACCACCGTGGAGTTTAATTTTATATTTTCCTAAAATGTATGTACTGTCCATGTTTTAAAATGTTTATTTAAAGCTAAACATAAAAATACCTATAATGTAAAACGTAAAACTAGGTACTATAAAATTAGTCCAAATTCAAATTCTCAACAAAAGACCTACGACATGTAATAATTTGGCACTCCGAGACAGCGGGGAGGGCGGTGCAGATGTTTTAGCTGCCTACGAAACATTTGCCCGCAGCATGTAGTGTGAAAAAGACATTTCGGCTAACGGTGAATTATTTTTTTAGGCATTTTTTATTTATTTAACGCTGTAATATTGTTCTATAGCATGGACTGAGTACATATATTTCAGGAAAATATCGAATTAAATCCCATGGTGTATATATATATATCTATATATATTTTATTATTATTTGATCTACTTTTCATCGACAGTAAAACGGAAGTGTTTGATTGTATTTCTAAACAACCTGAAATGAGTACCATACAAAGAGGCGGTTCTTGAGAAAAAACAATTGACTATATGGCTGATAGAGTGTGGACAATTTTATAAAAAGAAACAGACAAAGGAGGTTGAAATGCAACGAACATTTCAACCTCCTTAACTAAAGTTGCTAAACCTATCACAATCCCATCTGCAACTCAAACAAGGAAAATATATAAAAACAGCTAACAAGTCAGTGTTGACATTGTTAAATTGTGCCACAACTGGTTTATATTTCCTAATGCCACATAATGGTGGTGACCTCAAACGCACTTGACTTTACACGCGATCTTGGTATCTTGCGTACACGTGTCTTATGAGGCTTTTTATTTAAAAAAAAACACTAGTTCCGCTTCTTTTCTAGATGGCGCTGTAAGTACATAGTTGAAACCTTTCAAACCACAGAGTAGTTTAAACATAAGAAAATGCTTAGACTACCTACAAAGAAATGTCAAATTCAGTTGAGTGGACCACGAGTACATTGTCTGTAGTATATCCTAAGTAGTCTGTGGTGCATTATTCTTAAGTAAATTGAAGTACAGCAGAACTGCGAGACAGATAAACGTTAATATTATGATCCAAAATTAAGCCAAGTTATCGCGCAACGAAAATAGAACAAACGAAACAGTTTAGAGTTGTCAGTCAGTATCGTGACACATTTCCTATAACCTGTGGTCTATGCTTGAAACAGTGACAGTGTTAGATTTTGGTAAAACCACAACTGGCGCCATCTATTGGGTCGTACATAAAACACCATTTCTTTTTTTTAGATAAAACTCCTCATTGTATTTTAATAGAATACAACGCTGGCAACACCAAATAGCACAGACCTTCTTGACAAAATCAAAAAGTATACATTTTATTTAACTCTACAGACCTTTCACTATAAGTGGTCCCCTGATGTATTTTAAATATTATTTAAAACTATGCAAGTATTACCGTAAATTTAAAGTAATATGTTAGCATTATCTATACTTGTATGTACCCACTTCAGATTAATATGTTTTACTTGCATATTTATAAATAATAAGTACATCTGGGGAGAACTTACGGTGAACGGTCTATACTCTCGCTTTCTCATGTCTCTGTGGGCTTGGACTTATGGAGTCCGTGATTTACAGCTTTGGAGAATAAATCTATATTCTCCAAAGCTGTAAACGAAATATAAACGTTTAAAACATGATTTCTTGTATGTACATCCATGCCAAATATAAGATGGATTTTAACTCTAAAATATTTAGCTGACCGTTTATACTCTATTTTATTGTGAGATTATCTATTACATTTTTAAATTTCTAGTACAATATTTTTTCAAATCAAAATATTCAAGAGTATATTTAACCAGTTAAAATATTTAAAAAAATGCCCGAAAATAAATAGATCACGCGTTGATGTCTTTTACGCATAAAAGACATCAACGCGTGATCAATTTATTTTCGCCCGAACTCATTTCGCAACATTTCGTTTTCGAAATTCGTTCATTATTAGTATACATTTTACAGTAATATATTTAGTTTTATTTAAGTCGCTGATATTTGGCTGGTTTATAAATCAGCTCAGCCAGTATACAGTATAAATGTTATTGTATTAGGTAGTAAAGCTAGTGTAAGGCTACACTAGCTTCACTACCTAATACAATAACATTATGGACCCACTATGTGGACCGACGATCTGGTGAGAACCGCGGGGAGCCGATGGATGCAGGAGGCAAGCAGCCGCTAAAAGTGGCGCTCTATGGGGGGGCCTATGTTCAGCAATGGACGTCTTCAGCCTGATGATGATGAGTCTAGCTAGTAGCATTTTATAGTAGTTGGTATTATTATAGTAGTTAGTTTAAAGAATAACTTTGCCCTCTAAGGGTGGGTTTATTGACCCGTAGTTAAGGTAACCATTGGTTAAAAATTCTAACAAATTTTGACCATTGGTTACCTTAACTGTGAATCAAAAAACCCACCCTAAGTCAATAAGATGATCTAAGAATAGCTTTAACACCTAATTGGTGTCTTCACGTAATCATCTGTAAGCACCACAGACAATCACGTAGTCAGCTCAGGTAATTACTAGGGTGTAATTTGAACCTTATTTCTTCCGTCATTAGAGCTATGGGCATCGAAAGGTCAAACAAGTAAACACAGGTTAGTTAGACTAGACAATGGATTGCTCAACGCTGTGCAAAAACAATGTTTGAGCTTCTAAAGACGCTGAGTTAAGCAAAGAGGTATATGTACTACGTACTAGAGAAGCTATTCGAAGCACAAATAGTTGTAATTTTTTGTATAATTAAACTAAAATCCGCTACAGCGCTTTACGAGATTAAATCGTCTAACCAACGATCACAACACGCAGCGCTAGTGCAATGGCACATTCGGATCATAATTTTTACTGCTATTCACTGCTGCACGTGCAGTCGCTTTGAGAGCTGAGCATCGTATGAGTGAGAAGATGCTCATAGGCATATTTGCAGTGGTTGACAGTGCAAGTTAGAGATGTCCTGTCTAGTGTATACATAGAAGTCTTTGGGAGTTAAGTAATAATTTGCAAAGTAATTTTGTTTGCTACCTATAAAAAGAAGAAAAATGAAGAAAAATGAAGAGAATGAGGAGATCCACAGGAGAACTAAAGTGGCCAATATATCTCTTACAAATCTATTACAAGGATGTAAAAATGTTGTTAAACATTCTAATCTAAATAAACCTAAGTCAGAACTTTATTGCCAAAAAGTAAAGACAAACTGACAGCTAATCTATGTAAATATCTCACGATTTATGTTGTAAAACTACTGTAAGTAAAATTTAATTTAAAGTGACGTAGCATCTTTTTGGAGTGTTTATTGGATGTGAAAACTTAAATAACATGTATATACTAAACTAAACTAGACCTAAAAACTTCAAAACTAAAATATTAAACTTAAAAATAAACCGTTGGCGGTGCCCAGAATGCTGGCAGCATTACCACGCTGAATGGCAATGCTTATCTTTTGTGCAAAATAAAAGCCATCATTCTGGTCACCTGATGCCTCCACCAAACGTTTGGCCAAGTCCCGGTACGTTTCCATCGCATCTTTTTTAAATCAACTCTTATTAATATTGCAGTTGCTCACTTACACAGATGATTTGCAAAACGTAAAGGTTGGACCACAGATTAAGTAAAGTCGGACAAGTGATGACGCAAATGCACAGATCAAAGTGCAATGCCCTGGTTGCGGGTTAGCCTGTGAAATTATACGTTCACAAGAATGGAAAATTACTTTTATTTGGATAAAAGCCATTTATATCTTTCAGCGGAAAGTCATTATAGAGTTACGGTACTTATTTTGTTATACTAACTTGATTCTTAAAGTTGTTTTATTACGATGCAATATCAAATGAACGGCTTGTCAAATAGAGACAGGAACTTTAGTGGTTTTATGTTTGAGGATCAGTATAATACAGGTAAACGTAAGTTTTATAGGATTAGGTATTTATTTTAAAATTACGTACTGAGTACTTGCCATGACATATATTTTCCAGTTATTTTGATTTAAAAACCAAAGTACAGAATCGATTTTGATGAAATTTGTATTTGAATAATCTGAGTATTTCGTTTCAAATAAAATCTACTAATAAATGATAAAGTTGTGAGGCTTAGTACGGTGCCATATATGGCACCAAATAAATGGTTTACATTTCGCGAATGTACTGGAGTTCTATATAATTTGTATTCTACGTTGTGAGTTGTGAGATAAAAAACGTTTCAAAAAACCGTCCTCCTTAAAGTAAGTCATACATTTAAATTTATGATTAAATACCTATTTTAACAACAATAAAAAAATGAACTGCAATTGAATGTCTCTATCAAAATAGAGTAAAGCAGTTACTCTCTATCGACCTTTATCACTAAGCTAGTTTAGTTAAATAAAAACATGGGCACAAATTCAATTCTATTAAAACTTACATATTGAATCATAATTTTTATATATATTGTACTTTACTATAGAAGGATCACTTTACCTACTGTCAGAGGTCACCGGTCGTCCTCATAAAGTCTGAGCAAATGTTTGACAACAAGTTATTATGCTCCGAAGCCGTAAAATATACCACTATTTGATGCATTTGTCTGATGTTTGCATTGAATACGTTTGCTTGATTTATGGTGATGGAAGATTAGTACAGAATAACTAGGTAAGGCATGAGTTAACTGGGGTTACGTACCTCATCAACAGTCTGAAGACGTCCACTGCTGAACATAGTCCTGCCCCATGAAGCGCTACTTTGAGCGGCTGCTCGCCTCCTGCATCCATCAGCTCCCCACCGTTTTCACCAGTTCTTCCGTCCACCAAGTGTGGGGCCGGCCTACGCTGCGTTTTCCGGTTCGTGGTCGCCACTCGAGAACCTTTCTTTCCCATCGGTTGTCAGTTCTACGAGCGATGTGGCCTGCCCATTGCCATTACAACTTGCTATTTCTTAGAGTACGTACCTAACTTAAGGCACTAAAAGTCAGCTCTTAGTTCACACTTATCTTTTTAGAACGTACCTAAATGATACGATACCTCATAAAGGAGTAAGTGCAAACTTAGGAGCTGTCAGTCTTTGGTGCAGACGGGCATTGCACTTGGGCACTCCTTGTAACAGTATCCGCAGCTGTTCAGAGGGCCCGCGGCCGTATGACTGCGGTAGGTAGGTATTTGATAACATACACACAAACTATAGACTAAATACTTAATACTTTATGTATTTAACTATATTAATTTAGAGTTCCGAGTGATACTGCAATCTGTTATAGGCCACCGTGACGCTTAACATCAGGCGAACGACTAGTTCATCACGTCGTTCATTTATATAAAAAACACACAGATATACGCGTAGGTACTTCTAATATCCCTCTGTTTGGTAGGAGGTTAAAAAGAACATAACTACTAATCTGTTCTTGGACTGGATGAATATACAACGATAAAATAAAAATTCTGACAGTCCCACGAATTTAACACAATATGATTTATAACAACGTTTTTTAAAAAAAATAAACTTGAGTGTGGTTCCCTTCAGCGAATTGCTTCTATGCAAATAAAATATGTAGTAAATTACAGCGCGACGTGCTTTGTTTCTCGGAACTAATCGATGTTTGTACTGACACGACTACAACTGTGAGATGTGGTAAGCCAGCGCGAATCCAAGCCAAAGCCACAGAATAGATATATAGTACTAGGCCAAAGCGGGGATGGATCGGGGGGCCGAGCGGGGCGGTCTAAGTTAGAATGGTTCCAACGCGCAATACTTTAGGTAATTTATTATTACACTTAATACAATGGGTATTTTAAAAATCCACTATACGTAAGCCCTCCATTATATTTAGTTCAACTACTACACAAAGTCTCATGACCTTATTTAAAGTATTCATTGAATAATCGCGGTTTATTTGTACGGTTTGGAGGTAACTTTGTAATTTTTTGTCTATAGAGAAAAGTTTAGTAATTCGTATTTTCACTATACATAAGCCTTAGCATTAGTCCTGAGCTTTACCATAACATATTAATTTCAAAGTCATTGTTGCAATATTATTAACAGGACACTGCCTCATGCTAAGCCATTTTAAGCATTAATGTATCATGTTCCGAAAGCCGAAGATCGCATACCACACAATAATTTATTAGTTCTGCGAAGAGTGGACCTCGCGAACTTTCGACACCCTCCGTGGTGTGGTGGTTGAGCAGGTCGGCTCATAACCCGGAGGCGGCGGGTTCGATTCCCGCGACTGGACAAGTATTTGTACACAGGAAAAAAGCGCAACAACTTGTTCTGTGTCTAGGTATTTTGGGACCGTGATCGTCGTAGTTTCTGGGTCTCTAGATACAGGGAATCCTAGTTAGGGTCCAGGGTCTATGTATGTGATCGTTGGGCGTTATGTATTTATAAAAAACAAATTTTATTGCATGAATTTTGTTTCTACACTTGACCTTAACCATCTCGATCATGACAACCTTTGACAAATTCTTTGAACCTATTAACCATTCTATGGCCATACAAAGCAACCAAACATTTCACGTTGAAGCTAAAAAGGTACAGAAGTAGCTGTTATTTAATCTGTGGTATAATCACCACATCGCGTCGTTAGCATAGTAATCGCAAGGTCAAAGAAAATGGATGGCTTTTGGGGTTTCAAGGATACGTATTGGTTCATAGGGGCTGTCCATTTAGCCTCGTGATGTTTTTTAGCAACTTTTTAGCCCCTCCTCCCCTGCCCGAAATCACGTGTATTTTTTTGTATAAACGATTTTTTATAAATTTCAGATGTTATCTTTAAAACGGGTATAATCTAATTTATTTCTGGAAAATGATGACGGAGATATTCTTGCCTGGCTACGGCAAGTCAAATGAAGAGCCGCCTTTGGTTTCGAAATCGTGCGTTAGAAAAATAAATACACGTGATCATTCACTATACCCCTGGACCCTAATTCTATATGACCAATTTACGATTTCTTGCTTCGAAACCACGCGAATTCCTTGTCTTACAAAAGAAATCTGCAAAAATCTATTCTCTATGAAATGAGAACGAAACCGCGCGAAATGAATGTGGAATTAACTGGGATTGGCGCAATTTGTACTGTGAACTCATCACTTACCACCAGGCGAGACAGTGGTCAAATGCTATACCTATAAATTGTAAAAAAAAAAATCGATACGTTAGATTTAATAAATTGTGGTCCACACGTGACCGGTGTCAGGAGTAGGTAGGTACCTATTTACAAAGGATGCAAATGAATTCAATTACACCCTTTTTCAATTTTAATACGATAATATAATATATTCGACGATCTGGTGAAAACCGCAGGGAGCCGTGGATGGATGTAGGAGACGAGCAGCCGCTCAAAGTAGCGCGCTGTGGGGAAGGCCTATGTTCAGTAGTGGACGTCTTCAGGCTGATGATGATGATGCGTATAATATATAATAGTAAAACTTAGTGCGTCACACATCAAGAACTAGGTGAAACATTATCTAGAGGTGTTAAATGACCGGATGCAGGATGCGGTTAATTACGTCACTAATGAAGGGCAATCTCTATATATATGTAGAGCCGAAGATTTAAAACGCAATAAAACCTAGTCTCGATCATAAATAGCTGTAAGTACCAAACGGTCAACGACCACATAATGTAGACCCTCGAGTACCTAAGCTAACTAGGATTCCATGTATCTAGGCCCCAGGAACTATCAGGATCATGGTCCCACAACGCCTAATATAATTATATATACACAAACAAAGTATGTAATAGGGTATTTGGCTGTTATAATATTTCTTCCATGATAGTACCTAACTTTTGTGTTAGTGATTAATGTAAGCATTTGATCAGTTAAATTAAATGTTTTCTCCATACAGTAAACCGAAAAACATGGCTGAATACTAACCTTACATGAACAAATTTTTTTTTTAAATTGATGAATCCAATGATTGATCAATAAAACTGAACGTGTATGGGGGGGCCTAAAACGGATGTGAAGTTGTCAATGACATTGTTTCACATAAGTACTTACAGACATAATATTGAATGCCCGATGTGGGTAAACTGACCTCACGACATGTGCAATTTAGACCTAGAATTATATTTACTGTGTCATTTACTCAATAAATGATTCTGATTCTAATTTTATTGCAAAAATTAATTACTATACTAGCCAGCCTTACACACACAGCCAGCCAGCCAGCCACACAGATCTATAGCTAGTATGTAAGTGACGTCAGCAATACCTACTGCAGTATTGAGTAAATAGTTTCTATTGTAATACAAAATAGTTTGGGCGGCAACCAAACAAACACGCCTTCTCAAACGAATACATTTACATAATTATTGAGGAAAATATTTCACGCTTGTTTCCGTCTTTATCATTCTCTTTATTATTGAAAAAGACAGAGATTGCATGCTGTTTGTATCTTATCTATAAGTATTCATTTGTTTTCACTATAGTTTAGAAAACTGTCATCCAAGAACTGTGAATTCATAAATGAAAAAAAAAAATAAAGCTGTAGGTACAAAATACTGATTTTAATAAATAATTGATTGCGTGCTATATGAATCAAATCATCTATAATTATTATAATGGGTTTTATCTATCTACTGTTAATTTTAACGTTAGTCATCTATTGTTCTTTGTAATTAATAACTCAAGGAATTTATTTCAAGTCTTATTTTAGTTCAGTCAGATGAAGTTAAGTAATGGCGGCATGCTGACGGTTGATTTTAAGGACGACGAATAGCTGGCTAAATGCATTAATTAATTTGATGAACCCAAAACTAAAAAAAAACCCGTCACAAAAAGAGAAACAGAATCTTTGCTTTGAAAACAATTCTAATTTGTTCTATGTTCTGGTCTAACTTAGTACATGACATTAGCGAAATTGTGGTGAAATTGCCGCAGAAGCCACTAACTAAGATTCAATTCAATTAATTTGTTCAAATTTTAGGTGCACAAACCAATAGTATGTATAATAGTATGTAATCGTAGTACATACTCATAGAGTATACGTTCATTTTGCTCGTCGAAATGTCCTCTCTTTATTTTTTAATTTATAGGCGTAGCATTTGACCACTGTCTCACCTGTGTCACCGCTCTCGTATAAGTAGACTACCTAAAGTGTATCGAATTATAACCAAGACTAAAAAGTCAAGCTAAGCCACACAAACAGTTATTAACTTCGAGCGGAGATAGATCTTCATTATTGTTTTATTATAGCCTCTTGTCACGGATCTTTGTTATCAAAACTAAGCTAGACAGTCGTCTATCTAGGACCGAACGAAGGTACCAAGGAGTACCTATATTAGCGCTACGTGGCGGCTAAGTAGGTACCTGTTTTTGCTCGCACTCATTGATCCGTTATAGTAATTTTAGTTAGTAGATATCGCTTCGGCCGTCTACGAAACTGGCGCTTCGTATAAGTACAATCTTGGTGCGAGAGCCCACTGCACAAAACCTACGTCATCGGGTACCCCAATAAGCTATCTTTAGATCATTAACTGACACTAAAACATGTAAAAAAACAGGACTGCCAGTGCCGATCCTGCCGGGTCTACTATACTATACTATACTAGCTTATGGGGCTAGATGGCGCTGCGTGAAATGCTCACATATATTTATTGATTTATTTAACATTTTGATGACAAAATCTCTAAACGCATAGACATTGGGAAAGAATAAGTCGTACCGACGTTTTAAAACATGTAAACCTATGTAAATAGGGCGAATTCTGTGCATGTAAATTAAGTTAATCTATTTTTTCCGAGTTTCTTAACTAACCAAAAACATAAAATAACAAAAAAATAATCACGTAATCCGACTCGCACTTGGCCGGTTTTATTCCACTTTATCACGACCTGTACGACTGTCAAATATTTAAAGCAGACAACATAAGTAGACACCCCGCAAAGTCAACAGAAAACCGGTATCGGTATTTGCAAACATTCTGCAAATTATGCATAAAGTTATGAAATTTAAATACTAGGTCTAAAATTAGTATTATTTGTTATCAGTTTTATTTGCTATTAAATAACCATAAGCACTTTCAAATATGCTTAAGTTTCTAGGCTAAGCTGGCTGCTTCAAGGCGAAAATGGCCTTGCCACTTGTTTGCAGAAATGTAAATCCCAATCGGACGATTTTGTTGGGAGCCAATGACTATAAGCCAATTGAATCGCAGTTTCGCTGTTGCCCCACGCCTTCTCGACCTCACATGATGGTTTGGTTTGGTAGCTGCTTGTTAAAAGCCGGTTATGGGGTCATCCAGGAAATGCGCAGCAGCATTCTCCCTCAGTATTCATGATAATCTACTGTGTGCGATCACCAAGCCGCCTGACAAGCGTGATGATTATGGCAAAGCCCCTATGATAAGCGTCCATAAGGGCGTTTATTGGGGTGGCCTGTGTTCAGCAGTGGACGTCTTCCAGCTGTTGATGTGTGATGTGTGACCGTCTACCATGCTGGCCCAGACCAGATTGGTTAAGTCAATGCCCTTGAATTTTGTGGTGTTTGTGGATATCAATTTTTTTCTACACTAGAATGATGGTAGGTATCACTTGCATTAACTTGTTAAAGCAAATTTGTATTACCTACCGTATCTTTGTTACTTATAGAGCAGTTCTTAAATTCTAAGGAATTCATTTGTTGCACTTTTTTAACTAATCATGTAGTTCAAGGCGAAAGGTATGAAACCACACTGAATTCATTAGTAACAGACCTATAGTCATAGATTCGTTGCAAAAAATAGAATAGAATAAATTAGTCTTATTATATTTACAATACTAAAATATACTTCTAGCTACTTATGTCATCAAGGCTATCTTTTGAACCCCCAGAAAAAAACATATCATCATCCTCTCTGCCTTTTCCCATTTGTTATTGGGGTCGGCTACCGATCTAACCTGTAGCGGCAGGCTACCAGAGTTACACGAGCGACTGCCATCTGACCTCGCAACCCATAAGGAACCAGTAACAGGAAAGGTTAGGCCACGCGTCAGATTCTATCAGGTGTCTGACTACCCGTAACGATTGCCATAGATATGTTCTTATGACAACCGGGACAGACGGCTTAACGTGCTCTCTGAGGCACGGAGCGATGGTATCGCAAACTGCACAAACCTTACTAGATAAGTCATTGATGCAGGGCCGAGGATGGAACCCGGTGCCGTAAGATTGTGAAGCACATTCTACCGCTCGGCCACCATCGCCTCTCCAGAAGAAAACATAATTTAAAAAAGTGTTGGCATCTTATATTATATGCTTTTTTACGTACAGCGTGCATCTCTTTACCCAAAAAATGGTCAGTAGCATTCTCGTTGGGATATCTACTGCGGTCACCAAGCCGTCTGCCAAGCGAGGTGATTATAGCAAACCCCTATAATAAGCGTCCAGAGTGGCGTTTAATGGGGGAGGCGTGTGTTCAGCAGTGGACATCTTCCGGCTGTTGGTGTTATGTGCGTCTCTTTAAAACTATACTACTCGAGCTACCTAACTTTCTGTTCTGTGGAGTCCAGTGGAATCAAGGTATCAACACAAAATATAGAAGAGAAAAGAGAGGTATAGAACACAAATAGTAGTTGGGCGTCGCATAATCCTATTTGCCAAAGTGTTTAAGTCAATCGCCGGTAGATGCCTTCACGGCCGCGCTTGTCTTCTTGCCAAATATTCGCGACGATGAAGAGGTCATGTTATATAACCGGACACGATGGCGGCACACTTACCCGGTTCCGATATGGGCATCGCCTTTCGGTGCTTTATTTCGGTCAAGTGCACAGGGCACTGCGGGTTATGGTGTGAGTTATGCGGTCACATTTGATTATGTCATTGAACATTTTAAATATTCTTGTTACTGGGTACCTACTTTTTGACATCAGTAAGGGTAGCGTTTGCCCACATGTCCCTATTTCATGGTTCCCATGTCTCTATTTTTTGTTTTTAGTCTCTGTGGTAGTTGAGCAGGTCGCCTCATAACCCGGAGGCGACGGGTTCGATTCCCGCGACCAGACAAGTATTTGTGCACCGGAAAAAAGCGCAAATACTTGTTCTGTGTCTGGGTGTTGTGTGACCATGTCCTCGTAGTTCCTTGGTCCCTAGATACAGGGAACCCTAGTTAGGGTCTATGGTCTATGTATGTGATCGTTGCTGAGCGTTATTTATTTATTTATGGTAGTAGTAGTGTTCATAGCGGAGTATGTATGACTAGCCGTTCCTAACCGATCGCCAAAGTTCAGTAACGCTCGCTGTGGTTACTATGATGGGTGACCGCATCAAAAAGTGCTATTTACAACTGAGCACGGTAGCAGAATTTAGGCAAGCATGCTCCATCGTCGACCGCGTCGTCACTTACCATCAGGTGTGACCGTGGTCAAATGTGACCCTATTGTTGATAAAAAAAAACATTGAAATCTTCTGCGATCACCAAGCCGCCTGCCAAGCGTGGTGATTATGGCAAATCCCCAAGCACACACAGCATCCCAAGTGGAATTTTATGGAGGAGGCCTATGTTCAGCAGTGGACGTCTTCAGGCTGTTGATGATGATGATGATGATTTTCTGGTTCTCGGATTCGTAAAATCTCCGAACGAATTTAAATGGTTTAAAATGAATTATGATTTTTTAATTGTATATTTAACACAAGTTCTACGAGTTGCTTATTTCGATTCGCAATCCGCATTTTATAGAAACATTTCGAATGCGACCGCCTGTTTAACTTTAGATCTGCATATCATATGAAAGGCTTTGTATTTTCACTCACAGTTCACTGACACTGCCACAGATAACAAAACATCTGGCATCACCATTTATAAATGCTATAAATAATTGTAATGTTCACAGAAATTATAGTTTAAGCCGATGAGGCAACTCTTTCGTCGGTATTATGTCATATTGAGTTGCGCAAGCGAAGTAGGTCATGATCGCTCTCTAGCCACTAGCCGCCTTCCGTTACTGAGATGGTTCGATTGGACTCGATCAATAGGCCACTAGTTTTTTATTACATAAATTAATAATTTTCCTCAAAAAACAAACAGTCGTGAAAACAAAAATTAAATATCTCAAAAAATAACAAAGTTACATGCATTTTAAAATACAGTAGAAAGGGACAGCTCAAAGATGCAGTGACGTCAGAATTTGGTTCTTCATAGTACTCATTACTAAGCTGTGCTAGGTGCTAGCTTTACATACAATCTCTTTGGCATGTGACGTCACAATCACGTTTTTTCATAGTAACTGGGAGATGCTCTGTTTCGCGAGAAGGGGACAGGCGATACCCCCTTCAGAAAATTAAAAAGCTTATTACTACGTGATTTATTTACTGATTATATTTATCTTTTCAATTATTGCATTCATTTTTGACCTACTTAATATGTACTTGTTTTTTTTTAACGTTTGAATAAACTCTGAGTGAATCTGCACGGCCGTGTGCTCCCGGCTAAAGAATAGGACTACTCCATCTCTTCCCGTGTATACCGTAAGAGCCGGCTAAGGGAATATCCAGGGAATGGATAGCAGCATTCTCCTCGGTACATAAAAATCTTCGGCAATCACCACGCTGCCTGCCAAGCGTGGTGCTTAACTTAAACATTTAAGTTTATTTACGAAGTTTGGGAATTATTGTTGATTTAGCATAAACTGAAATACAATACTCAAATGGGGGAGGCCTATGTTCAGCAGTAGACGTCTTCCGGCCTTCGAGAAGTTTTCTGCGAACTACGATTATGATAGAATAAGTTAAAGTAGGTAGTTATATTGTAGGACCTTTGTCGGAGCTCTCTCACACAGACAATGGTGGTCCTCAGTTCTCATGACATAGATATGATACGTACACATACGCACGTTTATGTAATGTATTACGTATAGTTCATGCGATTCATTGATCGGCCTTTATAGGGAGATGAATTGCGTGTGTTAGAAAGCAACCGATAGTTTGTATATAGAAGAGAAAACTCAGCTACAAGGTCAACATTAACTTCCTAGATTTCGTTTATTCGGCAGGAAACATCTAGGGAATAGGCAGTAGCATTTTCCTCGGTACATTATATCTTCTGCGATCACCAAGCCGCCTGCCAAGCGTGGTGATTGTGGGAAATCCTCTTGTGATATATAAGCGTCTAAAGTGGCATTTTATGGAGGAGGCCTATACAATGCTCAGCAGTGGTCTGCTGATAATATGTGTTTGCGGGTGACCTGAAAGTTTATTAAATTCAATCGGGATAATGGGAAAACTCCGCAATAGGCTTTGTGATTAAAAAAAAAAACAAAACAAAAAAAAATAAATTTGAAATATTAAGGTCCGAAAAGTTTTGTAGGTACATACCTACTTATAAATAGGTGTAGTGTATTTTATATATAAGTTTTCGCCTATTAATTATTATATTATTACAATGCCTAGGATCTATTACCGTTGTCCCAATTGCCATATGTTGGAAAAACGAAGCTAAAGTACTCTTTTTCTCATTGTCCTCAAAGCTGTGTAAAATTCATAAGTCACCCGAAGGTTCATGGAAGTCTACGCTGCACCTTCTGGTCCGTGGCCATCACTCGAGAACCTTTCGTCCTCATCAGTTGTCAGTTCTACTTACAAAGTAACATATTCAGTAATTTGTGGTTCTACGAGCGGTGCGGCCTGCCTTCTGCCTGTCGTTTTATATAGGTACTTTAACAAAATGAAAATACCACCCAAGTCCAGGGTTTCAAATTCATTGAACCACACATCATCACCTAAGAATGCTGAATTAACATAGTAAACAATGTTCCCTTTGTGATAGGGACGAAGGTACACTCAGCTGCAGTAATATGTATATAAACACTGCCTAATTTTAAACTGACTCCAAAAGAGCTTCCAAATTTGGTTTAAAATAAATCCTCCGTCATTTACCTATTTGTCGAGAGTTATTTTACTGATTTGGAACGTAAGTGTATTTGTTTTAAAGGACATACTTTCTTGGTTTTTTAATCAAAATAACTGGAAAAAAACTTTGATGCGGTTTGGTGGCCATATAACCCGGAGGCGGCTGGTTCTATTCCCGCGACCGGACAAGTATTTGTGCAGAGAAAAAAGGGCAAATACTTGTTCTGTATGTGGGTGTTGTGTGACCATGTCCACGTAGTTCCTGGGTCCCTAGGGGATCCTATTTATGGTCTTGGATCTATGTAAGTATGTGATCGTTGGGCGTTATTATACTTATTAAATGGTCTCCGACTGTACCTCCTTTGTTAATCAATAAAGATACGTGATAACATCAGCAAATTGTGTAGTACGTATGTACGTATAGTATAGCTAATCCCGCATTTCTGCATACAATCAGTTAGTCACCGCGGCCGAGCACGTTGTGGTGAGGTAGCATTCTTTTTATTATCTTTATGTAGAAGGTATATCTACTTTTATTACTTTAGTACCTGTATTTTTTTTTATGTAACTGAATGACGTTACGAGCCAGTCGTTCACCTGGTGTTAAGCGACACGGCCGTCCATAACAGATTGCAGTGTCACTCGTAACGCAAAATTTAAGTCTCGCGTGACACTGCGCACTGCGCACGTCATCCTGAGACATCACACAGTGTAAAAAAGTTGTCTAGACTGTGAGATCAGTTCTTAAGTCTCATTTGCCCAGTAATTTCACTAGCTACAATGCCCTTCAAACCGGAACACAGTAGTGCTTGCACACTACTGCTTGGCGGCAGAATATCTGGCAAAGCGGTGGTACCTACCTAGACGAACTTTGCAGAAAAGTTCTACTACCTAGTATAGTATAAATATAAATATAAATATGTGTGGACATGTCACACAGCGCCATCTAGCCCCAAACTAAGCATTATAGCTTGTACTATGGAAACCAGATAACTGATACAATACTTATATACTTTTGTTTGTAAATACATACATAGAATACAATATAACACCCAGACACAGAACAAACACCTATGTTCATCACACAAATCTTTGTCCCGGGTGGGAATCGAACCCACAGCCTACAGTTCAGAAGACAGAGCTACTACCAACTGAGCTATCAGGCCAGTCAAAGTATACCTATATGTCGTGCCTACACCTCCCATAACATAACTTATACATATTTTAATAGTTATTTTATACAAAAGACGTGAACGTACATAATATAAACTCAGTTATTATTATTCATTGATACAGACACCGGCGGGGTAATTACGTAAAATTTGCAACATCAATGCGACAGCAGCAGCAAAGCAACAGCAGTAGCGAAGCATACATGCTCGACACCACTAATGATGTATGACAGCAATCACCGCGAGATTTACGCCTGTCGCAAACCTGTTGCGAGTTAGGTAATAAGGGGCGGGACTTGGCCAAACGTTTGGTGGAGGCATCAGGTGACCAGAATGCTGGCTTTTATTTTGCACAAAAGATAAGCATTGCCATCCAGCGTGGTAATGCTGCCAGCATTCTGGGCACTTTTCCCTTCGCCAACGGTTTATTTTAGGTTTTATATTTTAGTTTTAATGTTTTTAGGTATAGTTTAGTTTAGTATATACATGTTATTTCAGTTTTTACTTTCGAAAGAAGTTATTATTCATTACATTTGTTTTTAATAGCATTTTCCTTAACAACCGCAAAACCCTTCAACGGCTGTTCCCATACGCCGTATCGGTAAGAAAATCGTCTAAAGTACAAACGCATTCTATTCTAACTGCGAACTAATTGAAATTCTCGTCATTTACGTTTTGACATGTCGCATCGACATCGTGTCGTGAGTGATGTCGCATCACGGCCACATGACGAAAGAGGCGCGTTAAATTACGAGACCGAGTAGTTAAAACTATATCTTTCCTTTTCCTTCCAAAGTAAGCTTTCGTTAGTGCGGTGAGATGTCAACAGTATTCTGTTAGACGTCATCAGAGAGCGTTATTCTGAGCTGCGAGCCGATTCATAATGTCGTTTCCAGTTTAAACTTCTTACCTATTTGATTTAGCACTGAATAAACAGCTTTGTATTATTTTTTTTACTTTAAATTCATATTGGTATCGTATTGACGGTATTGGTATCGGATTGGTTTCGTATTTTTTATGGTCCATTCTTTTAAAACATAACGGCAATAGAATGTGTGTGGTGAGAGATGAGTACAATATTTTCACTTTTTGGTTGGTGTATTCCCGCTGTCTATTATCATGCACCTATTTATGGGGACAATGAGACGAAGGCCTTAACTTTCCGATGTTTCCACTAATCCTATTATTTTCCACTAATTCCAATGGTCAAACGCTATGGCTATAAATATTTTTTAAAAAAGTTTTAAAAAATCCTGGCCCATTAATGAAACAACGAAACGAAGGTCTTCATTCTTCCTATTAGGTACAATGTTCGTGGACCCATTAATGGGACAACGAGACTAAGTCCTTTATTTTTCGCGTTGTCCCCACTACCTTGTCTGACTACTGGGGATAGCGAGAAAATATTTTTCTTGCCTCTAACTCGTCATCATAGATAAAAGAGAAGTTCATCATGTGACATCACGTGTAGAAAATTCAAGCCAAAGATTTCATAATACATTGATTAGTTGGTACCTCACGCATTGATTGCGTTGATTTATTTGTCTTGGTTTTTTGTTTATTTGTTTCTACTAGTTCTCGACCCTAATTGACTATTTGTAAGGAATTTTCCATCAGTATAAGCGACATACGAATATTTCTACAGCCTCTAATTAATTTAAGTATTATAACAATGCAAAAAAATTGTATTGTAAAATAATATGGAGATATTACAAACGTGCGAAACAATTAAGTCATTATATTAATTGTGTTTTGAAATAGGCATAATAATTAATTAATGTTAGTTATACATTATTAACCAAAACAATAAAATGTTAAACTATAAAATGCAAGCAAAGGTATAGGTATAGAAATAATAACAGTAATAATGGTACCTAATCCCTAAAAAATATATGTTGTTTGAATTTTCTACGTCAAAGCTTCAGAACCTTAGAGTTCACATAAATACTCTAAGGTCAGAACCGATTTGAATGTTGCCCATAGATAGCCTTCACTACCGAAACCAACCTGAAATACTTTTGTTAATTTATGGAAATTTCCCCCGGGGAAACGGGTAGGTACGATAAGTGTGACCACGAAGCACCTCTAGTACAAAATAGAAAAAAATTAAACCTAAACCGCAAGGTCTTTGCCCCGAAGAGGCGCTAGAGTTTCCTTACCTACAATTTTAGAGTTATTTTACGTAAACACGCAGGTTTTTGGTCATACGGATGTTTGGTATCTCCTTTTTGACCTTTTGTCCATGTGAATATTTTAAGTAAAGTGCGTAAACGAGTGCGTACAAAAAGGTTAAAGTAGGCACTTTACGTGAGTACCTACGTAGTAAATCTGGGGTAAAGATTGAAAAATTTAATTCGAACTGATAAACAGATGAGACACGGCCTTTAAAACTAGCTAATAACTACTACTATAGAGTAAGTTATTAGTTCTAAATAAGATATAAAGATCGCGTTTTACTTAAATATTTACTGATTTCGTAACTAGATTTAACCAAAACCGGTTAACTGTTTTAAACTATTCTCCGTTCTAACCAGTTTTGGATCATAAAATCAGCAGAATCATTTATACAGAAGCACGTAGGTTTAGATAAGCTATGTGAGTGATTCATGCATTTGCTAGTTTTAGTTACTTAATACTTAGAATCTATATCATCGCAAATCTAGTCTGTGTTCTTGTTTGCAATTCATAGAATTTCGCTAGAGGTGTTATGTCTATACATAATTTTACAACATATAACAGATATTGTAAGACCATTTTAATCTATCTTTTGCTTGTGGTCTTATATTTACCAACCATTGTAGGATCATATTAAGGTACCTACCATAGAAGAAATTGTCTATTCCGGTTTGAGTCCCTGAAACGATCCCTTGACGGATCAAAACTATTTAACAATTAATTTTTATTCCGGTTTGATCCACCACTAAGGGATCATTTCAAAATTCAAATAATTTATTATTTTACTGTTCCGGGGGATTTTTAACTGCTTGCGCTGGTACTGGTACCTAACTATTAAAAATAAGTTAAAAATAAAGGTTTATTATTATTACTTCTCGTTGCGTATACTGCAATACCTCAAGACCAACTTTTTTGGACACCCACGGTACGACCAATACACCGAGACAAAGTTACTTAATAGGCTATGGAAAGAGCTGTGTTTGGAGTTTCTATGACGGATCTAACCAGAAATGAAGCGATTTGATCGAGAACTAGCAAACCGAAGTGGCATATTAGTTGTAGAACCAAAGACCGTTAGACCGTTCTTAAGTAGAAACCGCGACTCAAAACATAGTAATGTAGTAGGACGTCTTCCAACTAGGCGGAGTGACAACTTGCGCTGAGTGGTTGGCAGCAGCTGGATGGTATAAGCCTATAAGATCGGGCTCTAAGGCATGCGTTATGAGAAGCCTATATCCAGCAGTGGACAAGTTGATGATGATGATTCCTACTATATTCTGTAATTGAGAATGCCTAATTTCAATAGAAAGCTGCCATCAACTTTTTTCTTTTAACTACTCCAGCTTAATGAGTTCTAATGTATTCCGGCATCGAAGCAGCCTGAGTCATCGGCTAGTGGGTCAAGGCGGGACCTTCCGATTGCGTGACATGTCGCATCACTACCGTGCCTATCAACTCACTGCCGCTCCTGGAAGTTACTCAATAGGCCGAGGTGGAAAATACTAATCAGACTTCACGGACAGATAGATTTTTTAACACACTGAGTTTTTAATTTAGATCACAAATAACCCTGTAGCCTTTGTGATCAATGTAAACTCCCTAACACTGAAAACAGTGCATTCGCTAAACGTGCATTCCACTGACCCCTACCATTTGTGTGATTAGTACTATTACTTATTCTACATGTAACCCTTTACCACACCTACTAAGAAAAGTGCGATAATTTAAAGCAGCAAACAGTAAACTCCAATAGTTGGCTCCAACTCAAGATCAAATTGTTGTTAAAAGGCAGCTCCTTATTAGGTTTTTCAAATATTTATTTAAAAAGACCATTTCAAGAGATATCCGTTCTTGGCCAGGACATGACAGCCATAGCATCGTTTTTTGTTTCCTTTAGTGACTTGGTACTTCGTTCATAACTACGTATAACTATTTTATGTATAAAGGAAGGCGATAAAACGCCATGTACACAGATAATATGATAAATAGGATATAACTGCAAGCTGCAAGCAAATATGCAAAGTGACCTCTAAAAATTTACAATGAAATCAAATTAGTGATAGTTTTAATGTTGAATTGTTGACATTCCGAGAACAGCACACACAGCGTCATTGACCGAGGTCATTGTACACAAAATGATGAAGCAAGATTTTCTAAAAAAGTTGCATTGTACGTAAATAGAAAATATTTCTTTCAATGTCTCTAATGATAATTAGAAATTTCTACAGATTTCTGGGATTGTTAAAGGCAAGAAAAGCGTGCATTAAGACACAAAAGACTAAGTTTATTTTGTCTTTTGTTCCCATATGGAATGCACAGTTCAGATTTCTTCCAGTTTGTCTGTTTAATTTACCGTGACCTAACTCTGCAGAGCCAAACTAGGCCTAGAATCAACCCTCTGGCGCCTACGATTTCTAATATCCACTCTGGTTCGATTCTCTTTCATTTTGCAGAAAATTAACCCTTTCATTTGATTATTCAGAAATATTATATACACCATTTTTTTTAATTATTAGAAAATTTTCTGTTTATAAATTTTAACGACCTTAAATACAATTTCACAGAATAAGCAATGAATGATCTAGGTGCAGTCAGCTTAGATCCCGTTCTCAAAACATAACACAGTCTTTACTTATTTCATAAAATATATGTCTAGTAATCTCTTTTGTAAACGGTTGCAAGAAACAAGACGTCCCATTCGCAAGTGGTCATTTTTCTGTTCAGTCGTAAGCACTTTCTGTAGTCAATAGAGACGTAAGCGTTTAGGAGTCTATAGCAATCACGAACTGTGGGTCTATTGGGATTAGCACTTGGAGGAATTGAATGCCATCTAACAGTGTTAATTTGTTTGTTACAGAGAGACCTCGCCTTCGTCGCCAATGGGCGACGAGAAGGAGTCCAAAATAGGCAATCTACAGTTCTCGACACCGTTCGACAACACAGGCAGTACGGTCAGTATAGCTAGCCTATTTTAAGATTTTTAATACAACATTATCTGTATCCCGTCCGATGTATCCAGTGTATCCGATGGGGAAGAAAGGTTCTCGAGTGGCGACCACGAACCAGAAGACGCAGCGTAGGTCAGTCCCCACTCGGTGAACCGACGATCTGGAAAAGCTACGGGGAGCCGATAGATCCACAATTGCTTTTCCAGCGTGTAACTTTGCATAAAAACCCTATCATCATTTGTTTTACAGTCCACCTCCTATCCCACTAAAGGGTTTGTTAGCATTTATTTCTCTTCTTTTTTTCTGTCAGTCGTCTCTTCAACGTATAAGCACCTTACACCAGCACCCCACACATCCATATCAGATACATGCAGTCTTCCATACTGTACGACAAGTTTTGTTATATTTTCAAAAAAGCCATATTGAGCTGACAATGCATTGGCAACGCCCTTAGCGTTGACGCTGTTCGTTCATTGTAGGAGACGGTTACCGCTTACCATCAGGTGGGCCGTCTGCTTATTTGTCGGCCATGATACAGATCATTATCAAAAGCCTGAAGACATCCACTGCTGAACGTAGGCCTCCTCAACAGAGCGCCACTTTGAGCGGCTGCTTGCCTCCTGCATCCATCGGCTCCGCAGTTCTAAACAAATCGTTGGTCTACCTAGTGGGGGCCTACGCTGCGTCTTCCGGTGGTCACCGCCCGAGAAATTATCTTACCCATCGTTTGTCAGTTCTACGAGCGATGTGACCTGAACATTATAATTAGCAAGTTGGAATGGCAATAGGCAGGCTACATCTCTCGTAGAGTTGACAACCGATGGGAACGTGTGGGGTGTGTAATATATAAGTAGGTACATGGTGGTTGTAAAATAAAGGAAGTAGGTAAGATTGTAATCTTTTGGCCCCGTCAATTAAACCTTGACTTCATACCATCTTCGGCAGCAGTTTATTTGCGATTCATAACTCAAGGAAGCGCAGAATTATGTTTTTTACTTCCGGCAATTTCATCTCATTGTTTACGCGGTATCTACGTCACCGCGACACCGGGGTCGAAGTGACAAGTATTAATACATACTCTGCTTGGCCTCCATCTTGTATTAATGTGATGGTTTTTCCGTTCATGCCCTAATATGGCACTACTATAGTCAATTGTTTTTTCTCTAACCTTTGGGCACTAGTCCTACCTACCAAATTGCACTATCAATATAGCAAGTAGTGTGAAAGAGAATATGTTTACCCTTCTGCACTGGCCAGTAGTGCCACAGTGCTGTGGGGAATTTGGCACGGGCTGCAGTCCTCATCCCCCGCAGCAGTACTGTTATTGATCAGTGATCACTTCATAAGTAAACAGAGATATTTAAATATGTTTTCTAGTTTTTGAGGAGCAATCAAAATTCAAAACTCTCTTTTGAATTTTGATTGCTTCTATACGTCAGGTACCTAATTTCTGTCGGCAAAATTCTGTTGAGTTCGAGATGCTCATAAAACCCAATTCCCATTGTTGATTCAATTACCTACCTATATTTGTGTATTCAAAACTTTTAATACTTGGACTGTTAACCTCAAAGTCACTTTGTAAATACATACAAACTACTTACATATTATGAAGGCTCGCGTTTGATTCTCGTAAATTCTCGTTGGTTATAGTATGAACGATAAATTTTCTAATTATCCTTGTCAAATATTCAAAACATTCGACCTGTAAGCAAACAGTTCGACATATTGCGAGAAATCGTAGTACAACAAAAGTTATTACACGTAGAGAACAATACAATAGACAATTTGTTCCATAACCAGCTGGAGTTACGAATAGCTCAGACGATTACGATGGAAGGTGGCCGTCAATGTTGACCGTTCTATTACTCTATTGAATCGCAAACAGTTTGTAGGAGGCATCTTTGACGGGTTTTCTAGGAAGATGTTATGAATGTGAAGTAAAATAAAAGTTACTTAATTCTTTAATAAGAAGTGCATATAAAGTTTCTACCTGTGTGGTCAGGTTCACATATGGAGAAATTCTTTTGGATGGATATAGGAGTCATTACGTAAAACCAAATAAAGATCGCGTGCTCGGCATTTAGGATGACGTGGTACATGGAAATAAAATTACATACGCTGTCGATGTTTGGTGAATTGGTGACTATAAAATTGGGGATTATAAAATGAGATACTTATACTAACGTTCTCGCTGATCCCATTAATGAGACAGTGCTATGGAGACAACGAGAAAAATAATGACTTTCGTCTCATCATTGGGGATATTTATAGCCCATAGATGGGGATAACGAGACGATGGGAACAAGGGAGATAGACTCAGTAGTAGTAGAGTAAGGTACTGCAACTCTTGAAAAAAGGTAAGTACAAGTTATGTGGAAGGTTTATTGTTCAGTCTGTTGATTATACAAAAATTAAAATTATACTCGCTTAGTAGGTATATTTTTTGCCTTTCGAGTTACTGGCACATAAACACGGTAAGCAATAAGTATTACTATAGACGCAAAACGAAAAAATATGGTTACAAAAGTCTTCTATATGCACGAACTTCCGATTGCATTTCAAAGAGGTATCTGTACCCATAAAAGTCTTAGTTGCATTTCGGGCAGTGAGCACAAGATCTGTTTTTCTTCTTGTACATTTTGATTCTTTCATGAGGTCGTCCTCTCTCCAAATGTGTCCAACGGGGTCCATATCCATAATGAGCCTACTTAAGTCCCTTACTGCTAATAACCCTTGCTCCTAATTAATTTTATATATCATCTATGAACACTATGGAAGCAATAAAATATCTGAATCTGAAATTACTTCCTGCATTTTTTCTCTAAGCTTTCATGTGTATTCCTCAGATATGGCAAAAGCGGCAGCAGGCGGTTTGCGTGCGGCACGCGTTCAAACACTATGGCTCCAACAAGCGACCGAACCACGTGCTCAGCAATCTGAACATGACAGTCGCCAAAGGCACCATGTGAGTACCAAGCCACTCTTACAATTTACTTACTTGACTACAGCATACTACTTCTATTCTACTAGGCGGCAGGATTTTTCTGCAAAGTTCATCTAGGCATGTAATCACCGCTTTGCCAGTTGTTCTGCCGCCAAGCAATAGTGTGCAAGCACTGTGTTCCGGCTTGAAGGGCATTGTAGCTAGTGAGATGACTGGACAAATTAGACTTTATGAACTGCAGTCGACCAGATGACGTCTGCAGTGTCACGCGAAACTTCATATTTTAGAGCTCCAAGTGATACTGCAACTGTTATGGCCGTATTGCTTAACATCAGGCAAACGACAAGTACGTCATTCATTAACAATAAAAAACTTGAGTCTCGGCAGAATTAACTTGAGCCTGCGGAGGCTTTATCAAACTGATTGTTAATTTAAGGCACTTGTTAAAGGTTCTATTATCATCAGCATAAGATGGCCACTGCTGAACGTAGAATTCTCCCATAAGCCTTCTCCCGACTCAGGTTTCCAACCTCCTGGATCCATCTTGGATGATACGGACTTTTTATTTCTTCAAGCCTTTGTCTAAACATTTTGTTTTGCAAAAAATAAGATCTTAAAATCTGGTGACATAGCCAGGCATGTTGGGCGAAGTTATTCCCCAGCTTTTTGGTCACGCATAAGATAGTTTATGAATTTATTACCCACTCTTCATTAATCTTGCAAGGCAAAACAACACAGAATAAGCGAGAAATCAATTGCGGATGAGGATATTGGAGTACCTCCCATAATTACACATCGTGCAATTATGCAGCCAATTTAATGAGCCACCATACGGTACGAGGAAGCGAGCCATCAGGCTCCAGCCCTCAAGGGCGTCGGACAAAAGAGTGTTAACCTCTGACGAATGTGATTGTCTTATGTCGACGTGACTATGGCTTGATGTTACAAGTTGTTAGTCAGAGCCATGGCTTGACAATGGGTCTGCTGACCATGTTGGCTCACCGAAGTTCTCAAAAAGTACACACAATGACTGCCCTTTAACTACCAATTTTTCTTTACATTTTATGAGAAAGTTTAGACACAAATTGGCATTGGGGCCTTACCATCACCCCTTAGCGCGTGCTTCAATTGAGTGCCGTAAGATCTGGCTAAGGGTTTGCTAACCCATTTAAATTTGAACGATTTAGACTCGGTTTTAGTAAAAGAAATCCTAAGAAATATAATTCAAAATGCAAAAAAAAATAAAAACAATTAGGAATGTTCCATGCATATTATAAGTCAATGGTCCAAGATACTTTTCATTCTGAATTTTAAAAAAAAACTTATTAAAACATGCAACTAATACTTAGCTTAGTTATTTTATCCTCTATCTTGTCCAATAGTAGGTAGGTATAGAGCAATTAGAATTATTAAAGGAAAAATATTTAAAATAAACATTAATGGCAGCAGGTTATCACAATACCAAGAATATTCAGAAGACCAAAGGTCTTTTCCATGATTCACATGGTTTCGTGGTTAGCCACTTAGAGTCCTTAGAGAATACTTCGAATCATCACTGATGGAAACATGTCATAGTTACTTAGAAACTTTGGGTTTTACTTTGTTATTTTATAAGCAAACCATATTCAAATGACAACGTAAATTCCATAAAACAGCTTAGGATGTTAATATGGAAATCTTAAAATAAGCAGAAAATATGTAGACGTCATTACAATTTGTGACGTCGCCGTCGCGCTACATTAACTGATTCTAAAGCCTACGGGGGGCGAACTGTGAGCTCTTAGCGCGATTCAAATCAGAGCCTATATATTGGATCGTTTTGTTTTTTCGTATGAGGATTTTGACAAGCGATCCAGTATAGGGTCTGTTTTGAATCGCGCTAAGAGTTCACAGTACGGTCTCTGGTATTGACGTCAGAAAACAGCTTTGGTTTCGGCAACAGTACCTACAACGAACTTTAAAGATCCATTGTTGTTTTCTTTTTGGACCGCCACTGGAACTGTGCCATCATCTGTCCTATTAAACAGTTCGACCTTATGTTCTAGTGAATAGAGTATATTATGCCTTGTACGATTTTTGAATTGTGTCGACGTCATGACGTGCACGCATGAAGGACCTTGTCTCAACAATGCCTTTTGAGTAACACAACAAATTGTATAAAAATGTATTATGACATGGTTGTACAGTTTGAAAGAAAGAAAGAAAGATATTATAGCAATATTAGATATTATAGTATTATAGATTTTTACTAGGTGGTAGGACTTTTCTGCAAAGTTCGTCTAGTACCACCGCTTTGCCAGTTATTCCGCCGCCAAGCAGCAGTGTGCAAGCACTACTGTGTTCCGGTTTGAAGGACATTGTAGCTAGTGAAATTACTGGGCAAATGAGACATTATGATCTGATCACTCAGTCTAGTAATCTGATTACTAGACTGTGTGATGTCTCAGGATGACGTGCGCAGTGCAGTGTCACGCGAAACTTTATTGTTTTAAAGATCCGAGTGATACTGCAACTGTTATGGGCGGCCGTGTTGCTTGCTCGTCTACCTCGTCACGTCATTCAATCTCGTAAAAAAATTAACATATTATAATATTTTAAATTACTCATCGATTTGTGACGTCAGTAATTCAGAACCATAATAAGCAGAGAATAAGAGTGGGTATACTTAGTTATTGTTTTATAGCATTTATGGAAAATACTTCCTTAGATCTTAATAAGGATTGTAGTAATTCGTAGTGTTTCTTACGAGCAGCGCCCTGAGGTTTTACTCGAAGTTTGCCTGTTTTTCCGCGTAAAATCTTAATTTTTCAGATCTAATAATAATTAGTAGTTTCTCTAGATACTGACAGGTAAACTGTGAGCCACACAAACAAACAAGCAAAGAAACAAACATCGTTTCCATCTTAAATGTTAGGTACGGAATACGGAAGGGATTGGTTTAAAAATCCGCTTATTACTGTAGAAGTGGGTCTGTAGGTACATTCAATTTGCATGTAGTTAACAGTGATAATACTGTTAACCTGTTTTATATGGAACCAGAGGCGCTAAGCGATTTCACCCTTATCTTACTTGTTTTAACTACATTAACTTTTCTTGATCACATTAGCAACTTATGTGCGAAGTTCCATCCAAATTGGTTTATCCCTTTGACGTAGATGCCACATGCACAAAAAAACTGTAAAAAGCCTAACGCACTTCACTTTCCGTAGGGTCTACTCTTGCAGTGGACGTTGCCTTCTCGATCCTTTATCCCGGCAACGGCTCAAGCCGAGGTTCGCACACCAAGCAGGGGTGCCCTTGAGCTAGGTGCCTTCCACTTTTGACGGCTGGGCGCTGTAAAGGGCGGTAGAGAGAGACCTTTACGGTGCGGCGTTGAACCTTGAAAGTATTAACCCGTTCAAAAAAAAGACCTTCGTACCTTTAGACAGGTACGAAGCTACAAGTCATGGACGTATCGTCCATGCTACAAGTACCTCTACGTGAGACCGGTCCGACTTACCGCTAGCTAATTACGTAACTCGCAACAAGTTTACAACAGGCGTACATTTCACAATCATTGCTGTCAAACGTCACTTTGGCAGAGCAGAAAGCGATCGAGCGCAAGTGCATTATTTTATTTCCATCTATTGTTGTTCTGTTGCTAGTGGCGCTAGTATCAAAGGTCAAAGTGAATTCAGCGAAGACGAGCAACAGGCGGGCGACTGTGATTGATTGCTAAGTGTTTGCTGACGCATTGCTACTGCTGTTGCAATTTTTACATAATATGGCAGCGGGTCGGTCCGCTACGCACAAGATGTTTTGATAAAATACTGGGTAGGTAGCTTGCCACCCGTACCCCGTACCCATACCCCGTACCCATACCCCGTACCCATACCCCGTACCCATACCCGTACCGTAGTATATGAAAGTCATAGCAACGTCATTCAAGGCTACATTTCCTTACTTCAAAGCGTGGTTCGCAATGCATTCTCCAGTGCTTTTTTGCTAGATAAAACACGCGTCAGAAGAGCAGCGCTATAGCAATAGAAAGAGAGGTACCAGTTTATGGGGTAATAGGCTTGTAGCGAGCTGAACTACACTTTATTCCGTTGTAGCCAGAGTCGCTATTTATTTAGCTGACTTCACCGAGTGAAGCTTCTGTACCTGTTTTTAGGGTTCAGTACCCAAAGGGTAAAACAGAACCTATTACTAAGGCTCCGCTGTCTGTCCGTCTGTCACCAGGCTGTATCTCATGAACCGTGATAGTTAGACAGTTGAAATTTTCACAGATGATGTATTTCTGTTGCCGCTATAACAACACATACTAAAAAACAGAATAAAATAAATATTTAAGGGGGCTCCCATACAACAAACATGATTTTTTGCTCGTTTTTATAGATACGGAACGGAACCCTTCGTGCGCGAGTCCGACTCGCACTTGGCCGGTTATTTAATGTATTCCGATGTGCCTGTGTCTTCAGTGTTAGTAATAAATAAGTTAATAACACAAAACAGTAAGTCGAGTATTTGCAAAGACACGAGGAAGTCGTTAAAGTGTTTTTATCGTATGCAATTGGTGATTTAATCCTACAAGTAATTATAATATTTTAAATTATACGATTTAAATTGCTAATACATCGTTTTTTTGTGTAGATTGATGTAATTTGTGACTCTGCGTTAGGAAATATACTTAAATCTGAAAAAAAAAAAAACTAAATAATCGTGGATATAGCCAGAAATACTTAATACTTCCTCCAACTTAAGTAGGTAACTCTTTAATCTTAAAATTAATGGTTTTATGTCTAAGTATTAGATATGTAGATATATTTTTTTAACTAACCACGTGTTACTAGGTATGTTGAATAGGTATAGTATAAATTTGGACACATTCGCAATGGCTACACTACGAAATTTCGGTCTTGTACAAAGATTATAAAGCCCGTTGATAGCTCGTGAACATAATTTCTCGTACAAACACGACTCACCTGCGCGGGCAGGGGGCGAGGTAACAAAACGAGACAAAGTCGTACGAAATTACAAAGAACAGAGCAGGACCCTAATTTTGTATGACCAATTTACGATTCCTTGCTTCGAAACCACGCGAATTCCTTGTCTTACTTAAGAAATCTGCAAAAATCTATTCTCTATGAAATGAGAACGAAACCGCGCGAAATGAATGTGGAATTAACTGGGATTGGCGCGATTTGAACTGTCAAAAATCGTATGTTCCATTCAGGCGCGTTCCGAAACATCGACCCGTTAAAAGTTACCACCACTTATGCCAATATTAATTATTTAAAATAAAACTAATTTTAATGTAAAGTGATGGTATTTCTAAAGTTTTTCTGTCAATTTTTAATAATTACCCATGGCTTCGTTATATCACATAAATATAAGCCATTCCTCTATTTTAATTTTATACCGGTTTTGGGATGAGAAATCCGTTATTTCTAATTCGGAACGCACTGAAGGATCCTAAACCTGTCATAGTTAAAGTGTCTTAGATTATACAGAATACAAAAATTGACGATTCCTTGCTGTGACACGATTTGAACAAGACACGATAACGACGTGGTTTCTGTATCGTGTGGAATCTGTATTTTCATACATAATTATGGCCCAGGATGGAACAAAAGACATCAATGGGTTCCCGTGATTTATTAGAAATTCATAGTATTTATTAGAAATTAGAGGTTGAAATACACCACTCATGGGAAGTTGTATCATTGGTTAACTGGATTTATAATTATTTTTTCACCTCACTAGCTCGGAAAGATTCTCTTTCTCATTCAAAATCTGGGCGCAAAAACGCATTTTAATCGCTAGCGTGGAAAGTATTTTTAAATTTCGGACGTTTCTATTAAATAATTTTCTAGTCAAGAATTGAGGATTTAATCACAGATCTGGCCGAATTTAACCTTCTTGATATCGCCAGTCCACTGATAACTTATTAATACCACAGACTACCTTCTTAAAGATGCCATCTTTTTCTCGTTCACTAACCTCATTTTTAGAATAATCGCACTGTCCAGCACCAAAGAGTATATAACCAATGCGCTATCCAGCACGGCGACTGCATGGAAACTGGATAAAAACACTTTTTCTTTAATTTTCCATGAATCACGTGACGAGCTAGTCGTTTACCTGATGACCAGGATTCTTCATTTGAACCACTCGCTATGCTCGTGGTTCAATCCTACGATCCTTCGCTTGCTCAGGTTTCATTTCAAGTACTTGCGCCAAAAACCAACTTTGCAGCCTTGTATAACAAATAACTATTCTTGTTGCATTTGGATTTTTAACTGCGGATCAAAAAACCCACGCTAACTCTCAGTGTATCACTTTTGGAATACGGGCCTATTTAGTTATAAAAAAAGGCGGCTTTTTTTATAACTAAATAGGCCCGTATTTGACCGCAATCTCACATGATGAAAAGTGACGATGCGGTCTACGATGGTACATGCTTGCCTAGAAGATAAAACCGTCTTCTGCACAAACACAAAATATGAGAGTTAGCGAGTTAGGTAAACAGCACACACCAGTACAAACACAATACACAGCCAAAGAGGTATATGTACTACGTACTAGAGAAGCTATTCAAAGCACAAATAGTTGTCATTTTTTGTATAATTAAACTAAAATCCGCTACAGCGCTTTACGAGATTAAATCGTCTAACCAACGATCACAACACGCAGCGCTAGTGCCATGGCACAATCGGATCATAATTTTTACTGCTATTCACTGCTGCACGTGCAGTCGCTTTGAGAGCTGAGCATCGTATGAGCGAGAAGATGCTCATTGGCATATTTGCAGTGGTTGACAATGCAAGTTAGAGATGTCCTGTCTGGTGTATACATAGAAGTCTTTGTACACAGCACCACACATATCACAAAACCAAACCACACCACAAAAACTAAGTCTTAAAAAATCATTGTTTACTGAAATAAAACAATAGTCAGCGATGTAACATGTAAGTAACACTAATAAGTGACTCAATACTTTAAAAAAATTATAAAACGAAGGCATCATTGAGTTTAATGATATTAAGTAAGTCACGTTTTTAATTAAGTTGGTATCATGCGTTAATTGACGATGTGTTTGAGTTTAATGGTTTCCGCAGTTATTTTCGTTACGAAATCATAAATATTGTGGTTTGGTAACCATGGGGCTTTACAATATTAATGAGTAAATGAGACTGAGTATACATACAGTAAGGGTATTTATGCACATACCTATAATACTAATATGTGCCCACGTTTACGCTACGCTTGTCTTGTATATTTTGACTTGATGATGTTCACCTCTGGCATTTAAAAAAATATTACCTTTGTCCCTTAACTCTGTAAAGCCAATTGTTACAAAATACTGACTGGCCTGTTAGCCCAGTTGGTAGTAGCACTGCCTTCTGAACTATCGGTAGTGGGTTCGATTCCCATCCAGGACAAACATTTGTGTGATGAACGTAGGTGTTTGTTCTGTATCTGGGCGTTATAAAGTATTCTATGTATATTTACAAACAAAAAAAGTATCTAAGTATTTCTATCAGTTATCTGGTTTCCATAGTACAAGCTATGCTTAGTTTGGAGCTAGATGGCGCTGTGGGAAAAGTCCACACATAGTTATGTATTTATAAAAAAGTGATCAGGGTCTGTCTGGTACAGCATACAATAGAAATACCTCCATTTTTGAAGTCGGTTAAAAATCGAACTTTTTTTTAAAAATAATTTATAGGTAAAGCATTTGACCACTGTCTCACTGAGCATGTTCTTTACGTTGTAGGGATGTGTAGTTATTATGAATTCAACCCCTAAGTGAATCATATGGGGTTAAAAATTGTATGAAGGAACGCGGGCGTAACCAGGGAATCCCTTTAGTTTAAGTTCTCTAAGCGGACTCCATTAATACCTAAGGAAGGAAGGAGCCGCCTACCTCCCTCCTATTGCCGTGCCATCCATTCATCCTTTCCCTTATCTTTTCTCCCCTCGCTTTCCTCTTCCCATGAACAGGGCTAGGGCGTAAAACTAATCAACCCGTGCGACGCCGGGTGCGTCAGCTAATACATAGTAAAATGTATGTATTAAAATCAAATAGCGTATTTTAACAGAAAAATCTTGTGTAAGATAAATAAATTAATGTGAAACTATGAAACTGTACAAATGAAAAAAAAACACTAAAAAAAACTCTTTGTGTAAATGAGAAAAGCGTAGATGTACCTATGTGAATCAATAAAGATGAAAAAAACCGGCCAAGTGCGAGTCGGACTCGCGCACGAAGGGTTCCGTACCATTATCTATAAAAACGAGCAATAAAATCATTTTGTCAGTTTGTTGTATGGAAGCCCCCTTAAATATTTATTTTATTCTATTTTTTAATAGTTGTTGTTATAGCATCAACAGAAATACATCATCTGTGAAAATTTCAACTGTCTAACTATCACGGTTCATGAGGTACAGCCTGGTGACAGACGGACAGATAGCGGAGCCTTAGTAATAGGGTCTGTTTTACCCAAACATTATAAAGCCCGTTGATAGCTCGTGAACATAATTTCTCGTACAAACACGACTCACCTGCGCACGCAGGGGACGAGGTAACAAAACGAGACAAAGCTATACGAAATTACAAAGGACAGAGCAGGATGGAACAAAAGACATCAACGGGTTCCCGTGATTTGTATGAAAATAGTAGTTGAAATACACTACTAAATTTCGTATGAGGGAAAGTTGTATCATTGGTCAACTGGATTTATAGTCAATGGTTTTACCCTTTGAGTACGGAACCCTAAAAACTGTTTCTCTTCCTCCTATGTGAATATGGGGCTAGGTACCTAGTTATAATCATGTTACAATAAGCCACAAGATAGTGTAGGCTCCGGCAACCGACGATCCGCCTAATTAAATGAAACGACTCTACCCTCAATGATACATATGAAGAAATGATGACCACACATCCTCACACCTTTCACACGAATATACACTCAATCCTCTAAGCAATACAGTTCTAAACTAATCAGAGTATGGTGTTACAACCTTTCAAGGTAAAATACACGCTGTTGTTTACAAAATAAAGTTGAAGATGTAGTTGTTTTGGTGGAGAATGTATATGTGAGGAAATTCAGATGTCCTCGTTGTGGCAGGCGCAAGCGCAGCCAGAGCGTTGCGGTCTCGGACTCGTCCGCACTGTGCTAAACGGATTGTTCAACCGACTTCAAAAAAGAGCAAGTTTTTAACTCTGTTGTTTTTTTCACTTTTTTTATTACATGTTTGTTACGTCATATCTCCAAATTTCCTTTTATTTGAGTGCGGTGATATATTTTCAGATTTGTTTCATAGAAATTTTATCAAAATCGGCTCAGTGTGTAAGTAGTATGGTTTTTAATTAAATCAAAATAGGTAACTGGAGAAAATATATGGATCACTCAAGTATTCCTCAATATGAAATTAATATGATCGAAGTCGGTTTAACCAAATTTTTTGAAAGGGTATTATTTATGTTCATCATCATCACCATCATCATCATCACCACCATCATCGTCTTCAGTCTGAAGGCGTGTGCTGCTAAACATAGGCCTCCCCCATCACCACACTTGGCAAGCGTCTTGGTGATCGCAGTAGATCGATGAAGACCGAGGAGAATGCCGCAGCCCATTCCCTGGATATTCCCTTACCCAGTTTTTACAGCACCCAGGGGACGAAATGGGGTGGTCCTATTCTACGGGCCGGGACCACACGGGAAGTATTTTACAGATCGTACTAAACTAATATAATATAATAGGCTTGTGTCGTATTATTTTATTGCATAAACTAAAAATATTCCTCAAAAAATAAACAGTCGTGAAAACAAAAATTAAATATTAAAAAAAAATACAATGTTACAAGCATTTTAAAATACAGGAATAGAAAGAGACAGTTCAAACGTGCCCAGCCGTGACGTCAGTACGTTCTCCTTAATAGTTGTGGTAGCTTTACATATAATCTCTGTGATGTGACTTCACAACTTGCGTTTTCATAGTAACTGTGGGGAAGCTCTGTTTTGCGAGAAAGGGACAGGCGATGCCCCCCAGAAACTTAAAAAGCTTATTAGTTATTATTTAAAAGCTAAGCTATTACTCCATGATTTATATACCGATTTTACTAATTTTTTGTATTATTGCATTCATTTTTAACCTACTTTACCAAAATAATATTAAGTTAATTTTTAATAGCAGGACACTAGCCTATTGCTATCTCCAATTAACAGGCATACGGCTCAGCTGATAAGAAGTGGTCACCATGTACAGATGGACATCTGTGACACTGGAGGTGTCGCTAATGCGTTGCTGACCTTGTAGGCCTAGGGCTCCAAGTTGGTAGCAGCGGTTTTTCCGTAGCTGCTCTACGGAAAGACCGCTGGAGGGATTTCATTCCACATTTTGCAATATTGAGAGTAGGTAGGTATAGGTAGAGTTCCTGATACTAACTTAGTATATAAAGATATACATTATCTTTAGCTGTGCAAGACATTTCTAATCAGATAGCCTGTAGCGTTCATTATTCACATATAGGTAATAAAATTGAAACGAATAAAGATAAACTAAACACAAATTTAATGATTGCCGACGTTATCGCGGGGCATTGACCGATGGTCAGGCACGAAATGCATCTCGTGTTTTTAACTTGTGCGCGAAGAAACTCGACTTCTGTCGGTAGTCGGCACGCACTCAACTGGTAAACACAACATAAGCTCTCAAAAAATTTGCTCTAAAATCAGCACACATTTTTGCAAATATATCTGAAATCTAGTGTATAAATACACACGTCCTTGTGAGGGTGAAGTCGGAGACCGGGTAATAAAACTCCGTTTGCTTGTGGAGCAATCTCGACTTAATTTATTTGTATTCAGCAAAAGGTACATAGATGTGCGTGCGAATCTTGTCACCGCGATTCAGAAAGCTTATCGCCGATGGTGGGCGCCATCTAGTTCTACTTGAGGGAAACATTAGATAAACATACAACTAAACGTAAAAATAACATCAACATACATCGCCCACCATGGACAAGCTAAGCCTTGTACATTAAAATTCAAACAAAACAATACCTATAAACCTGCATTTAACATAAGACATGAAAGTTACAATCTTAGAGCCTAATTATAACTCTAACTAACATTGCACACTAAATTCACCATTACACATTAAATGACATAAAAAGTTCTATCCTAACACAACACAGTAACTGATAAATCAAGAGTACCATCTTGTTTAAACAAACTATAATAATTCTTACACAGAAATTGTTTACAATTTTCAAGACTTAGTGTGCGACTGGCAGAAGGCACAGCTTATTTACAGGCCGCTTGATCGTACCATTTTTGACCTTTAAAGTTACTACGCGCACCAAGTTGTCCTGTCCTGGATGGGTTGCAATCACCCTGCCATAAAGCCATGGACACACCAGTAAATAGCCTACCCGTACTGCCACTACGTTACTGATTATAGGATCAAGTATTCGCGATGGCCAACGGTATCTCTTATGAAATTCCGTCAAATATTGCCAAGACCTTTGACACCAGAAATCTTCAGCTGAAGCTGAATCACAATATGGAGATTGACCTCGCGATGCTGAGTCTGTTTTATTGCACTTGGAAGGGACAAGCAACCAAAGATGATAGTAAAAACTCAAAGTAACCTCGTATATACGATTGGCCGCAGATGCCTCCCAGCCATGCAGATAAGTATCTCCTATATTCATTTTTGTCAACCTTTTATCTGGCAATAGTTTAGTGAGCCAAAAAGCATCACCCCATTCAAGCCAAAAGACTTGTCTAAACGAAACTACGTTTCTTTTTGCAGAAACCAATGACACATTAATGCGTCCCTCGGAATCAACGACGCAGACATAATATGCGACAGGTGCAAAAGCGTCTTTCGTCACGTTACTAAATCCGTTCAATATAGTCAAATCTTTAGCGTTGGTAAGTATTTTAAGTTCTTCCTCATACATTCTCTTATTAATTATTCCTTCTTTTGCAGGTTCACGTACTTCAGGCATATGTACATTGTAGTGGAACGAGTCATCATTACAATTCAAGGTGAGTTCAACGACCTTTACTTTTTCTCCTGTCTTTACTTTCAAACCTTCCTCCATTTTCTGTCCCGTTCTCTCATCCTTTTCCTTTTCTTTTCCACTAGCCTTAACTTCTTGGAATATTTCTTTGTCATTAATTGTCTTTTTCTCTAAAGAAACTCTACCCTTTGCTAAAAGTTTCTTTAATATCCCTTCTTCTACATCGTCACCTCCAGCTACTACTTCGCAAAACGAATAATCAACAACCATTCGATCCCTAGTAGTTTGTTTATCCTCACACATCACTGCGTGCTGCGACAATTCTTTCTTTGAAATATTTTCTATAACATGTTTCACCTGAACACATTCATTAATCTCCTTTTTGCATGTTTGTTTCAGATCACCAGTCTTCAATATTGTTTCAACTGAACCCGATGCCGTCTCAGCTAAAGTCACCTTTGGATTTGAACCTGTTAATGGACGTCGCATAACATTCTTACTTTCTTTATCTCTGTTTGTAGTCTTAATAAACAATTCTTCACAGCATTTTACATCTTTCATTTGTAATTCTTTCTTGCAGATAGAAACAGCACGTTTTCTTTTACTAAAACGTTTAACGTTATGGTCTTCGATCATGTGCATAACTTTAATTTCTGATGTGTCGCCTGACGCATCAAGAGCACCTGACAATATCCAGCCTAAAGAAGTGCATTGTGCAACCATTAAACCATTAGGACCTTTCATTACACCATCTTGCAGGATTTGTCCATATACTTCTGCCCCCAAAAGCATATCAATACGACTCGGCGTGTGATAACTCGGATCCGCTAAATTCATTTGTCGTAGTTCCTTCCATTCCAATGCTCTTACTTTATTTGTTGGTAATGGTGTGGTAATGGACTTCAACACTCGCGCCTTAACCTTTATAACTACCCTTGGATCACTGCGAGACACTATGTCGACATTTACAATAGCCTTGGAGATTAAAGCCTTATCTCCACCTACTCCTGTAATTTGCCTTTTGTTAGGAGTCATTTTTAAACCCAATCGTTGGACCGTCGCTACGGATATTAACGACGATTGAGAACCCTGGTCCAACAATGCACGAACAGTACAGCACTGGCCATCTTTGGACACAGTATTTACTAAAGCTGTTGCTAATAATATCGGATTATTCTTCCGTGTAAAACATGAAACAACCGAAGTCGATTCTAACCTATCATCAGTTTCTGACGATGAACCTGACGGTTCTATATCCTTGTCCGTACTCGAATCTGTAGTCGCAGTACGGGCATTACCCTTAGAAATTCCCTCACTAGACGCGTGTAAAAGAGCATGATGTTTGCTCTTGCAAACATTGCATTTCAAATTTGTTTGGCAGTTTTTGGCAGTGTGATTACTTCCCAGACAGCAGAAACAAATATTGTTCTTTTGAACAAAGCTACGCCGTGACTCTACTGAAGTCTTTCTAAAAGCCTTGCAGTAATTAAGCTTGTGTTCCTCTGAACAATATTGACACTGAATCTGGGCAACGTGCATTGTTCTAATTTTAGGAACGGCTCTGGAGTTGGATCCAGAATACAAAAACTCTAGCGCTCTGTAGCGTTTAGTAAGAAATTCTTGAAATTGTTTGTAAGTGGGCAATTCATGCGATAAACCACCGTCAACAGCACTGAATTCCCATTGCCTCTTAGTTTCTGGGTCCAACTTCATAACTATCATATGGATTACAAGTACATCCCAATTCTCCGTTTTTACACCTATATTAGACAATGCCGATAAACAATCATTGGTGGTGTCCAATAGTTCCTTCAGCCCACTGGCTGACTCGTGAGCTATGTTCCTTTGACTCAACAACCTTTTGATAATTTGATGAGATAAATATCTTTTGTTGTTGTATCTATCCTCCAACAACATCCAAGATCTAGCATAATTGTCATGAGTTATTGGAACATTACTCAGCAATTGCTCGGCCTCACCGGTTAAATATCCTTTAAGGTAAAGTAATTTCTGGACATCGTCTAAATCAACATTGTTATGAACCAGACTCTGAAATAAGTCTCGGAAAGTATTCCACTCCGAGTACTTTCCCGAAAAAGATGGAATATTTACCTTAGGTAAGTTAACCTTTGAGTGAGACACCGGCTGAGATTGACCTTTGTTTGGATTGGATACAGAAACAGCGAAACCTGACAACTTTAACTTCAATTCACTTCTGTACTCTATATAAACTTCATCACACTGATCATAAATATCGGCCTTTACATAGTCAGATTTATTTAGAGCACCGGCTTCATAATTCCTCATCAAATCTTTATGCCCGGCTGTGAACTCAAACCAAAGCTGCTCGACTGACTCTAATTTTCCTTCAACGTATTCCTTAGTTAACCTATCTTTAGGCGATTTCTTAAAATTTGTTCTTGCCCTTGCAATTCGCGCATAAAGATCCTGTTGAAAATTAATTAATTGTTCCATTTTTATGAATTTAAATTGACCGATAGAAATGTGAAGTTAATGTGATGAATTTTACCAAATATTTTACAAGTGTTTACTGAGTACAAAAGTTTTAAATTATTCTAAGTTACAAAAAACACAAGACATGAAAATTTTACAAGTCGATGAAATTTCCTCAAAATTTTTCTAAGTGTTTGGGACCTACAATCTGGCCAAACTCGGGCATAGGTTCCCCGTTCCCTCGTTTTTTAGCCAACTATTCTAAGTCCCTAAACTAACTTAAACAATTTTCAAACTACTATTTAACTCTTAGAAACAATACTAAATTTACTAAGTTAATTTAAGCATACAATTAATATAATTACAATTTCACTTTAACTTGACTCAATTTTATGAACTCAAATGTACTTACAATTTGTCCAGTTTCACTCACTGCAGGGATCCAATCCAATTATTATTGCACCATTTCACTCGTTATCACCAATTATTTCACCACATAATTATCACCAAACCAATTATTTCTGCCACAACACCAAACGGTACGGCAAGTGTGCCGTTCACTCAAGCTTCACTCCTGGAAGATCGACCACGATGCGAGACTACCAACACCAGTAGTCCCCTCGTACTAGGTTACCAACACCAGCTGGGTTAGCATGGACGGTAGACAAAATTGTCTTTCCCCGTGTTACGTCACTTTCTTCATACTTGCTTGGAGTAAAACAGGGGAAAGACAGTTTTGTCTACCGGCCGTGCTAACCCTACAGTGGTAACCCCCTCGAACTGCTGGACGTTACTCTCCCGGTAACGCCCCCTTGACTCAGTTTCTATGGCTGAGCCAAGTGCGACTTCTGTGCCGCCACAAAAAATCACCTTCGATAGGTGGATTATCCTGCCGATATTCGGCCACGAAGGACCATGTATAAATACACACGTCCTTGTGAGGGTGAAGTCGGAGACCGGGTAATAAAACTCCGTTTGCTTGTGGAGCAATCTCGATTATTTGTATTCAGCAAAAGGTACATAGATGTGCGTGCGAATCTTGTCACCGCGATTCAGAAAGCTTATCGCCGATGGTGGGCGCCATCTAGTTCTACTTGAGGGAAACATAAGATAAACATACAACTAAACGTAAAAATAACATCAACATACATCTAGATTTCAATAGGCGAGAATGAGCATTGAACTACATGTGAGCTAGCCTTCGGAGCTAGCATACACATACTTAGTATAAAAATATGGTAAAACGGTGATAAATATAGGCACACGCATCAGATAACGGCCCTCAATCCACTAGGATCTTCTGACACGATCCAATAGTGGATCGAATACCACTCTGGAGTTCACTGTAGTCTGTGATCCGCCATTGGTCTGGGTGGATCCTGTAACACTACAACTCCCGGTCACCAACTAAGATGGAAACAGTGAGCACGCAATGCGAGAAGCTTGCATATCATGCTAAGTAAAACGTGAGCACCACTGACCAGCATTATGCTTTCAACACCTTTTCTTGACATATTTATGATTATAGGTAAGTATTCTATTATAGGTAAGATATATACCTAATAGATAGATACGCAGAAACAAATTTTTTTACGCAATGTGTTCTCAAATGCTAAATGCAACCAGCTACTACGACACAAAACATTTGAGCTGACCTATAGACCATGTCTAAATGCTCCAGCCACCTAAGAATATATCAACTATATCTGTTCTGTACCAGTAGGCAAGTGCCTAGCGTGCTGGCAGCATTGAATCTTAATGTTGATTCTTTCAGAAACAAAACACTGACTGATTATATCTTCCTCAGATACGGCCTGCTCGGTGCGTCCGGGTGTGGCAAGACGACGCTGCTGTCCTGCATAGTTGGTCGACGGAAACTGAACAGCGGAGAGATATGGGTGCTGGGAGGCAAACCAGGGACCAAAGGTAAGACCTCCTTTTGATTGGATCTTAGATTTCATTGAGGATCTGCGTAAAGTGGATGAAGGCAGATAGATGTAGAACACGCTAGGTGAAAGCAACCTGAACGCAGATGAAATACTCCATTTTCAATTTCTTCCAAATTCAAATCTATACCTTGTGGCGGTCGGAATAAGAATAAGGCAATATAGTTATTTACTGCACAACAGTGGTTTGATTGCAATAGATTCTACACCATACGAGTACCAAGCATTAGCAAGTTCAACAGACAACAGGGACCCGAATGGTCGCTCAACCTATTCCAAGGTGTTGACATTTGTCTACCAAAATCGTGAGTCACGATTCGTAACGTCAGTGCGGTTGCGACCAGATAGTGGGGTCTAATCAGGCTGTGGGTCTAATCATGATTGATATGGCACGTGTCATGGCTAAATAGCCAGTGTTTACTACAAGAGAAGCAAAAGAGAGAAGCAAAGCTGACAGTGGCACCCACATCTATAACCACAGCTAGGTCTCATTATGACTGCTAAAAGAAGGTTATTACTGGTAAAAATCTGTATCTTTACTTAGACATCTATAACACAGATGCCTTGATGTTTAAATGACTTCGTATGATACCACATAATAAATTATACACATGGTACACAAGTCGCACCTAATATAAGCCTGCCAGCTTTTCTACAACCCTTTATTCTAATTCCTGACCTCTTCACTGCCAGATCTCAAACCAATACGTTTCCTACAGGTTCAGGCGTACCTGGCAAACGAGTGGGCTACATGCCCCAAGAGATAGCTCTCTACGGAGAGTTCACAATTAAGGAAACCATGATGTACTTCGGCTGGATCTTCGGCATGGAGACGAGGGAGATTGCAGAGCGGCTGCGGTTCCTACTCGACTTCCTCGATCTGCCCAGTGAGAACCGGATGGTGAAGAATCTCAGGTTAGTGACAAATTATAACCCCGTCTTACTGCTAGGATGCTGCGAGAACCTTTTTCGAGTAAAATGAAGCTTTGCGCTAAGATGTCGGACCAGTCTAACCCTTCTGGCTCAGGTTCTGATTTCGGCATCGGTATATAAACCAGCGTAACAAAATCACAGATACTGACCTCGCGACGAGGTCAACATACTTCTTGTAGACAATCTAGAACGGTCGCAACTTTCCATAGGGTCCAGTTTTCCAGGTAGTTTGCTCGATCCTTTTCTCCCGGTAACGACCAAGCTGGAGCTTGCACCCCAGAGGTGCTCTTGAGCTAGCTTTCGACTCCCACTTTTGACAGTACTTTTGCGTGCCTCGCGCCCGCCCTACTGCTTGCCCAGCGGTGCTGCTAAGGGTCAGTAGAGACTACTAGAGACCAACAGCATTAGCCTGTTCATTTTCACAAAAAAAAACATATGTAAATATAGAATACTACTATATTATATCCAGGTCTAGAAATGTAATGGGATTTTAATAAGTTCGTTCACTGTGAGTGAACCGCCACTTTTCCCATGACCAATCGGACACTTCCACCTTCCACCGGTCACTTGTGCAGCCACGCAGGACAAAGCCGAGACCGAAGCAATCCGTCACGCTCATTACCGTAACACGCTCATTACCGTGACACGTTTAAATTATAGCTTTTGTGCTTAGTTAACGTGCTTTGACAGTTATTGTTGTGGGTAATTGAATTGCTGTTTCCACGTTTGTTTTGTCTTTGGTTATTTGCTTAATAATCAATTGATTAGATTTTCATAGGACTTCAATAGATTTATTAATTGGATGAAATTGGTAGTAACCGTTAGTTATTCTGTGACACAATTATTCCCGTCTGTACTAAAATTTGACAGCTTCAAAATTCGCTCTTATCCTTAGGACGTCATGGAGGGATATGAAACGATACAGTAGGTATACGTACTACGTATACCCTACTGCAACGTATTTGGGTAATGAGTACGTCATAGAGATAAGTGTGAACTTAAGAGCTGTCAAACTTAAGTGCAAACGGGCATAGACGTGCCACTAAAGCGTTTCTTAACCTAACGCTTTTAACTAGGATTCCGTTATAAGTATGTTTATGAAAACTTAACCCGGTCGCTTTATCGTCCATCGATTCTCTCAAGTTTCTATTTATGCAGAGCCATTCTATTGTAGTAAAAACATCTATAGAAATGTTTAGTAAGTTGGTCTCAAGTAGGTATTACCTACCTATAGTATAGGCTATAGATACGTAAGTAGTAGTAACTTATTTATCCGAAGCTATCAGACAAAGCCGTTGTCTTGCGCAGTTGTATGCATATTGTTTGTGGACCACAGTGAAAGTCGCGTGATGTAACACATCTTAGATATTAGTTATATTGATAGTCATACAGCTCTAACGATGTATCACGCAATGATATAATAGCAGAGTAATGTCGGCCGTAACTCGGCTATTTTGGTTTATTGGCCATTGACCACCACAATAAGACACATAAAACAGATATTTGGCTAAATTCTTTTACACATTCTCCAGATAATGAATATCCAGTACCTACATTGACCGATATAGCTCTTAGAATTAGCAAGTCGCAATAGCAAAGGGCAGGTCACATAGCTCGTAGAACTGACAACCGATGGGGAATAAAGGTTCTCCAGTGGTGACCACGAACCGGAAGACGCAGCGTAGGCGAAGCAGAGGCGAGCAGCCGCTCAAAGTGGCGCGCTCTGGGGTATGCCTATGTTCAGCAGTGGGCGTCTTCAGGATATTGACGATGATGATTATAGCAATGAGATCCCTTTTTTATAACCATAATATGCTAGACTGCACGAACTAGATTGCTGGAGAATCATAACCCTTTGTTTCGTCGTAGGTGGGGTAAAACGGGGGTGGCAGCATTTTCCTCGGTACATTAATCTTCTGCGATCACCAAGCCGTCTGCCAAGCGAGGTGATTAGGGCAAATGCCCTATGATAAGCGTCCAAAGTGGCGTTTTATGGAGGAGGCCTGTGTTCAGCAGTGGACGTCTTCCGACGGTTGATGTATGTGACGTTTTACCTTTAAGTAGCTTTTGTATATTTTATTACCAAAATAAACTGCTCATAACTAAACCCTTGTTTTACATTCGTGGTAAAAAGAGTTTAATCTCTAGTGGTGGCCAGCAACGCCGTGTCTCGTTCGCCGTGGCCCTGATGCATGACCCCGAGCTGCTGATCCTGGACGAGCCGACGGTGGGCGTGGACCCGCTCCTGCGGCAGTCCATCTGGACGCATCTCGTGCGCATCACCAGCTCCGGAGACAAGACTGTCATCATCACCACGCATTATATCGAGGAGGCGAGACAAGCGCATTGTGTGAGTACAATCTTCTTTTATTTCATAGTCAGCTAAATAATATACTCACTGCTGGACGTATGCCTCTCCAACTATTAAAGCCGGCAAGAGCACAAGTTTTTATGAATTTGAGGAGTCTATAAGGGGCTTTGTCTAAAGTTGAAAATCACTGGTCATTTTGATGACAAAATGGTTCTGCGGTTTAATAGGTTATGTTAAAAATGCGGTTTTTTGTGTATTATGTAAATTTGAATGTCGAATAAGTAAATATTGTAACTGGTTATTCGTACCTATAAAACACAAATCTGACTAATTTATTTAAAAAAAAAAAAATGTGTTTATGCTGGAGCACTACGTTGAAAAAGTATTTTTGAGGGTCATTAGAATCATTTAGCAAGTTGAGATGGCAATGGACCGGCCACACCGCTCGTAGAACTGACAACCGGTGGGGAAGAAAGGTTCTCGAGTGTTGACCACGACCCTGAAGACGCAGCGTAGGCCCCCCCACTTGGTGGACCGACGATCTGGTGAAAGCCACGGGGAGCGGATACAGGAGGCGAGCAGCCGCTCAAAGTGGCTCTGGGGAGGCCTATGTTCAGCAGTGGACGTCTTCAGACTGTCGATGATGATGTTGAAGTGCTTAGTTAAGTTTTTATCGGTTATCCGAGTTTTTCGTTTTTCTATTCACACAATTTTTTTCATTTGATTATTTTGACTGGTCACGTCGCTTTGAAAAATAGTGCTTTTTGTTGATTTTGTGCTTAGACCTCCCTTAACAGCCTGCTTTCTACTCAGTGTGTGCGTGGTTTCCACTCTAGTATCTTCCCCCAGCTGGGTTAGCATGGATGGTAGACAAAACTGTCTTTCCCCGTTTTACGTCACTTTGTTCATACTTGCTTAGAGTAAAACAGGGGAAAGGCAGTTTTGTCTACCGGCCGTGCTAACCCTACAGCTATTGTTATCAGTTCTACTTTTTTACTTTCTGCTAACTTCTTTACTGTCATTTTACCTTGCCAATCTTTTTTTAGAATAAAACTTTGTTTTGAACTGTGAAGATACTACCTAAGTATCTAGGTACTTATACCTTCTTTTCAATAGTTACTGTGTTTAGGTACTCATCAGACAGGTAGTAATAATATATCTTGCACAATGAATGTAATTAATAAAATCAAGTCCGACACGAGTTAAGGCAGCAAGGTTAATTTCCATTGCTAATTTGGCCATCAACAAGTTTGTAAAGATTTCAAGGGAAAAAACCTTGCTAATGTCTCAAAAAACCCAACTTAGAGGTCTCTGAGCCGTATTATTACAATATTTATGTTGGGTTTGCGTAGGCGTAAGTTGAGTAGATTGGTGAATCAGTGGATTTCATAAATAACTCTGTAGCGCTCATAGCGAAGCACGACTAGTCGTTTCTAACCGATCGGTAAAGTTAAGCAACGTTCGCTGCGGTCACTACTTTGATGGGTGACCGCTACAGCAAAATGTGGTATTTACCACTGAGCGCTACCGTGCTTCGGAGGGCACGTTAAGCCGTCGTCGGTCCCAGCTGTTGTCGTAAGACAATAGTCGTTAAGCTAAGTCAGAAGCCTTTGGGTGGTCTAAAAATTCTGATACCAGGGCTGACCACTTGCCTACACGAGAAGAAGAAGAAGGTAAATAACTTTAGAAATAGAAGTAGTCTTGTGATCAATGGCAAATTCTACCAGATAGATTATGCTTCAGTAGTATTGGTTTGGATCGTCTTTTTTTATATAACTAAATAGGCCCGCATTTGACCGTAATCTCACCTGATGAAAAGTGACGACGCGGTCGACGACGGTACATGCTTGCCTAGAAGATACCTATTCACTCGCGACTTGAAGAGCTCCAGATTGTACTTATCGGGAAACAAAGACGCAACTGGTATTGGTTTGGTGCGTCCATTACACAGATAACCCCCAACCCCCTGTGGTCCACTATAATATAGGTAGGTACCTATACCTAACTACGTACCTACCTATACCTGAATAAAAACGAATAGTAGATTCCAGTTTACGTAGCGGGTAATAACCTAGCTTTATTTCAACTCACTGACCTATTCTCTCTTATCTCTCATCTACATACTGTCTAATGGTATCTTCATGTCATGGAGTAAGTACTATCGATTTACTAGGTGGTAGGACTTTTCTGCAAAGTTCGACTAGGTAGGTACCACCGCTTTGCCAGTTATTCTGCCGCCAAGCAGTAGTGTGCAAGCACTACTGTGTTCTGGTTTGATAGGCATAGTGGAATTACTGGGCAAATGAGACTGTATGGTCTGATTACATAGTCTAGTAATCTTATTACTAGACTGTGTGAAGTCTCAGGATGACGTCCGCAGTGCGGTGTCACGCAAAACTATATTAATTTAGAGTTTTGAGTGATACTGGAATCTGTTATGGGCAGCCATGACGCTTAACATCAGGTGAACGACTAGCTCGTCACGTCAATCATTTACGTTTAAAAAAAGCATACTGTCTAACGGTTTCTTCATGTCATGGATTACTATCGAATATATTATCGTCTAGCTAGATACAAATTTAAAATTAGGTTTGACACGTTTAATTTTTTAATATTTAACTTCAAATAGGTACACCTTCTCCATGTACGGATTAAAGGCCCCAAAGTTGAACGCTTACGTATTCCCAAACAAGTCAAATATTTTCAAACTGGTTTTTCAAAAATAACTATAGTACTTAAGTAAAATGGGCAGCTGAGTTTTAAGGAATGTGGGCAGTTAAAGTCAAAGTTATCTCTAGTTCCTTATGATAATGGTATGTTTAAATTAAAACCGGTATGTCTAGTTGAACACCGATCGTTGCTGTCCAACATAAATTAATTATGCAAGTCCCTTAAACCCAAGACTAAGGACGTTGAATTTTTTAATTTGTTTTAGTTTTACGCATCGTTTTTTTCCTACTACTGTTTTAAATAGTACCTTGTTTCTTTGTTGATGAATTTTGATAGTCTTAAGCGGTGTATAAAAATCTGATATATTATATAATTTTTTCAAAGAGAAACACTTGAATAGAATGCACTCAAACATTGTGTCGGAAGACGTTATCGCAAACATAGTACTTACGTCTTATTCAAATACCATTACAATCAGTGGTAACCTTATGGTAACTGTATAGCCATTTGCTTGCACCATATTTCCCCTCACCTTCGATTCATAAACAATTTACTCTCATACTACCTACTATGAGAGCACGCGGCTGGTAACGACGAATCGCTCTTTATTCCTTAGTGGAAGCACGGGTAATCACGAATCGCTCCTTATTCCACTGGTGGGTGCACGGATAACGACGAATCGCTCCTTATTCCAGTAGTGGGAGCACGCGTAACGATGAATAGCTCCATACCCCACTGGTGGGTGCACGGCACGAGTAACGATAAATTGCTCCTTATTCCACTGGTGGGTGCACGGGTAACGACAAATTCTCCCTCACACCTCTGGCGGGTGTTCGGGTAATAAAGAACTCCCCTCATACCACAACGCCTCTATTTATGTAGAATTATATTGAACTCGGTGTGTCAGCTATTTGTGCGTAAAAATACAATAAGATAAGCTAAGCCATTTGTCGTGATAGCCTACAAAACGAACAGACAACATTTTAATTTAATATATTAGTAGTTTACAGATTAAGAGGACCGTCCTGGTATTTGAAAATGTTATTGCCGTCGCGCGTCGCTCTGCTTTAATAGAGCCCATGGATGAATTTACCTACATTTTAGTGTTTCGGGCGCCAACGGTTCTCACCCTCTAAAACATAATAAAAGCTTTTGATTTTGGTGTCGTTTGGATCGATTATGATCTATGCTTGCACGTCTGGATTTTTTTGAAAACATGCTTTTGTTCTAGTTACAACTACTTTTCTTCGACATAATTTTGATGCCAAAAATTCGTAACTTTAGGTTATAAGTTAGGCTATAAATACGAAGATATTGTAAAAACTTAAAAAAGAAGACGTACGAGCATAGTTTTTTACTGGGTAGACAACATATAAAAAGGATCATCAAAATCAGATAACATTTAGAGGTGGAAAAGCGTTGACACTTTTTGTATATACAAGTATATGGTTATACGCTTCTCTACACCACAATTTCTTTCCCTAACTATACCAGAACATTAATATTATAAGATTTAGATAGTAAGTACCTACCTATAGCTACAATAACAAGGGCACTACACCTCAGGAACTTGAGGTAAATTCTTCTATTTCATATTTCAGATCGGGCTGATGCGCAGTGGAAGACTGCTGGCGGAGGAGTCTCCTCAGGCTCTTCTCACCATGTACAGCTGCATCTCGCTCGAGGATGTGTTCCTCAAGCTGTCCAGGAGGCAAGGTAAGCCCATCAGCTACCTATTTACTTACCAAATATTACGGCTACCTTAATATTGGTCAAAACTGCGGGAAGCTATTTGAACGTTAAAGACATGTAACCGGCCTATTATGGGGAATGCCTAAGTGTGAATAATAATAAATAAATGTGTGTGGACATTTCACACAGCTCCATCTAGCCCCAAACTAAGCATAGCTTGTACTATGGGAGCCAAATAACTGATGGGATACTTTTTGTTTGTAAATACATACATAGAATACAATATAATACCCAGACACAGAACATACATCGATGTTCAGACAAATGTTTGTCCTGGAATATAGCGGAACCGCGGTAGTTGTCTTTATCCTACCCTACCTTAATATTGCAAATGGCTATTACCAATCGAAGCTACGGGTCGGGGTTATCTATTCTACATTGTGCCGGATTGCTTGCACCTATAGTGGAAAAGAGAACTTCTTTTTTTTCAAACTCACATTATTGTAATAGGCTTGCTATATATATAGCTATAAATATCAAAAACTGTATATATATATAAAAAAAATTTGATATTACGCACTTTGTTATTTTATATGCTCAGTATTTAGAATTATTTAGCTTAAGTTTTTTAAGTACCTATCTCATTTGATTTGTAAAAGTGCTATGAATAGCCTACTTGCAATAAAACACTTTTGATTTTCATTTTTAATATGCTATTTACACAGATTTTAACATGTCAAAACGTACAAAAAAATACTTAGGTACCTCTAAGTATAAAAGTATAAAAATTTTGTAAAAACTTTACTAAAAGATCATGTCATTATTTCTTAGTTTTTTTTTAAGTTTTGTAGGCTATTTATTATCACAACAACTTAAAACATAAAATTACTAAACTAGGCCTAAAAACTAAACAATAAAATACAAAATACAATTACAAAAACTAAATTAAATCTAAACTAAGTACTTATCTAAAACTAAAAAGATTGCTGATGTTAAAACTATTATTATTAGGTACTTGTAATGACCACCTCACGTGTAGCGACACACCTGCCGAATAAGTCATGAAAAGAGCGTAAAAATGGTTCGGCTTTAAAAATAATGGAATATATAAATCTTAACTTACTAGCAATAAAACGAGTATAAAATTGATAGTTAACAAAACCCGTGTTAGTTTCTAAAACAAGGAAAAATAGGAATTTCCAACACAAAATGTCGGGCCATCAGGTGTTTGATTTTTGCACGTGAATACATTTATTAAAAGATGGATACTTTGTGAAACGTGAATCCGTAATGAATATAAAACAAGTTTTACAAAACCAAGTATTAACTTACAAATTTAAAACCACTTCTTAACATACGATATTCATCGCTAAATAATTTGCAGATTTATACAATCTTCAAAACTATACTTACCTACATCATAGTCACAGAATAGATATATAGTACTACGTCATAGTATTGTTTCGCATAATAACAAAAAAATGAGGAAGTTGATAACGTCCACAAAAACTTTACTTTAGATGTATCTTTATGGCTTATTCCATCACCATACAAACCATGAGCAGTATGGATTGTCTTACATATTCGTCAAGATTTTTTTCAAGTTTTGGCCTTACCTATGTTTATACACTGTAATCGAATACAGAAAACTTCATGTTACATAAACATCAGCCTGTATTAGTCCACTGCTGGACAAAAGGGCGGGAACGCGGAAAAGTTCACGTGCATTGTATTATTTTTTTAAACTAGTGCTTTTTCCAGTTTTAACGTTTATAATTGGTGACACGCATTAAGTGCAGAATTACGAGCATGAGTGTGGGCAAGTGATATAATGTAGTGAAACGTGGTTTTTCGTGTTGCGTCCAAAATTCCATAGAAGCTTCTAGTTAAGATGCCACCACTTTAGACTGGGCTATGTCTAGAATATTTGACCCAGACTGTGACTAAGACTTGATTTTACGTGAAATATTCTTCTTGCTTGCTAATCTATGTAGGTATATTGTATAGCCACTGATTATTATTATGTGGTCCAAAGTATTGTCACAGAATAACTAGGTACCTAGTACTTACCTCATTATACCTAGTACTCATACATACTAGATATTTTTTCTCTAACCTAAGCTGGCTCTAAAATTTCAATCAAGACTTACCAGTGTTCTTTTTCCTGGTATGAGTACTACAACATTGTTTTTATTTTACGTAAATAACCTTCAAGATAATGTAAATAACCGATGTTGCGGCGATAATGAATCAAATGAATGTCACTAATAAAAATTACCATCATTATATATTCAAAGGTCAAATGATATTACTTAGGTAAATACAAAATGAAAAGTCTATTATACATTCTACTAATGTTTACTTGATGAGTTAATCAACCATACCATTACTTATATATCAAATCAAATCAAATCAAATAACCATTTATTGACATAAAAGGGTTTATACCGCAGAAGACAATAAATGTTGTTAACAAATTTAAAAAAATGGAACAAAAAATGACACTGTAAAGTTTCTTGTAGCTTCTTCTTTACAGATGTAATCGAAGCTACGGGGTTGGAGTTTTCTATTCTACATTGTGCCGGATTGCTTGCACCTGTAGTGAGAAGGAGAACTTTTTTTCTTCAAACTCGTATTGTAATGGGCTTGTTATAGTTATAATATTTTGACATTTTTGACATTAAGCACTGTGTAAGTTTGTTTAATTATGCTTGCTTAATATGTACAATAATTTAATTTTTATTATTTATAAATACATTATCTAGTTTTGACTTGTAAAAGTGCTAAAAATAGCCTATTTGCAATAAAGAATTTGAGTTTGAGTTTGAGTTTGAAGACATTAGAATGTACTACACGGATACCTACTACTAATTTACATGACTGTAGTACCTAAGCTAAAGTCAGTCAAAGAATTTTATTGCAAATAGGCACTTTACAAGTCAAAATGCAGCCTATTACAATAGGTAATTTGGTATGTGCGTTTGACGCAAGCAATCCGGCTACTATACGCAAAAAAGAATACTCCGATCCGAAGCTTCGATTGGTAAATAAATGTTTCTATATCAATACATGCTAACTAATGACTTATCTAGTAAGTTATGTGCAGTTTTCGATGTCATCACTCCGTGCCTCGGAGAGCACGTTAAGCCGTGGGTCCCGGTTGTCATAAGAACATCTATGGCAATCATTACGGGTAGTCAGAAGCCTGATCTAGCTATCCTTGTTAGTGGTCCCTTATGGGTTGCGAGGTCAGATGGCAGTCGCTCGTGTAATTCTGGTAGCTCGCCGCTACTGGTTAGATTGGGAGCAGACCCTAATAACAAATGGGGAAAAGGCAAAGAGAATGATGATATCAGTACATAATAAATACACACCTAACCTACTTATATAAAAAGTATACCTACTTAATTACTTACATACATACAAATAAGTTGTCCTACCTATTGTGGTCATGATGTCAGGTAGAAAAGTAGATAGGTACTATTATCACGTTTGGTAAACGGAACCAAGTATTATTTATTCTATGGCTTTTAAGTTTACCCACGAACGAATTGTTTCTTTTGGTCACGCAATGCCAACTGTAGGTACTCGCAGAACTTATTAAGCACCTACCTATATGTACATTTACTTACGTCAGTAAATATAAGTGCACTAATGTTGGCAGTTATTAATTAAAACACTGGAATATTGAGTCATACATTTGAATGAAAACAGAACTCTATGAAAAGCTACCCACATGTATGTTCAGCATGAACTCCGCATTAAATTTATTTTTGGATTAACCCTCCGCCATCCACCCACACGTTATGTGTTCCCACTCCTAGAAATTCTGGAATCAATCAATATTTAGTTTTTATTAATATAAAAATCACCGACCTAAGTAAATAGGTATAAGTAATACCTACTTCCAAAAAAGCTTGTGTGTACGTCTATTTGAATCTCATATAAACTACAGACGCCCATAATTTTCCGGGATATAAAGTAGAAATTCCTTTCAAGAAGAAATCGAAATGCAATTTGACACACATCATTTTTGAATGAAAGTAAAATATACATATAAAAGAATAAGAAACGGAAAACAGCCCATAAAGACATTTAACTGAACGATGGCACGTCGCGGTGTCGCGTGCGAAGACGACCGTTTCACAACAAGACAATGCAAGGCCAGAGACGGTAGAGGGCAGGAAATTGCAGCCATGCGCCTTGACATCTTGGCTTTCGGATCCAGACTACCAGAGTATTCTACTACAGGGGTCGGCCTACTGTAAGTGTCTGTGCAACTGTGTGGTGGTTGAGCAGGGCGTCTAACAAGATCCCTTTCCATTAGCGTTAACGCCAAACGATGACTCAAAATTTATGGGAATGACATTAGCTATGACATTACCTGCGGAAAAGTTTTTCGCAGGTAATGTCATTCCCATACATTTTGTGTTATCGTTTAGCGTTAACGCTAAAGAAAAGGGATCTTTACTAGACCCCCAGGTCAGCTCACACCTGGCTAACAAAGCTGAAAAAGAAACCACTTGTACTGTGTCTGGAACAAGTGGTTTTTTTCATACAGCAGGAACTACGAGGAACACTCAGCAGTCAGGTGTTTTGGGATCATGGTCTATTCTGTGGTAGTTCCTGGGTCCCTCTCTAGATACAGGATGATATTTACCTACAATCCATCATACACCGATGAAGGAAAACATAACGAGAACTTGTGTCATCCATAACCAACCCGCACTCGGCTTGGCATAATGGGACATGGCCTACGCTCTCCAAGTGAAAGAAAGGTTGTGGCCAAGCAGATGGGAATGCAATTGAGATGTAAAAAACTTTGTAAAACTTATTTTGTCGCATAACTGATCAGCATATTATACAATCGTCTTAAATTGCAGCATTTCCTGACGCAATATGAAAGATACCAGGTACTTTAATAATGGCCTCAGACATCTCGGGTCGAGGTGACTGTTCATTACTGAGCAACTCATAAAACAGTTATACATAAATTATATATGCACTGTGGAAAAATACAGATAAAACTGGCCTGAATCGGTTTGCTTCGCAACATTTGAGGTATTAGAAATATAGAAAAACAAGCCGGAAAAATAAAGATTTAAGTCAGTCTGTGAAGACAGACCATAGAATAAGTACTAATAGATAGACTAGTTGTTCTTGAACTTGAAGCACAGAATACTAATACTTGAAGCGTTCATGAAATACATACCAAACACGTTTCAAATGTCAATGTAAATATAATATAAAATAACAAATTACATAATAATATAAAATCAAAACCGAATATTGTTATTTTGTTTTGTACCGGGCATTTTTATAACTATACCGTGCACTAGCCTCACTCTAAGACTGGCAGAAAAACGACAAACAGCGTTTAAAAGCCACTAACCAAAGAAGAAGAAGAAGAAATATCTTTTTAGTTTCTTTTAAATCTTCGTTAGATATTCCTTTAAAACAGACATCCCGATGTCGAATAGTATCCAAGTCAAGTGTGAACACAGACATCTAATAGATGTCTGTGTTCACTCTTAGTTCGTATACCAACTAAGCTATTTCAGGACTGTCAAGTATAAAACAGCATGTTTCTCTCATGGCATTTAAATATTTATTACGAGTTAATCAAATTAAACAATGAGGTAAAACCATAAGCCAGAGGGAAAGTAGGTACCTAGGTACATGTCTTTATAATAACTATCAAAATTCTAAACACGACTGGCTCGTTAGCTCAGTTATGAACTATTATTATTAATAAAACAACATAATTAGGTGTATATACTACGTACTTCATATGCTACACGCTTTAGGGGCCTTAACATACGTCGTGAAACAAACTTACACTACGTAGTGCGCATGTGCTTACACATAAGCTCTTTTAATGGGAAATGTCAAGGGCAATAATAGCATTTTTCTATGAAGTCCGTGAAATTGACAAATGGAGTTGCTCAAAGGCTCAAAAGTCGGGGTCACGATTATGTTACACCTGTGTTTGAGTGTGAAGTAATATATAAGTACCTACTCAAGTGTAAAAAGTCGTCATAAGTTAAAAGATTAGCCATAATAAATCCCGCGAAGAGTTATTCGTAAAAGGAATAATTAGAAATACCTGCCCACTGCACAAATACCTACGTCATCGAGTACCCCAATAGGCTATCTTTAGATCGTTAACCGACATCTAAATATGTAAAAAAAAAATCAGGTCTGCCAGTTCCGATCCTGCCGGGTCATGGAAATAATTGAAATTTTTTGACATATTTATTTTTGTCAAAATTTACCCGAATGAAAGTACTGGCAACAGTTAACCATTGATTAGTTGTAAAAAAAATTGGTCTACCATTGCGCACCCTGGCGGAAGTACCTGGCAGACCTCTAAAAATGTGTCCTTCACACCATTTACCTACCTCAGCGAATACCCCCGATGAAACCTACGCCTAATAATAACTAAGGTGACCTTGATAATAGATTAAAAGGTCTGCCAGGTCTAAACTTGGCGAAACTTAGTATTCAAGGCATTTGAAGTTGGTGGAGGTAGATTATTTCCATGACCCGGCAGTATCGGAACTGGCAGACCTGTTTTTTTTTTACATGTTTAAGTGTCGGTTAACGATCTAAAGATAGCTTATTGAGGTACTCGATGACGTAGGTTTTTTTGCAGTGGGCTCTCGCACCAGTAATTTTAGTCGAATAAATCGACCGGTGTTCAGGCAATAAAGATGCCCACTTCACGCCGGAGTAGGTACCTATGCGCGGCCTAGTAATTCTAGTTGTAGTTATGAGTTGTTACTCACGTTAGTTTCTATAATATTAGACTTTCTTTTCATTTAAAACCAAGCATAATTAATTATATTATACTGGAAAATAATATTTTACTTCCAATGATAGCAATGAGGCTCTTTTTTAGAATAACCAATGCTAGACTGCACGAACTAGATTGCTAGAGAATTAGGGGGTCTAGCAGATGCCTCTCCATTAGCGTTAACGCCTCACGCTATTTCAAAATGTATGGGAATGGCATTACCTGCGGAAAAGTTTTCCACAGGTAATGTCATTCCCATACATTTTGAGTTATCGTTTAGCGTTAACGCTAATAGAAAGGTGTCTTTGTTAGACCCCCATAACCCTTTGCTTCGCCGTAGTCGGTAAAATGGGGGATGCCCCCCGTTTTTCTCCAGTAGTTACTCAGGATATTTATGTTGCAAGTTGCCACTGACTTCACCATATTGTTAGCGGAAACACCTTTATTTTAAACTTTCACGGTTGTTTTCATTTTTCATTGTATTAAGAAAAGTTTCCAATCTCGATAAAAATCTCGTAATTTGGTAGTAATTTGGTACTCCTCATATTTTCACGGTTAAACCGACTTCAATCACCTTAGTTTCGTTTTGAGAAGTTGGTAGCTACCTACTTAGATGACATATTTTCCTAGTTATTTGTAGTTCCGTTGTCTATCTCCGAAGATATTCATCAGATCTTCACCTAATTTACATGGGACCACCGCGCGAAGTTATTCTATCTAATAAAAATCACGTAAATCGCTCAGAAACCTCAGAGAAAATAGTAAACGTTCATAAAAAAATAGATTTGCCTGATAGCTCAGTTGGTAGTAGCTCTACCAACTGAGCTATCAGGCAAAGGCTCTATCTTCTGAACTGTAGGATGTGGGTTCGGTTCCCACCCGGGGCAAACATTTGTGTGATGAACATAGGTGTTTGTTCTGCGTTTGGGTATTATATTGTATTTCATATATGTATTTAAAAATAAAAAGTATCTAAGTATTCTTTTTTATGCAGTTATCTAGTGCCCATAGTACAAGCTATGATTAGTTTGGGGCTAGATGACGCTGTGTGAAATGTCCACACGTATTGATTTACATTAGTTATTATCCACATCCGAACAAAAACTTCCTTCTTTTTGAACTCGTTTGAAATGGAAAGCTTGCAACTTCATCCCCTCCACTTACATCCTCAACTTAATCCTTTTCCAGGTCAAGCAAACCAGGTGGTAGAACTGAATGTGACCGGAGGAGGCCTAGGGCTGAACAAGATGTCGAAACGTGAGGAGGCGCCGTACGCGGCTGAAGACGAGCAGGTCAAGGGGCTTAACTTCCATCAGAGCAAAGAAGTGCTGATCGTGGACAATGGAGTCAGCTCCAATGGAGACGTGAGTGAATCGCAGAGACGTGTTTTGTAAAATTACATAGGACATAATTAGTTGGTTAGAGTTTCATATAAGTATAATCATGTAGAAATACCTACTCTGAATGAACTGAAGAACGAACTACCGTTGCTAAACTATGAAATCAATTTATGATTTTTAAAATGCTATTCTAATTTATTTATGCTCAAACTACAATTTTAAATTTTCTCCAAATGTGCTGCGCCCGACGAAGTCCATTAGTGACCCTACCTAATTAGGTACCTATCTACTGTAGAAGCATTAAAGAATTTGAATCTGAATGAATTATTTGAAGGTTCTTTAGGGTAGTATTCTCACGCAGTGTTTTTTGGTCTAAGTTGTCGTAGAGAATCCACGATACCATTACGGAAAAGTACTACGTCATATTACTAGTAAAATTATGTTCTAAATGTTAAAAACAAATTTCGTCACTTATTATAGGTTTAAGATGCGGCAAACTAGATTTTTACAGCAACGACTGGACTATTAGAGCTTTAGATCGTGAGGAGTGGAAGGAGGGTAGGGAGGCCTTTGCCCTGCAGTGCGACCAGGCTAAAAATAATAATAGTAATTTATTTTTATAGGAATATTGTAAAAACGGAAACTGGAAGACGCAGCGTAGGCCGGCCCCCCACTCGGTGGACCGACGATCTGGTGAAAGCTGCGGGGAGCCGATGGATGCAGGAGGCGAGCAGCTGCTCAAGGTGGCGCGCTCTGGGGGAGGCCTATGTTCAGCAGAGGACTCTTCAGGCTGTTGATGATGATGATGATTGTAAAAAAACTTAAATCTAAGACAATGTAGTAAATGAGTTGATAATAATATAGGTTTAAGTTAAATCTAGGTAACTATATATGTGTTAATGTGTTCATTCCTAAATTCGTTCATTCTATGTGGCTTCCAGCTTCCCGGCAAGGTGACCAGCGCGGTGACCCCGGAGTGTGATGACTGCGGCAGCTGTTTGAACGTGAGTTACTTCATAGATACTTTTAATTACTTTATAGGTAGTAATTAATTAGTTATTATGCATGCCGTGAACAGGCTCTTTAAGCTTTTAAATAGGGTGGCGTTCAAAAAACATTAGTACGGGTGGAAGTCTTCTTTTCTGGACCGGTGCAAACCGGTATGATACAGAAACAAAAACCCCTTTATAGGAAGCACCTTCACTAATATAACAAAATATCGGCCCTACCCGCGCTCCTACTGGTTGCACCGCTCCCAAGGTACCAGTAAGTAGCTGGTTACTTGAAGTTACTATTCCGTACCCAAAGGGTAAAACGTATTACTAAGGCTCTGCTGTCTGTCTGCCTGTCAGTCTGCCCGTCTGTCACCAGGCTGTATCTCATGAACCGTGATAGTTAGACAGTTGAAATTTTCACAGATGATGTATTTCTGTTGCCGCAACAAATACTAACAAACAGAATAAAATAAATATTTAAGGGGGTTCCCATACAACAACATGATTTTTTTGCTCGTTTCTATAGATAATGGTATGGAACCCTTCGTGGGCGAGTCCGACTCTCACTTGGCCGGTTATTTTCAATAATTATTTAGTCAGAATATTTAATGGCTTTTTATTTTTACATATAAAAGTAGCCTATTTGACTTTAGCCAAAAGAATCCAGCGCATATAATTCCGTTATCTCTGATTCTAGTTCACCTCTAGAGGAAAGATCAAGGCTCTGATCCAGAAGAACTTCCTCCGGATGTGGCGTAACATCGGCGTGATGCTGTTTATCTTCGTACTACCGGTCATGCAGGTTATCCTCTTCTGTCTGGCGATTGGACGCGACCCGAGTGGACTCAAACTGGTAAGTGGACTTGTCTGGCTGTAATTGGACAAAACGCGCTTGAAACAAGCGCGTTTTGTCTTTTTCATTTTATGTAGATTAAGTATTGAGTAAAACTAATTAAATTTGACAGGTTAATTAACCTAAAGTAGTAAAGTTTGAGGTTATGGTACCAATTCCAAAAGTTTCAAACTCTGTCCTCCGTCCATTCTTGGTACCTACCTCTTAATTGATTTATGTCCATTGTTTCTTGCTTAAATGCGAGGCAATGAGATCGAGAATGAAACTGAAATTAGTTCCCATACATTTGGAGCTGTCGTTTGTCGTTAACGCTAATGGAAAGGAATCTTTGCTAGACCCCCTGACCACATATTGTACTAACTAGTATAAGTCAATTAAGTTTTTCTTTTTATAAATTTTGTTATCTTACGGTGTACAATATAAAGAATTGATCTATCTATCTAAATGAATACTTTGACCTAAAACTTACATTTTCCGGCGTGTTTCAATCTACACTCTTACTACTAGACTGTGTGATGTCTCAGGGTGACGTGCGCAGTGCAGGGTCACGCGAAACTTAGTTCCGACTTCCGAGTGACACTGCAATCTGTTATGGGTGGCCGTGGCGCTTAACACCAGGCGAACGACTACGTCCCGCCATTCGTTCACATGAGAAAACCTTCCTCCCCAGGCGGTAGTAAACGACGACGTGTCGCTATACAACGGCGAATGCTTGTACAACGCGTCGTGCAGCATGAAGAACCTGTCGTGCCGCTACCTGCACCACCTGCAGACCCACACGGTGAAGGAGCACTACGCGGACCTGGGCGCCGCGCTCGCCGCCGTGCGCCGCGGGGACGCCTGGGGGGCGCTCTACTTCAACGAGAACTACACGGACTCGCTGGTCGCCAGGCTGGCTTTGGGTAACTTTGCCTTTATGCCAGATTTATCCTACCATTTGACCACATCTCAGAACCCATCTCTACCCGAATAACAAGCTATGGAGAGAGCTCGGTGTTTCCCTGCGAGATATGAGGAGATCCGTAGAACTAAAGTGACTGATATAGCTCTTAGAATTAGCAAGTTGAAATGGACAGGCCACATCGCTCGTAGAACTGTTAACCGATGGGGAAGAAAGGTTCTCGAGTGGCGACCACGAACCGGAAGACGTAGCGTAGGCCCCCACTAGGTGGACCGACGATCTGGTCGAAACCGCGGAGAGCCGATGGATGCAGAAGACGAGCAGCCGCTCAAAATGGCGCTCTGGGGGTAGGCCTATATTCAGCAGTGGACGGCTTCAGGCTGATGATGATGACCTCTGCGACAGGCATGTGCATTCGCTCGATGTGAGCACGTTACAAGTCGATTAGTGAACCAAGCAGCGGATGGAACGAACGTGTAGAATATCCAAGGAATGGACAGCAGCATTCTCCTTGGTCGCCTTGGTCCAGACGCCTGCTAGGCGCGGTGATTATGGCCAACCCTCCCATGAGGGAGGCCCATTTCAGCTGGACGCCAAAAAGGGCTGATGATGCAACTACACTCTCACCTAATGGGAAGTTGCGATCAAAGGTGTAGGTAGCATGCTAGCTAAGGTTCAGTTTTCGCTTAAACACGTCCGCGTCATATTTAGACGGATACAGACGCTGGTAGGGCATTCCGCTCCTCAAGTTCTCTGCTGTTATGATTATGAACGTAGCATCAAATCATCATCATCATCAGCCTAAAGACGTCCACTGCTGAACAGGCCTCCCTCAAAAAGCGCCACTTTGAGCGGCTGCTTGCCTCCTGCATCCATCGGCGCCCCGCGTTTCTGACCAGATCGTTGGTCCACCTAGTGGGGGGCCTACGCTGTGTCTTCCGGTTCGTGATCGCCACTCGAGAACTTTTCTTCCCCATCGGTTGTCACTTCTATGACCGATGTGGCCTACCCACTGCCACTTAAACTTGCTGATTCTCAAAGCTATATCGGTGACTAGTTATCTTGCGGATCTCCTCATTAGCATCATATCATTTGGTACAAATGGGCAACATACTGTCCCTTTCCTTCTTGCGTATGCACAGGTTAGTGTGTCTTAACAGGTCTTTTTAATCTTTACTTTTAAACTATCAGTGACTTATTACTTACTTAAAGCAATCTTTCTTCAAGCTAGGGTATTTACACCTAAAGGGTCCCGTCTGCACAGTCAACGCTTCTGTGTTGAAAATGTCTATATCATCATCATCATCATCATCATCATCATCGTCAACAGCGTGAAGTCGCCCACTGCTGAACATAGGCCTCCCCCAGAGAGCGCCACTTTGAGCGGCTGCTCGCATCCTGCATCCATCGGCTTCCCGCGAAAATGTCTATATAAGCGACGATATTGTCCTACCGTAAAGTCGGTAGACGGTTTCTTTACTACTGAGGATGGGTTTATTGATCAATGGTTAAAAATGCTAACAAATTCTAACCAATGGTCAAAATTAGTTAGAATTTTCGTACGTTTTCGTTTTTCGTGAATTTTCGTTTTTTTTATTAGTTTTTTTGTTTTTTTTTTTGGTTGGATTATTTTGTTTTTTTTTAACTACGGGTGCGGATCAAAAACCCCCCCTATATAAATAAATAAATAAATAAATAAATAAATAAATAAATATGTGTAGACATTTCACACAGCGCCATCGAGCCCCAAACTAAGCAAAGCTTGTACTATGGAAACCAGATAACTGATACAATACTTAGACACTTTTTGTTTGTAAATACATACATAGAATACAATATAACACCCAGACACAGAACAAACATCGATGTTCATCACACAAATGTTTGTCCCAGGTGGGAATCGAACCCACAACCTACAGTTCAGAAGGCAGAGCTACTACCAACTGAGCTATCAGGCCAGTCAAAATATAAACATAATATAATATATAAACATAAACATAATATATAAACATAAAATAATGAAACTCATTGTTCATGCACAGCTGACACGGCAGACAACGAAACCATCTCGTCTTCAGAAGTGCAAGTTTGGCTCGACATGTCCAACCAGCAGATCGGACTCATGCTCAACCGGGACATACAGTTCTCATACCGGGATTTCGCTAAGGTAAGCTGTCTTAAATATTTTACAGGAAGATTGAAAGAACACAACATTCTATCCAAAAAATTTCGAATGCCTCATCATCATCACTCCATCACCCAACATATGCCACTGGAGCAGCTGTGCCAGCAACCTAGACCCACACTCCGCTTTTTACGGAACTGGGGTGGCTCGGGTATCTACCCGCATCCCATCCAGCATCTGCTGGCAGGGAGAAATGCACAATACACCCCAAGCGGGACGTCAGTGCAGGACTTATCGCCCCCATGTAGAATAAGAATAAGAATAAGAAGCATTCTGGAGCTCTTCAAGTCGCGAGTAAATAGGTATCTTCTAGGCAGTCATGTACCGTCGTAGACCGCGTCGTCACTTTCCATCACGTGAGATTGCGGTCAAATGCGGGCCTATTTGTTATTAAAAAACGCTCTGACGCTAGTCGTTACATAATTATTGTCTTCCCACACTCGTATTTACATATTCGATGATGGCGGCAGGACTTTTCTGCAAAATTTGTCTTGGTAGGTACCTACCATCGCCAGTACTTCTGCCGCCAAGCAGCAGTGTGGAGACACTACTGTGTGCGTTCCAGTTTGGCGGTCACCATAGCTAGTAAAAATCTGGTCAAAAAGACTATGACGTGTTGTTGCAGTCTATAATTTTATTACTAGACTGCTGATGTCTTAGGATGACGTGACACGATTTTTTTTTTAATTTGAAGTTCCGAGTGGCAGCTCAATACTGTTATCTGCTTCTTCAGCACTTTTCTGTTATAATATTACTATTACTCAATGCTTATTGCTCTTTTCTAGGATCTCCTAGAGACATGTAGCTACAACCCCAAGCTCGGCGACATTCCCATCGACTTCATGGACCCTATTTACGGCAACAAGAACCCTTCGTTTACTGACTTCGTCGCGCCTGGTGTTATTCTAACGTAAGTATAGACGTGCTCGTGTGAAACTTAGCGCAGATTTGTTTACAATGTACGCTATTTTACAAATTTGTTTAAATGTTGTGTTTGAAATCAGTGTTAATTTCATTATAGTTATTATCAGCTTTATCATATATTAGTAGATGAGATCATCGTGTTTAGAAACAAGTATCTACTCTTTGCTCACATTTGAAATACCTATGCGCTTGCTTAGATTGAGTAGGTCTAGGTACCCAACGTTTCTGCCAAATATCATCAAAACCGGTCGGTAAATGGAGTCGCAGCAAACTTCCTCCCTTTTTGGGGAAAATACACATCCAAACAAAAATCGCCGACGACAAAAAAAAACATTAATCTCCTACACCAAGATCGTCAAGATTAGTTGATACGACCTAAACTGAACCGCTACCGTACAAATTGTATTGCAGCGGTTCAGTTTAGGTCGTCATTTGAATCGCGCTAAGAGGTCACAGTACGGCCCCTGTACTGTACGTACGTCCAGACAGATGAAAGCTCACAAGTTGACTACAATCTGGGTGTCTTCAAGTCGCGAGTGAACAGGTACCTTCTAGGCAAGCATGCACCACCGCAGACCGCGTCATCACTTTCCATCAGGTGATCAAAATGAGTCTATAAACAATAAAAAAGTTGAAGCAGAAATTTCGGTCACTTCTTTCGCTCGATCAACCACTAGATATTTGTTTAACTTCCCTCAACTGTTCCGCAGGATCGTGTTCTTCTTGGCGGTAGCGCTGACGTCGTCGGCGCTGATCGTGGAGCGCATGGAGGGGCTGCTGGACCGGTCGTGGGTGGCCGGCGTGTCGCCCGGCGAGATCCTGTTCTCGCACGTCGTCACGCAGTTCGTCGTCATGTGTGGCCAGACCGCGCTCGTGCTTATATTCATGATCTCCGTGTTTGGGGTCAAGAACAACGGGAACATCGTGTTTGTCGTCATGCTGACGTTGCTTCAAGGTGAGTTTTATGGAGAGATTCTCTTATCTCACGTCGTCCAGGAACATTGTGTTTGTCGTCATGCTGACGTTGCAAGGTGAGATTTATACAGCGATATCTTTTTCTCGACCTTTGGACAGACCGCACTCGTACTTTTCATGCTGACGTTGCTACAAGATGAGTTTTATGGAGAGATTCTCTTCTCTCAGGTCGTCACTCTTCGTCGGGGAACATTGTGTTTAACATCATGCTGATGTTGCTTCAAGATGGGTTTTATGATCAGGAGGTTAGCTTTCTCCGCCTTACAACGATAAAGGAAAACATCATGAGGATCAGCATGTTAAAGAATCAGTATTCAAGAATAGGTGTCGATGACACAGTGTCATCCAACTGCACCTGACCAGCGGTGGATTAAGCCCTATGTGAGAAAAGGCCCGTATCCCAGCATTGGGAACGTATGGGCTGATGACGACGACGAAAATGAAAAAGCAAATACCTTTTTAGTCCTACGTCATCTTAATCTATTCTAATCACTGTCAAAATAAATTGAACTTTAATATCTTTGTGAATGATCTTATTTGCTGTAACTGGATAGACTTCTTTTATTCCCCCTTATCCTAGTTTATTATGTTCCTCACATTATTAAAATTAATTTCCAGGTCTCTGCGGAATGTGCTTCGGCTTCGTAATATCAGCAGCGTGCGAGCTGGAACGTAACGCGATCCAACTGGCCCTCGGGTCGTTTTACCCCACCCTCCTTCTGAGTGGAGTCATCTGGCCCATCGAGGGCATGCCCTGGATCCTCCGATACGTCTCGCTCTGCCTGCCCCTAACGCTCGCCACCAACTCCCTACGATCCATCCTCACTAGGGGATGGCCTATCACAGATCCTGAAGTGTATATGGGCTTCGTATCAACCCTTGTATGGATAGCGCTGTTTTTAGTTGTTACATTAACAATTTTGAAGTTTAAAAGGAATTAAATGCCATTTTTGAAAGCATGATCCTTTAGCTTTAAGCTCAAATTTCCCTAATCAATGGTATTAACCAGATTCAATTTTAATTGAAATCTAAACCTTTCTAGTAAAATCGTGATTTGGACCATGGCTGCTTAAATTCATTCAGATACAAACATTTCTAATTTATTTTCATAACTTCGGTCATAAATACATAAATAGCATTCAATTCGATTCTACCTACATGTTGTACATAATTTAGTATATCAGTTCTAAGTATGTAAAATCTGAGAAGCTTACGTTTATACGCAACATTAAAATACGCGTACTATTGTCAATATGGAGTACTTGGTTCGCGCGAACGCAAAGGTCAATAACCTGATCAGCTGACTAAATTCATACACCCTTACTAATGAACATTGTATAGCGGAGAAATAGTTATTTAGTGTTTTGTTCCTCTCTATTGAGTTTAAATTGAAAAAGATAATACGATATAAATCACTGAGTAGCTATTCCACTGTTATGCAATATTGATTAGGGTTACAGTTTCAATATTTTAACTGACTTTTTATAGACTTTTTATGTATTTCAACATAAAATATCGTTTTAATGTTTTAGTCACCGAATTTTAATCTTTGCTCAATCCGTTATGAACAAGTTTTATAGAAATATGTTTAGCTAAATGACTGTTAGTCTCTTGTAAATATTAGCCTGTATTTATGTAGCATAGGGTAGAGGGATGTTAGCAATAATGACTGGTCAAACGCTTTGGTATAAGTTTATAATGGTTTGTATACATTTTGGTATAATTATAAAGTACTAAGGTAACCAGATAACTGATAGAATACATACTTATGGCGATACTTTTACATAATATAAAACAGTAAAGCAAAAATCACAAAACATACTTGAGCTATAATTATATACCTAATAGTCTTTGCAATTAAGATTTAATACTGCAATTGTTGACTTTCTACCATTTAGTAAACCACCTTAATTTTTTCTTTCCTATGATAGTTTTACTACTTTACTGGTAAGGTCATTAAGTACTTAATCTACTTTTAAATGCATATAAACTTTCCTCTAGCAAGTTTCTAAACTGAGATTGGTTCGTATCTGGCAACTTTGTACTGGCAGGACTAAATTTACTGGCAACACCGCTAACACCCTAATGTATACAAATTCAAAATTATTCATTGGTAGTGGACATAACGTAAGGTTACGAGTTTTATGAGCCTGTTTCATATGCGCCTGAATAAAACGTATGCTAAATAATAAAAAAATATACTTATTCTGCTACCATAGACAATGTTATATCTGGGTATATTTGTAAAAAACTTAAACCTAAGACTAATAAAAAGAAAACCAAAAAGAGCAAGTTTTTTCTACTATATTTTATATGAATATCCTGCTTTGTGACAAATGAGAATATTTTGAAAAACTCATTGCACACAATTAAATATATTTTTATCGTTTGGACAATAAAACTGTATTGTATAAAATGTCGGCCTGTGAGACGGGCAAAGTTTAATAAGATATACCTGAATTAATGAGTTACCATAGAAATAAGATGGTGCCATAACAATCATGGTTTATTTCAGGAGAGCTTTACTAAAAATACCATAAACAACATATTTTTTTGCTTATTGCAACACCAGCTTAAAAGCAAACCTGCTAGATTTCGTTTTAAAAATTAGCGCCATCTTGTGACGTCATAACGAAAACTTGGTAAAATAACTATTTTTGTCAATGGTCCATTTAAATGTAGAAATGTACAGTAAGTTAGGATTGTATGGAAATATTGTGGTAGGTGTTAAGTCTAGTTTTACGGCGTATTTAGTTATAATATAGATTTTTGTGAATACGGTGAGATAGATGGTTCTATATCGATTTTTATAGGGTAATCGATTCCAGTTGGCACAGTTTAATTGAATTTTCGATGTATACCGAATTCATTTAAAATCTAGCGTATATTATAGTTTAGAAGTGTCAGACTGTGATTATTTTTGCTAACATTGACATTTTTGTAATGGACAATTATACAGTAAATACTTGTACCAAATAAAACATGTCTTTTATTATACACATTTTTTTTACTGGCAACACCTATCCTTTATTATGCATAACCTTAGAGTATAGACTAAAAACAAAGAGAGATCAATCAAAACGATATTATATTTGTACTGCTCACACGTATCGCTACGTCAGTGGCAAAGGAAAGAAACAAAAATATAGTAATTAGCTACGCTTGCGAAAACATCATCGGTGTCGATTTTGTTTTGCAACATTTTAAACAAAAATCAACAATACAAAAAAAATTTAATGCAAAGATTGGAGTCAGCTTCTTTTTTGTTTTTAACAATGTTTCTGATCCTTTTTGTTATTTAATATTATTTCGTTATAAATAAAATCACAATTTGTATAACATAATTTATTGATTAAATTCATTAAAATAACTTACATTGACTCGATTCAAATCACGGTTTCTTCGTCAAAATCTCGCTTAAGAACTTCTTCTTTTTGAGGCCCTTGTTGAACTTGTGCTTCTGAAGAAAGAAAAAATTAAACGAATGAATTTACAACAAACATTGGTGCGAAATTAGAACTCAATAGTTTTAGAATGTCTAATTAAGGCGAAGGGTAGGGCAAACAAGGTGTTTTTAGGCACGTTTCCTGGCGTAATTAGAGCATGTGGACATTTGAATTTAATATATTAAGTCTTTTGTGATGTCTGCCAATACAAGATTAATAAATATAGCTCTATAGAAAAAATTCCGCACACCTCGCTCGAAAAATTTCATTATTCCAATTTTACAGAGTTACATCCAATGCTGAACATAGGCCTCCCCATAAAATAATATGGGGTTTGCCATAATCACCACGCTTGGCAGGCGGCTTGGTGATCGCATCTACTGTCGGTTTGTAGGACATTGTAGCTATATCTTGTTCCTGAATCTTAGATATTTTATGTAAACAAAGGGGATAACAGTGCAAAAAATATCTTTTATAAAGGTAGGTTACTATATTTGACCAAAAAAATATTAAATATTATTTGTCTAGTCATAATCTGCTACTGCGATCACCAAGCCGCCTGCCAAGCGTGGTGATTATGGCAAGCCCCCCCCCCCCCCCCCCCCCCCTAATGACAAGCACAAATAAAAACGGCCCCCAGTCCCCGGCAGCTCTGCTATCCCGTGGCTACGGTAGCGGCCACGGTAACGGCAGGGCAAGGGGTGCGAAGAATCCCCGGCAGACGCCCGGCTACCAACCCCAACGACGACCCCTGGCCCTGGCAACACATAACGTGCGCACACTGAAGGCTGACGAAAGGATGGTCGAGCTAGAGGCGGAGATGGGTAAGTTACGCTGGGATGTAATGGGATTGTCTGAAGTCCGAAGACAGGGACAGGACACGATAATCCTAAATTCCGGTAACTTATTCTTCTACCGGGAGGGAGACCAACTCTCCCAAGGAGGTGTCGGGTTTCTCGTCCGCAAGTCTCTCGTCAACAACGTGGTCAAAGTCGACAGTGTGTCGGCCAGGGTAGCGTACCTGGTACTCCGAATAACTAAACGGTATTCGTTGAAGGTTATACAGGTATACGCGCCGACGTCGGCACACTCAGACGATGAAGTAGAAGCTATGTATGAGGACATATCCGAAGCCATGCATACTTCCGAAACATACTTCACCGTTGTGATGGGAGACTTCAATGCGAAGTTGGGCACAAGGAATAGCGATGAGCTGAGAGTGGGGCCATTTGGATACGGGCAGCGGAACCCTCGAGGACAGAGGCTGGCTGACTTCATGGAGAAGGAGGAACTCTTTATGATGAACTCCTTCTACGAGAAGCGGCCATCCAGGAAGTGGACGTGGATAAGTCCCGACGGTTCCACTAAAAATGAGATAGACTTCATCATGACGACCAAGAAGCACATATTCGATGATGTCTCTGTGATCAGCAAGGTGAAAACCGGTAGCGATCACCGTATTGTTAGAGGCACATTGAATATCAATGTTAAGCTCGAAAGGTCACGTCTGGTGAAGTCTACGCTCCGTCCAAATCCTGTCCAAATCCAAAACCCCGAAGGCTTTCAGCTGGAACTCCAAAATCGCTTCCAGTGCCTAGCCGACTGTAACACAGTGGACGAGCTAAACGACGGGTTGGTGGAAACTGTCCAAGCTGTTGGATCGAAATTCTTTAAGACCCAACGCCGAAAGAAGACTCAAAAGCTCTCAGAAAAAACTCTTGAGCTAATGGCCGACCGGAGCGAAATGAAGCTGCAGTCTTCAGTTGATATGTCAGCCTACGGTGAACTCAATAGACGAATCTGGAGTTCCTTGCGACACGACTTGCGTGCTCTTAGTACTTCACGTATTGAGGCCGCAATTGAGCGGAACCAAGGCTCTAAAGTGTTCGCAAAGGATTCGTCTATTGGGCAACACCAAATGACAAAACTGAAGACCGAAAATGGTAGCATCATTTCATCCAAGCCTGAGATTCTGAGAGAGATCGAGAACTTCTATGGACAGTTATACACCTCGACACGTAAGCCCGCTACTAACACAGCTCAGGACATCAGAGCCAAGTTAGTCCGACACTATACCGAAGATATCCCGGACGTCAGCCTGTACGAGATTAGAATGGCCCTCAAACAGCTTAAAAACAACAAGGCACCAGGTGAAGATGGAATTACGACTGAACTTCTGAGAGCGGGTGGTAGACCGGTACTTTTAGTCCTCCAGAAGTTATTTAATTCTGTCATCCTTGAAGGTACAACGCCAGAGGCATGGCACAAGAGCGTGGTGGTGCTCTTCTTCAAAAAAGGCGATAACACCTTATTGAAGAACTATAGGCCCATCTCGCTCTTGAGTCATGTGTATAAGCTGTTTTCGAGAGTCATTACGAATCGTCTCGCACGCAGGTTTGATGAATTCCAGCCTCCCGAACAAGCCGGTTTCCGAAAAGGCTTTAGCACCATAGACCACATCCATACGCTGCGCCAGATTATACAGAAGACCGAAGAGTATAATCGGCCGTTATGCCTAGCGTTTGTGGACTATGAGAAAGCCTTCGATTCAATCGAGACTTGGGCGGTGCTGCAGTCCTTGCAGCGATGCCAAATTGACTATAGGTATATCGAAGTTTTGAAGTGTTTGTACAGTAAGGCCACTATGTCAGTCCGACTACAGGACCAGAGTACGGAACAAATTCCATTGCAAAGAGGCGTGAGACAGGGAGACGTTATTTCTCCGAAACTGTTCACAAACGCATTGGAGGATGTTTTTCAAGCTCTTGGAGTGGAAAAGATCTGGCATCAACATAAATGGCGAGTACATCACTAACCTTCGTTTTGCCGATGATATAGTCATAATGGCGGAATCGCTCGAGGACCTTAGCACCATGCTCAACGACCTCAGTAGAGTCTCCCAGCAGGTTGGTCTTAAGATGAATATGGACAAGACAAAGATCATGTCTAATGCTCATGTTCCACCTATACCGGTAATTGTTGGGAACGATACTCTCGAAGTTGTTGACAAGTATGTCTACCTAGGACAGATTGTCCAATTAGGTAGGTCCAACTTCGACAAAGAGGTGGCGCGAAGAATCCAACTCGGCTGGGCAGCGTTCGGGAAGCTTCGTCCTATCTTTTCGTCCAAAATACCGCAGAGCCTGAAAACGAAAGTTTTCAATCAGTGTGTGTTGCCAGTGATGACTTATGGAACTGAGACATGGTCTCTTACTGTTGGCCTCATTAGTAAGCTCAAAGTCGCGCAGCGAGCTATGGAGCGAGCTATGCTCGGTGTTTCCCTGCGAGATAAGCTCCGGAACGAGGAGATCCGCAGGAGAACTAAAGTGACCGATATAGCTCTTAGAGTTAGTAAGTTGAAGTGGCAATGGGCGGGCCACATCGCTCGTAGAACTGACAACCGATGGGGAAGAAAGGTTCTCGAGTGGCGACCACGAACCGGAAGACGCAGCGTGGGCCGGCCCCCCACTCGGTGGACCGACGACCTGGTGAAAGCCGCGGGGAGCCGATGGATGCAGGAGGCGAGCAGCCGCTCAAGGTGGCGTGCTCTGGGGGAGGCCTATGTTCAGCAGTGGACGTCTTCAGGCTGTTAATGATGAATCTGCTTAATTATAAAATAAAAATCGTTTTATACTATCTATTTGAACATTATATCTGATAGATAAAATTTTATGATAAAGAAATCGATTTTTGGTAGAAAATATTTTAATAGACTGGTAAGACTGTAGAGGATCTAAACATTTTTTCGTTTTCGTTCTGGGATTTATATGATGGTATCATACCATTATATGCCATGTTTTCTTCAAAGACACATGGTGCTACTTTCGTGCACTTTTCGAGATATGATGAAATGTATGTAAAATATAAAAAAACAGGTCAAACTAAATATCTATTGATCAAATATGAATGAATCTCTCGATTTGAAATTATAGAATGATTGTCTGAATAATTTATAAGGTTTCTGGTTGGTTAAAAAACTTAAGTAATGTATGTTAATGTTTTATTTACGTCTTCCTAAAATTTTACCTTTAGAACTTTGGAATTGCAAAATCCTACTTCATATCCTACTAATATTGTGTATGCAAAGTTTTGCTTGTTAATCAGTAAGATTGATACTCTTTAACTCCATTTAATAAAAATATTTTTCACAAGTAAAAAATGTTTTGAGCAACTGGCATGTCACTTTGACAGTGACTTTTCGTGACATTACTTTGTTTACATAAAATATCTAAGATTCAGGAATAGAATATAGTGAAATTATTGGGCAAATTTATGACCCGACTTCACTCGTCACGTGATTCATTCTCATAAAAAAAAAATTATAAAAATGCTAACTGCTGCCTGGCTTGTAGCTTCGTATGCAAGAGCTAAAAATATGCCCCTTTACTAATAACAAAAATTCGTTTTTTTTTGTTTCTCTCTATTAAATATGAAATAGGCAAAGGTAAAACAAGATAAAACACTGGGTAACTATTCCAAAGTTATGCAGTGTTTGTTTAAAACCTCACCTTTTTCTTCTCCGCAGTGGTCCCCACAAACTCCTGCCTCGATTTCTTCTCCTTGTTGGGTTGTGTTATGTTCTGTTTCTTGTTAGGGGGACCGTCGCCTCCGCCATCCTACAAGTAAAATTAATTATTGTAACAAAGAATAAATCTCTTCTACGAATCTTAGGGTAGGTTATTTGATCGGTAGTTAAAGTAACCAATGGTTAAAATCTCCAAAGAGATTGTATGTAAAGCTACCACAGCTTAGTAATGGGGTGCCATGAAGGAGCAAAAACTGACATCACTGCGTGTTTGAGCTATCTCTTTCTATTCCTGCATTTTAAAATGCTTGTAACTTTGTCATTTTTTGAGATATTTAATTTTTGTTTTGCGACTGTTTATTTTTTGAGGAATATTATTAAAATATGCAATAAAAAAATAGCATGCAATCAATAAATGAATATTCTAAGTGAGACTGCAAACTGTTATCCCTGTTATGTTTATGTTTGTAATAAAGAGAGGACACTTCGATTCAATACCATCAATTTTTTCTAATCATAAATGCGTTTATGTTTGACCACGGTCTCAACCACAACTGATGGTAAGTGACGACGCGGTCGACGATGGAGCATGCTTGCCTAGAAGCTCAATGCAATTGTGGACTTGCTGACTTTTGATACTACTGTTTAAATGAACGTGCCAGCCTGTCATTCCCCCTTCCTTTAATCCTTTTCCCTGTCACTTCCTTCCTGTCGTTTCTTCCTTTAGGGTGTAAAAACTAATTCACCTGTGGGAAACCGGGGCGGGTCAGCTAGTTTAAAACTATAATAATAGATGTCCTAGTAGTTTCTACAATATAGTAGGGCTCTAAAAGTACAATTAAACGCATTTACTGGGTATGGTGGAACCAACAATCCTTATAGTCCCTGAGTCCCTAGATACAGGGAATCCTTGTTAGGGTCCAGGATTTATGTATGCGGTTGTTGGGAGTTATTTATTATACCTGTTGTTTCCTCTTATACATGATCCTCCTAGCGGCGCCCTCATCCCTCCCCTGCCTACCCTGTTCCCCCCATTTCCCTCTGTCCCCTGGCTTCCCCTGCCATTTCCCCTGGCTCTGCGACTGTGTGCATCGCTTCACTCGCAGGATTCGATTCTTAATGGTCAGGTCCTCTTCAGACATCGCTAGTGCTAGTTCCACTGCATCTTTTGATGAAAAGTTCACGTAGCCGAAGCCTGGAATTAAAACAAAAAACACTTTTTTAGGTGGGAAGAACGGTAAAGACGTAGGCCAGCCTCCCGCTTGGTGGCCGATACTGCCTGCATGAAACTAACAGCGCTGTCGCGCGGCGCCCCTCAACTGCTGTCAAAGCTCATACAATTTTGACAGCTGTGTACGGCACTGCTAGATTCATCGTAATAGTCCTCGTCAAAAACCGCGTGGCACCGATGGATGCAAGAATCAACCAGCCGCTCAAAGTGGCGCTCTTTCGGCTATGTTCAGATGACGACTATGATGATTTCCTTTACTGAAAACTCAACCTACGATTGTGTGACAGATTACAAATCAACATCATCAAAAACTGTGATAAAATAAAAAGAACAGACGCAGGCTGAAACCTACCTTTCCCGGCATTAGTCTTCTTATCCCGAATGATCCTCACAGATTCAATCTCTCCGCACTTCTCAAACCGACTCCTCAGTGTCTCATCTTCCACTGCAAAAGGTAGATTGCCGACAAACACTGCGCATCGAGGGTCGTGTTCTGAACCGACTGTGCTGCTCCGGGACACGCGGAGATGGTTGTTGTTCAGGATGGAATTGTTCTCGATGAGGGCCTAAAACGGGTTCAAACATTTTTCTAAGGAAGCTGGCACATCTAGTCATTGTGCTTAATAAAAGTAGTATAAATGCTGAAGATGTTCCCAAATAGTACAAACATGACAATACATTTAAATGTGCGGCAGGATATCCCACAAAGATTCTATCCCCTTTATCAATTTAGTTATGTATGAGTGTATGAGTTGTATAAAAGGCCATTTTCAATTAAATTCAATGGGGGGGGGGGGGGGGGGTGTTGGGCAGTGTTATAAAGCCAGGTAGGTGTGTTCTACTACAACAGCAGAAATGGTTTTTACAAACTGGATACAATAAAAAAAACAATCTCCACACTCGCGCACAAAAGGGTTCCGTACCATTTTCTATCCCTGCCATCTAGTGTTCAATGGCAGTACTATTTCAAGCAGTGTCATCTACGGCTCATCTCATAAGCGAGCAAAAAAACACGTTTGTTGTATGGGAGCCCCTTAAATATTTATTTTATTCTGTTTTTTAGTATTTGTTGTTATAGTGGCAACAGAAATACATCATCTGTGAAAATTTCTACTGTCTAACTATAATGGTTCATGAGATACAGCCTGGTGACAGACAGACAGACAGACAGTGGAGCCTTAGTAATTGGGTCCGTTTTACCCTTTGGGTACAGAACCCTAAAAATAAGCAAGTGCGTCAATTTCTACTCCTTAATGTTGTAGGAGCATGGTCTTTGAAATTTCTTTGTCCCTAGATACAGGGAATCTTAGTTAGGGTCCAGTATCTATGTATAATTATGTGTTAGTTTGTTAATTTGGTACCTTGCCAACGGATGCTGGGTCAGCATATTTAATGTAGACATTGACTGTAGTTCTCTCGGGGTGTAACTCATTCTTAATGACGGCTAGCTTGGGAGTCACTCGTGCATCTTTTACTGGAATAGTACGGATCCTGGAAAATATAAAACACACAATTTAATACAAAAAGTTTTGGTTTTGGAAACACTAATATTTTGCATATTTCATTTTATCTGGGGAAACACTTTCTTAGCTAAACTGTTCCTGATGTATACCTATCAAAGAGGTGGTAACTGTGGTGTGGATGCAGTGGGGCACACTAGTTTAACTTAATGGTGGAGTGCATATGGTGGAGCACGTTAGTTAAACTATGGTGTGAATAGTGCGGCACATTACTTTAACTGTGGTATAAATTCAGTGGGCCACACTATTTTACTTAACTGTGGAGTGAATACAGTGGGGCACACTATAGTTCTCTAGAATAGGCCCATTTTGACTGTTGTCATAGTTAGGGATGCTGAGCAAATAAATCAGCAGCCTGAATATTCGATTATCACAATAAATATATTTCTAATTATATGAGCCTATAATTGTTTTGTATTTTTCTTTATTTTTACTTTTATGTTCTAAAAAGTGAGCTGTTAAAACAGGTGTTTTATTTCTAGAGGACTGTAGTTTAACTTAACTGTGGAGTGATTACAGTGGGGCACACTAGTTTAACTTAACTGTGGTGTGAATACAGTGGGGCACACTAGTTAAACTTAACGATGGTGGGAATACAGTGGGGCACAATAGTTTAGCTTACCTAATTGTTACAATTTGTCCATACTTGTTAAAAATCTTTTTTATTTCCTTTTTACATCTACTACTAAATGGCACATTGCCTACAAACAGTGTCCTTTTAATTTCATCTTCTGTAGCCACTGTATCAGTAACTTCTTTATTTTCAAACTTTTTGTCATTCTTCTTACTTTTAATTTTTTCATCCTCCTCATCGGAGCTTTGATTTTGTTCATCATTTGGATTTATTAGTATTTTTGAATTGTCCTGTTCGTTTTCATCAGATTCAATATCATTGTCTGAGTCATGTTCTGAATCTGAATCTTTTTCTGTTATTGCATTTGGATTTGGAAGATTCTTTGATTTAACCTCTTCTGAATCACTTTCTACTTCATCTTTCTGTTCTCCTACTACCATTTTCTCTACTTCTTCCATCTCATTCTCTTCTTTTTTATTATCAGCAATTTGTTTAGCTTGCTTTGATTTATTTTTCCGATTCTTTTTCTTCTTTTTCGGACTTAGCTTGTCCGCTTGTGTCACAGTCATATTTTGATCAACTTTATTTTCTTTGTTCTCTAAGGTCACTGGTACTTTAGATTCTATTAAACTGGATTTTTTATTTTTCTTCTTGCGTTTCTTGTTTTTCTTATTTTCGTTTACCAGTTTTTGTGTTTCAGTTTTGATTTCATCACCCGTATTATGACTGGGACTTGGATTTTTCTGTTTAATAGAACTTTTGATTGTGTTAGGAGCTTCTATTTCTTTATTTTGAGTGTCAGCAGTGTCTGCAACTGACTTCCGCCTTTGCATCTTCATTTTCGGCCTTTCCGCATTACTCTCAGGAGCAGCTGGTGTGTCTACAAGTTCCTCCTTTAGATTAGTATTAACATCATCCGTGTTATAATTTTCCACCACATTAAACTCGGAATTTCGTTTCTTTCTCTTCTTTTTGGGTGTCTCAGTATTATCATCACAACTGCCCACAACTTTGGATGTTTTCTTCAGTGACATACCATCTGAAGATTTCTCCAGCGTTTTTGTAGGAGATTTATGATTGGGCAATTTATTTTTAGCTGTCTCTATAGCTTCTAACTCCTCTATCAGATGTTTTTTTACCTTATCTGTGTTAGGGCTGGTTATGCTTGAATCACCGTTAGAATCTTCAGTAATGTCCAGTTCTGGGTTCTGGAAGATTCTCTTCGGCGATTTTTTGACTATTGCCTTCTTTTTCTGTTGTGTAGGAGACAAAAATATGGATCGGTCTTCTACAAACTCACTCTTTGGAGTAACGTTTGGGGAAGGTTGATGTTTCGTCGGTGTTAACGCTTTTCTTATTAATTTGGGCCGGTTTGGCGTTACGTTGCCAGAAATTAAAGCTGCTACGCTGCCAATAACGTAATCCATGGTGTATTTTCACAATTTTTTATAATAAAAGTTAAAACTCATAAGGAAAAACGCACATGTTGAATGTCATTGAGCTAACTTCCTTGGTCTGAGTTTTTTTTTTTTTTTTCCTTTATATTTTGGCTCCACACATAGTGTATTTAGCCAGTGTCAAGTATTGTAATTTTTCATAATGATAGAATATTTCACGTAAAGTCAAGTCTTAGTCACAGTCTGCGTAGTCATAGTCCAGTCTAAGTCAGGTAGTCTCAGTCCAGTCTAAGTCATGCCCTAGTAAAGTGGTGGCAACTTTACTAGAAGCTTCTATGGAATTTTGGAAGCAACACGAAAAACACGTTTCATCACATTATATCACTTGCCCACACTCATGCTCGTAATTCAGCACTTAATGCGTAAAACGCCACCGATTTTGATCATTAACACTGGAAAAATCACGAGTTTTGAAAAATAATACAATGCAACGACGTGAACTTTTCCGCGTTCCCGCCAAAAAACCTTGGTCTGAGTTTTTTTTTTTTTTTTTTCTTATGTTTTGGCTCCACTCATAGTGTATTTAGCCAGTGTCAAGTTTTGTAATTTTTCATCGTATTATGGAAATTTTCACTTAAAGTCAAGTCATAGTCACAGTCAGAATAGTCAAAGTCTAGTCTAAGTCATAATCCAGTCTAAGGCATGCCCTAGTAAAGTGGTGGCAACTTTACTATAGGCTTCTATGAAATTTTGGAAGCAACACGAAAAACCACGTTTCACTACATTATATCACTTGCCCACACTCATGCTCGCAATTCAGCACTTAATGCGTAAAACACCACCAATTTTAAACATTAACACTGGAAAAAGCATAAGTATAGAAAAATAATACAATGCAACGATGTGAACTTTTTCGCGTTCCCGCCAAAACTCTTGGTCTGAGTTGAATGTCGATTATTTTAGATTTTTCGACTGTCATCTGTCATGAATCATGATCTGTCTCTTCTATTATGTGTGTCAGTGTCACTTATATTTTTTTTTTTCATATATTTTGGCTCCACACATAGTGTATTTAGCCAGTGTCAAGTATTGTAGTTTTTCATCGTATTATGAAATATTTCATGTAAAGTCATTAGTCACAGTCAGTCAGGGTAGTCATAGTCCAGTCTAAGTCAGATAGTCATAATCCAGTCTAAGTCATGTGCTAGTAAAGTAGTGGCAACTTTACTAGAGGCTTCTATGGAATTTTGGAAGCAACACGAAAAACCACGTTTCACTACATTATATCACTTGCCAACACTTATACTCGTAATTCAGCACTTAATGCGTAAAATGCCACTAATTTTAAACATTAACATTAGAAAATGCATAAGTTTTGTGAAATAATACAAAGCAACGACGTGAACTTTTTCACGTTCCCGCCAAAACTCGTCACTCATCTTTTTTGACGACTTACATGTCGCACGCAAAAAATCTTGTTGTAAGGAAGTGTATAAATAATATATATCTATTGAATGAAAGCTTGCCAAGTTGCCACCCACTACATTACTTGCCCATGGGAAAAATAGCAACGTGCACCGGCTGATTGTTTTTTTCTCTAATCTGTGGGCTGGAAAAATGAACTAAGAGAAGAGAAGGCGAAGGCAAGGCATGAAGGCAATATGACACTGCCTGCACTGGCAGCACTTCCGTATACATAAAGTACTCTGTGGCGTGCTGTGGGCTGTGCACGGCCCCCTAATTACCTAACTCGCAACAGGTTTGCGACAGGCGTAAATCTCGCGGTGATTGCTGTCATACATCATTAGTAGTGTCGAGAATGTATGCTTCGCTACTGCTGTCGCATTGCTACTGCTGTCGCATTGCTGTTGCAAATTTTACGTAATTACCCCGCGGGCTGTGCAAAGCTTTGAAAGTGGGAATTCTGTGGTACAAAGGCTGTGCACCAAAGATTAGAGAATTTGTTTTTTTCTCTAATCTGTGGGGCTGTGGCTTTGTTGAGTCACTATTTTGTACAGCCCGGAATGCACGTCCAAATAATGCACGGCCAGTATTGTACGACCTGTATTGCACAAATGATGATGATGATGACTCACCTGCCATAAACGAGGCATCGCGATGACATGTAGAGATTCTATGTTTGTCTATGGTTGGCTTCCAATTCCGGGCCGTACATTCCAGGCCGTACATTATCGGTCCGTGCCGATATTTCGCGGTCTGTATTGTACGAACCTAGCAATTCAAAGCCCTGTACTTGGAATCCAGGCTGTACATTTCGGGTCGTGCAATATTGCCTGTACCAACATTGCACAGCCAATATTGTACGACCCGTATTGCACAGCCCGATATTTCGAAGCCATGTACAGCCATTCCGGGCTGTACATTCCTGGCTGTACATTACGGGTTGTACAATATTTTGGTTATACATTCCGCGGGGTAATTACGTAAAATTTGCAACAGCAATGCGACAGCAGTAGCAAAGCAACAGCAGTAGCGAAGTATACATGCTCGACACCACTAATGATGTATGACAGCAATCACCGCGAGATTTACGCCTGTCGCAAACCTGTTGCGAGTTAGATAATAAGGGGGCCGCCCCCTAATTACCTAATTTGCGACAGGCGTAAATCTCGCGGTGATTGCTGTCATACATCATCAGTGGTGTAGCGTAGCATACATGCTCGACACTACTAATGATGTGTGACAGCAATCACCGCGAGATTTACGCCTGTCGCAAATTAGGTAATTAGGGGGCCGCCCCCTTATTACCTAACTCGCAACAGGTTTGCGACAGGCGTAAATCTCGCGGTGATTGCTGTCATACATCATTAGTGGTGTCGAGAATGTATGCTTCGCTACTGCTGTCGCATTGCTACTGCTGTCGCATTGCTGTTGCAAATTTTACGTAATTACCTCGCCGCTCTGCTCTGCTGTCATGCAGTGGGCAACACTATAATAAATAATTGTCCCACAGACTACTATACGCTAACGCTTAATTGTCCGGAAAAACGATGCGCGCAGCGAAGCTTTCGCAATAATTTGTGCGTTTTATTTGAAAAGAACTCTCAAATTTAATTGTAATTGCGTTCTGTGATATCATTTCTTGTGTGCGGATAGTCCATCAATCGAAAACGTGAGTATTTTTTATTTATTTCATTGTAATAACTAATCTAAACTTCGGCGCGCCATTTGCCGCCCGCCCGCACGCCATTATTTCCAATAAATATTTACTTATTTATGCATTATATGCCTGCCTATTATAACTGTGAAACACTTGAAATCTGTGCGAGACACATGAATTTAAAAACACAATACAATTTAGTTTATCTTGAGGGTCACTAACTTTTGTAATTTGTATAGGTTACGAATTGGTAGTTGTACAACCTTACCGTTGTAAAACAAACTTGCACTTCCAAAATACGTATCATTATTGCTACGTGCAATTAGTACTAGTACTCGTATTGCACCGGGCTTCATAACTTATTAGCCAGACTACATGAAATAAATTACAAATCTGTACCTACATAATTAATATTTATGCTATCTAGCTAGACTATACAAGGAAGTGTTTTACTGACCATAAAAACTGTGGAAAGCGGTTTGGAACCTGTCTAAATATCTTTTAAATAGTTGCTTTGTTGGTGCATAGAATTTTTAGTATGTAAATGTTAAAGTTGGTTCTTGCTCCTATCACCTATTTGATTACATATAGGTGAGTAGTTCAGTTTGTATATATTAGAACAATGGCTCTAAACTGTGACGAAAAGCAAAATCCAATGAGTATTTTGATTGTATTAAAACAAATAGAAGTCAGTATTTACTTTGATTTGGTTAGATTATTACAAACTATAACTTTCTAATAAAACTTGCAATATTTTAGAAACCTATTTATTATCTCCATTTATATGCAGAGAGGCCAAATGTACATGTGATAATCCTTATCTGCCACACCTGCCAGTAACCTAACAACCACTGCATGCATAATCTCATGTTTACAAAATATGATAACATTTTGGCATGTGTAGGTACTTGTAAAATTTACAGGCATTTAACACATCTTTGTTGTGCTTGGTGCTTACTTGTGAATCACAAGGTGCTGTTAAAAGAACTAGGCTAACTCTTTATGGCATAATAAGTGTTTGTTACACAAGCCCACCAAACACAGTTTTATGGAGTTTATGGATTTATTAAAGACAGATTTTGTACTTGTCATTTTCAGTAGTTTAATGAACAGCCAGAAGATATCCACTGCTGACAGGTCTCCCCCATTAAATGCCACATTGGATGCATGTCATAGGATTTGCCATAATCATCACACTTGGCAGACAGCTTGGTGATCACACAAGATTTTAATGTACCAAGGAGAATGCTGCTGCCCATTCTCTGGAATCTAGAATCTAGTGCTGTAAACCCAGCTAAATAAATATCTAAACACTAGATATTCCTTTAGCTGATTTTTACAACATGGGAAGAAATGGGTTGGCCCTATTCTCACACCGCTGGGATCACATAGCCAATTGAGTAGTTAAATAGATGGTATTTTTTTTATGTAATCGGGTGACGTGACATGTCACGGCCACCCATAACAGATTGCAGTGCCACTTGGAACTCTAGTTTAAAGTTTTGCGTGACACTGCACACTGTGCACATCATCCTGAGACATCACACAGTCTAAAGATGATTTCTAGACTGAGATCAGTTCATAAGTCTCATTTGCCCAGTAATTTTACTAGCTACAATACCCTTCAAACTCAAACACTGTATTTATATTTTTACTATTTAGTACTATCCTGTTCAGTACCTATACATAATTACTATGTAGTCTAGATCACACACAAACTTTCCACCAAATTGTATTCACAATAAAAATAGAATGGTGGTAAACCCTAGGCTGGGCTCCACGGCTGAGGATACATTTGCCCTTTGGTTCAGTGGTCACTGAGGCATGCAAACTCACTGGGGCGTGTTGGCTCAAGTTACTGTACCTTGGTAACTTTATAGCTTCATGTTTTTTTATCAGGATTATGTGGTTGGTATGAGAAGGCTTGTACTACACTAAAAGGCCTATTACACTACATGGTATTCAGGGCCCGGTAGTTAGGGAGGGTGTGGCCCCTTGCAAGGGCGTCGATTACTACACTACACTGAATACCGGCTCCCTCACTGCTGAATTGCTGAATTTGAACGCATGCGGATATAGACGTATCATGGCACCGGTTTTATCTAGACCATTAAAAAAAGCAGCGGTTGCCGTGGCTTTGGTAGTTGGATCTATGAATATTATAGAAGAAAAAAAGAGGAGGAGAAGGATCTGGATCAAGAAATACTTGAAATTAAGAAAAGAGCACTCCAATATGAGGATACTCAGTGCTCTAGAACCAGCGGATTTCAAAAATTATTTAAGAATGGGAGAGGAGGAATTTGAATACCTTTTAAATTTAGTAGCTCCATATATAAAAAAACTGACTGACGCGACGACTGAGTTCCCTAACTACCCTAAGTGTTATTACACTAATCGGCTGTAAGGGTGATTAGGGAGCAAGGCTTGCCGGGACCGCCCGGTCACCCTAGTTAGGGACCCTTATGCTCTAACTCTTATTACACCACCTTTAGTTAGGGTAAGGGTCCCTTAAACAGCCAGAAGATGTTCACTGGTGAACATAGGCCTCCCCTTCGCAACACCACTTTGGATGCTTATCATTGTTGGGGATTTGCTATAATCACCACACTTGGCAGGCTGCATGATCATTAGTAGATTATAATGAAGACCAAGGAGAAAGCAGCTGCTCATTTCCTGTATTCCAGTTAGGTTTGTCCAGACATAATAATTATGGTTCTCAACAACAATCAATTGACTATCAGATGTTGGGAGTTTAATGTGTATTGTGTTCATCATGAACATAGGCCTCCCTCAGAGAGTGCCACATTGAGCAGCTGCTTGCCTCCTGCATCCATCGGCTGCTCATGGATTTCACCAGGTTGTCAGTCCACCAAGTCAGCCAGCCTATGCTGTGTCTTCCTGATGTATAGGTGTTCACTCTAAGTTTATCTGCTATACTTGTAATCAAATTTCTATACACAATCTAGAATGTGTTATAGATACTTGTTTCAAATAATTGTGACATGTATACTTTATATTAATTACATCCAGCTAGACCAATTTGTTTCCCCACTGGTTAGTCTTCTGCCAGCCAGCCCTATTTCTGTTCATTTAATATAATTATTTATGGAAACTGTAATTTTTGGCGGGCTAAAACTGGTAACTTTTAGGGAAGCATGCTCTATTGTTGACCGCATTATCATTTACCATCAGTGCAGTTGAGATTTGAGTGAGACATTAATCAAATTCAGGCCATAGAAAAACTTTATGAAAGTGGAAATTTCTTTGACATTTTGTTATTCAAAAATGCTAAAAGTAAACTCTCTAATAGCATTCAAAATATGCAAATTATTTTACACACTATATTTTCACAGTAACATCAATGGTTAACAAATACAAATCTCCAAGATTTCTCTGCTCAGCCACTTAGGGTGGATTCGACCAAACGAGAGTAAGGTTTATACTTAGAATAAATCGCCAGTTATCCGAGAGTAAACCAATTTCACATTTTACCATCTACACTCAAGCCTATTCGAGAATAACAACTTATACTACCGTTTTTGGTGGAATAATAAACTATTCCGAGAATATTTTAATGGCGGCAGCGCGCCATATAATTCCAACATTTACTTTCCTGCACTACAATACGACAAAATTGAGTTGCTATGACATAAACTTGAATACCTTGGCGTTGTAGAATAATAATTGTTAGCTGGGTAATAGTTTCGTTCATCGTTCACTCCGCTATTCGCGTATAAGTATTCTATACTTTGTATTGCATGGTAAAACGACTAATGAGTTATTCTAGTTTAAGATCGTGGAATAGATTTATTCTGGTATAGTTACTCGCGCATAACTCTAAGTTTGGTAAAATCCACCCTAAGGCATCCTCTTAAGCAACCTAGGTCTCTCTCACAAAGGTGCTTGGGTCAACAATGACTTACGCAAATTTAACTTGCAAATCTTGGCTTTTGTACCTTAAAATATGTCTTATTGTCACATAGTAAATACAAGTCTTAACTAATAATGTGTCATAATAGTAATAGGTATTTGAAGAGAGCAAATATGCCTATTAGCTGGGCTACCTTTTGAGGCAAAATGTGGTTTGCTTTACTAATGTTCTCGCATTTTGCATATACATATGTATTTTCTAATGCTGCACTGGGTAACTACCACTGTCAAGAACCTGTCCATAAGCATACGAATAGGTTACACTTAGTACTATTTATTCATTTATTCATTCCAAATAAAACTATTATTACAGGCCCACCCAATTCAATAGTGTAAGTCAGCATTAAAAACCAAACAAATTATAATAGTTAAGTAAGTACCTCCATAGTTCGTCAATAATTTACTATTATAATATTCTGTGGCACTAATCAATGTACTGCATTAGCCGCAACTGAGTCCCCAGTTCAGGCAAATCATAATAACTGGTGAAATGCTAGTTTGGTTGTTTAAAAACAAAGAAGGTAAATGTTTGAAGTGGAAAAAAAATTGTGAAAATTAATTGTGTTATTAATCTAAATGACACTAGATGCGCTGCGAGGTCTGTGCCACCCAAAAAAGTAGCCTATGTGGTAATACAGTGTATAAGCTACCTGCATTCCAAATTTCATCAAAATCGGTTTAGTAGTTACCAAGATAGAAGGTAACAAACATTCACACACACACAAACTTTCCCATTTATAAATTACTAGTTGCGGCCGGCGGTTTCACCCGCGGATAAAAGGTATTCTATGTGTTAATCCAGCCTATAAGCTAACTGTATTCCAAATTTCATTTCAATCCGTCCAGCCGTTGTGGCATTTAGATGTAACAAACATTCACACACACAAACTTTCGCGTTTATAATATTAGTAGGATCATTAAGATTAGGATATTAGGATTAGGAAATGTCACAATGCGCGAGCGAGATAGAGGATCCGGGAGCGTTTTGTATGCATACCTCACAAGTACAATGCAATAGCCTCTTAGGATTTGTAGGTACCCCATCCTGTATGCAACCCAGTTGGCTATTGAACACCGTTTCTGGATGGATGTAGAATGCGTGTAATGTATATTGCATGCTATTTAAACTTTTGTTTGCGTATATACAGAAATTTAACACAACAAACACGATTACTTTAAAAAAAAGAATTTATAAGTGTATAATGTCTGTATTATGCAATGAAAATTATTGTTATATTTAATATCTGAAATGTTTAACTTTTGATAAAATAACGTCGACATTTTTGATACCTAAGTAGCATAAATTACCAAGGGATATCAATGATGAATGATGTCTCGTTAATGTAAATAATATGAGTAAGGCCCGATTTCACTAACGTTTATTCCAAGTATACGGCTATTCCTTACTCCTGGATACAGCTAATTGACAAATTAAATTACACAAAAAAGACGCCATTTTGATTGTATCCAAGGAATAAGTCTTATTCCTTCACAAAATTGGGATATAAGGGCTATATTCGTGTAACTCGGTTGTTCTCGGAAAGTTATACCTGGAATAAAATTTATTCTAGTTTGGTGAAATCGGGCCTTAGGGTGGGATTTTTGATCCGCAGGTTAACCAATGGTTAAAAACTTAACAAATTCTAACTAGTGGTCAAAACTTGTTACAGATTTTAACCATTAGTTACCTTAACGTTTTTACTTAACCTTATGTTTTAATTAGCTAAATGTTTTTTTTAATCAAATTTTTTAAAGGTGCTTTTAAACATTGTTTATGCCAGCCTCATCGTAGCCTAATACACACATACACTCCTAAAACATATTAGGTACATGATTAAATCTATTGTCTATATATACTGAATTACTGATCATTAGTTATACACCTTAAAATAATGCCAACTTAATACCAAGCTCTAAAACAAACTTTAAATAGTAAGTCCAAGCTAGACATACCTATCATAAAGTTATAATTTTCTATACCTATTTACATAATTATGTATGAAATCGTAATATTATTCTTATTCATTAACCGGTTCCTTGTTATATTTAAGTTTGTCATATAAGTATTTCTTCTCTATTATTTTGTTTTATCTTTGTATTTAAATCTCTCGGCATTAAGGTCGAAATTCCACAAACTACATACCATTTAAATAGCGGTAAAATATTACGGAAACGTTGTTAGAATAATTTAAGAACTAATTTAAATTCCTACAAGTATGAAGTCAAGTTGATAATAATAAACTTTGAAATATTATTCGCGAATTAGAAACACTACAAAAAGTTATTCAACCTCTCAGAATGCCGATAGAACTATGCCATTAAAATAATACTAAATCTACTCGAAACTAATCATCAGCTAATGATCTCCGTGCTAGTACATTCATCATATAGTGCAATGACCTTTGGCAGCTGCCCAATAATTCTACCATGAGATTACCACCTATCTCTGAAACAAAGAGTTATTGTAATAGGTAGGTACTTGTTAATAATATTTGCAGGTAATCACAATCACTCTAATTTTCTCGGAGATGCGTTTTTGTACTGTACCATTGTATTTTTATCTCTCTTTCTTTTTCTTCGACTGGCCTGTTAGTTCAGTTGGTAGTAGCTCTGCTTTTTGAACTATAGGTTGTGAGTTCGATTCCCATCCAGGACAAACATTTGTGTGATGAACATAGGTGTTTGTTCTGTGTCTGGGTGTTATATTGTATTCAATGTATACATGCGTTTACAAAAACAAAAAAAAAAACTAAGTAATTCTATCAGTTATCTGGTTCCCATAGTACAAGCTATGCTTAGTTTGGGCATATGTGTAATAATATTTATTACACTTATGGTTTGGACCTAGATCGCGCTGTGTGGAATGTCCACACATATTTTTCTTTTCTATAGAATGTGAATGATCATAAGATCTTTTCTATAAAGAATGTATAATGTGACCTAAAATGGCTGCAGAGTTTAACCACAGTGGATAGAGTAAGTAAAAATGACGGACATTGATGGTAGATAGAATTTTGGCTGGTAAAGTTATAGTGTGTGTTCATTCTGATTCTTAGTTCTAACTCATCATCATCCTCTTTGCCTTTTTCCCATTTGTTATTGGGGTCGGCTCCCAATCTAACCTGTAGCGGCGAGCTACCAGAATTACACGAGGGACTGCCATCTGACCTCGCAACCCATAAGGGACCAGTAACAGGGATGGTTAGATCAGGCGTCAGATTCTATCAGGCGTCTGACTGCCCGTAACGATTGCCATAGATGTTCGGAGCGATGGCATCGAACACTGCACATAACTTACTAGATAAGTCATTGGTGCAGGGCCGGGGATCAAACCCGGTGCCGTAAGGTTGTGAAGCGCACATGCTACCGCTCGGCCACCATCGCTCCCATATTCTTAGTTCTAACTGTTATGGAAAAAATAAAAAGAGATTGTTTGCCAGATGTGTACCAAATCGATGAAAGACTAGATAACTAAGCTAATTGCTAACCTATGTCTGAAGACAGGAATATGAATAACATTAAAAAACGGCATAGTAGTCAAGCACTATAATTGATCTTTTTGTGCTTATACCACAGAAGGCTATAGGCATTGATAGGTAAGTCTTTTCTAAGGTGACAAGCTCCTCCATATCCATACCGTTTTATTATAACACGGATAACACGGTAAGGTTGAAGGTAGGCGCGAAGTGGGTGTTCAACCAATGTCCGACATCCGCACATTGGTCTCTAGATTTAGGTACCTACTACTAGCCTACTATTAAATGTGTACAGGCAGCGCGTCTCGGCCGAACATTTTTTGCTTATTGAAATTGGTCGTTTGTTTCAAGGCTAAAGTTACGTTGGTTACGTGCCGTGTCTAAATTAGTTTTGCAAGATTATCTTGGATATAATAGGTATACTTGTTCCGCGAAGGCTTACAAATAGTACAAAATGCGAATTGCGAAGTAACTTACAATGAACAGAAAATCGTAGCTTCGAGTACCATAGAAGAAATACACGGTCTACTACTAGAAGAATATTCTTACAACAAAAAAAATCAGATCCTGTTCTATTTAGTATGTGTTTAGTATTTGGAATTTATATTTTTGGCTTCTTGTATAAAAGTCAACTAGCCAAGCCACGATGATAGATTAAAAACGTAATTTTTATTTTGTAATATCGTCAAGCATTTCTTTATAATTGTTACATGATCAATTTTTCACTAAATCGTTTATAAAATTCATGAGAGATTTTCAGGGTTCCGTACCCAACGGGTAAAATGGACCCTATTACTAAGGCTCCGCTGTCTGTCTGCCTGTCCGTCTGTCACCAGGCTGTATCTCATGAACCGTGATAGACAGTTGAAATTTTCACAGATGATGTACTTCTGTTGCAGCTATAACAACAAATACTAAAAACGCAGAATAAAATAAATATTAATTAAGGGGGCTCCCATACAACAAGCGTGATTTTTTTTGCTCGTTTTTATAGGTAATGGTACGGAACCCTTCGTGCGTGAGTCCGACTCGCACTTGGCTGTTTTTTTATTTTATAACATGACAAACAGTGCACGGTGCTTCCATTGTCTTCATGGTGTCGTATTTCATAACAATAGAATAACAATCGTCGGCTCGATATCGCGACCCTGGGAGTCCAGAGGCTCTTGTAAGCTATTCTCTTTGTGCGTATTTGTAGAGGTAGCTACAGAACACTTTTTTTGAATGTGTTTAATCACTGTGGTCGACGATGTAACACTTAATATGTCAAAGAGAGAGAACAATACAATGTCTGCGACGTGCTACGTACGTCTCATTAATAGTTCGGCTGAACCATTTGGACCGTTATCTGCAGGTAAAAAAAGAGTTGCTGGCCTGCTACTAGCACTAGTATTTCACTAGCTCCTTGCAAAGCCCATATGCCCATTAAAATGCAACATTCTCCAAATGTCTCCACTGGCCAGGGACAGGATAAATTACATATTGAAAATCTCGCTATCCCAGAAAATAGATCATGACACCGTGAATGTTACATAACAAAACAGAGAGTTTTCGATATCGGAAACCGATTTATCGACGCTCTTTTCAGATTCGTTTTGTTTGAAAAAGACGAAATATTTTGGTATTAGAAGTTTCTTAAAATAGGTAAATCAAAATAAATGTTGATATAAAATTGGGTCTCCTCCTCCTGCAGGATCAAAAAATGATGTATTTAAATTTCGATCTGTTAATAATATAGTAATAGCTCCAGCTAAAACAGGTAAAGATAATAATAATAAGAATGCTGTAATTCCTACAGCTCATACAAATAAAGGTATTTGATCAAATATTGAGACTATGTTAAAAAACATTTGAGTGACTGGCTTTTACGCAAATGTATCTATAGTGTCAAGGAATATGTAACATGTAGTAACAAAAATATTATTTAATTTATTTTTTTAATTTATTTTGTGGGCTTTGTCGCTGTGCGACCACATCGCCCAGTAAGAAAATGCAGACCACAAAAAACTACAATATTATTTGATTAAGCCTAAATCTGTTAATTTATATAATAAAAGGGCCTGATACGACATAGGACAACTTAAGGAACTATTACAAAATCCTACCTATAGCATGTTGTTTCTACTAAGCCAAGCTCTTTTGTAGGTTTCATTCCGCACTCCGCACATACTCCATCAAAATATGTAAGACATCCTCGAGTACTTCGCACTCGGTGCAATTAGGAGATGGTGTTTTTTTTTAATTAAAAATGTGAACTTATTTTTTAATATATGCACGCTTGCTTGCAGGCTGAATGCACGTGACCACTTACTCTATGATCTTGTACCCAAACTAATGGTGTATTGTTCTTGTAAATAAACAAACTATTACTATTACAGTACGAACAACTAACTGTCCAGTTGGATTGTTCGCCTTCTTTTTCTAATAATGCGAAGAATGGACTCATTAGAAAGTGATAGCAGACGGTTCATCTGCTTAGATAATCTGTAGGCACTGTAAAACGCGACTACGCTTTCACCGCTTAAATCAAACAAAATTCAACAGCATAAATGTTTTAACACATTGAATTTGAACGAACAAGAAAGCACAGAAACACGTGTTGTTTCAGTTCACAACAACACCGCATAAAAAGCTTGGGAGGTTGTCATCGCCAGGGCTTTTTTATTCTCTTATCCTTTTATCTTGTTTTACTTCCTTGCATATACCATGTGGATTTTGTCAAAATAGAAACCCTTTTTATTTACCTTTGTCTTAATAATCTGTTTTTTTTTTTTCGTCTACAAGAACTGTATGGTAATAAATATGCAGACACTATTAGATTTTGGCCTCTTTTCCTTTTAAAAGTAAATCATTATGGCGCAACGGCTCAACTAATTTGGATGGCATTTTGCACACGGAAGTTCAGCCGTTTAGGGACAAAAAATACTTATTACTATACTACTATTATACGTGTGGATAATAATACTTTTTGTCCCGGAAAATTGAAAGTTTAAAAACGGGCAAGTTGACAGGGAAACCGCGGAGCGCCTCTATCAGGTAATAAATACCATTTGATTTAATTAACAACATAGATACTTTTTATCCATGGTGAGCGGAAGTGCTTTATCCTGGTTTATTTAGAAAACCTTTGTAATTAATTTACCGCATACCGATCTTTCTACAAACTCATTTTAAACATGAACTATTTGAGCAGCCGACAGCTCGCCGTCACGTCACATGCGCTCATACGTAACATAACGCCAATCAGTGGAGCCCTTGCCGCTAATAGTGGCTTGTATGTGTGTGTTTACATTTGATGGTGCAAGACGTAAGAGACCGCGCTGCGTTGTTTGGACTTGTAGTTATTCTGTGACTCTAGTATCAGGCTGTCAGCGAGTTAAGGTGACGGGTAGAGCCAGATAAGCAGGTCCAAATCCGTTCAAAGAAACTTCAACCTTAACATGGTAGTCTTAAATATCAATTCAGTCTGCACTTTAGCGCGGCGGCGCTTACGACAAAGAAAACGCACGAAATGACTGATTTTGACGGTTTTTAATTAATATCTATTTTTATATTCCTAGTATTTTTCAGTCATTATCATTATAGTCATCACGACATTTGAATGTTTGTTGGAAATACACTAATTTATTTCTTGAAAATATTTTCGGTTGAAGCTCAGTAAAATTAAAAAAAAAAAAATTAAGTTCAAATGTTTTGAGGGATGTTTGCGATATTTTTCTATAGAGCTATATTTATTAATCTTGTATTTGCGGTTAATTAATTACATGATATATTAAATTCAAAGCTTCACATGTTCTAATTACGCCAGTAAATGTACCAAAAAACACCTTGTTTGGTCTACCCGTCGCCTTAACAAATACATTGACAATGGTTGTGTTTAATGTATCTTACCTAAGATACTTTAAAATATGTTCAACTGTTCATATAAAACTGATATCTCGTTATTTGCCTCAGTCTAGTAATATGATACGTACGATTAGAAATCATATTTATTTATTTATTTATTTATATATAGGTACACAAAACAAATTACAATCAACGACTTATTCCAAATAGGTAAATATACAAACAAATCTGTTCTGGATTGTAGCTTAAACTATGACATACAACTACTAACTTGACTATGCATATTACTAGACTGTGCTGATGTCGCAGGATGGCGTGCGCAGTGCAGTGCCATGTGCAAGATTTTATGATTTAACATCAGGCGAATGACTAGCTCGTCACGTCATTTATCAACATAAAATAAGATATTTACCCCTAGAAATCTATTGTCGAATCATAACACGGACTAGTTACAAAAGGTGCAAATAAACACCAAAGCACTGACTACCAGACTAAACTATTGATTCAGACATACAATAAAAACCGATGAAAATCGAAATAATCACTGTCTACTTCCTCTTATTTGTTGTTCACAAAAAATGGTCACAATAGTTTATTCTTGGACCACACCCGTACCTATACCCGCGCGTGTGTGCGTGACGCAGGTCATTCAACCCTGATATCTGTGCTGAGTTTTATAGATATTTAGCTATTAGTTTCCTATACACAATACACAGGTGTTGAACGAGAGAATGTATGTTACCGGTACATTAAAAACTGGTTTTCGAAAGGTTTAATGTATTTGTTTATTCGTCATGTAATATGTGATTGAAGCTTGGTTGAGGGGCTTGTTGCGGTCTTTTTGATTTTTTCAGGTGGTTATTAAGTTTAAATTGTAATTTTTATGTATTACAAATATATTGCTCTTCACCTCTTCACTGTTAAACTGATGTATTTTAATTAATTGAGTCAATTCTGGCGAATTTATAGTTTTGCTAGAAATGTCTCAAACTCAGTCCAAGTCATTGTTAAAAAAATGATTTGGTCAATATTCGAAAAAAAAATTAATTCTTGTATTTTTATATTCAGCACAGAATAATAGTACTTTACCTAATCTCAAGATATTAAGGTTATATTGTAAGCTAGAATTGATTTTTTTATGTACATAAATAGTTACATAACAGTATTTTTTCAATATTTTTATTGGTTCATCATCATCATCATCAGCCTGAAGACGTCCACTGCTGAACATAGGCTTCCCCCAGAGCGCGCCACCTTGAGCGGCTGCTCGCCTCCTGCATCCATCGGCTCCTCGCGGCTTTCACCAGGTCGTCGGCCCACCGAGTAGGGCGCCGGCCTACGCTGCGTCTTCCGGTTCGTGGTCGCCACTCTTGAACCTTTCTTCCCCATCGGTTGTCAGTTCTACGAGCGATGTGGTCTGCCCATTACCATTTCAACTTGCTAATACTAAGGGCTATATCGGTCACTTTGGTTCTCCTGCGGATCTCCTCATTCCGGAGCTTATTTCGCAGGGAAACACCGAGCATAGCTCTCTCCATAGCTCGCTGCGCGACTTTGAGCTTACTAATGAGGCCAACAGTAAGAGACCATGTCTCAGTTCCATAAGTCATCACTGGCAAGCGGCAATACACACTGATTGAAAACTTTCGTTTTCAGGCTCTGCGGTATTTTGAACGAAAAGATAGGACGAAGCTTCCCAAACGCTGCCCAGCCGAGTTGGGTTCTTTGTGCCACCTCTTTGTCGAAGTTGAACCTACCTAATTGGACAGTCTGTCCTAGGTAGACATATTTGTCGACAACTTATTTTATTGGTTTAAAGAGTTTGTATGGGTATTGTAGTAATATAACGTTATAACGTTTAACGTTTGTTTGTTACAGATGAGTCAAAAAGCGACGCGAAAGTCGCAAAACGTGACGATAGTCATCGAAGATAGAGAAAAGGTACCTACTTATTATCATTATGCTGTCGTAAATGGACATATCTCATCCGAATAATCTCTGAAAGCAATCCACCCCCCTGCAGGTAGGAACAGAATTATCCTTCAAAAAAGTAGCGCTGGGCTGTACCTACTCGATTAAAATAATCTAATAGACCCGCCCGGCTAGCAAGCGCACCGCGACAACATTTTCTCGAAACTTATTCTCGTGAGAGACCGTGACAAGACTATGGTAGCACCTAAGTGTGTCTCACACGACAAGTTTTCTCACGGTGCGCATGCTAGACCCTCAGGGGTACTGAGCTAACCTAGCCGACACCAAAAGGACCAGACCAGATGGTGCGTGCCTTTACATTAGGCATCACATCACACAGCCGGAAGATGCTGAACATAGGCCTTCCCACGACACTTTGGAGACTTATAATAAGGGGGAGGAGTTGTCATAATTACCCCGCTTTGCTGATAGCAGATTTTAACGTTGCGACGAGAATGCTGCTGTTATTTCCCTGGATTACATTACGCATGACCAAGTTCAATCAAAGCTATCAATTGTCTCGCAAGCTTGTGACTCATTAAGGACAACTTGAATTAACCGTACATAGTAGTAGTACATTTTAGTTTATTTATTTAGACGTTCTGAACACGCCAATGAATTCATAGTACTAATTAAGGATTCATTCAAGAATTTGGTACGAAATTGGCTTCGTCGCTAGTCTTAAACTTTACAACCATAGCATTAAAGATTGTTTTAGTTTAAATGCTTAATGTTACAAACCTTATCTTATGCAGGCAACGTACACGTGCCCGCTAACTTTTTGGTCTAAAAAAAACGTGTGGATGGATATTGAACCGAGACAGGTTTTGTCTATCCAGGCAAAGCCGCAAATGCAACTAGCAATCACTAACACCTCTTTTTACCAACAGGTCGACAACGCAGTTAAGGAGATGAAGAAAAAAATTGCTGCGAACGCAGAAAAGGCGGCAGATAAAGCCGATAAGCAAGACAAGACTCCTGCGGCTGATAAGAATGACAAGAGTGAACCGGCCGACAAACACAAACCTGCTGAAAAGGTTGACAAGAACACAGAAAAACCTGAAAAAAATGATAAATCGGATAAACATGATAAATCAGATAAGCACGATAAATCGGATAAGCATGATAAGACTGATAAGCACGATAAGTCAGATAAGCACGATAAATCAGATAAGAATGAGAAATCTGATAAACATGATAAATCAGAAAAAACAGCTGATAAGAAGTCTGATAAACTGGATAAAAGTGTTGAAAAAAAAGCTGATAAATCAGTAGATAAAAAATCCGAACAGGTTGAAAAAGATGCAGAAAGCAAATCGGATAAAGCTAAGGTACGCATGGATTTTTCTTCAATTCTTTGAGCTTGTTTTGTTAGTTTCGTCTTCAAATTTTCTTTTGCGTGTTCGTGTTAATGCATGTGAAAAATCGTGATTTGTTTTTAAAGTATTTCACTCTGGCTTAGCTTTTGAGGTGGTTTTTATTTACCATTTTCGATTTAAAATAATTTTATAAGAAATTTTCTTTTGTTTCATCCTTTCCTTTTACACATTTACCTACTGCGTTAGTTTTTTTTTGGTTTCAATCGATTCAAAGCGCTCATGCAAACATATACAAATTGTTATTATTACTTATAGATTCTATAAGTAATAATAACAATTTGTATACGTTATACGGAAATCGTAATTCGTTTATTTATCGAGTAACCCTCATAATATCAATCCTACTGAACTGAAAGAATCTTCCCAACTTAGTCTACCAACATTGCCCATAAACGAATTAGAAAGCAAATAAATTAATAAACTACGTAAATAATCTTGAATTGAAATTTAAGTCCAGTAAGAAATAACCTATATTGAGGTATAAATAAAATTATTAGTAAAAAAAAATCAGCACCGATGCTATTCATATGTTGCGGTTAAAATAAAACTTCATCCAAGAAACACATAATTCATCATTCTAAACTTCGGAAATGTTGCGGTTCTCCCAAATCATCATGTTTTATGTAGCTTGAGTGATGATGAATTGAATAATTTTATTTTTGATACCTTTGGAATCAACTCTGAATCCACGTAGTAGTAGGGTACTACATCTATCTACCATCAACTCATCCCTTATAACCGTAACCCACACCGCCTGGCTAACAATTCCAGGAGAAGGCGAGCAAGCCTGTCAACGGCACCCACAACGGAACGCCGGCCGCGAACGGCGGCGAAGCCAATGGCACGGTGAGTGACAGCTCGGAAGACGAGCTGGTAATTGAAGAGGACGAAGTGTTCCCGGAGTTGACGTATGACGACTCTGACACGGAGTTCGAGCCTGATGCGGCCAGCCGCAGCCTCACGAGGCGATCGCAGGTACTTCTTGTACCTGTCATTTGTTTGTCCGGGTTTTGTGTCGTTTGTCCGAGTTTTGTGCTGGTTATGTGAAATGGGTTTGTGTCGGTTGTGGTGCGACTTTTGTGTGGTTGTTTCGTGTTGTGATTAGAGACGATGGGATGGCAGTGCGTTGTCAAGTTTTGTGTTTTGTGTGTGTGTTCGGGTTTGGTGTTTATGGTGGTGGTGTTTCGTGTTTTTGTCATGATGATGAAACAAACGTAACAGTTTTGTGCCAATATCTTATCATTACTTGCGTTACTTATTTGGTTTCATTATTTACATTACACAATGATTACGAGGTTTGGTGTCATGTAAATTGATTTGTGATGGTGTCGGTGGTGGTTTTTCGTGTTTGTCGTGATTTGTACGGGATTTCTGATTGTGCAGATCGTGTTTGTGTTTGTGATGTTACACACTATGTGCGAGTTTTGTGAAGTGTTTGTACTTTGTATTGATTGTTTTTACAAATAAATAGGCCCCGTTTGACCGCTATCTCACTTGATGGAAAGTGACGACGCGGTCTACGATGGGACACGCTTGCCTAGAAGATGCTTGTTTACTCGCGACTTGAAGAGCTCCAGATTGTGATGTGATGCCGATAATATCGTATTGGTTTTGAAGGTTTTTGTGTATGTGGATATTGTTGAGTGATTGTCATAATGTAGGTAAGTTGTGTTAAGAAGCTTTGTGTTTATTGTGATGTGGTTAATCCGAGATGAGTGGTTGAGAAGTTTTCTCGCAAAATCTGAATTGAACAGGCTGTAAATGTTATTTGTTTCGTGTAAATTGTGTATGTTTATTTTGTTTAAACTGCTGGTCAGATTATAAAAATTGTCTTGGTATTGAAAAAGAAAATGTTCAGGAATATTCAGGATTTTAAGTAACGAAAGACTTATAATAAGACTTATAGTTTCATGACAATTTATTTGACTATTATAGGTAACCATTGTCACGTTTTTCTGTCATTAACTTGGTTTTTTGTCATCCGTTTTTTCATCATTATCCCATTCCTATTATTTTTGGGTGCCATTGTTACCACGATATTAATCGCCAATAAGACCAAAAAATGTGGGATGTCTAGAATGTTGTTTAATTTAACTGATGAAATGTCCATACAACAAGATCTTACACCGTAATCAAACTATGATCGAATGCAATGTTATAAGAAATTAATTAAAGTTTAGGTAAAAATATTTTTTTTGGTTTAGTTTTTCTTTTTTTTTATGCGGTTGAATGACGTGACGAGCTAGTCGTTCACCTGATGTTAAGCAACACGGCTGCCCATAACAGTTGCAGTCTCACTCGGAACTTTAAAACAATAAAGCTTCGCGTGACACTGCACTGCGCACGTCATCCTGAGACATCACACAGTCTAGTAATTAGATTACTAGACTGAGTGATCAGATCATAAAGTCTCATTTGCCCAGTAATTTCACTAGCTATTATGCCCTTCAAACCGGAACACAGTAGTGCTTGCACACTACTGCTTGGCGGCAGAATAACTGGCAAAGTGGTGGTACCTACCTAGACGAAATTTGCAGAAAAGTCCTACCTAGTATTATTTATGACTCGTCAATATTTTTAATTAATTAAATGAAATTTAATTTTTGTCTATGTATCACATGACTTTAAACGCCTCGTGACGTCATTCTGTAGAACACTTCCGTCTTTTATTGTCAAAGTCAACACACCGGCTGTTCTCATATCAATTATGCATCAACGTTACCTACAGATGGCGTTAAAATAAATGAGGTTATAGGACTCGCGTTTCAAATCAAAAACAAACAACAAAGACGCAAACGAACAAATCACATTGCGCGAGACATTCATTACTTATTATAAAATTGATATTTTTATTTTATGGAAATCAACATTTACCATCTATTTTTTTTTTTTCACTGTAAATGTAGAATTTTTTTGTACACACACATTGATTTGACTTTATCAGTTGAAAACTTCCTTGTATACTTACAAATTACATCAAAAATTGCCATCTTAGATTCCCGCGTTATTGACGATATTTAAAATCAAAATAAAAACGATAACAAGGCTTACCGACTGTAATTCCTAGTAATATATTTTGCATATATATTTATGACGATTCCTATTAGCTTAAAACTATTGAATAGAATACCCTATTGTTTTAATTACAATAAACGACTGCTTATCGTGGTTCCAATTCCATCCATTGAACCAACTAATCCATCAACTCATGACCCATCGACTAATACCCGTGGTGTTTTGTAAAGGTGAAAGTAACGAAGACTCCCGAAACGCCGCGCCCTGCATCTGAGAAAGAGAGCGACGATGTAAGTGTTGTCTCGCTGCAACCATTTGTCTATGGATTTTGGTCCTTCGTTCACACGTACTTGCGTAATTTGGCGTTATTCTATGCTTGATGAAATTATGAAAAAGAAACGGGACTCGTTTGTTTACTTAGTTTTTAATGTTTTTTGATGTGGAGTTTTTATAGTGTTTAACTATCTATCTACTAAATGACTGAAATCCATTGACCAAGTGACCAAAACCGGCCCGTGAAAATATATACTTATTTTTAACCGTTTTGGGTAAATAATTATAATTTAGTTTGACCTTGACCTTATAAAATTTGAAAAGGGCATCTTGCTGTATTATCCCACTGCTGGGCATATTTTTAAAGGATATATTTTTCACGCCCCTAAATTGCACTGCATGCTATGTAAATAATATTTGGCTTTACTAAACCATCTTCTCCTTTTCGTCTTTCTTTTTTTTTCTAGTTGGTTGTAACTTGCTTTATACCTTAATTTTATGCAAGTATTGAATAAATCTCTTTCTATTCTACTCCATATCGTTTCCATACAGATGAAATTTAATATTTATTAAAGGGCATATAAATTGAATGCTAAAGTAGATAGGCTCAGCTTACTACAGAAGTCGCCATGGCAGTGCCTTAGTCTGTACAAAAATATAGTCCTTAACACTTTCGCAGCTACTAGGCACTGCGATCATAGCTTAGTTGGAAGAGCATTTAATCTGATGAGTTGGAAGTCGCCGCGCCGGTTCAAATTCCGCTGACTCATAAAATTCTTAGTAATAATATTGTCTTTGTAGATGTGGAATCTTAATTACTGTAAAAATCAGAGCTTTTAAACACGTTTACACTTTGAAATCTATTTCATAAGGGCCCAGCTTGTTTGCCCTTAGTAGACTTACTACATTGTAGGACTATTTCCTTTCTTCGCTTGTTCATTATTGCAATATATTAATCTTGGATAATCTAGTACTTTCTCGCTACAATTCTTGTCCGTCTGACTGATTGATAAATCTTTTAGCCACAAGTCACTTAAACAGCGACTCTTGCTACGACGCAATAAAGTGCAGTGCGCAAAGCGCTACAAGAGTACCCTGAACATGTGCCTCTCTTTTTATCGCGATAGCACTGCTTTTCTGACGCGTCTTATGTAAGGATACATCTTATCCCGGAGAAAATCCGAAAAAGGGGGAATTGCTAGCATGAGCTATAAAAACCGACACAATCTCTAGAAAGCATTTGACCAATGGACGATCACGTAATAAACCTTTACATCTCTCATATTCGGTAAGTAGGCCCTTATTACCCCCAAATGGGGCTTGTAGGTAACCAATTAGCGCTCTAGGGTAATAATGTAGCTAGAAAAGCCCTAGGGCGGTAAGCGGCAGTAGCGGTAGTATTAGTAGTTAGTTATATTTATTAGTTATTATTATGTTTTTATCTTTTTTTTTCCTTTTTATTTTATTTGTATCTTTTGCCATGAATAAACAAATTCTTTTTTTCTTTCTTTTCTTTCTTTAATTAAAAAAAAACACTTTCAAAAAGTTCGCGTACATCTAACCATCTTACTGGCAATAGACATCATGCATTCAGCCCAATGACAAAAGAGGTCGCTTCGCTATTCAGCCTTGTCTTTGTATGAGTATCAATTTTAAACATCGAACGGCGAAGCTCAATTTCGTTCTTGAAAAAAATTAAAAAAAAGATGAAAAAAGGCGGGAATAGAAAACTTTTACTTTAAATATTGTTTGTTTTTGGGATTTTTTTATAATTACGTGCTAATTAGGAAAAAAACATGAGTTCTGCAAGTGATGAAGATATAAGCTGCACTCCCGATTCAATGAAAATGGAAGCTGAAGCAGCAATTAACAATATTTTGCCTGAAAATTCTAAAATGTTTTATTCTTGTAATGCCGGTTTTTTTCGACTTACCTCACAATCGAGATGTAAAGCAGAGTAGTTAGCTCGGGTGTAAGCATCAATTGCACCCTCGAACTATAGGCGCCCTCGCTGCGCTCGTGCGCCTAAATATCTCGGGCTGCAATTGATGCCTTACAGCCCTTGGCTACTAATCTACTATTATTGCGTTTTCATTGGTCAAACACTTTCTCGAGAGATGAGATATTATGTCGATTTTTATAGCTAATGCTAGCACCGTTGGTGAAACTACTGCACCTTTAGTTATAATCTCTACTACTAATCTGTTGGAACGTTCCAGTCAAAAGTGCTCAAGTTGAAAGAAGACGTCGGCAGTTCAGATCGTAAGCTTCGCTCAGCCGACTCGCCCAAACCGGAGAAGAAACTGGAAAAGAAACCTCAGGACTCGCCGACCGAACTGGAAACAGGTAATCAGATTTTAAAGCTTATATGCAATGGGGACGGTTGAATTAGTAGTCATCGACAGAATGATTTGCTTAAGAGTGTTTCGGTGACAGAATCTTTCCACTGTGAACGTTTCATGGTTTCATTTGGTTGAAGAAAAAACTGTATATAATAAGCGTGAAAAATCACTGAAATAAAAAGATCAACAAAAATGTCGAAATGCGCGAGGGAGATGAGGTCTCAGGTATATGGCGGCTTTAGTGTGCAGAACGTTTTAAGAAGGAACCTTCAAGATCTAGTTTTACTTGCTACTTGTCCTTTAATTTTATATACGTTTCATATGATGTCAAAATTAAGTAAGTTTTGCAAAAAAATGTGTTTACATAAAATACTATAATAATATTAAGAAAACTAACACATTTTCCAAATATTAATATCATAATGCCAAAAGTTTTGCACATAAACAAAAATTATTCTCCTTCTTTATTTATTACGTTTTGATTTGATTTGATTTGATTTGAAGGCCAAGAAGAAGAGAAGAAAGCTTCCAAGAAAGATCTAGAAGGAGAAGCAGAGAAGGAGGCACCGAAAGATGGCAAGTCGGAAGAGAAAACTGACAAACTGGAAGTGGAAGTCGTGCTGGAAGTTGAAAGTGTGGAAGGTATGTATTCCTAGTCTTACTAACATAAATGTGAAACTTTGTCTTGGTTTGTCATACAGGGTTAATTTTATGCACCTAAAACATCATGATCTACCTACCCTTATCCCATCGAAATGGGGTCGGTACAGCATGTTTTTTTCACCCACACATTTCTTTGAGACGTCATTTCAACATTCACTTCCTTAGCACACATTTTTCACACAGCCTCACTACACCTTTTTTTAAATCTTCCTCTACTTTTTTTGCCATCAACATCCATATCCAAAACTATCTTGTTGACATGGCTTTCACTTCCGCATTAGTAGTACTAAAAACTGCTTTATGTCAAAAGCGGGCTACAAACTTTATGCTTTCTTTAAGCTTTTCTACGTGCTTAAGTTATACCGAAGCGGGCGGACTAGCGCACTTTACGTGCGCGAGCCGTGGAAAGCGTGACGCGTCCGCCGCAACCGCTAGCACGCGAGGAGTGCTGCCTGGTTTAACCATGGTCATTTTAACATCAGATGAATAATGAATATAGGCGGCCAAAGTGGCGTTTTATGGAGTAGGCCTATGCTCAGCAGAACGTCTGCAGGCTGTTGTTATCGAGTATGTTTGTATATCGTTGCAGGCCCGGCCAGCCGCACTCGCGCCCGCGTGTCGCCGTACAGCCGGCCGCGCCTCGACCGCACCGCACTCGAGCGGACACATTCCTCCGCTGCAGCTGACTATACCGGTTAGTACTACACAACATGTACCTACTGCTGAAATCCAAAATGACTTCAATGTTTTATAAATCATAGGCAGGTTAACATTTGACCACGGTCTCACCTGATGGTAAGTGACGACGCGGTCGACGATGGAGCATGCTTGTCTAGAAGATATTGGTTCACTCTAGCTTTAACAACTCCCTGATTTTAAATTTATAAATTTGTCAGTAAGGCAAAACGCTCTGTACGGTTTCGAGGAAATCTGGAAGGAGGAGATCCGCAATGAGTGGCGACCACTGCTCGGAAGATGCGGCATAGGCTGGCTTCCCGCTAGGTGGACCGACGATTTCGTAAAAACCGTGGGGAGCCGATGGATGCAGGAGGCGAGCAGCCGCTCAAGGTGGCGCTCTATGGAAGCGGCCTATGTTCAATAGTGGACGTCTTCAGGCTGATGACCTGACACCGGTGTGTGCATCAATATTTATAAAATTAAACGCAATGACTTTGGAACCTCCATTTTAAAGTCGTTTTAAATAAAAATATTTCATTCATTTTCCTTTACATTAAAACTATTTTGTTGTTTAATTATTGCATTGTATACACTCCAGGCAACAACTCAACAATGGAGATGGACATAACGGAGTCGTCGAGCCTGGAGTCCCCCGCACTAGACGACAGCGCCTACCTGCGCGGCCTGCGCGGCATCCGCGGCCGCGCCAGCTACAAGCTGCTGCGGGAACTCACGCTCACGCACCCCAACGCTGGCCGGCCCGCGCACCGCGGTCAGTACTAGTCTCTATACTGTATATATACAAGTACTATGCATGGTGCAGTGTCAGAGATTTGATCTTAAATGCCTTGAAGTCGTGCCGTGTGCTGCCCATACCGGAACGACTGCTAAGCAAGACGACAAAGCAACATAATTTCAGACTCGGAATGTCTACTAAGCAAGCACAGCAGTCAAAGACGGAAATGCTACAGCCGTGGTTATTCGCAATATCTTCGTAGTTATAGCCACCTAAAAGGACGAATTTCATATGAAATTACATCGCTTTTTAAATAGGCTAGTTGCCTGCTATCTTTGTATTGATTAAGTTAATAATAATATTACTTAACAAATAAACAGTCGTGAAAACATAAATTACATATCTCAAAAAATTACAAAGTGTCAAGTATTTTCAAATACAGGAATAGAAAGAGACAGCTCATTCATGCAGTGACGTCAGTTCTTGGTCCTTCATAGTACCTCATCACTAAGTTGTGGTAGCTTTACATACAATCTCTTTGGCATGTGACGTCACAACGTGTTTTCATAGTTACCGTGGGGAAGCTCCACACGATCTCTGTTTTGCGAGAAAGGAACAGGCGATGCCCCCTCCAGAAACTGTAAAAGCTTATTACTCCGTGATTCAATTTACCGATTTTACTTATTTTTTCAATTATTGCATTTATTTCTAACCTACTTTATAAAAATAATATTTACTTGATAATTTTTAATAGCAGGCAACTAGCCTATTATACGAAATCTACTCTTATTTGTATAATGCCCGTTTTCACCAAAGATCCCTAAATTTTAAGGGACCCTTAAAAAGATTTAAGTGACATCTGACAGTAATTTTGTTTTCACCGGCGATTAAGGGACACCCAAATCTTAAGGGATCCCCTAAGTTCAGGGGGCCGAAGCTCAACCCCTTAGCGTTAAGTGGCTGGTGAAATTATCAAAACGCCAGTTGTTTTTTTTTTTTCAATTGTATTTGGCAATTGTTTCTACCCGCATGACGCCACAAAATGTATTTGTTTTAATTTTTTCGGATGCATAATATATTAAAAACTCTAGTGCTAATATTAATAAAGCATGTTGCTTGTACTTTTGTCGATTATTCTCTAAAATATATAAATAAGATAATAAAATAACTTATTGGTAGTTGTTACTATAAATCCAATCATAATATGTTAGGTAGTAAATAAAGTAGGTATCTATAAGTATGTTTATTGATTGGTATATATTTACTTTATTTCATACAGTATGTATTTTTGTTTGTATGTTTATTATTTATATATATTTTTTTGCATTATATTCTAAGTAGAATAAAAATAGTATTTCCATGTATCATTCTATTATTTATTTTTATGTTGTTTTGATTGACCTGTACACCGAAGCCCTTAACTTTAAGTACTGATATCCTTCCTATGCAAAGGTTGTCTGGAAGAGATCGCTCTAAGCGATAAGACCGCCTATTGTACTAGTATAAGTTAATTAAGTTTTTTCTATTTGTAAATTTTTGTTATTTTACGGTGTACAATAGAGAGTTGATCTATCTATCTATCTTTAAAATAATTAAAATCGGTAACGTACGGTTTTTGGAAACCGTAGAAAAGAATAAACTGTCACTTTACAATTTAAGTGGTACTCAGCGCTGTGAAATCGAATTTAGGTAAGGGTCAAATCTAAGGGGCCCTTAGCCAAAGGGATTCCTAGTTAGGGTGTAGTTTAGGGATCTTTGATGAAAACGGGCATAAGTATCTTTTATATGTTAGTAGGTAAAACTTAACCACATTTACTTCTACATTCTTCTTTGTTCTTATTCCCCACAGTTGTTAACTTATAATTTCGATTCTAATTTAATTTCCTCCCGACCCATATTATTTTATTCCTGTATTATTATTTCCGTTTACATAGTAACGAACCCAGTGGCGAGGCCTACAGGTGCGGTGGTGGGACGGAAACGGAAGCCTTCTGATGACTTCCCGTCTGCCCCCTCAACCCCCGCTAGTTCTGAATACCCCGGGCCAGTTGAAATAGCAACGGAAGCTGGGGATGATATCTTCGTGTCTCATGGGAAGAGGATGAAGTTGCTGGACCGGCTGTCGATGCCTTTCAGGAGGAATATCACCCGTCGAGCGGCTGAGGTCAGTTCTATAAATGTAAGGTGCATTTTTTGTTTTCTTTTTAATAATACATTAATTAATTTGTAAAACTGTTTTTATGGTCCGTCTCTTCCTGAGCCGGTTAAGGGAATATCCAGGGAATGGGCAGCAGCATTCTCCTCGGTACATTAAAATCAATTTGTTTCTATGATTATGCGCTCCCGATGAGTGTCTAAAGTTGCATTTCATGGGAGATGTCCGTGTTCAGCAGTGAACGTTTTCAGGCTGTTGATGATGAGGATGGGATGCCTTAATGGACAAAATTTAATTTATTAGACATAATATCTAATTTTTTATATCCAATATTTCTCAATATATTAAAAAAAAATAGTATGAGAAGTTATTGTACACAACGTGTGAAGCTAATTTGTACAATGCCTTGTGTTTGAAGCTCATGCTACACTGTTTTAGCACTAATATTTCTATATCGACCCGTAAATGAGGTGCAAGGAACACAGTTTGTTGTACATAGAAAAATATAACAAAACTCATCTAAAATGATAAATTTGCGATGCACGACCAGTTGTCTTACTATGTATGTACGATTATATTTTGAAAATGTTAAATTGTTCAAAAAATATGTGTTAGTGAATGACGTGATGAGCTAGTCGTTCACCTGATGTTAACCGACACGGCCCCCCTTACAGTTGCAGTTGCTTTGAATAAATCCTCCTCTTTCCCCATTTAATCACATGTACGACTACCAGAGATAACCAAACCCATATTATTTAATCCCAGATCGTGGGCATAAACACCGACCTCCCGCTAACGGCGCCGGTCGCGTCCACATCGTTCGAGTCGTACGATCCGGAGACCATAAAGCCGACCGCCACAGGCTCGGTCGCGGTACCTTTACCGGTCGCCACATCTTCACACGACGCGAAACGATGTGTTATTATGTAAATTGTAACTTTGTAACGTTATGTACCGTTTATGTATGGATTTGGGAGAGAACTGTCCAGCTAGGCGATCGTGGAACTTGATTGCGATCGATACAAACAGAAATTTGTATGGATTTGACAGTTTCAATACATAGTTTATGTTAGTTACTTTGGAAATTGTCAAATTAACAATGAAATTTCTCCTGTTGCATTGCAAAGTTCCGTGATCACTCCACTGTACCCGATTCGCAATACATTGAAACAGATTCGAAATTTACTTTCCCGTCTTTTTTTGTCCTGAATCTAGATAAAGGAGACGGATATAGCGACCCTATGCTGATCTTCGACTATTAAAGTGAAATCGAATTTCAACCCATTCGAAAATGGCGTCAACTCTACGACGTCCAATTCACGCCTTAAAGTTTATCGAAGATCAAAATAGGGTCGCTGATTTGAGAACCTTTCCGTGGCTTGTGAATCGGGCCGCTGTTCTAAAAAGGCCGCTTTGATAAATTCTATGTGTAGTATCAAGTTAATTAGTGTGGTATATATACACGCGCCTTTGAGAAAGCTGTTCTGACGAAAGTTGCATATAGTTCTCTCGTTTCCACCATTATGTCGAACGCGTAAAAGTGAGACAGCTATAAAAATGTTCGCTCTTTTTAGAACTTTTCAGTTAGAGTTTAACGTTTGCATCTCAAAGTAACGAACTGAGTATTGTTTGACTTTCATTGTTAAAACATTTTATGAAATTAACATGAATAAATTCCCTGGAAGAATTTCTAAAGTGGCCTTTTTAGACTTACTGTTATTGGAATAGTTTAGAATTGTCATCAAGTTGAGGTAACGATATACGATCCAAAATGCTGGCCTCACAGTGCTCAGCCCATATGTTCCCACTGGCCTCACAGGGAGAGGGTGTAGGGCATTACCACCACCCTGGCCAAGTGCAGGTTTGTGAGATGACACAATATGTCCACGATATTTATGTAATTCTTGTGCATGCCGATAATTTTTAAGATTTTTCCTACTGCTGTAATGGTGCAGCTACATTATCGGGCTACGGCATTCGTCATGGGTCTGACAATCGTTTTTTACTCTACATGGTAAATAAATCTACAAAAAATCACGAGCAAAACTGTATATTTACTTTTTTCATATCTTAAAAAATGGCGCGGGCGGACGCTCTCTAGCCGATGACGTCAGACCTGCAGGCATTCGACAGGCGCACTCTCGTTCGCAAGGCGCTGCGCAGTAAAAATGAAAATTATATGGTTCTCCGTGGTAAAAAAGGAAAAAAATACTGTATTGTGCCTCAGTGCTTCAATTCAACACTTAAAACACCTGATAAACTCTTTTTTTGTATGTGCAACACGAATATTTGCGTGATAATGTAGCTGCACCTTAAGAGCGAGTGCAAAGAAACATAAATACTTGATTATATTTCTAAACTATTCAAACTTTAAAACGGATCTCTTCCCGTTAGAATAGACATTATTCAAAGTAGTTATACAAAAGAATTAAATTGTTAATTTCGTATCAAAAGGCAATCCAAGCTTGTGGGTGAAATGATCGTGTTTTATAGAGATTATCCCGAACCCACCTCATGAATTTCGCATACATTTGCAATAGAATTATGTACATAGGCCTAGTGTATACAAATTATTATTAAAAAAATGTTGGCAACCTCTCGCGGGCAACGCCCTTACATAATAGCAAACAATTTTTGTTCTACGACTCATTAAAAAAAAACTATTTTTAATTATAAAGAAGTTGATTCAAATAGAGGTCCATTCTATGTGAACTACGTGGATTATTCATATTCATTTAATAACAATGAAGTTACAGGTCATTACAAATAGGAATTAGACGTTACACACCACGATGGTTAGAGAAGGAATTTCTGTTTCTTATACAAGATATTTAAAGCTAAAAACCTTCATACAGTACTAGGAAAATTTAAGTAGGTATACATTTTTGAGATGTACAGGTTTTGAAATTAGGTAGAACGATAGTTGTTTGTTGCCTTTAACTTAGGAGGTTGTCAACATTTTTTTAAAGCCCTTTGAAAATAACACTGCACAGGTAATAAAACAGTTAGAAGATCACGTCACATTGATGATTTTATTATGCACATAAACTGTGTATTGAAACTGAAACGAAATCGATGCAAATTTTGGATTCAATCTACAATCAAGTTACGTGATAGCCTAGCTGAATATTACCTGAGCAGTGTTATTACTGCAAAACAAAGAATAGTAATGTTAAAATATTGTAATTTCAATTTTTGGATTAGTTGTATGAATTAGATTTTGTTACTTTTATACGGAATACTGAAAATAGGTATTCCAATATTCATGTGTTTTTAAACTAGCTGCAACCCGCGGATCCGCCTGCTCTTACCCAAATAAGATGTAGTTGGTTTTCTATTGTCGATTCATACAAAATTTGTTCTATCTGCAGCATTAACTGTCATTAAATAAATGTTATGGTAAAGAATAGATAAATTTAAAGTATAACAATAAAGAGTTAAAATTAATGTAAAATAGTGTAATAGATTTTATTTGACCCCCAGTCTAATTAGACATAAGGTATAAGAGTTTAAGAACATGTAGGCTAGAATCTGATACCTTAATGCCCGTCTGCGCCAAAGTTTGACAGCTCTTAAGTCCGCACTTATCTTTCTAGGACGTACCCAAATGCGTTGCAGTAGGTAGAGGGATAAGACTAAAACTTTAGTCCAGACCGGCATTAGTTAGCTTTAAGCTACCTTAGGAACAACCCGTCTAGTAATTACTAATTAGGTAAATACTTGTGCAAAGGTATCGGATAGTGAGGGCATGTTTCACAAATTTCTGATAGTTTAACTGAATAAATGTTGACTGAGAAATGTACCACTACAAAGAGTAAAATGTTTTATTGTGTATTTAAACATAAAGAATATATTGTAATAATTCAACGTAAAAACTCGGTAAAAAAAATCATGGTGTTCAGCTATTGGCCTAGAAACATGTTAAGAACCATTAGTGTTGCGTTGTTTGCCAAACTTATCAGAAAGCTTGAAACATGCCTCATTGCCCAAGTTTCGCTTACACTGATTATTTTGGAAGTAAAGTTATACAACTAAAAATATACACCTATCTATATGAATTAACTAAAATCATTGAATGATTATTGTTATTCATCACTTTAAATGTATTCCTAAGATAATCAGATATTGCGAAGCTCGGTATATTTGTAAATATTGTATGTTTTGTGTTCTCCTTAAATATGAAATATGAGCTATTACACCGCTCTCATACAGATTGTACGTAATTGTGTTTCATAGTTGTTTCATACATTTTGTGTGAGAGTGGTAATTTATGTTTGCCCGCTCTGGTAATTGTTTTTAAACTTTCGACCTATATTGTAGTTTTTTATTCTGAGACCTGCTGTCTAGATTTCGACCACGGTACCGTCGGAAAGAGGTAGATGTCGTCTTTGTCGCCAGTAAAGACAAATTTGAATAAGCTGACTTAATTTCTCACTTTCAATACTTTGGACAGAGCGGTTAGTGAGAAAACTATTTACCAGCTCCCGAATAGCTTCTTTATTGGCACAAGTTATTAAATCTTTATATTGGTTTTAATAAACTGTCCTTTACTGGTCTCTGATATAGTAGTACATTAACAGTTTAATAGAAATAATCTTTAAAAAAAAAACAAGAAAGGAGTTTATATCCAACAGTAAAACTGGTTTAAAAAAAATCATGTTATTTTTTGTTAAACACAAATCGATGTTATTTTTGCCTTTTTATTTGATAACTATAATTTGTGTGATTTACTAACTGTGTAGATAATTATTGCGAGTAATATCTCGTAATAACTGAAAACCTAAACCAAAAATGTAAAGCTATTCTGTGTCCAATATTTTTATGAACTGATAAAATTGGTTTGCCACCATTTCTTGTCCGGTATCATTTAGATTTTAATTCTAGCAGATTGTAAGACTTCCCGATACCTTTTGCTCTTTAAAAATTTGTTATCATAATTTGTAAGAATATCTAATGAAATCTTTATAAAAAGTTGGACACTACCTGTTAAAAAAACATTCATGACAATTCGTTAATACCACCGAATAGTTGCCATCAAAATGCTGGATGCCCATTTGCATTTGTGAAGTTATATATCCTTTCAGGCTGATTTTTGAACTGTAGAATTAAGAAACAGTAATACGAATACAGATTTTTGCTAAGTGGAGCCCGCTTATACCGGGTGTAATTGAATTCATTAACATCCTTTGAAACTAGGTACCTACTCCTGACACCGGTCACGTGTGGACCACAATTTTTGAAATCTAATCGGTTTGGTATTGATAATAACTATGAAAAATGGGATAACTGCTACAGTACAAAATTAAATTAAAATAATTATGTACAGTTTTTAATTATTACATACAAGGTAAACAAACTTTTAACAGTATCAAAATCGTTCGTGCCAACTATGTTAGGTTCATAATTTTCAATAAAAAATTTCTTTTGCACTTACTTTAATAATCATCAATAATTGATGTACTATCATGTAGTCAATTTATGCTAATTAATTAAATTGCATCCTGTATACAAGTACCAACAGAAATTAGTTGATTCTAATGTATAAAAGCTCCCCGTTCCACCTTGCTCACTAGTATTACTGTTCATCTTTTATATGTTTTTGGTGGAATAGCTAGTTTCTGATATTCGGAAAAGTTTAGACCTCCGAATTTTCTAGACTAAATGCAGATAGGTTATACAAAAGATATATTATATTCAAGAGAAAATTGCTAACAAACTGCCCTGTGTAACTTAGTAATTATATTTTATTGTTAAAACTAAATCAACATTAACGTATTTAGTTTCTTGTGCAATTTCCAATGAATTTATTGAAATCTGTTCTACATGAAGTATTTTTTGTATCGAATATTTCACAAAATCTAGAAGTTTATAGTTTAGTTTCAAAATTAAGTATTACCTATGTTTAGGTCCATTGGTTGTGCTCCAAGCGTGTCCTTGCTTGCGAGTCCATTTATTTGGTTTTTACTAAGTTAGGTTTAGTTCTAGTTTCGCGTGTAGAATATGATTATAATAATTATCAAAATGATATTTTTTGTTAATAAATCATTGGAATCAATGACGCGTTTTATTTCAAGGCCTTTATTCAAAAAATCACTATTAGTCTGGTATTAGAGTAGGCACAGATATGAAAAGCCGATTCCACTCAGCGATTCTACGGACAACTTGGCGGCAAGTTGTCCGTAGGTAAGAGTTTAATGTTGCATACTTTTTTCAGCTTTGTCTAAATGGATTAAGGTTGATATTCCAATAGCACTTAAAAAGTGTTCGAGCATTTTGCTGCTGTGTCTGAATTGCCCTTATGGACCAAGTGATTAATAGGGGCATTTTTCATAATGCCCACGCATTATGAATAATGACAAGCTACTTAGGACGAAATAAATAATTGAAATTAGAAAAAAATACAAATCGATCAATATTTTAATCTGTTTAGCACCTTTTATGGTTTCTTTCATTCATCACTGAATAAGTCTAAAAAAGAGGATCAAGTATTATATTATTATTATTTCGCCCTAAGTAAATAAATCCGATGGGGAAGATAGGTTTTCGAGTGGCGACCACTGCCCGGAAGACGCAGCGTAGGCGCCCTCCATTAGGTGGACCACTGGTAAAACCCGTGGGGAGCCTATTCAAAAACATTCAATTTCATATTATTTTTATTGTAACATGAACGGCATACCTACCAATTATACCTATGGATGCAGGAGGCGAGTAGGCGCTCTCTGGGAGGCATATGTTCAGCAGTGGACGTCTTCAGGGTGTTGAGTAAATAAATACATAAAAACGCCCCTATTTATTAGTTGGTGGCATGAGCAGCTGTAGAAATAGACGTAGGTATATCTTCACTCGAGAAAGCGTTTGACTAGCTTGCTTTATGTAATATACCGCGTACTCTAATTAATCTACCCTCAAAAAATAAATAAAATAAGCCAATGAACGACCACGTTATTAACCTTTTGTTGCGTTTTGCTGCAAAACTAAATGGAATTAAAATATATGCGTCTTTTTTATCACCGTTATACTAGCTTTCAATACAGAATCGATGTATTTAGACCATTAAATAATTTCGGTGAGATGAAAGCTCCTGAAAAGAAGTATATTATAATAATTATTTATTTCTATGGAGTTCCTTACTTGCTTACTCAAAAAAAGACTACGCGTCACCAAGCTAATGGAATAATTTATTTTTGCAATACATTTCTAACGTCATAATATGTCATGCACTTTTCAACAAATCGCTTGTCCAGTCTCTTTCAACTCGATGACAACGCCGCGAGATGCTACTATTACCTTGTTATTCTTCGAAATAAATATAAGCAGCCAATAATAGGTTTGCTAATGACAATCCTGCTCGCTTGGCTACTGATGTCGCTGGTTTGCTTGTAGTGTACCATCTCGTCGTCGTCGTAATCTCTGTAAAATAAGATCACTTACAATAAAAACGCCAAGCTATGTTTTCGTAATAATAATAAGGGTCAAATAGGTTCACATTGTTATTTTTTCAAGTTAAGAATAAAACCAGAATCTAATTTTGACAATACTGCGCTGCGCGCTGGTTCACTAATCTTATTTTTTTACATCTAAATCATTTGACCGCAATCTCACCTGATGGGAAGTGACGATGCGATCTACGATGGTACATGCTTGCTTAGAAGATAGGTACCTATTCACTTGCGACTTGATGAGCTCCAGATTGTACTTATCGGGAAACAAAGACGCTGGTAAAGTATTCCATTCCTTGGCTGCTCGGATTATAAATGTCGAGTCAAACCGCTTTGTGCGAATTGAAGGAATATCAACCATAAATGGATGGTGTGTAGCTGTACGTCTTGTCGTCCGATGGTGAAACGGAGATGGCGGAATTAGATTGTGTAGCTCCGCAGCACACTCACCGAAATGTAACCTGTAGAACACTGATAGGCTGGCAACTATACGACGGTGCTCTAACCTCTGGAGCCTAGCCCTCACCATTGTATCGTCACCTATGAGCTTTTTTGCTCGCCTTTCAGTTGAGTCCAAGGCCTGAAGCTGGTATTTAGCTGAACCATCCTAGAGATGGCCGCAGTATTCCATACAAGATCGGACTTGTGCTTGACAGAAGTTTAAAAGCTGTCCAGGAGTGAAATATCGGCGTACCTTCTCGAGAACACCTAACTTTTTTGCAGCCAGCTTAGTCATGGACCCTATGTAAGAACCAAAGTTTAAATTAGACGATTATATTAGATTATACCTATAGCTTCTACTACTGTTGATGTCTAGCTGATTCGTCCCGGCATCGGCATCGAATGGTAATTCATTTTACGCTTTAACTCTGACCCCCACCCTCCTCCACCGTCCTGCCCCATTTCGGTTTCTAATCTCAATCCCTTTCAGTTTTAGTTTCCCCAGTTCTTACCTTATTAATGCCCGTCTGCACTAAGTTTGACAGCTCCTACGTTCACACTTATCACTTTATGACGTACCTACTGCAAAGCATTTGGGGTAGGTACGTCCTAGAGAAATACCTAAGTACGAAATTAAGACTTAAGAGCTGTTAAACTTTAGTGCAGTAGAAAAAACTGGCGGATTGCAATCAAGGCTATGAACTTAGATTAAATTATAAATATGACTTAATAACACCCCAGTCAAAATTAGCTATGCATAGTTCCGGCACGCATACAATGGCCACAAGTTTTTTTTTTTTTTATGTAATTGAATGACGTGACGAGCTAGTCGTTCACCTGATGTTAAGCGCCACGGCTGCCCATAACAGATTGCAGTATCACTCGGAACTCTAAATTAATATAGTTCCGCGTGACACTGCACTGCGCACGTCATCCTGAGACATCGCACAGTCTAGTAATAAGATTACTAGACTATGTGATCAGATCATAAAGTCTCATTTGCCCAGTAATTTCACTAGCTACAATGCCCTTCAAACCGGAACACAGTAGTGCTTGCACACTACTGCTTGGCGGCAGAATAACTGGCAAAGCGGTGGTACCTACCTAGACGAACTTCGCAGAAAAGTCCTACCACCTAGTAAAACTACCGGTATATTTAAAAGAAATTGAAGAAGAGAAAAAATTCGCCGTAGCTTTAACAAATGTGCTACTGGATAAAAGCTACTACACATTAGACGAATTCCTTTCGGAACGATTCACTGTAGACTAGGTCGATTCGCTCCGCACGTTATTGCCATACCCAAGCAGGGTCATTATGTTACCTCTATATGCTATTTAACACCAGTATGTAATGTATAATAATGTTTGCAATCAATTATTGAGTATTGAGTATTGAGATCGGCTCTTTTCACTCTTGTAAAGAACCTTATCATCTTGGTACCAATTTTGATGAAATATAGGTTTTCTGTTATTACCTAGGTAGGTACCTTAATTTGCCCCTTTCGCAAATCTCCGTCTATCTAACTTCTATCTATATTAATTAAACCCAAATGACCTGACTGACTTTAAAACTCTTATGTAAAATAAATAGAACGTAAAATAAAAATCTGTAAGAGCGTGAAAGCATCATTCGGGCACAATCATCTTGTGATCGACATTTTTCAGAATCGGCTCCCAGCCAGCCCCATAGAGTTATGGTTTGCAGTTACACGCTTCATTTCAGCTGCTCGGAGTAATAGGAAAATAAATAAAAACACAGTTTACTCATAATAATATTTTATCTCGATTCCTGCATTTCATTAAAAAAGACAATTCATCAAATCTTTCAATATGGACGGATTAGCTACAACACAACTTTACAAAAATATTATCTTATAAAAAATAATATAATAGTTTGATTTGAACAGACTTTATATAACAAAAGATTTTCTATTTCACTAAGTAAGTGTATCTATAAGTATTTGAATTAAGTATTACCTATTTATTCTATTTTAAGTAAGTATTAAAAGATTTTCCTGGAAAAGGTAACTAAAGTTTTGCAACAAAATTACTGAAGTAGGTATATTTTACACTATCGTTTTTACTTGTTGAAAAATTTAACATAAATACAATAAATAATTATTATCTACTCTCTTTTTACCGGTTTGTACACAATTCTGTTTAGTTTATTATGTGCACAATCCTATGTGATAAACCACTCACCACCAGATAGACTACCTACTTCAAACATCCTAACAAGTCATTTCGCATTTTCACAATAAAATTACTAATAAATTAAAGTGACAAACTCCTTTCACAAAAGAGAAACTATCACCTTGTGATAAAATAAGTTACTTTTCATAAGATATATAATACTTGTTCTAAAATATACTTGGTGTTACTAAAACTTTCCTATCCTGAACTCGTGGGGTCTTATTCTAGTATTCGATAAATTATGGATCGCGAATATAGAGGATATGAAGCTAGGACGACCCGCCCATCGGATGCTTGGCGGCCGCACAGGACTTATTGTGGGACTGCATAAAACAAGGGACAAAAATTATTTTAAAAAAAACTTTCTTCATTGCTTTAAGTGTCAAACTTCCGCCACTGTCAACGCAAAGCTGATGTGTGCAGATGCATAAAGCGCTAATTACTAAAAATCGAATACAAATAATACGATCAAAGCGTTAAATAAAAAATGCGAAATGCTTCTACGTAAGCTATTATTTACTTTTGTGTAAGTCAAGTCTATGGTCAGGATAAATGTCGGGTCAGCTTAGTGTAGGTAGGTAGGTAGGTACATATAATTTATTATATTATCATTTTGTCTTGTCTATCCATCTGTATTTACATAAATAATTATTGTCTTGCATTGCAACACATATGAAGCTTACATTTAAATTACCATAAAAAATGTTATGAGTAAATATACATATAAAAACTACTATATCAACTATATTGTTCTTAATTAGTGTTATTTTACAGTAAGGCATAAAAATACAGTCAAGTTTAAGTACAAGTTTCAAAGACTACGTTTTAAAAAAAATATTATGTCTACCTGCTAGTTAGTTTACAAATTATTATAAGCTCATAAATACTTACTTCTTACTTCTACAGAAGCGTGCAATCTCACAAGTCACAATATTTTGGTCGCCATTTGTTAATCTCACATTATATTTTGATTATTATTAAAATTTGCTAAATCTAGAAATCGTGCTGTCAGAGAAAACATCTATAAAATTCATTGTTATTTTACTATTTTTAGTAGTGTCCTGTTTGTGTATTTTTTATTGTTACTATTTATCACAAATTGTTTGTGTATGGTGTCCGTATCCATCTCTGTGTCTTCGTCTGTTGTGTGTGACAACACACAACAGACACATCTATACATCATGACATGTTCGTGTTGTCGCTAATTTTCCCCTTATTTGTGTCTGTTGTCCCTACTTATCCCTGACAGCAAAACGTAGGTCCTTACGTGGAGAACTCCCTAAGCTTGTCGACGACCAGCTGCCGGTTATGGACGAGCCAGGCGATGTTGACGCGTGCCTTCTCGATTGCCTGCTCCACCGCCAGTTTCGCATCTTCCAGGTATTTGCCGTTCTTTTCGCGCCATGACAGGAACTAAAAAATATATTTTTGGTGTAAAAGCACTAAAAATATGAATTTGACATGGGATGGGTTTGCGTTGAATCACAAATATCAGCTGATGGTAAGTGACAACATGGTTGAAGGTGGCTGGCACCATGTTACCATGGTGCCAGCCACCTTAAACCATTTTGTCACCTGCCACCTGTTGTGATTTTGTGGCAAAGCCTTGGCAGCTTTCTCTCAAGTGAGGTGAACATTGGTAAGTGTGCAGCTTGCAGGAACCTAAGTGCCTGTCGACAGATTCTTGTGGCAACTCCTTCACATTTAAGAATCCACGATCACAGAACACAACACATATTTACACAGTACATACACAAACATGTACCTAAACAATATCGCAAGTAGGTACTTATAGAATCATCATCATCCTCTTTGCCTTTTCCCATTTGTTATTGGGGTTGGCTCCCAATCTAACCTTTAGCGGCGAGCTACCAGAATTACACGAGCGACTGCCATCTGACCTCGCAACCCATAAGGGACCAGTAACAGAGATGGTTAGATCAGGCGTCAGATTCTATCAGGCTTCTGACTACTCGCAACGATTGCCATAGATGTTCCTATGACCACCGGGACCGACGGCTTAACGTACTCTCCGAGGCACGGAGCGATGGCATCGAAAACTGCACATAACTTTATTAGATAAGTCATTCATGCAGGGCCGAGGATCGAACCCGGTGCCGTGAGATTGCAAAGCGCACATGCTACCGCTCAGCCACCATCGCTATCAAGGTACTTATTAGACTAAGGTATAATATATAACGTTACCTCATCAAGTTCCCGCTGTGTAGTGAACTGGTCGAGCAAACTCTTGACGATATGTCCTAGTCGGCGGCCTTGATTGTTGAACCTGCGTAACGAATAAATTGCCAAACGTGATTTATCGTGCCAAGCTTAACGGCTTTGTTGGAATGAAGTGACGAGCTATTCGTTCGCCTGATGTTAAGCGCTACGTCAGCCTACAACAGTTGTAATACCATTTGGAACTAGGTGTTAGTTATTAAACTTAGGTACTTCAACTGTTAATATTTGTTACTAATGTAGTTGTTATATCAGACTCACGCAGCATAAATATCGGCTATCCTATTATAGACGAAGTCCTTGGCGACGTAGTATCCCACGCTGGACCGTAAGACGCCAATGATCACGCTGGCCGAGTCCTGCCGGCGCACCTCCGACCCGTCCGTGATGGCCCACTCCAGGTATCTGTGGACAGATATAGTGTTTGACCTTTGGGTTTTTGCAGCATTGGGACCTTTTCCTGAATTTTACCACAGTCGGATTTTGCTTTTGCTTTGGGTTTATTGCGGGGCAAGCGGAAAACTGAAAAGTATACCCTTTCCCTACTGTGCTAGGACATTACATTGCAAATTTGCAATGCAAGATTCGAATCCATAACCCTGTGTTGACTTTCTTTTATTTTCAATGTGCATATTCCATACTTTTTACTTGCAGGTAGATTAGGTAGGTACCTACCTATGCATTATAGTAGGTATATCCACAATTCCACACTCGTACCAAATACTTCCCGGTACAATACACCCCCTGGAATAGTACCATTACCTGTTCCACGGTACTTACATACATGGTACAACATACTCCTAGTACATACGTCCTGGTACAGTATACTTCCAGATACAATCCCTAGTACATCGATACTCCATCATAATCATTATCCTCTTTGTCTCGTCCCATTTGTTATTGGGGTCGGCTCCCAATCTAACCAGTAGCGGCGAGCTACCAGAATTACACGGGCGACTGCCGTCTGACCTCGCGACCCATACCAGTAACCCGATACTCCCTGGTACAATATACTCCGGGGCCGGGACACTCACTGGTGCAGGATCCAGACCTCCCTGGTGCAGGTGAGGGCCTGCTGCAGGGCGTCCCTCGCGGCGGCCACGTTGGCGGCCTGCTTGCGGGCCAGCGCGAACCTCCAGTGCCGCACGCTGCCGCGGGAGATGGCCACGCAGTACACCGTGCGCCGGAGGTCGAGCGGGATGCTGCGGGGAGGTTACTGCTTGGTAAGGGACTAGACTTACTGTTTGTTATACATTCTGTGGTAATAATATTATCACACGTTATGAGAAACGACAAGTACAAGCTTCGGCAATTTATTATTTAAGGAAAAATAAGAAAGGGTAAAAAAAGAAGAAAAAGAATAAGTTTATTTCCAGAGCAATTAATTACAGTAGAACATGACATGTTTCGCATTAACTAGTAAAAAAAAAAGATTTACAACGGGCCCCAAACTAGGCGAAGCCTGTATCTTGGGTGCCCAATACGGTAGAAGGCGTCATTCCTGCTGACTAACCTACGAGATTGGTTTGGCTCCACATCTCTGTTTAGAACGGCAGCATCAAAAGTTAGGATTGCTTTGATGATGTCCAATCTCCAATAGGAGTGGGACCAGAAAAAGAAGGTGAAGAGCATCATCATCAAATATATGAAAAATAATAAATACGTAACGTCCAACTATCATATGCACAGATTCTGGACGATAACTAGGATTCCCTGTATCCCCCTGGACCCAGGAGTTCTACGAGGGTCGATGACCATGGTGTAATGTCCTGATGACGTGCCCCACAGTACTCACGGGTTGTTCTCGTCGGGATTGACTGTCTCCATCCAGCTCTGGAACAGGTCGATGGCGTTCTCCTCACATCCCGGGACCTTCATGCGGCACGCCCAGCTGCTTGTCAATAGCTGAAACACACAGAACCCTATCATTTCTAGATCAGCACTGTACAGTTCTTCTCTTTGTGATTTTCTTTCACGAGCCTCGTATTATTGTTTTTCAAGGTTTATACAATTCAAGTCTTGTCCAGTCTAGTAACAGTAGGTAAGTAGTCATGCTCCCGTAAGACAGAGTATAGGGATACTTTCAGCTGGGTTAGCATGGATGGTAGACAAAATTGTCTTTCCCCGTTTTACGTCACTTTCTTCATACTTGCTTGGAGTAAAACAGGGGAAAGACAGTTTTGTCTACCGGCCGTGCTAACCCTACAGAAGCTTCTATGGTAGTATTTCTTAAATTCTCTCGATTTAAACACATATAGTAGCTCTATAATGTTTTAAAAACACGAAAATACATGCTGTTTGTTCATTTGCTTTCACTTGTACACTTACCGCTTTATAATCCACCATTATTTATGCGGCTACCATACCATAACGGTGAAAAGTCCCGAAATTAATTTAAGTAAGTAATTAATAACAAAACCGAACTATAATAACAAGTTTTCATAAATAAATAGAACGACTGACAGCGCGTTTTTGAGCTTCCACGAAAAGCCACAGCGACGCTTGATTGTACAACGAACCTGCATCTTAACACTGTTAAGATCATCCGCATTCAATATCCTCTTGACGGCAAGTCCTCCAGCCTTCTGATAGGTCTCCCCGACCAGACGGCGCACGTACTTCTGGAAGGCTCCGTACTCGGGGCTCCGCTTCAGGACGTTCTCGATCTTCCCGAGTGCGCGGAGACCTGTCTCCAGTGGGAGATACTCCTGCTCGCGCTGGAGGTAGCTTGCTAGTCTGTGGGGGGTTTATAGATATTAAAACCCCTCGAAATAACAAATAAAAAGATGAAAATCACTGGAGTATCGAGGACGAACAGCCTCCTCTTTTTCTCCTTTCCTTGCACCGCCTTAGTCTATTGAAAATTCGAGTTTAACACTATACAGCTTAAAGTTTTATTAGCCCACTATTACCTCATCATCATCATTCATCATCATTAACAGCCTGAAGACGTCCACTGCTGAACATAGGCCTCCCCCAGAGCACGCCACCTTGAGCGGCTGCTCGCCTCCTGCATCCATCGGCTCCCCGCGGCTTTCACCAGGTCGTCGGTCCACCGAGTGGGGAGCCGGCCTACGCTGCGTCTTCCGGTTCGTGGTCGCCACTCGAGAACCTTTCTTCCCCATCGGTTGTCAGTTCTACGAGCGATGTGGCCTGCCCATTGCCACTTCAACTTACTAACTCTAAGAGCTATATCGGTCACTTTAGTTCTCCTGCGGATCTCCTCGTTCCGGAGCTTATCTCGCAGGGAAACACCGAGCATAGCTCGCTCCATAGCTCGCTGCGCGACTTTGAGCTTACTAATGAGGCCAACAGTAAGAGACCATGTCTCAGTTCCATAAGTCATCACTGGCAACACACACTGATTGAAAACTTTCGTTTTCAGGCTCTGCGGTATTTTGGACGAAAAGATAGGACGAAGCTTCCCGAACGCTGCCCAGCCGAGTTGGATTCTTCGCGCCACCTCTTTGTCGAAGTTGGACCTACCTAATTGGACAATCTGTCCTAGGTAGACATACTTGTCGACAACTTCGAGAGTATCGTTCCCAACAATTACCGGTATAGGTGGAACATGAGCATTAGACATGATCTTTGTCTTGTCCATATTCATCTTAAGACCAACCTGCTGGGAGACTCTACTGAGGTCGTTGAGCATGGTGCTAATGTCCTCGAGCGACTATTACCTATATTCGAAATTTTGAATCCCGGAAACAGCTAATCAGATTTTCATGAAAGAACTAAAAACCATCACATGAATGCCAGATTTTGAATACAAACATAGCAATAAACTTAGGTATGTAATCCAATTGGGTTTGGTTACACAGCCACGACCACATTCAATTTCTGTGGCCACGACCAGGCATAGGCTTCAAGCACACGACGACGAAGACGATAGATGACGTTCAGTTTTGGCTATGGGGACGTCGCTTTGCGGTTCTCAGTCGTGGACCGCGAATCCCGCAATGATCTTGGTTCGGTGAACCGCACAATATGAAATAGTAGTTTTTTCATGGTAAACAGCTGCTTGCTGATTATGATCTGACAGCTCCAGCCAAGATGACACCATCTTAGGCATATATATAAGAAGAACTCACTGTAAGGCGATGGTGTAATCAAGCCGGTTGGTCCAGGCCAGCTCGAATGCGTCAGATAGCAGCTGCACGCGGCCTAGCACCGGAACTGATGTCATCTTCGAGCTCCTCAGCGCTTCCGTAAGCAGCTGCCAGTTGCGGGTGTCGTAGTTTACGCGGTACGGGGCTGGAGGGTGGGAAGAAACTCAATAAGCAGAATTGCTACTGTGTTGATTGCTACTTGATTATTACTTGCTTTATTGCTTTTTTGATTCTTGAGACTTGCTTTTGAAATGAAGACCCATAGGACATCGGTTCGGAGAAATTACTTTTGTCTGAATAATAAGCCAAAACTAATGTGTAAGTCTGAACAGCAGCCGGCCCACTTGATATTAGTAAGTTAGTGGCTACCGGGCGCTGACAATATTATGTCCCGACCCTGAACGACCCTGACCCTGACTTTAAGAATACTCTTTTTGAAGGATTCCATGTTGCATTGGCATTGCGACCCCGAAGAAAGGCCGAAGATGAAAGTGTGGTAATCGGAAAGGTCGTTTCACATTTTACGAGACCGAGGTGAGAAAGAACGCAGATAAGCAAAGTGTGTGTACTTTTTATAAATGTTTTATGACTTTCAGAAGTTGCAAGTCCTTCGATCCCTCCCCAACCTACCAATCATATCATAGTTGAAGAGCACCCAGTCGCCGGGCCCGGAGCCGTGCGCGTAGTGCTGCAGGCGGCGGCCGCCCTCCTCCCGCGCGAGCCACTGCAGCGGCGCCGCGCCCGCCGCGTCCGCCTCGCACAACACGCTCAGGGGGACCCACCACGATGATACTGAGCTCGTCTTCGCGCCCAGTGCTAGGTAGCGTTTCTGGATACGTTTTTTTTATGTTAGATAGAGTAAACGAGCATAAGTGATGATAGGAAGTGGTACCATTGCCTATATGGACATCCATCTGTAACACAATATACTCAGAGAGACGCAGAGTTACGGTCGCCGGTGTCTGATACAATCCGCTGAGGGGAACCCACCACGAAGCAGCTAACTTGGATGTTGCATCTAGATCCGTTTACGTCATAAAAGCTCAGTCTTGGATTGTTTTCCTAACTTCCCCTATCCTTTTTAGGCTTGATAGAATCAAGTCGTTTTTTTTAAAGACACAAGAACGATGGGGTTTTCTATTTGGTCGATAATTCAAGGGCCTCCTGGGGTGTGTACGCGTGTCATCTTGGGTCTTTAACAGATGTAGAGGATCGAGAAGACTTCACCCAAGGGGGCGTAGATACTGGAAATATGTCATCGCTTGACACCAGCCTAAGTTGGCAAAACGGTATTTGATAATTTACAAAAGTTGGGCGATCCTATCATAGTGCAGGTGCTCTCTACGTTGAGAAATGGGATCGTTCCAATCTAAGCCTAGCTCAGTGAACGGTGAGTCAAGGTTTCTGCCTCTTATCAGCACAGCTATAGTAACTCTCTACTATGTTAACATACCTGCGTGACAGTGAGCATGTTGCTGGCATAGTCCCGCTGCACAGTGAGCAGTGGGTAGCCGGTCTGTGTTGTCCAAGTGTCCATTACGGTCTTCACCGTTACATTGCGAGTGAGCGCGTTATATTTGAGGCTTGTTTCCGTCAGCTCCTGCCATAAGTCGTCTTGTTCCGCGTTCTGGTACGAGTGTTTGACGAGGTAGCTGGAAAATATGGACAACACTAAGCGTCATCTAAATAATAACTATTCTAATAATTACAAAATCTGGCAATCAAATAATAACATTCAATCGGAACTTATTTCTGTATAACTTATTATCAAAGAAGGGGTTTATAATTCTGTTGACTCCTAGCTCTTCGCCTCACTGAAAGACGACAAAACGCCCATCAAACTCCGAAAGGCCTTGCTTGTCTGCCGAATTTGCCATATCATGACTTCACCAACAGAAACCCTGCCAAAATAGAGATAGGTAGTGGTGATAGTTACTTGTTAATGGCTTCCTTGAAGACCTTCTCTCCGAGGAACATGGTCATCATCCGGATGAGCGTAGACCCCTTGCGGTACGAGATCTCATCAAAAATCTCAGAGATGCGTTTCGGATCGTCGATGGGAGCTGACACCTGGAGGCAAACAGCTATTATTGTGATTTGAGTGAAGTCTTTGTCATTAAATATTATATTTAGTTGCAAGATGAACCTTGAAAATTTTTAGTACCTTTTAACAAGATCGCTACAATATCTTTGCAACATTCGTTCCTGCAGTTTTTACATTTTCGTGCATATGTCAAGTTGCTTTAGATCTTTTGATAAAGTAGAAACGTGATCAAACCTCGTCAGTGTTCTAGTCTAACAAACCCATTGTCGAAGAATTTTGTTGCTTAAAACGCGTACACTACACTACCTATATAACAATACCTCCTGTATCTACCCACTTCACTACCCAGCTAACGTAGCTATATCAGGTCATAGTGAATTCGATCATAAGTTAATCGACGCTTTTAACCAATCAATCGAGCAGGGCTTGACAAAGTAACATTTTAACAGATGTTAAGGACAGTAGACAAAAACCTCAGTAGTCTTCGAAAAACTCACCGGATGAGAAGACTCCAAAGCATCAAGACTCAGCACTGACATGATATTCTCCACTGCGTAGTTCCTATCAGCTCGCCACGTGGGTTCCACTGCCGCCACGCCGACAGACGCCGCAAAAGTAGCAAAACCTTCGTTAAGCCAAAGATCCGACCACCACTTCATTGTCACCAAGTTTCCGAACCACTGGTGGGCTAGCTCGTGGGCTATTACCTGAGAAGTAGGAAAATTTAATAAATACATAAGTCAGATTAACCATGTTTCAAAACTAGTTGGATCCTACCGACTGCGCCAGTTGAATGAGTGCATACTCGATTGAGCTAAATTCGTTTTTCTGTTGCGTTCTTATACAATTTCAGGGTTTAATTGATTGAGGGATTCATTTGTGTTAATTCACCATAAATAATGCTGTTACAAATAGACTAAACATTCATACTTAAAAAGAACTAAACAAACTATTCTTACCTCAGCCACTCTCTCTTTATTAACAAACGAAGATTGTTCCTTATCGTACAACAGGGCGGTCTCCCTGTAAGTAATAAGTCCCCAGTTCTCCATGGCGCCAGCTGAGAAGTCGGGTATGGCGATCATGTCCTGCTTGGGAAGTGGGAAGGTTACATTGAACCATTCCTCGAAGTGGGACAGGACTTTAGGGCCAATGGTCGCTGCGTACGCTGTCTGGAAGTGGGGGAAGTTACGATTAAAGTCGAGACTATTTTGTTAATAACAATAGTGATAGATTAGGTTAGATGCTGACACCGTGTGGTCCCGACGCAAGAATGGTATCACCCCATCTCTTTCCGTGAGTGCCGTAAGAGCAGGCTAAGGGAATATCCATCCTGCCTTGTACGGGCGGTAGAGAAAACTGTCTTTCCCCACTTTATGTCACTTTCTTCACACTTGCTTGCTTGTCAAGTGGGGGAAAGACAATTTTGTCTAACGTCCGTGCTAGGGCAGCAGGGAATGGGCAGCAACATTCTTCTCTGTCACCAACACGCCTGCCAAGCGTAGTGATTATGGAAAATCCTCCACTAGGTGGTCCGATAATATGGGCGGAACCGCGGGGAGCTGTTGGATGCATGTTCAGCAGTGGGAGTCTTTCGGCTGATGATGAATAATCTAGTGCGAGAGACTCGCCCAAAGTCTTTACAGTCATTCGGTAGGTACATAAAGTTCACTTTCCCCATGTGAATTCTGACACCATCAGCCCGCTGGCCAGCTCACCTGATCGATAGCATCACTCCTAGCCCAGATCCTGAACTTGGTGGTGGACAGGTTGGGTGGAGAGTCCACGTGATCGAACTTGGAGATGACGAAGGCGACGAGATACGTGGACATAGGAACCGAAGTGTCGAACTGGTCCCAGACGAAGTTGGTCTTCTCTTTCCTGGAACACATGAGGAAATTTTTACTACTACCAGGTACTATACTACCTGGCTTCTCAAACAAAACACTTTCTATATATTCGGACACGACAGAATTCAAACGCGGTTCTATGTTCGGTTCTGTCACTCGTAGTTAGGTACCTACGTAGCGCGACTAGGAAGCCAGCTAAAGTTGAAATCTGGATGGATGTCATGGATGAGCACTAAGTGACATTTAAAACTGAACTGAAACTGAACGTTACTGTGAATTTGGTTCTGATTGTTGTACAAAGCCTTTGGTGGACCAACACAATTAAGACGCTTAATAATGCCACTTGACTAAGGGTGATTTTTTTTATATGTAGTTAAGGTAACTAATGGTTAAAAACTCTAACAAATTTTGACTATTGGTTAGAGTTTGTCAGCATTTTTAACCATTGGTTACCTTAACTACGGATCAAAATACCCATCCTAAGTAGATACAAGGACAACATTAAAACTTTACTGTCAATCGATCATAATTGTTTTTTTAGATTCATCATCATCATCATCATCATCAGCCTGAAGACGTCCACTGCTGAACATAGCCCAGAGAGCGACACTTTGAGCGGCTGCTCGCTCCCAGCAACCATCGGCTCCCCACGGTTTTCACCAGATCGTCAGTCCACCTAGTGGGGGTCTGAAAACAAAGGTTTCTGAAGGTCAGTGTGTTGCCAGTGATAAATTATGGAACTAAGGCGTGGGCTCTTACTGTCGGCCTCATTAGTTTTTTAGGTTACTTCATTGAAATGCAGGAATTAGGTATCTAATTAATCGGCAACGGGTATTCAACATATATTATTTACACTTTGTCGTAAACAAAATAAGTAACGAAAATCGTTTTGCATACTTAGTATCGAACCAGTTATATATACCTACCTATCCACCTATTGAACTGAGTGAGGCCACGTCTAATCGTTGGATAAGTAATTAGTTACAACACCGACAAAGTAAATAGCATGCATTTGTCACTATGTATGTGCCAACAAAAATAATTACACAAAATTGCCATCAATTACTTAAGGGGGCTTTTAAAAAAATTATGCGTAGTTGCAAGGTTTTCGTCGTCAATATTTGATGCATAGCATTAATGTCTATACTTAGCCATTATATGAAAAATACCCTTCATTTCATCTTCTTCGATAATGACAGAACAGATTTTAAGTAACTTATCTATTTATTTAGTAATCGTCATTCTCCTGGTGTTAGTTTTGGCAAAAACACACAGAGACCCGATTTGAGAGCTCTAATTTACAAATTCTGTGTAACGTAAGTCTCCAAACTAAATTACACTCCACTAAATTACATCCTGTACTTCCATAATGACAGAACAGATTTTTAATTTTTACCTTTCAAGCAATTAAAAAAAATATTAAATGAAATTTGATATTTAATCAAAAAGGCTTCAACAAAAGTTCTAATATCTCCGGAGTTTTATATTACATCGACAAAATATTGTTATCAAAATAAAGCTCATCATTTTTCTAAGCTACTACAAATTGTTGTCATTGAAATAAGAGCAACGCAGTGTGGCTCTAGGCTGCTGGCACAGCTACTCTAGCGGCACTAGATGAAGATGAGGCATTCAAGATTTCTATCGTAGAATTTTGTGTCTTCCATGTTAGCATTGCTACATAGCACGAGTTGTAGAAATCAACATTATCTTTTCTCAGAAACCGTTTGACCAATGAAACCTCAACAAAGGGTTCACGACGTGATGCGCGTGATCATTCCCCAATTACACGCTTTCTCTAGAGAAGAGGTGATCAATCATGTCGATTTCTACGCAGCTCATGCTAACCCATGCTGAAGTGATGTGTATCTGACTTCGTTATGCATAAGCACAGATTATATAATATACTAATACAGATACCTCATCCCATAGAAAGGAATAATTCGGGCTATTTTACGAATTATTTTATTTCTGCATAACGCAAGATTAGCGAACGACATCTATTGCGTATTGGCGAGGTATTGGGCCAAACGAATACACTGGCCACTAACTAGTAACGCTCATGACACGATCACTACATTTTTTTTACATTCGGGCTATTTTTTCTTTGTTCCTGATGAGACCCCATGGCATAAGTTTAAAATAGGTCGTTTACTTACTTGAAAGTCTCTCCCACGACACTCCACGGCCAGTAGGTTTCGAGGGCGCTGAAAATTGATCATTAACTTTAATATTGGTTAGGTAGTTTTACCATCATCCTCTTTGCCTTTTCCCATTTTGTTACTGGGGTCGGTTCCCAATCTAACCTGTAGCGGCAAACTACCAGAATTGCGACTGCCATCTGACCTCGCAATCCATAAAGAACCAGTAACAGGGATGGTTAGATCAGGCGTCAGATTCTATCAGGCGTCTGACTACCCGTAACGATGGCCACAGATGTTCTTATGACAACCGGGACCGACGGATTAACGTGCTCTCCGAGGCAAGGAGCGATGGCATCGTAATATAGGGTTTACCATAAAAAATGGTAGGTATACCGCCTACACACATCTTATCAGATTTCAAATATCTGATTTTTAATGAATTTTCCTATCAGCTATACCTCATATTGACGTCATATTGACTTTTATTGGCAGCTGATTAAGCTTTGATTAGCAAATAAAATTAATTGTGGGCAGAAAGTGTACCTACTGTACTCATGGACGTATTGTGGATGATCCGTCCTTGACTGATACTCTACGCCGTTTTCCCTTTCCCCCACTAGTGGGACAAAGCTGGCAAAAGGAAAAGGGAATGGTCCATATGTCATGCTAACATATGCTTGACGCCTGCATCGCGAGAAAACTTGTCGACACTGTTAGGGTAAGGCACCCTTAGGCGCTGCCATTATCGTCTTGTCACGGTCTTTGACCAGAAAAAGTGTACTTGTTTTATGTTATAGGGAGCAAACAAGCATACGGCCCACCTGATGGGAACTGGTCACCGTAGTCTATGGACATCTGTAACACCGGAGGAGGCGTCACCAATGCGTTGTTTACCCTGTAGGACTCTTTTAACCCTCCTTTTAAAGTACTTCATGTTATAACACTGCGGAAAGACTACTGGCGGGAGCTCATTCCACATTTTGCAGGTGCACGGCAAGAATGAACGCGTGAATCGAGTAGAATGAGATTTCCACGACTCAATAATAAAAAAAAGAGAAAAAAAGAGAAAAAAAAGAAAAAAGAAAAAATTAAGAGTGTTTTGAGGGTTTTTTTTTTTTAATAAAAAGAGTATATTTCGACGCATGCTGGGCTGGGCAGGCCCGCAGGGTCTGTACTGGGGACTAGTTATTACGTTATGGTTGCTTGCAATTTGATTCCATTCTTACTTGTCCTTATCAGTTTTCTCCAGCGGCATGTTGGAGACGGCGGTGTAAGCCTGGTGGTGGCCGATGGTCATCCGGAAGGTCGCCTTGTACAGCGGCTCGTCGAAGCATGGGAAACCCTTGCGAGCTGAGATCGCCTCGAACTGCGTTGTTATTAGGTACCTGGAAGAGATGGTTGCTAGAGTCTATCTCTTTTGCCATCAACCCAATACGGGCTGGGACACGGGGCCTTGTATCACAGAAAAAGAGAGACAGAGAGTGTGGGCCTTAATCCACCACGCTGGCCAAGTGAAGGTTGGTGGATGACACGTAAAATGCATAAATGTATTGCATGTCAGTTAGTGAGTGCAATTCTGCACCTAACTGGAAAAGGCATTGCAGGGCCTAAGAAAGGGATGGAATCCTTTTTACTAGCTGATAATGATGGATATATAAATAAATACCCAATTAAAAAAAATGTGTTAGCAAATGATGGATTTCAGAGGTAACAAACATTAAAAAACGTACAACCTAATTGAGAACCTCTACTTTTTTAAAGTCGGTTGAAAATAAAACAACAACGTCAAGGTTTTTTTATTCCTGCTCTGTGAGAGGGCCCCCTTTGGTGAATTTGCCACGGGCCTCAGATGGTGTAGTTCCGCCACTGGATTTACCTTCGGTGTAGTTCCAAGCCTAGGGTAGGCATACTATCTGAGTTTGAATTGGTATATTATCCCGAAAGGGGGTAAATTTACTCCCCAAGGTAGACAATGTTTCTTGTACGACTTTTCTAAATTAATAGTTTTTCATTGAAGAAATGTTAAAGTTTACGTTCGAAGATAGCCCTAACGCAGCTTGGTAGTTGAACTTCGTCCTTGACTGAATGCACTTAAATGAGTTTAATGACCTGTGTTTAGAAATAAATTTATTGTATCTTGGTAACTCTCGTAGCGATGGCACGTGCAATTTTGTGAGCCACCTTTCGGGATAACATACCAGTTCAAACTCACCTTGTATAACGGGGATTTTACTGATATAAATATCTATTTAGTTACTACTGTAAAAAGTGACAATGCATGCTACTTACTCTTTATTGTTGGTGTTCTTATTGACATAATTGCTAATGTATACTCCATCCAAGCCTGTGTCCAGGTTTCCATAGAAGGGTATTGTCAGCGTGAAGTTCTCATTCTCCTGGACCTGCTTGTTTAGAGCCAGGGTCAGGAGGTTGAAGGTGGTGTTCAGGGAGACCCCGGATACCCAGACATCGGTTTTGGAGTCAGCATCACGGTTTTCTCGGAACACGGTGAGCTTGTCTTCAAAGATGGAGAAGTCTTGGGCGTGGAGGACGATTTTGTAGGTTGGTCTGATGGTTGTTAGCTGAAGAAACAAAAAGATTACCTTTAATTAAGTAACTATTTGCTGGATCTTCTTGCTAATATAATTATTATTATACAGCAGCCTATCTCAACCTAGTATTTATGTGGGGTTTAGGTGGATAATCTACTAGATACTTGGGGGCGTACCGTGAGCTCTTAGCGCGATTCAAAACAGAGCCTATACTGGATCGCTTCTCAAAATCCCCATACAAAAAAACAAAGCGATCCAGTATAGGCTCTGTTTTCGCGCTAAGAGCTCATGGTACGCCCCCTGATCTAGAAAACATGTATAAACTATTTTACAACATAGGTAACGAATATCTGCTATTTGTTATGTATTTAACTATACTTTTATGCAAATAATCAATATTGATCAGTTAGTTTCTTAGTATCGAGTGCATGGTATCAATAATGCTAGTTATTCCTATTGACTGGCTCTTTTTCCATACATTATGAATGAGGCACAATCAGTGTTTAAATAAACCATTTTAGGCGTTTTGCTATGCACTTTATAGTGCGAACAGCCAATGAGTGGAACACCTTGCCGGCGTCCTTTTTTCCAGCTAACATATACACATACTACAGCTAATCTGGGTGTCTTCAAGTCGAGAGTAAACAGGTGTCTTCTAGGCAAGCATGCACCACCGTAGACTGCGTCATCACTTTCGATCAGGTGATACAGTGGTCAAATGCTTTGCCTATAAACTATAAAAAAAAATAACTGTTGCGATATAAATAAGAATATATTGTAGGGTTTTAATTTGGAGGTTACGGTTTTTAGGTCAATTTCATGACCCCCATTATTCTGCTCTTGATTCGTCGACAAACATTTCTTACTTTCTTTAGTGTGCTATTTCGTCGTTTTGGATTTTCGTCAGAGAAATAGTTATGTGACATACCTTCACCTAGAGAACTGTAAAAACGTATAGTATATACATATATGGTAGGTATAGTACAACTTAACCGTTCAACCTCAATTGAGATAGTACCAACCATTGTAAGTTAGTTACGTAAACCAAATAGAAAGTACAAGTGAACAGTCTTCACAGCACAGATGACTCCGAATGATACAAAGTAAACTAATTGTAATGCAGGAAAACCTCAACTTTAGCATTCGATTCGAGCTAGGTAGAGTATGAGTGGCTGCGAAGTCGGGTCCAAACGCTGCGCCGCGCAGTAGCAAATATTTTGCTTTATTTTCACACTCTTCTTCTTATGTAGGCAAGTGGTCAGCCCTGGTGTCAGAACTTTTAGGCCGCCCAAAGGCTTAACGACTATTGTCTTAAGACAACAGCCCGGACCGGCGGCTTAACGTGCCCTCCGAAGCACGGTAGCGCTCAGTTGTAACCACTTTTTGCTGTAGCGGTCACCCATCAGAGTAGTGACTTTAAATGTGAACGAACGAACGTGATATATAGAGGTATTATATTAGATCACGGCCTAAAAACTAGTTATCATTCTGCGGCGATGCCTATCGATTGACCGAGTTAACTAAATAAATAACAAAGCGGTGACATTGCGACAGGTTTTGCTTACAAAATGCATTCAGTTTGTTGTTCGATTTATTAAGTTTTCTCTAGACAAGGCTAGGTTAGGCTAGGTTTATATAGAATCTTTGTTGTCAGCCATAAACGATTCTAAAATTGCTGATGCATTAAATTGTGTGCTGGTGATTTGCAAGGTCATTGGGGTAGTTATTATATTATTATTATGTTGTATAATTGATTATGTTTGTGTGCATGTTGCCAGTCATGACTTATAGAACTGAGACATGGTCTCTTATGTTGGCCTTATGAGTAGTAAGCTCAAAGTCGCGAAACGAGCTATGGAGAGAGCTATGCTCGGAGTTTCCTTGCGAGACAAGATCCCAAATGAGGAGATCCTCAAGAGAAATGAAGTCACCGATATAGCTCTTAAAACTAGCAAGTTGAAGTAACAATGGACAGGCCACATCGCTCGTACAACTGACAACCGATAGGGAAAAAAGGTTCTCGAGTGGCGACCACGAACCGGAAGACGCAGCGTAGGCGGACCGACAACCTGGGCAGAACCGCGGAATAACACCCAACGATCACATACATAGATCCTGGATCCTAACTAGGATTCCCTGTATCTAGGGACCCAGGAACTACGAGGACCATGTTCCCACAACACTCACACACAGAACAAGTATTTGAGCTTTTTTTCCTTGTCCTGCAGGGGGAATCAAACCCACCGCCTCCAAATTATGAGCCAGCCTTGTCAACCACTACACCACATATATAGGGTTAGGTATATTTTGTTTATTTGGTTATTTTCGTGCCGAGTTAGAATCGTGTGAAGATGTAAGTAACCGTTTGCGAATACTATTCCGATTTTTATAGTCACGATGTTTTTTATCAATCCTTATTGGATGCTATATGCACGATTACGGTCTGACATTGTTTTATGTAACCTTATTCATCTATTACCGGTACTTAGGGCTTTCAATGGATATCCTTACAGCACGCCACCATTACTTGCCGACTTGTTACCCATTATTGGTGTTTTATTGATAATGTGGCATTGTATGCTGAATTCAATTGAACCGCCAACCGCCGTTGCACAATAATAATATACTAGTTATAATCATTGTTCAAACGTTGTTTATTATTTAAATTGAAATTGATGGTAAGTGACCAACAATGATGATGTATTCTTATTCTCCATTTTGTCTACATAAAAGACTTTTACGTAGACAAAATGGAGAAAAATAGATCATTAATACCTACGCTTAGGAGCTAATTTATCGTCATCATCATCATCATCAACAGCCTGAAGACGTCCACTGGTGAACATAGGCCTCCCCCAGAGCGCGCCACCTTGAGCGGCTGCTCACCTCCTGCATCCATCGGCTCCCCGCGGCTTTCACCAAATCGTCGGTCCACCGAGTGGGGGCCAATTACATAATCAACACCACTATTATAAAGAGGAAAGATTTGTATTTTTGTGTGTATGTTTGTAATGAATAAACTCAAAAACTACTGTGCCGATTTCAAAAAATTTTTTTACCAGTGGAAAGCTACATTCACCTTGAGTAACATAGGCTACACTACTACACGTGCGAAGCCGGGGCGAGCCACTAGTCAATAATAATAATAATAATAGGTAATTTAAATGTTAGTCTGGCCCTGAAAGACCTAAAGGCCCCAAAGACGAAAAAATATAATCCCTTGCGAAGCCGGGGTGGGGCAGCTATAGTACTTTAATACAATTCCAATGAAAACTGAATAAATAGGTAAGCAGATACAAAAACCTTGATTAAACCTTATTTAATTAATAGCACAATAATAATTCTCTGCATGTCCAACTGTCCACATGACGATAAGTTTCGAATACTTATTAAGCTTGTGCCCTATTATGGCAATGACAATTATTATTCACTCATTTATTATTTTTTCTTAGATTTAAGTTTTTCTACAATATTCATATAAAAATAAATTAGAAAAAATTATTATATAAAAACAATTATTATTCACCTCATTTATTTCATTTTCTTAAATTTAAGTTTTTTTACAATATTCCTATAAAAATAAATTACAAAAATATTATAAAAAAAACCCTAAACCTAGAGTGCCGCTGGCAGCGGGGCAAGGCCCAAGCTACCGGTGGTCAGGGCTGCAGAGTGAGGAACCTCCTGACAATACGTGCCGTGTCAAGGAGTACTGCCTTTTGAATCTGACCCTTGATCCAACCGTCTAGCGAGAGCCTCTCGAGGTGTTTTGGTCGAGGCTCTTCGCTATAAGGCCGTTCGCCGAAATGACTATCGGGACAATGCTCGTTGAGTCAACATTCCACATGGCGGTTACCTCGTGAGCCAAGTCAAGTTACTTGCTGAGTTTGTCCTTCTCAGCCTTCACGAGATTCTCGTCATGTGGAATGGTGATGTCAACGAGCACTGCCCGGCGTCTTGATCGGTCTACCAGCACAATATCAGGCTTATTGGCTACAATAGTCCTGTCCTTGATGATAGAGCGATCCCAATAGAGCAATGCACGGCCATTTTCGAGAACCGGCCCTGGTGTGTACTTGTAGTACGGCACCTCAGATTCGACAAGACCGTATTGAAGGGCAAGTTGCTGATGGATGATCCTGGCTACTAGGTTGTGTCTGTGCAAGTACTCTCCGTTAGCAAGAAGAGAACAACCGGAAATGATATGTCGGAGAGATTCTCCGGGCGGCGGCATGCCCGACAGATGTCGACCGTACCGTCCTTCATGATATATTTCCGGTAGTTATTCGTCTTGATAACTTCGTCCGCAATCGCACAGACAAAACCCTCGGTTTCCCCAAAGAGGTCGCCGAATCGCAGCCAGTTCACCGACGTATGCAGGTCCACATCGGGCCCTGTTAAGGCCCGATAGAACCGCCCGTGCAGCTCCTTGCCTTTCCATACGTCCCTGCGGTCCTCGGTGCTAAGTACCACCGGTTTACGCCAGTTCTCATTTCCCAAGGAGAGCGGCGTGAGGCCCTTGTCAACTGCCACCACATCGCGATGCATCCCGCACTCGTTGTTGAGGAAATACTCGCGGAGACTGCACATTTCACGGTTATGGAGGGTTTTGGCATTTAAAAAGCCTCGACCCCCCCATTTCCGCGGAATGTACAGTCTCATAACAGACGAGCGCGGGTGCAGCATGCGATGCGAGGTAAGCAGTTGACGGACCTTTCTATCCAGGGCGTCCAGCTCGGTCTGACTCCATCTTAGTATGCCAAAGGAGTATATCAGTAGGGGCATCACCCAGCCGTTGAAGGCGCGCGTCTTGTTGCCACCCGACAAAAGACTGTTGAGTACTTTTGTCAGACGGCACTTTTGCCGTCTCCAGCGCTCCTTCTCGGATTGCTTGACATCCCCTACCGAAACACCCAAAGACTCTGACATACCAAGATACCTGTAGGTTTCGTACTCGGAGAGGGATCTGGGAGTCATAGTCTCGGAAAGTTGCAAATTCGTGGAATTTACAACTTTCCCTCTATGTACAAGCATAACCGCACACTTATCCACACCGAACTCCATGTTGATAGAGTTGCTAAAATTCTCAGTGATTTAACAACTCTATCAATTGTGGGCGTTGCGGTGCGAACAGCTTGAGGTCATCCATGTACAGTAGATGAGATAAGATCTCACCCCCTCTCCGAAGCCGATAGCCCAGCCCTGAATCCCCTAGCAAAGTGCTAAGAGGATTCAGCGCTAGACAAAACCACAAGGGGCTCAGACTGTCACCCTGGAATATGCCTCGCTCTATCCTTATGAAGTCCTGCGGGTCAGAGACGCTTTCTCCTCTACCTGGTTGACGAAGGACTGTGGTCCACTGCCTCATGCATCCGCTTAAAAAGGATCTTATAGTTGCATCTATTTTGTACAGCTCCAAGATCCTCTCCAGCCATGAATGAGGCACCGAATCATATGCCTTCTTATAGTCAATCCAGGCAGTAGAGAGAGCCCCTCTGTTCCGCCGGACCTGTTGGCAGATGGCCGTGTCGATGAGGAGGAGCTCCTTAGTACCACGGGACCCAACCCTACATCCATTCTGAGCGGGGGCCAAAATATTGTTTGCAACAATGTGCGAATTAATTTTTGTTCTCAGAATGGATGTAAGGAGCTTGTATAGCGTAGGCAAGCACGTGATGGGTCTGTAATTTTTGGCTTCCGTGGTACTTATCCAATTATTATTATTATTATTACAATCATCCCTATTCAAGTATTCACTATGAAATGCTATATTATGTACCTTAACATATATGCATTTATATTGATTGGGGGTACAAAAAGAAAGATATTTTTAATGCTATAATGGGCATACGTTTGACAACATCTCACGATGGTAAGTGATGAAGTTGTCTAAGGTGGAGAACGTTTACCCACAAATAAAGTATAGAATGATTTAGTTTTCAACCGAAGCCCGAGGGAATGAGCCATATCCATTGACTATAAATCCAGTTGACCAATGATACAACTTCCCCTCATACGAAAATTAGTGGTGTATTTCAACCACTAATTTCTAATAAATACTATACATTTCTAATAAATTACGGGAACTCGTTGATGTCTTTTGTTCCATCCTGCTCTGGGGGCGTACCGTGGGCTCTTAGCGCGATTCAAAACTGAGCCTATATTGGATCACTTTGTTTTTTCTGTATGGGGATTTTGACAAGCGAGCCAGTATAGGCTCTGTTTTGAATCGCGCTAAGAGCTCACGGTACGCCCCCTGTTCTTTGTAATTTCGTATAGCTTTGTCTCGTTCTATTACCTCGCCCCCTGCCCGCGCAGGTGAGACGTGTTTGTACGAGAAATTATGTTCACGAGCTATCAACGGGCTTTATAATCTTTGGCCTTTTCTGACAGGGAGAGAGCGCAGGTCATAATCCACCACGCTGGACAAGTGCAGGTTGGTGGAATGACACATGTTCTAGAATTTTATGATTCTTGAACATGCCGGTTTCCTCGCGATGTTTTCTTTTCCGTTTCCATTGTAAGAGCGAGTGCCAATTCTGCACATAACTTTAGAAGTCGTGGAGGGTCGTGTGGGTGTCGAACCTGGTTGCGTCGGTTTGCAAGACGCATGGGTAACAAATGAGCCGGTACACTCACTCTCTAAAAATTTAGGTAAGTATATGTACATACAAAGAAAATTTCAGACACTTTTCAACAACCGTTATAGTAACTTCGTTGTTTGTATGTTTCGATGGCAGCCGTACAATGAACAATTGGTCAGACATTTAGTCATACGTTTTGATTCTCATATCTATTAGCATAAGAATGATCAACGGTCGGCTTCGAAAACGTTTTTGTTCAATGGTTAGTACCTACCAGCTTGCAGACCGTTGTTTTTTTTTTTCGTTGCCTCACCATAATGATGTATATATTATCACTGAATAAGTATTATTAGTATTAGTCATTAAGCCAAGTCAGAAGCCTTTGGGCGGCCTAAGGACACCTTCACACACACCACATCCATCAATGTTTTCTCCATACTGTAAACCGAAAAACATTGGCCAATACTACCTCTACACGACACGATCAATAAAACTGATCAGTCACAAAGATTGATCAAAAAAATTAAACGTGTATGGGGCCTAAGAACACCAGGGGCCGTACTGTGACCTATTGCACCAAGAGGTCACAGTACGGCCCCAGGGCTGACCATTTGCCTACACGAGAAGAAGAAGAATTATTACTCCAATTTACGAGTAATGTAATGTTGTGTGATGTCCTAAATAAATGTCTTTTCTTCATTTCTTTCAATTTTGGTACTTATCCTACAGTCAACACCAAGGGCATGGTTAACTTGTGGACCAAAAACAATATTCTTGCAGTGACATGCAGTTAATTACAGTAGAGAAAAGTAAAGAAAAAGATACCTACATAAATCTTATAGGAAAAGTTTCTATTTTTCTTTTTGAGGGGTCGCTGCTTAATTTGATGTTAAACTGGGTCTACGCATGAAAATGTGTTAATTTTGCGAGTTTTTTGTGGACTGGTGAAATATAGATATCTAGGTATGAAATAGATATTTTACCAGAGCATTCCTTTAGAACACAAGTCCGGCTGTGTAAGTAAAAAAAATGTATCTACATAAAGTATTTTTTTTTCCTCATTATTTTAGTTTTGTTCGGTCATTCCTCTTTTCGTTTTTTTTTCTATTTATTTACACAATTTTTTCATACGATTATTTTGACGCTTTTTATTGATTTTGGGCTTTGATGAAGTGGCGCTCTCCAAGGTTCAGCAGTGGACGTCTTCAGGATGTGTGTGTGGGTTGTGTTGATGATGATGCCGGGCTTTGATAGTATCATCATATAATAACAATTATGAGACAAATCACGTACCTTTATATCGACGACTCCGTAAAAGCTGTAGTTGGTTGCGGGGTCGATGTCATAGAGCAGTCTGACGTCATAGTGCAGCGGAGTGACGTCACCCGGGAGGAGGTATTCGTTGCTGGCGCCGCTGGCGAGGTGGAGAGCGCACAGAACGCCCAAGGTTGAAAGCCAGCCCATCGTGTCTGGAACACAAGGTACAAATATAATATCATCCGCATAAATGTTCCCACTATCTCCTTGCTATCTCCTATAAATCCTATATGATCCGCAGGAGAACTAAGGTGGCCGATATAGCTCTTAAAATTAGCAAAAATGAAATGGCAACAGGCCTCACATTGCTCGTCATTCGTCAAAAATCGATTTTCAATTTGAAAAAGCTATTCAAAGATGAGGTCTACAGCTCACAAGCCACGAGGTTGAAAAAAAAAATTTCTTTCCCACTGGTGCAAGCAATTTTATTCGGCACAACGCAGAAAAGAAAACCCCGGGGCTTCTTGTTGTTAAACTACGTGTTATGAAGGTATATAGTTAGTAGGTAGATATGTGCATGTACGCGAAAATTATGTAAACCTGAGTAGGTATCTACATAATGGAAGCATCGCAGAATTACATGTCTACATAATCTTGTACGTACCTACGTACAAGATTATGTAGACTATTACGCGGGCAATCCGGGCATCTGTCTATATCTACCCGCATTTACTTACATCTGAGTATTGCGAATATAGCAAATACGGAATGTAAATATCTTTACAATGACATTATTATTGCCAATAAACATAGTTGTGGATGTAAATGTGGGTATGTAATGTCGGTCATGGCCAAGGATCGTAGTGTTTTTATCGATCGTTTATTATGAATTGATAATCAAGTGGATAACTTTGTACTCGATGGACGTAATGGGCTGATTCTAGCTCAATGGAGCCGATGATGCCGTTGCTGAGGTATTGTATTTAAGTTTTTTTTATGAGAATGGATGACGTGACGAGCTTGTTAAGCGACACGGCGCGGCCACCCATAACAGTAGCAGTATCACTCGGAACTTTAAAATAATAAAGTTTCGCGTGACACTGCACTGAACACGACATCCTGAGACATCACCAAAAAAAAAACAAGTGAAGACTGTGAACGTATTTTTAATAATTATTATTATTGATGACAAAGCATAGATATTATAGTTTGTTCTTGCATTAATTGGTGTAATTGCTACGACCGTCTAATTAATATAATTAAATAAATCACTCCACACTACGATGAAATATAGGGTAGATCCCCGATCGCCGCCGCCGCGCCGCCGCCTCGAAAACGGCACCGTCAAAACAAGGCATATAGGTATGGCTTTCATAGAGACTGTGTATCTATAGTATACTTTTTTAATATTTTGTTTGGTTTTGTGTAACTAAGTAGGTTACTTTCCAACTCACTGAATTGCTGCTGACTTGGTATAGGTATAGTTGATACTTATGTAATCATATTAATTTTATGAATAACTCCGTACCTGTATGCACGTGGTATAAATCCATACATTCATTAGCCACCTACATACCTACGTAGATTGCCTTAGACTCTCGTGTGCTCTCGTCTCATAGTTTAGTAAATATTATGTACTTACTTATTAGTACAAGGTATTATATTATCTGTGGTATTAGTATTAAATAGTCGGTGAGTATACGCAGCGTAGACCGGCCCCCACTAGGTGGACCGACAGGGGGCGAGCAGCCGCTCTAGGTGGCGCTCTCTGGGGGAGGTCTATGTTCGGCAGTGGACGTCTGCAGGCTGTTGATGATGAAGTAAGTATAGGTACTCGTAGTAAGTAGAGTAAATACCTATGTAGGTACTTTAATTAGTATAATTTTGTGTGTTATAAGGAAAATATCCCAATCCGGTTGACTTTGAAGACATTGTAATATTTATTGTATTTTCCCTGTGACCGCGATCTTTACCTCCACTTATCTTACTTGACAGTTTAGCTTACCAACCAACAGACTACATTTTTATTGCTGTTTTAAACGTACAACACGTATAAATAAATCAATAATAAGGTCTCATTTATTTGTATCAGTTTTGTGAACTCTATTTTTTATACCATATCAGTTACAGAAATAAAAGTGAAACGTGGGTTTGTTTTTGTCTGATTGTCACGCTGTAAAGGCTAAAATCGATTTGGTTGAGAAGCATTTTCATCGATACATTAAAATTTTCACTGATCACCAAGACGCCATATGCGATAACTATGGCAAACGCACCTCCCTAATGGGGGACTATGTTCAGTAGGTACGTCCTTATGTCTACTATCTAACTAATAAAATGAAAATGAAACGTTGCCTGTTTGCTTTGGTTTTGAGTGGATCACGCCAAAACGGCTAAACAAAAAATTGCTACTTTGTTAGATTGCCTCTAGCAACTCGTACAATACCGCGATCTAAGATGAAATATCGGGTAGATCCATGGCCACCGCCTCGAAAACGGCATCGTTTAAACAAGGCATATGCCTTGTTTTTACTCTTAGTCGCGTGCGTATGACCGCGCTTAATGAAAGTGATGTAACTCAAATATTATTGTTTTACAACGTTATTACAGGGTGCTGTGGTTCATTATTAAAATGAATACATTCGCTTTTGGACTATTTTATATTAGCTGGAGAGGTATACCTCCCATAAGTAAGCGTTGGCGCGGGGACACTTGAGGTTTGATTTTCAGAGACTGCATCTATAGTACCTATATTTGATTTAAGAGCGAAATGTATATTTTTTATAATACTTTATCGTACAAAATGTGCGCTCTGCGCCATTTGAATATGCCCCGGTATAATCATTTTATTACTTAGGTCATTTTCCCTGATATTTCAAGGTTTTTGGTACCAAATAAACTAAGCTTATCAAAGACCTTGACATATTGAGGAAAATTACATACTATTAAATTGTCGGAAGTTAGACAGATATCTGAACAAATAATAACTAATTGTACTTATTAATATACTTATATTCATTGTTTAATTTTATTGTAAATTACCTACGCATTATGTCACGACCGGGTTTTGAACCGCACCCATCCATCTCTAAAGCCACAATTTTTTTTACGTGACATTCGATCTCATGTTCTTTATCCTTCACCTATTACAACTGTTATGTACCTATGTGAGGGTACATTGGAAAACAGTTAGTCTGTAGCTGTCAACCGGGCCAGAGTGATTGTGCATATTCGATAACGTGTTTTTGTGAGTATTTAATAACAACCATGTTGTGTTTTAATAAATCGTCATCATCATCACCAGCCCGAAATACCTCCACTGCTGACGTAGGCCTCCCCCGTAAAACGCCACTTAGGACGCTTATTATAGTTTGCCATAATCACTACGCTTGGCGGCTTGGTGATCGCAGAAGATTTTAATGTACCGAGGAGAATGCTGTTGATTGAGATTAATATTAATGCCGAACGATCACATAATGTACTACATACATTCTGGACCCTAACTAGGATTCCCAGGTACCCACGCACTACGAAGACCATGGTTACCAACATCCAGACATAGAACAAGAATTTGCGCTTTTATCCGTGCTGAAATACTGGTCCTGTCGCGGGAATCGAACCCCGCTGCCTTCGGCTGTTATGAGCCGACCTGCTCAACCACTACACCATAAAGACGGCCTGTACATATACATCCACTGCTCAACATAGGCCTCCCCCATAAAACGCCACATTGGACGCTTATCATAGGGGGTTTGCTATAATCACCACGCTTATTAGCAGACGGCTTGGTGATAGGTTATTATAGATTTCAATGTACTGATGAGAATACGCCTGCTGCTGGATATTCCCTTAGCCGACCGTTACGGCACCCTACGGGGAGAGATGGGGTGGTCCTATTCGCACATCGGGACCACACAATATAGAAATGCAGCAGGCGCTTTTTTATAGCGACTTTCCATGGGGTCTCTTCCAGGCAAAGATATAAAGCCCGGATAGATCGTGAACATAATTTCTCGTACAAACACGACTCACCAGCGCGGGCAGGGGGCGAGGTAACAAAACGAGACAAAGTCATACGAAATTACAAAGAACAGAGCAGGATGGAACAAAAGACATCAAGGGGTTCCCGTGATTTATTAGAAATTAGTGGTTGAAATACACCACAAATTTTCGTATGAGGGGAAGTTGTATCATTGGTCAACTGGATTTATAGTCAATGCTTCCAGTGGACGTAGCCGTCTCGATCCTCTTATCCCGGCAACGGTCCAAGCCGAGGCTCGCACCCTAGGGGTGCCCTTGAGCTAGTTACCTCCCACTTTTGCCGGCTGCGCCTGCCTTCCCACCCGGTAACACTGTAAAGGTCGGTAGAGACCAACAGCATTAGCCCGTAAGAAAAAAAAGGCGCTTTTTTATTTACCTAAATAATCAAAAGCAGCAGGCACTCAAATAGCTAAATTATATGTGTCAGCATAGAGGAATAACGCTAAACCTTATAGCGTTATTATTCTATGTGTGTCGATATAATATGCTGAACTTACGTAAAGTATTCCAAAAAACAAATCTAACTTCATTCATTGCATTGATCGCTGTTGACTAGAAGCTATGAACGCAAATTTCTCAAATATTTTACACATTCCACAAAACCATGAAATTGTAAATAAATAATGCAAACACCGCTACAAATTGTAAAGTCAACTTGAAAGACATGAACGTCAAACTTTAACGTCAATATGTATTTTTTTTTTGTGTTACTACCTACTTCGACTATTGGAGGCTACTTAGGTTGATATAAGTAAATTCAATTGAACCTACTAGCATAGGTCAATTAATTTTCTTTGCATGATTACCTTTTTTAATGTAGGTAAAGGTATACAAAGAGTAATCATTTATCTATCTATCAAAAAGCCGCGGAAGAATTGTGATATTTAATTTTAACAAAGGTTAAGGCTGCTGTATACGCAGATCCACTATCTCGCTCGCACATTGCGTCATTTTTTAAGATATTAAATAACTGAATTTACTTACGCATCTGGCTAAACTATATTCTCATGAATAAAATTACAAATGTTCAACAAAAATAGCATATTTATCCAAACAAGTTTTTATACATAACAACGGTTACAAATGAAAAAAAACTTTGATACCGTTGTATTTATTAAAGCTTGTTTGAATTAATATGATATTTTTGTCGAACATTTGTACTGTTATTCATGATAGTATAGTTCAGCTAGATAATGCGTAAGTAATCTCAGTTATTTAATATCTTCAAAAATGCCGCGATGCGCGAGCGAGATAGTGGATCTGCGTATACAGCAGCCTTAAGTTCAAGTGCATGCAAACCAAATCAATGCAATCATTTAACCGTTTCTATGACTAATATAAAACTATAAATATAATAGATTACCAATTATGGAATTTGTTATGCTTAATCAAACGCTTCCCTAGCGTTACGTGAATAAATAGATTGTTTATAAATAATCTGATTTTAATCAATAAACGTCAATAGTTCCAACAAAACCTTTTGCTTAAAATGCTATTTTTGTATATGCTTGCATCAGTTCCTCGTTAAAAAACAATGATCACGTCTGACAACTACTATGGTGAGCACATGAAGATGGTGAATTGGTCATCATATTAGACACGGCCATTCAGCACGCGGTTCTATCTAAGGTATCTAAGCCCTTGCGGATTCTTTGAATCTGATTTCCCGTTTGTGGGTCTGATTAGTATATTATAGGCCGAAGCTAAAAGTCGCACAAGAGCTATGGAGAGAGCTACGCTCGGTGTTTCTCTGCGAGATAAGCTCCGGAACGAGGAGATCCGCAGAACTAAGGTGACCGATACACTTAGCTCTTAGAATTAGCAAGTTGAAATGACAATGGGCAGGCCACATCGCTCGTAGAACTGACAACTGACGGGGACGAAAGGTTCTCGAGTGGCGACCACGAGCTGGTAGACGCAGCGTAGGCCGGCTCCCGACTCGGTGGACCGACGATCTGGTGAAAGCCGCAAAGAGCCGATGGATGCAGGAGGCGAGCAGACTCTCAAAGTGGCGCTCTCTGGGGGAGGCCTATGTTCAGCAGTAGACGTCTTCAGGATGTTGATGATGATGATGATGACGATATCACAGGAGCTGATGAAGAAGGTACCTACAGCTTACACGATACTTTATCCTAAATTCTTTTCAACGAGATTAAAATGTAAAGGCCGATTCCTGCAAGACTAAAATTTGTATTAAGTTTGAATCAGCTGTCCTTACGAAGCTCCTACACCTTCGCAGGAGGATGGTCGTCATGTAGGCGACACGTCGACCCAGAGGTCTAAATGTAGATAATATCATAATATTCTTGGCACATCGCAGTTGACATTGCAGCGAGTGTTGCAGGAAGGAACCTCAAGCATGAATCTATGCAGGTAAATATATAGATTTTATACATATCATGACCTCAACTCAAGGTGGTTTTACAATACTGTTGAGATTTGGTGGCACAGAAAAAATAGAGACAATACATTTATCACAAAAAATTAAGAGAGAAAACAAATAAAACATGGATGAAACCTCTGAGTATATTTAGTTATAAAAAAGAGGCACCAAATACTAATAGTTACCATTCTTATAGTCAACATAAATCTAGTTGCCTAGCTAGACAAACGTTGAGGTCAAAGACTTCTTCTTTCTTCTGGTGACTTCAAATCAACCAAAAGATATTATGCAGCCATTGAACCCAGCAAAAACGAGATTTAGGATCCATGTAGGTGAGTTGGGAATAATTTTGCATATATTATTTGGAGACGGTGTGATATGGTGAAGCCGATACGTTGCAAATTGGAGGAAAAATATAATAATTTAAAATACCTTACTAATGCATACCTAATTTGTAACGGTTCCTACTTTGGATTAGTTAAATACTGCATACTAAAACTAAAATTATGAACCATTCGTAGGTATAGCGTATATTACATACCTAAGCCCGCTTCACCTACCAGTAGGCAACAGGCGCAAAAACAATAAATTTATTTGTATTTATTTATTGTATTTATTTATTATAATAAGAACGGCAATACGCCAATTACACTTATTATTATATTAATTTTAGTCACGCATGCATGATAAAAAAAACGTTAAATAATAAATAAATAATTTAAAATGAAATTATACCATTAGTCTAACAAATTAATAAATAATCAACCAATCAATAATACATTAAAAAAGAATTCAATACAAAATAGTCAATTGTGTAAATATAAAAATAAATAAAAAGTCATCATAACAGTAAAATAAGAAACATTACAGATTATAAACTTTCACAAAATGATAATAATAATTTAAGAATCCATTGCCATTTATCACAAAAAATGTCACATTCAGGATTGGCACTCAAGAATGCATCATCATTTATGTATCATTTGATACATCAATTTATTGATTTTGGGCTCTAAATCGTATCTACGTGTTCAACATACGTCTATAGAGTCTAAAACAGCGTAATTTAATTTACCTAATTTTTTGTGAGACTGTGAAGTTACTCAGATGCAGGTGGGACATGAAAATTTTACACGTCTTTGCTATTTGTTGTTATGTTATTTTATTATTAATGACTATTGGCTTGCAAATAACAGTAAATTTGGTAACTGAAATATGTTTTCATTAAATATATATACAGTTTATTTAAGTACAGTTAATACATTTTTTTTAAATAGCTGAAGTTCTGGACGCCTCAAATTTACAAATGTACATCATTTTTGAAAAATGGCCTAAAACACACGACACGTCACAAAATAAAATAGAAAACATTCTCCATTGCCCGAAACCCCTGAAAGGTAAACTATTACGTAGTAGGTAAATATGAGGCCCAATCCACAGTGAAGGTACACGGTGCCCATGTAAACTGAACATTTTAAATGAAAATTAATTATGTACCTAGATAATATCCACATTTTCGCCTCGGGGGATCCCAGAGCTGGCACACTTCGCTCAGGAGCTCGTCTTCTCATTCAGCGAGGTAATGCTGCCAGTATTCTGAGGACCTTACCCCGCGGTGCGTGGTGAGTTGGATGGCGTATTTATATTGTACATTTTGTAATTATTGTTTTAAATTTTTTTTATTGTTGTCATGTCTTGTTATTATATGTGTAGTTATAAAATTGTAAATAAGTACGTTTAATAACCCACATAAATCATCTTGATTTGATCGGCCTACCCTGATCCCATTTAAATGAGGTCGGCGCAGCATTAGTCGTCTGGTGTGTCTTACCAGATTAAAACGTCATCTCAACATTCACTCCCTTAGCACACATATTATTTTTCACACAGTTCAACCACACTTCTTGCGTTCCTTCTCTACCTTTTTTGCTTGGTGACATGCATGGCTTTCATCCCTCCGCGTAACATTACCATATACCACGCTAGCCTACTCACTCATACTCATTGACTATAAATCCAGTTGACCAATGATACAACTTCCCCTCATACGAAAATTAGTAGTGTATTTCAACTACTATTTTCTAACAAATCACGGGAACTCATTGATGTCTTTCGTTCCATCCTGCTCTGTCCTTTGTAATTTCGTATAGCTTTGTCTCGTTTTGTTACCTCGTCCCCTGCCCGCGCAGGTGAGTCGTGTTTGTACTAGAAATTATGTTCACGAGCTATCAACACGCTTTATAATCTTTGCCTATACTCCTCAACTGTTCCGTCACCGGTGCCACTTTCAGGCTACCTACCCCCATTCTGGTATTGTCCGCTCTCGTTACGCCACATATCCATCTCAGCATTCGTTTTTCGGCCACATGCAGTATGCGAAAAATACCCATATCTAATAGGTATTACAGAATAACTCATATAAGGTACAAATGAGAAATTATACGTATAGCTTATCTAAAAACTGATTTAGACCGTTTACGTTTGCATAATGGCACGGTCTAAATCAGTTTATATTCCTATAATCATATATACCTACTTTTATCAAAGAGGTACCTAGACCTAGTACTTATCTGCCGAATCAATCTTCTATAAAAACATATAATAAAACTGTAACTGGGATAAATTACACACTACATTGAATATTTTTTGAAAATTTTCATTGCATTATTCTACTTTATCGATATAGAAGTGGATACAATTTCTTTTTTAATTTTTTGTCTGTCTGTCTGTCTGCCCCTTTCTGGGTAGTTCCTCGATGGTCCCTTTGAACACGCATCACGCTGAAACTACTGAACGGATTTCGATGAAAATAATGGTATGGTTATAGCTAATTTTTCAGAATAATATTCGGGATACTTTATGTTTCTAAAACGGCCAAGTGCGGGTTGCAGGAAGCAATAAGAATGTAACTTTTATGCAAGATTTTTTTGTTTGTATATTCTTTGATTATTTATATCTACTCATCCTGTCGAAGGGAAGATGGCAGGGAAAGAGAAAAAGATAGGTGATAGGATGAATCGATGGGACGGCAATAGAAGGGGAGGGGAAGGGGAAGGGAGGCGGGGGCATTTAACCGACTTCAAAAACAGAAGAGATTATCAATTCAGTTGTATGTTTTTTTATGTCTGTTACCTCAGACCTCCGTCTTCTGTCATTTACATAAACCAATTCACAAAACTCTTTTTTTTACGATTTACTTTCAGATTGGGCGTAGGTATATAAACACCAGAACCGGAATCCGTTAATTAAGTGTGGTTTTTAAAATCAAAATAACCTCCTCCTTTTTAAAATCGTTTGGAAAGTGCAAAATAAAATCAAGGTATTTTATTTAAGGCTACAGCGATGCTCTAACAAGTTCTCAGAGGCGAAAGTTTCAAATTGTACCTAAATTTGTAAAGCTACATAAAATGCAAATTACTTATGTTGAAAGACTTGGTTCGGTAGCATCTTGCCTAATCTAGACCGAGTCGGTACCTATATTGCGAGGCGCGAAATTTATTGAGGACGATGTACGGTATCTACATATCTATATTTTATAATTATAAAGTCCAGTTTTTTAATCATCATAGAACAAGTAAAAGATTCTATAATAGGATTATCTGATACCTATGTATCTTTATATAAACATAGAAAATAGAAATGATAGTTTGTGTCTGTCTGCCGACAAACTGCTCAACAGTTTTTGGAGTGCTACATTAAGGCGGCGGGTAGACCAAACAAGGTGTTTTTTGGGACGTTTCCTGGCGTAATTACAACACGTGGAGCTTTGAATTTAATATATCATCTAATTCATTTCATTAACTCGTTTGTGATGACCGCTAACACAAGATTAATAAATATAGCTCTATAGAAAAAAATCGCAAAACTCCCTCGAAAAATTTGAATGTTCCCATTTTGCTGAGCTTCTACCGAATATATTTTTACAAAAAATAAATTAGTGTATTCGCGACAAACATTCAGATGTCGTGATGACTTAAAAACTTGAAAAATACTATATACAAACAGATACTATTTAAAAACCGTCAAAATCAGTCATTTCGTGCGTTGTCTTTGTCGTAAGCGCCGCGCTGGAGTTACAGACTGAATTGATATTTAAGACTACCACGTTAAGGTTGATGTTTCTTTGAACGGAATTGGACCTGCTCATCTAGCTGTACTCTTCACCTTAAAAAAAGGAGCTTCAGAGCGAAATAATCAACATTAAGTCAGTATTGTAATAATTTGGGAATGTTTACCTAACCGGCTAGTACACTAAGTGCTTCTACTCAGCGTACGATTTTTTTTATATGAATAAGAATGTAAAAAAAAACTTTTATTAGCATGGCAATGAATTAATTTAATGTATTTTTATAATTAGTAATAATTTTGCCATACGTAAGTTTGATATAGATCTTAGTTTAGATTTAATGTAGTTTTAGTCATTACCTATATTTTGTTTTTTATAGTTATAATTGGTGTGTTTTTTGTTATTTATTGAGCCGTTTTTAATAAATCATTGTTTGTAGGTTCCCCATTCTTTCAGCAAATAAATGATTTGTTTTGATTTATATCCGGGGCAAGCGTAATTTGTTTTACTGCTCTGTGGTTACCTACCGCCTTGACCGATCTCCCAAAAATATGTCACTGCGCATGGTACCATAACCTCGCGGCCGGTTTTACGAAATGGTGTGTGATCTAATCACTGACCCCCGATGTCACGGTAAATTGATAATCGATGAAGTGTTCTGGTGCCGGTTGGTACGGTGGAGATAATGTGGATTTTTTGGTGTTTACACCCCTCAACCTACTTTTTAATGCGTCCAAAGTTTCAACTGTATTTGCCATAAGTGGGATAACTTATCTTTATGTTGACGTCTCGCAATAACAATAAAATAACTATTTCTTCTAAAAAAATCTATGTTACTTACATAACTTTTTTTAAATTATTGTTTTGGATAAAATATATCGACTAAAATTAAATTAAATGCTCCTACTAATACCAAAACTAAACTATTTATAACCTTTTGTTTATATCACGTACTTTATTTTGTTTTCAGGATTAATGCACTTAAATGTAGGTTGTATAAATGATATTATATTGTTAATTTTATAGTAGTTTTGATTTTGAAATAAATTTATTATATATATATTATAGTAAAAACCTAAACTGATTGTATCTAAATCTAAGACTATATAAATATCTAAACTTCAGTAACCATAAAAAGCTGCATCGGACGTCCTCACACCCGACATTCCATGAATAAAAAAAAAAAATCACAAGCTCTTGGTAATGAACTATGGAATACAATGAATTTTTATGTAAGGCTTTGATTATCTACTTGTCTGTGACTAAAGTACATAATTTCAGAAGATAGTAGGCAGATATTATAGTAAGTACTTACCTATTTAATTACGACCTTTTTTAATTACGATTTTATTACCTATTTATTTAGCCTAACGTAACTGAGACTATAGGTAATTATTTAAAAATTTAAACATCTATGATTCACAGAGTTCGCCCTATAGCATCGATTGCAGTAAATTTGATTTGCCTATTATTTTAATTTGTTACTACAGCAACTCAAAAATTTGATGGCAAAGGAATAGTCCCTGGGAATAGGCAAAGGAAAATCAGCTTTACCTATTCCACACGACAAGAAATAATGTGCGATACCAGCTTACCCTAGTTAGATGTGACAAATAGCTTTACGCGCGAGAATTAAACACAAATGAAATACTCACACGCACAGTCATATAACTCCCGGTTTTACCAACGTTCCTCATAACCAAAGTTAAAGCAATAGGTAAGTTTAAACGAAAACAAAATAAACGTTAACCAAAATAGGTAGATGGGCATCCAATCAAAATAACACGCAATTGTTTGGAGCTTAGGTAAGTACTAATCTATTTAAACCTATGATAAATCAATACATAATCAAAGGTCATTATTATAATGTAAAACACTGAATTAGTCATTTCATTGATATTTGCTGAACCCAAAATTCACATTTTGTCTTCACTTCAAACTATAAAGCCAACTTTCACTGTCGATTATGTAACCTTTAATATTTGCAGCAATGGTTAATTTACCATCCAAGTTTTGTTTGTCGTTTTTTCCAGTAAATAACGTCGGTAAACATAATAAACAAACTTATAATAAAGCATTACTCACATGTGTCTGCAGACCAACGGCCGGATCACGACTGGTCGCTAGACTCCTTTGAAATGTTGTGGAGGTACCGAGGCCAACTTACTTCATACGATTCGATGGACACGCAGCTGTGCACGTTTCCCACTGCCTGAATCAATGCCTGAAGACCAAAGTCTTCGATCAGTGTGTCCAGGGGATCCAAAGAAAATAGGGCAAAGATCCCTTTCTATTTAGCGTTTACGCCAAACGATAACTCCAAAATGTATAAGATGAAAATGGGCTATAGCTATAGTATGAGCGAAATACTTTTTTATCAGCATAGTTTGGTAGTGGCCTAGTGGTGTTAAGACCCTAGGTCTATGCGGGCCGGCTGCGCTCTACGCTTTATAAAACCCTGTAGGTCCATCAGGTGAGACCGTGGTTAAATGTTAGCCTATCATTGATCTAAATAAACCCTGTAGGTACCTACCTACGATAAAAACTATTTACAAGGTCTTACTGAATTTTTTTTCGCATTCTTGTTATGTTAGGCCGTGGGATCCTGGTTTGCGAATAGAACCACCCCATCTCTTCCCGTGGATGGCGTAAGAGCCGGCTATTGGAATATACAGGGAATGGGCAGCACATTATTCTCGGTACATTAAAATCTTCTGCGATCACCAAGCCACCTGCCAAGCGTGGTGATTATGGCAAATCCTCTCTATGATAAACAGCCAAAGTGGCGTTTTATGGGGGAGGCCTATGTTCAGCAGTAGACGCATTTCAGACTGAAGATGACTGAAATTTAGTCTGCTTGGATAAAAATTTAAAGAAGGTTCTTAGATATAAAGTCCAAAAGAATATCGTACCATGTAAAGTGGCAACACACGTTTTTGTTCAAATGTGGTTCAAATGGTAGTAAGCGCCACAATTAGTAGCCGTTACTCGAAAACTGTCACCTAACCTGTGATGTCCATATAGTGGGTGTTAATTATTCTATGAACGCTATCTAGTCTATGCCCGTTTTTACCAAGGACCCCTAAAGCACACCCTAACTTTTGAAACTAATTAGTTGCTCGTAGCTTCACTCGTAGAAAGCTTTCATCTACCTACATCATCATCATCAACAGCCTGAAGACGTCCACTGCTAAACATAGGCTTCCTCCAGAAAACCTTGAGCAGCTGCTCGCCTCCTGCATCCATCGGCTCCTCGCGATTTTCACCAGGTCGTTAGTCCACCGAGTGGGGGGCCAGCTTACGCTGCGTCTTCCGGTTCGTGGTCGCCACTCGAGAACCTTTCTTCCCCATCAGTCAGTTGTCAGTTCTACGAGCGATAAATAGCGATAGTGGATAGCGATAGTGTTAGCCAGTGATTATAATTATACTCTTTGGTGTTAGCTGGTAGTAATACGCGGAGAACAAACAGGTCGTATTTTAATAATATTGATTTGCTTTTCAATCGTGATGTACACTTTCACGAATACCCATTAATACTTAAGTCTTATAACTGTCTCGAAATTACAATATTATAAGTTTTGGCAAATAAAAAAAATTATAAAGTGGACAACGAAAACTTTTGTTTTTACGTTTTTGCCAATACTCGACATGATTCTTATATTATACCTATCTAAAAACAGGGTTTAATTTTAAAAGATTTATCATAATCACGTAGCTTCGAAATCATGTACCTACGTAGTATGACGTCGAATTCACACGATTTTCGCCCCTATGTATTTCTAAAGAAAATGACACAAAGTCGACGTCGAATCGAAGTAAAAGTTCAGCATCGCATCTCACGCACGTCAACAATAGGAATTCCAATGTAGCTTGAAATAAATTAATTTTAATTTAACTTAATTTAATGCATTTACTTACTGCCGGACACAGGCCTCCCCGTACAGCGCAACTTTGGACGCTTGTCATAGGGGCGTTTGCCATAATCACCAGAAAGAATCACCACGCTTGGCAGGCGGCTCATCGCAGATTTTAAACTCACTGGAAGAGATGGGGGAAGTTCAGCATAGGTGTTTCCTCCCGGGTATAAAGTCAAGAGTGAATGGCCGTCTCATGGGCAAACGTGCTCCACCTTAGACAAATTCGTCACTTACCATCAGGTGAGTTGTTGACAAACGTATGCCCATTTTAGCATTAAAAAAAATAGGTCTTCTGACTTTACCATTAGGTTAGTTCGTCTTATAGATGGAAGCGTTGGTGCCCCGCGAGGGCTCAACACCGCTCTGTGGCTCAATCAATAAATGTTTGTTTGCCCCTAACTATACATTAATGCACTGCTAGCTAAATGGCCGTGACGTGATCAAAAGTGACCGTTTTTGCTTAGGTTGAAGGCCAAGTATGAGGTAATAACTTAGGTAGGTACTAATAATACATTTGCAGTTGCTGCAAAACAAATGAATGAAAAGTCAATGTAGGTAATATTGTTTTTAATTTACTATAACAATAATTGAAAGAGGAAAGGAGTAAACTCTCCTCCTCCCTTCACCACCATCATCTGCAGACGTTATTTAGCCTACAGCTGGACCCCAGCCCCTACCTTCCCAATCCTCACCCTCCATGCCTTTCATCAGCTCACTCCGTCATCCCCTTTCCATCACAGAACAAGGCTTGGTGATTCTTCACATCCTTACGTCGTTAGTGTACCACAAGTCCACACTAAGCGTTTTTCTGAGTCATTCATAATCCTAACGGCCAAGGAATGGAATGCTCTTCCAGCAAGTGTTTCCCCCTGGGTATAACCTGGGTCTTTTCAAGTCAAGAGTGAATGGGCATCTCATGGGCAAACGTGCTCCATCTTAGATAACTTCGTCACTTACCATCAGGTGAGTTGTTGTCAAACGTATGCCCATTTTAGCATAAAAAAGTACCTACGTACCTACCTATGCTCTTGCGCACCTATGGAATAAAATCCATAAATACCACAAAAAATAATTTTCTAACTTCCATTTACCCTCAGACGAGATAAAGTTATTTCGACGGCGTCTTTGGTGTGGTGGTTGAGGTCGGTAGCCAGGAGGCGGTGGGTTCGATTCACGTGACAAGAATTTTCGAAAAGTAACTATTGTCCTGGAAACAAGTGGCATATAATTACCCTATTCGTCGCTATAACCCATTGACTTTATAATCTTTGCTATAACCGGATCACCACATTCAAAAGCACCAATAATAATATGAACTTCCGTAAAACTTGTTCTGAACTAGGTATTTATAACGACCATTATTTGCGTTGTATTGTAACTTTATTAAATCTGCCTGCAATATACTCTGCGATCCACATGTGAACGGCCGACCCACCCGACAGCTTTCACGGTGACCTAATGATCACCAAACGTTAGCACGATTTTAAAACATGAAATCTGTAACTCTTAATAGTGGTGAAATTACATTATGTCGCAAAATTTCGATGGCATTCCTTTATCGTGATGAAAGATCTTATGTTAATCCCAGAACACCTACATAAACAATCTAATGTGTGAAAACACAACCGGCCGGTACCTAGCTGTTGGGAACAATCCATAGAAAAGAAAAAGAAAGAAAATGCATTTATTCATGACACACATCTATCCTGTACCTACTTCTCTTTACTATAACACCTATTTACAATTCTAGACCTCAATTTCTTAATTTTGCTCTGGATAAATAATATACAAGTGGTTCTCCTAACACGGCGGCGGCGGGCGCCGCACCGCGGGAGCCAAGTCTATTGATATAATAACTCGATGACAACTGTAATAAGCACAAGTATCGAGTAATAACGTAGTAATGAGTAATCGTGGTTATCTCACTGTTCTGTACATAACCAGTTACGCAATTTATCAGCTAACTGTGCAGTTAGGATTTGTAATCTACCTATCTTTTTCTTTTTGCTCAGTTTTCCACACTTCGATGACGCTGGAGCTAGAGTGAATGACTACTTTACCTGCTCATCATCCTCTTTGCCTAATCCCATTTGTTATTGGGGTCGGCTCCCAAACTAACCTGTAGCGACAAGCTACCAGAATTACACGAGTGACTGCCATCTGACCTCGCCACCCCTAAGAAACCACTAACAGGGATGGTTAGACCAGCCGTCAGATTCTATCAGGTGTCTGACTACCCGTAACGATTGCCATAGATGTTCTTATGACAACCGGCCCCCTAATTACCTAACTCGCAACAGGTTTGCGACAGGCGTAAATCTCGCGGTGATTGCTGTCATACATCATTAGTGGTGTCGAGAATGTATGCTTCGCTACTGCTGTCGCATTGCTACTGCTGTCGCATTGCTGTTGCAAACTTTACGTAATTACCCCGCGGGACCGACAGCTTAACGCGCTCCCCGACGACGCACGGAGCGATGGCATCGTAAACTGCACCACATAATTTACTAGATATTATTAAGTACTTTACTAGTAAGTCATTGACGCAGGGCCGCGGATCGAGCCTGGTGCCGTAAGATTTCAATGCTACTAGGTGGTAGGACTTTTCTGCAAAGTTCGTCTAGGTAGGTATCATCTCTTTGCCAGTTATTCTGCCGCCAAGCAGTAGTGTGCAAGCACTGTGTTCCGGTTTAAAGGGCTATTGTTTTAGCTTTTTAGCTAGTGAAATTACTGGGCAAATGAGATTTTACTAACTCATCTCACAGTTTTGAAAACTTTTTTAGACTGATGTCTCAGGATGGCGTGCGCAGTGCGCAGTGTCTCGCGAAACTATTATTTGTAATTAAAACCACGAATATGCTTGCCTGCTTGACCTATTCGTAGGTTTATGTAGCGGTATTTTAATTTTTATCCCTTTTTCATCTAAGTATATCTTAGATTAATAGATATAATGAAATCAAAGTCAATTTCTCACACTATAAGAACAGTTTATCGCCATGGAGCTACTGCCTGCCCTCGCCTGCATTCATCCTTTTCCCCTATCTTTTTCCCTTTTAAGAGAACCTTCGATGAAGTATGATAGATGAATGAAATCGGTAAAGCCGTTCGCAAGCGTTATAGCGTGACCAGGGGGCATACCGTGAGCTCTTAGCGCGATTCAAAACTGAGCCTATATTGGACCGCTTTGTTTTTTTTGTATGAGGATTTTGACAAGCTATCCAGTATAGGCTCTGTTTTGAATCGCGCTAAGAGCTCACGGTACGCCCCCAGGAGACATAGGGGTTCATTTTTATATATATAGAAGAATTTATAGAATAATAAACAGTGCGCATAAAAGTTCCAAATATATTTTATTGTATATAGTAAATGTATAAGTAAATTTGTCTTAAAACTAACTAATAATACTTTACAAAATGCATCAATTTTTCCTGATGTCTATAATACAATGGCACCGTCGGTAACTTTCTTAACAAAATATTTTTGCATGAGATATGTTTTTTACAATGTAAGTTTTTATTGCGTATTTATTAAATTAAAGTAGAGGGAATGCCATATAACTAGGTATAGTATTAACAATATGTATTATTAGTAATTATTACGTTGTACTAAAATATATGTAATTAAATTACTGCGAAGCACCCAAATTGCATATTAATATCATATCGTATGTATAACATAATCATAGACACATAAAATTGGACAAAATAACAACTTATATAGAAAACGCAACATCATTTTCGAGTATTCAGATCGTGTCAGGTAACTTAAGAATAATAATACCGTCTGCAGATGTAATTCTTTACATCTCTTAAGTTCGCACTTATCTCTCAAGGACATACCCAAATACATTAGGTACGTCATAGAGAGATAAGTCTGAACTTAGGAGCTGCCTAACTTCAGTACATACGGGCATAAGTCTCTTTAGCATTACAAATAGTTGAAAATGAAAAATATAATTTAGATAAATCAATCAATTTAAATTTTTAGCTCCATTTTTTAATTACCACAGAATAATGAATAATACCACAGTGCAGAAAACTCACTCGGAAAAGACATTGAAATAAATAGCGGCTCTTGCTACCACGCAATAAAGTGCAATTTAGCTCGCACGCGCTGCAAATCTAAACTTTTAGTCGCCTCTCTTTCTATCACATGTCTCTCCACCTCCCCGTACCTTATCGCACGCGTTTTTAGCGGGAAATTAGATAGATAGTTATAAAAAAAGTAATCCAAGTACATAGGCAAACTTAATGCTAGGTTTTTTTTTTTATGTGAATGAATGACGTGACGAGCTAGTTGTTCACCTGATGTTATGTGACACGGCCACCCATAACAGTTGCAGTGACACTCGGAACTTTAAAACAACAAAGTTTCGCGTGACACTGCACTGCGCACGTCATCCTGAGACATCACCCAGTCTAATAATCAGATTACTAGACTGAGTGATCAGATCATAAAGTCTCATTTGCCCAGTAATTTCACTAGCTACAATGCCCTACAAACCGGAACACAGTAGTGCTTGCATACTACTGCTTGGCGGCAGAATAACTGGTAAAGCGGTGGTACCTACCTAGACGAACTTTGCAGATAAGTCCTACCACCTAGTAAAAGGTAGTAGGTAGCATTTTCTCCCAGTTAACTTTTGTGTAGTGTGGAACGAGCGGTAGTGCTAGTTGAAAAAAGATAAAGAAAATATTACCCAAACAAAAAATAACAATAAGAGGTAGCTAGCTATAGATAACTTTTGCAGTTGTTTGCTTTTGTAGCTAAAACAACTATTGTACTTTTATGAAAATTGTAGAAATCTGAGCTTATTCTTTACATAACCTATTAAGTATGTTTTCCTACTTCACATATATTGGTTCAATGTAAAATAAACTTTACTATTAAACTATTATATATTTAAAAAAAGGCAATTTCGTTTCAGCATCTTAATCTAATTAAAATATTGACACACGATATTTTGGCAAACCCGTGACCTTTACAGTTGTAAAAAAAAAAATAGAAAAATGCTTTTTTAAATTCACAATGCAGTGAAATACCACCTACCAGGTACCTACTTCATTTTGTATCTTGAATTCATGTAGCGTTAAAAAATTTAGTTTAAAGTTGTGCGGTCATTACTTAGGCTGCGTGTGGCCACTAGGTGGCATTTACAATTGAGCGCTATCGTGCTTTGAAGTATTATCCTATGGCAACTTTATTCCCGTTAGAAAACCAAGTTTAATGGAACCCCAGAATCCCTTTTGTCCATACAAAAAGCGCCAACGCTTTTCCACCTCTAAATGTTATCCGATTTTGATGATTTCTTTATTTATATGTTGTCTATCCAGTAAAAAACATTCAAATTAAATTAAATTTTATTTAAATTCTGACACCAGAGCTGACCATTTGACTACAAGAGAAGAAGAAGAAATAAAAAAACTATGCTCGTACGTCTCCCTTCTTAAGTTTGTATAATATTTTCGTAGTCAATAGCCAATTAGCCACCTAAAATTATGAATGTATGGCATCAAAACTATGACGAAGAAGAGTAGTTGTAACCAAGATCAAGAAACATTTTCAAAAAAATCAAGACGTACAAGAATAGATCATAATCTATCCAAGCGATTGATACCAAAATCAAGTTTTTTTTTTTAGATTTAGAGAGTGAAAACCGTTGGCGCCCGAAACGCTAACATGTAGATAAATTCAGTCATGAGCTCTATTGTCTCTATCATACGTGTGGAGAGCAGAGCGACGGCAATAACATTTTAAAATACCAGGACGGTCTTCTTGAGCCATTACAGAATCAGTAGGCTTCGGGCGGCTTAATAATTATGACAAAAATAATTTAACTTAGTTTAGTTGCACTAACCTGAGTTAGAGCATAGAGTTAAGGTGGAACGTTTCACTAGCGCGGCAAATTCATTTTTTTTTGCGTTTTTTGCCAATCATAGTTAATTACTAAACGTGATTACATGAAAACTAACTTAACGTAAATGTAAAAAACGTTTGCGGAAATAAATAGAATGTATCAACAAATTACGATTAAAGTATCACCTACATATCACTGGTTTAGCAACAAATGGCAATAAACCAATTTCGTCTTGGCTTTTCAGTCTATTGCCATTTGTCGCTAAACCAATGATATCTAGGTGATACTTTTAATTTAAATTTATTAATATTCTATTCATTTTCGCAAAATTAGTTTTCATGTAATCACGTTGAGTAATTAAGCTATTATTGGCAAAAAACGCAAGAAAATTTGACTTTGCCGCGCTAGTGAAACGTCCCACCACAAGAATTTTTCTTTTAAACGAAAGAGACGAACGACACAACATGCATGTCAGAGTGAGAAGGAATATGTATACTTTCTAGTGTGCCCTAGTTTAATGGAAGCCTTTATGGGACCACTTCAGTAAAGTATGCGTTAAAAACTTACATCTACCGTATACTCCATTTTTTCAGTTCAATAAAACTTAATAATTGACATATCGTGCAGTCTCTTAATTTTCTTAGACCGCGGATCTGGTACCATCTGAAAACAACAAAAAAAATTCTAAAGTTAATAATTAGGAAATCATTATTGCTGTATCCAGAATAAAACGCCTTTAATTAATTAATAAGCGGTTTATTTAACGTGTACCAAAACAAAGAGTAAGTATGAGAACGACGCCATTACAAAAAGACCACAGACCAACGATAGCCTCGCGTTCCAGTCCTCACAACTATAGTCAAAATATATATTATGCAAAACCCTTTTCCTTGGAATGATACTTCATAAACATAATAAATATGTACTGAAGACAAAAAGGGTAAAGTTTTTAGACTGCCCTAATAGCTCAGTTGGTAGTAGCTCTGCCTCTGAACTGTAGGTTGTGGGTTCGATTCCCGCCCAGGGCAAACATTTTGTATGAACATAAGTGTTTGTTTTATGTCTGGGTATTTGTTATCTAGTATTTACAGACAAAAATAATTGTAAGTATTCTATCAGTTATCTGGTTCCCATAGTACCAGTTATGCTTAGTTTGGGGCTAGATGGCGCTGTGTGAAATGTCCACACCAATATTTATTTATTAAAGTTCCATATCTTAGTTTTACATGGGCCTTGATTTTTGAAATCAATCAAATTTCCAGAACACATTATACTACGGCAGCAGTCTCTTGCAGCGTTCCGAGACCATATAGTGACCATCTCCTTCACAGCTGCTCACTCTCTACTGGCTTCTCCGGTGGCCTCTGCTCAACTTGCTACCTTTGATCTGGTCTACTACCATAACATTGATTTGGTCTACTACCATAAACAATGTTCTACCATGGAACAAGGAGGAGAGGAATGAAAAAATCGTTTTAAACCTAGATGCCGCTGCAAAATGAGCGGGCTATACGACTAGCCACGGCGGGCTAGGTTTAAAACGGGTTTTTGGCATATTTCTGATCTATTTTGTTTTCTTGCTGTATTGGCATTCCTCTCCTCCTGGTTCCATGGTTCTACTTACGTCAGCACTCAGCAGTCCCGAACTGCAGTCTTTTCCACCGGTCCGGGATTGAGGTGGAATTTGCCGCCTTTGATCTTTGGTCTACTATCGTAACCAATGGTCCATTACCACAAAGAATGTTCCACTCACGTCAGCAGTCCCTAGCAGGAGTCCCGAGTGAAGTCCTGGAGCGTCGCTTGCGCAGTGTCCCCAATATAGCGAGCATCTCCTTCACAGCTTCCGGCTGCTCACTCTCCACAGGCTTCTCCGGTAGTCTCTGGTCTCGCGACTTGAGGTGGAACTTGCCGCCTTTGATCTGGTCCACTATCGCGTCTATAGCGCCGCCGGGGGCGTCTGGGGATGAGGGTAGGCGTGAAAATAAGTAAGTCATGAAATGCACTCTAAAGCGGGATATTCAAAACTTTGATTTTACTTTCGTAGCTAGCCCAAGTAATAATTACAATTTGTTAATTAATTACAAATACCGTAAAGCCTGAGAACGAGTTTTCAACCAATGTGTGTTGCCAGTGATAACTTATGGAACTGAGACATGGTCTCTTATTGTTGGCCTCATTAGTAAGCTCAAAGTCGCGCAACGAGCTATGGAGCGAGCTATGTTTGGTGTTTCCCTGCGAGATAAGCTCCGAAATGAGGAGATCCGCCGGAGAACTAAAGTGACCGATATAGCTTTGAGAACTAGCAAGTTGTGCAGGCAATGGGCAGGCCACTTCGCTCGTAGAACTGACAACCGATGGGGAAGATACGTTCTCAAGTGGCAGGAAGACGCAGCGTAGGCCCTCCACTCGGTGGATCGACAATCTAATCAGAACCGCGGGGAGCCGATGGATGCAGGAGGCAAGTGGCCGCTCAATGTGGCGCTCTTTGGGGGAGGCCTATGTTCAGCAGTGGACGTCTTCAGGCTGATCATGATAATGATGAATTACAATCGCGGGCAGAAGACTTTCTTTGCATTATAGTCAAAAAGGTAAGTGTAGGAGGGTGAATATTTGTGTGGGAGGGTGAGAATTGTGTGGGAGGGTGAGGATTTGAGTGAGAAGGCGAAGGTTTGTGTGAAAGAGAACTTTGTGTGGGGTGTGGAAGTTGCAGAGATGGGATGTTGGAGGATGTTTAGTATATTGTGTGTGTATTTTTCAATTTGATGGCTCGTTGATATAATATTATATTAACGAGCATGGCTACTGATAATGCAAAACTGTATGTAATTTATTTAACCATGAAAAAGTACACCTTACGTTTGGTACAATATGCGTTAAGCCTTGGTTATGTTTGTCCAGACATAGGTATCAGTTTCCGGGAGTTTTTTGATCTGTAGTTAGAGTAACGGTTAAAAATCATAACTAATTTTGATCTATTGGATAGAATTTGTTCAAAAAACCTTAAAAATAACAACACAAATGTTCAACAAAAAAAAACACATTAATCCAAACAAGTTTTCATACATAAAAACCGAATCAAACAGGACAAAACAAAATAACTTTTGATTCTATTTGTTAGTTTTTTAACCATCGGTTACCTTAACTACCAATCAAAAACCCAATTGTAGTCATACAAAATAAATAAATATAATGTGGTGATAAAACACAAGTTATAAAACTTTAAAGGTAAACAGAAATAAATCAATCACATATGATGTAACTCACCCCCATTCTGCTTGGTTCGTTTCAGCGCGCCTTGCTTGTTGGCCAGCATCGTGGCCATGTCATCCCCCACCGCATGAAACACCGGGGGCGGGGGCGGGGGAGGGGGAGGGGGCGGGGCCAGCGGAGGGGGAGGGGGGCACGGGGGAGGGGGGCACGGGGGAGCAGGGGTGTCCGGGAGGAAGGGGGGTGAGGGTAGTGGTGCTGCTGTAAGAGAAAAGGGGGTATTAATACTGTTTGTAGGGTATGCGGGGGCTACCGTCTAAGCCAAACGTAATCGTTGAATGGGCTTCATTTCGTCATTTCCGGCAAGTTAGCACTGTGTAACATCTTTTTTTTTTTTTTTTTTTTTTATGTGATTGAATGACGTGACGAGCAAGTCGTTCACCTGATGTTAAGTGACACGGCCGCCCATAACAGTTGCAGTGTCACCCGGAACTTTAAAACAATAAAGTTTCGCGCGACACTGCACTGCGCACGTCATCCTGAGACATCACCCAGTCTAGTAATCAGATTACTAGACTGAGTGATCAGATCATAAAGTCTCATTTGCCCAGTAATTTCACTAGCTATAATGCCCTTCAAACCGGAACACAGTAGTGCTTGCACACTACTGCTTGGCGGCAGAATAACTGGCAAAGCGGTGGTACCTACCTAGACGAACTTTGCAGAAAAGTCCTACCACCTAGTAAATCTCCATCCATTAGTACTTTCTCACTATTTCTCATTAGTATATTTAATCAATGTTTTGTCTATTCAGTTCTCCGCCCAAGGGACCATAATACCGATGGATGAGGATTTTACACAACCGAAAATGACCAAATGAAATGCTGTGATTAATTTTTTACTTTTTGAGTCGCTATATTGTACAGCCCGGAATGCACGTCCAAATAATGCACGGCCAGTAATGAAACCCATTCATCGATTACAATTGAGTTAGGTGTTTTTTGTTTAGTTTGTTTTACAACAGCAGTTACACAATACGGGGGCTGTTTGAAGATCTGCTCTAGTATCTATTCGACCAATAGAACAAGTGGGAAAAGTAATTCCGTTTGTAGTGCATTGAAGCTAGCCCACACCCACCTGGTACACCTATCCCAAGATATCCCTACTGGTAGGGGTGATGGAAACCTAGTACTATTATAAATATTCTGTGCTTCCATGTAAGTTTTGCCATTCGATTTTTGTATCACCAGAGGTAGGCCTCAGTTTTAAATGTCCAAAAAGAGAATACATTCTTATTGAATATAAAGTAAAGAGCTGATGTTTCTATTGATGATACAAAAACGGGCTATAAAACTCTTTGGCGACAATATATTAGTAAAGGGCTAAACTCCAAAGCCTTGAACACCGGCGTAAGGTTGCCAGCCTATCGGTTTGTTACAAGCTGCACTTCGGAGAGTGTGCGACGGAATTGCACAACGTAATCCCCCCATCCCCTTTTTACCATCGTACATCTAGACGCACGGAAACACGGCATCCGTATATGGTAGAAATTCCTAGAATACGTACAAAGCGTTTTGATTCCTCGTTTATAATTCGGACAGCAAAGGAATGGAACACCTTATCTGCGTCATTGTTTCCTGACAAATATAATCTGGGAGTTTTTTTTTTTTGGGAGAGCAAACTGGTATCTTCTAGGCAAGCATGCTCCATCGTCGACCGCGTCGTCACTTACCATCAGGTGAGACCGTGGTCAAATTTTAGCCTATCGTTGATAAAAAATAATGTCATTCCCATCTTCCTATCTAACATGATATTTCACATAAATAATAGAAATGGAAAACATTGCAATCCCATATAAGTATAATTCTAATAAACAAGTTGTGTAAAATTCAACTTACTAGCAACTTCTTGTACTTCTTCAACTTCCATTGCTTCTTCTTTGGCCTCTTCTCTGACTTCTTCCTTCTTCTCCACCTTCATATCAACAGCACCAGCTTCGAAATAACTGATCCTGGACATCAAATTTGATCTTTTTGGCGGTCTTCTATCCTCCACCTTCTTTTTTGATTCTGTTAGTTTTATTTCTGTTTCTCTGAGTTTTTTGTCTGTGCTGGTGAGTTTTTGCTCAGTGTTTGTGAGTTTCTGTTCCGCTTCGCTCGCTTTCCGCTCCGCTTGGTTGAGTTTCCGCTCCGCTCGCTCGGCTCGCTCGAGCGCTTTTTGTGCGTCTTCCTCGGCGAGTTTTATTTTCTCTTCCCAAAGAAGTATGTCTGTTTCTTCGTGTTTTTCCGCTAGTTTTAGCTGAAATTAAAGGTATTTTCAGTTGAAAGACTAAAGTGAGTCATCGTTGCTTTAATTATACAATATACAAATAGACATAAGTGAATTATTTTATGTTCGTGTATTTTAGCTTCGAAACGGCCGAACCGGTTGTAGTCTATTTCCTAAAATATCTTTTTCCCAAAATGAACCTTTCCAAAAATGTACATTTTTCCTAGATCCTCCCCCCCTACCTGCAGGTCCTGCACGGTGTCCCGGTGCCCCCTACCTGCAGGTCCTGCACGGTGTCCCGGCGCCCCCTACCTGCAGGTCCTGCACGGTGTCCCGGCGCCCCCTACCTGCAGGTCCTGCACGGTGTCCCGGTGCCCCCTACCTGCAGGTCCTGCACGGTGTCCCGGTGCCCCCTACCTGCAGGTCCTGCACGGTGTCCCGGTGCCCCCTACCTGCAGGTCCTGCACGGTGTCCCGGCGCCCCCTACCTGCAGGTCCTGCACGGTGTCCCGGTGCCCCCTACCTGCAGGTCCTGCACGGTGTCCCGGTGCCCCCTACCTGCAGGTCCTGCACGGTGTCCCGGTGCCCCCTACCTGCAGGTCCTGCACGGTGTCCCGGTGCCCCCTACCTGCAGGTCCTGCACGGTGTCCCGGTGCCCCCTACCTGCAGGTCCTGCACGGTGTCCCGGTGCCCCCTACCTGCAGGTCCTGCACGGTGTCCCGGTGCCCCCTACCTGCAGGTCCTGCACGGTGTCCCGGCGCCCCCTACCTGCAGGTCCTGCACGGTGTCCCGGCGCCCCCTACCTGCAGGTCCTGCACGGTGTCCCGGTGCCCCCTACCTGCAGGTCCTGCACGGTGTCCCGGCGCCCCCTACCTGCAGGTCCTGCACGGTGTCCCGGTGCCCCCTACCTGCAGGTCCTGCACGGTGTCCCGGTGCCGCTGTTCCTGGTCCTCGAGCGCAGCCCGCAGCCCCTCGACCTCCTGCAGCAGCCGCATGAGGCGGTCGTCCAGCTCCAGGTCCTCCATGAGGAGGGTGCTTTGGTGAGTCAGCAGCTTCACGCGCTTCGACGCCGCGCGGGCTTCCGTCTTGTACCTGACCGGATAGCAAACATTAAGCATGGTCCGATATCATCGGCTGGAGATCGTCCATAACATTAATCACATCACATCATCAGCTGGAAAACGTCCACCGCTGGACACAGGCGTCCCCCATAAAACGCCACTTTAACTAGCGTTCTCCTCAGTACATTAAAATCTTCTGCGATCACTAAGCCGCCTACCAAGCGTGGTGATTATGGGAAATCCCCTCCTACGATAATCGTCCAAAGTGGTATTTTATGCAGGAGGCTTGTGTTCAGCAGTGGTCAGCTTCCGGATGAGTGCACGATTCTGCAGCTACAAGGTCACAGACAGAACAACTCTTCTAGTAATTAAGTTTATGGCTACCGAGTCACAGAAAAAACAAACAGTTCTAGTTCCAAAGGACTTGGTAATGAAGGACTCACGTCTCGGCCATCTGGCGGTCATCATCAGCCTTATGCTTGAGTGCTCCCACCTCCTCCACCAAGAGCTTGGAGACACGGTTGTGCCTCTCCAGCGAGCTGCGCAGTTCCACCAGCTCCGACAGTTGGCTCGCGTTGGTCGCTTGGGATGCTTCCAACTCCTGGGAATTGAGGAAGGAAGGTACAGTAGGTCCAAGCTGCCAAAATGTAGGGTGCTTTTTTACCGTTTCTGTAAGAAGACTAAGGCTAAAGTTTAACAGCTCCAAGTTCGCACTTGTGACGTACCTATTGCAATGGATTTCGGTACGTCCTAGATCGGGCGCGGGCATAAGTATTTAAGTTTGGCGGTAGTATTATGGTAGCTCTCATGGTACTCTGACATCAGATCACCTTTAGCCATCCTTTCTAATTGAAAGCAATAGCAAGATATGACATTAAAAACGTGGTTTTGGGCCAATTGATTAGCAAATCCAAAACCTACAAGGTACTTCCCATTGACCAAGAGGAACCTTGTTTGGTGAAGGTTTTACAAAAGCGAAAACGTTCCAGGTAGGTATGCGATTTTTTACTAATAGGTTGGTTCAAAACAACATTTTAGTAGCTTTCATTCATGCATGCACTGCACTTAGCTTTTGAAACCTCTTGAAAATCATCAGCTCTTTTTGTAGTTGATGGAGCGATGGTGGCCGAGCGGTAGCATGTGCGATTCGCAATCTCCTCGGCCCTGCCCCAATGAGTTATGTGCAGTTTTCGATACCATCGCTTCGTGCCTCGGAGAGAGCACGTTAAGCCGTCGCTCGGTCCCGGTTGTCATAAGAACATCTATGGCAATCGTTACGGGTAGTCAGACGCACGATAGAATCTGACGCCTGATCTAACCAGTTACTGGTCCCTTATGGGTTGCGAGGTCAGATGGCAGTCGCTCGTGTAATTCTGGTAGCCCACCGCTACAGGTTAGATTGGGAGCCGACCCCAATAACAAATGGGAAAACGCAAAGATGATGATGAACGGGTGTGAGCAACTGCTACGGCTTAATCAATTTGAAATTTTCTCGCAGTGAGAGGCCACAAACCACTAAACAAAAAACAGTGGCCAAGTGCAGGTTGGTGGACGACACAGCGATGTTGCCGAATTTGGTTGATGTTTACAATCGCCGTTCAAAGAGCGAGCGCAAGTTCTTGACTTGAAATATACATAACTTGAAACGTCCTTGGTGCAGCAACTAGTGGAATTTGAACCTGGGTTCGAAAGCCACACGGATCACCGCAGGGCCACACTCGCTCTATCCCACTCTATATCTAACCCGTTACTTTAATGATATTGAATATGGTAACCTTGATCTAGAGCTGCAACATCTCCTGTAATCTGCAGCATACTCAAGCCTCACCAAGTTACAGAGGTACCATGTTTGGTCTGAATTAGGTTATAGACAAATAAGTGAACAAGTAAGCTGGGGCTTTTTTAAATTTTTAGTTCATACTATTTAAGAAATAATTACGCAACGAGCTATGGAGAGAGATATGATCGGTGTTTCCCTGCGGAAAAAGATCCGCAAACTAAAGTCACGCCACATCACTCGTAGAACTGACAACTGATGGGGAAGAAAGGTGCTCGAGTGGCGACCATGAACCGGAAGACGCAGCGTAGGCCCCCCTACTAGGTGGACCGACTATCTGGTAAACACCACGGGGAGCCGATGGATGCAGTAGGCAAGCAGCCGCTCAAAGTGGCGCTCTCTGAGGAAAGCCTATGTTCAACAATGGTCGTCTTCAGGCTGTTGACGATGATGATGATAATGAAGAAATAATTTAAAAAACCTGTAGTTTACCTGTCCCAAAGCTACGTTAGCTTCATGCGCCTCGAACTCCTGCAACTTGGCGGTGTTAAGTTCTGTCTGAAGTGACGCTATCTGCCTGCTCAGCTCCGAAACTGTCTGCTTGAGGAATTCCACCTCTTCATTGGTGCTCGTATCTGATGCTGGAAAGAGATAGACATATCGCTGGTTAGTTGTGTGAAGGGGATACCAACAAACAAATACAAAATAGTTTATTGAAACAAATATTTTTTACATTATTTTTATGAATCCATAGATTCCCGAACTAGTTTTTAAACTATATTTCAGGAATCAGTGGCATCTCCCAATAGTTTAAGTCTTATTATTATGATAGGTAGACTAAGCTTATGGCCATATTTGAGAAGCTGTGCCGTAAGTTTTTTATACAAACTTTCTAAGATTAGCGTTTCTGGTGTACTGTTTGTTGATCCTAAAATAAAAATAAAATAACTATACGGGGTTATTTGGTTAAATTATTTTTATAACAATGCAATGTTTAAAAAGGGTTAAACAAACTTCTTGCGATAGTCTTAATTTCATACTTGGATGACATATTTTTTTCCAGTTAGGTATATTGATTTAAAAACCAAACTACAGACCCGATTTAGATCAAATATCTATGGGAGCGTGGGGAAAGTACATCTATTCCAATAAAAAAAGAATTCTCCAAATCGGTTTACAAATGTCAGAGTACTAAGGTAACAAACATCATCATTATCCTCTTTGCCTTTTCCCATTTGTTATTGGGGTCGGCTCCCAATCTAACCTTTAGCGGCGAGCTACCAGAATTACACGAGCGACTGCCATCTGACCTCGCGACCCATAAGGAACCAGTAACAGGGATGGTTAGACCAGGCGTCAGATTCTATCAGGCGTCTGACTACCCGTAACGATTGCCATAGATGTTCTTATGACAACCCTTTCTAAGGTAACAAACATAAAGAAAAAAATACAAGCGAATTGACAAGCGAATTGAAACCTTATAATTTTCATTAAAGTCGGTTGAAAGGACATCATAAATATCACATTTGTTTACATAGCAGCACTTACCGGCATCATTGGAATCAGTAAAGTCAACGTCGATAGACTTCGTCGGCAGCGCTTGCATCAGCACTGTGCTTTGCCGCTTTAACTTCTTGTTTTGTTTGTACCATTCGCCAGCCTGCTGCATCACCCTGGAAACAGATTGGCACGTTTGGTGACCAGTGTTGCTACTACGTTTGGTAACGGGTGTTGGAAGCTTTAGTAACGGGTGTTGGAACCTTTGGTAACGGGTGTTGGAACCTTTGGTAACGGATGTTGGAAGCTTTGGTAGCGGGTGTTGGAAGCTTTGGTAACGGGTGTTGGAAACTTTGGTAACGGATGTTGGAATATTTCGTAACGGGTGTTAGAACATTTTGTAACGAGAGTTAGAACGTTTGATAACCGGAGTTGAAACTTTTGGTTACCAGAATTGAAATATTTGGTCGCTTATTAGAAACAAATACATTGCAATGGATTGGATGGTGTTGGATTGCATGGTTTCAGATATTCTCAGGTGCATGGAAGTGAAAAAAACATGTAAATAACGACCGTGGTGACTGTGAATTACTAAACAATAAAATGGCTGTTTTTCAGATTAGAATGATCGTTATTTATTTGCATATTTTTGGTAAAATGTTAAATCCTAATAATCTCAATTAAGAGCACTTAAGAACACCGTTTCTTGGTAATCTTGGTACCCTGCCTCAAAATCAATTAATGCATTTTTTCATTTATATTTTTCCTTTAAGTTTCCTTTGAATACAATTAATGCTATTTTCAATTTTTCGGTTACTTTCCATTCCGCGTTCGATACCTACCATATCATTGTGATACTTTCTTTCTGATACAAAATTCTACAAAACTATCTTTCGACTTTATCTATCTTGACTCGGACTAATTGCAAATGTTGCTAAACCTGAATTCACAGAACATCCGTCTTGTCGACAAAATTAGCATGGTGTGCATTTTAAACGATTATTGATTACTTACTGACTTAAAACGTTTATATTGTTGTATAATTATATAGGTAGGTATATTTAATAGGTTTTATCCACTTTCTAAGAGATTTATAGACATTTTAAAAGAATAATATAAAAGTTGTTAAGTGGTCGGAGCAAGATCATGATTAATGCGATACAATTTTCTTAAACTGACTGCAAATGAAGGAAGTTCTCAGTTCGGTTGTCTTTTATATTTGTCACCTCAGAACTCCGTCATTTGAAACAATATATATACATATATATATTCTGATAGATATTATATTAGCCTACAAAACAATAATTTTCATAGTGGCAAGCTCAAGTTTGGCGCATTTTCGCAGTATATGTTCAATTATACCAGTACATTGGCAAGCCGCTTGGCCTAGCCTATCCCCCCCCCCCCCCCCCCCACTAAACAAAACGTGTTAAAAGAGATACGAGATATGCGCTAGAAAGAGAGGCGACTCGTTCGTGGGTAAGGTAACTTGTGAGCTGAATTACACTGTACGGACCCCTTTTTTAAATAGAGGTTTCACGACAGAGTATTTAAGACGTTCTGGAAAAACTGCCGGAGCAAATGATAAATCAATAATATGACTCACGGAAGGTGAAATGTGGAGAGCGATACTTTTTATTAAATGAGTTGGAAATTCATCGTAACCAAAAGCTAGAGGGTATTTATAATTCCCATAACTTCATCCGGGGTTGTTGGGCTTAAGAATATGTTAGACCCGTGACTTGAAGGTAAAGAGTATTTACTGGAAACGGTTGAAGCGGTATTTTTGCTTGAGATATCATCAAAGAAGTTAACAAAGGTAGGGTAGCCTTAGGGTTCGTAAATAGATTCCCGTTAAAATGTATCTTTTCTATGCAGCTTTGTGTGGTGTGAGATTTAATGATCTGCCAAACAGCCCTACACTTATTACTCGCTTTGTAGATATAATTTGAACTACATATATGATCAGATCGTCAAATGCAACGTCTAAGAATCTTCGAATAGTTTTTTCATCACAGTTGCTCGTAAAGTGGCCTTTCTGCCACCGCTTTTAGAACAAAAATCCAACAAATTTTAGACGTGTGTCTCTAAATTACCACACACGTTATAACATGATAACCCGATTCAGTTAAGATTGTATCTCACTGCAGTCATACGTACATTTTCGTCGTTTCGTTTCGTTTCAGTTCCAGTTTCGTTTCGTTTTGGTCGATGTCGATTTTGTTCGCGTCATCAACACATTTTTTCTCTGACAGCGCGTGTAAATAAGAAGCCTGCACGAGATTTTTTATAAAGTTAACTAACAATACAACTCTGTTTTTTCCTCGCAACTGTGATGAAAAACGTCGTATGACATGTGCATCATTGCACTCGAAGCGGTAATATGCGCGTGAGCCGCAGGCGAGCGCGTTATGGGAGCTGAGAGTTTTCTGAAAGCAGACTAATCTAATTTTCTGCAATTTCTAGTTTGTAGTTAGTAGAGATATTCTCATTTCTAATTTATCGATTCTGTCATAATTGACAACCTTTAAATTTGGGCAGCTTCTGTTTAGTTCGGATTCACTATTTAAAATCATAGACAAATCTTCACCCTCTTCGTCAAGCGTCAGGACCTCAAAAGAGTTTTCAGTGGATACATTCGCCTTATATTTCGAACCGTTAAGTTATCACGTGGCGGAGTCGAGTTAAATTGAGCGCCTGAGTGCTGGCTTGAATGCCTTAGATTCTGGTTGAATCCGTTTTTATTCAGCAAACATTCTGAACACTTCCAGGAAGCTTTTTTCTCCGGCTACATTAAGCAATATAGCTTCTCCGATCTATTAGATTGAGATACATGATATGAACTTTTACAATATGAACAGCACATTTACAGCCGTTTATTTAAAATTGTTTTCTTACATTTAAAACAAATGACAGTCATCCTCACCGTCGAACAAAATAAGTATTGTTGGCTATACACTAATGTAAATTTTGTTTTGAATTGAGAACATTTTGGACACTTTCACAATTTTAAAGACGGAACATAACCTGACTGCTCAGTTAGAGCGCCGGAGCAGAATCCACCAAGAAATAAAAAACATCAAGAAATAAAAACATTTGTAGGTCAACTTTAAGATAAGGTGAACATTAAACAGTGATTATTTAAATCTGTCAAGGCGTTAACGATTTCCTGATAACAAGTTTTTAAACGATTTTAAACGTTCAACCTTTGCCAGCAACTTTTACAAGTTACAACATCTCTTACATTACGTAGGTACTAGGTAAAATTCACGAGCGATTGTACATTTAATATTAAACAAGGTGAGTTTGGATTGGTATGTTATCCCGAAAGGGACCATGATAGCCCACAAGTTGTGAGAGCCTTAACTGCGTGTTTTCAAATCATTTCTTCAATGAAAAACTATTAATTTAGAAAAGTGGTAGTAGAAACATTGTCCACCTTGGGGAGATGATTTACCCCCTTTTGGGATAATATACCAGTTCAAACTCAGATAGAGTGATACTTTATTTATGTATGTTTTTTTCTTTTTTTTATAACTGAGTAGGCCAGCATTTAAAGTAGAGAAGTTGTAAAGTTGTAATTTATATAAATACATAAATATTTAAGGCTATGTCACACAGCGCCATCTAGTCCCAAAGTAAGCAAAGCTTGTACTATGGGAACCAGATAACTGATAGAATACAATATAACACCCACACACATAACAAACACCTATGTTCATCACACAAGTGTTTGTCCTGGGTGGGAATCGAACCCAACACCTACAGATCAGAACGCAGGGCTACTACCAACTGAGCTATCAGTCCAGTCGCAGACCGCTGTCTCACCTGATGAGAATTGGGAAAGGACGACGCATTCTGCATTGGTACATGGTACATGCTTGCCTAGAAGATACCTATGTTAACTCGCGCAACTGCCTCCTTTCACCTTCATCCATTCATCCTTTTCCCTTATCTTTTCCCTTCTCTCTTTCCCATAGTACAGGACAGGAGTGACTTTGGACCTAATACTAAGGTTGGTTGGACCTTGAAATATTAACGGAACAATAATTATGTAAAGTAGGTACCCCCTTTCAAGAGCCTACTGAACGCCAAAATGCTTAAAATGTCTTATGTATAGTGAAAACACGAATTTATAACCTTTCTCGATGGAAAAAAATTACAAAGTTACCTCCAAATCAAACAAATAAACCGCGATTGTTCAATGAATACCTTAAATAAGGTCATTAAACTTTGTGTAGTAGTTGTACTGTACATGATGGATTTTAAAAATACCCATATTCGGTGTAATAATAAATTATCCTAAATTATTGCGCGTTGGAAACAACTCATCCCCGCTTTGGCCTAGTACTATATATCTATTCTGTGCTTTGTATATATTTGGATTCGCGCTGGCCTACCTCAAGCCCTTAACAAAAAAATAATGAATGACATCGGACCACGCGCTAATGAATCACAACTAAAAAAAAACACTAAAAAAATATATAAAAAAAAGTGTGTGTGTATGTATGTAAATATGTACATATTTTTACTTTCATCCCCTCTCCCAAGGGAACCGTGCTGAATGTCGGGATTAAAAGTATCCTATGGCCTACCTCGTAATATGAACTCAAATCATGCCAAGTTTCATTTGAATCCATTCAGTAGTTTCGGCGTGATGCTCAGCCATGATACAGACATACAGACGGACCGACAAAAATGAAAAAAAAAATAGTTTTGGGTTCAGCATCAACAATGGGCCATCCAAAAAAAAAAATTCTAAATATTTTCAACATACAGAATTGAACCTGTTACAGTTTTATTATAAGTATATAGATTGAAGGTCATAATAAGACGTTGGAAGACAAAGCGTAGTCCGGTCCACAACTAGGTGTGGACCAACAATCTGGTCACAACTGCGGAGAGTCGATTGACGCAGGAGGCAAGCAGCCGCTCAAAGTGGCGCTCTATAGGGAAGGCCTATGTTCAGCAGTGGACGTCTTCCAACTGATGAGGATGATTTTATAAAAACTTATCAGAATCCTTACTTGTGCATAACTCCAGCATCAACCTCATGCTGGTTCTTCAACTGCTGGTACTCATTGAACAGTTTCTCCGAAACATTCTTCAGTTTGGTCAGCTCCCGTTCCCTTTCTCGAAGCTCTCCGTCCAGGTGGTTCCGTTCCTCATGGAGAATGTTGTACCGACGTTGTAGATCATCATATTCACGTTTAGCTGGAAGTGGATAAGCAAAGATTTTAAGTATTTTATGGGCATCTTAAGCTATTGTGTGTGGCTAAGCTACCACGTCACACCCCTGTCAATCATACCTATGACTTTCTAAGTTATGTACGGATTTTGAATAATACTAATGAAAGAATTGTCTGGTCCAGTATGGTGGATTGGATACACTCTTTTCCTGCCTGAGTTTATGTCTCAGCAGAACATATTATGAGCTAAAGATATAAGAGTTCATTCCTAATCGTGGCAGCACAAGTGTTGAATTGAATCTTAGTTAGTGGCTTCTGCGGCAATCTCATTGTGTACTAGGATAAACCATCAAACAAAGAAGATGTATGGTAATTTAAAACAATTGCCTAATGAAAATTAGTAGGTGAGACAGTGGTCAAATGCTTTGGCTATAAAGAATACAAAAAAAGGTACTATGATGACTTTTACACTGATACAAATTACTAGGTACTTTTCACTAGGTGGTAGGACTTTTCTGCAAAGTTCGTCTAGGTAGGTACCACCGCTCTGCCAGTTATTCTGCCGCTAAGCAGTAGTGTGCAAGCACTACTGTGTTCCGGTTTGAAGGGCACTGTAGCTAGTGAAATTACTGGGCAAATGAGACATTACGAACTGATCTCACAGTCTAGAAAAAGACTGTGTGATGTCTCAGGATGACGTGCGCAGTGCGCAGTGTCACGCGAAACTTTAATTTAGAGTTCCGAGTGACACTGCATTCTGTTATAGGCGGCCGTGTCGCTTAACACCAGGCGAACGACTAGCTCGTCACGTCATTCGATAACATAAAAAAAAATATATACTAAACTAAATTACAATGACCAACATGCATTAACTAAACAATGATAAGAATGCACACATATTTACAACTTAATTTTATTTACTCTAATATGTTGACACAAAATACTTGCAAAAGAAGAAAACTAAGGAGAGGAGGCAAATGTTGCTTGATTGGACTATAATCAAAATGTACAAATCTGATGAGTTTTATACAAGATCTGGAGTGAGTCAGGGTAGTACTCTTGGGCCTACTCTTTTCTTGGCCATGATAAATGACCTTCCAGCGGTACTCAGCACAGCGCAGTGTTTGATGTTCGCCGACGATTTGAAAGTGTATCAACCTGTCAGTCAACTTTCGAACTGTGTCGAATTACAGAATGACATTCGATCGCTGGAAGGATGGTCACAATCTAATAGGCTTTCATTTAATGTCTCAAAATGTAAAGTGCTCACTTTCTCCAGGGCACTAAACCCAATATGCTTACAATACACCTTGGAGGGTGCTGTGTTCGAGAGGGTAAATTCCATCCGAGACCTGGGAGTCATCCTCGACAGGCACCTTGATTTCCGCGAGCATATTCTTTCTGTTTGCAAAAGTGCAAATAAAATTTTAGGATTCATAATGAGAACAGCTTCGCAGTTTCAAGACGTGAAAGTTGCAATTATGCTATTTAACGCTTTTGTGCGTAGTAAGTTGGAGTTTGGTTCGATAGTCTGCGACCCCCGTGAAGCCAAGTATACTCTGATATTAGAGAGGCTCCAGCGCAAATTTGCTAGATATGTTTACAAACGTATGTACGGTTATTACCCTTATCTTTTTCCACAAAGACTTCTATGTTACACTATGTACGTAGTACATAGAACTCTTTGTTTTTCCATCTCTATTTGTATCAGGTATGATCGGTGTAGATACATTAGAGTTAAGACGGAAAGTGTTGCTAGTTATCCACTATTGTCAGATCCTTCGCAACAGGGTTAACAATCCGACGGTGTTGGCTGCTCTGACTTTATTTGTACCCAATAATTACACTCGTACCGGGAGCCGTCGCCGGCACCAGGTGTTCTCATGTCCCGTGCTACGCACTTGCCATGCCAACAACGCGCCTACAAATAGAGCGTTGTCTATGCTTAATCTATTTACGCACAAGTTCCAGCATGTCGACATATTCAATGATAGGCTAGCAAAAATTATCTGCGAGTTTAAGTTATTTTATATGCATTGTTTAAGATAGGTAGCGTTTTGGTGTTTGACTGTAAGCTTACTATCATTTTTATAAATAAATAAATAAATATAATGTCATTTAACATCAGGTGATATGTTATCAAACTAGATAAGTATTAGGTAAGCTGTGTCGCTAATGTAAAAATAACTACCATGTTTTGATAACAATTCTGTGAACGGTGACTTTAAGCTACGTGAAGATTTGTCATCAATTCAAAGTATAATGAGAACATGATGGAAAACCCAACCATCCAAGAACTGCAAAATTTAACATTACTGTACTACAAGATATGATTCAATAACATTCTGTTTACCCAGGCGTTGTGGAAAATTATTAGTATTTTATGGTTATGGCTCATGCCAAGGGTGTAGTATCAGAATTAACCTCCTAGGCTCATACTCTCTCTCTCTCTCTCTCTCTCTCTTTCTGAGAAAAGACCTTTTTCTTTTTCTTCAGTGATTTTTCTAAATAGCGACAATGATTTTGAGTTTTTTTGGTGGGGTGCATTCTATATGGCAAAAGTTGGCCTTTTTTAAATTTATTTGACTGTTAGTTTTATTAATAAGTATAAATAAAAACTAAAAATAAAATAATAGGTTTTAAAATGGTATTAGGAATTTCAACTACTTCATTCCAATTTCCTCCAAAAATTGTAATTAGTTAGCTACAATTTTTTTCCTGTTGCTGTAAAATATATGGGTGAAAAAAAATTTAAAAGAACTAAGTATATCTATTTATATTTTATATCTTACATATTTTTATAATATAGGCACTACAATAAATTGACACAACTAGTACCTATTCTTGCCTAAGCTAAGTAGGTGCCTATAATAGGTAGGTGAGGTACTTTAATTAATTAAATGAATATAGGTGAAGTTGTGCATAATTTTATAATTTATACTAATAATAAATAAAAATAATTGGCAAGTACCTACCTAAAAGAATTATTATTGATTATACTGGGTGGCGCAAAAGTAAAGACCCTATTTGGTTCAGCTATAACATTTTTTCTAAATTAGAAAACTAGATTTAGGTTTTTTTAAATGTATATTTGTGCCATTAAATTTCGTACCATTAGGATTTAAAGATGATGTCTTTTAAATGGTGACCTCCAGAGTTGATACACATTTGAGCCCTATTTATGACATTTTGCATAACTTGCCGTAACACTTCCTGCGATATGTTATTTCTTGTATGTTGTATGTTATTTCTTGACGAATGTTTTCTTTTAGAGCTGCGAGAGTCTGTGGCTTGTTCACATACACCCGAGATTTCAAAAAACCCCAAAGAAAGAAGTCTGGACTGGTCAGATCGGGTGATCTTGCAGGCCAAGGCAAATCGCCAAAACGAGAGATAACTCGGCTTGGAAAAGCGTCCCTCACTAAGTCCATAGTGTCGCGCGCTGTGTGTGCCGTAGCGCCGTCTTGTTGAAACCAGATGTGCTCCAGCCACAATTCGTCCAAACTGGGTATCAAAAACTCACGTAACATGGTTCTGTAGCGTTCTCCAGTGACAGTTATCGCATTGCCTCCAGCGTCTTCGAAAAAATAGGGTCCGATCACTCTGTCAACACAGATGCCACACCATACAGTAACTTTTAGTGGGTGTAGAGGTGTTTCTTGAATAATGCGCGGATTATCAGTGCCCCAGAACCGAGTATTCTGCTTATTGACATGCCCTGAGAGATGGAAATGCGCTTCGTCACTCATAACCAATTTTGAAGGAAAATCATCCTCTTCAAGGTTGAGGTTTATGACGCGCTGGCAGTAATCTAGACGAGCTCGGTGGTCAGCAGGCAGCAGTTGATGAGTCATTTGAGTTTTATACAGGAACATCTTTAAGTCTTTCACCAAAATACGCTGCAGGGTCCGTCTGGAAATGCCCAATTGCGTGGCACGTCGCCTCGTTGATGTTTCTGGACACTCTTCCACATCTTCGCGCACAGCATCGATATTTTCAGCTGAACGGCCTGTTCTTGGTCTCCCAGACTTAGGTCTATCCAATGTTGAGCCAGTTGCTTCAAGGCGTGTGGCAAAGCGTCGAATTGTGCGACCAATCGGTGCCGGACGGTGGGGAAATCGTCGACGAAATTCACGTTGTGTTCTTATCACTGATGAATTATTCCGTAAGAACATTGACACAATTATTCCACGTTCTTGGGGAGTAAAACGGTCCATGTTTATTTTCAGTGTATTTTACATTTGTTCACTACACAATTTTCAACAACAGAATGACAGAAAATGTCATATAAAAAAAATAAAAGTATTTTCTTTAGTGCCAGTACTTTTGCGCCACCCAGTATTTCAGCTTAAGGTAGGTATTGTAGGTAAAGCGTATTCTAAACTTTTTCCTCAAAACAATGAGGTAGGTAGTTGATAAACATTCAGTGATACCTACTTTCCTGTTTTTGTGAAACACATTCATGTTTATTGTTACTAATAATGTCACGCAAGTAAATACTTACCTACCTACTTATTTTATTGTGTCTGGAAAGGATTTGTACTATTTGCATTGATATACATAATAAATAATATGTAAAACAAAAAATTGTGTAAAACAAACCTTCTTTCTAAGCAATAATATTTAAAACAATTATTTTAAAACTGTGTTTAAAACACAAGAAAGTCACATTATAAAAGTCTGCGAATTCTTATTTCTAAACAAAACAAAAACAAATCGTTTTGACTTTTGACGTTACTTTGTTTTGACTTTTGACATGCTTTGACAGCCAATTAAAAATAAAATAAAAGTTAACAAGTAGTGTTGTGAATAGTGGTGGTTAAAAAAGCATAAAGCATCCAAAGCGGGTCCGGTTTTGGCCCACAACGTACAACGCCCGCTGTCATGGCTCTCACTTGGCGCTTTTTATATCGTGCCGCCTAGACTTAGAGCATCGCACGCGCTACGTAAGGACAACGCGGTGCGAGCGCGAGGAGCGAGTAGTAGGTAAAAGCGCCGCGTTTACTAAAGCGGCCCCCTTATTACCTAACTCGCAACAGGCGTAAATCTCGCGGCGATTGCTGTCATACATCATTAGTGGTGTCGAGAATGTACGCTTCGCTACTGCTGTCGCATTGCTACTGCTATCGCATTGCTGTTGCAAATTTTACGTTATTACCCCGCGGAGCTGCTTGTGCTTACCGCCTCCTAATTACCTAACTCGCAACAGGTTTGTGACAGGCGTAAATCTCGCGGTGATTGCTGTCATACATCATTAGTGGTGTCGAGAATGTATGCTTCGCTACTGCTGTCGCATTGCTACTGCTGTCGCATTGCTGTTGCAAATTTTACGTAATTACCCCGCCGAGCTATCGCGGCAGCGGCCGCGCAGCCAGTCATCGCTTGCTGTCGGACGTGGGACGCTTTCTACAACTTGCGCGCGGAAACGTGAACTTAGGCCGGCTCACGTAATAATTATACCTACGCTTACTTTGGTACGCTTTATGTTTTTGTTGTGTTTTTGATAGGACACGCAATAATGTTTATGTTGAATGTCATTCATCATCATCATCATCAACAGCCTGAAGACGTCCACTGCTGAACATAGGCCTCCCCCAGAGCACGCCACCTTGAGCGGCTGCTCGCCTCCTGCATCCATCGGCTCCCCGCGGCTTTCACCAGGTCGTCGGTCCACCGAGTGGGGGGCCGGCCTACGCTGCGTCTTCCGGTTCGTGGTCGCCACTCGAGAACCTTTCTTCCCCATCGGTTGTCAGTTCTACGAGCGATGTGGCCTGCCCATTGCCACTTCAACTTACTAACTCTAAGAGCTATATCGGTCACTTTAGTTCTCCTGCGGATCTCCTCGTTCCGGAGCTTATCTCGCAGGGAAACACCGAGCATAGCTCGCTCCATAGCTCGCTGCGCGACTTTGAGCTTACTAATGAGGCCAACAGTAAGAGACCATGTCTCAGTTCCATAAGTCATCACTGGCAACACACACTGATTGAAAACTTTCGTTTTCAGGCTCTGCGGTATTTTGGACGAAAAGATAGGACTGTCATTATGATCATTTAAAATTAATGAATTCGTCAAAGCTGTAAAACGCTTGCTCGACAAGCCAGGACTTTAATTTACTCTTAAAACAGTTGAAACTAATTGCCGAAGCAGTAATATGTCCTGGCAGTTTGTTATATATCGTCGGTCCGATAACATGCGAAACTTTTTCTGATTTCGTTAGGTTTCTCGGAACAGTGCGGAGCTTATCCTTATGTTTAATGTTTATTAATTTGTATGTATTATGGACCCAATATGTCTGAAATAAATGAATATTTCGTTTAATTTTAATTTAATAAATTTGTGGTTATGTGGTTTGTGAATAAGTGGATCTACCTTAGTTTAAGGGTGAATTAAATGAATATTTATTAAAAAAAAAATGTCATGCAGGGGAGATTTTCCAATATGGAACTTTTACTGGTAGCTGAGTTCTCCTCGTTATAACTTAAGCACTTAAAAAAGCATGCTTTAAATAAAAAGCACAAAGTTTGTACCACGCTTTTGACATTAAGCAGTTTTGAACACTACTATGAACAACAATAACATAAGGATTTCTAAAAATGCAACTAATATGTACTAGTGGGAATTCTGTGAATATGTACCTACATAATAATAATCATAAAGCATTTTTTTATATTAATACCGATAAACTTGTTAAGTTTTATTTATTTCAGCCTGCCTACCTAGCTATATTCACTATCCACAAACATTGAAACAAAGAACAAAAAGTGCCGTTCCGTATGTAGCTAAAACAAATGAATATAGGACGTAGAAACAATAATATGTAGGATTAGGCAACGTTAGCGATTACAGAAAATGTAATCTTATTATGTAGGTTCCTTCCTACTACCTACTAACTAAATAAACCACATGAAAAAGCCTTATTCACTTCTCGGGCTAGTATTGGAGGATCTCAAGATTTAATGTGTTAAGCAACAGGTTATCATCGGCTATAATCCGCAAATACGAGATAAGCGTTCAAACCACTGGTGTTTTCATTTGCATACGATCACCGAGGAGCATGCGCAATTTGCACTGTCAACATTATTAACCAATAAAATGTTAGGTTTTTAGAATAAAAAATATATACCTATATTATATTATATACTAACCTTTCTCAGATTTAAGAAGGCCTGTTTTATGCTTCCTCTCAGCATCTTCATATCTGTTTTTCCATTTTTCTACGTAAGTGGAGAGCGCAATGTTCGCCTCCTTGGTGTTGTGCTGCGCATCGGGCGGCGTCATCCTGACGGTAGTGGCTCGAGGTATCCTCGTGGCCGCGCCGCCGCTGCCGCCACCACCGCTGGGACAGAGCGAGACAGAGGCGCCCCGCGCGCCTTGACACTGATTGTTGCTCGACGCGATCGCAAATACATTATCACCATTCCTTTTAATCATTTTTGCATTCAATTTTTATTGCACGCGCGCGTCGAACGCTCGCATTCTCTCGTTTTTACGTATGCAGGCTGTGACACGTGCTTAGATCAACAGGCTGGTGCGTCAATCTCGCGAGAGTGTTTAACAAAATTCGCAAATAAAATTTCTTTGTTCTCGCCGTTCGTTAAGGAAAATACGTGAGAATATTACGCGCGATAACTATGTCACCCGCGTTCACTCAATAAAGCAACCTTGAATCCTGGAAGGCTGGAACCAATAAAGAAAAATGTAAAATAATCGCGAGGTGCAGCCGTAATTCACGTTTGATTGTTGGATCGCAACTAGGCTTACTAATGTAAGCGTATGACTGTGATATGATAATGAAAACTTCGTCATTGTGAGTCACTCGGCTTGATGTTTACGCTTATTGTTTACGTTCAAGGCGTATCGCAATTGTAGTTAAAAGTATTAGTACGATATCCTTCTTAGAATCTTCTTTTAATTATTTGGAAACTGCTGCATGAATGTGTAGATATGCTATCAATGTGCTCCATAAACTGCAGCATTTATTGTTTTATTTTGAAATGTAACTTGTCATTGATTTGCTCAGTATCAGCTACCTATGTTCTAGCGTTTTCTTTTAAATTATGATTAAGTGATTGCAACAAACAGAAATACCTAAGTTTATGATAGTCAGAAATACCAAATATTTTTTGTAGTATTTACCTAGGTATGTAATAATGTAGGTCCAAATAATTTGGGAAAATAATAATAATTTGCGGCCAGCACGTTGGGTACGCTACCTACCGGTAGTGGGCTGGAGCACTTGGACTGTCTATAGGCCATCGCGGCTATTATACAGTCCCTAAGTGTTCTTTGTAGTAGGTAGTGTAGCTAGTGTAGCTAGTTTAGTTTAGTTTAGTTTAGCTTAGTTTAGTTTAGTTTAGTTTTTATTATTGTAGTAGTTAGCTTGAGTAATAAAGGCAATTTGCCCGTTAAATTTGGGAAAATACCATAATCTCATTTATAGTAATATCATAGTAGGTACCCTACCCTACTGAAATTATTCCGTCAGCCAGTGCCATTATTCTTGTGTATTGTTTTATAGTAAATATTCTGAAAAATAGTGATTATAACAAGTCATAATCTTGTAGGTACCTAATCTAAACAAGGTTACAAGTTACAACAACCTTCGGGAAATGAGTAATTGGGTAATTCTCACCAAATAAAAATATACGACCACGCACTTACTGCCAATAAATTAAAATCTCACTTTCAGTCTATAGAAGTTAATCGTGCGTCACTGTTGCAGATTCAAGCAAAAAAACAAAACAATTATTTTACACCAGCTACCACATGTCAAAGTCCAATGAGAAAACGCACTGAACGCATTTCATCCAAGTAGGGACGAACGGAAATTCTAAATTTAAACTGTTTCCAGAGAAACGGGCAAACAGCGTGTTGCTTGTCTATAGCGCAAGGCAAGACAGCGAGCCGTGTGGGCCGACGGGACTCAAATTGTGAGACTTGTAAAGTGATTTAATTGTCAAGAGCTCCAATGTGAAACATTAATCTTCGTGTGCTAATGTCCGCTAGCGCTAAGATAGGGCATTCGATACATTGAAACAAGATACGTTACAAGATTTTCCTTATTGCTAAGTAATTGAACCACTTATCTGGCTTTTAAAGATTACACTAGCTCTCTAACTTCATGTAGAGCTACTGTTGCTTCCTGGTTCTTTAAATCAAGAATAAAATGTGTAGTCATTGCTTACTTGCTGTACATTTATAATCCAACGAGATAATTATATCAATTAAAAAGCTTCGTAGATCATTTAGTTGATAGGTAGATCTTGCAATTAGTGATAGTAACATAGAAGACTTAGTAGTACAGGCAGTACTTGAAGAAGAAGTCTTGCAAGTTAGCAACTGCGCAACTCTAATTTTAATCAAAGAAGCCAAACATAGTTCTCTGTAATAAGTTGAAAAGTGTAAGCAAAAACCAGCTCCTGTTAAATGGCAGAGCGGATGGCCTTAAAAACATTTCCATATTTAGGAAACAGGGTCAGACGAGGCAAGATTCGTAAAGCGTTGCCATCAGTGGCCCGTAGTGCCCGGACAAGGAAAGCTGATTGCGATAGCCGAGTCGGTAACAATGTAGTCATTAGCAGATACTTGAATGGGACGACTCATGGGGGCTTCTTAATGGTAACGGTGTACTGTGGTCATGCGTTTAATGATCGTGGTAAAAATACATTAAGGCCTATCGGTTAAATCATCTCGAATTCATTTCTTTTATTGCTGTCTGTAGCTTAACATTACCAGTGAATTATGTATGAAAATAATAAATTGTACTTAACCAAATGTATTCTTTCACGATAACGATCTCAAAAAATACACCTCAGAACAAAAATTAGCAAATGCATCAAGAATTTCACACTAAAGAGATGCAAATAAAAACTGTGAGTCCACCACGTGCGCGCTTTACTTCCTGGCTGAAGTATTCTGAGTCACGTTTTTAATTTGGAATATTTTTTATGAGCGAATAATAAATATTGTAGGAGCATTGACCTCTGTCATCTATTCCTGTATCTTTGTTATCCTCGCCAGTGGGATCGTAAAACCTAGCAACAGACTTTATGGAAGCAGGATTATGTGATGTGGACCACGTAAAAATGATCCCATTTCTATGGCGAGATTACATGAAGTTATTACGGCTTTATGTTGCCTTCTCGTGTTCCCTTTTGGGTTATGGGCAGTGGCGTATCATCTTTGATAATTATTACATTTCTTTCTGAATTTATATTGAAATTCACAAAAATGAGTAATGCGATCCTTTGCTGCAGTCATCGCAATTTTTTTTTACAAAAATCCAGAATTATGGAGTTGTTTTATAGATGAAAAGTATGAAACCAAAATCTTTGGAAAGACAAGTAAAATCAAAAGATTCTACGTCCAAATCCTAAGCAAAGCCAAACTGTCAAGTTAGTGAAACCCAAATTACTGTTTTTACTAAAGCCGAGTCAATTAATGTCAACTGACACCAATTAAACAATTCGAAGCGAACAAATTTTTGCAGTTAGCTTAATTAGAACAGTTTATAGTGCGATCTGGCAGTACCAGCTCCCACATGTGTAATGTGTTGGCCAGGCTCGGAACAATAAATATACTTCAGGGGTAAGGGGTAAGGGACTGGTTATGTCTATCAACTGATTTTGATGTTAAGCCAGATCTACAGTTTGTACCTATACATACCTATTACCATCAACTGTGAATGTTATTGCAATTCTGCCAGGTAGGACTAACGTCTTCATTGCAGCCTTATTTCTTCATTATTTTTACATGTAGGGAAATTAACACATGTTACTTATAAAAGTTTTTTTTTACTATGATCTCGAACGCACCAAACAGTGGCTAAGATACAAATATAATGCCTCTGCATGGCTAAACCCTCGAAGAGTATGAAGCAGCTACTTCTCAAAAACTTAATAAAACAAGATTACTTACTGTTTCCTAATTTTCATAATAACCACCTAGCTCTCAGATCTCGGGCCATGTCAATTCTGCTTGTGTGGGAGTGGACAGGCAGGACTATTTAGTTTATTGCAAAAGTTTTTACTACAGGGCGGGCCGGGTCGTGGGTTGGACACTATAGACTTGATCTGCGGCTATTTATAAGCAAAAATATTTTGCACTTAGTTGAATGAATAATTATCATTATCAGTAATGACAGGGTTAAGAGGCGTTAAGATAAAGAAGATAGCGACTATTTGTATAGCGCCATTGGGGTTTTAAATAGGAATATATGGTCATTGTTTGTAGAAAAATTTGATATTGATAATAACAGATAAGATTTGCTATATGAAGTGTTTTTATACTTTCTATATATAAAAAATACTCAGCTAGCTCGTTAATTTATGAATACGAATTACAACATTGCTAATTTGCTACCATTGCATTTTACAATTTTCCTTTTTTTTTGTCAAAGTGTCAGAATATAATTTATTCACTTTAGATGCAGTAAGTATGCAAATATTTTTGAGATAAAAATATCTTTTGAAGCTTGTTCGAATTCTCAAATGGATATTTAAACCTGATTAATATTTATCAGGAGGTCCCCAGCTTGAAAATACCTACATAAAAACACTCTACAAATATCAATAATATTAATAACTTGTTTAAATAAGCATTAGCTTAGCTGTATGCTGATTGCTGACAAATTAAAGGCGAGGCCGACTAGGATTATTTGCCGAATAACGGTGTAGATTCAGACAACCCGTTATATTTTAACAGTATTTAGTAGGTATTACTAAAATTGATGTGTTCATAACTGGTTATCACCTACTTATTTTGTAAGAGTACGTACGTGATTGTTCTCTTAGAGTTATTTTGACGTTAGATAAAAGCTAATGACGCTCGTTATCTCCGTGTACGTAACTGTGATCTAATTTGTTATCGTCGGTTATTGTTTTGGTCGTCTCGTCATTAGTGTCGAAGTTCTTTTAATATATCTAGGTAAAACTAATGCAGTTATACAGTTTGTTCTTCAGTTTTAACATACCCAGTAGGCAACCATTAGAACTAGAGCAATAGTGTTATTTTTTCTTATTAAGCTACGCGAGCTTGTAACAGAGTAGTCAAAACTTAATGGCTTATGTCATTTTATTTTTCATCCCTCAGGGTTAATCCTATTTGAATTTGTAAAAAACTATTCATCATCATCGTTGACAGTCTGAAGACGTCCACTGCTGAAAATAGGCCTCCTCCAGAGAACGCCACCTTGAGCGGCTGCTCGCCTCCTGCACCCATCGGCTCCCCACGGCTTTCACCAGGTCGTCGGTCCACCGAGTGGGGGGCCGGCCTACGCTGCGTCTTCCGGTTCGTGGTCGCCACTCGAGAACCTTTCTTCCCCATCGGGTGTCAGTTCTACGAGCGTTATGGCCTGCCCATTGCCACTTCAACTTACTAACTCTAAGAGCTATATCGGTCACTTTAGTTCTCCTGCGGATCTCCTCGTTCCGGAGCTTATCTCGCAGGGAAACACCGAGCATAGCTCGCTCCATAGCTCGCTGCGCGACTTTGAGCTTACTAATGAGGCCAACAGTAAGAGACCATGTCTCAGTTCCATAAGTCATCACTGGCAACACACACTTATTGAAAACTTTCGTTTTCAGGCTCTGCGGTATTTTGGACGAAAAGATAGGACGAACCTTCCCGAACGCTGCCCAGCCGAGTTGGATTCTTCGCGCCACCTCTTTGTCGAAGTTGGACCTACCTAATTGGACAATCTGTCCTAGGTAGACATACTTGTCGACAACGTCGAGAGTATCTTTCCCAACAATTACCGGTATTTTTTTTTTTTTTTTTTTTTTTTTTTTTTTTTTATGCGATATAATGATGTGACGAGCTAGTCGTTCACCTGGTGTTAAGCAACACGGCCGCCCATAACAGTTGCAGTGTCACTCGGAACTTTAAAACAATAAAGTTTCGCGTGACACTGCACTGCACACGTCATCCTGAGACATCACACAGTCTAGTAATCAGATTACTAGACTGAATGATCAGATCATAAAGTCTCATTTGCCCAGTAATTTCACTAGCTACAATGCCCTTCAAACCGGAACACAGTAGTGCTTGCACACTACTGCTTGGCGGCAGAATAACTGGCATAGCGGTGGTACCTACCTAGACGAACTTTGCAGAAAAGTCCTACCACCTAGTAAATGAGGCCAACAGTAAGAGACCATGTCTCAGTTCCATAAGTCATCACTGGCAACACACACTTATTGAAAACTTTCGTTTTCAGGCTCTGCGGTATTTTGGACGAAAAGATAGGACGAACCTTCCCGAACGCTGCCCAGCCGAGTTGGATTCTTCGCGCCACCTCTTTGTCGAAGTTGGACCTACCTAATTGGACAATCTGTCCTAGGTAGACATACTTGTCGACAACGTCGAGAGTATCTTTCCCAACAATTACCGGTATAGGTGGAACATGAGCATTAGACATGATCTTTATCTTGTCCATATTCATCTTAAGACCAACCTGCTGGGAGACTCTACTGAGGTCGTTGAGCATGGTGCTAAGGTCCTCGAGCGATTCCGCCATTATGACTATATCATCGGCAAAACGAAGGTTAGTGATGTACTCACCATTTATGTTGATGCCAGATCTTTTCCACTCCAAGAGCTTGAAAACATCCTCCAATGCGTTTGTGAACAGTTTCGGAGAAATCCCTCCCTGTCTGAAACGTCTCCCTGTCTCACGCCTCTTTGCAATGGAATTTGTTCCGTACTCTGGTCCTGTAGTCGGACTGACATAGTGGCCTTACTGTACAAACACTTTAAAACTTCGATATACCTATAGTCAATTTGGCATCGCTGCAAGGACTGCAGCACCGCCCAAGTCTCGATTGAATCGAAGGCTTTCTCATAGTCCACAAACGCTAGGCATAACGGCCGATTATACTCTTCGGTCTTCTGTATAATCTGGCGCAGCGTATGGATGTGGTCTATGGTGCTAAAGCCTTTTCGGAAACCGGCTTGTTCGTGAGGCTGGAATTCATCAAACCTGCGTGTGAGACGATTCGTAATGACTCTCGAAAACAGCTTATACACATGACTCAAGAGCGAGATGGGCCTATAGTTCTTTAATAAGGTGTTATCGCCTTTTTTGAAGAAGAGCACCACCACGCTCTTGTGCCATGCCTCTGGCGTTGTACCTTCAAGGATGACAGAATTAAATAACTTCTGGAGGACTAAAAGTACCGGTCTACCACCCGCTCTCAGAAGTTCGGTCGTAATTCCATCTTCACCTGGTGCCTTGTTGTTTTTAAGCTGTTTGAGGGCCATTCTAATCTCGTGCAGGCTGACGTCCGGGATATCTTCGGTATAGTGTCGGACTAACTTGGCTCTGATGTCCTGAGCTGTGTTAGTAGCGGGCTTACGTGTCGAGGTGTATAACTGTCCATAGAAGTTCTCAATCTCTCTCAGAATCTCATGCTTGGATGAAATGACGCTACCATTTTCGGTCTTCAGTTTTGTCATTTGGTGTTGCCCAATAGACGAATCCTTTCCGAACACTTTAGAGCCTTTGTTCCGCTCAATTGCGGCCTCAATACGTGAAGTACTAAGAGCACGCAAGTCGTGTCGCAAGGAACTCCAGATTCGTCTATTGAGTTCACCGTAGGCTGACATATCAACTGAAGACTGCAGCTTCATTTCGCTCCGGTCGGCCATTAGCTCAAGAGTTTTTTTTGAGAGCTTTTGAGTCTTCTTTCGGCGTTGGGTCTTAAAGAATTCCAATCCAACAGCTTGGACAGTTTCCACCAACCCGTCGTTTAGCTCGTCCACTGTGTTACAGTCGGCTAGGCACTGGAAGCGATTTTGGAGTTCCAGCTGAAAGCCTTCGGGGTTTTGGATTTGGACAGGATTTGGACGGAACGTAGACTTCACCAGACGTGACCTTTCGAGCTTAACTTGATATTCAATGTGCCTCTAACAATACGGTGATCGCTACCGGTTTTCACCTTGCTGATCACAGAGACATCATCGAATATGTGCTTCTTGGTCGTCATGATGAAGTCTATCTCATTTTTAGTGGAACCGTCGGGACTTATCCACGTCCACTTCCTGGATGGCCGCTTCTCGTAGAAGGAGTTCATCATAAAGAGTTCCTCCTTCTCCATGAAGTCAGCCAGCCTCTGTCCTCGAGGGTTCCGCTGCCCGTATCCAAATGGCCCCACTCTCAGCTCATCGCTATTCCTTGTGCCCAACTTCGCATTGAAGTCTCCCATCACAACGGTGAAATATGTTTCGGAAATATGCATGGCTTCGGATATGTCCTCCTCATACATAGCTTCTACTTCATCGTCTGAGTGTGCCGTCGTCGGCGCGTATACCTGTATAACCTTCAACGAATACCGTTTGGTTATTCGGAGTACCAGGTGCGCTACCCTGGCCGACACACTGTCGACTTTGACCACGTTGTTGACGAGAGACTTGCGGACGAGAAACCCGACACCCCCTTGGGAGAGTTGGTCTCCCTCCCGGTAGAAGAATAAGTTACCGGAATTTAGGATTATCGTGTCCTGTCCCTGTCTTCGGACTTCTGACAATCCCATTACATCCCAGCGTAACTTACCCATCTCCGCCTCTAACTCGACCATCCTTTCGTCAGCCTTCAGTGTGCGCACGTTATGCGTTGCCAGGGCCAGGGGTCGTCGTTGAGGTTGGTAGCCGGGCGTCTGCCGGGGATTCTTCGCAGCCCTTGCCCTGCCGTTACCGTGGCCGCTACCGTAGCCACGGGATAGCAGAGCTGCCGGGGACTGGGGGCCGTTTTTATTTGTGTTTGTCGTTGTGGTTTGCCATAATCACCACTGGATATTCCCTTAGCCGCCTTCTACGGCACCCACGCGAAGAGATGGGGTGGTCCTATTCGTAAACGGGACCACACGGGGCCGGCTTGTTCGGGAGGCTGGAATTCATCAAACCTGCGTGCGAGACGATTCGTAATGACTCTCTAAATATAATATCTTTATTCACACACAATTAGCTCAAAGCCAAAAATGAATAACCAGTGCATAAACTGAATAATAAAAGATCTTCTTCGGCAATTAGACTAAGAAGTAACTACCTACCAAACTGTTATTACAAACAAAGAAAATAATCTTTTGTCTGTACCTCCCTACCTACCTAAGTACTTAATATGTTAGGTCGATAAATATTCTGGAACTGCAACCGTAATATTGTTAGTACGCTACTTGGTTTCGAAATTTAAAAAAATCGAATGATACATCACCGAAAGATTAAAACAGTAAATAAACGTGACAAAGACATATATCAAAATGATGAAAAATTACCTAATGGTGAAATATTGTTCGTTTATTTCAACAACAAATTACCATTATAATATAATAGGTAGCTACTTACGTTATTGAGTTTTTTATTTTAACGCTGCAGCTCTCATGTATGAACCAGCGTGTACAATCAAGTGGCCAGCACTTTAGATTTTAATGATCACGCGTTTACGCGTCATCGTTAACACAATACCCTTTTAACTGCGAATAATGAACGCAACCATGAACCTTTTGAAAGGAACCAACTTAAAATCATAAATATCTTATTTTATGGCTGCCTTAAATTAAACGAAAATCATTATTTATTACACCATTAAAATATTGTTGTACTGTATTAAACTCATATTAATGATGTTAAGTATATTAAAAAAAAAAAGAAACTTCATACACATAACACTATCAGCAATAGAAAAAATAATAGCGATGCAAGTGAAGTACAAACCATTTTTAGGGTTTCGTACCCAAAGGATAAAACGGACCCTATTACTAAGGCTCCGCTGTCTGTCTGTCACCACTGTCACCAGACTGTATCTCATGAGCCGTGATAGCTAGGCAGTTGACATTTTCACAGATGATGAATTTCTGTTGCTGCTGAAACAACAAATACCAAAAAACAGATTAAAATGAATATTTAAGAGGGCTCCCATACAATAAACGTGTTTTTTTTTGCTCGTTTTTATAGATAATGAACGGAACCCATCGTGCGCGAGTCCGTCTCGCACTTGGCCGGTTATTTTATTGACTCACAATATGCTGATGCCTAAGAAGAATAAAATAAAAAGAAACCACGTAATCCATGCTGGAATGTGTTATCTACTCAATAAGTACGAAAACAATGTTTTAGTGTTCTAAAAGATTCTAAATTTAAACATGACCCAACTTATTTCCTTTGAAACGATATTATTGACTGATCGGATGCTATTTTAATACGTTCAAGTTTTTATTTGAACACGAACAAGCGTATTTATTATTATCTTGTAGGCATTATAGTACGGTATTAATACCTATCACTTGCTATGAATGAGACGGCAGTGATATGGAATTCAAAACGATAATATTGTAAGAGAAAAACATTGTCGTGAGAATTATTTTATACAATGTCTACAAATGCTTCGTCGCATAACTGTTATTTTGTTAAGTAAGTATTGTACAATAACTATTAAGTACAAATCTTTGCCTGTTAGTTACCTAGAAACAAACAAAAAAAAATGAGAAAAAAAAAACATAAAAAAAGTAAATCAAATCAAAAATAAGTAGGTATATAAAGAAAATCCATAGGTTTATAAAAGAAAAATTGCATTTGATAAAAAGATGCAAATAAAATCATTGTGGGTCACAGACAAAGTACAAAATAAACACAAAGAAAGGACGTCCTGGCTACAGTGACCCAAACACAGCCGCAAAGCAAAAAAAAAAGAGGTAAAATAGTATAGTGGTATAGGTATTATTACGCATCATACCCAGCGATGACTCACATGATCACATCACTAGTCAGCAGTCACAGTCATTCCTGCATGTTGGTCGATGGTCGGTATCGCAAGGCAACAAAATATACGTGACCCCGCGGCGAGCGAGACTTCACCGATAGCATCGTCTGTTTCATAATTAATTACTTGTTACAATACTACTGATTATATTGACATTACCGTTTTAACCAATGCTATTTTTAACGATAACATTAAGAACGATTTAACGACTTATTAGTCTAGGTATTTTAATACCTAAACTAATAAGATAATGATGATGTTTTTGGTATATTCTTACATCTGAAATAATATTGAAGTAACTTGCCGTGTCTTCAGGGGATTCAATAAAATATTAAAACATAGGTAACTTTTTTAAAACTTAGAAATTTTGATATTTGTTTCGTTTTTGCGAAAACGTCAAATTATGCTAATGCTAATTAATTAATTAATTTATCAATATATTTTTTATAAGGTACGTTAAAACCAGGTTATACAATAACTTATAACGAGGCACTTCCCTTCCCTAATCGCAAAAAAAATTAAGCGGGAGGCGAACTCTAGTCTCTGTCTAATCTATATCAAGTAGCGCCATCTGCTGTGATACTTAGTTAAAACTATAACCAAGAATACCAAGATGAAAACTGAACATGATGTCGCGTCGGTCCCCGTCCGCATTGAAACTTGAAACGTTTACGTTCCACTTCATTAGTTCAAGCTTTTTCGAATTACCGGTAGATGGCACTAGCTGTATGTACTGTTGCAAGGCCATCATGTATAACTATTTATTTCACAATTATGTAGGCCGTACTATAGATACTTATGTAGGTACGTCGTAGTTATTTTTTTATAAATCAATATATTTATTGCTATTACTTGGGTAGGTACAAACTTACCCACACGAAAACCGGAATAACTTTTCAAGAGTAGGTATGCCACGCCATGCTTATATTGCTAATGCTTACTAAAGCCACAGATTAGTACTGAATAATATGTTACATCGTAACTACAGGGTCCGTAGTGACACACAAACGAATAACGAACCTACATAGGTACTAATCATTTGAACATTTTGACAAGGTCAGCTTATTTAAATAGTTTTTTCAAAAATCAGATTTAGTTCGTAATAAGCATTGTAAAAAATGAGTTTTACAAAGTAAAATAGAAAAATCATAAGCGGAATTCCGGAATGAGTGGTTTAAAAATGGCAGGGGGAGGAGGACACATTGCAAGCCACTTCGGCGGCCTATTTCACGATCGGTACCTACCTACATCTGAAAAAAATAATGTACCTATCTACTCTTAAAAAAAACAACGGCTTTTTTATTAATTTAAAATGATCCACTTTAAACGATACATTTTTTTTAATTCATGTTTTGTTTGGAGGCTTTTACCACATGGTATGCCAGCCCCATCATACCCTAACTTAAACAACAACTAACTACAACTACATGTATCGCTAATTACTAGTTTTAAAAATATTAAATAAAAGCTTAGCAGCATCACACGCAGGTGATGCTAAAATGTTTGTGAACGCACCAGTATCTAGCCTATTTATATTATATTTATCTATTAGTATATTTCTTAACCTAGTGCCTTTGACACATTCTATTAGTAGATGATGCACATCTTCAACAGTTCCACACAAGTCGCAATTAGGGGAATCGGATTTTTTCATCATATAGCTGAATTTTTTGCATGGGTAATGTCCAGACCTTAACCTGTGTGCTAATACAGTATTGTTTCTGGTCATCTCACTTCTAACAAACCAGGGTATACGAGGAGGCTGACACTGAATTGTTCTGTACCAAATTCCTTTTTCTTTACTGCGCTCATCAAAATATTCTTTAAAACTGTTATAACAAAAAAAATTACATCTGATTAATTTTTCTTCATGATTTGGTTTAATTGAATGGTCATTACCTTCTAATACCGCCAATTTGGACAGTCTATCAGCCTCCTCATTACCTCTTATACCTATGTGCGATGGAACCCATTGCAACTTAACACTAACGCCTTTTGCAGTGAGTTTTTTAATGCCTTTTAATATGTCATAAGCTACCGATACACCTCTGAAGCTAGAGGCGCATCGAGCTACGTTTTTTTTTTTTTTTTTTTTTATGTTATCGAATGATGTGACGAGCTAATCGTTCGCCTGGTGTTAAGCGACACGGCTACCCATAACAGATTGCAGTGTCGCTCGGAACTCTAAATTAAAGTTTCGCGTGACACTGCGCACTGCGCACGTCATCCTGAGACATCGCACAGCCTAAAAAAGTTTTCTAGACTATGAGATCAGTTCGTAAAGTCTCATTTGCCCAGTAATTTCACTAGCTACAGTGCTTTGAGTGACTGGCCCGATAGCTCAGTTGGTAGTAGCTCTGCCTTCTGAACTGTAGGCTGTGGGTTCGATTCCTACCCAGGACAAACATTTGTGATGAACATAGGTGTTTGTTCTGTGTCTGGGTGTTATATTGTATTCTATGTATGTATTTACAAAACAAAAAGTATCTAAGTATTGTATCAGTTATCTGGTTCCCATAGTACAAGCTATGCTTAGTTTGGGGCTAGATGGCGCTGTGTGAAATGTCCACACATATTTATTTATTATTTATTTATTTACTTTTCAAACCGGAACACAGTAGTGCTTGCACACTACTGCTTGGCGGCGGAATAACTGACAGAGCGGTGGTACCTACCTAGACGAACTTTGCAGAAACGTCCTACTACCTAGTATTAACGTGCTGTAAGGCACTTTTACTGTCTGTGAATATAACCACATTCCGATTACTAATGTTATTAGTATAATTCAAAGCTTCATAAATTGCAATGAGTTCCAGCGACATAATACAAATATCAGCATCCGTTTTGTATATAATGTTCAACGATACATGAATTATAGATAGGACTCAAGGAAAAAAATCTTCATCCCTCCTTTAAATTTACATGTATGAGAGCTACCCCTATATATAGTAGTAGCTTGTACCCGCGCGGCTTCGCCCACGTGGACTATCCCTCAGAAACCGTTTGTTTTTCAGTATAAAATTAACTTAAGCCTCCCATTTTGAGAGCCGTGCAGTGACCTCTCATGGTGACATTGTAGTAAGAGGAAGGGAGGAAATAAGTTTTTTTATATCTCTGGTAATAACTTTCTTTAATATTTTATGTATACTTTGACACTAACATGAAAAAAATGTTCAAATGCCCGTGGAAATCTAACAGTTTCCAAAAAAAAAAACGATTTCAACCCCTAAATTATTTCAAAATGTTATTTTTATTTTAACATGCAGGTACCTAATAACAACTGGTTTAACAAATGTGACTGAAAATAAAGAACTTTGAACTAAAACCTTCCACCCCATTTTCACCCCTTCAAATCAACCCCCGCAAAAATATTATTTTACCATCTTTGCATGTGACTGATATACAAATATCAATTTTCATAATTACAAATTCAAAAACAAAGAACTAAGTATGCATACAAAGTGTCATCCCTTCTTATATCATCCTTGGCCGTGTGGTCCCGCTTTGCGAATAGGACCACCACTATCTCTTCCCGCGGGTGCCGTAAAAGCCGGCAAAAGGAATATCCAGAGAATGGGCAGCAGCATTCTCCTCGGTACATTAAAACCTGCGATTCTCACCAAGCCGCCTGCTAAGCGTGGTGATTATGGCAAATCTCCCCCTATGATAAGCGTCCAAAGTGACGTTTTATGGATTCTTGTGATTCAGTAGTGGATGTCTTCCAGCTGGTGTGTGATGTCATCGCTGGCTAAAACATATTGTAAATGCCATTTTTTACTTTGAATGAACTATCCGATGGAATACTTACTATCATATTTTTTTGTTTTATTTTACACCCAAACTTTAACTACTTATTTCACCCGTTTAAGGGTTGAATTACAAAAAACTATATAGTACAATTTAATTTATTTTAATACATGTTTGTTCCTATGTGCCAAGTTTCAAAAGCTTTACAGTACGAAATGTAAGTTTATCATACAAATACTTTTTACCCGTTCATCCCATTGGGGGTTGTATTTTCAAACTCTTTCGTAATACAACCCCCTACGTCATAGAATCAATGTATCTTCGAGTTTGAAGATTATAGCATTAGCGGTTTTCCTTGTGCGAACATCTTACGACGGGAACTTTTTCCGTATTTTTACCCTCTTAAGGGGTGAAATTTAAAAAATTTCCGAGACCCGTATCTATTTATTTTGTATGTTCTTTACACATCCTAAATTTCAGTATGATGCGGTAATTTTCTTTTTAAATTTTCATACAAACTTCAACAATTTTTTTAACCCCTTAAAGTGTTGAATTTCGAAAAACTAAAAGGTACCATTTCTTTTATTTTTATACCTGTTTGCATGTGTTAAGTTTCAAAACGATACGTCACGAAATGTAGGTTTTTCAAACAACCGTTTTTTACCCTTTTCGCCCACTTAGGGGTTGAATTTTCAAAAATTCGTTCTTAGCACGCACTTACGTCATAAAAGGAAGGCACCCCTCAAATTTCAAGTCTTTACGTCCAGCGGTTTGGGCTTTGTCTGTCAGTCAGTCAGGACAAAGCCTTTTATATAATAGATAAAAAAAATTCGTACCTCGAGTACTATTTTGTGCCTCGAGACCTTTACCTACTTAAAGTATCGTCGTGCCAGGCGCGGATACAGGGGCGGGGCGCAGGGGGCGCGTGCCCCCGCCTTGGCGCAGGCAGTCCAGCACCAAGCGGGGTAATCAACCAATTTATCAGGAAGATATAGGTGCATGGAATTCATCATTTAAAGAAAAGAGCACAAATTGGTCTTGTATCGTATACTTATGTGTTTTACCACCATATACCCAAATTCCTTTCTTGGACTCCCGTACTAATAATCATTTGTGCGCCCCCCCCCTCCTTGAGAAATTTCCGTATCCGTGCCTGCGTCGTGTATGTACCTACCTACGTATACCTACAACTTTAGAAGTTAATAAAGCTCTATGAGATCTGAGGCTGTAGGTACCTAGGCTATATCATAACTGTATTAGTATTACGACTCGGCTGGGCAGCGTTCGGGAAGCTTCGTCCTATCTTTTCGTCCAAAATACCGCAGAGCCTGAAAACGAAAGTTTTCAATCAGTGTGTGTTGCCAGTGATGACTTATGGAACTGAGACATGGTCTCTTACTGTTGGCCTCATTAGTAAGCTCAAAGTCGCGCAGCGAGCTATGGAGCGAGCTATGCTCGGTGTTTCCCAGCGAGATAAGCTCCGGAACGAGGAGATCCGCAGGAGAACTAAAGTGACCGATATAGCTCTTAGAGTTAGTAAGTTGAAAAGGCAATGGGCAGGCCACATCGCTCGTAGAACTGACAACTGATGGGGAAGAAAGGTTCTCGAGTGGCGACCACGAACCGGAAGACGCAGCGTAGGCCGGCCCCCCACTCGGTGGACCGACGACCTGGTGAAAGCCGCGGGGAGCCGATGGATGCAGGAGGCGAGCAGCTGCTCAAGGTGGCGTGCTCTGGGGGAGGCCTATGTTCAACAGTGGACGTCTTCAGGCTGTTAATGATGATGATGATGATTATTATTACGCACTGATTAAATAACTTTAAAAAATTAATGAGCCCGTGCAGCTCAGTTAGTAAAGGAACAGGAGAAAGTCTCGTATATTTTTTTATCGTAGAATAAATAACAGTTGAAACACGTTCGCCACGGCAGGGCCGAGGGCTCCCCACCGCGTCTACTCGTTCCTTCCCAAGTTTTCTTCACTTAACTGTCCCAGCGTTGGGGGCCGTAATCCCACGGATTTACGTGCATTACCTACTTATGTTATTTGGGGAAATCAATTCTGCCTGCCCCTTGAGAGTCGGGCGGTTGGAGAAATATTTTGGTTTTTTTAAATTAAAATTTAATAAGTAATCTAGAACTGCGGAAGTATAATACTAAAAAAATAATAGGGGTTAGAGCGACTGGAAACAATATCCGTCTGCACTGAACTTTGACCTATTTGCTAAGTTCAAATTTATCCCTCTATGATGTAGGTACCTATCTATGCAACGCATTTGGGTACTACGTTTTAGCTAGAGAGACAAGTACGAACTTAAGAGCTGTCATACTTTTGCGCAGACGGGCATAAGGGATCAAAATTATAGGTCTATCATAAAAACTAACACCGAATATCTAGGTAGGTACTCGAACTTTGATTATCTATCTGTAGTCTGTACCGGACAGGCGATGGCGATGGTGGCCGAGCAGTAGCATGTGCGCTTCGTAATCTTACGGCGCGGCGCCGGTTTCGATCCTCGGCCCTGCACCAATGACTTGTAAGTTATGTGCAGTTTTCGATGCCATCGCTCCGTGCCTCGGAGAGCACGTTAAGCCGTCGGTCCCGGTTGTCATAAGAACATATGTGGCGATCGTTACGGGTAGTCAGACGCCTGATAGAATCTGACACCTGGTCTAACCATCCCTGTTACTGGTTCCTTATGAGTTGCGAGGTCAGATGGCAGTCGCTCGTGTATTTCTGGTAGCTCGCCGCTACAGGGTAGACTGGAAGCCGACCCCAATAACAAATGAAAAGGGTAAAGAAGATGACCTGACAGGAAGATGATCTAAGGCCCGTGTTACAGAGCGCCCGTATTACACAAACACTTGTCCTGTCACCGGAATCGAAACCACCGCCTCCAGATTATGAGCCGGCCTGCTCAACCACCATACCACAGAGGCTGTCCAATAACTTGAGGATACTTGAGGTCAAGGCAGCTGGTTGTAAAAAGTGAAGCCTGCTCGGTGCAGCAGCCTGCCTGGGTATTCCAAAGGATAGAAGGAAGGATATAGGATATGAAAGGGTATATATATTATAGACGGGCAATGATGACCGAAGAAAGATCGGTAATATCATACTGTTCTTGTGAAGGCAATACATTATATCTGGAGAAATAAGAAAATACTTCTTTGTTTTTTTATGTAAACGAATGACGTCACGAGCTAGTCGTTAGCCTGGTGTTAAGCGACACGGCCGCCCATAACAGATTGCGGACTCAGAAAGTCAGAACTCTAAATTAAAGTTTCGTGTGACACTGCGCATTGTAAGACATCACACAGTCTAAATAGTTCTCTAGACTGTGCAGTTCATAAAGTGTCATATGCCCAGTAATTTCATTAGTTACAGTGTCTTTCAAACCGGAATACAGTAGTGCTTGCACACTACTGTTTGGCGGCAGAATAACTGGCAAAGCGGTGGTACCTACCTAGACGAACTTTCCAGAAAAGTCCTACAACCTAGTAACTTTATCGAGTAAATATTTATATAAAAATATATAAATACCTACATAAAAATTTTTTTTTGCTCTACTTAGGTACAGATAAGAACAATTTCTCCTTAAAAAGAATAATTTTAAAATTAATAATCATAGTTCTTTACTTAAGAAACACCCCAAAAAACCAGTAATAACGATATCCTAGTTAAAAGGTTCTAAACATTACAAATGGCATCGATCGCGTGGCAATTTCCTCCTAACGCAACCATGGGGAAAGCTTCCCTTGGGACGCCGCACAACTCGAGGGGCACCATAGTTTGTGTGGATCGGTGGACAGCTGGAGACCGATAGAAACTACGATAACAGCACAGTATAGTCAATTGTTTTTTTCTCTAATCTGTGGGTAATAGAGCGATAGCTCAGTACCCGCTACTTTTGACTCGATGGGTTCGATTCCCGCAACAGGACAAGCATTTGTGCACATAAAAAAGCGCAAATGCTTGTTCTGTGTCTGGGTGTTGTGGGAGCATGGTCCTCGTAGTTCCTGGGTCCCTAGATACAGGGAATCCTAGTTAAGGTCCAGGATCTACGTATGTGATCGTTGGGCGTTATTTATTTTATTTTTGACTATTCAACCTATTATCAAATCCCGCCACTGATTCTGAGCTCACGATGCGCTGTCATAAGCACGGGGCCGCACAGACGAAACGGTTTTATTTCAAGCTGACGTTGAAGTATGATTCGTAGTTCGTGGGATTCAATTCTGCAAAACTCTGCTCTGGTGCCCGCCTTGGCTTGCAAAGAGAATTTACTGTACTGTCTTCAAGTAATAGTTTGTGTTGTGTTCCTTCACTTGAGAGCCTCAATCCAAGACGTAGTGGTGAGGCGCTATTGCCACTACCAAAAAAGATTATGATGCAGAGGTTTACCAAAACGTATAGTTAAAAAGCTACGCCAGAAGCACAAAAAGAGGTCGAAAATGTACCAACTTAAAGCGTTAACGCCAAACGATAACCCAAAATGTATGGGAATGACATTGCTAGACCCCCAGTATTTCTAACGACTATTATGTACGGAGAGAGGGGGAGTTATTACACCTTTTACGTAGAATACATTACATTGTAAACTAAGTATATATTTGCAATGTAATGTAATGTATGTGTTTAGTTCAAAATTCAGAAGCGAATTGCTCGCTTCTGTTAAAAGTACCTAAAATAAAAACAAAAACGTCCTACGCTTTAAACCTGACGGTCACCCTACGAGACGAGGATGACATAGGGGTGCTTTGACGATTATTTTAATGCATATTAGATTGCAAGGGGACGCAGATTATTTGGTAGGTGTACGTTCGCGCGTTATTATTGTTATGATGTTATGATGGAGTGTGGAGTGTCGCCAGTAATACAAGAATATCTAGTCCGCTTAAACTGAAATCCACGTGGTCTTAGTAATGTGCTAACTTAATAAGCACTTCTCGTGGTTCTTACGGAGTCATCAACAGGCTGAAAACGTCCACTGCTGAACAGAGGCCTCCCCCACAGAGCGCCACTTTGAGCAGCTGCTCGCCTCCTGCATCCAAGTTAAGAAAGAGTTCTGAAGTTATTGTTAGAGTGTTTGAGATTTTGTGAGAGGGATGTATAATTTGATTGATATTGTGATTAGTGTTATTTTATTTTATTTTTTATGAAATTCTTATTATTTTTGAATTGTAATTGATTGATAATTATTTAACCTATCCTTAATTAATTTAATTGGTAATGCCGTGTTAATTAATTAATTAAATAAATAAATAAATCCATTGGCTCTCAGTGGGTTTCACCAGATCGTCGGTCCATCTCGGTCGGGTCGGGGCCCTACGCTGGGTCTTCCGGTTCATGGTCGCCACTCGAGAACCTTTCTTCCCCATCGATTGTCAGTTCTACGAGCGATGTGGCCTGCCCATTGCCATTTCAACTTACTAATTCTCCAAGCTATATCGGTCACTTTGGTTCTCCTGCAGATCTCCTCGTTCTGGAGCTTATCTCACAGGGGAACACCGAGCACAGCTCTCTCCATAGCTTTCGGAGTAATCTTTGCGCTAATTTTCATAGATCGGGCGATCTGTCAATTTTTTTACGATCAACTTTTTGCTTAGTTCTAGCATTTCCAAGTATTCTTGTAAGTTTGTACAGTTCTTGTCATTCATATTAATAAGCTAAAAATAATAATATAATAATGTACACCTACGTACGCTACAACATACATAGAAATACATATTTACGTAGATTGCTAAATGTACATAGTCGTAGCGCGACGTAGCATCGTAGCGGGCGGGGTCTACGGCACGGTTACGCAGGGCGGCGTAGTGTTGCCAGAACGGGATAAAAAATTAACATTGTCTGTTTGTTTGTGCTTTCACGTCAAAACGGGTGATCTTATTTGGACAAATATTTGCGTGCACTACCAACTTTGTTGGAGGCGGTATACGCATTTGGCACAAAATTAATAATAACCTCTGGTTACTAAACTAAAGAAATTAAATAAAAACACTCATTAATGTGCTGAATATTTGAGTGAGGGCTGGTTCGAATTCCAACTTTTCAAGTTATAGCAGCCTTTGCACTCGCTTTTACACTGGTGGAGGAACACATCGTGAGGAAACCAACATGTTCAAGAAACACAAAATTCGAGGATATTTATTATGTCATCTACCAACTCCCACTTGGCCAGTGTGGTATATAGCCTGCTCTCTCTCTCTCTCTCTCTCTCTCTCTCTCTCTCTCTCTCTCTCTCTTCTCTCTTCTCAGTGCATGAAAGCAGTTGTACCAGCAGTGGGAACCTATTGGGCAGGCGAAGTACGTTTGAGAATTTTAAAAAATTAAGGTTCAATTAAAAATATAATGTAGGTAAGTACCTAATTAATTATGTTATAAGAAAAGAAAAACTGAAAAAAGAAAAAAAAATATAGCAAAAAAAGCATTCATTCATCCGATTTTCAAGAAAAAAAAAAAAATTAGAGTTCCAATGATTTTGAAACAACGCTTCCATGCCTATTCAATTGCTAATTCAACTTTATATTACAAAACTTTTTATTGGTTTAGATTTTGTTTAAGTTACCATCCATTTTCGTCTTCTTCTTCTCGTGTAGGCAAGTGGTCAGAAAGTGGTGGTGTCAGAATTTTTAGGCCTCCCAAGGCTTCTGACTTGGCTCAACGACTATTGTCTTACGACAACAGCCGGGCGTGCCCTCCGAAGCACGGTAGCGCTCAGTTGTAAATACCACTTTTTGCTGTAGCGGTCACTCATCAGAGTAGTGACCGCAGCGAACGTTGCTTAACTTTACCGATCGGTTAGAAACGGCTAGTCGTGCTTCGCTATGAGCGCTCCATTTTCCGGTCCAATCCATTTTCATAAAATACTGAAATTCGGGAAATACGCTGTTACTGGCCTCCCCTTTTGAAATGGTTTAGTACACCCTCGGCCGCAGCGCGGCAAGCGCGTATTGCGCTGTTACACACAAAATTATCTCAAAATGTAATTTAAATCCTGAAGTTAATATATTTAACGACATAATTTATAACTTAAATGTATTTTAAACAATCTGGTGTGAAAATTACGCGTATTTTGGTGCAAAAATGTGGAGTAATGCACCGCTAAAAATTCGATAGATCGACATTGTGAAAAATTGATTTTTCCTTTCGGCGTTTGAGGCACTGGCTTTTTTGGTATTAGGTAGGTACGACTTTTTTTGGCGTGAAGTTATGTGTACGGAAGTTAGTAGTTGATGTCATTTGAATTCGGGTTTTGTTGCTACGTTTTTAGGCTTTTGATATGAAATATTCTATAGAATCGGGAAACATATTATATCAATGAATGTCAGCATTGTCCGAAGAAATAAATTCAAATAGGTAAGTTGATTCATTTTTAAATGCTGATTTAATTACTCTGGGCTGCGGATAATCATATTTTTTTGTTGACAGCAAATTCATTAGGAATCGATTCTGATACTTAACTATTGGGGGAATAACTATTTTAAAACTATATAGGTACTTTATAGTAGGTACACTTTAATAACCAGCCAAGTGCGAGTCGGACTCGAGTGCGAACGGTTCCGTATCATTATCTATAAAAACGAGCAAAATAATCACGTTTGTATGGGAACCCCTTAAGTATTTATTTTATTATGTTTTTTGTATTTGTTGTTATAGCGGCAACAAAAATACATCATCTGTGAAAATTAAAACTGTCTAACTACCACGGTTCATGAGATACAGCCTGGTGACACACGGACAGACAGACAAGCAGACGGATGGACAGCGGAGCCTTAGTAATAGGGTCCGTTTTACCCTTTGGGTACGATTCTAAAAAATAATGAAAAATTGGACAAGGTACAGATAAATATCTCAACGTAAGTAGGTAGACAGGTGCATACCAACTAAGCAATTTTACTATTTTAATATTACTATGTACATCTACTACATATCTTACGTTAAAATGGTCACGGCACGCGACGTGACGTTATAGCCAAAAAAAAAAAATACTGCCCGCCTTGTTGACTTATTGTGAAAATGTTTAGATGAAAGTTGACATTTCTTTGACATTTCTTTTTAATTTTTATGATAGTAATTTGACATAGCTATATATTGTTATTATTTATGTTATTTCCGTTCTAATTCTTGACATTGTTTTAATTTTTATAATTAATTGTAATAATACGTTGATCTATTATTGTGTAATATGTATAATTGGTAGGTATGCCGTTCATGTTTCAATAAACATAATTTGAATTTGAATAGCTAGGTAGGTACGTAATACGAACGAAATTATTTTATAACTTTTTTAAAGCACTGCTTTATTTGAGTGATAATTTTACAAATGTAAATGACATTACTTACTACGTTATTATGAATTATATTATTTTTCTGCAACTATATTTTATGTTCGATTGTGCCATAAATAAAGTCATTAGTTGGTAGGTATTTCTTAAAATCCCGCGTGGTTGCGTGATGTTTTTAGCAATTATGTACAAACAAACTATGAAAGTTCAATGAATCTCTAAGTTTTTTGTTATTTAAATGAATGACGTGACAAGCTAGTCGTTGGTCTGATGTTAAGCGACACAGCTGCCCATAACAGATTGCAGTTATTTGTTTACACATAATTACTGCGTAGGTACTTAGATTTTTTACTCCAAATAAGACAAAAATACTAAAAGCTCCATGCCCGTTATAAAATCAATACATTACAAACTTAAGCAACTAAAATCACGAAGGCTGGGTTTTTTAATCCGTAGTTAAAGTAACCAATGATGTTTAAAAACTAACAAACTTTGAACATTGGTTAGAATTTGTTAAGAGTTTTTAACCATTGGTTACTATAACTATTGGTGAAAAAACCCACCCTAACTGATCTAAACATGATCTCGAAACGTCGTAGTCTTGTAAAATATCTCAAATAACGATCAACAAACATAAACCCATGTTGTGAAACCACAAAAAGTAGTTAGTACTACTTATGGTATACCTATGAAACATTGTCGTCGCCGTGGCTCCGAGGACACGAGCACCACTGCATCATCATAGTTGTTACCTAATTGGCAGGTAGTTAAGGTGGAACGTTACACTAGCGCGGCAAATTCAAACTTTCTTGCGTTCTTTTGCCTATAATCGCTTAATTACTCAACGTGATTACATGAAAACTAATTTTGCTTTTTTACTAATTTTGCGGAAATAAATAGAATGTATCAACAAATTACGATTAAAACATGTCCTAGATATCATTGGTTTAGCGACAAATGGCAATAATCAAAATTTCGTCTTAGTTTTTCAGTCTATTGCCATTTGTCGTTAAACCAATGAAAAATAAATAGGTGATACTTTTAATTGTAATTTATTGATACATTATATATTTATTTGCGCAAAATTAGTTTTAATGTGATTACGATGAGTAATTAAGCTATATATTATTGGCAAAAGAATGCAAGAAAATTTGCATTTGCATTTAGGTAGGGACCATCCTCAGATCACGTCAAACTAGGGTACCTACCACCACTTTGCCAGTTACTCTGCCGCCAAGCAGTAGTGTGCAAGCACTATACTGTGTTCCGGTTTGAAGGAAAACATGCAAGTAAAACATGTTAATCTGTGGTGGGTACATAAATGTTTAGATCTTACATTTACGATAATTATTTTTAATTAATATAAATACATCAGGGGACATCTTACGGTGAACGTTCTGTGCCCTATAATTCATTGCAGATAGTATGCCAACTTCGCCAGCTCAAATTCAAATGACAAAATTGGTGACACATGCCGTACCGTACGGTACCTTATAGTCTCTTGTGCTCATATAATTAATGGATGCCTTCTATAACGGTATAATACTCTTGTATGAAAATGGCAAGGTCCACTATGTAGAGCAGTTTGAATTGAACACGAAGTCTTTGTCTATATAGACTACGAATAGGTATTTGAGTGTCGGATTCATTTTGTATGAGAAATAACTAAGCTTTTGCGTTACAACCACAAACAAGTTGATTCCTATGGTTAAAACAATATGTAGGCCACCGTAAAGTAGCGTCATACTAACGGTTTTTTTTAATGTAAACGAATGACGTGACGAGCTAGTCGTTCGCCTGATGTTAAGCTTAAGCGTCACGGCTGCCCAACAGTTTCAGTATCACTCGGAACTCTAGATTATAAAGTTTCGCGTGAGACTGCACTGCGCACGCTATCCTGAGACATCACACAGGCTAGCATTGCTCAGTAATTTCACTAGCTCCAATGCCCTTCAAACCGGAACACAGTAGTGCTTGCACACTACTGCTTGGCGGCCGAATAACTGGCAAAGCGGTGGTACCTACCTAGATGAACTCTGCAGAAAAAGTCTTACCACTGGTAAACGGATGCATCCAAAACCGTTTTTAACTTCTTTTTGTTTACTTATAAACTGTTTTTTTTGTAGTATCTTCATACAGGTTTTCGAATTTAGTTAAAATATCAACTAATTACCGTACTTTTTCACGCCACGTCGATATAACTAATTATTCTGTTTGTATTCTATTCTATCTATTCTATACACAAATCTTTGTGTGGTATCTACACTAGACCTATCTTATATGCTATCTTTTGTACCTACCTAATATTTTGTTCATAGGACTGTCCGTTAGGTATTACTATTAGTTCTGCGAACGGTAGACCTAGCAAGCCTAAACGTTTTTGCAACCACATATTATGGCACGATGTTGTAGGTAAGTACCTACTCAATAATAGAAATTTAAAAAAACGAAGGATTTATGTTCCGAACTCGGACCCCGCGGCCTTATATCTCGACAACCTCTTTACATATTGTGCTCATATTTGAAGCACTTGTTTAGAATTGAGTACCCAATGTTTCTGACAAATATTATCAAAATAGGCTGGCAATGGTGACGCTACAAACTGTCCCCCTTTTGGGGGAGTAACACCTCCAATCAAAAATCGCCAACGACAGAAAACCCTGCGCTTAAGTACTAAAAGCGCAGGTATAAAAGTTTCGTCAAGATTTGTTCAGAGTTGTTGTTGTCATTTGGAGCTGGGACAGACGAAATCAAAAAGGCGAGTTGAAGCAATTTTATGCACCATTAACCACCATACCATTTTTTCTTTATTTGGCGTGAGACCATACCGCCTAGTCTTTCGTACGGTTTTCTATTTCAATTATTTTTTTGTTTTTTTTTTAATGCATTTTTTACCTACACAGAGAGAGGTAGAGAAGAGGTTTTCACCAAAAAATTATATTTAGGTATTTTAAATTATATGTTTTTTAGTTTAGTTATATCTTATGCCTTTTGTTTTTAGCTGCCTTAAAAAAATGTTCCCAATACACTCCTTTTTTTACGTCGGGACCAAACGGTCAATAATCCACCATTATTACGCATTTATATATGTTTTGTAAATAATACCAAGTCAACAACAGAACATTTTAGCCAAAACTTCAGCACTGGCTTTTAGTAATACAGCTCCAAGCAGTATTTACTGAATGTGTGACATTTCAGTAAAGATATCGTTTACTGCGTAGGAGCGGGTGAAAAGGTCGCCTCCCACGCTGTACAATAGAGTAATTATTGTAGAGTGAAACCTAGTTTTAATGTAACTAAGTGATGAGATAAAATCAGGCAGACTTATATTGTCTAAGCCTTATTTCAATAACCAGTCTGTAAAACTTGCAAAATTTAACCTTTTCTTCTTTTTCTCGTGTAGACAAGTGGTCAGCCCTGGTGTCAGAATTTTTAGGCCGCCCAAAGGCTTCTCACTTGGCTTAACGACTATTGTCTTAAGACAACAGCCGGGGCCGACGGCTTAACGTGCCCTCCAAAGCACGGTAGCGCTCAGTTGTAAATACCAGATTTTGCTGTAGCGGTCACCCATCAAAGTAGTGACCGCAGCGAACGTTGCTTAACTTTAACGATCGGTTAGAAACAGCTAGTCGTGCTTCGCTATGAGCGCTACATTTAACCTCTAATACAGCTAGTACAACACACCGTCCTTATTATTGTTGTTCCTTACGCTACCGCCCATGTTTTAAGTGATTATCGATTGTTCCTGTCATTTTATTAAAGTTTTACCTAACTTTTTAGGGTTTCGTGGTACAAGGAACACTTCAATAGTATACTTGGGGCTCTGATCCGTTAGAGCCTAAGCCGCTAAGGTCTACATCAACTTTTTATCAGATGCAACTTATGATTTCAAAATATGAGGGGGAGACATTGCAAACTACTTTAGTGCACTTAATTGTGATTTCAAAACTACGCATCCCAGAAATTTATCATTTTCTTCGTTGAGAGACGTTATAGTAAAAATCTCTTTTGAAATTAATTCGAGCAAAACGTGATAATAACTTTTTGGGATAAGCGGAACACTTCGCAGCAGCTCCATGCTCCAAAGGTCATTGAACTTAAAGAAAAATGGTCGTAGCAACTATATTCTTCCTTTTTTAGGGTTCTGTACTCAAAGGGTAAAACGGATTCTATTACTAAGGCTCCGCTGTCTGTCTGTCTGTCCGTCTGTCACCATGCTGTATCTCATGAACCGTGATAGTTAGACAGTTGAAATTTTCACAGATGATATATTTCTGTTGCCGTTATGACAACAAATACTAAAAAACAGAGTAAAACAAATATTTAAGGGGGCTCCCATACAACAACGTGTTTTTTTGCTCGTTTACCAGATGAGTCATAGATGGCGCTGCTTTAAATAGTGCTGCTACTCAAAATTAGATGGCATGGCATGGTACGGAACGCTTCGTGTGCGAGTCCGACTCGCACTTGGCCGGTTATTTAGTTTCCGATTTCGGAACACTACAAAACATGGCCCGAAATGCTCTTGTCTTGATAAGTTATTGAAAGCTTTTTACATTCCAGTGTACCTCTTATTTAAGTAGTGGTAATTAGTAATAATAATCTGCATGTCCTATAGCTTGTACCTGTGCTTGCTTGTGTATTTATCTGACTTGAAAAACTTCTAGAGCGTAAGTATTCCTTTGCATTCTAAATTCTATTCTTTTGATAGTTGAGTTGTAATTCTGTACCCGCAGTAGGTACGAGGTTATTTAAATGTAAAGGGTGTCTCAATAAGAATGCACTTTTTCATTTTAAAATATAATCACGTATAATTTGAGATAGTTGTGATTTTTCTATTGGATTGTAAAGAATGCACGTTCTAATTAAGTATGGAATAAAATATCCATCAAATGGTCCCCACGGCTCTGATGACAGGTCATTACTCTATTCATGAAATTTTCCATGATTTTTTCACAAAGATGTACCTACTTTAGTCCTGGTGGCAGTATCTCACCGATGACGCGTTGGATCTCGGATTTGAGCCCAGGAATTGCTTCTGGTTTATCGCATTTTCTTTGGGGTCTTGTGAAATCTCGGGGCATAATGCATTAAGTATGTTTGTTTTGAATTATATGACCTATGGTTCTTTTAGTGACTGAAGGTCTACAAAAGCCTTGCCCCCTGGCGGGGAGGTCAATGGAAACCTAGGGGGAATATTCAGGAATTGTTCCCAGTTCTACAGATTTCCATTCAACAGACCCCAGTTCTGCAGTTTCCCAGTTTTACTGATTCCTCTTTCTAAATATTCTTAATTTTACAGATCCTTAAGTGAATGGATTCCCAACTCTACAGATTCCTAAATGTACGGATTCTCAATTTTATAAAAACCTAATAGTACGGATATCTATTACAGTTACGTACAGATTCCCAGATTTCCCGGAAGACGCAGCGTAGGCCGGCCCCCCACTCGGTGGACCGACGACCTGGTGAAAGCCGCGGGGAGCCGATGGATGCAGGAGGCGAGCAGCCGCTCAAGGTGGCGTGCTTTGGGGGAGGCCTATGTTCAGCAGTGGACGTCTTCAGGCTGTTAATGATGATGATGACAGATTCCCAATTCAAAAGGTTTTCAACTTGTTGATAAGCAACCACTTTCCTTAAGCTAGTGGGGTTAGGGCCATTCTACAACCCATACTGGGTTGTGAAACGGTTTTGTATCCAAAATGTCTTAGATTAAATCATAACCTTAAAAAAAGAACTGTAAGTAAATCTTACATTTATTTTGTTTATCTTATTGGAATCGGGGTCAATAAGCCCCGGGGCAAATAGAACCAGGCGTGTTATAGAAACTTACTCAGTGACTTTTGCCCAGTAATTTAGTAAGAGCATGCATTAGGTCTGTATTGCATATTCATATAGTAACTGTGTTGTATAATTCTTATTTTTATTTATTTATTTGACGAGCTGAATATTATTGTATTTGTTAAGTTGAGTGACTCGGAAATTGTTTTAAGTTTTATAGAGCAACGCCTCCGCTAAATTTCCGAATGAACTGATCAAATCGGCGAGGATCAAGTTTCATAAACATAACGGCTAATGGATCAATTCGATCTCCTACAAAGACACACCAGCTTGTTTAAAATCATTTTAAAAAATCCTACCGGTTTTGCAAGTTTAACCTAATACGTGTTAAGTATTTTATGGTCTTTATCGCCAGCCTAAATACGACAGGAAGTCAGATATAAAGTGCTGGAAAATGACCGTTATTTTTGTGATATATCACCTTATTAAAATTACCTTGAATGGGCTAGTTGCCTGCTATTAAAAATTAACAAGTAAATATTATTTTCATATAGTAGGTTAAAAATGAATGCAATAATTGAAAAAATATACAACATTATATAAGTAACTAACTGACCCGCCCCGGCTTCGCACGGGTTAAATTTTTCTCACCTATTAAACCTTCCCTAGACCTCCACGAACATTTCAAGACCAAGATAAGATAAATCCGTTCAGCCGTTCTCGAGTTTTAGCGAGACTAACGAACAGCTATTGATTTTTATATATATAGAGATAACAGTAAAATCGGTAAATAAATCACGGAGTAATATGGTTTTAAAGTTTCTGGTTATCAACTGTCCCTTTCCGCAAAACAGGACATTCCCTACAGTTACTATGAAAACGCACGTTGTGACGTCACATGCTAAAGAGACTATGTAAAGCTACCACAGCTTAGTAATGAAACACTATGAAGGAGCAAGAGTGACGTCATTGCATGTTTGAGTTGTCTCTTTCTATTCCTGTATTTTAAAATGCTTGTAATTTTGTAATTTAATGAGATATTTAATTTTTGTTTTCACGTGTGTTTATTATTAATTTATGCAATACTATCACACTATCAGGACTATTTGATCTTACACTTTGTCGGATTCAGGACAGATACTTATGCCCGTCTGTCTGTACTGGTTCCTCCTAAGTTAACACTTACTCCTCTGTGACATGCCCCAATTCATTGAAATAGGTATATCATAGTGGGATAAGTGCGAACTTAGGAGCTGGCAAACTTTAGTGCAGACGGGCGTGAGACTTATTAAAAATTTGCAGAACGTGAAGAAGACGTAAATGTTACCTATCTATATCTTATTTTTTCGTTGTTTTTATGATCACAGGTGTTAAAGTTGCAAACCCGCGTGTGTCAATGGAAACTTCATGGAGATATCAAAGACTCTTTTGAAGAGATGATTTTAATTTTTTTTTATTTTTCACAGGACACAATAATTCTTAACACAATAAAATGTATTAATTAAGACTGGTCTGAAAATGGCGACAATAAAACTTATTATTAAGCAAAAAATTCTATTTATCGTTAATAAATAGTGTATATTTACCAATGTGAATGTGATTTGTGAAAGTAAGTAAACATTAAAACAAATGTGACGCAATCGTTTATGTAAGTGAAAGTGCGCCAGTGTACCCCGCGCGTTGGCTGAATGCGAACGCGACATGCATCGTGAATCACAGAAAAAAAATTTGAAAAATAATAACGTGTGACGTGAAAAACCGCGCGTAAAATCGAGATTCGGGAAAGTCGCGTAGTGGAGTGAGGTTTTCGGGAAGGCTGTATATTATTATATTGTGGGGGTAAACCGCCCCCGGGGCTCGTCCAATGACGCCGTCGGCACCGCCCCCGCTCCGCGGCCCCCCACGCTTCTGTCTGACGCTGCTTCTACTCCTGTTCGCTGGTAAGTTCATTTTGTTGTCATTCCTGTCCATGCCTTATGAGTGCTTTTACTATCTATGCGTTCAAAAACTTCCCAATTTTTTTTGGTTGTCTTCCACTCATCTTTGTAAAAAGGTTTATAGGCTTTATGTCAGCCTACTAAGCCTAGTAGGTACATAATTTACACAATAGTACTACTACTTATGTATTCTGTGGTAGTGCCTAGCTAATTTATTTCGAAGAATAATTTAAATTAGAATAAGCCTCTGTTAGCTTTAATTTCATCTTTAAATACCGATCTCAGATAAGAATAAGAATAGAATAAGAATAAGAATAATTTATTTCCAGAAAAAAAATATAAGTGTTTATCATTATTACCAAAATATTAGATTAGATTTATTGTTATACTATATGTACTAAGAATCCAACGGGCCCCAAACTAAGCAAAAGCCTGTATCTTGGGTACCCTAGATAACGCAATACCAGAACTTACATTGACGCGTACATAATAATAAAATATTTCAGAACAATTTATTAGGTCTATATTTGTAGGTGTATACTTGCAGATACCTATCTGAAGCAGTTAATTATACTTCTTCCCGCTTACTGGAACAGATTCTGGCTAACACCGAATTTATATTTCATTCAAGTATTTACTGCATGGATAACTAAACTCAAATTCAAAATAACAAGATATTATATTAAACCTTTTAAAAATGTTTTGAGAGAAGCCGGAATGAGTGAGCCACAATTTCCCAAGCGTGATAAATGTGCCAATAAAAGTAAAACACTAAGTTTTTATTTTTAATAGTAAGTACCTACTGTAAGAACTGACAACCGATGTGGAAGAAAGATTCTCGAGCGGCGATCACGAACCGGAAGACGCAGCGTAGGCCCCTCACTAGGTAGACCGACGGTCTAGAACCTCGGGGAGCCAATGGATGCAGGAAGCAAACAGCTCAAAGTGGTGCTCTGTGAGGGAAGCCTGTGTACAGTGGACGTTTTCAGGCTGTTGATGAATAAATATTTTGGGAGTTGACCAATTGTGACAATTTCCCAACATGTGTGTGCCGATAAAAGCAAAACACGTTTAACTATCGGTATATCCATGCAGATAAAAGGTAGTGCATCGTGCAGGATAGTCTAGATCACAATAGTAGAGATCTGTTGTTTGAACTTGTGCTACAAGTAGGTCACGTAATATACAAGACAAGGATATCCAGTTAGTTAGCTTAGTAAAGTTTATCGCTCATTATTGCCTCTGGCAGAGGTCACATTGATATGTCGTAAAAAATACCTAATCTAACCAGTAGGTACTCGGAGATAAAGTCGGCAACAAATAGAATATTGTTAGACGTAATTATATTTAAAAAAATGTATCCAACGACTCCGCACCATTTCCACAGAGAACAAATTATGTCCTAAGATCCTGCCATGAAGGACTTGCCATTGCTAAATTACTTTCTAGTGGTAGGTTTCCCTTTTATAATTTTTCAGTTTGATTTGGTTTGAGGTTGAAATTATGGGTTACTCCCGCAGTACCCCGATCCCCGAGGCTCACGTCCCGGAGAACCACAATTTATTATTATCGTCATAAACTCAATTATAAGTCAGTTTAGCTTAAAAGTACAGTCAGCAGACGAAGTGTTAAATCAAATTTATTACTTACTAAAATGAAATTATAAATCCAATTTTAACTACATTCAAAAAGAAGGATGTTATCTATTGACGCGCATCTTCATATTGACATCATTATAGTCAAGGATCGCCATAAGTTTTTATTTATGCGTCCGGTTCGTTAGAATTTTAGAACCTAATCTCAAAATAGAGACTGTCTCACGAAAGATGACCCGCAGACGCGTCGCCACAGTCGCGCGACGAAATGTTGCTAAGCACTACTATTTTAGACTCTCCAAAATTTCAATATAAAATAATTGGTGAATATTAATTTTATTTAATAAATTAAATAAAACATATTATAGTTACGTTATGCATACAGAAAATTCTATGTATTGACAATTAGTCCCAATTATTGCCGCGGGACTTCTTTCGTGAGACGAACTCTAGGTAATCTTTCTCTGATGTAGTATTTAATTCACTCTTTTCAGAGAGGTATTTATAGGTGTATGTCCACAGCACATCGCTAACGATCTACAAAACTTACATACCTAATTAAAAAAAACTAAATGCGATGATTGACTGGAACAATAATAAACAGCCATTCTATACAGCTAAATTCCAGTAGAATGACAGACTCTATATCCCATAAAATTTTTGTATGTTCGTGTTTCACAAATCACTGTCTTATAAAGGAATTTTGGACGAATCTTACGACACCTACGCATTTTAATTTTTAATATTTTGTTATGATAAAAACCTGCATTCAACCGGATATTAATGATAAACATAATTTACCTATAACTAGTACCTATAGGTACCAATATAACAAAGTTCACGGTTTTCGTAAATTATCAATTTCTACAAGCTGGTATAGTGAGAGCTTGAACTGGGCAGCTTGATATAAGTAGGTAAGTTCGCCCCGAGCTGAGGGCTGAGAAGCAGAGAGACGCGATTTCAAAATATTTTCACATGTTGGCTTAATGACAACTAAACAGAACCCTTTCACCCCCGTCTTAGGTTATTACTGCCAATATCTCAACAATCTTTCAACGAATTTTAATCACAAAGAATATATAAAATTGACAGAAACGAGTGAAATCGAACAAGGAATAAAGTGAGCATAAGAAAAAATGTCCATCAATATAATCGTCTTTACAACGTATTTTCAGACATTAGTTAATTCCAAAAAAAACATAGATTCATGAGTGGATGGCCAAGGCACAAGACTAAAAAATATGGCAGGGAATGGGAGAGAACTATGTCCAGAAATGGACCAAAAGGGAAAATGAAGAAAAGAAAAAGAGGCTATTTTGTGTCGGAAGATTTTTTGGTTACCAGAGGTTCACCGCGCGGGGTAAAGTCATCCGTAAAATATCGTAGAACAACTCAGAAAAATTATATAATTGGTAGAACAAACATTGCCTACAATACAAACATACAAACGCGATTCGAGCAAGTTGTCAGTGACCTCGCTTTGCTCGATTGTATTGCACTTGCCCATTGCCAATATCAATCGTTCCCATTTCTTGCGTCAAGTAATCTTAATTGAAGGGCTATCAATTGAAAAATTTTACGCTTATCGGGGTATGCTACTATATATGTACATTTAGAAATCACCGTTTAATTGCCGTGGGAAAGTCAGAAAACAATAAACAAAGCATCTGCATTTGTGTCATGGGAGCAGAATGCAGATGGAATCATAGATCCCTTTCATGATTTCTAAATAATACTTATTGCATTTCGACATTTAGACCTTGAAGGATTTAGTAAAAGATAAAGCAAACGGCGTCGCATTTGCAACGGCATGCTCTACTTATACCTGTTAAAATTTAACGTGCCCAGACCTAGCGGCCACTAGTAATGACAGTTTTAGTGGTAGGTCTGTACCTAATCTGTAGGTATACTATAAATAAAAAATAAACACCACACACCACACCACACCACCACACAACACACCACCACATACTATGAATCCAGTTGGGCAGTTGCTTGTCCCGGAGACCGCCAGTTCTCGCTCTATAAGGGGAGGACATACTCACGGGAACGCGATGATATCTAATAGATTGGGAAAATACGGGAAACCAGGATGCAAATGAAATGGGAAACATTATTGCTGTTCGGGAAGGCAGTAGGTGGTAGGTACTAGATGAAAAGTGATACTATAAGTAACTGTTTCAAATGTATAAAATCTACACAGAATTCACCCTGTTTACATAGAAATGCTAAGATAATAATATATCGTGAATGAGGAGATCCGGAGAACTAAAGTGACCGATATAGCTCTTAGAATTAGCAAGTTGAAATTGCAATGGGCAGGCCACATCGCTCGTATAGAACTGGCAACCGATGGAGAAGAAAGGTTCTCGAGTGGCGACCACGAACCGGAAGACGCAGTGTAGGCCGGCCCCCCACAAAGCCGCGGGGAGCCGATGGATGCAGGAGGAGTAGTCGCTCAAAGTGGCGCTCTCTGGGGAGGCCTATTCTCAGCAGTGGACGTCTTGGGTCCCATCTGTTCTATCTGTAGAACAACCAAGACATATTGTTCATTCTTGTTTTATTAGTAGAACAGACGTGATTTTTTTTTCCTACTTGTTCTACTGGTAGAACAAATGGTAGAACAGATGGGAACTACCCGGACGTCTTCAGGTTCTTGTTGATGATGATGATGATGATGATGCTAAGATATATACAATACATTTAAAATATTGCACAGCGTAGTTATACATTAAATTAAAAACAATACTTACCTATTTCCGAAAACTGCTGGTGACCTCGAGAGTTAATCATCTGGGAAGTTGCTTCAACAGGATCCGCTTTTTGCCGCACATGTTTTGTTTGACTTGTCAAACCGCAGAGGGCATTATTATTTAAGTATTCTATGGCAGAGTATAACATGCGATGTTCATTTATCACACGTAGGTACATATTTTATTCATATACCTAAACACGGTTATTATTATCGAGAGGATGAGAATGCTTACATTTATTTATTATTTATTTGCTCTTGGTTTATTGGATGTAAAAACTTATTATTATTTATTTATTTATTTATTACAATTAGAACGGATGACACACCCAATTACTCTAATCATACAATTACTTACATAAAAAACAATAAAATACAAATCATCAAAACAAATTACAATAAGTCGCAGAATAATGATTGTCAATAATTAAAATTAAAATAAACACATGTCAACTTAAAAACTAAGACACCGCTACCATGCATTCACCGCGCAGTATCTCAAACATTCCGATAACAAACAACAAACAACACCAACAATAACTAACTAACAACAAACACTAAAAAAAAAAAAAAAAAAAAATTGTACCTATTTTTTTATTATTTAATACTTTGACATGTTAATTCTGTATGAAATATTGTGGTAATTGTAATAAAAAAAAATATTACCTTCCATTCATCAGCAAACACATCGCAATCAGGGTTGGCATCCTGAAGAGCATTAAATGCACTGAGGGTCCGCGGTATGGGACAGTTTGCTCGAGCGACGGTTCTTCGACACGTTGGAACAGCAAACAATCTATGTTTCCTGCTCCGATTGTAGTTGTCCGGCACGAAAATCCGACACAACTGGTCACTGAGATCAGGAGCATCTACTGCCCTACGAAGTTTTTTAAACATAGTGACCAGTTGGTCCTTAGATCTCCTGACCTCTAGCGAGTTATACCCTAATGAACCCAGAAGAAAACGCGTAGGGTACATAAATGGGTAATATCCATATATGCGTTTATATAGATATCTCAGGAAAGCCTTTTGCACTTTTTCTAAAAGTAATGTATACTTGCTTTCATGAGGATGCCAAACACACTCACTTGCTTCCAATTTGCTGCGCACTAAGGAACCGAAAATAAGCTTGATCACACCGATGTTGTTGAAATCTCGACAGTTCCTGGGTACAAAGCCTAAACGCTGATAAGATTCCTTTGCGACCGTAGCAATGTGAGTGTGGAAAGTAAGCTTTCGGTCGAATGTGACTCCCAGATCTTTAATAGACATGGAGCGTGATATACAATTGCTGTTCAACTTATAGTCAAACTCGATTGGGCATCGCATTCGACCGAAAGTCATCTCAAAGCACTTCAAAGAGTTGAACTCCATCTTATTTTCCACACTCCACCGATACACCGAATCTATATCGCGCTGTAGCATTATACAATCCTCTGCTGTTTTAACTTCGAGATACAACTTTTTGTAAAGCATTTTGGGTAATGGGGCGTTTCCACCGCGGTGTGATTCGCTCAAGTGCTCTAATGAATAGACTCTTTCGCACCGCGGTGTGAATCGCCCTCTGCTATTAGAACACTTGGGCGATTCGCACCGCGGTGTGAACCGCCCATGTATTTATTTTCGTTTGGCTCATTCACACCACTTTAGGTCAGAGAACCGCGGGGTAATTACGTAAAATTTGCAACAGCAATGCGACAGCAGTAGCAAAGCAACAGCAGTAGCGAAGCGTACATTCTCTACACCACTAATGATGTATGACAGCAATCACCGCGAGATTTACGCCTGTCGCAAACCTGTTGCAAGTGAGGTAATTAGGAGGCGGCGGGGTAATTACGTAAAATTTGCAACAGCAATGCGACAGCAGTAGCAAAGCAACAGCAGTAGCGAAGCGTACATTCTCGACACCACTAATGATGTATGACAGCAATCACCGCGAGATTTACGCCTGTCGCAAACCTGTTGCGAGTTAGATAATAAGGGGGCCGGTCTGCGATTCCCTATTTCAGACGTTTTGCATCGTACACCGACAAACAGAAATCATTTTACTTTTTATACTTATTTTTCAGAAAACACAGGCACCAGTTTGATGGAACCCAAAAACAATTTACCTATTTTCCAATAACTATGCATTAACAAGATTAAATAAACATTGTATTCCCCATGGCAAATAACTGCGGCATAAAGCTCGGGTATTACAAGAGGGGACTTCGAATCCACTTGGAGTGCATCGATCGGGGTTTTAAACTGTATAAGTTAGGGTAAGAGAGAGACCAATGTGGTATGGGTGTGATGTGGTGCTCTTCAGAGAGTTCAAATACGAATACCTACAATTTTTTTATGCTAAAATGGGCATACGTTTGACAACAACTCACTTAATGGTAAGTGACGAAGTTGTCTAAGGTGGAGCACGTTTGCCCATGAGATGCCCATTCAGTCTTTACTTGAAAAGACCCAGGTTATACCCAGGAGGAAACACTGTTGCTGGAAAAGCATTCCATTCCTTGGCCGTTCGGACTATGAATGACTCAGCAAAACGCTTAGTGCGGACTTGTGATACACTAACGACGTAAGGATGTGAAGAATCACCAAGCCTTGTAGTGAAAAGGCTATGGCGGAAAGGGGATGACGGAATGAGCTGATGAAGGGCATGCACACACTCACACTTATTGACATAATTGGTTAGTTACAAAGTTATGATGAACCCATAGACTCTCGAACTAGTCGAAACCATGTGTTTCAGAAGTCAGTTCACGTCGACCAAATGTATTACCCACTACTGGGAGAGTGTATATTATATAGGCCATAATCCACCAGGCTAGTCTGATGAGCAGAGCGAGCTGGTGGATGACACAATAGTAAAATCGTTCTCGAAGTTTTTTGATTCTAAAACATGCCGGTTTCGTCAGGATGATTTTCTTCGCTGTTGTTAGAGTGGTTCAAATTCTGTACATTACAACTTGAAAAGTCATTGGTTCCATCGTCGGAAACATCGTTTTATAAAAGTAGAAGGTCATCATCCTATCCTTTTACTATCATTACTTACGCACTACTCGGTATTATCATAACCAATTTTCTTTCATCAAGAAAGACAATTTCCTCCTAACGGGGGATGGGGATAACTCACCCCTTACTAATCTGCTAATCTCAGTAAAACAGCTCTTAGCGCGAACAATTTATTACAATGCCCATTGTTGATTGTACTCGCTCTTGCCCGTCCATTTTATGGAACAAGTAATGTTGTAAAAGGTTATGGCTTGGTGCTTATAGCTTTGGATAGGTTTTCACCATGTTGCTAAAATGAGATGACGCGCGGTGCTGCGTACAAAAATAAATCTATTATCTATCTATAGGAACATGTAATAAAACTGTAACTGGGCTAAATGAACAGATATTTTTGAAATTAAATTTACATTACACTTCTTAATCGATACTTTAGTAGAATTTTTTTGGTTTTTTTTTCTGTCTGTCTGTCCCTTTGCACATGCATCACGCTGGAACTACTCAACGGGTTTTGCTAAAATTTAGTATGGTTATAGCTCATTTTTCAAAATAACATTTAAGATACTTTTTGTTTTCGAAAACGGCCAAGTGCGGGTTGCAAGAAGCAATAAAGGTGTAATATTAATGGAAGAATTTTTTGTTTGTATATTATTTTTTATTTATTTATTTAGCTAATTATTTATACTCATCCTGTCGAAGGGTAGATGGAAGGGAAAGAGAAGATGGATAGGCCGGCGAAGGAGGGCAGGCTTCGCCTGCCTCCCTTCTATTGCCGTCCCATTCATCCTTTTCCCTTATCTTTTCCCTTTCGCTTCCCTCTTCCCATGAACAGGGTTAGGACGTAAAACTAATAAACCCGTGCGAAGCCGGGGCGGGTCAACTAGTAGTTTATAAATTATTTTATCATAGGTTTAGAAGTGTACAGTACCTACTAGGTACATGTTTCCTCACCATAATCTAAAAACCGGCCAAGTGTGAGTCGGACTCACGCACCAAGGGTTCCGCACACCGGTATTGTGATAAGGCCAAATAAAATACCTATCTAAAATATTGGGTGAAAACCTGCAGGTATCGCAAATCCAACTCGCTCTTGGCCAGTTTTTAGTTTTTGTTGTTTATTATATTACAGAGTATGCAATAATATAATGATTTTAAAGATTTTTCAGGCTTGTATGTGTGTCCGTTAGTGAGATATAATAAACAAGCAAAAAGCGTTAGGTAAATAATACATTTTTTGTATTTTATTTACGGTATATTTTATTACAGTAAATCTGTCGTAATAACGCATATTCTGTAAAAATTTCAGCGGGCTATTTATTACGGTTCAATAGATATACATTTATTATGGATAGGACAGACAGATAGTAGAGTAATAGGGTCCCGTTTTTACTCTTTGAGTGCGGAACCCTAAAAACCAACCAGAGCTCACTGGTGGCTGTGGCTCACATGCAACGGAAGGTCTGCCGCTGACATTATTTGTTTGAAAGTGTAAATAAAATATATGACCGCAATCAAGAACCGGCTATCGACATCCAGCTTAGATGTACCTACCTAAGCACATTGCCAAACTCTGACTTTTAAATTCTGAGAATAAAAGTTCTTACCATTGAGTCGGCAATTGAATCTATTATGGTAATGTGTGGGGCCACACTGCCTCGTTCGAATGAGATAGATGGCTCGGGTCTGGGGTGCATCTATTTGGGCATTTGGGGGAATTCGAGGTGTTTATTTGATGAGATGGAATAACAAGTAACGATATATTTTACAGTAGTTTGCGGTTATATTTTGTCACTGCAAAGTCGGCTTTAAGAATACCTAATCGTGATTTCACCGCTCCCAAGCTTGTAGTATTTATATATTTATGTAGTATTTTTATTCATTTGCAAAGGAAAAATTTGAATCACGAGCGGGACTTGAACCCGCATCCATCCGTCCCTAAAGCCGGGACATGCTTTACTTAAGCTACCGTGACAAGTGGTCTCGTGTCCGAATGGGGTAAAAAACTGACTTTTGCTCACTTCAGATGGCAGCACTGCTGAGTGTTCCCTAAATCTGACAAATATCTGTCATCCTCGGGGGGCCGGCCTACGCTACGTCTTCCAGTTCGTGGTCACCACTCGAGAACCTTTCTTCTCCATAGGTTGCCAGTTCTACGAGCGATGTGGCCTGCCCATTGCCATTTCAACTTGGCAACTCTAAGAGCTATATCGGTCACTTTAGTTCTGCTGCGGATCTCCTCGTTTCGAATCTTATCTCGCAGGGAAACACCGAGCATAGCTCTCATTGTTCTTCCTAGCAACTTGCAATCACAACATGTATTTAGTCCTTATTTTATTCGTTAAAATACCTAGCTACCTTTGAGAAAATGCGTGAGTGAGTGATGATACGGTTCGATTCTAATTTTTGGCATAACGCACTAAAACAGTCTGCGTGCTAAAAACCCTCAAACGTCTCCCAGCTCCCTCTTCTAGTTACAAATGAGTATCGAAATGCCAAGACAAAACTGTATTAAGTGTACGTGCTAGAGCGCCAGTCGCCACCCCTGGAGTAACGAGAAAAGAGGGGTGGGAACAGGGCTGTCGCTAGCGTTATCATTTTGCAATGATGTAATTTTTTGCAAGAAATATGGGGTGGGTGGTTACTAAAGAATTGTTGGGGATGTCGAAAAGGCTTTATTAAATTTATTTTGTTTTAGCATTTGCTCCGAGGATTATCGTCATGCGATAGCCGTGAAAATCTCAATAATAATTATCCATCCAAAATGTATCCAAAATTAGTATTCAATATCTTCCCTACCAGTAGGGATATGTGGAACCGGAGAATATGCCTCTAGAGGCACATAGTTATACAAGAACACCTTACTAACTGCCACTTATCTGGAATATGTAGCCGCTATAGGTAGGTAATCAGGGTATCTCTTGAACCGTAGGTAGGTAGCTGCTATTTTTCTAATCACTACGTTTGAGACAGATGTTTATAGTTCGCACAGACTAGAGGCTTAGTAATAGCGCCCGCTACCCTTTCGGTATAGATCCCTTAAAATCAAGATATATCCTAAATACCACTTAACAGTCTATTTTACGAGAATCTCCGAAGCAAAGGCAGACATGAACATGTCTGATAGACTCTTGCCCTGATATTACCCGACGTCAGCACAGCTTTCTTACGCACCCCAAATGCCGGGGCGAGTGTCAATCAAAATATCCCCAATAGCGGGTGCAGGGATATTACGCGGTTATCGCAAGGGGATGAAAGGAATCGTGAACACAACCCGATTTCGTGAGGTACTTATCTAGAAATATGTGAATTTATGGTGACCCACTGATTATTATTTTCACAGCATCTTGTTTACCGTCTAGTTCTAGAAGGCACTAGAACTAGGGATCTACTGGATACTGCGAGGTCTTTGTCTCCGAGTCCTTCATTATTTTGACCTTCGTTTAGTCGGGGTTCTCATTTTAGGTAGTTAATGCTTATTTCACACTTACATCAATTACTTTAGCATGGACCTGGAGTACCTGGAAACTAATATCGATGTTAAAGGCTACAACTTTTAGAGATAGGTTGAAAGTTGCAATGCTACAGGATCTGGGGTCCATGAATACATTATACTTATAGTTTTATACAAATTTATTTATTTATTTATGCACAAAACAAATTCCAATCGTAAAAAATATGTAAGGTACAAAACGTCATTTAGACCTGGACTATAATTCAAAATTATATGCAAACAGCTAAACAAGTAAAATCGATCATAACAAGCGAACAATGCTCGAGGTTAAACAAGTTAAATAAAACTCAAGTGGCGTACATCTCACCTCCACCCAACTAATCCAAAAGTCGTACTTACCCATATTTACAACTTGGCCGAACGCGGTCAGGCGAACGACTAGCTCGTCGCGTCATTTGATGTGTTGACAGATTATAGAATGTCGCTTTGAACGGAACACTCGTGTTTCCTTAAATCTCGACGTCTTTCTGTCTGTCCGTTTATCAACCCCAGCGGACCCTAAATCCCGGGGGCGAGCGCGACAATCTAAATATCCTTAATGGCGGGTGCAGGATATTAGATAACTACCCGCGCGGTGCGACGCGGAGTGTAAGGGGGCTGGCTGATGGGAACTCGTTTTTAACTTTGCATACTATTATTAAAATGGAAAGCAAGCTATAGAAAGGGCTATGGTAGGAATTTCGCTGAAGGACTCGAAACGACAACTATATGAGAAGAGCCGGCTCAATGGCGTAGGTACTATGTACTAGGCATGGAAACGATTGCTACTTTAAAATCATTGTCATTTAATCGTATGATATATTTTTATCACTGTGATTTCACCTGTGATTTTTCACAGCCTATGATTTTTCATATGCCTAATGAATTTATGATCAATGGTGATTGGCTGTGCTTTATGAAATGGAACAGACATGGGATTTAGGAGCAAAATAGTGAAGTTACGACCTGCTACAAATGATTACTAAGCAATCTAACGCTACTCTCTTAAGTTAAACAAGATTAAAGTTCACCGCTACACCATAATGTTAGTAAAATTATACTCGTTAGGTCTCAGTTTGTTTACTGAAGCATAAATAAAATTATATGTTTTGATATGCACCGCTTATAGTACTCTCGTATTATGAAATCCAAAGCCACGATTTAATTAAGCGTGTTTATCACACTGTGATTTGTAGCAGAGTGTCTGACAAAAAGTAGCAGAGTGATTTATGAAAAATAAAATCATATGATTTTTCACCTGTTCCTTGTGATTTGATCCATGCCTACTATGTACCTACGGAATGCTAAGAACCGGACTTCATAATCTTTGCTAAGAACAAACACCGATTACCTATTAAAAATTAATTAGAACTTAGAAATTTGCCGAAGTACGGGACTGTCATTTATGAAAAGCGAAAGCTCAAAGCTCATTAGACAGACAGTACGTAACTAATTCGTATTACCTTAGGGCTCAACACAAGGAGCCTAAATACAAAGTAGGTAATATTATAATCCCTGAATCTCGCCTATCACGAACATAATATGTTGTAATAAACACAAAACTTAAAGAGCTTTTTTCGGGAGTTATTCCTATTCCCAAGAATCCCAAAGGAGCACTTACCTACCTGCATTTTCCAAGAACCTCTAAAGTACAAGAGCCATCCAAAGTAACAAACAGGCGGGTGTTGCCAAGATACGAGCACTGGGAGCCGGCCGGGCTGGAGTCGTTGTGACAGCCTTAATGAGCCCTTTGTAGTTGCGAGATCGTCTGTGAGATCTGTGTTGTTGAGGGATGATTTATATTGCTGTTTGTTATCTTGGCTTAGGAGTTTCGTCACTTTCTTTCACGAGAGCTTGAAATTGACGGTGGAATGGGATGGGAGGCGTGTAACTCGTGGAACGCGTAACAGTGGTCTTCGTAAAATCTCACGATTTGATTTTAGGAATTTCGTTCGCCTTCTGGATAAAGAACTTCTATTCATTAAAAATTTTTACTCATTTAATTATCGTTAAGCCCTCTAGTATTTTTTTATACGATTAAATGACGTGACGAGCTAGTCGTTCACCAGATGTTAAGCGATACGGCCGCCCATAACAGTTGCAGTGTCACTCGGAGCTTTAAAACAATAAAAGTTTCGCGTGACACTGCACTGCGCACGTCATCCTGAGACATCACACAGTCAAGTAATCAGATTACTAGACTGAGTGATCAGATCATAAAGTCTCATTTGCCCAGTAATTACACTAGCTACAATGCCCTTCAAACCGGAACACAGTAGTGCTTGCACACTACTGCTTGGCGGCAGAATAACTGGCAAAGCGGTGGTACCTACCTAGACGAACTTTGCAGAAAAGTCCTATCACCTAGTGATGACTATTTCGCTACAGTATGCGTTTCTCTTACGAAGAAGCAGTAAGAGGCTTTATCTCATCATCATCATCAACAGCCTGAAGACGTCCACTGCACACAGGCCTCCCCCAGACGGCTTCCTTGAGCGGCTGCTCACCTCCTGCATCCATCGGCTCCCCGTGGCTTCACCAGATCGTCGGCCCACCGAGCTTACCTACCGCGGAGTGGGCTTTATCTACTTTTATTGTAAAATTAATGAAAACATAACTTGCTCTCTCATTGATATTTCAAAGAAGTCTGTCCTTGCAGGAAACGTCGCATCCCGTCGTCCAGAGCCATACTACGGCCGCGTGATTGGTCGCCTCACCCAATACGCACACGGCATTAGAGGAACCGTGTACGCGGTAGATGAGAACACAATTTTCGTGCGAGGATTCGCTTATGATGGCACTGGACCTGATGCTTACTTCTGGGTTGGGGACACCCCGCAGCCATCGCCTGAAGGAACGCTTGTCCCGTACCCTGAAGATTATGTTACTAGGTGAGCTTCCGATTCCTCTGTCTATAATGTCTATTGATAACCTAAGCAATTATGTGTAGTCTTACTTCTTCTTCTTTTTCTCGTGTAGGCAAGTAGTCAGCCCAGGTGTCTGAATTTTTAGGTCACCCAAAGGCTTCTGACTTGGCTTAACTCTTGTCTTTCGACAACAGCCGGGACTAACGGCTTAACGAAGCACGGCAGCGCCTCAGTTATAAATACTACTTTTTGCTGTAGCGGTCACCCATTAGAGTAGTGACCGCTGCGAACGTTGCTAACTTTACCGATCGGTTAGAAACGACTAGTCGTGCTTCGCTATGAGCGCTACACTACTGTAGTCTTACTAAGGTTAGCACTTATCTATCATCCTCTACTGTGATGACATTTGGCAATCTCTGTGGTATGAAGGTTGAGGACGTCGACCTCATATCCCAGAGGGTGCGGAGTCGATTCCCGTATCTATAGACCATTTGAGCACACAACGAAGCGCAAGTATCTTACTGGCTCTGTGCGGTTGGGTGATGTGCGAACATGGTCCTCGTAGTTGCTCTCCAGTTACGAATAACAGGGAATCCTAGTTAGAGTCCGGGTCTCCGAGAAGCTATGTAGGTACCTATGTGATCATTGGGTGCAGTTATTATATTACAGGTACAAGACATGAATACCTACAAATAATCACAGACTTTCTGACTCCATACCACGCTCTATATCTCTGCAGTGGGTGCTACAATCTGCATAGATACTGTGCAGGGGTATTGGTAAATAACAACTACATCCATGCCGTTTTAAAATAGTACCATTTGGCACAGAATACGTAATAGTATGATCAGGCGAACGTCAGCAATTCCGAGAAAATCCATTATATTTGTACCAGTGCATGGATAAACTTACTTGTTACTTGATAATCATTTTGTCGTGTTTAAATAACAGCTAGACATGCAAGCTAGCTGTCGTCTGTCATGCGGCTATTGATTTTGTATCATTTGATGAACAATGGTCTGGGTCATGAATTGACGTGGAATAAACTATAGAGCGGTATTCAGTTAAACTATCAGTATTTATTTGGTTATTATTACCTTAAATTGTGGTCTAGTAGCTTGGTTTAATGAAATTTACCCTAATATTTTTCAAAGGTTGTATAAGGAATATACTTAAGTAAAATTAGGTAGGTCGGTATAAAGCAATTATTACAATTTATACTGAATCTATTTTCCTAAACGTCAGACAGGTAAAAGTTTTCAATTCCTCTTACCACCTCGGTGAAACTTGGGATCTTAGGTGTCGACATTTCTAGCGAGGTCCAGTTTAGGAGTCACCTCGAGAGTAAAGCTGGTCTTGCTTCTAAGAAGCTAGATATACAACAGAGCCAAGCGGTACTTCACGCTGGGCCAACGGCCTGACTTGTGCTTTATAAAGCACAAGTCAGGCCGCATATGGAGTACTGCTCTCACCTCTGGGACGGTGCGCCAAGTACCAGCTTCAGCCCCGTGACTCCTTACAGGGACGAGCCGTTAGACTCACCGATGATCCTGAGCTCACCAAAGATTTAGAACCACCGAGTTTACGCCGAGACATCGGTTCCCTCTGTGTGTTCTACAAAATCTTCAATGGGGAATGCTCTGAAGAGCTGTTCAACCTAATCCCAGCATCGCGGTTTTATAACCGCACAGCTCGTTACCCTCAAAATATGACATAAAATATAATAATGAATTAGTTGATAATGTTGATAATTATAAATTTTTAGGACTTACTCTTGACAAAAATCTAAATTGGAAAATGCATGTGGACTTATTATGTAAGAAACTAGAACGCTTTGTATTCGCTTTAAAAAGAATTAGACATACTGTGTCCATGGAGGCCGCGTTGATGGCATATCATGGTCATGTGTCATCTCTGCTTAGTTACGGCTTGATAATGTGGGGCAACTCAGTTGATATGCTCAGAGTATTTAAGATACAAAAGAGGTGTATTAGGGTGATAAATAAGGCTTGGTTTTTAGATAGCTGTAGACCTCTATTTAAAAGATGCAATGTGCTCCCTTTACCATGTATGTACATTAGAGAAATTTGTATTTTTACGAAAGAACACCCTGAGTTTTTTAAGAAGCATGGTGAAGTTATGACCCGCCAAAAAAGGACTAAGTTTACTAACTTATTATATCAACCTCCTGCTCGAAAAGACTTGTATAAGAGAAACGTATATAATATGTGCATAACCATTTACAATAATATTCCAAATGACATAAAGATATTAGAGGGTAACAAGTTTAAGAAATGTTTGACTGACTGGCTTCAATGCAACTGTTTTTATAGTGTTAAGGATTATAATGAATTTTGTACCAATGTTTACTTATAAATTATAAATAATAAAAATTGTAATTAGTTATTAAATAAAATTTGCACGTCTGCTTGCAGACTAAATACATGAACAAAACTTGCTGTAACATCTACTATACATGTATTTTAGCGAATAAACGTTTTGATTTGATTTGATTTGATTTGAAAAAGCTCGTCCACACTTTCCAAGTTACCATATTAAATATGGTAAATGGAAAGTGGTAACTTTTGGCTTTTTATTCAATGGTCATCCTTCTGTGTGGCAAAGCGATGCGCCGCGAAGACAATATTTCGAAAATACTTAGCCTCTTCAAAAAACTAGCCTGCCCCCTTTTCCTTTTCTGTCAGCTTCGAATTCGTTGTTTTTGTATTCTATAAATCTTGGATATTTTGCTGAACTTGTCCACATTATGTGGCCAATTATTCAGTTTCAGACGGACTTTTCAACCATTATCCAAATTTAAGGAAACGGGGGCACGCTCCCAATAAATTAGACACAATAAGGCTTGGGGCGGTACTTGGGGGTGCTGAGGGATTAGTATTCAGTACAGTAGGAAACGGATAAATTGTAGGGGTGCCATGACGGATGGGGTTGGAGTCGGCGTTTTTGTAACCAGGGGTGTTTGGGAAAAGTCTGTGAAAAGCTTAAAAAAAACTTCGGTAAATTTAATGTTTTTAGCACGTTGTGAGCCCCAACAAGTAACATTATTAATCTAAGATACATTTCGTAATTTTATTACTAGAATCTATTTTATAACCAGAATCTCTGGTTTAGTTCTCAGCTGTATAAAACAGCAAAATAAAGACGCGTAATATTTTTATATTATGTCCCCTTAAAAGCACCCCTCCAAGAAAGCCATTATCACATCGTCCCTCTCTGTAATTAATAATAATGTTTATTTAATTAGCCGACCATTTGTTTTTATTATTCATATTTTGTAATGACATAATTAAAGCCTGAGAGCTTTCCCTCCCTTGCAGTCTGATGTGTCCAATTGTCTATTCAATAATAGGAAGATTTCAGTTGGAAGGGTTTCAATTCTAATTAGGCGAAGTTCTGTGCATTTTTGATGCAATTTTATTTCACTAATTTGACGTGCCTTTCTTTGATTTTGTTTCGTTGGTTTTATTTGCCTTTCAATGTATTGCCAAGCAATTTACGAGCTATTGAAATTGCCGTGTAGAAACGAAACATATCAGTACTTTATTTTCCATCTAGCAAAGGCAAGTGCACTCTTTTCCTCGAACTGGTTGAATTCGAACCGAAGATTAGGAAATAAAAGGAATAGGTAATTAGCTAGAAATCTGAAGCATGGTTTGATGCCCATTTTGGACTAAACGATTAATAAACCCTTTCTTCAGGGACCCTCCGATTCTGTCAGCTCACGTCAATACAGACATCCTGCTGCGTTTGCCCGGAGGGAAGCGGCTGAGAGACATCAAATGGCTCAGCGTGTGGTGCAGGAGATTTACTGTGAGTATACCAGAAACAGAAACCTACTATAGTTCGTAAAAATGGTAGGTTCCAATATACATTGGTAGAATTTGGGAATGATCTCAGAAAATGAAAATGTTTCATGACCCTATAGGAAGGTACTTACTGAATTTTCGAGAAGGCTCTCCTATTCTCGAAGTTACATTTTGTGTGGAATTGTTCATTAATCGAAGCTTGTTAGGTAAAGTATGTCATCGAAGGTTTTCTCAAAAAAGGATGACGAAAGGAAAACGCAACGGATCTCCGAGATTATAGGGTACTTGGAAAGACGAACCCTCCTATCAATCTGCCGTTTAGCTGGAAATGCGAGGTAGTAATAAAAATATTGCCTCCATATTTTTTGGGTAAGATAAGTACATACTTTGAACTAGTTAGACCATTTACGACTAATAATTTTACCAGAAGACTGGTTTATTAGTACCTATCTAGGTACTTAAATAAATCAGAGCTTGACTGTCTCAAAGAGTTTGAGATAAAATATATCCCAATCCCAACCCAACCTATTATGTATTCGAAGTTAACAATTCAATTAAGCATTAAAGTTATTCTAGCAGTTTTTATATTGAAATCCTTGCAACTAAATGAAAACTATCCAGTCCAATGTCGTTTTATCGTTTTTGTATCAAACCATTCAAACGAAAATTTAATTCATTTACTACCCCTACGAATAAATTAATGTACCGGCAACGAATGACATCCAAAAGTGCCGAAAGGATATCGATTTGAGACAAAGCGCATGCTCGCTCGTTCCCGCCAAAACTGATGTTTGTCGCCATCTTGACGCTAACCTATAAATGCGTACAACGTATAAAATCCAATTCATTCACCGGCCAATTTGAATAAGATCGCTCATTCGATACTAATTTGATAACAATGGTTTAAATCTCATTGTATTTATGTTTATGCGATGATTTCAGATAACAAGTTACCTACTATGAAAGGATGTCAGATGAGGACCGAAAACTATAGAAGTAAAGGGATTGATCATGAATGAGAGTTTCAAAACATTGTCATTCATAATCAACTAATACAATGATATTTTTATTTCTAGTCACTGACGATATAGTACAGTACTTAGAGAAGCGATAAAGAACCTCATCTAGTCATCTGCAACTATATTAATAAGCCTCCATCCTGTATTATATTAAAGACTTAAAGGTTGTCAGAAATAAGGCTATACGTTGTAACACTAGTCTTCGTTTTCTTCTTCTCGTTGGCAAGCGGTTATAGCCATGGTGTCAGAATTTTTAGGCCACCCAAAGGTTTCGTTCAGACTTGGCACGACTATAAATTGTCTTACGAAAATAGCTGGAACCGACGGCTGCCTTCGAAACACGGTAGAGCTCAGTTGTAATACTTGTATTGTAATTATACTACTTCTTATAGCGCTCACTAGTTTGATGGATCTAAGTATAGTGACTGCAGCGAACGTTGAACAGCTGCTAGTCTGCAATTTCGCTATGAGCGCTACCTGTCACTATTAACACTAACATTACACTAGTAGTTTCTTTTGTGGTGCAAATTGTGAGGAATTAGGTACCTTTACCTTACCTTTTTTTCTAATTTAGCAGTTACTTAAATAAAATAATCTTTGTAAATGTTAACTCTGTTGTTAGGCCCATTTCCCTTTTCCTTGCCTGTTTTACGTAAGTTGGTATGTGGAGGTTGTCCGCGAAAGTGTTTCAATCGAAACATGAGAAAGCTCTCTCGCTCCAGGTGAACTTCGGCGACGTGTTCATCCCCCCCGGGCTGGAGCCGCCGCGGCCGCGCGTGCTGCCCGAGTTCAAGCGGCTGGCGCACGGGCTGCGCTCCGGGAACATCAGCGTGCTGGACGCCAAGACCTTCTACATCCCCAACCTGCACTACGACGGCGCGGGGCCCGACGCCTACTTCTGGGTGGGGAACGGCTCACAGCCCAGCTCTTCGGGAACCAAGGTTGGCGTTGGACTGTACAACCTGACTCTATAATAGCGGTTTAGTTTAGTATAGCAGCAAGTATTATTTATAAATAATCTGCTAGCCGGTTTGCCATCAAGATAAATAAATGTTTTCGTAAATGTAAAAGATTAGGCATCATGGCTCATTCCATAAATCCTCTTCCACAATCCCCATTCACGAAAACATTACGTGGGTGCGAGTGTGGTAGGTTGTGGTCTGTGGTACTACCACAGCCTACCACACTTAACTCAATTTTTTTCCTGTTTATTCTGATTTATGCCGGTAGGCATATTCATATTTATGCCTAGGTGGTAACCTAGGCATAAATATGAATAAACATAGGCAATGAATACAGTTCTCTGAAAAAGTGTATAGAGCTTTGTTTAAAGCTCATTTCATTAGGTACCTACACATTTATATATATTACATACTATTATTATTTATATTGCATACTTGGACGAATTATTCGCGCCGCATAACTAACTGTGTGACTAACTTCTCTCTTCATCAAAATTCAACTTCACAACCGTTTGCTCCTTTCTTTGAACGTTTCCATCGTTGTCTTCAGGTAATCGCTTTACTTGTAAGTGGCCCTGGCCAATCTTGGCGTAGCAGTTAAAATGTTAAAATCAACGTTATCAAAAATATTTGTCCCTTCCAGGTCCCAAACGAGATGGGTTCCCTGCACCCCTTGCGAGGGTACCAGGGCGAGGACATCGAGATCCAGCTCCCCGGCCGGCTCACGGTCTACGACATAGAGTGGCTGGCCGTCTGGTGCGTCGAGTACACGCATAACTTCGGACATGTTTACATACCGAAAGATCTGGATGTACCACCGGCGCTGGGGCAGACCAAGATCACTGTGAGTATAATGGGGGAGGACGTCGCAATAGTTTTGTCAAATGTGTCAAGCCCTTGACCTCTGAGCCTATAATAGCCAGACACAGCCTGTGGCGTGAGAGAGTGTCCCTTCCAAATCCATTCATTGAACCTGCTGAGAACCTCCCACCAGGTCACAAGGAACCATGGTCGACCTGGAAGTCTCTAAATAGGCTTCGAACTCAGGTCGGCCGGAGCAAGGACAACATGTCCAAGTGGAGCTTCTCAGTAGACCCCGATCCTCAATGTTTGTGTGGAGCGGCTCAAACCATGGCCCATTTAATAAAGTGTCTTGCGTGTGCTGCCATTTGCTCAAAACAGGACCTTATGGAGGCCACAAATAACGCAGTAGACGTGGCCAGGTTCTGGGCCGCAACTATTTAAAAAATTTGCCATCGACACGCTAAGAAGAAGAAGGACGTCGGATGAGGGTTTCGTTACAGGACTTACTGGGATAGGATGGGTAGGTATTTAAGTAAATGAATGCATAAATTGCATTGTAAGTAATTCTAGAATGTGTACTTAAGACTATGACACAAACTGATGGTCTTGGGAATGCGCATCGACTTATTAGGTCCATTCCAGTTTCATCTTCTGGAAAGATCCCCTGGTGGTCCATAATTATAGGCCAACACTAAAGAGAGACGGTCCCTTTTGCTATGCTTTCGCTACGTGGTTTTAAAATTAACTGGTATCACTTTTGGTATATCTATGCCATAGGCTCATCCTAGTTATAGGTAATAATATGACGAAGGCTAAGACCGCTTTTATAGTAACTTCTGCTATATCTATGCATAGATTCATCGTAATAATAATACGACGAAGGAAAACAAAAAATCTCTTTATGGTTTTAAAAGTTTTACTTGAAAGATTTTTTGACTGTTTAATTTTTATTTGAATATTAATATTTTTGTAGGTACCTACTTCTGTATGTAACCATTAACATTTACCTTCCTTTTTTATGTATTTGTGTCAAGCAGCTAACAAGGATATGTGCTAACATTATATTCTCTAATAACAATTCGATCGTCATTTTTCAGGGTAAAAAGAAAAAGCATGGATCTAAGCCCGTCAAATATCAACGGCTAGTTTTAAGTCCTCATAATCATCAGATGCACACACAGCCATCCTGGTTTTCAGATTGGTTTAGCGATTTTTCGAACTGAGACTGAAATAATTTTAGCGTTATTGTTTACATTTTATTCAATTAAGTACCTACAGTTAGATGTTCGAAGTGTATTTTTATAACTATTTCCACAATAAAAAGTTCATAATAGGAATTATGCACTTTCTTAAGTAGGTACCTACTTTTTGGAGTCTTTCCAAAAGTAGGTACCTACCACGATTTTACTCTTGGTTCGCGAAATCTATCAATAACCAAAGAATGTTTGTTATTGTATTGATATTATTGTTACTAATAAAATAAATGTTTGTGTTACTAATATTTTTTATATTTATTTATTTCTTGGCTTCCCTTGGATTTGGATTTTCATTTTAAAGCCTCCTTGGTGGTATAACCCTGTGAGTACATTATTTTTTTACTAACCTATAAATTATACATGATAATTTAATAACTATGTTTATGTTAGATATTAGGGGAACATTTATTAATCATCGTTTGTTAGTATCTACAACTTATAATGTGGTAGAATGGTAGATTATTTGAATATGACAGTGTGACTAATGTATTTATGACTTAAACGACAACAAAGAATCTAAACGGAATAGCTTCTAGATTGGATACACATTATTTAAAATATGATAAAGGAGACGCCACACCTCTACTTTATAGAGTTAGAGCCGTTAGTTACGTGTAATTACTACCTTTTGATAGATAGAGCATAGTAAAAGCACATTGGAAGAGATATTTAAAACTACAAACGTACGAATGCAAATGATGACAAAATGCTACTAGCTACAACTACACTACCTAGATACTCAGATACTCATTTATTCATAAATATAATTAAACGTCACAAATGAAAATAAGTAAGATGTACATTTTGTACAACTATTTAGAAAATACACATTCATAATTCATCAATTAAACCATTAGTAAAAAAATATAAATAAATCAGTGCAAGTAATAATAAAATTAAATAACATGAAAATTAAATTATTTGAATATAACATTGATAGATATCAAATAAATATATAAAAAAATTTGATGTAGTAAGCGTATAGCGCACAGCACATCATTATAATAATATAACAAAAAACATACCTAGTATAACAAAAAACATTTGGACTGTACACTAGCCGCGATGATTAGCAGTTCAAATGCTCAAGCCCACTACCAGTAGCGTACCCAACATGCTGGCAGGACGTTGGGTGATTTCATAGTAGTCACAACAACCTAGAGAACTATTCTGATGCTAACACCCAAGTTATACTGGGTGGCGCAAAAGTAAAGACCCTATTTGGTTCAGCTATAACATTTTTTCTAAATTAGAAAACTAGATTTAGGTTTTTTTAAATGTATATTTGTGCCATTAAATTTCGTACCATTAGGATTTAAAGATGATGTCTTTTAAATGGTGACCTCCAGAGTTGATACACATTTGAGCCCTATTTATGACATTTTGCAAGATGATTTTCCTTCAAAATTGGTTATGAGTGACGAAGCGCATTTCCATCTCTCAGGGCATGTCAATAAGCAGAATACTCGGTTCTGGGGCACTGATAATCCGCGCATTATTCAAGAAACACCTCTACACCCACTAAAAGTTACTGTATGGTGTGGCATCTGTGTTGACAGAGTGATCGGACCCTATTTTTTCGAAGACGCTGGAGGCAATGCGATAACTGTCACTGGAGAACGCTACAGAACCATGTTACGTGAGTTTTTGATACCCAGTTTGGACGAATTGGGGCTGGAGCACATCTGGTTTCAACAAGACGGCGCTACGGCACACACAGCGCGCGACACTATGGACTTAGTGAGGGACGCTTTTCCAAGCCGAGTTATCTCTCGTTTTGGCGATTTGCCTTGGCCTGCAAGATCACCCGATCTGACCAGTCCAGACTTCTTTCTTTGGGGTTTTTTGAAATCTCGGGTGTATGTGAACAAGCCACAGACTCTCGCAGCTCTAAAAGAAAACATTCGTCAAGAAATAACGAACATATCGCAGGAAGTGTTACGGCAAGTTATGCAAAATGTCATAAATAGGGCTCAAATGTGTATCAACTCTGGAGGTCACCATTTAAAAGACATCATCTTTAAATCCTAATGGTACGAAATTTAATGGCACAAATATACATTAAAAAAAACCTAAATCTAGTTTTCTAATTTAGAAAAAATGTTATAGCTGAACCAAATAGGGTCTTTACTTTTGCGCCACCCAGTATTAACACAAGTTAATGTTACAGACGAGCTCGACGACATCTCAGACACCCTATAGCGCATCTAATAACTGCAAGGAGATACTGGACAAAAGGCTGCAAGTGCGATGGGAACTGCAGGTAAATTTATATAGGTTGAAGTTACGTAGCTTTCTTGTTTGAAAATGTTGTCATTTAGCTAACTGTTGTAAATAGACATTATGGTTTTAGCATTCTCATGGATCAAATTGTGAAATGGATGATAGAGTTCTTTGTTCCTTCAATGTTCTTGAGTTTTCTTCAAAATATTATAACGTTTCTTTTTATTTTCATTCAAGCTAATAAAGAGAACAATGTAAAGGTAAAACATCGTTCTGAAAATTATTTTATCTTTATTTAGAAGGAATAATTTCAACGATCAACAATCTAACCGTTAAATCGGATTTGTGCAAATCCAAATTATTTAAAAAAGTGCCTTGCCTTTGATTCTATGGCTTGGCATTTGGTATTGCACGTGGTTACAGTTACGAGTCCCTCAAATTCTTAATGCTGTTGCTCAGAAAAATTGGGATAAGGTATTGTAACTTAGGGTGTACATAAGCATAGCTTGCTTATGTATACTCTAAGTTAATATTGTAAAGTTCAGTTGAAATAACATCTCCTCAACCTTAGCTACGCCTCAAAATCGTACTTGTCATTTACTTTCAAAGATTGAAATAAAAACGAAACAGCTCAAATCATTAATCCGAATTTCTTCGTTAAAAAGACTTGCTCCTTAAAGTCAAAAGATAACTCTTCACTATCCTGTTTCCAGGGAGACCATGTCCAAATAACTCTGTCTGCGAGACTTCGCCCCGAGCACTACATGGCGTTCGGAATATCAGGCGCTGAAGGAAGGCCGGCCATGTTGGACGCGGATGTCGTCGTCGCTTATTGGGATACCAGGTAAGGAATGAAAATATATTCATTCTTGGTCAACTCAACACTTGTTTGAAATAGATTTATAAAATACTTTAAAATAAAGCTATCATTTCCTTTTATTCCATTTCTATCTGGATTTCAAAGGTAAAACGAGTTCTTTGTTTGTTCGAGTTGTTTTAAAATGTCCCAACTCCTGACCCTGCTCCGAGGTATAACCTGTTAATGATATCTAACACCAGCACCAAGATTCCGAGTCGTGACAAATCCAAGTTAAATTTCCTAGAAGTTTTTGAATGTGAACAAAAATTATGATGAAGGAGAAATTGCATTGACGAGAAGCCTCAGACAGAAACTAATGAACTGTATTACACGCTCTTAGTGCTCCTACATCCGAATAGACCGCTGGTCATCTCAAAAAATAAATTCCGCAGTCGCTGCGCAGACGCGAATTCAGTTTTGCATCGCATCGCTTGGCTAAGCTGGTTAAAATCACAAATAATAATATTTGTGATTTTAACCAGTTTAATCGTTTTGTGAAATATTAGTTAACACATGAAAATGCTTGGTTTGCGCTAGGAGCGTCGAGACTCTAACGAAACTTGTGGATAGAATTCCTAGTTTAATCCGATTTACGACCAATTATATTGATCGAAGGATTTACGTAAAGTTATAACACATTCACCATTAAAACAATTTGTATGCCGTTCCCGGTTGGCCCCAGGGTGAACCAGCCGCGAGTGTCAGACTACAGCATCACGCACCTGGCGCAGTGTGACGGGAAGAAGGGCGTCTGTCCGGACCTCAGGGTCGGAGGCAGCAACGATGCAGCGTTGGGTATGTCATCCTTTTTTCTGAACAATCCAATGTTGTTGAAATTTATCTAAGTACACTACTCTTAGGTATCAACCAGACTCTAACTCTAACTCTACCCTACCTAATTATCACATATTTTCTGAGAGGCTTGCTTTTTCAATTCAGACAGCGTCTATAGCATGGGGGTTGAGCAGATTGGCTCATAACCCGGAAGTGACTTGTTACAACTACAAGCTCCAGCCATCATTATTAATATACGAGTGTAGTATTCTTACATAGTCTGTATCAAGTTACTCTCTTACTCTATGGTTTTGATATGTAAAAGATATGTAGTCTGTGAGTTATGGAATTAATTAATATGAATCACTGTTTGAGTATTATTGTATTTTGATATGCCGGTGGAATAATAATATTGTAATGAGAGAGTAAACAACATTATGAGGAATCTACGTGTTTTTATCATCATGATCATCATCAAGATCCCCATCAGGACAATACTTCAGAAGTGGGATGTTGGACCGAAAGACGCCGCCGCCGCGCCGTGGCCATAATATGCATGGTCAAGGAAAGGAAACAGGCCTGCACAGGTCAACGAAGGTGAAAAGTCTATGAATGAAGAAATTACGGAAAATATCCAAGATTTTTCTTTCTGCGGCATGAAAAACGGCAATCCTCCAACAGACGAATAATTATGGTGACCGACTCGAAAGAGCAACCGACGCCCAAAACAACATCAACAAACAACACAGATCAGGTAAAAGTTTTCTTTGCTTTTAGAAATTCATGTCATCTAGGTACAGAAAAGTGATTGAAGATAACATCTGTATCGCGTTGTTCCGTAATTTAATTCGAAAAATGTGTTAAAAGTGAGTTTTAATGTCTGAATCTTGGATAGAACATGAACTAAGGATCGAGTGATGTTATGGTGTATCAGTGAATGCATAGAACATTGAAATAATTACAAAACAACGTAAAATATAGTGTGGTGTAATATAAAATTACCCACTTTGAATTTATGCATCGGTTCTAAAAAGTGTATGACAAGAACGCGTAAGCGTATTCGAGCTCGGCCGCATATACGACCTTCTTCTCGCGAGCGTTGACTGCGCAGTCAAGAGAGACGTGAACTTGGGCTGGGCATTATTTACTGTGCACGGATAAATTATCAAATGTGAACGATAAACTGTTGGAATTGATTGGGAGCCGTTGGCGTTGTGTGTATCCCACAGACGCTTTATTTCTGTAACATAGCTCTGTTTATTCAAACTAAAAACACAACAGTATTACAATTGATTAAGTTTATTATTGGTTGTTATTATTACGATGGATATGCAGTTCAGTAATGTTACAACGAGAACCCACCGAAGGAGAATATCGGATGATTCATATGACAACTCATTTATATCGACATTATCTGACATGCGAGCTCGAAGTTTGCCCGACCTATCCACAGACTTCAACGAAGACGATCAAAAAGAGCTAATAGAGTCACTGAAAACACAACTTGTCAGTGCTCATATGGAAATAGATGAGTTATCAATGAAAAATAAGTTGTTGTTAAAAGAAAATGAGGAAAAACAAAAAAAAATAAATCATTTGACTAGAATTTGTTCAGGTTCAGCCTGTAGTAGTAGACGAGAAAAAAAGAGTAACATGAAAAAATACCGAAAGTCAAATCAAGCAATCAACTCTAGTGCTTTTGATCTAGGTCTATCAGACGATATTGAAACTAAAATGTCTAATATTACACTGCAACCAACCGGCTGTCCGCAAGAGGGAGCCACTAGTAGCCAGTTATTGGAACTAGCAACTCAGTCGACCAGCAAGCCGGTAGAGGGAGCCCCCAGTACGAATTTATTAGAGCTCCCCCCTGTCAAGCCTAAGTTATTTATTATTGGAAGCCAACAGTGCAAAGGTTTGGCAAAGCACCTAATTGCACATCGACAGTATACACCATATGAAGAATATGACGTTTCAGCCTACACGAAACCGCTCGCAACTGCTGAAAATGTTTTGAAAGACTGTGTTAACTCCTGTAATAGTTTAAATATGCAACCAGAACGTGACCAAATTGTTATAAGTGTAGGAGAAAATGATTCCAACCCTACAAAATTAATGTTTGAGCTCGCCGCGGCTCTTAAACTGTTAGGAAAATTTAATGTGTTCGTTCTGAGCGTCAATAATAATAGGTACCTCAATGAAGTAAAACTTAATAAAATGATTGAAAATTTATGCAGAAACACCCGAAATTGTACTTTTTTAGGTGTGAATAGTCCTTTGTTGACTCAGGAGCAATACCTGATTATACTAAGCAGGAAAATTAGTTTTAAGCTTGACTGTACATATTATGACAAAAACTTTTTAGATGCTACTAAGATAAAACAGAGACTGGACAATTGTACCACAATTATTTTAAAGCCGACTAAAAAAATTGTAAAACAGACAACTATTTCATCGTACTTTAGTAAAGAAAAGACTTGTGCTTCTTACCAAAGTGTGATCAGTACAAATGTAGTCGAACAATCAAGAAAAAAAAAGGATTTGCGTGATTTTTTCCCTGTCGTTACTAAGGGTGGTACTAGCGAAGGTAATGTAGAGAGAGCAGTCAGCAATGATATTTCCAGAGTCAAGTTTTTTCGTGACCCCAAGTAATGAAGATTGTACTATTACATTATTTCACCAAAACATAGCGGGTTTGCTCAACAAGCTTTGCAACCTAGAGGTGTGCTTGGATGACTTCCAGCAAAAACAGGTTTATATTGATATTATATGCTTATCAGAAACTTTCATTAAATCCGGTAATGAGTCTAATATTCATTTGAAACATTTTAAACTGGTTGCTTTTCATTCAAGAAGCAAGGAAAAGCGGGGAGGGGTGTGTATTCTATTAAGAAACGGTATGGAATTTCATGAACTTCCTCTGTGTAAAAAATATTCTATAGATAAAAATTTTGAATGTTGTGGAATTTACATACCATCGTGGAATTTCATAATTTTGTGTGTATATAGGACCCCTAATAGCGACATAAATATATTTTTTGACAAACTTGATTTAATTTTAAATGAAGTGACAAAAAAATCTAATAAAAAAGTAGTTCTTACCGGTGACCTAAACATTGACATTCTTAAAAATAACTTGATTTCTTCTCGTTTAAGTGACATTATATTAAACTATAATCTTGTTTTTCATATTAGAGAACCTACGCGTCAAAAATCTTGTATAGATCATATAATAAGTAACATTGACAAAGCTAAGGGCGAAGTTCATAATCTGTATTTGTCAGATCACAACACGGGACAGACTTTATCTATTCCGGTTGCAAAGAAGGCACAAAGTTTTGAGTACTGGTATATAGAAAAGAGAAATTATGAACAAAAAAATTTGGATCTGTTTGTGGAATGCTTGTCATCTTTAAAATGGACTGAGGTGACCGATGAACTAGATCTGAATAATGCTTTTAACGTTTTCCATGACATGTTCTGCTTATTTTTTAACCTTTGTTTTCCGATTGAGAGATATAGAGTAAAAGCGATCAGTTCTACCCCTACTTGGATTACAAAAGGTATCCGTAAATCATGTAAACGCAAAAGAAGTTTAAGGTACAGTTGCTACAAAAATAATACCACACAAAATAAAAAGAAGTATAAAAATTACAGCACCTTACTGAGAAAATGTATCGTATGTTCTCAACATAAAATAAATCATACATTCATTTTAAATGCAAAAAATAAATGTAGAGCTACTTGGGATATTATAAAAAATAAGTCTGATCGAATAAAGTGTTGGGAAGGGATTGCTGCCGTTAAAACAGATAGCAAAACGTTATGTGAGCCAGACCAGATTGCAGAAGCTTTTAACAACTTTTTTATAGGCGTCACCAAAAATGTAAGTAAAGTAAATAATGTAAGCATAAATATGATACCTGTACACATACACAACCACAGCATGTATTTGAAGCCTTGTCATTCCGACGAAATTGTAAAAATAATAAAATCTCTTAATAATACCATGGCTGTTGGCTTTGATAATATACCCACAAAAATAATTAAAATGTGTGCGAATCTTATATCACCCATTATGCAATTTTTGATAAACCTTTCTTTTGCTGAAGGTGCATTTCCGGATAGGCTTAAACAGTCAATAGTCCGTCCGTTACATAAAAAAGGTGATAAATTGGATATGAATAACTATCGTCCCATAACTTTGGTTCCAATATTTTCCAAAATTTTTGAGAAAGTCATGCACTATCGCCTCATGAGCTATCTCGATAAATTTACAATTATAAACGAAGAACAAAACGGCTTTCGCAAGGGTAAGTCAACAACATTAGCTGCTTACTCACTAGTAACGAAAGTTATTGATTGTATTGATAAGAAGAAGCCAGTATCCGTAATATTTTTCGATATGAGTAAAGCATTTGATTATGTGGATCATAATTTGCTCTTAGGTAAGTGCGAAAACTATGGTATAAGGGGTCCCGTGCTTAATTGGTTGTCAAATTACCTTAGTAAAAGAACCCAATGCGTTGAAATCTCATCCTTGGGTGATAATCAGACAGCTATCTCACACAGGTCTGCTTATTTGTCTAATAACTACGGTGTGCCACAGGGCAGTGTTCTTGGACCATTATTATTTCTCCTCTATATTAATGACCTTCCCTCAGTGATTAGCCATGATTGCGTTCTTTTTGCTGATGATGTTTCTGTCATAGTTTCTGGGCGACCTAAACTCTCCATAGTCGACCATAGTCACTCATTAAACTCAACAGCTGAAGCGATCGTGAGTTGGCTAGATCAGAATAACCTATGCGCTAATATAGGAAAAACGAAGTATATTAACTTTCGAAACTATAAAATGGCACGAAACAAATATAACGTATTATGTCGGGGACAGTTGCTGGAAGAAACCGATGAGTACAAATTTCTTGGTTTGATAGTAGATCAACATTGTAATTGGAAGTCTCATGTCCACCAAGTATGTACGAAATTAAACCGATTCGTATTCGCCCTAAAGCGTTTACGGCGCATTTCAAGCGTAAAGACAGCTCTCACTGCATACCACGGCTATGTAGTATCGGTTCTTAGATATGGTCTTTTGTTATGGGGTGGTTCCACTAATATTAATTATGCTTTTATTGCCCAGAAAAAATGTATAAGAGCGTTAAGTGGAATAGGTCCGTTGGACTCATGTAGACCTATTTTTAAGAGTCTTAAACTGTTGACATTAACTGGACTGTACATAATGCAGATTGGTATTTTTGTTAAAGAACACTGGACCTTATTCACTAAATTTGATGAGAATCCTTATTTTAAAGGTGTCTGTAGAGATCCCACAAGACTGAAGATGTGCCCATGCAAAACTACACTTTACTTAAAAAACTGTAATGGTATGATAATGAAAGTATTTAACAAAATACCAAAAGACATAAGGGAGCTCCCATTGAATTATTTTAAATTCAAATTACGTACGTGGCTCATCGGACATTGCTTTTATGACGTAAAAGAGTATTTAGAATGTAAGGATTGACTTGTTTTTATTATTCATTTTATGAACTGACTGTAATTATTTGACATTAATTATTTTAGTAGATTTTGTGTGACATTTCAACTTTTTTTTTTTCTTATTGGGTTAATGTTAATATTTTACCATGTACATGACTAACTATATTAACGGAGTACATACTTTAGTAATTTCTTTAATTATTATTTTTTCTCTTGAATTTTGTATGCCAGATTATATGGTGAAACACGAGTACATTCAACGAATTTTTTATAACCTGTATACCTAACCGTGTTTCGAACAAATAAATAATTTCATTTCATTTCATTTCATTTCATTTCATTTCATTACATTTAGGTCACTGCTGTTTTAGTGATCGCATTTGTGGCAGCCGCAGTAAAATAATATCCAAACCGTAAATGATTTGCAGTTTACCTACCTTCATCAAACTTATTGGGTTACAGTTATGGCTGTAAGTGGTACATTAGTAAACTTTAACTGTCTCCGCAGAATTAAAAGGTCATGTAGGTGCTTGCAAAATATATGTGTACCTACACTACAAACACACAACATCAATTTCAACAACTTTAATTATCTGTAACTACCAGTTGAATGCTATCATCATAATACTTACTGGGTTGAGTAAATATCTATAAAAAATGGACAGTATTGATAAATGCCACAGGGTGCCAGTGTTTACTAACTTATGCAAGTAGGTATAGTGCTTTGGTACTTAACGACTAGAAAAAAAATGGATTCAAATTGGCAGGCAGTCCTACCTATTTCTAGTGCACACCAGAACATCTCTTGACAAAGAAAAGATACAATATATAGCGTACTTATAAGTTTCATTATGTAAAGGTCATTAATTCAATATGCAATGTGATGCAGAAACTACCTATGATGGTGGTAATTAATTTTAATTGCAGTGGACTTTAAAGTTATTACCTTCATCAGCATAGAGAATATAAATTACCTATCAACCAAATTTGTTAGACTATAATTATACTGTGTGATTATAATATACCTAATGTACAAATACAATACAAACTCTTTATTATATACCACAAAATTAATTAATAATACATAACAACTAATACTAGATATTACAATGGGCGGCCTTATCACTAAGAGCAATCCTTTCCAGACTACTTTTGGATAAAGTAATAAAATAGTAAAATTTTCAACATTGCTAACTGCCAAACTTAGGCATGCGACTACATGCAAATATCCAAACTTACGCACCGTGAGAAAATACTAATAGTCTTCAAACCAAGAGTGAACAGGTATCTTTTAAACAATCGTGGAAAAACATTCTGAACCACATCATCACATACCTTCAGGTGAGATAGCAGTCAACTGCAAGTCTATCAAATAAAAATAAAACTGTGTGACTTTGTGATATATAGAACTGTGTGATCTATATAAAACTGTGTGACTGTGTGATATATAGAACTGTGTGATCTATATAAAACTGTGTGAGTTCGTGATATATAGAACTGTGTGATCTATATAAAACTGTGTGACTGTGTGATATATAGAACTGTGTGATCTATATAAAACTGTGTGAGTTCGTGATATATAGAACTGAGTGATCTATATAAAACTGTGTGACTGTGTGATATATAGAACTGTGTGATCTATATAAAACTGTGTGAGTTCGTGATATATAGAACTGTGTGATCTATATAAAACTGTGTGACTGTGTGATATATAGAACTGTGTGATCTATATAAAACTGTGTGAGTTCGTGATATATAGAACTGAGTGATCTATATAAAACTGTGTGACTGTGTGACACACTATGCAATAAGCCATGAACGGCACTATGAAAAAAAAACAAAGCTGTGTGACCAATATTGACACGGTGGTGTATCAACACCATACAAGAATACCCTGTCTGTGTGACACACTCTACATACAAAAAGGTAAACTTGGCTTAAAAAAAAATGTGAAGCTAAAATACTGTGCGATCTACAATTAGATCTGTGTGAGTTCTGTATGATTTACCTTACCAAATAGATCAGTGTAAGTTCTGTGTGATCTACATTACCATCTAGATCCATGTAAGTTCTGTTTGACCTACACTACATAAAAGATCTGAGTGTATGGTGTGATCTACAATACTCACTAAAATCTCTGTGATCTATATTCTATATGGCATTCATGGCCAATAATATGTGTGATGTCTAATATTTCAAGCAAAGATCGGCGTGGTTTATGTTGCCAACAATATCTGTCTGATCCATATTACCACCTACGTCTGTGTGATGTATTTATTCAACAATACCAACAAGACCTATGTGATAACCCTCTACTGAAACCTAGCTCAAATAAGCTTCTTGGCAAACACAATAAAAATGTTATGGTCTAAATTATCACTTATATTAAAAAAACAAAAAAAAAATCGTGAATAATTTCAAGAAAAACTCGACAACTGGTTACAAACGAATAACCTATCTCTGTTACAAAGATAAACATTAGAAGTGGATCCAACACTGGATGTAGACACACCAGCAGTCATGCTGCTCATCTATTGACCAATAATAATAATATAACAATTTTGCTTTTAAGGAATGTTCTTTTGCTTCCAAAAATATTTATAATAGCAGTTAGAACTTAAATAAAATAAAAAGATAGCTACGTTTTATTTGAGTACCTTATAAATACTTCAAACAATTAAAAAATGAATCTTTTAATTTCAAAATTAACCATTTGGTCAATATAGTCATAACGAGATTTCCTCTTTAAGCAATCTAGTTATACCAGCTGTCTAGCCATATTGAGATGTAGTCCTAAAGCTCCTAACCCATCCACATTATTTTAAGGATACACTCAACAGTGAAGGTAGTAGGTATTATATAGGTAAGTAAGTACCTGGCTACTTGGCTAGGTATGTTATTGAGAAAGTTAGAAATAGATATAGAAAGACATTGATCAAAATTGTAATAATATACAGATTAATTTGTAAGGGAAATATTTGAACCACGAATAGGATTTGAACCCGCATCCATCAATGTAGATTACGCCAAGCAGGTGGTACAGCTATAAAAATCATAAATATTATGTTAATGTACCTATTTTTTCTATCCCACTCTCAAGATATTATTATACCTAGGTACTGAATGGTATATTAAGTAGTAAAAAAAAAAATATAATAGTACCTACCTAATGGTATGTGTATGTACTTCTACATACTCTGACTTTCTTTACAACGGCACGATGGAAATAGTAAATCCTCACCTAGGTGATATTAACAATACTAAAACTATTATAACGTACTTATAATATAATTTAAAAAAAATTATCTTATCAAAGTTCAAGATTTTCAATGGACTGAAACAAACTCTGACACATCAGGAATCTCTAATATGTATTATGTGCTGATAATAAATCTGTAAAACCTATAAGTACACAGAGGATAATTCAGAGAAAACATTTTTTGGTTGAGTAACACTAAAGTAAAAAAAAAGAGTAATGATAAGTAATACTCTCCATACAAAAATGTTATTTTAAGAATGCTAGTAATAATTACTTCTACAAAAATCTATTAATAATGACTATAGATACAATTACCTATGACTATGCTGAAAATATACCGTAACTTACCTGCCCTGTGCATTAGCATACATACCTATACTTATTCAAAATCAAATTTTAAGTAATAGGACATAAAAATAGTGTTATTCCTCTATGTAGTAGATTAAAATGTACACAAAAAAATCTGTTAGTAGTAGGTATTTACCCAACATTTGGAGCAGTGCAAATTCAAAAATGTTGATAACCTATATTATAATACTATGACCTCCAAGATATTGATAAAAAATACTCTTCACCATAATGATAATGTTGTAGTCAATAGACCTTGTTTTTTTAGCAAATGTACAGTAATAAAATACTATATCGAACTAAGATATTATAAGTAAATGATTATAAAATACACAAAAGGTTATAGATATTCAAATATTGAAAACCTGTTATCTTACTACTAGGTACCTACTTAAAGTACTACTTGTACATGAGAAAAAAAAAAGGAAACCTATTTTATGCTGATCAGATAAGAGATGGGTTTGATAAATTAATAAACTTCAACGTAAATAACTAAAGACTTGTGCTGTAAATATGTTTTATCATGGAGTTATGTGTTATTTATATTATTACTAAATAATAATCTCAAAATAAACAATAACCATTTACAAACATTTGCATAAAGTAAAACAATCCATTTGTTTATTTTTTCAACCATACTTAATTATCTGTCTCTCTCTAGCGACATATTGTTTTCTTTTACTCTTCCGTTCAAGTCTCCAAGCTGACATGTTGCTCATTCAAAATAAGTGTTATATAGCTTTATTTTATGCCTACTTTGTATACCTACCCACATTATATTTATATTCTTCTTGTTTCTGTCATAACGTAATTAAGTAAACTGTACCAACATCTATAATAATAAGGCTAGTTTTTAAACAACTTCTCGGGGAGGGCACTGTACGCTGAAACACAGACGATAAGTCTAGTTCGGCAGCAGCTACCCAACACAAATTGCAAGTGTATATCTTTTTGCTTTAGCTTTTATGTCTTTGTCTTAATTGTCTATATCTTGTGAAGTAAAGAATTATTAACTAAAATAAATTATAGAACTGTGGCGTTTTCTGTAATATGTGCCGAATTATAGAACCAGTGAACTGATAAACAAAATAAATAAGGATACCTGTAGTTACAATCCTTAACACTATTGCTTTTGGTTGAATATGTAGCTACTCTTAGACGAAATCAAAGTTATATTTTACGAACAAGATTTGTATGATTTTGCATTTTACCAACTTTATGGATTTAGCTAAACAGGTATATTACCTAATATCTAAATTTATGTGTGTTGAACAAAATAAGCGAAACGGTGCACAGTCTAGACCCACAAACTATGTCAATTAGCATCATGAAAAGATCATTAAGAAAATTAAACACATTCTACCTTGCTATAATACAATAAGTACCTATCAATAAGAGCTACAATCTAAAGAACTAGATTTAACCGAAACCATGGCTTGGTTGCCAATGTTACGGCAATGGACGGCATCTAATTTATACTAGACAAGTTTATGATGCAACCCCTGTGCACTGCTGTGGGTGGCCCTCTTAAGGGTATAATTGAGTAGTATTTATGTAATTATGTATATGTAATAGATAGTTTAACATAGGTATACTACAGATGGTGGCCTTGGTTTTCAGCTTACTTTCCTCCACCCGCAAGTAAAAAGTAACTGGTATTACTGTTTCTGACCGATTAGTTTTAGAATATGTAATCATGCAACCCAAATGACACAAGTGCATCAGAAATAGTACAGTTTCAATGGATGATCTACCGTGTTGCCCTTATATGTTTCAGATGGTCCAGAGTATTATTGACAACTTTTACAAATCGCTGTGGGACACTGCTAATCCAGGATGGCCGAGTGTTACAACTACAAGCTCCAGCCATCATTATTAATATACGAGTGTAGTATTCTTACATAGTCTGTATCAAGTTACTCTCTTACTCTATGGTTTTGATATGTAAAAGATATGTAGTCTGTGAGTTATGGAATTAATTAATATGAATCACTGTTTGAGTATTATTGTATTTTGATATGCCGGTGGAATAATAATATTGTAATGAGAGAGTAAACAACATTATGAGGAATCTACGTGTTTTTATCATCATGATCATCATCAAGATCCCCATCAGGACAATAGACTGTTCTTGTAACTGACTGACGTGTAATACTTGTTTTGAGTTTGGGTGTTGTGGGACCATGGTTTGTAGCTCCTAGATATAGGGAGGTCTAGGATCTATGTATGTGATCGTTGCGCGTTAATTTTCCTGGTTTATGAATCGATATTTAAGGGCTGTTACCATGACAGAAATAGAAAAGTGTTGGTTTCACTCCAAACACTCCAATCAAAACAATGATGACTGTAATAATGTTAATTCTTCCAGTATCGGGCAACCAAAAAGACGGTGTCACAACTATCACATACCGGCGCCCGTTGGCCGCAACAGAGCCCCATCGTGACAAGGAGGTCCTCACCTCACGCTCCCAGTCTGTCATCGCTGCATTTGGACCTCTCAACTCGAGATATGAGGCTAATGCGCACTCCTTCATGGATACTACAAGAACTGATGTGCAGCTCGACTTTGGGGCTATGGTAAGTAAATATACCTACTCTGCATTTTACTGATTTCTTATAACAGTATAGAATCATAAATAGTGTATAATGATCGAGGTGGCGCTACACGCTACGCCTTAATGGGTCTCACTATCAGAATGTAATTTTCGCCGAAAGTTCAAGCACATTGGCAAATTCACATCCCATAACCTCCTCAAACAGCGATCGTAAATCCACCATACTATACCATGCATTACCGAGCCATCATCGCCGCCCCAGTCCCAATCCAGATTTAGATAATGTTCCCCTAATGTTGGTGGAGCAAACGATAATGATAATATCTATTAAAGGTACTCCCTAAAAAGTTGTATATATATTATAGGTACTGGCACATTAACCTGCGTTTTCCTAGAAGCTTTAAACCAGCAATAAACTAAATATGTTCCCCATCTCTTTCTCAATGGTTGCATGTATAAAGCCGACTAAGCAGCCATAACGACACGCTAAGTGCGGTTTACATTCTGAACTCAATTCCAAGATAATGATGATGATGGTGATGATGACGTTGTGTTCTGCATTCAGAACGACAACACGTGCATCGGTCTGGCCACCCTGTACACGAGCGGGCCTGCGCCGTGGCCGCCGCGCGTCATCTACGGCGTCTCCACCTTCTCCGCCAGGATCGGGCCCGCCGCCGGCGTGCGCGGGTACACTCCCATCACTGGTGAGTCGGCTGCTCACACACTTCCAGGACCAAACATCTACGGCGTCTCCACCTTCTCCACCAGGATCGGGCCCGCCGCCGGCGTGCGCGGGTACACTCCCATCACTGGTGAGTCGGCTGCTCACACACTTCCAGGACCAAACATCTACGGCGTCTCCACCTTCTCCACCAGGATCGGGCCCGCCGCCGGCGTGCGCGGGTACACTCCCATCACTGGTGAGTCGGCTGCTCACACACTTCCAGGACCAAACATCTACGGCGTCTCCACCTTCTCCACCAGGATCGGGCCCGCCGCCGGCGTGCGCGGGTACACTCCCATCACTGGTGAGTCGGCTGCTCACACACTTCCAGGACCAAACATCTACGGCGTCTCCACCTTCTCCGTCAGGATCGGGCCCGCCGCCGGCGTGCGCGGGTACACTCCCATCACTGGTGAGTCGGCTGCTCACACACTTCCAGGACCAAACATCTACGGCGTCTCCACCTTCTCCGTCAGGATCGGGCCCGCCGCCGGCGTGCGCGGGTACACTCCCATCACTGGTGAGTCGGCTGCTCACACACTTCCAGGACCAAACATCTACGGCGTCTCCACCTTCTCCGCCAGGATCGGGCCCGCCGCCGGCGTGCGCGGGTACACTCCCATCACTGGTGAGTCGGCTGCTCACACACTTCCAGGACCAAACATCTACGGCGTCTCCACCTTCTCCGTCAGGATCGGGCCCGCCGCCGGCGTGCGCGGGTACACTCCCATCACTGGTGAGTCGGCTGCTCACACACTTCCAGGACCAAACATCTACGGCGTCTCCACCTTCTCCGCCAGGATCGGGCCCGCCGCCGGCGTGCGCGGGTACACTATTTACCCATTTCCAGGACCAAACACCTGTCTATGTTATCTCTATGGTATGGGGGACCGACGATTAGCCCATTACGATGAATCTAGCAGCGGTGCTGACGCGCGTCTGCCGGTTCACCTGCTATCAAAGTTCATACAATTTCGACAGTAGTTGAGTGGCAGACGCGCGTCAGCTGCTAGATCATCGTAATAAGGCCGCAGGTGGAACAAATACCTGTTTCTGTTGTTTCGCTGGTATGGTTTGGAGGACCGACGATCTGGTTCAAAACTGCGAGAAACCGGTGGATGCTATAGACGCAAGTAGCCTATCAAAGTAGCGCTCTATGAAGAATACTTGTGCTGAGCAGTGGACGTCTGATTATGATTTATTTCATGGTTAAGAAAATAGTAAGTTAAGTTTCATGATTGCTCAAAGGTGATAGATAACACAAATAAACGCAACTGCGGTTTTTGGGAAATTCGCTAACAAACACCTTTATTGTTATCTTATTGTCATGCTAATAAACTAGCAGGCATACGCAATTAACTATGCAATCATACCATGTTGCTCTTATTCTGTAATGTTATTGTTTCACGCAGGCAATGAAATTAATAATGGATTCTTCCGTACTGGTAAGATCTTGTACTGGGTGGCGCAAAAGTAAAGACCCTATTTGGTTCAGCTATAACATTTTTTCTAAATTAGAAAACTAGATTTAGGTTTTTTTAAATGTATATTTGTGCCATTAAATTTCGTACCATTAGGATTTAAAGATGATGTCTTTTAAATGGTGACCTCCAGAGTTGATACACATTTGAGCCCTATTTATGACATTTTGCATAACTTGCCGTAACACTTCCTGCGATATGTTCGTTATTTCTTGACGAATGTTTTCTTTTAGAGCTGCGAGAGTCTGTGGCTTGTTCACATACACCCGAGATTTCAAAAAACCCCAAAGAAAGAAGTCTGGACTGGTCAGATCGGGTGATCTTGCAGGCCAAGGCAAATCGCCAAAACGAGAGATAACTCGGCTTGGAAAAGCGTCCCTCACTAAGTCCATAGTGTCGCGCGCTGTGTGTGCCGTAGCGCCGTCTTGTTGAAACCAGATGTGCTCCAGCCCCAATTCGTCCAAACTGGGTATCAAAAACTCACGTAACATGGTTCTGTAGCGTTCTCCAGTGACAGTTATCGCATTGCCTCCAGCGTCTTCGAAAAAATAGGGTCCGATCACTCTGTCAACACAGATGCCACACCATACAGTAACTTTTAGTGGGTGTAGAGGTGTTTCTTGAATAATGCGCGGATTATCAGTGCCCCAGAACCGAGTATTCTGCTTATTGACATGCCCTGAGAGATGGAAATGCGCTTCGTCACTCATAACCAATTTTGAAGGAAAATCATCCTCTTCAAGGTTGAGGTTTATGACGCGCTGGCAGTAATCTAGACGAGCTCGGTGGTCAGCAGGCAGCAGTTGATGAGTCATTTGAGTTTTATACGGGAACATCTTTAAGTCTTTCACCAAAATACGCTGCAGGGTCCGTCTGGAAATGCCCAATTGCGTGGCACGTCGCCTCGTTGATGTTTCTGGACACTCTTCCACATCTTCGCGCACAGCATCGATATTTTCAGCTGAACGGCCTGTTCTTGGTCTCCCAGACTTAGGTCTATCCAATGTTGAGCCAGTTGCTTCAAGGCGTGTGGCAAAGCGTCGAATTGTGCGACCAATCGGTGCCGGACGGTGGGAAAATCGTCGACGAAATTCACGTTGTGTTCTTATCACTGATGAATTATTCCGTAAGAACATTGACACAATTATTCCACGTTCTTGGGGAGTAAAACGGTCCATGTTTATTTTCAGTGTATTTTACATTTGTTCACTACACAATTTTCAACAACAGAATGACAGAAAATGTCATATAAAAAAAATAAAAGTATTTTCTTTAGTGCCAGTACTTTTGCGCCACCCAGTATTACATTTTAGTAACGCTTCTTCAGCTCTTGTCCATTATAACTTTTAATTAATATTTGATAGGCTTGCACTTGACCTCTATCTCACCTGGTGGTACCTAAATGACGATGCGGTTTAGGACGTAACGCACTTGTCTTGAAGATATCCGTTTCATTCTCGATTTGAAGACTCCAAGATTGTAATCATGCATGTTAACTACATGTTAACCATGCAGTACCTTATAGCTAGAGGCTAAGGTATTGCATGGCTTTAACCCACGTGAATATAATATTTAGCTCATCCATATTATATTGTCCCTAAAGTTTTTGAACTTTCGCGTCTAGTCAAGTGTATGTTTTCATACAGGCGCGAATGAGCGAGTGACAAAAAAGCAGACTGGCCATCTGATATTAACTGGTCACGATCGCTAATGACATCTCCAACACCACTTTATATACCATTTTATAAACTTTCGTGATTTGAACTTATATTACCTACCTATAAAGTCTTCCGTTTATGTACAAATAGGCGAACGTTTGACTGCAATTCTCCTAAGCGACGATGCAGTCGAAGGTGTACACATTGGCCTATAAGAAAGTGTCTGTAACTTGGCGATCTATTCCGCAGGTCACCCGTCGTGGGGCATCGCTTGGTACATCAACGACCAGCTGATCCCCGAGCTGTACGTGGAGCGCGGCAAGAACTACACCTTCGTCGTCGAGGGGGGCAACGACGATACCAACCCGGCCAAGTTAGTAACATCGCCCTCATGATGTTGATGAGCCACCATCGTCGTCACTAACATCACCACCAACATCACCACCATCGTCGTCACCAACATCACCATCATCATCGCCACCAACATAACCACCATTGTCGTCACCAAGATCACCACCATCGTCTTCACCAACATCACCATCATCATCGCCACCAACATAACCACCATTGTCGTCACCAAGATCACCATCATCGTCGTTACTTACATCACCACTATCGTCATCACCAACATAACCACCATTATCGTTACCAAGATCACCATCATCGTCGTTACTTACATCACCACTATCGTCATCACCAACATAACCACCATTATCGTTACCAAGATCACCACCATCGTGGTCATCATCATCACCATCATCATCGCTGTGAGCGACACGGAGGTCGGAGTTTAACCTCTTTTATTTTAGTTTTATTTAGTTGTCTAGAAAAGACAGACTTTAGGTTGACAAGGAAAAATATGTCGCATTAATTTTTCTATGTAAAATTTTTAATTTTTTATTATATATTTGATTTTCGCCGCAGTACAAGCTTTCCTTTTATATCGCACTTTATTTTATCTTTTCTACATCGGAAACACCTACACTCATCATCACCAACATTTCCTTCGAGCCGGATCTTCTATGTTACGAACTCCGCCGCGCACTATGGTGAACACAAGAAGTTTCCTTAGAAAAGAATGCGAACGAACTGAAAAGGAAGCACTGATGGAGCCTCAAATCCTACATCCTCGGCCGAACGCAGAACCTGATGGGCAGAACGATGATGCGAAGTTAGTATTTAATCGCACTGTATGTTTGAACGCGGTACCTATGTCACCAACTGAGCATCGATCTGCAAAGAAGAAAATGAATTCTTCATCTGCACGGGCACGTAGGGCGAAACTGGAACTGGAGGCAGCGGAAGCTAAGGCGAAAATCCAAATGGAGCTCATCGATATGAGGCTCGCTGCTGAACTAGCTGATATCAACAGCAAATACAGCGCACGTTCTGAAAAGAACGCGATCAGTGAACCGGAGAAGTGGATTGAACACAGCCAACAAGAGCTGGATGCACAGCTTGCCCCCGATTATGGTGGCAATTCGGGCGCGCTGTGTATACCGACGTCAAATAATGTCGGTAGCGATGATGGGACAGTTCAACCTCTGGCCTGTGCTCTCCAAGATTTGTCAACCACTTCCGCAAACAAGGAACCCTGCATTTCTCTTACACCTCAAAGCTGGTGCAGAAGGGTACCGGTGATATCGTCGCATCAGGTGGCTCGAAAAGAAGACGTACTCCCGCTACAGCAGCTGCACGATGAGGTACGAAAGTCATTGACTTTTGAGGCGACGGATATATCAGCGAAGCCTCATCAGAATGCTGATGATCTGCGCACCTTGGATTTCCTGGAAAAAAGTTTGCTTGATGGCGTCACCGTAGAGGTATCTCCAAATCCGAGGTACATGCCTTACTTCGGAGTAGATAATGTGAAGAAAAAGATATTACGTTTGATCTACAGTGCATCTGCAAAGACAAAGAATTTGTCAATCGGCCCGGACTTACTTATGCCTTTGTTTGGCATGATGTTTAGTTTTCGCAAAAAAGATTATTGGAGAATCTGGAAATTAAAAAAAAAAAAAAGATTAGAACTGCGAATAACCACGGCCGTCAGCAGTCAGTGATTTAGTTTTTGTCGCCGATCCCGATTCCCCTAGGGGTGTATTATGGCTACGAGGCATCATCCAGGAGACATTTCCCAGTCGAGATGGTCGAGTGCGTGTAGTCACTGTGCGAACTTCTACCGGCACTCTGAAGCGATCAGTGGCTCGTGTCGCCAGGATACCTATAGAGGATGAGTGCTACCAGGTCAGCACTAGGGTGGGGAGTGTGAGCGACACGGAGGTCGGAGTTTAACCTCTTTTATTTTAGTTTTATTTAGTTGTCTAGAAAAGACAGACTTTAGGTTGACAAGGAAAAATATGTCGTTAAAATTTCTATGTAAATTTTTAATTTTTTAATATATATTTGATTTTTGCCGCAGTACTATTTTTTTTTTCTTTTATATCGCACTTTATTTACTTTTCATCGGAAACACCGAGTCGTCGTCACCAACAATCGCCACCAACTTCACCACCATTGTCGTCACCAAGATCACCACCATCGTCTTCACCAACATCACCATCATCATCGCCACCAACATAACCACCATTGTCGTCACCAAGATCACCATCATCGTCGTTACTTACATCACCACTATCGTCGTCACCAACATAACCACCATTATCGTCACCAAGATCACCACCATCGTGGTTATCATCATCACCATCATCATCGCCACCAACATCACCATTTTCATCAACACCAATATCACCATCAACATCGCAACCTACATAACAACCATCGTCATCACCAAGATCACCACCATCGTCGTTATTTACCTCACCACTATCCTCGTCACCAACATCACCGTCATAGTCATCCGATTCCATGACCGTCGTCATCATCATCACGACCATCAATAAAACCGATAACCAGTCTCAGTGGCGTCACGACATTGCTGGTGCCTGGTGCATGGTGCCTTAAACGCAAATGGCTTAAGAGCCTTCAGACTTAGAGCCTTGAGACATCAGAGACTTATATGACTTGGTTACTACAGCATACTATGATGTCAGTCATTATCCTTCCAACTACAGGTATCACCCATTCTACATCAGCGATTCTTCCGAGGGTGGGTTCAGTCAGAAGAAGGAAGAAGACAGGAGGAAGCAACGAGTGTTCGCCGGAGTGGCGTACGACAACGAGGGCTATCCATATCCAACTGCAGGTTTGTACTTTGTACTGAAACGTTAAGGTACAAGTTCGAAGCCGACTCCAGGCAGCAGCAGGCGACGGTGTCACCGCGACGCTACTGGTTTCTATTTATTTCTCATCATCATCATCATCAACACCCTGAAAACGTCCACTGCTGAACATAGGCCTCCTCAGAGCGCCACTTTGAGCGGCTGCTTGCTTCTTGCATCCATCGGCTCCCCGCGATTTTCACCAGATCGTCGGTCCACCGAGTGGGGGCCCGGCCCTCGCTACGTCTTCCGGTTCGTGGTCGCCATTCAAGATTCTATTTATTTCTATGAAAACTAAATACCTTCCGTAGCTGGCGACACGTGAAACCAGTACCTAGTGTCACGGCGACACGTCATCGCTTGCTGCTGCGTGATGGAGTCAGCGCGAAATTGTACCTTTATGCTCTTTACTATAAGTATATATTATTATACTAAATTAAGACAAATAAGAGGTCGTAAATTGACTTTATTTTTATATCGGACAGCTGCTTCTTGTGAAAATATCCCCAATGGCGGCGATTATACTCCGAGATCGGGAGCTTTTTACGGGATCTTCCCTCGCTCAAAAATATTAATGATGTTTATGCAAAATGTAGGTACCTATAATTTTACGTGAATTTTACTATAATTTCTAATTTCAGCTGGTCGCTACTGTGAATGGACTCACAAGACGATTGACCAAGCAGCCAACACAGAAACCTTTGAAGAATACATGAAGACTCTCAACCTCAACTGTTCAGAAGGAGAACCAGCACATCTTAACTGGATGGTGGCTCACGAGACCCCGGATCTAGTCTACTATCAGGTATGTGTTGAGGCTGTTGAACAGACGCTGAACTAGTATCTTAAAACTTAGTAGGTATATACTCTACTAATAAAAGTACATATGGAAGTGAAACATTGTCTGTTTGTTTTTGATTTTCATGTCAAAACGGTTGAACTAAACTTTTACATCTACCGAGATCAACAATAGGGTCTTATTCAGGAAAGTTCGCAATTTTCACGGGAAAACTATGCCTTTAGTAGGTACCTAGTTTATAATATATCAGATCAATATCTCTTTTGCGTGTGATACTGTCCATCCAAAGGTTGTCTGGAAGAGATCGCTGTCAGCGATAAGACCGCCCATTGTAACACTAGATCATAAGGTTTCCTTTGTACTTTTTATATTTAATTGGTGGGACAATAAAGTGTTTTCTATCTATCTATCTATCTATCAAGAAAAACGTTTTTTTTCGTATTTTATTCGAATACTTACTCTATAGAATGTATGTTATAGCTGTATTTTCGACATCCAAACTTTCCACACTGGAGCTGCTTGAAGTATCAATTTTGTGCTATCCTGACTTGGTGGTCCGTAAACGGAAATTATAGTTTTGTGTGGCCGGAAATATTTTGATTTTTTGATACACCTATTGTTTTAAATTGCCTTCTTTTAATTTAATGATATCAAACCAATCAGGTACTAACAGTGCAAGATGTACTCTGTTTGCACTGCACAGCCAAACAAATTCGATTTACATACCTACCTACAAAATACGAAAATACTTTCCCCCGACCTATAACTACGCAACGCAGATTGGCCTCCTCACTGTGCGGACTGACTGTCTGGTTAAAACCGCAGAGGAGGATGCAAGAGGCAAGTAGCCGCTCAAAGTAGTAATCTGTGGGGCTTACATTCAGCAGTGCACGTGTTCAGTGCGTTGATGCCGATAATAACTAGCGCTGACCGCTGCATGGGTTCCAGTGCTACACCCACAACAACCTGGGGTGGAAGATCCACGTGGTGGAGCCCGGCACGCCGGTCCCGTTCCCGGCGGACCGGCGCGCCGCCGGGGCCGGGCGCGGCGCCGGCCGGCCCGGCGCGCTCGCCGTGCTGCTGGCGGCGCTCGGGGCCGCGCTCGCGAGGTAAGGGTGCAGGACCCAGGCGACACACACTAAAATAATGGAATTCCGCTCGGTCACGATTGACGACGTCTCCTCGCCGTTTCCCACTGGTTTTTCATCTATCTACACTTCAAATTTGCCATTTTCGCATAGCTGCAGTTAATAAAAATAAAGAAGCTGATTGGCTGGCGGATTTCGTTTTCCCGCGTTATTATTTCGTTTCGATTATCTATGTCGCGCTGTTTGTCAAATGTGACAGTGACAGTTTGTGTTTGGTAGAGTTAACAAAAAAGATGTACCTAAATTAAATTTCATTGGTGTTAATGTTTTATACTCATAAGAAAACTTTCAGAGAGTATTTTGAATATATTGGAAATGTGGGAATTTTAAAATGTGAGACTGGTTAGGAATGCTATTATAGAGTTGAATTTTTAAATATTTCATATTTTATGGATTTACTTATTGAACATGACAATAATCATACCTATGGGTTTCCTTTGATGTATGTATTTGAGTAATATCGATTTGTAGATACATAATGTAAGTGATAAGTGAACTAAATTATTTATCTCTATTTCACTGTGGTTAAAAGCAGATTGTTTAAGAGAATATAAATTATAAGGTTTAAATATTTCTGGTTTGTTATCTACATATAGAAGGCTTTATCGTTATCCGAGTGGAGATTGTGATATATATATTGTTCGATAAAGCATGACGTAAGAATGCTGTAACAGGGCTCGCGTTTCTATGTCCAGATATCTTAAAATTGGGTAAATAATGTCAATCTACGTACTAATATCAATTTCATATCAGTCGTGTTTGAGCTGTATCTTTGTAACGTAGGCTTTTTAAATAACATCTTGTAGGATTAAACTGAACTTACAATAGGTACTTATTATAATAATATGTAATTTTTTACTATAATATTTTCATTCTTATAAATATTTATGGAATTGAAAAGAACGGAATGAATGTTTGGCTTATTCATTGAATTGAAATCAACATTGACAATAATATAATGTTTTCAATATTTCAAAGTCTTCATCATGACTGTGAATGACAATAATTAAAATGACTATTGTTATAATGTGACTTTGATTTATGAATATTAAACTAATTAATAAGAATTTAATGTAAAATAAAGACAATGAATTCTCAATTCGTTATTTTATAAGTAACCTAAAGTTCATTGTGCTTTCTCGTAATTTGGACAATAAAACATTTACCAGAATTTTGGCCTGTTTACATAGAATAATAAAATGATAATAATAATTGTGTATTTATACAAATATTTTAATATTAATAAAGTAAAAATAATGAAAGAGTGAATGATAACAATTGACAATAAATAGGTCTATTGTGTATAATGTTAGCTAAAAGAATACAATAGGTAAGTAGGTAATTCATTCAGATCTGTCTTTGAAGTAAAAAAATATATTTTCTCGTTTTTGGATAAACTTTCATTGTCATTTAATTCATTATTAATTCACTCTCTTATTGACAAATAAGTATTTCTTACTTTTTACATGTGCCTATCTATGTTTCACTGCATGACATCACACCACCATCCACCCATCTTCAGCCACACCGTCGCTTACCATCAGGTGAGTTGGTGATCAAACGTAAATCTAGAACGGCTAGAAAACAGTTTTTACTCATACACTGGGTGTAATTTTTTTTAAACAAACTAAGGAGGTACTTAAATAATGTTATTTTATTTATTCTTCTTCTTTTCGTGCAGGCAAGTGGTCAGCACTGGTGTCTTAATTTTTAGGCCACCCAAAGGCCTTAGCTTGATGACTATTGTCTTACGGCAACAGCAGGGACCTACGGCTTAACGTGCTCAATTTATTAAGTTTGCGAATTTATAGACAGTAAAACCTTTTTTATTTTATATATTTCATTTGGTATTACAAACAGTTAAATGTCTGCTCTGTAGCTCTGAGATGAAAATGTAATTATTTATGACTGTGGTCCCACTATTCAATGCAAAGAAGTATATTACTTGGACTGTCTATAGGCCATCGCGGCTAGTATACAGCCCGAATGTTTTTTGTAGTAGATAGTGTAGCTAGTTTATTAGTTTTTATTATTGTAGTAGTTAGTTTAAAGTATAATGTACTACGCACGTATGTATACATACAGGTTTTTAACAAAACACTGGAGGGAGAGATCATTGAAGTAGGTATTATACCTATCTTATATGTGAATAGGCACCTACTTACATACCATACCATACCATACCATACCTACGACACATGGAGTATTGCCACTATCATACTATGTCAAGCTGTAAAGTGACCTACCCTTTTCATAATAATGTACGACCGTGTAGCAGGCGCGGAAAATGCAAACGAATATTTGCAGGCAGCTATGATATCCATCGCTACAAACTAGGGCTTGTAATTATTCGAACATTTTAGATATTCGAATATTCGGTTTTTTTTTCAGGAAGTATTCGAATAATTCGAATATTATTCGAATATTTTGAATTATTACAGAATCATACTGCATAAACTTCGTAATAGACCAATCTGGAGTTGCATGAGGCCTGATTTGCGTGCTATTAATACTTCACTGCCACAATTGAGCGGAAGGCTCTAAAGTGTTTAGAAGTATATTAGGAAAAACCAAATGACAAAACTGAAGACCGGAAATGGCAGTAATTTCACCCAAGCCTCAAATTCTGAGGGAGGTCGAGAACTTCCATGGACAGCTCGTACATATACCTCGATACGTAATTCCACTACAAACATAACTCAGAACACCAGAGCCAAGTTAGTCTTACACAATATCGAAGATATCCGGAGATATACGAAGATATGAGCATCAGCCTGTACGAGATTAGAATGGCCCGCAAATAAATTAATAAAACAACAAAGCGACAGATGTAAAATTGTGGATAGAACTACAACATCTCGCTCTTGAGCCATTATATTATTATTATTACAAAGCCACAGATTTAATGGTAAAAGTGGTTATCTAGAGTCTTTACGAGTCGTCTCTTGGTCTGATGAACTGCAGCTTCCCGAAATGTCACGTCACACTGGTGAAGTCTATGCACCGTCCAAATCCAAAACCTTGAAGGCCTTCAGCTGGAACTCCAAAGTACCTTCCAGTGCCTAGCCGAATACAACACAGTGGACGAGTTGAACAACGGGTTGGTGGAAACTGTCCAAGCTGTTCAAGCTCAGCCAAGCTGTTGAGCCACGCTCTTCAAGACCCAACGCCGAAAAAAGACTCGGAAACTATCAGAACAAACTCTTGAATGGCAGACTGGAGCGAAATGAAACTGCAGTTTTCAGTTGTAATGGTAGCCTACGGTGAAGTCAATAGACAAATCTGAAGTTCCATGCGACACGACTTGCATTTTCTTGCTTTAGTACTTCACGTATTGAGGCCGTAATTGAGCGGAACCAAGGCTCTAAAATGTTCGCAAAGGATACGTCTATTGGGCAAAGCCAAATAACAAAACTGAGGACCGAGAAAGGTAGTGTCATTTCATCCAAGCCTGAGATTCTGAGAGAGATCGAGAACTTCTATGGACAGTTATACACCTCGACACGTAATCACACTACTAACACAGCTCAGGACATCAGAGTCAACTTAGTCCGACACTATACCGAAGATATCATCAGCCTATACGAGATTAGAATGGCCCTCAAATAGCTTAAAACAACAAGGCGCCAGGTGGGGATGGAGGTTTGCTTATGTATACTCTAAGGGATGGAGTTACGACCGAACTTCTGAGAGCAAGTGATAGATCGGTACTTATAGTCTTCCAAAAGTTATTTAATTCTGTCATCCTTGAAGGTACAACGCCAGAGGCGTGGCACAAGAGTGTGGTGTCGCTCTTCATCAAAAAAAAGGTGATATCAGCGTATTGAAGAAATAAAGGCCCATCTCGCTCTTGAGTCATGTGTATAAGCTATTTTCGAGAGGCATTACGAATCGTCTCGCACGCAGGTTTGATGAATTCTAGCCTCCCGAACAAGCTGGTTTCCGGAAAGGCTTTAGCACCATAGACCACATCCATACGCTACGCCAGGTAATACAGAAGACCAAAGAGTTTAATCGGCCGTTATGCCTAGCATCTGTGGATTATGAAAAAGCCTTTGATTCAATCGAGACTTGAGCGGTGGACCGGTGGTAGGTACTTTCCTTTTCCACCTCTATCACATAATGCTATTCGCATTCTGATTCTCGTTGTCGCGTCGCTTATTGACTGTAGAGTGCTGTCTGTCATTTTTTACTCCATTTAGCTTACTTTCAAGGTTAATTGAAAATTATTCGAATATTCGAACTTTACCTCCCTGATTATTCGAATAGTGAAAATGACCGAATATTCGCACTATTCGAACATTCGAATATTCGAATTACAAGCCCTACTACAAACACAACCACCTTGTCCTTGTAGTGGCATTCGTTTGTAGTTTGTTGATGTTATTGCTGACTGTACGACTAGACTGTACTGTAGAAGTACAGTGTAGTACATTGTTTATGAATGTCTAATTGTCTATGATTTGATACATGTTAAAGTGTAGCCATACGAATAAAGTTGTAACAGTTTTATTTATTTTCAGTCCTTTATTATCATGCATGACATTCGATAAAAATAAAACGATGTTACATTATAGTAGTTATTTTTTCAACCATGAAAGTTTATTATGATATAAAAATTCAATAAGTACTTTTTCTGATGGTATATAACATCTGAGGCCCTAAGGCGGCCCCCAAATTGGGCGGTAGCGATGTCGCTGCGATATCGCACACACGCCGCACTATGGTAAAATGTCGCGGCGATAACGCAGCGATATTACTACCGCCCAATATGGGGGCAGCCTAACTGCCGTGTGGACTTTTTATATTATTACCAAATTATATTAGCAAAATCTGCAAAATTGCAGCTGCCCGCCGCGCCGCCACGATGCTTTGCAATTTGTTAGAAACATCGAGGTATTAAGTTTGTACCTATAACACATACAAACATTAGTTTATGGATGGACTTTTTATTTTTCAATGTTTTTCAAGCAGCCGCAGATAATTTGGCGTAACCAAATTGTAGTTAATGGTGTCCGGCCTACCTGCGCATATTACTAATGTAGAAATTATAATAAATTTATAAAGACAGATAAAGCATTTAAGTTGTTGTTATTGTAAATGGTATTATACGCATAAGGCTATCTATTGTTATTTTATACCTACATTAAATTATTATTCATAAAAGTATGTAGGTATCTAGTTGTAATGTTTGACAATAAATTATGAGACACGTTACTAATAATTAAGTACAATTTTATATGTACCTACCTACTTACTTAGTTTAAAATTTTGCTGTTCTCAAACTTTACAAAAACATTAAGTATAGAAAAATATTTCATGAAAAACTTACGTATAAGAAAAAACAAGACGATATGTAATTATGTACAATAGAGTTAATTAATATACATTTTAACACTTTGTAGGCGTAGTTGTTGGTTCACATTTTTTTTGTTAACTCTCAGAGAATTTAAAAATAATATTAATTATGTGAATAAATTATTATGGTTATTCAATTTATGTGGTGCAATTAATAATATAGATATTGTTAGCGTACCAACGTTTATTTATGAATTTTGATTGTGGTATAGTTTATCAGTTTTAACGTATTTTACTGCAGAGGTTTTATAAAATATTAATAACTTAAGACCTCAAATTATACTTACATTAACTATTAGAATGAATACAATAGAAAATACTATTTGGCATACCTACGCAGTCACGCACAGTTAGAGATGAATTTTGTTGCCTAAATGCAGATTATAATTTCTATCAATGACCCCATGTTCAGCAGTGGACGTCTTCAGTTAATGATGATGAGTACGTTAAATAGAAATTAATAGTTACAAGAAACCTTTAAATAATTTTTTATACATGTTCTGCTTCGATCTTGCTACATACCTACGTAGAGACACTAAAGATCTAGAAAAACGCCTCTAATTTTAAAACTTATTTTATTGACCAGGGCACACATAACAATAATAAATACTATACCTACTAGTAACCGTAGTATAAAAAGTAATAAAATTAAGCTTACAAACAGTTCATTAGGTAAGTCGTGATCTTCAAGTGTGACAATTTCGTAATAATATTATGATCTTCATTGAAATAATATAAAAGCAGCATCTATAAATTAGAAGCAATCTCATATCAAATTTTGACGCCAGAGAATAATACGTAGGTATTCAAAGCAAAACAAATAATAGCTAAATAACTGTTAGTTTTAAAAAGCGTTTTACAAAGGATTTAACTAGGTACAAACTATGAATGACGACATTTATCATTAATTTATAATACCTATGTAGATAGTCTACAACATACATGCCATAGATACGTTTATTATTACATGTTTCTGTGAATTTAAAATAATTATTGTACATAAGTACCTTTAATAATAAATGATTTATTGAATATAAGCATAGAGTTTCGTGAACTTTTTTACAACAGCACAAAACATGTTTACTTAAGTATATTAGGTATTTACTTTTATAAAAATTCTATACCATGAACAGAATGTTATGTATGCATGATTAGGTACTTATGTTTTAGATATTAACTAAAGGCAAACAAAAATGTAATGTTTATATTGGCAAGCGGCTTCAAATATACTTTTCAGGAATAAAAAACTTCTTATCGGAGACTGGAATTTTGGATGCAATCCAGGTTGGATGCAAAACGTAAATAATTTCCTTGGATTATCCAAGTAAGTTATTTGCGTTTTTTCATGAGCCAATATTTTTAATTGTTTGTTATACTAACATATTATAAATAATCATGCATTCTATTAAACAACTAAGTTCAACATTGATGTAAATTATGACAATAAAACCTTTTCCTAAAATTAAGTACTTGTTTTCTTTAAAAAAAAGACTTTCTTGAGGCTTATGATTTTTATAATGTTATTGAGTGACGTGACAAGCTAGCCGTTCTCCTGATATTAAGCATCACAGCCGTTGATGATGTCCTGAAATTTCTTATGATGTTTTTCCCTTATTGACTTCGATCCGACGTTCCTAGTGCATTATGTATAATTAGGTGGATACTTAATTAGGTACTACTGCTGTGAAAGAGATAGAATAGTCCAAGACGTGTCTTGGGTGGCGATGATGGGGAGTGATGATGATGATGATGACGATGAAATCTTGTATAAAATGACTTCCTTAAATCCTTATTACTTCATGCAATCCACAATCGGTCATTTCTGAAAACCTTACGTAACAGGTAATTTTTCAGAATAAAATTTATGTTATAACCATATCAAATTTCAACAAATCCGTTCTGTAATTTCAGCGTGATGCATGTTCAAAAGCCCAGACAGCCAAAAAGTAATTTTAAAAAATAGTTTCTGTAGTTCTGTAATACGGGCTTTAGCGTTTACCTAGAACTTGGTCAGTAGGCACTAATTAAACATTTTTTAACAAGTCAGTGGTAGCAGAGTTCATGGCCGTTGGCCGTCGGCTCGCTCCGCTCACGCTCATAATATTTCTGCTGTATTTTATTCTAATTTTATCAAGCGCGTTTTTACTGACTGACATATAATTCATGTTTGAACTGCCAAAGTGTTTTCTGAAATACAATACGGCAAATATAAAAATATTTGCGCTCGCTTCGCTCGCGCTTTTAATATTTCTACTATATTTTCTCATATAGTAAGCGCATTTGTACTGACTGACATGTAATTCATGTTTGAATTACCATACGTGTTTTCTGAAATACAATACGGCAAATACAGTAGAATCCGTTTATTATGACTGTATAAAAAATTTTTGCGCTCGCTTCGCTCGCGCTTTTTATACTACTTGTATTTTATTTTATAGCTAGCGCGCTTATAATGGCATAGTAATTTTATTAGAAAGTTTATTACAATGATTTCGTGCCTCATTCTATGAGTGTTAAGGTACTATTAGTGATTTGACATTAACTGTAGGAGGCAAGCAGCCACTCATAGTGGCGCTTCTTGGGGGAGGCCTATGTTCAGCACTGGACGTCTTCAGGCTGATGATCATGATGATGATGACGATGATTGATGATGATATGAAGCAGTTTAATTTTGTTTTGAACTGTGTAGGTATATAATTATCGTAATCAAGCTGAAACCCCTCCTACCCCCCCCCCCCCCCCCCCGGAGTGAATTCCTAGCTACGGCCCTGGTAGAGTTTTCTACGGCGGGGCGTGGCGCAGCTAGGTTTTCTGGCAGCCAAATTAAAACAAAAAATTAGTTCATAAAAATCCGATAGATGGCGTTGACGAGACATGGCGTGAATAATTTTCACTACCATGTCTGTGGTGCTGAAGATTTATGCCACAGATTAGAAAAAAAACAATACTGTTTCAACCATGTCTCGTCAGCCCTACCATTTTGTGATCTCTCCCGTTGGTAGCTAGCAGTCGCTAGAATCCACAAAATAAATAGAGAGAGATACTTAGATACTTCAGGAATCGTAGAATTTTGTTCGATATCACCTGGCAACTCTGGCAAGTGGTTAGTAGTGAAGCGCCTGACACGCCCTGACAGTGAGATTTCACATTAATGTATCGATATATCGTATCGCAATGCGCTGGTACCAATATATGATATTATATGAATAGTTTTGACTGAGTCTAAAGTCTAAACTATTCGTACTGTTCGTATTTAGTTTTATAAATAATCTTTTTTTTTAAATAAAATATTTGTGGACATTAAACACAGCGCCATCCTAGTCCCAAACTAAGCAAAATTTATCCTATGGGAACTAGATAACTGATAGACTTTACATACTTTTTGTTTTGTAAAAACATACATAAAATACAATATAACAACAATATTCGTCTTAGACGATAAATTATTTGTAACAGTTGTCTTTGTCTTTGTAAGAAATGATGAAACTTATAATAAAGAATAATATGATAAAGTAATCTATGCTTCCATCTTAACCATACCGTAGGTATCTTACCGTAGGTGAATACCTAATAAAATAAAATCATTTATTACATATTTTAACTTAATTTAATGCATAAAAAAACTTGTATTGCATTGGGTGGTTTTACCCGAAGTGTATTTATGTTGAAAAACCCGTTTTTAGGCTACTTTATAGAGAAAAAAAAATATTACGGCTGCTTGGCATTGAATTTTTGGCGACTCTATCATGGTTTACTCACAGAGTAACCAGAGGGAACATCAGTGTATTATTTTCGTACCTATTTTTGAAAAATAGTCATGAGACGCTATTTTATCGATATCGATACTTCATTGAACAGAGTTTTATAAAAGCCTGACACCTAAAATAAACAGAGCTAATTTTCTCTAATTTGTGGGGGGATGATGGAAAGCTCAATTATCTTCGCTGTCTGGAGGAAAAAATACTAGGTACCCCTGATAACTAGAACCGACTTCTTTTGCGTCATAACTGTCTGGCCCAGCTAGTTCAAGAAATAAATAATAGAGCCTAATAATTTCGTTGATATATCATTTCCATCATCATTTTATGGTTGACTAGCGGTTGAACGTCACTAAATGGTTGATATTCCATATATTAAGCACATAAAGAAAAATAATACCTATTATAATATTACTACGCGCTCTAAAGCTTTTAACTGGGATCTTTTTTCCCTGAGTGAGTTTAAGTCGGGAGTGATTAGGTATCTTCTATAGGTAAGCGTGCTCTCGTAGACCGCATCGTCACTTATCGCCAGGTAAGATAGTGGTCAACAACGAAATTATACCGTACTAACCTAAGCTTTATTGCCGTAACGTTATTCCAGAATGAAAAGTATAATTAATGAGAAATAAAGAGAATGTATTTTTACTAAAGTTTTATTTCAAAATAGCTATTGTAAACAACAAATTATTAATATAAGTAGGTTTGCCCTAAATACAAAGTTCATTGAAGTAGGTTTGTCAAAGGTGGTCATGACGGTTGGCAGAATCTGTGAACAAACAAAACCTTATTTAAATTCTCATTTAAAACATTGTTCATTAAAACAGTAGTAGTTTTACTTACTATTATTTGTTCTGTGTCATTATATCAAATTTCAATCATATGCCCATCTAAAGAGTTGATTAAACTTTAGAGTATAGACTAAAAGCATAGAGAGATCAATCAAAACGATATTATATTTGTACTGCTCACACGTATCGCTACGTCAGTGGCGAAGGAAAGAAACAAACATATAGTAATTAGCTACGCTTGCAAAAATCACCATTTTTTCGACTCGAGTCAACTGTTTTATCTATACAAATCTGTCAGACTCATTTACATCAAAGTGTCCACTTCATATAAAAAGTGTTCAAAAAAGTGGTACGCTTGACAGATAATGAAGTTCTCTCTATGCTTTTAGTCTATACTCTAAGGATTGAACCAGTAGGTACTACCTGTTATTGGTTAGTGTATAGTTTCCCACATATAATACATTTATCGAAATTATCGATAACCCATCGACACCTGTAAAATCATCTCTAATTTCGAAATGCAAACAACTGGATAACCTTCTTGTGGATTTACGATATGTACCAAAATTCAAATTCTAATTTAATAGCAGCAATCAAATCACCCAATTCTAATCCTGCACAAAATTCTACGTATGTTTTATGTGAACGCAAATCTACTTACACACAAAAATATATCGTAAACACGAAAAGTATTTGCACCATAGAAACTGAATAATTTGTCCTGTGTAAATCTTCTTGAGTATTGGAATATGCATTCCAAACACATTACACGTCAATGTCTTTATTATATATAAGTATTTTGCTAAATTTATTGACTAAACACTAAAATATAATAAAAAAACCACAAAAAACATAGTTTTCTGTAACATCAACTGAAACGTCATTGTACGAGCATGCGTAGTTGCTTCTATCATTGAAGGAACTACGCATGCCCATAAGACGACTAAATAAAATGACACCGGACAAACAAAACAACTTGAAACTTCGTGCAATTTCTTCACTTGGTAGGGTTGCAATGTTGCAAAGTTGCACCGACCCTGGTACGCATTGGTGTTCGCAAAAGTCAAATTTCGCTCCATCTGTTTAGTCAATTGTTTTTTTCTCTAATCTGTGGGTTTACTTGGCAGCGCTGATTCGATTCGATACTAGTACTTTCTTTCCGATACCGAGTAGGTATCGAAAGAATGATTCGATGCCAAAAGTATTAAACTTAGTATCGAAAGAAAAGTATCGAGTACTTACTCATCTTTATTTACTAGTTACTAGTATCGGAACAAGTACTCTATGATCGGAACGGAACATCCCTAAGACTGAGTCACTGTCAGGTGCAACATATTACTGATCTGTGGTCAGGTGTCAGGCGTACGCGATCGTTTTGTTTTTATTTTTCACGTTTTTGTGCAATAATAAAATAAGTAATTTCTACGATCTAGTTTATTGCACTTCTTATCGCCGTGAAGGTTCCAAACCGCTAAGCTAAACGAATCTAGCGAGTGTCACGCTTGTATTGTACAATAAAAATAACATAACATTCTTTGTGTGTAGGAAGGTAAACCCCGAATATGGTTGAAAAAGTAAGTAAAATTAACGCAACAAATGTGCTTCTCTTCTATTTATCACATCAACATCACCCATAAATCCAGGTACAGGTCTGTGTACAAATCCCTTTTCCGAATAAAAAGGTCTTATAGTAATTAGTAATTATAAATGAACAAAAGGGACGCGATTTGAGAAAAAAAAAGACTGGGCTTTGTCCAACATCTTTCCAAATTCCAACATTGACACTACGGTTATAGCTACTTTTTGGCAAATATCTTGAAATATCTACTTGATATGAAATTCTAATTTTCTTTGTTTTATTTTGATGTTCTAAATTCTTGTGATGTGAAATTATGTTGTGATATATCTATCAGTGTGGAGAATACCTGGTACCTGCTGTAAATTATGGTAATAACAATAAAAACGCACGTATAGTAGTAGTCTTGTGGTCTCACTGTACTGATTACACATTGTAAGTATTTGAAAAAAGACGATTTGCAGAAAAATATCACACTGCTGATGTGTGATGTCTTAGCTAGACTATACTTTTTAGATTGGCATGAAGGAGAGAATTGTTTTTCTTGATTGGCTGCCATTCAAGAAGGTTAGGACAATGATACAGTTTTACATAGCCTTGTTTGCCTGCTTACTTTCATTTCTTATTGCAGCTATATTTACCTGCAAGAAGTAATGTTAAATCTAACCTTTCAGAAGCTCCAAGAAAGTTCGCTCCCTGAAATGGCTGAAACATCACCAGAACCAGCAGACAAACCAAAAGAAATGCCTACAAAGCCTGTGCCAGATAAACCCATGGTATCACCACCACCAGTTGTGTCTCCATCTCCTCGTATCACTATGCCAGGGTTCACGAAGATGGAGCCGAATGATCTGTATAGGAAGTTGCTACCGGGTGTCCTTTTCGTGCTGACCTTTGTTACTGTCATGACCATGTTACTAATCTATATGGATACTGTTGGTAAGTTTCTTTATCCAAAGGGTAAAACCCTATTACTAAGGCTCCGCTGACTGTCTGTTTGACACCTGGCTGTAACTCATGAACCGTGATAGTTAGGCAGTTGAAATTTTCACAGATGGTGTATTTCTGTTGCCGCTATAACAACAAATACTAAAAAAACTGAATATAATAAATATTTATAGAGGTCCCATACAACAATCGTGATTTTTTTGCTTGTTTTTATAGATCATGGTATGGAACCGTTCATGCGCACAACCAGCTTGCACTAGGCCGGTTATTGTGTTTTAATATAAGTTTTTTTCTCACTTGTCTAGAATTCTAGCAAGAAAAGGTTACCATAAAATGAGACTTGAAGGTGTGAGAGTTTGTACTGGACTATTTTTTGAAATTGAACATTGTATTACCAAGCCCAGCATTAAATTATTGTATGTGGATAAATTAAAAAGTATCATATGTGTCAATCCAGTGTATAAAAACCTATCTCCATTCCATAATTGAAATCCGTTAGCTCTTGACGCTTGAAGAGGGAACAAACAGACACTCACACACAATTTTCCGCATTTGTAATATCAGTGTGAAGTGTGTTGATTTGATTTAAAACTTGTGCAGCTCTAGGTGCGGCGCAGTTCCGGTTGAACATGTCCCGCGACTACGAGCTGGCGCGCATCTCCCAGGGCTCCGCCCCGCTGGTGGCGTACGTGCGGCAGCTGCACCTCGCCCCGCGCCCGCCCGCGCCGCCGCCCCCCGAGCCGCGCTCCACGGACCAAGTGCGGGTGCTGGACCAAGTGCTCGGGGAGATTGTGAGTCACTCATGCTCTTGTCATCATTACATTTACACTGCTGATGTCTAATTTGGGGTATCTTGTGTATTCCTCTGCTAGCTCAACTGCCCTAGCTAACCTCATTATCAACAGCCTGAAGATGTCTACTGCTGAACATATCTCTCCCAGGGCTTCATTTTGAGCTGCTGCTTGTCTACATCCATTGGCTCCCCGTTATTTTGATCAGTGGGGGATCACGGAACTTTGCAATGCAACAGGAGAAATAAACTGAAACAAATACATACAAATATGTGTTTCTATTTGTTGTATAGTATCCTAGCTGATTGTTGGTCCACCTAGGGGGAGAGACTATACTGCTTCTTCCAGTTTGTGGTCACTCCATCGAGAACCTTTCTTCCCCATTAATTGTCAATTCTAACGGCGATATTAGGCGATAGCTCGTTGGGCAACTTTATTGTTTACCGGCGAGGCCACAGACACCAATTGAAAACCTATGTTTTCAAGCTCTGTGGTATCTTGGACGAAAAGATAAGTTCGCTGACACCGCTACAACCGGTTTCGATGGCTACATTCCAGTACAACGGCACATTCATCGAGTTCCTCCCGTCGGGCCCCCGCGGCCAGTCCACCCTGTACCTGGAGACGGCGCGCGGCTGGCGCGGGGTGGTGCTGCGCGCCGCCGCCCGGGACTACCTCGCGCTCCGCAACAACGCGCGCGCCGCCCACGCCTGCCTCTCCACCACCGAGCATCCTAGGGAGGTGAGCACACACACACACCATTCCCTTAACCACACCTTCACATTCACTTTTATGCAATAGTTGTGTTCGCCTTGAACCAAAGAATTGTTGAATAGTTTGGATAAAAAAAAACCTATAAGGTAAAAATAATACAAAAAGCAGCTTAAATACTTACATAATAAAGTTTTAAGTGTAGGACTACAATCACAAATGAAATTGTTACTGGAATTGCTCCAACAGTCTCGGTTTGAAAATTTTAACCATATAGTCTTATCCTCAATATCTACCAAATCGATTTAACAAGTGTCTATTGAAACCAACTACTTACCCATTTGTTAATTTTATTATGAACTCTTAGCTTTGTTGCCGTGTCAGTGTAAAATAAACCCAAAAAACACCCACCATAAGGATTAAAATGAAATGCGAGACACGACAAAACCTTTCCACTTTCCCAGGTATCGTACCAAGAAGCGGAGAGCCAAGAGTCAGTGTTCCGTTCCCGCGTGCTCTGTCTGCCTCTGTACACGGTACTGCTGGCGGCCGAGCTGGTGCACACAGACTACGTCATAGTGGCGGGGGGCGCAGCCCTACCGGCCCTCACACACGTGCCCTACACAGATGTGCAGCTTAGGGTGAGTCGAATATGTATACAGATACATAAAACATACATAATTGCACATTAGACACACGTTCACATGCACATAATTACACATTAGATAGAAGTTGACATAAACGTAATAAAATCGTCGCGGTAGCCTTCTTGTACTTCCGAAACCTCGAACGAATTATGGCAAAACAATGCTTACTTATGAAGGAGCACAACTTTATAATAAAATACCCTCACATATAAAAAAAACAAGTTCATTTAACGTTTTCAAGAAGCAATTGACTCAATACCTTATGACGGATCCACTGCCGAAGTAAATGTTTTAAATTAAGTCTTGTTGATAAATGTCTTCATCAGGTGTAAGTGTATTATAATGTTACTTAAGCACGTATTATGTTACCTACCTACATTATATTTTGATGTGACGACGGATGTACTTCTATTGATATTTTTAAGTCTAGCTATGTTCTCATGGAAGTGACTGTTAGTCTTATTTGAGAATAAATTTCTTTAAACCTAAACCTAAATACATATGTTAGACATGTACTGACTTACACATAATGACTGCATTTTAGACATACGCTGACTTACACGTAATAATTACATGTTAGACATGCACTGACTTACACGTAATAATTATATGTTAAACATGCACTGACTTACAGGTAATAATTACGTTATACATGCACTGACTTTTACATTTTAGATGTACGCTGACTTACACGTAATAATTACATGTTAGACATGCACTGACTTACACGTAATAATTATATGTTAAACATGCACTGACTTACAGGTAATAATTACGTTATACATGCACTGACTTTTACATTTTAGATGTACGCTGACTTACATGTAATAACTACTCGCAGTCTCTGTGTGGGAGTCAGGACTTTGGTTACAGGCCATGCCTTCTTTCAACACTGGTAACCTTTTAGATCCGACTACTTTTCGTTTAGCTATCAGCTTACGTTTGAGCGCAAGATGCTGTGTGGCCCATCGCTGCCAGTGCGGTACTGCAGTTGACCAGCTCGGTCATCACGGTCTTTCGTGTTCAAAAAGCGCTGGTCGAATTTCGCGCCACGCTAGTCTTAATGACATCATTCGCCGGGCTTTTACCACCGCCAATGTTGCAGCTATTCTCGAACCGAATGGTCTCATGCGTGACGATGGTAAAAGACCCGACGGAATGACTCTGGTTCCCGGCCTTTCGTGTGGGACGCTACTTGCGTCGATACTATGGCGCCGTCACACCTTCCCGAGACACGTTAGGGCCGGCGCCGCGGCTAGTTCTGCTGAGCAGCTAAAACGGCGCAAATATAGTAATCTCGGTAGCGGTTACATATTTGAGCCGTTTGGTTGAGACCCTGGCTCCGTGGGGACCGGGAGCTCATCGCGACCACCAAAGTCTATCAGAGCGCCTGCTCGATGCGACGCGTCACCAAAATGCACCGGCATTGCCCTCGGCGTTGCAGATGTGCATAGGTGGTGGTGACCACTTACCATCAGGTGGACTGCCTGCTTATTTGACACTCATTTTTTTATTTTTAAATACCCTGTTTACATATAATAATTACATGTTAGACTATTTATCAAAAAAAAACAAAATTCAAATTATGTTTATTGTAACATGAACGGCATATACCTACCAATACACAATAATAGATTAACATACAATTACAATTACTTATAAGAATTAAAACAATATCAAGAATTACAACGGAAATTACATAAATAGTAATAATTAAGTTAATTTTTTTATTTAAAATAACTTTGTTATGTCGACATACACGTAATAATTACGTGTTAGAGAAATCAATGTATTAAAGAGTACTTGCATTGGTAGGAAAAATCTTCTCTTGACATCTTAGTAACTCTCTTTCCAAACTACGTAGAGTCCTACAAACTTCTTTTGGAAAATGTAAATATGTTGAGTAAAAACATGAATACCAATATATATTTACATTTCGTTCCAGGTGATAGAAGTCCGGTCATCAGATCTCGTGTACCGCAACAAAACGACCAATTTTCTTGTGACCAAGAACTATACGCTTGTCGCAGAGTTCGAAGACAGCGTCATGTATGCGCTTAAGGAACAACCATCTCTCTAATTTAAACAGTACTCTAATTGGATTGGTCGGAGACAACCAATTTTCTCGCAACCAACATTCTGGTAAGGATTTTGTGTAGTTTTATTCGGCAATTTCATTGTTCGGTTGGAACAACCAACTTTCTAGTAATATTTCATCAATGATACCGCTTTACTACTTTTTGTTGCTAGTTTTCAGTTCGTTTTTGGTGTAGCGACCAATTTTGTCGCAACATACATTTGATTAGCAAGATCGTATTAACAATAGAGCTAACAGCCTTACCGAGAGATAAAATTGGTTGCGGTCTTCATTTTGTCAATTTAATAACCAATTTTCTCGCAACCAATTTTTTGATTAGGGTGATTAGATAATTCAATATTTGCGCATAATTGTCTGCCAGTTAGTTTACATCTTCAGCTTTACTAATAATAATAGGGTTTGGTAGCTATCAAACGACTTAACTCTGCAATGGACTAGGTACGTACTATATACAGTCGAGCTTAAGTGTAACCACACTACTTGTTTAGTTGTAAGTTACTTGGCCTGTGGAAAATGCCCAGTTTGTGTTGGCAAGCTACTTGTAATGAAGCTCCATTTTAAGGTACTTTTTAATTTGGTTGGTATGGCCAAATTGGCTGCTACAGTAATTAATCGCCGCTTAAAGCTGAAGGCAGCTTATCCATACAGTGATTTCAATCTTTACCACTCTGAAGTTGGTTGGATGACTGAGCAGTACATTTTTTTTCCAACTAAAAAACATATATAACTGTACCACTCTACGCCTAACTTTAGAGTGGTAAAGTTGACATCACCGGTGAGTGAGTATGTTCTCCAATGATACTTTATTATTATTATAACCAAAATCAATTAATTTTGGTTAATAGTCTTAACTAAATAAATGACAATGAATATATTTTTAAATCAAATTAATTTAATGGAAAAAGCACAAAAAAAATCAATACGATTTATTTTAATTATTAAGTATTATTAAGTATTTCCAAGTGAATTATTGATAAGTTAACTTTAAGTTTTAATTTATATGTGATTTTAAACGTAGGTAGATTTATTTTAATGCTTTAATTAATAAGATTATGATGATTATTATTCGTATATTAATTATTAATAATAGTAATAGTTCGATGGAGTGATTAGATTGTTGATTTGATAGAATCAAAACGGAAGTGCCTTATACAACGAATTGTCTAACATATTTATCTGATTGTATATTTACCGGAAAATATAAAAAAAAGCATAAAAACAGCTAAATTCAAGGGCATGGACAAAGACAACGACGATGGATGTCGAAAGTCAAAAGACAACTAAATGGGTAAAAGTTGCGTGTTCGATTCCCGCTACGGGACAAATATTTGGGCTCACAAAGCAAGTGGTTTTAAATTTAAACACATTTGTATAAAATAAAAATTTGATTGTTACTGTTATAAAAATGTTAGACAATTATTATGCTCACGTAAAAATAAAGTAGTTAACTTTTGACTCCTATTGCTCACTTTAGAACACAATGCAACCATTGATTCCACGAACAATACCGTGGGACCCTCTCTGATATAGCATATTCCACTTTGCCCCACTAAGCTGGTTAGGCAAAGTGGAAATGCTCAATTATTTACTTTTATTTGTCTCTTCAATTTATTTTGTAAAGTTAATAACCACTAATTAACATTGGTGGACCAAATTTCACAGATATACAATCTTGATACTTTAAAATATATACCTTACCTACTTTAATATATATGCCTTGTCCATTTTATTAATGGCTTTTTGACAGCTTGACAACTGACAAGTTAGGGATGTACTAAAGATTCTCGAATGTGTGTGTGTGTGTGTATGTGGACATTTCACACAGCGCCATCTAGCCCCAAACTAAGCATAGCTTGTACTATGGGAACCAGATAACTGATATAATACTTAGATACTTTTTGTTTGTAAATAGATACATAGAATAACAATATCACACCCAGACACAGAACAAACATGGGTGTTCATCACACAAATGTTTGTCCTGAGTGGGAATCGAACCCGCAACCTATAGTCCAGAAGGCAGAGCTACTACCAACTGAGCTATCAGGCCAGTCATGTGATACCATTCCGATTGTACTATTATCATTACTCGAATTAGGCATGTAAACGTAATAATCGATACGATAAATGTACATTTTGATGTAGTTTTGATGAATTCCATGAAGTACTATATTATTAGTTTGAAATTTTAACGTAAACAATACGAAACTTCATGGGCGTGAGCTGTCAAATACCATTCGTAAAATGAACAAGGTATAACCACAAAATAGAAAGGTATTTGTGTTATATCATTTCTATAGATATTTCCTAATGCGGAATCTCTGAAAGGTTGTTAAATTGTTAATTAATGGAAGCTTTATGTACTGCGATACACTTTTTATCTGCATTATTATAATGATAATTAAATGAAATTGCATTAGAATTGATAATTAAACTAGAACATAACCAAAACAGTTATTACTATGAAAAATAATGATATACCGGGTGTAATTGAATTCATTAGCATCCTTTGAAACTAGGTACCTACTCCTGACACCGGGCACCATTTTTGAAATCTAAAGCATCGATTTGGTATTGATATTAACTACAAATAATGGGACAACTTACTTAACCAACTGCTACAGTATAAAATGAAATTAATATAACTAAGTATACAGTTTTAAATTTTATTATTTACATACTCACAAGGTAGAAAAACTTTTAACAGTATCATCAAAATCGTTCGCGCTAACTACGTTAGGCACCGCGGCAATCTTCATAATTTTCAATAAAAAAATAATAATTTGCACTTTACTCTTTAATAATCATCAATAAATGATGTACTATCATGCACTCAATTTATGCTAATTAATTAAATTGCATCCTGTATATGACAAACGCATCGAAATAGTAATAACCAAGTTTAGCAATTACTGTTTATTTTATTTTCATTCAGTTCAACTATCAAATCTTTAGCTATTTCTAATTCTAAGTAAGCTAAGCTTCTCTGTACACTGCAGCAAGCTTTATAATGCAAGCTATGTTTACGTCTAACGTCTCTCTACATGTGGTCTTTTAATTGTGCATATGATATGGTACACCTATAAAATTTCAATGAACAATGATATGTACCTGTATGTACGTGTGTATAATGGTCATAAATAGCAATGAAACAAAACACTACTTTTGCATGATCCCCATGCTGTCGTTTATTAGGATCAAATTCTGGATCTGGAAAGTAGGGTTAAATGACAAAGAGAAAAGGCCTCCTTTTAGCCTGGTTTGTTCATAATTGTTCACCTAAACAGAAGATTAATTTACGCAGTCTTATCAGGCGACCACATAATTATTGTTTAATATTTTAACAATATTTTGTTTAATAATTATATTCCAGTGTTGGAATTCCATTCAGTATTTAATTTTGTTTAAGATTACTGGAATAATTTTGGTCTGAGGTGGAATTATACGGGTTCGGAAAGAGAACTGCATCAAATGATTGAAAATTAATTTTGTAACCAGTTGCGACCTACTTATGACCGATATTTCAATTGTAAGGCAGGATAAACGTTAACAGTTAGTCATTTTTCATAATTGTTCACCTAAACAGAGGATTAATTTACGCAGTCTTATCAGGCGACCACATAATTATTGTTTAATATTTTAACAATATTTTGTTTAATAATTATATTCCAGTGTTGGAATTCCATTCAGTATTTAATTTTGTTTAAGATTACTGGAATAATTTTGGTCTGAGGTGGAATTATACGGGTTCGGAAAGAGAACTGCATCAAATGATTGAAAATTAATTTTGTAACCAGTTGAGACCTACTTATTACCGATATTTCAATTGTAAGGCAGGATAAACGTTAACAGTTAGTCATTTTTCATAATTGTTCACCTAAACAGAGGATTAATTTACGCAGTCTTATCAGGCGACCACATAATTATTGTTTAATATTTTAACAATATTTTGTTTAATAATTATATTCCAGTGTTGGAATTCCATTCAGTATTTAATTTTGTTTAAGATTACTCGAATAATTTTGGTCTGAGGTGGAATTATACGGGTTCGGAAAGAAAACTGCATCAAATGATTGAAAATTAATTTTGTAACCAATTGAGACCTACTTATGACAGATATTTCAATTGTAAGGCAGGATAAACGTTAACAGTTAGTCATTTTCTCGGTAGAATAAGAACATTATCAAATTATTGAAAAGTCTGCTTATATTACAACTGTCCTAATGAATTAGTATACATTAAAGGGGCAGACAAGTCGAGCACATTCATTACTTATTGCCACCTTATTATAACAGAGCTTACTTCTGAGGAGTAATTACGATTCTTGAAAGTATTTGATGTAGTTTTCTATCAATAACTTGTGCTGCTAAGTTTTATGGCAATGATGTTGTAAATCATTCCTTTTATTATAACTTGAAATTCCACATTTTAATTTAATTGTAAGAAGACTGAGTAACGAATATTTTAATGGTTTGATTTTATTGAAAAGAACAAATAATGATTGTATATTTCAACGATTATGTTTCAGTATTAATAATGAAGTTTCTACAATGAATTGTAATTAAGCGAATGACAATTATTATAATGTATCTACGTAGTTAAGAATTATTTTCGTTTAGGCTTAGTTTTATATGCGCTCAATTTTTTCACGAATAAATTATTAATTGCATTAAATTGTTGAGTTTCCTTTTTATTTCGTGCCCGTCCGTATATCCTCATAGAAAGAAAAAAGGCTATTTTTAAATTATGTGACGAGGGATGCGCTGCTGCTATCATTGTAATAAAATCTACTCTTACAGTATAAAATCAATTTTGAATACGGATAGGGAGTTCATGGTAAGCTCAAAGTCGCGCAACGAGCTATGGAGCGAGCTATGCTCGGTGTTTCCCTGCGAGATAAGCTCCGGAACAGGAGATCCGCAGAACTAAAGTGACCGATATAGCTCTTAGAATTAGCAAGTTGAAATGGCTATGGGCAGGTCACATCGCTCGTAGGAACTGACGACCGATGGGAAGCCAGTTGTTCAGTATTGGACAGATTCGAAATTCGGCAGATTCTTGGATTGGACGGGCAAGGTTCGACCACGAACCGGAAAGGGTTGTTAGACGCAGCGTAGGCCGGCCCCTCACTAGGTGGACCGATGATCTGGTGAACGCCGCGGCGAGACGATGGATGCAGGAGGCGAGCAGCCGCTCTCTGGTGGAGGCCTATGTTCAGCAGTGGACATCTATCTTCAGGGGTGTCGATGATGATGATGATGAGGAGTTCATAGAGACTTTTTATTTTATTTTTATAAAAACGTAATAATATTATAAAGATATTATTATAGCAGATAGCTCTGCGGCTGGCCGCCACCTCGCCTGATAGTAAGCGACGGTATGGCCGAAGATGTAGCAGATACATCTAGAAAGTGCCAACTGCCCAGTACACATTAGTTTATATAGTCAGACGATGTAAAGTGAAACAAAACATCAGGTAATTAAGTTTATTTAATACATCTTGCCATATAACAATCGTTTCAACTCCACCCTAATTATTACATTAATTAAATAACTGAACCGTACAATTATTCATTTCATTACATACATTATTTAGAATTAAATAATATAATTATCTAAATAATAATATAATTGTGCGAATAATAAAAATGACACTTAACGATGAATATACATTTGAATAATGTTACAAATTAAAAATAACTATTTATTGTATATTTATTGCTTTCGAATTCCCAACTTTAAATAAATGGAAGAACTGAACATAGTCATATTTATATTTACTTACAAATATATTATTTGGTGACGAAATGACATTTCTCGATTAACCCTTGGACTCCCAGTGGCTCGATATCGAGCCAGCATACATTGTTATGAAAATGCTGGAATTCCAGAAGTTAAACCCAATAGAGGTGTACCAGGCAGACTCATTATTGTAGTTTTTTTCTTACATGCATCGTAATATCCTCCACTCCAAGATGTTATTTTCTCATCAAATTATCAACCGAAATATATATACAAAAATAAAACTATGCACCAAATTACAAAGCACTCCGATAATTCAAAATATTGACTGCAAAATTCGTATCGATACTACGCGCTGGATAAAATAATTTTGATACTTTGGTCCCAATGTTGATTTCTTTTGCGATAATCATAAAAATCCATTTTCATATATATCCGAATACGACAATCAAATTTAATACGTACTAAAAACTGTAAATAAGTTTTCGTTCACACTAATTATTAAAAAATAAATTAAACTATAATTTCTTAACCATCGAAACATTAAAATGTACACTTGTACAGTGTTAAATTCAAAGCTTACTATCCAAATGATAAAGAAACTTATATCTAACAGCTGCATATGCACAACGAAGTTACAACGGAATGGATCTAAATGGCAAATTAATTTTAAATACATTTTGGTATGGAAATTAAGTACATATAAACTAACATTTTTGAACCGACACAATAATGTAAAAGCCATAGACTCCAACTATTTATTGTCGACAAACCTGTGGACTACCATGGTCGTGATATCGCGACTTCCGGTTATTGTTCTATTAACCTGTGGACACCCATGGTCGCGATATCGCAACTTCCGGTTATTGTTCTATTAACCTGTGGACTCCCATGGTCGCAATATCGCGACTTCCAGTTATTGTTCTATTAACCTGTGGACTCCCATGGTCGCAATATCGCGACTTCCGGTTATAGTTCTATTATTATGCATAAGGCCGGTTTTAACGAATTAATATACTATTGTAAGCAAGCGGTTTTGATACTTATTGAGTCGCATGCAGATATTTCAAGTCATACATTATGTGCATTGAAGTTTCACTTGCAATTTTAAAATCTGTAGAAATAATGTAAGCGTGCCCACAAGTTATTTTAAACAGTTTCCTTCCATCTCATTCTAAAAAGGCCATTTCGTAAATTATTAGAAAGAGACAGCGAGACAACAGTAATTGATGACACAGTAAAAATGAAAATGTAAAATACGGTGACCATTTCATAAATATCTTGGTACTTATAAAAAATTTTAAAAATGCCAAGTTTTCCATCAGTATACAAAAATGCTTTCCAATACCATCACATTCCAATTTATACACTATTCCCGTATAATATAACACTTATTTATATAACAACACGTTTAATAATAATACATTTTATTGACACTACAAAGAATGTTATTGTTTACACTATGTAAAAGGAATAAATAGGTCGGACCAAGCATGCTCTCACTAGCCAAGCTTTTTTTATGTTAATGAATGACGTGATGAGCTAGTCGTTCACCTGATGTTAAGCGTCACGGCTGCCCATAACAGATTGCAGTATCACTCGGAACTCTTAAATTAATATAGTTTTGCGTGACACTGCACTGCGCACGTCATCCTGAGACTTCACACAGGCTTGTAATAAGATTACTAGCATGTGTGATCATATGTCATCATATTATAAAGTCTCATTTGCCCAGTAATTTCACTAGGTACAGTGCTCTTCAAACTGGAACACAGTAGTGCTTGCACTATTGCTTGGCGGCAGAATAACTGGCAAGGCGGTGGTACCCACCTAGACGAACTTCTTGAAGCTATTCGTCAACTCGGTTTCTAGTATAGCATTATAATATCTAAGACTTATGCTTGTCTGCACTAAAGTTTGACAGCTCCTAAGCTCGCACTTATCTCTTTAGAACGTACTCAAATGCTTTGTAGTAGGTACGAGCTGACAAAGAAAAAAAGCTAAATATTTTATTGCAAATAGGGTATTCTTAGCACTTTTACAAGCTTTGAATGTAGACGGGCATTAGTCTAGCTATGCACTAGGTTTGCTACAAAGCCTCAAACAGTTCGGCTAGTGAGGTCACCCCCTCACAAATAGGTTTGTATTTATCCGGTTTTAATCGCAATTCAAATGACTATAATATTAACCGGATAAACGCTTGTTACCAATAAACTAGGTCTCTTTGGATAGAAACTGTCGATAAATTGAAATATTGCTTGTTCTGATTGGCTGCAATAGGCTAGTGTCGTGCTATTTTTTTATTGCATATATTAATAAAATTCCTCGAAAAAAAAACAGGCGTGAAAACAAAAATTAAATATCTCAAAAAATGACAGTCACATGCATTTTAAAATACAGGAATAGAAAGAGACAGCCCAAACATGCAGTGACGTTAGCTCTTGGTCCTTCATAGTACCTCATTACTAAGCTGTGGTAGCTTTACATACAATCCCTTTAGCATGTGACGTCACAACGTGCGTTTTCATAGTAACTGTGGGGAAGCTCCACACTATATCTGTGTTACGAGAAAGGGACAGGCGATGCCCTCTCCAGAAACTTTAAAAGCTTGTTACTCGGTGATTTATTTACCGATTTACTTATTCTTTGAATTATTGCATTCATTTCTAATCTACTTTATGAAAATAATATTTACTCGTTAATTTTTAATAGCAGGTAACTAGCCTAATATTGTTACTACAACAGATTTTAATATTTATATATTATTCTTGTTTTTATTTCTCGTTTAAACTAGTAGTTAGCCATAATGTCAGTATTTCTATAACGAAGGCTTCTGGCTTCGCTCAACGACTGTTATCTTACGGGACCGTCAGTCATGCCCTCCGAGGCACGATAGCGTTCACTTGTAAATACCACTTTATGTAGACGTCACCCATCAAATAGTGACCGCAGCGGACGTTGCTTAAGGTGGAACGTTTCACTAGCACGGCAAATTCAAATTTTCTTGCGTTCTTTTGCCAATAATAGCTTAATTACTCAACGTGATTACATGAAAAATAATTTTGCGCAAATAAATAGAATGTACCAATAAATTACAATTAAAAGTATCACCTACTTATCATTAGTTTAGCGACAAATGGCAATAAACTGAAAAACTAAGACGAAATTTGTTTATTGCCATTTGTCGCTAACCAATGATATCTAGGAGATAAGCGATACATTATATTATTCGACAAGTTCTAACCAAAGAGTTTTCATATCGGAGTAAGTCGAGCCGCTAGTCCGGTTTTATAGAACCGGATAAGTACAAAACCGGTTATTCGCAATCATCAGAAAGACATGATACTGAGCCTTATTGAATGATTACTATGGATTGTGCCACCAACTTTTCTCTTCAGTAAATACTTTTTTTATCTCTTCAATAACGTCATTCCTTGTTCCATTAGAAAGAGATGGCGAAAAATCGACCTGTACAAAATTGATGGCAATTGTACCAGGCAATATATTGGGTCCGTGAAACACTTAGTAAATCTAGTCCTATATTTCTCCTGTGATTTATCGCTGGTTATATTTAATTAAATCGAATAGAAGCGGGTATAAAAATACTCTATGTTAGGATTAAACATCGAACACTCAACGACTACCTAGTACTACAACCTCGACATAATATAAGGTACGTTACGATATATTCGATACATTGTATTTTATTAACACCATTATGGGATCTACAGGGTGCAGTTAAATTCATTAGCATAAATTGAGTACATAATGTATTGATCGTTTTTAGGGTTCCGCACCCAAAGGGTAAAACGGACCCTATTACAGTATAGGTAGTATTATATTATATGTGCTATTACTGAGGCTGCGCTGTCCGTCGGTCTGTCATCCGTCTGACAGTTGAAATTTTCACAGATGATGTATTTCTGTTGCCGCTATAACGACAAATACTAAAAAACAGAATAAAATAAATATTTAAGGGGTCACACACAACAAACGTACGGTACGGAACCCTTCGTGCGCGAGTCCGACCCGCACTTGGGCGGTTATTAAAAAGTAAAGAGTGCAAATTAAACTTTTTTGTAAATCATGATATTTACCAGCCTATCCATAGTTGGCACGAATGATTTCGATACTTTTCAAAGTTTTTATTACCTTGTATGTAATAATGAATAACAGTACTTAATTAATTTAAATTATTTAAGTACTGCAGCAGTTGATTAAGTAAGTTATCCCATTTTTGGAGTTATTATCAACACCTCAGTCGATGCGTTAGATTTCATAAATGTTGGTCCACACGTGCCCGGTGTCAGGAGTAGGTACCTAGTTTAAAAGTATGCTAATGAATTCAATTACACCCAGTATAAAAATCGATTTAGGCAGTTATGGTACCAAAGCTATGGCAATTAAAAGGCAGGGGGTAATAATCAAACTAACAAGGTGTCTACTAACGTTATCGACTGTGAAGATTATTATAAATACGCAGAAAAGCCAAGTCTGAAATATTATGATTATTTCGTTTTATAGAGCAAGCCTAGTTTAATAAAAAAAAATCTATATTCTTTTAATAATGGCATTCATAAAATACTTAGCATTTTTTGATACGATATCTAATAACTATCCAAAATTTAACTATTTACTTATTACTCAGAATTTAATTCGACTTATTGATTCTTAGCACATTAAAGTATAATATAAAGTTATATTACATAGATAAAATTATCTTGATGTGTATACATATCATGATGGTGAACATAAATAAAATTATAAAAAGATAAAATATATGCGTTTTTGCTAATACAAATTAAGTAGGAATAAAACATTATATTACGAAAAAAATTAAGTATTTTGGAAAGAAATACATTCTGCAATTTTTATAGGATTTAATAAACCAAAAGGAATGTAGTCTGAAGTGAGCATTTCTATAATAATATTTAAATCAATCACACCATATAATTAATGTTTCTATAAAAAGTACATCTTCATTCTACTTAATATTTATGGAATAAAATATTTAAAAAACAATTAATTTAATTTTTAAGATGCGTAATTACAAAACGGATCGTTCTAAAATCTTACGTCGTGACTCTTAAGCCAGAATATGCACACAAGTAAGACTTAAAACATATAATAATAAAATATAAATAAATAAAATAATAATATCATTGTGATATAAGATGATATGCATCACTGTACAGTCAAGGACACAATTGAAATTTTTAAGTGTTTTTACTTCCTCTGTTTTATTACAATACATTCAGTAAGGATAGTATATAGATATTATTTTCTCAGCAAGCATGTACCATCGTAGACCGCGTCGTCACTTTCCATCAGGTGAGACTGCGGTCAAATGCGGGCCTATTTAGTAATAAAAAAAAAATTATTTGCTTTGAATTCGTCACATACCTAGAGGAAAAATCAATATTACGAAAACTTTCCATGTAGTACAAAATTATGCCAGTTTAACTCCTAATCTACGTACAGTCCTTACTGCATCTATATTGTGGCATAGTGGGCTTCAAACGAAAATGAATTCAAACCGAACGGTATTTAATATCAAAATCGTATAAAACTACCTCAAACTATTCTAGTTCAGATACCCACCCACTTGTTAGGTTCCTATTAAATACTATTTACTTATTTTATTATGATTTTGGAGCAACAATTTGAGTTAATCTTTAGGATATAGAAAAACATGATAAAAATTGGATAGGATTAAAACCAATAAATATATAAATAAATATTTGAGGATATTCCACACAGCGCAATCTAGCCCCAAACTACGCATAGCTTGAGAACCAGATAACTGATACAATAATGCTTTTTGATTTGTAATTATAAAATTATAATACTCGGACACAGACTAACCATCACAGTTCACCACACAAGTGCATAAATGTTTGTCTTCGGAGGGAATCGAACCCACAACCTAGAAACCAACTGAGCTGAGGCTTAAAACTTCGAATTCTTTTGTGTATTTGTAAATGCGCTTTTATTCTGTTTGTTCGGGACACAGTCGTATTTAGATTGTATATTTTTCAGCTTTCCTGGGCCATTGCATGTATTTTAGTACGACCTTGGTTCGCTGGTACAATGTCTCGGTAGAATTTGATTGTATAGTTTCAAGATGTTATTTGTAATTTTAAGTTACAAAGTAATGGCGTCATTGGGAGTCAACGCATCGACATTTTCGGTCAACCAAGAGAGGTGTTATGACATATTAACCAATAGAAGGTCACGTATCCATTCCGCTCCTAAATCCTATTGGTTTCGCGGAAACAGTAAAAGAATTCATGTACCTATGTATATAACATACAAATGGTTGCTCCAAAATCCATCGACCTAACCATTTTGGCAAACATCTGCCATTAACCAATATCATTGCATAAACGAGTTCTGGTTCGCAAACGGAGGTCGCGCCATATTGTTGTTCAACCCGCCTGTGCTCGCGAAATTATTGTTCAAATTCAACGGAGTCTGCATGAATGGCGCATAACCGCCCATCATGGGAGGATTAATGGCGTGAGCTGGACTGTTGGGACTCGACTTCAGTTGGTTCATCGAAGGCGTAGGTCCCGCTTTAGGCGACCTAGGAGCGAGTAAATTATCTACATCTATATTGATAGCCCCGGTTGTGTCAGCCCATGTCGCGCCTAATTTTGTCACTGCCGTTGATTTTGTGTTGTTGGTCGTTGTTTGTTGTAGTTGTTGCGTGTTGACTGGAGCGATCGGTTGCAGTAATCCTAAGGGTTGTTGCATACCTGTTGAGAGGTCACCTTGTGAACAAGATGCAAAAATATCGCTAGATTCAAATTCGAAAACAAGATCGAAATGTTTTTTGAAATTAAATTGTTTTGGTTTTGTTCTTGTTTAGGAAATGTAGCTTTTATTTTTACATTACATGACAAAACATTTGCAAGTACTAAGTACCACCGCTTCCTGATAAGTTATGCGGTTTGCCATCTACCGTTTAAAAAGACATGAAATAAGTTAATCAAACATTTAGGGCTAATATTTTAGCTGCAGGGTTAATGTTGGCAGCTAGCTCCTTACAAACCAAAAAGTCTTTTACGTTAGAATCAGAACATTATCTGACTAGTGTTCCAAATCCAGGAATAAATAGTTTCAGTTAATTTGTTAAACTAACTCAATCAAATGTACTTATCAGGAGATTGTGGAACCAGCTAACTTCGTCAATTCGGAATAGAATTACACGATAAACAACTTAAAATTTTGCATCCATTACGATCTCTATTTATATTATTAGGCATTATATACTAACGGCAAAAAATGTGAATTCACCAACGCCACCCCGAATGTACGAAGTATAGATTTAATTCAAAATACATGTGACTGGTCGACTTACCTTTGCATTAGTTGTGAAACTGAGAATGTTAAGGTTGTGTTAGCTGGGAGGTCATATTAATAAAAACTTCGACGATACGGGCTTGAAAGGCTAGACAAAAGATAAAATGTAGATATTTATAATAATAAACGTTTAATACCGAGTCTTAAAAACAGCACCATAAAGAAACGAATTTTAAAATTTGGTCCCTTCTATCTGATTTCTTACTCCTACGTATATTTTATGAATGGAAGGGAGTAGTTATAGAACTGGATTAGCAAAGTTGTGTTTATTCGAGCCGGATAGTAATTGGTCATGCAATAAACTACAATTCTGGGGTTGTACGGGTGTAGGGGGTACAAAACTAAGTCAATTGTAAGGTTGTTAGCACAATGTGATGTCACAGTAAACTATGAATTTAGATAAGTTGAGGATATTCCAGAATTGCGCTTATCAACTTAAACCAAATAAGTTATCCGTTTTAAGAAGGTCAGTAGCGAATGAATTTGAAATCGTTTGCATTGTAAAATTATTTCACTAGCCTTCCAAATACCAACGTCTACACAAAAATAAGATTAAAATCGTTTATTAACGGTGGGTGAACTACGCTACACATTGAAACATTTCATTTGTCCTTACATCTAACAATTAATGATTAGATTCCGCCATAGATTTTTCGAGCAAACTCAGCACCTGTCCCGCCAAAATGCCCAATTCTGCTTTAGGACCTTCGACGGACATCGTCAAATCTACATTGGAGAGGCAGTCTATCAGCCAAGCTCTGATTTCCATCATCTGATCGAAGAATTCCGTTCTCAATATGCTAGCTGGCAGAGCTAGGATAATCGCCGCAAAAATTGACAACGCACCGAGCTGCAACTTCGGATCTGCCGAATACCTCAAATGCATAACCATCTGTAATATCTCCCAGCAATATTGAGGGCATTTCAGGCAGTTCTTAGTGGATAACACGACGTTTCCGATCACAGCTAAATACTTATACAACAGGACGTTGTCTATGTCTTGCTTTTGATTGATAACGCTTAGAGTGAGCTGCCTGTACCCGAAACCACCGATTAGCGGATAGAAAAAGCTGTCGGCAACCGCAGAGAATTCGTTCTTCTTCGCTTTGGAGAACGGGTGAGGTCGTATCGAGTGGAAGTATCTAGTTTTGCTAATCAATCTCCGTCGTATGATCTCTTCGGCCGGAAGGGTCGCGGTTTCATCTTCCTTGCATAGAACTTCCTTGGCAGCGACTTCCGTGGTTGGTTTAATGCTCGCGATTCTGGTGACAGCTTCAGAGATCACGTCTAGCATGAACAGTTTAGTCGCAATGGAATATCTGCCCGCGTCGGTGTGTATCTCCCTGCACACATGCTCGGCTGCCACCGTGGGTTGATTGCAGATGATCGCCACGCACGTGTTGAATTTGATATCCTCGAAATTGGGCACGTGATATTTCTCGTCCAAATGCAAAAATATGTCAAGCAATTCAGTCACCAGCTTAGCACTTTCAAGTTTTATTTGTCTATTGACTAGATCCTCGGCTACTTCCAAGCAAGCTTCGAAATTTTCCACGTCTTTCGCTTCTATTATGTTATTTATCAGATCTCTCAGGTAATGTGGCCTCATTTTGGCCGTGACTGGCACGTCGTTACTCATGTCGTATGGTACTAGATCGTCGTCCGAATCTAGGTCTTCTATAACCGGTCTTCCCTCTCTCTCGAACGCGTCCAACTTCACCGATATGATAGCTTTGACTATCTCTTTCGTTTGCTCCTGGCTTTTGACGGCGCACGTGACTAGGGTGTTGCCGGTCGGTTCTGGTTTTACGTTGGTTATTTTGCTTGCTATAGAAGCTTGAACGTCCTTTATGTTGATTTTCTTTACTTTATAGTTTTTGGGCTTCCGCCGATCCTTGTCAATGAGGCACCTTTGCGCGAGATGTCTGAGTACCTTGTTCATTTCGACGCATGTTTCCCCCATGGCGGAGTACTCGAAGTTTAGACAGTTAGCAGCTTCTTTATCATTATTGTCGAGATCCGCTAACGTTTTGAGCACGACTTCTATCGTGGTCATCCCGACACACTGATACTCTTGGAACCACACGTCTAAATGTTTGCTCATACCCTTGAACAGGATTGTTTTGAGCTCAGTGAGCGGCCAATCGAGTTTGTCCCTTAATGTGATGACGGTACGGTACTTTACCGCAAGAATGAGAAGCTGCGACGTGAAAATATGCTGAACTATGTTTGATACGTTTGTTGGTTTAACGTCGGCCCACACACGAGCCAATCTCATTATCAAATCGGTCAACCCTTCTACGTTGTAATTAATAGTGGATATATAATAAACTAAATTCTCGGCTATCGTAGTCTTCTTATAATCTTTGGGCTTGAAGTAAAACGGTAGTTTAAAAGCGAGAATCTCGGCCCAATCCTTGCTAATGTCAAAACTATCGGCGAGAATTTCCCAGATGATCTGACGATCTTTCACGTAATCGATTTGGCATCGGCTTAGGAACATTATCGATAAGGTATCGATTGCTTCGCGACTTAAATGCTGGAGTAGCATTTGTAGAAGCTTTCTTTTGATGAATTTCACCGTTTCCGTGTTCGTGTCTTCGTTCCAAGCGATGAGAATATCGACAAAGTCTAAAATGGCCGGCGAGCTTCCGGCCATATTATAATGAGTAGTCACTTTGGAGACAAGATGGCAAAGGTAAGCCATGTCATATAACAAGCCTTGATAGTAGTAGCCTTCAGATATGAACTCGAACGACCTGATCATGTGGAAAACCAAATGGTAAGCATAGTTTTCGTGGGAGAAATCTTTGGGAGTATCCATCTCTAGCTTATTGGCAATTCTTTCGGGCAGCGTTGCCAGTAATTGAACAAAACTCTCCCACTCCGTTTGATATTTGAATTTCTCCCAATCAGCGACTTCTTTAACGCAACCGCAATCGACTATCGAGATAAAAATAGCATCGCTTTTGATATACCTGATAAGGATATGCGAATACGCCTTTAAAATGTCAACATTGGTTTCAATTTTCATAAACCCACACAATATGGAGAGAGCTTCGCTTGAAACAAAGAAATTGTCCTCAATCAAAAACAATTTAGTGATTTCCTCTTTGAAAACCGGCCACTGTGGTATGAGAATCCTGACAACCGTACTTAACAACAACGAATATCGATCATACAGTTCATCTGTCAGTATTTTCTCATCCATATCGGTCAATCTCTGAATAGTCATCGGTCCGGGAAGATGTGCGAATAGATTATCAAAGTGAACTTTGAGTGTGTAGATGTCTGTATCGCTTTTGATTCGGTTTAGTTTGTGTATGGCAGCAATGAAGTCGTTGATGGCGCGGGCGATGGTAGCCCGGTGCGGTTCACGGTTCTTCTGCTCTTCTGGAAATGAAAAAAACCTGAATGTGCCCAAAACAGTTCATTTGCTAACGGTTAAATGTATGTTAATCTACTCATGCATTTCAGTCACATGTATTTTGAATTGTTCCTTAAAAACTATGTATTGTGTTATGTTATAAAGTACAGAATAAACCATATACCCTGGCTAGCTGAACGGAAAATATCGCTGTACTCTTCTGTTGAAGGGGAAATAAGAAGGCAGCGATATTTAATTTTATTTAGCTTAAGAAAATGCTGGTCAGTAATAGTATATTACATAATCATTACAAAATAATGATACCCCAAAGAGGGCTTTGAATATTTAGGTATATCTACTGCCCGCCATCTTGTTTTACTGTAAAACGATATTTTCAGAGCACATTCATATCTTTACCACCAGTATTAATTTAAAAGCGTATAGGAGATTTTGTCTCATACAATCCTTGTTTGCATTAACGTCAGCTATCGATTCATATAAGTTTAATGAATGGCCGCCATATTGGAGAAAAAAACAAGATGGTGGACACTATTACTTATGCCAGGCTTTATATTAAAACATTCAAAGCCCTTTCGGCCCTTACTATCACCCCATCATCCAGCTCACCTTGCGGTTGCAGTGTAGTAGCTGCCAGTTGTCCCGATAGTACATCCATGGTGAAGGAATCCTGGGCCATCAGCGGAGCCCCACCGGCGGACGGGGCCATCAGCGGAGCCCCAGGTTGTAGGGGCATCATCGGAGGGGATGTTGGTAAGGTAGTTTGTAGGGTTGATAACGGAGGGGGTGCTAGCGAGCTTAGCAGGTCTAAGTTCGATGTGGGTACAGCTGAAAGTGAAAACGAGAGACTTTTATAATAAATAAACAGGTATCTTCTAGGCAAGCATGCACCACCGTAGGCCGCGTCATTACTTATAAGTACCGGCATGACACTCTAGCGCTGACCGTTATTGCGCAGAAGTCAAAAATTAGGTATCACAGGGGAGCTAGAGGGACGAAGGGTGCGCGTGCGCAGCGCCGGCTGGCAGCAGCCAGGCGCACTCCGTCCCCGCCCCGGACTTCTGTCTATACAGTCGCGCTCTAAACTGTATTGTTATTGTCGGTCATTGTTATTGTGTTTTGTTAAGTTTTAGTTCGTTTGTTATTGTTGGTTTTTCTATTAGTGTAATTTTAGTAGATAGTGAATATGCCTGGAAAAGATACTCTTTCGAAAAGACAGGCACGAAAAATGGTGTATGACGCGTATTGTTTTGTTAAAAGAGAAACCAATGGATTGATTGATTATTTAAAGCAAATAAAAAGTGAGATTGATGGAGCAACAAATAGTAAAATATCCTGTTACAAGCTATGCAAAACTTTAACACTAACTATTTATTCATGTTTGCGCGCGCGACAGTATTTAATATCCTTCACATTTCGCTCAGTGATAGACTTACTATTTATTTAAATATGTTCTTAAAATTATTTTGGTTATATTAATCAAAGTTATAATTGTATTATGTTCGCGACTGTACCCATGCGCAGCTAACCCCTCCACATTTCGCTCAGCGCTAAACTTACTTGCCGCTACCTATACCACCAGGTGAGACAGTGGTCAAATGCTATGCCTATAAATTATTTAAAAAAAATGCCGTTTCACATGATCCCAATACTGGAGCGAGCCTGTATTTTAATGCTTGTATGGGCTCACGTTCGAGAACATCTCATCTGGCGGAAAGTGATGATGCGGTCTATGTTGGAGATATGACAGCTCATGTTACCCAAAGGTACTATTTTTATTTATGACCTACATAATGAACTAGCCCATGGGAAATCTGATGGAATATGGCATCTTTGCTTTAGGTTTCTCATATAAAGAAATAATAATATCCCCAATTTGTGGCATCAGCAACAATTTTTTAAATCGGTTTTTAAGTGACATAGTCCTAAGGAGACAGGCATTTAAAAAACACACAACTGAAGTTGTGGTAAATAGGGATGTTCCAATTACCTTCAAAGTATTGATACCTTCCCGATTCAAGTATTTTGTTCCGATACCGAGTATGTATCGCGAGAATGATTCGTTTTTCATTTATATTTTGTTTTGAGTTGGCAGCACCGATTCAATTCGATACTGGTTCTTTCTTTCCAATACCAAGTAAGTATCGAAAGAAAAGTATCGAGTACTTAATAAACTTTTTAAATGTTAAATTTTGTTATTACATACTTTAATCATATTTTAAACAATATGAATTAAATAATTATATTTATAATAATTTGACAAGACACAGTGCATCTACATTAATTTAGCATTTATTTTTACAATAATGTAAACTAGTGTGTTCTCTGTGACAATACGTTAATTCTATTTTATTCTCACTCGTATTGACTAGTATTGTAACCTCCCTAGTGGTGAACAGCGATACAGTGAGGCACTCACACTGGTCCTGTCCCTGGCGGCCCGCACTGAAGGCGCTCGAGAAGTCGGCGAACTCCCCCCCCGCCGCGGGGGGAGGGGGGGAGGTGAACGCGTTCGTGAAGTCGCCGAACTCCTCCTTCGGGGGCTTTGGTTCCTCCGCTCTGTATGGGGGGGAATTACTTTATTTATTTGTGGACCTTCAACAGTACATTTTTTTTATTGGTTCACTAAACTAGGCGTTACACGTGTTAACGTTTATGTGAATATAATCTGTGTTAGTTCCTTAGAGTTTGTGTACACCCTTCTGGAAGTGAACACTGCATGCAATATAGACTAATCATATTATATGTTAGTACGCTATGGGTATTTTTTTTTTAACAGACAATGTGCCTTTATTACTCAAGCTAACTACTACAATAATAAAAACTAAACTAGCTACACTACCTACTACAAAGAACACACTTATGGACTTTATAATAGCCGCGAAGGCCAATAGATAGTCCAAGTGCTCCAGCCCACTACCGGTAGGTAGCGTACCCAACATGCTGGCCGCATTGCTTCGTTGAATTGCAATGCTGATGCGTTGGGCCAAATAAGTGCCAGCATTTTGGTGACGCGTCGCATCGAGCAGGCGCTCTGATAGACTTTGGTGGTCGCGATGAGCTCCCGGTCCCCACGGAGCCAGGGTCTCAACCAAACGGCTCAAATATGTAACCGCTAAAGAGATTACTATATTTGCGCCGTTTTAGCTGCTCAGCAGAACTAGCCGCGGCGCCGGCTCTAACGTGTCTCGGGAAGGTGTGACGGCGCCATAGTATCGACGCAAGTAGCGTCCCACACTAAAGGCCGCCCCATCTTCCAGGGAACCAGAGTCATTCCGTCGGGTCTTTTACCATCGTCACGCATCGTAAATTAAATAATTTTAAACAAGAAGTGAAAAAGAATCAGCAATTTTGACAATTCTTGAAAAAAACTATCTAATCGAGGCCGTCGATGTGTTGAATATGTCGAGATCATGGCAAATATTGTTGTATGTTGACCACATACAATACATCGGCGAGTGTTGCCCGTAGTTAGTGCAACAAGAGGGAAGCCCGAACGTTCTTCTGTTCTGAAGATGGCTGCATTTACAAGTAAATTAATTTTTTGAAGCTAGTTAAAGACTACATGATTTAAAAATGTAATAAAAACCATAGCTTACAAGAGTTACACGACAGACTTTGAATTACATGTAGCCCTAATTACAGACTGGCCATTGGTCACATCACGCATTAGAAAACTGAGAATACTGACTGGCCTTACTTAAGAGGTAAATGATACATAAAAGAGATTCATTCTTCTATATTTCTTGTTCCATCCACAACTTCTACAGTCGACTAAATTAAATATTTATTAGCTAGAACACAATTTACAGAGATCTTAAAATAACATAATTAGACATTTTGTGTCCAAATGTGTCAATATTAGAAAGTATTTTTGATGCAGTATTGAAATTCCTTAACACTATAAAATGCGACTAGTGATTTGAATAGTCTTGATACTTTGCAGACCACCGGGAAGGAACCGACTGCTGTTCCACCTTTTTGCCCAAAACTCCCCCCGGAATTCAATATTGTTCTGCCTACCAAAGTGATATTAGTGAACATTCATCATCATCAACAGATTGAAGACGTCCACTGCTAAACATAGGCCTCCCCCACAGAGCGCCACTTTGAGCGGCTGCTCGCCTCCTGCATCCATCGGCTCCCCACGGCAGATCGTCAGTCCACCGAGTGGGATGGCCGGCCTACGCTGCGTCTTCCGGTTCGTGGTCGCCACGCGAGAACCTTGCTTGCCCATCGGTTGTCAGTGAACATTCTACCATTGTCAATATAACCTCTAGGTTTCTTCTAGGGTGTAAGGTTAAATTCAAATTCGTTCGTAGATAATCGTTTAAAGACTTTCATAAAAACCTCGACCGTGCAGAAACCTAGAAACCAATGTTAATAATAAAAATATACAAGTATCCCACAAACCTGGGATCGAAGTCATCTTCCAGCAGTCCCACGCCTGTCCCACCGGTGGGCGGAACGGTCCCAGTTGTACCACACGTCTTAAACAGGTCGTCCAGCAGATCCTGGACGGAATAGAATAATGTTATTAGCCTTACAGTACACAGGGGAAAGCAAATTTACAATTGTTTAAAAAATGTATATTAAATGATAATTTATTGTAATTAAAAAAAGAAACAAAACAATTATTATTATTATTTAGCAGAAATCTATTGCAATTGTAAGAACATTCTAAAACTGCAGGCGTGGCTTAGCAGTAGCTCACACAGCTTTCTAACTAATGCACCCTGGTTCGAATTTCACCCAGCCTGCACCATAGACTTCCCCCACAGCGCCAGCAGTACGTACCTGCGAGTTGTCGGCGGGGGCGGGCGGCGCGGGCGGCGGCCCCGCGCGCCCGTACGTACCTGCGAGTTGTCGGCGGGGGCGGGCGGCGCGGGCGGCGGCCCCGCGCGCCCGTACGTACCTGCGAGTTGTCGGCGGGGGCGGGCGGCGCGGGCGGCGGCCCCGCGCGCCCGTACGCGGCTGCAGCACCTGCCGGGACATATCCTATACTGAGTGTGCGACGGAATTGCACAACTTAATCCCCCCATCCCCTTTTTACCATCGTACATCTAGACGCACGGAAACACGGCATCCGTGTATGGTAAAAATTCCTAGAATACGTACAAAGCGTTTTGACTCCTCGTTTATAATTCGGACAGCAAAGGAATGGAACACCTTGCCAGCGATATTGTTTCCTGACAAATATAATTTGGGAGTTTTTAAGGCTAAAGTGAACCGGTATCTTCTAGGCAAGCATGCTCCATCGTCGACCGCGTCGTCACTTACCATCAGGTGAGACCGTGGGCAAATGTTAGCCTATCGTTGATTAAAAAAAAAAAAAAAAACTACTCAAACAATTATAGCTCGTTTTGTTCTAAACTCCCACGCTCGCTGTCATTACTGATATATTGTTTAAGCCGGTGGGACACGATCGGTCTCCTCGGGCCGAGTGACTCGTAGGAGTAAGCTTCGTACGAGCGCACTAGGATATCGGATGGCATTATCATAGTTCACTCGGATCGTTTCCTTTATACTTTTCATTGTTCCTCACACTCAACGTCGAATATTATTTTAATTTTTGATCTTGTATTGAATTTTCACTACTTGTATATGAGCTGGCACGGACAAGTAGAGCGTGGTCTACTCTGCTCGGATACAATCGTCCGAATGCGCTCGGATTATCGGTGTCAACGATACGAGTTGTGTCCGAGTAGATATCCGAGTCCGCTCGGTCCGAGGACGCTGATCGTGTCACTGCGGTTTTAGTGCTTGCAACAGTGCCGAAATAACGGCAACTCTAAACAAATAAATTAATATCCCGTTCAAAAACAATATTTTAGTAATTTTGTTCTCTAGAGCCCGTATTAAAGCCTCAGCGCAAAGCGCAGTTGTTAGAATAGAATAACGATTTAACGGAAATTACAAAAATAAATTTAACGGATTGCAAGGTCATGAGATACAATAAAACATTCGGCACTTCGACCGTATACGAAACATAACAAAACTATGCCGTATACGAATAATTATCAAATATTCGGCGCAGCCCTAGAATCGATATTGTAATTATTTATTGTGATACTTAATTAGGTGAATGTAAATGAGACTTTATGATCTGATTACTAGACTGTGTGATGTCTCAGGATGACGTGTGCAGTGCAGTGTCACGTTGTTTTAAAGATCCGAGTGATACTGCAACTGTTATGGGCGGCCGTGTTGCTTAACATCAGGTGAACGACTAGCTCGTCACGTCATTCAATCGCATAAAAAAAGGTACCAAAGCAGATGGAACCTTTTATAAAATTATAGGTAGTTTGTGGAATGTAGTTACTAACCTAAATCAATCTTCTTGGTGGGTGTGGCGGGCTTCCCCTTGCTTGGAGTCTTCAGGTTGATGCTGAGCGCCTTGTGTCCACCACCAGCACCAGCACCACCAGCAGCCAGCGAGGTGCGGCGCGGCGGGCTGCTGCTGATCACCTCGCTGTCACGGTATACGTTCTCTCTGGGGGATGTACAACATTCGTTGGTAATGGACAAGATAAGAGGACGAATCAGAATGTAAACGAATTGGGACGTGGCGGCTTCGGAATTGTCAAATCAGAATGGGAACAAGTTAGGAAATGGACAAGTTAGGATGGGGACAATGTAGGAAGTGGACAAGTTATGATGGAGACAAGTGAGGAAGTGGCGCACGAGGCCCGGTGCGATTTATAATGTAAAGAAATAAAATGACGACATTTAAAATATCTACGCAATATTAAAATCTAAAATAATGTCTGAAACCTAAAACAGTAGTTAAACGTGTTTTTTTCCGTGAAGTGACTTAAATTATTTCTAATGTGTGAAAAAAGTATGGTATATAACTTAATTACTAGTAGAAGCTAAATTACTAACTTCTTTGGCTTTCTGTATCCGTAATCTCCATCTGAATCTTCTTTATCATATTCTTCTTCTTCATTTCTTTCTTTTGGTTCATCTGAAATAGGCCAGTACTTTTTTTAATTTTAATTTCGGTAAACTTCTTTATTGATATATAAGTCACAACATTGTTTTATCTGTCTGTCTGTACCTTTGAACGCGCATCATGCTGAAACTACTGGACGGATTTTCATGAATCTTGGTGTGATTATAAACAAATTTTCAGAATAAAATATAGGATACTTTGTTTTACAAACGGCCAAGTGCGGGTTGCTCAAAACAATAAATATGTTTTTATTTGTATATGATTTATAAAACAGTAAAAAACAATAACAGCGGTAAAAGAATTATTTAATTATCTACAAAAATGTCGAAGTTATTTAACATAAACCTTACGATGACTTACCCCAGCCGACCCCGCGGTCGCTGTAGTCGCCCCAGCCCGCCCCCCTGCCGGTGACGGCCGCCTCGGACGACATGCCTGCAACACCGGACACGCCTGACTACACCTTTAATATCCGACAACACAACACAACAACACACAACAGAACAACACAAGGATCGTCAATCGACGACAATATCAAGTATATCAATAGTTTTATGAACTGCAAGGCTCAAAGGAATTATTTGAAAAGCTTTGGTCTCGCGACTGGCACGCTGTACGGCAAGAAAGCGCGCATAAACCGTTCATATGTGATTCATCATCATCATCATCAGCCCGAAATATGTCTACTTCTGAACATAGGTCCCTCACACAAAACGCCACTTTGGATGCTTATCACAGGAAGGATTTGCCATAATCACCTTGCTTGGCAGACGACTTGGTGATCGCAGAAGATTTTAACGTAACAAGGAAAATACTTTTTTTTAGTAGCAAACAAGCATACGGCTCTCCTGATGGAAAGAGGTACACCACAGCCTGTGGACAAAAACTGCTGCCCATTCCCTGACTCTGCTCTTACGGCACCCACGGGACGAGATGGGTTCTATTCGCAAACTGGGCCCACGGCACCATAATGTGATTCTTCATCATCATCATCATCATCAGCCTGAAGACGTCCACTGCTGAACATAGGCCTCCCCCAAAAAGCGCCACTTTGTGTGATGTGGCCTGCCTATTGCCACTTCAACTTGCTAATTCTCAAAGCTATATCGGTGACTTAAGTTCTCTTGCGGATCTCCTCATTTCGGATCTTATCTCGCAAGGAAACACCATCATAACTCTCGCTGCGCGACTTTGACTTTTTTGCTTACTCATAAGGCCAACAGTAAGAGACCACGTCTCAGTGTCATAAGTCATCACTGGCAACACACACTGGTTGAAAACATTCGTTTTTAGGCTTTGCGGTATTTTAAACGATTTTTAATGTGATTACCACACCTCAATATTATAAAGAAAATTAACAATTCGTTACTTTTATCACTAAACGGCCGAACTGATCTTGATGAAATTTGTAATTATAATAGTTCACCCTGAGGAAACACACAGGACACTTTGATCACGGCACGGTTAAACAAGCACTACAACCAACATCAGGTTTGATGAACAAAAAAATAGAGTACATACCGATATATTTGTCCTTGTTCTTCTTGGCCTTCTTCCTCTCCTCTCTCAGTTTCTCGTCATCCTGGATGAAGTCGATGAGCTCGCGGACTTTGTGCCTAACATTTATACCCTGAAATATACCAGCAATGGTTACAACATTGGAGTATTATTCTACATCATACGCCTGCTAGTTCACTGCTGAACATATGCCTCCTCAAGGCATGCTTAGCCAGACGATCATGTGATTAGTCGTAGACCGCATCGTCACTTTCCATCAGGTGAGACTGCGGTCAAATGCGGGCCTATTTAGTTATAAAAAAAGGTATGATTAGGCTTCCAGGGCAAGCCAGTTCAGCAGCATTCTCCTTGGTACATTAAAATCTGCGACCACCAAGGCACTTGCTAAGCGTGGTGAATGGTGATTAAGAAAGCCCATATGATAAGCGTCCAAAGTGGCGCCTTATGGGGGAGGCCTGTGTCTAGCAGTAGACGTCTTGCAGCTGTTGATGAGTGTGAATATAAGTAAAACAGCGATTGTTTTAATTACTTTCACACTTATCACAATTGTTCGTTAATGTTAAAAATAAAACACAACACAAGTGTTACGTTTACGGACCAATGTAGTGTCAGTGACGATATCACAACATTGGTTCAAGCACAGATGATTTAATTTCAAATGTTTCCAATTCGGAATTTTTTGGATTCAAAAATGCAGCTTGTTCTGTTCATTCCATAGAGCGGTCTCGAACAAAATACGAAGCAATATTTCCCCCGACCTAAACCTAATATTATGACCTGGGGGTGTACCGTGAGCTCTTAGCGCGATTCAAAACAGAGCCTATACTGGATCGCTTGTCAAAATCCCCATACAAAAAAACAAAGCGATCCAATATAGGCTCTGTTTTGGATCGCGCTAAGAGCTCACGGTACGCCCCCTGATATTCTATAATGCAATGCACTGACCTGATCCTTCCCAACCTCATCCACATAAGTGTAGTTCTCTAGCGAGCGCAGATCGTAGATGTGTTCCCGCGCCGAGGTGACCACTCGCTCGGAACCATTGCGGACCAGGTAGCTCAGCAGCAGCAGGCACTGTAACCAACCACCAACTATGGTTACCATCCATCATCCCCTATTAGCTCTTAGAATTGAAGTGGCAGTGGGGCATGCCTGCAGGGGCGAGCAGCCGCTCAAAGTGGCACTTTGTGGGGGAAGCCTTCAGCAGCGGACGTCTTCAGGCTGTTGATGATGATGATGATTCGTCTCGGTACATTAAAATCTGCTACCACCAAGCCACCTGCCGATCGTGGTGATTATTGAAAACCCCCTATGATAAGCGCCCTAAGCGGTATTTTATTGAAGAGGCCTTTGTTCAGCAGTGACGTCCAGCTGAAGAGACAGACAGCAATAAAATGTCCAGTGTTTTCAGAAGGCGAATATTAGTATGGTAGCGTATCAATTACCTTGGTTCTCTGTCGGATTACATTTTTTTATCCAGTGGACGTAATATTCACGATCCCGACTCCGCACCCTAGGGGTGCCTCTAGTTATCTCCCACTTTTGACGTGGAGCCTTATGCGCTCGTCGTTCGCTCTAAAGGTAGGTAAAGACCAACGGCACAAAAAGGCGAGTGTTACCTTGTAAGTGCGTCTCCAATGCGAGCGGTTGTCGTGCAGCATGCGTCTCCATAGCATGGACATGACCTCAGGGAAGTGTTCGTACGTGAAGGTGGCTAGAGCAAGCTCCTGCATCTGCGCGCCCGTCGGACCCCACGCCTCGTCTGAGGTCGCCTCGCGCACCTTGCCTTCTACTTCTGTGTAGTTCATTACTACGTTTGTGCTGTGGGGTGCAATGAGATAATGATTTCATAACAGTTAAGACGTTTATTATTTATTACTAGTTATCCACTATTGTCAGATCCTTCGCAGTGGAATGATTGATTATTCCAACTGTAGCTATTACGAGTATAGCTTTTTTGTAACTAAATTGCATTTGGAAAATTTATTTTATTTGGTGAAATCTTAAAAATGTACATTTTGTTATTTTCTCACCGAGACTGACGGGCCTGTATCTGAACTGCACGTCAGCTGTTACATTGTAGTTCAGATGTAATTTTTGTGCAGTTGACTTAAGAGTTGGTTTTTGATCCATAGTCAAGGTAACCAATGGTTAAAAACTCTAACAAATGTTGACCATTGGTTAGAATTTGTTAGCATTTGCAACCATTGGTTTCCTTAGTGGGTTTTGGATCGGTAGGTAGTTAAGATGTGGTGGATTTATCCGCCTTTTGGGATTTTGAAATCCAAGGTTTTTCTTTTAGGGTCCTCGAAGTTTGCCAGTATCCATGAGTTGAATAACTTTGGTTTCAATGTGGCGAAATGTTGAATGCCTGACATATTATTATTATTACTGTCAACGCTCTTCAAATTTCACCTACAATAACCCATTTCAACTAATTTAGTCCATAATATAGCCCGCAAACATTAGTAATGAGGCACTTTCCATTAGAAATGAAGGCCGATTCAATTCAGCTTATTTGTACGGAACGGAAAGGCCGAAACGTAATCATTCATTCATTTTATTTATTCATTAGACCAATGTGGTTTGCAAAATTTTTCGAGCTTGGGGCATCTTTTTTATGAGTTGAGTGTTAATTAGGCCAACTTGAAGTTCAACTTGATTATACTTGACCTTGGCTTAACTTGAACTTGGGCCAACTTGAGTTAAGTCATCTATAGATGACTTAGTTACTCTTCAAGTTGCCTTGTTAAGTATTGAATTTAAATTAATAATGTCACTGTTGCTTACCACTTTTATCAAAATCAGTATAGATATCGACCGTAATAGAAATAGCAGCAAAGCTGTCTTCTTGTTGTGTAGTCAAATGGAGTCGAATTTATAGACCACCTAAATGCTTGCTGCAGACTTGGCTTTACGACTATTGTCTTACGACAACAGCCAGGACCGACGGCTTAACGTGCTAGAAGCACGGCAGCGCTAAGTTGTAAATGTCTACCACTTTGAATAGCGGTCATCCATCAAAGTAGTGACCGCAGCGAACGGTACTTATCTTTACCTGATCGGTTAGGAACGTTACAAATGCAGAAGAAGCTAAGTTGTAATAACCGGCCAAGTGCAAGTCGGACTCGCGCACGAAGAGTTTTGTACCATTATATATCCCTGCCATCTAGTGTTGAGTAGCAGTACTATTTAAAACAGCGCCATCTATGACTCATCTAGTAAACGAGCAAAAAAATCACGTCTGTTGTATGGAGCCCTCTTAAATACTTATTTTATTCTATTTTTTAATATTTGTTGATAAAGCGGCAACAGAAATACATCATCTGTGAAAATTTCAACTGTCTATTATCACCGTTCATGAGATACAAGCCTGGTGACAGATGGCAGACAGCGGAGCCTTAGTAGTAGGGTCCGTTTTACCCTTTGGGTATGGAACCCTAAAAATGGTAGAATATGTATTTATCTTATCCAGAAAATAACTTGCAAGACAAAAAACATGTTGTAGTTGAAAATATTTTATGCACAATTTATTTTCCGTGCTGCATAATTTAGCTTCAAAAAAACAAGGCGGACCGCCTTTTGGCAGTCCACTTTGAGCGTGAGTTACGCAAGATTGATACAGAGGAGAAAGGTTTATGTCAAGGTCTCTGACAAACATACAGATAATTTTGGCCGTGGAGAACATTATGAGATGATTTAGTAGATATGTGATATTGCGTATCATACGCGCGGAAGAATACGTTCACCCTACTGACAAGCCCGATCAGATCATAGTCTCATTTGCCCAGCAATTTCACTATCTACAATGCCCTTTAAACCGGAACACAGTAGTGCTAGCACACTACTGCTTGGCGGCATAATAACTGGCAAAGCGGTGGTACCTACCTAGACGGACTTTGCAGAAAAGTCCTATCACCTAGTAAAAATTCCAAAAGCCTGCCAAATGTGCTGATGATTATTGTACCCATCCCCCTTCTAATGGGGGAGGCATATTAGTTGAGTAGGACAGTCTGAGCCACTCCATACAATATGAAGATTGAATTGAACTTTCGAGCAATAGGCGGAAATAAATTTTATCACAAAAACAAGGGTGATATGAAAATATAAATAATTTAATTTTGGAGAGGGAAAAGGAGGAGAGGTCTTTCCTGCTTGGTGACGTCATAAAATATTCTAAAAATGATGAGAACAGCCAAAAGAAGGTTTCAGTGTAATAAACCATGTACAGTGTGCTTCAAAACATGAACATTATTTCATTTAATAAATAGCTAAAGTATATAAGAAACATGACAAAATTTAACCCAACACAGAACCCAGTTATTAATTAAAATAGCAAACATCAATTGACATAAGCATAACAATAATAGGTAGATAAGTTACAGATAAATGAGTTATCGCAACCAATGTCAGAAAGCACCTGATTATCAGAGCTCAATTAATATTTACATAATTGTTTTGTGTTTGGGTTAAGTGGAGTGATATGTAGGTTGTAGGTGCTTTGTAGTTTTATCATGTTTTTTTAATAGCACTTTCACACTTATTCATACAAATACACTTTATTAACTAATCTATGTAACAAGTAAATATGGCCAAAATTAAAAAAAAAACCCCTCAACAATGTGCTATTTTTAGCACTTTTACACAACAAAATCTGAATACTTAAGTTCAGTTATTGTTCTAATCTCAGCATATAAGGGCAGCACTATAGCAGTAGCAGGAGAGGCAATTGTTTAGGGTAGTCTTGTAGCGCTGTGCAATCTGAACTTTATTGTGTTGTAGCAAGAGTCTCTATATAAATAAATAGCAGCTTTTGCTGCAACACTATTGAGTGTAGTTCAGCTCGCACAGCACTACAAGCCTTCCTTGAACATTTGCCTCTTGTTCTATCACTATAGCTCTGCTCTTCTTATGCATTATGCGTAATAGACTGACCCATTTAGGTGCCCGGCCCCCTAATTACCTAATTTGCGACAGGCGTAAATCTCGCAGTGATTGCTGTCAAACATCATTAGTGGTGTAGCGTAGCATACATGCTTGACACCACTAATGATGTATGACAGCAATCACCGCGAGATTTACACCTGTTGCAAATTAGGTAATTAGGGGGCCAGTCCCATGTTCTTCTAGCTTCATACCTAAAGTGTAGAATGAGACAGGTCTTATTAAACCAAGCTATTTTATAGGGAAATAAAAACCACCAACATTTTCCAGAGAAAGCCACAACTAAAAAGAGTAAAAAGCATTAAAATTAATTCCAACACTTTGCTGTTCCATATAACAAAAAGCATTAGTGTTTTTGGCTTCCTGCCAAATTAATCATGAACTGCGACAAAATAAATAATTGTTGCAATGTCATGTTCAACTTCAACATAGGAGTTATACCAGTATCAGCAACTCTACAGGTGTCAGTTTTCACCTTTTTTTAATTTAATGTTTGAAACAGGCTGCCGTGCTCCCATCCAAAACGTTTGTCTTTTTACATCCACTGGATTAATTATTATGTTAGTATAATGTACTTAGTACTAGTAGAATTGATGGTTAACTTTTGTATGCAATAAAAATGTTAATTAGCTTAATCTAGTAATAGCTAGCAAATGTTTTGATATCTGGCTAAATTAACATGTGACATGCACATTGCACAATATGCATGCAGTATGTGACCATATGTAATTTATATATTTGCATTTTTCCTGCAGCAGGTCATTATGTTGCCTCAGACAGGGTGCATGACTGGGTACTAAGCTCACTGGGAGGACAGTGTGCCTCACAAATTATAATTAGCAAATTAACCAGTTTAACTCCTACTGAATGGATTCTGATGTAGTTTCCACAAAGTTGGCTATAAAAATAAGTTTTATTTACTGCAACATTGGAGTGAAAGGATCCTTGGACTCATAAGGCTCCTACAGTTTTGGAAATAAGTCAGTATTTTCCATGATAGAAATAAATATATGTTTATAGGCAACTAGGTATTTTCCCGGATACTTGTTCATGGTAATTAGGATTGTCATGGTTTATCTTGCCGACGACATACCGTGTAACAGGTAAGTAAGTTCTTGATAACGAGAATTCTTCAAGTCAGAAATGATACGATACGAATGGCTAGCGGATGACGTGATCTTACAGAATAAAGGCATAGATACGGCAAATGTATTGGATACTTAAAATCCATACAAAAACGCTGATAAATAACTGTAATTACGACCACAGATGGTTTTAATTTACATAAAATTTTGCCTAAAACGACCATACTTACACTTTGTCCGCCAACTCTCGTACTTTCCACATGCTTATAAAACGATCCATTTTGTCTTTTTTACTGTTGAACCGATAACTTAAACACACAATCACTTAGATTCACCCAAAAATAACAAAATTAACTAAATACTCGATCTGATGATTTGGCTGACATTCTTGCAAAATGGCGAAGGGTTTAATGTTGCCATAATAAAACAATAATTTTAAAATCTGCTAAATTGGCGTGGTAGGTTTTACGCTATCCATAGATTAGAAAAAAAAAAACAATTGACTACATCTGTGACGCTATCCTATATAAGTGAAAACCTGAGTCAGGAGTTTTGGCGGGAACGCGGAAAAGTTCACGTCGGTACATTGTATTATTTTACAAAACTTATGCTTTTTCCAATGTTAATGTTTAAAATTGGTGGTGTTTTACGCATTAAGTGCTTAATTACGAGCATGAGTGTGGGCAAGTGATATAATGTAGTGAAACGTGGTTTTTCGTGTTGCTTCCAAAATTCCATAGAAGCCTCTAGTAAAGTTGCCACCACTTTACTAGGGCATGCCTTAGACTGAATTATGACTTGGACTAGACTGTGACTACTCTGACTGTGACTGTGACTTGACTTTAGGTGAAGGTTTCCATAATACGATGAAAAATTGCAAGACTTGACACTGGCTAAATACACTATGTGTGGCGCCAAAATATAAGAAAAAAAAAAACCTGAGTCACTTGACCTCTATTACACTAGTACGCTGGACTTCATATTGACCAATATTGACTGAAGGCATTTGATAAATAAATAAATTGATTTTCGTCATTTTGGCGCTGATTGCTAAGAGTGACATCGTGAGTGTTCTTGGAACCAATTCAGCCAACCATCAGGATTTTCAAATTATATGTAGTTCTCAGAACACTCAAGAGTGGTGCTATAAATCGGCGCAAGAATTTCACAATACGGTATCGTCTATCCAGCGTACTTTTATAATAGAGATCAGTTGCCGGAGTATATAATTCATGGTGAAAGCAGTGGTGGAAATGTTTTCTAGCAATAAACTACATTAATTGCTATTATAAATAATAATAGTTATCATAATGTCAGTCGAATCGAGTTATTATTATTTATTAATGTTAGTCGAATAATTTTGTTGCAAATAGACAGGTACAGATCTGTGCAAATCACGAACCTATAAGTGTTTTAGTGCAAACAGACTATTTTTAAAACTTCTAAAATGGGGTTACTTACGAGAAACTTAAATTAAGTTATTGTTCTAAGCATACGAAAATTACTAAGTCTTTAATGTCTGAAATAAAACAATATTATGTGATACGCCAAGTTATCATTTTAATTTATAGCAGCCTATTTACAACACCCAAGTCATCACGAACTACAGTAAACAATAGAAACCGTTACTTTTTCCCCGTTCACAACAACACTTTATCTATCAATAATAATATCACTAGCAATCGCCAAAAATGTTTACTTGTTAGCTTTAAATCTACACAATCGTCTTGTTTTTCACCAGCACATTTGAATTCCAGTTTTCCTTCTAATGAGATCAACCCATTAGAAGGTCATACATCATTTTTTCGCCAGCTGGTCGTTTTGTGGCTGGGCCCCGTAATACTGCCACAACTCAATAGCTTTGTTGGCTACAACTTCTTCACATTGTTCAGAGATCTGAAAATAATGCAGAATAAAACCTTACCATTTTATAAGTTTTTCTAATTTAATGGCAACACCGAATACAAACTTTTTTTGTTGATTCCCAATGTGGCAAATGTAGTAAACATCATACAGCCAAAATCTATTATCAATGAAGCAAAGATCATAAAATTGTGTAAATAAATGCAAAAGCTCAATTTTAATTTTACCTCGGAAAGACATTTTAGCACTTCATCAGAGTTCTTAGCTCTCAAAATATTTCGACGCACCGTAATAATAAGCATTACAGCAGTAAAAGATAGTATTTTTGGTGCAGCACTGCACAATTTGTCCCAAATCCTGTAAACAATAATATTTTTTATTTCAAATTGTTCTTCTTACTAAACTCTAGAAACCACGAAAAAAGTATTACTTGACTAGAGATGTTTCATCCAGAACCCCAGCAAAGCAGCAGTTGAACCATTTAGTAAGTGGCAACAGCTCCAGCGCATTTATATCCACAAGGTGACTGAAAAAAAGAGAAAAATAATGTACCTGTATCCGATTAACTCTTAACCAACTTCAAAAAAGGAGGACATTGTAAATTTGGTTGTATTTTCTTTTACTTTTTGTTATGTTGTTACCTATGATTCTGATCTCCATCATTATTATCTAAACTGATTTGGATTTTATTTATTTGAAAGGATATACTATATACAATCATAATTAATTTATTCTGCGATAATGTACAGGTTGATAGGTCTTACAATACATAAAATAATTATCTTAAAGCAAAGCTTGGTAGGTTAATTTACCCCGTGAGGGTGTTGCAGGTTTAGGTTAGTATTGTTAGTAGGTATATGATAATTTCTTGATAAACATTCAATTGGGCCCTAAATCATCAAAACCGGTTCAGCAGTTTGCTTTTTAAGTCAAAATGACTGGGGGGAAAAATTTAGAAGCCCTTACACTAATAAAACATGCTGTGAAATGGCTACTTACATCAAACTTTAAAAAATCGTGGCTACTTATTTGCTGATCTAAATAAAAAAAGATGAATGATGTGACAGGCTAGTCGTTTGCCTGATGTTAAGTGTCACAAACTATAGCAGTTGCAGTGCCACTCAGTAACTTACTTATAAACCTCCCCATCTTCCTTCTCCAGCAAGCTAAGTGTACCCTCCTTGAGTTTAGGCAGGTCTCGCTGCATATGCCGCACCACATCCGTCAAGCTCTTGGCAAACCAGTACACATCTACCTCATCATCATATAACTCTAGCAGAGTGTTTGTGATCGGTAGGAAGGTGTCTGCAGACTGGAATAATTTTAAGGGATTTTATTGAAATACATTATTGGCCTTTATTGTTTACCAAGCTAGTGAGTTTTAGTGTGAGGATATGTATTGTGTAAATCCCTACTTTCCTAAAAATATATAATAAGTGAATCATTGAGTGTAAGTATGTAAAAATATTTAAAAATAATTAATAATTGTTAAATTAAATTGAAACAAAGGAATTTATGTGGCAACGTTAGTCCCTTGCTGAAAATATACAACATGCTGGTACAGGTTACTTCTCCCATTCAGAATACAATATACTTACAGGAAAGTTAGTTTCAGGAAACGGGGGAGCTTTCCTCTCCTCTGTCTCTAGCAGCCACATTTCCATAAGGATCTTACTCCTCGGCTCCTTCATGTCAATCATCTCCAGCATTTCCACTGCATATAGCAGGTCCTGGTACTGTTCCGTGCGCTGCTCCATCACAAACTGGTGGGAGTCAGGGTACACTGGGAGAATGTCTGGGGAGAATGTCTTTAGAAGTGTTCTATCTATACATCTAATAAAACTGGGCTAAATCTGAACAATGAATATTTTTGAAAATTTTGATTGCATTAAGTAGACTTCTTTATCAATATAAATGTAGAAGTAGAAACATTTTCTTTTTAATTTTTGTCTGTCTGTCCCTTTGAACACACATCACTCTGGAACTGCTGAATGAATTTTAGTGAAACTTGGCAAAAAAATGAAGTATATTCAAATTAATTCTTGCATCATTTTCATGGTATAAGATAATTGACTACGTGACATTATCCATACGCTGTGATAATACATAGCCAGCAGCGAAGATGAAGCCGCTATAGGTACCTACTCATGCTGTCGAAGGGAAGAGGGTTAAGACGTAAAACTAAGTAACCCATGCGAAGCTGGGGTGGGTCAGCTAGTAATTAATAGAACTATAATTCGATGTGGAAGTCTCCATATTCCATTACCTTTAAATAAAACTAATTTTTTTTCAGTGCAACTCCATTAAAGCTTATATTTGAAGTAACCGTTTTTATGTACACCATGGATACAGCCACAGACTAAACAGACAAAGTATTACAAACTCTTCAGTAATTAATATTTAACAAATAATACCCACCAAGCAGTACTTTCCATACCAAATTCCTGTATGTGGTAGGCACTGTGAACCTCAAACAGAAATGCTTTAACTTGACCTTGTCCCATGGCTTCTCTTTCATCAATATCTCCAGAGATTTCTTCTCCTCTACACCACGACAGCCGACCTTTTCATAATATGAAGATCTAAAGTTCCTTTCGTCTGTCATTTTGTAGATTTTACCGAGTCTACTCGGATCGATACTCCATGTGTGTAGGAAACATGGAAGGAATTCTTTCTTCAGATTATGTTTTGTAGTCTGGTACTGTTTCGTTGCGTGCGCTGAAGGTACTTATAATCTAGTTGAATAAAAAAAAACTGTAAATTCGAAGGAATTTGCACTTTTGCAGGGCAGAAAGAAACAAGACAACTAATCTAAACTAGACAAGCAAAAACAACAGAATTTCTGACCACAAACAAAGAGTATGTAAAAAGTAAAAACTGTAAAAAGGTATATGTACAAGTTTATGTAGAAATCTATTTCGCGTGGCCGCCTAGTTGTTTCTTGCTCCCACACGAGGTGCTGCCTGAATAAGAACGTCTCCCAAAATTTTGGGTAGAAAATGGGCGATTTCGTTAGCTCTATCTTTAAAGTACCTTGATACCTACAATTTATATTTTACCAGTGTTCACTGCTTCTTTATTCTAAAAACTAAAATGTAAGGTCAGGTGGGGTAAGTGAAACGAAGGAGTAACTAAGTGAAACCCTATCGTAATCAATAAATCACGCAGTTTAGCTCTATGCTATGTGGCGAAATGGTTTCAATGCTCTAGCACACGCGTCACACAATCTTTCTGCTAGGTCATAAAATTAAAAAAATCAGCTATCTTTAAGTTTACAAAACACAAGTCGGCTGATGCCATGAAGCAATTTAATAGTGTTTATGTACATTTTTACACGAAAATAATGCATGAAACGGCGCGTAATGTGGGGTTAGTATTTGCAGTCACAGACGACACAGGTAATAAAATCAATCAAATACCTACTACATTACAAATGTCATTGTAAATGTCCCATGGGCGAAAATCACGTATTTCACATCAACAGCTAGAAAACGTCTAGTGCTGAACACAGGCATGCCCATAAAACGCCATTTTAGACGCTGATTATAGGGAGGTTTGCCATAATCACCTCGCTTAGCAAGTAGCTTGCCATCGCAGAAGATTATAATGTACCAAAAAGAATGCTACTGCCCATTCTCTGGATAGTCCCTTAGTCTGCTCTTATACGACACCCAAAGAAAGAGATGGAGATTCTGCGCTAATAAAGTGATACCTGGCAGCTATTATTATATAAGTAGGTACCTAATATAATGACTGCGGGTACCAGATAATAAAAACAAAACTGTCAATATAGTCAACTGCAAAATAGTCAAACGCCAATGTCAACCTACCGTCAGAATATTGAATCGGAGCGTTTCTGTCAAAACCGTGAACCATTTTTGAAGTGATGTTTCGTTCACGCAAATTGAACTTTCAAAAATTATTTTCTTGATAAGTATTTATTGCCGTCATTAGCCATTTCAAATTTAGGCTTTCTATGTGTAAAAAAAATTTGCGTCCTAGCAGAATTCACAAAGTGGATAGATGTGCAAGTATGTTTCACTTACCCCACCTGACCTTAAATATAAAATGATATAATTTACTAAGTTAAATCAAGCAAATAATTAATTAATATACCTACCTACAAAAGGATTTTTTTCAACTTATAAACATTTGCAAATCAACCTAGCTGGTTTTATGGGAAATTAAAAATCATAAGCTGGCAGTACCTTGACAATGAAATTTTTTGGTTAGCTATGGTTATTTTATCCATTAATTAATCATTTAGCTGTTTTTCTGTTTAGCTGAGGACTTGTTATTACATGAAATGTAACGCTGTATTTATATTTTTCACAATAAGCACTTCTAAAAAGGGAAAATAGACAAAATAATAGCTACTTACTTGTGAAATGTTATTCCTTCATATTTACTGCCTTTATCTCCTCAGTACGACTTCTGTTGCTTAAAATGCTGCAACCACCCACTGCACACACATTATTTCTCAAATATTTATTGCCTAGATCACCATTTAAATAGGATTATTTCACAAAAAACAACAATTTCAAAAAATCCATTTGGCTTAGATCAAACGAAGCCAAATAAAAAAAACCCGGTAACGGTGACAAGGACCAAAGATATTACGTTCGTCTTTTTTTTTGCTTAGTACCGAATGTATAGCGCTCTCCTTGTTGTACATGAATGACGTCATATACTACGGTTCTACTCGTAGATATTCAAAGATGTAACGCTACGCACCACAGAGTACTTTTTATATGATCTTGACATTGACAATGACATTACATTACACCCGCGCCCGCGTGCAACGTTCGTATTATCAATGTCAACTACCGGCTATTCTGTACCATCTTCTGAAAAGTTTACGAAGAAAAGTAAATAAATCTGCCTAATGAAAGTACAGACCGAAAAAGCGCGGCAAATTTAAAAATATCGTATAAAAGTGTTCCTACCATCGGGTATATACTTTTGGGATTAGAAATCAAGTTTTCCAATATCCCAACTTGATTTCAAAAAGCCATTTTTAAAACAAGCCTTTTATGCTGCTATGCCATGCTGATATTTTATAAAGTCGCATTTTTTGGTCTCTACTTTCATTAGCCATCCTATATCAATCAAATTTCTCAAAATAATAGACGTTTTTGCGAATATTAGTATATAACATTTTTGGTCTCACAGTCCAGCCACGAAGTTTATCTTTGTCTTGCTGGCACGAGGGGAGGGGAGGGTCCATCCCACAGAGTACCTTTGTCCATCCCACAGATTAGAGAAAAAAACAATCTGTGGATCCATCCAAGGAGTATTATAACACCTATCGTTCTCCACCCCTACTTGGTCTGTGGTTCTCACGTTCCATTGCACATAACCCACAGAATTCCCACTCGTAGATATTCAAAGACTTAACCCAATAAACGATATAAAAGACAAAAATTATAAACTAGTGGGCTGGAGCACTTGTACTGTCTATAGGCCATCGCGGCTATTATACAGTCCATAAGTGTTCTTTGTAGTAGGTAGTGTAGCTAGTTTAGTTTAGTTTAGCTTAGTTTAGTTTAGTTTAGTTTAGCTTAGTTTAGTTTAGTTTAGTTTAGTTTTTATTATTGTAGTAGTTAGCTTGAGTAATAAAGGCAATTTGCCCGGTAAAAAAAATTTATAAACTAATAGAATATTAATTGTTGAATAAATCATTAAAAAGTATAATTATTCTGAATATTAATCATTTTTCTTACTATTTGCAATAAATTGTAGCAGGTAGGTATATTTTGCAATTTATAATTCCTTATTTGAATATTGATTAACACAAAGAAAAATTAACGGTTGCCATAGAAATTTGTAAACAGGCTTTCACAATGAGCATATCATGACCTAATTTAATTCTATGGAGCATATAATGATTATCAAAGATAATAGTAAAAGTATTTAAAATATATATAGAGAGACGTTAAATTTAATATCCGACATCGTTTTGTGAATTATCATAATAAAATGGAAGGACCCGATGGTAAAAAAATTAGTGAATCTCAGTTTATAGAGAAAAAACGAGCTGAGCTGAGTGTATTCTTCGGAAACAAGCTTCCCAAAGAGATAATAGACAAAGCTATTGAAAATGAATTGAGACCATTGAAGGAAGGTAAGAGACCTTACATTGCTGCTTCGCACCCTGGTGAAGTCAAGTCTGAATACGAAGTAATGACAGGGCAGCCTTTCACTAAAGTGGAAGAACAAAACCGCCCCTTAAGCGTAGAAGAAATTAAAGAAATGCTTAAAGATAGTCCTATTATCAATGAGAAAGCTAGACAAATTCAAATAGTTACTCATACCGATGAACACAAAGAAATCGCTGTACCAATAACTGAAATAGCCTTGGCTGATTATGTCGATATCAGAAGAGAAATAGATTTGGCTGGAGGTGATCGAGACAAAATCAATAAAATAAACTGTAAGCACATGCATTCTTTGGTCACATCGCTGAATGATTACCAAGCTAAACAGACTGAATCAAAAAAAGAAATTGAAAGTGACGATACTCAAAGCGAAGAATCGAATGAAGACGAGAAAGAATTCAATGCCATAGAAAAAGAGGTCAGTAAATATACGCGTAAGTCTTACGAGACTCGATATCAAGAAACAAAAGATATGCTTATAAAAATGGCTGACAACTATGATGACCCAGAAAATTCTAATAGTTTGATGAAAATTGAAAATGATTTAGAGAAAGATTCTGTGCTAAAAGATTCTTCAGTCCATTTTGTCAAGGGTAAGAAAAGGCGCACTTGCTTTGAGGAAATAAAAGAATCGTATTCTATTAACACGGCGATGAATATACCTATGAAAGATAATCCAGTTGTACCTGATCTAAGCGGAAAAGTAAATAGAGCATCTAAGAGTGAAATTGTTAAACAACAAAAGGAAACAATACAATTTGAAGAAGTGTTTCCTAAAAGTTTTGAAGCGAAACTTAAAGATACAGAACAAGCTTTACGGGATATCAATTCTGTTTTAAATAATGGTCCTAATAAAGATTCAGAAGAAGTAGATATATCTGAAGAAAATTTATCAAACGCTGTAGAAAGTGTGTCCGATCAAAATCAAGAGCCAAATAATCAAAGGTTCGATGAAAGGATGGAGCAAACGTTGCACAATGCACTTGAAAATATTTTTGAAATCAGCAACAACGAGAATAACGACAACAAAGAATTGGAGTTTAAAGAAATGAAGTGCCTTGCTCGAAATATTGTAGAAGGCGCTGAAAATCTTAGTACTCTTATTAGAGAAGACATAACAAATAAGCTAAATAGTATGAATGAACTACTAAATGACGTAAATGAAGCATTGGAGAATTCTAGAAAATCCAATATTGCTTATCAGCAAATCAAAGAAGAAGGGGAAATTTTAAAACGTGAAAGAGAAGCCAGTGTCGTTAAGGTTACTGAAATAATCCAATCTGGTCAGGATTATAATCCTGCAATAAGCAGAGTGAGTGATACTCAAATCGATGATATCAATAGTGCAATAGGAAAACTGAATGCGGAATTAAAATGTCACGAAGAAAGAATTAATGAGAGCAAAGAAAGGTACGAAGAAAGGAATAAAGAATGCAAAACCTTTATCAAGGAAGTCGATCAAATTCTGTTGAAATCAAATAAAATTCTGCACCCTGTTATAGAATCTAGCAAAGATCTTACCGAAAGCTTAGATGATGTAAATAAAATTCAAATGGAAAGTACCTCAGCTGATGGGATCGTTGGAAATGTAAAAGAGGAAGATAAAAAGTTACGCAAAGAGCTCTGGGACGTTGACTTTTCTCACATGGAGCAGCGTAATAAAAATCTGACTGATTTTAAGAAGCAAGAGCTAGAACGAAGTAAGAGGATTAACAATCTTCTTTACGACATTAAAGATAAAATGAAGGACAACAAAGAGGTTTTGCGGCTTGCAAATAATTTGCTACGAAGAGATGAGACTAGAAAGAATACAGCACAAGATAACATGATGGCAAGGGAACTCCCAGCAGGGGCTGAGATTGGTGCGAAAGGAGATTGTATTAGATCTGAAAAGTCAGATGGTAACAATAAAACTACAGTTTCAGAGATTGGTGCAACAGATGGTGAAAATGGAGATGAAGGTATAGGTAATCGATTAAAGTAAAACCTACGTAGCTATTCTTACATAAGCGCACACTACAATAGTCAATAGATGCTTTGTATTTAAACTAAAGTAATTTAAACAGCTTTCATTCAATAATTACAGGACTCTCAGTAGTGGAAAAGATAAGACAACAAAGAGAAAAGAAAAAGCAAGAAGAAGCAGAGAAAGAGCGAAAGAAGCAGAGAGAATATCAGATAAAGCTGGAGAAAGAGATGGAAGAGTTAAATAAAACACCGCGAATGACAAAGGAGTTCATAAAGAAACAGTGCAAGGAGAATAAATTATACTGCACGCCATATTTGAATGATATTCTGTACCTGCATTTCAAGGTAAGTAATTTAGTAAATCTAAAACAAGTACATAGGTACTTAGCTTAGAAAATTTTTTGGAGTTTATTATAATAGCACTAATGTTGTGGTAATTAAAATCGACTGTGGAATAAAAACAAATTGTAGCAAAAGGTTTTTAGCAGAGCATGGTTTCGATCCACGGACCTCTGGGTTATGGGCCCAGCACGCTTCCACTGCGCCACTCTGCTACGTGACGTGGTTGTTGAAATTATAAAGTGGTCTCCACAAGAAAAAATAGTTTTCTCGATTACGTGACTGGTGGAAAAATTGAAAATCCAATGCGCCTACTCAGCCACAGAATACTTAATAATACCAACATGAAACGAATTGGAGCTTGTTCTGCAGAACTCTTTATCCTAAACACTTTTCTCTTTTCAGATTTTTGATTATAGTACCTAACAGCCATAATATAAGCAGTCTGTGTGAGTGTGCAAAATATCATCCAAGTTGGATACAGACTACATTAAAATTTTACTTTTTAGGTAGGTAGGTAGGTACTTACTACGATAAAATGCCGTAGAAGTGTGTTCAACGGTCCAAATTTGCAGGGTTTCTCCAAGATCGAGAACTTGGAAGAGTACACCGGCCTAAAGTGCATATTCCTCCAGAGCAACGGCATCCAGAGGATCGAAGGGCTCGACACTCTAGCCGGCCTCAAGTGTTTGTACCTTCACAACAACGTCATCAGGAAACTGGGTGCGTAAGGCCCTTGCTTATAGTTGTGAATCGGTGCTCATGTCTAGAATCAATAAGTAGGTACATAATTGACACCATTAATGAACATGTAGAAATGAGAATGGCATAATAAGTACAATGGGCGGTGTTATCGCTAAGAGCGATCTCTTCCAGACAACCTTTGGATGAAATTATCAGACACTATGATTGCATTCACAAATTGGAGATTTACAACCGACTTAAAAAAAAGACGTTCTCAAGTCTGTTGCAAGTTTTTTTTTCTTCTTTTTTTGTTTGTACCTCATAAGTATATCCATCATTTATAAACTGATTTCAACATTTTTAGTTTTATTCGAAAGCATTATATTTTCAGACTGGTTTCACAGTTTCATCAAAATCGGTTCAGTAGTGCGGTTTTTTAATAAATAATATCATCATCATCCTTTCTCTTTGCCTTTTCCCTTTTGTTATTGGGGTCGGCCACCAATCTAACCTGTAGCGGCGAGCTACCAGAATTACACGAGCGACTGCCATCTGACCTCGTAACCCATAAGCCATAAAGGACCAATAACAGGGATAGATCAGATTCTATGAGGCGTCTGACTACCCGTAACGATTGCCATAGATGTTCTTATGACAACCGGGACCGTGCTCTCTGAGGCACGGAGCGATGCCATCGAAAACTTTTAAATTAATAATATGGTAACTGAAAAAAGTAATGTCTACCTATGCATTATATAATAACATCATCCAAGTACTCTCATAAGAAATTAAGGCGGTTGAAGTCAGTTTAACGCCTTTTTTTAATGGATATTATATATGAATGAAATAAACATCGCTGCGGAGCATAATTCTCAGCTTATTCCGTCTAGTCCGACTAATTAGTCCGACGATCGAACTGTTTGGATGAAAATGTTCCAAATTGTCCGACTTCAGTAGGTACCTAACTACCTACTGAAGTTAAAAATTTTTTTTGAGGGGGAAATGCCCTCGCACTTCCTTGCCACCACGGGGGTGATGCGAGGGGGTATGTGGGACTCGAACCCACTAAAACCCCCCCGTGATCCGTCCGCGCCGCCGGTATGGGACGAGATAGGGTCGCGCTAGCATTCACTATCTCGCCCCGGGCGGTACTGAAGTTTAACCTACCTTAACTACGTTTAAGATAGTCCTAAAACTCCTATCGTATATAGGTATATCATATTAGTCACTTTCGGTCGAAGGGAGAACTTTTCAAGTTGTGAAGGATAGGTACATTAACTGTTGTGAGAGTGAATGTCCGTGAGGAAGCCAGTATTATGTGCCTCTGCATCTTGAAAAGTCATTGTTGCGGGGCGGTGCGGGACTCGAACCTTGGTGCGTCGGACTGAAACACTAGCACGAGCGGTAGCTCCAACACTGGACTGAGACAGCCTCTGTGGTGTAGTGATTGAGCAGGTCGATTCATAACCCAGAGGCGGCGGGTTCGATTCCCGCGACAGAACCAAGTATTTGTGCACAGGAATAAAAGCGCAAATACTTGGTCTGGGTGTTGTGGGAGTGGGGCTATGGTCCTCGTATGTAGTTCCTGGGTCCCTAGATACAGGGTTAATCCTAGTTAGAGTCCAAATTCTATGTGATCGTTGGGCGGTCTACGCGGCGTCTTCTGGGGGTCTAGCAAAGATACCAGATGCTTCCTCATCGGTTGTCAGATAAACAAAATAGAAGATAGATCAATTGTAGATATAAATTATAGTTAATGAGTGGGTTGTTACATTGAATATTATGGTTCAAGACTTGACGTCCATATTATTTCCTGCAGAGAACCTGGGCGGATGCCCCGCCCTGGACACGCTGAAGGTTGACCACAACTTCGTGCAGAGGATCGAGAACCTGGACGTCGTGCCCGATCTGCACACGTTGAGCATCTCGCACAACATGCTCTCCTCTGTCGGTATGTTTATTATACCTCAATATGTATATAAATGACATTCCGTGCTGATCATTCACCTGATGGTAAGCGTCGTGATCGCCTATTACGTTAGCAGTGCCACTCGTCACTCGGAACTCTAAAATATTGCGTGCTTAGCAATTTTAAGCATTTTGACGTTGTATAGACTCTTAAGATTTCATTTTTGGGCCACTGCAGTCGGTCGGAGACTAAGCGGTAGCCGGGCGGCCGCTTGACTCCTATAAACACTAAACACAAATACGCTCTATGCTGGCAAAAAAATGAGCGCGATGTTTTGTCTAATGTGGTTGTGTTGGAATCGAGCACTAGGGGCGCAGCGGGAACTTATCAGGAGCAAACCGAAAAAAATAATAGTCCTGCCTGGTCTGGCCATTCTTGCGCCCTGTGCCTGGGCACCGGTGGAACCGTCCTATTTACGGCACTGGGGGGCGCACAAATCATTGTAGTACGGGAGTCCATGAGGGGAATTTGGGGATGTGGTGGTGGAACACAATATAAGTATACGATACAAGACCAATTTGTGCTCTTTTCTTTAAATGATGAATTACATGCTGTGCCGTTTGCCCCTATGGTAAATTCTACCTACCTAATTTAGTAGGAAGAATAAAAGAAAAAAAACCAAGGTATACCGCAACAATATTATATAATTAGAAGAAAAGTTAGACCGGCAAGTTCAACGGAGGGCACATAAATTTATAGGGTCGTGGGTTTGGGCACTTTAACCAGTTCCTACGCTTCAACGCACTACCGCGGGAAAAGTACTCTCCTGAACTGATGTTGATGGGGGGCCCTATGGATGGTGGGTGGCCCCAAGTTTACGGCAGCAGGCGAAGACACAGCAGGAGTTCCCGTAGATGTCAGAAGCGGTGACAGTAAAAAAAAAAATCCGATGGAGATTTTTTTTTCCGTAAGTAGGAAGTTTACGGCGGTTCTTCTTATGTCGCCATTTCTTCCTTTTTGTTGTGATGTTTTTGTTGTAGGGTTATTGTTGATGGGTGGAAGTTGTTCCTGTAAGCGATAAAATTCCTCTATATTAATATAGGAATTTATCTAACTTCCGTTCTGGGGGGCCCTACCAACGGCTACAGGATCAGGAAGAAATACTTACGCGCAGTGTAGTGTTGCCGTGGTGGTACAACCAGAACGGAGTTCACAATAAATTATTAATTAAACACAAGGCTATCGTTCAAAAGCAAAAGGCAATGAAATTAAAAAAAAAGGAAATGAATTTTAATTGCATAAATTTAGCGTCTGGTGAAATATTTAGCAAAAAGTGAAAATGTTAAGGTAGGCAAAAAAAGAAAAGATGATGCAATTTAACGTATGAAAACATGAGCATGATTTAGCAATTTTGCAAGTGAATAATCTACAATTTGGATACTGGAAGATAAAATATCATTAGTACAATAAAAAGAATAACGGTTATTAGAAATACAGTTGGATTTTTTTTATGTGCCATTTAAAACTTACCCTATATCGGGAACACACTAAAAACTATTATAACGTGTTTAGAAGACACTATCAAATTTATATAAAATACGTATAGAAACAAAATTATTAATTTCAATTTTAATTGCACAGTCGGCTAGGGCGCTCGGAACTGGCAAAGTGATACGGTTCTGCTCACAAACAAGTCTAGTGACGACTGTCAGCGGTGCCGGCGGTCGTGGCCCAGCTCGACCACCACTTCCCCAGTACATACCCCGCGGAGATCTTGTGAACCGGTCGGACGTAATCAGGACGCGTTGATCTAGTAAGCGCTAAGAAACAGGTGCCGCACTTAGGATCTAGGATTACGTCGTAGCTATTTAATATACATTTATTAGAAAATAAGTTAGGATTAGATTGTACATATTTTTATTAGTTTTAATTTTTAAGTAGGTTTAAATTGTGTGTAATTATGTTTATTTAAATAGAAATTAATATTAAATGAGTAACGTTCCGTTACATTACCCGCTCGTCCCTCATAAGGATTTTATTTTAAAAATAAAATCTGCATTAACTACTCTGAACAAAATTTCTTACAATTACCTATCACACTACCATTCATGACATTCAATCCTCACGTTCATACTGACTTTCAGAAAAGCATCTAATAATATTATTAAATTATGAGACGCACCTTTCATAACCAAAATCTTATGCCATTTTTATATGTTCGACATAAAACTCTTTGCAAGATATGTAAAAATGATTTTAATGGACTTGGTAACACAACAGAACTCAATTACAATATTTACCATAAATTTTCAAATCTTTTATATGCCAAGTGCCCAAGTTCTTACCCGACATGTCTTCTAAAACGTAAACAAGTGGCGAGCGTTTTTCAGTAACTCGGCATTTTAAGTATTTTGGGGCAAGTTTTTTACTAAAGAACTTGTCCTTGTCGCTCAATACGTAAGCGCGCTTGTAGACGATATCACCTACATTAAATTCAAATGGCTTGCGTCTCAAGTTGTACTGAGATGTGTTCTTAACGTGAGCGTGATATAGTGACTTCTGAACCTGATCAAAAACATTACTTAAGCAACCGAGGTTTTCCGCATAAACTTCGCGGGGCATAAACAAAACCTCATCACCTAAGTCTATATCAGCATAGTGCGAGCCGCATAGTACTACTTCCCTGCCGAACACAAGAAAGGATGGGGTAAATCCAGTGGCTTCGTTCACCGAATTATTGATCGCAAACTGGACCTTTGGTATGAAAAGATCCCATGTCCTGTGATCGCCTTTGACAAAGGTGGAAATACAAGTAATTATAGTTTTGTTGTACCGCTCAACTAAGTTCACCTGAGGTGTATATTTAGGCGTGAAAAATACGTTAGGAATGCGGTATTTTTGGAAGAAATCGTTGGTCTGCCCACTAATAAACTGACTTCCATTGTCCATAAGTATGGTCTGTGGAACGCCGTGAACTAAGAAAACCTGTTCCTCTAAAATTTTAATTATGATATCAGAAGTTGCCTTTTTAATAGGGAAAATATGGCAAAATTTAGAAAAGCAGCATGTCACTACTAGAATATAGCTATTCTGCTTTCGTGTGACCGGAAGAGGTCCCATTAAATCGATGGATATCATTTGGTAAGGACGTGAACACTGTTTTGGCCGACCCATAGTACCAAGAGTAGCGTGATTTTGGCTTTTGTACTGCAGACATACAGAGCATGAACCTACGTATTTTGCCACATCCTGATACATTCCTGGCCAGTAGTATCGAAGTGCAATGCGTCTGTACGTCTTAAAGATGCCAAGGTGACCAGCAGTCGGCTCATCATGGTATTCCGCAATAACGCCATTCCGAAGTTCCTGTGGAACGACTTCTTTCCAAGAGAACTCATTTGTCAGGTGACACTTATTTTTACTGAGGCGGAAAAGAGAATCATTCTGTATTCGGAAATTTAGAACGTGTACCGGATTATTAAGGCAGTTATTGTAAATGTTTTTATACCAGTCATCACTAGTAGTCGCAAATGACTTGGAAGTAACAATCGATGCAACTGGAACAGCTCTAGACAATGCGTCAGGAATGATGTTGTCTACACCACGACGGTGTTTGATTTCAAAATCAAACGACGACAAACGAACACCCCAACGTGCGAGTCGTCCAGTGGGATTGTTTAATGATAAGAACCATTTCAGAGCGCTATGGTCTGTATAAACCGTGAAAGTTCTACCATTTTCGACGTAACATCGCCAATGTTCTAATGCTACCAGAACAGCAAGAGTCTCCCGTTCCGTAATGCTGTAGTTCTTTTCAGCCGTAGTGAGAGATCGGCTCATGTACGCAACGGGATGCTCCTTACCATCAACTGTCTGAGTAAGCATTGCACCTACTCCGTAATTACTGGCGTCCGTGTGTACCTCGAACGGCAGATTATAATTTGGACAAGAAAGTACCGGAGCGGAAACTAAACACTCTTTTAGCTTTTTAAAGGCAGCATCAGCTTCATCAGTCCATTGGAAAGGTGGAGTATTTTTCTTATTTGAAGTAAGCTTGTTTAGCGGACCTGCGATCGTGCTAAAGTTGGGAACGAACCTACGATACCAAGTGGCTGTGCCTAAAAAACGCTTAAGCTCCTTGCGACTAGTAGGAGTCGCGTAGTTGAGGATGGCTTCAACCTTACCTGGGTCGGTTCGCAGTCCATTCGCATCGACCACATATCCCAGATACTTGAGCTCACTTCTGAAGAACTCACACTTCTCTAGGTTGACGGTGAGATTCGCCTTACGCAGCCTGTCTAAAACGCGAAGCAGGAGAGAGACGTGATCATCAAAAGAGCTGGATACAATGACAATATCATCAAGATAGGCAAAAATTCGATGATCTACGTCACTTAGCAACGCATCAACCAAACGTTGTTGCGTAGCGGGAGCATTTGTAAGTCCAAAGGGTGTGGTCTTGAATCGGAACGTTCCGCGGCCTGGGACGTAAAATGCCGTCTTGTCACGGTCCTCCTCAGAAATTGGCACCTGCCAAAAAGCTTTGGATAAATCAAGGCTAGTAAGAAAATGTGCGTCGCGCAAGTTATCCAAAATCTCAGAAATATAAGGCAAGTTGTAAGCGTCTCGCTTCGTAACTGAGTTGAGTTTACGGCTATCTAAACAGAAACGAGGCTGGCCATTTTTCTTCGTAACTATAAGAACCGGAGACTGCCATGCGCTTTCGCACGGTTCCACCACATCAAGACTAAGCATTTCATCTACCTGTTCGACAAGTATTTTCTGTTTCTCTGGTGAAAGTCGGTAGTACCTTTGTCGAACAGGAGGTGAATCACCAGTATCAATGCGGTGGGATATCAAATGCGTTCGACCTAATCCCTTATGCTCGAAAGAAATATCTTTAAATTGATCGACTATATTATCCGCAATAGCTTTCTGCGAATCGTCTAAATTATCATAGGAATTGATAAAAGTTTGCTGGCTATTTGCATTTAAATCCATTATCGGGACGCGTGACAGTTGTAGCGAGCCTAAATATTTAGGACACAAATGAAAAGCGCGCCAGAAGTCAATTCCTAGAATCAGAGAAGACTTAACTTCAGGAACTACGTAAGCTTTTACAATATGAAATTTATCCTCAAAATGTATAGGTAAATTAATATAACCTAGACTATCAAAAGACTGTCCACCTGCAGCAACGATTGACACGTTATCATCAGTACAAACCTTGAGACCTCGGTTAACTAAAGTGTGGTGCGCATTATTACCTAAAATGGAGACAGCTGCACCCGAGTCAAGTAGACCTGAGACTGTTATGTCATTTACCATAATATTCACGTACGGTCGTGTATCATCTAAAGGCTTATCTTGCAGAATTGTAGCAATGTTGTAACTATTGAAAAACATTCGTACTGTTTTCAACCATTCATTCCATTCTTCAACACTAAAACGACCTTCTGTTGAAGATGAATCGCTGCAATTCTGAGAATCTAGTTTTTTTGAATTCGGATTACACTTAGGGCACTCAGGTTTCTTAACACCCTTAAAACCACACTTGAAGCACATAATTTCAGTATTCTGGCAGTTGCTCAAGCTATGTGAGTTATTACGACAGCGAGGACAGTAAGGTAGTTTCCTGTCAGAATCAGAATCACCTTTGTGTATAGCATGTAAATATTTTTCATTAACATTATTATTATTAGCATTAGGTTTCATATTATATGTATTTTGTTGTTTGTTTTTAAAATCATTGTAGTTTGTATTATTTGTTGAATTAAAGTTTGGTTTTGGTTTATTAAATGTAGTTGTTTTTTGTTTATAAGAAAATTCAGGTGCTACAGTATCAGACGTTGCAGCTGGAGGCTCACGAAAATGTACCAAACGTGATTGAACATTTTCAAAGTTCCTACATAAGGTTCGCAACTGGCCAATAGTTTTAATTTCAGTCGCTGAAGCTAAAGTGCTTGCATAGCACGGTCTGATATTGTGCAAGATGATTTCAAGCTTGTCTTCCTCTAGCAAGGGCTTCGACAAACGTGCAAACATGCTTGACAAAATTGACAAATAAATTGTTATGTTCTCTAATTCACCCTGAGTCCTATATCGAATCTCAGAGAGTAATCGATAGTCATAATCAGTTTTATCGAAGTCCTGCTTTAAGAGAACGACAAGGTCCTCCCAAGTCGATACCTGTTCCTTAACACTTCTAAACCAATGTAGTGCGTCATCTACAAAAATTTCGGTAGCATATGAAAGAAGCTTTGATCCAGAAATATTGCGCGCTTCACTAAATTCGTTAGCTCGTTGGATGAAAGAGCGTACGCAAGACTTCCCATCAAACTTCAACCTACCCAATTCAGAAGTTCTAGTACCACTATCGCATGTTACCGAAACATGAATTGGTACGGCGCTTTGAGTTTGCGACTCAGAGCTCGATCCGGGCAAAGACAGTGGATCAACACTCTTCTTCTTCAACACTAGAAAGCTTTCATAAAACTGTTTGAAAAGTGTGCTACATTCAGCATGTTGTTGAGAAGTTTTTTCATCTGTATTTATCCTATTTAATCTGTGGTAAAGATGGTGAAACATATTTTCAGTACGAGTTAAAATATTTTTATCAGTAACCCCTTCATCTATGATCGCCTTAACTTTCTCCAATAGTTCTAAGGAACTGCTTAAATCGACCAATGCATCCAGATGCGAGTACATAATGTCTTCTGAAGGAAAACATTGACTCAGCTTGATGATTTGTTTTCTAAGATCCGCAACAGTAGAACCAGGAGTCTCTCCACGAACACCAACCTCGTATTCTAATTCTGATTTTTGCAAAGACAAAAATTTAATAGGGTACGACATTGTAGTTGTAAATGGCACACAAAAGGAAATTTGATCAATGATGTAAATACTCCGTTCTGTTACAATCAGCTTTTAACAGAACGCTATGGTTTGATGATGATGAATGATTGTACCTAGATGAAAAAATAAACAAGAAAAAAAATTGCAACCAAAAATAAAAAAAGCGTTGATAAAAAATTTGTAACTGGTGTGAGTACAGCTTAACAAAAACAAAGGTTTATTCTCCGTTAGCATACGGATAAAAAATTTAGCAGCAGTTAAAAAAAAAAGGCAACACCAAAAAAAAAAATTCGCAATACAGTATCGAGTATCGAGATCGACCATAAAATGGAAACACTATACTCACCTCAGCTACTGCAAACCAAAAAAGAAATAGCGTTTTACAAAAAAACCACACACCGTGCAAAACTAACTACGTGCAGAAGAAGGTAGAAATTGGTTAAACCCACGTAAGAGGGCGCCAATGTGCCGTTTGCCCCTATGGTAAATTCTACCTACCTAATTTAGTAGGAAGAATAAAAGAAAAAAAACCAAGGTATACCGCAACAATATTATATAATTAGAAGAAAAGTTAGACCGGCAAGTTCAACGGAGGGCACATAAATTTATAGGGTCGTGGGTTTGGGCACTTTAACCAGTTCCTACGCTTCAACGCACTACCGCGGGAAAAGTACTCTCCTGAACTGATGTTGATGGGGGGCCCTATGGATGGTGGGTGGCCCCAAGTTTACGGCAGCAGGCGAAGACACAGCAGGAGTTCCCGTAGATGTCAGAAGCGGTGACAGTAAAAAAAAAAATCCGATGGAGATTTTTTTTTCCGTAAGTAGGAAGTTTACGGCGGTTCTTCTTATGTCGCCATTTCTTCCTTTTTGTTGTGATGTTTTTGTTGTAGGGTTATTGTTGATGGGTGGAAGTTGTTCCTGTAAGCGATAAAATTCCTCTATATTAATATAGGAATTTATCTAACTTCCGTTCTGGGGGGCCCTACCAACGGCTACAGGATCAGGAAGAAATACTTACGCGCAGTGTAGTGTTGCCGTGGTGGTACAACCAGAACGGAGTTCACAATAAATTATTAATTAAACACAAGGCTATCGTTCAAAAGCAAAAGGCAATGAAATTAAAAAAAAAGGAAATGAATTTTAATTGCATAAATTTAGCGTCTGGTGAAATATTTAGCAAAAAGTGAAAATGTTAAGGTAGGCAAAAAAAGAAAAGATGATGCAATTTAACGTATGAAAACATGAGCATGATTTAGCAATTTTGCAAGTGAATAATCTACAATTTGGATACTGGAAGATAAAATATCATTAGTACAATAAAAAGAATAACGGTTATTAGAAATACAGTTGGATTTTTTTTATGTGCCATTTAAAACTTACCCTATATCGGGAACACACTAAAAACTATTATAACGTGTTTAGAAGACACTATCAAATTTATATAAAATACGTATAGAAACAAAATTATTAATTTCAATTTTAATTGCACAGTCGGCTAGGGCGCTCGGAACTGGCAAAGTGATACGGTTCTGCTCACAAACAAGTCTAGTGACGACTGTCAGCGGTGCCGGCGGTCGTGGCCCAGCTCGACCACCACTTCCCCAGTACATACCCCGCGGAGATCTTGTGAACCGGTCGGACGTAATCAGGACGCGTTGATCTAGTAAGCGCTAAGAAACAGGTGCCGCACTTAGGATCTAGGATTACGTCGTAGCTATTTAATATACATTTATTAGAAAATAAGTTAGGATTAGATTGTACATATTTTTATTAGTTTTAATTTTTAAGTAGGTTCAAATTGTGTGTAATTATGTTTATTTAAATAGAAATTAATATTAAATGAGTAACGTTCCGTTACAATGCACCTATATCTTCGTGGTAAATTGGATAATTACCGTGCTTGGTGCCGGACTGCCTGCGCCATATCCGCCATATCCGCGCTGTATCCGCGCCTGCTCCCACCTATCATCATTAACAGCCTGAAGACGTCCACTGCTGAACATAGGCCTCCCCCAGAGCACGCCACCTTGAGCGGCTGCTCGCCTCCTGCATCCATCGGCTCCCCGCGGCTTTCACCAGGTCGTCGGTCCACCGAGTGGGGGGCCGGCCCACGCTGCGTCTTCCGGTTCGTGGTCGCCACTCGAGAACCTTTCTTCCCCATCGGTTGTCAGTTCTACGAGCGATGTGGCCTGCCCATTGCCACTTCAACACCCACCTATATATGGTCGAAATTCCATCACCCCGCACTAAGCGTTTTGCTATGCATTTTATAGTGCGAACAGCCAATGAGTGGAACACCTTGCCGGCGTCCTTGTTTCTAGCTAACTATGCGAGTCTTCAAGTCGAGAATGAACAGGTATCTTCTAGGCAAGCATGCACCATCGTAGACTGCGTCATCGCTTTCCATCAGGTGAGACGGTGGTCAATGCTTTGCCTATAAACAATAAAAAAAAAGCTAAAACGTAAATTTAAAAACTAAGTGAATTCATATAATTGGCCGTGCGTGTGGTCCTAGTTTGCGAATAGGACCATCCCATCTCTTCCCGTGGGTGCCTTATGGAATATCCTGCAGGGAATGGGCAGCAGCATTGTCCTCGGTATTTACAATAATATCTTTTGCGATCACCAAGCCGCCTGCCAAGCGTGATGATTATGGCAAATCCCCCTATGATAAGCGTCCAAAGTGGTGTTTTGTGTGGGAAGCCCTCGTTTAAAAGTGGACGTCTTCCGGTTGATGATGTGCGATTGGTGATTATCCAGAGGACGTGGAACACCTGAGGAGCTGCAGGAACCTGTCGATCCTGGACCTGTCGTACAACCGGATAGAAGACCCGCTGGTGATTGACGTGCTCGCTGATATGGCTGCATTGAAAGGTGAACACTGCGAACTTTAATAAGTAGCGGAAGAGGATTTCGACAGCTCCTAATGAAGCTGTCGAAATCCCCTTCCGCTATGCAATGAAGACGTAAAGGTGATTTCTGGAGAAAACATTCAAACCCCTTATCAGAGATTGTCGAAGGGGATTTATGGAATAAGCCCAGCTTTAGTGCAGAGACAAAGATAACAAAGAATCTATCTACTAAAACACTTATGCACATAAGTCTCTTTTAGTAGAAAAAATAGTGTCACAATCTCGCATTTACAATAGATCGCGGTTTTGCGATCTATTCCACACAATTCTGGAATAGAAAAATTAAACAACAAGAACATAATATGCACGACGGTGTCTTTCAATATAGCTACAGAAATTATACCAACATAGTAATAAGAACTTGCGATTTCTTTTAAATGTAAGTGAATGACGTGATGAACTAGTCGTTCACCTGATGTTAAGCGTCACGGCTGCCCATAACAGATTGCAGTATTACTCGGAACTTTAAATTAATATCATCATCATCATCATTAACAGCCTGAAGACGTCCACTGCTGAACATAGGCCTCCCCCAGAGCACGCCACCTTGAGCGGCTGCTCGCCCTCTGCATCCATCGGCTCCCCGCGGCTTTCACCAGGTCGTCGGTCCACCGAGTGGGGGGCCGGCCTACGCTGCGTCTTCCGGTTCGTGGTCGCCACTGGAGAACTTTTCTTCCCCATCGGTTGTCAGTTCTACGAGCGATGTGGACTGCCCATTGCCACTTCAACTTACTAACTCTAAGAGCTATATCGGTCACTTTAGTTCTCCTGCGGATCTCCGGATCGGAAATTAATATGATTGTATTAATTTGACCACTTTTTCATATTTGTTTTTTGTTTTTATTATTATTTATACCTACCTATACATATTTTGGGCTGCACTGCGATTAAGTTTAATTAAGATGACCTATATGAAGATGAATTTAATACTTTTGACTGTTCTATTATTTTCTTGAAGGTAGGATAAGTATTTACCTAAGTACAAGAAAAGTATCAGACGAATTTCGAAGTCTTCTGCTTTGGCTTGCCTAACGACTATTTGTCTTAGGACAACAGCCGGAATCGACGGCTTAGCTTTAGACACTTAGTTGTAAATAACACTTTTGTAGCGGTCAGCCATCCAAGTAGTGACCGCAGCGAAGATTGCACGACTTACGAATGGCTAGTCGAGCTTCGTCATTGATTACTTTCGAAATTCCTACCATATAAGAAAGAGTATAATTACTTGCAACCGGCACGGCTAGCATGAGCTAAAAAACCGACGTATCTCTTTCCTGACCAATGAGCCATCACGCAGATCACGTCATAAAACATTTCTTGCATCATCATTGGTCAAACGGTATCTCGAGGGGCGAGATAGGTGGATGTATTATAGCTAAGGCTAGCCTTGGTGTCCCCAGTGCTGGACCTGTCGGGCAACCCGGTGGTGCGCAGTATCCCGGCGTACCGCAAGACGCTGACCCTCCGACTGTTGGCGCTCGCCAACCTCGACAACCGGCCCGTCTTCCCCAGGGACCGCGCCTGCGCCGAGGCCTGGCGCCGGGGCGGCCTGCAGGAGGAGATCGACGAACGGAAACGGTCTCACTCTTCACACTTTTGCTCCCCCACTTTTGTTAGTTTTATTAAAAGTCAGTTAAAAAAATACCAGACACGTATTTTTTTTAATTCGCTTTACTCGTATATCGACTAAATGAAGATTATAGGTGGGAGCCAGAAATAAAAAAAAATAACTTTACAATTATAACTTACTTCAATCACGCGTCGATTATCAATTCATCATTAGCCTCACTCACGGACCCTTCCCGGAACCGGTTGTAATTTTACCTACCGCGAACAGATAATAAAATTTAAGTATAATATTTTTCTCACAGGTGGATAGCCAAAGAGCAAGAGAAGATGATGCAGAGCGTTCGCTACCTGACCCGTATGAGAAACGAGAAGAAAGCCATCCGGGAGGCGAGGGAGAAGGAGCAGAGGGAGAAACTTGGACATCCTCCGAAAGTTAGACAACAATTTGAACTCATTATATATTCAAATTCAAATGTTTATTGCATTCCATATTGTTCCAATTACAAACGACAACACAACAACAAAACAAACAATTGTTATTTTTGTTTTGTTTTTGTTTAATTAATATTGTATTGTTGTTGTTGTTGTTTGTTTTGTTTGTACTACACCATCTTAGATGGTGTAGTTAAGAGTTGAGATCATTATTGGCCCTGTTGGGCACAACAATATTATTATTAGATTAGAGGAGAGGATAGAATATATATTAAACATTTCAATAAAAAAACAAATGATTGCCTTTTCCGAACTTGCATTAGGTAGATCCTACCTAAACCTACGACACTTACGATTTTACTCCAGTAAGAAAACTACTCATGTACTTACACCACTCCACTGTCAACTGTGTATTTTTGTAAATGTATGGATTTTTGTAAATGTAAATGTATGGATGACATATAAGTAGGGGGTCCGCCTGATGGCAAGTGACATCGCCGCTTCACCGCCGATTCAGGGATGCTGATGATGCAAGTCCATTGTAGGATATGTAGTGAAAGTGAGAAAACAATTGAAAATCAAGTAATTTAATTTTTGAACAAACACGAGAACCCCCCGAATCAAGGGATCATAAACAACATTGATACTAATATTATATTCGCCATCATTTTTGTCATATAGGAAGAAACTGAAGAAGGCGAAAGCAAGAATGACGTCAAAGAACCCAGGGCTATCGAAGATTCCGCTGTACCAGAAAAGAAAGATGGAGTGCTAGTCGATATGCTGACAGGATCTGAAGAGGAAGACAGCACGAGTGAAGATACTAAGAGCAGCAGTGGGGAAGAAGATGGTAAGGCTAAGTTATTTAAGGTTTTGAGATTGATTGAGTTGAAAAGGGGAAATCGACATCATACACTAACAGAGAAGCTAACATAAACTAACTTCAGACACAAACTAGATAAAACAGACATTATAAAAAAATAAAGAAAAAAAATGTTATTCAACACTCACTAACATTCCTAACAACAATAAATCAAAAGAATACAATAGGTACAGTAGTAAAAGAGACAAAAGAGTACCTAACTCGATACAATCAGGTAACAGTGGTCGAAAAGGGTTTAACTCATCATTTACCTAGATTAGACTAAAGGGCAACATAAAAAAGAATGAGGACAGTTTTTCAAACTAAAACTAAAAAGACAACGGTTGAATGAGAAATGAGACCTCTAATGCTTTAACAGGGAGTGTTATGTGTAGGCCGTGTCATCCCGATCCCGGCGGTCCCGCCCGGTGACGCTGTAAAGGTCGGTAGAGACCAACAGCACTAGCCCGTTCAAAAAAAAAAAAACCCGATCCCGGCGGTGTGGAAATAATACCACTTTATCTCTCCCCGTGGGTGCTGTAAGAGCAGAAGATATATCTCATGTCAGATGTCAGAAATATTAATACTCTATCAAAACTTAAATCAGGAATGATAATGTATGTTTACGTTATGGTAACATAAATATCTGCTCTTTCAGAAGCCCCGACAACCAAAATTGAATGGTCCCAAGTGGACCTCGGCAAGCGTCTAATTCAAGAGATCAAAGGGGAACAACCTATATCCGAGGCTGTTCAGCCTTCTGAATACTGGTGCGGATATAGAGGGGAGATAGCACCGCAGCCTGGAGCATGCAAGTGAGTTTGACAATAGGATTAACATAGAAAAGGAATTCATACAATTGAATCTATGATATAGGTAAACCAAAGTATTGTATAAAAATATGTTTGCAACAATACCGTTTTTGGTTCCCTTTGATAAAATTTGTAAACCACAATCTTAGCAATGACTTATTATTTTATTCTACACACCTTTATGGCTTTGTTGTTCCATGCTTTCAGGGATTTTTCTACAGATTTCAAAGCTATTAACAATCTGTTATTTAATCAACAACTCGAAAAGAAGAGCGCTTCTAAAGTATTTGCAGGTTAGTTTTTTTTATTATTAATGTATTATTGGTTAGTTTTTTTATTATGGTTTTGAATTAGAGAAATATTTACACAATTGTTACGTGATTTTAGAAGCAAGAAAAAAGAAAGGTCAAGTAAAAATAACAGAAGTAGATGAAGAAAAAGAGAAAACAGAGGCTGTTGAAAAGAAACCTTTAATTGAAATAATAGGTGCATACGAGAAGAAAATACAGGACTCGAAAAATGAAGCTAACACCAAAACCAACAAATGCATTGCTCAAGAAGCAAACACGGGCATTGTAGAAGAAGGGAATATAATTATAGATCATGATAAGAAAACTCTGAAAGAAAAATTAAATATTAGAGATGAAAAACCTTTGAAAAAGGTAACAATCAAAGAAGTTCCTGCAAAACAAACTCCTTCAGATACTAATGACGGGAAAGTAAAAGAAAATGATAGCACAAAAGAAACGGAAAATAAAGATACCACTACAAATAAAGAAAACAGCAATAAAGCTAAATCATCTAAAGAAGAAAAGAAGTCAGATAGCACTCGACCAAGTTGTAAGCATTAATTTGATAAAAAAATCTGATACTGATTATAATATTCTTATAACATTTAATATTATTTTTATTCATCAGCTCAAAGCCAAGGTGAAGGGGTGGCACTTATCAATTACATGCAACATATGAACAACCCAGAAGACAACGATGATGAAGACCTGAAGCCAAGTGCTGAAGACTTGGAGATATTTGCTGAACTGGACAGAGAACAGGAGGAACGGCAGGCGAGGATCGATAGAGGCGAACCAGCGGTAGATCCAATGGTACGTATAAAGAAAATTAGGGAAGGGAACAGGATATCAAAATGCTCTTCAATTAGATCGTGCACTGCGGACACGAATTGTTATTTTGATGAGAACGCGCGCAATCTTTCGCCAGTGAAGTGCTTTTGAAGAATTTTTTACAGTGCATTATGACGGTAACGGTTTAGAAAATTATCAGATCGTTTAGGGTCTTTTATGATAGCTAAAGAATATGTTATATTTTTCAACGGCAATCTTAATCTGCTTTTAGAAACTCTACGATCAGAAGACCATGGACGAGTTCCACAAGGCTGAAGAGCGCGTTCCAGCTCACGCAGTTACAGAGAAGACCAATTTCACGACGTACAAAACGGACAACGCATTCGATAGGATCGCCCTTAGCCAGCTGACTGCTGGAGAAAAGCCTGGTACGGAGACTTCATCATCGTCATCTGTTAACTGCGATGAACCCGTATACCACATCGAATAGTAGTGGATCATTTACAAACAACAACTTCATGCATTTATAGATCATTTCGTGTAGGTACCTACCTAGTACCTAGTTAGATAGTTACTGTATTGTGCGCAAATCATGTATTCTGCAGTGTGTTAGCTTAGAGCAATTAGTGTAATCTGATCTTGTATTGTCAGATGAAAAGAAAGTGAAGCTTACCCACGTGCCAGGTGCGGTGCTGTTCCAGTACTTGGACAAGGATGCACCATCCGTCGCTGCCGAGGTCGACTATGAAATTGGAGACGAGAAAATTGATTCTGGACGTAAGCTCGTTTCACAGAAACAACTAAAAAGGCGCTTGTAACTTAATTTATGAAAACGCGATCTTTCTAATTCGGGAAATCTTCTTGTAATTTTTAGCATCATCAGGTGAAACCAATTCGATCAACATATCGAGTGATTCGTCCAGCTCAGACGATGAAATCCAAGTCAAAGTCCCCCCACCTGTGAAGGTGACCAACAGACCTAAAACAGCTGTTGCTAAGTCTGGTGGTGGACCTAGTTGCCAGACTACTCGCGCTGCTTCGGCTAAAACAAACGAAAATAAAAGGGGTGGACCATATGATGCAAATGGTTCCCATGTGGGAAGAGCTGATGCTGATGTGGGACAAGGACCATGCCAAAGTACAAGAGGTAAGGATGACATGCGATGAATAGAGAAAATGCTGCTTTTTTGAAATATCTTAGTAAGACGTTAGAAAACCAAGACTTTTGCGGGAGTTAGGATATTTTTTGCAATGGTATGGCAGGAGATGAGGAATTCAAAAAGTTGTACTTACCTACATAAAGATATTTTTTTATAAAATAAGAAAGAGTGATATAGGTACCTTTTAACGTCTTAGTCTTTCCCGCAGCAGAAAATCTTCTGTCAGGATCATACGACACCATGACCAACGTGAATCCGGATGAGGCGAAGAAATCTATCATCGACACCATCAACTCGTACGAAGATGAGCGTTTCCCTTCTCAAGGTATTGCCACTCATTTGGTCACTTGTATCCAGTGGAATAGCTTCTAACGCTCATATGTTTTAGTGAACGCTCGCCATTGCTGATGGCCTTGGTTTATGCTGTCCCTCTTGGTTTACAGTCTTCCATAGTTCGGTGCAGTGTCACGCGAAACTTTATTATTTTAAAGTTCCGAGTGACACTGCAACTGTTATGGGCAGCCGTGTTGCTTAACATCAGGTGAACGACTAGCTCGTCACGTCATTCAATCGCATAAAAAAAATAGTTTACAGAGTCTTCTGATTGATTAGCTGTCCTTATATTTCACTGACACACTGCCGAAGATATTTATATGCGTAAAACATCTTTGCCCATTGCCTAATTTTGCCGTTCTTGGATTAATCATTACATGGTTTACGGAGTAAGGCCTTTGAGCTTTACTGATTTACTGAATATCTTCCATGGCCTTACTGACTGTTCCACTGCTTGGCTGGCTATAAATTCATTATTTACAGCTTTCATACCTTCTTTGGCTCAGCCTACCCAAGAACTCCTCACTTCATTATCTAAAAGCTTAGCTAGCTTTATTTATTATCTGTAAGCGTTTCAATTAACTTTCCCAAAGCTCTTTCCTATGTATCCCCTGGCTGCAGCTCTTATAATCTTTTGCTATTGAACCTTCAGATTAACATTGCCTGCAATGGTTTACCTACTTTTCCATTTACTGGCTATTAACTAGGTGGTATTAGCTACGTTATTTTACTGACAGCCACCTACTCTTTCACTAACTCTTTACTTTCTAAACCTATCATTAGGCTTTAGTGCCTCTATGTTAAAGTTATTTTTTTCTGCTTTTCCGCGGTTTACTGCCCCATAGATACATGATGTGGTTTCCTGCCATCTTAAGCTTTACTGTCCCTAACTTGAGGTTACTGTTATTATCATTGAGGTGTGTTATCCCTATGACTAGTAATAGTGATCCCTCTGGCACCGAGCAGGCGTGAACCGTGCCAACCCGCCCGAGAACGCGGCCATCGAGCAGCGCGTGGCGCGCGAGATCCTGGAGCGCACGCTGCAGTACGAGGAGCGCGAGCGCTGCCGGAGGTATGACGTCATCACTAGCCACGCCGGGAACATCGACAACAGGACCAACTGCATCATAGAACGCATCTCGGGACAGCTCGAGAATGAGTACACTGTGAGTATAAATGGGTACATTATAAAGAATAGCTGGTTCTGAAAAGAGACTTTCAGCTTTCGTAAGACCAGCTTGTTTTGTTTTTGGCAAATATTCGCGCTTGCATTCTTTGTTATCTTAATAACGCTGTAGAGGATCATAATCGAAAAACTCGCAATTTCTTTTAATAATACTACATACATAGTCGTATAGGTACATATATTTAGTTTAATTGTTCATTGATCGTTATGCAAATGAATGGAATGAAAAATGGAAGTATACAATTTCAATGGTTGTCTCACTTCCACAGCACATAATTATACGTAATGGTGGAAATGGGAAAATAATATCTTGCTTTCGTCAGTTTATAATTTTTTTGACACGCGCGTTTTTGTCATATTGCATAAGAGGGTTTTAGCAATAGGTCATCATCTAACCAGTTCTGAACCCTATAATGAAACCATATCTTCCTTCCCAGCTTCCCGAAGTATCTCGTATTCTGGAAGTCCACATGGGCATGGCGGAACAAAGATGGCGGGCCGGAGAGTTTGTCCCCTCGACTGCTAACATAGAACCGACCGAGGCAACTGAAGACAACGAAACTACACTTACACCTGATCAAGATCTCGAAGACACATTGACTGACAACAACGCGGAAAATGAACCCGGTGTTGAGAGTGATTCTGGTGTCAACGCTAGTGATTCTGGTGTCAACGCTAACAATTCTGGTGCGAACGCTAACGACTCTGGTGTCAACGCTAACAATTCTGGTGCGAACGCTAACGACTCTGGTGTCAACGCTAATGATTCTGGTGCCAACGCTAATGATTCTGGATTGGGAAATGATTCTAGAGCTAAAGGCAATGATTCTAAACTGTACCATTCCTTAAATGAAGACGATCCTACTAACGAATCGGGCGGCGATGAAGTGTTTGAAGACTGCGTTGATGACGTCACTGATGACAAAAACGCAGAAGTCGCCAAAGACAATGGGAAAGGCGATTTCGATCGCGTAAAAGAGAATTATTCTTTAGAAATGAAACTTGCTTTAGGTATTGAAGATAAGACAGGTTAGGTAGAAAGTTTTATTATAGGAAATGTTAAGGGTTTTGTTTAGGATATGGTACCTGATTTTATTTTAGTTTTTTTTCCCATTGAATTATGTGTTACTCATTTTAGTTTTTTGCTTGCTGTAGTTATTTATTATTTTAATTTAAATAAATTATGATCTCAATTAATGATTTTCATTTATAGTTTCAACTGAGCGTGGATGGCCAAATCAGAAAGTATGGTGAATAGTGGAATAAGTTGTTCCTATACAGCCATAAAAAGTAAAAATCCCAAAATATATAACAAATTATGGTATATTTGTTCACATAGATTACATTATTGCACTTAAAATTTAGTCAAAAACTAAATATAAAAATATTTGTATTCTTATACAACAAAATGCTTAATTCACAATTTTATGTTAAATATTTACATTCTTTATTGTGTTAACATTGCTTACATTTATAATTTGTTTAACAATTATACAAGTTCCCTTCAGGGGGGTCCGTATGCTTGTTTGCTCCCTTTAACATAAAAAAAAGTTAAAATAAACTAAAAATAAATTTGGATTTAATTAAAATATACATTCATTGTAATTTGTGAGTGAGCGTGGAAATATAAGTCTGGAAGCCCTAGCCTGGTAAGTGTTGCCATCTGTAGTTCTCGAACGACATAAACCGATTAGAGATTGGCTTCCAAAAATAGGGGCTACAAACTAAATTTTTAAATGTATTTCAACTGTTGAGATCTTATTTCTATTAAAACTCAATTGCTTCAAAATTACAATATTGGTTTCTAATTGAAAAAATACCGAAAACAGTTTTAGGGAAATCCCGACACAGTTAAATAAAATAATTTGAGGATATGGTGTTAAAACACATAAATATACGATAAAAGACCAATTTGTGCTCTTTTCTTTAAATGATGAATTCCATGCACCTATATCTTCCTGGTAAATTAGCTAATTACCGCGCTTGGTGCTGGGCTGCCTGCGCCAAGGGGGGGGGGGGGGGGGGGGGGCTCCCTGTATCCGCGCATGCCTGCAGTATATCTATATGTTTATTTACGTATAAAACACATAATACTTATGTATGTAAAAATATTATAATAAGCTGTACAAAGCACCATCAGTGTCGGGAGTGTTAAATCGCTGTATAATAATAATAATATAATTTTTAATCAATAAAATATAATTATAATTAGTTTCATTATCTGTACACAATTTATAATAGAGACATATAAAACATATAACTCTTCAATACACTTTACGTTTTCACATATACTTTGATATGTTCACCTATAAATATAATAGAAACTAACATATTCATATATTTATAACAAAAACGAATAATTATTTTTATAACTTATAGTATTATTTTACCAAAAATCTCTGGTCCAAAAGGTTGGCACATTTATGTAACTGGGACAATAGAATAATTATTAGTCTAATGTAATACTTTAGGGCTAAATTAAAATAACAAATATGTGCATCGATCAAGATTTAAAATCACGAACCCGTTTCACTCACACTTATGCATGTTGTATATGCTTGTCCCTTTTTTCCTTTGTTGACGCAGCTCTGCGTAAACGTACCGAGGTATATTTATTAATGGGAGCGAATAACCCTATAACCTATAATAATTATAATTAATAAGTTCTTCATATTAGTAAAAGTGACTCACGCGTTCGCAAAATTTTAGAGTTACAAAAACTAATTTTATCAAAATGCCTAAACAAGAATACAGCTACGCTAGGTATTTGGTAAACTTCGTCAATAATTCACTGGACATTCAATTAAAAAAAAGAATTGAGAGCACGTCAGCCTACTAACGTTCCCACAGCTGGTACATGGACTGTCTCTTCGCTGGCCAAGTGCAGGTTGGCGTATTCACCACACACGTTCTCGAAACAAAATACCTTTAAGCCGTGTGCCAAGTGGTCCCGGTTTGCGAATAGGATCACCCCATCACTTCCCGTGGGGGCCGTAAGGGCCGGATAAGGGAATATCCAGGGAATGGGCAGCAGCATTCTCTGAGGTACATAAAAATATGCGATCACCAAGCCACCTGCCAAGCGTGGTGATTATGGAAAATACTCCTTATGATAAACGTCCTAAGTGGCGTTTTATGGGGGAGGCCTATGTTCAGCAGTTAACGTATTTCGGGCTGATGATGATGATGACGACACTCCTTTTTTAGGGTTCCGTACCCAAAGGGTAACTCGGTCCTTATTACTAAGGCTCCGCTGTGTGTCCGTCTGTCACTAGGCAGTATATCACAAACTGTGATAGTTAGACAGCCGAAATTGTCACAGATGATGTATTTCTGTTGCGGCTATAACAACAAATAAGTACTAAAAAAAAAAAAAAATATTTAAGGGGGCCCCATACAACAAACGTGATTTTTTGCTCGTTTACCAGATTAGCCATAGATGGCGCTGCTTTAAATAGTACTGCTACTCAACACTAGATGGCAGGGATAGATAATGGTACGGATCCCTTCGTGCGCGAGTCCGACTCGCACTTGGCCGGTTATTTTAATTTAAAGCACACTCGCATATAACTACGAGAAGATAATGAATAACTTTGAATTACGGAATTATTATTATTATTGGAATGGTTAATTGGTAGGTACTGTAATGTCTCTCAGCTAATATGAAGTACTAATTTACACATTTTGTGGTTATCTATCTATAAATAATCAGTTGTTTTTACTATAATGTAAATATAAATAATTATTGTAACAGATTTGATTATCATTTATTCTTAATTACCTATTTCTAGTTTACCATAAACGTCCCGCTGGCTAAATACAACAAGGCAACAAGTTTGCAACAGGCGTAAATTTCGCAATAATGGGGTTAAAAACTGAAAGCTAATCGTAGGTGGCGCCACTGTTGAGTGATCCTAATCGCCGCCATATTGCGTTTTTGATTCTTTGTGTTTATCAGCGAATTCGATCCTAATACTACAAAAATGTATTCGACGTGGAGTGTTAGCCAGTTAAAAGAACAGTTGCGGAATAGAAAAGCATCCACTACTGGAAAAAAGCACATAACCTCGTATATTTAGTTGGCTCCCAATTTTTTCTTCGTAAAGCTTTTATCCATTGTTTTCTCGTTTTGATATCTTTAGGGAATACATGGACTCCCGTCTTTTTGCAATCCAAAGCTGAATACAACGTCATATTAATGAAATAAATTGAGTTATTTCTATTTGTTTACAAAATTATTATGGAGGATGACAGATATTTGTCAGATTTAGGGAACACTCAGCAGTGCTGCCATCTGAAGTGAGCAAAAGTCGGTTTTTTACCCCATTGCTGTCAAGCATCACTTTGGCAGAGCAGAAAGCGATCGAGCGCCAGATCACCGACTGTCGGACAATCGATGAACTAAAAAGTGCATAATTTTGTTTCCACCTATTGCTGTTCTGTTGCTAGTGGCGCTAGTATGAAAGGCTAAAGTGCATTCAACGACAGGCAAGCAACAGACGGGCGACTTGCGAAAGTGTTTTATGTAAAAGTTGCAAAGCGACAGTTTGCTACTGCTGTTGCAACTTTTACATAATACGACAGCTGTTTTTTATCAATCTCTTGAGAATACAGAACCAAAACAATACAGCCATTTTGAAGTGAAAACCACAGACTAACAAACGGACAACGATGTACTATTAATACTTAATACCGAACCCACAGCCTACAGTTCATAAGGCAAATAGCTACTACCAACTGAGTTATCAAGCCTCATTAACAATTAAACTAACAAAATTCTTAAAGAACGTTTTACAGTAAAAATAACACTTTTAGCCCAAGATTTTTTTTGTAAAACTGAATATTACTGGTAATCAAATCTGTCACTCGCTTATAATAATATCTATTTACATAATAAAATAACAATACAATAACAAATGTATCTGATACTTAGGCATTATACAATACACATTCAGTGTGGTTGATTATGCATTTTTTGTTCAATCACAAATATTAGTCCTGGGTGGGAATCGAACCCACAACCTGCAAGATGGAGCTACTAACTGAACTATGAGATCAGTCAAATTTACTAAAACTTGCAATTTTTAAAGACAAGGACAATTCCAAAACCATTTCTAAATTGTTCTCTAAAGAGCTCATATAAGACTCATTGTTAAAAAAAACAAAGTGAGGCTAATAAGGGCTAAATGATGGTCGACGTGTGTTACTGTCAAAAAAAGCGAAATGAAGGCGTTGATTTTTTTCTTCTAGCTCTAAAACATTCATTTAGCCACACTATAGCCAACATTTAAAAAAAACACTATAAAATAAAGTATAAAAATCAAAATAAAAAACACGTGTCTGTAACCCTTCCAACAAACTTTTGATAAAAGTAATATAAATAAGGGATCAAAAATTTGAATTTGACTGTTACAATTTTATTGCATTTTTATTTTAATTTTATTGCACAAACAAATAAAGCTCCTCAATAAATAAGCAATCGTGAAAACAAGAAAACAATAGGTATTTATTACTAGACAAGCGTGCTACACCTTCGACCGCATCATCACTTCCCATCAGGTGAGATTGTGGTCAAACGCTAGCCTAGTCAAATATAAAAAAAAGAAAAAAAAAGAATTAAATATCTCAAAAAAATGACAAAATTACGAGCATTTTAAAATACAAGAATAGAAAGAGACAATTCACAAAACACGCAGTGACGTCGGAAATGATTAATGTCATAGTATCTCATTACTAAGCTGTGGTAGCTATACATACAATCTCCTGGCATGTGACGTCACAGCGCCATACTCTCCATTTTGCGAGAGGGACAGGCGATGCCTCCTCTAGTAACTTTAAAAGCTTATTACTCCGTGATTTAATAACCAATTTTACTTATTTTTTCAATTGTTACATTATTTATTATCCTAGTTTGAGAAAATAATATTTACTCGTTCTTTTTTAGTAGTAGTCAAATAGCCTATTATTGAACAAAATATGGTCAACCATTAGACACCACCTAAACACCTAAGTATCAGACACAACGTCTCACGGAAGTCATGCTGCGTGATGCTTCAAATCAAATATCTCCATCAGCAAGGGTTCTATAGGGTTAACATCGAGGTAGACTCCGGTGATCTCCTCAGCCAGTTTCCTCAGCTCGAGGATCTTTTGTATCAGCTTGAGGAAGGTGGACTTGGCTTCGCAGCCAGCGTACACGCTTTCTAGGTAACGACGTAGTAGGTAGTAGTACGAATTCTGGAATGGTTTCGAGTACTTAGGCTAGGTTGTATGATCCATAATTAAGGGGTAAGTAATGGTTAAAAACTTGAACAAATTCTAACCAATTGGCAAATTTTGTCACCATTTTTAATCATTGGTTACCTTAATTTTCTTTAAAAAAAGGGGTTAAAACCAATTGCCTTAAGAGAAGAGTATACCCCTCTTGTCCATAAAAAAGCGCCAACGCTTTTCTACCCCTAAATGTTACCCGATTACGATGATTTATTTATATGTTGTCTACAAAGTAAAAATACTATACTCGTACGTCTTCCTTTTTAAGTTATGGCAATATCTTCGTTGTTCTAGCCACCCAAAGTTATGAATTTTTGGCGTTAAAATTATTACGAAGAAAAGTAGTTGCAACTAGAACAAAAAAAATTAAAAAAAATCAAGACGTACAAGCATAGATTATAATCTATCCAAGCGATTGACACCAAAATCAAAAGATTCTGTAAAAGAGGATGAAAACCGTTGGCACCCGAAACGCTTAAATGTAGGTAAATTCACTCATGGGCTCTATTGTCTCTATCATACGTGTGGAGAGCAGAGCGACGGCAATAACATTTTCAAATACCAGGACGGACCTCTTAATAAACATTGGAGAAATATGTAGATGATAATAATTATATCATCTAAATATTGTTCCAGTTATTTTAATTAAAAACCGATTTTGATGAAATTTCTGAGAGCAACTGGTTGCCTGTGTATCATCGGCGGTCTTCAGCCAATGAGCGTGCAGTATTTGGTGTGCTGACACGAGTTTAACAACGTACGAGTAACCGAGAGATAAGTGCAAACTTAAGAGCCCTTTTTATGTTATTTGTAACGTGACGAGCTAGTCCTTCGCCTGATGTTAAGCGTAATGGCATATAACAGTTGCAGTAACATTCGGAACACGTAAAGTAAAAAGTTACAGATGACACTGCACTGCGCATTGCAAGTCATCCTGAGACATCAACACAGATCCCGTGTGATCAGATCATAGTCGCATTTGCCCAGTAATTTCACTTAGTTTTGTTTTTCATTTGAACAAGTCATACTATCGGTAGTATCGATAGTTTTTGTATTTCTGAGCATTAATACTGTCGATAGTATCGATACTATCGTTAGTTCATTCTTCGCGAGGAACGATACTATCAATAGTATTGCACTCATTCGATAGTATTGCCTTGTTCTGAGCTATCGATAGTATCGACACTATACTGATTGGCTTATCGATAGTAATGGCTTTTCAGATGAAAACTATCGATAGTTTTTATCGATAGATTTCGGCAACACTAGAATGAAGCCTTCTTCTCACCTGTTCTAGTTTAATGACATCTTTATGCACAACCCTCGGCCTGTCCGGAGTAAACAACAAGATGGCGGACATGATGAGTATGATATGTTCATCAGATCTCCAGTTGTGCTCGAACGAGCGGATAAACGCCTCGTGGGAACGGTAGATGTCACCTTTAGCCAACTTCAGGACATCTGTCCGGATGCCTGCGAAGTTTTTGTTGTGGGGAATCTGGAATTCGGAAAGAAATACTTAGGGCTATAGGATTGCAAGCTGGAATAACTTAATTCACCTAAAAAGTGCTTAAGGCAAACCCAAACACTCATCACACACACAACATCATTCTAAACACATTTTAGTTTTACAGTAGGTACCATCTCCCCCCAAAAAAGGGAACTTTCATGCTGCGCTTTTAGCTGGGCGATTTTTTTTTGCGTCAGAATGTCTGGTTGCCTGGGGGTCCAGCACTGAGTGTATATTCAAAAATTGCTACCTTTCCTAAATAATTTGCTACCTATGATAAATTCTGAAAAATTAGAAAAATCATTCGACCAGCCATTTTGATGTCAGAATGGCTGGTTTCCAGTTTGCATGAAGGGCGCAGATTTTCCAGAAGCTACCAATAATTGCTACCTATTTGCTACTTTCACGAATTAAAGTTACAGCTTTGTTTCTACATTGGTTTACAAAATATAATAGATTGAAATTGAAAATAGCAAAGTGCCTGATTAAATTTAAAAAGTCAACATTTTTAAGTCTACATAATTATGTAGTTATGTAGTCGTAAATGTTTAATTATGATAGCAGGCGTTCGACATTCATTTATTATCTATATTTATATTTATTTAACCAACGTAGATACATAGCTGAAACTTTAATTCGTGAAAGTAGCAAATAGGTAGTAATTATTAGTAATACAAACTTGTCGAAAATCTGCGCCCTTCATGCTAAACATAGTGGAAACCAGCCATTCTGATATCAAAATGGCTGGTCGAATGATTTTTCAGAAATTATCATAGGTAGCAATTATGTAGCAATTTTTGAATATACACTCAGTGCCAGACGCCCCAGGCAACCAGCCATTCTGACGCTAGCCCGATTTTGAGAATTTTTGGCAGAAACATCTCAATTTGAAGCAAGGCAGAACCAGTCAAGACGTTGCCAAGATAGGTATCAGGTCGTGAGATCTGAGTTCGGCAACACTAGATGTGCTCGCGACATCTACTATTCGCAAAACTTCGGCTTTCAACAGCCTGTGGTGTGGTGGTTGAGCAGGTCGGCTCATAATCCGGAGGCTGCGGGTTCGATTCCCGCGACAGGACAAGTATTTGTGAACAGGGAAAATAGCACAAATACGTTGTTCTGTGTGTGAGTGTTGTGTGAGCATGGTCCTGGTAGTTCCTGGGTCCCTAGATACAGGGCATCCTAGTTAGGGTCCAGGATCTATGTATGTGATCGTTGGGCATTATAACTACTAGTAAATATAAACATACCTTCCATTGATTCTGTTGTCCGTCATAAGTCATCGTACTCCGAAGAACCATCATTTCGATACTGCCGCCCTTTAGCAATGCTATCTGAAAACAATAGGGTAGGTGTCACAAGGCATTTAAAAAAAATTAATAGTATCCGTTTAATATATAATAATAAAAAGGAGTTAAATCAAACCGCCATGACGTCGTAGCGTCGTACTGATAAATACTTGGATGATATTATCGTGCATATATTTTGCCACTTATTTCTATATTACGGGATCAATCCGAAATCAAAATTCCTTTCATATAAGAAAATAATTTTGTAAATCACTTTATAAATGATGGATTTCTGAAGTAACAAACATGAAAAATATCCCCCCATTTTTTCAAGTCAGTTAAACACCATCGACATTCCCTTCATCAACTAGAAAAGAGCTGATGATCTTTAAACAGCTGAACAGGCGGTGTTCTGTTAACTTTTAGCTAGCGGTCCAATTGCGAGGCAGTGCAGTCTAGGTACCTAAACTGGCTCGCTAGCTTCCGTAACGTGAGCTCAATAGTACACAATCGCATTTGAACCGTTAGTTCTCGAAAGAATGAATAGAATAGAATAAATAATTTTTATTGTTAAGCTGTGTACAATATGATCTTAGGGTGGTATTATGTTCCAACAGTTTTTTCCATTTCGAACGTACAATATTTTTTTAACTAGGTGGTAGGACTTTTTCTGCAAAGTTCGTCTAGGTAGGTACCACCGCTTTGCCAGTTATTCTGCCGCCAAGCAGTAGTGTGCAAGCACTACTGTGTTCCGGTTTGAAGGGCATTGTAGCTAGTGAAATTACTGGGCAAATGAGACTTTATGATCTGATTACACAGTCTAGTAATCTGATTACTAGACTGCGTGATGTCTCAGGATGACGTGCGCAGTGCAGTGTCACGCGAAAATGTGTTATTTTAAAGTTTCGAGTGACACTGCAACTGTTATGGGCGGCCGTGTTGCTTAACATCAGGTGAACGACTAGCACGTCACGTCATTCATTCGCATAAAAAAAAAAATACCTGATCTTCCTCGCACATGTTCTTGAAAGCGTTTATCTTCTTGGCCATCTTGATGATCCGTCGGATGGCGACCGCCGTGAAGTTAACTATCGTCACCAGGCGCGGGTCGTGCTCGCCTGCACCTTCCTGTATACAACATCCTACTTATATAATATTATAAATGCGAAAGTTTGCGTGTGTGTGAATGTTTGTTCCCTTCTATATCCGTAACCACTTCACCGATTTTGATGAAATTTGGAATGTAGATAGCTTTTACGCTGTATTAACACATAGGATACTTGTTACCCGCGGGTAACACCGCGGGGCGCAACTAGTCATATATATAAACAAAAACGCGCCACCTTCAGTTATACAGGGTGGTTGGTTCGTACACCGTATCCTTTCAGCGTGCGCTTAAACAGGTCATGGGCTGTCTTTTAAGCGTAACATTAGTACAACATTTTTTTTATTTTTGAGTTTTTCAAAGTTTTATGAAAATTGGAGAAAGTTCCCCGTTTTTGATCTTAAATCACTGATTTCTGGTGTTATTTACGCGGCCAATTTCAATTCTTACAGTAGACTGTGCGTCGATGAGAGTCAATTAAAACACAAAAGTAAGTTTATGACAACTTGGTTGCTCTAGCTCTCGCTTTATGGCTTAACGTTGATTGTGATACCAAGTATTTACATGGATGATTTCGTGAGTCGAAGGGGGGGTGTAGATCATCTGTATACAGACATCTTTGGTTGTGAGTATCTTTGGAACCCACCAATGTTTTTTGATAAATAGTGTCTCTTTAGAAAGCCGATGAAAAGGACATGTTTTTAAATCAATTTACAGGAAAAAAAATCAGTCCTCTTTTTCAGATAAATCAACTTTTTTGGACAAGTATGGTTAATTATGATTAAACTTAAGTGTCAGTAGAGTCATTGAGGTTTTATTTATGTAATTAAAATAAAAAAACTTATTAGTTAATACTCGTACTCTCAAAAATCAGTGGTTTAAGGTCGAACATAGGGATTTTTTCCAATTTTCATAAAATTTTGAATAAAAAAAATATCGCTGAACTAATGTTACGCTTAAAAGGTAACCAACCCCTGCTGGGTTAGCGCGGACGGTAGACAAAATTGTCTTTCCCCGTTTTACGTCACTTTCTTCATACTTGCTTGGAGTAAAACAGGGGAGAGACAGTTTTGTCTACCGGCCGTGCTAACCCTACTGATCTGTTTAAGCACACCCTGAAAGGATACGGTCTACGAACCAATCACCCTGTATAATCACCTAACAATGTTATATGCAATGTTAGGTGACTATATAACTGAAGGTGGCGCGATTTTACTGCTACCTACTTTTGTTGTTGTTTTATTCTGTTTGCTCAAACGTTTAAACTGTATGATAAAAAAAGCCAGGCATGATGATAAGTGATAATTATAACCCATAATGGTAGCTTAGAAGAAGGTTTACCTTGAATCCAGCGGAGTTGGCAGTTTCTCCGATCAACATAGACATATCATCATCAATGGGAGCGTTCAGTGCTTTATTCGCTACTATTAGCTCGTTTAACTTCGCTCTTTCCACCTGAAATTAACAAAATGTTAAACGATTACTAAAATGCAGTTCACCATCAACAGCCTGAAGACGTCCACTGCTGAACATAGGCTCCTCCAGAGAGAGCCACTTTGAGCAGCTGCTTAATTGCCTCCTGCATCCATCGGCTCCCCGCGGCTTTCACCAGATCGTCGGTCCACCGAGTGGGGGTCTACGCTGCGTGTTCCGGTTCGTGGTCACCACACAAAATACAGGTACCGACGGCAAATAATACACAGTGAGCTAATAAAAAGGAAAAAAATATAAAGGAAAAAATAACGAGTTAAAAACAGAAAAAAAAAACGTACAGGCAAGGCTCTACGAAGCTGTCGTCTCCCTGTAAGTGAGAGAAAGAACGCTTAACGAAGCCGACAATTTCCCTGTGAGTGGCAGAGACAACACTCTACTAAACCGATTAATCTCGATATGCATTATTTACCGCGGGTAGATTACAAAAACCAAACAGATGTACGAAGAAAATGTGGCTATTTCTTATTTTAAAATGTTCGTAAACATTATTTTTTCTGCGAGACCTTTTGGCAAAGTTCGTCTAGGTAGGTACCACCGCTTTGCAAGCTATTCTGCCGCCAAGCAGTAGTGTGCAAGCACTACTGTGTTCCGGTTTGAAGGTTATTGTAGCTAGTGAAATTACTGGGCAAATGAAACTTTATGGTCTGATCACACAGTCTAGTAATCTTATCAGCTGCTGTCTAGTGATCACACAGTCTAGTAATAGAAAGTCTCAAGATGACGTGCGCAGTGCAGTGTCACGCAAAACTATATTAATTTAGAGTTCTGAGTTATACTGCAATCTGTTATGGGCTGCCGTGACGCTTAACATCAGGCGAACGACTAGCTCGTCACGCCATTCATTTACACAAAAAAAAACTGGACGTTTAAACACTGTATTAACTGTATTAACTTGACATATAATGAATATTGTGAAATAAATGATTATGATTATGATTATTAACCTCATTCAGTTCCCTGGATGAGCCACTGCAAGAGTTGACCGACGTATACGCCTCGAACTCCAGTTTTATAGCTTCACACAATATAGACTCCATTGAGTTAGGTTCTATCCTGTAAGGGAAACAAAACTATTTTGGGTGAATTTTTCAAGTGGGCGTGGGAGGCCGAGTTCGCGAACCTACTAGTATAGCATTATATTATCTGTGGCGAAACTATGCGGAATATCGAAACGTACTCAAAGGAGTTACGGGGCAGGTTTTTATGAAAACGAATACTGCACAATTGGTTATTTGAAATATCGATAGTTCTAGCCAGGAATCGAACCCATTGATTTTGAAAAAAAAACACAGTTTGTATTAATACATGATTCGAAAGTGTTGCTGATAAGAATCGAATTCCGGGAAGTAATGGCATATGGCAACTTAAGTTAAGAGCTCTTTTTTAACAAAATACTTTAGGTTTTAATGAATGAATGAATGAGTGTTTATTTGTTAGAATATTGTAAATACAGATGTTATACATAAGTTAATAGTTGCTAGTCGTGCTTCACTATGAGCGCTATATTATGAATGCTTACCTTTCAACATCCTGCAGGATATCCCTAGCTTTGTTAGCATCAGGGTTGTTGCTGGTGGATGGTATCTCCTCGCACACATGCTGCGGCTTTTTCTCTTTATACACAGTCTCTCTTGTGTCGCCATTTGTTAGTATTGACCTGGAATCAGTACACAATCGTAATTACTATAGTTTCTACGATGTATAATAAAAAAATCGTTTTAAGAGTGAGTGTGTATTCAATACACATTCATACACATAAACTAATATGAAACAACTCATGTCATTTTCAATCCAACGCAGCATGGTAAATGAATATAAATGTATGCTCTAATGCAAACCATGGTTAGAATCACCCCTGGACTCCCTCGGTGCACTTCCAAGACTATTTTGCTGAGAATAGCACTTTTTAAGCTCCAACACATTCTAAAGAGCTGAAGAGCCAGAGGTGTCAGCTAGAAAGTTTGGTAGCCTTCGAGAGTTGGTTTAAAAGGAGGGTAGATGTATGTTTTTTAATTTAACTAGTGAAAGAAACCATTGAGGAAATCTTGGCATGTTAAAAATCACAAAATCCGAGGACATAGTTTGTCACCATCATATTGGGGTGATTAGAATATGCCTACTAATATGAGTCATAGTCCAAAATTAAAATATGTATTTCTAACTTCCCGGAAAAGCATAAATTCCATTATATTGCAATACCTTCTCACTTTTGACATCAAATGCTTGTAGCTCCAATTATTAATAGACCAGTCTATTCATCGCTAACCACATTTATTTGACCCCCAACATCATGATGTCATTGGGAATTGGCCTCTAACAGTGATTCATTTATGTTTTAAATTGTATGGGGAATACCAAGGTCCTTTTACAGGTTATCAAATTAAGGGTTTAACAGGAGGAAATGAACTTGAAAGAATGGATTAAAACGTTTTTTTCTTATTTTTCCTTAAAACCGATTTTCATGATTATAAATGACTAGTGATACCACAGATAATATAATACTATACTAGTAGTAATACTAAATAAGAAGCTGTTGAAGCTTTTAAAATATAGTGATCCTTGTCATTCCAAGTGTTATGATAGAGATGGCAATATTTTACTAACTGTAAATTTTGATAATAATATTTTATTAGTTTAGTCTTCATAGGCCAACATGCTACACTTTCAACTGCATGGTCGCTTAACATCAAGTGCGTTGCAGTCAACCGTCAGCCTGTGTACATAAAAAAATGGACCCTATACCTAAACTTGTTAGATTTTGCATAGTAGAATAAAAACCATTATTTAACTCTTTAGTCATAATAATTACTTTTATTGTCTGTGGTAAAGCTCACACTGATGTCCCACTTTGTGGTGTATTCCTTATTGCAATAGGAAAATGCAAATTTACCCGAGTTACTCAATTACTGTAGACTTCCAAGAATTCAATTGTGTTATTGAGCTATTATCAGCTGTACATGGGTAACTTTGCTAACTGGTAGAATTGCCGGTAAAATTGGTGCTCTGCATGACAATTATTATTGTTCACTTATCAAACATGTTTCAAATTGAGAAAAGTCAAGTCAGAGGACCCCCCCCTGACTTCTGACCTGGCTGGCCTGACTTGGGGGGGGCTCCGACTGGAGGAACATATATCGTTGGAGATAGTGCAATAGCGCATAACAAGCCCTGATAAACATACTATTATATGTGCTATTTCACTATCCCCAACGATATATAGATTCATGAAACAAAACTGCATTTGCCTGACACATCTCTGATTCAGAGAATAGTGGTACAAAGGTTACCTAATAACAGCAGTATTTATGCTATGATAAGTTCTTTCATTCGGCAATAGAAAATGTAATATGCAGAACATCAATTATATAATGATTACCTACAAGTTTAGTATGTTGCCATGTGGGTCATAATACAGGTTTAAGGTATTATCATTAGGTTTTGACAAGATATTGATTATCTTTACATTATAATAATAGTTACACTTATTAAAATTGAACTTCTTACCTTATACTATTCTGTTTAGGAGGTTCTGCATACAAATTACTATCATTATTCATACTATCAACATTATCATACATATTGTATGACTCTATCATCCTCTGGTCATATAATGTCCTATTGATCACAGATTTTTCATCTATCGGGTACACTTTCATGGTGTAAGGTTGGTCTGTATTCTGTATAGGGGGTATTGGAGGGTAGTTGTATGGTGGCAGTGACGTCTCATAGTCACCACTCAATGGTGACTGCACAGTGCTGCTCGGACTACAACTAGTGCTATTCATGGTGTCATATTGACTCGCTGGCTCCTGCAATGGAACATAATTATTTGTTTCTTCATCTCGTTTAAAGTTCTTGGAACTGGATACAATGTCTTCCGGATCACATAGTTGGCGCTTTCTTGCCCTGTTTTCTTCTATTTTTCTCCGTTTTTCCGCTTTGTCTTCATCAGACATGATGAACTCTTTTACCATACCGATACTCAAACACTTTTCTAGTCGACATTTCTGGCAGAACCTCCTGGTTACGACTGTTATAACACAGTTGTTCGTAAATGGACACTTGAATTCCTTACTTGCTAGTGCGTTCCTACGAAAAAACGCCTTGCAACTTTCGCAAGAGATAGCGTTGAAGTTATAACCTAGCGCCTTATCGCCGCACACTAGGCAAATTTTCTGCAAACTGGATGGTAGTTCCTTCTTCTGGCTTGTTTGCTCTTCATTTTTATCAATGTTTTCTTCCATTTTCACATTTAAATTATCGTTTTAAAAGGAGATAAACAACAGTCAACATTCCGTTTAATTTCACATTGTTCGATTATTTGCAAGTTCTGTATTGTATTCATATATGAACGTAAATGATTACGGATTCCGAATATTGGTAAATTGCAAAGATAACGCAACAAAATCCAAATAATTGCAAAGATAAATACGACGAAGATATCATATCAGTTTACGTTACGTACGGTACGTTACGATGACTAATTGCCATATAATGTCAATGTCAAGTTGTCAAATTGACAATGACAATTGAAATGAAAGAACCGGGCGAGAGGGGGCGAGGGTGGAAACGCTGTGGGTGGAAGGGACTACTAGGGAGGGACAGCTTGCGAGTTGCGTAGGATGGAGTGGAGTGATACATTTTCAATGTGCGATTTGTGTGTAATAATCCGATAATTGCGATTACATATTTTTTGTGGTTCTAGCGGCTACTGTTACCTAGTTCGTGTGACTTTTAGTCCTATGCACCAGGAATTGAATCTAACTCAGCTCCGAATTTTCATGTTATGTAGGTACCTATGTAGATGTAGGTACTTGTAGGTACAGATTGCACTAGCTCTTACAATGCCGAAGGAAAGAAACCGTTGCGTTAAGAATAGGCATGTTTAAATCCGTAAAATTCGAAAACTGGAAGGCGATTGTGACTAAATCCATCCAATATCATAGCGTCGGTTGGCTAAGTGAGGATAACCCTGTGAGGGTACTGGTATATCCCTGCATGCGCCAGCCAGTCAAGTGGTGGCTAGTATTTTTATACTTTAATTTAAAGTGGTGGTAGTGGGAATGTTGTGGGCTGATCGTCTCTCAACTTGTGCCTAAATCTATTTTATCAGCAAGCCTCCAGTGGTTCTTTGATTACAAAAATGGCTCCTTTGTGATAATTACAATAGTACAGTAGTTATTGAATATTAATATACCTAAATCAATAACGTAGAAGAAGGAAGGAATATATGGTTGTTAGGTCAAATATATATATATGCGTGTGCACGAAACACCTTTTATGAATGAAAAAGCGTGATACACAACCAAGTTTTAGTCTCACTTTACGTGTGTACCTGATGCGATTGATATTTTTTTATTGTAACCCCAAAAGATTTTAAACTTCCATGGTCAAACATATGATTTTTTTTCTCAAAAAAAACATAAATTACATGGTAAATATCCCATTAATAAACAATATTTTAGTATTGTTATCCCGGTTGGGCAAACAAACGTTTTGTTATTTTTTTGATTTCCTTGTTTTAGCTAAGTAACTATAGGCATTTAGAAAGTATTTTTAATGTGATTGGATACTGAAATGTAAAGCGTTTAATCATGGTGAACAGCTGTATTTTGGGCTCTTCAAGCTGAACGCAGCAAAAGACTATGTAGGTATGTGTGTAGGATGTAGGTAGTTTTACCTTTCGCGCAATGCCAATCGATGAATATTTTATTTATTTTATTTTATTTTTATTTTACATGGAAAACTAACAGCTGCTTAGAAGCTGATAAAGAATGATCATAAACAAAAGAGAAAGCCTTAAATAGTTTCCGCTTGTAGTTATAGAGCTTACAAAATTTACAGTGTCCTAACAGATAACGGTGATAGATAAAAACCAGGTGAAAAGAAAAATATAAATATACCTAAATCTAAACCTTGAGCACAATAATCATATTAGTCAAAGCCATATAAAATATATTACAACGCGATTGCACAAAATTATTAATTATATACTTGACTATGGTAAATAATACTATTATATTTTCATAACAAAACTATATAAAACACAGAGACAGATCATTTTGTTTATGTCTTCATTGTTAAAACATTCTCAGTTCGCGCTTCACTACAGCTGTCACTATGCTAATATTGACATTGGCAGTTGACAGTTCAAAATGAAACATGATTGCATGTTTTTTTAAGTTTGGCCCCGAGTTTTGGCGGGAAGGTGAAAAAGTTCACGTCGTTGCATTGTATTATTTCACAAAACTTATGCTTTTTCTAGTGTTAATGTTTAAAATTAGTGGCATTTTACGCATTAAGTGCTGAATTATGAGTATAAGTGTGGGCAAGTGATATAATGTAGTGAAACGTGGTTTTTCGTGTTGCTTCCAAAATTCCATAGAAGCCTCTAGTAAAGTTGCCACTACTTTACTAGGGCATGACTTAGACTGGGTTGTGACTACCTGACTTAGACTGGACTATGACTACCCTGACTGACTGTGACTAAGACTTGACTTTACATGAAATATTTCATAATACGACGAAAAACTACAATACTTGACACTGGCTAAATACACTATGTGTGGAGCCAAACTATAAGAAAAAAAAAAAAAAGTTTGGCTCCAAGAAGATTATATTCTTTAGCCAGTGTAAGCTTATCATTTACGTTTAGTCACCTTAGTTTTAAGGTATGGTCTTATCATTTGGGGTAACTCTACCCACATAAAAAGAGCTTTCATTGTTCAAAAAATGTGTTCGAGCTGTATGTGGTCTCGGACCATTAGAATCCTGTAAACCTATTTTTAAAAGATTAAACCTGCTATCTCTACCTGGTCTGTATATTTTTCAGATTGGATGTTTTGTGAGGGAACATCCAACATTTTTTGAACTGCTCAGAGAAAAGGTCAATCCTAGATTAAGATGTAAAGACCCCACAAAGCTAATGTTGCCCTTGCGTAAATCTGCCTTGAGTCATAGAAATTGAATCATGAATTGTATCAAAGTTTTTAATAAACTACCAAGAGAGATAAGGGAATTACCTACTCGGCAATTTAAGACAAAACTGTTTAAATGGCTGGTAGAAAAATGTTTTTCTGACATCAAAGAGTTGTTATTGTGACCAATTATGCAATTATGTTATTATTATTATTATTATTCGCAAATTCAAATAATTTTGTGTGTTATATTAAGTAGTTATTTGACATTATGATCATTATTAATTTAAATGCGACTTATTACAATTTTATTACAAGTATTCTTAATGTATATTCAATAAAATATTGCATGTCCGTCATGGGCAAACTGTTGACTCTATATGCTAATAGTATTAGTTATTTTTTAAGACCTACTTATACATAGTTTCTGCAATAAATATTTCATTTCATTTCATTTCATTAGGTTAGTCACGCACGGTCAAGTCAAAATCAAGCTTTAGTAAAGCCATAATAAATATTTATTACACATTACACATGTGGTAAAGCGGTGGATACGTATATTTATTTCAATATTTAATGCTTAGACTTTTGGAGAGAACACGAAAACACGTTTTTCATCTCTATGGCATTTATGTTTCACTCGTGCACGTTCGTGAAAACGTAGGTATTTTACCAATTTTTTTATCTCTCTAAATACCATATAAATACGAATAAATTGCTTTTTGATTACCTACATGTTCTAGGTAGGTAGGTAGCTAGGTAGGTAGGGTATTGCACCCACCCACCTATAATTCGACCAATGGATGCGAGTAACAAATTTCTATAGGTATTCAAAACTTTTTGCAATGTTCGGAACGCTTAACAAAAATTAACACCCACATATGGCTTTTACCATTATTAGATACTGTCTTTTTGTCCCTAAATTTACTTATACTTTACGTTGTTCTCAACTTTGGAAACATACCGAACTTCTTCACAGGCTGGACAACATCGTAAAGAGGGCTTTGGCGACTATTTTGAATATAAATTTATACGAACGAGAGTGGTTACAGGCTTCACTTCCTGTGCGAATGGAAGGGCTTGGTATCCGGTCGATCTCTGGTGTCGCTCTTCCTGCGTTTCTGTCCTCAGTACATAGTACTCAAAATTTAACCGAAAAAATTCTTGCTGCATCTCTAGGCAATGTAGAAGTTACCTTTTTTGGCGAGGCCAGGAACGCGTGCTTGTTAGCCTGCCCTAACACTGAGATCCCCAAATCTGTTTCCTCACAGAGGCTCTGGGACGGGCCGCTCTGCGACCAAGTACGGAATCAACTTATCCATATGTGCTCAAGCTCTGCAGATCGTGCCCGCCTCTTAGCCGTTTCGGTGTGGGAATCGGGTTTGTGGCTACAGGCTCTCCCATCGCCAAATACTGGTGCATTCGTTTTGAGTGCTGAGCATCGTATGAGCGAGAAGATGCTCGCTGGCATATTTGCAGTGGTTGACAGTGCAAGTTAGAGATGTCCTGTCTAGTGTATACATAGAAGTCTTTGAATTCTACCTGGAACCCTAAAACTCAGGAAGTAAAAATGCAGCGACTCGACTACTCTCGTCTACTCGCAACTTTTGTTTTCGCGTTTTTCTCGAAAACATGTTATACCTACTTATTACATTTTTCATAAGCACGGCAGATATACAGGATTTTTCAGGTGGGCGTGGTAGTTCAAAACCGAAACTATCTCTGGGATATCTAGGACTATCGAAAAGCACTCAAAGGAGTCTCGGGCCCGATTATGATAAAAACTAAAACTGCGTTAGATGTTTGAAAATTCAATAGTTCTATATAATAGCCAGGAATCGGCCAGGCTGATTTAAAAAAAATACACAGTCTGTATTATTAATTCGATAGTGTCCCTAATAAGGATTGAATTCTGGGAAAATTCCTCATAGTTTCAGATTTGGCCTACCACGCCCACTTGAAAAGACATCCTGTATAAACCAGCACTCTAGTCTTCATTAGCCATTTTTGTCCCAAGAATCCGTTACCACAACTCCAGAAAAATTTGTTATATAATCAGAACGTGACCATTCTGCGATAATTTCCAGTAACATTGTATAATAGGTATACCTACCTACAATGCTGTTACCGTCTCAAAGACAATACCTTTACCGAGGCAAGCCACACATTCCTCACTTTCGCTGCATCAGCGGATTTTACTTAGCAAGCACGTTTATGTTGCATGGCGAGTGTGAATAGACCGGTGCTTGTTACAACGGCTAATTTTTTTCCCCTAAATGGGCATACGTTTGACAACAGCTCACCTGATGGTAAGTGACGAAGTTGTCTAAGGTGGAGCACGTTTGCCCTTGAGGTGCCCATTCACTCTTGACTTGAAGAGACCCAGGTTATACCCAGGAGAAAACTGTTGCTGGAAGAGCATTCCATTCCTTGGCCGTTCGGACTATGAATGACTCAGCAAAACGCTTAGTGCGGACATGTGGTTCACTAACGACGTAAGGATGTGAAGAATCACCAAGCCTTGTAGTTCTGTGATGGAAAAGGGATGACGGAATGAGCTGATGAAAGGCATGCGCACACTCTCCAAAATGTAACCGATAGAAGACCGAGATACTGGTAGAAATAAGTATTATCTCAAAGATATAAAAAGCCCACCACTTATGATTGAAATCTGGACTGATGTTGGCAATTTTTTTAAATGTTCGTTCTTAATAGCCTGAAATTGTTTATAGAAAGAAAAAATTGTAAAGTTTCTTCTATGGGATTTTTGTACAGACAAGACAAAAGAGTTAGCTACTAATGCATACAAAACTACTACTATTTACTTATCTATGTTGTTACGTTTTTATTTGAACGGGCTATTGCTGTTGCTCTCTACCGACCTTTACAGCGTCACCGGGCGGGAGGGCAGGCGCTTTAGGCGCCCAGCCGTCAAAAGTGGAAGGCAACTCAAGGGCAGCCCTGGGGTGCGAGGCTCGGTTTGGGCCGTTGCCGGGATAAGAGGATCGAGAAGGCTACGTCCACTGGAAGAGTGGACCCAATGGAAAGTCGGGTTCCGTTCTAGCTAACCTACGTAATGTTGTTACATTAAGTTTATTTCTTTTTAAGTCTACAAACAAATCGTAGTACCTAGTGTACTGCTGGCTCATATGGTCTTAAATATTATGCATAGGTAGGTACTTGACCCAGTAGATACCACCTTATAGCACAGAAGACTGTTTTAATAAATAGTAGATAGTAGGTACCTATAGTTATTTAGGTATACAAGTATACAAACCGACAATTAAAAGGCCAGTTCTCCAATCAGCAAAATTCGCAACATGACTGCAACACTGCTATATTTTATTTCCTCCAACAGTATTAATAAAACCATTCTCGCGTTCTTTCTGTGATTTATTCTTCACAGTCCTGTACCTACAATGTCTTGTTTAAATATTGCTACGTTTTTATCGTTATTTCTAAGTTTTTTGACAATAGTCAGTGGTAACTCGTACAGTGTTAGAATAGACACGGAGAACCATGTTAACTTGATCGACAGCAAGTTTCTTAGTTTTACTATAGATCCAACATATCTGTTTTCGAGCAGTGAGAAGTATCGAAGGTAAGCTGAAATTTTTTTTTGGTTCTACGGTTTTGGCACTCTCGACGTGATCAATAAGGGTGGGCTTTTTGATCCGTAGTTAAAGTAACCGATGGTTAAAAACTCTAACAAAGTTTGACCATTGATTAGAACTTGTTAGCATTTTTAACCATTGGTTACCTTAACTACGGATAAAAAAACCCACTAGTCGTTTGCCTGAGCGACATGGGCGACCATAACAGAACCACACAGACAGACAGAGCCACTCAGAACTCTAAAATATAAAAAAGTTTCGCGTGACACTGTACCTACTGCACGCGTCATCCTGAGACATAAGCACAGTCTATAGCAATAAGATTACTGGACTGTGACATCAGGTCATAAAGTCTTATTTGCCCAGTAATTTCACAGTACACATAGTAGTACACGCACACTACTGCGTGCCGGCTGCAAATCCCTACTGGCAACGCGGTGACTACGCGGTACCTACTTTGTCGAATAGAAAATTCCTACCACCTCTATTTTGTTATTGATCTAAGTAGGTAACTTAATACGATTCCTACCAATCTTAAAAAAAACGCTAACGTTAAATAAATCTTAGAGGTATGTACTTATTTATTATCCAATATTGTTATTACTGATAACATTTCATCCTTACGTTACGTCTTTGGTGTGCCACAAGTCCGCACTAAGCGTTTTGCTGAGTCATTTGATCCGAACGGCCAAGGAAGTGAATGGACATCTCATGGGCAAACGTGTTCCACCTTAGACAACTTCGTCACTTACCATCAGGTAAGATGTTGTCAAACGTATGCCCATTTTAGCATAAAAAAACATCATCGAAAATTAGGATAATCCAATCTGAAAAAGATCGCAGACATATTATTTGCAGCGTTGTAAAAATTCAGTGAATATACGCTATATATGTATATAGCGTATATTCACTGAATCTTTATCTTCAATAAAAAATAATTTGGATGGAAACTGGATAGATTATAGCCTCCTTGATTGAATGGCCAATCATAGAAGATAGATTTAATCTATGGACCGATCATTATTAAAAACCAATTAAAACCAGCCGATAACCTAATGTGATGTAGGTGCATTGCATATGCAAATAATCTTATCATAGTTTTGTTGTTGTTGTAGATGATTCCATTAATTACTTTCTCGGTACAAATTCAATACTTGAACACTTTTCAAGGCCAATCAGCTCTTGCAATATGAGCTGTGACATAGATTGATACGCGCAAAATAAGTACCTACCCGTAGAATTTTATATTTTAATTCTATCAAAGTTATCGATGCTCCTCTCGCTCTAGCTTCTGTGGTGCGGTGGTTGAGCAGTTCGCCTCATAACCCGGAGGTGCCGGGTTCGATTCCCACGACAGGACTAGTATTTGTGCACAGAAAAAAAGCGCAAATACTTGTTCTGAGTGTGGGTGTTGTGGGACTATATTATGGTCCTCGTAGTTCCTGGGTCCCTAAATACAGAGAATCCTAGTATGGGTCCATGCATGTGACAGATTATTGGAAAAGACCAGAATGAGCAATTTTGCATAAATCTCTTTTCAGTAAAGAATGCATCTGTATGGCGTCCTCCCTCACTCCAGCTTACATCCGTATAGCCGGTCCATCCACGGCCTTCCTATCATTCCACAATGCAACCATCACCATCGAAGACCTGGACGGGACTGATGATGAACACCCGAAGGTGCACTTTCAAGACTTCTTCGCTGAGAACCTTTCTAGGGAGCTGAAGAGTCAGAGGGCTCAGAGGGGGAGTTTGGAAGCTTTTGAGAGTCGATTTAAACGGAACCATGATAGGATAGAGGTATGTTCTCAATCATACCTACTACCTATAGGTAAGGCGAAAATCGTGAAGTGGTGGGTATGATCGAAAATAACATATATCGAGAATATGTTATTGACTAGGCCAGTGCATTGGGTCACATAGAAGACCCATGTCTTAACACTGGGAACGTAAGTCTATACTTACGTCACCAGTGTTGGGCTTATGCTAATGATGCATCTCACTCCAGGTGTCCCATAAAGACTGGAGGAAGTTCATCCAGTGGGCCAAGTCGACAGGCTTCGACCTGGTGTTCGCGCTCAATAACCAGGAGAAGATGGAGTCAGGGATGTGGGATCCCAACACAGCGCTGAACATCCTCACTGTAGCAGAGAAGGCTGACATTGGAGATATGTTCTGGCAGCTGGGCTACGGTAAGTTGTTGATATAAGGGATATAAAGAAATCATCCAGGGAATGGGCAGCACGTGTTCTCTTCGGTACATTAAAATCTTCTACGATCACCATGACGCCTGCTAAGTGTGGTATCTACCATTTGTCTCACGACCCCCTCCCCACATAGTGGCAGATGGTAATGGTATATGACTTTATCACTCGTTGTTAAGGCTTTTGCATCTCTTCCAGAATGCAGGAATCAGTCCATAGAAGAATACCTAAATGACCTGGAGACTCTGGCTGTGATCATCGAGACGTTTACCCCTGGACGTGCTGGACAGTGGAAGGTGGTAGGCGGTGACGTCACAAAATGTCTGCAGGCTGACTCTAAGAGCGACTTCAAGGATTACGTAACGCTGTCCAATGATATGATGGATGCTATTATGTTCAATGGGTAAAGGGTGTACACTGTTAACTATTACCTAAATGCCAACCTAAATTGTACAATCGTTCAGTAGAGCTCCTCTACTGAATCACTGTAGCCGGCCTTCCCAGCCTTAGAAATTGACATTATTATCTCTTCATTCGAGAAAGTGAATATTATCCTCGATCTACATTATAATTTACTGCAATCACCAAGACTCCACGACAGGAGAGGTCTTGCAGCAGTGGTCTATTCCGACTGATGAAGTACATTTTACAAGTTCAGTATGTACGACTATACGTCCTTATTAATAAGATCTCTTAGCATGGCCTGGGCTGGAATCTTTACAAAGACTTAAAGTACCTGCCTAACATATTCTCACAAAACCTTTCAGAAACTCTTCAACCCAAGAGCTCCAGCGCATGTCTGAACATGATCGCCACAAGCTGCTCAAACTCCTAAGTCATAGCGACACTCCACTGTGGCTCACCGAAGCTCCCTGGTCTCCGAACTTCGACGAGATATCCCGAGCAGCTGATTGGCTGATTGGGCTGGGGCATGCTGCTAAGAATGGGTTCTCGCATCATTTTAGAGAGCTGGGAGATGAGATGTATGAGCCTACACTGGTGAGTGCAAGAATTTGTCTCATTGTCAGTGTTTTTTTTATGCCATTGAATGACGTGACGAGCTAGTCGTTCACCTGATGTTACCGTAACTGTTATGGGCGGCCGACACGGCCACCCATAACAGTTACAGTGTTACTTGGAACTTTAAAACAATAAAGTTTCGCGTGACACTGCAGTGCGCACGTCATCCTGAGACATCACACGGTCTAGTAATTAGATTACTTGACTGAGTGATCAGATCATAAAGTCTCATTTGCCCAGTAGTTTCACTAGCTACAATGCCCTTCAAACCGGAACACAGTAGTGCTTGCACACTACTGCTTGGCGGCAGAGTAACTGGCAAAGCTGTGGTACCTACCTAGACGAACTTTGCAGAAAAGCCCTACCACCTAGTACAGTGTACAGAATAACTGTCTCTGTGGGTCTGTGGCTGTCTTTATAAGTAACTACCTACTTAGTAGGCTTGCGTTAAGTTTCCTAAAATAACATAATACCAAGGTACTTACTAAGGGTAGGTTTTAACCTTTTTGTTTTTACCTTAACTACGGATCAAAAAACTCACCCTAAGTTAACTAACTAGGTACACATTGGAGTAGGTATTCGTAAGCGTCAAGTGTTGGTACCTACTACTTAAAAAAAAAAGATTTTTAATTATGATGATAGAGTACCTATACGAGATAAAATCGGAGACATCTCATTCTCTCAATGGATGACAGGAAATGCATTGGGAATCGTTAAGGAATAAAATAGGTACATTAAAATATTTACACTGTTTAAAAGCCCATTAAAAAATGTATTGAAAAACTTTTTTGTCTAAGGTTTTTATGTTATTTTTTACTTCAGAGTTTCTACATGGCGCTTCTCTTCAAAAACCTAGTCGGCTCCAAAGTCCTAAAGGTTGAGATGGAGCCGGATCAAGCCATCATGTTTGCTCACTGCACATCGCTGCGTCACAAGGCAGTGCCTGGAGCCGTCACTCTTTACGGGGTGAACATGGCTGATGAGCCTGCGAGGTTCTCGATCAAGCTAGATAAGAGGGAGGAAGGAGGTGATATCATGCAATTTATTTTAGGGCATGATAGCAGCGGGTAAGCCAATTTTGACTCAATAGACATGAAGCACTTTAAATCTATCACATCATCAGTCTCTATGCGTCCACTGCTGAACATAGTAGCCTACCCCATTAGGAGGGGGTTGCCATAACTACCGCACGCCTGGCAAGCGTCTTGGTGATCGGTGTAGATTATAATGTAAACTGAGGAAAATACTGCTGCCCATGTATATTCCCTTAGCCGGCTCTTACGGCACCCACGGGAAAAGATAGGGTGGTTCTGTTCTCATACCAGGACCACATGGCATGACCTTAAATCCACTTTAAATCCACATTTTGAAATTAGAGGTAGACGAAGAAGCATAGCGCACTTAAATTCTCCGGGAACCAATGCCCTGGTCAGTTTCGGGAAGCCGTTGGATACAAACGACTAATAACCGTTTGTTGATTTGCTAAATGACAGAAGCCTAATTATTAAGCTGCAGGTAGAATTATTTTTGATAATGATAACAGCCATTTAGTGATCTTGGTACGTTATCACTCTAACAATAAACTGATGATACCTATGTACATATTATATGTATACATTGGACCTTAACCTCAAGTGTTTCTTTATATTCAGGAATATACAAGTAAACGGTCGGTCGATGTACTTTGAAGGAGATCTGAAACCAGTCGTCAAGAGAGTGCGTCCGTACAAAACTCTTCTCATCAATCTACCAGCTCGATCGTTTGGCTTCTGGGTTCTGGCCAACACTAAAATAAATGCTTGCTATGATGACAGTAGCACTGCTGATAAGGAGTATGAAGAAGCTGTTACAATTGAGAGTGATGAAAACGAAAGGTTAAAAACTAAAAGATCGTTGTTGGATAAAGATTTCGAGGAATACGCTGCTGATAGTTCTGTTGATTTCATCGACGACAACGATACCTCGGCAGATGTTAATGATCAAAATTTGGCTGATAGAATTCGTTATCTCAATAAGAACTTGAATAACGTTCAGGCGTTGTTTAAAGATAGGACTACTAGTGATAAGAGAATAAAGCGCCAAATTAATGATGAAAGTCTTAGAGAAAAATTAAAGAAGTTGAAAAGAAGAGGTCTCTTACTAAGACGCAACAAGACATTGGATCCTGAATCTAAATCAGAAGGATTATTTTCAAATATTTCACCAATAAAAAGGCGTAACATAACCAGGCGTTTCAAAAATAGCAGAAATTTCAAGGGTTCCAGATTTTCCAATAATAAAGTAAGTAAACGTAACCCTAAAGCTTTAAAGGTACAAGAATTTATACCAAGAGTAAAAACTGCAAAAACTACAGAAAACCCTTTAGAAGTAAAAGATACAGAATCAAAAGTAAGGCAACGTCGAAGTGCAGATAAAGATCAAGTAGAGTTATCAGTAGAAAATGAAATAGATGTCCCTAAGGACAACGTGAAACTTTGGACGATCTTAAGAAATATACACAAGCAATTGAAGGACTTGTCTCAAGAAAATGATGACTATGTTGAAGAGGTAGACTCGAAAGCTCCGACAAGTTCAGAACATGTAAAAGAAAAAGTGGATGGCCCAAGAGAAAATGACAGTGGTTTTATAAAATCTACAGTAGAAAATCTCATGAGGGTGTTATCAGACCTAAATAAGAATTTGAATCGGTTTTGGAACGGAATTCATTTATTAGACTAGTTTATATCCACAGTGATTAGTAAGTTATAATTATTGTAAATAAAGGTAATTTAGGAAAATTATGTAAATAAAGGTATTTCGCACTAATCTTTCTTATTTATATTTCTTTTCATTTGCCAATGATCTCCTATCACAAAACTGGGTTTATTTTTATCTAACTGACACAAATCAGATTCTATTTCATATCATATTTTATTGTTTCAATGATTCATATTTTCAATGATTAGTCTTTATCTATAGGCACATTTTATTATCTGTGATAACTTGATAAGGTACTGTCAGGATTTCACCTAGCACTTACGCGCATAAAATGAAACACGTCACTGTGGTACAATGTAGTTTATTATTATTTAACAACATGTTAGATGAAACCATTTTCACATTAAACCATTCACATGAAAATGGCCATCTCTAAAACTTTTACGTAACTAATAGGGACCTCGTAAATAAACTTCAACAATGCCTTGCAACAGTAAGTAAAGGAAGTGTCAGCGAACAAGCCCTCTAGACTCCTACAGTGAAGTTTTATAGGAAACTAATTACATAGAAAGAGATGGCAGTTTTGAGAAAGAGCGAAACAAAACTAAAGTATCATCAACAACAGGGTTTCACAAAAGCTCCATCCGTATTATCCTAAACATTTTCAACAATAACCTTTCGTTTATAATCCGTAACTCTAATGTAATCGTGGATAAACTACTAACCTTTTAAATATAACAATACAACATTCGAACCGCGTTCAATATGTTTCATTGCTCACTTATTGGTAAATTGCATTTAACACTAAAATGTCACTAATATTAAAAGCTAACGCACTAAAAGTGGTTTTGTTGGCCAATAATAGCTATTCTAAAACAAGGTATAGGGGGAAATAAACCTACGTATTTTTTTGACAGCAAATTTACATATTGGCAGAATGACGAGGCTTTTAATATAAATTTATTTCCCCGAATATTTTAACAACGTAAGTAATATTATTTTTCTATATTTGAAGATGATTTTCGAATAGTATAGATTTTTCAAATATTAGAAAAAAATAACCAACGTGCAATTTATGTATTGCTTTTCTGGCACTTTAATGTCAGTTCTTTGCTTCAAAATCTATACTATGCGTAAACAAAGAAGACATAATTAGTTATAAAATATTTATTTATATACTTATAAACAATATTATGAAATCTGACATCGTTAAGTGTAAAGAAGCTCTTGTGTGTGGTACGTTGTGACTTTGTGTCGTTGTCTCTAAATTGTCTATTCCCTATCTTGAAACTATCCTGTGTTCTTCTTCTGATATTTAAACGCTCTATGAATGTCTAAATTATATCAGAACAAGATATTTAAAACATCGATTGTTTAGTATTTGAATTTGTTAATTTAAATCATGAAAAAAGTTTATGGTTAACTTTCTTAATCATATTCGTATTAAACAATCGATATCTTGTTGCCATAACAACAAATTGCGAAAGTGATATATTAATAGTCTATAAATATATATTATAGCTTTTTTTTATGTTAAAGGGAGCAAACAAGCATACGGCCCACCTGATGGGAAGTGGTCACCGTAGCCTATGGACATCTGTAACACCTGAGGAGGCATCACCAATGCGTTGCTTACCCTGTAGCTAAATATATGACAGCTTTTTTTAAAGATATATTTGTCGGAAGTAATAAATGCACAATTATAAAATTATCTTTTTTAGTTTGTGTTTTTATATGTACCTATATTGTGTTAATATAAACAATCATGTCGGTATGTATTATGACGATAATAATATATTATTTAGAGGAAGGTAATATTTAAGATTTGATATAAATAACATTGGTTTAACATAAGACTGTAAATATATCACCACACAATCGTAACATTCTTTCCCCTAACTCTAGACTAGTGCAATTAAAAATAGGCTAGTTTACTCAAAAGTTTAACGAGGTAAGTTATGATAATAAATACTTTTTAACTCCTCTAAGGAAACATTTAACAGGGAAAGTTAGTTACTAAGGATTTGAGAGAAATACAAATATATTAAAAAGATCACAAGAAGGATTTGTCAAGCCACCGCAGGCCGAGTCATAAATACGTTCTAATCAATCTAACTAAAACAAAAAGAATATAAATATAATAGATTTATATACACATTTACCCTGAGTGTAAGAGTCATAAGATCAATGGGATTCAAAATATATACATAATAATTTATATATATTTATGGGAAATCTTAAAAGTTGGTCAAATGCTCTTGAATTTCTTAAAATTATTCTACTGATAGAAATTAAAAGATGGTAATTTAGCTCCATTATTAAATAACATTTATGACTAAACTACACTTCTACCTTGTATAAACCTCCTTACAAATTTACTATAATTTTAATATAAAAAGAAAACCATACAAAACATTTTAGGAATGTTCAAAATATAAAACTGTCAAAAACGATGTGTAAATCTTGTACTATAATTATGAACAAAAGTATTTAAATCCATAAAAACCATAAGTATTTACGTATATGTTGAAACAATTAATGCAAATATGACATAATATGTAATTAAAAAACAAAGTTACGCTAACATTTGATTATCACCCAAATTCCTCGAATGCGTTTTAAGCAACTTTATAATTTTAATCTAGTTACATAATATTACGTGTAGATATAATACTAAACACTGAACATTGAAAGCTTAGACGAAGAGAGCTCACTGAAGCATCTAAATACATTTCAATACAAAGGAAATAAAATAATAGACCAATTAAGAGAAAACGACACCGAAACACGTTCCAAGAGCCAACCACACTTTGATACCACTTCATGCACACAACCACACCCAAAAATATAAACATACATTAAGATATATTTAAAAAGCATAAATATATTTTAATATATATTAAACATTTATTCAAAGACTTACATATTAACATAATATATAAATATGTCGTTAATTTCAAAATTAGTGACAGTTAGCTTAAAACACCGATTAAGACAACGCTAAATACCAAAATAACGTTATCTAAATTACTACTACTATGAAAGTTAACAACGAAGGGCTCAGCTAGTCTCTACATAGATTGAAGATAATCATGAAGATAGGTTAGGATAGATTAATATAGAATAGCTATCATACAGTGAAGGTGATTTGGTTATTTTATTGGTCGGGTAAATTATAAAGGTCCTGAGATCTTATCACCTATTATTGTTATTCTTCATCTACGTACAACCGTTAGCTAAGATGCCATGCACATACATAGAACTATGTTTAAGACCTAGTTTAACACACGTGAAAGATAACTTACATATAGATTGTGGAATGCCATCGGACGGGGCGAACCTTTCATACAGCCCATCATTAAATATATTTTATAATGAAATATATAGTATTATGATAGCTATGCGTGCTGAAAAATAAATCCTATCGAATATTGAAACAAGCTATGAAAATATACATCATGTGCAAGTACAAGTGCGAGAAAATATCGATCTTATATATCAGAAAAATAGTATAGCTTTCAATAAATAATCAGAAATTACTGTATTTTTGTATTTACAACAAGATATTTGTTTGTATATAGAATAGTGTGTACTGACTGTTTAAATTATTATAACAAGAATAAAGATAACAACAAGAAGTGTTCATAATCAAAAGGTTTCGTCGATACACGTCAAATATTTGAAACAGTCAGAATGTCATATGAAAAGGTGTAAGTGAAGGTAGATATTGTAATTGACCTGAAACATACAACAGAAAATATACCATAAAACAAACAAGCGAAGCTATGTATAAACAATACAAATACATGATGTGCTGATTGTGTTTGATATCTTTAATTTGAGAGATTTAAGAAGAGTCAAAGATTGTCAAAGATAGTCAAAGAAGAAGCGAGAAGAATAAACAACGCGAGCGGTGTATCCGCATCGGGCGTTTTTTATAATATATTCATTATATCACAGCTTTTGACGATTAACAAATCTTTTGCATTTGTAGCTTAATACGTGGACACAATTGTTCGAACAATTAGCTGTTTCTATGACATTCCTTACCTTCTTTTTGTTCTGTTCGACGCGTTATTAGTGCTTGTCTGTTCATTCAGTATTACTGTACTTTGTTACATTTAGGACTTGTATAATTATCGTGTGCCTATGCTACGTTCTTCAGGTGTTCTAAGTTACCTACGTTCTATTGCATGTCCAACACCTACACCAAAAACTTCCATCCCTGCTTCACAACCGTACCCACCAATAGTAATCTAATCGCTCGAAAAATTTGCTCACAATTGTGTATCATTTTACATTACAATTAATACCTAAGCATAAACATCGAATTAGACTTGAAACCGCATCTACACTAAGTTTACTTCAACGGTAAAACAACGTGAGTAATAGGTGTTATCTACAGTATACACATTAGTACTAACACCGACCTTAGTTTAGACATGCATGAACGAAATGGACACGATCGCGAACCTCCGCTTACTAGTTTAACAACAACAATTTTGTAATTATAATTTTCGATGTGGGTATTAAGGCTAGGTCCATTACAGGTATGTACACCTAAAAGAAACACTCGAGTTGAGACACATTCAGTAGAGATGCAGAAGCGCACGCATGCAAAAGATTCAAAGGCGACAGTCGTAGAGAACAGCGAGAGAAAGCGACACCTCACCGGCGTACATTTAACTTTTTACAACAATTTTGACACTAAGCCGAGTGGAATTTGGATGAAAACAAATTGAAAATATCGAATACATTGTTATTTCAATGTAATGAAGTTAGAAAGACGATAGAAGTACAGACTGAGCGATGAGTCTACACGCGTGCTAATCCCCTTATAATACAAATTTATTCCCTCATTTTTTTAAAATAAATTACAGTTCCCGATCTAGTTGTATTTATATTTATTTGTTCTTTACACTTAAATAACAATATATCACAAGCGTCAACATATAAAAGTTGGGTTTACGTTTAGAAATCACTCGCGTCGCTCTGGTTCATCGATGAATGTTAGACCGAGGGTACCGCGGTACTTGACGGTCGCTCGTCGTATTTTTTTTTATGAATGTATAAAAATATTATTGCTTATTAACAAGCACCAACGCGCCACTAGCCAACTACGTTCCGAAAAAATTTAGAATTCGAATCTCTCCTACGAATTTTTTGAGCGCGAATGATACGATCTCCGAACGAAGGGGATTTCTCTAATGTTCTCAAAATCAGGGCCTTGGGTGGGGGGTGGTAAATTTGTTAAATTACCGGTTTGTGAATCGTCGTAACAACTTAGCACAGCTACATCATGTATTCAGATTAATATAATAAACATGTTGGCGGCGGGGGCGAGCATGCTGGCGTACATGTCTGTGGCCCGCTCACTGCATCACGCACTTGCTCTCGATCTGAGATTTTAGTTCATTCACTTGCGTTTCTATGGTGTTTTTCAGTTCTGGAAAATGGGAAAAAATCTGTTAGTATATAGAGAACAGTAACATAATCAATGTACCTAAACAATAAGGAGGAATAATGGTCGAAATTGTTGTTTTAGACGATATATTTAAGGAATGATAACGATTTTGTTTTTTTTTTTGAGGGGAGCAATAGCAGGGGACTCACTGGTGAACTCATCCTGGTCTTCCAACTCCGCTTCGGCCGCGAGTTCCTCAGGAGTTTTCTTCTTCCTCATAAGAGGGTTGTCAGGCTCCGCTTGCTGCTGTTCCACCACCTCCTCCTTCTTGGGGATTTTATACTGGAAGTGGAGAAAGCAGGAATGTTAGAACAATTGATAAATATATGTTTTGTAACACGCGAGAACGCTTTCATCACACGTTCGTCCATTGGGTTCAAGAGGTTGTAAGACAATAGTCGTTAAGCAAAGTCAGAAGCCTTTGAGCAGCCTAAAAGCTCTGACATCAGGGCTGGCCACTTGCCTACACGAGAAGAAGAAGAAGAACATGCAAGTATAGCCAAACAAAGTGGTGTCCCATGGAGAGGCCTATTTCAGCAGTAGACGTCTTCCTGCTGGTGATGATGAAGCGTCCATGAACAAAATATTTACTTATGCCTAAAGTTTCATTTGTTTCTTCCATATCTCTTACTAAAATTTACCCTGAAGCGAAGGTTTTAAAGTCTAAAATACTTCGAAGTAATGTTTCACGGCGAAGTGCGAAGCGAAGTTACTTTAATTTAATTGGCTACTAAAACTGGGATGGATCAAAACGGCATCGGTTCGAGTTCTACGAAATGCCTATGAAATTCTCGCAAATTGTAGTGTGAGAAGGACTGAATTTAAAATTTTTTGATCAGTAGGAGCCGAGTGGGGAGCCGTTGGATGCAAGAAGCAAGCAGCCGATCAAAGTGGTGCTTTATAAGGGATGCCTATGTTCAGTAGTGAACGTCTTCAGGCTGTTGATGATGGTGATGATGATGATGATCATGAAGATGTTAATTAATTGTATTTCTACGTTAATGGACTGGTTGGGTGTGATTTGTAGTGTCGTTAATAGAGCATGTTGTCGGAACGCGGTCGGCAAGATACTTTTCTAGACAGAGCAAAAAAAAAACAAAAAAAAAAAAAATACACCTAATTAGCAGGCATACATGCTAATGGAAACGGCACTACCTACGCATACTTTGAATAAGTTTTTTTATTAGGTATACAACAAGTAAAAGTACTTTGTGCTACTTTATTTTCTCTTGTCAACTTTTTAAATGATCAAAGACTGTCAATCCATTTGACTCAAAGCTCGCTTTCAGATCGCCAAGCCACGCTTTACAAAGCTGCCTTTCGAACGCGCCTACGATGTTGCCAGTAATTTCCCCAAGGTACCGCACTGATTTCCGATTGCGCTACGCCCAGTGTTGCCACAATCAAATATATTGGGTACTTTCTCGATAAATACTAGAGTCCCAGGAGTAGTTTTTTGTATTTGAGTAGTTGTTGCGATGGTTCCGCTTTTTGAGTCTCAAGACGACATTCTTTTATGGGATTTTTTATACACGTAGCTTAGAAACACTGAATAGAAAAATCTAGAATAACATAAGTAAACAAGCTTGAGTTGGTACTACAGACGAGGCAGGCGTATTGACACGACTTGGCAAACGTAATGTAGAACGCCCTTGGGTTCGGCAGAGCGGCAAAGTGGCTGAGAAGAGCTAGCTGAAGATCGGGTATTATCACAGATTATAGAAAAAAACAATTTGGGTATTATAGTGGCATGAATTAGGACGTGCTTATATATATTGTTTATTTTATTATCATGAACGGTACATTATATGTAATACCTAACTCATTGGAAACCATTAATACCATTGCATTTATCCTTAATCATATCGGTTAGACAAAAACTGGCCCTGTGCGATCTGTGTCTGAATGTTTTAGGTCGGTTAAGATCCTTGACTAAACTTATAAGGCGCGTAGTGCTAGCGTACTGTGTGCATGTCACCTAACTTAAGCGGAAGCGTGGGTGCCTAAAAGCCAGCTAAAGGAATATGCCACCAAGCCGCCTGCCAAGCGTGGTGATTATGGCAAATCCTCCCATATGATTGGCATCCAAAGTGGCGTTTTATGGGGAGGCTTATGTTCATCAGTGGACGTCTCCAGGAGGTTGATGTGAAGCGGAAGACATTGAGAAGCTAGTGCTCAACCTTCCATTTTTTATTTCCATCTATACTTGACTTGATTGCTTAAACTATGATTATTTTATTTTTACTTAATCTAACCAATAGGTACAACCAAATGATCTTAAACCCAGATAAGAAGCTTAATTTTTTAAAATAATTACATCTGCGAGAATCAGAGCAATCCTCTTTCATTTTAATCTGAAATTGATTAGATGCAGCCTTGGGGCTGCCAGCGATACCAGGATGAATTTATTTTAATTTAAAAAGCATTTTTCCCGCTGGCAACCCTCTTGAGATCTCATTAGTCGGAAGCGGGACATGGCGTCCTACAGATTACGGTTAGAGATCTTCTTTTGCGTTGACAGCTTATTAAAAATGCTGTTTATTCAAATTACTTACATGAGATCTGAGGAGAGTAAACTCTAACGTTTTTATACAGGCTGTCCGAAGAATAAGTGTCAAGCAGAAGTCTATATCAGATCATCCTCTAGTACCTGAATCACCCTAGTGTATCGCATTTTTTTTATAATTTAGGGGTTATTTTTTTTCTTTCTTTTCTTTCTATGAGCAATTTAAGTCGTTCGAACCTACCTGGGACACTCTGTATACGAGGAACCCTAATTTTGCAGCTAAAGTTATTTAAATAACATTAATAACTTTTGTATTGTTTTTAACAGTAATAACTCGTCGACTTGTACGTCACTGTTGATCGTGATCATGATGATAATGAAAATGATGATGATAATTTTAATTAGGTAGATATAACTCAAATATTTGCATAACTGAAAAGATAGAAGACATAGAAACGTGACCTTTGTGACTATCTAGTCTAGATGTAATCTATATTCAAGCAAAATATACAGAATATAAAAAAATACGTTATTTCCGTTCTTCCGGTACACTATTGTGACCCATTACCTATCATTATGACAACATATTATTACAACTGTGCTATTCTGCTAATCTTCACAGCGAGCTTCATTGAATGTTTTTTTTAATGAATGATGTGACGAGCTAGTCTTTCGCCTGATGTTAAGCGTCACGGCTGACCATAACAGATTGCAGTATCACTCGGAACTCTGTATTTTGCGTGACACTGCACTACGCACGTCGTCCTGAGATTAGATCATAAAGTATCATTTGCCCAGTAATTTAACTAGCTACAATGCCCTTCAAACCGGAACACAGTAGTGCTTGCACACTACTGCTTGGCGGCAGAATAACTGGCAAAGCGGTGTTACCTACCTAGACGAACTTTACAGGAAAATCCTACCCCCCCACCCCGGTGCAGTATAGTATAGTAGTGCAACAGTAGGTACAGTATGTTTATTGCAATCACGTCATTTCCATAATTCAAAAATGTATCCTTAATCACCGCAAAAAAACAAATTTTCCGGGTAAAACGTAATATTTTCACCTGTTTTACGTGTTGCCACATTAATTCAACGTTGCCTTAATCCGGCCGATTTCAGTAATGAAAGTAAATATGAGTTATGGCCGGGTTTTATTAAAATTTATAGGAATTAAATGACGAGTGCTAATACTTGTTAGGTTATTGGAGAAGCTGCGACTTAAATAACAAGTTTTAGAGGTTTACTAACACAAGTAGGTAAGGGTGTTTTTTTGTAATCGTTATACTGATATTTATGATTAGGTACTCTGTATTGTGTTGTTTTAGGCAAACTCTAACGTAGTTTTCTTCACAAAAAAAATAGTTTTTTAAGTATAAAAGTAGTCTCGTCTCGATACAAAATCTCATTCGAGTCGCTTCAACCATTTTAAAACAGACCAGTTTTTTATTTATGGTATGACGAGTTTTATTAAAAAAAAAGAAATGGTGTTTTATGTATGACCCTGTGGTATGACCCAATAGATGGCGCCAGTTGTGGTTTTACCAAAATCTGTCACTGTCACTGTTTCAAGCATAGACCACAGGTTATAGGAAATGTGTCACGATACTGACTGACAACTCTAAACTGTTTCGTTTGTTCTATTTTCGTTGCGCGATAGCTCGGCTTAATTTTGGATCATAATATTAACGTTTATCTGTCTCGCAGTTCTGCTGTACTTCAATTTATTTAAGAAGAATGCACCACAGACTACTTAGGAGATACTACAGACAATGTACTCGTGGTCCACTCAACTGAATTTGACATTTCTTTGTAGGTAGTCTAAGCATTTTCTTATGTTTAAACTACTCTGTGGTTTGAAAGGTTTAAACTATGTACTTACAGCGCCATCTAGAAAAGAAGCGGAACTAGTGTTTTTTTTTAAATAAAAAGCCTCATTGCATTGACAAGTTTATTTATTATTGGCATAATTTTAATGAACCCATCGTATTCGATGAAGAGTAGCTAAGTCTCTAAAAACTTCGCCATATTCAAGCCCCATTTAAGATATAATATACTTAGGTAGGTAAGTGTTAAGTATTCAATTCTGAACGGTAAATACTTCAATCATCGAGGTATACAGATAAATAAGACAAGTTTCGTTACTGAAGATTCATAATTAAACACACACAGGTACCAGCGTAAATAAAAACAACTAAGTAAGGAAATAATCGGCAAATGATTATTTGTCAGACAAAAAAGCTTGGCCTGATTGCCCCAAGCTCAATGTTATGTAATCTTAGGTACCGTGTCTATCGCTTGGCTATACCTATAATTTTTATTTTCTACATGTATTTTAATGTCAAGATCATTCTAATATTCCTCTTACACTGGTGTGAAATAGGTACCTACCTACTTTGTAGTATGTTTCATTATGTTGTCTCAATTGTAACAAATTATAAATGTTAACAAATTTAAAAAAATGGAACAAAAAATGACACTGTAAAGTTTCTTGTAGCTTCTTCTTTACAGATGTAATCGAAGCTACGGTTTGAAGATTTCTATTCTACATTGTGCCGGATTGCTTGCACCTGTAGTGAGAAAAAGAACTTTTTTTCTTCAAACTCGTAATGTAATAGGCTTGTTATAATTTTAACATTTATTTTGACATTTTTGACATTAAGCACTGTGATTTTGTTTAATTATGCTTGCTACATGTACAATAATTTAATTTTTATTATTTATAAAAACATTATCTAGTTTTGACTTGTAAAAGTGCTAAAAATAGCCTATTTGCAATAAAGAATTTGAGTTTGAGTTTGAGTTTTGAGTTTGGCCGGTATCAAGTTTACATAATATATTATTACAATTAAAGAGTTATTCAAGTATTCAAAGTTGAGTCAAAGTCACGTCCCAGTCTAGTCACAATCAAGTCAAAGTTAAACTCCAGTAAGCGGTGGATTGTTTACTAAATACTTCTATGGATTTTTGGAAAGAACACAAAGTCACGTTTTTCATCTTATAAGATGAAATTGCCTTTCTCTTGTAGGTGTCCACAAACACTTAACGGTTAATAATCCACTATTATTACGCATTGACAATTGAAATTTTACAGAAGTTTTGGCAAATAATATCAAGCCGACAACGGAACATTTTCAGGTTTCCGCCAAAACTTAACAGACGAAGTACCACTTAAGTTATAGATGTATATATTATTATATGGTAGAGAAGGCAATTAGTAGGTACCTACAGTTAAATAAACACTCATACATACCTTAGCACTAATTTATATAAAACTATATTAACAAAATATTAGAATCGATAAGTAATTACGAAGTTGCCTTAATGATTTTTAAAGTTCTTCTTTCTTCTTTGTTCACACGTTGACAAGGTCTCATGGAAGTCAACCTGACTCGATTAGGGAGTCGCATTAAATACGGACTCCCTACTAGAGTCAATTTCACATCCATGAGCTTTTTCTTCATTCTGTTCGTCTTCTTTTTCTTCACTCTCTTCGTCTTCTTTATCTTTTACTATTGTCCACCTTTCTTTAAAAGATAATAAATTTAAAATTCTTACTTACATTCATACTTTAGTAGGTACTTATCTACTATTTAATTAATTAAAAAAAAATTGAATATAAAAAAAGAAATTACGAAAAACATAATTTAAAACTATATTTATTTGCTGATATTAAAAGCTTAATAATAAGATTACATTAATATATAGAGTTGAGACAAAATTATTTACATCTTCGTTGGCTGAGATTTATCATCGCGTCTTCACTGCACCAGAACTAAACAGCATCCCTAGGCTTAGCTCACTTAGGGTGGGTGTTTTGAACCGTAGTTAAGGTAACCAATAGTTAAATTGCTGTGTGATGTCTCAGGATGACGTGCGCAGTGCAGTGTCACGCAAAACTTATTGTTTTAAAGATCCGAGTGATACTGCAACTGTTATGGGCGGCCGTGTTGCTTAACATCAGGTGAACGACTAGCACGTCACGTCATTCAATCGCATAAAAAAAAATCTTTAACATATTCTAACCAATGTTCAAAATTTGTTAGAGTTTTTAACCATTGGTTACCTTAACTATGGATCAAAAAATCTACCCTTAGCGCTTTATGTAACGTATCAGAAGAGATAAGAAGATAGACGCGATAGAAAGAACGGGCGGCTTGTGGCACAGAATAGATTTATATAATATGTCGAATAACATTTTTCGTTTGCAGAGCCCGACCTAAATTGCAATGTATGCGCCGTACAAATGTCAATATTTATATATTTTTTTATGCGATTGAATGACGTGACGAGCTAGTCGTTCACCTGATGTTAAGCAACACGGTCGCCCATAACAGTTGCAGTATCACTCGGATCTTTAAAACAATAAAGTTTCGCGTGACACTGCACTGCGCACGTCATCCTGAGACATCACACAGTCTAGTGATCAGATTACTAGATTGAGTGATCAGATCATAAAGTCTCATTTGCCCAGTAATTTCACTAGCTACAGTGCTCTTCAAACCGGAACACAGTAGTGCTTGCACACTACTGCTTGGCGGCAGAATAACTGGCAAAGCGGTGGTACCTACCTAGACGAACTTTGCAGAAAAGTCCTACCACCTAGTGCGTATATAAAACAATATATAAACAAACAATATATATAAAACAACTTCAATTATTCTGTACATATTATATAGTTCTTATTTATTCCGTGGTATTAGTTCAGTAACGAACGGCCATCTATACCGGAGGCAATTTGAAGAGAGATGAGTCGGTAACCAGTTTAACGTCACCCTAGCTGCCTCCAGTTACCCCTTGCACCCGTTTACCCCTCGCACCCCTTGTCAGCTAGTCTGGTGTAATCTTGTACAATTTGTACCGGTTAAACAGTTTAGTGTTCAATTTATAAGTTGGTGGTTCTATGTGAAATCTATAAAACTGGTTTGGTGATGGTGAAAAAGAAAGCAAACCAAGCAGTATCATCAATGAGTTAGTACCGTTCGGTCACAGTTTTGCAACTCCAGATCCCGCTCGGTCACACTTTCAAAATAAATAATTTTTTTAATTCATTCATATCCCAATCGGTCGCTCTTTTTATTCCTTCGTTTAAATGTACAGTCAGCGGGAAAAGTTCTATTACATTGATCAAGACTTATGTAATGAAACTCAAGAAAATGCGTTCACTTGGCACTAGAGCCATCTGAAAGATTAGAGATATATACGTGGTTGATATTTTTTACATATTTTTTTTAGTGTAGCAAGTCATTTTTTCTGCGTTCAGTACCATCGTTTGACACTATGTCGCCAGGGTTGCCACCCTGCGCAATTTTCCACCTCGTATCCGCATTATTCCGCCGATCGGGCGCCAATGGATTTCCATTCCTGTTTATATCGTGTAAAACTCGAGCGGCTTAGCCTGAGACATTTTCATACAAAGAAAAAGGTACAATTTAATGGATTTTGAATCAGTAAAAATGGGCGAACATCTGAATATAATTGAATATAATTTCATCAAACTTTATAGATACCTAGAGGTAGATAATAGACGTAGATTCCCTTGATTTTGTTTTTGTAGGGGTTTGAATTGTTATAAGACCTACGATTAGGTTATATGACCCGGGCGTGTTCAAGAGAAGAGTGAATAGGTACTTACTTAGCTAGCATGCTACACCTTCGATCGCATCGTCTACACGCTACATCGTCGTCGCAACTTTCCATCAGGTGAGAGCGTGGTCAAATGCTAGATAAGTCCGATGTAAAAAAAAAATAATTAAAGAAATATACCTATAAGCAAGTTTTTAGTTTATTCATCTTTCATAATATGAATAACTATATAGTAAAAATATTTAAAATAAATAAAGTTATATGATTAACATTAAGTGACTGTTTGTCATAATTAATTAAATAAGTACTTCGTCATCAGCCCACATTTCATTCCCACAGCTGGGACACGGGCCTTCTCTCACATGGAAAGAGTCCACGACGCTGGAAAAATGCTACAGATCTTAAATTTTGTTATTTTTGATAACTTACGCTTTATCCCTAACGCCATTCAGATACACCATGAGCAAAACTTGAATCACGAGCGGTTCAAACCTGAAATGATTTAGGAACCACCCTTTGGTTTTATAAACCTTTCATCTGTAAACTAGAATGTAAATCCATTGGCGCCCGCTCTGTGGAAATAATCTGAGGGTGATCGGCGGAAAATTGCCATGCCAGGGGTGCGCCGCTTCCGGTAGAATATTATGTGTCAGATGCGTACGTTTATGGGCTGGCAGAATAATGTAAGATGACTGCTATAGGTAAAGAAAGAAACCATTAATAAATTATTAACTTTATATCCTCTATAAATAATATTTAGACGCAGCAAGTGTTACTTTAAGCTTCCAATAGAAAAAACTTAAATACGTTTACAATGTTTTACCATAAATTGACTAATACAAGACCTAGGTACCTTGGACCTTGTAAAGCACTTTACAGTTTATATCCCCATAAAAAGCTTATAAAACCATCAACAAATAAGTACGTAGCAAAAACTTTACGATAAAACAATAATATACAAAGCAATATTACGATTCAATAAAAAATTCGCTATAAAATAACCGTTTTACCCAAGGTACCCCTCTCAAATTGATGAGTTGGATACATTTTGCAAAAACCAAATAGCCTTTTCTATTGTTGTTTTATTTTAGCGTTTATCAATGACTGTGTGTGGCTGTGTAGATTTGAAATAAGTATTATCTAACGAATAATTATCGTAACTATCTCTTCATTAATAGTCATAAAAGTGAAGCTATGTATGATTGTTTGTTTGTGGGAGACTTTGTGACAAAATGTTTGAACCGATTTGAATGTTTCGACATGAAGTACGTAAAACGGAAATGCTTGTATCACGGCAAATCGTAAAATTACGAAAATGCTTGTAATTCAAATATGCCTGTAAGGTCCAGTGGGGTAAGTGAAACATACCTTACCTTTGATTTTACGTAAACGGCTCTAGCTCAGTAATAAGATTCACATTTATAATAGCAACTGGTGCGAAGTATTCTTCCTGAAATCGGCTATCTATGACACTAGGTTGTAACTCTATAGTAGTGCGTTTAGCGATGATGCTTGTATAATTTCTAGGCAAACTCTTAAATTACGAAAATGCTTGTATCATTTCTAGGCAAACCGTAAGATTGGCTTGAACCAATCGCATCATACTAAGTAACCCTCACCCGTATTATGTAAAAATTGCAACAGCAAAGCAACAGCAGTAGCAAAGCGACAGCAAACACTTAGCAATCGGTCGCAGTTACCCGCCTGTTGCTCGCCTGTCGTTGAATGCACTTTGGCTTTTGATACTAGCGCCACTAGCAACAGAACAGCAATGGACGGAAACAAAATTATGCACTTTTTAGTTCATCGATTGTCCGACAGTCGGTGATCTAGCGCTCGATCGCTTTCTGCTCTGCCAAAGTGATGTTTGACAGCTTTGACAGCAATGATTGCGAACGCCTGTTGCAAACTACGTAATTAGCCAGATTTTTTGTAGAGTATAAAAATCTATATAATGGTGATTTTTTAGTTTATCAAAAGGATAACTTTTGCTATCTAGTAATATTATGGTACCAGTAATATCGTTTATGTATCTTTTCGACATATACTGTTTGTTCAGTCACCTAAAATATGTTCCACTTTTGCTATCCCTACTCAACTGAACTAATGTACCGGAAACACTCGCAACGTGTACGCGAATAGTATAGCCCCGTATATCTGTAAGTATGTACATTGTGTTTGTTTTGCGCACAGTACCGCATGGTACCGGCGGGGACAGACGGACTATCGATTTTTATTGTAGGTATCTCCTTTGCAAAATAAGTGCAAACTAGATGTTTTTATAATCGATTGTGTCTAAAAAGAAATGTTTTATTTATTGCCGTTACTAGACCACAGATCATAATATAAATGTAGTTACCCAGGCAGCAATCGTCATTCAATATAGGGTGTTAGAAAGGTCGATGCAAAGCGGTGAGCCCCCCCCCTCACAGCTCCCCAGGTCACCTCGTTAGGCATCTATCCAGGCTAGATTACCATAGTCAAATGTCGTCGAATTGGAGCATTTTTTAAAAAGTATTTTTATTTTTGATCAATGTTTAATTATTAAACACCTCCCATTTAGTCAATTATGTGGATACAGATAATTGTATTGGTGTGTATCGGTTGAATACACATTAAGCTAGGACGTAAATAATTTTTTAGGTACTAGTAACTGTCTGTTTGAACACTATGAACGAATAAGCGCATGATGTTGGTAAATATTCCAAAAATCATGGATATTATAATAACTAGGAATTCGACGACATTGGACTAAGGTAATCTAGCCTAGATAGATGCCTAATGAGGTGACCTACCCCCCCCCCCCCCTCACGGCTTTGCATCGAACTTCGTAACACCCTGTATATTGACGTCTATTTAGAGTCACGTCACTTCTTCCTTTTATTGAAGTCTACATAGAGTAATTTTGCGACACGACGTCTGAGATTACCAGAAATGAAGGTGTACGTACATTTTTCATATAGCCTGAGGTCATCTCAGGTCATTAATATCAGTTCCATAATTATCGAGGTGACCAATGTGTCATAGAACTACCGCTTGTTTCTTTAACACAACATTAAATAAAATTAGGTAGGTATCTTTACAAGTCAGTACTGGCAACAACTTAAAAAATCTCCAAACATAAACCCGATTCCAATACAGTACATTCAACTTCAAATCGACTAACGTTTACGGATCGAAGTATTTGCCGCTATTTAACCTTTCCTTTAGCACAAACAAACATACAAACACTATTAGTGAGGATAAACACTTGTCTTCGAGGATGTGGGAGGGCTGTGAGGGCTACGGGAGCTAAGTGGGGCTAAGAGTTTCTTGCCCTTTACGCAGGTCCGAGGACTTAAAGCCAAAAAATGGGGACACTTTTGTCGATTAACTAAAAAAGATTGTTTTTTTAAATCGGATGAATGTTTTTGAAAAATCCCTTTTTTTAGTCCCAATAAACTGGGAAGAACTCCGTCGTTCGCCTGATGTTAAGCGTCACAAGTAACTTGGAATACTTTCAAGAATAAAAGATTTCACTGACACCAAATCGTGCCAGACAGTCAGGAGTCGATACGGTCCTCTAATACAAGAATTAAAAAAAAACTAAAGTCATGGGTATGTGCGTATCTATACTATTAAGTACCTAGTTAGTTTTGTCTGTCTAAAAATCATTTAGTTCACCATTAAGGTGGCCTCGATAAAAAATTACAATCATCATCATCATCAACAGCCGTCAAAAGACGTCCACTGCTAAACATAGGCCTCCCCCAAAAAGCGCCACTTTGAGCGGCTGTTTGCCTCCTGTATCCGTCGGCTCCCTGCGATGCTTCAAAAAATTATAATAGTCCACCTAAAACTACTAAATGAAATTTGAAATAACGCCATATAATGGAACATAGCCGAATGACAATTTTTTTCGTTCATTTGGACCCATGGTCCTAAGCCCTACGATCTTATTCTATTCTATAAAATCAAATGAAAAGTTACGCCAGAAATGATCACGGGCAGTTCCCTCGATCCTTAATTGTTCCATGTTGATTACAACAAAGGTCTTTAATGAGTACACTTTCCGAGCCCCCGACAAGTTGCTCAACTAAAGGAAGTCCTGCAACTTTTAATTGTCACAGTTGCTGTTGGGATCCTTTATTAATCAGTTTTCCGTGTCCACCATCTTGCAAGGAAAGTTGTAGAAAGCGCGGGATAATAGTGAGTTAAGCAATGTTTTTTTATATAAGTCTGAAAACATAACTAACAACTATGTATATTGTACCACTACAAACCGAAGGCGCAACGTAGGCCAGCCCCCCACTAGGTGGACTGACGACCTGGTGAAAACCGCGGGGAACGGTGGATGCAGGAGGCAAGCAGCCACTCAAAGCTGCGCTCTGTGTGGGAGGCCTATGTTTCAGCAGGGGACGACTTCAAGCTGTTGATGATGATGATGAAATTATATCTGACATTGGAACAAGAGGTCTCAAATCAGAGTGTATATTTAAATGCATGTGGAGCAAGTTTGTGCATGTGGAGCAAGTTTGCCAAAGACTAAAACGTTACGTTTTTGTTCTGAAGAAACTCAGGCAAACTGTTTCGATTGAAGCGGCTTTAGCAGCCTACCATGGATATGTTTCCTCTATTCTCAGTTATGGGTTAATAATGTGGGGCAACTCAGTTGAAATAGACATGGTCTTCAAAATTCAAAAGAGGTGTATTCGTGTTATAAACAAGGCTTGGTTTCTGGATAGTTGTAAGCCACTTTTTAAAGCATGCAATATTCTTCCTCTGCCTTGCATGTATATTAGGGACATTTGTCTTTTCACCAAGACCCACCCCGAATTTTTCAAAAAACGAAGTGATGTCATTACTAGACAAAAAAGATCTAAGTTCGCGAACCTGCTGTACCAACCTCCTTGCCGCAAAGATATTTATAAGAAAAACGTATATAACATGTGTATAACTATTTTTAACAATTTACCTAATGAACTCAAGTCTTTAGAAGGAAATATGTTTAAAAAACATTTAAGTGACTGGCTTTTAAGTAAATGCTTCTATAGTGTTAAGGAATATGTAACATGTAAGTACTGGGTGGCGCAAAAGTAAAGACCCTATTTGGTTCAGCTATAACATTTTTTCTAAATTAGAAAACTAGATTTAGGTTTTTTTAAATGTATATTTGTGCCATTAAATTTCGTACCATTAGGATTTAAAGATGATGTCTTTTAAATGGTGACCTCCAGAGTTGATACACATTTGAGCCCTATTTATGACATTTTGCATAACTTGCCGTAACACTTCCTGCGATATGTTCGTTATTTCTTGACGAATGTTTTCTTTTAGAGCTGCGAGAGTCTGTGGCTTGTTCACATACACCCGAGATTTCAAAAAACCCCAAAGAAAGAAGTCTGGACTGGTCAGATCGGGTGATCTTGCAGGCCAAGGCAAATCGCCAAAACGAGAGATAACTCGGCTTGGAAAAGCGTCCCTCACTAAGTCCATAGTGTCGCGCGCTGTGTGTGCCGTAGCGCCGTCTTGTTGAAACCAGATGTGCTCCAGCCCCAATTCGTCCAAACTGGGTATCAAAAACTCACGTAACATGGTTCTGTAGCGTTCTCCAGTGACAGTTATCGCATTGCCTCCAGCGTCTTCGAAAAAATAGGGTCCGATCACTCTGTCAACACAGATGCCACACCATACAGTAACTTTTAGTGGGTGTAGAGGTGTTTCTTGAATAATGCGCGGATTATCAGTGCCCCAGAACCGAGTATTCTGCTTATTGACATGCCCTGAGAGATGGAAATGCGCTTCGTCACTCATAACCAATTTTGAAGGAAAATCATCTTGCAAAATGTCATAAATAGGGCTCAAATGTGTATCAACTCTGGAGGTCACCATTTAAAAGACATCATCTTTAAATCCTAATGGTACGAAATTTAATGGCACAAATATACATTTAAAAAAACCTAAATCTAGTTTTCTAATTTAGAAAAAATGTTATAGCTGAACCAAATAGGGTCTTTACTTTTGCGCCACCCAGTAGTAACAAAAATAAATATTTTTTAATATTTGCACGCCTGCTTGCAGGCTGAATGCACGTATCCATTATTTACTCTGTGATCTTGTACCCTTTGTAGTGTATTCTTGCAAATAAATAACTGATTTGATTTGATTTGATTTGATTTGATTTAAAAAAAATTGTTCACAAGTAAACCAATTTTCGCGATTCATTTTTCGTTGTTAGACGAAGAAAAATCATACGACTCATAATTATATACAAACATTGAAATTAGTTGTGTAGGTTTTTGAAAATACGTTAACGTATCTAGATCTACTTGATAAATGTACCACGGTGGTCCTGAATCTCCTTACTAAAAAAACTTATAAACGCACTTTTACAAACGAATACTAAGAAAAATCAAGAAATAATAGATCGCGCAGCAAGCATTTTAAAAGAAAATATTTTGAAGAAACGATCTAAGTATATCTATATAGGTATATTTGCAGCCATTCACTCTAATCCATTATTAATTGCGAAAAACTTACGTATTCATCTCATATCGATCATTCATTACCAAGGGTTGCCCCTCGCGCGGGATCGGAAACAACATAATAAGATCCCGATCGAGTTTTCTCCGAGGAAATGATGAGAACTCGCCCCTAAGGCGCAACCCTAGAGGATACTGGTAATCGAGAACTTCAATATAATGTTTATTCGATAATTTGAAACAAGTTATTTATTTTGAAATATTATCTTGCAATCACAGGAACTAAATCGGGTTTTGAAAGAAAATATTTCGATTTAATTTTTATGTAATGTATTTGATTAATTTAACGACCGTTAATAATAAGTAAATAGATAAATATGTGTGGACATTTCACACAACGCCATCTAGCCCCGAACTAAGCAAAGCTTGTACTAAGGGAACCAGATAACTGATACAATACTTAGATACTTTTTGTTTGTAAATACATACATAGAATACCCAGACGCAGAACAGACGTCGATTTTCATCACACAAATGTTTGTCCTGAATGGGAATCGAACCCGGAACTTATAGGTAGTTCAGAAGGCAGAGCTACTACTAACTGAGCTAACAGGCCAGTCAAAATTTAAATTAAGTTTAAATAAAACATGTCTATATCTCTTTCATGACAAATTTAAAAGGGATTCTGACATCAACCCCTCCGTTACAGAATCTTAAACGTATATACAACGTATATAACATAACCAAGCGAGAAAAACTAAGGAGTAACAAAACAATATTCAAAACACTTCAGTCTATTCAAGAAAATATGCCTCGGCAACTCAAAATTCCCACTTCCTCCCTTCGAAAATTACCCTCTCCTTTGACATCAATTTTCGTTCTAAATTGCATTACCGGCACTCAGTCTCGCCCGCTACGTAATGGTGTAGTTACTACTAACGCCGGGCCAGTAATGTAGCGCTAACAGTTTTAAAGTGTCGCCCAATTTGATGGTGAGTTTTGTTGATAGGAAAGTTCCTCAGTACCTGCCGGGCTATTACGTAACTTTGGCTGCAACGCACTCTCTCTCATTCAACTCTTACACTCAGTCCCTAACCATGAAAGCCCTTATCCACGTATCCATAGACAAATAAAGTGAAGTTGAAGTGGCAGTGGGCAGGCAACATCGGTCGTAGAACTGACAACCGATGGGGAAGAAAAGTGCTCGAGTGGCGATCACGAACCGGAAGACGGCAGGGCGGCCCCCCATAAGGTGGACCGATGACCTGGTCAGTACCGTGGGGAGCTGATGGATGCAGGAGGCAAGCAGCCACTCAAGGTGGCGCTCTATGGGGGAGGCCTATATTTAGCAATGGAGGTTTTCAGGCTGATGACGATGATGTTGATTTTAGTTCAAATCCACATAAACTCGAATCCCTTTATTTCTAACTAGTTGCAGCCCGCGGTTTCACCCGCGGATAAAAACATGATGTTAAATGTTATGTTGAACGATGTCATGATGATACACGCAAACACATTTCTTTAATATTCATAAAACAATAATCTAAAACCAAAATAATCCCGTTGTATCCTTCCATAAACATCTACACACAATATTTGCGCAGTGTTCGTCTATTTGTCCCCGAGATTAAACCAGACACGTTACACTCGCTGATTGGCCAGTTTGCGCAAACACCCTGTACACACGAAACTTGTGCACACCCTGTATATGTGAGATTACTTTGAAAATTATTTGGGAGTTAGAGCTGTCAGATTACTCATTTTCCCAAGAAAAATCCTATTTAATCCTTAAAGGTACCTACGCAATGTTGATTTGAGTATCGTAAGCAATCTGTGTGCAAAATTTCATTCAAATCGGTTCACTCATTTGATACTTTCACACAAACAAAACGAAACAAAATGTTGGTTCATTCAAAAACCTCCAACATTCCCTTCGTCAATTAGAAAAGATATGATATTTAAACGGCTGATTAATTTTGTTTCACCATCACAGGCCTTATAACATCTATTTCAGATGATTAAAACAGCGTCAAGAATTAGAGCGACACCTCCGCTCATGACTAAATAAGCCTATACGGGAGCCGCAGCAGCGACCGCCCGATCGGCATACAAAAAAAAATCATAGTTATAAGCACTCTAGATAGTCACCTTTACAACAAAAAAGGTAGGTATAATACGGAGAGTTCCAACGCGGGTTCAAATCCCAGTGATTGTTGTTTAGGAACAGTAAAAATATCTTCGAAGATTATCCTTGCAGGGATATAGGTGTCGGTTACACTTAATAGATCCATTTGTCTCAACGAATCGACATTGCAATTCAACGAAGCAATGCGGCCAGCATGTTGGGTACGCTACCTACCGGTAGTGGGCTGGAGCATTTGGACTGTCTATAGGCCATCGCGGCTAGTATACAGTCCTAATGGTCTTTGTAGTAGATAGTGTAGCTAGTTTATTAGTGTTTATTAATAATAATAATATAATAATAACACCCGATGATTGCATGCATACATAGAACCCCACCCGACCCCTAACACCCCCCCTTCCCCCCTCGACCCTAACTAGGATTCCCTGTATCTAGGGACCCAAGAACTACGGAGAACCATTCTCCCACAACACCCACACACAGAACAAGTATTTGCGCTTTTTTGTGCACAAATACTTACCCTGTCGCGGGAATCGAACCTGCCACCTCCGGGTTATGAGCTGACCTGCTCATCTACCATACCACTGAGGCTGTCTGTGTTTATTATTGTAATAGTTAGTTTAAAGAAAAAAGGCACATTGCCCGTAAAAAATAGATCCACTCTAAGGTGTCAACCAATACCTATATTCTGCTAGCATTAGCCATCGCAAAGAAAGATAGGAATTATGTCTGTTACGAACGAACACTACAGTAACAACAACTAGGTTAAAATTATAAATGTAAACAAATGAAAGCAAACTTCTCAAATGTAATTCACTTAAATTAGGTTCACAGCACACAATACACAGCAAAAAATAAAAATATCTTGAGCTACCAAAATAATGCGACACACTTTTGACTAAACGACGCAGTCATGAAGACACGCGTCATCTTTTAAGAGAAAATAATTTACGCAGACGACAGAAGCCTTAAAAAGTAATTTCAATTCCTCAAGAAAGTGAGAAAGTCAAGCTCTTTCTTCTCCACATAACATTCGTCAATCGGCCAGCTCTCAGGCGGGAAATTGCGGCAATTTCGCAGAGGGCGCTAGTGCCGCAAATTATAGAGAAGTGGCACTTCGCCTTTATGGGGCGGTTATTGCCCCGACGCGGCTGGGTCGCACCGTTTTACGTTTTATTTTAAATTGTAGGCAAGTTGTAGGGAAGTGTCGTGTTTTCTCACTTGTTGTGTCATCATCATCATCATCATCATCAACAGCCTGAAGACGTCCACTGCTGAACATAGGCCTCCCCCAGAGCACGCCACCTTGAGCGGCTGCTCGCCTCCTGCATCCATCGGCTCCCCGCGGCTTTCACCAGGTCGTCGGTCCACCGAGTGGGGGGCCGGCCTACGCTGCGTCTTCCGGTTCGTGGTCGCCACTCGAGAACCTTTCTTCCCCATCGGTTGTCAGTTCTACGAGCGATGTGGCCTGCCCATTGCCACTTCAACTTACTAACTCTAAGAGCTATATCGGTCACTTTAGTTCTCCTGCGGATCTCCTCGTTCCGGAGCTTATCTCGCAGGGAAACACCGAGCATAGCTCGCTCCATAGCTCGCTGCGCGACTTTGAGCTTACTAATGAGGCCAACAGTAAGAGACCATGTCTCAGTTCCATAAGTCATCACTGGCAACACACACTGATTGAAAACTTTCGTTTTCAGGCTCTGCGGTATTTTGGACGAAAAGATAGGACGAAGCTTCCCGAACGCTGCCCAGCCGAGTTGGGTTGTGTAAATATTAATTAATAAAAATAAATAATTTTAAAATCTGTTCCGCCATTTAAGGCTGTTCCGAGTGGTCGCCCCTAGAAATCGGCAAAGTAGCGCGCAATTGAAACCACTTCTTGACAGTATTTAAAAAGTATTTAAAAGAAAAGATAAATATATCTACGGGATATGAGAATTAATTTCATGTTTTTGTTTATCATTAACAGAAATGGCAAAAAAGCGGTCTCTCTCTGTGTGTAGTAGAAAGAACTGTTTTTTTACACCCGTCTTAATAAAAACAGGTTATTGTTTCCTGGCAAATATTATCTGGGAGTTTTTAAGGCTACAGAGTGAACCGGTATCTTCTAGGCGAGCATGCTCCATTATGATAACTTCTCAATGACCATATTGCTCGCAGAACTGACAATCGATGGGGAAGAAAGGTTCTCGATTGGCAACCACGAATTGGAAGACGCAGCGTAAGCCCACCCCCCACTAGGTGGACCAACGATCTGGTTAAAGCCGAGGGGAGCCGATGGATGCAGGAGGCGAGCAGCTGCTCAATGTGGCACTCTGTGGGAAGCCTATGTTCAGCAGTGGACGTCTTCAGGCTGTTGGTGATGATGATGAATAGCTTCTCTATCCTCCCTCAGTTAAGACATCTGTATGTATAAGTACGTAAAGTTTTTCAAATTGACTCAGTCGTTTTACATGTAAGCCATACTAATTATCCAAACAAACAGAAAATGTTTCACTTTTACTTAATAAACGATACTATTTTTTTTTATTTCCCCAAAAAAGTAATCAGAAGTGTACGGGACTCTCGGTGCGCGAGTCCTACTCGTACTTGTTTTATCTTAAACTTATTTTGCCATTTTCCGTTTTCCACTTGGTGTTAACTCAAAAATATTTAAATGTTTATTTCCGTAAAACTAAAGATACAAATAATAACAAATGCATACAATAAGACCAAAAAGCAAAATTTCAAAAGCTTTTAGTGCCCGAATTGGTAAAAGGGGCTATCTCTAAATTGCGTAGTCTTTGCGCCCAACTTTATCTGCTAGTGAAAATAGGTTAAGCTAATTAGTGCTTTCTGTTTATTTATGTAAATTCGGAATTTTGGAAGCGGGGAAATGCAGCTTTAGCCTTAGAGAGATCGAAGCTCTTTCATCGAACAATTGTCAATAAAAATATGTGTCAAAGCAACCATTGCACAAGAGCTATACAAGTTTTTTTTATGGAAAGGAATGACGTGAAGAGCTAGTCGTTTGCCTGATGTTAAGCGTCACGGCTGCCCATAACAGACTGCACTCGGAACTATAAATTTGTAGTTCTGCGTGACACTACACTGCGCAGCGCACGTCGTCCTGAGACTTCACACAGTATAGTAATAAGATTACTAGACTGTGTGATCAGATCATAAAGTCTCATTTGCCGAGTAATTTCACTAGCTGCAATGCTCTTCAAACCGGAACACAGTACAGTGCTTGCATAGTAATTCAAATAAAGATGGCCTACAGTGCACCTCCTTCACATTAATTGACATTACACGCCGTATAACTAACCTAACTGGTCAAACTTAGGCCACCCATACCCGTTCAATTTTATCGATCAATAAAATTAACGAGTCCATTTCTGTCAATGTTTTCTTCATACCGTAAACCGAAAAACATTGCGCCATACTAACCCTACACGATCAATATTACTGATCAATCACAAAGATTGATCAATCAAATTTTTCGTGTATGGGGCCGCCTTAAACATAAAATAAAAACTATGTAAAAATATTCCAAAATAAACATAAAGAGCGATAAACTTAATAAGTATGAAAAATGTTGGCATAAATATTAGTGCTAAAATTGAGATAAAATATTTTAACATTTCAACTGACAAAATCACCTGCATGTCCGCTCAAAACAATATTCCAATATCAAAAAATAAAATTCGAGCATCCGCACCCGAAGTGGCATAACTCGGAAAACGGTAAAAAATGCGCACGAAAAAATTGCTCGTGACATTCCACGAATATTTTAACTCAGATTATAGAGATTTTAATTAAAAATAAGTGAAATGTTCCCGCGGGGTTTTGTTTCGTTAATGAAGATGTGGCGTTTTTTATTTAGACCGGGATTAATGTCGGCTGCAGGTTCGTTTAAACGGGCGAGTGCCATCTTGAGAGGATTATTATAATTAGTTTGCTGAAGTAGGTTGCCGAAGAAATTTTGTGGACATTTTTAATATTAATTTCCTTCTCGGTTCAAATAAGTGCTGTTAAAGCCAGTTCGTAGATGCTATACAATTTTGAGGTAAAAAAATTCAGAAATCATTTTGGAAAGTAACTTACACTTTGTGATTATCGACATCTCAGCTTATATCATAGAGAAATCGATTCCAGTGACTAGTATTTGTGCTAAAAAAAACCAGAAGTACTTTATCTATATCTAGGTGTTATGGGAGCATGCTCTTTGTAGTTCCTGGGTCTCTAGACACAGGGACTCCTAGCTAAGGTCCAGAACTGTGTATGTGATCCTTTGTTTAATTTGTATTACGATAATTAATTCAGCAAGGTATCATATAGCCCTTTTTATAAGAGACCAAGTTTGTCGTACATTTCTTCTTAATCTCTCCCTTCATCATGATTCCATTTTCTCATAAACCAAAAAGTTCTACACTTTTCCAATCGAAACTTTTACTGCAAACGTTACACAATTAAAATCACTCTCCAATTTACATTCTGACTGTCATATATCACCAAATACCCAAACAACATGCTCCATACAAACTCATCCAAACTGTCATAAAGGTGGCCATACATAAAATTACGCGCGCCGCGACGTGAACGACTCTCGACGCGCCGAACAAATTACCCGGCACCCGCGTGGAAAGCGCCTTACGAGGGCTTGACCTACATGCAGACAGCGGGTTAATTGTGCACCGGTTTGCCAGCGCTTTGTGTGTAGGATTGGTTAAAGGATGTGTGTTTACGCTTTTATGACGTCTGTGAGACGTGTGGAACGTTAAATGTAAGTAGGAAGGGATTGCTAGTTGGAAAGCAGGCAGCGAACATTTGAAACTTTAGGTATATAATTAGTTTAGAGTTCAAGTTTTGAAATTTTACGCTGTTGAAATTCGACTCTTGTCTTGTCTTTGCCTAGTTTACTTCAATCAATTTTCTAATTTGCACTAATATTCGTTACTAAATTCATTTCAATATTACGTATGCTGTCCCTCGTCTCTTGCCTCGTCTTTTATTTACATTTCTCCATCTTGGTAATCTTTACTACAAGACATTTAAAAATATCGCAACTTACTTCTCTAATTAAATTAGGTTCACTATCAAAATCTTACCTATAGTTTTTTGTTTCATCATCTATTGAATATTATATTTGTAGTCAAGTATATTCATTCATAAAATTGGTTTTATATCTTATTTCTAAGCAAATATTGAATAATGTCTTTCTGTTCTGTTTATAATTAACTTTCAACTTGCAATTTCTTGAATCGGTGTTCATTTGTATCTGTAATCTGCACCTTATCATCATTACCATCTAAGTTAATTATGATTGTACGTACCTCATTCCTAATCTTTTGCAACATCCCCTTTTCTATATCTTGTGATCTTTCTTGCATCGTTCCTAAATCACTTCTCATAACTGCATTTTTTATCTTGTCCATATCAAAATAAGTTTATTAACTATATTTAAAACTATCACCATTAAGTTAATTATTATATGTACCCTGTCCCTTATTTCTTGCCTCATCTCTTCCTGCGTCTCCTCCAATATTCTACACCTTACGCCTATCATCATTAGGTTACTTACCGTACGTACCTTGTACCCAATGTCTTGCCTCATAATTTTCTGCTCCTTCCCCAATATTCTGCACCTTACGCTTATCATCATTAGGTTACTTACCTACGTACCTTGTAGCCAATGTCTTGCCTCATATTTATCTGCTTCTCCTCCAATACTCTGCACCTTACGTCTATCATGATTATGTTAATTATCGTACGTACCTTGTCCCTAATTTCTTGCCTCATCTTTTCCCGCTCCTCCTCCATCTTGCGGTGCTTCTCCTTGCGCCGGTCCTCGGCCTCGCGGATGGCTTCTTGCCGTTCGCGTTCTGCTTCTTCTTCCTTTTCCTTATCATCGCTGTCGTCACCATCGCCGCCGACCGCGCCTGGAACAAACAAAGAAGAAATCGTAAGATCAACTTTGTCAATGCTTCTAAAAGCTTTATCAGGACATTTACCATACGTCATTCATTAGTTTTTGTGTGACGATAAAATATGTCGGCTGTTGCAAGCCATGATCATGATGAGTGATCATGGCTGTTTAAAATCTTGTTTTTAATTAATGCCTGCTTGGTTGTGCTGTTTATATGGTTTCAAATGATATGCAGCGCATCAGCAGCATCCTTGATGCTTCTAGGTGACGGTAACTGCTTGTACTAATAGGCACGGACTGTCAAATTAATGCATTTCCGTTTTAAATAAAAACATAATATTTTCTTGATATCTCATTACAATAATTAGGTACACAAACAATATTAAAGATGCCTGGTGCACAGTGAAAATCTAAGCAGACTCAATCAATTATTATCCACACAAAATTTCAAACACTGATACAAGACACCGCTATAATAAGTATTTAATTACCAGATGTGGGGTCGAAGGATAACACTCTAAGCTTATTACAAACAAAATCTTAATTAGGTCGACCTTTGTGGACTTCAAGCCGATAAAATAATACGTCAAAAGATAATTTGTTGTTAATATATTAGTCCAAAAAAGGATAATAATAATTATCCTTTTTTGGACTAATAGATCAGAAAAATCTTATTTTATTGTAAGAAAATCAATTTAAATTAGAAATGATAATTTCGAACCGCTAAACCATTTATTTATCAGCTCAACAAAAAACAATCGAAACAAAACTAAATTACGAGGCACATTTGAGCACCCCTAACCAGTTTCCACCAGTTCTAACCACTTTGAGCCGGATCTGTCTAGTCAAGAGACCCACATGGCTGGCCAATATGGCGGCCGTATTCAAAAATCCAATTTCATGTATTTCACGTCAATCTGGACATTTGTCACGTTCAACGCACGCCTCGACTGCCAGCCCTAGTGAAGGCTATTTTCCATTCGGTTTACTTTTAGAAAGTTCTTTTGTCTGTTGGCAACATTGACGTGTCTATTTTGACACAGACCAGATTTTTGTGAGCCTAGTTTTACGGTTTCAAAAAATGGAAACTACTTTACAGTCATGTTCGGGAGTCTATTTAATTATGGTAACACTAAATCGCGCTTATTCTAAATCGCCTATTCTGGGCTATGGAATTATAATGTGGGGAAACTCAGTCGAGATCGAAAGGGATTTTAAAATTCAAAAACGATGTATTCGTGTGATGAACAAGGCCTGGTTTTTGGATAGCTTAAACCATTACTTAAAAAATGTAACATTCTTCCTCTGCCGTGCATCTACATCAAAGAAATATGTATTTTCACTAAAGCCTATTCACTTTTTTTTCCATAAACGCAGCGAAATCATTGAATGACAGAAAAGAGCCATATTTGTCAACCTACTGCATCAACCTCCTTGTCGGAAAGATATATACAAAAAAAAGTCTACAATATGTGCATATCAATATATAACTGTATATAGGTCTACCAGAATCTGATGGCAAATAGGGAAAATAAAATTTGTAGTAGGCAGCACCGGATAAAAATGGATTAATATGTCTTGATACTTCCTTCACTTCCGGCCGTCTTGGTTGGCTTGGTTTGATTTGATTTGATTTCAAATAAAATAAAAGAAAAAAAAATCGTATCGTATTTAATTCAACATCAAGATAGATAAAGGAAATACCTACCCAACAATGTAAATAAAACGAAACGCGGGACGCCACCAAATCATTGTTAACGAAACTCCATTAACATTCAAATACCGAACCGTATATTTAATTTAAAAAACGAATGTCAATAGAAATTAAGAAAAAAAGAGAAAAAATGGCGGGCAATAGAGATGGGAAAAATTCGGCGGCGTATCATCAATTAACAATCGAATTTCGTATTCGGCACGTATACTCGAGTGCCTTTTTCTTAATGGGTATTGAAGTCAGGCGAGGGTAATTCTTAATGGCAGGGTATAGGGGTATAGGCTCCAAGCCATTGACAGGGGGGACGAAGGTGGAAAAAAGAGACAGGGTCTCACAACCATCCCTACCTACAATAGGTATATTGTACAAAAAATAGGTCCACTTTTACGTTGCACTTGTTTACTTAAATATCATCATCATCAATAGCCTGAAGACGTCCACTGCTAAACATAGGCCTCCCCCAGAGAGCGCCACCTTGAGCAGCTGCTCGCCTCCTGCATCCATCGGCTCCCCATGGCCTTTATCAGATATTTTCCAACTATACTAAAGTCAATTAAATTACAAGTTAGCTAAGCAACACTTTCCCCTAGGTAAATTCATATCAACTTGGCACACCAAATTTTGAACGGTCATTGGTTGCCTGTTGATCATCGGCTGTCTTCAACCAATGAGCGTACAGTATTTGGTGTGTTGACTTAATACGAGTTTGATAACTGTACGTGGGGGCTTTAAGTGCTGCAGACGGGCATTACTGACATAGCAATATTTGCATATAGGTATAACTATGTTCAGTAAGGAGGAAGTCCCCCTGATATTTGTCCTTAGCAGCGGCCCTGTCATACCGAACAGGGTGAGTATTGAAGTCGAGGGCAAATTGAATTGTTCAGGCGTCATACTGAAGGAATTTCGTTTAATACGGCGGCGGTGGCGGAGCGTCTCAATGTGAATGCCAGACATTGCTCCGCGGCTCGTGGACACTCATATTTGGAAGGAAATGAGGAGGGACGCCATGTTGGATTTTTAAAATAGGAATTTCAAACGATTTTCAACGTGTTGCAATGAATATTTATTTTTTACAAAATATTTTTTAATTTCTGGTTTGAGTAGTCTGAACAAGGAACGTATACCTACTCTCTACCGAGAGAGTCAGAAACTTGTAAATTACACAAATCCACCATATTAAGTAAATAAATATGTGTGGACATGTCACACAGCGCCATCTAGCCCCAACTAAACATAGCTTGCACTATGGGAACCAGATAACTGATACAATATTTAATATACTTTTAGTTTTGTAAATACATACATAGAATACAATTAACACGCAGAACAAACAACTAAGTTCAGCACAAAAATGTATGTCCCGGGTGGGAATTGAACCTACAACCTATAGTACAGAAGGCAGAGCTACTACCAACTGAGCTATCAGGCCAGTTTTAAAAAGACTAACGGCGAATTAAGCTAAAGCATGAACTTGTTATAGCGCAAATTATTGTCTGTGGTAGAGGTATTATTTTTATTGTTTCTTATATAGCTAAAGCTACACCCTCATAGCTTAGTTAGTATATACGTAGGTCTGCTTTGGTTCGATTCCCACACAGGATAACTCAGGACTCACGATTTGTGTGTTAGTTAAACATCGCTGTGTGATCTGCGTCTGTCTGTATGTATAGATTATAAAATACTAGTCTACGGTATATATCAAAGATTATAAAGCCCGTTGATAGCTCGTGAACATAATTTCTCGTACAAACACGACTCACCTGCGCGGGCAGGGGGCGAGGTAACAAAACGAGACAAAACTATACGAAATTACAAAGGACAGAGCAAGATGGAACAAAAGACATCAACGGGTTCCCGTGATTTGTATGAAAATAGTAGTTGAAATACACCATTAATTTTCGTATGAGGGGAAGTTGTATCATTGGTCAACTGGATTTATAGTCAATGTAGTATATAAAATATTTATAACTCGAGTACCTAATTATATACTCTAAGGGTCAATTCAGACAGAGCAGCAAAAAGCTCGAGCACTTTTTAAGTGCTATTGGGATATCAACCTTAATCCATTTAGAAAAAGCTGAAAATAGTATGCAACATTAAAATAGGTAAGATTTTAATGATGCATACTATTTTCTGCTTTGTCTAATTGAAATAAGGTTGATATTCCAATAGCACTTAAAAAGTGCTCAAAAATTTTGCTGCTCTGTCTGAATTGGCCCTAAGATGTACAAACAAAAATATTCTATCAGTGATTTGGTTCAGGTGAATATTCTATCAGGGACTATAGTTCCTATAATATTTGCTTGGTTTGATGCTAGATGGCGCTGTATGAAATAAACATAACTATGTAATCCCAATTAACGTATTAAAACTAAATCCAACATCAAAACTTCATCAAAGACTAGACAAACACCCTCCCCGCACCCCCCTACGAAGAGAGCTCACAGCTCCGGGCAAACTCCGCGCGCGATTCAATTCAATTATGACTTGAAGCCATACTATTTGTTAGTATATGTGATTACACGGTAGGTATTGTGGTAATATGATAGTTTAAATACAGTTTTATAGAAGAAACTATAGGCTACTTGAAATGTACTGCTAAATGTTTACTAGGTGGTAGGACTTTTCTGCAAAGTTCGTCTAGGTAGATACCACCGCTTTGCCAGTTATTCTGCCGCTAAGCAGTAGTGTGCAAGTACTACTGTGTTCCGGTCCAAAGGGCATTATAGCTAGTGAAATTACTGGCCAAATGAGACTTTATGATCTGATCACACAGATTACTAGACTGTGTGTGAAGTCTCAGGATGACGTGCGCAGTGCAGTGTCACGCAAAACTGTATTAATTTAGAGTTCCGAATGATACTGCAAACTAATATAAGCAGCCGTGACGCTTAACGTCAGGTGAACGAATAGCTCGTCATGTCATTCATTTACATAAAAAAATGTAAGAACATAAGTTAACATTGTATCGTACGCAAGAAGGAGCAGTGGTTGCTACGCATTGCATCGTCAGCCCATGACCACAAAACAGATTTGTGACGTTACAACTCTGAGAAAAAGTTTGTTTAATTTTATCCCGCACGCACTCGTCTTCTAAATAATAACCGAAGTATTGTAAGTGTTGTTAGACGTTTTCTGGAGGAGGGGGATTCACTTTCATCAACAATATCATAAAAAATATTAACTACGTCATTATTCAAGATATTATGGCGAACAGTAAACAAACAAGATCGTTAAATTAATTGATTCTTGTATAGGTAGGTTGATTGCAGTATTGTACTGGTATACTGGGTTATTAATTTATACGGGAATACAATTTTACAATGTATTCTATGTTACTAAATATAGTCAAATAGCCGTCCAAGTGCGAGTCAGACTCGCGCACGAAGGCTTCGGTACGATTATCTATTCCTGCCATCTAGTGTTGAGTAGCAGTACTACTTGCAAACTCTAAGAGCTATATCAGAGATTTCACACCATTGACTATAAATCCAGTTGACCAATGATACAACTTCCCCTCATACGAAAATTAGTAGTGTATTTCAACTACTATTTTCATACAAATCACGGGAACCCGTTGATGTCTTTTGTTTCATCCTGGTCTGTCCTTTGTAATTTCGTATAGCTTTGTCTCGTTTTGTTACCTCACCCCCTGCCCACGCAGGTGAGTCGTGTTTGTACGAGAAATTATGTTCACGAGCTATCAACGGGCTTTATAATCTTTGCTTCGCTCGCTCGGTCTATATTCGCCCGTTTCGGAACTTTTTTGTTCTGCGGCCCGTATATACAGATTACGCCTGAGGTAGAGTCAAGCGATAGTAGAGTTTGAATGAAATAGGTAGGTACTTATTAGATGTAAGACACGGTGGCACGCTATCCTCATTACCTGTGCAGGCTTGATCTGTGACGTCACCCTTGCTATTTCTGAGGATTTTACTGTTTTTTTTTTTTAATGAGAATGAATGACTTGACGTGCTAGCCGTTCACCTGATGTTAAGCGACACGGCCACCCATAACAGCTGCAGTGTCACTCGGAACTTTAAAATAATAAAGTTTCGCTTGTCTAGAATCAGATTACTAGACTGTGAAATCCGGTCACAAAGTCTCATTTGCCCAGTAATTTCACTAGCTACAATGCCCTTCAAACCGGAACACCACCAAGCAGTAGGGTGCAAGCACTACTGCTTGCACCCTACAGCTTGGCGGCAGTATAACTGGCAAAGCGGTGTACTTACCCAGACGAACTTTGCAGAAAAGTCCTACCACCTAAAAAAAACAGATGTGACAGTTTCAAAACGCTTGAGGAATTAAAGAGTGGTAGTCTTCAGAGAGTAAAACAGTGATAGTAGAGTTTGAATGAAATAGGTAGGTACTTATTTGATGTACCTAATACATGATGGCTCGTTATCCTCGTGATCTGTGCAGGCTTGCAGGCTTGATCTGTGACGTCACCCTTGCTATTTCTGTAGATTATTTTGGTTCTGAAATGCAACAGATTGTCGCAAACTCTTGCCCTTACTGTTACATAGTAAAGAATATTACCGATGAGGTAGTTGTCAAAAGCAAGTCACATAATTAAAAAACAAAAAAAAATTGCTTCCACTATACATTTCTTTTAAAACAAACATTGCAAACTACGTGTCAAAAATGTTAAGCTACATCAAACAGTTTTCCTGTCTTTCCATAAACAGTTGTATGTAATATTATTATTTTCGTATCCTACAATATCCGAGATATGTCTTCCGGATCGGCCATCTCGTCTCTTCCACTGGGAATTGTGGACACGATGGGAATTTGTAAAGAGAGATAACATTCTCCTTTGTTTGACAATTATTACAGAGAAAGCAGAAAAATACAAAAACGTGCGTTTTGCAGCGAGCTAAAAAATACGATGCAATTACGAGTTTAGAAACATTTTTGATAATACTGCATGGTCTAGGTAAAGTTCGTTATATAAGCGAAGCGCTCGAAGCTCGACTAGCCGTTCTTAACCGATCGGTAAAGTTAAGCAACGTTCGCTGCGGTCACTACTTAGATGGGTGACCGCTACCATAAAGTGATATTTACATGGTAGTGCTACTGTGTCGGCGATTGTTTTTATAAGCTACGTCAGAAGTTCTAAGCGGTTATATGCAGTTCAGTTTTTTTTTAATCTGACGCAATGATTATTATTTAGCCGCTTGGGCTTAGTTATTTTAGCTAGAGTTAGTAATTTAGCTTACACATTTTAAGGTAACGCACAGTTTAAGTGCCTACAGTGTATGTTATACAGGGTGGAATTTCAACCGCACCCGCAGGGATAGTTCTCTATATACTGGAGACAGCAAATTTTACTCAAAAAAGTACAAATCTGCATTCATACATTTTCGACAACTCACTTGCTACACACGGGAATCAAATCTGCTAAAATCCGAAAAAAATACTCACTGTACATAGTTTTTGTTTAACACAGGACTTAGTCGCGCTAAAAACATTATTTATTTACCTCCACGTTTCAATCAAGTCGCATTGGCCGTGGCCAAGAGTACACTCAAAACTCCCTGTAATTTTATAGTATCAATCACAGAAAAAAAAAATTAGATCTGTGGTATCAATCAATAGGGGTAATCTTAAAAATAAAATTTAACAAACATAATACTTAAGTTTAATGAAAGTAAAACCATATACTGTGTATACTGCCGCTGAGCATTATAGCACAAACGATAATAAAGCGTGTAATATGAAGTTATAATAAATTACATTGTTTTCTGTCCGAAATACACAGAGACGTATAAATAGACGATTTTATGACCAAGGCCGCTGTTTTTGTATGAGATTTATGTGTCTAGATGACAGTAGACAAAGGAAATTATATTTTGACTGCGTACGCAGACTATAGTTAGAACTTCCTTGGTACGCAGTTATTCCTTCAGATGAGATATTCTTGAGTCCTTTCCCTGTTGTTCCTGTGGTGTGATGGTTGAGCAGGTCGGCTCATAACCCGGAGGCAGCGGAATCGATTCGCGACAGGACAAGTATCAAATCAAAATAAGTAATATTATACTTAATTCATTAATAATTCAAACTTCAAATTACACTAATAAATAAAACGAATCATTTAGACGCAATATTACGAAACTCAAAAACCAATTCAAAAACTCATTGACCGAGTAAAAGCAATTTTCAACCAACCACTTGTGTAATTTATATATATATAAAAAAAAAAAGTATTTACAACTGAGCGCTACCGTGCTTCGGAGGGCACGTTAAGCCGTCGTTCCCGGCTGTTGTCTTAAGACAATAGTCGTTAAGCAAAGTCAGAAGCCCTTGGGCGGGCTAAACGACACGAGAAAAAGAAGAAGAAGAAGATTAAAAAAATCCGAGTGATACAACAAACTTATAGGCTATAGGCTATAGCTTTGATGCTTAACACCAGGCGAACGACTAGCTCGTCACGTCATTCGTTTACATAAACAAAAATATACAAATATTGTATTGATAATAATAACATAAAAATTCTACCAACCAAAGAGATTTGTACCCGCATCAAATGTTGAAATTTCCGCAAGATAATTGGGGAAAAAGCAGACGTAACTACAAAAAAAAACAAAACATAATTGGCATTTTCTGCCTTTGAACAGTTCTTTTGTCGTATTTATTTATTGGTATAGAACTTAGTCACGCCAAATATAAAGGAAAACGTATATTTTTTCTAATGAAAACAAAAACAAAACAAAAAGCGATCGTGCGTTTTTAGAAATCTAGCGTGAGTTCAATCGTTTATAGGCAGTTGTTAAGATAAATCGTCGATTGTATCGATTATTTCGTAATTTAGTTTGCTTTCGGTTAAAATCTATACAGCTTTATTAGGGTAAATTAGAATTTATGGTTTTACTGACATTTTCATGAACATTTTGCGTGACAGTCATTTTCCGAAAGTCTCGATTACAAGTCTGTGAGAAACATCTGATAATCGATAGTGAGAACCGATTTTATCTATATATATCATTATTATTAGCGTGGATATATTTTTAGCCAGCAATACAAGTTGAGTGTAGGCCATACCTATATTTTTCAACTTTTTTTTATTTTAACCCACATTATTAATAACCAATTGTAATAACATAAGGATTTATACCTAAGTTATCATTAAAATAGTTAGCGTTTTGGTCATAATTGTAAGCTAACTATTATAAACAGAAAATAAATAAAATAAATTAGTAAAGAATGTATGCTCTGTGAAACTAGACTATCCGTATTGTAACGAGAAAATTGATTCACGAACGGGATTTGAATCCGCACCCATCCGTCCCTTTAGCCGGGACATGCTTTACTTAAGCTACCGTGACAAGTGGTCTCGTGTCCGAATTTATCCTTCACGTCTTTACGACCAACTTTATCTGTAGAAAATCATAAATATACATATTGTAGCGATCAGTAAAGTTAAGTCACGTTTGCTCATTACTTAGATGGGTGACCGTGTGTAGTAATCACCGCTGAACGCAGCCATGCTGCAGAAGGCACAGTTCCAGAAGCCGTCGTAAGACAACAGTCATTTAGTAAAATCAGAACTATTCTGTGGCGTATACACTTACACCAGACCTAACGACTTGTCTACACAAGAAGAATAATAATAAAACACTATTAATAATTTGATTTTTAGAGATAATAATTTAAAATAAAATTATGTTATTTCATTCTATACTCTAAAATCATTAAAATATTTCCATTCAATTCTGCTAAAAATACTCCGTTATATATCTTTTAACCACTAACGACATAATCACTACATAGTACCGTAACGTAACGTATCGTGTACGAACGTGCCTCCCTATTTATCGTTTATCGATAAATTTTATCGACATTGTATCGACACTAGCGAGTCACCGTTCAATAATACAATTATGTGAGCAAGCCAGGCGGGCGCCGGTCTAATAATAGCTGAATCAATAATGCTAAATATGCGCGGACGAACGCACACGCCTGTACTTTGGGTGTTAAAAGTTGACTCACTTTTTTATGTTAATGAATGACGTGACGGCCTGGTCGTTTGCCTGATGTTAAGCGACACAGCCACCATAATAGTTGCAGTATGACTCGGAATTCTAAAATATAAAGTTTTGCGTGGCATTACACTACGCACGTCATCCTGAGACACAGTTACACAGGACACAGTCCAGTAATAAGATTACTAGATTGAGTGATCAGATGATAAAGTCTCATTTGCCCAGTAATTTCACTAGGTACAGTGCCCTTAAAACCGGAATACAGTAGTGCTTGCACACTACTGCTTGGCGGCAGAATAACTGGCAAAGCGGTGGTAACCTACTTAGACAAACTTTGCAGAAAAGTCCTACCCCATTGAAATAAATCACAGTGATAAGTTATGTTTCAATGCATCCAACTGTAAGTTTATTTTGTTTATAAAAATGAGTATTTCTTTTAGAATTAATTATTTGTGCCGCCAAATGGAAAAGTCGACGCGCAACGTAACGTAATCGCCATATTTTTGCCATGCATAAAGCGACCCTATACTGGGTGGCGCAAAAGTAAAGACCCTATTTGGTTCAGCTATAACATTTTTTCTAAATTAGAAAACTAGATTTAGGTTTTTTTAAATGTATATTTGTGCCATTAAATTTCGTACCATTAGGATTTAAAGATGATGTCTTTTAAATGGTGACCTCCAGAGTTGATACACATTTGAGCCCTATTTATGACATTTTGCATAACTTGCCGTAACACTTCCTGCGATATGTTCGTTATTTCTTGACGAATGTTTTCTTTTAGAGCTGCGAGAGTCTGTGGCTTGTTCACATACACCCGAGATTTCAAAAAACCCCAAAGAAAGAAGTCTGGACTGGTCAGATCGGGTGATCTTGCAGGCCAAGGCAAATCGCCAAAACGAGAGATAACTCGGCTTGGAAAAGCGTCCCTCACTAAGTCCATAGTGTCGCGCGCTGTGTGTGCCGTAGCGCCGTCTTGTTGAAACCAGATGTGCTCCAGCCCCAATTCGTCCAAACTGGGTATCAAAAACTCACGTAACATGGTTCTGTAGCGTTCTCCAGTGACAGTTATCGCATTGCCTCCAGCGTCTTCGAAAAAATAGGGTCCGATCACTCTGTCAACACAGATGCCACACCATACAGTAACTTTTAGTGGGTGTAGAGGTGTTTCTTGAATAATGCGCGGATTATCAGTGCCCCAGAACCGAGTATTCTGCTTATTGACATGCCCTGAGAGATGGAAATGCGCTTCGTCACTCATAACCAATTTTGAAGGAAAATCATCCTCTTCAAGGTTGAGGTTTATGACGCGCTGGCAGTAATCTAGACGAGCTCGGTGGTCAGCAGGCAGCAGTTGATGAGTCATTTGAGTTTTATACGGGAACATCTTTAAGTCTTTCACCAAAATACGCTGCAGGGTCCGTCTGGAAATGCCCAATTGCGTGGCACGTCGCCTCGTTGATGTTTCTGGACACTCTTCCACATCTTCGCGCACAGCATCTCTATTTTCAGCTGAACGGCCTGTTCTTGGTCTCCCAGACTTAGGTCTATCCAATGTTGAGCCAGTTGCTTCAAGGCGTGTGGCAAAGCGTCGAATTGTGCGACCAATCGGTGCCGGACGGTGGGGAAATCGTCGACGAAATTCACGTTGTGTTCTTATCACTGATGAATTATTCCGTAAGAACATTGACACAATTATTCCACGTTCTTGGGGAGTAAAACGGTCCATGTTTATTTTCAGTGTATTTTACATTTGTTCACTACACAATTTTCAACAACAGAATGACAGAAAATGTCATATAAAAAAAATAAAAGTATTTTCTTTAGTGCCAGTACTTTTGCGCCACCCAGTACAATACAATATATGTTCTAAGTTCGACTGTTGTAATAAACTTGTAATTACTCTATGCGTTAAGCTCTCCCTTTCTCTCTCGCACCTCTCCTTTTATTTCGGTGTTGAAAAGGCCAACGATTCCAAATAAACAGTATACCTACTTTAAATTTTATGCTATAAGAAAACACTAAAGTTCAAAATTATTTGAATTCAAAAGACAAAAGGCAAGAATCCAAAAGGCTTTGCAAAGCAATAAGTAACAAAGTACGCTCGTTATGGTAATTGTGGCGAACTTAACTGTCAAGTTACGGTTAAGTTAACCCTAAGTTAAGTAACTGATGGCTGATAAGTCGAAGTTACTTGGCATTCGTCTCAAGTTCGTAACTTGTTTCCACTTTGATTTGTGAAGGTTGGAGTTTCTGAAAACTTTGTTTTTGATGTCAGACACTTTATATGTGAGAACCAGTATTTAAGAAGAGTTTATTTAATTTTATAAATAATTAATTATAATGAATGTATAGAAAGTATGCAAAGTAAAATAGAAATATTTTCGTCTGAGTACATTTCACCTGATGTTAAGTGATAACGCGGTAGACGATGTACCATTCGCCTATAAAAAACCTATTCACTGTCCTCTTAAAAACATCCAGATCAAAGCTATTTGGAACCACCGACTCTGGGTAAAAGTTCCACTCCTTAGCCATTTGTATTATAAATGTATTATAGAATCAAAATACTTTTGTTGCAAATACCCAATTTTTAGCACCTTTACAAATCAAAATCAGAATAGAGAAATTAATTCATTTAAGTTATTATTCTAAGCATATAAAATTACAAATCTTTAAAGTGTTTGAAAATTATTGAACAATTTTTTTAAATGTAAACAAATGACGGTGTGAGCACTAGCTCACACCGTCGTTTGTCTGATGTAAAGCATCACGGCTGCCCATAACAGATCGCAGTGTCAATCGGAACTCAAAATTATAAAATTTCATGTGACAACACTGCACTGCGCACGTCATCCTGAGACGTCACAGTCTATAACTATAGTAATAAAACTAGACTGTAGGATTAGATCATAAAGTCTCATTTGCCCAGTAATTTCACTAGCTACAATGCTCTTCAAACCGGAACACATTAGTGTTATACTTGCATACTACTGCTTGGCGGCAGAATAACTGGCAAAGCGGTGGTACCTACCTAGACGAACTTTGCAGAAAAGTCCTACCACCTAGTAGTAATAGCATAGTATACATTACGTTTGTGTGCATATAGTAAATGAATCATTCGTATTCAAGCAATAAACGTTCACACAACTATTACAGCGCTACGTTCAAAGATAACACAAATAAATGTGCAAGCGAGCACGAAATGTTGCCAGTTAAAATAATAAATAGCGGGAATTATCAGAGATCGGACGCTGCCAGCACCGCTATCAGACGAGCTGTGATTTTGGTTCTATATTTGTTTTATAATTATCTTGTATTGGAAGGAAAAAATTAGGTAAATTTACAATTTATTCCCTGTTGTCTGAAAGAGATCGCTGTCGGCGATAAGACCACCCATTATAATACTGGTTTATAAGGTTTCCTTTATACTCGTATATTTCATTGGTAGGACAATTAACAGTTATTTATCTGTCTAGGAAAATTGTGTCAACGGTAGTAAAGCTACAGCTCGGCTGATAAATTACAAACAAGTATCTTCAAAGAGAAAATAATTTAATTTACGTCCGAACACACAGTCTGGACTGGACAGGACTGGATTAAAGGGATGACTATACTCGCGTGTAATGCGGACTGGATTACAGCGGGCAGACGGCCACAGTTATTTTTTAATTTTCGCTGCGGAAGTGTGTGAAACAGGCATAGATATGACAAGTTGTTTTCTTAAGGCTGCTTTTACAAAATTATGCGTAGTTGCAAGGTTTTCGTCGTAAACATTTTGATGGGTAGCTTTGATGTCTACACTTAGCCATTATATGAAAAATACTCTTTCATCTTCTTCGATAATGACAGAGCGAATTTTAGGTAATTTACCTATTTATTTAGTAATCATCATTCTCCTGATGTTCGTTTTGGCAAAAACACACAGAGATCCGATTTGAGAGCTCTAATTTACAAATTCTGTGTAACGTAAGTCTCTAAACTAAATTATACTCCACTAAATACATCCCGTACTTTCATAATGACAGAACAGACATTTGATTTTTACCAATCAAGTAATTAAAAAAATATTAAATTAAATTTGATTTTTATTAAAAAAAGGCTAAGAAATCAAAAAGTTTAAGATATCATCTATTGCAGGTTGATGAAGATGAAACTGTCTTATATATTTTTAGTGAAGGGTTATTGGTAAGCAACCACAAGCCAAGAAACAGTCACTAGAGTTTTGTGACACCACAAAGAAGTGTATACCCCCCTTTTTTCCATACAAAAAGTACCAACGCTTTTCACCTATTTATGTTATCCGATTTTGATGATGTTTATATATTGTCTACCCATTAAAAAACTATGCTCGCACGTCTTCCTTTTTTAGGTTTTTACAACAATTTTTGGTGTCAAATTATTAAAAAGAAAAGAAGTTGTAACTAGAACACGAAATATATTTAATAAAAATCAAGACATGCAAGCATAGGTTATTATCTGTCCAAACGATTGACATCAAAACCAAACCTTTTTGTTAAGTTTCAGAGAATGAAAACCGTTGGCGCTAGAAACGCTAAAATGTGGGTAAATTTACTCATGGGCTCTATTGTCTCTATCATACGTGTGGTAAGCAGAGCGACGGCAATAACATTTTCAAATACCAGGACAGTCCTCTTGATACCAACACAGTAGTTTTATTTTACATATTAACGTAAGTAACGACCACAAACCGGAAGACGCAGCGTAGGCCCTCCACTAGGTGACCTGATGAAAACCGCGGGGAGCCGATGGATGCAGGAGGCAAGTAAGCGCTCAAAGTAGCGCTCTTTGGGGGAGGCCTATGTTCAGCAGTGGACGTCTTCAGGCTGTTGATGATGATACAGGCTGAAGCATGTACTTTTTAAATATACTACATCTACCATTTGGAAATTATGACATGTACCAAACATTTCCATAAAGAAGGGAATATCCAGGGAATAGGCAGCAGAATTTCTCCTCGGTACATTATAATCCTCTGCGATCACCAAGCCGCGTGGCTATGCGTGGTGATTATGGCAAATCCCCCCTATGATAAGCGTCCAAAGTGGCGTTTTATGGGGGAGGCCTATGTTCAACAGTGGACGTTTTCCGGCTGTTGATGATGGCATTTTGAAAGCAACACGAAAACCCACGTTTCACTACATTGTATCACTTGCCCACATTGCTCGTAATTCAGCACCTAATGCAACTTTAAACATGAACACTGAAAATTAATTTCCTCACTGAACCAGTCATTTCCTTAATGATTTGTTCACCCTTACTTATAAATGGGGAAAATATATTTTTGGTTCATAACCAGTTATGTAACAAGATTTTTGCTTCCCACTTAATAACCAGTTATCAAACTTGGTATTTGAATAGGAATAAACGTTCTAAAGTGTCATATCCAGATATTTCCTACAACCGTGCTGCATGAGGGAGGTTTTATTTAATTAAAAGTTTGTGCGGTGCAGCTGCGGGACCCGACTCGTTTTAGGTCCCGTTGAATATTCACTTTGAGGTCTTTTGACATTAAGATTTTTGGTCTTTATGATCTGATCACTCAGTCTAGTAATCTGATTATTAGACTGGGTGATGTCTCAGGATGACGTGCGCAGTGCAGTGTCGCGCGAAACTATTGTTTTAAAGTTCCGGGTGACACTGCAACTGTTATGGGCGGCCGTGTCACTTAACATCAGGTGAACGACTAGCTCGTCACGTCATTCAATCACATAAAAAAAAAAAAAAAAAAATACTGGTTTTTATAAATCTGCTGAATAAAAAAATGTTGTAATATTATTGAGTCTAACCAAGCCTACTTATCTAGAAAATGCATCGTTACATAGAAAAATAAGTAAAATAGATGTGAAACTACAGCTACTACAAAATTAGCCATTTTTTTATAACACGGACAGACAAATAAACTGACGGCCCGCCTGATGGTAAGCAGTTACCGTCGTCTGTAGACACCTGCAACACCAGGGGCGTTGCCTATGCGTTGCCTACCTTTTAAGACTCTATTTACCCGACGTTTGAAGTGCCCCATGTTGTAGCTCAACGGAAACACCTCAGAGGGTAGCTCATTCCACATCTTGCAAGTATGTGGCGGAAATGATTTCTTGAAACGGACTGTGCGAGACTTCCATGGGTCCACGAGATGTGGATGAGCTTTTTGACGGTGACGAGCTGTGCGGTTATAAAACCGCGATGCTGGGATTCGTTTGAACAGCTCATCAGAGCATTCACCATTGAAGATTTTTGATCTAGTATTTTACCAACAAAGCTTCTAAAACTTAAGTACTTATTGCTTAAGTTTCAGAAGCTCTGTAGGTATTCCTCGAGCATGAAATTGAATTACCAAAGTTATTCCATAAGCACAGATAGTTTGATAACGGATTGAGAAAATATATTTATGTAACCGTTTATCTATTATGATAATAATACATTCGAATTATCATGCCGTAGAAGCAGCTACGTATCATGTTTTCATAGCATACCTGTGCTACGCCGTAGCCACTTTCCGCTACGAAAAGACAAACTAATGTTTTCAAGTAAACATTGTTTACTGTCGTAGCAATGTGACGCGACGACGCGAAACGACGCTGTCTGTTATGCCGTAGAAGCAGCTACGTGTCATGTTTTCGTAGTAAACCTGTGCTACGCCGTAGCGATATTCAGCCACGAAAAGACAAACATGCTTTCAAATAAACAATGTCGTAGCAATGCGACGCGACAACGTGAAACGATGCTATCTGAATTAACAGTGTTGAAAAATTATCTGTTTTTGCTATCTCTTTCCAATAATGCTGGGATTGGCCTCATTAAAATGAGAAAGGAATATTCACACACTCATATTACGCCCAGTAATTTCAGTAGTTATCACGACTTGCACCTTTTTGTATCATCATCATCAACAGCCTGAAGACGTCCACTGCTGAACATAGTCTTCTCCACAGAGCGCTACTTTGAGTAGCTGCTCGCCTCCTACATCCATCGGCTCTCCGCGATCCTGACCAGATCGTCGGTTCACTGAGTGGGGGGCCGGCCTACGCTACGTCTTCCAGTTCGTGGTCACCACTCAAGAAATGTCGGTTGTCGATATTTTTGTGTATTATCATAAAAAGTAAAAGCAATGATAGTACCTATATTTTATTTAAAGGTACAATTTATGGTTGTTTATACTGGTCTTTTTATTCCACCAGATTGTGATAACGCATGCGTGAGCACAAAATACTACTGTATTTAACACCATTTTTAGTTTCTCACAAGCTATTTTAGTTTTCCTTAAGAAAAAGGCCAACAAAAGCGCGAGACAAACAAAAACAGCGCAATTCGAGGGTAGACGTGAAAAACGAGGGCGAGCCGCGACGTGAGGGGAAACTGTAAGGGTTAAGGAAAACAGGTGCTGAGATTTGATGTCAGAAGTGAAAAATCAAGTCTGGGCAAAATTTAATTTTAGTTAGTACTAGCTTACTAATTGCCCCAGTTTCGCACGGGTTTTAATTAGTTTATATGGGTTTTCCATATGTTTCCTTTTAACCCATTCATGTATTAGTGGGAACAAAACAAAAAAAGTCTATTCTCAGTAGTTCAATTAACAGTTCAATTGATTGAACTACTGAGATTTTTTACTCTCACTAGTTCAACGAAATACTTTGATTGAACTACTGCTATGAGTACCAGTAGTTCAATAACTAGTAGAACTGTTAATTGAACTACTGTGAATAGATCTATTCACATTAGTTCAATTACCAATTAAAACCAATTGGACTTGCGTTTTTGAGTTTTAGCGATACTATAGAATAGCAATTGATTTTTATTTAATAAGAGAAGAAGAAAATAGTTTTAAATAATAATTCCAATCATAGAAAACATGCCGTAAGTAGAAGATTGTGTAGTCCAGCAGAATTTGGCATTTATATTTAAAAAAAAAAACAGCCTGTTTATTCCTTAATTAATACTAAAAGGTATCTTAACCTCAAATTGTTATATAAAACTAAATAATTTCTAATTAAGGATCCCTCATTGGGTAAAGGCCTCCTGCATTTCAAGCCATGCTTTCCTGTCCTTAGCTACTGTAAGCCACTCGTGGCCTGCTACTTTAGCAACCTCATCAGCCCATCTTTCCTGAGGCCTTCCTCTTCTTCTTTTGCCTTTTGGGCCTACCCACATGGTTACCTGTTTTGACCACTTTTCGTCAAGTAATCGTGCCACATGACCTGCCATTTCTGCTTTTGTGAATGTTTTAATGCATCTATTATCTTTGTTTTATTTGAGAGTCATTTATATTAAACATTAATCTTAAAACGGCAGTAAAGTTTAAAACGTCTATAGAGTAAAACTCTTTGCCAGCGTCTTTGTTTCTTAATCGCTATATAGTCTGGATGTTTTCAAAAGTAAATATTTACTTTTTGGCAACCGTTCCACAAAATCTGGTCAAACGCAAGCCTCTCTACTTAAAAAAAAGTATTTTACCATTTTGCTGACAGTTAGAAACTGTTAATACTATAAAAATACATCAATAGGTTAACAAAAATGAGTGATATACAAAATGGCTATTAAACTCCAACAGAGCCAACATAGGTATCTAATATAATAACACATATTACACCATTAATAATTAAAACTTAGCTATTTACAGCTCACATATCGAGCGGCATTCGAATTACGGTGGCTATTATTAACACGCAATGTTTTTAGATTGTTACAACTTTAATTATAGCGTAGTGAGAATCAATATAACTCAATCAATATAGCATAGGCCAGACCTCCACGGTCAAAATCGTGGGGAGCCGATGAATGCAAGAGGCAAGTAGCTAGTCAAAGTGGCGTTCTGTGAGAGAGGCTTAATGTTCAGCAGAGGATTTCTTCAGGTTGATGATGAAGAAGAAGAATCAATGTTTATTAGTTTCAATTAATATAAACTTTTTGTTCATTATATCTATAAACTAATCCAATCTAATTATAATGTTGGGTCAACTTTTTGCTGATGAAAACTGTAACGTGTGCAAGCGAGAGGGGGGTATATTTATACAATAAATTATTTGCTTATCGAGAGGTTAAAAAAAAAGAGAGATTAAGCATGGATAGACTTTTCATTTAATTGAATGACTTGTAGCTTAGCGACGTTTTTGGCAATTAAATATGAATAATAATAGTGAAACGCAACTGCATAAAAAGGTGTTAAAATGACAAGATCGCACAAAAGTGTTAAAATGTAAAGCTCGTATAAATATTTTAAAACAACACGCACGTACAAAGTTGCTAGAATGATAAACTTAACTCATACAAATGTGCCAAAATGAGATAATATCGTAAAAGGCTCGTCAAAAGACATGATATTATACATTTTTGGTACAATTTGTACAAGCTTGTCATTTAAACACCTTTGTAAGAGTTTGTAATTTTAGCACATTATTTATGTTTATGCGCTTACATTTAGCACCTTGGCATTTTAACGCCTTGCCCTTCTGCTGTTTCCAGTCATACTTGAGAGAGACCCGTAAAATGTAGCAAAAAATTAGTTTTACTATTTTTTCAGCCTCATTAAAAATATTTTAACGTTTTCGCTCGCTCTTTGTGTTAGCAGGGTGGTATTTAAGCAGCACTTGTGAGTAAGCGCTACATAGTTCAATGTATAGTAAGCCCACGGCAGCAGTTAACGAAGCGTGGTCTCGCACGCGATGTGAACATGTAAATTATTCTGCGGCACAAGTTGAGCGCACTTGGAAAAGCGCTTTGTTAATGTGTCAAAACCAGAAAATGTTATACGGTTTTATGGTATGATCAAAAATAGTAGGTTATCAAAGAAGCATATCAAAGATGATGGATATTTAAAAAATAATCATAATACTCCCCAAATATTTTTTAAATAATTTTTTTATAGTAGAATACTAAATAACCGGCCAGGTGCGAGTTAGATTCGCGCACGATGGGTTCCGTACTATTTATCCATAAAAACGAGCAAAAAAATCACGTTTGTTGTATGGGAGCCTCCTTAAATATTTATTTTAATCTGTTTTTAGTGTTTGCTGTTATAGCAGCAATAGAAATACATCGTCTGTGAAAATTTCAGCTGTCTAACTATCACGGTTCATGAGATACAACCTGGTGACAGACGGAGAGACAGACAGACAGCGGAGCTTTTAGGGTCCCTTTTACCCTTTGGGTACGGAACCTTAAAAAAGGAGCTAACTATTTGTTTGTCTATTTGTATTGAAATTATACACGCATTTGTTTGTTTACTGTTTGTTTGATGTTTGTTGCATGTAGCGGAAAACATTGTCAAACATTGTGTAGTTAAATATACGTTATCCTATTCCTCTATTCTATTTATTATAACGCTGTTCACGATTTTAAAATAATTATGTACTTTTCCATCGCAGTCGCCTACAGCTTGCACCGCGTCTAGATCGCAAATCGTGACCTAAATATGGGTTGTGTAGGAAATAAAAAACAGCGGCGGCTTTTGAACCCTATTAACGTACACGACAGTTCTATTGTTTCTGTAACTCCAGCTATTTTAGTTCTATGCCCTTATTGCTTCACAATTTCGTAATATTTTTTGATAATTTGGTGACAAAAATTGTAAACTGTACGACTCAGATTATAAGATACAAAATTCCATGCGATTTTTGCGACTGTCCGAAAAATATTTCAAGCACAGGTTTGTAGCTATTCGTAGCAATAAAGGTGAACTTTCAGTACTTTTTTGTGTTAAGTCTAAATCGTTCACGAGTAATAGAGCTTTATTTCCTGGGTCCTAAAGTCGTTTTTCTATAGTCGGACGAGCAATAAATGTGTTTCGATTCAGGAGGTTTCTTATGGGCATTCGGCACGCGAAGATAAAGATGGACTGAAGATAAAGTGTAGTAATTTATTTCAAATTGCCAAAAACATCGAATAAAAGTGATCTATAGGATTTTTATGGTAGTCTTTTAGACACTAAAATTGAGGGCCAAGGTTACTTTGATTTGTCAAAGCATGCCTTTTGGTGGGCACAAGTTTCCCAGTTTACCTCATTTACAATTATTATTATTGACTGGTAGGGTTCCGCGGTTTCAATCATTATTTATCTATTTTGCCGCAGAAAACCTTAATTTTCTGGAATAATAAAAAGTAGTCTTGGTAGTATTAGTGATCTATGAGCGAAATTTCATTCAAATTGGTCCATCCATTTAGACGCATAAAAAAACAAAAATAAACCCGTAACCAATTATCAAACTTGGTATTCTAATCTTTTTCTTCTTCTTCTTCTCATGTAGGCAACTGGTCAGTGGTATTCTAATGAGAAAAATAATATATTCCTGGTTCATAACCAGTAATAAAACAGGAAATTTTCTTCCTACTAGATAACCAGTTATTAAACTTGGCATTCTAACGAGAATAAACGAAATCAACAAAACTATTATAGTACTGGGGTACTGTGGTGATACCTATTAAAAGTTGTAGCACACTGGTGTAGCCTACAGATTAAAAAAAAACTTCCTCAAAAAGGATACTTCTAATTACTTACTCTACAAATAAATTTGTTTTGAATGAAATATATGCCGTGTGGTCCCGGCGTGAGAATATTCCCGCGGGTTCCACAAGAGCTGGGTAAGGGAATATCCAAGTAATGGGTAGCCGCCTTCCCTTCGGTACATTAAAACCGGAGTTCACTAAGACGCCTGTCAAGCGTGGTGATCATAGCAAACTTCTGTGATAAGAATCGAAAGTGGCGTTTTATAGGGGAGGCCTATGTTCAGTAGTGGACGTCTTCCGGCTGTTGAGGTTAAATCCTGTTAAGGCGACGTGTAGGGCAAACAAGGTGTTTTCGGCATATTTCCTGGATTAATTACAGCGTGTGGAGCTTTGAATTTAATATACTATGTAATTAATTTCATTAAGTCATTTGTGATGTCCGCAAATACAAAACCAAAAAATATAGCTATAAAGAAAAAAATCACAAACCTTCCTCAAAAAATTTGAATGTTCCAATTTTACCGAGTTTCAATCGAATATTAAAAAAAAAAGAAAATTGTGTAGTCCCAACAAACATTCAGATGTTGTGATGACTTAATAGTTTAAAAAAATACTAATATAAACATAGATATTAATTAAAAACACTCAAACTCAGTAATTTCGTCGTAAGCGCCGCGCCGAAGTGCAGACTGAATTGATAAATAAGACTACGAGGTTAAGGTCGATGTTTGTTTGAACGGATTTTGACCTGATTGTCTGGCCCTACCCGTCACCTTAAATACGGCTAAGGGGCCTTGCCCTATCTGAAGACCTAAAATAAATCATTATACAATACAAAATTATTTTTTTTAAACCCTAGAAAACGCCCCTGAAGCTATTTCTAAGCATTTACCATATATCACCCTAGATCTAGGTTACAACGTTACACTCTAAATCTAGCTATCCCTCGCTGTATGCACTAACTGCTAATTGCATTGTCATTTACATTTTAATGCGTTGAATCTGCAAGCTTAATCGTGTAGAATGGAGATAGCTGTGTTGTAAAGCCAGTTATGTCATTGGGGATATAAAATTCGTTATTAATTAGGAAGTGAATATTATGTAGCTTAAAGGATTCGAGCGATGGTGGCCAAGCGGTAGCATGTGCGCTTCGCAATCTTACGGTACTGGGTTCGATCTTCGGCGCTGCACTAATGAGTTTGTTATCTAGTGCAGTTTTCGATGCCATCGCTCCGTGCCTCGGAGAGCACGTTAAGCCGTTGGTCCCGGTTGTCATGAGAACATCTATGGCAATCGTTACGGATAGTCAGACGCTTATAGATCTAACGCCAGGTCTAACCATCCCTGTTACTGGTTCCTTATGGGTTTCGAGGTCAGATGGCAGTCGCCTGTGTAATTCTGGTAGCTCACCGCTACAGGTTAGATTGGGAGCCGACCCCAATAACAAATGGGAAAAGGCAAAGGGGACGAAGGATAGAATAAATTATTATACTTATAAATACTGTGGATTACTGGAATACCTAATCGGTTTTCTCTTGTTTAATCTTTACCTATTTCAAGCTTGATAGAAAGTAACAAAACACAATGCAACTATTATTCTTGCGCTACACAACGTTTATTAGTAAAGTGAGCAATGTTCACAATAGTGTGCAGCTAAAGTTCTCAAATAAAATCGGTCAAAACGCCGTGCGTCTTTCCTGACTTCAAGTTTTTAGATCTTCTGGATTAATAAATATTTTAGAGTGACCATTAATTTAGTAGTGTTTTTTAGTGATTTTTTCCCTTCATTTATTAAAAAGTCAATTGATTGCGCAATTAATATTCAGCATGGAATTAAAATGAGAATTTAATTTTTTTATATTAAAAATAAGACATACACTGCGACTTGATGCCTGTTCCGTGTACTGTCTACTAAAAAAATAAAATAAAAACCTCACACCAAACAGAAATAAATGACCTCATATTTCACAAAAAAGTCACATAAATTCTATTAAAACATAGTAGCTGCATTAAAGCTAAGGTGACCGTCATTTTCCCATAAACCAGGACATAATCTGGCTGAGTACGAACCATTGTACCGACATAGAGGCGTGTGCACAGTGGCAATCTGCTCTCCTGCGGGCGGCTGAAAGCATACCCTTGTACTATTTGCCCACTACTTTAGGATGGGGACGTATTTAGGATTATTTGAGGGGGCGAGGGACAAATGTGTTTTAGGGTAAGTTTAAAATATGGATGTAGCTATTTTTGTAAAAAAAATACGTGTTTTTATAAAAATATAGCGTCGCGTAAATGTTATGGAACATACACATAATTGGGTATATTTACGTTAAAAATATGTCCTAAATAATTAAGCTATGACCTACTGGCATCAAGATTGTCTAAAGATTTTGATTTTGTATAAATTGGGTAATTATTAATAATACATTTTTTACTAGTTGTTGGTAAAAAAAATTGTCTAAGTAAATATTTCCTTCGACATTATAAGCATAGAATTTAATTCTAACTGCTACTTTGCCCCCTTCCTTAGTACAGACCTGTATGTACAAAGTATACCTATCTCTATCTAATGGAATAGTGTAAAAAAGAGATAAAAAGTTCTTCTAGGCGAGGTCATTAAAAGTTTCGTAGGTTTTGTAGGAACCAAATAGTAGATTTCTAGTTAGAACTGAACATTATCTACAAATTTATTTGGTGTCCAAGTTTTAAGTGTTTTTTTTTATTAGAACAAAGTGGCTTAACTTTGACCTTTACCCTCGAAGATTTGTGTCCATTCGTTGAAATATTTTAAGTATTTTTCCATTGTTATAATATTATTTAGGGACGTGTTCAAAGATTTCATACTCTTACATTAACAAAAACGTTGCAAATACTGCTTTCGCAAAAATATTTTCTTGAAACTTTAAGTTTTTAGTTTTTTTTAATGCTAAAATGGGCATACGTTTGACAACATCTCACCTGATGGTAAGTGACGAAGTTGTCTAAGATGGAGCACGTTTGCCCATGAGATGCCCATTCACTCTTGACTTGAAAAGACTCAGGTTATACCGGAAATACTGTTGCTGAAAGAGCATTCCATTCCTTGGCCGTTCGGACTACGACTCAGCAAAACACTTAGTGCGAACTTGTGGTACACTTACGACGTAAGGATGTGAAGAATCACCAAGCCTTGTAGTTCTATGATAGAAACGGGATGACGGACTGAGCTGATGAAGGACATGCGCACACTCTCTAGTATGTAGCTGATAGAAGACCGACAGGCCGGCGACATTGCATCTGTGTTCAAGACTTTGAATTCTCCCTTTAAGGTGGAACGTTTCACTAGCGCGGCAAACTCAAACTTTCTTGCGTTTGTTTGCCAATAATAGCTTAATTATTAAACGAAATTACAATAAAACTGCTTTAGCGTAAAGAATTAGAATGTAATCAGCAAATTACGATTAAAAGTATCTCCTAGATATCATTGGTTTAGCGACAAATGGCAATAAACAAATTTCGCCTTAGTTTTTCAGTCTATTGCCATTCGTCGCTAAACCAATGATAAGTAGGTGATACTTTTAATTGTAATTTATTGATACATTACATTTATTTGCGCAAAATTAGTTTTTATGTAATCACGTTGAGTAATTAAGCTATTATTGGCAAATGAATGCAAGAAAATTTGAATTTGCCGCGCTAGTGATACGTTCCACCTTAACTAGTCTCTCATCGTTGATAAGCTTCTTGGCACGTTGCTCAATTGCAGTTGACTGAACTCTGTTTTTTTAGTAACATGTTAATAATCGATAAAGAACAATGTGTAGTGACTAAACCAGAAATACGTGTAGCAAATATTTGCGATAATTATAAAATCACTAACATTAATATATGTATTTTCTTTCTTCTTTCTATTTCCTAATACAATAATGATATTATATCTTAGATTAGCAAGTTGAAATGGCAATGGGCAGGCCACATCGCTCGTAGTACTGACTACCGATGGGGAAGAAAGGTTCTCGAGTGGGGACCACGAACCGGAAGACGCAGCGTAGGCCGGCCCCGCACTCGATGGACCGACGATCTGGTAAAAGCCACGGGGAGCCGATGGATGCAGGAGGCGAGCAGCCGCTCAAGATGGCGCGCTCTGGGGGAGGCCTATGTTCAGCAGTGGCCGTCTACAGGCTGTTGATGATGATGACGATGATGATTATATCTATGCTTGCTTGTTAAGTAATTAGTAATCATGTTCAAAAAAGTTCTTTGCATAATTATGAGACTTAGTAGCCATACTGATGGTATTGACAAGTTTGTGGCAAAAGAAGTTGGTCATAAAAATGTTTTAAACTTTTTTATATGCAACTTACGAAAGAAAACTGTGCACTCGATGCGTTTCCGTTTAATTATGAAAGTACCTAGATTATATGAAAAAATTCTAGGAAAGTTGGAACTTTATCACAAGATCGATCCGGAAAACCGGATGATATCAAATCTTACAATATCAGCAAAGCTGGTTTTTAATCCCAAAATAATGGATTTGTTATTCATTATCATTTACCTTGTTATACTTTTATCCATGAAATTAATGCGTGTATATGACAAACATGAAATGGAAATATAAATTGACCCGCATATACCCACCAGATAGAATCTAAGTCAGGCTCCGCCCAATAACCGCCTGAAGCCTATCAAAACCGGATTACCGGGTCCTGGTAATGTAATGACCGGGGAACTTGCGAGCTCCTAGCAGTTTCACTGAATTAATAATCAGCTTCAATTTGTACGACAGATATCAATATCTAACGTGTATTTGACGATGTCTTTATTTATGCATATCGGGCATGTATCTATTATTCAGTGAAGAGTCTAGTATGTAACGATTTCAGAACATACTTTTTTAACCTTCTGTAGCCCCATTTTAGTTGAGTATTGTCAGAGACCGTTGGTAACTATTTTGGTATTGAATCATCAACAGTCTAAAACGTAATTTAATGTAGTTAAATCTGTTTTGTTCAGTTCATACTTAAATGTATAAGATAATAAGGTAGTTTTCATCAAAAAAGCTGTTAAATAATGTAACCCGGATATAGCTACACTTAAAACCGGGTGAAACCAACCGAGTGCCCGCGTAATCTAATGACCGGGACACTTGCCAGTTGCTGGCAAGATGCCACTGCTACTGAATTAATAAGTTTTTATGCTTCCACTCTGGTTCAGTCGCATTAGCTAGGAAATATTTTACCATTATTCTATTATTCTTTCTATTAATTTAGTTATAAGGAAACCCGGATAAACAGTTCTGTCAGCCATGAATAACGTGAGGTAGCTTTACCAAGGCTTCCATAGAGCCCAAACAGCTACCCTTTTTGTTTGAACCCGGCCATTTGTTCTACTTTACATACGAAAACCGGTTTATTTATATAAAGTAACCTTAGCCAGGGTCAGAATCCTGGAAGTCGTTATACAGAATTACAGCTAAGTTTTCTTTGCTATATCTTTCTGTAAATGTTAATAAATTTGCTTTTTCATAGACCTCGGTTTGGTTACAAGCAAATTAACTTTATAACGCTCTCGGCAAAAAAATATAATAGTATTATGTATAGTATATATGTAATAGTATTTTGGTACAACGTATATCTTTAGGTCTCCACGACACGGGCCTTGAGCCTAGTGTGGGTCCGCCGTATATATCTGAGGAATATAACGAACTAAGTTGAATACAAATGTGTTTATATAAATTAGTTTTAAGCTTCTACTGTACTGTTTTATATTTTGCAATAAACGTATATTCTATTCTATTCTAATTGCATAGTCTTTGTACCAAGGACATTTTTCTTCGTCTAGAACCGGGTAATGTATGTCAAATTTTTTACTCGTACGAATCCTAAAAAGGTACTCCAAAAAAAAAAAAAAAAAGGTCCAGGTAAAGGTACGCGAAAGTTAAACGACTCCACTCGTTTGCGAACCGAGAACCAAGCGAGAAAAAGGCATTGAGCTAGACAATTTTTCAGTCGTCAATTCTAACAAGAGCTAAGTCGCTCTAGCTTTCCACGTCAGTAGAGCGACCAGTTTTTGCTGATCCGCTTCATTTGTTAGCTCCGACCGACGGTGTATATCCGTAGTATATTCTGAGGCAGGCTTCAACCTAGTTGGCTTGCTGCCAGGGGTTCTAGCCTTGAAAGAACTCGGTCAAATGCGTAGACCCGACGCAGGGCTCAGGGTGCCGGGAGGCTCCAAATTATGGATCGTCGCATCGGCGGATGTTACGATGAGATTTGATTTGATTAAAAGTTGTAACTTGTATGCACGTAATACCAGACTAGTGACTTTAAATAAGAGATTTCTTTATGGAAAGTAATTCAAGAGTTTTACAATAAGTAGCATGCTGGCGTATATGCCGCATTTACATTGTTTCCGGGAAAAGGACAAGAATGCATTCCATAATAAAAAAAAGTATGCTTTAATTAAAATGAAAAGAAAAGATCTGAAAACAGTAGTTTTAGTTTACAGCAACAGCTTAAAACTGTATTTAGTTAATCTCCAGTAATATAAAATGTTACAAAATATATAGCAGTTAAATGTATAATGAAACCGTTGCTATAAGAAATTGAAATAAGAATGTCATAAAAAGGAGCATTAAAGTAACGAAAGATAGCAATCAAATTCCACCGCGGAAGAAACCAGCAAATAAAATAACTCAAAGCCAGCTAAAGGAAGCCAAGTCTTAAGCACTTACCGATAAAATTCATCTTGCCGTCGTCTGTATCACTTTTCTATATGAAAATAATTAAATCCTATAGTATCCTACAACCTACTAACAAGTCTCCATAAGTCCGAATATAAAAATACTTCTTTTAATTGAGCACCAAAATTACATTAGACAATACATGATACGTATCGTTAAAAAGAGTTAGAGAAGAAGAAGAGAAGAGCGTATCGTAATAAGCTATGACATTTTTGAACCGCGGGAAACGTCTTTCCGTCGCGAGCGGCGGAAACCGAATGCTGGAAAATTGCGGCGCCTCCCGTATTTATGGGCTGACGCGTACAGCCTCACTCACACATGCGCGTGCACTATCTCCACCCCGCTCGCGCACTTAAGAGCTAGCACAAGGGAAATCTCGTCCATTGTTACTGAGTGAGGAAATGGAAAAATGATTCCCCGCAATTTTTCCGTACTTTTAATAATGATCGTAATTATCTTTATTGAGGTTTCCACGGATTTTTAACTCCCCCGAGAGCGTTAGTCCCAATTTCAAAAGTCGTCACAAATCCCAAGAAATCCGATAGAATTTTTTAGCAATAAAAATCACGATTCAATAGCCAATACAAGAAACAGCGATAAATAAAAATGTAAGGAAGAAGTATTGCGAAGGTATATTATTCGCCTTAACGCACACTGAGGCACTGCAGTAGCGTACTGCGCATGTGTGCTGTAAGAACAAAGGAGCGCTGGCTTGGAGGCGTGGCTTGATCTTTGTGTGAGTGCGTTAAATCTTTTATAGGTCGATGCATTAAGTAATTTAGTATTATAGCATGCATTTGATAGAAGCCGGTTGGATATGCGAGGTGTGTTTCAGCTAGTGTATCGATGGACGGGATGTGTTTAGGACTGTAGGTTTAGTTTGGGACCAAGTGATATTTCAAGATCAAAAAAGCCACCCTTAGTTATACAAGAGGAATAGTTATTAAGTCTTTAGTTTCTCTTTATCAAATTTGCAATAGACAAGTATAAAACAAGAGCAATCATCAATTACAAGAAAAATTTTTGCACTATGATTTGTAAGTGCTGGTCTCTTCTTATTACTTCTTTTCCTTTTATTATTTCAGTTTGATCATTTAATTTTCAATAATTTGTGATGTGGTATTCCAATAAAGAGTTTATCTATCTATTTATTAAAAAAGGCTTTGTCCTAAATAACTGATGGAAACAACGTACAGCGTACAGTTTGAACCATGGAGTTAGAGATTTTTTATATAGAGGGTATCATCATTTTGTGATGTACAAAGAAAGGATTTTTAGAAAATTTAATCCCAATGGGTATCAAATGAACTGTTAAGACATTGAAAAAAAAAATGTGAGCAAAACCGTGGGCTGTCACCAAAATTTTCAACGTATATTGTAATCACAGCTTATTTCGGTCTATCTAATGAAATTGACAAGGGAGGAAGGTTGTATTCATCAATTGTGAGAGGCTGTGAGAGTCTGCTATGACGTTAAGAATTTCATTTGAAATAACCGGCCAAGTGCGAGTCTGTCTCGCACACGAAGGGTTCCGTACCATTATCTATCCCTGACATCTAGTGTTGAGGGGCAGTTCTATTTAAACCAGCGCCATCTATGACTCATCTGGTAAACGAGGAAAAAATCACGTTTGTTGTATGGGAACGCCCTTAAATATTTATTTTATTCTATTTTTTAGTATTTGTTGTTATAGCGGAAATATATCATCTGTGAAAATTTCAACTGTCTATCATGGTTCTTGAGATACAGCCTGGTGACAGACGGACAGACGGACAGCGGAGCCTTAGTAACAGGGTTCGTTTTACCCTTTGGGTACGGAACCCTAAAAATGTGCTCGATACCTTTTAGTTTAAAAAAAAAATGTAGTATGATTTTCGATTGCCGCTTAGCGTCAGCCTCAAGCGTCGCTACGCACAAGAGCTCGCAAAAACCATACCATTAAAAACGGATACTCAAGTTAATTTTTATAGAAGATTTACAATTCTGTTAGTATAAACAAAAAGCTTTCTTATAAGTCACTATGATAGTAATTTGATTGTGTTAAGATGGTGGCCTAACCAGCGTCGGTACGTGAGCCAGAAAGGCTAGACTGGTTCGATGATCCTAGCGCAGCCTATACCACCGGGTCACCCGAGACGTGTCTCGGACGATGACGACGATGGTTAGGCTGTATTTCTTATATATCGAAGCTAGGGGTCAAATGGGGTGTCAAATATTGTACGGAGAAAAACGTGGCACCCCGTGGGGTAAAGCTTCATGCCTAGTATAACAATAACATTTTATTAACAATATTAAACACCACAGTCGTGAGTCTCCAATATTTTTTTTCTTTAGGTCCGGTTTTTATATAGCAAGGAAAATAAAAACCGGATGAAACTGGTTCAAACGGATGGATTGGTATTCCACTCACGTATCTTAGAGCATTATCACTCATAGCTGTTCCGCATACCTACAGGACGCGCATAATTTGAATTGTATATTAAATTGTGCATACTTTACGTGTTTGTCTATAGGATCTGTATAGAGCGTTAGAAATATTATATGACTAGCTGCGCCCCACGGTTTCACGTTTTTGGACAATGGTTCATATATATTTCAAAGGACCTGTGAAAACAAACAAGAAACTAACAAACACAAATTTCCACATTTACATGTTGTACACATGTGTTTTTTTGTTTGACAAGCTTTCACGCTTAACGGCTACATTGATATAGATAATATTTCATACTCGATTTGATAATATTATCGAGATTAAATCGATATATTTTTATACCGAAAAAATAGGACTTTTTACTGGAAAACTGGGAAATTTCGAGACATCTCTAATTATAATTTGTGAATGTGTAATACAGGCTGTTTTATTCTTAATCAACGGGTTCAAAAATTATTTAAAAAAATCTAATACCTATACAGTTATTTGGCAGGTTTTGTGGTAGTAGGCTCATGGCTCATAACTTAGGGGTAGCGGGTTAAATTCCCACGACAAATATTTGTGCACAGGAAAAAGTGCAAATACTTGTTCTGTGTGTGGGTGTTGTGGGAGCATGGTCCTCGTAGTTCCTGGGTAACTAGGATTCCCTGTATCTAGGGAGATACAGGGAATCCTAGTTAGGGTCCAGGATATATGTATGTGATCGTTTAGCGTTATATATTATAATTTTTGTTGTCAAAATTGGCTCTGGGACTCCATTGAGTATTTTTTTTTATTTCTCATACTTTGGATTTAGTCACCCAAATGAGTCATCACCCTGTATTGTACGTAGGATCATTATGATAAAGTTCTTCAAGTTTAATAATATTCAAATGAAGTGCAAGAGCCGAGTATATGAGATGGTTCACGTTATCTCGATAAACGTCTGAATCTTAATCAAGGAATTTAATAAACAGAGCATAATAGACGTTAATATGAATAGATATTGGAACTTCTCTTTGGCACCAAAATCATGGTTACGTTATATTTTTTTGGAACTTTCTTTATGTTATTTATTGTGGATATAATTCCTATATTATAAAAGTTTGTTTTAACGAGCAGTCTATTGTTTAAACTAATTACTAAAAATATATACTAAATACCACTACCTACTAAAAAAAAATTTGGACTACTGTACTATGTACTATTGTAAAAGTGTAATGTTCTGTGACGTGCATTATCTATTTTCTTTTTTCTTTTTTTTCACAGATACACAATTTGTTTGTGTTACCTTTATAAAAAAGTATTTAATTACGTATTCGATTAAACACCTTATTTCTTTATAAATGTCTATGATAACTAAATATTCCTTTCCTGTCCTACAAATCATTCAAACAAAAGATTTTATACGTACCAATAAAAATGTAAGTAGGTAACTTACCGAAGATAAGTACGACACTTAAAATAATAATTAATAATAAAAACAGTGGCCTCTTCCTTTTTTGTCTTTTTGTTGTGGTTTTTTTGTCTTCAGCTTGTTTGTAACTCATAGTAAAAGTAATTACGAAACTGAATATTTTACTCTTTAAGGCAAGTATATCGACAACGTGACGCTTTACCATATTTATTGACACTTGTTGGTTTACCATCAAATCATCAGCGTTACAAGTTATAACGTATAATGTTATTAAAAGTAAATTAAATATTAAAATAACTTTTAGGCTATTAGAAGTTAAAAATAAACACATATTAGAGAAAAAACAATCTGTGAGAATAAGACAATAATATCCAACCAAATAATTTTCTTCACAAGTACTTAGCACGCTCCACTACCCGCCCCAATAAGTCGCGCTACAGAATATACGCATTACCGTAAAAATAAAAGTCAAAACCTCTTATCGCGACCGTACTATACCCTCAAAGTCTATGTGACTTATAGAAATATGTCTGTCTCTCTCACTCTTGTGGTAAATGTGGATAGTTGGTGATTTCCGTATAAGAATAGAACTAGTGACGTGATTGAATTACCAAAAAGTTTGAGTTGTTTTAAATGTGGAATGTGGTGTTTAGACTATTCATAAAATCTGTAAAAAAACGCGAAAAAATTCTTGGATGATGTGATTTTAAGATATCCTATAAAACTCCGTATAAGAGCGATGGTGGCCGAGCGGTAGCATGTCCGCTTCGCAATCTTACGGTACCAGGCTCGATCCTCGGCCCTGCACCGACGACGTATCTAGTAAGTTATGTGCAGTTTTTGACTGGTCTAACCATCCCTGTTACTGGTCCCTTATAGGTTGCGAGGTCAGGCGGCAGTCGCTCGTGTAATTCTGGAAGCTCGCCGCTACAGGTTAGATTAGGAGCCGACCCCAATAACAAATGGGAAAAGGCAAAGAGGATGATAAAACCACGACCAAAACCGCCGTGAGCCAATGGATGCAGGAGGCAAGCAGCCACTCAAAGTGGTGCTCTGTGAGGGAGGCCTATGTTCAGCAGTGGACGTCTTCAGGCTGTTGATGATAATGATTCCCAACACTTATAGGAATCACTTCTCGATGCATTTTTTGTCATCTATTGAGGAGTTTCTGGTTTTTATCTGGAACTCCATAAACAGTTTTTTACCAAAGTTATATGGGATTCCAATTCTGGATGTATACTATAATAAAAAAAAAACAAAATCGGTTTGATTACTGCATCAAAAAAAATAAATAAATACACCCGTATAAAGTAAAAGCTTTGATGTGAAGTAACGTTAAAATTGAGCATTCATATGAAACTATTTTGTTATTATACTACTTCTGTCATCATTACATTTTACTGCAATAGAGAAGTATTGCGACAAGAACTACCTTTTGCGAACGGAACTACTACTTACCTCCTCTTATTTATCCGGTAGAAAAATAGAAAAAAAAACACTCAAACATTATCAGTCGGAAGACGGCCACTTTGGACGTTTATCATAGGAGGGGATTTGCCATAAGCACCACGCTTAGCAGGCGGCTTGGTGATCGCAGAAGATTTTAATGTACCTAGGAGAATGCTGTTGCCCATTCCCTGGATATTCCATTAGCCGGCTCTTGCGGGACCCACGGGAAGGGATGGGGTAGTCTTATTTGCAAACTGAGACCACACGGCTTAAAAAAAGAGTAATAATTTATATAAAAATATTCGATAAAATAAACGAATAGAGGATGAAAAGAAGAGTACTAAGTAAATAATAAAAAAAACAAGAGACTGGATTTTAAGTCCAACCTTACTTTTTTACTTAGAGCGATTAAAAAAGCCATGAAATTCAAAGCTTCACTTTAGTAAAAACGCAAACATCCAACTTTGAGACGTAACAAAGTGAACTTTGTTTTACAGCCGTTTTATACAGAATGTTCAAGTTTTTACTCAACTTATGTTACAAAGTTAAATAAAACAACAAACTCACAACTTCCTGTAGAATTTTTGTAGAAATGAATGCGGAAAATTACCTGAAATGTTAAAAAATAAATTTAGTACCAAACACATCACAGAATAACTTTAACAAATTGTGTGTGGACATTTTCCACAGCGCCATCTCGTCCCAAACTAAGCAAAGTTTGTACTATGGGAACTTGAAACAATTCTTAGCTAGTTTGTATGTGTATGTATGAAATGAATTTACCTGTAAGATTGTACATACAGGGTAATTTTTTTTATAGATGCAGGTATATATTTTTGTAATTTCTAGAATAATAAAACCGACTGAAAAAACTATTTAACAGAAAGATTTCTTATAAACATAGGCTAATCAGATTTTGACAGCCTCCGTGGTGTGGTGGTTGAGCAGGTCGGCTCATAACCCGGAGGCTGCGGGTTCGATTCCTGCGACAAGACAAGTATTAGTACACAGAAAAAACCGCAAACACTTGTTCTGTGTGTGGGTGTTGTGGGAGCATGGTCCTCGTAGTTCCTGGGTCCCTAGATACAGGGGATGCTAGTTAGCGTCCAGGATCTATGTATCTGATCGTTGGGCGTTATTTATTTATATTGTATTATGTTAGTAGCTTCCACCCACGGCTGCAATTACTATGTTTAGTACAACTTGCACTAAGTGGTAGGACTTTTCTGCAAAGTTCGTCTAGGTAGGTACCACAGCTTTGCCAGTTACTCTGCCGCCAAGCAGTAGTGTGCAAGCACTACTGTGTTCCGGTTTGAAGGGCATTGTAGCTAGTGAAATTACTGAGCAAATAAGACTTTACGAACTGATCTCACAGTCTAGAAATCATTTTTAGACTGTGTGATGCCTCAGGATGACGTGCGCAGTGCGCAGTGTCACGCGAAACTTTAATTTAGATTTCCGAGTGACACTGCAATCTGTTATGGGCGGCCGTGTCGCTTAACACCAGGCGAACGACTAGCTCGTCACGTCATTCGTTTACATAAAAAAGAAACTTAAATGCGTAACGCTTGAAATAATATTATCAGTATTACAAACGGTAAAAAAGTTCTTTAATGAAAGAAGTAGATACTCCGTTTGAAATTCTATTTGCAGAAATCGCAGTCACTGTGACTCTAAAATTTAATTTCGTTAAAATAGAACTGCCGTAGCTGCGGCTACGCTGCAGCTACAATCGTAGCAGCAGTTATGTTGTAGCTACGACCGTAGACGTGCTACGGCGTAGTGATTGCTACAAAGCGTAGAACAATGAAGTGAAAATGTAATGTGCTTTGTTGGCGTTAACTTTAGCTATTGTCATTTGTTCGAGAGTACTTATAAGTAGTAAAATTCAGTTTTAAATTATGAGGTTTTTACTTATTAATCGTGTTTAAATGATAATTATGTAGTTTTATAATTATTGTCATATTCTGATGATAAGAGGCACGATATGACCCCTTCAGTATTAGAAAAAAAATATTAGAATCAAATTTCAGAAAAATTATGTCCAGGACAAGAAGGGTCATATCCCAGCAGCGAGGACGCATGGACAGATTATAGATATCATATTAAGTGCAAAAAAGAAAAATTACCTTATCTTTGAAGGTTTTAAGCTGCCATGAAATAAATATAGGGTAGATCCACGATCGCCACCTCGAAAATGGCACCATTTAAACAATGCCTTGTTTTTGCTCTCCGTCGCGTGTGACCGCGCTTAATGAAAGTGATGTAACTCACATATTATTGTTTTACAACGTTATTACAGGGTGCTATGGTTCATTATTAAAATGAAACAACCGCTTGTGGACTATTTTATATTAGCTGGAGAGGTATATATCTGTATAAGTAAGCGTTGGCGCGGAGACACTTTTGAGGTTTGATTTTCATAGAGACTGTGTATCTATAGTTTCCTAGATACACGGTGGTGGTATGGTGGTTGGTTTTAGATTTAAGGTTTTAACTATTAATTTTATATTCTTGTTTGATTTTTGTCTTTAATTACTTTTACTTGAGCAATAATAAAAACAAAAAATGATAATGTAATTAATTATTTCTCAAACATGCTTGGAAATTTCAACATTATTTTGACAACCTTCTTCGAGATAAATCAAGACTGCTGTACTGGCGAGCAGCGGCCGGCAAAAGTTGTATGAAAATACATATCTGTCGTGGTTTAGCGGCCAAATAAATTACATACAAAACTCATATCTGTCGTGTAATTTAAAAATGGAACGATCTCTTACTCCGAAACATGGCAACTAAGGAGGTAACTTATCTAGGGTTTTATTTAAATTTCAAACTGGCTTGCAAATAGTAAGCTGTTTATTGGAAAAAGTAACACTTTATGGTGGAAAAAAATATTTTCAACTAAGAAATTCTTTGTTTTAATTTCCGCGCATTATATGAGAAAAGTACTATACAAGCCTTGGCCACAACTAGGCAATGTCGGACTTACGTATTTGAGTGCCTCGGCTTCGCCTCGGCCCACATTCACACGTTCGTCCATCAATGCCTCTGTTGCTGGCCGCTGCAGTAATGTACTATAACTGATTGATTTATCAATCACAATACACTATTCCCGATATCAAGTTGGTTACCAATTTTAACTTTTTTTTTTTGGTTAAGGTGCATTCAAACGGCTAAACACATCCGGTTGCGTGCTCCGTATAACACATTTCGTAAAGGTACGTCTACACGGTCAGTCGGCTAGGGGTGGCGCGCGATAAAACCCGCCGCCACTCGCCGCTGATTTCATTTACAATTCATTTGATATACTTAACGGAGGGCGTTTGATGGACGTCGCAGGGTTGCCAGTAAAATCGAATGTCGAATAAAGTAGAAAAATTGATGAGTAAAAGATTACGATAAATGTTAGTATTTCAGCTGATCTAAAAGAACGCTTTTGGCAATAAGGTCGTAATTCAGTTAAATATCTTCTTTGTAAAATTGTGTTATTTGGTGTTTACTATTCAGAGCCTATCTTTCTATAAATCTCATATTTAAATTAAAAAAAAATATTGTCAGTGTGGTTTAATTGATATATGGTGTTTGTTTGGTGGTGACAATATAAATTATACTTATTTTTTTTTTACGGGCAAATTGCCTTTATTACTCAAGCTAACTACTACAATAATAAAAACTAAACTAAACTAAACTAAACTAAGCTAAACTAAACTAAACTAGCTACACTACCTACTACAAAGAACACTTATGGGCTGTATAATAGCCGCGATGGCCTATAGACAGTCCAAGTGCTCCAGCCCACTACCGGTAGGTAGCGTACCCAACATGCTGGCCGCATTGCCACGTTGAATTGCAATGCTGATGCGTTGGGCCAAATAAGTGCCAGCATTTTGGTCACGCGTCGCATCGACCAGGCGCTCTGATAGACTTTGGAAAACGCGATGAGCTCCCGGTCCCCACGGACCCAGGGTCTCAGCACCAAACGGCTCAAATATGTAACCGCTACCGAGATTACTATATTTGCGCCGTTTTAGCTGCTCAGCAGAATTAGCCGCGGCGCCGGCCCTAACGTGTGTCTCGGGAAGGTGTGACGGCGCCATAGTATCGACGCAAGTAGCGTCCCACACTAAAGGCCGCCCCATCTTCCAGGGAACCAGAGTCATTCCGTCGGGTCTTTTACCATCGTCACGCATGAGACCATTCGGTTCGAGAATGGCTGCAACATTGGCGGTGGTAAAAGCCCGGCGAATGATGTCATTAAGACTAGCGTGGCGCAAAATTCGACCAGCGCTTTTTGAACACGAGAGACCGTGATGACCGAGCTGGTCAACTGCGGTACCGCACTGGCAGTGATGGGCCACACAGCATCTTGCGCCCAAACGTAAGCTGATAGCTAAACGAAAAGTAGTCGGATCTAAAAGGTTACCAGTGTTGAAAGAAGGCATGGCCTGTAACCAAAGTCCTGACTCCCACACAGAGACTGCGAGAAGCCGAGCACGATCAGCGACGCTAGGACACGTATCTAAAAGATTTTTCCGTGCTAGTTCGCAGAGCGGTCGGTTTATTTTTAAATGTTGATGTATAGTTTGGTGAAAGCTAGTTCGGAATATTCGATAAAACGTAAACTATTTGTGTGGTGACGGTGTAACGGAACAATATTCCATACAAAAATAATAAAATAACTAATAAGATAAACATGATACGTTCACTTTATAGGCAAATAGGAAATGTGAAACACTAATCAATTTCACACTAAAACCTCAACAAGCACCCCGCGGCAGCCCTACAACCGTTTAGGTATAAAGTTACGCCGGAACGCAAGTGGTCCGGAGTAAATACGTTTTCTTATTCTAGCACCTCTTCCACCTAGCGGGTGACACCCCTGAGGTCAGCGCCCCCCTCGCCGCTGAGTGTGTGCCAACTTACCGGGCAACACTATACACAGTATGGAAACTACGCATAATGTATGATGGAGGGGTTAAATATGTGCAGTCATGCAATGTTCTGAGAGGTTGATATTTGGTGTGTTGGAACTTAAAGCTTGTTATTATTGCATTAAAGTTTAAATTGATACTAGTTGTAAATTCTTGCTTATGTTTTTTAAACAGTAATGTAACACATTGTGGCCCTTGCTTGAAGGTATTTTTTGAACTGTTTAAAAGCATGGGTGCTTTATAGGGTTAGGAGCTTTAGGACTACATCTAAATATGACTAGACAGCGAGTATGACTAGATAGTAGTTTGGCGTTAAAGCGAGAGCGCTTTAACGCCAAATCTGAATACATTGCTTTTCGACTAGATTGCCAATAATCCAGATAGCAAGTGATCACATGCTATGCCTATAAATTATATTAAAAAAAGCGTAACAACCACGTAGTCGTTTGTTTTCTAAAGTAGTTACTATATTTTTGTATGTCGATAATCAGAACATTCAAGTTTTTGTTTCTGATTTATTTGAGGGTTCAGTATGGAATTTTTTGATATGAAAAGTTGCCATTGTGTTTTGCCTTTTATGTTACTGAAGATTGATCCGAAATTGGCCTGAAAACTGATTTTATCGACAAAATCAAAATATAATCAATAAACAACTAAATCTCTTTGATAAAAGTATTAGTGGTTTTCCAAGCTTTTCACTTTGTTTTATCTTGAAACTAGCTGCGCCCCGCGGTTTCACTTGCATCTTAAAAGTAGCCTATGTATTAATCCTGTATATATCCTATCTCTATTCCAAATTTCATCCAAATCTATCCAGCTATATGAGCGTTAAGGAGTAACAAACATACACAAATACAAACTTTCACCTTTATAATATTAAAAATACTGCCCGCCTTGTTGACTTATTGTGAAAATGTTTAGATGTACGTTACCTACCTTTGACATTTCTTTTTAATTTTTATGATAGTAATTTGACATAGCTATATATTGTTATTATTTATGTTATTTCCGTTCTAATTCTTGACATTGTTTTAATTCTTATAATTAATTGTAATAATGTGTTGATCTATTATTGTGTAATATGTATAATTGGTAGGTATGCCGTTCATGTTACAATAAACAGAATTTGAATTTGAATTTGAATTTTTTTTGAATATTAGTGTGATGTGATTTCACGTTTATCAGACTTCCGTTTTTAAAAATATACTACTTATTTTGAAGACCATTGCTCCATCTAGCGGTAAGCGAATGAACTTCAATTAACACCAAACAAAAAAAAAACTAAAACATTACAAATAATAATACGCCTTCCTAATCTCAATGTAGTAGTATTAAAATTCAAATTGAAAACATTTCCTGCATCTAATTAATGCAAGTTCAGGTACTGTCATTATACTCACATATGTGCGAGGGTGTGTGTGTGTGTGTGTGTACTCATATAAGTACGTCTTTGTTAATGTGTTTGTGTTAGTAATTAGAGAAGGGGTGTAATGTGATACGCGTTATTTGGCTGATTGTTATACGCTTAATGTAACGCCTTTCTGTTTTTGAATAGGGGTAGTGTTGTGTTTGTGATCTCTTGTTTATTTTACTTGGAATCGTTTTATCTAAATTAATTAAGTATATAGTTTTTTATTTCAATATTTTTAAATTTTGTTCGATTTTAAGCTCCTTTTTTTATGCGATTTAATGACGCAACGAGATAGTCGTTCACCTGATGTTAAACAACACGGCCGCCCATAACAGTTGCTCCTATTAGAATATAAAAATTTAAGCCTGAAAAAAGAAAGTAATGGAAGATAGGGGCCAATAATTGCATGCATTTTTTCAGTTTTATGAAAATTTGGATGGATATACTCAGTCTTTTAACATGAAAACCTGATTCACCGCATCATCGCTTCCCATCAGGTGAGATTGAGGTCAAACGCTAGCCTAGTCAAAAAAAACACGTTTTCCCCAAAGAAAGAAAGAAAAGACATTTATTCAGGACATCACACAACATTATAATATATATTATTCATATTATTATAACATTATAATACATATGAGTCATACATAAATGAGACGTACAATACAAAATAGTAATAATAAAGAGCACTTAATTTTTTTTTTAAATATATGTTGACATTTCACACATCGCCCCAAACTAAGCATTATAGCTTGTACTATGGAAACCAGATAACCGATACAATACTTATATACTTTTGTTTGTAAATACATACATAGAATACAATATGACACCCAGACACAGAACAAATACCTATGTTCATCACACAAATCTTTGTCCCGGGTGGGAATCGAACCCACAGCCTACAGTTCAGAAGGCATCTTATTCTTAGTCTGAAACCCCATGATAACGTTATCTCTAATATCCGTAGCACAAAATAGAAAAAAAAACCAAATCACTGGCAACATTGTATCAACAAAACAAGTCAGCACTAATGATATACCCATCATTGATTTTTTTTTTTCGAATTTGGCGAAACGAAAATGAAGGGGGAATGAAGGGTACTTTTATGTAATGTGTCTTTTCCTTCTTCTTCTATGTAATGTGAATTATATGTAATGTGTGAATGTTGGTGTTAAAATTATAATTTGAGCTGCTGCTGGCTGGACCTGACCTACACTGTGTCTTCGATTAAACATCAGCATTATAATTATTTAATAATTAAATAATAATTAATATTTTTTTTTTAACTTTTGTTTTTTATTATTTAATTATTTTTATTTTATTTTATTATTTAATTACATACGAAAATTTTAATACACAAATACTTTTAAAACTATTTATTGAAGTTCTAAATAACTAACATACTCTGTATATTGAACGTATCTAACATTAGCTTGAGACAGTTTAAACACTTTGGTCTAGTGGTTTGCATTACCGTGCATTCCATCCCTGCGGTAATCGATGCCGACAGAGTCTGACGGCTACTTGGTAGAGCTGAAATACAGTGGATAGGCTGAGCGTGTAGCGTAGCGATGAGCGGGGCGGGTTCAACAGTGTAAAAATAATGATGTAGTGCTGTTTTGTTGCTAAGTTTATAATATTTTACTTAAAGTATGAACCAAGCGGAGCCGTAGCCAAGTATAGCCAGTCAAAGTGGCGCTCTATGGGAGAGTCATATGTTCATTAGTTGTGTTCATTGTTTTTAGACAGTTTTTTTACCACTGTCTCACCTGATATAAAAGGATGACGCAGTCTACAATAGTGCTGCTTGCCTAGAAGATACCTGTTTACTTTTGACTCGAAGAAATAGTGGTCAACTTCCAGCTGATGATGATTTTAAGCATAATCGAAATGTCAAGATAACATAAGTCATCAATTCTGTTTAAAATGTATACCGTAAATATGATAGAAAAATCTCTGTAAAAAAAATTACTAATAAAGTTAAAATTTTGAACTAATAAAGTGTCACCTTAATTTATTAAAACCCAGCATGAAATATGCTACATCTTAACCACCCGCTACCGCTTATGCACTAAGATCCAACCGTAATCTCACGCACATCCACTTTGCTACTAATATATTGACAGTCGGAAAACTCTCAGTATATTTATTAAGCGTCTTTCAGACAATTATCTGTGTTTAATCTGTCTGATTCAAGATAATGGAAGTCTTATGTAGGCGCTCTCTGGGGGACGCCTATGTTCAGCAGTGGACGTCTTCAGGCTGTTGATAATGATGATGATGGATCCGAAAATATATTGTTTCAAATAAAAAAAAACAAATCAGTTTATAAATGACGGAAACATATAGTGACAAAAAAAAACACAAACGAATTGACAACCTCCCCTTTTTTGAAGTCGTGTAAATAACCATCGCTGCCCTGTCGTGTCGTGATTATGAAAATTTATACTTTTTTATTTGACTAAGGGTGAGTTGTTTTGATCCGTAGTGAATGGTTAAAAACTCTAACAAATTTTGATCATTAGTTAGAATTTTTAACCATTGGTTATCTTAACTACGAATCAAAAACCCGACCCTACGTATCAGATGAGTTGAAAACTCAAGGGACATTTAAATTAGACACGAAATATTCCACAAAAACTCAACTAAAAGTGCAATGAGTTATGTACGAATACTACTGTAACCGTTACAGTCGTTCAAAGATTGACTGTAAAATAATTCCTATTTAAGCACAAAATGTAGAATATCCAAAACTATTAAATAATTAAACTATCTCTAGTAATTTTCCAACGCAGAAGCTCGTCTCTACACTATGTCATAGCTCTTGACACGTTTGAAAGCTTGTCTGAAGCAGGACTTTGTCTTCTCGTTGCACAACGCTTATTAAGAAGCTTTAATTTCACTGTGACATTACTGGGAGTTTAGCTAACGGAGATAATGTTAGAGTTAAATATGTGAAATGTTTTTTTTGGGAAGTACGTAGTTTAAGGAATCGAATCGGATCAGAGTTTTCTTTTCGGTTGAGCTGGATTGCTTACACCAGTAGTGAGAAAGACTTTCTTTTTTTCAAACTCATTGCTAAAGGATAACTACATTTTGACATTGAGAAGAGTTTAATTTTTTTTATTTAGTTATTGTTGTATATTATTTTAAGTCCTATTTTAATTTTGACATGTCAATGTAAAAAACCTAATAGCAAAAAATGTATTTTGGTTTTGATTTTAAGCTAAAGGTCGGTATATGAAAATGTTTTTTTTTTTTACCATAAGTTACTTTAGTCAAGGTATTTCACAAAACTCCCTTCAAAACCTTACTCGGCAGTTTTGGTAATTATGGCCAGGTATCACCACCACGCTACGAGCTAACATTCGTTGGATATTTTGAAAAAAAAAACTGCCAGAAATCGTAGCCGAGTTGTTCTATTCTTGTTTATTTCAATTAATGTGAATTAGGGAAATTAGATATTTTTTCCCGGTTTAATGTTATTGGTCTCTTCCGACCTTTACAGCATTATTGGCCAAGGCCATGGTAATAATATTTGTGTATTATATAAGAGTTAAACATAATAATATCTCTATTTTGTCTTCTTCTCCACAATTCATCTTCATTCTGTGGCAGAATATGAGGGGTGGGCAGATAAAAGTGGCATCTTCTGTTATCGGAAACCAAGAATCACTTGCCGGGGAGCCCATGGATGCAAGAGGCAAGCAACCACTCAAAGTGGAGCTCTTCGGGGAAGGCCTATGTTCAGCAGTGGACGTCTTCAGGCTAATGACGAACACTCACTTTAAGCCATTGCACCATCCTTGTTAATTAGCTGATATAATGCCTAATCAGGCGTCTAAAATCCAGTACCAGCTATAACGAACTCAAAAGGTTACTGCCTAAATTTGACGACCAATTTATCAACCACAAATCAATACTGGTAGAATAGATTACGCCACTCGAAGTCTATTCCAACTGTTTCAGTCCAAATATCCGATGCGGGCCGATATCCTATTGAATTCACGATAGAGGTCAGAATTCGTGATTTAGTTTGACTGTTGACCATATTGGATGGAAATGTAAATGATCATGGTTTTACGTGAAAGTGGTGTTTTTAAAGGCTTGTTTTAGCTCAACTAACTACGCTTTAAGTCAGTCATTGCAAGTGTTGTCTTTGTCGTAAGCGACACGCTGAAGTTCAGACTGAATTGATATTTAAGTCAACGGCGTTAAGGTCAATGTTTCTTAGAACGAATTTTGACCTGCTTATTTGGCTCTACTATTCGCCTTAAAACCAATTGCATAAAGTGGAAAGTACTTAAGCATAAATTCAAGGTTTAATTATTAATCAAATTAATCAAGCTAATACTCGCCATGCCTTATTTATTAACCAAGCGTTCTGCTTCCATTACAGCTCGCGGTCGTTGCAAGTCATTTCACAACCATTACGCGTTTCGAGGGTCGTTGGTTAGAAACAATACGTACTGGACAGTCATTGTATGCGCCTAATTGATTTCTGTACAGGGTTTTTGTTGAGATAAAATTTTGTTTGTGTCATAGTAAATGTTAACAAAGTGCTTATGTTGTTTATGTAATCTCGCATCGTCCCGAGACATAGATATTATAACATAGTCAGTTTGACTGGCATGATGGCTCAGTTGGTAGTGGCCCTGCCTTCTGAACTGTAGGTTATGGGTTCAATTCCTACCTAGGACAAACATTTGTGTAATGAATATAGGTGTTTGTTCTGTGTCTGGGTGTTATATTGTATTCTATGTATGTATTTACAAACAAAAAGTATACAAGTATTCTATCAGTTATCTGTTTCCCATAGTACAAGCTATGCTTACTTTGGGCCTAGATGGCACTGTGTGAAATGTCCACACTTTTTTTTGTTATTTAATTACTGGAGGAACCCCGCAGTCCTAGTCTAGCAATTTTTTTATAACTTTTAGACTTTAGTGCGAGTTATTTCATTTCTCATAGACGTTGTCACCAGCCAGCCCCATACGCTTGCATGTTGTATGTTGGTATCCCACTCTCTCGAATTGTGTGATTCTTATACATGCCTGTTTTGTCACAATGTTTTTCTTTTCCGTTATAGATAGACAATGTTACTAGTTTTTCCAATTGGAAAAAGTACTTAATGTTACAGAAAAAAAAACGTAATAAAATTCCAATTTATTCCTGTTCTTAACGTTAAAACATCCGGAACCTGTCAGTCGAATAAAACACTAGCGGCCCGGATAAAAATCAATTCAATTACCCATATTTACATATCCGGTAGATTTTTTTCCGAAAACCGGGCATTGAGCGATGCAACGAATCCTTCGTGTCACTGTGATTGATCCGGCTCGCTCGCCACCGGATGATTTATATGAGCGGCCCGGATAAAATGGCGGAAACAACCGGTTGTGTAGAAAACTGTTAAATAGATAGGAGGAATTAATTTTCATGGAAGCTACAGAAAGATATAAGGCAAAGTACTTGTACTGCTTTTTCTTAAATATAAACAAATGAAGTGACGAGCTAGTCGTTCGCTTGATGTTAAGCGTCACTGTTTGCGTAGGCACAAATACTCTTAGCACTTATAGGCACCACTTATTACTTCAACATGATCATCATAATATACTTTTTATTGTCTCACCAAGTATAAAAAAAAAATAATAAAAGAGTGAAAAAAAAATACATTAAGTACATCCTTACACACAAAATGAAATAAATAAAACAACAATGAACAAAAATAATAGGTATCTTCATGCAAGATGTAATGTAAAAAAATTTTATAACAACGACAAAAAACAAAACAAAAGAACCAGAAAAAAAAACGTTTTTTTTTCTTTTTGTTATTGTTACGTATGAGAACACAATCGCTCCTATAAGCACGGCATGCTTGATTTTGATCAGTACCCTCTCACGGTGGCTCTGTTCCCAAGCCACCCTCAAACAAAGGGTTGGGCCACCACAGCATCGCTCATTCAAGATTGATACGCGATCATACATCTTAATGAGCGGACGGGCAATCATTTATATCCCACCTTCCGTCGGGTTGTTTACTCATACGATGTTTATGGGAGTATTTCCTTTGTTTATGGCATGTCAACAACCAACGTTCGAGATATAGTTGAAATTATCTATTCTTTGGATGGCAGTTTTATACGTTAGGTTAGTGTTTGATGGAAAATTAGATTTTGTGTAAATGTAATAGTTTTTCAACAAAACTATAAATATCGTCGATTGATATCTTCTTGCAAATAGGTTACATTTTTTAAATGTAAATGACTGACGTGACGGGCTAGTCGTTTGCCTGATGTTAAGCGTTACGGCTGCCCATAACAGATTGTAGTTTCACTCGGAACTCTAAACTAATGTAGTTTTGCGTGACACTGCACTGCGTACGTCATCCTGAGACTTCATCCAGTCTCGTAGTAAGATAACTAGACAGTGTGATTAGATCATAAAGTCTCATTTGCCCAGTAATTTCACTAGCTACAATATCCTTCAAACCGGAACACAGCAGTGCTTGCACACTACTGCATGGCGGCAGAATAATTGGCAAAGCGGTGGTACCTACCTAGACGAACTTTGCAGAAAAGTGCTACCACTAAGAAAACTGAACTGTTTAATCAGGATTGTAAAGCAATACAATCGCAATTTAAATAGTAAACTTGGAGCCTGGTTCAACAGTAGGAACATTAAGCTGATGATGGTGAAGATGACCCCTTAGAAAAGCCCCAAGTGTGCAAATCTTTAAGCAGCAGTATAAAGAAAGAAATGATTTAATTGGTCAATCCTCCTCAATCAGAAATCACGGCTGTAATTGGGCCATCAATTACCCCCGAGGAGTGGACGAGAGGGGTGAAGGGTGGCGGAAGGGTGGTTGTAGGGGTAAGAATGACTGAAGGAGTATAAAAGGAGTATTTTTGTGTGATTTTGATTTATGACTGTTGTGAGTGGTCAAGCTGAGCTGGCTGGATATGTAATTCAAGATGTTCGATTCTGAACCTTTAAATTTTTTTAAAGTGGGTTCCTATTAGCTTATACTCTATACTAACTAGAAATACACATTAAGTACCTTGATCCCTAAAAATTAGGAATTTCAACGAGAAAATGGGAAAATTAGGATTCTCTAGCTAAAAAACTTCATTATCAAAAATACAGACGAATAGAGAACCACTCCCTTCTTTTGGTTGGTCGGTTTACAAATACAGATAAAAATGGTCTATTCCACTATGATCACCTGGGTGATCATAGGATACTCTTTAGTGTCCTATGATCACCTGGGAATATGATCACCTAGGTGATCATTGTCCACCCCGTTGAAATTATTAATTCGGTATCCTCAAATCACCTGTAAAGGACCATTACTTTCTAAGCTTTTTTATAGATTAATTAATTGAAATAATCTTAATTATATATTTATTTATTAGTTTTAATTTTCTTTTGCCGGCTCGCTGCGTTACCCCGCTAGTTGACGTTCGGTATCCGTTTTACTATTGATGCGCCATACAAACTTAGTTTGAAATAGTTTTATGTTTATGAGTTTTGCTGTAAGTTAAAGTATTTTCAATTGCATTTTTGTGTATAATAATGTGAGGGGCGGGGAAGTAATGGTGAGGTGGGGAGAGGTAGAGGAAAGTAAGTGGGGTGGGGGAAAGTAAGGAGGATATATATCTATACTCCCCTCTCAACTTTCATCATTAAAAACTAAATCTCACAAATCGAAAACGACCAAAATTCATAATTCAACAACCCCAAAATCGCAGATAAACTTTAAAAACTTATTTCTGAGACGTGTAACTGCAAAGTGCCGGGGGCAAGTTAATAATGGCAGTGGAATACCGGAAATTGTGAGCCGCCATCTTGGATTGGACCGGAAGTAGCTTGGATTGCGCTGGCCGGACACCTCCAGGATTTTGGGATATTACTGGCGGATTTGCGGGCAGTTGGACTTATATTGAACAGAAGTTATTGATATTAGTTTCGAGTGGATACGCAAGTTTTTGCGGTTTGCAAGAAAATTGCAACTTTATGTAGAAAGTATTGTATTAGATTTTACAGCTGCTACTTACTGCTGAAGTCAAAAATTAGATGCCATTATTCTACAATAGTTATAGAAAAATCGAGTCGAATCAATGTAGTTTTCTACTTAATTTTTTTACTTTCTCTAGGTGGTAAGAGTTTTCTGCAAAGTTCGTCTAGGTAGGTACCACCGCTTTGCCAGTTATTCTGCCGCCAAGCAGTAGTGTGCAAGCACTACTGTGTTCCGGTTTGAAGAGCATTGTAGCTAGTGAAATTACTGGGCAAATGAGACTTTGTGATCTGATCACTCAGTCTAGTAATCTGATTAATTGACTGTGTGATGTCTCAGGATGACGTGCGCAGTGCAGTGTCACGCGAAACTTTATTGTTTTAAAGCTCCGAGTGACACTGCAACTGGTATGGGCGGCCGTGTCGCTTAACACCTGGTGAACGATTAGCTCGTCACGTCATTCAATTGCATAAAAAAAATTATAGGTACTCTGGCAGTTGCCCACATTTGGAAAATAGTGTTGCCAAATTATTGGTAGTTGATCATGAAAAATGTATATGACAGTTACTACACCATCGCCATCGACCGCGCTATCCTTAATATCGATACCTCTTATTGTAAAGGTATATAGTATACCGACTTCTGTAAAATGTATCATAAAGACAGCAGCTCGGTTAGCATGGACGGTAGATAAAATTGTCTTTCCCCGTTTTATGTAATTTTCTTCACAGGGGAAAGACCATTTTGTCTACCGTCCGTGCTAACCCAGCTGTAGTGCCTATTGACTAGATGATTTGTTGGGATAAGGATATGAAGCAGTCATCATCATCAACAGCCTAAATATTTCCACTGCTAAACAAAGGCCTCCCCCATTGAGCGGTTGCTCACGTCCTGCATCCATCGTCTCCCTGCGGTTTTAATCAGATAGTAAATCCACCTAGTGGGAGCCAGCTTACGATACGTCTTCCTATTCGTGGTATATGAAGCAGTAGTACCCAGTAAGTTATTACTTATAAGTAAGTACTTATCTGAGTAGGTTGATACTTTTTAGCAAATGAAAGAAGTAAGACTGTAAGAAATAGCATGATAGTATCGGTACTATCGTTATGCCCAACTAGGCAATGATAAAACAATGATTTATATCCTCGGTATCTTTATTTAACTGCAACATATTATCTGTACCATGTAGTTAAAGACAATACAGGAACTTGTATTTGTATTCGTATTTGGAGCTTTATTCACTGATTGTTACCTATTAACTTTAGATTTTCGTAGACTATCGATAAACTATCGATAATAGTTATCGATTATCGACCATTCATCGGCAACACTATTTGAGAAGTTTATGCAAATAAACTACCCTTGTATCCACTTTAAGATAGTAAACAGTAACAGATGCAGCAGTAAATTAAAATGAGCGCAGCAATTTGATGCAGGGTAAGCAATTGACCTAAAAGTTGTGACCTGGTTAGAATCCTCATCTAATTAACAAAGCAGACTGAGCCTGATTTGATGGAGTATCATCCATATTAATAGAGAAAAAGGTTCTAAGTATGTGCTGGCGTGCGTGATAATTCATTTTATTGTATGTTTTATTCATTTTGTTCTGTATTTTTCTTACGTTCAGTTTGTCTGTGATGATGGCGCTTGCGATTCACAGTTATGATAGAAAGAAAAATCATTTTTCATATTACTTATCATGGTGGTAAAACAAGTTTCTAAATTATGAATAAGTCCTTTTAGATTTTGTTTTTAATTTTATTGTACACAAAGAGAAATCTTACTCTGCTGAAACTCTCTGATACTACTACCGTATCGTAACAATTTCTTTTTTGCCGTGAACGATCAATGTAACAAGACACATAATTGTGTGACTTTTAGACTTATCAAAATGGCTTTCCTACGTAGAAAAGAATATATATTTTACCCCTAGCTGAACCATTCATATATAACCTGGTGTATATGTATGTATTTCATATTTGTCGCAATTTTCAAGTTGTCTGCTATTGAAAATTAACAAGTAAATATTATTTTTATAAAGTAAGATAAAAATTAATGCAATAATTAAAAAATAAGTAAAATCGGTAAATAAATCACGGAGTAATAAGCTTTTTTTCCAAAGAGACTATATGTAATGTTACCACAGCTTAGTAACGAGGTACTATGAAGGAGCAAGACTGACGTCACTGCATGTTTGAGCTGTCTCTATCTATTCCTGTACTTTAAAATACTTGTAACTTTTTCTTTTTTTGGGGTATTTGTCTTTCGTTTTCAAGACTTTATTTTTTTGAGAAACATTATTAACACAATATTTATGAAATAAAAAATTGCAGGACACTAACCTATTGTATTGGACGCCATTATGTAGTCTCCGTAGTTACCACAGCAAGATACTTTGCAGCATCTTTCTGAACCCGTCTGATTTACTTGGAAGGGTATCATCCATATTTAATCCTTGTAGAAGGGCAGAGGTAAGGAGGGGGAGGGGCTCATCCATATGGAGTATATGGAGTGTTGTTTACCATACCGACGTTTGCCGACGAATGGGTAAATGTTTTTCAAATATCTTGACTTCAGATAAAAAAACATGGGCTCTATAGATATAAGTAATAAGCTAATATGTTTTTTGAGTGTCTAAATTTAACAACGGGGAACCAGTTCCATAGTAATACTACTTATGAATTATTAAAAAAACTACTCGACTGAAGTTAGTCAAACTGCAAAGGGCACAATAAAATAAAAACACTTCTTCCTTCAATTATGTTTTTTCAAGCCGGTGCAGCCGTCATCAAGGCTGACAATCTCAAACGACACAAATATGCTCTCCTTGATAGAGCCTACATATTTTTGCCGTTTGGGGTGGAAACAATGGGTCCGTGGGGCCGGTTGCTATGGACACTTACAGAGACTTGGCCAAACGTTTGGTGGAGGCATTAGGTGACCAGAATGCTGCCTTTTATTTTGCACAAAAAATAAGCATCGCCATTCAACGTGGCAATGCTGCCAGCATTCTGGGAACTTTTCCCTCCACCAACGGGCTATTTTAAATTTTTCAATTTAAGTCTTAAATCGTTATTTTAAGTTTATAGTTTAGTTTTTAGGCCTAGTTTAGTTATATTATGTTTTTAAGTTTTTGTGAACTAATGTTTTCTCTGTTTTTATTATTACATTGCTAACATTGTTCGCTTTTTCTATAAACTGCTTAATATTAATTAACTGTTTGCATATAATTTTGAATTATCCAGATCTAAAAGATTATCTCAGCCTTCATATTTTCTATGATAGTAATTTGTTTTGTGCATAAATAAATTAATAAACAGATTAATTAGTTAAGGAAAAATTGAATCTCGAACGGGATTTGAACTCGCATCCATCCGCCCCTTTAGCTGGAACATGCTTAAAACACGCTCACGCTTGCGGGAAATTTATCAAAATAAATAATCACTTAAATAGCCCTAGAAACCTTTATTGGAGTACATTATTAATTAAAAAGCTCCTCAACAACCAATTAAGTCTCTACTTCCCTAACATCCAGCTCCTTGGTCCTGCAAACATTTACAGCCTAATATCTCTATCACTTCCTATTTTTTTATGAAAAATAATGAGATTTATTATCGCTAGTAGTTCGCCTCATATTAAGGTGCTGAAGGCTCCCTATCGACCTAACATGAATGTAATTTTCTCAAAACGTATATCATTTACAGAATTGAAAAAAAATGCATGTTAATGATAACATGGTCATAATTATCTTCTTTCCAACTGTTGAAATCAAAACACGTTTACGAAAAGTTTTCATGGTAGAAAAAAGCGTAAAGTGACCTCTAAAAATTACTGTAGGTAATGTTGCATCGTATTAAGACACCCCAATGAAATAAATCATAGTGATAAGTTACGTTTCAATGCATCCAACTGTAAACTTTTTTATAACAATAAGTATTTTTTTTATAATTAATTATTTGTTCCGCAAAATGGAAAAGTTGACGCACAACGCAACGTAATTGCCATATTTTTGCTACGCAAAAAGCCACCCTATACAAAACAGTATACGTTCTATGTTCGACTGCTGTAATAAACGTGCTTGCATTGGGTGCTGTCAGCGTCTTAAGGTCTATTCCGGCTCGAGCCCCTGAAACGATCCCCTAAGGGATCAAGAATATTTAATAATTAATTATACTCCATTTTCATCCACCAGTAAGGGATAGTTACAAATAGGTGTCACGTTCACCTATAAAGTTAAATTTGCCCAGTAATTTAATGGTGTCCTTGAAACGGAACACAGTAGTGCTTGCACACTACTGCTTGGCGGCAGAATAACTGGCAAAGAGATTAACTACGAAGCAGACGAAGAGCAGATAAAGTAACACCTATATTGTAAAATTTCTATTCGCCATCGGACTTTTCTGCAAGTCCTACAAAAAGAAAAAACTTTGCTTTGCAAATACATTTGAAATTCAATCCTTGTGAGTTTAAATAGTGTTAAAATATCGTGCGGATAAACAAGCGGGTGAAATATTTGACACAATTGAGTAAAAGCTTGTTTTTTTAATGCTAAAATGGGCATACGTTTGACAACAACTCACCTGATGGTAAGTGACGAAGTCGTCTAAGGTGGAGCACGTTTGCCCATAAGAATAACTTTCAAACCAAGTTAGAACAAAATTGTCTTCACTTCGGAGTCTACTGTTTCTTTTAGTTTATATTATGTGTGTGTGTGTGTGTGTGTGTGTGTAGTGCGAGCAGTACGGAGTGTGCTCATCCAAGTGCAATATTTCAGGCACTATGTGGCTCCATTACCCCGCGATGCTCATTTCCGTGACGTCGCGACGTTATTAGGAAAATTCTAACTTATTGCGGCGCACTAGTGGAGGAAAAGACGCACGTGTGGTGCAAGTGGCAGAAGAGAGGGCTTTTGATAACGGGTTAGACTATTGCATAAATATCAAGTCTCCAACGTAGTGGTTTGGACTTTACGGTGTCGGTACGAAAGGAAGTAAGAAAATAAAGAAATTGTTAATTCATGACATAAAAACATGATATAAACTAAATAAAATGTGATTGGAAGTTGCCACGAATTGGTCCTGTCAGCACACGTACGCTGGACAAAGCCTTACTTATATCGATGACTGATTATACCTATAAATATATGATAAATGATAAAGTACAGCCTTAATTTCAGCTGCGTCTATCTACTCCGCTGGCCGCTTCACTTTGTGCCTTGCTCCACAAGCCATTAGAACTAAGTGTAATGCTCCGAGAAAGGGTGTCCGCACGTGACATCTTGTGATTCTACCGCAACCGTCAACTTATTGTAAAAACTGAATGTATGCGGCAGATGATTGTCTGCAAGACTGAGCTTTAGTGAGGAGAGCACACTAATGGCGCAGAATAAAAATAGTTATATCTACGTAATGGTGGGGTTAGGTTAGATCTAGTTTTGTTTTAAAATAGAGATGGCAGGGATTTCTTTGAGTTTTTAATGGTGAAAGATAGATTACGGAGGAGTGTTTCCTTTAAATATTATCCTTTAAAAGAGTGGATAACACTTTATTCACTCTTCTAAAGGATAATATTAAGTTTAAACCTCTGAGGAATAATTGGATGATATTGTCAAGTACAATATTTTTTTTAGTTATTTTGGTTTTAAAACCAAAATAAAACTGAACTACGTAATTTTGATAAAAAGTATATAGGACCATTATGAAAGCATATTGTTTCAAATAAATTAAATAATCAAATACTACTGCCCATAACGGTTGCATTCAAAGTCAAATAAAAATATAATTTGGATCTCTTTAAGACTAGAGTGAATAGGCTCTATATATAGCGCACCAGGTCATGATAAAATACCAACTTCCATAATTAAGTCTTGCTCTGAGTTTTTGGTGGAACCTATTGCTCACCTTTGTAATTTGAGTTTTACAAGTGGAATATTTCCCACAGTGCTCAAAAAAGCCATGGTGTCCCCAATTTATAAAGCAGGTGATAAGAAAATCCCTTCTAATTATAGGCCAATTTCCCTTCTACCAACATTGTCTAAAATAATTGAAAAAATTGCCAATAAGAGGTTGATGTCCTACCTAGAGAAGAACAATTTACTAGCGAGTAATCAGTATGGCTTTCGAACTGGAAAGTCTACTGATGACGCAGTTCTTCATCTCTCCACACTCGTGACCAAATACTTAGATCAGGGTCAGAAATGTGTCGGTGTTTTTTTGGACCTCCAAAAAGCATTTGATACCGTTTCGATACCCATACTATTAGCACGATTGGACAATGTTGGTGTTAGGGGTATAGTGCACAACTGGTTCTCTAGCTACCTCAAAGATAGAAGTCAACAGGTTAAGGTGGATAATTGTGTAAGTGGCAGTGCTGTCTGCAGTTATGGGGTACCGCAGGGATCAACGTTGGGACCTACGCTTTTCTTAGTGTATATTAATGAGCTATGTGATACCAACTTGTTGGCTGCTGATACTCTCATGTTTGCGGATGACACAGTCTTTCTTTTTCATGACTCAGTGTGGCCGGAAGTCTATAAAAAAGCAGAACTCGGCTTATCAAAAGCTATTGCTTGGTTAGAAGACAACCTACTCCCTATCAACACGTCTAAAACCAAATACCTATCATTCAGTAAAACTAATGCATCTAGACCACCAAATACTCTCCAGATATATGCTCATACCTACCCTTGTAACCGAGTTAGTACAAGTCATAGCTGTGGTTGCAGCATCCTAGACCATGCTAAGTCTTTGAGGTACCTAGGTGTCTTTTTGGATGAGAAACTAAATTGGAGTGCCCATATAGATACAGTTTCAAAACGCACTACAAAGTTAATATATATATTTAAAACATTAAGATTAGTTGCTGACAAGAAACTGCTCATACAGACTTATAAAGCTTTAGCGGAATGTACAATTGGCTATTGCATAAGTTCCTGGGGAGGCGCTGCCAAGTCTCACATGATAGTAGCTGAAAGAGCACAAAGAGCACTGTTAAAAGTCACGATGGGTTTGCCTTATCGGCATCCTACTAGTAGTCTTTACAATATGTGTAATGTGTTGTCTGTCAGAAAGTTGTTTATAAGTAACTGTATAAGGAGATATCACAGGGAAGTTGTGCCGAACTTACCACGCTGTAACAAGAGGCTCGATAGATGCCCCGTTCCTACATGTAAAAGTGTAGTTGCATGCAGACATTATACACACATTGCACCTGTTCTGTATAACAAACTTAATTCGGTAGAAAAAATCAAAGAGCTTTTGTCGTATAAACTAAAAACTAAAATTTTTGAATGGTTGGCTAACTTAGATTATAATGACGTGGAAAAACTTTTTGAAAAGGTTGTATAACTAATATAAATTAATAAATAATATCATACAAATCGATTTCACCTATATAAGTTTTTGAAGCTACTCAGTACCTATGCGTAACACTCACAAAACAACATACAAACATACATTAAACACACACACACACACACACACACACACACACACACACACACACACACACACATACACACACATTAACATTTTGTTTGTAATACATACATACATTTTCTGTTGCTCACAATCGTGCGAATTACTCAAAACATAGCACACACATTCACAAACATACAGATCTACATAGCTATTATACACACATCTACATAATATTTACACATACACAAACAAAACATACATTATTCACACATACATATCCTCACTCACTCACACACACACCCTATAACATACATACACATACCCGAAAGCATATCCTCTATAAAAATACCTACCGACTATACATTAATTTTACTCTTAAGTACTCTTAAACTACTTTAATATACCATACTCATCAGATCCATTTCTGTTTTTTTAAATTTAGGCTATAAGGTTTATGATATACATTTTTGAGTTTTGATTTATATATAGGTATAATACGGTCTACTATTGTAAAACAATTAGTTCTAGATCAATTATGGGAATACCTGCCTTTTGCAACACAGTTGAATAACTAAAGCGAAAGGCAGAGCTCACTTTTTTTATGTACCTATTTACTGTTTTACAATAAACCATTTGTATTTGTATTTGTATATATATATATAGGTCAACGCGCTACACCTTCAACTGCATCGTCGCTTAACATCAGGCAAACTGCAGTCAAATGTCGACCTATTCGTACATTAACAAAAACATATAGGCTTTGATTCTAACTTTAAACTTTGACTCTAAAATAAAGTGTAGATGACATCGTATAGAATCAGAAACCTATCAAAAAGTACCTCAATATCTCACATCTCTCATCAACAACAGAGGCTGAATATATACCTAGCGTTTTCTTAGCTTCTACCCCTGTCAGGGTGTGATTAATGGTAGCGCTGATTAATTAACGGTAACGTGACCATGCGAGTGCCACAGACTGCTACTCAACTTAATTATATGAGTGATATGAGGGCTAGATTTACGTCTTAAGTACTAAGTAATTTATAGGGGAAGCCTACGCTCACCTATAGACGTATTCAGGTTGATGATGACTATATAATTAATTAACTATACGAAGCATCAAGTAAAGTTAAGTAAACAGACAAGAAAAAAAATATACCAACATTATTTTTCTTACAAGTTTAATGTGTGTTGTCTGTGGTGTCGCTCCCAAATCAATTTTGTATGAAGGCTGACTTGATCGAGACTGTTTTTTTAGCCAGAGTTTTTTTTTTGTTAGGTTCACTCGAATTTGAATAATAAATGATTCTTCAGTCTGGCAAAAAAAACATTACCTACGCATTGACAGTAACTAAGTATACCTCCTTGTAAATTTTGAAGCTTACAAAATTAATTTAAATTATTTACAATATTGGGAATTTGACTTTAAAAATTGCTACATAATTTTGAAATAAATTAATTGTGTTCAAAGCATTACTGTGAAGTAGAATTTCCATTTCCTACCACATTGCTAAGAAACCCCTTACCTAACTAAATAAACAGAAGCAGAAGTAACACTGTCACTGGTACAAAGCATTTATTAATGTAGGGGGCGCTGCGATCGGCGCAAATCTTATTAGACGGTCTTTGATTACGCAAATCAGGGTTCTTAAAGCAAGCCGGGGAGGCTAATTTCATTATATGGAAGGCGGGTGCTGTGTTTAGACGGGGCAGTGGCTTGGGCGAGCTGGTGGAAATTGAGTATTCTAATTTTACGTTTGGGCGGTAAAGCTTGCATTGACTTCCCGCTTGGAGTGTATTGTGCATTTCCCTTGCCAGCATTTACCCAGGGCAGCCCAGCTCTTCTGGGTTGCTGGCACAACGGCTACAGTGTACGTTTAGCAAGTGTTGACGATGACGAGTGTGTGCTGAGTCTAAGTATTCTTTAGTTGGTGATCACAGTGAGAGTTGCATGCAGTTGAAATCGGGACGAAAGCTGAGCAAAATATTTACTAGTTGTTTTACGAACGGTCGCGAGTACAAAGCGTTTTTGCAACCATACGGCATGACGCTGTACCCCCCGAACTCAGACCTCACGGCCTTATATCTCAACAACCTCTTGATCGATTTTTCTCATATTTAAAATACTTGTTTAAAACTTACTTGATATTTCTGCCAAATATCACCAATATTGGCCGATATGTGACACTGCAGAAAACTTCCCCTCTTTTAGGGGAAATATACCTCCAATCCAAAATCGCGCATGACAGCAAAAATCCTTAAGCTCGTATACCAAGCTTTCTCAAGATTGATTGAAAAATGCGAACTGTACGCGAGTACGTACATCCGGGACAGACGAAAGCAAATTTAGCACTCCGTTCGCTCGGTCAATAAGTTAAGTTATATTAATAAAACAGATATATTCCAGATGTATTTGGTTTTTAACATATTTTCGATTCGCTTTAGTCGGACGAGTGACGATAACGTATTCTAATATATCATATCAGTCTGATTTAAGATAAATCTCTAAACAATGAATTTTAAGATCAAATGAGTCAAACATTATATGTAGAAAGTTGATCGTTAATATTATGTCACATTTTTTTCATTTAAAAAACTTATAATTTGCGGAAATAACTCATCAATCAAAATAACGAGTTAAAAGATGGCAACATTATTTTCAACATTTAGGTTACCATAATATATCCATCGAGTAACTAGCTCCAGTAACTCTCCCCACCTAAAGCACTCGGTGCTCGTATTGCAGATTTATTGAGGTTAATGAAACGAAACCCGTCTGCCATTGAAACCGTTGATTTAGTTACAATAAGCATTTTACTTCACTGTTTTGAGTGAATTGAACCGAATTGAAGTTACGTCTCGAGAAGGAAGGAAGTTGCAAGACATCGCTTTATTAATAATTGAAAGTTATCAAAGTTATTAAACCTTGAAACTTGAAATATTGTTTTAAATCATTTAAATGGACATCTTTTTGGGCATTACAGCAAAACTGAGGGAAATTAACACTTTAAAACAAATACAATTTTATAACTTTGCGTCGATAAAACCAAAATGCTATACTGTCTGTACACAGAATGTGCCAAAAATAATGAGAGTAGCTAAAATATCCCAGGTCTGTGGTTCTAAAACTATTGTGGTCCTTGTCATTACGAACTAAAGAAATAGGACGATGATAGTTTTTTAACTGCCAAATTAGATTTAGTTTCGAATTTCAAATTATGCTCAAAAAAGTCAGCAACAGTCTCTTTTAAAATTAACTTCTTGAAATAGTGATTTTATGCAACTAGTATTTAGGTTGATCGCTCACTGAACTTCTGACAAATAATAATGAATTTAATATACAGCTAAATAAAGTTAATCTTCCATTGAACTACTGACAAAACCCGCGCCAACTCACCCCAACAATGAGAACTTATTAACGATCCCAGAAAAAGAAAACCATTCGAACAATACCGACGAATCGATTCCATTTTTCTCGCACAAAAATGGAATATTAAGCCCCATCTACACGGTCGGAGGGCCAATTATCAACGCAAAGAGGTCCTTTACAGGGTGTCAAACGCAGTGCGTTGAAGGAGGAAATTGCCGCCGCTGGCGCCATCTAGTTCGAGGGCCGGAAGGGGCCAAATTATCAACACAATGTGGGCCGTGTGACGCCGCCGTATCCAGTTGGAAGTATGACTCGTTGTAAATAATGTTTTATACGGTTGCACGTGTAAATTGTTTAACTGTAGGTAGATATAATATAGAGAGAAGGAAGGGAAGGGTTTTGATGCTGGAATATCGTGGGATAGCTAGAATAAGGCTTTATTTAACCAAGGCCACTGTTAGTTATATCTGAAGGAAACTTCCGTATTCGACAATCAGAACAGACCTACTAGTATATGTTTCTGCATAAAATAAAAGGTTTTGTCCTGACTGACTGACTGACAGAAAACTTACAGCACAAACGCGTAAAGCGTAGAGGTGCATACTAAAAACATGATTTGTTGATTCAATCTCTAAAAGGGTCAAAGGAATTGTTGAATAAAGGTTATACCTACGGATAAAATGCGGGTGATACCGCGGACTACATCTAGTTTTATATGAAGTGGTATCATGTAAAATGATCGTAGGCACATAAATAAAATGTGACAGCACGGGGTTGCCACATTGACAAGCGACGGAGCGAGCTATCGCCGCGCGACACCCTGCGCGGTCGAGTAACCGAGCAGTAGGGTTTGCACAACCAGAGATAACCTAAAAAGAAAACAAAATGTATGGTTTTAATGCATTTCGAAGTGGTGGTTCTGACATAGGGCTTAGGGATCTAGGCTTCTCTCTAAGGTAGCCAATAGCCAACTATATAGGTAATAGACCCTATTTTAAAGGAATTAGTTGACAGTTCTTAACTTACTGTAAATAATATATCCGTCTATTACATTGCCCTCTATTAGACAAGAACAGCAACAGTTTTAAGAGTTTTGCCTTTAAAATTGGTACCTGGATTAGTAGGTACCTAGGCAAAAAAATTATAAAGTTGCATTGATGTACTAGTATTAGTAGCTATCCAAATCTAGGGCGTATATTATTATGAAATGCACTACCTAGGTCAAGCTGATGAAATAAATATGTGACATATTAAAGAAAAGTTACGATACCTAAGAAAAAAAGTCTTTTATGCTGTGTTAACGAATAGTAAACTTTAAATTAAAATTATGTGACGTTTGAGACTCATAAAAAAAGTAATGTATAAAAGTTTATGTGGTTGCGGTTCAAATAAAAGTACTTATTCAGCCAAAACATCCAGGTTTATTGTTGAAAAAGGAGCCAGCATCGCGCGGCTTGTCAGCATTACGCATAGTCACGTACAATGCGTTTTACGTACTATAAAAAATATATGAAATTGGCGGGAAAACTAGCAATGTCAACTTCGTGACAACCCTAGCGAATATATGTCCGGCCACTTTTATCTGGATAATACGAGTATTATAGTTTCAATAACGTATTAAATAAAGATCAGCTCGGTATATTACTGACAACTCGGGAACGAAAATGAAATGTGGTAACACTAAAAAGGCCTGAAATACGGTAACCTAAAATGAATATTTGGAGTTTTTTTTTGGCGGGTACGCGGAAAATTTCACGTCATTGCATTGTATTATTTTTCAAAACTTGTGCTTTTTGCAGTTTTAATGTTTAAAATTGGTGGCGTTTTACGCATTAAGTGCTGAATTACGAGCATAAGTGTAGGCAAGTGATATAATGTGGTGAAACGTGATTTTTCGTGTTGCTTCCAAAACTCCATAGAAGCTTCTAGTAACGTTGCCACCACTTTACTAGGGCATCACTTAGACTGGACTGTGACTGACCCAGACCGTGACTGACACTTTACGTGAAATATTCTAAACGTACGATGAAAAATTACATCACTTGACACTGGCTAAATACACAATGTGTGGAGCTAAAACAAAAGAAAAAAAAAATTTTGTGTCAATAATATTCACTACTTCTACTTGTTATGTAGTAAAACAATATTACTGCAGACTAGTATTATTATTATCTGTAGACCTCTTCTTTTCTCAAAGTTGGCTAAAAAGTGAAGAGTGAAAAAGCGTAAAGTCGAGATAATAAATGTAATCTCAGATAAAAGAACAATATAGACGAGAAGGCGCACTGAAAACTAGAAAGAGATAGCATGTGAAAATACAATTCAGCGTAAGCAGTCTATGTAAATTCTCGATCGTAAGTCATCATCATCATCATCAGTTTCAAAGCGTCCACTGCGAAATATACGCCTTCCCCACTGAGCAGTGTCTAGCTGCTTGCCTCCTGCGTCCAACGTCTCCCCGCGGTGTGATGGACAGTCACTGGTATACCTAATGCAGGTCAAGCACGTCTTCCAGTTCGTGGTCGCCACTCAAGAACCTTTCCTCCCCATCGGTTGTCGGTTCTACGAGTGATATGGCCTGCTTGCCATTTCAAATTGCTAATTCAAAGTCCTATATCGATGAGAGAAAACTTCGAGCATATTAGTTGTCTCCATAGCTCGTGGCGCGACTTTGAGCTTACTAATGAGGCCAACAGTAAGAAGTTTTTATGTTAGTTGTTCAATATCACGCCAGCTCCAGCTAGCTCCACCAGTCGTTATCACGTAACAATTTATCAGCCGATACGGCACGAATCCTAACCCTATCCTTATCGGCCATCCCGGACATTTCCGCGTATATATTTGTAGGGCTGTCAAACATAACGTGTAATATTTTATTCAAAAAAATTACGTAGGTAATTGGGTTTAATTATTATCTTCTTTAGGGGTTTGTAGATAAAAATGTTCACCTTATTGGATCACCTTGATGTCCAACTGTCTGTAAAGACCGTATGAACGTGCAAGGTGTAACGTTAAAATGATTAAATAATAATATCTTATCTCAATAAAAAGTTTCTAATTCAACGCAATAAAATTGTATGTTTTCATAGTTTGTAAAATGTGCACAGATTAAAAAAACTATATATAATGTAGGTCTCTAGCAACCTTTACATACAGAGGGTATAGCAAAGATGTCAGCGTGAGGTGTTACCTCACGCTAACTCCGCTAACGATAGGCTAACATTTGACCACGGTCTCACCTGATGGTAAGTGACGACGCGGTCGACGATGGAGCATGCTTGCCTAGAAGATACCGGCATTAGCTATGACATTAGCTGCGGAAAGGTTTTCCGCAGGCAATGTCATTTTCCATACGTTTTGAAGTTAGCGTAAGGTGTTAACGCCTCACGCTAACTCTAAAATGTATGGGAATGTCATGAGCTATGACATTAGCTGCGAAAAGCTTTTCCGCAGGCCCACCCTGGCATCTTTGCTAGACCCCCTGGCTCTTCCCAACCTTGCGTATGACGTATCACAAGCTGAACCGAACTTATAAACTACTAACATAAAAAACCACACGTGTTCATGACCCACAAAAAGTTCATGCCTCAACTTCCTGACAGCCCTACGACGTATATCCGTAGAATTACACGGCGCGATCCCGCTAACTCCCGTTTATGACCTCGGATTGCCGTATACATTTGCCGTATATACATTTTTATACGGCGGATCTAAAACAGATATATCTTGGAATCGGCGAGTATGTTTATGTATTGAATGCTGTTGGTGGAAATTTTCAGATCTTTGAGACCGTATACGTTTTTTTTTCAAGCATTTTAATCTTACGGTTTTTGTTGGTAGTATTTATAAAGTAGGAAATAGGGTGGATTGAGACCAACTTGTGTTATTGATAAATGTAACTTTTGGAGGTGATAATAAAAATAATTTATTTCACATTTTTTTTTTGTTCTTCCTCATTCGAGGAGTAATGGCGTCGCTTTTTCAAAATTACAAAACAGCAGAATGTTTTTATGTTCTTCAGAATGGACCCCACATTACAGAAAACAAAAAATAATCGACTATCTATACTGTGAAGTCACAGTATGAAATGGACCTTATGTTTTTTTTAAATAACTTTAGGCTTTGACCACTAATGTTTAAAAATATTAAACTTTTTTTACTGGAAAAGACAAGGGCGTGCAAAAGAAAAAGTTGGTAGTACTTATTATCCCAATATTTAGGTACATCCTGTATACGTTAGATCTCAGAGTAACATATTGGGGTAACTTTAAATCCTACTTTTTTATGTCTTTTTAATGTACGTGAGGAGCTAGTCGTTCGCCTGAAAATTAAAAAGAAAATTAGAAAAAATACTTATTTAAATTAAATTAAATAATTAAAATGTAGCAACAAGGAAATGCTGTAAGCGTTTTGGCCACATGCTGCCAACTTGTGGTCATGTAAATAGGGCGAATTCTATGCTTGTGGTTAAAAACGTCGATTATTTGGACAGCATTCAGACCAGAATAACGAAAATTCTGGGTCTGTGGGACTGCCAATATTTGACTGCCAATGTCTATTGTCTAATGTATAGTAGGTATTTATTCATACAAAAGTATAACCAATCCAGATAGTTAGGTACCTACTTTAAGTCCTAGATGCACCCCGCATTTTCATCCGAATTATAATCGTTTTCTCGTGTAAGCTTTTGATTTTCCGAGATATCCTATTTTAATTTTGGTAATATCAGCTAATAGATATAATTATATATACGTACATTACGTAGAATTAAAAAAAGTTTTTTGCTATCATCACAGATATACAATCATCAATAATAATAGTACAATAGGTAACTTATGGCACGACTTCATTGCTTCTCTACGCGTCGTTGCACGTTGTCATGACGACGGCACGTCTAGCCATACCCCCGTGATCGTTAGTGAAGAAACAGTGTCGATAGATTTTGTCGATTTTTGTAAAAACTACGAATAAGACTTAAAATAACTGCAATAGACATTTGATTGCACTTTTTAATGATTTACAAATTTTTACCCCAACACTAAATATTGTTATTATAAGAACTTTTCAGAGCACACAATATTAACTTTTTTTGGGTTTATAACCTGTCTTGAAATCAGCAAAAAAATGCAGTTTTGACTAGATTCATAATTTCTAAGCAACTTAAAAAGGTTAGAGTATAAAGAAAAACACTTATTATGATGCTACAAAGAAAATAATCTATTAAGAGTTAAAATCAATCAAATGAATTTAAAAAAATAATTGTTTTTTTATCACAGTAACTATTTGACTGCAGATAGGCTTACAATAAAATATTGTGCTATGAATATACTCATTTATTTACAATTCTTAGGCCTATGTTTTTTACAATATCTCTTTAAAAAGGAATATTATTATTAGTAGGTATGTCCATAAAATTACATACATACAGCAAAAAATATAAAATCTTCATTTAGATTTTAAAAGGTTTATTTAATAATAATAACTGAAAAATAATATCCAAGAAATGCATTAAGGTATAACCGTACGCCTCCCCGCATTTTGAATTCAATTCATCCTTCAATTAGCTCTAAAAATCAAAAATGCATTAGCCAGTACAACAGATACCCTCGAAATTCCAAAAAAGAAACACAGTTATCGAATAATATTTATTTGTATGTCTTACTCACTTGACGTAAGAGCTTTCTGGAGATCTTCACGATATTCTTCATTCCACTTGAATATACTTTGTTACAAAAATGTCTTCAAAAATTCATACCCAATCCATTAGCGTATAGCGTATCATAAGCATTATCCAAAAGGGGTTGCCGCAAAATATTTTATCTCTCATAAAGCTGAAGGCAGTGAAGGCTGAAGGTTTAAGATGGCGCATGGAGGAATGCGCCTTGCTTATAGCCAGCCCGTGACGGAGTGGATTCCGTTTGACCTGAATAACTGGCAGCTATGAAATTATTGGCAGTGAAATTTATATTTATAGTAAGTGATAAATGATGAAGTGATGTTAAAATATCTTATCGATTGTGAAAAATACTGTTTGTTTTGGTTTATAAAGTACCCACTTTCCTACTAATTACACAAGTATTATAAATACGAAAGTTTGTATGTGTGTTTGTTCCCTCTTCACGCCACAATAACTGAACAGCTTTGATGTCTGGAATGGAGATAGCTTATGCGCTGGTTTAACATACCTATGAGATGCTTTATATCTGCAGTGCAGGTGATACTGTGGGGCGCAGCTAGTACATTATAAAAAATAAAATAAAAATAACAATTATAAAAGGGAACCCTCTGTTTGTTTGTGTGGTATTCATGCTAAATGACCATTAGTGTCTAATATACAAACCTAATAACTATTTACTTACAACATGGTCGGCTGAAAACCAATCAGTAAATTTTTCAATCATCCACAACTTAAAATCAATATCCCTCATATTGAAATTCCCCACACATCGACACCGACCGCTCAATAACCGGGCACATCACTAGCGCCCCTTAAAGCGGCATTCCACGCGCGCCGTTCCGTTCCCCCCGATATTTGCCGCCTCATATTGATGCCGATCGCATTCCTGCGTGAAACGGAACGTATTTAGAACAATGGGAGAATGGAGTGAATTTTATATCGATTTTCGTTGACGGGTTATTGGAGTATTATTGGGAGTGTATTGAATAGTTTTCTGATGGTGTCTTACGTCATGGTTTTAATTACCAGGTCTGGCGCATTCTGCATTTTAGGTAGATGTGAACATTGAGTAAATGTCTAAATGTACGGCTATTGCATATATTTCTATGCCTGCGAAGTTATAAACAAAGAAAACCTTATTCCGCGATGACAAGATGGTGTAGCTGGTGGACAGATTAGAGAAAGTGCCTACCCAACACCTTCGTGTAGTTCCACGAAAATCGTGTAGATGGCAGAACTTAATGCTTTATGTATTATTAAAGTTGTATGTTTTATGCGCTCAGTCTCATTTGTTTACTTTTTTTATCTATGGTTAGAACGTAGTGGTTTACTTTGTCTATGGTCGCAGCATATTCCGCGGTTTTTAATCTTCCTTTTACTATGAGAGATTATATTTTGAATTTAGTAATTATTAATTTTAAGTATCCTACTTACATTAAATTGTTCAGTGCAATGAAAATGAATGTTGGTGCTTGTTGGTTTAAATGTATTTTTTTCTTTCTTTTCTTTCTTTCATTCTTGTGTTGCGTTAATTTAAAAGTGAGTGTATCCAAACTTATAAATGTATCTGCAGCGGCAAATAGAGGGTAGTTATTGATTCGCCAAAATAATCAAAGTGGGTAGGGTTATTTTCTTCATAAGTAAGTAACATTGCGTTTAGTGTACCAAAAATGAGTTTCAATGTATTCAATTTTATTGTGTAACTCTTCGAATTTAATTAATAATATCAATAGGCACCGAAATATCAAAGTAAGTAATTTTTATCAAGTAATAGTTTTTATCATTTCTATTCTATTTAATTAAATAGAATAGAAATTTATTTATTTGTACAAGAATATTATACATTTCCTGTTATTTTACAATCAATAAATGAAATAAATGGTAAATGTTCGCATAATTTCACTGTTCAGCACAGTAGGATTCCCTGTGTTGTGCTTAAAACAATAACCTATTTGTTTTATGTCTTGTTGGATAAATTCAGTGAATGATTGTTATACACAACAAGTATGTAAACCTATATATTATTTTATTAATATGAAAACTTTTTTTATTAACCGTTTGTTTCCTACTCAGGCCTCAGGCCTGGTTAAACTAGATATTCTTGTTTCATTTTGTATTGTTATTGTCATCCCCAGCATGAGCTACCTGGAAGGTCCACACCCGCTCCTTGAGGCGCGCTCCCTCGCATACACCAACGTGACCGTCCGCCGTGCTTTCATCGTGTGGATGCATTGCGGACAGAAGAACAGCTTCAAGGACGTTTGCAACTACTACCATTACTTGGAACATTTTGTATGTTTTTTAACTACTATTTTTTACCATATTTGGATTTATGTAAGAGTTTCTACAACTCGTAATTGGTATTAATTTTTAATCTAAACGAAGATTTGATTCACGAACTTTATTTGAAGCCGCATCCGTCCATCCCTAAAGCCGGGACATGAGGTAAAGGGTAGGGCAAACAAGGTGTTTTTGGCACGTTTCCTGATGAAGTAAGAGCATTTGGAGCTTTGAATTTAATATATCATGTGATCTGATGTTCGCAAATACAGGGTAAATAAAAGCTCTATAGAAAAAAATCACGAACCTCCCTCAAAAATTTTGAATGTACCAATTTTACTCAGTTTCTATCGAATATATTTTTACAAAAAAGTGTTTTTTTTTTTAAATTTATGCTATTGAATGACGTGACCACACCTGCTAGGCGATCATGTAACTTGTTTGCAACCGATAGAAACACAAAACTGTATGGATTTGACAGTTTCAGTACGCAGTTTATGTACAGAGTTAGCATGGAAATTTTCAAATTTGGAATGAAATTTTTCCTGTTGCTTTGCTATCAAAGTTACATGATCACCCCGCTGATGTTAAGCAACACGGCCGCCCATAACAGTTGCAGTGTTGCAGCTGCACTGCGCACGTCATCCTGAGACATCACACAGTATAGTAATCAGATTACTAGACTGAGTGATTAGATCACAAAGTCTCATTTGCCCAGTAATTTCAATAGCTACAATGCCCTTCAAACCGGAACAAAGTAGTGTTTTCCCAACAATCATTCAGATGTTGTGATGATTTCATAATTTAGAAAAAATACTATGATAAATATAGATTTTTTGACAGGCCTGATAGCTAAGTTGGTAGTAGGTCTGCCTTCTGAACTGTAAGTTGTGGATTTGATTCCTATTTCCTACTCAGGACAAATATTTGTGTGTTGAACATAGATGTTTGGTCTGTGGCTGGGTGTTATATTGTATTCTATATATGTATTTACAAACAAAAAGTATCTATGTATTCAATCAGTTATCTGGTTACCATAGTACAAGCTTTACTTAGTTTGGGGCTAGATGGCGCTGTGTGAAATGGCCATACATATTTATGTTTTATTCTATAGATATTAATTAAAAACCGTAAAAATAAGTAATTGCGTGCCTCTAACCTAATAGCAACAAACGGTTCTGAATATCGATCTAATTAATAGGTACTGATGATTCTTCTTCTTCTTCTTCGTTTATGGCTTTCTATCGCTTTTTAGAGATAATTCTGCCAATGTCAAGTAAGTAAAAATTTGTACGGTTATGTCACGTCAAAGTCCTATTTTGTCAGTCAAAATGCCAACAGTAAGATGGTGGATATTTTACTGAAGGCTCTAAAAAGCCGTTGAAGAGAAAACGAAAATGCATGGTTATATAAACTTGGAACCATTTGCCAACACTAGTGCACGTTCACGAACACTTAACGAATAATAATCCACCCTTATTACACATTAAAATTCAAAAATACACAGGCTTTGGTAAAAAATTCAAAATTTACAACCGCCATTGTCGGATTTTCTTCAAAGACCCCGGTACTGATGATAATAATACTATTATCTGATTAATTTTTTGACACATACAATCATACATATTCGCACTGATGACAGTTCGTACCCATAATTATATACTTGTGGGTTAATGCTGTGTAACCTTGAGTTATTAGACGGATTTTTTTCTTAACAGCGCACAATACAATTGTTTTCCGTTTACAACTATTATTATTCTTTTTGATTAGAATAGAAATAATAGAAAGAATAGAAAATATTTATTCCTGACAAAAACAACGCAAAGTTACAAACTAAGTACTACAAACAAAGATAAACATCTGTTGCCCGTTGCCACGAATCGGTCCCAACTCAGCATGGTGCTGGTCGTACAACCAGCGCTGGTCTTCCGTTGGGACCGGTTCAGTGTCGTCACGGCGCAGGTTACAATTGAATCTAACCGTACCATGGGATAAATTATAACACACAACATTGAAAAATGATTCCTACAGACGATGGCCACAAAGAATATACACTCCCACCATCATTTAGATAGCTACATCTACTTTTACCACTAACGGCTTAAAAATTAACTCTTAAGGCTGATGTATTTTTTTTTTTTGGGCGGTAGGTGTGAAATTGCATACAAGTGTTTTTGTGCACTCTCATTTTAATTATCATTTAAAAATATAAAAACAGTATTTTCAGATAAAATTTATGTATAATTATATAAAGTAGGATACCGCACCTGCCATACTGTGTTTTCCTTACATAATCTCACTGCACTAAACAAGGATTCACAACTTCAATACACTGCACTGTACTACCTACATTTTAATATGGATGCTGCTGCAGTTATGCAATCTCTGGAAGGTCTCATGACAACCTTCCATAAGAGGATGGACAGCTTTGAGGGCAAGCTGCAGAAATCTCCAGCATCCACTACCACGGAAGAACTGGCATTAGAATTTGCAGCTTTCAGAAATGTTGTGATGATTTCTATGCGAACTCTCCAAGGGCAAATTGAATTGCTGGCCAAAGAAACAGATCAGTTGGAGATGAGAAGCAGGAGGAAGATCTTGTTACTGCATGGACTGCCTGAGGCATCAAATGAGGACACTGCACAGGTATTCACAAAGGCGATTGGTGAGCGGCTCAAATTGACCACTTTTACTGTTGGTGATATTAACCGATGTCACCGTATGGGACGTGCAGGAAATGCAGAAAAACCTAGGCCAATCCTATGCAAACTTCGGGACATCACTCTCCGGGATAAAATCTGGTCTGCCAAGGCCGGCCTGAAGGGGTCAGGGGTAACTGTTTCTGAGTTTCTTACGAAGACCCGGCACACTGTTTTCATGGCGGCCCGTCAGCAGTTCGGTATTACAAAATGCTGGACACGGGAGGGGTTTGTCTTCGTCCTGGGTTCTGACGGAGTTCGCCATCGCCTTAGCTGTCAGGGAGACCTCGATAAGGTCGCGCTAAAAGAAGTGTCCGCCCCAAAGACAGCAACGGCGGCGAAGGCAGCGGTAGCAGCAGCAGAGACCGCGGCGCCGATCAAGTCTAGGCGCATCGTATCGAAGAAACAGTGAAACAGCACTTTCTTTATCGTCTCTTGTATTAGGTAACAGTATGATTTCCGACTGGGTGAAAAGGTAGGCAGGTTAAAATTTGTTTTTTATCGCACCGTCTTAGTTTGCATCCCACCGTCAATTTATTTTCAATAATGTTGCAATTGTAGGTAACTCCAACATCAACTCTTTTTTATTTATTGTACATGCATTGTATGCACGAATCTGTGATTGTATATGTAATTATTTTTTTTTATTTGTTTGACTTGGCAATGTCAATGATATTTGACTTTTGACAGCAACGGTTTTTTTTTTTTTTTTTTCTTTATTTAACCTGTGAATTGTATTGATTGTTTTTTGACAGTAATGTTATATAATGTATTGCGTTCCGATGCATTGTTAGCATGAGGTGATTTTTTTTTTTTTTTTTTTTTGTCATTCCAGTGTAGCGAAACGTTTTGTTATTGCAGTTTGGTTACTCAGTCGGTAAAGATTCTTGTATTTTACTGTTGCAAGAAACAGTATACTCTTGATTGTGTGGGTACTTTGTGCAGACCCAATATTATTAATTTCGTATATCGTATTTAAGTATTGTTTTGTTTTTCAATTACATTTTTTTTTTTTTGTTGTAATGTTATTCATTCTCTTTGCACAGCTGGCAGGTGGGCAGTTCAGAGTAGTTATTTATCAGTTGTATATTTTTATTTTAGGTTTAGTAGTATAAGGTAATATTATATGTTATATTGTATTTTGTGATATTATGTACCATGATAGCGATAGTGACGATTTCGTCTCTATTTGCTCTTCTAACAGTTCAAACAGCAGTCTTGACAGTTTTTGTAGCATTCCCAGTCTGTCTAACACAATAGAGTCAATTCTTACCGACGTACCGAAAAACTTTAACGTTTTTCACATTAATGCCCAAAGCATTCCGGCTCATTTTGCTGATATGCAGGCGTCTTTTGAGCATACGAATATTCACGCTATTTTGATTTCAGAGTCTTGGTTAAAACCTTGTCTTCCTTCTGTCTCATACTCACTGCCAGGTTTTCAACTAATACGTAACGACCGCACTGGAAGTGGTGGTGGTGGCGTGGCTATTTATCTCCGTTCACACATTCCTTTCACTCTGGTAAGTATGTCTGCGCAGCCGCCCCCATCCAGTGCTGGTGAACACCTCTTCGTGGAAATTAATATCAATCACACTAAGGTTCTACTTGGGGTGTATTATTGCCCATCGCTCCGTATCAACTATTTTTCCTCATTTGAACAACTTTTAGAAACATTTTCAACCTCTTTCGACCACACCATCGTTATGGGTGATTTTAATACCTGCCTCCTAAAGCAGGACTCTCGGTCTTCAACCTTTAATTCTATTATCAGGGCTAGCAATCTGACCATCCTTCCGTTAAACGCTACGCATAATTTGCCTAACTGCACACCTTCTCTTTTAGACATCATACTTGTGTCATCATCTTCCCACGTTAGTAAGCATGGTCAGTGTGCGGCGGATGCTTTTTCCCATCATGATTTGATCTACCTGTCTTATAATATCCGTCCACCCAAAGCGAAGCCCAAAGTTCTTCTGCTACGCAACTTTGGTGGTATTGATGTCGATATCTTGCGTAGGGACGCAGGCGAATTAGACTGGTCTGACGTAGTTAGGGCTGTTTCTATTGATCAGAAAGTCGACAGTTTTAATAGAATTATCACACAGCTGTATGATACCCATGCTCCCTTGCGACCGGTCAAATTAAAGCACTTGCCTGCACCGTGGATTACGCCTGAAATCCGAACTGTTATGGGCAGAAAATTGTCAGCCAAGGCAAGAATGAAGTGCAGACCTACTGACGCTAACAAAGAAAAATATGCTAAATATCGAAATCACTGCAATAAGGTGTGTAGGGATGCACAACGCCGACATATCCACAGTTCCCTTGAAGTCGATGATTCTGCGAAAGTCTGGAAGTTTCTCCGGTCATTAGGAGTTGGAAAGTCACGTCACGACAACATCCCTAAAGACTTGAATATTGATGCGCTTAATCAACATTTTTCCTCTTCTGCCAACTTTGATGGCCCTACAAAAGCTGCTACATTACTACATCTTTCTACAATTCCAACTCCTGACCATTCTTCTTTTGTGTTTCAACAAGTCACCGATTATGATGTTAAGAAGGGTATAGAGTCCATTACATCAAATGCAGTCGGTTGTGACAGTATTACCCGCAAAATGATAATGCTTGTACTTAATGAAATATTGCCTATCATTCAGTATATTTTTAATGCATCATTATCAGGTAGTGCTTTTCCTTCTATTTGGAAGGAAGCACAGATTATACCTCTTCCTAAAAAAACCCATCCTTCTTCTTTTTCTGACTATCGCCCCATATCCATCCTTCCCTTTCTTTCAAAAGTTTTCGAGCGGCTCGTTCATCAACAGTTGACTTCCTTCTTAGTCCGAAATAACCTCCTTAACCCTTTCCAATCCGGATTCCGTCCTGGCCACAGTACAGTATCAGCGTTAATTAAAATCACCGATGATATCCGTCTTGGCATGGAAAATAAAAAGTTAACAGTGCTGTCACTACTGGACTTTAGCAACGCTTTTAATAATGTTGATTTTGATGTCTTACTTGGACTTCTGCGCCCACTTAACATATCTCCAACGGTACTTGAATGGTTTCGTAATTACTTGAATGGTCGCCGGCAACGTGTTCGCATCGATGAATCCTTCTCACCGTGGTGTAACACGACTGCTGGTGTTCCTCAAGGCGGCGTTTTATCTCCTCTCCTTTTTTCAATTTTTATAAATTCAATTTCCCAAAATTTCTCTTCTTCCTACCACCTTTATGCAGATGACTTACAGATCTACACACAAGCTCCTCTCCAACAGTTGCCGGATGCTATTGAGGTCATTAACAGTGACCTTAGGCGAATCTTAGAGTGGAGCCACTCTTATGGCCTCAGAGTGAACCCAGCTAAAACGCAAGCTATTGTCATTGGAAGTTCTAGGATGATATCAAAGATTGACTGGTTCCATCTCCCTCAGGTAATTTTTGATGGAACTACTATCCCGATTAGCGACGTCGTGAAGAATCTTGGGGTACTTATTGACAGGCAACTGTCATGGGTGCCACAGGTTGCTGAAACGAGTCGCAAAATCTTTGCCTCTGCTGGTTCTCTCAGAAGGTTGCGTAACTTTCTGCCCACTACCACCAAAATTGCCCTAGCACAATCTCTATTACTCCCGATTCTCGACTATGCGGACGCCTCATATCTAGATTTAACCGAAGAACAGCTTAATAAGCTTGAGCGCTTACAAAATTTCTGTATTAGATTCATATATGGCCTACGCAAATATGATCACGTTTCCGAGTTTCGTAAAAAGCTGAAGTGGTTACCTATCCGATCTCGCCGGAATGCTCGTATTCTATCCCTCCTCTACACTATTCTATTTATCCCGTCCACTCCTCTCTATCTCAAAGAACGCTTCAAGTTCCTACACCAAACTCACCCCTTATCCCTGCGTTCCTCAAAAACTCTCCAGCTCATGCCTCCTGTCCATACTTCTCAGTTCTATGATAAGTCCTTCACAGTGCAAGCTGTTCGTCTGTGGAATGACCTTCCTACTGAAGTTAGACATGCCAAGTCCCTGTCAATATTTAAAAGTATGGTGCAAAGACATTATTTACTTTCATAACTGCTGCATTACTTTATAACACAATTCCTTGATTTGTTTTATAAGTAGATATTGTAAAATATATATTAGTTTATTATATTATGATTATTGATATTATAAGTATTAGAATGTAAATATATTCATTGCTAGGATTTAGGTATTTACCGTTTGATTATTCTTATTGTTTTTCTTTTAGATTGTTACACACCACCGTCTACTCTTTTGCGTGTGATACTGTCCATCCAAAGGTTGTCTGGAAGAGATCGCTGTCAGCGATAAGACCGCCCATTGTAACACTAGATCATAAGGTTTCCTTTGTACTTTTTATATTTAATTGGTGGGACAATAAAGTGTTTTCTATCTATCTATCTATCTATCTATACGCAGATCCACTATCTCGCTCGCGCATTGCGACATTTTTGATGATATTAAAAATAACTGAGTTTACTTTCGCAAAATCTGGCTGAACTATATTCTCGTGAATAACATTACAAATGTTCAACAAAAATATTATATTAATCCAAACAAGTTTTTATACATAAAAACAGTTACGAATGAAAAAAACTTTGATACCGTTGTATTTATGAAATCTTGCTTGTATTAATATGATATTTTTGTTGAATATGTGTAATATTATTCATGATAACATAGTTTAGCTAGATTTTTCGTAAGTAAATTCAATTATTTTGTATAACTATCTGTAGTCATAAAGTCTGTAATCAGATAGAGAGAGAATTCATTCACATTTCATGTTTTTGCCTAACTATTGGTAATCTGTTAATTGCTTTGTTTGTTACCTGTACCTATTTAGTTTTATGTCTTTGTGTAATGCTTTGATTACCTTATCACACTATCACACTAATATTATAAAGGTGAAAGTTTGTGCGTATGTGTGTATGTGTGTATGTTTGTTACTCTTTCACGCTGTAACAGCCGGACGGATTTGGATGAAATTTGGTATGGAGGTAGCTTATACCCTGGATTAAAACATAGGCTACTTTTCATCCCGAAAACGGGAACGGTTCCTGTAGGAACGCGGGTGGAACCGCGGGGCACTGCTAGTGAATAATAAATAAATAAATCTTCAAATATGTAGCAATGCGCGAGCGAGATAGTGAATCTGCGTAATAGCAGCCTTAAATATTTTTTTAATCATAGCCCTTGATTCTCCTAGGAAGACAAGCTCCCCGCCGACCGCCGCGCCACCAGCCGCCACCACGAGTTCAACATGTTCTACAACCCTCCCCCAACCTCCCCCTTCCTCGACGAGATCTTCCCCCAGCTCTACTCGCAAAACCACACCATCCAGCATTGCACCGAGAAGGTCGAAGCGATCAAAAACGACATCTGCGTCTTCAAACTAGAACGCTTTACCGACATAAAAATGCAGAAAAATGTTACATCAGGCGAAATCTTAGACACCAGTAACATGATCAAAAAATATTGTAAATCTCGCATGATTCCTCTATGGAAGTTTTTAATGGAGTTCAAGGAATACGCCAGAAAATGTGAGTTGAATTACACAGTAAACAAGATAGCGTTTTATATTAAAAGAAAAATGGTTGAAGAGGAGCTGCTGATGGTTGAAAACTATTCGAAGTGTTTAAATTTTTTAAACTTGAATTCTGATGATAAAATGTTATTTACTAACACAGAAAACAACGCTGTTGACCTGAAAACTGAGTTAATAGCAAACGAGAAATGTTTGGAATGTTTACCGTCGGTTGACCTGGACCAGCTTACTATCCTGACGAAAGATAATAAGAAAGAACTTATTAAGCAATATTGGAATGACTTGACCGCCAATTATGCAGAAATGGCTGTTAGAAATAGTGTTACTAGAACATAAAAACCTACTTGTTTAGTTAATTTTAGAAACCCGTTTTCACCAAAGATCCCTAAATTTTAAGGGACCCTTAAAAATATTCAAGTGACATCTGACAGTAATTTTGTCTTCACCGACGATTAAGGGACACCTAAAGCTTAAGGGATCCCCTAAGTTTACGGGGCCGAAGCTTGACCCCTTAGCGTTAAGTGACAGGTTAAATTATCAAAATGGCAGTTTTTTTTCTATTGTTTGGCAACTGTTTCTACCCGTATAACGCCAGAAAATGTATTTGTTTTCATATTTTGTGATTCACAGTATATCAAAAACTCAAATAACGAAAATCGGCAACGTACGGTTTTCGGAAAACGTAGAAAATAATAACTGTCACTACAATTTAAGTGTCACGTGCTGTGATAACGAATTTAGGTAAGGGTCAAATTTAGTGGGCCCTTAGCCAAAGGGATTCCTAGTTAGGGTGTAGTTTAGGGATCTGTGGTGAAAATGGGCACAAGATTTATCCAGTGATTTTATTAATCTGACATTTCTAATGTTTTTACTTCATGACATGAGTTCTTGTACTACGATTATGTTAAACAAAAAGTCCAGCTTCATATTTATAACACAACAAAAAAAGTTTATTTCATTTTGCTGTTACAACACTTAGGCCCGATTTTTCCAAAGTAGAATAAGTTTTAATCTAAAGGCTAATCGTTACTCTCGGATACAGCTGATTGACAAATGAAATGACACTAAAAAGACGGCATTTAGATTGTATCCAAGGAATAAGCTTCGTATTCCTCCAAAATTATACACGTTCAACTCAGTTGTTCTCGGAGAGTTATACTTGGAATAAAATTTGTTCTACTTTGGTATAATAGGGCCTTAGCTAAACAGAGAACTTAATTTTAATATAGAAGGTGGACAAGTATCTGGCTTGTTAAAAGAAAATATACCTAATTATAATAACTTTTTTAATAATTTTACTTTAGAACGAGGCTTTTACTCGTGTAAATTTAAACTTTATTAAATGGTGTAGGTACCTAAACATTTTAAAGTAATAAGTACAATACAGTCATGTAAACGTAGGTACCTATACTTAGATGCCTATTAGGTACGTAGTTACTCAAGACTTTGTTTATATTTTCTAACAGTAAAATGGAATTGTACTAAAAACTTTTTGTTTGGTAAAATAATTTTATGAGCTCCTAAAACCTATCAGTACAAACTTATACCTAGGTAACTATTAAGGTAAAATAACATAGGATAACACAAGATGTTCATTATAGATTTTATTAAACATTATGTATTTTTAAAGCTTGTAATTATTATGAAACGAATATTGCCTATTGTTATTGACAATTATTATGACGTGTTGTAAAATAAACTATGCAACTAAGTTAATTTGTTTTTTTTTTTCACAGTGAATAAATGTTAATTATAAAATACATAGGTATATAATAAATCTAATCAGTGAATACCAACCTGTTGGCCTTATGAGTTTCCTTGCGAGACAAAATCCGAAATGAGGAGATCCGCAAGAGAACTAAAGTCACCGATATAGCATTGAGAATTAGCAAGTTGAAGTGGCAGTGGACAGGCCACATCGCTCGTAGAACTAACAACCAATGGGGGAGAAAGGTTCTCGAGTGGCAACCACGAACCGGAAGACGCAGCGTAGGCCGGCCCCCCATTCGGTGGACCGCTGACCTGGTCAGAAACTCGGGGAGCCGATGGATGCGGAAGGCAAGTAGCCGCTCAAAGTGGCGCTCTTTGTGGGAGGCCTATGTTTAGCAGTAGACGTCTTTAGGCTGATGATGATGACGATGACTACCAACCTTCCCCTAATTATCGGCTCAAGCAATCAAAATACTGCAGATAGAAACATCTGACATACCTGAAACAAAGTAAATAAAATAACACGTTAAATAAATGATAATCATACGACAAGCGTGTCGGTAACTTATTCAGAAACTATAGGAAGACAGCAAATTCATCTTTCTTTTAAGAGACATAAGGTCTAATCTAAACACAGCTGTTAAGTTAGCTACAAACAACTCTCGGCTAAATTCACGCTCCAGCCAGTCAACACAATGTCTGTGCTCTATTTCGAATTTCATTTCAAGTTACCAGGCTAGTCCATTCTAGGCTCCTGGAGTGACCGCATGCGCCACCCGCCATTTTGAATTAACCGTTTTAAAAATGGCGGAGGAAATTTCAACACCCATAAACACTCTTTCGAGAGATAATCTAATTGTGCTATTAGCAAATAATTTATTGAATGATTCGGTGGAGATCCATGCTGACTGCGATGTGGTAAGTTTGTTATTATTTTAAGGTAAATAAATAGAATAGTTTTTGTTAAAAGTTTTTGATTTGAATTTGTGGGTTTTCTTTGAGCATACCTAAACGTGAATCTCGTTAACTCGAAACTTTATAAGTCGTAATTATTCTTAGTAAGACGAAAACAATGCCAATTCTTTCCGCATACGTACTTGTGCGTCGTATTTCGAATTTTATCATAAACATGAAATTTTTTGCATTCTTCTTTTAATTATTAGAACTATCGCGAGTAGTATTTGAATATGGTAATAATTAAAAAATACGTATTTTAATAGCAAATATTTTGGGTAAGATGTAATTAAAAAACATTAGATTATAAAACAACAAAGCAAGAAGAGCGTAAAAGCAACATTTCTACCTGCCTAAAGACCAAACTACCACTTATGATTTAATGAATACTCTCTAAACTTTCAACAAATAACATTTTTAAGTACATAATATGTACTCTGTGGTAAGTACTAAAATAGAATTAACCGACTTCAAAGAGGTCTCATTTCGGTTATATTTTATTTCTCTCTTTTTTATGTTTGTTACCTCATGTCTCCATCATTTTAAAACCGATTAAAAAAATATTTTTTGTTTGAATGAACATAAAATCATCTGCTGATGAACTATCAGCCGTGATACAAGATATAGGTAAGGTACCTATACTAGGTATTATCTATTCTGTATTGCAATTAAATACCGAAACAACAGTAAATATACCTACATGTACATGGAAAATATTTATCACATAAACAAAATACAATTACTGAAACTAAATTAAATCTAAACTTAAATAAAATAAGTAGGTACTTATCTGAAACTAAAACTACAAATCGGACAGCCTCTTTGGTGTGGTGATTGAGCAGGTAGGCTCATAACCCGAAGGTGGCAGTTTCAATTCCCGCGACAGGACAAGTATTTATGCACAGAATAAAAAACGCAAATACTTTTTCTGTGTCTAGATGGAGCATGGTCCTCGTAGTTCCTGGGTCCCAGTGAAATGGCCAAGACGATCCAACTGTACTTGAATAACTTGAAAGAATACGTTAAATAATACAAAAGAAAAGTAAAAAAACATTTATATTCTTAGAAAAATTTAAAGGCCTTACTAAACACAAAGTAAGGTGCTGCGTCAAGAATCCTACCTGACCGTCATAACCTTATTTTTTGCGTGCCGAAGGGTTTCGAGTATTCGACCGTAAATACTGTAATTATCTGCTTTTGGTGGACTATCTCGCTACTGGAGGTCTCAGATTCCAAAAATAATGTCCTTATTTTTAAATCGTGATTTGATGTTTCTCATGCTCGGCAAAATATTTGATAAAGATAAAGATAAAGATAAGTTTATTTTTTCATACATGTGTACACATACTAGTAGCATGCAAGATGTTGATGTTGAAGATGATTGATGTTTTCCGAAAATGAACCATGTCATTTACTAAATTTCTATTTTTTTTTATAATTTATAGGCAGAGCATTTAATTTTGACCACTGTCTCTCCTGGGCCATAATTCTGTATGAAAACACAGATTCCACACGATATAGAAACCCCGTCGTTATAGTGTCTTGTTCAAATCGTGTCACAGCAAGGAATCGTCAATTTTTGTATTCTGTACTAGCTTTTGCCCGCGGCTTCGCACGCATGCATTATGTTATTTCTACGTTTAGGTAGTCTAATAATAGCTTAGTTCATGCATTTCCTCTATACCAAATCACGAAATCCACAAAATTTTTTCGAAGCTCAGCACGTATTAGCAGATTAGGTAGCACACGTGTAAAAATGTTGTTTAGGTTGTAGGTAGGTATGGCTTTTCACGTGTCATCAGATCACCTACACATTGATAAAATAGTCAGTTAGAAACTGCAAATCATATGTATGTACCTACTTAGACCTACCTTATACTTAGCCGTTAGTTTTTTTAAATATACGGTAGATCTAGGCATCTAACGAATAAAAGTTTTATGGTATACCTACATACCAGTGATACGTTCGATCTTTTCCTTGTCATTTTCACTTCAACAGATTGTTCTTGTGTTTTCACCATAAAACCGTTCAAGTCTTGATAAGAGGTTCCAGTAAATTTTGTTTACGTAGTAGTTATACCTACTTAAGTACTTACCTATTATTTAGGCAGTTTAGAAAAATACAAAACAAACACACATTGGTCAGTTTTTCACATCCGCGCGCTTTTGGTTCCCTTCCAAAGAGTATCTTTGTTGCATTCACCACATATTTTTTTTTACTTTCATAAGTTTGACTCCATACGAATTGAGTATTTAGCCAGTGTCAATAATAAGATTATATAATACTTACTTTACAGCTGGAGTATTGCATTAACCTATACGATGCGTACTTAATTAGTTTTGTTAATACTAATTAGAAATCACAAGTATTTACGTACGCCACTGTAAAAAGAGTTGACATTTATATTATGTCCGGTATTTACCACGTTGTCTTATTCCCACTGCACTTTCAACATAGTGGTGGGAGTGAGAAAATAACATGTGCACAAAGCTCTAATCAGATTCACTTTTGCAAAGAATGTTCCATTTTTAGGGTTCCGTAACAGTTTTAAAATAAAGGAACCCTTATAGGTAACTGTACTTACCTAATAATATTAATAATGTGACATTAATAATACTGTTTTTTTATTATTTGTTTTATATTGTATACATTAAATGACTTTATTTAAAAATATTTTATTTTTAACGCCTTAGACGCTTTTTTGTACTCTTATGTTACAAACTGTGAAATAAATTGAATTTGAATTTGAATATGAATTTGAGGTAAGATCACTTTGTTGTCCGTCTGTTTGTCTTTCTAAATATCTGTCGAGACCATTACTTATTTTAGGAATAACGGAAAGAATTAAGCTGAAATTGATATCTATGATCAATTAATTCAAATACGGCTATCATCATCATCATCATCATCATCATCATCATCATCAACAACAACGTCCTGAAGACGTCCACTTTCAAAGACCTTTCTTCTTCTTGCCAAATTCTAATAAACTTTACAACTTATCCATAGAGCCAAGCAATTACCACCAAAAAAGAAAAAAGAAGTTTACATTCTGATTGCATAAATACACCCAAAGATATAATTAACCTTCTTGGAGCAACCGAGTAACCAATACTTTATACTCTAACCTGTGGTTTGTCCCAAATAGAATATAACTGCTTAGTTTGTTCGTTGAAAAGCCCACAGACCTAAAATATTTTAACTATTAAAACTCATTTACTTACGTGAAAGAAGAAGAAGAAATCAAAATCGAACGTTACACGGCCATGTTGCTAATTCGAGGATCTTACCATAAAGTATAATTATACTTACCTATATCTAAGTACCCTTAGAGTATAGACTAAAAGCATAGAGAGAACTTCATTATCTGTCAAGCGTACCACTTTTTTGGACACTTTTTATAAGAAGTGGACACTTTGATGTGAATGAGTCTGACAGATTTGTATAGAAAAATCTTAGAGTATAGACTAAAAGCAAAGAGGGATCATCAAAACGATAGTATATTTGTACTGCTCACACGTATCGCTACGTCAGTGGCGAAGGAAAGAAACAAACATATAGTAATTAGCTACACTTGCGAAATTTCACCGTACCATTTTTTCGACTCGAGTCAACTGTTTTTTCTGTTTGACTTTTCGCAAGCGTAGCTAATTACTTTTTGTTTGTTTCTTTCCTTCGCCACTGACTGTAGCGATACGTGTGAAGAGTACAAATATAATATCGTTTTGATGGATATCTCTATGCTTTTAGTCTATACTCTAAGTAAGTACCCTTTTAAAACATTTTTCATAAAATATTTCGTATCATTGGCTAAGTACAAATGTCGTCTAATGCCAAAATAAAAAAAAACATCTACTATCACACTATTAATATTTGTTGGTATATGTATCTATTTAACTTCTAAAATGCTAAACAAACCTGTAAAAATATAAATAGGAAACCTATAAAATGTTTTGATTCTCTTAGAGTAGCGATACTAATATTACTCTTTGGTCATATCCATTCACAGAGTCTTTTTCTTTAATCTTTGCCTCCAGATAAACATGTGGCACAGAGTGTAGTCGATTGTTTTTTTTTTTGTAATCTGTGACAATATGTGGCAGCTTACAACTTACCGTTATGGCGGAAACAGTAGCCAACTTAAAAAAAACTTACCTAAAACCTTTACCTAAAAACCTAACTTAGTAACGTACCTAAAACCTTCCCATTCATTCAATAACGCATTTAAAAATATTGATAGACAGAGGAGAGTTAGTTGTATGAAACGTGCGCTACACTTATACGTGTAGCGCACGTTTCATACAACTAATTCTTTTCTCTATGGGAGTCCCATCTCTTCAGCGTAAGCGGTTATTTTCTCTATGCTTACTATAAGTAACCAAAAAAAAAACCATCAAGCGGCCATGTTGTTTGCAACTCCGATTCGTTCCGTAATGAAATCTTAATAATTGTCATCAATTTTTTTTAACGATATTTTTATTTTAATATATCCTATGTTAAGCGCCGGTTATTTCTAAGCATATTAGTAAAAACCGCATGAAAATCCATTCAGTATTTTAGGAGTTCAGTCATAACAAACAAACAAACAAACAAACAAACAAACAAACAGACAAAGTGTTTAAAAAGTGGCTTAACGTGATCAGCGGCTAATTTTAAGCCAACCTGTGTATTTTTTTTGTTGATATCTTGCAATTACAGACTTTTTTATCTCTACAGTTTTATTACTATACTTAATAGATATAGATAGATAATCTAGAAAAATTATCTATGACAGGTTTTGGATCCCTCGAGTGCGTTCCGAACTAAAGGATTTCTCATCCCAAAACCGATAAAAAATTAAAATAAAGGAATGGCTTATATTTATGTTGTGATATAACGAAGCCATGGGTAATTATTAAAAATTGACAGAAAACCTTTAGAAATACCTTCACTCTACATTTTAGTTTTATTTTGAATATTTAATATCGACATAAGTGGTGGTAACTATTGACAGGTTGATGTTTCGGAACGCGCCTCAGTGGAACATATGATTTTTGACAGTTCAAATCGCGCCAATTCCACATTCATTTCGCGCGGTTTCGTTCTTATTTCATAGAGAATAGATTTTTTCAGATTTCTTATGTAAGACAAGGAATTCGCGTGGTTTCGAAGCAAGGAATCGTAAATTGGTCATACAGAATTAGGGTCCTGATGGTAAGTGATGACGTGGCCTACGGTGGTGCATGCTTGCCTAGAAGATACCTGTTCACTCTTGACTTGAAGACACCTTAGAGTTATAATATACTAGCGGCTCGCCCCGGCTTCGCACGGGTATAATAGTTTTTTCAACACATTTGCTCAAAAAATGCATTTACGAAGCCTGTATACATTGTTCGAAAGTTAAACATGCCGCACCATACAATGACGCGTGCGGTAAAATAGGTACTCCTCTCACCTAAGTACCTATTTTACCGCATCCTCCGTTGCATAGCGCCGTGCGTAACCTTTACGGTTTTTTTTTAAATTTCCATAATACATATAATAATTCCACCAAAAAGAGTTTCACATAACGAGAATAAATAAGCTGAATGATCGAAACTCCTTGAAAGCGTTTTTGCTCAATACGTTTGTCTCACTTTAATACTAAAGAGAAAATGAAACTAAAGATATAGTTCTAATTTTCACCACACGCACGTGGCGCTATTTGCATTGTAAATGCGCGCCATTTTAGCCCATTTTCATATTAGAGTAGGAACATCAAAGATTGATTGTTGCGACTTTCCCACTAATAAACAAAAGTTTGAACTGTTTTCTCGCAAATATGTTAAAAAAACGTTGTATGATACACGTGCGGAAATTGGTTTCTACAAACTCGTGACTATGGTAAGCCCTCGACTTCGTCTCGGGCTTACATTTGTCTACTCGTTTGTAAAAACCAACTTACCGCCCTAATATCATAAATAATTATTATTATAGGTGTATATCATTCATTATAAAGTGCTTAAAGTCAAATATTATATAGCAAGTCTATTATTACAATATGTGAGTTTGAAAAAAAAGAAGTTCTTTACCCCACTACTGGTGCAAGAGGCAAGTAGCCGGTTAATGAGGGAGGCCTATCTTGAGCAGTGGACGTCTTCCGGCTGATTATGATGACGATTATTGGGGAGGCCTATGTCCAGTGGCAGTGGGCAGCCACATCGCCCTTAGAACTGACAACCGATGGGGAAAAAGGTTCTCGAGTGGCGACCACGAACCGGAAGACACAGCGTAGGCGGGCCTCCCACATAGGTGGATCGACGATCTGGTGAAAACCGCGGGGAGCCGATGGATGCGGGAGGCGAGCAGCCGCTCAAAGTGGCGCTTTGTGGGGGAAGCCTACGTTCATCTGTGGACGTCTTCAGGCTGATGATGATGATGATGATGATGAAGTATAGGTACTTAATTACTATTACCTATATACTTACGTTTTTAACGAGAAATGATTTTCCAAATACAAAATTGGAACACATTTATTAAAAAGTTTTATTCCAACATTAACACTAAAAAAGAGTTTCAGTTGCATTAGGTAGTTTCTTTATGTGAGTTCTATTTACTTTTCAGATGGAGACCGATTCTCCGCTCAGAAAGCCAGGGTTGCTACCAGTCAGCAAAAAGCTATTTCACTCGCCAATGCCTGACAGCCCTAACGAGAACACATTCATCGGGAAGCAAAGCGAGCGAAACAAAAAGGTGAAAAAGCGGAAACAAACGCTCATTCCTGATTCATATGAAAAAATCACAAAGGTGTACGTGAAAGAGTGCGACAAGGACGGCTACAGCCCCGAGTTGCGAGGGGGAATGAGGAAAAAGATGTTGATTAGTTTGTTTCATAATAAGGAGTATTGTATGGACTTTAATTAATAAGAGGTGGGTTGTAATATGTAGGGAAAGGAATTTGTTTGTTTAATATTAAGCACTTATGATAAGGTATATTTTAGTAATTTTAGCTAGGTTTTAAATCCTACCTTTTTTCATAATTTCCACATGAAAACAATATGCAATGCCAAAACTTATTCTTCCAGTAAGTAGCCTCGATAAAGCTATTTCATTGTCTTCCTATCTCATTTGTCGTGCCTGTTACTTATTTTTCTAATTATTATTTTACTATTATTACATATACTATTATTCCTAATTGTTTCAGTTAAAATCACTTATTCTTGCTTAAGGTCTCAGTAATATTATTTTTCTATTATTATAGCAAAGTTATGAGAAGTAATTCTTTGGTGTATATTTATGCTATAACGGGCAAATTGCCTTTATTACTCAAGCTAACTACTACAATAATAAAAACTAAACTAAACTAAACTAGCTACACTACCTACTACAAAGAACACTTATGGACTGTATAATAACCGCGACGGCCTATAGACAGTCCAAGTGCTCCAGCCCACTACCTGTAATATATATATAATATATATATGCTATAATACAATTTTAAAACTATCTTTATGGCAACTATCGATATTATAGTCTTGAAAACTGTGCCCTTTGAACACAAACAAGTCTGGTAATGAATTATTAATATAGAGTTCCGAGTGATACTGCACTCTGTTATGGGCAGCCATGACGCTTAACATCAGGCGAACGACTAGCTCGTCACGTCGCTCATTTACATTAAAAAAAATGTGTATATGAATAAGTCCTTGGTTGAAAACTTTAGCTATTGTCAAACACGTGAGTTTGTTAATTAGTAGGTAATGTTTATTACTGGCTTATAATTTTACTAATTGGTAATAAATTAATTCTACTTTTTATATAATCTATACGTGGTTATAGATTCGTGATAGCAATATTGAAAATTTAATTAATAAATCTAAAATAATTGCTTTGACGGTTGATTTATGATTTAGTTTTAAGTTTTGTGCCATAACTAATGATAATATTAATTACATTATAATGTATCAAATGCTGATGTTTTATTAGACTGTGCGTAGTCTCAGGATGACGTACGCAGTCCAGTGTCGCGCGAAATTTTATTATTTTAAAGTTCCAAGTGACACTGCAACTGTTATGGGCGGCCATGTCGCTTAACATCAGGTGAACGACTAGCTGGACACGCCATTCATTCTCACATAAAAAAAACTTAAGAGCATTGAAAGTTTAGTGCAGATGGCGTTAATCAATAAGGTAAGTAGGTACTTAAATTATTTTTATACCTTATAAACGCATTTTTAGTTAGAAGGACATTTAATTTTCATCCCCTCACGACCACAATCATCAAAGCGCGTCCAACTACGAAAATAAATAAAAAGCCACTTGTCTAATCCCCTTCAGAGAGTAGCGTTTAAAGAAGATTTCCCAAGCGGGTAGGTTTTATTTTATACATTTTGTGGTTACATTATGCTAAGACTGGACTATTCTTGGTTCGTGGTAAACGATTAATGAGAAGGAGAGTACTCAAGTCGGATATTTTATATATATATTTGTTTCCTCAGAACTCCAATTATTATACTTCCTATAGAAATTTCATCACAATCCATTCAGTAGTTTTTTATTGTTTGATAGGCTTGCGCTTGACCACTGTCTCACCTGATGGTAAGTGACGATGTGATCTAGGACGTTATGCGCTTGCCTAGAAGATACCTGTTCACTCTCGATTTGAAGACACCAAGATTGTAGTTTTCGGGAAATAAAGACAAAGCGTTCCACTCTTTGGCTGTTCGCATGATGAATGTGGAAGCAAATCGCTTTGTTCGCACATGTGGGATGTTAACCATGTAACTGTAACGATGGTGTTTTTTCGTACATCAATTTGATAATTGAAAACCTTAGTCAAGTAGGTACTTTTCATTACGAAGTTATGGCGTTTTTTTTAAGATATTACTCGATACATACTTAAAGACAGGTAGCTTATAAGCAGGTAAAGTTGAAAAAAAGTAGAAAAGGTTCAAATCGTTTGTATTTTATAAGAAAGGTTCTCGAGTGGTGACCACGAACCAGAAGACGCAGCGTAGCCCCCCCCCCCTGCCTACCTAGGTCCTAGACGAACCTTGCAAAAAAGTCCTACCACCTAGTGAAACCACTTTCTCCACCACTCTTCTTCATTTCGCTCAAGTTATCAATGCCTACGACTCTCACCTTTCCTTCCAACACCCTATTTAAATAAGACGGTATCATCGATTTATCTAAGAAAGAACTGCATGTTCCGCAGTCGAACTTTTTGTAACAAGACGTGCTTACTATCCTGCGCGTGCCTGCGTCATTATTTGGCCAATCACCTGTAGCGAAGATTCGAAATATTATGATGTATCGAAAGAGATAGTGCTGAAAAGACTTTTCTATGCTGGAGCTGCAGTTTTTTTAGGTGTGTTTTTTATTCTTAACTTTTAGAACGTAGCAAATTCATAAGTACGTGTATCTGTTACCTATAGCTATAAGATTAAATAAATAAATAAAATAAATACGTGTGGATATTTCACACAGCGCCATCTAGCCCCAAGCTAAGCATAGCTTGTACTATGGGAAACAGATAACTGATAGAATACATAGATACTTTTTGTTTGTAAATACATACATAGAATACAATATAACACCCAGACACGGAGCAAACACCTATGTTCATCACACAAATGTTTGTCCTGGAATCGAAACCACAACCTATAGTTCAGAAGGCAGAGCAACTACCAAATGAGCTAATAGGCCAGTCAGGATTGGTGTGTTTGCATTTGATGGTAGGGATTTAGATAAAGGGCGCTGTAGCCAATGATATTTTATGTACCTAGCTAGTGAAATTCCTATGGACCTGCAACCTGGAAATCTGAAAATCGAATGACGTGCGCACAACTATATAACAAAGTACTCTGTGGCGCACAGCTCGTCACGCCATTCATTTGCATAAACAAATAACAGTTTCAATCTAGGCTTTGATTTTGAATTAAGAATTAAGTTCAATTTTTTGAATATGTAAACCTACAGCTGTTTATATAAAGTAAAATTCTATGAAAATCATAATTTAACTTCCACCATATCAATAAGGTTTCTGATATTTATTTAGTGAGTAGTGTATAGCCAAAGTAGGTCAGCCTTTGAGAAGTCCCAACAAGATACCTACCTAGGTATTACTAGGTACTGAGGCTAAAGTGGGGAGAAACCAAAGATTATAAAGCCCGTTGATAGCTCGTGAACATAATTTCTCGTACAAACACGACTCACCTGCGCGGGCAGGGGGCGAGGTAACAAAACAAGACAAAGTCATACGAAACTACAAAGAACAGAGCAGGATGGAAGAAAAGACATCAACGGGTTCCCCCCGTGATTTATTACAAATTCATAGTATTTATTAGAAATTAGTGGTTGAAATACACTACTAATTTTCGTATGAGGTTGTATCATTGGTCAACTGGATTTATAGTCAATGGGAGAAACAGACAATTTTTTGATTATTCCCTTTCTCCTCAGTGTCAGATATTATGTTTCATAGTGGGGAGAAAAGCCTACTTTTTTTTTTTTTTTCTCCCCACTGGTGGGACAGAGATAGTGGGGAGACAAGGAACAACCCAAAGATAAATCATAAATCAGCTGTAATAAAGTCTTGGCCGAGACTCATCCAAATAATAAATTGATATAATAAATCAGCATTGCAATTCAACGTGGCAATGCGGCCAGCATGTTGGGTACGCTACCTACCGGTAGTGGGCTGGAGCACTTGGACTGTCTATAGGCCATCGCGGCTATTATACAGTCCATAAGTGTTCTTTGTAGTAGGTAGTGTAGCTAGTTTAGTTTAGTTTAGCTTAGTTTAGTTTAGTTTAGTTTAGTTTTTATTATTGTAGTAGTTAGCTTGAGTAATAAAGGCAATTTGCCCGTTATAAAAAAAAAAAAAAAATAAAAATAAAAAAAATAAATTTAAAAAAATAAGTAAGTAAGTATAAGTTTTTACCTTTTACGGCGCTCAGCTTGTTGCCGACCATCTGTTTCGCTACGAACGCCGCCATTTTGTTTTACCTACTGGTTCTTCTGAAACAAACAGACATTCGACATTTAGAAAGAAAAAAAATAAAATATTACTTTTTAAAATTATAAGTGGTGAAATCGACCTTTATCACCTTAATTTCATTTGGTTGATATTAGGTATTTATCATATTTTCAGTCATTTTTACTACTGAAACAATTTTGATTAAATTTCTATAGGACCAATTCAAGTCTCCCTTTTTAGGGTTCCGTACCCAAAGGGTCAAAAACCCTATTACTAAGACTCCGCTGTCCGTCTGTCTGTCCGTCTGTCACCAGGCTGCATCTCATGAACCGTGATAGTTAGACAGTTGTCATTTTCACAGATGTTGTATTTTTGATGCAGCTATAACAAAAACCTAAAAAAAAATTAAGGGGCTCCCATACAACAAACGTGATCTTTTTGCTCATTTACAGATGAGTCATAGATGGTGCTGCTTTAAATAGTACTGCTACTCAACACCCGATGTCAGGGATAGATAAAATGCGGAACCCTTCGTGCGCCAGTCCGACTCGCACATGGCCGGTTTTTTTCTTATATTTTGGCTCCACACATAGTTTATTTAGCCAGTGTCTAGTATTGTCATTTTTCATCATGTTATTGAATATTTCAAGTAAAGTCAAGCCTTAGGTACTCACAGTCTGAATCAAATATTGTAGTCATAGGGCAGTCTAAGTCATACCATTTAAATTCCATAGAAACTTCTAGTAAAGTTGCCACCAACTTTACTAGAAGTTTCTATGGAATTTCGGAAGCAATATCGTTTTAAATAAAATATGAAACGTTCCAAATCGGTGCATAGATGACAGACATCTGAGATAAGAAGCATAAAAAAGTAAAAAAAAGTAAACAAATGAATTTAGAACGTCGCCTTATTTAAGGTGGGTTAAAAATATTCTATAGGTATCGCTCTGCTATTTAGTATAACTTTGGTATCGCTTTATATTTGCTATGTATATACCTAGATACTTCAGTTCCAATAATTATTAGTCTAAGCTGCTACAAGTCAAGTTCTAGAAACTCGATTTTAAGTTTAAAAGATGCCACTTTCATATATTATCCTTCATAGCTCTGATGAAAGATCTCCCCAGATGCCCCCAATCCCTTTTGATCCCTCAAGCAAATTGTCCGATTAAAAAGTGATCAATTGATCGTGATTAGAGTCATTAGGCGGAGAGTAAGCCGATTTACATCTCCGGCTGGATTGGATGAATAAAACCTTTTGTGGAATAAGCTGTTATATTGTAGGTTACCTACCTGAAATTAGAATAAAATGTCGTTTGTTTATTTTATAGCCACTAGAAGACTCCCCGCGGTTTTACCACCCATTTCCCGCGAGTATTAAATTTTCCGGGATGAAAAGTATCCTTTTTGACCTCGGTAAAATAAGCAAGTCGTGCGCATTTGCGCAATTTTCAGTCGGAAGGCTACTGTTGTTTTTATCACACCACACCTTCACAGTTCACACTAATATTATAAAGGTGAAAGTTTGTATGTGTCAAGTATGTTTGCTACGCTTTCACGCTCAAGCGGCTTGACGGATTTGGATTAAATTTGAAATAAAGATAGCTTATTATACCAACTGGATTAAATAAATAAACAATCGAAATTGATTAACATATTACATAGGCTACTCTAAGCTCTATTCAAACAGGCGCATGATTCGGATCGCTGTGGGTAGCGAATAGCGATATACCGCGCGGGATCCGCCCGAGTATTTTGAATGAAGTTGCGCTCAAAAATAAAGTTTCGCTCTTCGGCGGTACTAATAATGCACCTGTTTGAATAGGGCTTTATCCGCAGGTGAAACCGCGGGTCGCAGCTAGTAATGTATAAGGTAGTTTCATATTTTTTAGGCTACAATATCTATTTAGATAATGTCGCAAGTAGGTCTCTTGGGATCTCTCACATCTCATTCCAGCCAGTAGCTAAATGCAAGGGTATCCATGAATAATATCAGAAAACTTGAGACGTTCCAAAAGTACAAAAGTTAGGGGAACCACAAAATCAAGATTTATAATGGACTTAAAAGTTCTTCGTATTGTTAGTTGAAACGTGACCAAAGCTGTGTTGAAGACGCAATATAATAGGAGGTGTTTTTTAAAATGTATTTCAGGTGCATTTTCTTATAAGTACCTAAAGTTTACAGTTTTGTTGTAGGTACGTAAGCAGACAGGTAGGTGCTGCCAAGCAATGGACATCGATGGCATCGTCCGTGTTCCAACGAACTACTTGGGTGTCTTCAATCAGATTAATACTAGTACTGTTATTTCTGATTAATATTATCCTAATACCCACCACGTTGGTTTATGTTCTTTGTTTAAGGTGGAACGTTTCACTAGCGCGGCAAATTCAAATTTTCTTGCGTTCTTTTACCAATAATAGCTTAATTACTCAACGTGATTACATTTAAACTAATTTTGCGCAAATAAACAGAATGTATCAATTAATTACAATTAAAATTATCACCTACTTATCATTGGTTTTGCGACAGATGGTAATAGACTGAAAACTAAGACGATATTTGTTTATTGCCATTTGTCGCTAAACCAATCATATCTAAGAGATACTTTTAATCGTAATTTGTTGATGCATTCTATTTATTTACGTTAAATTAGTTTTAATGTAATCACGTTGAGTAATTAAGCTGTTATTGGCAAAAGAACGCAAGAAAACTTGAGTTTGCCGCGATAGTGAAACGTTCCACTTTAATATTAACCTTTTGCACTATCCTAACTTAAACTAAGAACCCATGATTTATTGCGGGTATTGTGTGGAGGGTGTGTTCAAGGTCAGAGTGAATAGCCTTCTGGATTCACGTACTCTATCTTCAGCCACACCATCACTTACCCTCAGGCGAGTTGGTACCTAATAGGTATCTATTACAGCTAAAAAAAGGCTTTTTGCAATTGTTTCTGGATTATTTTCTTAACTTTTATTCCATTATTGGAGTCATCTTGGAATAGACTCCTACTTACTAGGTAACTTTTATATCTGTTCTGCATTTATATATTCAATTAAATTTAGATAGGAACATAATTATTTATACAAGAACGAAACTCTCACTACTTATATCAAAAGAGTACTAAGAGTATGAAGATAAAATAGTTAAACATCTAAGGTTGTCTGGAAGAGATCACTCTTAGCCATAAGACCGCCCATTGTAACTATATTAATATGTGATTCTCATTTCTAAATGTTTTTATTATTGGTACCAATAAAGAGTTTTCTATTGTATTATGTACTAGTTTATATGTATAGGTAGGGTACCTAGGTAACATTTTTAATTTAGTGCGCATCAACTTTAAACCGAATTCAAAACCTAAGCTAATCTCAGCACACTTTTCATACCAAGTTAACTGCCTAACATTAACCAGCTGCACAATACAGAGAGTAACTGGTATTAACTGGATTGAGCTGCTTCTAATTGGGTGGAACCAGCTGGAAGTTACTCATTTTAGCGATAGTTTATAGTGAGAGAGGTAGTTAAAATCCGAGATTGTATTCGTTGTTAACTACCTGAGTACTTACTTAACCACTATTGGTTAAGTACCTATGTACATAGTTTTCTTTGTAATGCACTTTAGAATTGTTGCTATAGGTAGATTTTATAGGTTTTTAACTGAGTTATTTAGCATCCAGGCTGGGTTTGGCAGCAGTTGGATGACAGAAGCTAAAGACTGGGCGTAGTGGCGTATACCTTGGACACAGATAATATAATACTATAGTAGCCTTGGATGAAGCGGATTAATACGAGCAAAAGTTACCCATGAAATGGGCTTCACATTTCAAAATTGCATGTTCTTGTTCAAAGTTCAGGCGGGAGAGCGTCTAATTTGGTGAATTGGAAGGTGCGGGTTGAAATCCCACTAGTTAGCAATAGGGGGAGGCCTATGTTTAGCAGTCGACGTCTTCCAGCTGATGATACGATGATGACTTATTGATAATATCATCATCCCACTCGTTTCTGCTAATGCAACACGAGCCGAGAGATAGTCTCTCAGAGCTTTGTGAATGTTCACTGCTACAAACTATTATGTTAAAATAATTTAATTCCAAGTGTAATTGACAGTTTAACTAAACCATTCGCGTCTTAATTACAACTGCAAGCATAACTATAACGACTCCACTCGGTTCCGTGCAATTCTCAAAATGGCGTTACGCACATAAAGTGAACACATAAAACTGATTTAACGCCCGCCCCGGACGTTTCGCTTGGAAATTATGTCATAGGCGGCGAAATTACCCTGCTCCTTTCCTCATTGGGGGAAAGAATGGGGTAAATAAGACATAATTTTAAACTTTTGTTCAATTTTGAGGAGAATCGCTTGGTTGTAAGAATGGAGTGGTGAGAGTGCCTTTTTATTTTTTGTGCTTCTTTTGCTGTATTCGTGACTGTTTTGATTCTTTTCTTAAGTAGCTAACAGTAGCTGTAGACTTAAATAAGAAAATTAACAAAAGTCAGCTCTTTTACATATTTGAGAAAGTAGCGTGCGTTAGGTAGGCCTGTGTACGCCTCTTGGCCTATGTCCAGCAGTGGACTAATATAGGCTGATGATGATAACTATGCTACTGTTGAACTTTGAACTGATAACAAAATAAATGTGTTGCTTGTTTGATTGGTGTTTGGTTGACGACAAAAAGTGAATGCTTCTGTAGTAGCTTCATGATACCTACATCTAGATCCATTACAGTTTTACAATTTCAAGACTTTAAACTTCATAGTTTTATAATTTATTTAATTTTAATTTTGTATCTACACTATTATAACTCACTATTATTGTATCTTATTTCTAGCTTTATTGGCAAGTTTACATTATTTTCTAGTTGTTGGTTATAGTAGTATTCAATATATTATGGGCGGTCAAAGTCACGGTCTAGCCACGGTTAAGTTAAAGTAAAGTTAAGCTCTACTAAAGTTGTGGATACTTTAGATATTGAATATTTGTATGTACTTAGTTCCGGATAGAACACAATAAGACACACGTGTCGTCTTTAAAAATTATCGTTAATTTAATTGTATTTATACAAAAACCGATAAACACCAAGAAATATAAAACAACGCCATCTGTCTGGAGCACTATGAACTGCCATGTGTCTCGAAGTCTCAAGGAACCAAACAGTTAACGATCCTGCCGCGGTGGCGCTGACTTCGTCTTTCAGGACAAGAGGCCGCGCGCCGTTTCCATGACTACTGTTAGGAGTTAGGAAAGAGTAGATGTGTCAAATTTTATTTTCTCAAACATGCTTGGAAATGTTATTATTTGACAACATTCTTTGAGATAAATCGAACTTGCTGTAAAAATCCATATCTGTCGTGGTTTAGCGGCCAAATAAATTACATACAAAACTCATATCTGTCGTGTACTACTCCAAAACGTGGCAACCAAGGAGGTAACTTAGCGAAGGTTTTATTTAAATTTCGAACTGGCTTGCAAATACAAAACTGTTTATTGGAAAAAAATAACACTTTATGGTGGGAAAAATTATTTTCAACTAAAAATTCTTTGTTTTAATCTCCGCGCATTATTTGAGAAAAGTACTATATATTATGTTAAACCAACTGCAAGTAGTACGTCAGTTCCGCTAGTACAAGATGGCGCCACTTGAGCACAGCATAATATAACATTCTGAACTTCCGGCTAGTCCATGAAAACCAGGGAACCAATCAGAGACAAGTAAAACGGCCGCCAAGAAATGGCGCGCCGGCAGCACCAGACCTCGTTTTTCCAGAGTTGTTCAGCTCAGTTCATCATCAGAGTTCAAACCGTCGAGTTGATACTTAAGCCAGATCGGCATAGTTATTTTGGTGAACGTTTTGGATTATATACAGCTAAGTATACTTCTGTAAAATTATTAGGATATGCATTTGTTTATGATTTGTGTCCAATTTTAGCTCGTGGTTTACTATGTGTCTCTATTACTGTTTAAAAGCGGTTATTGTAACAATTTGTCTATTTTAAAAGAGATATGCTTATGAGTTTCTTGCCCGTTCTTCTCATAAGGCTTTAATAAAACTTGCGAATGGGTGTAAATGTGTTTTTCATTGAAATATCCACTTAGTTTAAATAGCATTAATACATAGGTTTCACATATACAAGCCATGGCCACAACAAGGCATTGATGGACTTACGTATGTGTGCCTCGGCTTCGCCTCGGCCCACATTTACACGTTCGTCCATCAATGCCTCTGTTGCTGGCCGCTACAATAATGTACTATTTCCTTACATACACTTATAAACACTAACCGTAGTTTCTTTTTGATTTTTTATGGCATATTTATGTAGACTAGGTTCATAGAAAATTGAGAGATAGTTATAACATAAGTACCTACCTACACGTTTAAGTGTGTAAGTAAGTACTTAGCCTAAAATACTCTGAAAACTCGTACAGACTGTGAGATCCGAGAAAAAAAAACAAAGCATGCAACTACTAAAGTTCTAAGCCTTCATTAGCAAAACTTTTCCATAAAAGTTGCAGACTCAATACTGCATGAACGGTACAGTGTGCGTACCGTCTACGGACAAAGCAAATTGGTGTGCGCTACTTTGCAACTTGTGCAAAGTGAACTTTGCGATGCAGTGGAGTAAAGTTTTGCATGTTTTACATACGCTGCGGTAGTAGGTCGATATTGTGGAAATATTTACAAGGTACTTATATTGAAAAAAAAGAGATCGTATTACAGGTAAGATATCATTTATTGTGTATTTTAATATAACTTTAGTCTTTTATTGAAACGTTATTATACATTATAAGACTGTCTCTAAAATCAGATATTCATGGCAACGTACAAGATAAACACTTACTTTTCCAAAATGCTATTACCTTTATATCTTCCAGCTTCATTTTATTTTTCATCCTAAACAGCTGATGTTGCGCCGTCACTATCCGTCACCAGTAACTTTGTTATAATTAACAGCTTACCCAATTTCCTGCAAAAAATGAGGCAGACGGCTATCCCAGTAAAAACGCAAAAAGATGGACACAATATAGACAGTATAGAATCTTTTTCAGTCATTGAGTTTACAAAGTAAACATACACGTAAACATGCTTGAATTTCAATAATTTCTGAATGTACGTAGGTGTATGAACTTCTGATATTTTTAATAACAAAATATTCACAGCTTTCTTAAAATATTTGTAAATATAGTTCTTTTAAGATATAATATGTTGAAATACCCGTGTTATTTTTAGCAATAGGTATTTTAACTAAACAACTAGCAACCGGCTAACACTCACGTAATTTAGTCGAACGAACTCGACCGGTGTTCAGGCAATAACGATGCCCATCTTCCGTCGGCCACGGCGGCGGCTCTGCGCTGACTGCGGACCAGGGCCCGCGTCGCCCGCTGCGAGGGCGGTGCGGGGGACGCAGACCGCACAGACAGGTGCTCAGTTGTTGGAGCAGCGGCGCACACGCGTAAGTCAGTGTCAATGTCACAATCACAAACGTCAACCCAGCGCGTAGGGACGTCACACACTACACCGATCGTATCAGCTTCACGCACAAAAGGCGCGTTAGTTTCTATGATATTAATAGGTATTTTATATTATTATCTGTGGCAATAGTAATAATATTTTGCGATATACTTAGGTATCTTGTAAGTAAGGTCCAGCACTGCAATTTTTTTCTACGTCTTCGCGTCGTAAAAGCGCCAGCGCTGAACAATTATATTAACGAGCAAGTCCCAAGGAATTTGATAACTTCCAGTTAAAAAGTTTAACGAGAGAAGAAAATGTTGCATTTTTTCTGCTTTTATAGGAAAAGTGACATTGTTTGTTGGATCGGATTACGATATTAAAATACCTAATAGAAATTTAAGTTTTATGATGGATCATTTATTATAGGTAGGTAGGTATATTATACATATATAATATTTTCATTGAAAACGCTACGAGGTTGTGCAAAAGAAAATTATGTTTTGACATGACAACTTTGATTAACAAAAATTAAATATAAATTCACAGTTACATAAATCTCGATTTTAGTCCTGTCGCCACTGTACTCATTTGGCCATTCCAAATTAGTCATGTAGGTAGGTGCATATTCTCAGATTACCCACACTGTCACTATTGTCTTAAAACTACCTACATATACCACAGTACCAAAGCTTTCACGAATCCATCACATTTGACCACATTCAATCAACGACAACTAGTTTCCATAACATTTTCCATAGTGGTGGAATATTCAATAAAGTACATTGCACATCATCATCATCATCATTAACAGCCTGAAGACGTCCACTGCTGAACATAGGCCTCCCCCAGAGCACGCCACCTTGAGCGGCTGCTCGCCTCCTGCATCCATCGGCTCCCCGCGGCTTTCACCAGGTCGTCGGTCCACCGAGTGGGGGGCCGGCCCACGCTGCGTCTTCCGGTTCGTGGTCGCCACTCGAGAACCTTTCTTCCCCATCGGTTGTCAGTTCTACGAGCGATGTGGCCTGCCCATTGCCACTTCAACTTACTAACTCTAAGAGCTATATCGGTCACTTTAGTTCTCCTGCGGATCTCCTCGTTCCGGAGCTTATCTCGCAGGGAAACACCGAGCATAGCTCGCTCCATAGCTCGCTGCGCGACTTTGAGCTTACTAATGAGGCCAACAGTAAGAGACCATGTCTCAGTTCCATAAGTCATCACTGGCAACACACACTGATTGAAAACTTTCGTTTTCAGGCTCTGCGGTATTTTGGACGAAAAGATAGGACGAAGCTTCCCGAACGCTGCCCAGCCGAGTTGGATTCTTCGCGCCACCTCTTTGTCGAAGTTGGACCTACCTAATTGGACAATCTGTCCTAGGTAGACATACTTGTCGACAACTTCGAGAGTATCGTTCCCAACAATTACCGGTATAGGTGGAACATGAGCATTAGACATGATCTTTGTCTTGTCCATATTCATCTTAAGACCAACCTGCTGGGAGACTCTACTGAGGTCGTTGAGCATGGTGCTAAGGTCCTCGAGCGATTCCGCCATTATGACTATATCATCGGCAAAACGAAGGTTAGTGATGTACTCGCCATTTATGTTGATGCCAGATCTTTTCCACTCCAAGAGCTTGAAAACATCCTCCAATGCGTTTGTGAACAGTTTCGGAGAAATAACGTCTCCCTGTCTCACGCCTCTTTGCAATGGAATTTGTTCCGTACTCTGGTCCTGTAGTCGGACTGACATAGTGGCCTTACTGTACAAACACTTCAAAACTTCGATATACCTATAGTCAATTTGGCATCGCTGCAAGGACTGCAGCACCGCCCAAGTCTCGATTGAATCGAAGGCTTTCTCATAGTCCACAAACGCTAGGCATAACGGCCGATTATACTCTTCGGTCTTCTGTATAATCTGGCGCAGCGTATGGATGTGGTCTATGGTGCTAAAGCCTTTTCGGAAACCGGCTTGTTCGGGAGGCTGGAATTCATCAAACCTGCGTGCGAGACGATTCGTAATGACTCTCGAAAACAGCTTATACACATGACTCAAGAGCGAGATGGGCCTATAGTTCTTCAATAAGGTGTTATCGCCTTTTTTGAAGAAGAGCACCACCACGCTCTTGTGCCATGCCTCTGGCGTTGTACCTTCAAGGATGACAGAATTAAATAACTTCTGGAGGACTAAAAGTACCGGTCTACCACCCGCTCTCAGAAGTTCAGTCGTAATTCCATCTTCACCTGGTGCGTTGTTGTTTTTAAGCTGTTTGAGGGCCATTCTAATCTCGTACAGGCTGACGTCCGGGATATCTTCGGTATAGTGTCGGACTAACTTGGCTCTGATGTCCTGAGCTGTGTTAGTAGCGGGCTTACGTGTCGAGGTGTATAACTGTCCATAGAAGTTCTCGATCTCTCTCAGAATCTCAGGCTTGGATGAAATGATGCTACCATTTTCGGTCTTCAGTTTTGTCATTTGGTGTTGCCCAATAGACGAATCCATTGCGAACACTTTAGAGCCTTGGTTCCGCTCAATTGCGGCCTCAATACGTGAAGTACTAAGAGCACGCAAGTCGTGTCGCAAGGAACTCCAGATTCGTCTATTGAGTTCACCGTAGGCTGACATATCAACTGAAGACTGCAGCTTCATTTCGCTCCGGTCGGCCATTAGCTCAAGAGTTTTTTCTGAGAGCTTTTGAGTCTTCTTTCGGCGTTGGGTCTTAAAGAATTTCGATCCAACAGCTTGGACAGTTTCCACCAACCCGTCGTTTAGCTCGTCCACTGTGTTACAGTCGGCTAGGCACTGGAAGCGATTTTGGAGTTCCAGCTGAAAGCCTTCGGGGTTTTGGATTTGGACAGGATTTGGACGGAGCGTAGACTTCACCAGACGTGACCTTTCGAGCTTAACATTGATATTCAATGTGCCTCTAACAATACGGTGATCGCTACCGGTTTTCACCTTGCTGATCACAGAGACATCATCGAATATGTGCTTCTTGGTCGTCATGATAAAGTCTATCTCATTTTTAGTGGAACCGTCGGGACTTATCCACGTCCACTTCCTGGATGGCCGCTTCTCGTAGAAGGAGTTCATCATAAAGAGTTCCTCCTTCTCCATGAAGTCAGCCAGCCTCTGTCCTCGAGGGTTCCGCTGCCCGTATCCAAATGGCCCCACTCTCAGCTCATCGCTATTCCTTGTGCCCAACTTCGCATTGAAGTCTCCCATCACAACGGTGAAGTATGTTTCGGAAGTATGCATGGCTTCGGATATGTCCTCATACATAGCTTCTACTTCATCGTCTGAGTGTGCCGACGTCGGCGCGTATACCTGTATAACCTTCAACGAATACCGTTTGGTTATTCGGAGTACCAGGTACGCTACCCTGGCCGACACACTGTCGACTTTGACCACGTTGTTGACGAGAGACTTGCGGACGAGAAACCCGACACCTCCTTGGGAGAGTTGGTCTCCCTCCCGGTAGAAGAATAAGTTACCGGAATTTAGGATTATCGTGTCCTGTCCCTGTCTTCGGACTTCAGACAATCCCATTACATCCCAGCGTAACTTACCCATCTCCGCCTCTAGCTCGACCATCCTTTCGTCAGCCTTCAGTGTGCGCACGTTATGTGTTGCCAGGGCCAGGGGTCGTCGTTGGGGTTGGTAGCCGGGCGTCTGCCGGGGATTCTTCGCACCCCTTGCCCTGCCGTTACCGTGGCCGCTACCGTAGCCACGGGATAGCAGAGCTGCCGGGGACTGGGGGCCGTTTTTATTTGTGCTTGTCATTAGGGGGGGGGGGGGGTTTGCCATAATCACCACGCTTGGCAGGCGGCTTGGTGATCGCAGTAGGTGAAGATTGATTGCCACCAAGACCGAGGGGAACGCTGCGACCCATTCCCTGGATATTCCCTTAGCCGCCTTCTACGGCACCCACGGGAAGAGATGGGGTGGTCCTATTCATAACCGGGACCACACGGCATACAACCGGGACCACACGGCATACGGCATATACATAAATCTCGATTTTAGTCCTGTCGCCACTGTACTCATTTGGCCATTCCAAATTAGTCATGTAGGTAGGTGCATATTCTCAGATTACCCACACTGTCACTATTGTCTTAAATCTACCTACATATACCACAGTACCAAAGCTTTCACGAATCCATCACATTTGACCACATTCAATCAACGACAACTAGTTTCCATAACATTTTCCATAGTGTTGGAATATTCAATAAAGTACATTGCACAGCTTTAGAGATATTGCAGTTAATACAGAGTGCTTCCATAACTGGGATTGCTGGCAGGTATTTGTAGACTGCTATCAAGCAAATGGATTCGTGGCATGTGTATTGTGTATGTACTAGCAATTATAACATTTGTATAAATATTCGCGTCATTAGTTTGCAAATACATATTTTTAAAACATTAAGACAAATTTTCCATCTTGATGTTTTAACCGATACAAAGAGTGAGCACAAAATACTACAGAAGTCAATCACATGTATGTACTTCACTTTTCCATGCCTAGCGTGAGCGCCGAGCGTAGGTATCTACGCTCGGCGCTCACGCTAGGCATGGCGGCGGCTGCGCGGGCGGCTGCGCGGGCGGCCGGCTCGCCGCGCCGAGCAGTAGGTACCTACCTACTTATCATAACTAGAATGCGGAAGATGACCGTATTTTTTAACATCCATACGTAAATACAAACATACATAGATAGACTGCTAAAACCATAACCCTTCCATTGATATAGAAATAATGTTTTCGCAGTTATTAATATAATTAGATAAAGTTTTTTTGATGGCCAAATAATGCGGTTATGTTACATTTACATCTTCCTCATTAGATTATTGAAAACAAGCAAACCCTACCTACTTACCTCTTTGAAACAACTGGTAGCCTAAAAAACGACAATTCACCGTTTAATGTTGAATTTAAACAACCGTCCACTGTTACAGTTATAATAACTATTTTTAGTTGCTCCATTTTTTTACAAGAATGTTCACAGACGCGTGTCTCAAGCGGACGGCACTCGCGCTCGCACTACTCCGACAGACTCCGAGACATCGTGTCGGTGAGCGGTGTCTATGTGTGCGTTGCTCGAGCGCACTTACTATGTTGATTGAGGTCTGTTAGTATTTTGTGGAGTGAGTACCTACTGATATTGTGCTGGATGTAATCAGCTAATATAATATTTTTTGCCTTAATAATTATGAAAATATTAATATTTAGATTTAATGGTTTACCTATCAAAAATAATACAGTTTGATCTTGCGGTAAAATATTTTACTCTCGATTTCAATACCTTTTTGGCTTTTCTCTATAAAAGCCGCCAATTACTCAGCCGAGAATCTGTTCCCAATTAATTAATAAAAGCCGAGTCCGCACACCGACCCATTTTTGTAAAATCCCGGCTTTTGCCGCCACAGGACTTTGGTTGAGACAGTCGCAGAACTCGTTAAAATTATTTAGACTATATTTTGGTGTAAATTTTTGGAGGAATATATAAATTAATCAAATCGTTGTACTATAAATTAGTGTAGGTATACATTAAAAAGGTTTGTGACAAGAATTCAATAAAATAACAATAGTAAAAATTGACAGAGGGATAATAAAGTACCACTTTACTATTGATGATGACTATGAAAATGTTGATTTCTTATCCTATGACAAAGATAACGGTCAAGTTCAAAAGAGAATCTGTTTTATCATGGCTTAATTATCTATGCCACGGGCACAATGTGTCTCGCGGGGAAATTAAGTTTGATCGAACCTCTAATACTGCATTCCATGTGAAAACCACAGCCAACACAAAATTGTACAAAATAAAACATTTTCCCAAATGAAACATATTTCGGGTGAAATAAAACATTTTTGGAGATAGCGCGAATGCGGGTAGTCGGACACGAAACATTTTGTTTTAATTCTCTTGTATGTTAATGCTGGGATGAGTTATGCCAGATGGCGGAACCGTGTCGGCCGGAGTTTGGGGCGGAATGCGCTTGTTTCAAAGCGCCTCTGGAGTTTGACAAATTTTAGGATGATTAAGTACTCATACGTAGAATAAAGAAGATCTAAAATGTGTTTTAATTGAGGTGCTTATAATGGTAACGTTTCATGCCCTTTCGTTTTTATCGAATGATGCATAAATAAATATAAATTTGGTATTTTGTAGAAACAGACCATTTATAGCTGCCTAAATGGTAGCCCTAATGAAAAGAAAAAAATGTTAGCGCCGCCCATCAATTACTTAATATTCCGAAACCTTAAAAATATTTTACATGTTTTAACATGGCGTTTTTAATAGGTATAGAATAGGTACTCTAACATGAATTTTATTTTAACTAAGTAAAAACTAATATAAAACAAAACACCCGAGTAACCTTTTTACACGTCTGTTTATTAAGAAAAAGGGGCCCAAAACTTAATAAAATTAGGATCGCAAACCAAGCGGTACCAACTTCTACATACATGACCAATAAAAGTAATGTGTCGCATCAAATTTACCCTGAAACAAGTAAGGGGTGTCTTTTACAACCTCATTTGGCACCAAGCGTTGTACCGAGGGTCACAGTATTAGCATTTAAATAGGATTCGGGCTCCACTGTACCATAGAAAAAGTTCGAGACTCGAGACACGTGAAACGGCGGCAGAAAATGAATATTTATTACTCAGTGACATCTGTCGGTAATAAATATAGATGAGAACGACATCTATTTGCTAATGTGAGCAACTTTGGCTAAAGGCTTTCTGAGGAATAAGGAAAGTTGTAAGGGCACGATAATAGATGGCAGTAAAATCAATTGGTTTTGTGGTTTCCGTTGTTAGAATAGAATTGATAAGAAGAAATAAGAGTAAATAGAACCTATAGGTATTAATTTTTAAAAAACAAGGAGCGTTGTTCTACTCATTTTATAGTGCCATCAGCCACAGAATTCCATCAGCCTATGAGTGAAACATCTTGCCCGGCATCTTGACGTCTTTTTTCCAGCAAATAAAATAGTTACCTGGGAGTCTTCAAGTCAAGAGTGAGTTTTCTTCTAGGCAAGCATGCACTATCGTAGATTGCGTTATCACTTGGGATAGTGGGCAAATGCTTGCCAATAACAAAAAAACCCATAGCTATAGCTATCCTATACTTACCTACGCTCTATTTTAATTTATTCTAAATTACCTGTGGAAAAGAAAAACAAGCATTAAATATTGGTTCGTAAAAATGTAAATGGATTAAACGCAACAACGTAAACATTAAGGAAAAACGTCGATCGAAAGGCAATGAAAAAGAAAAATTGTCCGAATTTTCCCCATACATCAGTATAAACGATGGAATAACAACCTCCATTATTTTTAGATTGCATCCTATATTTTTCTCTTTCAGACCATCGCGTTTCGGGAACAAAAGAGCGAAACAGAAATATATCATCAGGAAAAATCAGAGATTGATGGCTCTTACACCTGTTTTTGATTCAATATCTTACGAATATTTCAACTCCATTCTGCTTAATTATTCAAATCGAATTCTATTCACAAGCGTTATAAAGAACAAAATCAAAAAAACTTTCTGAAAAGTTTTCGCTAAACGATGCGAAGAAAAAGCAAACTTAAACCACAAGAAATATGGAACACAATAGCGCGTATTCTCACACGGGGCGTTTTTTGCTGTTTATCATGGAGAGATTATCCTGATGTAAAATAAATCAAGAAAGCGATTTAGGTTGGTTTCCGGGTAGAAAGGAAGAAAAAGGGTAGGTAAGGAAGTGGGGCGAAAGGCGCGCGAGTGTAAACGATTCCCGGCAAATAAGAAGGGATCGTGAAAGCTTTCTTTGTGCGTGTTCGGGAAAAAGCGCTTTAAGCTGCATTGTGTCGTGTTGAGATACGTTTGAGACGTGTGTCTAGTAAGAAAAGCCTGTATCTGTAAGAAAAGGTTACGCAACACTACAATCTTCTAAAAATAGGTTACAATTAACTGGGTGCGACAATTTCGGAGTGGCAGGTCGCTGCACCAATATGTTGCATTAGTAAACCGAAAGTCACGCAATGAGCTATGGAGAGAGTTATGTATGCTCGGTGTTTCCCTGCGAGATAGATCCGGAATGAGGAGATCAGCAGGAGAACTAAAGTGACCGATATAGCTCTTAGAATTAGCAAGTTGTTTAGCTAATGGGCAGGCCACATCACTCGTAGAACTGACACAAACGATGGGGAAGAAAGGTTCTCAAGTGGCGACTACGAACGGGAAGATGCAGCGTAGCAAGGCCTTATTAGGTGGACCGCGATGATCTGATGAAAATGGGGAGCCGATGGATGCAAGAGACGAGCAGCCGCTCAAAGTGGCGCTCTGTGGGGGAGGCCTATGTTCAGCAGTGGACGTCTTCAGGCTGTTGATGATGATGTTGATGAATATGTTGCTAGGTCCCATTTCGGGGTTTGGAGCTCTGTGTATAAAGATGCTCGTTATCAGCCCAAATAACGTTCCCACAGCTGGGCCACGGGTCTTCTCTCACAAAGCAAAGAGATAGTGTAGACCATAACCGACCACGCTGGACAAGTGCAGGCTGGTGGATGAAACATGAAAAAAAAATTCTACTAATTTATTTTCTGTTTGTCATGAATACAACATTTTTCTTCCTTTTCTTTCTTTACATGTTCTGTGATTCTGTTCGTGCTGGTCTCCTCACGATGTTTCCTTCACCGTTGTATGAGTGTGTGAAAATTCAGTAAATAAGTTGAAAATTTATATTTGCAGGGCCGAGTGGAATTTGAACTAGGATGCGTTGATTTGAAAGGGCACTGATTTAAAGAGGCAGTTGTAAATAGCAGTTTTGGTAAGTTAACAATTATAAATGGCACGTTTAATAACTAGTTCAGCAGTTAAAACTAAGCAGTAAAGTAAACAAAAATGAGTAATACAAGATACTGAAATGAATCAGTGAATAATATATAATTGAGCAGGAAAATAATTAAATGGGCGGTAAAAATTATTGAACGAGCGGTTACGTGTGAACCTTTTTTTTTTGAGGGGGGAAATGCCTTCGCACATCCCTGCCACCACGGGGGTGATGGCAGGGGGTATGTGGGACTTGAACCCACTAAAACACCCCCGTGATTCGTCCGCCGCCGGAATGGGGCGAGATAGGGTCGCGCTAGCATTCACTATCTCGCCCCGGCGGTAGGCCCTTTCGGGCCCTTGCACCAGTGGGTGGGTAACCTTGCACCTCGGTTACCCACCAGACGTGTGGGGTCGTGTGAGCACGGCGGAGAATCCCCCAACTCTCCGCCACCGACTCCACTACGGAAAGGAAAGCCTCCTCCGTCCCCCGTTCCGTCTGCGCCGGAGGGGGTCAGAGTTGGGATCATCCTTCCTGACCCACCCCGCAGCCTCCGCCGCGCTCAGAAACCTAACCTAACCTAACTAATTAAAAAAAATGTTTAACAAAGAGCACGGGCCCAGGTGTCTCTGGAAATGCATATATAATAATAAAAAAAACCTAACCTAACTTAATAAAATAACCGACTAATTGATTTTTTATTACTGTCCATCTTTTACTGTTGCAATAATTAATAAACTGCCATTCAATTAAATAACTGCTCAATATGTTTTTAAACTGATCATAATCATCATCATCATTGACAGCCTGAAGACGTCCACTGCTGAACATAGGCCTCCCCCAGAGCACGCCACCTTGAGCGGCTGCTCGCCTCCTGCATCCATCGGCTCCCCGCGGCTTTCACCAGGTCGTCGGTCCACCGAGTGGGGGGCCGGCCTACGCTGCGTCTTCCGGTTCGTGGTCGCCACTCGAGAACCTTTCTTCCCCATCGGTTGTCAGTTCTACGAGCGATGTGGCCTGCCCATTGCCACTTCAACTTACTAACTCTAAGAGCTATATCGGTCACTTTAGTTCTTCTGCGGATCTCATCGTTCCAGAGCTTATCTCGCAGGGAAACACCGAGCATAGCTCGCTCCATAGCTCGCTGCGCTAAACTGATCATAATAACATCTCGAATATTTAAATAACAGCTCAAAAAATTTGTTCCCATTTGAAAGTCCTACGCTACCGCTGTGCCACGCTCGAACTAAGAGACGATAAGAGAGATGCTCACCTCATAATCTTTTGGGAAACTTTTCGGAAAAACCGTGGATTTTGTTATCGTATCAACAAATCTTTATCCGTCCAAGCTTCCCTAAAAAGCAGCCCTTAAATGACCCACGAAGCTCTTTTTATTTACCGAGTCTAAAAAAGGGTACACAATTAAGATAAGGGATGGTAAATTAGAGTAAATTATAAGGAATTAATGTTGAACACTGAGAAGAGCGCTGGACGTTTTTATTGAGGAAAAATAACAGCAGTAAGGATTGTTGCTGAAGTTAAAAAACTTGCAACATGTGCAACTGTGCAATAAGTCATGCTATGTAAGTATTTTGTCCTCATTAATAAGCGCAAAGTCACGCAACGAGCTATGGATAAAGCTATGCTTGGCGATTCTCTGAGAGATAGATTTAACTGATAATATCACTACTTGTAGCCAAAAATATTATAAATTAAACAAATATTATGTGTGGACATTTCACACAGCGCCACCTAGCCTCAAACTAAGCATAGCTTGTACTATGGGCACCAGATAACTGATAGAATACATAGATACTTTTTGTATGTAAATACATACATAGAATACAATATAACACGCAGGCACAGAACAAACACCTATGTTCATCAAACAAATTTTTGTCCTGGATGGGAATCGAACCCACAACCTACAGTTCAGAAAGCAGGGCTTCAACCAACTGAGCCAACTGGGCCAGTCACCAAATGATTGCTAAGGGTGGGTTTTTTAATACGTATTAGTGGTAACCAATGGTTAAAAACTACAAAAAATTCTAAAAATTAGGTTAAAATTTGCGAGAGTTTTTTAACTATTGGTTACTTTAACTGCGGATAGAAAAACCCCACTCTAAACCAATAAGAAAGAATCAAAAAAGAAAATGAAACATCTCGCCACAGATAAATAATTTCAGCGCCATTCATTTCAGCCGTCACCTGAAAACACCGCGTTTTTGTCACTCATAATATTCGTGTTCATTCATTTCCCAAAGTACCGCACAGATTAATTTCTTTCTTTTGATGAACGCTTCAAATGAGAAACATTATAATACAAATAAGAAATATTAGAAACGTTCGTGAGATACGATAAAATATTGTTGTGAATTTTGTTACTTTTGTAATAAGTTGCGATGAGATAGATAAAGTTCTTAGGATTAGCAAGTTGAAGACGCACCGTAGGCCGGCCCTCTTGGTGGAGCGACCCGCTGCGAGCCGGTGAATGCAGGAGGCGAGCAGCCACTCAAACTGGCACTCTGTAGGAGAAGCCTATGTTCAGCAGTGGACGTCTTCAGGCTGTTGATGATGAGATAAAGAAAAGCTGGAAAAAGTTGGGAAAGGAAAATCGCCATGCTGTTGTCTAATGTATAAAGCATTAGAAGATTAAGGCTGAGATTATCATCGACGTCCGCTGCTAAATATAGGCCTCCCCCACAGAGCGCCACTTTGAGCGGTTGCTTGCCTCCTGCATCCATAGCTCCCCAAGGTTTTCACCAAGTCATCGACTGAAAAAAAAACACAAGCTGAGATACATCAGTCGAATAAAGTTCACTGCTGAACATAGGCCTCTACATAAAACACCACTATGGACGTTAATCATAGGGGGGAGGGTGTCCCCACAAAGCAAAAATTAACAAACATTTACGTTCATTTGTTACATACATAAATGTTAGTGACATATGATTTATGACGTCACCAGGCGGGTCACTTGACGTCTCCCCTTGTCGGGATAATTATATCTTGTCACTTGTAGACTTGTAATCAGTAAAAGCATATTTTGCGTGAACGCCTCATACTTACATTATAAGCAAACAAACAAACTTACAACGTTTCTCTTTTATAGTATCAGCACAGAATCTATACATATACACGTTTACTGGACTAAAGCTGCATATTGCATATTTTTATAAATTTTCTATGGCATTACACTTCTTTATTGAACAATTGGAAATAATTTTTTTTTTTAACTTTTCGTATGTCTGTCTGACCCTGTGAACACGCACCCCACTGGAAGTGCCGGCCGGATATCCCTGAAATTTGGTATGGTTATAACTAATTTTCAGATTAACATTAAAGATACTTTTTTTTTCTAAAACGGCCAAGCGCGGGTTGCACGAAGAACCATGTATGTAGATAATGAATAGTATGTAGGTACCAACATTTGACATTAAAAATTTATATCATATTAGGTATTTAGAATCGATAAGAATGACATTGAATGATAATTAATCAGTTTTATATATATATATATATATATTTATGTACTCCATTGACAATAAATTAATTAATAAATACAATTAAAACATTGCGAGTAAAATTTTATTATAGTCAAACTAATATGTTATTATTTTCTTTGTAAGTACATATTGACTCTTTTGTGAAGTCGTCCTTCTCTCTCCAAATTTGCTGCGCCCGACGGGGTACATAATGAGCCTACTTAAATAATTTTATACTTATTTCACCTATGTACACTATGGAAGCAATAAAATATCTGAATCTGAATCTGGTGTAATTTTTATGCAAGATTTTTTGTTTGCATTATTTTTTAATTTTTTATACTCATCCTGTCGAAGGGAAGATGCTCATTTGCTTTTCTCTTATCCATAAACTGGATGAAGGCGTAAGACTAATTAACCCGTGCAAAGTTGGGGCGGATCAACTATTAATAATAATACAAGTAATTGACGTCACGTCCACACTCCTACCTACATTCAACAATCAAGTCTGCATATTCATTAGTATACACACTGCTATCCATTCTGTGTTACAAGATAAACTAACACGTATTCTGTGGCATCAGATACAAATTGTTACGTATTCTGCGGCTTCCGACCCCACTGTTTCTAGTAAGCTGTTGTAGTATGCAAATGTTATGGCTAATTTGCGTGCAATGGCTGGCTTGCTCCGTGTGATTTTCATTTTAAAGGTATTAATTTGTTACATTTTAGGATTTCCCTATGGTAAAAATACATTTTAGTTTTCGTAGTAGGTGTATTATATTGTATGCTTTTGGTCTTAATCGATTTTTAAGCGTCAATGGACGAAAATACGTCTACTGCTGAAAATGGCTTTTTGCCATAATCCCCACGCTCGGCAGGCGGCGCGGCGCGGTGATCACAGGAGATCTTAATGTATCGACGAGAATGCTGCTGCCTAGAAGCTGATTTTAAAATAGGTAGATGAACAGATTCACATATCTATAAAAAAAAAAATCTGAATCTGTTTATCCTTGGTTTACGATGCCATAGACAGATAGTAATTGTTATTTTAAATAAATTATAAATTAAATGAAATACTAAATTATATAAGTTAGGGCACTGAGACGTGGTCTTATTGAGCCTGTTTTGAACTGTTGGCCTTATGAGTAAGCTCAAAGTCGCGCAACGAGCTATGGAAAGAGCTATGCTCGGAGTTTCCTTGCGAGATAAGCTCCGGCACGAGGAGATCCGCAAGAGAACTAAAGTCACCCATATAGCTTTGAGAATTAGCAAGTTGAAGTGGCAGTGGGCAGGCCACATCACTCGTAGAACTGACAACCGATGGCGAAGAAAGGTTCTCAGGTGACGAATATGAACCGGAAGAAGCAGCGTAGACGCTAGGTGGACCGACGACCTGTTAGAACCGCGGGTGCGATGGATGTAGAAGGCAAGCAGCCGCTCAAAGTGGCGCTCTTTGGGGAAGGCCTATGTTCAATAGTGGATGTCTTCAGGCTAATGACGATGACTAAATTATAGTTATAACATCTCTCTGATTGGTATCTGTGGTCGGGGATCAAAAAAGAACACCCCAAAAACAATGTTACCAGGATAAAAATCAGAAAATCCTTTTAAAAATGAAGCTCACCGGGCGTATTACCCTGCCCATAAGTTACCACAGCCAGCCAGGAATTATCGCTGCTTACAGCAATGTATACGTTACACACACGCTCGCTTGTGTTACCGGTACCGGATTATACCGGTAATCACCGGTACCGTTGACAGGTAACCGGTATTATCGATGGATAAATGAAAAAATTAGGGTAACGTTTGGTTTTGTTGCTTTTAGACATTTCACAAATTAGACTTTCTAATTAGGATGTCTTTTGTTTTTTTTAACAGGTTTTATAATAAGAAGAGGTCATAATTGTTAATCGTCAGTTATATTTTTATATATGTTAATTGATATAAAATAAAAGGTTTTATGTTACACAATCTGAATTTATATTAATTTTTAAAGTATGATTATTGATATTTTCAACAATTGTAGTTTTTGTTTACATCAGACTTATCTAACATTTGACCACGTTCTCACTTGATGGAAAGTGACGATGCGGTCAACGGTAAGGTACGCTAGGACCTCTGTATAGTGTAAGCAACCTTTTTGCAAAATTCCATCCATATTGGTACAGCAATACACAAGCAATTTTGTATATAGTAGAGTAGGGATTCTTTCAGGTGCCGTAAGAGTCAGAACTAAGGGAATATCCAGAGGATGACCAGCAGTAGCAGCATTCTCCTCGGTACATTAAAATCTTCTGCGAGCACTAAGCCACTTGCCAAGCGTGGTGTTTCCGGAATCCCCTTCCTTTAATAAGCGTCCACAGTGGCTTTAGTAGAGGTCTATGTTCAGCAGTGGACATCTTCCGGCTGATAATGATAAGAGATTCTATTTAATTATAAAACATTTACTATATAATAATTGCGTCAATCGTACCCATCGAAGGTAAATAGTATTTTGTAGCATTCATTGTTTGTAACTAATTCTCAAAGCTATATCGGTGACTTTAATTCTCTTGCGGATCTCTTCATTTTGGATCTTGTCTCGCAAAGAAACTCCGAGCATAGCTCATGGAGAGAGTTATGCTCGGAGTTTCGGCTGTGGGCAGGCCACATTGCTCGTAGATCTGACAACCGATGGGGAAGAAAGGTTCTCGAGTGACGACCACGAACTGGAAGACGCAGCGTATGTAGGCCGGCCCCCCACTCGGTGGACCGACGACCTGGTTAGAACCGCAGGGAGCCGATGGATGCAGGAGGCAAGCAGCCGCTCAAAGTGGCGCACTTTGGTGGAGGCGTATGTTCAGCAGTGGACGTTTTCAGGCTGTTGACGATGATGATGATTGTTTGTAGCGCTCAATAGCGAAGTACGAATAGCCGTTCCTAACCAATCGGTGAACTTTAGCAACGTTCTCTGTGGTCACTACATCGATGGTTGACCGCTGCAAAAGTGGTATTTACAACTGAGCACTACCGTGCTTCGAAGGGCACGTTAAGCCATCGGTCCCGGCTGTTGTTGGTAGTCATAAGACAGTAGTCGTTAAGCCAAGTCAGAAGCCTTTAGGTGGCTTAAAATTCTGACACCAGGGCTGACCTCATGACTAGACGAGAAGAAGAAACTAAATAATAGATACGAAATGATAGATTTTTGTGATACCATATACCAGTGTATTCAAGGTAGGTAGGTCTGTCTCATATACTAATTTCATAGTCTGTATCTTTAAATTTAACGAAAGCTTAACACGTTTCAATGCAACGAGTTGAAAGTGCTAATTAACGCGTTTATAACGAACCGATAGTGATTAACGAATCGGGGTAACGACGGGACCTGATTAATCTGTTCATAAATAACTTTACTTGGAATTGCGGACGTGTAATCTTTTGCGGATGTTTAATTAAATTATCGATATTTTAATAATCAAACATGGCACAATAGTGTTTCATCGAATATTGTTTTGAGTACTTAATTAAAATAGTTCACCAAATAGATTTTCAATGGGTTTATGAAAGTCTGCCGTCCATTGTTACCTCGTGGAGTGATGAAGCACTGAATACAGCCTCCGTGGTGTGGTGGTTGAGCAGGTCGGCTTATAGCCCGGAGGCGGCGGGTTCGATTCCCGCGACACGACAAGTATTTGTGTACAGAAAAAAATAAGCGCAAACACTTGTTCTGTATCTGGGTGTAGTGGGAGCATGGTCCTCGTAGCTCCTGGCTCCATAGATACAGGGAATCCTAGTTAGGGTCCAGGATCTATGTATGTGATCGTTGGGCGTTATTTATAATAGTGGATTTATGAATGAAACCATAACCAACACGCAAGGGTTCAAATAACTAAAAAGACTTGTTACTAGAATTGGATTTCTTCCTTTTTTATGAGAATTTATGACGTGACGAGCTGACGAGCTAGTCGTTCATCTGATGTTAAGCGAAACGGCCGCCCATAACTGTTGCAGTGTCAATCGGAACTTTAAAATAATAAAGTTTCACATGACACTGCACTGCGCACGTCATCCTGAGATATCACACAGTCTAGTAATCAGATTACCAGACAGTGTAATCAAGTCATAAAGTCTCATTTGCCCAGTAATTTCACTAGCTACAAGGCCCTTCAAACTGCAACACAATAGTGCTTGCACACTACTGTTTAATTGCTATTTGAGCTAATACCAGCATCCCGTTTCTACGTGACGATGACGTGCGCAGTCACGCGAAACTTTAATTTAGAGTTCCGAGGACACTGCAATCTGTCATGGGCGGCCGTAACGCTTAACAGCAGGTGAACGGCAAGCTCGTCACGCCATACATTTACATAAAAAAAATAGTTCTTCAGAACATTTCTCATTGTACACATTCCATTTTCACGATATTAGGTTTTGGGTTCCTAAAGAAAATTTAAAAATTAGGTCGTTTATTTCGAAACAAACAATTCGTTTTAACATTTTTATTTTTCGCGACAATAATTTATTCATAACCATGTTCGGATGCAAAATGAAAATGTAGGTAACGCACGAAAAATGTAAATAATATGTTATATGTTTTAACTGAATCACGTGATGTAAGGGGATGAAAGGTGACAAATTGTTTTGTACGGAAGTGACGTTGTTAAGAGGTTGAAAAGTGGGGGATGGTGAAGGGTGACTTAGAATGTTGATCTACAAATATTACATTTTATGTTAATGAATGACGTGTCGAACTAGACGTTAATCTGATGTTAAGCGATTAGGCTACCCGTAACAGTTGCAGTGTCACTTGGAACTCTAAAATGTAGTTTCGCGTGACACTGCACTGCGCACGTCATCCTGAGACATCAGTCTAGAAGTAATATAGTAAACGTGGCACATTCTGCACTTTACGTACGAAAATACAAACTACCTATCTCGGCGGGCCGGTCCGGGCCAGTCATTAATTGTTAACTGTAACGCGTCAGAAGAGATAACAGATGTGAGCTAATAACCGGCGAAGTGCGAGTGCACGAAGGGTTCCGTACCATTATCTATAAAAAACGGCAAAAAACACATTTGTTGTATGGGAGCACCCTTGAATTTTTTTTTATGTTAAATGGAGCAAACAAGCATACGGCCCACCTGATGGGAAGTAGTCACCGTAGCCTATGGACATCCGTAACACCTGAGGAGGCGTCAACAATGCGTTACTTACCCTGTAGGACTCTTTTAACCCTTTCCCTTTTTTATTCTGTTTTTTAGTATATTTTGTTGTTATAGCGGCAATAGAAATACATCATCTGTGAAAATTTCAACAGTCTATCACGAGTCATGAGATACAGCCTGTTGACAGACGGACAGACAGACAGACAGCGGAGCCTTAGTAATAGGGTCCGTTTTACCCTTTAGGTACGGAACCCTAAAAAGGGAGGCTTGTAGGAGAATAATACTTATAGTGTTGGGTTATTACAGTCACATTCTGGAAAGTGATGTTGAATAGTAAAATAAAGCCAAAGGTCATATAATAAAAAATGTATATATTTGTAGTAAATCACATAATTAGATTGTCTAAAAAGCAACTGAAAATAGAAGCTTATAAATTAAACGCATTTTTCTAGTATGCTTTCATAGACACTCTTGGACTGATTTAAATTATAAATTATACTTAACTTAAATAAATAACTTCATTAACAAAAGACTTTAAGGTTAAAAATAAAAAATGATACATTTCAAAAATAACCAATATCAACTTATCATTTTCCCCTTTGTTGTAACGGTTTGAAGTGAGCCGTCGATAACGGCCGTTGAAGAAGGTCGACCTTAGACCTTCGGCTAAGTGACATCTGTCAGAAAGTTATTGTGTCGATGCTTTATTTCCGTTGGTACTTTACTAGGTGGTAGGACTTTTCGGCAAAGTTCGTCTCCAGGCATTAGTTATTCTACCGCCAAGCAGTAGTGTGCAACCACTACTGTATTCTGCTTTGAAAGGCACTGTAGCTAGTGAAATTACTGATTAAATGAGACTACGATCTGATCTCACAGTCCATAAATCTTATTACTAGACTGTGTGATGTCTCAGGATGACGTGCTCAGTGCAGTGTTACGCAAAACTTAATGTAGAGTTCTGAGTGATCCTGCAGTCTGTTATGGATGACCGTGCTGCTTAACACTAGGCGAATAGCTAGCTCGTCACATCATTCGATTTCATAAAAACAAAACTGAAATTTTTAAAAGTTCAACTAAAGTTGTTTTAAAAATTAGTAAGACAGTTTTATAAGATACTCTTAAAGATACTCTTTCTTTTATTAAATACATGAATACATCTTTGTAAATATACAATCATCACCATCAACAGCCTGAAGACGTCCACTGCTGAACATAGGCCTCCCCAGAGCGCGCCACCTTGAGCGGCTGCTCGCCTCCTGCATCCATCAGCTCCCCGCGGCTTACACACAATAACTTTATGCAAACCAAATTTTGTTACTACGCTATAATTTCATGTACCTCCCTTACTACCACTGTTTGAACTAATAACCTTTATTTATATTTATTTACATAATTATATATGTACATGAATGAACCGTGTGTCCTGCACATAGCCCGAACGAACTACCCGCTTGACACTAACCTAATAAAAAAGTGTAGTAATTGCTTCACACCGGCCGTGGCGTTCAACGAATTGGTACTACCGAACCAAATTTACTGGCCAGCGCCCATCGCAAAGCAGGAAAAAAAATTACGCCTTGTAGTTGTTTCTGTGCTGACGATAGATGGGTGGTGATGTTGCTATGAGTCATAATCATCTAATAGCCAATCACAAGCTTATTTAAAGTTGTAACTACACGTAGGTAATAACGTAGAAATGTCCACGTTGAAGAATTTCAACTTACGGAATCTCGGGAAAACGTAGCGTCTGAAGTAACTAAAGGTTTTCAATTTTCTCTAGTAAATGAAGAGCTTTCGCTGAGATGTAGTTTTCTTAGTTTACCTTGTACGTTTTCCTTTGATAAAAGAGTTTATAGAGGTATGTTACCTCTACATTATGGTCATGCGGAGAGATGAAAGCTATGTCACCAAAAGAGAGTTTTGAATATGAATGTTCACGGCAAAAAAGGTAGAGAAAACTGAGAAAAGTGTGGTTGGACTCTCGAATGTTCGACAACTCCTATTTCCACTGATATTGTCCATCCAAAAACTGACCGGAAGAGATCACTTTGATTAACAAGGCCGTCCACTAGCCACATTATTCTTATTTTTGTGTATGCGATAACGGTTTTTTGCGTTATAATGGTATTTCATTCGTAAAATTATTTGTGTAGTTCAGACAGTCTTGCGCGCAATTAATCAGTAACAACTAAAATGGTGATATTTTAAAGATGCAAATTATAGTTTAAATTCAAAATAAAATATATTAAGCGAGTCACGCACCGTAAACCAACGTAGTTACGCAATCGTACGTAAAGCGAAACGTAGTGCTGAGATAAAAACCGTAAAGAACCTAAGCTACATTTCACGTAGCTTGCACTAAACTTTATGTCCACTTCCATCTTTATATCGTCGCAAAAGACAACATGCGTGGGTTATGAAAAAATATTGGAAACCCGTAGTTAACTTCGAGTTGACTACTTGAATGGACAATCCATAGTGGATAAGTTTTACTAGGTGGTAGGCACTTTTCTGCAAAGTTCTTCTAGGTAGGTACCACCGCTTTGCCAGTTATTCTGCCGCCAAGCAGTAGTGTGCAAGCACTACTGTGTTCCGGGTTGAAGGGTATTGTAGCTAGTGAAATTACTGGGCAAACGAGACTTTATGATCTGATCACTCAGTCTAGTAATCTTATTACTATACTGTGTGTAATCTCAGGATGACATGCGCAGTGCAGTGTCACGCAAAACTATATTAAGTTAGAGTTCCGAGTGATACTGCAATCTGTTAGAGGCAGTCGTGACACTTAACAACAGGCCAACGAGTAGCTCGTCACGTCATTCATTTACAAAAAAAAGTAAAAAAATCTCTATCCTATTAAAAAAAAAGAAATGCGTGCCAAAACGGCTGAGCTCGTCATCTAAGCCAAATAAGTTCCCACTGCTGGGATACGGGCCTTTCCTCACATGTTTAGAATGTTCTCAAGGGGCGACCACGAATCGGAAGATGGAAAGTGACGACGCAGTCTACGATGGTACATGCTTGCCTAGAAGATAATTCACTCGCGACTTAAAGAGCTCCTGATTGTACTTATCGGTAAGTGCGCTGCTATTAAAATCTATTTAATTTATAACACTTTACACGGATGAAATGTTTGAGGTGTCGTGATTGAGCATGATGGATGGCTTGGAATCTGGCGGCGGCGGGATCGATTCCCGCGACAGGGCACGTATTTATGCACACGGAAACAAAACCGCAATTACCTGTTCTGAGTCTGGGTGTTATAACACGATTGTGGTCCTGGTAGTTAGTTCCTGGGTCCCTAAATATGGGGAATCCTAGTTAGGGTCCAGGATCTATGTGTGTGATCTTTGGGCGTTATTATTATTATTTGACGGCACTCGATAGAGGACAGTAATATAAAATAGAATTGAATAAACACTCCAAAATCAAGGAAAAACTACAGCACATAATGCAAAATATTATACGATACATAATTTGCCTAAAGACTCAGTGTAACCTCCAGCGCAAAACGGGAAAACTTAGTCAAAAATTAATACCCCAGTTGCAGCGCCAACTTTTCAAAGATGTCACGGACTCCTTTAAGCTGGAGATGAGTTCCCCTTGAATATTGCATCCCTCGCTTATCCCGCTGAGTTTAGTTTTCACAGAGAAATACCGAGTTGAACTAACCGAGAGCGGGATACATTTCCTTATTTATTTACTCCATTTTCACGGAATTTCCTTCCAGAATAATTTGAAATGAGATCTTTTAACTCTATAACTACATTTTAAACCTTAAATGAAAATAATTGCCCCTTTTCCCGCTTATTCGTATAAATATAGGCAGCCCAGCAGGGCATGAGCTATATAAAACTCGAAATAATTATCTGTCGTCCTTATGAAAAATGCAGTAAGTACGTAAAACATGTTTTCGAGAAAAACGCGAAAACAAAAGGTTGCGAGTAGTCGAGGGTAGTTAAGTTGCTACATTCTTACTTCCTGAGTTTTTGGGGTCCAGGTGGAATTTTAATATGTGAGAAAGAATAGAATATAGTTTTTTTTGGCGATTCCAAATATGTGACTAACTCAATTTTACCAAAAACATAAATTAAAAACCAAACACTTAGTTAACTGCGATGAGCAAAATAATTGTTATAGACAAAAACCATTTAAAATTCGGGCATTATTCAAAACACCGGCTACACTACCACGCCACCGGTAAGTTTAGAGAACTCCACAAAGTTGTGGACAGCCAAACCCGATAAGCTACTGCGACAGAAGCTTTGCCGTATCCGTACTACCAAGCGGTGCATCTAATATTCTATTGATCATGTTACACAGTATAAATAGGAGAGAAGAACAAGTTTGTTAAATCACTTCACTATTAACAAAATATGCTTTGTATACCACATTTCAAAGGTCACATTTAAATGATTTGCTATGAGTTGAGTCAATATCGTGGGTGCTAAGGAATAGGACAAGTTGCCACCTTCTCTGTTTCAGCTGAAACATATAGACTGGGTGTCTTCAAGGCCAGAGGGAATAGGTACCTTCTAGATTTACACGCTCCATCTTCAGTCAAACCGTAGCGTAGTATAAGGAGAGGTGATAGTCAAACGTAAATCTTTTACAGGTAATAGAAACTAAATTGTTTTCTTTTAGTACCAGGCATTGTGGCTAAAAAGAAAAAACAACCTATTTTATTCTCTTCTAGCTTTGTTTCGCTTTATCATATCTATCAAATCGAGTAGCGACCACGAACCGGAAGACGCAGCGTAGGCCAGCCTTCCCACTAGGTGGACCGACGATCTGGTGAAAACCGGGGGGAGCCGATGGACGCCGGAGGCGAGCAGCCGCTCAAAGTGGCGCTCCGTGACCAAAACAAACATTTCATCCCGGAAAATTTAGTTCGAAGTTCCCGCATCAGGAAAAGCTGTAGCTCCAAAGTAAAACCGCGAGAAATTCTTCTAAATAATATTCTAGTTAGCTTTCTGTTTGTTTTTACACTATGAACAGCATTAAGATAATATTTCAAACCGTAAGCCAAAGCCGTTTATTTTCGTTTGCTGTATATTTGGGATCATATGGAAAAATCCGCTTGGATTGTAAGAAAATATTTTATATTTTTCTGAGAAAAGTATTAATATAAGAATTGTGGAATTTACGTTCTTATAGCTTTGTATAGACAATAATGTAATTTCTTAAAGGTTTTCGTGAGTGACTGGCTGCTAGGACTAGTTTAGCCTCTTATGCTTATGTTACATTCAGTAAGTCCGCAAGGTGGAGTGATTTTGTCAACAAACTGTCACTTCTAATAGTATGACAATAAAGCGACGCTAATTTTGGCCTACGCTAGGACCAGACCTTAATGCTACCGTATTTGATGTTATCTATTTATTTATATATATATATTTTTAATGTGCCTTTATTACTCAAGCTAACTACTACAATAATAAAAAGTAAACTAGCTACACTACCTACTACAAAGAACACTTATGGACTGTATAAAAGCCGCGATGACCTATAGACAGTCCAAGTGCTCCAGCCCACTACCGGTAGGTAGCGTACCCAACATGCTGGCAGCATTGCCACGTTGAATTGCAATGCTGATGCTTTGGGCCAAATAAATGCCAGCATTTTGGTCACGCGTCGACCAGGCGCTCTGAGACTTTGGAAAACGCGATGAGCTCGCGCTCTCTATTATCATTATTTATACCTATTGATAAAACGATATAAAAATTATAAGCTTGATATCTTTCTTACGGACAAGAGGTTATACTAAAATCACAAATTAATCCGTATTTTTGGAGAAAATATTTCCCTCGTGAAGTTGGGCGTATGGGTCGAACGGAAAAATACTTGGAACTTTGTTCTTTGGAATTTTTAAGGATTTAGGATTTAAGTGGTTTTCGGGATTCTTATCCCTAAAGTTAAGCTAAGTTTAGTTTATTTTACGAGGGCAATATAAATACCAGCCGGACTATAATCTTAACAACGCAGAATGTATTAAAATTTTGTAAAGGAGCAATGCTTAACACCTACTAGGTGGTAGGACTTTTCTGCAAAGTTCGTCTAGATAGGTACCACCGCTTTGTCAGTTATTCTGCCGTCAAGCAGTAGTGTCCAAGCACTACTGTTTTTCAGTTTGAAAGGCATTGTAGCTAGTGAAACTATTGGGCAAATGAGACTATGACCAGAGCTCACAGAGTAGTTATCCTTTGCCAGGCTGTGCCGATGTCTCAGGATGGCGTGCGCAGTGCAGTATCACGCAAAACTTTATATTTTAGAGTTCCGACTGACATGAGAACTATTATAAAAATCCTTGACGATGAAAATCAGGCAAAAAATAAACTAACAGCAATGAACCAATAGTGACTAATGACTAACGACCAACCACTAATACCAAATCTACTAAATTATTTCTCAATCTCCAATCCGGGCCACTAAAACGTCGCCAGAAGCCATTCTCCCAACCGATTCATTACGGACCATTTGTAAGAGTAACGTCAGCAATTCCGGAGACGGGGGATTTCTTAGCGCTCTTTTGTGCTGGAATTAGGTCATAGGTATTATGTTAGGTAAACATGCTAGAAATGTTCGTGTTTGGACTTTACTGATGTTTTTAGGTAAGGCTTGTAGGTTAACGAAGCTCTACTAATAGCAGATCCTAATCGATTCACTTACTTTTGTTTGGAAACCTGATCAAACGTATTTAAAAGAATAATTACTTAATAAAGCCTATTAAGTGACTATTCAACATTAAAACCTATTATTAATATAAAAAGCAGAAGAGACGTCCAGGGCAACAAAAAAAATATTCTGTGAGCTGTTCATTTAATAAGTTCTTAGATCAATAGTCCATAAATATTTGTACAATTTACAAGTTTGGTTTGCCATATTCACCACGCTTGGCAGGCGGCTTGGTGATTGCAAAAGATTTGAATGTACCGCGGAAAATGCTGCTGCCCATTCCCTGGATATTCCCTTAGACGGCTCTTACGGCACCCACGGGAAGAGATGAGGTGGTCCTATTTGCAAACGAGTTTTCTTTACTATGTTGTATCAGATTACGTTGTAGCAAAATGACTATTTTTACAAAGTAATCCGACGCAACACAGTAAAGAAAACTCTGACCCGGAGTTTAGATTACACCCTTAATGAATCAAATGAAACAAGAAACTGTAGAACACAATCTTTAAAAGCCCACTATACAGATATAACAAGAAACTTAAACTTAAAACTTAAAACTTTTCTCAAACTTGATCCGGTAATTCAAACTTAGCTCAAAGCTTGCCGACCAGCGTCCAGAGACCGCGGCAACTAATCCAAGAACAATTATAGACACAGCAAATATCCCTAATTAGCATACCTCGGCTGCAACCCTCGGGGAAGTTTAGGGTCGCTACCCTTGTTTAGGTATGTGGAGGATTTCGGGGGCAGAGAGAATGTTAGCAGTAGGGTAGGTCAGGTGTTGCTTTGATGTGCGCGCAACTATCACAGTTCATAGAGAGAATACCACTGCAAGAAGTACCCATATTTTAGGGTTCCGTACCCAAAGGGTTAAATGGACCATATTACTGAGACTCCGCTGTCTGTCTGTCTGTCCGTCTGTCACCAGACCGTATCTCATGAACCGTGATAGTTAGATAGTTGAAATTTTCACAGATGATGTATTTCTGTTACCACAACAAATACTAGAAAACAAAATAAAATAAATATTTAAGGGGGCTCCCATACAACAAACGTGATTTTTTTGCTCGTTTACCAGATGAGTCCTAGATGGCGCTGCTTTAAATAGTACTGCTACTTAACACTAGATGGCAGGGATAGATAATGGTACGGAGCCCTTCGTGCGCGAGTCCGACATGCACTGGCTGGTTATTTTTTTTAAATGTATGAATAGGCCATCTGACTGCTACTCACAGGAGTTGCAGCCAAACGTTGGCCTATTCATTAAGCAATTCCCATTCCCTAGCAATTTGCATGACAAAAGTGTCAGCAAAACACTTGGTTGTGGTGGAATTCTTTTTCTATGTTACTGTGATGATTCGCTAATTCTAATTCCGGTATCTTCTAGGCAAGCATATTCCATCGTCGACCGCGTCGTCACTTATTATCAGGTGAGATGGCTCAATGAACCAGCATTGCAATTCAACGTGGCAATGCTGCCAGCATGTTGGGTACGCTACCTACCGGTAGTGGGCTGGAGCATTTGGACTGTCTATAGGCCTTCGCGGCTAGTATACAGTCCAAATGTTCTTTGTAGTAGGTAGTGTAGCTAGTTTAGGTACTAGTTTTTATTATTGTAGTGGTTAGTTTAATAAACAAAGGCACATTGCCCGTTAAAAAAATATACCTGATTGCAAGCAGTAGTAGTAACTCAAAATAAAGATTTTAGCAGCCACTGGGGAATATTACCATAGCCCAGCTGGGAAAGCGCCTAATCCGGTGAGTTGGAAGGAGTGGATTTTATTTTCGTAATAATAAAAGTAATTTTATGGTAAACATTTATATTAACTATTCAATTCAATTCAATTTATTTGCCTGAACATGGGTACATACAAAGATAATAAATAACAATAATTAAGCTCTCCACATTCTACCGAAATGGCATGCAAAAAATATTTAAAACATAAAATATGGCAAGTGTCAAGTAAATAACATTTAAACAATCACAACTAAGAACCAAAAAATAAAATAATAAAAACACTATCTTTAAGCACCTATCTACATAAAAATGTCAAGTAAAACAAAATATAAAGTCATTAATAATAATCAAATATCCCCAAAATTGTATGTATTGTAATTAAATTTTTTTGTCAGTTAAATATTCGTTAATTGTATAATAGGCTCTCGTCACTAAAAAGTTAAACAATTTATTTTTAAATATTGCCATACTATCTGAATCCATTATTGGCTTTGGCAAACGGTTGTATATTCTTGGCGCCATACTGAATACGCTTTTGTCAAATAGTGCTGTTCTGTGAGACGGCATGCAAATTTTTTTGTTATGTCTTAAACTTCTAAGGAAATCATGCATCCGCAAGTTATTTCTTGTGAATAACGCCACTTCATACTATTACACTTTTGTATTACCTAAATATCCGCAAGGACTAGCTTATGTGAGTATCCCTACTGCCAAGTGCCTACACTGTGGCATAGAGTCCATGTAGGGTAGGATTAGAGGGTGATTTATTCGGGGTAACACGATGTAATCGCTGAGCCGTAATTGGTTGGGATGCCGCGGTGAAAAGTTGCCTAATTTTTCAAGTCTTTTGGACTTTTTTTTTGGATAAAAGACGCCATGTATGTTTTCGCTTTTATTTGCTTATTTTTATTTTGTATTCTTGTTCTATCGATAGGCAAATTTTAGTTTTATTTTAATGTATGAGTCTGTAACTAGTGCGGCTTACCAGTCATGACCTACGGAGTCAAAACGTGGACCTCTGAACTCAATGAACTATAGAAAGAGCTACGTTCGATCTCTGCAGGATCAAATCCAAAACGAAGTTATTCGCCAGAGAACTAAGATTAAGTTAAGTTTAGCGAATTAGCAAGCTGAAGTGGCAATGGGCTGATCATATCTGAACAGATAACTGTTGGAGTAGACGTGTTCTAGAATGTAGGCCGCGAATCAGCAGACGTAGTGCAGGATGACCTGCAGATAGATGGAGCGATGATATACGCAAGGTAGCTGGCAGTAACTGAAAAAATAGAGCTGAAGACTGAGCTCAGTGGCGTGCCGTGGGAGAGGCTTGTTCTCCCATATATTTTATGTCCAGTAGTGGATTAAGAAGATGGAAATGATAGTGTGAAATGCGCTCGAAAATGTATTAAAATTAATATGCCAATTATTAAAATCTTCAAGCAACTTCCAGCCTTAAAAATTACCAGTTTCACAAGCACACACATAGATGCTTCGATACAGTAGTTTTCTCGCTTTACGGTCCAAGTTTCCAATCACGGGAGCGGCTCATTTCTCGCAATGATTGGTCAAGATTGGATTGTCTACTCGCGCGAGTAACCTCGTTACGTGAGCCGCATTCGACGAGATTGGACGACTGACGAATACAATGTCGGTATGTACAATATAGAAGAATACAAAAAACAATTAAAAAAACTCTTCATTATCATTGTCAGTTTTCACCACGACTTTACTAGGCGGTAGAACTTTTCTGCAAGATTTCGTCTACCTAGATGAACTCTTGCAAAGCGGTACCAACGTGGGTACTACCGCTTTTTCATCAGTAATCGCGCCATCAAGCAGTTGTGTGCAAGAACTACTGAGTTCTAGTTTGAAGGGCATTGTAGCTAGTAACATTACTGGGCAAATGAGACTTGACCTGATTTTGATTTGATATGGTCTGATCACAGTAGATGGATGGTTCAGGATGACACGTGCAGTACCAAGCAAGACTTTATAGTTTAGAGTTCTGAATAGCACTGCAACTGGGCCCCAATTCTGTATGACCACTTTACGATTTCTTACTTCGAAACCACGCGAACTCCTTGTATTACATAAGAGATCTGCTAAAATCTATTCTCTATGAAATGAAAACAAAACCGCGCGATATTTTGGAATTGTAACTAACGTAACTTGAACTATCAAAAATCATAATGTTCCACCGCAGACCTGTACCTACCAGGTACAGATCTGTGTGTTCGACGCGTTTCGAAACATCAATACGTCCAATTTTACCACCACTTATGCCAATATTTATTCAAAACAAAAATAACTTTAATGTAGAGCGACGGTATTTCTAATGCTGTGACACGATTTAAACAAGACACGATAGCGACGTGGTTTCGTATCATGTGGAATCTGTGTTTTCATAGAGAATTAGGGCCCTGTTATAAAGCCGTTAATGAATCAAAAGGTGGTTGTTTTAAGAGTAACCGAGCTCTATAACACATCTTGTTGTATAAGAATGCTAAGTCGAAACTTGTAATTGGCCTAGTTTCTTTTATTGTTTACTTTTGTTTTATTGTTTAATTGGCTGTAAGTTTTCCTATGATGAATAAATAAATAAATAAATAAGTTTGTTGGTTAAGCAAAGCAATCATATAAGCACTTGATTACCCCTGGTACCAGAGTTTTAAGGCAGCTCAAAGGCTTCTGACTAAGCAGCTTAACGACTGTTGTCTTATGAGAACAGCTGGAAAAAACTTCGGTATGAGCGCTACTATGTACTTTATCAAGTTGTTTTATAAATTTACTTTTCACCACAAGTTTATGACTAAGCTGTAAAAAAAGCTCAAAAAGTTGTATCAGCAATATCGCTTTCAAGCTACCATCCCTAAATCAAGTCAAGCGCGTGTGAATCGAATGGGATCGTATAGATTGACTCTATAGTACTATCTGTAAATGGTAGTCGAGTCTATAGACTGCGATGTATTGTTCCCTCCAATCTCGGTCCAATATCTCACCAGTAACGAAGTTTGCGAGAAGTGGACAATCCAATCACTCGGGCTATCATCACGGGAATGAGTCGCGACGAGAATGAACGAGTAAAACACACTACACTTTGTATATACTTACTCCGTAAAGTTGGTGAAGAAAGTGGCTGAACAAGGTTTTACATAGGTTGACGTTTTTCAAGAGTTCGTCTTAGGCAGGTACCATCGCTCTCACAGTTATTCTGCTGACAAGCAGTAATGTGCGAACGCTACTGTGTTCCGGTTTAAACGGTATATGTAGTCTAGTGAAATTATTGGGCAATTGAGACTTTATGATCTGATATCGCAACCAAGATTGGCATGTCTCACGATGACGTGCGCAGTGCAGTGTCACGCGAAACTTTATAAAATGGAAGCCCAAGTGCTACCTTGACACATTATTAGTTTACACAAAAAACTGTATAATAACTGTGTACATAGCTTAGTTGGTAGTAGCTCTGCCTTCTGAACTGATATAGGTTGTGGGTTCGATTCCCACCCGGGACAAAAATTTGTGTGGTGAACATTGATGTTTGTTCTGTGTCTGGTGGTTATATTGTATTCTATGTATGTATTTACAAAACAAAAAGTATCTCACTCAGTCTAGTAATCTGATTACTAGACTGGGTGATGTCTCAGGATGACGTGCGCAGTGCAGTGTCACGCGAGACTTTATTGTTTTAAAGTTCCGGGTGACACTGCAACTGTTATGGGCGGCCGTGTCACTTAACATCAGGTGAACGACTTGCTCGTCACGTCATTCAATCAAATAAAAAAAAAAAAAAATCTAAGTATTCTATCAGTTATCTGGTTCCCATAGTACAAGCTATGTTTAGTTCGGGGCTAGATGGCGCTGTGTGAAATGTCCACACATATTGGTCTATTTATTTATTTAGTTTATTTGATGTCTAACGAATAAATTCAATTTTTTTAAAGTTAAAATAACCAAAACTAGGAAGGTAGAACTTTGAAATGTATTCCCCTAAATTCATGTTCTATAGATAGATGATCAATAATTGCCTTACTATTTTCCATTCCTAAATTTAATTATCAAATTTCCAGTACATTAAGTAACTTTGATTTACCTTAAAAGTAAGTAGTTTGGACTCTGTAAGTAAAGGTACCTATGTTCTTTCAGTTTACTTTAATTAATTTAGTAGGTATCTGTTATTTTAGGGCCAAGAATAATTTACTTTATTCATCATAGCGTTTGAAAATTGTTGTTATTGAAAATCAGAAACCCTAACATAATGTTTCATTAAATATTTGTAACAGTGAGTCCTGGTAAAAATTTTAGAAAAAATCTAATACTTTCCAGCGGGATAGGGAATAACTTTATTATGTTACCTGTTTTAAAAGAATACGTAGGTACAAACCTGCAGCTTGATTTAAATTATTTTGTAGGCTGACCCGTACATAGGGGCTGATCACAGTATAGACATGTAAGTACAAAGAATAAATCTACAATATCAAATCCGATCTATCAAAGATTTTATTTTGACGACGTTAACAAAGCAATTTTACTGGTTCTGAACTGGTTTACTAAAACAATTTACTTTTAAATTCTAAAAAAACTAAATGTATAAAATTCACACTGCCCAATGTTAGAAGGTCTCCTACAAATATAGAACTGAATGGTGAGCCGTTACATTTGGTACAATCCACCACGTTCCTTGGCATAACTGTAGACTCTAAATTGCAGTGGGGGCCTCACATATCCACCATTGCAAGCAGATTAAGCTCTGCAGCTTATGCTGTAAGTAAAATCAGACAGTTTACCGATGAAGCCACTGCAAGATTAGTATACTTTAGTTACTTTCACAGTATTCTGTCATACGGCATTTTGCTGTGGGGTAAAGCCGCGGACATACAATCCATTTTTGTCTTACAGAAAAGAGCCATTCGTTCTATTTATAACATGAAATCCCGCGACACTCTCAGGGAACGCTTCAAGGAGATAAATATTCTTACAGTGGCTAGTCAATACATTTACGAAAATTTGATGTACACTCGCAAAAATATTACTTCTTTTCGCAGATATTGTGACTATCATAATTTCAATGCTAGGAACAAAAACAAACTGAAAGTGCCAAGATTCAGACTGCAGAAAGTTAATGGTTCGTTCGTGGGAAACTGTATACGCTTTTTTGACAAGTTGCCTGATGGTGTTGCACATTTGTCGATGCGTAAATTTAAATCGTTCGTCAAGTCAAATTTGATGAAAAAAGCCTATTACACTATAAATGATTATTTGTCAGACAAAACAGCTTGGCCTGACTGCCCCAAGCCCAATGTTATGAAATCTTAGGTACCGTGTCTATTGCATGTCATTGGCTATACCTACTTACAATTTTTATTTTCTATGTATTTTTGTATTACGATCTTTCTAATATTCCTCTTACACTGGTGTGTAATGTATGTACCTAGTTACCTACTTTGTAGTATGTTTAATTATGTTGTAACAAATTATAAGTGTTGTAAACAATTAAAAAAAAATGGATCAAAAAATGACACTGTAAAGTTTCTTGTAGCTTCTTCTTTACAGATGTAATCGAAGCTACGGTTTGGAGTTGTCTATTCTACATTGTGCCGGATTGCTTGCACCTGATGTGGGGAAGAGAACTTTTTTTTTCAAACTCGTATTGTAATGGGCTTGTTATAGTTATAATATTTTGACATTTTTGACATTAAGCACTGTGTAAGTTTGTTTAATTATGCTTGCTTAGAATGTACAATAATTTAATTTTTATTATTTTTAAATGCATTATCTAGTTTTGACTTGTAAAAGTGCTAAAAATAGCCTATTTACAATAAAAAATTTTGATTTGATTTGAATTGATTTGAATAAGCTGCATAATATAAAAACAAAACCTAATCCAACAAACCACTACCAGTAGGCAACGCGCCCAATATGCTGGCAGCATTGCCACGTTGAATGGCAATGCCCAACCTTTGGCCGAAGTAGAGGCTAGCATTTTGGTCACGTGTTGCCTCGACCAGACGTTTGGAAAGGTCTTTGAAAATTTGGTGAGCACTCGGTCCTCAAGGCCCAAGCGTCTCAACCCCAAAAGGCACAAATATAAAACCGCTAACAAGTTTACTGTGTTTGCCCCTTTTTAGTTGCTCAGCAGCATCCGCCGCCGCACCAGCCCTATTTTGTGTTCCGGGAAGATGTGACGGCGCAAGGGTGTCCACATACGTAGCGTCCCACACCAACGGCCGCCTTATTTCCATGGAATTAAAGTCATTCCATCGGGTCTTTGACCATCATCGCATACGAGGCCATTAGGCTCTAAAATAGCCGCGTAGTTGGCGCTGGTAACAGCCCGACGAATTATATTGTTAAAATTAGCGTGGCGAGGAATCCTCCCGGCACTTGTATGTTTAATTTTTGTTGTAATATCCATACGACCTGTATATCACATATAAATGATTAGAATGTAAAACGCTCATACAAAATTTTCCAGCAGGGATTTAGAGCAATATTGTTCAAGTCAGTCGTGCTTCGTAATATCTTAAATAAAAACTTCTTCACACCCTCCCTCACACTTATGGGTTAAAATATAAAAACCCTTAAAATGCGGTATAAAAAAAATTTACAATTCATGTAGTGAATCTATAGACTCCTGAACTAGTAAAAATGCGGTTTTATAAGAATTGTACATTTGTGTATTATAAAATACGAAACACAGTAAACAGTAATTTTTCGTAACAATAACGTATAACAAAAAAACAATGTCCCCAAAATCCTTTTCACCCTCCACAACGTCAACAAAAGCTGGATTATTCTCTAAAGGCTCTATTGTATGACGTCACAATGGGAAAGATGACGTCACGACACTCCAACCTCTAATGAAGATAGGGCAAAGGAAAAATGGCTGAAAAAATGTCCTTTTGAATAGAGTGTCTTGGATGGAATGTGTTGTTTAATCACGCTTTGTGTGACCTCTGCTTTGTGAAGTCGGTAAAATGTTTTGATGCGATGATAGCTCAGTTGTTATGTTGGACTTGCCATCCATGAGTTGTAGGTTCAAATCCTGTAATAAGAAGATTTCGGTAAAGGACAGCATCGTGGTGGGATTTTCTGGTGCTCATCTGGCTGCACGGTATCTGATACCTATTAAGCCCATGTTCTAAACGTGAAATTCATTGGTCCGCAAATGAACCAGCTCAACTGAAAACATCGCCAATATTTCATCTAAGCTTTTTACTTACCGCTCTTTAGTAAAGATGAAAGAAGGACGATTCCTAACTGATTTTACGGGGATACCGTCTGTACTAATAATTTCATTATTCATAATTTCATTTCACATACCTCATTCTTAATAATGATGAAATTTATAATGGTGGTTATTTATAAATAACTTTGTTCATAATAGTTACTTTTTATATTGATTTTTTCTTATACAATTTATTCAAATAATGTTTAAATTTATAAAATTTTATGTTATAATATCAATGTTAAGAATTTTTTTATCATATTTTTTTTTATTATAAATATCATTACTTATAATTTTATAATAATCAGCATTCATAATTATATTGTTTATAATGTTTTTTTTCATATTTTTAGTTAACATAATAATAATTTTGAGGTAGTTAAATCATTACATAGATATGCATGTATACCCTAAAGATACTAAGATACTAGTCTAAGGCAAAGTCATAAATAGGTGCGACGACGAGCGAAGCGAGGAGGAGCGTTAGGTTAACTGTGACCACACGACGCACGAGCCGAGCGAGCGAAGCGAAGCGTAGCGAGCGTGCCGCGGCAGCGGCCGGCGAAGTGCCAGAAGTCACTTATGCTTATATAAAAAATTACAGAAACCATCTATATTAAGTTTCAGATAACCTCTATTTGATTTAAACAAAGTTCACCAACAACACTAAAATCAACATAACATGAGAAAATATAAGTTATTTTACAATTACCTACAGTCCACACGTTAATTTTGATTGTTTTGACTGGATAAAGTACCTGCATAGATTGAAGAGCAAATTGGCTTGCCGTAATACGTTTTTATAACTGATTAAGATATATATAACAATCAACAGTTCCAGTCACATAATTTACAGTATTATTGATATTTTGTTTTATGATTTAAGTTAGTTATGGTAAAAGAACATTATAAATTTGTACTGTTATGTTATATACGCCTTATGAGTTTCATTCTTATAAATTTGGATTATTATTAATTTTGATTTATAATAAAGAAAATTAGATGTAGTGAAAGTATGTTAAATCACATTATGTGAAATGATGATTATAAGTAACATTTTTATTTGTAACAAAATTATGATAAACGATTTTATAAGTTTCGACAGTGAACCGATTTTACGAGCGGTCCCCAAAAATAAAAGTGGAGCCGCGGAGGGTGCTTACGGAAATCTGACGAAATTAGATTAGATCACAAAATGTCCGAGCGTTTTCGAAAAAGAATGGATCTTTACTTGCTGACATATTATTTTGTAAGGTCTCATTACGTTAAACTAGCTGCTGCCTACAGCTGTGGGTGCAATTATTGCAATTAAATATACTATCATCATCATCATCATCATCACATCGTTAATATTCCTACAGCCCGCACTGAGCGCTTCGCATCAAACTTTATAGTGCTTACAGCAAACGAGTGGAATACCCTGCCGGCGTCCTTGCTTCTAGCTAACTATAACCCGAGATGTGACACCTATAGTATCGAAAGCTTTTGTAGTGTGGTGATTGAGCAAAGCTGCATAACCTGGAAGCTGCGGGTTCAATGCCCGCGACAGGCCAAATAAGCGTAAATACTTCTTGTGTCTGGGTGTTGTGGAAGCCATTGTTTCTGGGTCCTTAGATACACCGAATCCTAATTAGAGTCCAGGATCTCTGTGTGTAATCGTTAGGCATTATTTATGAAAGTTAAGCAAAGCTTTTGTAAAATATTATACCTTTGACATTAAATATAATGCAGCTTATCTCTATCATGCCTAATAACTTTTCTCAGCTGCACCACAAGATTGCCGGTGCGAAATTAATCTGCCACGGCATCGCTATTTTTAGTCTGCGCCCTTAAGACGCCTCCCCGACTATATTAAAATGGTGCTGGTGTGTTAAATTGGATGCCAGGCTTAAATTATTAAGGCTAAAAGCTTCGGGAGATGCTTTCAAGATAATTTCATAAGCTATTTGAAACGGTTTCAATAATGTTTTGAAATTTTTAGCTGAGGAAAGGAGGAAATGTCGTAGCTTTGTTTTGCATTGTTTCAATACGGAGTTATTTTGGATTAATAGAAAAATCAGGTTTTAAAAAAGTTACTTTGTTGTTGTTCCATACATTTTTGAGTGTAATTTTGATAGGTTTTCCCTTCCCCATTACCATGTAGGTACCTTTTAATAACGCCCAACGATCACATACATAGATCCTGGACCATAACTAGGATTCCCTGTATCTAGGGACCCAGGAACTACGAGGATCGTGATCCCACAACATCCACACACAGAACAAGTATTTGCGCTTTTTTTCCTGTGCACAAGTATTTGTCCTGTCGCGGAAACCGAACCCGCCACCTCCGGGTTATGAGTCAACATGCTGAACCACCACACCACGAAGGCTGTCAAATGCTGATGAAGACAAAGAGACACAAGTCTATATTTCCTGAGCTGGACTTTCGAAATTGTCATGTTAAGACGAAGACAACATAAGAAATGGACAACTTTAGGAGGTCAGCCAAGTCGACCGGAGGGATGGGGACAAAACAAATAAAATTATTAAGGGATGGAGTATGCTACTTGACCTACCACTGTATGGAGTCTCCATGATACACATTTCATTATCTTCACCATACTCATCGTTAAAATTCTGAAGACGTCCACTGCTGAACACAGGCCTCCCCCATAGAGCGCTGCTCTGAGCAGCTGTTTCCCTCCTAGATCATCTCCTCGCGGTTTTAACCAGATTGTCGGTCCACCGAGTGAGGGGCTGGCCTTTGCTACGTCTTTCGGTTCATGGTCGCCACTCGAGAACCTTTCTTCCCCATTGGTTGTCAGTTCTACGAGCGATGTGGCCTACCCATTGCCATTCAACAAATTATAAGAGCTATATCGGTCACTTTAGTTCTCCTGACTTGGTTCTCCAAATATTTCATAACTGCATCAAAACAAAGTTCGGCCATCCCATTACTGATTCCACTGGCGCACCGAGCTGTCGGCAGATGAAGTTGAACTAGTTTATATGTTCAGATACTTCAACTGAAGTCCAATAGTTCGTTGTTCGGACATTAATCAGGTACTTGAGCAGTCTGAAGTTTGTACGAAGGATTTAGTGCTTGTTTGATAAATGTGTTTTGAACTGTGCAGGATGTAAAGATAAAACAGTGATGTAGATGTATATTTTCAATTGAACTAAAAATATGGAACAGTTATAATAGTATAAACTAATTGATTATATATATATATATATATATATATATATATATATATATATATATATATATAAAAAAGAACCAAAAAAATGCACCTCGTCCTTTGCCGCGTGGCAAAGGACGAGGTGCATTCTTTTGGTTAGATTCTCTCTATCCTGAGGTTACCTAGAAGTGATCGCTTTTAGCAATAAGGTTGCCAATTGTTATACTTTTTAAGTGTTTATTATTTGGTGTGTACAATAACAAGTTTATCTATCCAAATATCTTTTTTTTATGAGAATGAATAACGCGACGAGCTAGTCGCTCACGTGATGTTAAGCGACACGACCGCTCATAACAGTCGCAGTGTCACTTGGAACTTTAAAATAATAAAATTTCGCTTAACACTGCACTGCGCACGTCATCCTGAGACATCACACAGTCGAGTAATACATTACCAGACTGTGAAATCAGGTCACAAAGTCTCATTCGCTCAGTAATAAAACTAATTTGGTTATATGCACCCCGTCCTTTACCACTCCGTTAGATTCTCTCTATCCTAAGGTTACATTGAAGTGATCGCTTTTTTAGCAATAAGGTTGCCAATTGTTACACTTTTTGTAAATAATTGTTTTTTTTTCTATTTTTTTTTATTATTCAGTGTGTACAAAAACAAGTTTATCTATCTATCTATCAAAACATAAGCTAGAACAGTCCGTATAAAAAGGACAATCTAGCACAAAAACTATATTCTCGTATCGTTGTTCGTTGATTTCGGGACACGGGCCTTTTCTCATGGAGAAACGTAGGCCATATTTCGCCACTAAGTGAAGGTTGCTGGATGACACATGCTCTCGAATTTTGTGATTCTTTAACTTGCTGGTTTCCTAGCGATGTTTTCCTTCATCATTGTGAAAGCGAGTGCAAACTCCATACATAATTTAAATAACCGGCCAAGTGCGAGTCGAACTCGAGCACGAAAGGTTCTGTATCATTATCTGTAAAAACGGCAAAAAATCACGATTGTTGTATGGGAGCCTCCTTAAATATTTATTTTATTCTATTTTTTAGTATTTGTTGTTATAGCGGCAACAGAAATACATCATCTGTGAAAATTCCAACTGTCTAACTATCACGGTTCATGAGACAGCCTGGTGACAGACACACAGATAGACAGACAGCGGAGCCTTAGTAATAGGGTCCATTTTACCCTTTAGGTATGGAACCCTAAAAACCATTGGGATTTGAACCTGGGTGCGTCAATATGAAAGTCACACGCTGAGCCTTACCCACTTTCATTTTGCCTCTCCCTGGTTAAATATAAATGTATTTGATGAATTCAGCTTTCCAAACGCGAGTATAAATCCAGCTAAACCTTCACTGCACACAGTTCCCGTTGATTTATCTGTGGAACTTCAGTCGTAGAAACAAACTGCACTGATTTATATGAAACAGTGTCGGTTGCAGGCTCTGATTGAATACATACATAGAGATTTATGTATGAAAGGCTACGTAGCTGCGCGTAGCTGTTTTGTAGCGTTCTGTAGCAAGTTTGTAGCAAGCGTATCGATTTCGTAGAGCTTAACGTTTCGTAGCTCTGCGTCATCGTCAGCAGCCTTCGTCCACTGTTGAACATAGGCCTCCCCCAGAGAGCGTCACTTTGAGCGACTACTCGCATCCTGCATCCATCGGCTCCCCGCGGATCACCAGATCGTCGGTCCACCGAGTGGGGGCAGCCTACGTTGCGTCTTCCGGTTCGTGGTCGCCACTCGAGAACCTTTCTCCCCATCGGTTGTCAGTTCTACGAGCGATGTGGCCTAGTGCCCATTGCCATTTCAACTAATACTACTTGCTAATTCTAAGAGCTATATAGGTCACCTTTTTATTCCCTTGACCTTGACTTTTACCGCAATTCTTACTAATGGACGGTGCTTGAAAAAGTGTCTTGACAGATAGACATAGCACAAATATATTATATGAACAACAGAGTTTCATTCTTTTTAAACGAGTACAAAACCCGTTCGTTCAATGTTCCCAAAGGCAATATCGAGTGTACGTACTTTCCAATCGACTGATAAAATATTAACACATTTAATCAAAATACTTTGCAAAGCCTTTTTATGTAAAAGTTAGGGATGTGAAATCGTGAAGGTAGATTTTGCTTTTTGTCATGAACTGTATGAATTTTCGTGCATGACAATTTTTTTATTTATTAGGTAGAGCATTTGGTATAGTATCATAGAAACTAACGTGAGTAGTATTCTTAACTAAAACTAATAAAACATGAAGATGGGCATCTTTAGTGCCTGAACACCGGTCGAGTTATTCGACTAAAATTACGTGAGTGCTAGCCGTTTACTAGTTGTAGTTAGAGCATTTGGTCACTGTCTCACCTGATGGAAAGTGACGACGCTGTCTACGATAGTGCATGCTTGCCTAGAAGATACCTGTTCACCCTTGACTTGAAGACTCTCAGGTTATAGTTAGCTGGAAACAAAGACGCCGGCAAAGTGTTCCACTTATTGGCTGTTCGCAATTTAAAGTTCGTAGTAAAACGCTTAGTATAAAGTTACGTTAGGATTTTTTTTTGGGTTGGCTGGGGCAAGATAGAATGCTACCGCGACCCTATCTCGCCCCATCTTGGTAGCGGACGAATCACGGGGGTTTTAGTGGGTTCAAATCCCACATTCCCCCTGCCATCACTCCCGTGGTGGCAGGAAAGTGCGAGTGGATTCCCCCCCCCCCCCCCTCAAAAAGTTTTTTTTTGGGTTTTACTAATTACTATTATAGAAACTAACGTGAGTAGTATTCATAACATCAACTAGTATTACTAGGCCGCGCATAGTTACCTACTCCGGCGTGAAGATGGACATCTTTATTGCCTGAACACCGGTCGACTTATTCGACTAAAATTACGTGAGTACTAGCCGTTTACTAGTAGTAGTTATGACTGATTACTGTTTGTTCAGATTCCGTTAAGCATTGCTAGATCCATTGTTACCCCTCTTGCCGGGCCAGTGGCTCCCCAAAATCTACCCAAAACTTAAGGGACCCATCTGGAATTCCTATCGAAGTCAATTTAAATTAATGGCCTACATTTGACGGCGTTCCGACGAAAAAGGCTTTTCATTTTTCACGTAAAAAGACCCTTTTGATGATAACTTATTATTTAAAATTTTCATCGTCTTCATGCTTCGTTTTGTACGATTCAGCGTTGAGTAATTAAAAGGAATAAATGTATAAAATGTATTCCTTTGGGACGGAATCTGATTAAGATGCTTTTGGGATTGGCGCTTTTCCTTTTTCTGTCAATTGATTTGGATATTTCCTTTTGTTTTGTGGTAATTAAGAATTTTTGTGATCATCAAGGTTATATACAACTTTTATTGAAATGAGGGGCAAACGAGCCTCCCGCCTCGTGGTAAGTGGTCAACACTGCCTATGGATATCTGTAACACTGAGAGCACTGCTGGTGCGTTAAACTTATAAGTTTCTAGATGACTAAAAGAAATACGGAGGTCATTAAATAAATCTTAATCAATATTACCCGTTAATTAAGTCTGTTCTATGCTGAACATTACATTCGTCTCTGTACCCGTATCCAGTCCAACCAAGTGGAATATTACGACCGTAGTAACACATAATTATTTTTACTACCTATGTATAGTTTTTTTGGGTAAAGCAAACAAAAGACATACACGTGTAATTGTCCCAAGTCTAACAATAAATCTGATTACACTTCATTCTTCCCAAACAATATATATTTTCCAATAAAGTCACATGACGAAAGTCAATATCAATCTAACAAATAAGAAAAACTGAGCAATATACCTAGAATACCTATTATAAGCCTTGAAACTTCGTACACCGCCTTGAATTGACAAATTAAGTCGTCTACAACTTAATGACGTCACAAAACGTGTATTTGCGCTTTCGGGTAAATAAATAAAGTAAATAATGAGCTGTTCGGAAAGGTTTACCTTCTGAAAGTTGTTTATAAAGGCTTTGTAGTAATAAATGTAGTACATGTACGGTTTTTTCGATTTTTTGGAGGTTTTTGGGGCTTCGGTTTGGTTGGTAGACAATATCTTCAACAAAGTATCAAGTCTTATAAGAAGTCTTTGGTAGGTTTGTATCAAAAAACAGGGCGTCCTGGCAAAAATTCTCTAAAATTCCGATTTTTTTTGGCGAATAGGTCATAATAATCCACAGTTTAATTCCTTTGTTAGTAACTGTAGCCAGTAGCCTAGATCCAGTCGATAGTGCTTAAATCGATTGATTTATTAGGCTGGAAACCAAACTGCATATTAGTTGTTTTCGTACTAGGGCAGGCAAAAATGTGTAACCTAGTTTCCTAGGTCACCTAACTAAAGTTACATAAATGGTTTTCTTTGAAATCAAACAAATTTGATCTGAAGACTTTGCTGTTAAAAAAATTGACGTAATTTTCTATGCAATGGCATATTCTGTGATATAGATTAAAAAGGTAGGAACTTGCACCCGCGAAATGTTATATGACTCAATTTGAAAACAGCCTAAACTTTTAATAACGATATACTTTACCTACTCCTCATTTTACCAATTTTCTCGATACTCAGGATACATGTTTATTTATAGCACATACACATTAATAAGTTTTGTTTAGTATACACACATAAACAAGCATGTACGCAGGTGTTAAAAATAAGGGTGCAGTGAGCGGGGTGCGGGAGGAAGGGAGATTAATTACCGCCGCTGGGTGAGCCAGAGCTAGTTCCGATTCACTGCCGACACTCGATAGTTTCTGAGTCCCTTTAGGGATTTAAAATGGGTTTTATTTGTTTTTATGTTTGTAAGAGATGGTGGCCGAGTGGTGGTATGTGTGTTTCGCAATCTTACGGTACCGGGTTCGATCCTCGGCCTTGCAATAATGACTTATCTAGCAAGTATGTGCAGTTTGTGATGCCATCGCTCCATGCCTCGGAGAGTACGTTCAGTAGTCGGTCCCGGTTGTCATAAGAACATCTATGGCAATCGTTACGGATAGTCAGACGCCTGAAAACTCCAGAGATATTTGACCTTTTATTGAAGCCTTTTTTAATAAAAATAAAATTTAATTGAAGGACATTGTAGCCAGTGAAAATACTGGGCAAATGAGACTTTATGATCTGATCACACAGTCTAATTTTATTACTACACTGTGTAAAGTCTCAGGATGACGTGCGCAGTGCAATGTCACGCAAAACTATATTTATTTAGAGTTCCGAGTGATACTGCAATCTGTTATGGGCAGCCGTGATGCTTCACATCAGGCAAACGACTAGCTCGTCACGTCATTAATTTGCATGAAAACACACTAAATTCACCGACATGCATTTTAAAAAGAGGATCAAAAGAGTTTTATTACAGGTTAAGCAATGCATCAGGGGCACGTCTAGTGTTACAGATAACCATAGGGTACGGTGATCTTCCCGTCTGGACCCTAATTCTTTATGACCACTTTACGATTTCTTACTTCGAAACCACGCGAATGCCTTATCTTACATAAGAAATCTGCAATAATCTATTGTCTATGAAATGAGAACGAAACCGCACGAAATTAATTTTGTATTGGTGCGATTTGAACTGTCAAAAATCATAATGTTCCACTGAGACGCGTTCCGAAACATCAACGCATCAAAAGTTACCACCAGTTATGTCAATATATATTCAAGAAAAAAAAATAACTTTAATGTATATTGAAGGTATTTCTAATGCAGTGATACGATTTGAAAAAGCCACGATAACGACGTGGTTTTGTATCCTGTGGAATATGTTTTCATGAATTAGGGCCCAGGAGGCACGTATGCTTGTTTACTACCTATAGCAAAAACTAACCCAGAAGTTCCAAGAGTACCATCTACTTTATACAATGACTCAAGATTACCCATTCATATCAGCTTCACACTCGCCCAACAATGGGACAAAAAGCCGCGACAACGCCGGCCCAATTGTGGCCGGGAGATAAATCCAGCCGGCGATATCTGGGCCTTTGACCTAATTATGCATTGGGGTAGGCAGGGATGAAATATTAAACGAGAGACAAAGGAGGCCGTGGTTCTATTTAACCAATTTGAATAGAAGAGGTCATCGATTTAATGTGGTAATTTTTGTGTTTGCAGATTACTCTGAGATTTAAATAACCGGCCAAGTGCGAGTCGGACTCGTGCATGAAGGGTTCCGTACCATTGTTTATAAAAAGGAGCAAAAAAAATTACGTTTGTTGTATGGGAGCCCCCTTAAATATTTATTTTATTTTGTTTTTTTTTAGTATTTGTTGTTATAGCGGCAACAGCAATACGTCTGTGAAAATTTCAACTATCTAACTATCACGGTTCATGAGATACAGCCTGGTGATTGACAAACAGACTGACAGACGGACAGACAGATAGACATACAGACAGTGGAGCCTTAGTAATAGGGTCCGTTTTACACTTTGGGTACGGATCCCTAAAAAGGACTCGCATCTGACTATCTATATAGCCACTAAGCCATTTGCTTCCTATCAACAACATTCTCGACCGTGACAAGTAATTGCTTTTCCAAACTTCTTAAATCTCATACTTTTTTTTTTTAATTTACTGTGTTTTCAATTACAATAGAAGGCGACATCTATTATATAACTAACACAAACTATAAGTCATGGTCTACAGTCTACTCTTGTTCACTATTTTCCCCAACCTACCAAATTCAATCCCAGCCTATACCAGACAGGTTGCCTGCTATCCGTACATACAAAACAAACTGTCTGTCCGCATGTCGCCAAATTGAATCGCGGTCATTAATCACCTCTAGCCATCTGTCGGTCTGTCACGCACACACGGTGTGATTGAGGAATAAAAACGCTTAGCGAGTGCTGCCATCTAGTTGCTAGGCAGGAAAAATATAACGTCACAAATTCCAAAAATAACAATTGACTATAGTTGAGAACACGAAAAAACAATTGAAGATCTACCGAGCTAACAAAATTATTTGGTCTAAAAAAATTGAATTTAAATGAAGCCTATAGACTCTGGATGGGCTTTTGATCAGCAATGGTTAGAAATTCCAATAAATTCACAGAAACGTTGACCATTGGTTAGAACTTGTTAGAGTTTTGACCATTGGTTACTTTAAGTACGGGTCAAAAAACCTACCCTTGGTGGAGTTTAAATACTGCATATCAGGATAGCACAGCACTAACTATTTGTGAATTTAATTTATTTAATACATATCGTGTAAGATACTTAGCGTTTTGGTGTAAACTGTAGGCTTGTAGCGATTACTATCTGTTTAAATAAATACACTCTGGGTGGGTTTTTTGATTCGTAGTTAAAGTAACCAATGGTCAAAACTCTAACAAATTCTTACCAATGGTCAACATTTCTGTGAATGAGGAGTTTTATTTTAAAAAAACACTAGTTCCGCTTCTTTTCTAGATGGCACTATGTACGTAGTACGTATGTACGTAGTTTAAACCTTTCAAAACACAGAGTAGTTTAAACATAAGAAAATGCTTAGACTACCTACAAAGAAATGTCAAATTCAGTTGAGTGGACCACGAGTACATTGCCTGTAGTATCTCCTAAGTAGTCTGTAGTGCATTCTTATTAAGTAAATTGAAGTTCGGTAGATCTGCGAGATAGATAAAGGTTAATATTATGATCCAAAATAAAGCCGAGGTATCTCGCAACGAAACTAAATAAAAACGAAAGAGTTTAAAGTTGTCAGACACATTTCCTCTAACCTGTGGTCTATGCTTGAAACAGTGACAGTGACAGCTTTTAGTAAAACCACAACTGGCGCCATCTATTGGGTCATGCATAATATACAATTTCTTTTTTTTAATAAAACGGCTCATTAGTTGGAATTTTTACGCATCAAAAACCCACCCAGAGTCTACAGGCTTTATTTCAACTCTACATTCAAGTTTTTTAGACCAAAAGAATTTGGTTAGCTCGGTAGATTTTCAATTGTTTTTCGTGTTCTCTGTCAACTATAGTGAACTGTTTTTTCTTTAATCTGTGACGTTTTATTTTTCCTGCCTAGCAACTAGATGGCAGCACTCGCTAAGCGTTTTTATTCCGTATTTGGTAAGTAATGGTCAACAACTGTAACAAATTCTAACCAAACATTTTAAACTACTAACTACCTTAACTACTGATCAAAAACCCACTCTCTATTAAGCTTGACTTAGTAAAAACTAATTAAATTCAAAAAGTTAATTAGAGTCAAAGACGATTAGTCAGTCTTTGATTAGTCAAATACTTCTTTTCCTTTGACGTAATAGGGACTATAGGTGATTTTAAGATTTGCATCAGTAACAACTGTACCACATATATAAAAAAGATTATTATAAGGAAAATTTCTTTTTACAAAACTATAGAACAAACAAAACACCGGAGCTTTCCTTCGCAGTTCATTGACCTGCTATTTATTAAGACAATACAAATTGCAAACGCACACAGAGTTCAAAAAGAAAAATAACTACAGCCGAGGGGAACGTACCGGCGTCGGCTAGATCTTGGACTCTATAATAAATGCGGCCATATTTTGTAAGCCTTGGATAATGCTAGCTGCACCTTGCAGTTTCACCGGCAAAAAAAAACTGGCATATAAAAGTATCCTATACTACATATATCCAGCGTGAAAAAATTAAAGAAATAATTACCGTTATAACTCCAAACATTATAAATCGTCGAGCCGATAATTACGGCGTAAAGAGGAAACACACACAAGCATTCGCATTTGTAATATTAATGATCACACTAATATTACAAATGTGAAATGTAAGCAGTCTTATAGCCTATCAATAGGGTCGCCAGGCTTGCATTTGACCATTGTCTCACCTAATGGGAAGTGATGACGCGGTCGACGATGGAGCTTGCTTGTGGCATTGGAGCAACGATTAATAGAAATTTCATACTTTTTACTAGAACTTAAAAAGTCAATTGTTCCGTTAATATTATCTGAAAGTGTAGTACACAATGAATCTCTCAGTTTCATCAGCACAAAGTGGTGAAGCATTGCTTCCGCAACTGTACATACACAACGGTTAAACGGCTTGAAATATTGGTTCCACTTCGAATCACGGACCCTACTACGGTTACTCGAATGTAGATAAATTCATAATTCTTATTTTGTACTTTATTCAATGTAAGCCAGTCCGTTCCGACCAAGTTACATCGGCCGTGTCAGTTCAAGTCGCGAAAGTTGAATAAGTGTCCTAACTAGGATTCCCTGTATCTAGGGCCCCAGGAACTACAAGGACCATGCTCCCACAACAACCAGGCACAGAACAAGTATTTGTGCTTTTTTTTTGGGCACAAATACTTGTCCTTTCGCGGGAATCGAACCCGCCGCTTCCGGGTTATGACCCAACCTGCTCAACCACCCCACCACAGAGGTTGACAAAGACTGTCTGTTTAAAGTTTTGATCCCTAATTTTTATTGGTTTTATTTAAAGTTTAAAATAGCAGACACGTATTTATTTCTGCAATATTCACAACTGTTGAGTTTTTTATTTCATCTATTGTGTTTCTAATTAAATAATTTAGCTTTTTTATGTAAATGAATGACGTGACGAGCTAGTCGTTCGCCTGGTGTTAAGCGCCACGGCCGCCTATAACAGATTGCAGTGTCACTCGGAACTCTAAATTAAAGTTTCGCATCGACACTGCGCACTACGCAAGTCATCCTGAGACATCACACAGTCTAAAAAAGATTTCTAGACTGTGCGATCAGGTTCATAATCATTTGCCCAGTAATATCACTAGCTACAATGCCCTTCAAGTCAGAACACAGTAGTGCTTGCACACTACTGCTTAGCGGCAGAATAACTGGCAAAGCGGTGGTAACCTACTTAGACGAACTTTGCTGAAAAGTCCTACCACCTAGTAATCTAGAAGCAAGACGGAAAAAGTTCAACGCCTTAACGATTTCGAATTTTGAAGTTATTTTGTCAATCATTGTACAAAAACTTACTTCAAATATCATAAATCCTCAGAAATCTTCACTGTTTTTTTAATAACTTGAAAAATACTGAATATAAATCCTGATATTACTAGAGGATAATCTCGGAATGGTTTTCATATTTCCAACAGATCCTAAATTAGGGACATTTACACTATTAAATAGATGCCAAACTTAAAAGCATATCGAACAATAAAAAAAATCGAAATACGTTTCTTAAAGTCAATACGATATCAAATCGAGAACTCGGAGTATCCCTCTCAATTTCAGCAACATTAGGTTCGAGGCGTAAATCTCTCGTGCGGTTGTACCCGCGTTGGATAATTTGTAGTGTTTTCAGTTACATGCGGCCAGGGAGGGATTAAAGGACTATAGGGGGAGGGGAAGGGGATGTAGTCTTTTTCTAAGGAGCTGTTAATTGGTCTGTTTTCTTAATGTTACTTCAGTATCTGAATTAGGTGTATGTTTTTTCTCTAGATGATTTGATTACGGAAAAATAATGATAGAAAAATATTTCTGCTTTAGTACAAAGTTTTGTATCTAGTCGCATTCAAATATTGTTTGTAAATAAAACACAGACATACAGACACGACGAACTAATAAGGGTTCCTTGTATGTACCGAGGCGTAATTTTAATACCTGGGTGCTTTTTCCTGCCTTTTCCGGATTTACCTGAAACAATAAATTGAAATTTAATTTTAATACTTCAGTGTTCCCTGCAGATAATTTTTTTGTGAAATTGACACGACTGGTACTAATGAGTCGCACCGTAAACCAACTGACTGCAGTCAGAACTAAACCATGATTCCACAACGAGTTAAACAGCGAAGTGAATAGTTAATACGTGGTACGTCAAGATTATACCGCGTCTGCAGACTAAACCGCATTTTAAAATGCTTAGATTGTTGTTCATTGATATTTTTATGTTGCTTCAAGGAAACTGAACTCAATTCATGTTTTTTATATTTTTGCAATTTAGTATTGATTTTTTGGCTTTTCTTTTTATTTCTAAGCACGCCGTCTTTTATTGTTCCTTCAGTCTGTGAAGCGTGTCGTAATATTTCATTGCTTTGAACTTGCGTTGGATAGGTTAGAGTGCCCTTGTGCTCTTGTTACCTTTGTATTTGTCACCTTTATGTTATAACAAAAGGATTGTTATGTTGGAATGTGTTTTGAACTTTCTGCTCACTAATTTGCTCACGCATTGCTTTTAAATTCAAAAAGTGAAGTTTGCAAGTACGTTCACCATTTTGCTCATGTAATTAAAGTTGAATTTTTAAGTATCGTTTGTATTCATTTACTTCATTTTCTTTTTTTATGCTAAAATGGGCATACGTTTGACAACAACTCACCTGATGGTAAGTGACGAAGTTGTCTAAAATGGAGCACGTTTGCCCATGAGATGCCCATTCACTCTTGACTTGAAAAGACCCAAGTTATACCCAGGAGGAAACACTGCTGCTGGAAGAGCATTCCATTCCTTGGCCGTTCGGACTATGAATCACTCAGCAAAACGCTTAGTGCGGACTTGTGGTACACTAACGACGTAAGGATGTGAAGAATCACCAAGCCTTGTACTCCTTGTTGTAGTTCATCTTAAAGCTGATAACGTGATTTTGATTAACTTATGCCACCTATATGCCACCTGCCGATCGGCGCAAGGTTATATGCACGTACTTACATACATATGAACAGATGAAAACCAACTTCGCCAGTGGATGCAGGTACTTTACACACTTCTCTCGTTAAATCAAAAATACTTACTGCACTGCTGAATACCAAACCAACTCAACAATTTGTCTGGGAATATTACAGAAGCGTAGCTTATTTTGTAAAGTTTCGTGAATTGTTTCAACACGCCAGAGATCGGAATGCTACAGTGTTACGCCGGTTTTCCGTACTAGTATAATTACGATACCAAAATTTACAAAGCTTTTGTAATTTCAATACGTTTGTCGATTTTCTTTGTTCGATTGACTTGTTTTCATCCCGATATTAGTATGAAAATCAGTAAAACATAACTTCATCCATTGCTAGTCCGTGTTTGTATTTCTTTTTGTCTTCGACATGATTTTGTTAATGGGGATTGAAAAATAACCTCATGTTTTAAAACATCACACTCGCAACATGATGAAATACCCACGTCAAGTAGGGGTCGTTCCGACCTGCTTTTGAATTGCCAACCTATCAAAATCTAAGCCATTAGTATTCTATAGTATCGAACTATTCAAACTAGCGCAGGATCCAGCTACTTACACACTGCACGCTAAACACATAAATCTATTAATGAATAGTGCAAAAGCTTCGATGGACGTCGAACGGCCGGAACAAGCAATGAAACGGATGTATGAAGCGTAGAGGGAGCCGTTCAGATGGTAATGAACTAGATTTATGGAGGATTTCTGGGCTTTTCGTGTTTATCTCTTTGCAAGAGAGAAATGTTTATTTTTTATTGGTGAGAAATGTTTGGTTAGTCGACTTCCAAACCGTGGGTTATGGGTTCAAATCTTGTAATAAGCACTTGTTGAAGGAAAGGCTTCCGTACCATTATCTATAAAAACGAGCAAAACAATCACGTTTGCTGTATGGGAGCCCCCTTAAATATTTATTTTATTCTGTTTTTTAGTATTTGTTGTTATAGCGGAACCAGAAATACAACATCTGTGAAACTGTCTAACTATAACGGTTCATGAAATACAACCTAATGATAAACGGACGGACAGACAGACAGACAGACAGATAGATAGACAGACAGACGGACGTACATCAGATCCTTAGTAATAGGGTTGTTTGGTAGGTTTTACCCTTTGGGTACGGAACCTTAAAAGAAACATCGGGGAGAACCATAGCACGATGGTGGGATATTGCTCGACTAGCCGTTCTTAACCGATCAATAAAGTAAAGTTAGCGGATGAGTGATGAGTGTGTTTTCTAGAGCAAGTTGAGTTAGTGATCTTAGTTTTTCTCCTTCGTTTATCTACGTTGGTTACTCGTCGAGGTAATACATTGGTGCCTGGACCAGGATATAGTGAGTTGATTTATCATTGATCATTCATTACTCATAATATAATATTTTCATTTTAGTTTAAAATAAAACAAAACAACTCAGCATTGCACAGCAATTTTCACTCGACATTGACACAATTAACGAAGAAATGATTAAATGAAAATCGAGTTAAGTTCTAATTTAAAATTGCACTATTGAAATCATTTCACACAAAAGCTCAGTAAAAGACTGAAAGGCAGTAAAATATTGCTCCACAAATAAAAGACATTCTTTTGATTCAAAATTCAACACAAACAAAAGAAGCAACCTTCTATCAGACTGCAAAACGAACCAGAGAAGTTATCATTCATCGGAACAGCAAACATTCATAGGTCGCTGTCGATTGTCGTTGCCATTCCTCTTATTCTGAGCTGAATAGGCTTGGACGTACAGTGCAGTGCAGTACTTAGAAATTAAACATCTTTGAATGAGAATAAGGCTACATCACTGTTTTATGGTTTAAAACGTACTTGGCTGATTTAATTCTAGAGCTCCATTTTTCTATCATACTAAACGAATGTTCCTCTGTTCTGTTCCTGCATTTTGATATAATTTACATATTTACATAGACACACTCACTCTCTCTCTCTCTCTCTCTCTCTCTTGAGTCATATTCACTTAGAGAAGCAAGATAATAATAATAATACAATTTATTTATCCAAAACAAATAAACATAGAAAAACATTTTTTTAGCTATACAGCTCTAATTTTAAAGATTTATTCATCTTGAGATCCAGGTGTGGTTTATTCATTTATTCACTCAAATTTAGTATTAGATTTAGACATCATGTACCTATGAATGCTGATTATCAATGCTGTTGTTTCTCAGCAAAATCAGACATCGACGGCTTAACGTACCCTCAGAAGCACTAGTAAGGTGAGACAGTATTTAGCAAAAGATTCATATGATTCTACAGTTCATTTGAAAATGACATTTTAGATATTGCAGATTGCTTTGTTAAAACTTTATGTACTGTCTCCAACTTACACTTGATCTAAAAACGTATGGAGCACGGAAGCACAAAATAGAAAAGTATAGAAGTCAATCACATGTATGTACTTCACTTTTTATACCTACGCTCGGCACTCGCGCTAGGGTTATCAGCTTTGGCTTATGCACAAAAAGCTATCGTGGTAGTGACACTCGTATCTAGTTGTTTGATTTATCGTTGAGAATGAAACGGGAAGAACGAAAATATAACAACTAAAGAAATAACTAAAATATTTCAATTTTAATGTTATTGTTATATTACTTTGTCACAGAAATATCTTGCTATCTATCTCGGGTGCGGCGGCCAGCCGGCTCGCCAAGCAAAACCTACCCTACCTTTAATTACTTACCTACCTACCTAACTGTTACGTTAAAACTAACTGTTGAAATACAAACAAATACCTTACTTCACTGAAACAACTAGTAGCTTAAAAAACGACAATTCACTGTTTATTAATGTTGAATTTAAACAACCGTCCACTAAACAATTATAATATCTCATGTCTCTATGTCATCTCTATGTCTCAAGCGGATGGCACTCACGCTCGCACTACTCCGAAAGACTCCGAGACATCGTGTCGGTGAGCAGTGTCTATGTGTGTGTTGTTCGAGCGCACTTACTATGTTGATTGATTTCTGTACTATTTTGTGACGGAAGCCCCAGAACATGAATTCAATCCGTTTGGCTGACACCAGTCTCATTGAATCAAGAATCTTTCAAGCGCATTCGTTTCTGCACCCTAATACCATTTGAATATGATTGAAAATAGCCTGGAATCACGAAACGTCTTGAAATGAACACATTTCATGGAATAAACGTCTTTATTCCATTTGAAAATACGTTAAGGTTGTTTTTTACACAAATAACAAGAAAGATGGGCATTTCAAATAGTATTTTGTGGGATCAAATACAAGAAATATTAAAAATGGGATGGGTTTGCAGGGATTTGTTGGGAGCTTCCCGAAATGATAGGTTTTGCGTTTTTGATATAAAATACTGAAATCATTACTTTTTAGATAATTGGCAGAAAATACTTTAGCTTGTCTTCCGGTGTCCCTATTACTTGATATCACTATCTTTCCCTACTTCTTCTTTTCCTTCTCATGTAGTCCTGGTGTTAAATTTTTTAGACCATCCAAGGGCTTGCCAGGACCAACAGTTCGTGCCTCCGAAGCACGTTAGCGTTCAGTTGTGGATACTACTTTTTGTAGCGGTCACCCATCAAAGTAGTGACTGCAGCGAATTTATGTTTCCTTACTTATACATAAGTATAACGTTTGCCTTTTTATTTATAAACCCACACCAAACGGCTTTAAAACTAGCAGCACAGTAACAAGAACCAAAATTCCTACGTCCAGCAATTCCACCAAAGGGTCGAATATAAGCACTTACAAGCAGCGATTCGCACAATGGCCCGGCACGGTGCCAAGCGATATGCGGCGCAGTTGTTATCGACCTTACCCAAATGTTTGCTGCATTTTTAACCGACTTATTAAATCGAGGAGGTTAACAATTCTCTGCATTAGCTTTGGATGAGTGCTTTTACAAATTTTATTAATTAAGATCGTGGTTAAAGCTACTAAACGCAAGCTTTATCGATACTAATGGAAAACTGTATTTTTGTTAAATTCATTAATAAAAATTAACCCTAATTGGCAAATGCGTTTAACCGGAATAGTAAAATAATAAAATGTTTCAATAGAGTAACGATCCCTCACTGGTGGATTAAACTGAAATAAAAATTGAATAGATCCACCAGGGGATCATTCCAAATCAAACCGGAATAGACCGAATCTTAAACCTTGGTAACTTCGAAACAATTTAACTGATAGGGATGACATTTTCATACAGATTGTGTACAATTGTACAATATTGAGATCAACGTGAGAAAATCAGCATTTTTCGGGAGTAAAGGCATGCTTATTTCAAAAAAATTGAATTTCCACGCAAAAACGGGGAAAATTGCTAGTAAAATCGTGGGTGCTTCTAGTATAAATAATAGCCCAACGCTGATTTCAAATTTTTACAGAAGCTCAGCAGAAAATCCAACCAAACTTGCAAATATCTAGCTGGTAGTTCCTCAGAAAAGTTCCCCGGTACTCAGTTTCCCGAGAGGTTCAGTAATGGTCTCAAGTCCACAAGAGGGTCAGCTTTGAAACTAATGGGTTACAGAATATCAAGTTAGCGAGTAGCCTGCCAAAATACTTGAGGGATGGGAGGCTCAAATGTTTGGGAGCTTTTAGAAATGTTTTGATGTGCTATTAGTATGAGTTAATTGTATTAAAACATTTTAGATTCGATATTAACTTGAAGTGGTCTCAAAATTTGAACTTGAAACTATGTTTGTTCATAAATATGTTTGATTAGAATCTCAAAGAGATATTTTGAAACTCTACCAACGTTTTAAATCTAACTAAGTATTTATTTTAAACATATATTTCTGTTTAAATAAAAAACTTCAAAGAAGAAAGTTTCAGTTGAAAGACTTCTTCTCAATGTTAGGATCTCCGTACTAGGTAGACTAGTGGTAGATCATCATCATCATCATCATAACCAGCCTGAAGGCATCCACTACTGAACATAGGCCTTCCCCAAAAGCGCCACTTTGACTAGCTGCTTACCTTCTGCATCCATCGGCTCCCCATCGGGTTTTAACCAGATCGTCGGTTCACCTAGTGGGGCCGGCTGGTGTTATATTGTACTAAATAGTTATCTAATACATTTCAATAAAAAAAATTTTCCTATTCTACCATTGAGTTCTCTCTTGTTTGTCTTACTTATAAATTTTGGGTGTACAAAATACCGCTTAAATATTTGTAATTATTCTTTTAAATCCGTAACCGTTGCCGATGTCCATAATCCATAAGCACAGGTGCTCACTCACCATGAGGTGAGCCGTCGGTATATTATTATTTGCCACTCATAATACAAAACACATAATATATATGCCTGTTTTTTATATTACCTATAGCAATATAGCAAAAATAAATCTAAAAACGTGCATACAATAAAACACAAAGAGAAAGCAAAATAGCAAATGTGCGACGCTTAAAATGCAACCCTCGTTCAAACAAAAAGTTGCGAAACAAACAACACAAGAACACAAAAAAATCGCATGCACGATTCTATTTGAAAGCCCCACAATCCAATAAGATCAGAACCCACAACCGAATTTCAACCTTTACACCAAAGTTTTAAAGTTTGAAATTCGTATAGTGTCGACTCGAAAGGCATATTCGATGGTTCGCTTCTATTCGCATTCAGTATTTCGCTGTTCGATTTCAAGGATATCGTTTTGTGTTTTATTACAACCTGTTAAGGTTTATTTTCTAAGGGAAATATGTTCACCCAACATGAGAGTGGATCAGAGCCGGTCGTAGCTTGCTCTGCAAAATATTTCATAAGTCGTAATGTCAGGATACTGCCAAAAGTAAACACGTTCTGATAGTCGAAGGTTTTATGGGAGATGGTTTATGTTGAGATATAAAACTAAGAGGCGAAGAGATGGACAAGCAAAACAATGTTAGAGCTAAACTGTTTTTATTAAGAATAGCTACCGTGGAAACTATTCCACGGCAGCTATTTTTAATCACTAGAATACAATCTATTTAAAAAAAATCTAATCTAATGACGTGACGAGCGAATCGTTCGGCTAGTATTAAGCGTCACGGCTACCCATAACAGATTGCAATGTCACTCGGAACTCTAAATTAAAATTTCGCGTGATACTGTATTGCTCACGTCATCCCGAGACATCACACGTTCTAGTAATAAGATTTCTAGACTACCAGATTAGATCCAAGTCTCATTTGCCTAGTAATTTCACTAGCTACAATGCCCTTCAATACAGGACCGGAACACCGTAGTGCTTCCACACTACTACTTGGTGGCAGAATAACTGGCACAGCGGTGGCATATTCAGAAAACTTTTGATTATCATCGTGTCCATCAATAGCTTATTTTACTTCTATGTTCCAAACAATAACACAAATCTCGCGAAAAGTAAATGATTTGTTTTTTAATTTGTAACCATTGTCCCGTGGCTTGATTAAGAAGTCTAAAAAAGGTAGTGAAGGTAGGTAATTCAAAGTTCTCCGTAAAATATAGGTTTTCTCCGATATTCCCTGAAAGTGGTACTTATCACCCTTTTGTCGGAAGCGACACATAATTCGCGGATCCAAGAGATCCGCTGAAGCTGAAGCCTCGCCGTAAATCAAGAGCTTTACCTGAAATATTTTACAGGAAAGATATTTTTACAAGGTTTCGGGAAGATCTCGATACCGATCACTTGTATTCAGAGCTTTGGTGTTACGTCAACAGATTTAGATTGGTTGATTTTTATTACTTTTGGAAACTTATGATATTAACGGTTATTTTAATATTAAAGCTTAATTTTGTTTACCTTAAAACTCATCTACACATTATAAAAATAAAACTCTAACTGGGTTAAATCTGTATATAATTTTTTTTTTAAATTTGATTGCAGTACCTACACTTCTTTGTCAATAATAGAAGTAAAAATATTTTCACCGTTTGTTTGTCTTATGTCTGTCGCTTTGAACACTAGTCACGCTAAAGCTACTAAATTAATTTCGATGAACTCACCATCAAATAAAAGATATTAAATTACTTCGATAAGTGTATCATTTAAAATACTGTAAGTGACGAATCAGCAGCTTTACAATTCACATCAAAACAACCCCTTGATAAGAAAACAACCCTTTCCCAACAATGCCCCTGAAGTGATACTTCAAAGTTGCGCGCTAAATAACACAGATCTACAAAGAGATTCGAGATAGAAAGAAAAGTTATATTTTCAGATCTTGACGCTTTCGGTTAGGCAAAAACAAAAACAATTTCAGAGCTTTGTTTAAAATGTTTGAGGGAGGCTACTTTTGAAGCTTTGAAAGTTAAAAGTACAAGGGATGAATGGGATAGAACACGGGTTTGTTCTTTTAAAATAGTACCATCTCGGATACAGTATCTTAAATGTAACACCGATCTATCGAACTTTTTCTCTAAAATAGATATATACATCGCAGATGAAAGGAACACAGGTTGATGATTTTACGAAATGAAAGTCAATCAAAAATAAGACTGGTAAAAGCTCAAAAAGACTACCAGTAGTATCAGTTGCAATATATACCTTTTCGCGGAGATTAAACAGTGTTTGAAAGAGAAGATGACAGTTGGTGCCCAATACAAACACAAAAAACGTTGAACATTTAATTAACAAAAAATGTGGAAATTAATAAACTGAAGCATTATTGTGAACCCAGTCCAGCAATAAGAACCTAAAAACACAAAATTAAACGAATCCCAACAAAGCGGACCTCTACAAAACTGTTTACATCTCAGCCAGTATATAACAAAGGGCTTTCATGCGAAGGTCCCTTAAAAGAACCCTTTTTTATTTAGAATGAATAAAATAAATTGTTCGCGTTCCATCACGGGCGTCTCGAACGCACGTGAAATTGGAAAATAAAGCTTGGCTTTGAAATACAACTAAACTGTCCGATAAGGATTTGAAGCTGCAACGTTAAGCGGTGAATCTTCATTCTATTCCCCTGGTATTTTGAAAATATACAGTGGCAGCATAAGAATGAATGCTTAGCAATCATACCTTCTAAATCAAAAAAACGGTGATAGAATTCTTCGAGAATCCATTTAGGTGGACGATTGACGTTTTCTTGTTTTAAACGTAAGTACTTATCATTACAAATATTATTATTATTATTTTCGTTTTTTTTTATTGTTTATATGTATTAAAAAAAATAGAAATAAATGTATAAATGTATAAATACTTTTGTGGTTTGTGGGATAGCTTTGAATATAATGAACCGGTAGCATACTTAAGTTTATAAAAATAATCAAAGTTGATTTATTAATAAAATAAAATGCATCTAATTATGTATCTTTGTAACACCACTACTTTCAGATAATTAATAACCATTTTGAGATTTTTAAATTTAGATCATTCGCTTTTTCAATAAAGAGCTCACAATTACGGTCATATTGCAAAATCTACTAAAAAGACAAAAAAGCTGTTTCTCACAATATTTTATTCTTATCCAATCTACAAAATCAACAGTTAGATTTAACATACCAAAACAGACTTTCAGATTTAATTTTTACTAATTTCATTACATTTTTATCCCAAAGGGTAACAAAATAAATACTTAATCTCTTATCTAAATCTAGACTAGACTTCAGTTATCCAACTTTCTTTCCAATTATTTTCTTTTGTCCCTAGACACTATTACGTTTACCTAAGGCTAAGTCATTACACTCTTTCAATATTGTGAGGCTATATTTTTATTATACCTGATATTTTTCTTTGTCAATGTACTTATTGAGACTGTTTCAAAGTGCCGGTGATATTATCTATACATATTTGATGTATTGTGATATATAATTTGTAAATAATACAGTTAATTTAATATTATTATATCTGTAATAAAGTCTATGGTTCAAAACCGTATCACTAAGATAAAAAACAACAAGCATGGTTCAATAGAGTACAAAATTGGTTTGAACTAAATAATTACTGATTTATTAGCGAACAAGTGTAATCCTAGTTATGTGTGTTATTACTTGCTGCGTAATAAGCGGCTTTTGATAGGTTATTATTATTAGATTTAGTTACAAACTAATTTGTAACTAAAACTATTACGATACATATTATACTATAATCAACATCTCAAACGAATATGGGTACACATAATTTATATACAACTATTGGAAGTAGCTGTTTCGTGTCTTAAATATAGGTGTATGCAACTTTTCATGTTGTACACCGTAAAACGGTAATTTGTCAAGGTGATGATTAATAATAAAATGGCCTGTTTCAATTTTCCCGGACATAAATCATTGGTGATATTGATTTATTTGTTTTATTTTAATAACAGGTACTTTAAGGCTTTAGTCGCAACTGTAAAGCAATAAAATATAAGCAATCTGTATGCAAAATTTCATCTAAATTGCTTCAATCATTTTGTGTGAAAGCACACTATCAAAATTTACATTTTACATATTAGTAGGGATAGGAGTAAGAATGTGGTGTGTGAAACACAAACGCGAAATGAATATCAACGCAACAAATGGATCCATATCAAAACCAAACAACAAATACCACTGAAATCATTACCAAAGGAAAGATGCCAAACATTTACAAACGAGCAAACGAGTTCAGCAAACTCGATCCACACCACGGCTTCTATCAAATACGTTTGATTCCCAGCACGTACAAAGACAAAAGTTAGACATCGATACAGCAAACTGGGACGGGGAATTGTGTCGGATATCTGAATACGGGTTCCGTACTTTGATTCCTATGAAATTGACAAGTCGACAGAATCGACAGAAGATATTGTTGTACAACTATCAGTTTCATCTATAGAGATAATATCTCAACCTACGCGTGCAGCTGAGAAGAGTTTTTTACTTCTTTTTATAGTGTTTTCATGAGTCGTTTATTATTGAGTATTTGTATTAAGTAGTTATTTTATAATGGTAGTTACCATATTGAAAATTAAAAAAAATAAATGAAAAATACATTTATTTGGACATATATATGGGTAGGTAACATTTATATTTAGTTAGAAACCCTGGATCCCACACTAGGCCAGTCGTTTATTATTGAAGTAACAAACAATAATAGTTATTTTAAAACGGTAGTTACCATATTTCTATTATATGTAATTATATAAAAATGACGTACTTGGTGTCAAAAATATCTCATGAAGTTTCTAGATTTGGATTTGACAATGGACCATAAATTCGCGTTTCTTAAAGCAAGATACAATTTGACACACAAAAAACGAACTAAACGAGCGCGCTTACCTCGTCTTTCTCAGGATGATTACGCCATAATGAGTTTTACATAATCCTCTCCCCACCCAGTACGAAACATCACAGTAAATTGAATTCGAAACTACCAACTCATATAATTACATTACAGTTCCATCTTCGTATTTAGTGAACACGGGAGTTCGGGGAATTCCCGCAGGATCATCTTGGGGCCCGGGGATTCTTGAGGAAACATTCCTCACGCGACAAGTTTCGGGGTTGCGTGTGGCTTGCTTATTAGTGCGTTGATTGACATTGTTTGGGGAGTTAATAAAGTTTGAAAAGGAGAAATGTTTTAAGTGCTAGTATATTTATGTTTTTGAGTAGAACATACAATAAAAATGATGTGAGAGTTAAACAGTGATATTATTTGAACACGTGATTTGTGTAATATTTTGAGCAAAAACACAATTTAGAAAAACAAATGAGTTAATGAAGTCGTTGTATGTAATATTACCTATCTAAGCAGTCAGCATTTAAGAAAGAAAGAAGCTGTTTAAGGTGAATTTTTACCGTCTAATAATTTAGATTTTTTTAGTATTTTCTGCTATGATTCAATAAAATAAACTTAATAACCTAACTTAACCATTTGTTTTGAAAGAACTACAGCTACCTACTGAAAACTAAGTTAGAGATAGAAAACTCTATAAAATATTTTTAATAGATGCTACTGCATTATTTCGACTTAAACTGACCTGTTCGCTCAGTTGGAGTAACCCTGCCTTTGGAGCTGTAGGCTGTGGGTTCGATCCCACCAGGACAAACATTTGTATGATGTACATACGTGTGTGTACTGTGTCTGGTCTGGGTGTTATATTGTATTGTGTATGTGTGTTTTTACTAATCAAAAGATATCTATGTATATTCTATCAGTTATCTCGTAGACATAGAACAAGCTTTGCTTAGTTTCGGGGTTTGCAGATACAAGGTAGCTGATAGGAATCAACTTATCCATACGTGCTCAAGCTCCGCAGATCGTGCCCGCCTCTTAGCCGTTTCGGTGTGGGAATCGGGTTTGTGGCTACAGGCTCTCCCATCGCAAAATACTGGTACCCTGTTGGATTCATCCTCGTTCAGGATTGCAGCATCCCTCCGCTTGGGCGCATCTTGCTCTGCTCCACACCACTGCCAGTGTGGTAGTGCTGTCGACCAGCTTGGTCACCATGGCCTTTCCTGCGTTCGAAGTGCAGGGAGGATTCCTCGCCACGCGAGCCTCAACGATATAATTCGTCGGGCTTTTACCAGCGCCAATTGCGCAGCTATTTTGGAACCAAATGGCCTCGTACGTGACGATGGTAAAAGACCCGACGGAATGACCTTGATCCCGTGGAAGATGGGGCGGCCCTTGGTGTGGGATGCTACGTGTGTAGACACCCTTGCGCCGTCACATCTTCCCGAGACACAAAATAAGGCTGGCGCGGCGGCGGATTCCGCAGAGAAACTGAAAAGGCGCAAATATAGTAACCTAGACAGCGGTTTTATTTTTGCGCCTTTTGGGGTCGAGACCCTCGGGCCATGGGGACCAAGTGCACACAAAGTCTTTAAAGAACTTTGTAAGTGTCTGGTTGAAGCAACGCGTGACCAAAATGCTGGCCTCTATTTGGGCCAAAGGTTAAGCATTGCCATTCAACGTGGCAATGCTGCCAGCATTTTGGGCACTTTGCCCACTGGTAGTGGTTTGTTAGATTAGTTTTGTATTATATTGTTAATTTTATAGTTTTAGTTTAGTTTTATAGAATACCTAGTTTTATTGTTGTAGTTATACTTATTAAAGTGAAAGTACGTTATACATTATTATAGATATAAATAATTATCATCATTACATCAAATTGAAAAATGAGAAAAAGGTAGCTGATAGAAAAGGAATACCTACACTCTAGCTGACGAAAATGTAATTGCGTTTATCCAATTTAAAATTATCTGATAACAAACACACACAAAACCGTTGCAACTCCAATTCGTCACCCAAACCCGGATGGGTACAACCACAGAGCAGAGAAAAAAGACGCTCACTACAAAGCGTGAATTTTTTCATGCACAACTAATCCAAATAGCTGCTGTGGACCAGATCAAGTTAGCGTGGCTTTGTGAATATCCAATACGTGCTAGTCTTCGCTCTAGTGTTTTGAATGAGTTATTATTCTGCCACGTGTGAGATGTATGTCATCAGTTACTTTTGTTAAGGTCTCTAAAGGAATGACTTAAAAAAGTACAATGTTATAGCCAAATTAAGCCAAACACAATCATGAACAAAGAACTGAGATTGATTTAAACTCTGTTCTTTGTGCACCTATCGTTATGAAACCATAAGTAGCATAATTACCTTCGTTTAACTTGAATTAAAAACATTACTACTATGAAAGGTTTTTGTGAAATAATAATTTACTTATTACCAAGGTTTTAACTTTAATCTGTGACAGTGTCATACGATCCTTTGAATTCACACAATTTCATCAATCAATAGACAATTGTATCTATCCCGCACAGTGCCAAGTTTGAACACCCAAAGCTGTCGCGTCAGCAATTCTCCTCGTGAATGGACATAACTAATCCGAGCCCCACAGCTACAGCGGCTTTGTGCATGTTGAATACACGCTGATGGGGGCGCATTTACATGTTGTTACTTTGATCTTATTCAATCAAGTTACCGACAGACCTAGTCTGAAGATGGAAAACAAGAGTATATGCTATTTTGATGATGACTATAGATTAAGAAATCATGTACTTAACCAAAAGCAATAATGATTAAATTGAATAAATAATTATAAATAATTTGAAAATAAAAACGAATTCTGTGTGGATCTGGGTGATTCTGTGTGATATTTACCAGGCAAATATAATTAATTTTGTTTATTATTTTTGGAATTACACTATAATTTTCAGTATCACTTTCTATAATTTGAACTAAAGCCTTCTACAGATTTTCACAGCCAGTGGACTTGTTTGGGAGAGTCTAGTGAGTTGGAAGGAACTGAACTAATTGCAAGTCCGGAAGTTTGTGTTTTATCCCAGCTAATGGGACGAATGAATCAGGGGTTCAAATCCCACTCGTGAATTTTGTGTTATTAGTTATTCCTTTAGATTAAAAGAAATATGTACACCACATTAGTTTCAATTCTATACACACTAATCCACCCGTTATCGATTAATTACTTCATTCGACATCATCTACAGTGACGTATACAATGCCGGCTACACTTTGACATTTATAGCCCTAATCAAAATGCAGTGTTCAATGGTGAACATTCAGCGTTGAGCAATGGAAAGATGTTATACTGACTAGCCCGCCCCCCGCCTGCCGTATAGCTCACTCATTTTGCAGTGTAATCCAGGTTTAAAACGGTTTTTTGGCATATTTCTGATCTGCGCTAAACTTATAACCCGCTAATTTTTCAACGCTATCTAGTTTTAGGCATATTTTTGATCTACGGTGTTTTCTTGGTGTATTGGCATTCCTCTCTTCCTTGTTCCATGGTAGAATTTAGTATGTCAAGTTGACATGAGTTTGACTAATCAGGGGATAAATTCGTAGCTCCGTTACTTATGTAGACTATTGATCAATATTTATCCTACGCCTCCATTAGCAAGTTCAATATCTTTTCGCTGGTGGTTATCAAAATTTTGTCGGTCACGTGCTGTGATTTACGTTGAATACGTGATAGGCAGTGGAAGCCAAACTTTTGTCATTTATTAGGGAATTTTTAGTTATTTATAAACCGCTTTTATTTAGTATTTTTGTATCTAGTTATAGGTTAGTTGCTTTTTATTAAAAATTAAGAAGGAAATATTTCATAAAGAAACTTAAAAATGAATGCAATAATTGAACAAATAAGTAAAATCGGTTAATAAAGTACAGAGTAATAAGCTTTCAAAGTTTCTCGAAGGGGCATCGCCTGTCCCTTTCTCGCAAAACATAGATCATATGAAGCTTCCCCACAATTACTATGAAATCACACGTTATGACGTAACATGTCAAAGAGATTGCATATAAAGCTACCACAACTTAGTAATGAAGTACTATGAAGGACTGCTTACGTCACTGCATGTTTGAGCTGTCTCTTTCTATTCCTGTAGTTTAAAATGCTTGTAACTTCGTCATTTTTTGAGATATTTAATTTTTGTTTTTACAAGTGCTTATTTTTTAAGGAATATGATTAATTTATGCAATAAAATAATAGCAGGCAACTAGCCAATAGCTTAGCTATCTCACAACCTACAATAGCACCAGTTCTCAATTGATTTTAGAAAAAAGACGCGGCTTACATTTCGTGGCAGTCATTAATAACAGTTGAGGCTTATTTTCAGCGATGGTCGTTTTCCGGCAGACGTGATGACAGTGTTTCCAAACAATGTTTTGGTAGATCAAAAAGGTGGTTAGATTTATGGAAAATTAGACTTAGCAAAATAAAATTATTTTCGTGTTTACCACCTTAAGTACTTTTAACGCTTTAAAAGCCAGTATTTAGTGGGGTTATGTCATCTTAATGAGGGTCTCATTTCGAGGTAACGGCGTTGCTTTAGTATCGCGTTGCGTTAATTTAAGCTCTCGAAATAAGACTTATTTATTTTAATTTAGCTTTTTTAGTATCAGTAAATAACCGTTAAAATTCTCTTATTTTTTAATCTTTATAGATGACATTGTTGTCTGTCTGGCTGTCTGTTTGTTTGTGTGTATGTCAAAAGTTAACTCACTTTGGGAGTCACTTTCACATAACTTGTATTATCACTTAACCATGTCAATTTAAGTTAGTCAAGTAGCTACTCCACTCCATGATTATGGGGCGATACTATTTATTTATTTATTTATTTATTTATTGTGATAAAAACGACAAAATCAATTACAATTACCACAAAACATTTCATACAGAATAAACATGTCAAAGTATTAAATAATAAAAAAAATAGGTACAATGGATTATTACTATATCAGTATCTTACTTGTATAGTATTATAATAATGATTATCTGTGGTTATATAACAGAATACAGAAGTACACGGAGAAAAAAAAACAAAAGAAGAAGAAGAAGTAGTGTGTAGAAGTGACAGGAACCCTCAGAAAGCGAAGTTCACTGTTACGACTCGACTTTGTAAGTTTTTTTTGTTGAAGAATGACGTGACGACATGGTCATTCGCCTGTTGTTAAGCGTCACGGCTGCTTATAACAGTTGCAGTGGCATTTGAAAGTATAAAATATAAATTCACTGCACTGCGCACGTCATCCTGAAACATCACACAATCTAGTGATAAGATTACTAGACTGTGAGATCAGATCGTAAATTCTCATTTGCCCAGTAATTTCACTAGGTACAGTGCCCTTCAAACTGGAACACAGTAGTGCTGGCACGCTACTGCTTGGCGCCAGAATAATTGGCAAAGTGGTGGTACCTACCTAGACGGTAAAAAAGTTAAGTAAGTACTGGGTGGCGCAAAAGTAAAGACCCTATTTGGTTCAGCTATAACATTTTTTCTAAATTAGAAAACTAGATTTAGGTTTTTTTAAATGTATATTTGTGCCATTAAATTTCGTACCATTAGGATTTAAAGATGATGTCTTTTAAATGGTGACCTCCAGAGTTGATACACATTTGAGCCCTATTTATGACATTTTGCATAACTTGCCGTAACACTTCCTGCGATATGTTCGTTATTTCTTGACGAATGTTTTCTTTTAGAGCTGCGAGAGTCTGTGGCTTGTTCACATACACCCGAGATTTCAAAAAACCCCAAAGAAAGAAGTCTGGACTGGTCAGATCGGGTGATCTTGCAGGCCAAGGCAAATCGCCAAAACGAGAGATAACTCGGCTTGGAAAAGCGTCCCTCACTAAGTCCATAGTGTCGCGCGCTGTGTGTGCCGTAGCGCCGTCTTGTTGAAACCAGATGTGCTCCAGCCCCAATTCGTCCAAACTGGGTATCAAAAACTCACGTAACATGGTTCTGTAGCGTTCTCCAGTGACAGTTATCGCATTGCCTCCAGCGTCTTCGAAAAAATAGGGTCCGATCACTCTGTCAACACAGATGCCACACCATACAGTAACTTTTAGTGGGTGTAGAGGTGTTTCTTGAATAATGCGCGGATTATCAGTGCCCCAGAACCGAGTATTCTGCTTATTGACATGCCCTGAGAGATGGAAATGCGCTTCGTCACTCATAACCAATTTTGAAGGAAAATCATCTTGCAAAATGTCATAAATAGGGCTCAAATGTGTATCAACTCTGGAGGTCACCATTTAAAAGACATCATCTTTAAATCCTAATGGTACGAAATATAATGGCACAAATATACATTTAAAAAAACCTAAATCTAGTTTTCTAATTTAGAAAAAATGTTATAGCTGAACCAAATAGGGTCTTTACTTTTGCGCCACCCAGTAGTAGTAAGTAGGTTTCAGAAAAGGTATTGTGGTACCTACCTAGTAAATTATAAGCAAAAAACACTCATTAGAGTTCTAGTAATCAGATATAATCTCCAAACGCATAAATTCTTTGTTGTGTACATTCACAACTTTGTCTTTACCTACTCATGGTAATCGTGTCGGATAGCTCGAAACCTGTCTGCAACTGACAGTCCCTTGGGCTGATTGTTATTCTGTCGGCAGCAGGGGACTGACGTCTGGGCCAGGAAATGCAGACGTTTCGTGTTTTGAACTTTAAGATTTTGACTGGTTTTAAGATGGTAAGAGACTAAATAATAGCATCACTGTTTCCTGACAAATGTAATCTGGGAGAGTTTAAGACTAGAGTGAACTGTGTCTTCTAGGCAAGCATGCTGCATCATCGACCGCGTTACCATCAGGTGAGACCATGATCAAAACCTGTTTACGGTTTTTTTAGTAACATATGTATTCTATCAGTTATCTGCTTTCCATAAGCATTGCTTCGTTTGGGGCTGAATGGCGCTGTGTGAAATGTCCACAAAAAATATTTTGTTTATTAATAAAAAAATATATTGAATGAATCTAAAAAAGGATATATCAATCAACTTTCCTCAGTGTATTTTCCTGCACCACTATTAGAGGAAATGCAAGTTCTGCATATTATATAACTGTTCCAAAATAAATGATAATTTACACAGATGGTGTAGCACAGCCTAAGGCTTCTATATTACAACGGATCAGACACCAACCATGATATTTTAATTAAACCCAAGTCACTCAAAACACCTGAATCATTTGCAAGGCGAGCATGATAGTTTATCTTATACACTTTGTGACACAGGACTCGTGACACTTTGAAGACGTCTTGTACGTCTCTTGGGGATCTTCTCTTACTTTGTGGGTCAGTTTACACTGGTACTGTATAAATTATGTCTTTATGTTGATATTGTAGAGAGCGATCGTGGCCGAGCGGTAGCATGTGCGCTTCGCAATCTTACGGCACCGGGTTCGATCCTCAACCCTGCACCAATGGCTTATCTAGTAAGTCATATGCAGTTTTCGATGCCATCGCTTCGTGCCTCGGAAAGCACGATAAACCGTCGGTCCCGGTTGTCATAAGAACATCTATGGCAATCGTTACGGGTAGTCAGAAGTTTAATAGATTCTGACGCCTTGTCTAAAGATCCCTGTTACTGGTCCCTTATGGGTTGCGAGGTCAGATGGCAGTCGCTCGTGTAATTCTGGTAGCTCGCCGCTACAGGTTAGATTGGGAGCCGACCCCAATTATAAATGGGAAAAGAAAAGGCATAAGAGGATGATGATGTTGATACAACTCTTGTGGTAAACCTAAAGTCGTGATTTTGGTTAGAGCTTTCTGGGTTGTCTCGAAGAGATCGCTACAAGTAATAAGACCGACCACTGTGTCACATCGGAGTTTCCTTTTCTGCGTTGTGCCGGATAGTTTGCACCAGTAGTGGAAGAGATTTTTTTTGCAAACTTATTTATTGTAACAGATTTTTTTATAGTTGACATTGGGGATTTTGTATTTTATATGTCCAGACTAATTACTTTTAGATTAAGTATTTTAAATATTCGGGTTTTTACTTGAGTGCAAAGATTAGTGGTACCTGCCTAGACGAACTTTGCAGAAAAGTCCTACCACCTAGTGCACCTATATAGACGAGCTCAGTCGAGTGAGACTTACTAAGTATTCCATACAATAAATATGTGTGGACATTTCACACAGCGCCATCTAGCCCCAAACTAAGCATAGCTTGTACTATGGGAACCAGAAACTGATAGAATACTTAGATACTTTTTGTTTGTAAATACATACATAGAATACAATATAACACTACCGACCAAACCGAACGTGGTACATTAATAATTGGATTATAGTTCGACCGCCTACCAATGTATATGCAAGTAGGTACCTATTAGGGTGGTTCAATCGATACCGCAGCCGTTCCGGTCAGTGGGCATGGCCGATGCCGTGCGGGTGATTAGAGGATGTCGTCGACAATCAGTAATCTGCTGTATAATATTTATTATCTGTCACCGGCAAAGCGAATAGTTCAAGCATTGCATAGAATGATGTGTCTGGATGTTAGGTATTATTGTATTCTAAGTATCTATTTGATTGGTCTGATAGCTCAGTTGGTAGTAGCTCTGCCTTCTGAAGTGTAGGCTGTGGGTTCGATTCCTACCCGGGACAAACGAACATAGATTCTTGTGCTGTGTCTGAGTGTTATATTGTATTCTATGTATGTATTTACAAACAAAAAGTATCTAAGTATTCTACCAGTTATATGGTTCCCATAGTACAAGTTATGCTTAGTTTGGAGTTAGATGGCGCTGTGTGAAATGTCCACACATATTTTTTGCATGTAATACTTAGTGCGTCTCACTCGACTGAGCTCGTCTATATAGGTATTGTATAAAATATTCTATCTACCTTATCATTATATACCCTACTTAGTTAATGTTTGCGATGCTTTGGTTATGTATAGAACGCCACGAGTATAGGTAAAGTATAAAATGAAGGACAAATTGCGCGAGTTATCAAATACCTTTAAAGGTATTCTGGAACGTATCGAAAGAATCTCTTTTATTCTCGATTCTGTGAAAAATAATACCAAATGATATGCAGTGAATATTCGCGAGCACGAATTCAGTGAACTGGGGCAGTAGCTGGAATGCATTATATTTTAGAATACCAATGGTAAAATAAAAGAAAAGAATTAAGGGCAGATAGCATTTAAGTGTAGTAGGCCTTCATTGTAGTTGGCATTAAGTGTGAATGTCTATTTAATTAGGTTGTGTAGTCCCGGTTTGCGAATGGGACCACCCCGTCTCTTCCCGTGGGTGCCGTAAAAGTCGGCTAAGGGAATATCCAGGGAATAGGCAGCAGCATTTTTCTCGATACATTAAAATCTTCTTCTTCACCAAGCCGCCTGCCTTGCATGGTTATTATGGCAAATCCTCCCCTATTATAAGCGTCCAAAGTGGCGTTTTATGGGGGAGGCCTATGTTCAACAGTGGACGTATTTCTGCTGATGATGCGCCTATTCAATGGTAGTCTCTTGTATAAAGAAAATTTGATACATTCTTTCATTGTTATCAATTAGTGAAATGAATAATTAACTTAATTTTTAAATCTTGCTATACTGTGTAAAAGTACTCTGCTATTTATCTGGTTTTCTCGCAGTTCAATTCTTATTTTTACACAATTTTTTTCATTCGAAAGCGTTGCAACCGAATTCACGGATGCTGAATTCGCTTTGTTTATGTATCCGTTTGATTTATCAGGTCAGGTTTATTATTGTGATTTTGCTGTGAACTTCAAAATTTTGGTGAACAAAATACAAATTTCTTTATTGTTGTTAATTTTACAGATCAGTAAGAACGGGTAAACATGCACTTTGAATGCTACTAAGGTTAAGATATCTTTGACGTAATTAATCGTATTTTCATAAGTTATCGTCCATTGAGAAACCAATCTGATACACTCATTGACTAAAAATCCAGCTGACTAATGATACAAATTCCTCTCATACGAAAATTAGTGGCGTATTCCAACCACTAATTCTAATAAATACTATGAATTTCTAATAAATCTCGGGAACCCGTTGATGGCTTTTGTTCCATCTTGCTCTGTTCTTTGTAATTTCGCATGACTTTGTCTCGTTTTGTTACCTCGCCCCCTGCCCGCGCAGGTGAGTCGTCTTTGTACGAGAAATTATGTTCACGAGCTATCAACAGGCTTTATAATCTTTGGATACACTAATAATAACCGTAAATTCTCTATTACTCATTTAAAACACACGAGCACAAACTAGCGCGAGACCTGTGACGCAATTTCCTGTGTTTGTTCTTAAGGCGTTTTTAACCGTCAGGTGGCGCGCGGCGCGCGGTTGAACCAGCTATAACACAATTGAATACTTGGTAATCTACAGAAGTCCGGATACGGGTGCTTGTGGATTAATTGATCTCTGCTGAATAATATAAGTAATTGTAGTAACTTACGTGTTGTGTTTACAGCTCAAATTTTAATAATAATAGTGTATACCTGAAATAAATATAAAAAATGCGTTAGTAAACTATAACATTTACATTTATGAATACATAATTATAATTATGTAAAGCTGTTTGACAAATATTAAAAAAAATTTAGAATAATAAAGGTTTTAAGAAAATCAAGAATTGATCGCAAATCAAATAGCAGAGTCAGTTTATAATTAAATAATTTGTGTGGTAATTTCACTTTTCACGATAAAACGGTAAACTTTAATTTTGGAACAATTTTTAAGTAACAAGCAGATGGCCCACCTGATGGTAAGTGGCCACCTTTGCCTATGGACATCCGAAATACCGGCGCACTGATGGTGCATCGCCTACCAAAAGATTTTTAAAGAAGTATGGCAGATCTCATTCATTTTCAGCCTAAAAAAAGAAGCCGCGTGCATGAATGACACTTGTACGTATCGATACCACAGACTAAATATATTTAAATGGTATAGTAGCACATATTTTTAGAAGATGGGAGAAAATGTTATTTCAGATAATTTGTTAGGTTAGGTGGTTAGGCTAAAAAATGCTTGCCAAAACCCAGGATAATTTTAATTATCCGGGATAAACAGTGTCAGTACTTACCTTAAATTTTAAAAATTAAAGGCTTACCGTGGGATAACAGATGCGAGTGAAACCACGGGGTGACTTTATATACAAACTAGCTGCGCCCCGCGGCTTCAACCGCTAAACTATATATAAAAAAGTAGCTTATTTGTTAATCCAGTATATAAGCTATGTCAATCACAAAGTTCATTCAAATCTATCCAGCCGTTTGAGTGTGGAGGAGTAACAAACATACACACAAACACACATACACACGTACACACTTACAAACTTTCGACTTTATAATATTAGTGTGATGGTAAATTATCACTATATAATACAGCAAGTTAGTGTAATATTTAAATATCAAAATACTCAACTTTATGAGGTCTCAAAAGGGTGCTTCAAGAAAAGTTATTATCGCAAACACCCAAATGAAAAAGGCAAGAAACTCGTTAGCATTACAATTAACATTATCTAGGACATTTTAATGTATAGAAAGACATTATTTTAATAATTATTATACTAATTACAGACTAACATATTTATAAATTTTAATACATTATTCTAGCCCTCGAAGTCTAATAAAACAGCAATTATACAGCAGTTGTATAGCTATTTTACTGCTATTTCGTGTAACAGTATCACAGCTGTATATTGCAATAATATATAACTCTGTTATAACCAATGATTTATATCAGCAAAATAACGGTTTGGAATCTGTTAGTTGGAATTTCGTAGCGGTTTTGCTACGCCGTAGAATAAGCTACGCTCGTAGCGTACAAGCGTAGGTGATTTGTAGAGCTTGTGGTTTGTCTACGACGTAACTCGTCTACGAATTTCAATTTTACTATTACAATATAAGTACTTATTTGGTGGAACATTGTTAATTTTGACTAAAGTGTGCGGCGCACTAACAGCTAGTGTTGTAATTACTATATCGGTGTGAGTAGAATATAAATATTATAGAATAATAATAATAATGTGATCGATGAATAAACCATTTCTACCACTGGTCAATTTTGCAATTTTATTTTTGTTTTTTTTTTGTAATTTTGGTTTTTGCTTTGCGGGCCCGTTTGCGGCCCATTCAAAGACGCAACTTCAAAATAATAATAAAATTAAAATATTTGTGGTAACTAAACTGAATTATTTATAGTTATTTCTAAAAAAGTGTTTATATTTTTTAAACATTTGCGTGTGGTATTATTTTTTTTTAAAACAAATTATAGGCATAGTATTTGACCACTGTCTCACCTGATGGTAAGTGATGACGCGGCCTGCGGCGGAGCATGCTTGCCTAGAAGATACCTGTTCACTTTCGACTTGAAGACTCCCAGGTTATAGTTAGCTGGAAACAAGGACGACGGCAAGGTGTTCCACTCATTTGCTGTACGCACTATAAAGTTTGATGCGAAACGCTTAGTGCGGGCTGTAGGAATAGTAACGATATAAGGATGCCGAGTTTCTGTGCGCCTTGTAGTCCGATGAAAGAATGGAGATGAAGGAATTAATTTGTGTGATTCCATCGCACAATCTCCAAAATGCAGTCTATAAAATCTGGTATTTCTACTTAAGCAGGCAGGTATTTGAATAGTAAGCGAAATCTACAGTGTTCTAGTCACACACCAAATTAAAAAAAATCAATGGAAATGTACCTACACTTTTGGTAGAGGTCAAAAGCAATTTGTAATTATGGATACTTAGCTGACATTTCTTACCATTACCGTTACCCTTTCAAAAGATCCCTCCGCGATTCAAAGTTCGCACGCAACGGTGACGTAACCAGGTCAAGGAAATAATCTACTTAAGACCTTTGTCTAGTTAAAGTCTGTAACCTCACAGATTACTATGTCCTTGAAATCAGAAGGAAAAATATGCGAATTCGTGTTAGTTTTTTTGCGTCACATTGTAGTTCTTATCGCCGACTCTATAGTTTTTCTAGTCTAGGTGTATACCTTATAGAAATATCGCTCGCAGAACTAACAACCAATGGGAAGAAAGGTTCTCGAGTGGCGATCACGAACCGGAAGGCACAACATAGGCCCCGCACTAGGTGGACCAACGATCTCATGAAAACCACGGCGAGGTTTTTTTTATGTAAATGAATGAGTAACGAGCTAGTCGTTCCCCTGATGTTAAGCGCCACGGCTGCCCATAACAGATTGCAGTATCACTTTGAAATTGTAAATTAATATATACAGTTTTGCGTGACACTGCACTGCGCTCGTCATCCTGAAACTTCACGCAGTATAGTAATAAGATTACTAGACTGTGTGATCAGATCATAAAGTCTCATTTGCCCAGTAATTTCAGGTGTTGTAGAGGCAAAAGCAGCTAAAAGTGGCACTCCGTGGAGGAGACCTACGTTCAGCAATGTATGTTTTCAGGCAGCAATGTATGTGTTGATGATTATATAATGTGTATGCGGAGAATAATGAAAATTGGAATGATTTTCTCTGCATTCGTATTTTTGCTTGTTTTCACGGGATAGTTGAAATTTATTATTATTTATTTATTTATTTAACCATCAGAAAAAAACAAACTTACATTCGGTAAAAATATGCCTTAAACCTAGGTTAGGTTTGTCCAGACATATGGTTCTCGACAACTATCAACAGTATCCGATTTGAGTACTAGTCCTACAACATACCAACGTAAATAATTAAAAACTAAAAAAGAACGCAAGAACATTGGAATTTGCCTCGCTAGTGTAACGTTCCACCTTAAGACGGTATTTATAATTGGTTAAACAAACGAGTAACTATGTTGGAGGGAGATGACTGAGGAGGCCAGAGCACCACAGTCGCCGCGCGTCGCGTGGAACCATTTCTGTCGCGTTATCATACTGTGCCGCCACAGAAAGTATTACGATCCCAAAATGTAGAGGTCAATAGGTGTTAATCCTGCCACATTTGCAGATTGAGTCGAAAAACCAATAATGGTGGCGTAAATACAACGTTACTTATCCAAATCTTTGTAATCCTTACTCTCTACTACTACTAGTAGTATAGTAATAATAGTGAAAGTTGTTTTTTTTTATTTGTTTGTTTATAAGCGAATGGACCAATTTTGATGAAATTTCCCACACCAAGGTGCATGGTTGGTATCAGTGATATGCTAATTATGGAAAAAGCCGCTACACATCTTCTGTATTCCAAAATGAATATGTTACCTTATTTTAAGGTTCTCGAGTGGCGATTACGAACTGGAAGAAGCAGCGTAGGCCACCCCCCCTAGGTGGACCGACAATCTGGTGAAAACCGCGAGGAGCCGATGGATGCAGGAGGTGCGCAGCCGCTCAAAGTTGCACTCTCTGAGGGAGGCGTTTGTTCAGCAGTGGACGTCTTCAGGCTATTGATGATGATGACCTAAAACATTCTAAGTCATAACTCATATCATTTGAATAAGGAACTTTTATCCTAAGCTTTTTTAAGTCTTTATATTTTCGCCAATGTAATAGGTTAAAACTTCTCTTAAAAGGTTTTAGATAAATTACAAAATTCTTGTATATTATGTTGTCACTTAACATCAGTAGAACCACGCAAACTTCACTTCAACAGCCGGAAGGCGTCCACTGCTGAACAAACGCCTCCCCATAAAACGCTACGTCACTTTATTTCACATCACAAACCCAAGCCTATCTGTGACTATTAATAATATTATAAATGGTTATACTGTGGGCTCAAATTCAACCTCTCTTATTTATAATTTCAGATAAACAAAGTGGCACTTGATTGAAATTTCAGACGCAAAGAGAAATTCAATCGGAAACGTCAATTCAGGGAATCAATTCTGACAAAATATTCCCAAGTGACTCCCGACATTGTTATGGTATTACATTTTAACTATTTGACGGGTTATTAATCTAAGATCTAGATATGTGTTTGCCAAGTTTCATTAAAATCTGCAAACCTCATCATCATCATCGACAGCCTGTGTGGTTGAGCAGGCCGGCTCATAACCCGGAGGTGGCGGGTTCGATTCCCACTACGACAGGTATTTATATACAGGGAAAAACGCCAATACTTATTCCGTATCTGGGTGTTGTAGGATCATGGTCCTCGTCGTTCCTGGGTCCCTAAATTAGGGAATCCTAGTTATCATTGAGGGTTATTTATTTATCAACTTATATTAGTGTACCAGTCCCTACCAAGAAAATAAGACAATTTCAATCATCTGCCCCCTTACTATATACATACATACCTATAGGCTTGAATAGCACGCACTCCTAACTCGATCTCGCAGTAGGGTTGCCACTCAGACAACCAATTACGGAATAATCGAATGACGCGCCATCGAGACGTGTCCAGGGCATTCGAGAGTAGCACCCTGCATGGAAATCTATTAGTTTTATGATTTTAATCCAGTTGAATGTTGGTGTCAGAGAAATTGAAGCCTTGTTATTTGAGTAGCAAGGTTAGCTGTCGCTTCACTGAAGGGCAGATAAGTTTAATAGATTTCTGTTAATTTGTAGCTAAGTTTTCCATGATCTATTTTAAAAATATCTCATCATCATCATCATATCAGCTGGAAGACGTTCACTGCTGAACATAGTTTTTCCCCGTAAAGCACCACTTTAACCAGCTGATTGCCTCTTGCATCCAACAGCTCTCAGCGGTTATGACCAGTTTGTCAGTCCACCTACATATAGTGGGGTCCAGCCTACGCTGTGTCTTCCGGTTTATGGTCACCACTTGACAAGCTTTCTTTCCCATCGGTTGTCAGTTCTACGAGCGAAGTGGCCTGCCCAATACCATCGCCATTTCAACTTGCTAATTCCAAGTGCTACATCGGCCACTTTAGTTCTCCTGCGGATACCCTCATTTCCGATTTTATCTCGCAGGGAAACACCGAGCATAGCTCTCTCCATAGCTCGTTGCGTTTGAAAGAGTTTTATTATACAACATTTTCGTTACGTATAGACAGTACGTAAGCTTAAGAATTGCATTGTTAATGAAAATGTAGCATGTATACTGCACACTATATCACCGCGTAAACCTTGACTAATAAGTCCAATAAAGTCACAAGGGAGTCCACTCAGCAATGATCGAGTAATCGAGTGACGCGTCTCTAGAGTTGTTAGGGAGCACCGCTGTGAAATGTGTTGTGGACATTAGATAGTGGTCAGTAAGGGATTGGCGTAATAGATTTGAAAATGGAAACCGAATTGTTAATGCTATTTGTACATGTCGATAGCGTCGAAAATGCTATTCAGTTATTTTTGTGCAAAGGCGATACTGCTAGTTAAGAAATTTGAATATGGAAGCAAAATTGTTCATGCTATTTTTTGCGCATGTTTCGAGCGTGTGCTAGGTAGCTGTTTATTGTGCAACGTCAACACAGTTCATTGAATGTATTATATTTGAGCAACAGCGATATAATTTCAAAGTGTTCCCTCAAAAGACTACACGCTGTAGATGCTTAGGTAGAATCACAGAATTTACATAGAATATTTTAAATTTGCAATTTCTATTTCCTGACAAACTGCCATGTTTCCAAAAATAGCTACGCTATTATAGTAACGTTGGTAATTCGAATCCTTAAACTACTCAATCAAATGAATGTAGGTAACATTGTTAAATTGAACATTATAACTCAAACAAAATCTATTTAGCCGCTATATACGAAACAAGTCTATAATTTCATGGCAAGGTTGAAACAATTATTTCGTAATAGTCTAATCCGAAGCCTTCAAGGGCAGAGCTGGCCACTCAATTACGTGCCTTTGACAAATCACCGGCACGAAAACAACGTTATAACGCGATTAGTTACAACTGAATACTTCGTTATAACGGAAATCAGTTTAGGAAATAACAGTATCAATCGTTGTAACGTGTTATAAGCAGATTGGATATATGAAAGCAACTGTTTATAATCATACTGAGTGTAAATAACATAACTATAATGATAGATAATATAGTCGACACTGTTTATAACGATACTAGCAGCGCCCCGCGGTTCCACCCGCGTTCCTCCAGGAACCGTTCCCGTTTTTGGGATAAAAAGTAGCCTATGTTTTAATCCAGGGTATAAGCTACCTCCATACCAAATTTCATCCAAATTCATCCAGCTGTTACAGCGTGAAAGAGTAACAAACATACACACATACACACATACGCACAAACTTTCGCCTTTATAATATTAGTGTGATGTGATGTGATGTATATGTGATGTGATGTGATGTGATGTGATTATCATTATTTTTTCATTACAGTTTATTTTTCTAGTAGCGCTCATAGCGAAGCACGAGTAGCCGTTTCTAACCGATCGGTAAAGTTAAGCGACGTTCGCTGCGGTCACTACTCTGATGGGTGACCGCTATAGCGAAAAGTGGTATTTACAACTGAGCGCTACCGTGCTTCGGAGGGCACGTTAAGCCGTCGGTCCCGGTTATTATCTTAAGAGAATAGTCATTAAGCCAGGTCAGAAGCCTTTGGGTGGCCTAAAAATTTAAACAACCGGGGCTGTACACTTGCCTACACGAGAAGAAGAACAATAGGATTATTTTTATATGTATTACTAGTTGTGCCCCGCGGTGTTATCTACGGATAAAAAGTATCCTATATGTTGATCCAGCTATCTACATTCCGAATTTCATCAAAATCGGTTTAGTAGTTATCGAGATATTATAAGGTAACAAACATTCACACACACAGACTTTCACATTTATAATATTAGTAGGATAGGAAGTAGGATAGGATAGTATAAGTAGAGAGGTTTGCCATAATCACCACGCGCGGCAGGCGGCATGGTGATCGCAGAAGAATTTAATGTACCGAAGAGAATACTGCTGCCCATTCCCTGGATATACCCTTAGCCAGCTCTTACGGCACCCATGGGAAGGGATGTGTTGAACCATTCTTACATTTTACGGCAGCACCAAACGGCAAGACAATTTTCAAAGTACAGGTGATTTGTTGTATAACTAAACTGGCTTCGATTACACGTCACTATACACTACGATTACGTCATAGATAACCCATAACTACCTCGGTTCACAAGTTTAATGCGTACACTATTTGGCAGGCAGTTAATTACGATAAAGATCATGGCATTATTGAGTACAGTGTTGTGACACGGGGTAGCAAATTATATTAGCAGTTGGGCATGATTTATGACTTTAGCTATTGGCTGTAGCCACGCCTTCGTAGAGCCGCACCCGTAAGGTTATAACCTACCTACCATAACCAATATTTGTACTGTGAACAAATATCGGCGAGTAAATTCGCCCGCTTCGAATGAAACAATCTCAAGCCGTGTGTTACCAGTGTGTAAATAGTAACACGCCATCTCTTTCCTTAGCCGTAAGAGCCGGCTAAAAGAATATTCAGGGAATGGACAGTAGCATTCTTCTCAGTACATTAAAACCTTCTGCGTTCATCAATCCGCCTGGCAAGCGTGGTGATTATGGCAAATCCCTCTAAGCGTCTGCAGTGGCATTTTATAGAGCCTATGTTCAGCAGTGGACATCTTCCGGCTGATGATGATGATGGTGATGATGATGATGAATCATTTTGAATATCCAACTTTGCTGTGTTGGTAAGTTCCTTTGATCACTGACTTAGTTGTATTTGAATAAAATATTTCATTTACAAAATTGTCAAAGAATAAATTTTTCTCATCTCTAAACCATCTTGCTAGTTTCCTGAATACTAGAAGAGTTAGAAGTTAAACGTAAACTTATAGACAGCCTCTGTGGTGTAGTGGTTGAGCGCGTCGGCTCATAACCTGGAGGTGGTGGGTTCGATTCCCGCGACAGGACAAGTATTTGCGCACATGAAAAATAAAGCGCAAATACTTTTTCTATGTCTGGGTGTTGTGGGATCATATTATTCGTAGTTCCTGGGTTCCTAGATACAGGGAATCCAAGTTAGGGTCTAGGATCTATGTATGTGTGATATTTGGGCGTTATTTATTTATTTACTTATTATGATTAGCCTCACAGCGCTGCCCTGTTGGTAGTAGTTCTGCCTTCTGAACAGTAGGTTGTGGGTTCGATTCCCACCCCGGACAAACATTTGTGGGATGAGTCTGTCTGGGTGTTAAACTGTATATTTTGTGTGTTTTCACAAATAAAAAAGTATTATAATTATTTTATCAGTTATCTGGTTCCCACAATACAAGCTATGCTTAGTTTAGGGCTAGATGGCGCTGTGTGAAATGTTCACAAATTTTTATTTGTTTAATTATATTCAAAAAAAGATACATCTGTATTTGTGACAATAACTTAACCCATTCTACCCTCACTTGAAACTTCAGAGTTCCTAATTAGTTCAAAACCTCACTACAAAGAGTGAGTAAGAAACTTCAAGTGGGTGAGTTAAGTTCTAGTTAAGTTGGATGTAAGTTATACTTAACTTTCAAGTGCCGTGAGTTGTAGGGGGTGTGGTAACTGTTGAAGTTGGAAGATGCACTTTTGCTGAAAAAAAAAGCTATTGGGATGTATTTTAAGTTCTTGTTTAGGGCGTAGTTGGGAAAGGGACACCTTACTTTAATCACTGAATATGTAATAGTAGGTACTGTATGTAGTTTAGACCTAGTAATTTATAAGCCACTTAAACAAAAAAGGAGGTTCTAACTTTGACTGTATGTATTTTTTAGTATATTTACAGATATCTCCGAAATTGCTAATGTTTTTTGTTTTTAGGGTTCCTAACCCAAAGGGTAAAATTGACTCTATTAGTACGGCTCCGCTGTCTGTCTTTCTGTCGTCCGTCACCAAGCTGTACCTATCTCATGAACAGTGATAGACAGTTAAAATTTTTATAGATGATGTATTTCTGTCGCCGCTAACTTTAACTCGTACTGCTACTCAACGCTAAATGGCATGGATAGGTGATGGTACAGAAACCCTTCGTGCGCGCGTCCGAGTCGCACTTGCCCGGTTTTTTTTACTAGCCGCTCAAAGGCTTCTAAATTAGTTTTTACGTCAAAGCTGCTAAACCAAGTAAGCTACGAGTAAAATTGTGAAGCATTTCTATAGTTACTAATACTAATGGTCATGACGATAATAATATTTAAGAAAATTAAACGAAGTAGGTATTTACTAGTAGGTTCACTCCCAAAAAGCATTTTCTCGTTGGGCAATAACTTAAGCTTTAATTACTATAAACATAATACCTTCTGAAAGCACCATTTTCATTACGAGTATAAAATATTACTAACCGTGTTCTAGATAATTTTAACATAAAATAACCACAAATTCACGAAACATTAAATTACTTTAGAATTTAGAAATTATGTAGGTACCTAAATAAACCCCTGTTTAACTAATCTACGAATTATTGAAAAATCAATCTAAGAACTAATACTAAAAGCAACTTAATTAAACTTAATCCTCACAAAAACCGCGTAATGACACTGAAAAGGTTTCGAGTAAAATATTTCTCATCCTTTATTTCTTGGGAGATGTCTGCGAGGCAAGGGTCTCGCCCACTCGAGCCTTTATGAGAGCAACATCAATACAAATGGGAACAGTAACATAAATATACGCAAAACTCCTTACCCACTGAATCCGATTAGTTTTACTGCTTCGTATTGTATTGTTATGTAGTTTACTAATCTGTCGAATAACTATATTGCAATAAAGCTGCCCTTCAAGGCACAGTAGCGCTGAATTGTAATTATCACTTATCAGGTGAGACAGTGGTCAAATGCTTTGCCTATTAACAATAAAAAAAAATTAGCATTCAGTCACTCCTCCACGTAGTAACCGTAGCGGACGTTGCTTAAGAGTAGCGTCCTGCAGCAAGGTTTTATGCCCTCACAGTACAAAACGCAGTAACTAACGTTCTTGGCAAAATTGTGTTAGATACATATGCGGAATCGTCAAAAAATCTATATATATATATTCTGTTCTTTTTCACGCATCAAAATTCCACCTGGACCCCAAAAACTCAGGAAGTAAGAATGCAGCAACTCTCGACTACTCGCAACTTTTGTTTTCGCGTTTTCTCGTAAATATGTTTTACCTACTTACTGTATTTTTCATAAGGATGGCAGTTTTTTCATAGTAGGTATTTGAAAATGTTATTGCCGTTGCCCTGCGATCAGCCGCCCAGATCAGTCATTCTTAACCGACCAGTAAAAAGGGGGGTCCCTTTTTACTGGTCGGTTAAGAATGACTAGTCGTGCTTCTCTATGATTGGGATCGTATCGGACGCAGTAAGTAAAATATCAAAGAATGGAATAATAATTCACTTGACATTACGCTGTGTCGAGAACACGGCTAAATGTCAAAATTATTCATATGTCGAGAATTACGTAGTAGACGCGGTGATGTCGGCGTTCCTTTCCAAATTATTAATTTTACAAGTTCTATAATTGTCCATATTATTATTTTTAAAAAATGTTAAGTTCTTTTCTTAATACAGTTCCTTTACACAAATTTTCCGTTTGAAATATCGCAACGGGTATAGTAGGCTCTTAAATGTTGATTAACAAAGTGATCTTTGGGAAAAGGTAACTACAATAAATATAAAAATGTATAAATGGACATTTCATACAGCGCCATCTATCCCCAAACTAAGCAAAACTTTTACTATGGAAACCAGATTGAATATAATCCCTCAGACCATGGTTTATACATATAATACGATTGGTTTAGTATGTAAAGGTATATAGTTATAAAAAGAAATTTGTGGATCCAATCCTCAAATAATATCGGAAATTGGCAGTATAATATAACTATAGGATTCAATTTGGAGCAAAATGGAATAATCCTGCTTTATCTTGATTAGTTTCGGTTCTACGTGAGAAGTGAATTTGCTAAGCTCCTATAATTTTGATCAACTTTAATAATGAAATGTTCTTAAGCCGTCGGTGAATGAGTTGAACTAATAAGCTAGGCAAGACGTAGAGCATAATTTAAGTCAGGCTTACACTTAAATAAGTTTATTTACTTATAAAGTAGAAACGTAATTTAGTAATGACATATAGGTATTTGGCATTGTGGTCCCGGTTTGCAAATAGGAGCACCTTATCTCTTTCCAGGGATGTGCAGCAGCATTTTCCTTGGTACATTACAATCTTCTGCGATCACCAAGCCGCCTGGCAAGCGTGGTGATTATGGCAAATCGTATGAGAAGCATTCAAAGTGACGTTTTATGGAAGAGGCCTGTGTTCAGCAGTGGACGTCTTCTGGCTGATGGTGTGAAAGGTTCTATAGTTATTATAAACAAATATACTGTGCCCACGGTTGGCCCTCGAGCACGGACTGTGGACTCCCACCCAGTAACGCTGTAAAGGTAGAAACCAACTGCATTAGCACAATAATATGTACAATCTGGAGCTCTTCAAGTCGCGAGTGAATAGGTAACTTTTAAGCAAGCATGTACCATCGTAGACCGCGTCGTCACTTTTCATCAGGTGAGACCGCGGTCAAATGCGGGCCTATTCAGTTATAAAAAAAGCTAACTAAACATTTAAATATTTATGCTGTGCTACGTCTACAGTAGACCATCTCTAAAGAAATTCATTCAAGAACTAACAAGAAAAGTTATTAATGTTACGTTTCCAGCTTTTCAGCTCAGAGAGCGTGTCACAGTGTAGGATAATGTAGTGGGTTGTGTTTACAACTTGACAAGAAAGTGGATAACAAAGGGTAAAGATAAGAAGACCCGGTAATATTATTTGTTGGAATGGAGTTTGCAGTGAGTTCGTCCATTGCTTTTGTTTGACTATGTTATCATGTTCGCTTTTTAATATCCGTGATTGTTAGTAAGTTTTAGGTGTATAGCTCATAGCGAAGCTCGACCAACTCAATATTAACTAGCCTGTAAAGATTTTGTAAAAAGTAACATAATATTTCTTTTATAATTAGTGATGATTTGAGAATGAAAATATTTTGATTGTAGTAGAAATTGACTGTGGAAAAGAGCAGGAAAATATCAATTTTAATTTGTTCCTATAAAGGGTGAGTTTGCATTGCTATGTTATCCGAAAAGGGGGGATTAGGACCATGATAGTTTTGAGAGCCTCACTTGAGGCCTCCATAATAAAAAATAAATCCACTCACAAAATTGCACGTGCGATCACTACGAGTTTCTAAGCACAGGTCATCGAACTCATTTAAGAGCATTCGGTCAAGGACGAAGTTCAACTACACCCAGTTGCGCTAGGGTTACAAAAAAATCGGTATTTACAACTGAGAACTGCCATGCTCAGTCTCGGCTGTTCTATTAACACAGCAATCATTAAGACCCGAATATTCTGACACTAGGGCTGACCACTTGCCTACACGACAAGGAAAAAGGAAAAAAGTAGAGAAGGTGGAACGGCTAAATACTCTTACAGATTGAAAAAAAAGGTTAAAAGAAGGAGAAGAGAAGGTAGACATGAGCAGCCCTTCTACTGTGTCTACACTGTACGCCCGTACATCACCCGAGTACAACCTTGACTCGTACATTCAGCTCTGAAAGCCGCTACCGAGATCCCGAGCGCACTGATTACACGCTATTTATGGCTATAGACGGTTTAAATGTAACTAGTTGTGATTCTTTAAATATTCTGGTTATTTTCGTACTGCACGAAGTGAACCACAGTATAAGTAACAGGGAGTATTGAACAATTACATGACAGCAAATATTTTGAGATTTAAGATTTAAAGAGGTTCAAAGCTATTCAAAGAGATTCAAAGAGATTTAAAAAGATTCAAAGAGATTCAAAGAGATTCAAAGAGATCCAAAGAGATTCAAAGAGATTTAAAGAGACTCAAAAAGATTCAAAGCGATTCAACGAGATTCAACGAGATTCAAAGAGACTCAAAGAGATTCAAAGATATTTAAAGGAATTCAAAGAGATTCAAAGAGATTTCAAAAGATTCTAAGAAATGTATGTATTTGTTTATTTATTGATTCCATAGGTATTCCTACAATCCAAATAAATTCCATTACGCATTTAACGTAGAAACTATGCCTACTTCTTTTAGTCTGGCTTCACGTTTCATTCATATCGTATGACATTTTACTAAAAACCAACCTTCTGCACCTCTGTATAAAGTTCCAATTGTTATAAGAATACTACCGAACAATGTTCACAGCGCTTCAGCAAGTAAAAACAACCACGGTTTCTGGGTCAAGAGCCATAAAATATTCCACAAGGAAGCCGCAGACGTGGCTTAAAAAAACCTCTTGCGGTAATTTATTCAGCAGACTTATCCGTAAGCACATAACACTTTACTGGGGCCCTTATACTTCCCTTACACTTCCTTTACACCTGCAATAACTTGATGAAAGTGCGCACTTAACCCGAAACTAAGACTTTGGAGACTCGTTTCATTTAAGCTTCCAATTTGATTTGAAATTGGAATGAGCGGTACATTTTCAACTATTACAGTTTTGTATTACGTACTACTCGTATAATAGGGGTATAATAGTGTTAATTTGGAGTTATAATTATAATTAATGCTTTGAAGATTTCAGGACTGCCAAATAAGTGCTATTGTATTTCGTTTCTCGATTAAGAAATCACTATAAAGTATATATTACATGATGGTGATATCTTAATCGAAAATTGAAAGTGAAATGCTTCTTTCTTCCTTCAGCTATACTTAGTTGAAAGTTTTACTTCTTTTAATTTTTAATTCATAATCATCCTCTTGTCCCGTGTGGTCCCGGTTACGAATAGGACCACCCCATCTCTTCCCGTGGGTGCCGTAGAAGGCGGCTAAGGGAATATCCAGGGAATGGGTCGCAGCGTTCCCCTCGGTCTTGGTGGCAATCAATCTTCACCTACTGCGATCACCAAGCCGCCTGCCAAGCGTGGTGATAATGGCAAACCCCCCCCCCCCCTAATGACAAGCACAAATAAAAACGGCCCCCAGTCCCCGGCAGCTCTGCTATCCCGTGGCTACGGTAGCGGCCACGGTAACGGCAGGGCAAGGGGTGCGAAGAATCCCCGGCAGACGCCCGGCTACCAACCCCAACGACGACCCCTGGCCCTGGCAACACATAACGTGCGCACACTGAAGGCTGATGAAAGGATGGTCGAGCTAGAGGCGGAGATGGGTAAGTTACGCTGGGATGTAATGGGATTGTCAGAAGTCCGAAGACAGGGACAGGACACGATAATCCTAAATTCCGGTAACTTATTCTTCTACCGGGAGGGAGACCAACTCTCCCAAGGGGGTGTCGGGTTTCTCGTCCGCAAGTCTCTCGTCAACAACGTGGTCAAAGTCGACAGTGTGTCGGCCAGGGTAGCGTACCTGGTACTCCGAATAACCAAACGGTATTCGTTGAAGGTTATACAGGTATACGCGCCGACGTCGGCACACTCAGACGATGAAGTAGAAGCTATGTATGAGGACATATCCGAAGCCATGCATACTTCCGAAACATACTTCACCGTTGTGATGGGAGACTTCAATGCGAAGTTGGGCACAAGGAATAGCGATGAGCTGAGAGTGGGGCCATTTGGATACGGGCAGCGGAACCCTCGAGGACAGAGGCTGGCTGACTTCATGGAGAAGGAGGGACTCTTTATGATGAACTCCTTCTACGAGAAGCGGCCATCCAGGAAGTGGACGTGGATAAGTCCCGACGGTTCCACTAAAAATGAGATAGACTTCATCATGACGACCAAGAAGCACATATTCGATGATGTCTCTGTGATCAGCAAGGTGAAAACCGGTAGCGATCACCGTATTGTTAGAGGCACATTGAATATCAATGTTAAGCTCGAAAGGTCACGTCTGGTGAAGTCTACGCTCCGTCCAAATCCTGTCCAAATCCAAAACTCCGAAGGCTTTCAGCTGGAACTCCAAAATCGCTTCCAGTGCCTAGCCGACTGTAACACAGTGGACGAGCTAAACGACGGGTTGGTGGAAACTGTCCAAGCTGTTGGATCGAAATTTTTTAAGACCCAACGCCGAAAGAAGACTCAAAAGCTCTCAGAAAAAACTCTTGAGCTAATGGCCGACCGGAGCGAAATGAAGCTGCAGTCTTCAGTTGATATGTCAGCCTACGGTGAACTCAATAGACGAATCTGGAGTTCCTTGCGACACGACTTGCGTGCTCTTAGTACTTCACGTATTGAGGCCGCAATTGAGCGGAACCAAGGCTCTAAAGTGTTCGCAAAGGATTCGTCTATTGGGCAACACCAAATGACAAAACTGAAGACCGAAAATGGTAGCGTCATTTCATCCAAGCCTGAGATTCTGAGAGAGATCGAGAACTTCTATGGACAGTTATACACCTCGACACGTAAGCCCGCTACTAACACAGCTCAGGACATCAGAGCCAAGTTAGTCCGACACTATACCGAAGATATCCCGGACGTCAGCCTGTACGAGATTAGAATGGCCCTCAAACAGCTTAAAAACAACAAGGCACCAGGTGAAGATGGAATTACGACCGAACTTCTGAGAGCGGGTGGTAGACCGGTACTTTTAGTCCTCCAGAAGTTATTTAATTCTGTCATCCTTGAAGGTATAACGCCAGAGGCATGGCACAAGAGCGTGGTGGTGCTCTTCTTCAAAAAAGGCGATAACACCTTATTGAAGAACTATAGGCCCATCTCGCTCTTGAGTCATGTGTATAAGCTGTTTTCGAGAGTCATTACGAATCGTCTCGCACGCAGGTTTGATGAATTCCAGCCTCCCGAACAAGCCGGTTTCCGAAAAGGCTTTAGCACCATAGACCACATCCATACGCTGCGCCAGATTATACAGAAGACCGAAGAGTATAATCGGCCGTTATGCCTAGCGTTTGTGGACTATGAGAAAGCCTTCGATTCAATCGAGACTTGGGCGGTGCTGCAGTCCTTGCAGCGATGCCAAATTGACTATAGGTATATCGAAGTTTTGAAGTGTTTGTACAGTAAGGCCACTATGTCAGTCCGACTACAGGACCAGAGTACGGAACAAATTCCATTGCAAAGAGGCGTGAGACAGGGAGACGTTATTTCTCCGAAACTGTTCACAAACGCATTGGAGGATGTTTTCAAGCTCTTGGAGTGGAAAAGATCTGGCATCAACATAAATGGCGAGTACATCACTAACCTTCGTTTTGCCGATGATATAGTCATAATGGCGGAATCGCTCGAGGACCTTAGCACCATGCTCAACGACCTTAGTAGAGTCTCCCAGCAGGTTGGTCTTAAGATGAATATGGACAAGACAAAGATCATGTCTAATGCTCATGTTCCACCTATACCGGTAATTGTTGGGAACGATACTCTCGAAGTTGTCGACAAGTATGTCTACCTAGGACAGATTGTCCAATTAGGTAGGTCCAACTTCGACAAAGAGGTGGCGCGAAGAATCCAACTCGGCTGGGCAGCGTTCGGGAAGCTTCGTCCTATCTTTTCGTCCAAAATACCGCAGAGCCTGAAAACGAAAGTTTTCAATCAGTGTGTGTTGCCAGTGATGACTTATGGAACTGAGACATGGTCTCTTACTGTTGGCCTCATTAGTAAGCTCAAAGTCGCGCAGCGAGCTATGGAGCGAGCTATGCTCGGTGTTTCCCTGCGAGATAAGCTCCGGAACGAGGAGATCCGCAGGAGAACTAAAGTGACCGATATAGCTCTTAGAGTTAGTAAGTTGAAGTGGCAATGGGCAGGCCACATCGCTCGTAGAACTGACAACCGATGGGGAAGAAAGGTTCTCGAGTGGCGACCACGAACCGGAAGACGCAGCGTAGGCCAGCCCCCCACTCGGTGGACCGACGACCTGGTGAAAGCCGCGGGGAGCCGATGGATGCAGGAGGCGAGCAGCCGCTCAAGGTGGCGTGCTCTGGGGGAGGCCTATGTTCAGCAGTGGACGTCTTCAGGCTGTTGATGATGATGATGATGATGAATCATCCTCTTCGCCTTTTTCCCATTTGTTATTGGGGTCGACTCTCAACCTAACCTGTAGCGGCAAGCTACCAGAATTACACGATCAACTGCCATTTGACCTCACAACCCATAAGAAACCAGTAACAGGGATGGTTAGACCAGGTGTCAGAATGTATCAGACGTCTGACTACCCGTAACGCATGCCATAGATGCTCTTATAACAACCGGGACCGACAGCTTAACGTGCTCTCTGAGGCACGGAGCGATGGCATCGAAAACAGCACATAACTTACTAGATAAGTCATTGGTACAGGAACGAGGATTGAACCCGGTGCCGTAAGATTACAAATCGCACACAGAGTTTCAGTATTATAAACATTTTAATGTAATTTTTACATGAAAAGTTGTGAATGGAGTGACACAAATTATAACCTCGGTTTGCTTCGTATTAGATAGCTAAGGGTTTGAGACATTGTTTTTGACTCTCAAAGTTTTGATTCCTAAAAACACCTTTTGAAAGTCATCTTTGTATAAAATGTAGCTTTTACATAAATGAAAGGAAAAACTAGTCGCTTTTGTTGTTAGTTGCACTTACTAAACCGACAAGCCTACTGTTAGTTTTAGCAGCATATTGAGTTAATAACAACGACAGCAATACCATTCATTTAATGTACGAACCCTTATAGTCTTCTCAGAAAACACATGCGAGGGGTGCGTGGGGGTGGTTTCTAAACCATGATTATATTGTAAGGGTTACTGTTGGGTGCCACGCTATATAACTGCCGATTCCAGAAAAGGGTTATAGGCTGAAAACTCGTTACTCGGGATAGAGTATGAATAAATCTATATTTATGAAAATCTTTCTGTATGATGGTGAACTGTTACTCCCGGAATCTATAGACTTTATCCATAAATTTTAGTTAAAGTGGAAAATAAGACACTAGTTTTTCACAAATAGGTCCACGTAGATTAAGTGCAATGCACGCAATTTGCTAAGCGAAAGAAAAGAACAATAAGCGACTTGAGCAGTAACAAGAATCCCACGTTTGACAGAACGGGCAGAGATCTGGCTATAATAACAGCGTAGGCCAGCCCCACCACTAGGTGGACCCGACCTGCTCAAACCGCGAAGAGCCATTGAATGCAAGAGGCATGTATAGTTGCCAAAGTGGCGCTCTATAATATTAAGAAGTCTTTGTCAAGCTCAGAGTGCGCTTAAGGCTAGGAAAAAAAGGTTTTCTGAAAAGTCCATGCAATCGGTTTATTTCATTCAACGGATGCGGCGTGGAGTGGCAAGGACTGAGCCAATAAAGGTTCTAGGGTGGAATCAGGGACATAAGCGGCGCGAGTAGCGGAGCGATCAACTAAAGCTGTTTAAATTAATAAAACATTTAAATTAAATAAGTTAAGTAAAGATATTACGAATATTCCCTTAACTTTAACTTACTCCATATTTATGTCAAAACAGAAGCAACACGAACGAATTAAAAAAGTTTGAAAATCTTAAGTCAAAAATGTTTATAATGAGAAAAAGTAGTGGGTAAAAGTTTATTTGTATAGATTATGACCGTCATTATAAAATAATCAAAATCTATTCCGTTTTCATAACATACAACTGGTTCTGTGAGTGATGTTATGTTACGAAACTTCTGTAAAATATAAATCACATCACATCACATCACATCACACTAATATTATAAAGGCGAAAGTTTGTGCGTATGTGTGTATGTGTGTATGTTTGTTACTCTTTCACGCTCTAACAGCTGGATGGATTTAGATGAAATTTGGTATGGAGGTAGCTTATACTCTGGATTAAAACATAGGCTACTTTTTATCCCAAAAACGGGAACGGTTACTGTAGGAACGCGGGTGGAACCGCGGGGCGCTGCTAGTTAAATAATAAGTCTGTAATTGAAAAGCCCAATGAATAACTAAATAAAACGTGTACATGATGATTTAAATTGTCATTTGAAAATATTATCATGTCTAGTTATAACTTTTTTAAAGATTTTGTCAAATCGCTACCCGCTCCTCTTATGAAACCAACCACACCCAGCTGGGACTTGATCGCAGCGGAGACTGCGTACTCCAAAGAGATGGTCCACATTAAAATGCATACTTTTCACTTTGTATTTTTTTCAAAAAGTCTTTGTGCATGATATTTTATTATTTTCATGCTTTGTAGTATTTACTTTTGTATCGTATTGCTTTTATTGTTGTCGTTGTACGTTTTATCTCCGTTTATATTCAAGCATATAATTCTCGATGTCTTTTTAAGCGAGGATAGAGTTTGGAGATTACTTTTCAATCTTTACTTCCAACCCCTCTCCCCCCCGCTCAGTTTCACAAGGATTTGTTTACCATCAATCTTTACAGACTTTACAGACTATTTTACCATGTACATGACTCTAACTATGTTAACAGAGTACATACTTTAGTAATTTCTTTAATTATTTTTTCTCTTGTATTTTGTATGCCAGTTTATATGGTGAAACACGAGTACATTCAACGATTTTTTTATAACCTGTATACCTAACCGTTACGAACAAATAAATAATTTCATTTCATTTCATTGAGAAGTGCCAAACATAAAACGAGCGTAGCCGTGGACAAATGCTTGTATCATAATAAAACATAACCTATGTTACTAATGCATAGTGTAGCTTTCTATAAGTGACATTTTTTGTTTAATAAAATCAGTACTTCCAGTGATTAGCGCGTACATACGTTCACGTACGTATACGTACGCGTATAACGCTTAAATAAAAGTATATTGTACTTTTGTACCAAAACCGATCAAAACCGATTGTCACTTATTTCAAGACGTCTCCAATTTGGTCTTCATTCAGCTTTGATGACGTATGACGAAGTCTGAGCTGAATAATTATGTCTTGGTCGCCATGACCAGCCCACCTAATGCGCGCTTACACCAATATCTCCAAGCAAATATGCCCATACGAATGCTTTACATTAGACGGCGCCGTCGTGACGCGACAAGCAAGGCGACGTGGAAACAGTACTATAACAACTTGTAAACAGGTCAGAAATAGGTCAATACACTGTAACGCTGAAGGTGGGACGATGGTTACAATTCTTGTTTGTAGATGTAGTTGAATTAAGAGTAGGCGTCGTATTTTAATCTAAAGACAAGAAAATATTAAAAAGAATTTTCTTTTTAAATACGACAATGCAAATGCAAATTTATGAGGAAAAAATACCATGCAATATTATAGAACTTTTCATCACAATCAAAAAATCAAAATCAAAGCATCGCACTTTTACAAGTCAAATGAGATTAGATATTTAAAATACTTAAATTATTGTAAATACTGAGCATACAAAATCACTAAGTGCGCAATGTCAAATATTGTAAACAGGAAGCCTATTACAATAATGTGAGTTTGAGAAAAAAAAGTTCTCTTTCCCACTACTGGTGCAAGCAATCCGGCACTATGTAGAATAGACAACTCCAATCCGTAGCGTCGATTACACCTGTAAAGAAGAAGCTACAAGAAACCATAAGCTTAGGTACAGCATAGATTTAGATGGTGACTGACACGAGCATTCGCTCGATGCAAGCACGTTACAAGGCGAATATTCGGTATGTCAGTACAGCGAACCGAACAGCTGACGGATGGAACAAATGTTCACAACAAACATTTGTTTATGCGAATATTCAGACCAAGTGAAAGCTCATGACAGTCACTACCTTTATAACTTTTAATTTTTTGAGTGTTTACTTTTATGGATTTTGACCCTGGTAGTCGGTCCACCGAGTGGGGAGTTAAAGATCACCTAATTGATATTGGAAATAAGTTGTATATCTATATATGTTTTTTTTATGCATGAATGGGCTCACGTTTGACAACATCTCACCTGATGGAAAGCGATGATGCGGTCTATGTTGGAGCACGTTTGCCCATGAGATGCCTATTCACTCTTGATTTGAAGAGACCCAGATTGTAATTTGTAGGAAACAAAGAAGCAGGAAGTGCATTCCACTCCTCAGCCGTGCGAATAATAAAAGAACTAGCAAAACGCTTAGTACGGGTTCGAGGGACGTTCACAACAAAAGGATGCAACGACTCGCCACGTCTTGAAGTCCAATATTACCTGAAAAACTTTTTTTTATATGAATGAATGAAGTGACGATCTAGTCGTTCACCTCATCAGGTAAACGACTAGATCGTCACTTCATTCACTCTCACTTCGTCACTTTCTTCAGCGATACGCGTAACAGTTGCAGTGTCACTCGGAACTTTAAAGTAATAAAGTTTCGCGTGACACTGCACTGCGCACATCATCCTGAGACATCACACAGTCTAGTAATCAGATTACTGAACAAAGAAATCAGGTCATTAAGTCTCATTTGCTCAGTAATCTCTAAGTAAAACTACTCAGCAGTTCGACAAAGTGCCGCGCCCATCTGCACTAAAGCTTGGCAACTCCTAAGTTCGCACTTATCACTCTATGACGTACCTACTGCAACGTATTTAGGTACGTCCTTGAGATAAGGGCGTACTTAACAGTTTAAGCAAACTTAAGTGCAGACGGCCATAATTAGAGGAATAAGGTATCATAAATAGTTAGGTACCTATTTATAGTTAAGGCAGCGTAGTGAAGAAAGTTTCAATTCAAACTAAACCTACATTAAACCATAAGCTCGTTAAAAACTTAAACTTTTTATTACTCCGAATAAATTTTACAGCAATACTTTTTAATTGGATTCCATGCACGCCATTAAAACCCATCATGGCCGCGACGTGTCGAATGCTCGCACCATTCGCGATAATTTAATTAAGAGGTTCGCTCCGATTCCGTGTCGGATCAGCGAAGCGAAATATTATATGACTTCATAAACAGAGTGCAACTGACATATGTTTGCCATTTTGTAGAATATTCTTATCCAACTGTTAAAACAATTGTTATTTGTATCTTGCAGTAATGCACATGCTATGGAGCGAGCTATGCTCGGTGTTTCCCTGCGAGATAAGCTCCGTAGCGAGGAGATCCGCAGGAGAACTAAAGTCACCGATATAGCTCTTAGAATCAGCAAGTTGAAATGGCAGTGGGCAGGCCACATCACTCGTAGAACTCACAACCGATGGGGAAGAAAAGTTCTCGAGTGACGAACATGAACCGGAAGACGCAGCGTAGGCCGGCCCCCCACTCGGGACTGTACTGACGATCTGGTGAAAGCCGCGGGGAGCCGATGGATGCAGGAGGCAAGCAGCCGCTCAAGGTGGCGCACTCTGGGGGAGGCCTATGTTTAGCAGTGGACGTCTTCAGGCTGTTGATGATGATGATGATGATGAGTAATGCACAAAGCAAGAAATAAAAAATACGGTTCGCCCCCTGCAAAGCATAATTTTTTTTAAAGCTCTGTGCAGTAACGTCTGCGTGCGTGGGTTACTGCAGATGCTAACGTACAAAACACGGTGAGAGCACGTGAAGACATCGGTCTCGGTTGTTCTTTGAAGATAACAGTCGTTATGCCAGGTCATTTACCCCCTCGAAAACCTCGTAGTGGTGCTCACACGGCCCCTCACGTCTGGTGGGTAACCAAACTCAAAAACATAAAATAAATAAAAGTCAGAAATCTTTAAGGGCAGCTCATAAATTCTGACACCCGCAAAATCGACATGTTTAATCTCTCAAGAAACCGTTTGAACAATGAAAACGCAACAAGAGGTTTATGACGTGATCCACGTGCTCATTCATGTCAAAGGCTTTCTCGAGAGAAGTATTGTTATGGCTCTTACCAAAGATTACATTAAATAAAATTAAATAAATATTTTAAGACATTAAAAATTTAAAACCCTTGCCTATACTAAACTCACAGTACATAAACTTCCACGTACACGGAGTAGTGCTGTAGAATCAGACTACAAAAGTATAGCGTCACACACAGAGAGTGTTGACGTAGGAAGTTGTAACACATTAACATAAAGCACTTGGCAAGCATTAACATAATTCTACGCCGTTAGAGCATAAAATGCAAAGCATACATGGTATGGCGGCAGTACGTTAACTTCTACCCTTTTGAAAATTTTCTTAGGATGAGTTCACGTAAGGTACAAAAAACCAACCCAAAAATGTACTAATGGGCTTATTACAAAAAAGTAACTATCAATGAAGTGCAAAAAGTAAAACTTCAGTTTACTTTTCTTACAAAATTAAAGTGCTTAATAAAGTTTATTCTGTGGAGTAACTAAAGATTTAAAAATTCGCGCTCCAAAAAATTTAAATAGCAATGAAATCTATCTCTTTGGTGCTATATAAAAAAATCATAATTTTTTAGTTTTTTTTTAAATTTATCTTTTACTTTCGCTTGTACTTTCGCTTTAGCCGAAAAACTGAACATGTCCTTTCTTCAAACACTCGCTACTGTTTTCCACTATGTCAAATAAGGGTAATGTTGGAGTGTTCAAAAGCAATAAGGTTCAGGTTTAGGTGATATTGTTGCCATTAAGGGATATTATTCCCCTTACCCCGCTATACAGGGAAATAGCAGCCGCAATAGGGAAATGTGCTTATTCAGGGTGATTTTTGGAGCAAATAATACTGTTGTACTGTTGATTACTTAGCACTTAGCTATTTATATCTCCCCTTATAAAATCACAATGGTTCAAGGATGGTAGATCTGCGTCAATCTGAATCTAATGTAGTAAAAATGGTATTTCTTTTTCTTTCTATGTGGCAGTTATGTTTTGCTTAAGAGTGAGTATCATCATCATCATCATCATCAGCCTGAAAACATTCACTGCTGAACGCCTTCCCCACAGAGCGCCACTTTGAGCGGCTATTTACTTCCTGCATCCATCGGCTACCCACGGTTCTTTTTTTATGAAAGAAAGAAAGAAAGAATATAATTTATTGCCGAATGTAGTACAAATAGTTGGTATTATAAGTAAACTGTCCGTACATTCTACCACGACAGTGGTGCGCAAATTGAAATTTTAAACAATAAATTTATAGAATATTAAATTACATTATGTCAAGCAGTCATTATAATTATGTGAGATAAAAATATATAAATTAAAGATTATATTACACATTACAAATATTATTCTTCAACAAATATCAACCATTCATCATTATACTCGTCATACAATTTTTAGTCCTAATGCTTATGAGTCACATATTCATTTATATCGTAAAAACATTTCTCTAAAAGCCACTGAGTCAATTTTCGCTTTTTGAAAAGTAATTAAAGGTAAATTCTTGTAAATGTCAGGTAATTTATTATACACTCTGATTGCGTTTATATAAGCATTCCTTCGGTACAGCTCTAGCTTGCACTGAGGAAGGTAGAGTTTGTGTTTGTATCTAGTACTTCTAATGTATACCTCCGACTGTAATTGGAAATACTTCGGGTACTGCTTGACAAAAACACAGAGACCCCTGATATACATGCAAACCAGCGGCAATATGCCAAGTTTTTTGTAAAGTGACTTGTAACTGTCCATGAACCAGGCGCCGCAAATAGCACGCACACATTTCTTTTATATGTAAATGAATGACGTGAGGAGCTAGTCGTTCTCCTGATGTTAAGCGTCACGGCAGCCCAAAACAGATTGCAGTATCACTCGAAACTCTAAATAATTATATTTTTGCGTGACACTGCACTGCGCACGTCATCTTGAGATATCACACAGTCTAGTAATGAGATCACTAGTCTGTAAGATCAGATCATAAAGTCTCATTTGACCAAAAGTTTCACTAGCTACAGTGCCCAATCGGAACACAGTAGTGCTTGCACACTACTGCTTCGCGGCAAAGTAACTGGTGGATATTAACATCTATCTAGACTGTGAGATCGGCTCATAGTCTAGTAATCTCATTACTAGACTGTGTGATGTCTCAAGATGACGTGCGTAGTGTAGTGAGTTCCGAGTGACACTGCAATCTTAGTGAACGACTTAGTTCGTCACGTCATTCGTTTACATTGAAAAAATCATCCAAGTATTTCTCAGAAAGAAATCGAGTTTGCTATAACCGTTTTTTTATGTATATTATTTCAAAACAAATTATCGTCAAAGGGTTTTATAGTGGGAGCTGAGAACACATTAGTGTTGCTTCAGGTTTCCAGGGCCTATTGTCAGTCCTCCACATTACATTGGTTACGTGCGCGACATATACAAAACAACCCGAGATGTCGGAGCTCCACTAAATAACGTAAATGGAGCGACAAGGGATAGCCCATGTCTTGTTGACAAAGGTTTCCTATAGATTAGAAAAGCACGTACACACGTACAACAAAACTAGTTTGAACCAGGCGCGGATACAAGCATAGCCCACAGGCGCACGCCCCCCTTGGCACAGGCAGTCCAGCACCAAGCGCGGTAATTAGCAAATTTACCAGGAAGATATAGGTGCATGGAATTCATAATTTATATAAAAGAGCACAAATTGGTCTAGTATCGTATACTTATGTGTTTTACCACCATATCCCCAAATTCCCCTCTTGGACTCCCCTAATATGATGATATTTCTGTATCCGTGCCTGGTTTGAACCACGAAGCTCTAGTACCTACTTAGAGGTGGAGTCAACACTCCTAAATACCGATTCATGCCGAATTCCAATATCATTATTTCACTCGGTGGTTCTCAGCTCCTCTCTCTCTTTTCTAAATACAACGAAAACAGCGAGAAGTATCTATTTTATTCCCGTTATCTCTGTTGCTTTAATAATTATGCTTTCTCTGTAGGTCATTACTTCTGATCCCTCATTCAATTATCAGTTAGAATGCGCCGTTTAATATGACAATTATTAAATTAAGTTAATAATTTTGCGTGTTCCAATATATCTATTATGTGATTTTTTTATGGCATAAATGTATGATATTCCTCAAAAAATTAACTGTCGTGAAAACAAAAAGGGAAATTACAAAAAAAAAAACAAAGTTACAAGCATTTTATAACACAGGAATAGAAAGATACACCTTAAACATGCTGTGACGTCAGTTCTTGGTCCTTCATAGTACCTCATCAATCTCTTTGGAATATGACATCACAACGTGTGTTTTCATAGTATTGTGGGGAAGCTCCACACGATCTCTGTGTTGCGAGAATAGCAGGCAACTAGCCTGTTAAAGCTAATTTGAAGTTACGTAAGCTGCAAGTAAGTCAAGGAGCGGCAAAAGTAGTAGTAGTAGCTAATATACAATTGTAATACATTAACGGTCTTGTGTTTGAAAGTCTACACATAAAAAGCGGTGTGTGTTCAAGTTGAAAGACAGACCGGCGAGAGTCAGCATGGAGGTGAAATATTAATGGCTCGTTAGGGTTGCTCATTATTACTTTTATATTTACATTTACTGCTGGCCTAAAAATCAGTTCTTATCACGACTATTAGCTATATTTTTTCAAAACTTACCTTCTAACTCATTCTACTTTGCCGACTAATCATATCTGCAAATATTTATCGGCTACACCCTCACTCGCTTCTTTGGTATGTCATTACAGTTTTATTTTGTATTATTGTACAAAAATATGTAATGTTATCCACGGTCAAATATTAACAATATACAAAATACCGTTTTAGCATAGGAACCAAATCAATAAACCCGCAGTGCAAAAGACGTAACTTTGACCTAAATAAAAAAAACTAGAGCTCCAATCTTGTCTAGAAAGACTGAATAATAAAAAGGCAACAGAAATCTGTACCCTGATTTCCCGCTTCGCTACTTATCGATTCGCATCTATATTTCACATTCTATTTCTCGCGCGCGCCAACCCTAGCGCTGAAATATTAACGTGCCCCGGTTAGGGCTTTCCCAACTTGCCTCTCTATTTATAGTGCGATCGATGGCAGAAACCGCGGATGTATGGAAAAAGTTGTATGAAGGTTACCAAATTAAAACTTAATCTGATAATTCTATGCAAAATAAACAGAATGTATAAATATATTATTAAATTACATTATAGTTTGCGAAATAGTTTTTAAGGATGGAACTAAATATTTATTACCGCAGCGCTGAAACCGATCGACGAATTTCGATAACATTTTTGGTGATACTTTAGCTCCTCAAATATTTTTCAAGGATACTTTTTTGGCCAATTCCACCCAAATGAAACCACGGCGCGCTTTTAGATAAAAAAAAATTACTGGGTCTTCTATAAACATTTTAAAATTGAAAATGTAAGCATTATAGATGTAATTTTTAGATTCTTCTTCGACGTTTGTAGTCAGCAACGGCAACGCATAAATAACCTGGCCAAGTTTTAAACCATCTTATTTAATAATGTCCGTACCATCTTTGGCAACCCTATCATAAATATTTAAGCTAAGGATACCCCTATTTGTACTGAAAATCGATTGTGCAGCCGACAGCAGCGAAATCGGGGAAGTTGTAAGTTTCGTGAAAGTTAAACAAGCGGGAAGATTTGTAGTTTTAAAGGTACAAACAATTTTGGTAGCGTAGTATTTGGGAAAGTTCGGGATTTATTGAAAACAAATAACTTTGTCAGTTGGTCTCTCCGTCAGTTGGTTGCCATTTTAAAACTAAATAGCTGAACCGATCCTGACGGAATTTAGTACAGAGATGAGTTAGAACTCTAGTGAAGATGACTGAATATATTTTTTTGCGATAAACAGCACTTCACGCTTTCAACGTGCTCTCTTGTAGTAATAACAAGGTTTGAACTAAACAAAACTACTTATTAAAATTATCTGACTTGCCAAACATAATGTTTTGCAATTTATTTCTGTCCCTGTGCCAACCCGAACTTAAATATTAAAGCGTATGGCTGCCTCTATATCTTAGAGACGATCGATTGTGGAACTCGTAAACATTTTGGTCTAAGTAATTTGAGTGCAGAACTTTTTATTCTATCAAAGTTAAAAATCACGTCTTAATAAAAATAAAAAACACAAAATCATTTATTTATTTCAGGCAACGGCGCATATTTACACATACCTTCACGACTAACATACATACACATCGTTTTTATATTTTAAGTTAAAAACATAAGCATTTATTTTCGTGCTATCAAGCACAACCACAAAAGACCTAAAAACAAATGCCCAACTTCCATCAGTACTCCATATTCAGCCACAAACACCCTTCGACCACGTAATTCCCCTTGTACCACGCGTCGGCATCACGAACGAAAAATCAAATAAACACCGTTTTATCGCAATTTAGTACCTCGTAAGTAAAACAATCGCCATATTCCGACCGGTTCGTATTTCACGCGTTGTCACACTCAGCCGGCGATAAATTGTTAATTTTATCGATTATTGATCGAATATAGAGTCGCAGCGCGATTGCGAACATCAAATGTACTGTGATGTTTTAATAATAAGTAGGTTGTCCTTAAATATGGTTATGGCTCATTAATAATTATCATTTTATTTCAGGCAACTACAGTTTAAAAGTAAACGGGTCCATACATAAGACTAGGTGGTAGGACTTTTCTGCAAAGTTTGTGTAGGTAGGTACCAACACTTTGCCAGTTATTCTGCCATCAAGCAGTTGTGTGCAAGCACTACTGTGTTCCGGTTTGAAGGGTATTGTAGCTAGTGAAATAACTGGGCAAAGGAGACTTTATCTCGCAGTCTAGTATGATGTGTCAGGATGACGTGCGCAGTGCAGTGTCACGCGAAACTTTAATTATAGTTCCGAGTGATACTGCAATCTGTTATGGACGGCCGTGACGCTTAACACCAGGCGAACGACTAGCACGTCACATCATTTAATTACATTAAAAAAAACTTACTGACTAACGTGACGCGTACAGCATCACAGGAACTTTCTTGTTTCAGTCACGGCTCCCTGTACCGTCGGAATACAATGCCTGTAGGCCAAAAGCCAGGATCCGGGAAAGTTTCTCTATGTTTATCAGGAAACCGGAATATGAAAGACTTGAAGTTCGTCATCCTCGTTGGTTCCAATCTCGACAGTTGCCAACCATCTTGTATCTGCATTTGCCCTTGGCACCTTTTAGCTCAACGTCACGCAACGAGCTATGGAGAGAGCTATGTCGCCAAGTACCTCAGCCACAGGTACCTAACGAATGTCTGAGCTAATATATACGTCACTGAGCATGCAGTAATACAGTACAACACTACAATAGCTGTAAAGGAATAAATATTAGAGCCAAGATAACCATGTCTGTGCTTTCTGAGTTAGTTGACTCTCTGAGCTGAGAACTGATCTGATTCAGTTTGGGGGGTTTCCCCCCCGTGTGGCCTCCAACCTCCCCTACAGCCACCCCAAGCCTCGCAACTGAGCTGATTCTGGTACTGGTAAATCTGAGACTGATCTGAGATTGAGTCAACTGAGCCACTGTCCGCAAACAGTCCGACGCATCGGTTTCTGGGATACACAAGACATGGTTATATCTGATAGTGTCTGAGAGCATCTGAGAATAACTGAGAATAACTGAGAGTATCTGAAAGTATCTGAGAGTGACTGAGAGTATCTGAGAGTATCTGAGAGTGCTAGCACATAAAAATCACAAGCTCACTTACTGAGAACTGCCATGTGTTGCTCCGGCGCTGTCCCGTTCAAGAATGACGCGACTATCGCGCGCCACCGCGCTCACTCACCTCGCTCGTGGCGCCATCGACATGACGTTAGCCGTCAATGTCATCTGACATCTACCAGCTTATGTACCTACCTTGGCATGTATAGCTTCGCACTCGCGACAAGCTATGCTCGGGGTTTTTCCTGCAAGATAAGATCCGTAATGAGATCCGCAAGAGCACTAAGGTGACTGATTTGGCTGAGATCTGAAGTAATACAAGAAGTAACCTTTTACCTACTCATTTGTAGTAATTCCAATTCACTTCTTGAGGCTTGACAGCTAGAGTACGAGAAAAATCACAATTTTCTTCTTTATCCCACTTAATCTTGAGAAAGTGGTCAAACGTCTGCAATTTTTATTTTATATCCTTTTTACTTTATCACACAAAATCTTTTCACAGTGCGTAGTAAAATAATTTATATTTTACTTACCACTTCAACCTTCATAACAATAGTTCTCCGAAAAGGTTTTCCTAATAGAGCAGTCTCGATTGGCAGAGGCTTTCAAGCTTACTACGAAAGTGTATTACAGAAGGAGCACCGGTTTTATTACGGAAGGCCCCTCTATTGTTACTGAATGTATGATTTGAGGCCGGCTCTTTGATGTTTCATGTTAGTAGGTTATAGTACATCTATTTTTATAGCTTGTAGGTACCTTGTAGTAAGTAGCTTTGAAACATGGGCTAAAGAAAAGTATTTACAATACAATAACTTAATTATTGCATTTTTTATATGAGTACGAGCACCCGCATCACAGCGCAGGTACAATAAAAAAAAATGATATTCGCTGTTTGTTGCCATAAAAATTACGTAAGTATCCCATCTAGCGTGACACGCACAACGAGTGTGTCTACCTAAAGAAAAAAAAAACATGCAGTGTATTTTGCAGCATTTGATCACGGCAGGCTTGTCTCATTTCGTGCTTTAGGTATGGAGCACATGGGATCGGACATCTAGACGGATCGGTCCGTTACACGTAACGTGTCAGAAGAGCAGCGATATAGCGATAGAACGAGAGGGAACTGTTTGAGGAAAGCTTGTAGCGCTGTGCAAGCTGAACTTCACTTTATAGAGTTCCAACAAGAGTCGCTATTTATTTAAGTGACTTCATGGAGTGAGTCTTCTGTACGTAGTACTATTATCTATTCTGTGATCATGGTAACAATATGGACGAATAACGAACTACGCTACTCTTAAAAAAATCCAAGCTTTGACTCCATTTATAAAGTTTTGTGTCTTTCCACAACAAAGTGTATTTGTTATTGAAACAGTATCAAAAATAGTGAGTTGAGGAGATCCAACCGGAATAGTGAAACGATGAAATATTTCAATTTTGTAAATATCCCTTTCTCATGGATCAACCCGGAACATAAGCTACCAGTGGATCCTTCTAGTAGATCAAACCGGAACAGACCCTACATTTATGTAGGCACTTCTTTTATAATATTTAAGGACAAAAACCAGCGACCTTCAAAAAATCAAGACAATTTTCCGTTTTACAATCAATTTGAAATGAACAACCTTCTTAACTTTTGTTCCAAAACAAATCAATTATTTGGAGAACCTTTCAACTTTCGATTGGATTGAATAAAAAGACGTTATCTCGATCAATTGAAATTATTGACTTCGTTGTTCAACTTAAACAAACTTCAATTTTGCGATGTTTAAATGTATTATGATTTAATAAAACACGTGTTTATTTGTTCTACAATAAGCTTTTACAATAATAGAGCCCACTGTAGTTAACTTGAGCGGCGTTCACATCATTTAATTAAAGACCCTGTTAAATTGTTTGTAAATAAATCTATTTTCTTCTAGATATTCTTTTAACCCCCCACTAGGCCAGCCCCCCACTCGGTGGTGAAAGCCGCGGGGAGCCGATGGGTGCAGGAAGCCAGCAGCCGCTCAAGGTGGCGCGCTCTGGGAGAGGCCTATGTTCAGCAGTGGACGTCTTCAGGCTGTTGTTGATAATGATGATGATGATTCTTTTAACCCACATTCAAACAGCAAACCCTTCTCCAGTATCGATGCCAATTCTATTTTGTAGCACGGTCTTAAGACTCAGCTGGCAAGTTACTGCACTCGTTAAATTTAATTATTAATATGGTCGCCAAGCAAGAAAAGAAAAGCGAGTTTTGGCACCCTCTGTAAATTTAAATGAACACATTTGACCTACCTAATATAGCCGACATAGTAATAGTTACCTTTCATTGCCATCGTGGCCCATTATCTGCCATAGAAGTTCTCACCTTCCATATGGCGAATCGCACCCACCGTGTTGTCCCGGTTTGCCTGAACGTGTGGTCCCGGTTTGCTATAGAACCACTCCATCTCTTCCCGCGGGTGGCGTCAGAGCCGGCTAATGGAATATCCAGGGACGGGCCGCCTGCTCAGCATGGTGATTATGGCAACTCCCTGCTATTATAAGCGTCCAAAATGCCGTTTTATGGGGAGGATTGTGTTCCTGCCACCTTTAAAATTCAGGTAAAAGCTAGATTTCTAATCGAGGAAAGAATAGTATGGCACTCTGCAAAAAGAATGTTTTGGCCGACGGCATGCAACAATATACTCCTGCAATTTATATCTGGAATATTTATTTCATTTCAATTTTCCACTTGCCATCTCACATTTTAAAGTATTTTCACATAAATATTCAATTTATCCCATCGCCCGCAACAAAGCAATGGATGGATATTGGATCGACCGCATCCATTTTGGTTGTTTATTTGAAATCTCCCTCTAAAGGTTTGTTTTGTTGATTGCTCCAAAATAAATAAATAAACCAAAATACGGATGTTGAAATAACGGAGGTCAAATGCTTTTTGACTTTATGACTACGAGTTTTTATGATGATTTGTATATTGTAACAATAGAAATATAAGTTCAGATATTTAGGGTTCTGAAAAAAACACGGAATCTTAATACACCGTGGAATTTAATTCGATATTTTACTGAAATGTATTTACTCAGTCCATGCTTTAGAATGTTTATTTAAAGCTAAACACAAAAATACCTATAACGTAAAACGTAAAACTAGGTACTACAAAACTAGTCCAAATTCAAATTCCTAACAAAAGGCCTAACTACGACACGTAATAATTTGGCATTCCGAGAGAGTGGGGAGGGCGGTGCAAGGGTTTTGCAGCATGTAGTGTGAAATAGACATTTCGATTAACGGCGAATTATTTTTAAGGCATTTTTTTTATTTTTTTTATCTAACGCTGTAATATTGTTCTATAGCAGGGCAGTCCCAGTACATACATTTCAGGAAAATAACGAAATCAATTCCACGGTGTATAAAACACCACTTATGTAATCTGCCCATCCGTCCGTCCGTCCGTCCATATGTCTGCCTGACAGTATGTCAGAGCCTTTAAATAAAATATTTGAAGGTATGAAGCTGAAATTGATAACAAATAGCTCTTAGAATTAGCAAGTTGAAGTGGCAGTAGGCAGGTGGGGGTGGCAGGGGGGTCTCGAAGAGACCCTTTTCAAGTTTATAATATGAGGCCGCATCGCTTGTATAACTGACAACCAATGGGGAAGAAAGGTTCTCAAGTGGCAACTGGCGACCATGAACTGGAAGACGTAAAGTAGGTCGCGTCGATGCGTCGGTCCACCTAGTCATCGCGATGACTTGGTCAGAATCAATAACAAGCAGATGGCTACAAGAGGCGAGCAGCCGCAAGTGGCATTCTGTGGGGGAGGCCTATGTTCTGCAGTCGACGTCTTCAGGCAAAAAAGACAAGCTAAAGTGATTTATAAATTATAAAAAATAAGACAAGCCTTCGGGACAAAAAATCTACCATCAGGTTTATAATCTACAAGCTCGAACAAGCAAACCATATTTTATTGCTAGATTACATAATTTAGCCACATTTATGTTAATCCACACGAGAAGAAACAACGAAGAAGAAAAAATAACGTAAAATGATGTAAATAACTACAGCCAAGTCCCACTGCATGACTGGGCGTTGTAAAGAAAGCTGTTTTTACAATTGTTTATTTTCCCAACCCTAAGCTTTCCAAGGGCTGCCAAGAGGGCGCTAAAGGTCACCATTTTATTGCTTGCATTGTCCTGCTTCTCAAATATTTACAACAATGTACTTTAACCTTTATAGTGAAGTTACATAAGGCTCTCTTTGAATGCGCAGATTAAAATCATGATATGGTATGGTTGTGCTAAGAACAGCAATGAGATGTTTAATTTATATGAAAACTAGGATGCAGGATGTGGTATGTAGCTTAGGATTGAATGTCCTTGATGTTTATGAACGAAAACATCAAGGGCATTTGGGATTCAGTCTCTGCTCCGTCTTGCAGTTAAACCTTACTTTCTCTTCGGATATTAATTTGTGCGATTGCTTTTTTTAACCTACTGCTGGGCAAAGATCCATTTCCTTCCACGTATCTCTATCTTGGCGCTCCTAAATCCTGCCAGTCTTTAAGCGGAGTATGGTGTTTCGAATCCGGTCTATAGACCTAGCATTGTTTTTTTTCTCAATCTGTGGACCTGACGAAAATATTGTCTGTCTGTGACCCCGTCGGTTCTTTACACTCCTTAGCGCTTTGGAAAACCTTGACTTGTGTGCCTCGCTCATTGATCAAGTTTTTTTATAACCTAAATTATTTTGTTTATACATTTGACGCGAAAGCCACACTAAAAACAAACAGCGGTCAATGGTTATTTTATATTGGTAGAGAACTAGAGATATTAGTGCCATGGATACTGCACAATACTATTAGTATCTATTAAACTTTTAAACTATTCTTCAATAAAATACAGCTAAAATAATGAACCGACAGCGCGCCCTCGGGGGAGGCGTGCAAGTCATGTAACACATGTACTGCGTTGTCTACATTTGTTATTCACCCATTAGGAAATGTAATAACACTAATGAGGGGTATACAGCTTTGGAGTATTTTTTAGTTGATTAGCATAATGCTAAAGGTTTTGTAAATGCTTTTAAAACATTAATTCCGTTGTATGTTATCTTTTTTTTATTGATATACACCATGGAATTAAAATCGATATTTTGCTGAATTGTATGACCACTACACATACAAGTCCGTGCAATATAATGTTTCTAAATAACTCATCATCCTCTTTGCCTTTTCCCATTTGATATTGGGGTCGGCTCCCAATCTAACCTGTAGCGGCAAGCTACCAGAATACGACCGACTGCCATCTTACCACGCAACCCATAAGGAACCAGTAACAGGGATGGTTAGAACAGGTCTCAGATTATATCAGGCGTCTGATTACCCGTAACGATTGCCATAGATGTTCTTTTGACAACCGGGACCGACGGCTTAACGTGATCGCTGAAGCACGGAGCGATGGCATCGAAAACTGCACATGACTTACTAGATAAGTCATTGGTGAGGATCGAACCCGGTGCCGTAAGATTGTGAAGTGCACATGCTACCTCCCGGCAATGATCGCTCCAATGTTTCTAAATAACTAAATACAAAGAGTACCCACAAAATGAACCTAAAACTAGGCACTATCAAATTAGTACAAATTCAAATTATTAACTAACAAAAGTCATGCAACATTGAACAAATTGCCACTCTGGGAGAGCGGGGAGAGAGTTTTAGTTATCTATGAAACATTTATATATAACGCTTAGCCGGTGCCCGCGCTACGTGTTAAGAGGACCATCCTGGTTTTTGAAAATGTTATTGCCGTCGCTCTGCTCTCCACACGTATGATAGAGACCATAGAGCTCATGGCTGAATTTACCTACATTTTAGCGTTTCGGGCGCCAACGGTTTTCACCCTTTAAAACTTCACTAAGTATTTTGATTTTGGTGTCAATCGTTTGGATAGAAGATAATCTACGTACTAGTCTTAATTGTTTAGAAAATATGTTTCGTGTTCTAGTTACAACTACTTTTTTTGTCATAATTTTGACGCCAAAATTCGTAACTTTAGGTGTCTATAAATACGAAGATATTGTAATAACTAAAAAAAAGAAGACATGCGAGCATAGATTTTTACTGAATAGATAACATATAAAAAAATCATCAAACTTAGATAACATTTAGGGAAGAAAAAGCGTTGGCACTTTTTATATGGACAAGAGGAGGGGTATACGCTTCTCTTAAGTAAAATAGACATTTCGAAATCGAAGTTGGCGAATTATTTTTTGGGGCATTTTTTATTCCGTAGAACAGTGCAGTGCAGTGTGAGCTGAATTGCACTTCATCACGTTATCGCAAGAGTCACTATTTCTTAAATATCTATGTGGAGAGAACCTTCTGTAGCTATACTGTTATATAATCTGTGTTAAAACCAAAAATAACCTCGAAACAAATAAAAACACGCTTCTCCTAACCCAACGAGTGGGCGATAAAAGTAGAACCACTTAGGCACTAAGCTACGAACCGAACTTACCCGATAGTCTGTCCTCCGCCGAAACTAATTAGTAGAGATAAAACTCCGTGGAGACGTGGCCTTACCTGGAAAAATAAATGGGTCGTCAGATTTAGGTAATTTGATCAGTATTTTATTATCTTTATTGGTTAGTAATCCTCTACATACATCATGAAAATAGTCGCTGTTACCATACGCAACGTAACAGTCGCGCAACTTTAGTTTTTTTAGAGCGTTTTTCTACTCTAGGGGACATTTTGTAATCCCTATGTTATTAAAATTGAAACGATTTACTTATTTGTGTATAGGTTTCATAACATATCTCACCATGAGCCAGAAGACGTCCAATGCTAATCATAGGCGTCCCCCATAAAATGCTACTTTTGACGCTTATCATGAGGAGAGGGGTTGCCATAAGCACCACGCATCAGGCGGCTTGGTGATTGCAGATGATTTTAATGTACCGAGGAGAATGCTGCTGCCTATTCCCTGGATATTCCCTTAGCCGGCCCCTATGGCACCCGCTGGAAGAGATGGAGTGTCTTTTTCTCACGCTAGGACAAAATATTGCATATATTGCATTGTTTTTAATAATAAGATAAAGACAGGCTAGTATTATTAAGGCTTTTTTTTTAGGGTAAACGGGTAAAACACGAATGAAACAGCAAAGTGAGTGAGTAAATTACGTACGTCAAGTACTAAAAACTTTTTTCCAGACCATAGCAATTTGTCTAGAAGTCTACTAGGCTGTAAGCTTAGTTTTGTTTACGAAACCCTAGACAAAGGCAGGGCTCGTAAACCCTGATGACTATTACTTTACTATAAATCTTTGCGCTTCAACCAATATATTGGATTTGTTTCTACTATGGATAAACAACAGTTATATTCATGAATTTAAATAATACCTCTATTACCATCGCTTTGCCAGATATTCGCGCCAAGCAGTAGTGTGCAAGCACTACTGTGTTGTGGTTTGAAGGGCACTGTAGCTAGTGAAATTACTGGGCAAATGTGATCTGACCTTGCACTCTAGAAAGATATATCTGATGTCTATCAGGATGACGTGCGCAGTGCAGTGCAAGTCTTTATAATGTAGAGTTTTCTGACTGGTGCAGCAATATACAAGGACAGCCATGAAGCTTAAAAATGAAAAACAAAATGCATTCAAGGGTTGTGTATATTGGTTTACTAACCTATAGCTACTTTAACCAACCAACGACCAGTTAAACGGCTAGCTCAAAGACATTTCAATAAAAAAACGACATCATATTATAGTTTATTGTACACCAAGATTTTATGTCAACACAGAGATGCAGTGTCGCACGTAATTTCTTGATTTCTTACCGTCATTTTCAAAACTTTTGAACTCAAGAAAAACGATTTACCTGAAAACTTCGAAGTGACTTCAATGTAATCTGTAACTTAACTTTTGTCAAAGAGGAAATAATGCGATCTATTACACTACGATTGTGCCGTGTGGTCCCGGTTACGAATAGGACCACCCCATCTCTTCCCGTGGGTGCCGTAGAAGGCGGCTAAGGGAATATCCAGGGAATGGGTCGCAGCGTTCCCCTCGGTATTGGTGGCAATCAATCTTCACCTACTGCGATCACCAAGCCGCCTGCCAAGCGTGGTGATTATGGCAAACCCCCCCCCCCTAATGACAAGCACAAATAAAAACGGCCCCCAGTCCCCGGCAGCTCTGCTATCCCGTGGCTACGGTAGCGGTCACGGTAACGGCAGGGCAAGGGGTGCGAAGAATCCCCGGCAGACGCCCGGCTACCAACCCCAACGACGACCCCTGGCCCTGGCAACACATAACGTGCGCACACTGAAGGCTGACGAAAGGATGGTCGAGCTAGAGGCGGAGATGGGTAAGTTACGCTGGGATGTAATGGGATTGTCTGAAGTCCGAAGACAGGGACAGGACACGATAATCCTAAATTCCGGTAACTTATTCTTCTACCGGGAGGGAGACCAACTCTCCCAAGGAGGTGTCGGGTTTCTCGTCCGCAAGTCTCTCGTCAACAACGTGGTCAAAGTCGACAGTGTGTCGGCCAGGGTAGCGTACCTGGTACTCCGAATAACCAAACGGTATTCGTTGAAGGTTATACAGGTATACGCGCCGACGTCGGCACACTCAGACGATGAAGTAGAAGCTATGTATGAGGACATATCCGAAGCCATGCATACTTCCGAAACATACTTCACCGTTGTGATGGGAGACTTCAATGCGAAGTTGGGCACAAGGAATAGCGATGAGCTGAGAGTGGGGCCATTTGGATACGGGCAGCGGAACCCTCGAGGACAGAGGCTGGCTGATTTCATGGAGAAGGAGGAACTCTTTATGATGAACTCCTTCTACGAGAAGCGGCCATCCAGGAAGTGGACGTGGATAAGTCCCGACGGTTCCACTAAAAATGAGATAGACTTCATCATGACGACCAAGAAGCACATATTCGATGATGTCTCTGTGATCAGCAAGGTGAAAACCGGTAGCGATCACCGTATTGTTAGAGGCACATTGAATATCAATGTTAAGCTCGAAAGGTCACGTCTGGTGAAGTCTACGCTCCGTCCAAATCCTGTCCAAATCCAAAACCCCGAAGGCTTTCAGCTGGAACTCCAAAATCGCTTCCAGTGCCTAGCCGACTGTAACACAGTGGACGAGCTAAACGACGGGTTGGTGGAAACTGTCCAAGCTGTTGGATCGAAATTTTTTAAGACCCAACGCCGAAAGAAGACTCAAAAGCTCTCAGAAAAAACTCTTGAGCTAATGGCCGACCGGAGCGAAATGAAGCTGCAGTCTTCAGTTGATATGTCAGCCTACGGTGAACTCAATAGACGAATCTGGAGTTCCTTGCGACACGACTTGCGTGCTCTTAGTACTTCACGTATTGAGGCCGCAATTGAGCGGAACCAAGGCTCTAAAGTGTTCGCAAAGGATTCGTCTATTGGGCAACACCAAATGACAAAACTGAAGACCGAAAATGGTAGCATCATTTCATCCAAGCCTGAGATTCTGAGAGAGATCGAGAACTTCTATGGACAGTTATACACCTCGACACGTAAGCCCGCTACTAACACAGCTCAGGACATCAGAGCCAAGTTAGTCCGACACTATACCGAAGATATCCCGGACGTCAGCCTGTGCGAGATTAGAATGGCCCTCAAACAGCTTAAAAACAACAAGGCACCAGGTGAAGATGGAATTACGACTGAACTTCTGAGAGCGGGTGGTAGACCGGTACTTTTAGTCCTCCAGAAGTTATTTAATTCTGTCATCCTTGAAGGTACAACGCCAGAGGCATGGCACAAGAGCGTGGTGGTGCTCTTCTTCAAAAAAGGCGATAACACCTTATTGAAGAACTATAGGCCCATCTCGCTCTTGAGTCATGTGTATAAGCTGTTTTCGAGAGTCATTACGAATCGTCTCGCACGCAGGTTTGATGAATTCCAGCCTCCCGAACAAGCCGGTTTCCGAAAAGGCTTTAGCACCATAGACCACATCCATACGCTGCGCCAGATTATACAGAAGACCGAAGAGTATAATCGGCCGTTATGCCTAGCGTTTGTGGACTATGAGAAAGCCTTCGATTCAATCGAGACTTGGGCAGTGCTGCAGTCCTTGCAGCGATGCCAAATTGACTATAGGTATATCGAAGTTTTGAAGTGTTTGTACAGTAAGGCCACTATGTCAGTCCGACTACAGGACCAGAGTACGGAACAAATTCCATTGCAAAGAGGCGTGAGACAGGGAGACGTTATTTCTCCGAAACTGTTCACAAACGCATTGGAGGATGTTTTCAAGCTCTTGGAGTGGAAAAGATCTGGCATCAACATAAATGGCGAGTACATCACTAACCTTCGTTTTGCCGATGATATAGTCATAATGGCGGAATCGCTCGAGGACCTTAGCACCATGCTCAACGACCTCAGTAGAGTCTCCCAGCAGGTTGGTCTTAAGATGAATATGGACAAGACAAAGATCATGTCTAATGCTCATGTTCCACCTATACCGGTAATTGTTGGGAACGATACTCTCGAAGTTGTCGACAATTATGTCTACCTAGGACAGATTGTCCAATTAGGTAGGTCCAACTTCGACAAAGAGGTGGCGCGAAGAATCCAACTCGGCTGGGCAGCGTTCGGGAAGCTTCGTCCTATCTTTTCGTCCAAAATACCGCAGAGCCTGAAAACGAAAGTTTTCAATCAGTGTGTGTTGCCAGTGATGACTTATGGAACTGAGACATGGTCTCTTACTGTTGGCCTCATTAGTAAGCTCAAAGTCGCGCAGCGAGCTATGGAGCGAGCTATGCTCGGTGTTTCCCTGCGAGATAAGCTCCGGAACGAGGAGATCCGCAGGAGAACTAAAGTGACCGATATAGCTCTTAGAGTTAGTAAGTTGAAGTGGCAATGGGCAGGCCACATCGCTCGTAGAACTGACAACCGATGGGGAAGAAAGGTTCTCGAGTGGCGACCACGAACCGGAAGACGCAGCGTGGGCCGGCCCCCCACTCGGTGGACCGACGACCTGGTGAAAGCCGCGGGGAGCCGATGGATGCAGGAGGCGAGCAGCCGCTCAAGGTGGCGTGCTCTGGGGGAGGCCTATGTTCAGCAGTGGACGTCTTCAGGCTGTTAATGATGAATGATGATGACACTACGATCACCTGGGATTTGTGGTTAGGTTATTTTTATTGACGAAAAACTATTTTTTTTCGTGTGCGGGTAATTCCAATATTATAAAAAATACTTAATTATTCATATGCGATCATCACATTCACGAGGAAGCTGTTGTAGCTTTAAAAATGACACAAAAAATCTTGAAAACTAAAAAACCTACAGTACTCAAGCTCATAGCCGCTCACTCAGTTAAGCTTTTATATTACAAAACCCATAACAAAGTAGGACACGTGTATTACCCTATTAAAATCACAACTTCATTTTCCGCTCCGCGCAGGAACGCGAATTAATTCACCCATTCATTTTATTACAGCGCTCGCGTCACGCGGAGATGTCAGGAATGGTAGAGCGTTCGTTCGTTTAATGAATACATCAAATACTTTTTGGAGTTGCAAAGTTTGTAATGAAATGACGGCAATGTTGAGTTTCAAATGAAATACTTGTGTCAAATATTTGCACAAGTTTTGTATTTGTACATCTTCAGCAAGAGCCCCGTTACTTTTGTCTACAATTGCATTGCAATTCAACGAAGCAATGCTGCCAGCATGTTGGGTACGCTACCTACCGGTAGTGGGCTGGAGCATTTGGACTGTCTATAGACCATCGCGGCTATTATAGAGTCCAAATGTTCTTTGTAGTAGATAGTGTAGCTAGTTTATTAGTTTTTATTATTGTAGTAGTTAGTTTAAAGAATAAAGTCACATTGACCGTTAAACAAAAAAAGTCTACAAATTGTTTTTTTTTGTTAAGTATCTACTTATTAACCAAAACTCATTGCAAAAGCACGTCTATAATTCTAAATATATAATAATATTCATAAATAACTAAATAAACAAAATAAATAACTCACAATAGCTTAAAACCTATATAAGCTCCAAGCCCGCCGCGAGTAGCGTTCAGTGAAAGTTCAGCACACCTCTCGACGCCCTTCACACAGTCTAGTAATCTTATTACTAGACTGTGTGAAGTCTCGGGGTGATGCGCAGTGCAGTGTCGCGCGAAACTACATTAATTTAGAGTTCCGAGTGATACTGCAACCTGTTAGAGGCAGCCGTGACGCTTAACATCAGGCGAGGGGTTCGTCACATCATTCACTTGCATAAAAAAAGAAAAACACCCTAAGCCACCCACACCAATGTTGCTTCCTCGGCACCAATATGCGGTAGCCACTACAGGGGGCCCATTTAGTTGGAGGCAAGTCATCCCCTCCTGCCTCAAACATTTTGATATGAGACAAAATTGGCTAGACGAGTACTATTTTTTTATTGCATATATTAATTATATTCTTTAAAAAAATAAAAAGTCATGAAAACAAAAATATAATATAAGAATATCTCAAAAAATAACAAAGTTACAAGCATTTAAAAATACATAAATAGAAAGAGACGGCTCAAACATGCAGTGACGTCAGGATTTGGGCCTTCATAGTACCTCATTACTAAGCTGTGGTAGCTTTACATACAATCTCTTTTGGAATGTGACGTCACAATAACAAGAAAGGGACAGGCGATGCCCCCTTCTATAAGCTTATTACTCCGTGATTTATTTACCGATTTTACTTATTTTTTCAATTATTGCATTAATTTTTAACCTTTTTTATGAAAATAATATTTACTTGTTCATTTTTAATAGCAGGCAGCTAGCCTATTGAGGTGTCGTTATGTCATTCCAATAAACAAAATACTATAATCAATCAAAAGTTTATGCCACAATAGCCCATTTTTTTAACTTTTGTAGTATTAAAAATAGTTTATAATATGCTATGCCATAACTATATATTTAAATATTCAACAGGGCCTCTTGGTGATAGCTTCGGCCCCACCAATGCCTCCCAAATGTCCGACTAGACCCAAGAATCTAAAAAGAAATAAGAAAATCTTTTACGTTTGTAACTTGAAAAGTTCATTTCAATTTACTTAAAACACAGCAAGAGATGTCTAACTGACAATTCCAGTTTCAAAGTTAGAACATCTCAAACAGAAACAAAAATAAATATAAAAAAGTTAGAAGAGACATTTTTTTGAAGCAGGAGCACAACAAAATGATCTTTCTCTTAATTAAGGCGTCATTCTATTCATCCGTAAGCCGGAATTAAACACACAAACACCTTTGAAATAGACAAGTTCCTGTAAAAGGCAACTAATGACTTACGAATTGAAAAGCGGAAAGCGCGAGCGTAAAAAATGGAGAGAGAAAAGCACATGGAGTGGAGCGAGCGGTAAAATGAATTATTTTCAGTTTGTCAGCTGGGATATTGAATTTTGATCGGGAGTCATTAGCCACTGTTGTCGGCGCACCCGAGCTCAGCCATTTGCCATGTAGGTTTTACTCGAAAGTAAAACATATTTTAAGAAAATGCTCGTGCATTTTATCGGATCTATTTTTGTTTTGTTGCATTTTAATTCGCTCTTCAACAGAATTTCATGCAGCCATTATGGAATGCAATATATTAGCTGAAATTTGGTTAAAAGATAATCCCTGAAGGGTTGTTAACAAAAATTATACGGTTTTGGGTTATGGAACTATGACAGATAATGTCTTTTAGTGGATTGGTTTATGGTTTGTTACCATTCGGTTATTTTTAGACGCTTAATTATCTATTTATATTAATCATTATATTAGAAAACATACCTGTTTAGTTTACTTTATTTTGTTTATTATTCCTAAATAAATAATGTCACACCCAATTAGATTAGAAAACATTTTCCACCAAAAACAAGCCTCTACAAACGGAATGTAAAAACAAGTTTTTGCTGAAAGCGATAAAATAAAACCAATTAGGGTCAGCGCGCACAAGAGAGATCAACTTTCGCAAAGAACTCTGAATGTTCCGCCTTTAAATTAATTCGATGCGATTATATTATAGAGAAAAATGTAAGGATTTTTAAGAAATTTCCTGAAAGGCAGTTTTTTCTTATTGTGCTTGTCTTTTTGGGGATCTGTGGTGAAGTCTTGAACCGTTAGAATATTGCCACCATTGTATTTGTATTTGTCCCATCACAGCCTGCGTTACATTTTGGAGAGTGTGCGAAGGAATCACTCAATCTAATTCCCCCATAAATTCCTACAACCTGTACTAAGCGTTTCGCTACGAACTTTGCAGTAATGAGTGGAACAACTTGCCAGCGTCCTTATTTCCAGTTAACTACAGCCTGGGAGTTTTCAAGTCAAGAGTGAACAGATCTTCTAGGCCCCATGCTCCATCGTAGACCTCGTCATTGCTTATCATCAGGCTAGACATTGATCAAATGTATTGCCTATAACCAATAACAAAACAATTTGTCCACTGCTAGACATAGGTAAGGAACGCCACGGTTCGAGTTTCACGGAAGTGTTCTACATCTGAATTTCTGCTTGACGTAACTCTTGGAACAGTCTGTACTCCACACATAACATCTTCTATATTCACTTGAAATCGCGAAGCCATGAAAAAAGCATCAGCAAAGGTCACGACCCCGTCTCAAAATTACCTACCCCTGCGCAATAATTTAGCCTCCATGATTAAATAAACATTACGCCCCGGCAAAGGAATAAAATTTTATATTCGCTGAGATACCAACCTCAAATATTCAGTGGGCCCCTAATTCGACTCGTGAACTGTGCTTTACAGCGCTTTATACACATGTATGATTCTTGCTTGATTTTACACGCTTTTGAGAGTGGGAGAGAAAGGTTGGCAATAGGTAGACATTTGGGAATGTTTTAGTATATTATAATAGCCTATATAATATTACATTTTATGTATATCTATTGATGCTTATGTCTTTTCACTTACCTACTCTGCGAAAGCATTTTTTTTTTATGTTAAAGGGAGCAAACAAGCATACGGCCCACCTGATGGGAAGTAGTCACCGTAGCCTATGAACATCTGTAACACCCGAGGAGGCGTCACCAATGCGTTGCTTACCCTGTAGGACTCTTTTAACCTTCCTCTTAAAGTACTCCATGTTATAACTCTGCGGAAAGACCGCTTGGAGCAGCTCATTCCACATTTTGCAGGTGTACAGCAAGAAAGAACGCATGAATCGAGTCGTATGAGATTTCCATTTTGATACTTGGGCGCTCCGTTCCAGAGGTGAGAGCAGTACTCCACGTGAGGTCGGACTTGTGCTTTGTAAAGCACAAGTCTTTGGCTCGGCGTGAAGTACCGCTTCACCTTATTGAGCACGCCAAGTTTCTTTGACGCAAGCTTAGCTTTGCCCGCAGTGTGACAGCGGAACTGCACATTGGCAGAAATGTCAACACCCAAGATCCCAATACTGTCTGAAACCGTAAGGGGAGCATCCTGAAATTTGGAAGCCACAACAAATGGAGCTTTTTTAGTGGTGAATGTGGTGTGTGTCTTAGCTGGGTTGAATTGAACTAAATTCAGTTTCCCCCAATCTGACACTACTGACTGACAAATTAGCTCTTAGAACTTAAATTGAAAACGAAATAAAACTCGACAAAAAAAACTAAGCTAAGAAAATTTTTGATCCAGTCACCTCTCAAACCACGAAACAACACTTCCATCACCTCTAAAACAAATAACTCTAATGCCCGTCTGCACATAAATTTGACAGCCCCTAAGCTCGCACCTACCCCTATGACATACTACGACGTATTTGGGTACGTTCTAGAGAGATAAGTACCTCTATTTTATACTGGGTGGCGCAAAAGTAAAGACCCTATTTGGTTCAGCTATAACATTTTTTCTAAATTAGAAAACTAGATTTAGGTTTTTTTAAATGTATATTTGTGCCATTAAATTTCGTACCATTAGGATTTAAAGATGATGTCTTTTAAATGGTGACCTCCAGAGTTGATACACATTTGAGCCCTATTTATGACATTTTGCAAGATGATTTTCCTTCAAAATTGGTTATGAGTGACGAAGCGCATTTCCATCTCTCAGGGCATGTCAATAAGCAGAATACTCGGTTCTGGGGCACTGATAATCCGCGCATTATTCAAGAAACACCTCTACACCCACTAAAAGTTACTGTATGGTGTGGCATCTGTGTTGACAGAGTGATCGGACCCTATTTTTTCGAAGACGCTGGAGGCAATGCGATAACTGTCACTGGAGAACGCTACAGAACCATGTTACGTGAGTTTTTGATACCCAGTTTGGACGAATTGGGGCTGGAGCACATCTGGTTTCAACAAGACGGCGCTACGGCACACACAGCGCGCGACACTATGGACTTAGTGAGGGACGCTTTTCCAAGCCGAGTTATCTCTCGTTTTGGCGATTTGCCTTGGCCTGCAAGATCACCCGATCTGACCAGTCCAGACTTCTTTCTTTGGGGTTTTTTGAAATCTCGGGTGTATGTGAACAAGCCACAGACTCTCGCAGCTCTAAAAGAAAACATTCGTCAAGAAATAACGAACATATCGCAGGAAGTGTTACGGCAAGTTATGCAAAATGTCATAAATAGGGCTCAAATGTGTATCAACTCTGGAGGTCACCATTTAAAAGACATCATCTTTAAATCCTAATGGTACGAAATTTAATGGCACAAATGTACATTTAAAAAAACCTAAATCTAGTTTTCTAATTTAGAAAAAATGTTATAGCTGAACCAAATAGGGTCTTTACTTTTGCGCCACCCAGTATCACCACTTAAACCGGAAGTCCATCATAAACCATCTTCTTACAGCTCAAGAACTTTTCCAATTAGCCGAGTTCCCTAAAGAGGTGTTCAGTCGTTACCCATCACTCCCCGGAGTCAATAAAGAAAGGTAATAAATTAAAATTCGGCCCGGACGAGGAACTTGGCTAGAATTGTAATGTGCTTCCCTACAAATAGTCTTTAACTTGAAGAAGTTTCGTTTTATTTGGTGGATAAGTTTTATTTATTTTTTAGGTCCGAAAATAACTACGATTGATTTGTTATCCGTTCGCCCGTCTGTCTGTCTGTATTTTGTCTGTCTGTCTGTCTATTGTCTGTCTTTTGTTTGTCTATCTGTATATTGTCTCTCTGTTGTCTGCTGTTGTCTGTCTGTTGTCTGTCTGTAGTCTGTGTGTTGTCTGCATGTTGTATGTCTGCTGTCTGTCCTTTGTACTTCTATTGTCTGTCTGTTGTCAGTTTTTCTGTCTGTAGTCTGTTCGTTGTCTGTCTGTTGTTTGTCTGTTATCTGTCTGTTGTCTGTTTGTTGTCTGTATATTGTCTGTCTGCCTGACTATTGTCTCTCTGCTGTCTGTTGTCTGTCTGTTGTCTGTCTGTTGTCTATCTGTTATCTATCTGTTGTCTGTCTGTTGTCTGTCTGTTGTCTGTCTGTTGTCTGTCTGTTGTCTGTCTGTTGTCTGTCTGTTGTTTGTCTGTTTGTCTTTCTGTTGTCTGTGTGTTTGTCTATCTGTGTACCTCTTTTTGCCTGTCAAGACTTCTTCACTTAGAAATGAGTGACGGTAGTAAACTGAAATTCAGAGCATTTATATTAAGGCCGTCAGTAGGGTATTTTTTCTCTCCGTGTTTCTATGAAATAAGATTATGGACAAGTAGAATTGGCTGTAGTTTTACTGATACTTTATACATGCCACATGTTATTTGCAAAATCTTTTCTCAGAGTGAAATTATAATAATTCAAAGAAAAATATACTTACTCTCATATTGTCTCCATTCAACATAAACATCACAACGCGGCGAGAGTTGAAACTCTTCGAATAATGAAAGGGAAATTATTTAGAACAACAAAGTCAGCGTGCTGTTTGTTCCATTTTTTACACCCCCTAATATTATTTTTATAAGGCTTTACAATGTGTAAAAGTTATTTGTTTTTAATGAATTCAAAAGAATTTCCTTAACAACCGTTTTCTGAAATTCTGAAGGTTCCCAAGAAACCGGGTTTGTTGTTGGCTTAGTTGAATTGCGCGCTACCTATTATCAATGATAATTATTATCATCATCAACAGTCTGAAAACGTCCATTGCTGAACATAGGCCTCCCTCAGAGAGCGCCACTTTGAGCCGCTCGCCTCCTGCATCCATCGGCTCCCCGCCACTCTCACCAGATCGTCGGCCCACCTAGTGGGGGGCCTACGCTGCGTCTTCTGGTTTGTGGTCGCCACTCGAGAACCTTTCTTCCCCATCGGTTGTCAGTTCTACGAGCGGTGTGGCCTGCCCATTTCATTTCAACTTGCTCATTCTAAGAGCTATTTCGGTCACTTTAGCTTTCTAATGAGGCCAACAGTAAGGGTCTACGTCTCAGTTCCATAAGTCATCACGAAGTAAATACATTAAAATGCACATAAAAGTAAATAGGATATAAATGAAGAAGATCCGAAGTGACAAACAACACATTGAAAACTACATCCTTTTTGATATCGGTTGAGAGGGCACCAGTAATACAACGCTCCTCTACAAGCGACCTCATAGATACGATAGCCACGTTAAGCCCGTCGGCCTCCATTTAATTATCACCGCATACCTCTACAATCTTGCCCTATAAGGGACAAGGGCTCCCTTCGGTAAAATTTAAAAGTCAAATTCTTCGATAAATCTGCAAGATAATGGGAATTTATGTCCAAATACGTTTAGATAAAGTTCAATGTTGCAGTTGACTTTGTTACAGTATTTTATATTGGTATATTTTTATTAGGCAAATGAATTACGTGACGAACTAGTCGTTCACCTGATGTTAAGCGTCACGGCTACCTATAACAGATTTCAGTATCACTCGGATATAGTTTTGCATGACGCTACACTGCGGGCGTCATCCTGAGACTTCACACAGTATAGTAATCAGATTACTAGACTGTGTGATCAGATCATAAAGTCTCGTTTGCCCAGTAATTTCACTAGCTACAATGCCCTTCAAACCGGAACACAGTAGTGCTTGCAAAGTACTGCTTGGCGGCAGAATAACTGGCAAAGCGGTGACCTACCTAGACGAACTTTGCAGAAAAGTCCTACCACAAAGTAGAATATTCCAAAAATCCTTCTGTGGTGAGCATTATTGGATTATTTATTTAGAAATCCCAATATCTTTGAGTTACATGTAGACGTAATAAAAAAGTATAGCAGGGTAGAATTTAAACTATGACGACAATGTATTAGCTTCAGAAAAGAAGATGACTTACCACCTTCTTTTCTGAGGCTACACTACTTCTGGATTAGGAGCAGGAATCTCATGTGAGGCCAGCCATCATCAATGTCTAAATAGGTTATTATATTTAACGTTAATGATACCCGCAGTCTCATTTTGACAGAGAAAATAATTATTTTTATAAAGTTAACTAAGTTAAACATGTTTATAGAGCATTGCTAAAGGTACTTCAATTGTGATTAACCGGCCACGTTAATTACGTTCAAGTCAAATCTCATTAGCTTCGTTACATTTTAAACTAAATGACTGTTTCACGTTCAACTTGCCCATTTTCTCACGGGAACCCTTCATTGTCTGGTGTAAAAGTACCTTTATATTAATATTGGTAAAATAAGGTAGCAGTGTACAATATTTAATTTTCATCTTAAATTGTACAGCCGATTCGGCGTAAAAGCCATACAAAATAGCAAGCAAACAAGTTTTTTTTTTCATATGAATAGGTATTATCTCGGGCTATAATTTGTAAAGTAATATTTATCAAAGTAAGAACAATTCAATAACGCAACTTTTTACTTTAAATTTGTTGGAACATCCTTTATTCTCTCTTTTGGAAAGTTATAGTTAAAGAGTAAAACTGTGATAAAATGATTCCAAAAAATGTCGGACAAACTTTTCTGTATTTTGTGGACGAACGCCACAAAATACAGGAAACTTCGGACGATTTTCACTTTTACGACGAAATTTATTAGAAAAAAGAAATCTTATAGTTTGATAAGCACCTTGTAGAGTTTTAGTGAATAATATAAAAGTTATCAATAAACTTTTTAACTTTAAATGTCCCAACCTTAATCACTGTCTGTTTTTCTACGGCAAGTAACAAAGTGCCGCGTTGCCAATAATTGCGTATTCGGAAGGCGTTCGACTAAAATCAGCTTTTTGTCGTGTTTTTGTGCGAGATGTAGACCACTGTGCAGGCACGCTACTGAATTTAATTAAAGAATCTGTCGAGTAGACCAAAAAACTTGGAATCAGTTTAGGAATTAAACATTAGATTTTAAAACAGCAACTAGTTGCAAACAATTATACGAAACTCTTTTATCGCAACTAGTAGTGTATTATGAATAGTAATCCTTCCATCGTAGTTTTAAAATTAGTGATAGCCCAGTGGGCGGCGCGGCGTGGCGGTAAAAGCATTGTTAACATTTGCGTCTTTAAATCACGTCAATCAAATTGCTGGGATTGGCATTGCAATTATTTAAAGTCGTGTTTTAAATTGAATTAATCAATTTGAATTAATACCGTTAATCAGATATTAAAAGTTGATCAAATATTTATTTGTAAAATCAAGATAGGCGCTCTGCACCTTAATATGACTGGAACATTCTCAAAGCTACGCTAGTCAAAATGTACAGAAATATACTCTTGTGCAACTTTTCCATTGGAGTACTTTTGTCCAATATTCTGCGGTTCAATGCTACTGTGCAGCATGAGACCACTTCGGATGTTTTATGTCCGTGCTGTTGGCGTTCTTAATAGAAATAAAACCATATTTTTGAAGCTAGAAACTCGACGAGAAACTAGCCATGCATTTTTATTTTTAACATAACATTTTAAAGTAAAATTGAAATAAGTCAAAAATTACAATACTTTAAAATTCGAGTTTGACATAGGTAATGCAGTTGGCTCTTATTCGCTATGACCACAGACCTGTTCTGTGGCTATGACCAATGACCATCTAGACACGTAGCGCGATACGATATCTTCGTGGAATGGTTTTGCATTTTAAAATGCTATTCTGATGCCTTTGTCAAATTTGAAAAAAGCAACTAGACTCGTTATACGCACGTCGAAAAATAGAAAACACTGGCCACAAACAACTTAACAGTAATTTAGTTTAGTGTATTTTTGTATTTGTTTCAGATTTGTTTCAGTCTAATAGTTATCATAGTACCTACTAATATTCACCGGCCAATTTTTTAAATTACCGTACAATCTCCTGCGTTTGATGATCTATCCTAGTACACGACATTGGCAAAATTGTGGTGAAATTGCCGCAGAATCCACTAACTAAGATTCAATTCAATCCAATTCAACAACTTAACAAAAACCGCCGTCAAAAAAATCAAAATGATGTCGTGGCGCGTTAAAGCCGCGTTTATGTTTAGAGCATGTTTTTGACGTCACACGTTATTGGCAAGGAATCTCAAGTGTAGTGTGTTTAGGATAGTAATAAAAATCCTATTTTTGCAACACAGGTAGGTTTATTGTATAACTGTATAAAAATTTTGATGCGTACACGACTGCAGATGAAATGGAATAGACAGAAAGCACAGAGCGAACACAATGGGTTGACCGAACGAGGAGAACGAACGGGTTAGTGATGGGGTAACATTTAATCGAATAAACTAGTGTTGTGAATGACTTGAACATCATGCCAGGGGGGCAGAATAAGCAAACTTATTATTGGAAAATTAAATTATTAAATTAGACTGAATATAAAACAAGGCCGAATAAAATTTTTACTGATTTTAAATTAAATACAATTTCCCATCACTAGTGATACATAAGGTCCTAAAATTCTAGACCTGAAGGGTCTTTAATATCACAATATTAAATAATTAGAATTTAAATTTCGAAGCATAGTAATAAAATATTCTAAGTTAATGAAATTCAAAAGTTTGGCTGAGTGCCTTTACAATAATGTGCCGCAATAAGAAAACTACTGATATACTATCAAACAAAAACTAAAAACTTCTAACAATCTTATTTTGCTACAATAGCGCTTAAACATAATCATAGTCTATATAGTTATGCTAGGTATAGGAATAGGTCATAAACTAGGTATACTAAATGACCTGATCTTAAAATATGAAACTTAGGATTCTAAATTAACAAACTTAACAAAAAAAACAACGAAAACTGAGCAGTTATAAATTAAGGTAAGTTTACAATAATAAATTGCAAGCTAAAGATGCACTAACATGGACTAGGTTTTTGGAAATACTAAAGTTAATGGCTTTATACGCAAAGATCATTTAGAACCAGACCAGCTATGCATATTTCGCCTGAAAATGCACGTTTATAATATATTTTACGCTATTACATTTTAAATTAAAGATAAGTAAGTACTTAAATAAACTAGACATTATAAAAGAAACAACTTAGGCAAGTAACTATTTTACAATATTTCGTTATATGAGACCCAAACAGCTGGATACGAGGTACATCTAGGATTGCTGATCATTGATAGGTAGGACAACAATTTTAGATATAGCTCTGCGATGTGAGCCTCTAGTGGTTCGCACCTGGACAACTCTTACCCTCTGATCAGGCCCAGCAAAGACCTTGTCTATTCTGGCCATTGGCCATTTGAGGGGAGGGGTGTTGTCATCTTTGAGTAACACAAGCATGCCCTCTTTCAAGTTAGGATATTGTTTATACCATTTTGTACGGTCATTGAGCAAAGAGAGATACAGTTTATGCCAAACTTTCCAAAAGTGCTGCCGTACTTGCATGCATCGCCTCCACAGACGTAGACGGTCACATGGAATGGAGGTGACATCGGGCTCGGGAATAGCAGTGGAAGTGCAACCGGTAAGAAAGTGAGCTGGTGTTAAGAATGAAAAATCATTTGTATCTTGTGATGTTGGAGTGATAGGCCTAGAGTTAAGGATGCCCTCAATCTCTATAATGATTGTATTGAGCTGCTCATAAGTCAGACTAGTGAGACCTATCACCTTTTTAAAGAGCTGCTTGGCAGATTTTACTGACGCCTCCCAGAGTCCTCCAAAGTTGGGGCTATATGCAGGGGCGAAATGAAACTGAATTCCATTACTGGCTCCATAATTAGATAGCTCATCATTTTTGAATAATTCTTTAAGCTGATTGTTAGCGCCCTTGAATGTGCCTGCGTTGTCGCAATACACATCGGTAGGACGGGCTCTACGGGACACAAATCGTTTGAATGCGGCAAGAAAACAGTCAGTGGTCAAGTCCGATGTAACCTCCATATGGACGGCTTTGGTAACGAAGCACACAAATACAGCTACATACCCTTTTGTGACTACAGACCGACGCAAGGACGATTGCTTGACGCTGACAGGGCCAAAGAAATCCACCCCTACCCTAATGAAGGCTCTTGCTGGGGTGACTCGATCAGGAGGAAGAGATCCCATCAGCTGCTTGTTGTCTCGGGTCTTGACTCTGAAACATGTTACACAATGGTGTATTACACTTTTAATTTCTCTTACTGCATTAACAATCCAGTATTTTTGTATGAGACTAACTACTCATGGTGAGCTTTAAGCCAGAGTGCAACAAGCAAATGTGCTCATTGCGAATGATAATAGTAGTTACATGACTCTTTTTAGGCAAAATGATAGGAAACTTTTTTGAATATGTGAGCTGTGCCTGCTGAAGACGACCACCAACTCTTAAAATACTGTTTTTATCAACAAAGGGATGCAATGACTTTAAATTTGACTTTATTTCTTGACCTTTTATTAAACATTGAATTTCTTCGTTGAAGTGATGATGTTGAACAATTTTTATTACATTTAAGGTGGAATCCTTGATCTCTTGGGCGGACAAAGCTCCATTTTCAGTGCATGACCTTTTACATTTTGAAATGAATCTTTTAACATAAGCTATAACTCTTATCATTTTTTGAAAGCTAGAAATGTTATTTAGTATAGGCAATGGTAATGCTGTATCATTTACTGAGTGACAATTCACATGAGTTTCATTGTCATCTAAGGCATAATGATTTTCTGAATTTGAATGACATAAGGGCGACTCTATTTCTGACAAATGTAAATTTAAATGACTGCCAGCCAGGTAGTCCGGTCCATGCCACCACAGGTCACTCAGCTGCTCTGGATCTGCGCCTCTAGACAAAATGTCAGCAGGGTTGAGTGATCCAGGTGTATGGCGCCAGCTACACTGGTCGGTGTGCTTACATATTTCGCTTACTCGGTTCGCCACATAGGCAGGCAATTTGACAGATGGAGTCTTTAACCAACCTAGAACAATCTTTGAATCAGAAAATAAATAGCAATCCGTCCATCGAGGCAGTATTGCCATGATGGCACGTGCCAGCTTAGCCAGTAATAGTGCACTGTTCAACTCAAGCTTGGGAATGGTAAGCCTTTTATGTCTTGGTGCAATGCGTGATTTGGCACAAAGCAGGGTAATCTGGCTCGTGCCTCCATGCACAGCCTTTACATATAGGCAGCACCCATATGCATATGAGGAAGAATCACAATAACCAATCAGATATATAGCATCAGCATTAGATATGTGTAAATTGCGTTGCATGAAAATAGTAGGCATGTTAATTAACCGCTTATGAAAGTCTAGCCACAAGTCATTCAGGTCAGGTGGGAGAGGTGTATCCCATCCTAAGTTGCATTGCCATAATTTTTGTAGCAAGGTTTTGGCTTTTACAAATATAGGACAAAGAAGGCCCAATGGATCGAAGGATTTGGCCATAAAGCGAAGGACACTGCGCTTGGTAGGTGACTCTAATACAGTCTCAGCTGGAGCTGCAAATTTAAATCTGTCACCCTGAACCTCATAGGTGATGCCCAGCGTTTTGGTTGTATAAGAATCTTTATCCAAATTAACATCATCAAAATGTCTTTTTTCAATTGGAATGTCATTGATAACATTTGCATCGCTGGAGCACCACTTATGTAGGTCAAAGCTGCCCAATTTTAGCAGGTCAATAAGCTCTTCCTTCAACCTAGCAGCTTCAGAAGCAGAGGGAGCCCCAGACAGTATATCATCCACATAAGTATTATTTTTTAAAGCTGCTGCCGCGAGGGGGAATTTATCACCATGAATCGTTGCAAGTTCCATGAGGCAGCGGGTTGCTATAAAAGCAGAACTGGTGAGCCCATAGGTAATGGTTTGAAGCTGAAGGCATTGTAAGGCATCACAAGCATTTTCACGCCATAAAATATTTTGTAGCACCCTGTGCTCAGGAGCCACAGTTATCTGGCGGTACATATGCCTAACATCACACATAAGCACAACATTAAAAGTCCTAAATAATATTAGAATTTCAAATAAGGACTTTTGCACTACGCCACCATTGCATAAAATGTCATTTAAGCTGTAGTCTGCATTTTTAGGTTTAGCTGAACCATCGAATACCACTCTCAATTTATTAGATTTTTTGTCATGGCGCACTACAGCATGATGCGGCAAGAAGTGCTTGGGTAATGAATTATTATCACATTGTTGCAGGTCAATGACCTTTGCATGACCTAGCCTGAGATATTCTTGTATAATTTTTTTGTATAACTCATAATAAAAGGGATCTTTTTGAAAGCGCCTTTCTAAATTATAAAATCTTTGCAATGCTAAGGCAAAAGAGTCAGTGGGGTCAAGTGTATTAATGTCAATTTTTAAAGGCAAGTTAACTTGAAACCTATCATTGTATAATTTGACTGTATTATTGAAAACCTCCTCACTGACCTCATGTTCTTGCAAAGATTCATTGTATATCTGAGGAACCTGCTCGGTCTCCCAGAACTTTTTGACCAGCTCGTCAATGTACAAAGACTCGGGGCATTCCATGGAATGCATTGTAATTGCAGAATGTATCAAAGAAACTGGATTAAAATCACCTGATACAATGTATCCAAGCCGCGTGTTGATCAGCACCGGATCCAGTGGGCCTCCTTCAATCTTGCCATCTTGTATGATTTTGAAGAAAACATTGGCAGCAAGCAGTAGGGATACCTCTCCTGGAATGTGAAAATCAGGGTCTGAGAACACTACATTTGATGGAATTGTCAGTTTATTTAGGTGCAATTTGTTTTGTGGCAACAATGAAGTGATTTTATCAACTACTGAGCATGAGATATTAATTTGAAAATCTTCGGTGAGTGATTCTAGACAAAGATCAACAGCCTTATGCACCTTGTTGCTATTTTGCCACATAGTAACAATTTTTTTTGAATTATGATATGTGATTGCACCCAACTTGTCAACTAAATCTTGCGTACAAAATGATGTCTGGCTGCCAGAGTCAACCATGGCTCGAGCTATAATGTTTTTATTATTGTTGCCTTTTATAAGTACCTTGACTGTTGGCAGCAAGACATCACCTTCCGCAGCGGTGGACTTAGTGTTATGCATGCTGACTGCGGAGCCTGACATTGGTGTCTGGTCCTGTAAAGTTTCATGCAACAATGAATTATGTTCTTTACTTTTGCATACAGTACAATTGAAATTGTATCTGCATTTATTGCTATGTGAATTAAGACATATCTTGCATAATTGCTTGGCATTTACATGCTTAATCCTATCAGACACAGACATAAGCTGGAATTTAGGACATTTGAATAGCTTGTGTGATTGACTACATAAATTACATTTTAACTCTGGTGCGGAGCCTTTGGATTTAATTACATGGAAAGATTTAGCATTCTTATCGGTTAGAGAGGCAGCAGAGGGGCTAGCTTCAAGTGCAGTAGCTCTTTTTTCAAGAAAGGTAAGCAATTCATTTAATGTTGGCATGGTTTGAATGTCACGCTCGGAATGATACAGTCTGGATGATAATGTATCCAGTTTACGGGTAATAATACAAACTAGTATAGAGTCACACCCCACCGCTTCACCTAGATTATTCAAGGCAGCTACTTGTTGCCGAACCTGTGAGACTAAGTTCCGCAGGTGAGCGGATGTCCCTTTGATGGATGGCAGGTCAAGCAAGCATGCAATGTGGTTGTTAACTATCATTGATTTATTATTATATCTTTTGTTAAGTAAATCTACTGCATTACTGTATGATTCATTGACTAAAGGCAAACTTTCTATGAGAGCTAGCGCCTCCCCTTTTAGATATTTCCTAAGATAGAACAGTTTTTGTACATTGGACAAATCTCTGTTATCATGTATTAGAGCGGTGAATAAATCTATGAAGGGACGGTACTGACCGATATTTCCGTTGAAGTCTGGCATGTTGATGGGCTCCAACCTCGCTGCGACAGGACGCACGTGGCACTCCGCTTGCGATCTGGCCGGTGACAAGGATGTGGGCGTCATGGCTCCTTCACCCGATCCCACGCCGTGCCTCGTGTTCTGCTTGTGCTCGAGGTCGACCAGTCTGGCCGAAATTTCAAGGAATCGTTCCTCGAAACCATCGTCATCTTCAATGTCGCCCATGTGAACGCCTATTTCCGCTTGTGTGTCTTGAAATTTGGTGTACGCGCTGTCGACAACGCGCTTGCGCACCTCGATGTCGGCTGAATTTGGCGCCGGATGGCGTTGCAGGAAAGCTTCCACGCCGGTTATAGTGCGCTTGCATATGCCACGCGCATGTTTTAGTTTCGACAGCTTGGCATCTGCAGCATAATTGTCTTCGTCTTCGGTGGTTTTCTTCGACGTGCCAGCGGTAGCGACGGTAGCCATTTTGACGGGACCGCGTGCGCCGGTATCGCCTTCCACAAACGAATCCAATTGCAGCTTCTTGCAAATACACCTCTTGGTTCTGATGAATAGGTTTCTGGCACCAAACTGTGTTTAGGATAGTAATAAAAATCCTATTTTTGCAACACAGGTAGGTTTATTGTATAACTGTATAAAAATTTTGATGCGTACACGACTGCAGATGAAATGGAATAGACAGAAAGCACAGAGCGAACACAATGGGTTGACCGAACGAGGAGAACGAACGGGTTAGTGATGGGGTAACATTTAATCGAATAAACTAGTGTTGTGAATGACTTGAACATAGTTTACCTGATAACAATAATAATTACAACGGAGAGCTATCACAGAACCGACCAATCACAGCTGTTTTCCAGGGTCAGTGACAGTTAATGAGATTTACGCTTTATTTTATTAGATCTGAAACGTAATAACACACTACATAATAAAAGTCACAATAACCACCGGCGACTGCACTGTGCAGTGCGCAAGCAATATAAAGATTGCACTTGGTACCGCTATGTTCGTACGTAACGCGCAGTGAGCCGGGCCAACATAACTGGACATAATGCAACCGACGCGACGTATAACTTTTGTATTCGGAATTCAAATTGTACAAGTTTGACCGCGGAGAGCAGGGAGGGATGTGCGCGGATGTTTTTGTTGGGAATTTGTTTTACCACTTTGCCCTGTTTGGTGTAAGTTTAATGACATTTTTGACGAATGAATTTTATTGTATAGGAAAATTTGACCCAACATCCATCCGTCCCTAAAGGCGAGACATGCTTTTCTTAAACTACCGTGACAAGTGAACTCGTGTACCAAAATAACCAACACAGGGTTCATTCTTCGTGCTTCGGAGGCCGTCGGTCCCGGCTGTTGTCGTAATCGTTAGACAATTGCCGTTAAGCCAAGTCAGTAGCTTCCAGGGCGCCTAAGAATTTTGAAACCTGAGCTGACCACTTGCCTGCACGAGAAGGAAAAGAAGAAGGGTCTATCCAACCGGAATTAAATTTTTGCCATTACCATAAAAATACAAACTTATTTTGGTATTCTGTTTAGCGAGTCCTCAGCGTGAATTATTCTATTTTCTAACTCGTTAATTCTAGGTATGAAACTGTTGCAACTGACTCACGGGCCGTATAAAATGTTGATGGTACTCAAACAAAAGGTATCATAAAGTCATTCAATTTCCAAAGGTAATTCTGACTTGACAACATTTGCCTGTATAATGTTATCATTCCCTCCATTCTCTCCATAAACGTCTTGAATGATCTACAACAATTTATCAAAATTCCAAAAGCTTTATACTAAGACTTGTTTCTATAAAAATACATAAAAGCTGTATAGCCACTCCGTACGGAGTCGTAAAACAAATGCAAACACTCCATTCTTCAGGATAAAAGCTAAACATATTCTGAAATATTTAAAATAAAATATGAGCGTCAAGAATAATACATTGTTTTAAATATTAGCATATAAATGAGACAACGGTGGAGTTTACAATTACTTTAGTATAATATTTATTCGTTATTGTTGAGGTGCACAGTTAGATTGTATAAAGTTTGGACACGATGTTTGCTATGATACGAATTTGCATTTAGGGTTACAAATAATACGTGATAATTCTATTATCTTTATCGTTAATATTAACTCTCTTTTCTAGTTTTACTTATCGTTTTGTTTTACTATTCATTAGGTATCCTTTTTAATTGACTCGCATGTTGTAACCGTGAGGCAGTCGTTCCTCACTTACAAGTGCGAGGTCAAAAATAATGCCTAAAGCGGGTAGTGAGGGATTTTTTACTTTGTAAAATGTACTTACAAAATTAAAACCCCTCCCTCTCTGCCGACCTGTTTCTCTTTATTTTACCCTTTACATGTACAAAACCAATACCTACGATATTTTCACAAACACTCGAGCCTTAACACCCGTCCCGCTGTCAACCGCTCATCACATAATGGACACCGCCATTATCTGTTTAAACAATTTGAGCAAAATTTGAAAAGCCCCGCTTCGCTCGACACGCAAAAAGATCTGCCGGAGTTACCGGGAATAAAGACGTTTGAGCCCTCTTCAAGTGTTATTTTGTGAAAATTTCTGAACTTAAAACTTCTTTTATAAAATTATTTTTAATTGGAATGTAGCCTAAAATTTTGTGATGAATATATCTAGACTATTTTCTAATAAAGTTGTGACTGATATCTAGTCAAAATTGGAACCAGACCAGAGAATGGTAAGTTTTTTTTGATGGTTTGACATCTGGTATTATCAAAATTAACAATAACACACAGTCATATAGGTATATTCACTTCCAAAGAAATATGTAGGAACATAAAACACAATGTGTCTTTGTTTAAAAATTCTTTGAACATTACGTTGCTCAACAGTAAAACCGTTATAAAGCTTCCTTTGACACAATTGATTTCAAACTTATTTATGTTCTTGTAACCTTCATTATTTATTTTTAGCCTTCGCAAACTCCATAACTTGCGTAACCTTGCAGAAGGCAATAAAAGGCGTCGCAATCGTAAAACAAATATGGCGTCTCGAATTGGTTTCAGCTCCATCTGTTGTCGGGCTTAGGAACTAGGGAAGTTCTTGGGATTTCGTTGGCTGGACATTTTATGAGTTATACTATGGTACCTACGTGCTTTAGGGTTTCTGTGGACTTTGTTGTAATTTTTATGTTCTATTTGAAATTGGATTAATTGCCCCTTTGTGTACATAGTATGGATTAAGTTACATTGGAATAACATAAAACTTAACTTAAGAAAGAAACTGATAAATATTTTAACTTAACTCATTTAATTACTTACATCATTATAAAACTACTCGGGTGCTTAATGTGCCTGTGAAGTACCATAAGGTTTTTTTGAGCAGGCTACTGCTGTTGGTCTCTGCTAACCTTTACACCGAGCAAGAGTTTGTATGCATAATAATAATTATAAAGAATACAGTTTGAATTTAACTAAAACAATCTTTTTTTCATAAAAGTTTATTATCAGTTTCCTCATTCACAAAAACAGTGAAAGCTAATAAGCGCTAAAAAGCAATATTACCATTTAAAAACACTTCAAAAATGTAGCTTTAAAACATAAAGGTAGAATGGATAAACCTCGGCGAACCAAAAGCACTATCTTTGCTATAAAATTTCACATAAAAATACAAAGTAAAAGCCTTCTAACATAGCCTCGTTAAAACCATGTGCAGTTTAATGTTAAAAAGAAGTAACGAAAGCTTTGTCAATGATTTTACAACGCTTTTGGATTAAAAAAAAAATACTTTTAGATCGTTTGCCAGGGAAAAAAATCCGTTTGAAGGTCATCCTGTACATCCGAAAAAGAGCTACCTATAGACATTTTTAGACAAGGAAGTCCGCACCGTATAGAAGAGGAGAGAAAGAGGAAAAGAATAGAGAAAGTAGAAATCTAATGACGACAAAGTGAGATGGTAGAGGATAGAGAAGGGGAGAATCTATCGATATTTTTTCCTAAAATTGTATTCGATAATGCTCGATAGATAGTTGCAGAACGTACTCCGTATTGAAACACTGACGTCTGACTGTATCGTATACACTTTAGTCATTTTGCCACATAAGAAACCTACATACAGAAGTAGGACTGTTTCGACTCCTTTGCTGGAACAGATGGCTAGCGTGTCACGTCACTCACACATAGAAACATCTCCAATTCACACACACAAGTCCAGTTATGAGAAAATACCTGTCACTCCATGATAATAAAAAGAATTCGCCTTTGTGTAGTCGTCGCCGTTGAGGCCTTTACAATTCCTACGCGATGGCATTCTTTTGTGGCGTTAGATCTGCTGAATGATATTAGGATACTCAGGTATGTCTGGGTGCCTAAGTTAGGCGGACCTAGATATTAATTTGGAAATGAAAAAAAATTGTCATTTTTTTTAAATTTTTTAATGTAAATGAGTGATGTGAGGAGCTAGTTGTTCGCCTGATGTTAAGCGTCACGGCTACCCATAACAGATTGCAGTATCACTCGGAACTTTAAATTAATATAGTTTTGCGTGACACTGCACTGCGCACGTCATCCTAAGACTACACACGGTATACTATAATTAGATTTTGATTTATTTTATTTAAGAATCTTTTTCAAACTTTTAAGAACCCCACCTGTTATGTGTGACGGTGCCGTGACGCTAACTATCAGGCAAACTACTAGCTCGTACACAGCATCATTCATTCACAGAAGCCCTAAAATTTTTATAACCCTTCTTATAAAGGTTTTAAAAATATTCCTACAGCGTAGAAAAGTAAGCCTTTGAAAACTTTTACTTTGAAAATTGATTCACTTAATTTTCGTCTCGAAAGTTTCGTTCCACAGAAGAAAATAAAAGACGAAACATTTCTGGATTCGACAGTTCTGGAACTATTGGTCGTTGTGATCCCTATCATCTCGACCTGTATCATCATCATCATCATCAACAGCCTGAAGATGTCCATTGCTGAACATAGGCCTACCCCCATAGAGCGCCACTTTGAGTGGCTGCTCGCCTTCTGCATCCATCGGCTCCCCGCGGCTTTTACCAGGTCGTCGGTGCACTGAGAGGGGGGCCAGCCTACACTGCGTCTTCTGGTTCGTGGTCACCACTCGAGAACCTTTCTTCCCCATCGGTTGTCAGTTCTACGAGCGATGTGGCATTACCCCCCCCCCCCCCCCCCCCCCCACACCTAAGAGAAGAGATGGGGTGGTCCTATTTGCAATCTGGGACCACACGACCTGAAAAGAGGAAGAGAGTACCAACCATGTATTAGGAAAGAGACAAAGATAAAGAAAATGACACACACACACACACACACACACGATTATATGACATCACTTATAGCCAAAAACTGGACCTGCATCTTGCTCTACTTGACGCTGAAGATGCGTATTCACGTGGCAAATGAGTGCATTGTACCTATCTTAAGCGGACCTGTTTGGGAAGGAAGTGTTTTTCTTATCTTCCCTTGTTTATTTACATCTATGGCTCAGTAGCATGCATTTTTTAATGCTTGAATGGGCTCACGTTAGACTACATCTCACTTGATGGAGTATGATGACGCGGTCTATGTTGGAGCCCATGAGGTGCCCAAAATATGACAAAGAGCAACGGGTACCAAGAGCTGATTATGGTAAGTAGTTGAGTACAAAGTTGATTTTTGTTTCAAAAAGCAATACGCCTAAGAGAACGCCGCTGGTATTTTTGTTTATGCCCGCATCGATGTAGAAACTCGGGAAATAACATCAGTCAATGGAAAAGATATACCGAAGCCTATTTCCTTATACTGCTGAGGGAACGTCGCACCTTGTTTGGTGTATACTTACTAGAATCCAGGGGTGTGTAAATAAGAGTGTTATTTGAACTGTATAAGCTACGCCTGTGGCTTCACCTGAATTTTCCTATTTTACTGTAACCCATGTTCCATTTCAGGGTTCCGTACCCAAAGGGTAAAACGGACCCTATTACTAAGGCTCCGCTGTCCATCTGTCTGTCCGTCTGTCATCAGGCTGTATCTCATGAACCGTGATTGTGAGACAAATGAAATTTTCACAGATGATGTATTTCTGTTGCCGCTATAACAACAAATACTAAAAAACAGAGTAAAATAAATATTTAAGGGGGCTCCCATACAACAAATGTGATTTTATTACTCATTTACCAGATAAGTCATAGATGGCGGTGTTTTAAATATTACTGCTACTCAACACTAGATAGCAGGGACAGATAATAGTACGGTACCCTTCGTGCGCGAGTCCGACTTGCACTTGGCCTTTTATTTTTTTTAATTTTTAATCTATTTTAGTAGTTTAGCCATTGACTATGTCACTCTCGTAAGTCAGTCAACGCATTAGTACATAATCATTCATTCAAGTTCTTTATAAATGAGAAATATAGCCATCAGTAACTCGGCTTCTTCAGAACTATGTAAACTGTAAAAAAAATAACGATTCAGAGGGTTTAACTACGCTATCGGCCGTGTGGTACCAGCGCGATGTGAGAATAGGACCACCCATCTCTTCCCGTGGGTGCCGTCAGAGCCGGCTAAGGGAATATCCAGGGAATGGGCAGCAGTATTCTCTTTGGTACATTAAAATCTTCTATAACTGAATTCTAAAACCTCCTCTATTTTTTGACGTCGGTTAAAAACAGTTCTTGTACTTCACGTGAAACTTACAAACAAACAGGCATCCTTTCCTTACAGTATATACGTGGTAGGTAAATAAATGCTTTCGTATATAGGTAGGGGAGAGTGGGGTGACCTTGTCGCGTACTTCTGCTCAACTTGGTAGACAGATGGCACAATACGTTCGATATACCGGCTCGGTGGCGAATATATTAAATTCTGATAACACCTGTATTTTTAGGGGTTTCTTTGTGGTACAAACTTTGTATCTCTACAGTTATGTAACTAGGTGATTTTTGATTCGTAGTTGAGGTTGTTGTATGTTATATTGACGGTAGTTTGCAATAAGCATAATAATATAGACTCGTAATGGCGATGAATAAAATCAGTTGTTTCTAACATCACAAGCTCGGTGTTTCATTTATACCTGTAACCAATACTATAAAGGTAACCAATGGTTAAAAATTCTATGGCCATTGGTTAGAATTTGTTGGAATTTTTGATCATTGGTTACCTTAACTATGGATCAAAAAACCTACCCTAAGGCGATAAAGATGACTAAACAGAGGTTGGTATTTTTCTAAAAACTCATCTTCGTAATCAGTGTAAAACGTTCCCAGTGGTTGGATACGGGCCTACTCTCACGGGGAGAGAGTGTAGGTCATAATCGACCATGCAACCTAAATGCAGGGTGGTGGATGATCCACCATGCAAGCCAAATGCAGGTTGGTGGATGATCCACCATGCAAGCCAAATGCAGGTTGGTGGATGATCCACCATGCAAGTCAAATGCAGGTTGGTGGATGATCCACCATGCAAGCCAAATGCAGGTTGGTGGATGATCCACCATGCAAGTCAAATGCAGGTTGATGGATGATCCACCATGCAAGCCAAATGCAGGTTGGCTGATGATCCACCGCACAAGTCAAGTGCAGTTTGGTAGATAACACCTATCATGTTCTCTAATTTTGTGATTCATAAACATGCTGGTTTCTCACCATGTTTTCCTTCACAGTGCAAATTAAGTAAATAGCTTGAAAACTCACTGCTTCGAGGGCGGCGGAATTTGAAATAGTTACCTAAATAAAATATTATAAAATCGCATGGTCTATCGCTTTTGTGTTCATAGATATAAGTATATATTTTACAATATATAATATAAGTATGTAATTTTATATTTATTTATAGGTATATATATATTATTTTGTATTTATAATAATATGTAAACATATATTTATTCATGTTATTCTATGCATATATTTAATTTAATTTTTGTAAATTGCTGCACCACCGACCACTACGATAGTCTGTTACTTTCCTGTCCATCCCAAGGTTGTCTGGAAGAGATCGCTGTATAGCGATAAGACCGCCCATTGTACTAAGCTTCGTAATGTTTTTTTGTTATTGTCTGTTACTTTTGATTTGGTGTGCAGTAAAGAGTTGTTTGTATAGTATTGTATCGCTGAGCCAAATATTCAAAAATCCAAACTATTCAAAAATAAAAAAAGTACCATAGAATTATAATTTCAGCACTATGGTTATTTTTCAGGCTTCATAATAGTCATAAATAATCTTTTTGGCAAATCATTTTATTATATTACTTATCATTAGGTATTAAACGATTGAAAGCGACTGTGGCGGAGCGGTGAACAGTGCAGGTTTTAATCCAACGCACGGTGCGAGTTGAATAAAGTTATTTTTTCAAGTTATATGCGTAATAGTAAAAATGAGTAGCAGCTGTTGCTACAGTCCAATATAGCATATTGTAGTTTGCGAGCTAAAATTATATTCACTTTACTAGTCCTCTCTCTTTCTAGCGTCAGGCTTGAAATATAGATTCGTACAACTCACTACGTTTTTGCGGCTTCCCCACTCCCTTCCAAATACCAAACGCGTACCCCAAATGAAATTGTCGAACCCTAATCCGGGAAGCCCTTTTATCCCTATTTACTATACCTGAATGAAATATTACCGCGCCGGCGGCATTTCTTTGATCTACCTTTACAATCGGACCAATTTGTTAATTAAACAAAAAAGTAATTCAACTTAAGAATTACTCCAGAGATTGGGAATTCAAAACAGCGGATGTTGACTTTCGTAAAGAAATAATTCGATGAAGAAGAACAAATCAATTCAAAAACAAGAGTTGAACAGGATGCTCGCTGATTGGTCAAACACACTGTTCCATAAATAAGTTGAGTTTTAACAGCGTGTGATTGACTGAATACTTTCATAAGTGATATATCACTGATGTGTATTACTGATTGTAGTTTCTTGTAGCTTCTTCTTTACAGGTGTAATCGACGCTACGGATCGGAGTTGTCTATTCTACATAGTGTCGGATTGCTTGCACCTGTAGTGGGGAAGAGAACATTTTTTTCTCAAACTCACATAATTGTAATAGGCTTGATATAATATTTGACATTGCACGTTTTGGGATTTTATATGCTCAATATTTACAATAATTTAAGTATTTTAAATAACAAATCTCATTTGAATTGAAAAAGTGCTATGAATAGCCTATTTGCAATAAAACACTTTGATTTGATTTGATTTGATTAGCGCTCATAATGAAGCACGACTAGCCATTCCTAAACGATCGGTGAAGTTAAACAACGTTCGCTGCGGTCACTACATTGATGGGAGACCGCTACAAAAAAAATTTAACCTGCAGTTTAAGATATTGGTTTCTTGTCCCAAAATCACAAGTTACCACAAGTTATATAAACTTCCCGCTAAAATTTTCAAATTTAAATACACAATTAAAAATCACACCTCAAAAGCACCTCTACCAACGTTTTCCTCAACGGGTACAAATCTAAAATAAACCTCTTTAAAAGGAAGGAAGGAATTCTTTTAACGCCGAGCGGTAAAAAAAAGTCGTTGCATTGCCTCCAGGGCGTCTTAAAACTGGGAAGCGGACGGGGCCACGGCGGCGTTATGGTTTCCGCCCCGCACCCCTCACCCCTTGGGATGGGGCGGCTTATTTTATTTAATGCGTGTAGGTTAGACAATGTCATGGTAAGCTTGGTTTTCCAATAGGTACAAACCAATTCATAGGTCATACAGTTCATTGTAGTAACACAATGTGGGTGTGAAATAAAACAATTCATTTATTTATAGGTGCTCTTTTGAAATGAATTACAATGTCCTTTTTATTTCCAAAACAGCACCGTTCCATTTTTGTTTAATGATCTTTTAAGAAACTTTTAGTACTCTTAAAATTGGTGATGTTAAACTGTTACTTTTACAGTACACTAAGTTTTCTACACTTTAACATCTGTATTTAAATTAAGAATATTTGATAATGTTAATAGCAACACAAGTACTCGTAATCTGTGTTAATATTTTAGTTCTTCGCTCTTAATATAATCTGTGACACAACAGTCAACAGCCTCACGAGAGTAAATATAGCTTCACCATTTTCTGTACGATTTATTAATATTGTAAGGTAGTGAATAAATGATTATTGCAGTGCTACGCAACTGGTTTAATTCAACAGTCCACACTCCCGACAGATAACCCTAAAATTCTAACGCTCGCGCAATATTTTCTAACAGATGACGCCACCAATCCCGTAAGTTAGTTGTAAAATTTGAAGGATTTGAGACAAGAGATCACTTGTCACGGTAGCTGTTCCGGCTTTAAGGAGACGGATGGATGCGGGTTCGAATCGCGTTCCTAATTAGAAATTTTCCTACACATTGAATTTTACGACGGTAAATAGATACATGACATTACTCAAAAATAGAAGCTTAAAATAGTCCTTTTATGTAATGGTACGAATACATTGTATCCTCGTTTACGACTAATTACAAAAAGGTTATCCGTTCGGTTGAAATTTTTTTTAGTTAGCTTACCAACGTTGAAGCGGTTGAAGTGAGCCGTCAGTCATCTTACCTGAAACAGTAAAAGTGGTTTTGTTACAGAAAATAATTGGACGACAAAATTATCAATCTTTTTGGACAAAACTTATACAAGACTACTTGCCATTGTTATTTTCGATTAACGAATTGGCTGTCATGATGCATCCATTAAATCCCCGCGATTTTAACCAGATCGTTAGCCCATCTAGTGGGGTACCTACGCTGCATCTTACTGTAAGTAAAACAGTTTTCATTTAGAATCCAGTGTAATTTTGAGTTATGTCTGCCTTGGAAAAACTGACCTTGAAGTGATTAGGTATGTAGATAGCTTGAACATCAAGGATAACGTAGTTAAATAAAAATAAAAGAATGATAATACTGAGAAACCTGCTAAAATTATCTACCTATATAAACAATTTATATAGGTAGATAATATATTTAATACTGTTTTAAATTCCAAACCAGTCCTAATCCATATTATAACTCTATACAAATACATATTGCAAGCTCTACCAGCTCTACATTTTATTCTCTACCAAAAAATTGAAATTCCAAACTCTACAATTTTACAGATAATACGACCACACGTTCTGCATATAAAGTAGTGATAAAAATGTAAAACTCGAGTTAAATAAAAACTTAGTAAAATGGTTTATATCTAGTAGATAGAGCTTAGGAGAGCAATTCGTTTAGTAGAGCCGCGCGAATCTGGCACGTGACTCGACTCTACATTCCGAATGCACTCTTGGGAACTCTATGCAAAGGGGTAGGTTAATTTGGAAGAGGTGTATAGGATTAATCTCTCGCAGTGGCAATAAAGACATCAATAGAAAACAGCACATCAAATTACATGTTGGTATAAAAACTAAAATTAAATTTTGGTAATGGCATTTAAATAATATATGCTTCTGTTAATATATGGTGTGTAACAGAACCATTTATCATTTTTTTTTTAAATACGTTAGCTCATAGACTTAGTATCATGTAATTAAGGCGAATTTTATATTGTAGCGTTATAGATAACCCTTACTTTAAAATGAGTCATTTAAAATTATCTAAAGAAAATATACCACCAGGCACCAACTCCTCGACTACAAGCAGTGTATGCGCTCTAGATAAAGCACAATTGACTCTACCATTTGTAAACTCGTGAAGCACGTGCAGGCTCGAGGCTCTACATTTCCAGGTATATATAGAGCTCTACAATTCTCTCATGCTCTTCCATTCTCTACTTAAATGGTAGAGTACGAGTATTTGTAGCTAGGTTAAGAGATGCTTTAGTTGCCAAAATCTGTACTTACAGAGATATTCCAGTTGAGCATTCACAGAAAATACTTTGACTGGGTTACTTTAGCGGTTTTACCCGAATCCTTAATTTTTTAATCACTTTTCGCTTTAATACATCTTAAAATTAAAAAGAAACGCTGCAATTATTTATTTTTACAAAAACACCAGCATTAAATTAACCGATGACCTGGTCAGAACCGCGGGGAGCCGATAGATGCAGGAGGCAAGCAGCCGCTCAAAGTGATGCTCTGTGGAGGAAGCCTATGTTCAGTAAAGGACGTCTTCCGGTTGTCGATTATGAACGCAAAGTTTGAAAACTACCTCGCGATTACATCTAAAATTAACAAAATTCCCACAACTTTCAACTAATAACGATACCCTTAAAGTAAGCCAAAACATATTACGTTCCGTTCCACGCAATCCCGAAGTTGTTTCATTATCCATAACTAATTATCCGCCGGCCCAGCGCACGTGACCAGACTGCGTGCAACGGAACGCTAATATGATTAGTGGTTATTCCGTTATTCTGCGTCGATTGGAACGTTTTGTTGTTGGAATTGGTTTGTGGACGTGCAGGCTTGATGGCGGCTGGGTTTATACATGTTTGACGAAGGTATTTCCTTGTGCGCTACGTGCATTGGAACGTTTTTGTTGACCGTTAGCATGATAATCAAAAAATACTAAATTACTGAGCACGCATGACTTAGTGGTAACACGTGCTACTTTTAAAACCAACGCAACCTGGTTTGAATCCCACTCAGCTCTGCACTTTTTTTATGTAAATGAATGACGTGACAAGCTAGTCGTTCGCCTGGCTGCCAGAATCGAAATGGATAAATCATCATCATGATTATCAGCTTGAAAACGTCCACTAGAGTACCACTTTAAACGGTTGCTTGCCTCTCGCATCCATCAGCTACCCGCGTTTCTGACCACGCTGCAACTTCCGGTTTGGTATAATGAATACTTGCGCTAAATTAATAAAGACCATTTTCATGGAAATGAAATCTGTCGGCGGCCGTCATCGTGCGATTAATGACCGTCACCGAGTGGCACTGAACGAACGGTGGTCGGGAGTGACAAGGGAATCAGTTAGGAATTACATGGTTACACCTAAATTGTAAATTTTAAGTAATTATGCCCGTAAATATTTAACATATTACTTTTCAATAAATAAAGTGACAAATAAACAGGTGCATGGTGATATAACTCATTCTAAGCTCATCGGCGATGATAAATTAGTAAAGGCTAAACTCCAAAGCCTTGAACACAGGCGTAAGGTTGCCAGCCTATCGGTTTGTTACAAGCTGCACTTCGGAGAGTGTGCGACGGAATTGCACAACGTAATTCCCCCATCCCCTTTTTACCATCGTACATCTAGACGCACGGAAACACGGCATCCGCATATGGTAGAAATTCCTAGAATTGCTAGGCGTTTTGATTCCTCGTTTATAATTCGGACAGCAAAGAAATGGAACACCTTACCAGCGACATTGTTTCCTGACAAATATAATATAATCTGAGAGTTTTTAAGGCTGGAGTGAACCAGCATCTTCTAGGCAGGCATGCTCTATCGTCGACCGCGTCGTCACTTACCATCAGGTGTGACCGTGGTCAAATGTTAGCCTATCGTTGATAAAAAAATGTAATTCTCATGCAGCATGCAGAGATCAATGGAATGGGCAGCAGCATTCTCTTCGGCACATTCAAATCTTCAGTGATCACCAAGCCGCCTGCCAAGCGTGGTGATTATGGCTACCATGGAAGTCTTCCGTCTGTCGATGGGATGCAGAGAGAATATTGGCCATATTCCGCCACGGGCGAAGTGCAAGTAGGTTGAAAAGTTGTTTGTGCAGGGCCGAGCGGGATGTGAAACTGGTTGCATCGGTACGGAATTTGCATGTGCTACAGCTGAGCGATAGTCGATCTCAATAAATTTCATAAAATCATCATCATCAGCCTGAAGACGTCCACTGCTGAACATAGGCCTCCCCCAGAGAGAACCACATTGAGCGGCTCACCTCCTGCATCCATCGGTTCCCCACGGCTTTCGCCAGATCGTCAGTCTACAAGTGGGGGGTCGACCTACGCTGCGTCTTCCGGTTCGTGGTCTGGTGACACAACCGATGTGGAAGAAAGGTTCTCAAGTGGTCTTGAGAACCTTTCTTCCCCATCGGTTGTCAGTAAAATACATTAGGGATTTATCATAATTATGGGATGCTTAAAAAATTCTACGCATCCGTTACTTTATTTTCCAACAGATAAAGTTAATCGTCTTTCCCGAAAATACGTGTGTGAAATATAACCATTATCCCATATTTAATTCAAACCAGACTCAAAACATAAATAAAATACCACAAGTCCACAACCCTACAGGGGAGCGGCGTAATCTCTTTCAAGTGACATAAAAGCTTTTAAATTATTGCTGCTCAAATAAAAGCTTTTAAAAGGGTATCGCTCAAATTATTTTAAAAGATATCGCTGAAAAGAATCTTCGGATCTTTATGAAAGGTGATGGATATGATAAGGCGCGAGCACATACCAGTATCTTAAAGGCCAAGGTATCATACGCCACTCCATGCTTTTCTAAGGAGATTCTTACCTGAATAATAACGCAAATGAAGTTTTGTCGTTTTTTATTGTTTTACGCCGTAACAAAACATCAGTTTTTTATGTAAATAAATGACGTGACGAGCTAGTCGTTCACCTGGTGTTAAACGTCACGGCCACCAATAACAGATTGCAGTGTCATTCGGAACTCTACATTAAAGTTTCACGTGATACCGCGCATTGTGCACGTTATCCTGAGACATCATCACACAGTCTAAACAAGATTCCGAGACTGTGAGATCAGTTTATAAGTCTCATTGGCCCAGTAATTTCACTAACTATAATGCCCTTCAAACAGAAACACAGTAATGTTTGCACACTACTGCTTGGCGGCAGAATAACTGACAAAGCTGTGGTATCTACCTAGACCAACTTTGCAGAAAAGTCCTATCACCAAAACCTACCTATACCTTATCTACTACCTAGACCTTATATACCTTAGATTATCGTGATTTGTATAAGCTTATGGGCTGGATAGTGACTTGAGAGTCTGGTGCAGTGTCAGTTCGCACGACTTCAGTCATAGGTATGCACCATACGAGTCCCACCTGGCTTCACACCAATGACTTTTCAAGATAGGGGTGGCTACGAAAAATATCGTTAGGTAATCGGCTTATTCGAGAATCGTAAAATATAGATTTATGTGTAATTCACCTATTTATAGCGTGGTGGGTTATTATGTGTAATTCACCTATTTACAGCGTGGTGATTTACAGGCTGATGTCATAGAATATGCCGCTTTTAATCAATGAAAATTGTCCACGTGATCGAAACCGTGGACGGTAGCTAGTTAATTATAATGGCTTAATTAGATGACATAATAAAGTGATGAAACTTAAACTTGGAGTTACTTTGTTATTTATTAATGTATTTTACTTTGTTTATCTTTAGGCACTTTAGGTACTATTAGTTATAATTACAGACTTAAATGTGGGAATTTGAATAGTTTTAAAGTGAGGCACTGAATAAAATAACATTTAAGCAAGTTTAGGTTTCTTGAATACTTCGAGCAAGTTCTTGTTTTCTGTAATACTACGGTTTTGAAGATGCAGTAGTACTAACAACCGTATCTTATTTTGGTTTCGTGGCTATTGTGACAAGTGATATCATTTCCAAATTGAGAAATGCATGTACCGGTTTTCGAGACGGACGGGTGCGGGTTCAGATCCCGTTTGCCTCCTGCAATGGATCAGAAATTATTTTATAATAGGTTATCTTCTTCTTCTCGTGTAGGCAAGTAGTCAACCCTGGTGTGAGAATTTTTAGGCCGGCCAAAGGCTCAATTGTAAATACCACTTTTTGCTATAGCGGTCACCCATCAAAGTAGTGACCGCAGCGAACGTTGCTTAACTTTACCGATCAATTAGAAACGGCTAGTCGTGCTTCACTATGAGCGTTAATGAAGGTATTAAATTACAAAAGAAAGACAAAACTGTTTGACAATCAACCAATAATATTTAAATATAGGTAATACTAACCCATTCGCACTGGCCACACGGCCGTATCGATCACACCCTCAACCTTGGCAGCATGTCACGCCGTGCCATTAGCTGGCCTCTTGGGGTTGAATGCCGATATCAGCATAATTATTATAGTTGGACTCGGGGCTAAACTATACTTAAAGTTATATAACTTAAGACTGCTATAATTTTGATTGATGTTCTATTTGGGTGTGGGGCGGACGGCCTGCACTGATGTCAAGGTTGCCATTTCCCCCACCAGCATCTACGCAAGCCAGCCCAGCTTCTTTATATATTGGAGCACGGCCTCGGTTAATTTTAATATCAATATTTAGCATTTATACAGATTGCATGAGTATTTTGTATAATTATTATATTTAAATTTGCTATTAGTTTTTTAATGATTAAGAATTATTAATTGTTTTATTGAATCAAATTTACCAAAATTCATATTTATGCTTATTAATTAATTATGATTTTTGTAAACCAATGTTTACGCATAATTGTAACTGCCAAATTATTAATAATGTTTTTTTCTTATCTTTTTTTTCTTCAGAAAGTAAAAGATAAGGAAAAAAATAATCAGAAATAAATAAAATTATTAAAATGGTAACAAGGCAAGAGCATGATAACTTACATTCATTGAAATAAATTAATATTAAATAAATAATTGAAACAAGATTTTAATTTATCTCATCGTAAAAAAATAACTAAAATCTTGAAACCCATTTTACCAGCAAGCCTGTCTTTACAAGGACTAACACCCAATAACTCAGACCCCTGTAATTTCTCCTCACGTCTCGAAATGAACAAGGGTCCAATAAACGCCTAACTAATGATAGTTCAACTTCCTTTATTGGCGCTACCCACGACTACCTTATTGGAGGACGACTTAATGATTTAATCCCGTCTTGAAATAGAATCTGAATTTCCTTTAAAATATTTAAATGTATTGTTGTTGGTTTTATTACACAAGTTCTTCGGGATTGTCAGAGATAAAAGAAAGCAATTCGAAACCAAACTTAAAAACCGGCCAAGTGCTTGTCGAGCTCGCACACGAAGGGTTCCGGACCATTACCTATAAAAACAAGCAAAAAATCATGTTTGTTGTATGGGAGCCCCTTAAATATTTATTTATTCTGTTTTTTAGTTTTTGTTGTTATAGCAGCAACAGAAATACATCATCTGTGAAAATTTCAACTGTCTTACTATCACGATTCATGAGATACAGCATGAAAAGACAGGCAGACAGACAGACAGACAGCGGAGCCTTGGTAATAGGGTCCATTTTACCTTTGGATACGGAACCCTAAAAATTATGATAACAATTTAATGGTTTTATTCAACGGTCTGGGATTTTAACTACACGTGGACGTATCATCCTCCAATACTTCCATGTGTCTACAAAACGTAAGTAGGTACATAACAACTGATTTAATTAACTTTAAACATAGTTACTTAAACGAATACATTATTAGACTCCAACAGTAGACGAGTTAAAAACTGTATTAATTGTGTAATTTACAATTTATCGTCAATAATAACCTACTAAAAATCTGTTTACTATTGAAACAGTTTCAAAGTTCTGCCTAGATTATCATCATCAACAGTCTGAAGACGTCCACTGCTGAGCATAGGCCTCCACCAGAGAGCGCCACTCTGAGCGGCTGCTCGCCTCCTGCATCCATCGGCTCCCCACAGCTTTCTGCCTAGGTACTCGTACTATTATATATTCTGTACCCAGGTTAATTTTGTTGACTATCTCTGACGTCATATACTGGCGACTACCACACCTTCTAAATTGCTTTCTTGAGACAGCCAACTACCATATAAACTACCATCATATATCTGCACAAATATGAACTTTATTGCTGCCAACGTAGAGATCACTGGAAGTTATGGGGTAGTCAAGGACAAGATGTCACAATATAATCATGATACAGTGTTTTAGCTTTGCAGGGTTCTAGTTTCAGACAGAATATAAACACTGATAAACTTGTTGGACATACAGAGCTAAAATGTTCTCCTTATACAGGTTATGCTTTAGCTTTTTACACTTCAAAATTAATGCAGCATGTGCGCTTCGCAAACTTACGGCACCGGGTTCGATCCTCGGTCCTGCACCAATGACTTATCTAGTAAGTTATGTGCAGTTTTCGATGCCATCGCTCCGTGCCTTGGAGAGCATGTTAAGACGTCGGCCTTGGTTGTCATAAGAACATCTATAGCAATCTTTATGGGTTGTCAGATGCCTGATAGCACCTGACACCTAGACTAACCATCCCTGTTTCTGGTCCCTTATGGGTGGCGACGTCAGATGGCAGTTACTTGTGTAAATCTGGTAGCTCGCCGCTACAGGTTAGATTGGGAGCTGACCCCAATAACAAATGGGAAAAGGTAAAGAGGATGGTGATGAAAATATGTTCTGTTCATGAATTTAACGCAATATAGCCTAGTAAAACTGGCTACATCCTAACTGCGCACGATTTAAACTTAACCCAGTCCACTTGTAATTCGTACGCGAGTTTTTTTCTGCAACGAATTTAATACTTTATATATATGTAATGATGATGTATGTAGTGATGATGTATGTATATGTAAGGGTAAATAAGGCACTTTAAAGATGTTGTTTTGTTTCATCTTGAATTGATCTATCAAGTAATTATAAATTTAAGCGATTAAGTTTTTCCTAACAATAATTTTCCGATATTTTATGGAATAAAATAAACTGCAAGTACCGCTCAGTAAGTTATAATAATGACATAAGTATTGAAAAATCTGTGTGAAAAAAAAAAACTAACTTCAAAATCAACATAAAAGAAGAGGGGCATTAAAAAAGCTAATAAGCTGGTCATTTGCTATGATGATTTGTTTTGATATCGTCGAGGTGGAGTGGTTCCAATATTAGACAACTTTAGTAGTAGCTAGTTTTTTTTTTTTAATCAAATTTATTTTTAAGGACCTTTATAATAAATTACATGTCGGTCCTATCGTATTCGCAGCAAGTATTCACCCATATGGTTAAAGTAGGTTTACATCGACAGTATAACGTTGCAAGTCACTTGAAGTGACTCACAGATCTCAACAGCTCCTTTGCTGCATCTGAAGTTGGATCAGCCAAAATGTTGTGAAATATACCCACGTCCTGCATATTCAGATTAGTAGCTAGTTACATTTAGTATTAATGTATTAGTTGTGGGTTAAGGAATAAGGGTCCTTCGCCTGTAAAATAAATTTTAGTGAGTCAAGTTAAGTCTAAAAGATGATTTTAAAAGGCATAAGAAAAAATGGAATAATTTTTACATTTTGTCACTCAAAATTGTTTTTATTTACAAAATAGAGTATCACATGATTTTTAAACCTTTTCCCTTTCATATCCCGCGGAAATCTTAACTTTCTTTAATAAAATATTACATTACGAGTATATTACGCTGATCTTATTACATTAAGGTGGCTCGTTTCTCCTACTAATATATTTTCTTAATTATGGGCGAAGGGCGTATAATTTAATACTGGAATAACTATAGTTTGATTTTTATTGGTCCTCTAAATGCGGTAAATCAACTGAAGTTGAAGAAAATAATGGATTAATAGCAAAAATAACATAGAAATTTTTGTAAATTTTGTCAATGTATGAGTGAACACTGATAGTGTCGTACGCCTACATTACATTGTGTAGTTGTGTTGTTTGTGGGCGGTGACAATGACGACGCGCGACGTTGCCAACTCGTGGATTGCGTGGATGACGCGCTGTTGCCGCTCTTCTCTGCCATCTCATAAATATAATTATTCGCACTGGGCTCAAAAAACAAAAATGAAATGTATTCGCAAACCATGAATATTTGATATAATACCTAACCTTCTTGATTATAGCTATTTTATTTTATTGACAGCATTGACATATGTATATTCGTATTGACAGTATTTTTGATAAATAAGGGAGAAATTAAATTACAATCGAATATTTAAATAAATTACTATTGGCTATGTAATGATTTGTAAAATTATTGCAATAGGTACTTAGTTATTAAGTACCAAGGAAAATAAGTACTCGATGGAGCCACGAACTTCGGTAAAGGATTACAGAAAACACCGATACTCTGGTCCTAGGAAAAGCCGCAAACGAGTTCAGGGACAAATGAAAAGATATTATGGCGAAAACAAAAGGTAAGCACCTACCTACTTTACCTACTCTTCTTAGTAGTTTGTATGGTAACACGGTACGAAACGGAGCACTATGAACATTAGGGGTCATACGAACATAAAAATTTCGATCCATATTTTTCTTATATAAGTCTTTTTTCCTCAATGCCCCGTTTGCTACGGATCTTGTCGGTTTGGTCCACTTCTTAAATTATCCATTTCCAAAATTGTCATCTTCCTAATTTGTCCACTCTTACAGCGACTTTTTTTCTAAATTGTCATACTCCTAATCCTAATTCGTCCACTTCCTAATGTGTCTGAAAAGTCGATCAAGGGTCGGCGGTGCTGGTCGTCGTCGTCAGGAACAAGGGTGGAAAATAAAACTATAGAAATATATTATAAAAACGGAGAAAGTCTGTCCGTCGTCTTTTTTCTTCGTCTTGTCGTCTCAAGTCTTTTATGTCAATTAAATGTTTCGTCTGGTTTTGTCAGTCGTTGTCCATGGTCATCGTCAAAGAGGTCGGACGCCGCGACATACCCACCTCCAGTATTAGGGTCCTGGCCTAATACTCAAGATTGGGAGCGGACGTCCAGTCTACACAGTCGTCACGAGTCGTCAGTATATTGCTCCAGTCTGTCATGGTCCAGTCCTAAACGTCTGCCACTCTGTCATGTCCGTCTTGTCCCGGCAGACACACTTGGGTGACCATCTCTCGTAACCACAAGTTCCGAAGCATTAGGCTGTCGGCAACGATCACCAAGTCTCCTGTCTTGAGTAGCCGTGTCTGTCTAAACCATTTGTCACGTCGCGCCAATGTCGGTAAGTATTCGTGGACCCACCTCCGTCACAACAAGTCTGCCAAGCGCTGTCAATCGCGCCAGGTGTGACGGAGTAGATCATGGTCGGTGTAAAAGTCAAACGTCTAAGTCTTTGAATTCAGTCGCTGTCAATAAAAATCCAGTAACGTCAGTGGTAAGTCGTCGATCGGGAGATACACAAGTCAAGGGTCGAAATATTGATCATAATCTCTGTCTCAGTCATCACAGTCAGCAAAGTTTAGTCAGTTGGTAGTCCTGTCTTTTAATAAAATGTCTCTTTGTATTTCTCTGTTTGTGCCGTCAATTCACTAGTCAGTTTATCTAAGCGAACAGAGAAAGCGGTTATTTTTTTCTAAATCTCCGGAACCTACCATCGTCCCGCAAAGCGTCTGTCAAGTCGAGTCGAGTCTTTGCTACGATGTCACTCGACTGCCCACGAGCACGAACGAGCAAAGTTGATGAGTCAGTTAGGCTTTCAGACGTTTGACGTGCCACGCCATAACTGACGCGTAAACACGGAAATTCAAAATACGGCGTCGTTCGTCCGAAAGCCTCTGTCGAAAATGTCTTATTTGCGGTATCATTTAATTCATCTCTAGCACAAACGTGTAAAATGGTCGAATTAGTCGGGATGTCGGGTGAAATCTTACCATGTATGACGTTACCAAGTCGAGTAATCGAAACCATAGGGGCGCATCTAGGTCCGTCAATTACGCGTCTCGTCACTATGAGGTCAACATTGTCATGTCCGATCAGTAGTCTAGGTCTTTCATTCATCGTCATGTCGTCATTAATATATTCAAACAAATGTTCATATTTACAAAGTTCCTTAAAACTACATTTATATACAGGCAAACATAAATTATTTACAACCCTAACATTGTCCATTTTATATACATCTGTACATTGTTTCCCACGAATGTCAAAGGATACGCGCTCTGACTGCATACTGTGCGCATTCATGTCTGGCATTGCACCGTGAATACGCAGATCGGTCGCAGGTCCTGTCACGCCAATCTCTGCTGCCAGTGCCGGGTCCATCAGGCTGATCTCTGCGCCTTCGTCAAACAATGCCAAAGTCTCAGTAGTTCCGGTCGGCCCAGTGATGACAACACGTGCCGCTTTCAGCAAGACGTGTGTGTCATCTGTCATATGGTGGTTGACGTTCCCTGCGTCTTGAGTCACATTGCCATTCATTGAGTTTTGAGTTACATTTAAACGTGGTTCCGCATGCAACAATGAATTATGCCACCTCTGGCACTGTCTACATTTATGTCTCTGTCGGCACTCTTTCAACTGGTGGTTTCCAGAAAGACAGCTAAAGCAAAGCTTTTGCTCAGTCACACTCCGCCATTTTCGTCAGTTGTCATACGCCGAAATTCCAAGCAATCCTGAATCATGTGGTCATATGATCCGCAGACTGTACATTTATTTACAACATTATTTTCAGTCGTCAAAACAGTGTTATGTTGCCACGCTCTAGTCATAGGTTGCTGTCTGTTAGTCGTCACATTGCTAGTCTGTGCAATAGGCTTTGTAGTCGTAGTCAGCGGGGCAACATGAGTCATGGCATTTGCCGCCTTCATCATCCATTCGGATACATGCGCGAGTGTGACGGGTCTTATGTTGGCCTCGTACACGTGGGAACTCCATTGGTACTTTAAAAATGAAGGCAGCTTACCGATCACTTCTCTTATGAGCATGGGGTTTGACAGATGCCCGGTTTCGTCGGTAGATGTCATGGTGGCCACTACATTTTGTACGCTGGTAGCAAACTCAATGAAATGGTTGATGTCGTCGTGTCTCACCTCCTTTATTGCTCTTATCTTATTCAGCATCACTTCGATTATTAAATCTGGTCGTCCAAAGCGAACTTTGAGCGTGTCGATTATTTTATCGAGGTTTGTCGCACTCACCAATAATGCAGAAACAGAGTCTCGTGCTTTCCCTCTCAAACACTTGACAAGTCGCGCGATATTCTCGCCCTCTGTGTATTTACATAGTCGTGTCGTATTTACAAAAGTCGAATAAAACAAAGGCCAATCCTCTGGGTCTCCAAAGAACAAAGGCAGGTCTTTTTCCGATGCTTGTCGAGCCAAAAATGTGGATAAGTCGTCTGCGTCACTATGTCTAGTTGCTTTTCCTATTTTATTTACATTTATATTACAGTTGGCGGCGGCGGTGGCTGGACTCCGGCTTCTGTCCTCCGGCGCTTTCCTCGACACGGTGGTATTTAAAGCCGCGCCACTTTCGAAATCGTCAAGAGCATCTTGCTCTATCTTTATTTTGGCGTTGACAAGCTCATCTTTTATCTCCGCTATTCTCACTTCGGCTCTACGTTCTGCAGCCTCGGTTTTCAGCGCGATGATCCTCTCCCGACGCATGGAAGATGTCGTACTCGCCACCGAAGCTCTGGACGTAGCTGGGGAGGGCGCGCGGCTGTCGGCCGGCACGCTATCCTGATAAGTTTGGCTGTCGGCTGGCATATCATCCTGCGCACGGCTGTCGGCCGGCACGCTATTTTTTACGCAGCTGTCAGTCAGTACATCACCTCGTTCCTTCTTGGCACGAGCCCGAGTCATCACAGGGCTATGGACGAACATCTTGTCGATTGCAGTCGGATTGCAGTAGATGTTTCTCCCTAAGACTGATTCGTAAAATAGATCGAAGGACCACCTTGAAAAGTCGATCAAGGGTCGGCGGTGCTGGTCGTCGTCGTCAGGAACAAGGGTGGAAAATAAAACTATAGAAATATATTATAAAAACGGAGAAAGTCTGTCCGTCGTCTTTTTTCTTCGTCTTGTCGTCTCAAGTCTTTTATGTCAATTAAATGTTTCGTCTGGTTTTGTCAGTCGTTGTCCATGGTCATCGTCAAAGAGGTCGGACGCCGCGACAGTGTCCATTCCCCATTCGTCTATTTCTTACTTAGTTCCTTCCTATTTCGTCCACTCCTGCAACGTTCCTTTTCTAAATTGTAATCCTTCAAATCCTAATCCGTCCACTTCCTAAAGTGTCCATTCCCCATTTGTCTATTTCTTATTTTTCTAACTCATCTACTTTCTATTTCTAGCCAAAGTGTACCTATGCATGATGCTACCCAAACAAACACGTGTGTGTTTGTTTGGCACACACCCCAACTTTCGCCTTTATAATATTAGAAAAGTGATTAAAATTGAAAACCGACGATCTGGTGAAAGCTGCGGGGAGCCGAAGGATGCAGGCGGTGAGCAACCATTCACAGTGGTGCTCTCTAGGGGACGCCTATGCTCAGCCCTAGAAGTCTTCAGGGGCCCAATTCTGTATGAAAACATAGATTCCACACGATACAGAAACCACGTCGTTATCGTGTCTTGTTCAAATGGTGTCACAGCAAGGAATCGTCAATGTTTGTATTCTGTATAATCTAAGACACATTGGTGTCGAGCGCGACGGTCTGGTGAAAATCACGGCGAGCCGATGGATGCACGAGGCGAGCAGCCGCTCAAAGTGGCACTCTGTGGGGGAGGCCTATGTTCAGCAGTGGACGTCTTCAAGCTGGAGTATGGTGATGATGATGATGATGATGATGATGATGATGAGTTATAGTAAAGGCATATAAAACTAGCCCGGCCCCCCACGGGGTGGACCGACGATCTGGTGATAATCACGTCGAGCCGATGGATGCACGAGGCGAGCAGCCGCTCAAAGTGGCACTCTGTGGGTAAGGCCTATGCTCAGTAGTGGACGTCTTCAGGCTGATGATGATGATGATGATGACTTATTTCAAGCTCTACGCATCCGTAGCAGTAGTACTCTGTGAAGCTACGCGGATACGAAACGCAGCCGCTGCTACGCCCAGAGACATTTTTTTAAAGAATTTATATCTTTTTTTTGCAGATCCAGGGTCAATTGAGAATTTCCACGATGGAAAAGTGCTACTTCGTGGGCTTTATTTCTCCAACTCAAAACATCGCCGTATTGGAAGTTGAGCGCGACGAAGTGTTTATCACAACTATGTTACCCAAATTGGTGGCATTTTATAAAAACTGTGTACTGCCTGAAGTAATTTTACGAAGAGTGCGCAATAACCAAAATTGCTTGGATATTGCATTATGGTAGATACAATATCCGAAAATTCGAAAAGGCTTTAGCACCGTAGACCACCACCACATCCATATGCTACGCCAGATTATACAGAAGACCGAAGAGTATAGTCGGCCGTTATGCCTAGCGTTTGTGGACTATGAGAAAGCCTTCGATTCAATCGAGACTTGGGCGGTGCTGCAGTCCTTGCAGCGATGCCAAATTGACTATAGGTATATCTAGGTGTTGAAGTGTTTGTACAGCAAGGTCACTATTTCAGTCCGAATACTGGCCTAGAGTAAGGAACAAATCCCATTGCTAAGAGGTGTGAGGCAGAGACGTTATTTCTCCGAAATTGAAACTAAAAAGAAGCCGACTTTTTTTCTTGTAAATATGTAAATAAAAACTATGATGAATAAATAAATCTGCTTTAGTAATGAATAACATTATCTTTATTTTTACCCGAAATAAGAGAAACCGACATACCTTCAGTTACATTAGTATAATTAGGAGTCTTATTGAACTAGTTACAAAAATAGTATAAAAGATAGATATAGTCATTTACATACATGTACAGTAAAAAACAAAACATACTATGATGGGGTTCGAACCCAGGCCCCTGCCTTTATACTCAGAAGCTTACGCCACTGGTCTAACCTACTTTGACGTCTTGGGACTAAATTAGCTATACCTTTGTATACAATAATACCATGTGTGTGTGCGTAAGTAGTTCTACCACCACTGCCGCTATCATAACGCGATAATGATTATCATAAATAAAAGTATTTTGTAAGCTAAAATACAACAAACAATGGTTGGATACATTATAAATATTACGCTCATGGCGGTAAGCACATTATTATAAAAAAATATAAACATTTTCATATATTAAAAAATAAAATACGCTAAATTAGAACATCAACGTCATCTGTTGACGTGGTGTGCTTAGCTGACTTTGTGCGAGCGCCCTTAAATCTGTGTTTCCAAATAGCTATAATCTGACCGTTTTCAAGAAGGGAGCGATGCTTGCCTTATGGATCCATCGGCTCCCCGCAGTTTTCACCAGACCGTTGGTCCACCTAGTGGGGGGCCTACGCTGCGTCTTCCGGTTCATGGTCGCCACTCGAGCACCTTTCTTCCCCATCGGTTGTCAGTTTTACGAGTGATGTGGCCTGCCTGTTGCCATTTCAACTTGTTAATTCTATCTATATCAGTCACTTTAGTTCTTCTGCGGAGCTCCTCATTACGGATCTTATCTCGCAAGGAAACACCGAGCATACATAACTCTCTCCATAGCTCGTTTCATATAAAAGGTCAATCTAAATCGTCATTCATATTGTCGCTTAACATCAAGAGAAATGTTAAAAAAAAGGAATTTCTGTTCTTTTCATCTAAATAATGTCAGCCGTATTGATTTCAAATCAACAAAGACGACGTTTCACGTATAGGTACTTTAATTTCTAGTTTCTTGTCATTCTAGTGCATCTTACGCAAATGTAAAACAATATTTGAAGATAAAAACTTTTAGTTTAATACGTCTCCCATCCTTCTCTGCGATATTTTACAACAAATCGAGTGGAATGTTCACTTGAAACTTGTATAATTTCCTTTGCACATAAATCTGAAACGTAAAAACTTTCATTTCGTTTTGAACTCAAAGTTAACTTAAGTTTCATTTGAACTGAGATATTTTAGCACTTGCGGGTAAATAATGCTTTTTGATATAACCGAGGGAAAGAAGATTAGGGTGCTTTAACTTTATGCCTTTATTTGAGTAACTAGCTGTTTTTGAAGCATTTCTCAATGTTTGTGATGCTTACTTCACGTTACATATTTATATTTTGCATGAGTTCCGATAAAAAAAAACATTAAAATCTGAGATGAAATAAATCTTTGTAAACGGTTTTGTATAAATACTAGTATATTCTATTAATCACCAAAGATCCCCACTGATGGGCATTTCTGGATTATAATGTTAATCAATATTATGCAATTAAAAAAATATATAAAGTGCATATTTAATCTAGCATTGATATTATTGTATCAATAAAACAGAATAAATATAGAATATTTTCTATTTATTTTAAAGTACTATAATAACTAAAAAACAATTTCTAAATTCTAATCAACGTATAAAAAGGAAACCAATCTTTTAACTTAAAATTAACGGAAATATATCAACCAAGGTTAAACCACAAATTCTTAATTGATTTCATCCTTCAAAATAAAATATAAATAACAAACAACTGAAACTTCAAGTTAAGTTTTCGTCAAAGGGATAAAAGGCAAAATAATTGATTTTCGTTAAGCATCGTAGCGTTTCATAGCACCTCGTAGGGCGTCTACGAAATGTGACGGGCCTACGCCACTTTAAATTAAATTAAGCTACGAAAATTGACGGCACTACGAGGCTACGAATATTGTGTGTGAAAATGTTTAAATAAAATTATTGTTCGTCAAATATAATAATATATCGTTTCGTATTATGAAGAGTGTGAAAACTTTGTAATAATTATGTATAAAAGATAATAATCATAATTATTCTGCGTCTTGCTGACTTCTTGATAAAATTTGTTATTGTGATGGTTTTTTAATTCTACTTTACAATGTTGAGCTTTTCTTAATGTTGTATTTGCATCAATAATTTCATACGATGCCAAAACATTTATATTTATCTATCTTAAGTATATCTTGACAATGTATCAAAGTTAAAATCAATGTCAAGTTCAAATAATTTTTTAGTGCTTTCATTTTCCCAATTTTCTACCTAACATTAATTCACAAACTAACCAGACTCAAAGCCATTATAACATCGAATCAAACAATACTTACACTCAGACAATATTCGTCACATACTTACTACATACAATCATAATTAGCAATTGTCTGTATCATCGTAATCAAATCTTAATGTGTGTGTAACATCGTCATAACAGGTGTTGTAGCAATATGGAGGGAATCGAGGCGATTTATGGCCGGAACTGATTCTGTAGTGATTGGACCGAATAATTCAGTAGGTTATATTGTAGTGATATTATCTATACTTACAATAAAACTGTATCAGATCCAATTCTGTACATTAAGGGTATATTGAATTTTTTTTTTGGAGGGCTTCGTATTATCGATGCTGAAGCTGTAACTATTTTTTTTTTCATTTTTGTCTGTCTGTCTATAAGTTGGCTAAGCATCACGCCGAAACTAATGGATGGATTCAAATGAAACTAGGCATGACTTGAGTTCATAGGTATTACGAGATAGGCTTTAAGATACTCTTCAATCTGAAATTCAGCACGGTTCCCTCGGGAGAGGGGATGAAAGTACAACTATGTATGTACTAAGTTTTTATTCATTAACACGTCCGATTTAATTCTTTCTTTTTTTTGTTAGAAAGGAAGTATTTTCGATATTATCCCGTAAATATTTCAAGGTCATCGGTTTTGTGGTTCAGAAATTACAGACATCCAACCTTCAGTATTAGGTTCAAAACCACTCCTAGCCTGTACCTACTATGGGAAAGAGAGAAGGGAAGGGGGAAAAGATAAAGGCAAAGGATGACTGGATGACGGTGAAACCTGCCTCCTTTCACCATTCACCGTTTCATCCATTCCTCCTTTCCCCTTATCTTTTTCCATCTTCCTTCTCTATTCCTTTAGACTGAGATAAGGCATAGAGCTAATTAACCCGTGCGAAGCCGGGGCGGGTCAGCTAGTATTTAAATAGAAAGCTGAAAGATAGTAAATCCTTCTTTTAATTACACAGATTTGCGAATAATTTTTATGATAATGGTAGTTTATTAGTGTAAAATTAGTAAGTTGTTAAATATGGGCTGGAGCATTTATACTGTTTATAGGTCAACGCTGCTAGTATATAGTCCAAATGTCTTTTTTGTAGTAGCTAGTGTAGCTAGTCGTACTCAGTAGTAGTTGTTATACTATTGTAGTATTTAGTTAAAATAATAAAGGCACTTTGCCCATTAAAAACAGTTAAATATTAAACTATTAAATATTTTATTATTTAGTTATTTATTGGTATTGTATTTACAGGTGTAATCGAAGCTATAGGTCGGAGTTATCTATTCTGCATTGTGCCGGAATGTTTGCACGCGTGGAGAAAAACTCATTATTTTCCAAACTCACATATTGTAATAGACTTGCTAGATAATGTATGTTAACATTAGGCACTTTATGATTTTTATAATTATGCTTAGTGTGTACAATAATTTTATTTAAGTATATATTTACTTATAAAAGTGCTTAAAAATCCTATTTGCAATAAAATATGTTGACTTTGAATTCACTAGTCTTTCCATATTTATTTTGTGGTCATCATCATCATCAACAGCCTGAAGACGTCCACTGCTGAACATAGGCCTCCTCCAGAGAGCGCCACTTTGAGTAGCTGCTCGCCTCCTGCATCCATCGGCTCCCGCGGCTTTCACCAGATCGTCGGTCCACCGAGTGCGGGGCCTACGCTGCGTCTTCCGGTTCGTGGTCCTCACTCGACAACTTATTTTCCCATCGGTTGTCAGTTCTACGAGCGATGTGGCCTGCCCACTGCCATGACAACTTGCTAATTCTAAAAGCTATATCGGTCACTTTAGTTCTCCTGCGGTATTTTGTGTTGATGCCACTCAAAAATGTCTACTTTACACTCCCATAAACTGGAAGACAATGCTCTCTAGCATGAAATTATAATTTCTCCGATATAGGTCACCATTTATGTGTTTTTAGTGCAGTTACACCAACAATTCATTTTGTATAATATTGAATGGAGGCTTCTATAGGCTTCAAACCAAATTTTTTTAGTAACTGTAGTGTATAACTTTTTGGATTATCCACCACCTCTTTGATTTAACATATAGTCCAAACACTTGGACTAATTTTATTGACCGCACCTAAATCCAATGATATTCAACTCCCGCGGGCAGTAGGTCAGCCGACAGACGACACCTTATATTAGTGGATACCGACCTACATAGTTCATGTCTAGGCATAAAACAGGTGCCTATATAAGCACCTGTTTAGCTCTTAATGTCGTATTGGTGTTGATTGTTGCCATTTTATTTAATACTAGCTGACCCGCCCCGGCTTTGCACGGTTTTATTAGTTTTACGTCTTATCTCAGCCTTTTCCCTTATCTTTTCCCCCCTCCCTTCTCTCTTTCCCATAGGACAGGTTATGAGCGGCTTTGGACCTAATCCTGAAGGTTGGGTGTCAGATAGACAGACAAACAGACACGCAGTCAAAAAAAAATATAGTTTTGGCTTCAGCATCAATAATAGAGACCCTCCAAAAAAATTTGCTAAATATCTTCAATGTACAGAATTGAACCTGTTACAGTTTTATTATAAGTATAGATATATTGAAGTGAAATTGAAATAGCATTTAGCTTTGCTTATTTTATCGTACGCAAGAGTCTATCTAATTATTCGTTCAATAATCAAATTGGTATCGAATTAAATTATAGACAAGAATCCACTACATATTGCTAATATATACAACTTCTACAATAAATAAAACATTCTACTGCATTTCAGTAAGATTCAAAATAGCTTGGCATGGTGAGCTATATGTCAACGAAGAGAAACGTCATTAGATACTTGCAGTAGATATATTTCTGCTATTGAGTGAGGTAGGTGTTAGGTTTACAGAGTGTTAGTTAGGTACTAGTTAGATACTAGTTAGGTACTAGTTTCAGTTAGGTTAGAGGGAGTCGCTAATTGATTTGGATTAGTTCGGAGTGTGTTTTAATGCAAATAATAAATGTGTCGAACGAGTAAGTATTGAGTAACAGACTGTTCGAGGCTGAGCCTGGAATGCTGAGTCTAGTAATGTCATATTTAGAAGCCCTATTGTTTTTTATTGTCAAAGGGTAAACTAAAAACGGATTTTTGAAAATTTGTTTTTTTTGAGAGATGTTTGTTCGTTACTTAGAATGCCTATTTAGGCACTCTACTAACGTTACGATCTAGCCATACATGCGACTAATAAGTACCTAATTTTAAACTTCTAATCACCCAATTATCTAAGAATGTGTCCAATAATATTTATCTTATTGTCTCTGTTAAGGCGAAGACACTTGGTTCTTGTGTTCTTTTTAGGTTGGCACTTACTTGCACTGTAATGTAGTGCCATTACACTATAGCACTTAATACACTATGACACTACACTAACTTAGTTATGTTCTTTTCAATCTTATAACTGTATCCGCGTAATCGAGCAGTTGGATTTCTTCGACACGCACGTGACGATGAAGTCTCTGATGATGACTTTCTGCGTACTTCTGGATAACTTTGGTGACGAAGAGATTGTCATCATCATTCTCTTTGCCTTTCCCATTTGTTATTGGGGTCGCCTCCCAATCTAACCTGTAGCATCGGGCTACCAGAATTACACGAGTGACTGCCATCTGACCTCGCAACCCATAAGAAACCAGTAACAGGGATGGTTAGACCAATCGTCAGATTCTATCAGGCGTCTGACTACCCGAACGATTGCCATAGATGTTCTTATGACAACCGGGACCGACGGCTTAACGTGCTTTCCGAGGCACGGAGCGATGGCATCGAAAACTGCACATAACTTACTAGATAAGTCATTGGTGCAGGGCCGAGGATCAAACCCGGTGCCGTAAGATTGCGAAGCGCACATGCTACCGCTCGGCCACCATCGCTCTCTCTCTCTCTTGCGGTTAGTATGAAAAATAAATCATATTAAATTAGCTTCGTAAATAAATGCCAGTTTAAGTGGGTCACCACTAAGTGACATTTAGCTACCGTGCTTTGAGAGGCATAGGGTAAGTATTTGTCATAAGGCCGGAATTTCACCTGCAAGAAAACTTCAGCGAAAAGAGTCCAACCAACCAAATCAGACAGTAGCTCGTAAGTTAGTTTACACTAATTTACACTCGTAAGCTACTAATTTAAAAAGTTCTACTACAAAAATACAAATACTAAAATGCTACTAGCTACACTACATACTAATAATAACATTTGGACTGTATAATAGCCGTGATGGCCTATAGACAGTCCAAGTGCTCCAGCCCACTACCGGTAGGTAGCGTACCCAACATGCTGGCCGCATTGCCTCGCTGAGTTACAATGCATGATTAGGTTTATTAGGTATTTTAACGCCTTACCTTCTACAAATAGCCTGCAACTTCTACTTATAGAATCTAGGAGACTCGTGAACTCGTAAAGTCAAGTGGCAAGGCAGAAAGCAACAAATAATTTTGCACGAAAAGATTCAAATATCAATTTTTATGTAATATCGTGAACTTGCGATAAAAATACGTTAAATATTAGACGAGGGTGTCCCCGACCGTTTCGGCTTTCAAGTTAATAAACCCGGGGGTGGTTATTATCCGGATCTCTATATCTTACCGGATATAATCATGATAAAGTCTCGTGTTGCCGGATAAATAACGTAGTTAATTTTAGATTTTGGCAAGAACAAGATATATGAACGGGAAGAACGGTTTGTTTTGATGTTCGAGTCATGCCACTTTAAGTGGCTGCTTGCTTCTTGCATTAAACGGTTTCCCAGGGCTTAGACCAGGTTATTTATTCCACCTAGTGGAGGGCTAGCCTACGTTACGTCTTTCGGTTTGTGATCGCTACTATATTTTAGTTACAACAGAGTTTACTAAATAATATTGACTAACCTCATAGCTCGGTTGGTAGTAGCTCTGCCTTCTGAACTGTAGCTTGTGGGTTCGATTCCTACCCAGGGCAAACATCCATGTGTTGAACATAAGTGTTCGTTCTGTGTCTGGGTGTTATATTGTATTCTATGTATGTATTTACAAACAAAAAGTATCTAAGTATTGTATCAGTTAACTGGTGTCCATAGTACAAGCTATGCTTAGTTTGGAGCTAGATGGCGCTGTGTGACATGTCCACATATATTTATTTCCTATTATTGTGTAATAATTGTATTGTATTGTATTGTATTTATTCATAAACAACATACATTGTTTGAATTACATTATTTGAAATTCACACGACATCACGTTACATAATGCACATTACAGTTATTAAATTAAATTAAATAATTGGCTTAGTAGCTGCATGCGATTTATAACAATTTTATAGGAGGTACTAGTCACGTCATATGATAAGGAAATACAAGTACCATATAAACAAAAAAACGAATAGTATCACACTGCTAGATCAAGTACTCATTTATGCTTTAATAATTTTTCTATAATACAAAAAAAATGCTTTTACCTTGTGTTTAAATATATTAGACTTCCAAATGGTAAAACCTCAATGATTGTTTCGATTAAAAATGTCTGTTTCCAATAATTGTTTCCATTAAACTTCCCTATAAAATAGAACCAGTTCCGAATACCGTTGTTTACAAAAACAAATATCTCTTTGTTCCAATTTAGTCATACTTAACGTAAATTACAAATCTAATAACAGAAATTCCCAAATAAATCAGCTTTGAACAAGCCAATCCGTAATGTCAATAAGTACCCAATCTACTTAAGCTATCGTGTTGTTCCACAGTAAAATAAAAACCATCGCTACAAGGTGATTCTGATATTTTCAATAATGGACTCGTAGCAGTGCTACGGCTACGATCACGCTACGACACGCTACGTGGCTACGCTGCTACGCCGCCGTAGCATTATTAAAATCTGCACTGTGCTGGTATATTCTATAGAACTAAGGATCCGAAACTGGTGAGCATTATCCGAATTAGTAGTCTTAAATATTTTTTATGTTAAAGAATGACATGACGAGCTAGTCGTTCGCCTGATATTAAGCAACACGGCTCTCCAGAACAGTTGTGATTAGAAGTAATTTAGTAATAAATTAAGTAAACTTAATTAAAAAAACATTCACCGCTTTTTAAGTTATTGTTTACTATTTTCAATTGTTATTTTAGAATAAAATGTAGTTCATAAGAATTCATAATTGTTTTAATAAATGTGTGTGTTTTTATAATTGTTTGTAATTTGGATCTGTCACAGAAATGCAGTATTCGCGTTATTCTTCCAGAACTGTTAGTATGTCTGGATATTGATAGTGAAGACATAATACGGCCGAAAGTTGGTAGTTGATAACAAGACCCGCCAGCACGACGCTGAAACTTACCGCCAATTTAACTTTTGAAACGTGAAATAAAAAAAAACAGGAAAAAAGTATTGATAAGTTCTCTTAAGAGTCCCTAGTGGACAACGCTGCGATACTATAACTAGAAAATTGGAAACCTCTTTATAAAAGATCCTTTAACTACCGAACTATTACCGCTATCATTTCTCGGAACGCCTTTGTTCATTTTCTCCGCCACTTTATAATTGGTGTTCGGCATCCTTTCATCTTAATGGGATCTTCTTTGTAAAACTTTAAGTAGTTTTCAATGTTTCGAAGTATAAGTCAAAGTAGTGATAGTGCCGTGGCAAAGATAATTGGTATTTTTAATTTATCAGAAGTGGAAAAAGGGAACTATCCAATTACAATTTTGTTTATATACCTGTATTCTACTCTTTTGTGTTCTCTATGCTCTTAGAATTAGCAAGTTGGAATGTCAATGGGCAGGCCTCGTCGCTGGTAGAACTGACAACCGGTCGGGAAAAAAGGTTCTCGAGTGGTGACCACGAACCGAAAGACGCAGCGTAGGCCGGCCCCCCACTCGGTGTACTGACGATGTGATGAAAGTCGCAAGGAGCCAATGGATGCGGGAGGCGAGCAGCCGCTCAAAGTGGCGTTCCGTGGGGGAGACTTATGTACAGCAATGGATGTCTTCAGGTTGTTGATAATGACCTCTATTCTAACACTACACAATATCTATTGGTAAAATAAACGTTATCTAGTGGATGAACTGTTTGGTTTGTGGGCTCGCACACAACACACGTGATATTATTGCTCGTATTTATAGATCATTTATAATATTAGTAGGATGGTAAGGAACCATCCGTGCTCGAGTCCGACTCGCACTTGGCCGGTTATTTATTTTACTTATTACTTTTATATAAGTACTTTTACTTAAATAGACTAATCCCGAAATTGTATTTGGAAATTTTCGAATGTAAATATAAGTTTGGGCTCTTTAAAAAAAATATACCCGATTGTCAGTGTCTTTAATTAAGGTAATGATAACAGCACATAATAACACTGCATGCGGCCGAACGACCAGCGTTATATTCATGTCGTTGATCTATTAAACTAGCTTGTTAACCGAACAGCCGTGTTTAGCCAGGGTTAACGTATTCTGAATTAACTAATGATTGTAGATAGATAGATAGAAAAGAAGCGGGGAAGAGAACTTCTTTCTTTTTCAAACTCACATTATTGTAATAAGCTCGGTATATACAATTTTTAACAATACGCACTTTGTTATTTTATATGCTCAGTATTTACAATTATTTAACTCAAGGTTTTAAGTACCTATAATCACGTTTGACTTGGAAAAGTGCTATCAATAGCCTACTTGCAATAAAACACTTTGATTTTTGATTTCATATTTCATCTGTTTTTATTAGTTTAATAATTATATCTACATTCAAACCGGGGAGAAACTTACGTTGGATCTTGTTATATATCTTGGTATTATCAAGTAGGATCAAGAAGTGCCTCAGTATCGCTTTTGTTTTAAAAAACAAGCATTTTAAAATATAAGTTGGGTATGCTTATATTCATAAGCTGATATTTGTTATTATTATTATACTTTGCATAATTATATTTAGTAAAAGACATTTTAAAATAGTTTTATTTGAAAGGTCCTCTCCATCCCACCCCGCACACATCTTTTTTAACGATTCGATCAACCCTCCACATCATCATAGCCATCTTGGCGATTGTATTAGAATTACTAAACCTAACTAGGTTTTCGGCTTAGGTATGACTCTCGGCATCTAATTTCAGTTGTTGGAACGTACTGCGGAGAGTCATATTATTATGTGTATGCTTTGATTTTGCCGATTCAATAACTGAATACATCGGCGAAATCGAAGGTTTACCAAGCTGGCGTAACGAAGGGGTTACTCAAAAAAAGGTCTTTAATTGAAAAGAAAATAGTTTAAACAATTGTAGTCTTTTCAATTCCTTAAAAAAGTCTATTTCCGTCATAACACAAAATTAATTGAAAAGCAAATAAGTTACATCACATCGCTTAGTCAAAAACTGACTCTGTGTTTTGCTCTAGTTGTCGCTGTAATCGCATATTGCAATATTATTCTGCGCGCCCACTTTTGAGAAGCTAACTATCTTATTTTAATATATTTATTTACTCGTCCATCCATGACCGACGAATATTGACATCGGTACTATACGAATACTAACATATTAAAGACCGTATTTTTTTTCGTGCACTGTGGTATGTCTAAACAAGTTAAATAATGAAAAGTCCCACAAAGTTGTTATAAGGGGGGGGGTGTTATAAGGGTTTGACGATATACTGTTACGAACGATAACGTTTCATTTGTTAAACTCATCAATCTTTTTGTCTGTACAACAAACGTGATTTTTTTGCTCGTTTTTATAGATAATGGTACGGAATTCTTCGTGCGCGAGCCCGACTCGCACTTAGCCGGTTATTTTAAAACACGTTGTGTAGAATGAGGTTCAAATCCGATGGCAATGTCTTCCAATGCGTAGTAACATTTACTCACCGCGATGATCGCATTCCGGAATTCATATTTATTTTATTTATTTATTTGACCTGATGAGAAATGATGGCACAGACGTATCATGACTTAAACGATCATGCTTCCATGCGTAGTTATATCTCACAGTTTCATTCTTGCTATTTATAATGCTTACATTATATAGTAGCTGTCTCACGCACCAGCCTTCTCGAATGAAACCATTCATATAATTATGACTGAAGTTCACTTGGTAAGTTTGTTTGATCATCTAATGTAATTGCTTAAACAAAAGTGGTCCTGCGTCTTGCTCTAGCAATCGGTAAGATGCATATTGATATCCCTTTTCTTAGCAAGACAAAATGGCTTAACTTAAGTGAAGTATTTTCTTGAAACTAGTTCTTTACTCGTAGCTCTCAATTATTTCTATCTATGCTTCCAAGCTCTTCTCATCAACCCGGACGTTCTGCTTTACGACCATGTGATAGTTGGCCATTTCGGTAATGCACGTTTAGCTAATTAGGCATATTACACATTGGACGTTTCACAACTTTGGGCGTTTTGCTTCTTAGAGTTCCTAATCGAAAGGGATATTTTCCTAAACATACTGAGGACTTATCTAAGTTTTCAAATTCACAAAGGTTTAAATCCCCACACCTCAGTGTCAGCCCATCGATCCGATCCTAGCTTATCACAACAAGGCCCTGCCCTGGGCCCTACAGCCACCCTTATCAAGGGCCCCGTAATCTGTGTGATAATTAAACACACAACCCTTACCCTGCAGCCCTTAGGATGTAATCAATTCAGCCTGAATTAGGACACAGTGTGTTTATGCAGGAGGTGAATTACTGAGTTAAAAAATTCTAGAGTTAAAATAACAAATATATGACGCCCAACGATCACATACATAGATTCTGGACCCTAACTAGGATCCCCTGTATCTAGGGACTCAGGAACTACGAGGACCATGGTCCCAGAATGCCCAGACACAGAACAAGTATTTGCGATTTTTTTTCATGTGTGTTGAGAGTTGAAAAAGAATAAAATATGACATTACATTGACAATTGAAATGAAAAGAATGGTCTGCTGTTTTACTTGATTTTTTACTCTTTTATTAATTTATTTTAGCTAGTGGTTTACAGAATTTTTTTGAGAACATCGCACGTCAATGGTCGGCGAGCGGTGACACAACAATGTGCACAAACACTTGTCCTGTCGCGGGAATCGACTCCGCCGCCTCCGGGTTGTGAGCCGACCTGCTCAGTCACCACACCACAGAGGCTGTGGAGAAATTGAACTAGATTTATTCACTACAACAGAGCAATTCGCTACACTCTCTTACCAATAATAGCATTATTTAAACATAATACGCTATAATATATGGCATTATTCTGGAACCAAATTAATCTATGAGAATAAATCATACTCAAGTTTATTTCAACCTAATCCTAATTCCAAATACAACTACTTAATCATCATCAGCCCAAAATACGTCCACTGCTAAATATAGGCCTTCCCCATAAAACGCCACTTTGGACGCTGATCATAGGGAGGATTTGCCATAATCACCGCACTTGGTAGGTGGCTTTGTGATCGCAGAAGATTTGAATGTACTGAGGGAAATTGTGCTGCCCATTCCCTGGATATTCCCTTAGCCGGCTCTTACGGCACCCACGGAAAGAGATGGGGTAGTCCTATTCGCGATCCGGGACCACACAGCCAACTAATATAATATTATAAATACGATAGTTTGTGTGTGTGAGGGTGTGTGTGTGTCAATGTTATCTTCTATCTCCGTAACTACTAAACCAATTTTGATGAAATTTGGAATGCAGGTACCTTATACGCTGGATTAACACATAAAATGCTTTTATCCACGAGTGAAACCACGAGGCGCAACTAGTACTTGAATAGAACAGAAAATTATTAAATTAAAGTCTAAACTATGGCGTCTCTCACCATTTGCACTCCTACTGAGGCAAATGAGGCAAAAAGTTTTTATTTTTAAAATCACATGTGTGTAACGAATTACACGTTTTTAAATAAAATAAATCTGTATCTGTGTCAGTCCTTCTGCCTCATTTTCCCAACTGTGACAATCCGCATCTGTTCAATATAGGTTTTGTTATTAAATTACTGATTTCAATCGGTTCCCATTCCACCCGAGTCCTGCGAGCTGCGGGCCTTAACTCAATGTCAAAGTAGACGAATGCTTTTAATTTTAAGCTTGGAATCGTTAATTGTCTTTTGTTAATTTTCTTTTATCTGTGGTATTGTTCCATTTTTAAATTAAGCCACATTAAAAAATAATTATGAACGTAAAAAGTATATGTTTCCTTTGGTTTGTGATGCATTGCACGTAACCATAATGAAATATATGTAAAGTGATTTTTTTACGGGAAACCAACTATTCCAACATATTGATTGCGATGTGTTTGCTGATGAATGGAAGGTAATATTATCGGAATGTTTGAGATACTGCGCGGTGAATGCATGGTAGCGGTGTCTTAATTTTTAAGTTGACATGTGTTTATTTTAATTTTAATTATTGACAATCATTATTCTGCGACTTATTGTAATTTGTTTTGATGATTTGTATTTTATTGTTTTTTTATGTAAGTAATTGTATGATGAGAGTAATTGGGTGTGTCATCCGTTCTAATAGTAAATAAATTGCAGTGTGGTCCCGGCGTGCGAATAGAACCACCCCATCTCATCCCGATTGTGCTGTAAGTGGCGGCTAAAAGAATATGCAAGGAATGGGCAGTAGCATTCTGACGCCTACCAAGCATGGTGATTATCTCAACCCCTTTCCCCTCCCCCTATGAGGTAAGCGTCCAAAGCGTATTATGGGGGAGGCCTGTGTTCAGCAGTGGATGTCTTCCGGCTGATGATGATGAAGATAATTTTGATGACTGGCACAATAGACATTGCAATGTCCATACAAAAACTCATATAAAAACAGTCCAGATTTTCTTGAATTAAAAATTTTCATCATTTCATTTTTGTATAGATTTTTAGCACAGAATGCTAAATCTGCTGTTTCTGTGAGCGCGCGTTTTCTGCCGCCCACGACTTCACCAAAGTTGCCACTGGCGAAACATATTTTTGTGCTGGCTTTTTCACTCCATTCCGTTAAATATTTAAATAAGGGTTTTGCCTTCGTATCGTTTGGTGTTATGCTATTTTTAGTTTAACCGTTCGAATGCTTTAATAATTATGTATAACAGCAACAGATGAACAATTTAAAAGCATATGACATTCATACGCTTTTTGCTATTCAGCTTATTCAGCTATTTTAGCTATTTAACTTTAATCCAATCAACCGATGGGGAAGAAAAGTTCTAGCGTGGCGACCACGAACTGGAAGACGCAGCGTAAGCCGGCCCCGCACTCGGTGGACCGACGATCTGGTGAAAGCCGCGGGGAGCCGATGGATGCAGGAGGAGAGCAGCCACTCAAGGTGGCGCGCTCTGGGGGAGGCCTATATTCAGCAGTGGACGTCTTCAGGCTGTTGATGATAATGATGAACTTTAATCCTTTAATTTATTGCTCTTTTGAACTTTTATGATTGAGAAATAAATATTTTGATTAAAACAATAGAAAAAATTAATGGAGTATAATATAGTTCTTATAGCACCCAATAATAATAAAGAGGAATCCTTAGAGACAGAGCTAGGTTCGTTAGCAGTTATCATCGCTCCTAACTATAACAGTAACAGTGAAAATAACCGTTATATTCGCTCTAATATAAATGTTAATTCGTTATTGGCGCGTTATTTCGGCAGATACAATGTCGAAGAGCTGATGAACAGTTTACCATAATCGATCAAGAGTATGCCTTGATATACATACATACATTATGTTGTAGGGTTACCTCTACGCCCTTGGTGCTTGGTAGCACGCCTTTCTTGCTAGATAATTTCAATGTTCATTAGTATGTTATTTTATGGTATTTAGCTTTCCATGTTGTGTTTTCTTCCATTGTAATATATTCTAGGCGATCGCTGGAGGCCCCTGGAATGATTTAATACATTTATTTTACCTGTAATGATCTACTAGAGACGATAGGTACCTTTTTATGTTTTCTTGGTTATTGTACATAATATGTTGAGCTCTAAAATTGTGTTTATAGCCTTTATTATGGGTTACTTTGGCAGTGGATCGATGGATACAGATCATAGGAACACGTTACGTGTTGTTTCTCTAGACCTTTCACGCTATTAAGAGTGTTTTGAGAGGAAATAACTTTTTCTATTTACCTCACAGATCTTCACCAAATTCGCACATGAGTTGAAGCAGATTTTATTACGAGTTTTCATCGTATTTTCATGCGGATTCTTCCATTAGTTGCTCTAATATATCGATTTTAATGTTTGTTTACTTTTTTGACAAATGTCACTTTTGACTTTGCCAAACCCCTAAAATGAGATTCTTCGCGAAAGGTTACATGATTTTACGCGTATTTGATGCTAGCCGTTCATAAAACTATGACAGATTTTCAAAATTCCTTCTTTCGTTTTTCAAAGATTGTGACTGATGTCGTGGTGGCCACCGCAGACTATATAAGCGGGACATGGCCACACAAAAATTCAGTTTTCCATCTGGATTCTACCTAGAAACTATCTTCCCCGTGCTCTCGAAAAGAGCGAAACAGTCTTGAAGACCTATCTGTTAGTGCCCTACCCCTGGGTAATCCGCGAGTCGCTTACAGTAAGCCCTAACAGGCGTCGCGCGTTATCTACTACTAAGAAAACTGACTCCAGAATAACCGGTGAACTCTTTATTGTTTTTTTTCCTAAGAGGTAGTTCAGGCCTCTTTGGGCTTCCCCAAGGGGCCCCACCTCGTCTGTTCTCAGTCTTCTGTGCTGCCGTGGCCCTTGTGCAGGCCTGTGCTGCGAAGCGGAAGGTGCTCCGTGGCGGTACGCCAGTCTCCAGGCGTCACCCACCTACGCCGGAAGCGGTATCTACCCACGGTGCCGTCCTCGGATGGCCCTTGTGCAGGCCTGTGCTGCGAAGCGGGAGGTGCTCCGTGGCGGTGCGCCAGTCTCCAGGCGTCGCCCACCTACGCCGTAGACAGCGCCTACCTGCTGTGCTGTCCTCGGCTGAGTCCAGCCAGGACCTGTCTGTGCCTTAGGAAGGCACTCCACGGCCACTCGCCGCTGTCTCCGGGCGTCCCCTACCTAAATGAGATATTATTCCAAAAATATAAAAAAGGCAACTAATCAATATATACGTCTTCTATAGGTTAAACGGCATTGTTTGATCTCCCATCCTTATATATTCACCATTGTATAACCAGACGTATGGCATCTCGTCATCCTTACATAGTTACCATCCCTCTTATCCGTAGCAAGCGTTTTGAGTTGACCTTTATATTGCGAACGTCTAAGGGTGCGTTTCTTCACCGATAGTTAAGCTAACCAATGGTTAAAAACTTTAACAAATTTTGACCAAAATGTTAGAATTTGTTAGAGTTTTTAACCTTTGTTTACCTTAACGATTGGTGAAAACACCCACCCTAAGGAGTGGAACTCTTTACCAGCGTTTGTGTGTGTGTGTGTGTGTGTGAGTGTGTGTGAGGGTGTGTGGAGGTGTGTGTGTGTGTGTGTGTGTGTGTGTGTGTGTGTGTGTGTGTATTCCACCCTCCCTCTCTTGGTGATACATGGTGAGGTTTTGAACTAATCCCCCCCCCGCCCCCTATCCATAATCACGTGAATTTTTTGTCTACTTACAAAGTATTTCATTGAAATATCCGACAATTTTTTGAATAATTAATTATCTGTATATACAGGAATAATGGAATTGAATTCTGAAAAACTAAGGGGGATATCCTGCCTGGCTACAGGAAGCCAAATCACATACTTTTTTTTTTCAAATATCTCAGTACAACCCCCTCCCCCCCCTGGTGATGTTTAGTGATTTTTTCCGAACCCCCTCTCTCCTATCGAACCTCACATGGTTAATAGACGATCTTATAGGCAATTCTGCTACTTAGTCGAGCACATTGTCGCTTAACATCAAGAGAAATGTAGCCAACGTAAGCCTATCTACCATAAAAAATAATGGTCACGTTTCTCATTCATAAGTTTAACAAAACAGTGGATAGCCATTAAGTGTGGAAACGGAGAGCTGACGTGCCTATGAGGGTGATTTAAAATAAATTGATAGTGTAAAAAGCAGCTATTTTAGTTGTTGTATGTAAGTTTTAATAATAAAGTAACTTCATTGTCTACATGCACGACAACCCTTTGACCAGACTTTTAAATGAAATTAGTCAAGTCATTTTACAGAACATCGATACCACCCGGTTGGTTATCGATATATAATCATGCGAAAACTACATTGGCCAGGATCCAACCTCTATACAATCCCACTCAACCTTTCCAGCCATAAAACACGCAGGATAGCCGGAGCTATCAAACTATCGCATAAAACCCATCACAGCGGTTACCGCTACACGCTATTTGTCCTTCACTAGCTTTGGTAGGTTTAACGCCGTCGTAACGTATGTTAAATTCACGGGTCAATAGCTGTCTATCGTTGTAACTTATGACGTAACGTGTAGCAACTGTTATAACGCAATAATGATTACCCGGGTAAGTATTTTATGTTATTTTCACGAGTGTTTTATAAAGTTATTATAAATGTTCTCCAAATCGTAGCATAACAAGTTCAAAATGATGACCTCTAATTCATTATAGTTGGTATTATGGTATTCTAATTTGCTTGCTTTGAGTTTAGGTATATTATTGTTTATGAAGTGTATGTGAAATGGTTGTGTGGATTAAAGGAAATCGATGGATATGAACTAGGAGGAGCGATGGTGGCTGAGCGGTAGTGTGTGCGCTTCACAATCTAACGGCACCGGGTTCGACTCTCGGCCCTGCACCAATGACTTATGTAGTAAGTTATGTGCATTTTTTGCTGTCATCGCTCCGTGCTTCAGAGAGCACGTTAAGCCGTCGGTCCCGGTTGTCATAAGAACATTTATGGCAATCGTTACGGGTAGTCAGACGCCTAATAGAATCTGACGCCTGGTATAACCATCCCTGTTACTGGTCCCTCGTGGGTTGCGAGGTCAGATGGCAGTCCCACGTGTAATTCTGGTAGCTCGCCGCTACAAGTTAGATTGGGAGCCGACCCCAATATCAAATGGGAAAAGGTAAAGAGGATGATGATGATGATGATGATGGATATGAATTAACGTAAGTATGTGTGTTTAATGTTTACATTATAATATTATGCTTATAAAATTTTATTGAGATTTACTTTTGAGGCTTTATTCTTATACCATAAGTAGTTTTAAAACAACGGCAAATAATAAATTAAGAAACTGTACTTACTTTTTAACCGAATGATCTAATTAATTTTTACGCACTAATAGTTCAGTACACATCTAGTTTTATCACGAGTTCGACACGCACTTGGCCAATTATTTAGTATTTATTGTTACAAATGTAATCATTATGCACTTTAATCATACCAAGGTTGAAATTAACATGTAATATCATTGTGAAAAAATTTGTCTGATAAATAGGGAAAGTTTTATCGAAATTATTCATCATGGAGCTAAACGGGTACGTACGGGCAATGGGCATGGTTGACCTGACGAACTATGGACAATTATTTATTTTGAAGACTGTAATCTGAAGGTAATGGGCGGCCGTGACGCTTAACACCAGGCGAACGACTAGCTCCTCAAGTCATTTGATTACATAAAAAAAAACTTTGGAAGACCAAAGTTCTTACAAAATCTTCAAAGCTCAAATGAAAACAGAAAAAAACCTACATTTACAATTTAAGATCTAGACAAACGTTTTCATATTCATAAAATCGAGCTATTAGTTAGCTCAACGCTAGCATAGTAATTGATTAAAAAAAGCTTTGAAGCAACTCAATATTTTTACTTTAAATAAAATATTTGCTCTACTTATAACGGCGACCTCTAAAATTTATTAAAATATTTTGCTCCGAAGTGAACTAGCTTCGATATGCGAAACCTTTTCTCTACATAGGGGTGGGTTATAGATAGAGCATCTCATTTCCTTGCTCTCCTCTTATAACAACACGTAGTGGTTTTATACCCTCGCCTCGGGCTTTTTGGTGCATTGTAGAGTAGGGGCTTGTAACGCTGAGGTGACTCTATGAAAGAATGGAGAGATTCGTCATTCAGTATTTTATTAGCTTGTCAAAGGAGAATGTAAAAGTTTGGTAATAAATGATGGTTGAAAAATCTGTATTTAACCGCATTGAAAAGAGCGATGTATATGTTCGTCACGATGCCTGCACTGTTAGATCCACGTCCGATCTATCTCCGTATATATTCCTTTATTTTATTGATATAATACAAAACTTAGACCAAAAGCATTTCATTTCTTTGCTTATTCCAAAACTATTATCCTAATATATATGTATGTTTAGTACCTACACATTTTTTTTAAATGAATAGGCGCTGTTAAGAATTTAAAAAGAATAAAAATGACATTACTTTGACAATTGGAAAAAAATGGTCTGCTGTTTTACATGATTTTTTAATCCCCTTTTAATTTATTTTTACCGTGGTTTCTAATATTTTGTGATCATGACGATACGCCGGTGGTTATTTTAACATCTGGCGACCGTTGGGAAGATGAACCTGAAAATTATTTTCGAAGAAATTGGTAAGCAGTCATACTGGAAGAAAAAGATGGAGGCCGATCAAAAATTGAAGAACTCTGGGGAAGATCGAGTTATCTATAGTTGGATTGAGACGCTTCCAATAACATAGAAGGTATATTATTTGACTGATTTCAAACCGTAGACGACATAACTAAAATATTAGAGACCACAGATGCGAAAACTGATAGAAAAGAAGACGATGACTGCAGCTGCATGACCTATTTATAAATGAAATGAAAGAAATCCTGATAAAAGACCAAGGCTATGATGTGACTTACGGAATGGTTCAGATTGGATGAGATGAGTAGCCTTCCAATCCTATACATCATAGCCATGATTCTGGTCATAATTTACTGCAGAAAGCTGTATAAATAAATCTAGTTTGACCTCTGCAATTAGACCAGATTTACATTCATACCTACCTGGATTACTGTTTTGGGAAAAGAGTTGGTGTATTATTTCTGACTTTGCCGAAGCTTTTCTTTAAATCGGTTTACGGGCGATGACACAAGAATGGAAAACTAAATGCAAGTCTTGACAAAGGTATTTTATTGACTGACTACATACCTAACTAGATTGCTGGTTGAATTTATAGGAAACAAGATTTGGTATCATTTTTCTGACTTTGCTTAAAGCTTTCCTTCAACCAGTTTACAGCTTTACAGAGAATAAACGGAGACATTATCTGTTACTCCTATAATGAGAAGATCACAACCATTGCGAAAAATAGAACCTATCGATAATACAGAGTATATAGAGAATAGAAGAAAAAGAAGACATAGAGTCGATCTCATGACGAATTATTTTGATTCTTAATTTTTCTTGATATGTATGTGATATTGTTTTTGATGTGATTTTGTATTTTTTGTATTTATTGAGTGTTTTTCTTTCTTTTCGGGTTAGGAGGGACTTAGACTTAAGACACCAATAACTTAAACCTAAAGCATGTACTTAATCAATTTCAGAATTGACTAGACCAGATTAATATATTGATTAAGAAATGTTTTGAAACCTGTTTGCAAGGACAGACGATTTAATTTTTTTTATAATGATAACCTTGTAAATTTTGAATAATTTCTGCGGCTAATTATAAGAAAACGAATATTTTAAAAAGGAATAACTTGTAAATTAGCAGCTAGGCTTTGAATTATTATTGAAATAGGAAATAAGCAGATTTAAGGATTATTGTACCTATATTTTAATGTGGGATGTTCATGTACATTATTTTATTTTAAAATGTTAGGGTGTGACCACACCAGCTAAGATGAGCAACAAACATCTTCTATTTCCTTTTCTGTGTTTGGAGGATGTTAAGAATTTAAAAAGAATAAAAATGACATAACTTTGACAATTGGAAAAAAATGGTCTGCTGTTTTACATGATTTTTTAATCCTTTTAATTTATTTTTACCGTGGTTTCTAATATTTTGTGATCATGACGATACGCCGGCGGTTATTTTAACAGGCGCACGTTTGACTGCGGTCTCACCTGATGGAAAGTGACGACGCGGGCTACGATGGTACATGCTTGCCTAGAAGATATCTATTCACTCGCGATAAGAGATCCAGCTTATTATACATTACTAAGTTCATTTGTTATTATAATCGGTTGCCGACGCGCAGCACTATTGGACCAATATCAGAAACGATTTATTATAAATCTACAAAATTCCTGGTAATGGCCGCTCATTGAATACAAGATATTTACCTTGTTAGCAAATAACAACAAACAAGATATAAAAGAGATATTTACCTTGTTAAGTATTGTTTAAAGCTGCCGATAAAGTTAAATATTTTTGTCTTGGAACAGCAGTTAAAACCGAACTTTTAAGTTAATCTGTCCCTAACTCCACAGTAAATAATCCGCCGTCATTACAACTTTGAACGCCCACTCAATCTCGCCACAGAGCTGACAAACAAGCCCATTAATATCCAGTATGAAACCCGCGATTGTTGTTATACTGGCATTTTTAAGCTGTATTTACGGTTTCGCTGAGAATTGTAATTTTGTACGTGGGTTTTGAAGACTTTCTTAACTTTGTAATTTTACATCATCAGGATTAATTTTAGCAAAAAAAAGTAAGTTACGAGTTGTTTTCGGGAGTTCAAAATATGTTATTCAAGTTGACACTTTGACGTCAGTTTAAATAGAAGAAATAAAAACCTCGGTATTAGTACCAGGGTAGCAAATACAGCAAGAAGCCTTTGGCAATATAGAAAGTATAGAGTAAACTAAGAATGTACTGATGGAGAATGGAGATAACTGGAATCAGAAGGATGCGTTTTTTTTAACCTTATTAGGCTTGCATTTGACCACTGTCTCAACTGATGGCAAGTGACGACGCGGTCGGCGATGGGATATGCTTGCTTAGAAGGTTCACTCTAGCCTTGAAAACTCCCAGATTATATTTTTCATGAAACAGACTTGGTAAGTTGTTCCATTCCTTTGGCGTCCACGCAATATATGTAGAAGCAAAGCGCTTTGTGCCTGCGATGAAATATAGGGTGCCGACACGATTGCCGCTTTAAAAACGGCACCGTTTAAACAAGGCATATGCCTTGTTTTAGCTCTCAAACTCGTGTGACCGCGCCTTATAAAAGTGATATAACTCACATGTTATTGTTTTACAACGTTATTACAGGGTGCTATGTTTCATTATTAAAATGAAACAACCACTTGTGCACTATTTTATATTAGCAGTAGGGTTAGCACGGCCGGTAGACATAACTGTCTTTCCCTTGTTTTACTCCAAGCAAGTATGAAGAAAGTGACGTAAAACGAGGAAAGACAATTTTGTCTACCGTCCGTGCTAACCCTGCTGGAGTGGTATATATCTGTATAAATAAGCATAGGCGCGGGGACACTTTTGAGGTTTGATTTTCATAGAGACTGTGTATCTATAGTATATTTGATTTAAGCTTTGTGTGGATTGGAAGAATGCCCACCATATACGGAAGTCGTGTTTCCGTGCGTCATGTAATTTTTTTTTGCTTAAATGGGCATACTTTTGACAACATCTCACCTGATGGTAAGTGACGAAGTTGTCTAAGGTGGAGCACGTTTGCCTATGAGATGCCCATTCACTCCTGACTTGAAAAGACCCAGGTTATACCCAGGAGGAAACACTGTTGCTGGACGAGCATTCCATTCCTTGGCCGTTCGGAGTATGAACGACTCAGCAAAACACTTAGTGCGGACTTGTGGTACACACACTAGCTGAAGTCAGAGTAGTAAGCTGACCATATCAATATTAATAAAAAAAAATGTACTACAAAACTATTTTAATAGCTAAAAGCTGCATTTCGAGCACACATTTACACGATCTAAAACATTTAGGCAATATGAAACCTGTTTAAGATTTTTACGGTTGGTTTTTATTACATTTTATTTGTGTTCAGTTCCAAAATATCGACCCAAAAATGACTTGAACCACGGTAAACATTAACCTATTCCCTAAAATGTTTATAGTAAACCTAGCTTCTAGTACCACGGTAGCAGCGATGGCAAGGAGCCAGCAGGGGTCGGTTGGCAACGCACCAGGCACATCGATCGCTCATCGGCGCTGGCAGGTCAACGCACGCCCTTCGATTCAGCGAGTGAAGGAAAATACGTATTAACTGTTGTCTAAACTGTGACCGAAGGCTGCGAGGCTCGACTGGTCGGAAAGGATTTTTCATTCTATGGTTTCTTTTTGTTTATCAACGATAGGTTAACATTTGACCACGGTCTCACCTGATGGTAAGTGACGACGTGTCGACGATAGAACATGCTTGCCTAGAAGATACTGGTCTTATAAACTCCATGATTATATTTGTCAGGAAACAATGACGCTGGTAAAGTGTTCCTGGATCAAAGTCGTTCTAGTTATTGTAGAATGCAACTTCCTTGGTCTGGATTTTTCTGCCATTTCGTTCATAATCTTAAGTTTTTAATAAAATTACATAGTCATCGTCATCAGCCCAGCCAACACGTTCCCACAGCTTGGATACGGGCCTTCTCTTATATGGAAAAAGCGTATATGTTTTAATCCACCAGTGGTCAAATGTTTTGCCTATAAACAATAAAAAAAAACCACGGTGCCAAGTGCGGGTTCACACATCATAAATTTTCTGATTCTTGAACCGGAAGCCTGTATTCACTTGATGTTTCCCTTTATTGTAAGAGAGAGTGAAAATTCTGCAGATAACTTGAAAAGTTAAAAATATTTATTTATTTTATTTTGGTGCAGGATAGAGCAGGATTTGAACCTGGGTGCGTCAGCTTGAAAGACGCTCGGATTACCTCTGAACCACCCTCACTCTAATAACTACGTAACTATGTATAAAAGTTGTTTCGGCAAAAACAAAACAAAGTGTTGAAGTTTATTATTTTCATGTTAAAAGGTTTTACTAAGGCCGTATATACGTTGATCCTCCTTTATGCGATTGTTCTCCCTGAAGACAGATCGGATCACTCAAGGCTAAATTCAGATTTCCAATAACTTTCTATCTATTACAAATTCAATATCCTACCAAACCGACATCCGTGAAAACCCGAATATTCCGCAAATAAAATCGAGCCCCCAGGTAGGCAGAATATCGGTTAATTCCGCCCGAGCAAGCGGCCACACAAATCACCTATCTATCTTTATTTTATTTTATTTTATTTATTTATTAGGAACGACAAACAGCTGTACATTAGAAATTAGAGTAACAAGGTGTAATATAAGTGGTATTATTAAATATACAGCCAACCACATCATCCACAGATTACTAACTAGCTTTAACATTATGTTGATCATACACTGCCAAAGAACATTAACTATTGAATCTACGTATTCGGATAAAAAAAAGAACAATACCATATTACATTATTCCAGATTACATTACTAAATTTGCCATCTAATAACCATACTTAAATTTTACACAGTTGAGTGGATTGGGTAGAAATTAACCTATTTTAAACATGATTTGCTATTCTAGTGCAAGGAGCTTCTTAGCGTTCCTTTTAAAAGTGGATGAGGGTAAGGCTAATATGTCAATATCGGAGAACCGCTCGTTGTAGGTGCGCGTCATTCGGTACAGCGGGGAGCGTTTGCCCATGTTAGTTCGACAGGTTGGCGAGGCGAATAGACAGCGCGCACGTACAGCGCGTCGGTGGACCGACCGTGGCACGGAGTAACATAATTTATTACATAAATCAATACAATCGAATTTATTGTGACATATACCATGAAGGAACATTGCTTCCAGATAAATGCGTCTAGATTTTAAAGATTGAATTTTATATTTTTCTAAAAGTTCATCATAAGTCAAATAAGAGTAATAGCATCTATAATTCACAGCTCGCAAATATTTTTTTTGCACTCTTTCTAAACGATCAATATATTTATTATAAAAGGGGTTCCAAACACACGTAGCATACTCTAGTTGCGGGCGGACAAGGGATGAGTATAAATGCAAATAAGTAGAGGGACGAGTAAATTCTGTCGAAGCTCGCATGATAAATCCAAACATTTGGAATGCTTTATTCAATATATTGTCAATATGCAGGTTTAGGTGCATCTCGCAGTCTAAGGTAACTCCGAGATCTTTTATTTGAGTAACTTTGGACAAGGGTTCGTTGGATAGAGAATAAGTACACATGATTTTATTTTTCTTCCTGGTAAAGGATATATGATGGCATTTGGGAAGACTTAGATGTAGTTTGTTATTACTGCAATAGTTGGATAGGCGGTCTAGATCTTCTTGAAAGAGAATACAATCATTGGTGTTATTAATAGTTCTGTAGATTTTCAGGTCATCCGCATAAAGTAAAAATTTGGAATGGTAAAAACAGCTATTAATGTCATTGATGAACAGAACAAATAATAAGGGCCCCAATATAGATCCCTGGGGGACGCCTGATGTAACAGATATGGTAGCGGAGCTGAACCCATTTATGACCACTTTTTGAGTACGATTTGTAATATATGATGAAAACCACCGTAATAAGTTTCCTCTAATGCCATTAAATGCAATTTTATTTAGTAGGAGCTCGTGATCGACCCTGTCAAAAGCCTTCTGAAAATCTGTATAGACCGCGTCTACTTGGTGTCCAGCATCTAAGTTTTCAAACACATGAGTGGAAAACAACATTAGATTAGATACCGTTGAGCGCCGTTTGACAAAGCCGTGTTGTTCCTTTATAATTGCGTTATGTAGCAAAGGGTATATTGCATTATGGACTAACCGTTCGAAGACCTTTGACAAAGTTGACAAAAGCGAGATAGGGCGATAATTTGCCACGTCATGCTTTGAACCACTTTTGTGCACTGGGGTGATGTTAGCGTGCTTCCAAAGATCAGGAACAAATCCTTCTGTTAAAAAATTATTAAATAAAGTAAAGAGCGGTTTACAAATGGTGTCATATGTACGTGTGAAAAATAAAGGGGGAATACCATCAGGGCCAGGGCCCTTGGAGGGGTCAAGGGCTTTGAGGGCTAATCGGATAGAAGATTCGCAAATGTGTACGTCATTAATTAAAATATCGTTGTCGACAAAAGTAACAGGAGGAGACCAAGAGTCTGCATTAAAAGTAGAGGGTGCGTAAACGGAATGAAAAAAACTTGAGAACATATTGCAGATTGAGACAGGGTCATTAGATGATTGGTTACTGTGGTTCATTTGGGCGGGGATACCAGATTTATTTTTTCTGTTAGAGACATAGGTCCAAAACCGTTTAACGTTGTTATTAACAATACTATCTTCCACTGATACAATATATTTGGCATAACATTTCTCACACTCTTCTTTAAAATGTATTCTGTCATTTGAAAAAGCTTCGTAATCTGATAAATTTTTATACTGTTTCCATTTATACCACGATTTCGACTTTGATTTAAACAGACGTATAAGCGTAGGAGAAAACCATGGTGGAAACTTATTGTTTTTCGGTCGAGCTGCAGGAGAGTATTTAGTTGCTATGCCGATGATTATATCGTAAAACATATTTAATGATTCAGTGGTTGACATATTGCTGAATAATTTATTCCAGTCTATCTTGTTAATCTCGTCGTTAATAAAATCGTAATTTGCTTTAAAATAATTGGGCTTTGATATGTGTTTGCGACCTAAAGGCAACACATCAGTGTCATTTGGAAGTAGTGCGACCATGGGGGGGTGATGCATATCCGGGGGCAAAAGCATGTTTGTTGAGGGCTGTACAAAACTGTCCGAGTTAGTAAAAAATAGATCGAGTAGTTTTCCACTATTATTTTTAATTGTATTAAATTGGAGAGCATTGTGGAGAGACATAAAATCACTAACTATCCTAGAGGTGGATACAGAGCTAGTAGCGCAGCAGTTAAGAGCAGTAGCATTTGAAGCATCAGGTGCCCAGTCTAGTAGGGGGAGATTGTAATCACCAAAGACATAAAAGTTATCGGTAGACTTATCAGATAATATAGCATCAAGGTAGCTAAAGTGGGCATCATATACTTCATCGGGAGTTCTAGGCGGAATATAGACGGCGCTTATTACATGCATTTTATTTTTGTCTCTACTAGGAAAGCTTACCACTACATGCTCAATGGATAAAGGGCGATCCAATTTTGAGGAAATAATATTAAGAAGCGGTCGCAGTTCTTTTAAAACGGCTATCAAAACACCTCCGCCGTCTTTCCTATTTGTAGCCATGCGGTCCCTGTCACATCTAAATACCGTGTATCGGTCATCAATTAATTCACAGTCCTGAATATCCGATGTGAGCCAAGTTTCGGTCAGAATTATAATTTCATAGCAATTGGCTAGTATTGTTTTGTATAATTTAAGTAGTTTTGTGCGGATCCCCCTGCAATTTTGGTAGTAAATAGAAATACTGTTAACCATAAAAAACGCAGACTGAGAGTAAATTTATCTTAGTATTTGAGGTATTAAGGTAATGAGTGCTATAGCAGACTAAGTTAAAAGCTCTAGATGCTGTACAAATAAAGAATATTGAAAGTAATAGAATGCGAAACATACATTGAGAAGCAAATAATTTTGTGTAGAAGCATGGAGGTTTTATTTTAGGTGCATTATACCTAAAAGCAATGATGCCACTTGTGCATATATTATGTATATAGAAGGCCGCGATAAAAGCATCGAATACAGGATATGTTATTATGACCAGAATCGACCCAAGCCATGCTGAAACAAATGTTTTAATTAGTTTTAGGAGGGTTCCGTTGCAGTTTGATTTTAATTTTTTCGATATCTTTTCGCGATCGCACCGTGAACGCCGGTGAGGTATCCGTTTCGCGCACAAGTATAGCTCCATGTTTAATCCAGACGTGTTTATAACTGCCTTCTTTAGCAGCTTCGCGGGTCTCACGAAACAACTGCTTATTTTTCAGGGTAAGATGCTCGTTCAGATATATCTTCCGCGAGGTGGCCCCAGCGAATCCAAGATGGTCGGTGTTAAATCCTTTTGAAAGTCGATATGCGCTCAAAATGTTGTCACGCCGTATACGGGATGATAATTTTAAAATGATGTTTTTCGGACGATCATTTCTCGGTTGCGCCTGAGGCACGCGATGTACTGCAACAATATCCTCCTGACGTATATTATATTTTATAATTGATCCAATCGATTCCACAACACTCAGTAAGTTTTCTCCTCTTCTTTCGGGTAAGTTGCTGATTTCAATGTTGCACTGTCTGGCTTGTTGCTCCAGTGAGTCAATTTTTGCTTCGAGCGACGACACAATATCCAGTGATTGCACATCCCTTTGAGCAGCGACCTCAAGGTCAGCAATACGCTTATTCGCGGTCTCCTGTTGGATGGTGTTGAAATCGACGCATGTTTGAATATTCTGTACATCCAGAGAAAGTTTAGTTTGCTTTTTAATGACGCCATTTAGGTCCTCCCTTAAGCATTTTTGATCGGAGCGGACAGCTATAATTTCTTTCCTTATGTCGGATACAGCAGTATTAATCTTGTCCACTTCGCATTTGACAGATGAAATATTTTCATTAATATTTGTCAGGGTACCTCTCATTTCTATAGAGAAAGACTGGAAAGCCTGGGTCAACTCGCAGTCTGGTTGTTTGCGTTTTTGCGTATTTCTCGGTACCAAGGTGGACTGTCCTGCATCCGAGAGATCCGACGCAGAACTATGCAAAGAAGACGGCGTCAAGGAGTGTTGTGCCGACATATTTGAGTTAAGAAAAATAATAATATTATAATAATTAAATAAAGTCTGTATCGGCTAAGTATTGTATAGCAATTGCCCGAGAGTATCTATTCTTGAGATCGTGGTACGGAGGTATCTTTATCTAATCTATGCCACCTTCACGCAACTCCAATATATGTGGACCCGTCACCTGTCAACATTAGTAAGAGCGTTTGTAACATAAAGCAGGTCAAGTTAAATCGGTATCACCACATACAACGACCAAACTGTGCGGATCTCTCAACCTTTAACATAAGTACGAAAAGTTGTTCGAGCCACAGCTCAGCTGAAACTGGTACACTATCTGCCCATTTTACAAAGACCTCTGGATTTCCAACTCATGTTACAGAGTTTCATAAGTGGCAGGGGTTTTTGTTAACTGGTTGTTCATCCCCAAAGAAATAATTTGATAAGATCAGGGATGCGAAAGATTTACCGTTGTTATAATTTAGGGGAAGTTTTAATCTTAAGCATTTGAGACCGTGGTGACAGGAAATGTTTTTGTGACAAGAAGGTTTGGTTACTCTTCAGCAAGCCAAGAATACCTATTCTTAATTCATGTATAGATAACGCACAGTTATGGACCTTTCAAAGGACAGTCTTTCCTTTTCGAAAAGGCAAAGACAATTGGCTTAAATATTCTGACACCAGGACCAACTGGTCCTGATATTTAAACCAATCGAAAACTTTGGATTCGACTTAACATAAAATATCTTAAAACAGCAACTGGAATCTACGACTTAAGTCTTTCAAGAGCATAATAGCGGTCTGTAAATTAAATACCACTTTGCGTCACCCATCCAAGAATCGGCTTGCAATGGTTTAACTTCATCATTATTCACGCAAGGTCGGTTAAGAACTTACCCATTTTTCCGCGTGATCTCTACGGGATAAGTATCCGATGTCGCCTCGGTCATGACCGGTGGTGACCGGCGGTACAAAACGAAGTGGTAGTTTCCTATTTATTTCATTACCTAATCGTGATTAGAGTATGTTTTAAGAATAAATCTTGTATGAAAAAATAGAAAAGCAAATCTAGTTTTAATTTTCTCGTGTCAGCTTCTGTAGTGTAGTGGTTGAGCAGTCGGCTCATACCCCAGAAGCTACGGATATGATTTCCGCGACAGGAGAAGTAATTGTGCACGGAAAGAGCGCAATACTTGTTATGTGGGCGCATCGTCCTTGTAGTTCCTTGGTCCCTAGATGCAAGGAATCCTAGTTAGGGTCCAGGATCTGTGTATGTTATCGTTAGGCATTAATTATTTTTAGTTTTTGTTTATTTTCTGCCAACATAATAAACTTACCATCTACATCAACATTCTCACCCTCACTTTACTCTTTTTAACATACTACAGTAAAGTACACCAGTAACTAGGTACCATAACTCATCTGTAAGGCGGTTGTGACGTCACTACGTGCCATTACCGCGCGAACTTGATATACGACATCTCAGCGACATCAATATTTGATGTTTTCCGTGTCTTGAGGGTGCCTCATCATTTTACAAACGGAGGGAAACATGTTCGTGGAAAAATATTTTACAGTAATGTCATAAGATTGTTGAAAATTTTCTGCGTAGTATTTGTAACTAAGTAACGTACTGTGGTGGTGAAAAATCAAACATCGCGCTAAAGAGGGAGATAATCGGCTAGTGTCGGCTTCATAGAGCGTCGTCTCTGTCACACACAGCACTAGGGAGACATAAAAACAGGGATAAAAGATAATTGATTGCCTCAGGCGTGACTTCGCGGCAGTTCATCTTAAATACAATTTTTTTTATTGGCTATTGTTTCCGCTAAATGCGACACAATTTTGCCACTAACCTTGAAGAGATAGTCACTTATAAGGAGGGGAATGTATCTAGTGAAATTCCGCTAAACAACACTAGAATAGCGTTTTTTAGGGATAAAAGAATTCTTCAACCCTTATTATTTTTCAAACCTTACTCAGCTTGCTATATTATCTACGTATTGGAAACTTAATTTTAATTATTCTTAGTATTTTGATATTAACTTTTAAAAAAGATGAAATTGCAATAAATTATATATGTAACTCGGCATATTTTGTTTTCAAAGTCACGCTCAAAGTTGTGTCGCTCAAAGGAGCGCTCTCTATATTTTGTCTTTGAAACTAAAAATGTTTGAGACAAAATCCAACGAGGGTTAAAGGTTTCAAGGTATATATGTAGAAAGGTTTGATATCATTCCTGTATCCAAACATAATCAGATATTGTGTTCGGTGGAGTTAACCAAACCGTTCTCTGAGTTTTACCCTCCCTTGTCAGATCTCATCATAATAAAGTCCTATTGGAATATGAGATTTCATATTAAAATGTATATTTCTATTTTTTCTTACCTTTATATTTGTACGTGAGTTGATTTGTAGACAACTGGAACAGAAAGATTTGTTGTTAGTATCATATTGCAGTTGTCACGGCGTAAGAGCAAGTGTAGCTCAGCGGCTGCAATCGTCAACCGACGCACCCAGGATCATATCCCGCTTGGTCTCGCACCAAGACTTCTCAAGTTATGTGTGCAGTTTTCACTCGCTATTACAACACTGAATTGAAACATCGTGAGGACGTTTTTACTAGGTGGTAGGACTTTTCTAGTAAGAAAACCACCACCACCGCTTTGCCAGTTATTCTGCCTCCAAGCAGTAGTGTGCAGGCAGTGTTTTGGTTTGAAGGGTATTGTAGCTAGTGAAATTACTGGGCAAATGAGACTTTACGATCTGATCACACAATTTAGTAATCTGATTACTAGACTGTGTGATGTCTCAGCATGACGTGCGCAGTGCAGTGTCACGCGAAATTTTATTAGTTTAAAGTTCCAAGTGACACTGCAACTGTTATAGGCAGCCGTGTCACTTAACATCAGGTGAACGACTAGCTTGTCATGTCATTCATTCTCATAAAAAAAGGAAACTGACATGTTCAGATTCAGATTCAGATTCAGATTCAGATATTTTATTGCTTCCATAGTGTACATAGGTGGAATAAGTATAAAATTATTTAAGTAGGCTCATTATGGACCCCGTCGGGCGCAGCAAAAAAAAAAAGAATCAAGAATCAAGAATCATAAAGTTCTAGAAAATTCATCAAGCCACACTGGGCCAGCGTGGTAGATTATGGCCGACACTCTCTCCGTGTGGGAAAAAGCTTGTATCCCAGCAGTGGGAATGTAGTGGACTGATAACGTAAACATAGGAACGAAAGTACCATAGAAATTCTCTTTGTATTAAACTGTATTTTGTTCAAAAATTTGTGGCATTTTTCAATTAGGTAGATATATTCGGAGTTTCGTAAAATTTCGTGACACTCGCTCGAGACTGAAAAATAACATTGCTGCCAATCCTGAGGGAAACTCCGCCGGGTAACCTCGCGGTAACTTACGCACCTGTACATACCTGTACCTACGTAGGTATCTAGAATGTCAAGAATTTTGATGACAAAATATACGTAGGTAGCGCTTTTTTACAACTGTGCAAAGGCTGCCAAAATATTTGAAATTATATTGTACCAACGACTACTTAAGTCGTGACGAGATAAAAAACATATATTTTAATTTCGCTTTTTTACAAAGTCATTGAAATGATCGCGTTTTCCAAAGTTTATCAGAGCACCTGGATAATGCGACGCGTGACCAAAATGCTAGCACTTATTTGGCTTAACGAATCAGCATTGCAATTCAACGAGGCAATTATGTTGGTTACGCTACCTACCGGTAGTGGGCTGGTACATTTAGACTGTCTATAGACCATCGCAGCTAGTATACAGTCCAAAATGTTCTTTGTAGCTAGTTTATTAGTTTTTAATAATGTAGTAGTTAGTTTAAAGAACACAGGCACATTGCTCGATTTAAAAAAAATTAACAAAAAGTTTATCGTCAAAAGTATTTTAGCGACCCACGACCGTATTTAGTAGTGTATGCTAAACAGAGGCTAATTTTGTGAACAATTCGTCACTTCACACGTCTGGTAGGCACCTACGTCTCGGGCGGTCTTTTGATGAAAATTTAATTAATTTCCCTTCACTGCAGAATGAGAGCTTTTCAGAAGCGTTTGTGGCGATAATGTGTTATAATTATGCCTATGTAATATATTTTTAAGGGCGTATACTCAAAGTTTTATTTTAAGAGTACATACCTACTGCAGAATAGGACAACCCCATCCCTTTGCCGTGGGTGCCGTAAGAGCTGGCTAAGGGAATATCCAGGGAATGAGCAGCAGTATTCCCCCCGGTCTGCGTTATATTCTACTATGATCACCAAGACGCTTGCCAAGCGTGGTGTTTATTGGAAACCTATGACAATAATGATATAGGAGGGAGCGATGGTGGCCGAGCGGTAGCATGTGCGCTTCGCAATCTTACGGCACCGGGTTCGATCCTTGGCCCTGCGCCAATGACTTATTTAGTAAGGTATGTGCAGTTTGCGATGCCACCGCTCTGTGCCTCGGAGAACATGTTAAGCCGTCGGTCCCGGTTGGCATAACAACATTTATGGCAATCGTTACGGGTAGTCAGAAGCCTGATAGAATCTGATCTAACCATCCCTGTTACTGGTACTGTCATATACAAACTTCATTGAGTATCTATTTAAAAAGAAATAAATAACTAAAATGTCAGTTTGAGAAAATAAATACATGAATGCAATCGTATTTGTAATTTATTTAACAGGTCCCTTATGAGTTGCGAGGTCAGATGGCAGTCGCTCGTGTAATTCTGGTAGCTCGCCGCTACAGGTTAGATTGGGAGCCGACCCCAATATCAACTGGGAAAAAACAAAGAGGATGACTGATTTGATGATAATAGTATTTTAAGTACTTAAATATCATGAAACCTTCTTGTCTTAAGATTAAGGTACAATTAAGGGACAATCGATTAATTACAGGTTAAACTGCTGGACACCTCTTGTATTAAATAACAAGAATTTTGTATTTGTTAAAACCGACACATAGTTATCCGAATATTAAACGTAAATTGAAACTTTATAAACGTCTAAAATCTGACCGTACCCTTGTATTAACTCCGACACACCCATCGTATCAAAGTTTCGGACAACACGACACCTCAGTCCCGCCCACATCGCCGATCTTAGACATCCGCCGGAAGTGAATGTGTGTGACGGATTTTGAGGTGTTCACATAACGGAATACTGAAACACTGCGGACACGTTACTCTATCACATTATTCATTTATATAAAATAAGGAAAAAAAAATATAGGCAAAGTAACACATAAGCGAGAGCACAGTAACACAGAATAGTTTGGTTCCCTCTTGGAACAGGATTCATTCTTGAGAGCTGTTTATTGAACAACGAACAAAGGAGACTTGATTCAATGAAACTTCCACTTGTATTCAGTTTCTCAAAGCTATAGCACGAAGATACCTACTGTACAGAATGAGACAAGACGATATCTAGTGTAACACATAGTATGAGTTATAATGCAACAATACAGACTAGATATTCTTGTGCTACCAGCTACCTATTATATAGCTTAGCTTTAGCTTTGTCCTGACTGACTGACAGACAACGTACAGCCCAAACCACTGCACGTAGAGACTTGAAATTTAGAGGGTGGTTTCCTTTTGTGACGTAAGCGAGTGCTAAGGATTTTATCATTATGCTAGAAAGAATTGCATAATTTTAACTGCTGTATACGCTTTAATTGTGTACTCTTTTTTTTATTGTAGAAATAATATAAATTTGCCTTCGTCAAAAACTTCATAATTAAATTGTTTTCTTCTGAATTTCCGGATCCTCCCGACACGATGACTTAATTCGTTCATTTGTTTCCCATACTCGGGGAGGTAATGAAACTTCCTTCATTTAACCTAATTATTTTAAATCTTGTTAAAACCAGAAGAGTTTTCTTGTGATACTGTTACTTTCTTAGTATCAAAACTCAAACTAAGTAACACGCTGCCTTTTACGAGATACGTAGGAACACTTAGCGGTAATGTCATTTTTTCGCGCTGAGTGTTCCTGAGTAATTACAATAATTATTAAAGCTTTCATATTACTCCAACATATTTGACGGGCCTGATAGCTCAGTTGGTAGTAGCTCTGCCTTCTTGTGGGTTCGATTCCCATCCAGGATAAACATTTGTGTGATGAACATAGGTGTTTGTTCTGTATCTGAGTGTTATATTGTATTCTGTGTATGTATTTACAAACAAAAAGTATCTAAGTATTCTATCAGTTATCTGGTTCCCATAGTACAAGCTATGCTTAGTTTGGGGCAAGAAGGCACTGCGTAATGTCCACAAAAAAAAACATGTAACAAATCAGCCCAAAATATACACGTACTTATATTATTTTATGATGTGATAGCATATAACATGTCTGCAATGACTAGAAATTAATTTAAAGTTTATCTATTGCAAATTACTTATATAATGGAGAGGCTGTAATTAGCCGCTACTGTTGTCATTTGCGTCATAGACACGCGCCACACCACGCTAGTATGTTACATCCAGTACAAAGCAAAAGCCTATCCAAAAAACAAGAGGTGTGTAGTTAAAACTTTATTCAATATTGAATCAACTCGCCTGTAAAGATCGGTATACACTTCAAAAGAGTACCTGAACTTTCATCAGGCATCTGAGTCTAAGCTTATTACTTGACATTTTGCGGAGACGGGAATTCTTTGTAAAAATATGTGAAAAATCGTAATATTCTGTATTAGGCCTCCTTTGATCATTCGGAGCGTTCGACATTTACAAAGTCACGTTAGTATACAAAGATGCAGTGATCAATGTCGATACAACCTATAAATATACAAAACCTCCAGATAGACCACGCAGAACTTACAGAACCTTAAGAACCCTGATTTTCTTGTAATCACAATAAAGCTTGCACACACTTCTCACCAAACAAAAGAAAAGGAAACTATACCTATATTAATATTGTGAAAATAAGCACAATTCTTCAATACTAACTTTCTACAGTAGCTAAAATTAAGTCTCTATTCTTTACAAGGGTTATTTATAAAGTCGGTTTTATATGTTTTACGTTCAACTTATGATGGTGTTTGACATGTCATCTTCCCCTAGCATTAAATTTGTTTAAACTATTTAATAATCTGAGAATAGTGTTGTGGGCTGCATTATTAATGAGTTACTTTACTACTTTTATATTTTAGCTTAAAATTCATAATGTATGCTGTTTTCTATTCCTAATAAAGAAAAAATAAAATATAAATAACAAACTTACTCTACATCGACTCACTTCATCAGCTGGAAGACGTCCACTGCTGAACATAGGCCTCCCCCATAAAAACGACACTTTCCAAAGTGTCACTTATCATAGTTGGGGGGGGGGGGGGGGGGGGGTTCGCCATATCACCACGCTTGGCAGGCAGCTTGGTGATCGCAGAAGATTTTAATGTACCGAGGAGAATGCTGCTGCCCATTCCCTAGATATTCCCTTAGCCGGCTCTAACGGCACCCACGGAAAGAGATGGGGTGGTCCTATTCGCAAACCAGCACCACACAGCCAACATCGAGGCTCTACATCGAGCTTAGAGTGTAATAAATCGTAAAATAAAAGTAATAATAAGTCGATTGGAAAACTTTCACCGGTCAGAACCTACAAAATCTAGAACATTAACCCCAAGTTTCTCATACGTTGGGGTACGTTGGGTGCAAACTCATGCCAACTTAACACACTAGGCGAACGACTAACTTGTCACGTCATCCATTGCCATAAAAAGAAAAAAAAACACCAGATATGTACACTTTTTTGTTGAAGACAGCCGATGATCAACACGCAACCAATGAGGGTTCAGTATTTCATGTGTTAAGTTAACACGAGTCTATGAAACGTACGAGATATATGGGCTAGAATATAAAAATCGGGTAACCATTCACTGACACATTTACATCGCCGCCTTTGCATTTGATACTTTATTGACGTTTATAGGCATACCTAAGTTTTTTTTTTTCATAAATCTACAATAGTTTACGTACTGGTTTGCCTGGTGGACTTTGCAAGGACCGCGAATAAAGCAAGCTTCAAAAGAACTCGAGTAGGTGTAACGGAAAATGATGACACGGTCATAAATAGAGCGGATTCTATACACTGTGTACTGTGGGACACGGTACGAAAATAAAAGGTTAGGGTTTATAATATTTATTTTTGTAGCAGTATTATGCAACAGAGCTGCATTGAACTTTAATTTTGAGGTAATTTTACTTTAAAATCATGTTTAATTAATAGGGTTTACATACAAAATTAATTTGATATGTTATCAATTAAAAACAGGTGATGGCGTCTGTCGCAGAAAGTGTACTTGTTCAGAACGGATTCGAACGGACAAGTTTTGTTCTACCGGAACTGTTTACGAAATTCGTTACAATCGCAACCTAGGAGTTTGATCACCTACCCAAGTATTTTGTCTATCGATATGGCTGACCATGCATCATGCATCATGATTGATCGTAGACCGGTCTGTACATTTATCAAGTATCGCGACTGTTACTGACTAATGTATGAAAGTTTATTTGCTACATCTTGAGTTCAGGTTGAAAAAAATTATTTGCGCTCGCATCGTGAGGAAATCGGCATGTTAAAGCATCACAAAATTTGAGGACAGTGTCATTCATCAACCCGCACATGTCCAGCGTGCTGGATTATGGCCTACACTCGCCCTGTGAGAAAAGGCGCAGGATTCGGCAATGGTATGTGTTGGACTGATGAACGTAAATAGATAGACAGACACGCAACATGTGAAATATTTATAATTGTGTTATGCATAATTACAATTGTGTAGAGTAGTGACTGATAACGGATGGGCAAGAAAGGTTCTCGAGGGCGACAATGAACCGGAAGACGCAGCGTTGGCCGGCTCCCACTAGGTGGACCGACGATCTGGTGAAAACCACGGGGAGCCGATGGACACAGGAGACGAGCAACCGCTCAAGGTGACGCTCTCTGAGGGAGGCCTATGTTCAGCAGTGGACGTTTTCAAGCTGTTGATGATGATGATGATGATGATGAGAGTAGTGACAGTGATAGAGGTAGTGACTTAAAATGCTGGAAAAATGAAAAGGAATTCTCTAGATCAATGAGTCAGTCATTGATTTCTGTCTGATTTCACATGTAAACAGAAGATAACATAGATTACTACTTATATCAACGCTGCTATCTACCACATAGATAAGTAAACAGGTAACTACTTATTGTAATCATAACAATATTCTATTTTTATAAAAATTACCTAGGTGTAAACTATATACAGTAAGGATAAACTTTACAGAGGGGTAATCTTTTTCAGCGGATTTATGACAACGAAAGATACCTAGTAACAAAAACAGGCGAATTTTGGAAAACCACAACTAACTAAATGAAACTAACACTATAAATAAGGTGTATGGTGAACTAAAAGGCTTACATTTACAACGTTTTAGATGTTTTATTATTAAAACTGGGTTTATATCGCTGTAGATACTATTATAGATTGGAATAAAAAAAATAAACCGATGCTTTTTTATAATTTATAGGCATAGCATTTGACCACTGTCTCACCTGATAGTAACTGATGACGCGGCCTACGATAGTGCATGCTTGCCTAGAAGATACCTGTTCACTCTTGATTTGAAGACTTCCAGGTTATAGTTAGCTAGAAACAAGGACGACAGCAAGGTATTGCATATTGGCATTTCGCTTTTAAGGTAACTCGATCAAAGGAGATAACGAAATCCCGCCGCGTTCAGCTACCACATTATGCCGCGTGAGTTTGCTCTAAAAGCATGGAATTGTAAAATTACCACACCTTATCCTTTGAAAAGCAAATCGTCACGTCCTTTGAATTTATCGTGGAGTGATCAAATCCAAAAATTTTAATCTTAGAACATCGTTATCTGCCGCTTACCGGCCACTTCATACGAGTCAAAAGTAAGCCCAGTTCCACACTCGTCAGCTAACCCTTCGCAGTCATTACGCGGAACAAGGCGCGACTGTTGACAAAACTCTCGGCGCTTTGTTGGTAGAACTTGTGCCATAACTCAGGCTGGCTTACCGCTCGCACATTTATCTTCCAACCCATGTCTTCTCGTAGGATACCGGAACCATTGGTGTCTTTTGGCTTTGTCACAGATAATGTACGCTTTGTTATCTAATTGAAATAATCTGGGGAGTTATTATTTTGTCAACTTTTGAGGTCATACGCTACGTTTGTTAACGCTGTAACATCATTTAACAGATATTAAACTGGGTTTTCATAATAAAGGGCTCTGAAAAGTAATATTTCGTCATTATCATTTTAACCGACTTCAAAAAAAGGGTTCTATGTTCTACTGTATGTATTTTTTTTAATGTATGTTCACCAATGTATGATGTTATCTTCAAGATTTCTGGGCCGATTTACATGCTATTTTTAGGTCAGTAAAAAACCTTGAGCGGTGGTCTCATATAAATTCTGTGAATATCGGATAAAGATCTTCGGAGATGGATAACGGAACTCCTCAACAAAAATTAGGGCAATAATTGAAGTCGGAAACCTTAAAAAGGATATTATTAAGAACAATCTTCGCTCATCAAAAACGTAACCTTCTATATCCCATCATCATATTCCCCGAGGAGCTGGCAAGATTTTCCCTCGTCGAGTCTACGTGGGCCGCATGTAGAGTAGCGACCGGTAGAGTCTAACGCGCGGGATAATGTTGGGTGGAGTAGGGTAGAGTCCCCGAATTAGTTCTTTATCGCCTGTCGACTCTACGATGAGTAGAGATTTGTGGATTTCATGTCAAAGGTAAATAACTTTTGTTGAGAGGTTTAATATGGGTAATGTGCACTGATAATAGAATAATACAGTAATGTATATAATAGTTACGTAATTTGAACTCTATATCGGGTTTAATTAAAATTTACTTATCGGTGGTGTGGTGGTTGAGCAGATCAGCCCATAACCCGGAGGTGAAGGATTCGATTCCCACGACAAGACAAGTATTTGTGCGTAGGGAAACAAGATCAAATACTTGTTCGGAGTCTAGGCGTTGTGGTACCTTGGTCCTCGTAGTTCCTGGGTCCCTAAATACAGGGAATCATAGTTTAAGGTCCAGGATTGTTAAATTATTTTCATTGTTAAGTATGTGATTGTTGGCTAAAAAAAATGTGTACGAGTGTAGTACACATAACATTCCTTGGACCAATTTTATATTTTACATTTTAACCAACTTTGAATTACAAGAAGGTATGGGAGTAAGATAACTTTGAGATAAACACATCGGGTATTTTAAGGTTAAATTCTAATGGACCGGATATATTTTAGTCGTTCTACAGAATCGACCTGCGCAGTCGACTGTCGTACGACTACGCAGTGATATTATTGTCATATGACGGTGACAAAAATTATTATATTGTCATAACTTGTTAGAGATATGGTCTACGCACGCACATTACAAGAATCCGCCGAGCTCTAATAAATTGAAATATATCTAGTCGTTTTTTTATATCGACGTGATGAGATGGTCTTTCACCTGATGTTAAGCGCACGGCTGCCCATAACAGATTGCAAGGCCACTCTTTCACTAGCTACAATGCCTTTCGAACCGGAACACAGTAGTGCTGCTTGGCGGCAGAATAACTGGCAAAGCGGTGGTACCTACCTAAACGAACTTTGCAGAAAAGTCCTACCACCTAGTGAAATACCCTGTCTAATATAAAAAAAAATGTTTATAGGTCTACTTATACTACTCTTTGAAGTCCAAATCTCACCGAAAAAAGCTTTTTCGTATCATAATAATATTAAATTCAATATCCATATCATCTTTACCGATACACGTGTACTAAGTAAATTACACTATTCCATTCTGTCAGGTTCCCCGAATGTGAGCTAAAAGAGGGGGTGCGGGGGGGAGGAACAAAGGTTTCCCGAAACTAGATACGAAGAGGGGGAATAAATACCAACGTGCGGTAAAAGGTTTTTGTGTTGGCACCACTCGCCCGCGGCTTTGTGACTTGCTATCAGGTTGGGAACTACATGAAATGTTTTTTTAGCCGATAGGTTTCAGTTTTTGTAGTTTTATTTTCTGCTGTACCTAGTGGTAAACTCTGTGGTAATGTTTTTTGAGTCTGTGGTAGGTTTTACTTGTTTTTATGGGCATCAAAATAAGGTTGTATATTTACACATAACAGCTCCACCCGAAACTATCAATTTTCCAGGAGAAAAATAAACGTGGTTAACTCGGTAGTGTGGAAAATGGTTGTTCCAAAGTTCATCCCTAATTGGATGAAATTTCGGACACTTTTCATTCAGACTTTTTGGTTTAAAAAGTCACACAAACTAATAAACAGATAAGATGACAACGTTTTACATTTTATATATTAGCAGGGAAAGGAATAGGGATTGTATTGAAAGAAAGAGAGACTATAAAGAAAGAAGAAGAAAAAAGGTTTCATATTTTCAAGTGATTTTGCAGACATACGAGAAGGAGCGCATTCTATCCGAGCATCTTTATGTTGTACAACTAATACTTTGTTTACTTTGTACTAAGTATTGTCTCCTTTTATTACTTTTTATACTCAATTGACTTACGAAATTTAGCCTTCACTTGTTCGTAGACTTTAGACTTCAGTAAATTTAATTAGTATGGTATGAAGCCAGAGTTTTGTTAAAAAGTTATTAGCTAATTTTAGCTAGCACAGTTTAGTTTGAGGCTAGATGGCGCTGTGTGAAGTGTCTGCAAATATTTATTTGTTTACCTTGCATACATAATTCCTTTCACAAGATGGAGAATAGGATAGAATAGTAAAAATTAGTTTTATAAGTATGTGCCTAGAACGTAATTATATTTTTCTATTAATTATCTTATTGTTTTTCATATATTTCACTTGTTTTGTGTTACTTAGATAATCCAACAAGAAGAGACCAAGCTAACGTATTGTGCGCACCGACATCTGCCAACAGGCACTTTTGGCAGTAAAAGGTTTTTTGTGTCGGCAACTCTCGCCGGGGGCATTGTTAGTGCTCCTCCGCTAGTTTGGGGAACTACTGGCAACATTTTTTCAAGGCACTATATGTGAAGGTTTTCCTGGAATTGTTCGTTAGGGAATTTTATGACGAGCTCTTTCTTCGGCTGGTTTACGACTTTGGTAAGGTTTTAAAATGTGAAAGGGCGTTGATTGGTGATACGGAGAATGGAAAGCTCACTAATAAAGTTGAATGAATAAAAACAAATTATTGATAAGTACAAAAACATTTTATTTAAATTAGTCGTTTATTTTTTCATATTCTTGTCAGCAAACCCTTTCATTTGATACCCATATCATGGGCGTGCACAAAAAATAACCAGTCCGCCATCTTGGGTCGTCCGCCATATTGCATTTAGAATGACGTCATCTGTCATGCAAACTATAGTAATAGTAATCTCGGTAGCGGTTACATATTTGAGCCGTTTGGTGTTGAGACCCTGGGTCCGTGGGGACCGCGTTTTCCAAAGTCTATCAGAGCGCCTGGTCGATGCGACGCGTGACCAAAATGCTGGCACTTATTTGGCCCAACGCATCAGCATTGCAATTCAACGTGGCAATGCGGCCAGCATGTTGGGTACGCTACCTACCGGTAGTGGGCTGGAGCACTTGGACTGTCTATAGGCCATCGCGGCTATTATACAGTCCATAAGTGTTCTTTGTAGTAGTGTAGTGTAGCTAGTTTAGTTTAGTTTAGTTTTTATTATTGTAGTAGTTAGCTTGAGTAATAAAGGCAATTTGCCCGTTAAAAAAAAACTAAATGTGTATACAAAACATCTCAATCGGTGGCAGAATTGTGACAGCTAGCCACAGAAGCCATAAACCAAGAAGTCATCTCAATCGGTTGAGGATGACAGCTTTAAATTCATTTGTAGATTTAACCTGAACATACATAGTTACATAGTTACAGACAAACAAACTAAGTTATAATAAAACTTGTAATTAATATATATAATAGCGCGCGCAGTAAGTCATCTTAATTATGACCTACATTATATTCCATTTATCTAGGGGTTTTCTCAAGCAGCTATATCATAAATACCAGCTCATTCCTATTACCTCCAAATTCGCACGTCTGCCTAAAAAGTAGACGTGTCTTAGAATAATAATAAATATCTATAGAACCCCAGTACGCGAAATGTAAGCCGTTTAATTGGTGCCATATATGGCACCGTACGGAGGTTCGTGTGGTCATATCTGTGTGAAGAGCTCTTACAAAATTATATTGAGACAATTGCGCGGTGAAATCGTGCCACAACCCGTCAGAAAAGCAGCATAAAAGTTCTGGTGAGATGGTAAGCTATTAATTTTCTTGCTTTAAATCGTCTAAAATACCAAAAAAGTAGCGTACATTTTGAAACGGCGTTGTTTAGAAACTCACCTTCTATAGGTACCTACTTATTCTAAGAGACGTATGTTCCCGATCATTGCTCAGAAATAACGCGACCAAATGGTTTAATTTTGCAATTTCTACTTAGTTATCTTTGTATTTACTTTACTTTTAGACTATTATTAGTATCGAAACACTAGTAGAGATGCTACTGGGGATTAATTACTTTAGCCCAAAATTTCTCCGTAAGACTAATTATTGTAACGTTGTATTTTAATAATCATTCCACAAACGGGTTATTTTAAGTTTAATATTATAGTTTTATCTATCTGTATTTCTTCAAAATAATATTATCTTTTAAACCTAAAACATCACTTCTGGGAATAAAATTGTATACTTAACTACCTAAACAAGAGCCAATGGATCCTCACGATGATAAAATTATGAATCCTTGGGAAAAAGCCCTTTGAATCCTTACTACGAGGGGTTATATCAAAGCGAAATGTCTGTCTGCTCGGAGTTCCTGCTGAAACAGACTGATTTAGATGAAATTGTGCACAGGTTTAGTTATTTCTTACATGACTAAGTCCAAAAATAGAGCCTGAAAACGAAGGTTTTCAATCAGTGTGTGTGATGACTTATGGAACCGAAACATGGTCTCTTACAGGTGGCCTCATTAGGAAGCTCAAAGTCACGCAACGAGCTATGGAGAGAGCTATGCTCAGCGTTTCTTTGCGTGATAAGCTCCGGAATGAGGAGATCCGAAGAAGAACTAAAGTGATCGATATAGCTATTAGAAATAGCAAGTTGAAATGGCAATGGGCAGGCCACATCGCCCAGAGAACTGATAACCGATGGGGAAGAAAGGTTCTCGAGTGGCGACAGCGTAGGCCGGCCTCCCACTCAGTGGACCGACGATCTGGTGAAAACTGCAGGGAGCCGATGGATGCAGGAGGCGAGCAGCCGCTCAAAATGGCGCTCTCTGGGAGAGGCCTATGTTCAGCAGTGGACGTCTTCAGGCTGATGATGATGATAATGATGATGAATTTCAAAATATGTGGGTTTTATTTCGGAAAGTAGAGATTTTCTGCAGGAAAAATGGTAAGGTCAGGTGAAGCCACGGGGTACCTCTAGCCCTTCATAAATAATGTCTGCCACTCAGCTGTCGTGTGCTCAAACAAAAATAAATGAGCCTAGGTATTAGGCAGTCTAGATTGAATCATTTGTCTAGATATAGGGCTCATTTGAACGCTGTCAATCTACAGCCTGAATTACTTATACAGCCTTGCAGAAACTTTTGTCATATGGAGTTTGTTTGTTTGTTGGTTGATTGAATGTGTCATTGTATACGGCAATTTTAGGGTTGGTTATGTAACAAAGCGTGAAATATTTTGTAGAATTTGTTAGCCATTTCGTTTTGAGTTGGAGTAAATACTAACTCAAAGTCAAAGCTAAATTGATTGTATTGTAAATAGGCTATTTTTAGCACTTTTGCAGTAAATGGTGAAGAAAAATATCGCAAGGAAATCGGCATTGTTCGAGAATCATTAGAGAAAATTATAGTATATGTCAATCAACACTTGGTCAGGGTATTAGGGTGTCAAGTCTCTCCCTGTGAAAGAAGGCCCATGTCCCAGCAGTGGGAAGTATTGTACATAATGGGCTGACGGTGATGACGATATTTGATTGATAAAGTGATCATTTTTAGGGTTCCGTACCTAAAGGGTAAAACGGACCCTATTATTAAAGCTCCACTGTCCGTCCGTCTGTCTGTCTGTCTATCTGTCCATCTGTCACCAGGCTGTATCTCATGAACCGTGATAGTGAGACAGTTGAAATTTTCATAGACGACGTAATTCTGTTGCCGCTTTAACAACAAATACTAAAAAACAGAATAAAATAAATACTTAAGGGGGGTCCTATACAAAAAAAGTGATTTTTTTGCTCGTTTACCAGATGATTCATAGATGGCACTGCTTTAAATAGTACTGCTACTCAACACTAGATGGCAGGGATAGATAAAATTGCTCGTTTACCAGATGAGTCACAGATGGCTGTGGTTTAAATATTACTGCTACTCAACACTAGATGGCAGGGATTGATAATGGTACGGAACCCTTCTTGCGCGAGTCCGACCAATATTACTAAGGTTTTAATTAACAGAAGATATTTCAAAGGCGACCATAACGTCATCATAACTATAAAAACATGCTTCTAGTGAAAAAAAGCAATCCCACGTGTGGCACCGGTGGTGTCGCATGTCAGCGTCACTTCGCTAGAATACCACCGATATCTGATAAACGGAAGTTCCGCTAACGAAGGATTTCCCGGGGCTTTCCTACATACCGCGCTAGGGAGTTACGAAACCGAGGGAAAAGGAGACTTACAAACCCGGGGAAATAGCGAACCGGGTGCGGAGACCGGGGAACTTTCTCACATCGCCGGTCTGTAAAGACGCTCAACATTTTTTTAGAATATCTTTCCATACGAGCGGGTCTTTTTGCTGATGGCTTATGTTGTGAATCAAAATCTCGTTTGATCGTAACGAAATCTTTGCGAATTTGAGCGGTTGGTTTTTAACGTTATATTAAGTTTACGGGTAAATGTAGATATTTAGAGCCTTTTAGGGTGATATTTTCCGAAATCATTTAAGTGGCGTTTACTTAAGTTGATTGATAATGATAATAAGGTGTATCCTATCCTTCCTACTAATATTATAAATGCGAAAGTTTGTGTGTGTGAATATTTTTTACCTTATATCTCGGTAACTACTGAACCAATTTCGATGAAATTTGGAATGCAGATAGCTTATACGCTGGATTAACACAAAGGATACTTTTTACCCGCGGGTGAAACCGCGAGGCGCAACTAGTGAGTGATATGTTTGCCGCGAGTTTTGAAATAAATAACAATCTAAAGAAAAAGAAATGAAAGACAATAAAACCGAAGACTAAAGTAAAAAGGCCTTGTATCTTTACAAAAATAACTTTATAAGGTCTTTCCCCTGCCTACAACACTATAAGTCCTTCGTTATTATTTTGTTTTCTTTTACAGCCATTAGACCTTTTCACATTAATTTCACAATGTTAAACTCAGGACTGCCATTGACTCCGGACATAACAGTTGCTAAACGCCATTAATTTTTGCATTACTCTACTTTTTGCGAACAAAAACTGTGAACTCAGATAATAAAAACAAATGGACGACACACTCAAGATTTAAAAATGAAGCTAATCAAAGTCTACAAAATCCTAAAATCATACCTTTCACCCGCATAATTACTAGTAATTAGCAGTTATCCGCAGTGATTATGTTCTTCTTCATTCTACATCACAATATTAAGGGGGCTTTTACATATTGGCGAGCTCAGTACCGCGCGCGCGGTACCGAGCTCGCAGCACCCGTCGGTTTGACCAAATATATCCAGTTTCATTTATTGATAAATAAATAAGAGCATTAATTTAAAACTATGAAATAATTTGTAGTAGCTTAGAAAAATGATGAGCTTTATTTTGGTAACAATATTTTGTCGATGTAATATAAAACTCCGGAGATATTAGAACTTTTGTCGAAGCCTCTTTGATTAAAAATTAAATGAAATTTAATATTTTTTTGATTGCTTGAAAGGTAAAATTTAAAAATCTGTTCTGACATTATGGAAGTACAGGATGTATTTAGTGGAGTATAATTTAGTTTGGAGACTTACGTTATACAGAATTTGTAAATTAGAGCTCTCAAATCGGGTCTCCGTGTGTTTTTGCCGAAACGAACACCAGGAGAATGATGATTACTAAATAAATAGATAAATTACTTAAAATCCGTTCTGTCATTATCGAAGAAGATGAAATGAAGGGTATTTTTCATACAATGGCTAAGTATAGACATTATAGCTATGCATCAAATATTGACGACGAAAACCTTGCAACTACGCATAATTTTGTAAAAGCCCCCTTAAAGTATTTTGATTATAATATTTCAGTGATATATTATTGCCAATAGGCGTCATTTTGAACAATGGTAGGGAAATCTTGCGTAATAAAAGCGGCTAATAGAAAATAATAGACAAAACTGATCAAGTACGCGTAGCAGTAGGATGCGTCTATTTTATACGTCATCCGAAGTGTATATGTATATAAAATATTATAGTGAGTATGTGTGTAGATATACGGTACATTTGCCAGGCATCCGGCTTACACTTAATATCTGCGTGTGGAGCGGCTGCGAGCGCGTGTATTGAAAACGTTCAGGGATATGAAAACATTATGCGCACTTTCACGCTGAAAATGTTGTCACTGTTGTGTTAGTTTTGGGAGGAGAACTTAAAATAATGTCGTAATATTATCCAATACTATTTGGTTTATTCTAAGTAATCATGTAACAGAAGCTTCAGATAGAAGTTTTAGTTTTTGTTCTGAGCCGAATTGCTTGCACGATCGTTTAGCATGAGCTATAGGAATCGACATAGTAATATTTCTTCAGTGGAGATAGTGTTCGAGCAATGACCGATCACGCGGATCACGTGATATACCTTTTGTAGCATTCTCATTGGTCAACCGCTTTCTCGAGAAAAGCGATAATGTACACCTTCGATCGCATCGTCACTTTCCATGAGGTGAGAGCGTGGTCAAATCTATAACAATATTATAATGAGGAAAGATTTGATTGATTGTTTGTTTGTTTGCATTGAATAGGCTCCGAAACTACTAAACCGATTTGAAAAATTCTTTCACTGTTGGGAAGCTACACTATCTCCGGATAACATAGGCTATATTATAGTTTCAAAAAATTAGGGATCCTTACTAAAATTCCAATAATGTAACCCAAGGTGTAAAAAAATTACCCAAAATATTCTTTACATCGCGTGCGCTGCGAAAACTGTTATACCCGTGCGAAGCCGGGGCGAGCCGCTAGTACTAAATAAGTCTGTTGTAAAAAAAATTACGATTTTTACAGTTAATGCTACGAAAAGAGAAATTCGAGAACGATATATCGAAGGCAGGATTGCGAACAAACTCTCTATAAGTGGGCCGTGACTTCTAATGAAAGTATTGCAAAACTGTACAGTGGCATTGATTTAATTCTTATAATTAATTGTAATAATTGTATGTTGGTCTATTATTGTGTAATATGTATAATTGGTAGGTATGCCGTTCATGTTACAATAAACATAATTTGAATTTGAATTTGTGGTCCTTACGCTGATATGGGTAGGTATATAGGGACAAGGTATACACACGGGGAGGCTGAGCGAGTGCGGTTGGCGGGAATTTTAAACAGGATTCTATTCCGGAACGTTATTGTTCCGCGGTTATTGCGTGGGTTAACATGCAGGGTTGCCAACGCTTGAAAATAAATTAGTTATTGATAACTTTGCGCTGCTTTGCGGAACGCCATCCATCCAAACATATATTTTTATAAATATTAAATAGGCAATTACGGTACATTAATTAGCTATAATTTAATAATCTCTCTATGTAGAAATGGATGGATGCGGTCTAGATCTCTAATCGTGATTACCTTTTGAAATTCTTAAGTTTGTTAGTAAAAATTATAATCTTCCATATAAGCAAACAAAATTCCGTAATGAACACACACCAATTTTAGCATAAATCTACTAAATACTAACGAGTCCGGAATCACACGTATATTACATAGATAAACAATATCGTTATCTCTGTCTACTGCATAACTGCGTCTTTTTCTTTTACGCAAACAACGCGCCAATAACCGTTTTGCAAGGCAGCGTTTTTGAAAGTGTATCAATATTCGGAATAAGTAGCCGGAAATTCGATATTCAAAATGTGAAGATATTTTCCTCTATCGGAACAACATTTTATATTGAACGTTGCCTTATAATATTGTGAATTTCATCACATATTTTATCTACATTTTATTCATATATGGGCAAACGTTTGACAACATCTCACCTGATAGGCAGTGACTGTGTTGTCTAAGGCACGTTTGCCATGAGATGCCCATCTCTGGGACTCTTCAGGTCATCATCACTCTTGACTTGAAGAGTCGCAGTACACATCCAACAGTGGTAACTGGGCTAAATGTAAAGTCTCAGGAACATGATAACGTGCGCAGTGCAGTGTCGCGCAAAACTATATTAATTTAGAGTTCCGGGTGAGACTTTACGACCTGATTTCACAGTCTAGAAAACTTTTTTATACTGTGTATGTCTCAGGATGACGTGCCCATTGCGCAGTGTCACGCGAAACTTAAATTTAGAGTTCCGAGTGACACTGCAATCTGTTATGGGCTTAACATCAGGCGAACGACAAGCTCATCACGTCATTCATTCGTTTACATAAAAGAAATAACTGCAATCTCTTATGGGCAGCCGCGACGCTTAACATCAGGCGAACGACTAGCTCATCATGTCATCTGTATATAAAAAAATCTTAAACTGATTATGGTTTCAACGCACAGCCCATACTGCTGGTCCTAGAGACTTGAAACTTGGAAGGTAGGTTCTTTGTAAAGTGTGACCACTAAGAAAGGGTTTTTCGAAAATCCACTCCTAATAATTGGAGTTTTAGGTTTGTATGAAACTTTTTATTCTGTGGATCGATTGGTTTGAAGCTTGGTGTGTAATCTCTTCAATTAACATAAAGTTAGGCGTCACATAGGCACAGATTTCGAAAAATCACCTTCCGTCACGGTCAAACGGGATCTCAAAGTTTTTTGTATTGAAATCTATAAATCAACGCACAGCCCAAACCGCTTCCTAGAGATTTGAACTTTGGGAGGTGTATTTTTCGTGATGTGTGAGAATATCCACTATGATTATTTTAAATTCTACCCTTAAGAGGGTGAAATGGCGGGGTTGAATTTTTTGAGAAGCTTTTTATTATCTGGTTAAAATTATTTAAAAATCATTACTTTAGACATTGAAAATCATTATTAATTATATATTTCTAGATGTTTCTCTACAACTCAAATCAGCATTTTAAAATGTACAAACTCTATTAGGTTGAGTAACGTTAAGCTCTTTTGCTATCGAAAATTAAATTAATTACGCAAAATTTAAACATACATAATCATAGAGCATGTAAAGATGAAGTTCGCAATTAATAATGATGTAAAACAAATCCCCTTTCAATCAACGAGTAATTTCATGTAAGTAGAGTAGGAAGAGTTCGCATGTAGAGCTAAATTACCGTACGCTATAATTAGTCTTATAACAAGGATTTTGCAGCAAATATTGTAGAGCTTTGCAGAGAATAATATTGTAAAGTTGTCTTGTCAGCAGTTATGTTATATTAGATTAAGTTTACTTGGCAGTTTCGGAAGAGCTGGATTTATCCATAAAATTAAACTGTAAATTAAAAATGTCTCTCGCAGCGTAAATATTTTAGTAATAAAGTAAAATGATTTTTCTGATATTAATAATGGTTTCTGAAAGATCATAGTTATTCTTTTTAATAATTTTGCCTTACATTTTAAGAACTTGTGATATAAATAGGAGTCCTGAAAAATGTAACATCTAGTGGGACTTATTTCTAAACAGTAGAGCATGATAATTTTTTTTGTGTTGTTTTCATATTGATTATGGTAAATTAAAAATAACCCTGTATATATTACAAAATAACTCTTATAAACAAAACCTGTTTAATAATAGTTCTCATAAGAATACCGATTATAAGACGACGTAAATAGCAGTAGGTGCCTACGCTGCGTCTTCCAGGCAGTGGTCGCCACTTGTTCTTCCCCATCTGCTGTCGTAGTGACGTGACCGCCCAGTGCCGTTTCAGTTTCATAACTATATCAGCAATATCGGTGACTTTCATTACTTTTTCTAAGCAATTACCGCATAACGTACACAAAAACCGTGCACCCGATTAGAAAATAGGCTTTTTTTGTTAGATCACGTTACTAAAATCTAATTTAGTAAATCATCCATAGTTTATACTTAAATATCGGTTTAATAAACGTTTAACGTGAAAATATCAAACATCTCTTGCCACAGCATCCTTCGCTTTAATATTCTACGCGCACCCTTTTCAATATTTAATTACGTAGTTATTTACTTTAACTTGTTATATTTTCTACATATAACTGGGCAACCCTACGGCAGTCGTACGAACACTTTCTCACTGGAGTAATATTTATATTTAGATAGTTAAGTTGGCTGTATTGTGAGTGTGAGCCAATCAGCGTGTGACCTAACCGTCTAAAACTTACTCGCGCGCTATCTAAGGCTGCTGTATACGCAGATCAACTATCTCGCTCGCGCATCGCGGCATTTTCGAAGATATTAAATAACTGAGATTACTTACGCAACATCTGGCTAAATTATATTATCAACAGTTACATTACAACTGTTCAACATAAATATCATATTAATCCAAATACGTTTTCATACATATAAACGGTTACGAATGAACAGTTGTAATGTATTATAATTCAATATCACACCAAGCAAATCCAGTTCTTTTTAAATAGTTTATAGGCAAATCATTTATTTGACCACTGTCTCACCTGATGGAAAGTGATGACACAGTCTACGATGGTACATGCTTGCCTATAAGATACCACTCTCGCCTTGAAGACTCCCAGCTCCCTAAAGACCCGCGTATAGTTATACGCGGCACTCTGAAATCCCGGTCAGGGGGCAATGCCCCAACACCGGCTCCCTCACGCCCCTGCGGGGGAAGTGAGAAGAAGACCCGATTCGAAGACTCCCAGATCATAGTTAGCTGGAATTAACGCCGGAAACGTGTTCCACTCATAAAAAGAAATAAAGTTAAAACTTAAATTAGAAAAGAAGCATTCTGAAATCGGTTTTTATTTGCGGTAAAAACGTTGTAAAAAATAACGTTGTTGCATAAAATGCGTTCTTTAAAAGTTTTTGCTTGGGGTTCGGATGTTGTTTTATGTTTTAGGGTCCAGTGGCCAAAAGGTTCAAACGAAATTCTATTTCTGAGGGTTATCTGTCTGCTAGCTAGACTATAAACCCTCTTGGCCACCGATACCGCTTCTGCTTTGTTGCCAAAAATGCGCTATTTTAAAATCACATTCTGATAAATAGATTTTGTTCCAAAAGAACAATGGTGTTTATGAAAGAGAGCAGTTGGCTTATTCTGTGTCTGGGTGTTGTGGGACGATATTAAAATTAAGTTTGACAATCAAAAAAAGTAAAAATAAAACCAAATGGGGTCCTTTTAGCACTTTTACAAGTGAAAATGATATTAATAATAATAATAATAATAATAATAATAAAGCTTTATTTAATTCCATGCATATTACTCATTAAACGATAACAATTGGCAACTTATTAACTTATAATTCAATTACATTTATTACACTTATATGAAATCGGTTTCTAATTGAAAATTCTATTTTGTTTCGATGTTTTGTGTTTTTCAATTTTGTGTGTTGTGTTTTTGTTGTTTTTAAATTGTTTTGTGTTTTTTGTGTATTTTGTTTTGGTTGTTTATTTTTTTTTTGTTTTCTGTTTGTTGTTTTTTTTTGTTTTTTTTTTTTGTGCGTGTTTTGTTTTGTGTTTTGTGTGTCTGTTTTGTGTGTTGTTCTATTTTGTTTTGTTGTGTTTTAGTGTTGTTGTTGTTGTTTGTGTTTTTGTTTTGTGTTGTTGTGTTTTGTTTGTGTTTTTGTTTTTGTGTGTTTTGTTGTTTTTTAGTTTGTGTGTTTTTGTGTGTTTGTTTGTTAGTTTCATTATTATTTGTTTTAATTATCCACTACCTACTTATTTAATGTATGGACCCCGTTCGGGTAAAAGCCTCCCCCAAGGAATGCCATCCTTCTCTGTCCTTAGTGTAGACGGTATTTTTCGTTTCGATAATAATTGTTCTTGGGGGGTTATGGTCGAACTCTCCCGCGGTGACCGGCCGTACTGGGAGATTATGGGTTGGAAGAGGGTACGATTTTGATTGCTATGCTGTGTTGTGGTCTGATGTCTTCGATTGGCGTTGAGTTGATTCTGTCTGAGCGATAATTAGTTTAGGCTTTTGTATTATATAATTCTTCATGTCCCCTTTATTTCTCTTAGGTGGTTGTTTACTAGTCTGTTGAACATTTTGGTTGGCAGGGTGGAGCGTCTCCGGGGACTCTGATAGGTTTCTTTTGCTTGACTGTTTCTGTGGGGGTTTTTTGTTGTTCAGTATAATAATTTTATCGTATTTTATAAAAGCGGTGTTTCCTGCATCTTTTTCTTGCTGTAGTTGGACTTGTAGCTCTTTACGCTTAATTAAGACTTCGATTGGGTAGTCTTCTTTTAAGTAATAGGAAGTATTTTGAAGGTTATGTTTATTTTTTTGTATTTTTAATTTGAAACCTAAAGTGTTGAATGTTATTGCTATTGGTCGTAATTTTTCACCCTTTTTCCCCACCCTTCTAACAGCTTCTATGTTGTAAGTGTCGCATGAAACTTTTAAGTATGTATTTATTATATTTATTACCATTTTTTCCAGTTCATCATACGACTTTTCTATCTCTTCTACGCCAAAAAAGATCAGATTTCTGCGTCTACACTGTCTTTCTAGGTTGTTAATTTTATTTGATTGCTCTTCTATTTTTTTCTCCAAAAGCTCATTTTTCAGTTCTAGGTTATTGAACTTCTCGTTGATGCTGTTGATTATTGTACCTTTAATATCATCAATATCATAAAATATTAAATTTAAATTTAGTATTGTATATTCTAAGCATAATTACTATCACATTACAAAGTGCTTAACGTGAAATATAATATTATATAGCAAGCAATTACATTACAATGTGAGTAAAAAAAGAAGTTCTCATTCCAACTGACTCTAGTTGCTCCTTTGAATTTAAATCGACACCTTTACTGTGCTATTGATACCAACCTCACCAACCTATCTAAAAACAACAAAAATCCGAATTTTTTCTCCCACTAGATAACCAGTTATCAAACTTGGTTTTCTAATGGGAATAAATAAAAGTTTCAATCAATTTCTTAAGCAATTTCCAAGATGAAAAACTAAAGCCATCGTTATCGAAACTATAAATAGCTTCTATTTGCATTACAAAACCATTAACATATATAACATACAAAATATTAATCACACCGCATTTACCAAGACTGACCACTATAGCCAGCCTAACGTTTCTACGATTCTGCTAATGTGCATTGAGACGTGGGTCAAGATAGACTGGACAGGTTCAATTTTCAATGCGACCTATTTCTAGGAAAGCTCACTTAAAGTAGCTATCATTGCTATTAAATACATAATTCCTGAAAATACAAAATGGCACATTATAACTGTGAATGGAATAGTAGATTTTATCGCAAGGGGCTCAAATAATTAATACAGGCCGAGAGCGATTTTTTTAATCCAAAGTGAAGCGAAGGATTCTAGAGTAGAATCCTAAGCGTAGTGAGGGATTCAAAATACGTCACTCATGTTTAAATAATTTTTAGGTACCATGGCTATACTAACTAATCCAACGCGAATGAAGTCGCGGGTAGCAGCTAGTTTAATATAATTTAATAACAAAGGCAACATTTAATATTCTCTAGAATTTTGAACAGCTTAATGAAAGCCTAACGTCCACCCATTGTCAGTAATACAGGCAATTGTGTGAGACAGCGGAGGGACGTGGTCCGCATTCCGATTAGACGTCCGCAACGAACGGTGGTCGACACAGTCCGTCTCTGAGTTGACAAAACCACTTGGTAGATAGATTCTGGTTGGCAGATTCACTTTGGTGCTTAAAAGTGGTCCGCCGGAGCGAGGTGGTGATGGCGTGACCCTTTTTAAGGGGGTTTTAGTGGATTTGAGTCCTACATACATACCCCTTGCCACCGCCCCCATGGGGACAGGGAAGCGCAAGAGCATTGCCTCATTTAAAAAATCATAATTAAGGGGTTTGTGGGACTCGAAGCCAATAAAGCCCCCCATGAGTAGACTTCCGCCGTATAGTGGGGCGAGATGGGGTTGCGTTAGCGTTTTACATTCCACTACCTACCTCGCCCCGTCTGGGTGGGTGACCTTTCTCGCCAAAGTCACCCGCTACGGTAACTTATCGTAACTGCTTTTAACGTCAAGACCACAAATTTTAAAAACATGTGACATCTCAACCCACACCATTGGGCCAATTAATTGAAATACAACCGATGTTTTGTTGTAGAAAGAGTGAACTACAGCCATAATAATAGAATACAATAGAAAACTTTTTAATACATAAGTACCAATAAAAACAAATAAAATAAACAAAGCAAGAAAGAAACATTTTAGTTCTCTTTCGGACTAGCGACATCTACTAACGAGATAATCCTCGATCAAGTCGCCTTTAAAAAACATCGGTTCACATCGGAGCTACGATTCCGCTGACTTATACTTACGCATGTTAAACTTATCATCATCAACAGCCGGAAGACGTCCACTGCTGAACACAGGCCTCCTAATAAAACGTCACTTTTAACGCTTATCATAGCCCCTCCTATGATAAGCGTTAAAAGTGACGTTTTATTATGAACACACCAACACACGTCCACTGCTGAACATAGGCCTCCCCCATGAAACATCACTTTGGACGCTTATAGGAGGGGTTTGCCATAATCCACCACACCATAATCACCACGCTTGGCAGGCGGCTTGGTGATCGCAGAAGATTTTAATGTACCAAGGAGAATGCTGCTGCGCATTCCCTGGATATTCGCTTAGCCGGCTCTTTCGGCACCGCGAACCGGGGTCACACGGCGAAGAAAAGCTTATAGGACCCTTCTATTTGCGTCGGGCATAAAGGAAACATACTAATGATGATTATTTCGCCATAATAACATAAATCCTAGCCCTTCAAGTAGAGGCGGCAAGATCTGCCTAATTGCTAATTGAGGCGCTTCTTCCCGCTTGTTCGTTCAATGTGTTTGATGCTGATTTGTAATTCGGTCATTCGTTCATTAGTTATTTGATCTATGAACTGCGTTCTGATCTACTCTAGGGCTTGCCCACTCTACAACAATAATGATCGTTCTGTGCGTTTATTCCCGTTAGAATACTCAGTTTGACAACTGGTTATCTAGTGGGAAGAAAAAATCTTGCTGCATTACTGGTTGTGAAGTAGGAATCTTTTTCTCATGGATGCAGATCATATTTAAATAATAAGTAAGTTTACGGACCGATCGATAGATAACAAAGAGTCACCAATAGTCACCATCACTAGTTAACATAATGCAACATGAGGGGCGAGGGCGTTGAGGAGGGGGTTGAGAATACGTTTTGTTTATTTATAAGTTTGGCGATGGTTAAGTTATGAACATAAAAATTACTACAAATAAAGATTCGATTTTTCAAATATTTACTTTACTTTTTTGTATTCCATTCCAGTAACAGTTGTTAGTAGGTCACATGGACTATGAGAATAAAGCCTCGAAATCCCTTTCAAAGGGGAATCTGGAAGGAATCTTGACATTACGGTATGAACTTACAAAAAACATCAAATGGATAGATATTATGTAGATGGCTTGTTGTTGACCAAACATATTATTATATTATAATATTGTTGCAAAAATACTATACTTATAGCCAACTAGCTGCGCCCCGCGGTTTCACCCGCGGGTTAAAAGTAGCCTATGTGTTAATCCAGTACATAAGCTATCTATATTCCAAGTTTCATCCAAATCCGTCCAGTGGTTTGAGCGTGAAGGAGTAACAAACATACACACATACACACATACAAACTTTCAGCTTTATAATATTCGTGTGATAAATTATTAACACACATGTTATGTTAACGTGTGACGTCAGTAGTTACACCGCGCCTGGTGCCGACCAGACAATGCGCCGGCGCACCACTAACGGTGGGTTTTTTGATCCGTAGTTAAAGTAACCAATGGTTAAAAACTAACAAAATTTGACAATCGGTTGGTTTGGTTACAGTTTTTAACCATTAGTTACCTTAACTACGAATCAAAAAACCCACCTATAGACTCTTATATCATTTGGACATGTATTTGCTTTAAATAAGGTACCCCGGTCCCTTACTTGAAACAGCGTGTTTCCAAACCTCCATACTAAAAAAATCGTCGAGGTCGTTAAACTCATCTAAGTGCACTCGGTCAAGGATGAAGTTCAACTACCCAGCTGCGCTAGGGCTATCTATCTTCGATGGCATTGACGAACTTTAGATGGCATTTCTTCAATCAAAAACCATTAATTTAGAAAAGTCGTAGAACAAACACCGTCTACCTTAGGGAGTAGATTTAATTCTTTTTAAATTTTTTAATTCTTTTCTTTTTTTAATTTATCGGGATAATACCCCAATTCAAACTCACCTTGTATACGAACCCCAAAAAACAAAACATTACAGCACCTGCACAGTTTTTCTTTATTATGTTTGCACCAGCAAACTAGTAGACAGCGAAAACAGAAAACCCCATTGAAACTAGCTAAACTACTAGCCGGGGTGTTAACACCCTATGAAGGAGGGATGAATCTTCATTTAGACAGGGTAATGGAAACAAATGGCGGGAACTTATCTACTCATGATGAGCAATGGGAAACGGAAATTTGAAATAATCTCCAGGATTCATTAGAATGGGTGTTGCTTTTGTTTGGAAATCAGAATGATAGTCCACCATAGACGCAAAGTTATTTTTTTATTACTAAATAGGCCCGCATTTGACTGCAGTCTCACCTGATGGAAAGTGACGATGCGGTCTACGATGGTACATGCTATTATCCAGCCAGCAATGCTTAAGTTGCCAGTTTATCGGTATTTTATCGAGTACATTTTGGAGAGTGCGCACTGGAGTTGCATAACCTGATCCCACCACCACCATTCCACCATCGGACAACCAGATGTACGAAAAAACGCCATCGTTACATGGATAACATCCCACATGTGCGATTTGTTTCCACATATATCATGCGAACAGCCAAAGAGTGGAACGTGAAGTCTGTGTTTCCGGAAAACTACAATCTTGGAGTCTTCAAATAGAGATATCATAATCAATAAAAAGAAATGCTATAAAATTAAAATGGATAACGTGAAATGTCTACGTAGTGTTACATCACCAGCCGGAAGATGTTCACTGCTGAACACAGGCCTCGTCCATAAATCGACACTTTGGACGCTTATCGTAAGAGGTTTGCTATAATCACCACGCTTGGCAGGCGGCTTGGTGATCGCAGAAGATTGTAATGTATCGAGAAGAATTCTGCTGCATATTCCCTCGATATTCCCTTAGCCGGCTCTTACGTTACCCTCGGGAAGAGATGGAGTAGTCTTATCATCTATAAAAATAATAATTTTATTAAGTTTACAAAACTCACTAAACTGCAAAATATTAGTGCCTATTAGTTTATGCTCGGAGTTGAGTATGATCCATCAAAATGTCGAATAAAATTCACGTTTCATGGCATAATAATATTTTAAGCCAAAACTTGATGAGTTTAATCCTCTAAAGCTCGTCGATCCCTGGCATAAAGAAGCTAGCATGAGTATTTTAACTGCTTAACCAGGTTTTACTGTATTTTTAAAGGTGCGTTTAAAAATGGAGGGCACAGTCATAACGTAACTGCACACAGACTGCTTATACTGCTGAAATCAACATAGAATAAGTTGTATCCCTTTCTAAATTTCTATCCCGGAAAGATTTATCTCGGAAAATTATGAGTTTCCACGGGAAATCGGGTAAATTACGGATGTAACCGTGGCGTGCTATGTATTAACACCTACATCTATAATCTACCCGTTAAATTAAATTACTGTGATGGTAAATTATTAGAGACATTGGTACGTCCTTAACCCTTAACTGTTCTGACTCTACATTTTTAATAAGAACTGCAAAGTGTGGCATTTCCTGCATTGCATACTTGTAATAAAATTGCCTAGGTACAGTACAAAGAGCTATTCTTGGTGTTTCCCTGCAAGATGAGCTCCGTAACGAGGAGATCCGCAGGAGAACTAAAGTGACCGATATAACTCTTAGAATTAGCGAGTTAAAATGACAAAGGGCAGGCCGCATCGCTCGTAGAACTGACAACCAATGGGGAAGAAAGGTTCTCGAGTGGCGACCACGAACCGGGAGGCGCAGCGTAGGCCGGCCTCTCACTCGGTGGACCGACGACCTAGTGAAAACTGCAGGGAGGCGATGGATGCAGGAGGCAAGCAGCCGCTCAAAGTGGCGCTCTCTGGGGGAGGCCTATGTTCAGCAGTGGACATCTTCAGGCTGTTGATGATGATGATGAATAAAATTGTCTAGGTACAGTATAGAACATTTGATTACCATAAATGTATGTAGCAGAGGTTGAAATGCGTGGGTGCGTCTGTTTGGAACTAGGTACGTAGGTAGTATCCCTTTGCATCATTAACTTGAAGCCTGAAATACTTCCTGACTTAATTTAGGATTCCTATTCCCAATTGTATTTGTCGAGAAGTCACTAAGAGTACTTAAGGTACCTACTGATTTATCGAAACGTGAGTATAAACTGAAAATAGAAATACAATTTCTTTTTCATTACTAAGGTGTTAAAAACAAGATTTGTAATCTTAATAAAACTTTAAAGTAATCGCTAATCATAATTAATCTCAAATAAAAAAAAATACTATGATATTCTTGATGGGAAAAGAAGATTAAAAATTATAATGGAAAAAGCAGATTAAAGATGATGGAAAAAGATAATGATGGGATCATGATCATGATCTTATTATTATATCATCAACATGATCTTATTCCTCCATCTCCCTTCTTCCACCGGACATCAAGGCGCACAAAAGCACGGCACCCATATTATGGTTGAAATTCCATCAACCCGCACTAAGCGTTTTGCTATTCATTTTATAGTGCGAACAGCCAATGAGTGGAACACCTTGCCGGCGTCCTTGTTTCCAGCTAACTATGATCTGGGTGTCTTCAAGACGAGAGTGAACATGTATCTTCTAGGCAAGCATGCACCATCGTAGACTGCGTCATCACTTTCCACCAGGTGAGACAGTGGCCAAATGCTTTGCCTATAAACAATAAAAAAAATCGATGGGAAGGGAAGATATTACCTATGTGATGTGTGAACTCTATAGTACGTACAACTAATTAGTGGAATACCTCGCCATCGTCCTTGTTTCCAGCTAAGTAATAAAAGCTGATGATGATGATGATGATGACGATGATGAATAACTTGGGAGTCAACACCACAGTGGAAACGTATCGTTTAAGCAAATATGCACCATCGTGGGCCACGTCACCACTTAACATATGATGAGACGGTGGCCCAATGCTTTGTCTATAAAATTTCATGATGGGAAACGAAGATGAAAGATGATGATGGAATAGGAAGATCAAAATTGATGATTAGAAATAGAGATTAAAAGTGGTGATTGTGAAATAAGTATCCATGAATAGAGTAGGTAAGTTAGCACGACTTATTGTCTACTAATCGACATGTATGACGATGCCAAGATTAGTTATATATACGTAATTTTATGTCTACAAGAAGATTAGATATAAAAACAAACTGATTGTTATGACAGTAGATAATACACGAAAAAATCTAGGTCTGTGGTAGATATCGATGATTAAGAAAGTCTACCTCAAATCTACAATGTAACCACCAAAATAATAAAGAGATAAGATGTCTATCGAGTACGCTCTACCTACAGCACTGTCATTGTCTAATACCCTCCTGTATTATACTGTTATTGTTCCGTAACACATAAGGTTCATAATGGCTCAACTACGCGAGGCCGTACGTTACGCACTAACTGTTACCTAACCTGCGGCGTAGGCTCGGTAGAGTGAAACCTATAGCTGTTTCTTCCACTCTACACACACATTGACGTCACGAAACTGAAGCCTAATTTGCATAAAAAAACGTAGAGGCTTTAAAAGTAATTAGGATAATGGTAATAGGGGAAAAAAGCTTAACGAGTGAACCAGGATAATCTGTTCCCTGTCATTCCATAATGACGAGGGAAGGAGATTTGCGCGCCATCCCGCCGATTTTCTTTAAAAAAATACAACAAGCTTAATGAAGATAAACATTTATGTAAACGCAGCGCGTAGTAAATATAGCGTCAATTGCACGATAAAAACAACGCCCTACATAAGATCTTATTTACCCCAGACTCGAAACCAGGCTAAAGAGGCCTCGCTTAGCGAACCCTGGTAATGCAATTACCGGTCTCTAAATGTCCGCATAACATTACGCGACGAAATAAAAGTGCAGCTAACAATCAGCTGAATATTGGTCATGAATCATCTATCATAATTAGCGTACAAACAAACAGCTAGCGGTTGTGTTTTGTTATATAGAAGCGTGTTGTTTGTATTATTAGTGGTGGGTTTACCTGGTGGTTGGTTGCGGTGGTGGCAGACGGCGAGCGGGTTAGGTTATGCTAAGTCGCGACGCGGGGCACGTGTTTCGCGCTCGGAGGCCGGGCGCCGACTGGCTGCGTCGATCGATAGCTCCGCCATTGCTGCGTTGTGCGATCCGTTCGCGCCAGGCGTCCGGCGCCAAGCGATCCCAAGCCTCTAGCCTGGACAAGGCAGGCCAAGGCAAGGCAAGGCTGGCTTTGCAGGATCCTCTTCTCTTTTCCATTCATTACCACAGCCTAAATTTAATACCATCATCAGCCTGCAGATGTCCACTGCGGAATACGCTTACTCCTTAGAGCACCATTGTGAACGGCTGCTTCTGCTTGCCTCTTTCATACAACGGCTCCCCGTGGTTTCGACCAGGTCTTCAGTCCACCAAGCGGGGTTGGTAAATTGGTTCGATAGACACTTATGATCCGCCACTCGTGTATGCAGGTGTATTTGGTGAGCCCTGGTGACAGAATGTCCAAACAAACAACCAGAAGGCTTATATCGTGGCTGGAGGAGTGTTTTCTTTGACAACAGCCTGGACCAACTGCTTATAACGTGATTTCCGAAGCAAGCGTATGTCTAGTCAAGTTATCAAAATTTTACACTAATTAAACATGTCTGGTTGACTCATGTCAAAGTTTTTAAGTTTTTGCTTGTTTTGTCCGCTGAAGAACGATTTGTTAATATAGTTCTGAGAGTGACTTTTATCTGGTCTTTCAGCGTTACTAGCTGTTAAGTAGGTCGTCGCTCCCATCAGACAAAATTCTTAAGGTAGCAAAAAATATCGAATGTAGAGCTGCTCTAAGATTAGCATTTTCACAGAACGTGTGATTCTCAGAAATGTGAAAGGCGCAAAATAACAATAATATACGAAGTTCTCATACCACATAATAACCTATCACATGCTCGTATTAGATTGATTTATTCAGTATTTTGTCATCTTATCATCATCATCATCATCAGCTCATTACGCGGAGCTGTAAGGAGTCAGAGAAAGTATGGACTATCGTGTTATTGTAATTAAAATATATTATACCTAAATATTTATGTTCTTGACTTCTGGTAGATACCATTATTTTGCGAATAAACACACCATGCATTGCAATTTTCCCAAGATCACTAAAGCTAAGCCATCTTTTTGATAATATACCTACAGAAAGCGTCTGCGTTTCCAAATAGCTAACACTGATTTGCAAGCAAGTAGCAGGTCAATGTGACGATCTATGGAGGAAGCTTGGCCTATGTTTAGCAAAAGACGTCGTCTCCAGCTGATGATAATAATACCTTAACAGAAAGTTTTCAAGAAAAGAGTGCAGCAGGTGTTTTAGGAAGCTTGCTACATCGCTAAACTAACCTAAGTAAAACTAAAATAAAACTTCCTAGATAAGAATTAGGCTTAATACTCTGACTCAGATTCTAGGGGTGCATTCCATTCCCAAAATAATATCCACAGTACCCCAAGCAGTTCAAAGTCAAAGACATTTCTAGCATAATGTTCCACATCGCACTAGTGGCCGAAGCAATTCAAAAGCAATTTCGCAGATTGCCGACAGACATGCCAGGGGAAATACCGCGGCCGGCTCTGCCCGCTTGTAGCTCTATGTTGCATTGCTGTGATATCGTTCAAAGGGCATAGAAATGAGGAAATGTTATTAGTTTTAATGGAAAATATTTTAGTGGGTTGTTTGAATCGCGAATAAGTGTAGAACTTGTTGCAACGCCGCAGTTGCTGCTCCGAAGCCTCCGAAGTAAATTATCTTCATAGTTTCTCTTTTATTTTGTTTTTTTTTTACAATGGGCAGTATTAACGGGCAAGGGTGCAATTTATCTTAAAACTAATATACACAATAATAATATTATTAACAAAACGCTAAATGAAAACTAACTGAAGTTTCCTTACATTGTGTATGATTGCAAACAATATGTTTGGTCGTTTTAAAATTTGGACGTTTTGCCGTTGAGACATTTTGCCGTGTGAACCAATTACACCCTGAATCCTCTGCATCATTGACTTTTATGCTATGTGCGGAATTTGCACTCGCTCATAGAATGGTGAAGGAAAACATCGTGAGGAAACCGGCATGTACATTGCAAGAATCCCAAAATTTGGTGGTAGGACTTTTCTGCAAAGTTCGTCTAGGTAGGTACCACCGCTTTGCCAGTTATTCTGCCGCCAAGCAGTAGTGTGCAAGCACTACTGTGTTCCGGTTTGAAGGGCATTGTAGCTAGTGAAATTACTGGGCAAATGAGACTTTATGATCTGATCACTCAGTCTAGTAATCTGATTACTAGACTGGGTGATGTCTCAGGATGACGTGCGCAGTGCAGTGTCACGCGAAACTTTATTGTTTTAAAGTTCCGGGTGACACTGCAACTGTTATGGGCGGCCGTGTCACTTAACATCAGGTGAACGACTTGCTCGTCACGACATTCAATCACATAAAAAAAAAAAAAAAAAATTTAAAAAAAAATATGTCATTCGCCAACTTAGCCAGCGCCGTGCGTTCAGAGAAGCTGCACGTATGTTCTAATAGGTAGAACTACTACGGGTGCATTTTAGTCTAGGGTTAACACTAGTGTCAGAATCCAGTGATGCAAGTGGTTCATAGCCTTTTGCCTACACAAGAGGGAAATAAGAAGGTGACGTAACTCATAAGATACTTTTTATTACACTGTACTCCACGCGAAGGAATCCACCGGCTGCAGCTAGTTGACGGACACAACGACTGTTTTTATAGAAATAAATAAAATCCAAGGTTGATGATCCGCAATCAAAGGCTAGACCGCTTTGGCTCTACCACAATGTGTAAGTAGAGCCGACATTTGGCAGCGGTACTTGGCTACTCTCCCCATATGGCTGGTTGCTATGTGAAGCCAATTTTTTTAAAATTCTTTGCAAGTAAAGTCCACAAAAAGATGTTATATAACATCCTTTTGTGGACATTATTTTCAAGGAAAAAGAGGTAAGGTATACTACTATAATTACTATATTACTTGTTAGAATATATTGGCCTTGAGTCTTTGGCTGACCAAAGACCCCAAGACCAACATCATTCTAATTCGTAGTTGCCACTTGAGAACCTAGTTCTCAAGTGGCAACAATGAACCGGAAGAAGCAGCGTAGGCTGGCCACCCACTAGGTGGACCGACTTCTCTTAAAACCACGGGGAGCCGGTGAATGCAGGAGGCAAGCACCCGCTCAAAGTGATGCTCTGTGGGGAGGCCTATGTTCAACAGTGGACGTCTTCAGGCTGTTGATGATGATGGTACATTTTGAAAACCGATGTAAGAATGACTAGTGCCTTATGTAGGAATAAACAGCCTCTACCATAGGTCATCGGGCCCAACTCCATGGACGTGAGTTAAAGTAATCCTTATAATTTGACCTAGGTATATACCACCTCATCTCTTCCCGTGGGTACCATAAGAGCCGGCTAAGGAATGGGTAGCAGTATTCTCCTCGGCCTACGTTATATTCTACTGTGATCACCAAGCCGCCTGCCAAGCGTGGTGATTATGGTAAACCCCCGCCCCTCACCTAATGGGAGAAGCCGATGTTCAGCAGTGAAAAAGTTGATGAATATGGATTATTACAAAGTTATGTGGCAGCTTAACTTTCTCAAGTTTTTTAGCAGTTTTCAATCCAACGTAGTGAACGTAGCATCGCGCTGGCACTTATATTAACGTTGTGTCAATCTTTTACCAGCCCAACGTAAATCGACATCATACACAGCCAGGAAATCATTTCCTGAAAATATATGAATATTAACATTTTATTGAATACAGCCACTACTGGCATCCATCCAAACATTGCTCCTAAACTACCTCACACCACACTCCAATACTCGCATCTATCCTATCAGGCACAAAGTTTAAAATTCCCTGCTTAGAGTCAGTTGAACTTTAGTGATAACAAACCGTAGCAACTGAAAATCGATCAAACTTCATTTGCGTTGCGAAGTGGACTTCTATTCTATTCAATCGTTCGTTCGTTTTCATTCTATTACCTGGAACACAGAATATACGTTTAACTTCCTTGCCTGGAACAGTTTGGAGCTCTAGCCAGTTTGGGAGACTTAGGAGTGTTGGAGTCTCTTTTGGTGAGTGTACCAGTTTTCTGCGGCAAAATGTATCAAGAATTTCTGTCAAGTGACGCTTAGATATTGCATCATACTAATAAATTATTAACACGAAAGTTTGTATGTGTGTTTGTGTGTATGTTTGTTACTCCTCCACGCAAACGGCTGGGCAGATTTGGATGAAATTCGGAATACAGATAGCTTATATACTGTATTATGGGCTACTTTTTAGTTGTGGACGAAACCGCTTGGCGCAGCTAGTTCACTATTGCAAATTTCGATAAAGTTGGTAGACTTGTCTTGTCTCTACTGAATGTTAGATAAGCCGGCATGGGTAAAATGTAGGTAACAAGTTGAAACGTGTTTTGGACTGGCGCAGCGAACCCGTCTTTTAACCCCTAACGTAAGCAGTCTACGCAATAAATCTTCGAAACTTATTACTGTATAGTAAATTCTGATGCAAGTGTAGTGTGGTATCATTACACTCGAGGTGGTGTGGGGGCTACCTAGTAATTATGGTTGATGAGAAGAAATAATAACTAGTTTTACTGTGAATTAGATAAGTATATACAAATTAAAAGGGATTATAAATGAACAATTTGCCGTGATAATATTTTCACTGGTTGACACCGCGTCACTACTGCCAATAAGACTTTCCTGTCGCCACTAGAACGAAGGTTGCTACTGCAGCGAGGAGGTCCACCTCGCCGCAGTGGTATTATGCACTATTAGGAAGCAGAAAGTATAATGATTAATGCACCTGCATTTCATACGACGTTTTTCGTCACACTAGCGAGGAAAAAATTTACTAGTATTGTTATTAACTCTGGAAAATGGCGCACAGGTTTCTTTTAGTGTTATAGGTATTAATTACTCTTCGGTATCTTATTACCATCTTTTTTTTTATTCAAGAAAACGTGTACTGTTTTAACCGCATAAAATTAATTGAGTATTAGTATAAAGCTTGTTATATTCACTAGTTATTCGTAATATTACGAGTTGATATTATTTTATTAGCTTTCACCTGAAACTTTACCGACTTCTCAGAAGCGTCGGCTCTCGAGTGCTTCGCGGAAATGTTGTGATGGGAATCGAGCTTCTTATTTGACTTTAAATTAATTCAGTCACTGAGGTGATTACTGAGGTTTCGCCTCGGTGACGCTGTTTGTTTATTTGGTAATGAAAATTGACATAATTTCTGTAAGAGATATTCAATGTACCTATTCATTTTTGATCCGTAGGTTCTATTTTGTGGTTAAGGTAACCAATGGTCAAATGTTAGGGTGGGCTTTTCTACCCGAAGATAAGGTAACCAACGGTTAAACACTCAACAAATTTTGACCATTGGTCAGAATTTGTTAGGTAACCATTGAGCTTCACACGGTATAGAAATGATATTACTACACTGTGTGATCAGATCAGAACGTCTCATTTGCCCAATAATTTCACTAGACAAACTTAACAGAAAAGTCCTACCACCTAGTAAACTCACCACCATAACTATGGATTAAAATAACCCACACTTAGTTTTATATCACAAACACACACACACCCCATCAGTCAGAAGACCGCCAGCACAGGTCTCCCCCATAAAACGCCACTTTGGGCGCTTATCAATGGAGGGGTTGCCAAAATTATCACGCTTGGCGGGCGGTTTGGTGATCGCAGAAGATTTTGTAGAGAACGCTGCTGGCCATTCCCCGGATATTTTTTAGCCGGTTTTTAACGGCGCCCACGGGAAGAGATGGGGTGGCACAATTGAAAACCAGGACCACATGACCAAGTAGTTTTATATACTTAACTATTAGGTATTATAAATAAATAAATAAATAAATATGTGAGGACATTTCACGCAGCGGCATTTAGCCCCTAGGTATAGCTTGTACTATGGGAATCAGACTACTGATACAATACTTAGATACTTTTTGTTTGTAAATACATACAAAGAATACAATATAATACACCCAGGCACAGAACAAATACCTAATGTTTGTCCTGGGTAAGAATCGAACCCACAACCTATAGTTCAGAAGGCAGAGCTACTACCAACTGAGCTAACAGGCCAGTCATGTTATCAATATTTGTATTATGTCAATAATTACTTAGTTCTACATTAATTGCACTTCACGTGCGTTTGCAATAATTTCGTCTCTTTTTAGAAATCGTATCTCTGAGTCCGCTTCGCCTAGTTTGGGAATCACAGTTGCATTTTTTATTGATTCTATGCTTTAAGCCGTGTAACGCAATTTGTTATGATTTAGTTACACTTTCTAGAAATAAACGTTTATTTCAAATACATGAGGATCTTTGCATTGCTGCAGAATTACAGTGTAGGTATATTACGTAGTGTTTTTGCTGCAATTATTTACAATATCTTCTAACATTGGACTTATGCAATTTTAATCTTACTTTAGTTAACGTTATTCAATGTCACTTTGCCTGTTTAAAGCCTTTACCCGTCTTTATAACTATACTGTTCCTATCACTAACGGTACACAATGGCGGTTAGCGTATATTATCAAAACGTTCGAGGTTTACGTACTAAAACTTCGGCGTTTTATAGAAACCTGTGCTTGAATGCCTACGATGTTGTGTGCTTGACGGAAACGTGGTTGCTTGAAGGTATCAACAATAGCGAGCTTTTTGACGATCGGTATATTGTGTGGAGACGGGACCGGAACTTAAATAAAACCAATCAATTACTTGGGGGTGGAGTTTTAATTGGCGTTCGCCGGGAGATCGCCGCTGAGGTTCGGGATGAGTGGAGTTCGAATGCTGAGGATTTATGGGTTACATTAACACTGCATCACAGAAAACCTAAGGTAATGTATAAATTACACTTATGTACTATTTATATGTGCAATCAGGGTACACTGAGCTCATTATCTGCCCAGTTAGCTATTTATTCTGCTCGCATGTCTGACATTATTTTGGATAACCCATGTGATAAATTCATTATATTAGGGGATTTTAATATGCCTAATTTATCATGGAAACGTTGTAATGACACTAATGCCTATATCTGCGAAAACATTCAAGGACCTAGTCAGTTTGATTTGTTTGATAGTGCTAACTTATGTAATCTATCACAATACAATTTTATTCACAATGTTAATAACAGGTTATTAGATTTGATTTTCTCAAACAGTGAAGTATCAGTTACTCAATGTCACGGCCCGTTGGTACCTGAGGATTCTCATCACCCAGCGCTCTGTGTTTCAGCTGAATTTGTTCAGGTGCATACTCTTAAAAGCAAACCGTATTCTAAGTTTTTATATCACTGTGGTGATTATGATGCTATCATGTCTAAGATTGATTCCCTTGACTGGCAGTTTGAACTTCTCTCTAGACCGATAGAAGAGGCGGTATCGTATTTTTATAAGTTCTTAGATGATCTTAGGCATACCTTTATTCCTACCAAACTTGTCACTCCTAGTATGCAGAAATATCCCGCCTGGTATAAGAAACCCCTAATTAAACTTTTAAAAGAAAAGTATAAATATCATTTAAAATACAAAACTTATGGTAACCTGTCTGACTTGCATTCATTCAATATTTTAAGGGATCGAGCTAAGACCCTAGAAAAAGATATGTTTTCAAGTTACATTCTAAATATAGAAACAAATATCACTAAGAATCCTAAGGCATTTTGGTCCTACATTAAAACTAAAAATCAGACTAACTCTTATCCTGCCGTTTTAAAGTTTGGTCAACAGTCTTCAAACTGTGGTGAGGATATATGTAATTTATTCAGTGACTATTTTCATTCTACTTTCTTAAATAATACCATTATGCAACAGGACCATCTACATGATGTTGAGTGCTGCTCAACAATGTCTGACATTGGAGATGTGGAAGTTGATGTTATAGAAGTCCTTAAGTTACTGAAATCCCTTGACCTAAGTAAATCAGCTGGCCCTGATAATATACCCCCCATTTTTATTGTTAGTTGTGCAACAAGTCTTGCAAATCCGTTGACCATTCTGTTCAGGCGCTCTTTTTCTGAAGGTGTAGTTCCTCATATTTGGAAGTCTGCTTATGTCACCCCTATCCATAAAAAAGGACCCAAGGATATGGTGGATAATTATCGACCTATCTCAAAATTATGTTTATTCGCAAAAGTTTTGGAAAAAATTGTTTATAAACAACTATTTGCTTCTGTTAAGCACTCACTTAGTTTGCAACAACATGGTTTCATTAGAGGTAGATCGACTACTTCTAACCTTTTATTGTGTAGCGATCTTCTAACTGAACATATGTCACAACCCTCACAAGTTGATATTATATACACTGATTACAGCAAGTGTTTTGATCGGATCGATCATTTGCTATTGTTGCGTAAACTGCAGTCTGTAGGTATACGTGGAAACCTGTACAGGTGGTTTACTTCTTACGTCCGAAATCGGTGCCAAACTGTTGCTCTCAATGGTTATACATCTAGACCTATGCCTATACCTTCCGGCGTCCCACAAGGCTCACTGTTGGGCCCACTCCTCTTCAACATATTTATCAATGATATATCAATGTGTTTCATAAACTCAAATATCCTCTTGTACGCTGATGATATGAAGATCCTGAGCCCGATTAAGTCGCTAGATAACGCTCAGCGTCTCCAAGAGGATCTCTGCAGATTTAAAAACTATTGTTTGATGAATAAGTTAGATCTTAATGTCTCAAAATGTTACGTTTGTACTTTCACCCGGAAGGCGAACAACATTATTTTTAATTATAAACTTAAGAATACAAACATAAACAGGGTAACCTCCATACGTGATTTAGGCATTACTTTCGACTCTAAACTACTATTTGATGATCATATAAATATAATAATAAACAAGGCATCTAAGGCACTAGGGTTTATTTTAAGAATGTCGTCTGATTTTAAGTCAATCAAAACATTCAAAATTCTTTACTGTGCTTATGTACGCAGTAATCTGGAATATGCCTCGCAAGTCTGGAACCCGGCTTATAACGTTTACAGCACGCGCATCGAAGGCATTCAAAAGCGTTTTCTACGGTATCTTCAATTTAGGGTAAAGAGCTACCACTCTGGTTACATAAATCGTTGTCGAAAATTCCACATATTACCTTTGTATGAAAGAAGGCGCATAGCGGATATTGCCTATCTACTCAAAATAGCAAATGGTTCTGTAGACTGTCCCGAATTACTACAGCGCATTGGTCTGCGTGTACCATTTGCTTCTACACGGAGGCTTTGTGACCTGCATGTACCGCGCGTGCGAACTAACTATAGGAAAAACTCCTACCTACTAAGGGCAAGCAGCTGTTTCAACACGCTCAACAAGGTCTGTAATGTTGACCTCTTCAACACTTCCGCCGGGCAGCTAAAGCAGCTGTTAAGCAATGAATTTTTCGCATAATTATTTATCTTATTAAGTTTGTATGTATGTATAGATTAGTAGTCCTTTATATCGTCGTTTCCTTTTGTTCTTTTCCTTTTCTCGAATTTGTGTTCATTCGTCTTCGGTGTTTATTATATTTATATGTTAATAATAGGTACGCTATTACTATGTCAAAATTTATAGTATTGTATGTATAATATTTAGGGTATTTATTAGTTATAATTATTAGTGGAAACTTGTAATTGGCCTTCTGTCATTTGTGTATTTACTTGTGTTTGTTACCTAGCTGTTAGTTTTCCAAAAATTGAAAAATAAATAAATATAGTATTCATAAACTGGCCGTGTGGTGCCGGTGGTGTGCAAATAGAACCATCCCATCTGTTCCCGTGGGTGCCGTAATAGCCGGCTAAGGGAATATACAGGGAATGGGCAGCAGCATTCTCCCCAGTACATTAAAATCTTCTGCGATCACCAAGCCACCTGCCAAGCGTGGTACATATGGCAAACCCCTCCTATAAGCGTCCAAAGTGATGTTTCATGGGGGAGGCCTATGTTCAGCAGTGGACGTGTGTTGGTGTGTTCATAATTATGAAGTAACTGTTATATTGTAGAGTACATTTAGATATAAGTATTGAAATATTCCTAGAGCTATAGGATATTCTAAAAGCTATAAAAAGCAGCGACAAGTGTAACGAAGAAGAAAAAACCACTAGTGAACGACCAGGTCGACACGTCATTCATTTACATAAAAAAAGGATCTAGCACTTAAGTTTCTTTCTGTACAACTTAAGTGCCTCGTACTTTTACGTTAGAGAAACTGTTTTCATAGTATTTTATAGTTTTGCAGTCTTTTATTCCGTGTAGAACCTTGCGTAGGAGAAAAGTATTAAAGGAATAATAATTATCTGAATTTTCTCAGAGATGGATGGGACGGCAATAGAAGGGAGGCATTCCTTCGCCGGCCCATCCATTCATCCTTTTCCCCTATCGCTTTCCCTTTAGCTTCCCTCTTCCCACGAACTGGGTTAGGGCGTAAAACTAACTAACCCGTGCGAAGCCGGGGCGGGTCAACTATAGTTTTTCAATAACTGTAAATGCCATTTTTTTCAATATTTTTATATTTTTTTATATGTAAATGAATGAAGTGACGAGCTAGTCGTTCGCCTGGTGTTAAGCGTCACGGCCACCCATTACAGATTGCAGTGTCACTCGGAAATCTAAATTAAAGTTTCGCGTGACACTGCGCACTGCGCACGTCATCCTGAGACATCACACAGTCCAAAAAAGATTTCTAGCTACAATGCCCTTCAAACCGAAACACAATATTGAGTTCATGGTTTCTTTCTAAATTCTTTTTTATGGCGTAGTAGTATAGAATACATTTAAAAAACACATAATTTTCACACATCAGCTAAATGTCAATCGTTTACAGCAGTGACAAAACTACTCTACATGGATCTTCAAGCATACCTGATAGACAAGTTCAAGACTTACCAGCCACCAGCACCAGAGGTGGTGACCAGGAACAAAGGGGACATCACCCTGGACTGGACGCAGGGAGAACCCTTCGGATTCCTCGGAGACCAGCTCTTGTATAAACTGGAGAAGAACAATAAGCTGCCGAAGTGGATCGTAGTGTACAGGTATGGAGTACAGAGACAGGGTGGTCGAACCACTTATATAATATGTATATTCTGGCAACTGCCAGAATACTGCCACATAACTTACTAGACTTGGCTCACGAACCCAACTGGGTTCGTGAGCCAAGTCTAGTAAGTTATGTGCAGTTTTCGATGCCATAGCTCCGTGCCTCGGAGAGCACGTTAAGCCGTCGGTCCCGGTTGTCATAAGAACATCTATGGCAATCGTTACGGGTAGTCAGACGCCTGATAGAATCTGACGCCTGATCTAACCATCCCTGTTACTGGTCCCTTATGGGTTGCGAGGACAGATGGCAGTCGCTCGTGTAATTCTGGTAGCTTGCCACTGCTGGTTAGATTGGGAGCCGACCCCAATACCAAATGGGAAAAAGGCAAAGAGGAGAGAACCATGGTTCACGAACCCCCTGTTCGTGAACCATGGTTCTCCAGGCCTGGTTCGACGGAATAAGTGTACGGTAGGTATATCTACAAAAATATTATAGTTTCTAATAGTTTTAGTTACCAGCAGGATTCGAACCCGCGCTTTTCATCTTATATGAGATTGTATTAAATTTAAAACTATACTTAATTTGATGGTTCCAAAAATATTGGGCAGGCCACATCGCTCGTAGAACTGACAACCGAAGGACAAGAAAGGTTCTCAAGTGGCGACCACGAACCGGAAGGCGCAGCGTAGGCCGGCCCCCCACTCGGTGGAACGACGATCTGGTGAAAGCCGCGGGGATCCGATGGATGCAGGAGGCGAGCAGCCGCTCAAGGTGGCGCGCTCTGGGGGAGGCCTATGTTCAGCAGTGGACGTCTTCAGGCTGTTGATGATGATGATGATGATGATGATGAAGAATATTGTTGTCATTGTTATCAGTCTGTTATAAAAGGGACTGCAAGATTCATAACTGTTAAATTAGGTTTAGTTTAGGATTTCATACAATTATCTCATTTAACCGAAAGTTGAGTAACAAATATTAAATTATTGATACGATATTGCATTCGATTTGCAACAGCCATTCGTATGGCAGTTTTAGATGTATTGCTATAGCAAGATACTACGTTTTATTAATTAGTTAATGATAGAACATAAATGCAGGTCTAATTAGTAAACTACTACCTACACGTCGCCTGAACCGGCTCAATTACACGGTAAATATTCGTTTGAGTCATTAGGGTACCATTTATTCCATCAAATTAGGTTGTCATATGAAACACAAAAACTGTGTGTCTTATTTGATTATTGTATTATTAAGTTTTCTTAGTTAATAAAAACCTACGTCTGATAACGTAGTTATCATGATATTTTATAGCAGCTAAAATGGAACTATTGAATCATCCAAAGGATGCGTATATATTATATGAAACATTGATGAAGTAAATGAAATGTATATTCTATCTGTAAAGTAGCATCCCTTTCTTTTGGCCACGCTATCCCTCTCGTCTTTTTTGGAAAGTGGCTAGTAGTGGTTGGTAGTATAATACAGTAAGGGCTCTAACTCACCGAGACGCCATGACGTCGTCGCCGGCTACGTAGCCATTGCGACCTCTGGCTACCTTCGGTTGCCAAGTGGAGTAGCCAGTGCCTAATCTTTCTGTTTAAAAACTCATTTTTTCCACAAAACACATGGTTGCTGTGCGTCCGTCTTGGCGTCCGGTTGGACACAGAGTGAGTGAGACCCAGCTTGCTCGTGTACATTTTATGTGGCATCTCGGTGAGTTAGGGCTCATAAACTAAATAATAAAAACTTATAAAAAAGTGTTACAAACTGGACTTCAACAGCCAATTGCTGAGTTTTTTGTTATCTATCTCCAAGGATCTTCAACAGATGTTCAACTTTACATATAATAGGCCCAGCACACATCAAGGTGCTTCTATCTTATTCTTCTAAAACACACGTAAAACTGAGGAACTCTTGTTTTTTTAAGTCGGTTAAGAATTGTTGAACCCAAAGAATACTTAATATTACACGGCTACGTTCAATTTCAGTGGCGGCAAAGCTATCAAAAGGATAGATAACTTAGAACCAAGACATCCGCACAGGTTTAGATTGAAGATTATATTGAGGGCCACAGCAATCTCTCAATTAGCTGACATAGCATTACAACATTACGGAGATGAAAGTAATATATATGAGAAAATGGGAAAAATTAATAAAGAAAATGATCAAGCTGCAGTTACGGAAGAAACTAGTCAAAATGAGAAAGTTGATGTTATAAAAGAGGAAGAAACTTCTGATAAAGACACTGAAATAATAGAAGAACAAGATAATAGTATAAATGTTAAGAAAGTATTGAGTGCTATTAAGGTTGCGGGTGGATTGAAGAAAACTAAAATTGATGGTGGCAGAGACAACACTGATAGGTAAGAAAACACCCAAACTATTTTCAAAATCAAACACAAAGAGATTTGTGTCTAGTTTTTGCATAATAACGTGACTAATGTATCGCTGATTAACAAACACAACAGATAACTAACACCAGAATATTAATATGCATAGATCAACTTCTTATTGTACACTATAAGAATAAGGAAAATGACATAAACTAAGTTAGCCTAAATTACATTTTAAATGCGTAATTTTGATAATTTATCATCCTACCAACCTGGGTAAGTCCTCAAAGTTCATGCCCTCTAACCTCGTCCTAAGCCTGACCTTGGCTCTCACCTAGCTACATTTTACCGTCACTGCCTTCCAAGGATTAATTGGGAATAAGATCCATTTACAGAATCCGTTTAGATGAAATATTGGTTTGGTAAATGTTGGCAGGTCGTGTGAGAAGCCAACGTGGCTGGAGTCCCGGTGGTCCGAAGAGACATGGACCAGCACCGACACCGACGGCACTTCCTCCGTCTGCTTCTGCATGGCGGTGCGCTGCGGGTACTTGAAACAGGTTCTCTCAATCAATGTTATATCAGTTTTAACACTCAATTCTCTATACATCTAGACTTGGTGGTAGGACTTTTCTGCAAAGTTCGTCTAGGTAGGTACCACCGCTTTGCCAGTTACTCTGCGGCCAAGCAGTAGTGTGCAAGCACTACTGTATCCCGGTTTAAAGGGCATTGTAGCTAGTGAAATTACTGGGCAAATGAGACAGTCTAGTAACCTTATTATTAGAATGTGTAAAGTCTCAGGATGACGTACGCAGTGCAGTGTCACGCGGAACTGTATTAATTTAGAATTCCGAGTGATACTGCAACCTGTTATGGGCAGCTGTGACGCTTAACATCAGGCAAACGACTAGCTCGTCACTCATTTACATTATTAAAAAAACTGTTCTAACATTGTGTAGTGTTGGTGGCTCAAAAACAGTGTGATTGGCATCACCAGGCGTTGCATTTTACAATAATAACCATGAAATCACATATACGTTATCCTATTGCTCTTGTAATTAATGTTACCTGTGAGATATTACTGTGTGGCCGTGTGGTCCTGGTTTGCGAATAGGACCACCCCATCTCTTCCCATGGGTCCCGTAAGAGCCGGCTAGGGGAATAACCAATGGGCAGCAGCATTCTCCTCGGTACATTAAAATCCTCTGCGATCACCTTGCCGCCTGCCAAGCGTGGTGATTATGGCAAACCCCCTATGATAAGCGTCCAAAGGAGGTCTGTCATGTGTTTAGCGGTGGACGTCTTCCGGCTGATGATGTACTATGTTGTAAGTTGTAAGTTAATTTTCTGAGTCTTGATTACATCATCTTTCATACTCCAATGTAGCACTCATAGCGAAGCACGACTAGCCGTTTCTAACCGATCGGTAAAGTTAAGCAACGTTCGCTGCGACCACTGTTCTGATGGGTGACCGCTACAGCAAAAGGTATTTACAACTGACCGCTATCGTGCTCCGGAGGGCACGTTAAGCCGTCGGTCCCAGCTGTTGTTTTAAGACAGTAGTCGTTAAGCCAAGTCGTCGTAGACAGTAGTCGTTAAGGCTGATCACTTGCCTACACGAGAAGAAGAAGATATTCCAATTATTAGCTATTTTGTTGTAGTAGGTATGTTTATTTGAAAAAGCATTGCACGGTATAATCTTAACAGGAATGGCGTTACTTTATTTCAAAAATGTTCGTATGTCTTTTTCACTATATCTTTTATCTCTGCAAATTGCATTTAAACTGTGTCTAGAATCGCGATGCGCTGTCCAACGCGATGAAAATTAATTATTTTAGGACAGTGCTATTGATTTTATTTATTTTTAACATCCCCTGAGCTGGTCGTGCCAGTTTGCTCTGACTTACTGCCACTACAAAAGGTTTGCGGTGTAAATGTATTCAGTCAACTGCATTGTTTATTGGTTTACTTGAGTTTTCAGCTTTGATATTTATTGTTTCATTTTCAGTTTCAAAATTCCGCATATTGTATAGAATTTCTGAGTGGAAAGTTTGACATTTCAAAGGTTTAAGTATCGACTATCAAAATCTCCAGTTTTGAAATTCAAAGGCTCCTATCTAACATTGCTTGGGTTAAATTTGAAACAAAGTGACTTCACCGAGATCATCATCATCATCAGCGGCCTTCCAGTCTATTACAGACTATTTAAGCAGTGTGTTGGAAATTTGGAAGACACTTCTTTTGGTGGCTGTATAAGCCAATACGAGAGAGGCACATGCGTCCACACCTTGCGCAGGCATGTGTTGCGACAGATGGAGTAATGTCGCTGTCACGCCGTTTTGCTCTCTTTTCAGCAAGCCTGTCGAACCAGGCTCTATCGTGCAACTTTTGGCCTTCTCTAATGCAGGTTCTCCAGCGATTCCTATCCTCCGCGAGCTTCTCCCATTCAGTATGCTTGATGTTAAAGGAGTTCAGATCACGCTTGATGCAGTCTTTAAAGCGAAGCAAAGGACCGAGATAAAAACCGTATAACTCGTGTTGTAACCCAATATATTGTTTTTTTCTCTAATCTGTGTAAGCCAGCAATTGATTTTACAATATCCAATGGATAAGTAAATTACACATAAATGAGACCACAGAGAGTATGTACGTGCTGCAGGAAAGAATTAATTAATTCATACTTATTTGATGACAGCTTCTTGCAAATTACACTAATTGACACATTTCACCGCCACTTCTTTACCATATTTCTTATCACAATCATATATGTAAAGTATTAGAGTACAATCTCTTTTTTTTAACCGTTTCAAAGTCTGGTTTCCTTCTTCCAGGTGCAAGTAATGCTGGAAGAGCGTCCGGATCTGCTCGGGATAGTGAACTCCCTCAACGGCTACACGCCGCTCGCCACCGCGGTCAGAAAAGGTATCGCCGTAGAACAAGTAATAGTAGGTACCAATAGGTACCGCACCTGGATAATTCATTTCGTTAGTGGACAGATTGCCGTCGGATAATGTGGTCGCGGGATTGATGTGGTCGAGATGGGAATTAATAGTAGGTTAGTAGCCAAGGGCTGTAAGGCATCTAACTACTCTGCTTTACATCTCGATTGTGAGGTAAGTAGAAAAAAACTGGCATTACAAGAATAAAGTAAAAGTTTTCTATTTCCGCCTTTTTTTTTCTTTTTTTTTAATTTTTTTGTTTTTAAGAACGAAATTGAGCTGCGCCGTTCGATATTTAAAATTGATGACTATTATACTGATACGAAGACAAGGCTGAATAGCGAAGCGACCTCTTTTGTCATTGGGCTTAATTGCATGATGTCTACTGCCAGTAGGTATGATGGTTAGATGTACGCAAACTTTTTGAAAGAGTGAAGAGTTTTTTTTTTAATTACTTACCGCCCTAGAACTTTTCTAGCTACATTATTACCATAGAGCGCTAATTGGTTACCACAAGCCCCATTTGGGTATAATAAGGACTTACTTACCGAATATGAGAGATGTAAAGGTTATTAAACTTAAGATTATTGCTGTCGAAGGAAGTAAAGGTTTGTTTCGTTTGGAGTAATAAATATGGTAGTTATAATTTGCATTACTTGCATTCGTGGAAAAAGTAATTGAAATTGTTAATGACCAAAGGTATTTAATATTAACTCCATATTTTTTCTATGAATCTGAAATTAAGTCAAAATGCCATTGTCAGTAATTGTTGTACTTACTTGAAAGACATTTTTTTTTCTTTTTTTTTCTGTTTATAACGTTTAACTGTTATAACGTATTACATGAGAATCGAATACAAAACTATTGCATTTTGATGACTAAATAGCCAAAGAGCAGAAAAATTTACTAGACGATTATACGGTGGAGTATCCGTTTATACTGGTCTGTAAAGTCTCTGTGGTCTCTGCAAGGAATTCAATTTCACTATTTCTTTTCCTACAAAACTGTGAACACCAATTGAAAATGTTAGTTGACAACAGGTTTATTTATATCCGAGCTCTTTAATTCAATCGCCAGTGAAATTGCTAATTAAAAAGTGTACAGTGCCCTCAAGCGTTAACGTTTGCACTGGAAAACGGCGAGCGGCTGCAACGCAATTAAAAAAGTTGGCGCCAGAGTTCATCGTGTTTAAAAAATATAGGGGTGGATTCAAATGTGTTTTGTTTGTTCCATATCTATGTTATTGTGTAGAGCCCTTGATATATTTCATAGAAAATTTATTAAAATGGTATTCCAATTATAATTTTTATACCACATTGCTTGCACGACACGCCAGTCATGTTTTTATAAGTAGTTATGAACTGAAAGTTATTTAATCATATCAAAGTTTGCCGCGCGCTCTGCTAAGGAGTTGTACACTTTGCTGGAGTCTCCTTTCCTGATACAAAGTGGGTATCTTCAAGTCCCGCCTGAAATAGGCAGGCGTAATGTTCTAGATAAATATGCTATGAAATGATGAGCCTACAATAAAAATTAAAGAAAAAAGCTATCTTGTCCTTTCTAGGAGACATCAACACGGTCCGGTTTCTCCTGATACTGGGTGCGGAGGTAGATCAGCCGTCGCTGGCAGGTCAGACTGCCCTCCACCTGGCGGTACTAGCTGGAGACATACCCACCGTGGAACTGTTGCTTGAAAAAGGAGCTGGTTTTCAGGTAAATCAACAAGGGTTTTGATAAGTTCCGTGCATACATTTTTTTGTTTGCAGTCATATAAAACGAATTACGCCTGCGAATTAACGAACTCTTTTATACCCAGAGCATGTAGGTCACATAAAGAGAAATTCTCTGATTGTGATATTTTTAATTCATCCTTGTTTAAGTTTAAATCTCAAGTGTCTCTTTCATAATTTCTGTAAGTAAGTCTATGGGTAGTTTATTTTTCGCTATATTTATTGTTTTGTAAGTATGAGATATATTAATATTGTCACCTAGGTTTATTATCTAAGTTTATAATATCTTTGTATTGAGTACCGTTTTTTACTTTATTCATAGTGGTTCTGTTAGTGGCAACTTTATTGGTGTATGTATTTCTAGATAAAATGTATTGTATATGTATATTGTAAACTGTTTGTGCCTTAATAAAATAAAATAATACTCATTGCATTAACTAGATAGTTCGACATTACGGAGATTTGTCGAAGGGAATATTTTTTACTATATGCGCTACTGGTGGCTAATAGAGTAATAATGTGTAATCTCCCCATGTACTTTTCAAGCCATCATCATCACATTCATCATTATGATGACATCAGCCTGTGTCTACTACTAAGATGTAGGCCTCTCCCAAGGAACGCCAACGGATGCCGTCTTCAGCTCTTTTCATGCATCTATTGCCATATCGTTGAATTGTCCTAATATCAACGGTGAAAAGTCAGAATGGATGCAAAACAAAAAAAACACAATATTTTGTATTATACATGTCAAATATTTTGAATTCATCTGCTAACAGCTGTAGGTGACGTAATAGTTTATTTTTTTAAATTAACTCTCATACAAAATGCAGTATATTACGACCGAGAATAGCATGCCTAAAAATGTCCTACAAAGCTACTGTTGTAAGTTACTATAATCTGTTCCATGTGGATCAGGCTCGGGACTGCAATGGTCTCCGCGTAGAGCACTACGCAGTAGACTCCTGTGACCTGACCATGTTGAAGTACATCTTGGATCGTGGAGGTGACCTCAAGACGAGAGACCATAACGGGTGGACGCCGTTGTTCAGAGCTCGTGAGTATAATATTGTACTGCGAAACGAGTAAGCTAAACTCATATTAGAAATGAAGCATAATATTATGTATGTTCAAAATACCGCAGAGCCTGTAGTAAGCTTAAAGTCGCACAACGAGCTATGGAGAGAGCTATGCTAGGTGTTTCCCTGCGAGATAAGATCCGAAATGAGGAAATCGGTAGGAGAAGGAAAGTGACCGATACAGATCTTAGAATTAGAAAGTTAAAATAGCAATGGACTGGCCACATCACTCGTAGAACTGACATTCGATGGGGAAGAAAGATTCTCGAGTGACGACCACGTACTGGAAGACGCAGCGTAGGCCGCCCCCCCCCCCCTAGGTGGACCGACGATCTGGTGAAAGCCGCGGGGAGCTGATAGGTACAGGAGGCGAGCAGCCGCTCAAAGTGGCGCTCTCTGGAGGAGGCCTATGTTCAGCAGTGGACGTCTTCAGGCTGCTGATGATGATCATGTATGTTGAGTACAATGCTTTAATGGTAGATTATAAATAATCTACCATTAAAGCATTGTACTCAATTGCAAATGTACGCAATTGCTTTAATGGTAGATTATAAATAATCTACCATTAAAGCATTGTACTGTTTTCAGTATGCCAAGGTGCTAAAACGGAAATGGTTGAAGAACTAGTAACACGCGGCAGCGAAGTGAATACAGTGGACAATGCTGGGCTACCTCTCATGTCCGCGGCCAAGCTGCTGAAGAACAGGCAGTAAGAACTTAAATCATGTCATAATAGCCGGTTACTGATATTATAACATTTGGATTAAAGTGTATGAAAGAAAAGGAAAGTCTGTGCCAACCACAGACCCAGAATAGGTTCATTACTCTAACCCTACTTTGTGCATTAAGGGTAGATAGGGTAATGATGATGGTTAATTTAGTTTATGATAGATTCAATCTAAATTAAATCGATATCTAAATACTGGAGAATGAAAAAAGACAGATTGAGTCGATCGCAAATAAAATGGGATCATTATCTCATTGATCTTATCCGTTGCAAACAAGCAGAAGTCCTACCTGGTGGCAAAAAGTCACCGTCGTTTATATACATTTGCAACACCAGGGGCACAGATGATCCATTAGAAATGTTCAAAATGTATGATAACAAAACTGAAATTGTGCCAAATACTAAATTCTAGTAACCTAATATTAAATTCCATTTTTCGTATCAGTGGCCGCAGTCGTGATTCCATCATGCGTCTCGTAGACTCGCAGTATCCTCATGAGAAGGCGCTGGCTAACTTCACGAGGCTCTCCAAGAAAATTTACAACGTTCATACCCTACTCAAACTTGGGTGAGTGTTTGTTGTCACACCAATACTAACAAGTTTAGGTAGCCTATTAGTGCGTAATTTATTACATTGTGTCATGTTAAGGTTTAATACTTAGCTAAGTATAACAAAGATAGGATTAAGAATGAAATATAAAAAGTATAGTGATAAATAATGTGTATTGAAGTAATTTCTAATGATGTTAAGAGCAATGGAGTATTAAAACGAAGTAGTAAAATTAAAAACAAATTTTATTAAAATAGACATTTAAAAATATTTACAAAACCCTTATATACTAACGGAGTATTGAATTGCATTGCGTAAGTGGTAACAAGTGAGGCTTAGAATAATCTTCAAGACGATAATACTACAGGGAAGGAAGAAATCGATGCTCCCACAGCCGAGACCCACACAATCAACATAACCGTATGAAATGCATTTAATGGCAAGGCTTAATAAAGTCCAATAAATAAGTGAGCTTATAATTTAAAATATTCTTGACCATACTATTAATAATACTATCGGCATTGTCGAATAAAGTCTTTGAGTGGTCGAAGCTGATTTAATTAATTTGTGGTCAAATTCGATTTGGTTTTGCGTTAAGCTGTGCCCGTTTGTATGGACTTGTTCAACTTCCCCCTTTTCAAACTGTGTTGTTTTACTTTCTCTCTTGTTTCTTTTTTTGGGGTCGTCTTCTTGGCCATCTTCATCTTCTTCATCGTAGTCTATTTCTTCCTCTTCATAATCTGGCTTTACGGTTACTTCATGTTTTTCACTTCCATCAGCTTTTAAGTCACTGACATCAATTTTGTCTGGCTTATATAGATTGACCAGTTTTAACGTTGTTGTTCTGGAATCTAAATCTGGCAGTTGCGAGTCTTTAGCTATGTGAGCAGAGACGGGAGGTGGCATTTCTCCTTTGAACGGACCAAATTGTGGAGATTTTAACAATAATTCGGTATTAGCAGGAAGCTTAGAAGAAAATATTTTATTACCTGTTTTATTTACATCGGGAATACTTGTTAAAGTTGCAGCAGACACAGTTTTTCCATCGTATGTAGTAAAAGTTTGTTCATTAGAAAGCTTTTGAGAGTGTTCTTTGGGAAACTTTGGGTCTGGAGGTAAATAGTGTGGGCTAATCCGGTCAGATTCCATCACCATGTCTGGAACATCTCTATCCATGTTTTTCTTACTAAATAAAGCATTTAACTCAGATTCTGTTTTTACATAAACAGGATGAGGCCGATCTTCTTTTGCGTGATTTTTGGGAAACACTTCTTTTGTTCTATCATTTGTTGGCAGTAAGTGATCTTCAGGTGATGGTATAAACATTGGTTCAAATGTTTCAGTGATTTTGTCACTCGGATAAGCGTGATTTATGATCTGTGGGGATTCTTCGTAATCTTCTTCAACATCGGTATCTTCACGTCTGTTAGAATTAGGACTGCTTTCGTATTCGGCAATTCTGTCTTCAGCAGCCATTAATGGTTCTCTGATGATAGGTTTAAAACCACTTTCAACGACAATCGAATCAGGTTTAAAGCCAGTATTCATTGCAGGTCGAATGGTTGAGGAATCGGTTGATTCTCCAATGAAATCCGATGACTTGATGTCATTTTGTGCACCATGAACTTTATTCATTTTTATGCGATGAGTAGATGACTGGAAATATAAAGGAGGTGGTGTTGGAGGCGTTCTTATCATTTGAGGTTTCGTTTGAATCATTTGTTGGTCCAAAGGAACTGGGTTTTCCATCGGCTTGCCAAGTATGATCTGGCCAGCATGATAAGTTTGAGGAACACTATGTTGAGCAATAGCATCGACATTACCAGGTAATGTGATTTGACTCTTCACTACTTGATTAGCAATAATGTCTGTTTGACCCAAACTTAATGTCTGACTTTGTGTTGGCAACGGAACTTGCCTATTTTCTGAAACAGGCTTGCCCAAAATTATAGTCTGCATGGGACCATTCAACTTTGAATGTGGTTTGTGTTGAATTTGGTTAAATATAGGTTTTGAATGCAACGAAGGCAATGTTTTCATCGATTGTATGTTACCCATTTGTGGTCCATTACCCATAGGTGGTTTATTACTCATTGGTGGCCTGTTGACGTTTGATGGCAAGCGGTTGTTTTGATATTTTTGGGGCTTCTTTTGTATAGTGTGAGGTCCATGACCATTAGGCAAAGGTAACGGATATCCGTTTACTTTTTGAAACATCGGCAATGGTCTTCGCATTTTAATTTCTGGCGGAGCAGGCCGTCTAAACGGAGGTCTCATATGTCCACTCGGCTTAGGACCTGGACGCAAAACTGATTGTAGAGTTAACGGCTTTTGGTTTGGAGGTAAAAAGTAAGTTTCTGGTACATTGCCTGTTTCAACAATGTATTCCTCATCTTCTCTTATTGGTTGTTCTGGAACGAACACTTCTTTAACCTCTTCGTGAACTTGATATTGACTCAAAGGTTTCATCGTCGAGACGTTTCTTTTCATATCATCTTTCATTTTGCTCTCAATATCCTCAACTGCTTGAATGACTTCTTTTAACTGCACATTGGACATCGGCAATTCATACTCCTGTTCTTTCGCATACAACTGGTTTCTGTCATCCTGTTCGAACACTTCGCCTGTGAGACCGCTAATGCTGCTGAAATTGTCATAATTACGGTTTTTCGTGTTGATTATTTTCTCAACCTTTTTGCGTTGATCTAACATATTGCCCGGTGCGACTCGACTATGTACCTGTAAAGACTCCTCGCTTTCGAGGTCGTCTGGCAGAGCTATGCTCTCTACAACGCGACTTTCTTCCGCCACTGCGGTGTCGCACTCATCTAATACGTTGATTTTCCACCCGAGATGTCGGTGGGTGTAGCACTGAAACATAATAACCAACGTTAATATATATTTTAACAGTAAAATATCAAAACAATCACCATCAGATAGTTCAAAATCGAGTTATCTCATGCACAGAGAAGACTTGGAAGGCTGAAACAGAAAACAGATGAAAGATTATGTACATTAGGCAAAATGCAAGTGTTTTGTAACGGGCAGAATAAAGTTAGAAAATGTAGAAACCAGTTATATAAGTGATAAAATACATAACAGGAAATTGATCATGGAGCTGGTTTCTTTTTTCTGTTCCATAATGATGCTCAGCCAAATGTCATACGAATTGACTTTTCGAGAATTGATGTAATCATTCCAGTCAAGTTACATTGTATAACTTGATAATTATTATGATCATGCCACAATGATAATGAAATGATGAAATGGAAAAAATCTTTGAATATAATACAGATTCTTAATTTCGATACTGAAATAATGAATATTTTAATAAGAATTTCATGCATCAAATAAAACTTCAAGTTACCTGGTAGTAAACAGTGTCAGGCGTATTTTTATCTGGTGTCCAAGTGACCACTCCTGGATTCCCTTCTTCGCAGACCAGGGTCAGTGACCTCTGGTAGGCTCCAAAGCTCGGGTACTCGTCGGCTTCTGGTCCATCTTTGTCAGGAGTCCAATTGCAAAGGCGACCCACACCGCTGGGGATCAGCTCACCTGACCTCGAGCGACGAACGCCAGCGTATATTTCTATTCCCTGTCAATGCGATTTATTTATCGTAGCTAACCATGATTGAAAAAAAAACCCATGATAAACCCTCCAATGAAATGTCAAGAAGTGTATTCTATGATTATGAGAGAGTAGGTATTCTCTTTAAATTTGATGGCTCAAAATTAAACATTCCAATATTGTCAGTTATTGGTGTCATAGTACCAAACCAGATGGTACCAGATCTTTTCAAATATCCAAAAGGAGAGACATCACTAGCTCATTTGCTCGATAATTTAAGTACACTTTCTACTCCAGTCTTTCCAGGGACCACGGTCAAACTATCTACTTTAAGATTGGCGAGGATATAAAGTGTAGGCTTGGTTTTGTCATAAAAACTGCCTTGTTATGAACGGCCATCTCTACTTCGATTGATTTTGTTGTTTAATTGTGTACTTTTGACTTTTGTACCTTCTTCTCTTCATCAGTTTTGTGGTGGTACCCGCCCACGGGGTCGTTGGTGATGTAGAAGGGGTGGTACCGGGCAGGCACGTCAGGGTTGTGCCCACCTTCTACCACGAACGTGTACTTCTTCCCTCTGATCACATCGATCTCTGGGATGAGCAGCCCGTTGATATACCAGGAAATGCCCCAGCCAACGTGACCTATAGGAAACATACTCTAGTTTTGATAATGTTGCATAATAGTTAATTATGAAAGTAAACTGGGAATTGCTGTCGATGAATTGGGATCGTTTCAACTATAGTTATATTCGTAACGTGTCAAAACCACGTCAGTTTTCATAATCAGAGTATTACATAAGTTTGTTTTACTTATGTATGGGTTTGGTTGAGTAATTGAGTATGGACATTTCTAAAAGTATCACGACTCTAAGATGTATAAGCAAATCAAAGTAGTACAAACTATAAGGCAATATGCATAATAACCATCATTGACGCAGGAATTTGTGAAAAACCTAGCGAATATTGCCTAATGTAAAAAGCAGGCATAGGACGTATTATACATAAGTACCAGTAATTGCAGGGTATCCTTGCTTCCCACCCGTGGGTCCCATCTGTGCGTAGAACACGCCATCTGGAGGCTCGTAGCACTGGATGGCTGGGATGTCCCACGGCTGGGCCTTGGGCACCGGGCGCGGAGTGGGCACAGGGTTCGGCTTAATGCGGGAGTTCTGGAGTAGACATACAAAATCTAAATAAGAGCACTGCACTACACTCATAAGAGCTTTAATCTAACTATGATTTCTTTTTCATACCAAACAATTGAATAACATTCAATCGCATATATAATGAGAGCAAGATTTTGGCCACCCATCTACTCCCGTTACTCCAATTAGCAATACCTATTTTTACAGTCTTGTGTGTGGCAGTGTTGAATACTTTATTCATCAACCAAATATCTATTGAATTTCTCAGTAAATAATTTTGAAAGCCATTTACTTAATGGTGGTGTGGCTCTTACGTGTTCTTTCACCGGTTCCCGATGGCGATGGTGGTCGTGTTCCTTGGGTCCTAACTCCTGGTGGTGCTCATCGTCACCCTCCGGCATAGGGCAGTTCCATACGGGGGGACGACCGAACTCCATGAACTTGTCTCCCTGTAGGTATAACGGGAAATAACATAATATATATTGGCAAGGAACAACAAGACAGCGTACCAAAAAATCGGAATTTCTTCCTCCATTTCACACTTTTTCTTCCCACAATGTACTGAGATGGTACTAGTATGTAATATGTAATTATATAAGGACCAAGCACTCATACAAACCCCGCCACGCGCCGTCGTTTTTTAAAGACTATATGGAAAGCCTTTTAAAAGTCATTTTTTTTTATGTTATTGAATGACGTGACGAGCTAGTCGTTCACCTGATGTTAAGTGACACGGCCGCCCATATTAGTTGCAGTGTCACCCGGAACTTTACAACAATAAAGTTTCGCGCGACACTGCACTGAGCACGTCATCCTGAGACATCACCCAGTTTAGTAATCAGATTACTAGACTGAGTGATCAGATCATAAAGTCTCATTTGCCCAGTAATTTCACTAGCTACAATGCCCTTCAAACCGGAACACAGTAGTGCTTGCACACTACTGCTTGGTGGCAGAATAACTGGCAAAGCGGTGGTACCTACCTAGACGAACTTTGCAGAAAAGTCCTACCACCTAGTTCATTCCTCAATTCCTCAATTATGAGAAATATCGATTGAGGATTAAGGAAAAGTCGGATTTAAGGACTTACATAATTATAGTCGATTAGGGTTCCAGGAAAAATCAGGAGATTTATGGACTAACACAACTGTGATTTACCTACACAAATATTCGATTGGGAAGGGAATCAAGGGAAGTTTCAGGGGGTTTTAACACAAATGTGACTTACATAAATCTTTAAGTTTTATACCTAAGCCATCATTACAATAGTTAGCGTTTTGGTTATAACTGTAAGCCATTATAAATAATAAATAAATAAATAGCCGATTGGGGAATCCAGGGAAAAACAGGGGATTTATGTCCTAACACAATGTGACATACCTTAGTAAAGTGGTGATGGTAAGACACCTCCAGTAAGGAGTTGAGCGGCCCCAGCGCCCAGATGATGGGCTGGCTCTGGTTGGTGAACACGGGCAAGTCCAGGTGGTCGGCAGCCTTCAGGCTGCGCTGGTACGTCACGATAGAGTACCCGTTCACCAGGGCCGCGTTCAGGGTGCGGATAGAGTCTGTGCCTTCCTGCGGTGTAAACAGTTGCTAGGCTATCTATTAATGCTTACAAATAATGAATACTGCAGGGGTGTGGATTTTGCTGGGTTGGTGTTTCCAGAAAAATAATTATTATTACCTACAGGTTAGTTTGGCAGTAGTTTAGATATATAGAATAGTTTAGTTTTAGGTTTATTTTAGTATAACTATTATATTTTATTTATGTTTTGTAACGGCAATGTTTGTAAATTAATAAATTAATTTACTTTTCTTACTAATATAAAAATACAGGTTGAGCATTGCTATAGAGCGCGGCGAGCTTGGCAACGCTGATGCTACTACCCTATTGGCCACGTTACCTAACTGCTAGTGGTTTGTTAGATTAGGTGTATATTGGACTATTTGTAGTTTTAGTTAGCTAGTAGGTAGGTTAGTTTTAGCGTAGTAATTATGTTTGTAACGACATGTTGTTTGTTGAGTAATTAAAAAATATTATTCCTTATGGAGGATTGTTTAAGTCAAGAGCGAAAAGGTATTTACTACAGAGATGTTAAAATTCTTAAAAGTTTTAGCAACCAGCGGGATTTGAACCCACGCCTTCCAACTAACCGGATTGCACGCTCTACCAACTTTGCACAGTACAGTCGTATACACTGTGGCTGCGGAATGTGCTGGTATTTTTTTTAGAAACTATAATAATATCTTTGTTGATTAGTTGTGGTGTGGTTTACACCTTAAAAACTATTTCGCGATAGGCGCTTATTTGACAAGCGTTCTACACATTCATAATTAATTTATTCAATAACTATTTTTATATTGTGTTTGAAATGCATCACCTAAAACCCTAATCACCTATAATCAAACATAAATCAATATTTAATAATTCAATAATTATTTCCTAATTTCGTCAGTAAGTCCGTAGTAAAAACACAAGTTAATATGTACCTACTTATAAGAGAAAACGTTCATCAAACATAACCGTTCTTGTCAATAACGTTACGGAGTAAACACACTGTTCCAGCACAAAAGTCTTTTCAGTCTTACTTAAAAGATAAAGAGACTATCAATCGATTTCATCTTCATGGGCAAACAGTTAAGATCGCTCAGTCTTGTAATCTGATTACTGGACTGGGTGATGTCTCAGGATGATGTGCGCAGTGCAGTGTCACGCGAAACTTTATTGTTTTAAAGTTCCGGGTGACACTGCAACTGTTATGGGCGGCCGTATCACTTAACATCAGGTGAACGACTTGCTCGTCACGTCATTCAATCACATAAAAAAAAAAAAAAAAAAGTTAAATAGATGAAACGGCGAATGGAGGCAGGTGCTATCCATTCATCTTTGCCCTTATCTTTTTCCTTCTTCCTTCTCTCTTCCTTTAGACTAGTAATATAAAGTAGTAGTAGTATAAAGCGTAAAACTAATTAACCCGTGCGAAGCCGTGGTGGGTCAGCTAGTTTAACATAAATAGATATTCAAGATTGCAATGCCTTGGTATATGAACCGTGGACCACAGAGTAAATAAGTACTACTGTACATTGGCCTCACGGTTCACTGCCCTTTATTTGCTACAAAGCAATATATTCCAGATTACAGCCGAACTGGGATAGATAAATAGGCAAGGAGATGCGGGTATAAATGTTTACTATTTCTTAAATAATTTACATGAGCCAGTTTACAAGGAAAAAATATAAAGAAAATGACAAGCAAGTAAAATAACATCCAACATTGCAATACCTCACGTAAGTATCGTACTAGATGAATACCTTATTTTAAGATCTATGTAAGATTGGCATCAAAAGTTTATTTACAAGATTACACAACACAATAGAAATACCTACACGACGAAATACAAAAGTATGGAATGCGACAAAACAATTGGGTTCAATATTTTTCTTAGTATTTTATATATTTCTTATAGACCAAGCATTTGACCACTGTCTCACCTGATGGAAAGTGATGACGCGGTCTACAGTGGTGCATGCTTGCCTAGAAGACAGCTGTTCACTCCCGACTTGATGACTCTCAGATTATAGTTACCCGGAAACAAAAACTCTGGCAAGGTGTTCCACTCATTGGTCGCATTGTAAAAAATGAGTAGATAGTAAAAGTTAGTTTTCTTAGGTACAAAATACCAAATAACCAAAAACTGCCATTAGCCCTCTGCCTAGCACGGAAACTCTCCTTTAATATCAGGCACCGTTAAAATATTGGGTCTAGATGTTACATAATGTAACTACTAATATTAAGGTTAGAACAAACCAGCGCGACCGCGTCCCCCATAGATCGCACCCTAGGGCTTTTTACGGCGAACTGTCATTTATGTACCTACGCGTACATAGGCCGAGTAGTTAACCCCACTTTTCCAACCTTTACCTACCTCTACTCTGTGCAGGAGCTCCAGGTTAAATGTTAACCGTTAGATATTCTTTAAACTCTTATTAATGTATAATGATATAGTCATTATACATTAATAAGGTCATACCATATATGGTATGACCAAAAAGTAATTTCGTTGTTTAGGTTTCCAAAACTGCGACATATCAAGCTTATAACACACATCAACAGCCTGAAGACGTCCACTTCTGAACATAGGCCTCCCCATGACATGCCCCGGGAGCACACGGCCCCCACAGCACAGCGCCCTATAACTGAAGGGTACTAACTCACATTTAGCCATCCCGTTAGCTAACAACTGCTACTTAACTTTGACAGAGCGACGTACTACCTATTCTGTGACCGACGGCTGGACGTTGCGGAATTCAATTGGGTCCTAAGAGGTCGAGAGAGAAGGAGATGTGATTATGTAGCTAATAACGGATATTAGAGTGATGTCGCCAGTCGCTAGGTCAGTCAGTGTCATTATGTTCTCTAGCGTTCTGCCTGCATTTGAATTAACTTTAACAGTTAAGTTAAATTTTAAAGTTCTCATAAAATAGTAAAAGAAATTCTACTTACTAGGATCTTCTACAATCATATGAATTTTCCTAACTTTTTCCTAAGGAGCTGGCTCTTTAATTTTCTGTACCTATAATTGAAACAATGAAGGTTGATGGTACACTGGTGTTCCAATACTAGGCGAGCCCTTGAAAATGACATACATAACTTGAAACTACGGTTCTGTCACGACTTTTTCGCTTCATCATTCTTTTTTAATTTTAATGTAAATTCCATTTGAATTACGAATGACATTTGAATCCGGATCCATCCATCCCTTCAGAACATGCTTTGAAGATAGAGCACGAAAAAATACGATTCCATGCTTACATGCTGCACAACCCTAATGTCCATCCAAACTAAAGTTAGACAGCCTCTAAGTTCGCACTGATCCCTCTATGACATACCTACTACGATGCATCGGGGTATGTCAGAGGAATAGGTGTGAACTTAGGAGCTGTCAAATTTTACTACAGGCGGCCATAAAACTCCTTACCGCAAGTCTGTCATCTGGGCAGGAACCGCTGACACCGGTGCACTGGCTCTTGGCGTCCAGATAGTAGTCTTTAGCGGTGCCCTTGAGAGTGGTCTGGTTGATCCACGCCACCGCCACGTCGCCGCCTACCATCTGCGAGTGGTGGGCGTCGCCGGAGATGCCGAATGACATGTACTCGCCGTCCTCTGGAGCAATACAACAATACGTGGAGGGTCTTTAGTTTTTCAGAAGAATATTAATATATCCTACCTAACGATCACTGTTTAAATATTCATGATAAGTAAATTATTGAATGGAAGGATCAGGCATCATAAAGACCACAAAGTTCAAGATATCACACTGAAAAGGTTGGTATTTTCTATTATCTTTCCCATGCCTATCTCACTTCGGCGGTATGGCCAAAGTTGGCACCATGATACGCATGTATCAATGGACATTGGCTCTCAATATAACCTTATATTGAGAGACTGTTTTGGTGCGTAATGCACCTGCATTACGCACCAAAACAGGTTGATGGCTTGAGGATTAGGACTTAAGATAGAACATGACCTATAGATCGCAGGCCAACATCTCGTCTATCTAAGCTATCAAAGCCATTTTGTGTGGACGGTTTGTTTCAACATTGCTTATCAACTCAAGGCTACAAGAGCAAAGCTGCTCGTCTTCTAAGAATAACATTAATTGATCTAGGTACGTTACGTTGCGGTACGTCGTGTGTCAACTCACCCAACTTAGCGACGAGTTGCAATACGATGCTGTCTCCAGCGACCGCCCACCGCACCTCGAAGGCCAGGTCGTCGTAGAGAACCTCACAGTTCAACTTGGACTGTAGACAAAAATATCATTTAGTAGGAGTAGACCAGTCTGCTGCCCGCTCTCTGCTGCTATATATAGGGCAAGTAGGGGGAATAGAATGGCGTTCACCGGGTAATGACGCTCCTTTACTTAGTTTGCGACCAGATGGCGCTGTGTGAAATATCCACACATTTGTTAAGTATTTAATTATTATGACAATTTCATTCGAAGCGATTTACATGCGGGCGTTTTTGGCTTTAAAATGGACGACTTACTTTTTAGTCCTATTACTTATCCTTTGCTCAAAAGCTATTTATCCTACCTAGAACACAACTCAACAAATACAAAAAATATTTGAAGACCTTTTTGAGCTTAAATTGTTGAAAATATGCTTGTGCTTAGGTACAGTTGGTTGGCAGCATGTCCAGTATGCTACGTTGCTGTACTTCAATGAAGCATGCAATGAGGTCAACCTCTTCGTTGATCTTCATTTATCTACTAGAAGTTATTACAAGATTCGCCACAGACTTCAAAAGCTCAGAGCTATGTTCAAAACTTGAGAACTTATCACCAAGTTCCCTAACGAGGACCTGCATCACCACAGTTAACAATTTCCAAGCAACTAAAACAGTTCCTACGGTACATGCAACTTTATCAATTTGCTACTGTCGCTACATGCCGTTAAATCCCAACTTACCAACTAATCAGTCCAGTCTAGTGTACGTCCACAGATAAAACAAGTCTAGATTTACCTACAGAAACAGTTACCTCGCAGAGAACCGATGGCATGTCGACACACACACTACACAAGTGACACAGTAACCCAAGTTCCACCACGTCGCCGCCCGTCGGTCGCTGTCATTACACACGGTTACCCCTATCGCTATAAGATCGTTAAAACTTCTTCGGCAAGGTTTCGAAGCAGTATATTGGTATGCAGAACCTAAACTACCGTGAAACCATGCTAAGTTGAGGATTTTTTTTTAACTTCAACTTAAGTAAGTATATGTTTTAAGCTAACTACTTCTTAGTCAGTTTTGCATTTCAGGCATACTACGTCTCGTCACCTCACGCTAAGGGCAAACAGTTTCCTAGTCAACCTCAATAGGTTGACTAGGAGGTTAGGTAAAATGCTTATATTGGCATTCTCGCTTTAAGGTAACTTGATCAGAAGGGTTTAAAGCTTTTAAACCAAACCGCGACAAATGCAGAGTTTTCATTCATAAATCCATTGTTAAGTAGAGCTTTGACGTTTCAATGGCAATTAAAATTTATAAATTACTTAATTCATTAAAGTTAGCGCATTAAAAATCTTTAGAATTTTATTTTCAAAAAATCTTTTGCCTGGAAAATGATTGTACAATAGTGTCTGCGTCTTGCACTCTTTGACCGTATTAGTTTAGTTGTATTATTACACGTCGGGCGAATGGCCACAATTTTGAGGTAATCGGTCTGTGCGAACATGACATCCTGCTCTTAGTATTTCTACATTGACATACTAAGTTAACAAAAGTAGCGCTATGACGTCATATTATAACAGTATGGAGTTCCGAACTGTCGCCATTTGAAGTAGAGTCGACGCTGTCGGACATGGGGGCTCTCGGCCTGTTACACAACTCTTATTAACTTAGTTATCTCTTGCATAACTGGCTGGATCAGCACTTTAACTTGGAAATAGCTTGGCCCTGCGGCTCGCTCGTAACGGCTAGTTTTTCCGCTGTTGTAGATTTTTGAGATCTAAAATCTACATTTGTTACACTTGTACTATTTTCAACCTGGCTATTAGAAATTCGTTATGATTGAAATTTTCATCGTAAGCTAGGATCTTATCTCATTTCAATGTTTTCTATTTTAAACCAAGTAAACCAACATCGTAACGGTTCTAAGACCACAGATTATACTTACGACTAGCTAAGGTAAAGAACGTTGTAACTCGTAGGTTTAGCATTACCTACTTTTAATCACTGTGTCGAAAGCATACCAGTCTTCAAAAGACTCCCAGAAATCCGCTTTTTACCTTGCGGGTACTTAACAGTTTAATTATAACGTAATAAGTAACTCGAAGTACAATGGTGGCCGAGCGGTAGCATGTGCGCTTCACAATCTTACGGCACCGGGTGCGATCCTCGGCCCTACACCAATGACCTATCCAGTAAGTTATGTGCAGTTTTCGATGCCACCGCTCCGTGCCTCGGAGAGCACGTTAAGCCGTCGGTCCCGGTTGTCATAAGAACGTCTATGGCAATCGTTACGGGTAGTCAGATGCTTGATAGAATCTGACGCCTGATCTAACCATCCCTGTTACTGGTTCCTCATGCATTGCGAGGTCAGATGGCAGTCGCTCGAGTAATTCTGGTTCTCTTGCCGCTACAGGTTAGATTGGGAGCCGACCCCAATAACAAATGGGAAAAGGCAAAGATGATGAAGTAACTTTCTAAGTAGCTTTACTTTGTTAACAAATTACAATCCTTAACCATGTCGATGCAATATCCAATAAAAAGCATAAAGAATAAAGTTAAAATACAACATCGGTCACAAACGATTATAGGTATAAAGTGTCTACATTCCTTATCACATCGAATTAAATATAAGAATCCAAACTATTAAATTTAATTTGCACAGGTTTTTCCAAACCCCTAGATCAAAGCAGTTCAGCCAACCTTGTGAGCCCGCAAACAAGTCGGGTGAACAATCGGGCCGGACAAGGCCGAGTGTGTACAAGACGGCATAATTTTCCGGTAGATTTCCCGGATGCTGGCCGCCCGGTGCCCGGTGCCCGGTGCCCGTCGGTGACCGGCTGTGTAATCGACTGAGAGGACCTTTACTAGGAAGCCAGTGTTCGTAGTTAGGCTCAGGGATCTAAGAGGATATTTATGTTTTACCTTGATATAACTTTATATATTACTGAATGACATCACGAGCTAGTCGGTCACCTGATGTAAAGCGCCATGGATGCCCAAAATTGTAGCCAGTGTCTCTCGGAACCCTAAAAATATATAGCTCCGCGTGACACTGCACTGCACAGTTGCACACATCATCCTGAGACAGCACATTCTAGCCATAAGATACTAGACTGTGAGAGCAGATCATAAAGTCTCATTAAATGGACTATTCCACCTACATTTTTCCATTAAATTATTTGTCACTTCTTACGTTCATACCACACAAAAAGTCAACTTTTAGAGCTCTCATTAAAATAGGACCAAAGGAATACCTAGCAACACCCCATCTTTTATTGATGATTTGGTGTGCTTTTGGAAAAATTTACAGTTTTTCAGATTATTTATAATAGCGTGATCCTAGACCGCATCGCCACTTACCATCGAGTGAGATAGTGGTAAAGCGTAAGACTATCAAACAATAAATTGAATAGCAAATGCGAAATTTAATCTTGTGCGATGTCCTGAACGTAAAGATTGTAAATCCCTAGTATTTTCTTTTTCTTTTTTTTTTTTTCTTTAAATTAAGTGCCTGTTCTATATAGTAGGTAGTAGTAATGGGATATACTTCTGTGATAGAAGTACCAGGGCAGCATCAACTACAAAGAGATTGAAGCTTTGTCCATAAGAATTGCTATAATAATAATTCATAATATTCCACTATATTTTCGTTTACATCTAACTGGATAATTATTTAAAAATATAAAGAAAAGTCTAAAATAAAATTGGTAATCTTTATTACCTATTTGAGTATTTTTTGCAGCTTATAACATATTGTTACAAAATAAAAAATTAAAAAATAAACGTAGAAACGGAAAAATACGAACAATAGAGTAAGTATATTATAATAATTATCTTGTACTAGGTCTACAACCCTATATCACAGTCACAGGTTGTACTGAGTATTATCACAATACTAATATAACAAGTACCTATTTGAGTATTCACATAGAGTATTTAACATATTTTAGGTAAACTTATCAAACTACGCATTTATTAATGCAAAGGCGTTAAAGTTAGAAATATTAATAAAATTAGAAGTAACTTAACATTATTTTTGGGAATTGCTTTTACGTGTTCTGTATTTTCATAAACAAAACGACTATTTTTTTGTTTTTACAATGAGAAATAACTGGCAAGAACAGGTAAGATGTACTGGCAAGACGCGCGACAGTACGCCCCAGAATACCAAAAGTTTGCGAAAACCTCACGTAGACGAATGTTAATAACTAGTATATGAAGCTGGCAAAATACCTGATACCTCTACATACCCATTTGCCTTACTTAAGCAAATATTTTACCTATCCATCTAATACAAGTACCTAGTACTTATATCAACTGGGTAATGATACTTCAATTATTGATCTTGAGCTATCTACCTTATAATATTTTCCTTTGTGAGCAGTAATTGTCAATAATTCAATTGTGTCATTGACCGATATCGGCCTCGGGCCGCTCAACCAGTTCATTAACAATAGTCACTAATTATACTTGCTCATTGCAACAATTAACCATCTAACGTCATTAAATAATGCAATTGGTTATAGTTTATTTTAAACAATTGATATTAAAATAAACCAGATAGAGCGCTCGGTCATGATAACATAAGACTAGTGCCGCATCGTTTTATTTCGAATGGGATACAATCCGAATTTAAAAGAGTACATTTTTACATGTGAAAATAACAAGATATTATATAGGCGGGTTATTCACATTCAAGTATTCATTTTCTCCATAAATCCTCACCATAAGCTCAATGATCAAACAAAAAACTTACAGCATTGGGTAATTGCATGAGCTGACCCAAGATGTCTATTGAGTAAACACCGAAATAACCAATTACAATTTTAAGTGTAAGGTACTTAGTTTACTTTGCGTCTATTCAGCTCGCATGCACTGCTTCTAGTTCGTTCTCTAACCTACTGGGTTGGCGTCGTTGCCGATGACCGGAAACCATCCGGTTCAGGGACACGTAAAAGCAATTCCGTGGCTCGCCCGCGACGGGTGTGAGCCGAACTAATGGTAACTACTGGCCGTTCCTTCGCGATGCGGCTACGTGGGACACGTGACACTACTGGGGCATATGCGACATATGAAATACACAGATACCTGGAGTTACAATGGTTAGGATGGAGTATTCCCGTTTGGTGACCTAGGGGGATGGGCGGGAAAAAAATGTTCTACTAGTCAGTCCATCTATAGCCTCCAGAAAGACGTGAGGGAATTTTATAGATTTTTTTTAATAGTTAAGGTATTTTAGTGGGGTCTATTTTTGCTATTTTTGACCCCACGAAATTAGTTGCAAAAAATCTGGTTGATCCCATGGGCCTTTTACTTTAAATAGTCAAAGCACGGGGGTGAAGATACTGCGAAAGATAAAACCATGGAAGCATGGAAGGTATATTGTTACAGCATGTAAAGAAAGTTGATGTGTAATGAAGAGTAGAACTCAAAGCCAAAATAAAAATAATTTCAAATAACATTGGTCCTTCGATAAAGTTTTCTACTGTTATCAGGTTAAAGCGCAACCAAAGTAATATCAAAAACGTGCAAAAGTTTCACTGCGCGTATCGTTACGGTTATTGCACTAATTTACATGAACAATACCAATCTGAGTTTACAAACTACACCACTTTGTAACTGAATATACTGAACTTGGCTAATAATTGCTCACATACGATGTACTTACTAGATATGCCTTCCGACCGTATTTCAATTCTTTCGCGAGGATTTAATTTTTCAAGATAGCTGGTTGCTATTCCAAAAACCCAAAGATTTTCATTCAAAATATCCAAGATTGCTCATCTATGAGAATCTTTGGATCAGTGGTCGTTTTCGGATAATTGGTATTACGGTAGAGTAAACATGTGCGTTTCATCTAAATCTGTTCAACAACTTTGATCTAAAAATCGGGCAAACATAAATTTTCCCGTTCATGCACTATGGTTTTAACTTTAATTTATTAAGTTGGTACTATTAGAATAGGTACATAATTTGAGTCCCAACATAAACCATTACACACTTCCGTGAGCTATGCTGACGTTCCGATGTAAGAATGATTTCAGAGCGCTGCTTTTATGCCACATTCTACATGGTAAACCGTGAAACATGTTTCTGTTCTATATATTATACAATACTGCCACAGGGTGCCATATTGTTTCAGTTATGGGCTACACCCCGTATACTTTATGGCGCACATGAACATAAAATTTAAGGGTTGCTTCGTAAACTTGTCTTACTTTCTACATTTTCTTTTTAACAGTTATTCATATTTTATACCTTTTTCCTTGTTTTATTCTAAACTTTGTAAACTTTGTTCAAGCCATTTTTTTACAGTAAATTACAATTTGCAGTTTCTACTTTTGCATTATGGTAAAGGCTACTCATATACTCAGTGGTCAGTCTTCAAACTATATGGCGCCGATGGTACCTAATCACTCAGTACTTATTAGTGTATTTCCGAATGTTCTCAAGGCTGACTCCAGTGAGAGGAACAATACCTCGACTGCTGTTTAGATATAGTTACCCGCCAACAAATTGGCCAATCTCGACTATTCTACCAATTAGCTGTTAAAATTATAGTCACTTTAATCTATCATTATTACTGTGCAGATCAAAGATCGTGAGCGGATGATTATGTTACCAATAATGTACATAGACATATATGTAACTATATCGTAACGTTTGGATACGCAAAACGTGAACATTTTGAGCATTGATTAATTACCTCATTAAGTGCTAATTGATAAAGCTTTTGGCGCAGTCTCGCGGTTTACTTGGCATCACTGTTGATACAGAAACGAACATTGGATTTCTGATATGTCACGTTTAATAATTTATCACTCCGTTTCAATTGCGGATCAACCTAATTATGATTAAAGATTGACGTTGGAGAATGTCTTTAGAAATATTATTATCCTGTTCAAAAGTTCACTGGGTCGAGCCTCAGGGTGAAAGGTCATGTTAGTGATTATTCACCCACTTTCACCGATCATACGCGACTGTTAGTGAAGTGATAAATGATGACAAATATTAAGTAGATAATCGCAACCTATTTAGAAATACTAAATGGTCAAATTAGTTGAAGCATAGTCTTGGCAATATCTTTTTGCAAGTGGGTGTGAGTGTGGTGAGCTCAGCCAGCCTCGCGACGAGTGAGAGGATGGGTTAATAAATGATGAATGTCAAAAGGAAAGGATGGTGTCGCAAGCATCTCGAGCGCGCCGCGCCTCGTTACACAAGGTGTTCCCACGCCGACCCTGGTCCGGAACTAGGCCAAGGTCACGGGCCGTCCGCGCGCGTCCTCAGTACCTCTCTGCCTGGGGATAGTATGGCAGGAGACGGTACGGTTGCAGCTGGCGATACCGCTCGTTCAGGTTCAGGAGCTGTTCCTCGTACGCCTGTTGCTGCAGCAACAGCTGCTGAGTCTGATAGTACGCCTGCTGGTTCTGGTACCCCGGGTCTTGGTAGTACAACTCCTGACTTCGCTGCTGCTGGTAATTCTCATTCTGCGCTTGATACTGTTCTGGTTGTATTATTTGCTGCGCATTTTGTTGGTAAATAGCTTGTGGAATTGGTTTGGTCTGCTCCTGATATCTTTGCTGGTTTTGATAGTACGGCAAGGTCTGCGTTTGATAGTTTTTCGGCTCGTTTTGGTTTTTCGCCTGCTGGTTTTGCTTTATTTGCTGATCAGCTAGTTGCTGTTCATGTGCATCTTGTTGTTGATATAAATCTTTCTGTTGCTGAGAGATGTCTTTCTGGTGTTGATAGGTAAGCGCAAGTTTTTGGTCTTGTTGCGTGAGGAGTTGTTCTTGGGGCGGTGTGTAGGAGTCAGCGCGGCGGTGCAGGGCGAGGGGGTGCGCGGAGGGAGGGTCGTGTAGTGCAGCCAGCGGGCCGGTGCCGGGCCGGAGGTGGGGCCGGTAAGTGGTCGCATCCACCCGGGCCAGCGGCCGCCGGGGCCGCTTGCTGACCGGCGTGGGCGTGGAGCCACCGGCCGGCTCGCTTGCCTTCACCAGCTCTTTGTTGCGGCTCTGCAACAGGAAACCTGCGCTCAGATATGCAGGGGGAAGGGAGAGGGATGTCGAGTGTTGCGAGGGTGGCGTGAGGCTCACACGTCTGTGCCAAGAGGACTTTTATGTTATTTGAGTTTTGTAGTAATGATCCCGCTGCGTATGCAAACTAGGACATAATGGAACCAGTGTAAGATTAACAATTATACTTCATTATAATTTAGTAGGATATAAATGGTGAACTTTATGAAATTTTCCGAGCCATGACAACAGTTAATAATAACTCACGAGTTGCAAATTATAATTTCTGTGAATGGAAACTATGTCATGATCCGACGGGGTGTTCGACCTGACTTTCGAAAGCCGAAGGTCATCAGCTGCGTGCATCACTGCAGCGTAAAGCCTGTGTGGTGTTCATACAGTGCCAAGACATATGCCAGCTCCGTACACGCAGCGATATGTCCAGTCACGATTTGCGATTAGAATGATAAATTGTTCCTGGGTACTTTAGGATGGTGTCAGTTGGATCACGAATGAATTAACCGATTATTAATTGGTTTTAATGTTTCGAAGAAGATTTTAATAATACCTAGCATGGTTTAGTTTAAAGTGAATTTCAAATCAGTGGACGTCTTTTTGCGACTTTATTAGCCTTCTATTCTGCCGGTCTGAACTAAAGTTTGATAGCTTTTATTCTGCATTGTGCCGGATTGCAACGTAATTTAGGTACGACCTAGAGACATAAATAAGTGTGAACTTAATCGCTGTCAAACTTTAGTGCAGACACTTTAATGTATAAGTATAAATAAGTATATAAATAAGTATAATCCCAATGGGAAACGGTATGCATCGAGTATAACCAAGCTTACTTGCATGATGGCTTTTTAAATGAGCCCCATGTCACATATGAGTATATTCAAAAAAATTAGGGATCCTTACTGAAACTCCAATAATGTGACCAAGGCGTAAGAAAGTTACCTAAAATATTATTTACATCGCGTGCGCTGCGAAAACTATTATACCCGTGCGAAGCCGGGGCGGACTGCTAGTCATAAATATAAAAAAGTTATAGACAGTCCAGCCAGCCCACTACTTTAATCAAATTGCAAATGCAATGCAAGTTACGTAAATACATCGATCAGGCTATCCCGCTTGGTGCAGACGGCAGTAGTTGGCTGCGTCCCAACCGGGTCACATCCGCGGGAACTAGGTTCAATAGTGTCCCAATTTCCGGAATTTCCAGCACTACCATGTAGAGACCAATGTATCAAATTCGGTTCTCCATTAGCAAACCACCTAAAATCACTGAATTCTTAATTTCTAATTAATAAATCATTACATTAAATTACACCGCGGAGATTAAGAATGAATTCAATTAAATATTTTATGGGTAACCGTTTTTTAATGGTTAATTAGGCATGCGTTTGACAACCATCTCACCTGATGTAAGTGACGAAGTTGTCTAAGGTGGAGCACGTTTGCCCATGAGATGCCCATTCACTCTTGACTTGAAGAGACCCAGGTTATAACCTGAGTCTTTTTGTCTTTTTTGCCTGGGTATACCCAGGAAGAAACACTGTTGCTGGAAGAGCATTCCATTCTTTGGCCGTTCGGTCTATGGAAGACTCAGCAAAATGCTTAGAGTGAATTAGTTTGCCCCTACTGAATTTTTTTAATTTCCTCATTAAGTTTTGTAAACTTTTGTCGGCTAATTACTGAGATACAAACAAACATTTATGCAACATTGTGGAATGCAACTAACAATTGAAATTTAAATAATTATGCTTGTATGTCTCAAGGACGGAAATAGAGACACTATACCTAATAACATTAAAATAAGACCACAATTGTATATCATCATCATCATCATCATCAACAGCCTGAAGACGTCCACTGCTGAACATAGGCCTCCCCCAGAGCACGCCACCTTGAGCGGCTGCTCGCCTCCTGCATCCATCGGCTCCCCGCGGCTTTCACCAGGTCGTCGGTCCACCGAGTGGGGGGCCGGCCTACGCTGCGTCTTCCGGTTCGTGGTCGCCACTCGAGAACCTTTCTTCCCCATCGGTTGTCAGTTCTACGAGCGATGTGGCCTGCCCATTGCCACTTCAACTTACTAACTCTAAGAGCTATATCGGTCACTTTAGTTCTCCTGCGGATCTCCTCGTTCCGGAGCTTATCTCGCAGGGAAACACCGAGCATAGCTCGCTCCATAGCTCGCTGCGCGACTTTGAGCTTACTAATGAGGCCAACAGTAAGAGACCATGTCTCAGTTCCATAAGTCATCACTGGCAACACACACTGATTGAAAACTTTCGTTTTCAGGCTCTGCGGTATTTTGGACGAAAAGATAGGACGAAGCTTCCCGAACGCTGCCCAGCCGAGTTGGATTCTTCGCGCCACCTCTTTGTCGAAGTTGGACCTACCTAATTGGACAATCTGTCCTAGGTAGACATACTTGTCGACAACTTCGAGAGTATCGTTCCCAACAATTACCGGTATAGGTGGAACATGAGCATTAGACATGATCTTTGTCTTGTCCATATTCATCTTAAGACCAACCTGCTGGGAGACTCTACTGAGGTCGTTGAGCATGGTGCTAAGGTCCTCGAGCGATTCCGCCATTATGACTATATCATCGGCAAAACGAAGGTTAGTGATGTACTCGCCATTTATGTTGATGCCAGATCTTTTCCACTCCAAGAGCTTGAAAACATCCTCCAATGCGTTTGTGAACAGTTTGGGCAACACCAAATGACAAAACTGAAGACCGAAAATGGTAGCGTCATTTCATCCAAGCCTGAGATTCTGAGAGAGATCGAGAACTTCTATGTACAGTTATACACCTCGACACGTAAGCCCGCTACTAACACAGCTCAGGACATCAGAGCCAAGTTAGTCCGACACTATACCGAAGATATCCCGGACGTCAGCCTGTACGAGATTAGAATGGCCCTCAAACAGCTTAAAAACAACAAGGCACCAGGTGAAGATGGAATTACGACCGAACTTCTGAGAGCGGGTGGTAGACCGGTACTTTTAGTCCTCCAGAAGTTATTTAATTCTGTCATCCTTGAAGGTATAACGCCAGAGGCATGGCACAAGAGCGTGGTGGTGCTCTTCTTCAAAAAAGGCGATAACACCTTATTGAAGAACTATAGGCCCATCTCGCTCTTGAGTCATGTGTATAAGCTGTTTTCGAGAGTCATTACGAATCGTCTCGCACGCAGGTTTGATGAATTCCAGCCTCCCGAACAAGCCGGTTTCCGAAAAGGCTTTAGCACCATAGACCACATCCATACGCTGCGCCAGGTTATACAGAAGACCGAAGAGTATAATCGGCCGTTATGCCTAGCGTTTGTGGACTATGAGAAAGCCTTCGATTCAATCGAGACTTGGGCGGTGCTGCAGTCCTTGCAGCGATGCCAAATTGACTATAGGTATATCGAAGTTTTGAAGTGTTTGTACAGTAAGGCCACTATGTCAGTCCGACTACAGGACCAGAGTACGGAACAAATTCCATTGCAAAGAGGCGTGAGACAGGGAGACGTTATTTCTCCGAATTGTATATCACAAGAAAACAAATAAAATTGTTTGATAGTTTTAAAAAAAATTATAGCGTGCTTTTTAAGAATATCTAATGTGCTTTTAAATCAGTGCTGCTTTAACCTTGTGAAACTACGCTTCTAATTGACAACCTCTTTATTTAACATTGGTCGAAAAATATTCAAAGTAGGTTTGTACCTACTTTGAATAATATTACCTATTTGAAATTAAACCTTGTATGCTGCCATGGTAGCTCCTATCCTATAGTTTAAAGTCCAGACAGCCTACCGTGGTAGAGTCTTCCATCACTATCTAGGATCTAGATAGAGTGGTGACCTAGATCGCTGAGTGTCGGCTCGAATTAACACTGAAACTATTATCTAGGGGTGAGTGTTAATATCGAAGGGAGTCTACCTTTAACATGAGCTCTACATTGTACATAGGTGTACATTTTTAAAAAAGTAGAATCTACTGTCAGACTTTTTCTATACCTTTTATAGAATTTCACCATGTACCTACCTAATTAGTATAAAGAGTAAGCAAGCAAGGAGTAGGCACCTAGTTTCAAATGATGCTAATGAATTCAATTACACCCGGTATAATGTATACGAGACGTTTTCTGCAAAGTTCGTCTAGGTAGGTACCACCGCTTGCCAGTTATTCTGCTGCCAAGCAGTAGTGTGCAAGCATTACTGTGTTCCAGTTTTAAGGACGTTACAGCTGGTGATATTACTGGGGAAATGAGACTATGACCTGATCACACAGTCTAGTAATCTTATTCTTATTACTATCACGTCATTCATTTATATGTAAAAACACAATACGCTATACTCCCAGGTATTGAAAATAACCGTAGAGCAGCGTTTCGTCATCGACTCTATATCAGCTCTACCACTACTCTACCTTTTGTTCTGGCGCACTCTACCGGAAGAGATAACATAAAATACACTACTCTATAAAATGTATTGAATTTAATAGTTTGGTAAAAGCTACACAAATTGAATTTATATTTAATAATAAAAATAATAATAAATTTGTGGACATTTCACACAGCGCCATCTAGTCCCAAACTAAGCAAAGCTTGTACTATGGCAACCAGATAACTGATAGAATACATAGATACTTTTTGTTTATAAATACATACATAGAATACAATATAGCACACCCAGACACAGAACAAACACCTATGTTCATCACACAAATATTTGTCCTGGGTAGGAATCGAACCCACAACCTACAGTTTAGAAGGCAGGACTACCACCAACTGAGCTATCAGGCCAGTCAACTCATTAAAGACATCATCAAGGTCATTTAAGACTCTATTTTTCTCAAAAAGAACCAACTTTAATAAAATAATGGAATAGTCTCGAGAGGGTTTCTTACTGAAAAATTATGATTACCCGGTTATCTATAAAGACTTCCATACATTTCCTTACAGAAAACCAATTTGATGACTGGTTATCAAATAAGAAAAAATGCTTTCTGTTAGATTACCCGGTTTTAATTTCTAATACTTCTGTAAAATTCTGTTCTAAAACTTCTGTAACCGAACTTCTGTACCGAAAACCAATTTGATAATTAGTTATGAAAAATGATGATGACGAAGCAATGCAATAACACAATTATTTTTAAAAGAAACAAATCTTGAAACTGAAGTTGACGCTTTCATAACCCGTTCCAATCAACCGCGACTCGCGTGCCGCTTACCGCTATATCACCTGCACTTTGATTTGCGACTTTTATAACGGGTAAGTGCCTTTATACCGACTTCAATAAAGGTGGATAGTATCAATTTCGATGTTTTTTTTTGTATTTGTTACCTCATATTCCCCCACTCTCATAGGCCAGGTCCTGCTATTAAAAATTAACAAGTGAATATTATTATTTTATTTTCTCTTTTTTTTTCTTAAAAATGAATGCAATAATTGAAAAAAAAACAGTAAAATCCGTTGATAAATCACGGAGTAATAAGCTTTTAAGGTTTCTGGAGGGGGCATTGCCTGGCCTTTTCTCGCAAAAAAGAGCTTCCCACAGTTACTATGAAAACGCACGTTAGCGACGTCACATGCCAAAGAGATTGTATGTAAAGCTACCACAGCTTAGCTATGAAATACTATGAAGGAGCAAGAACTGACGTCGCTGCATGTTTGAACTGACTTGTTCTATTCCTGTATTCTAAAATGCTTGTAACTTTGTAATTTTAGAGATTTTTAATATTTATTTCACGAATGTTTTTTTTTTATAAGGAATGATATTAATTTGTGCAAAACAAAACCAAAACACTAGCCTATTGAACTTCGCGCCGGATGGGCAGATGAGAAACATAGATTTTTTTTATTATCATGATCAGCCTGAAGACGTCCACTGCTGAATATAGGCCTTCCCCACAGATCCTGCATCCACCGGCTCTCCGTGGACCTAACCAGGAAGTCAACCCCCCGACCTACGCTGCGTCTTCTGGTTCGTGGTCGCCACTCGATAACCTTTCTTCCCCATCGGTTATCAGTTCTAAGAGCGCTGCGGTCTGCCCATTGCCTAAACAACATGTTAATTCTAAGAGCACATAGTTATTGTTTCTTTAACTAAACCAAAACAAAAGTTCTCATTAAAACAATAACTTATTTCAATAAATCGAAACTACTGCAACAGGAATAGAAGTAGATTCCGGGATTAGTCACTTGAAACAGTTGGTGAAATCGATCTGGTGTCTGATGAATGAATGGCTAAAGCATTGTAAAGTGTGTAGACATAGATAGAGCATAATTGTAGAGCAAAATAGAGCGGCGGTAGTCTCGTAGAGCATGATGTATTGTGCGGAATATCGCGACAGAATAATGGATTATTTGAGGGCAGCAGCTAGAACTAATTTATCCATTAGCATTTGTCTCTCTTGTCTAACGTTTGTGGTAATATTTCGTAAAATTATTAATTTGGTTATGTTTGCGTGTAAGATGAATGGAAGCTTTCAGTTCTCATTCTAACGGATGAGAAATAATATCTGGTGGTATTTGAGATGAAAATTGGATATTATTGTCAGTGTTCCAAAATACCTTCTAACCAACATTGTTTGATATTTTTTTATTTGACAGGTGGTCTTTGATTGACCTTTTAAACTCTCGACGGTAGGTCAATCATCTTTAAATATTAATAATAGATTGTAAATAAACAAACAGTCTGTGGTTATTTTCTTACAAAAGCTTTTCAAAGTCAATTGGTCCACTCCGTTCATCTCTACCACTCGATATGGTAATAAAATAAAGTTCGCTCAATTTGAGAGCGTTGACCTCGCGGGTTGCTTAACACGGTCACACTGTATCATATTGGCAACTCATCTTTCGAAACGGTGTACGAAAAAGTACGAGCTAATTTATACCTTATCTTTAATATTGTTTAAGGTTTATTTTAGATGTTGTTAAAGAAGCTCGTAAAGTGCGATTAAGCTCTGTCAAAATAGGCACTAGAACGTGTTTTTGAAATGATAAGTGCTCGGTGCGGCTTTTATTTGTTTTCACGGTTTACCTTTGTGGTGGTCAGTGGCGGGCAGCCTTCAGATGTGGGGTCATTTATTATTATTGTATTTTATAAGTATGTGTATAATGAAATATGCAATGTGTTTGGTGTACATAGTAGGTACGTATTTTATTAGTATTGACTATTGAGTATTGCGAGTATTGAATAAATGTAATTCTATTCAATTGTTTTCTATTCTAGTGAAAGATGATTGTTAGAGACAAGTGGAATCGATCCAACCATTATTGTGAGTCTAATCATGAATAAATGGAACGTTCCTTTATTTTAAGGCGGAATGCCAAGGAAACAATATTTTTTTTTAAATAACTAGTTACAAAATCATAATGACAGGTCCATGGTGTTCAAGGCGGCTGCACTGATTTGAATAAAACTTTGCACACAGAGATCACCATACTGCAACACAGCGCCTTTACGCGGCAAGCGCATGAAATCGCCGGGCGTATGTAATATTTAATGTTAATATTTTGTAATAGGATTTTTTTAATTGTTACATTACTCAATTTTTATTTTTATTCTCAATCAATCAATCAATCAAATATTTTTATTGACATAATTTTAGGTACAAAAATTATTTAAGTGAAGCCTCCAGTCCCCGAACTAGTTGAGAACTGTGTTTCGGGGTTCGGCGTCTCCTCGTATAATGAGGCACTTTGGTTGTCAATAATAACAATTAATTAATAAAGTTTACATACAAACTAATTAATATAAACTAGTGTAACAATTTTATTATTGTAATAGATAGACTACCCCGTGTGCATGTATGTTGTAGGTATTGTATGCGTGAGTTTTGTATAGGATTGAAGTGTACGCGCGTGTATTTGAGTGGGGGTGTGAGAGGGTGTTTGTGTGTGTATGAGGGGGTGTGTGTGAGAGTATGTGAATTCTCTTCATGAATTCTTTCTAGTACTTACATTAATAATAATTGGTAAATTCATTTAATTATGTAGGTACCTAATTGTTGTATTTACAATGTTTGCATGCTGCCGCTGCACGCGGGTGGTAAAATGTATCTGGCACTAATGATGTATCTAAAACCTTATATACCGACATTTAAGCAAATAAATGATTCTTATTCTGCTTAGTCTTTTTCTTTATGGAAAAAATTATGCAATCAAAACATTCCTCGCAGAAATGAGTTTTTTTCAATCAGTTTGTAATATTTATGTTTTAATATCACTCGCACGGAGCGCACTCGTTGGATTACTAAATAAATTGGATTTCTGGATCTAGCTGCAAGGAAATTGCATTCTAGCGGTTTCAAATTCAATATTTTACATTAAAAATTACAAACGAAATGTGTTTCAAAATAAATGTAAATTTTATGTTGATCTATTTTAAGTTTTCATGTACCTATAGGATTTCGTTTGTTGCCCGTGTCGCTACCAGTAGCTTCTGTTGTGTATATTTATATGATAACGAATAAATGTCTGAATGAAATGCGCTAAGAATATTTAAAGCTGTCGACTTATCATGGATTGATTTTAAAGTGTAAACCACACTACAGGTAAAAAGTTAAAAAAAAGAAAGTATAAACTTATTATAGTTCTTAAAATTTTAGCAACCAGTGGGATTTGAACCCGCTACTTCCAACTCACCAGATTAGACGCTCTACCAACTGAGCTATGGTCACATGATCGCTGACTACCAAAATCCGTTGTTGCGCGATGTTGTCCGTTGTGTCGTTGGTAGAACGTCTAATCCGGTGAGTTGGAAGGCACGGGTTCAAATCCCGCTGGTTGCTAAAATTTTAAAGAACTATAATATCTTTATTACTATGGACTCTTCGATCTTTATTACGATCGAAAAGAGTTGTTTAATGTTTTGGGTTCCTATTGCTAAATCCAGTTTTATGTTACCATCTAGAATTATAGGTTTTTGATAAGATTCTGATGGGAGACCTAATTTCAACTACGTCACTACTTTTTTGCACCGCCTATTCTTGTTTATGAAGTTAGGAGCTTATAAATAACTATATTTAAGAGACAGTTATTAAAAATACCTTATTTCAAGTTTCCTATCGCCTTTGTTATAATCTTTGGAATAATGGAAGGAAGACGAATCAAATTACTACTTATCTAACCGTGTGATACAAAAGAGCTGCTTAACCATTGTCTATAATGCCTACTTGAAGGTTTTGTTCTAATACCAAATGATTTTAATGATTGTGATTATAAAAAATATTTTTTACGAGCAGCAATGTTTTACTAATATAATGAATATAATGATGTAGTTTAGTTAGGCAGTAAAGGTTAGGCAAGTATCAGTTTTGGTGGTACTGAATAATACAAAGATAACTGTGGAGATGGTTTAACGAAATTAATACAACCAAATCACAAATTTTAGAAAACTTACAGGAAAATGTAATAAATCCATCATATTAATAGAAGTAGTATAATGAAGTTTGTTAAAAATGCAGCATAATGGTTAAGGCAGTTTTTTGTCATTTGACGTTCAAAATGCAAAAACCTTCATTATCATTATTAGCATTCTGCAATAAACCGTCGTTTAAAATTCAGTGGAGCCGGGCTCGCCGGGCGCGGTTCCGGCGGACTAATGAAGTGAACCTCACTAAAGTTCCCACAAACTCACCGGGCAGTGTTCACGAAGATACACCTTCAAAGTGGTACCTATTTGTTACTACGGTCACTAAAGTGTAACCAAGTATCAGGTATGAAGTACTTACACTCACTTGAGTTATTTTTAAACGCACCATGATTTTTAGAGAGATGGAATTAGCATTTAAGTTATGCCTCGTACTATTGAAAATGAGTTGATACTCATGTTGTGGTGAGAATAGACGTACCTGAGGCGAGACTCCGAGCATCTTGAGACTGGGTGGAATGTTGCTGAGCTGGTGGCGCGGGAGAGGGACGTGTCCGAAGTTGACGGTGAACGCCTCACACCACACCGCGAAGTGACCAATGTCGAACACTGTTAGTTCCTGTGGGGGACGAATTAAAGAACATTTTAGAAAAACAATTACACACTCTTTCTACTAGGTGTACAGACGAGCTGGCCAAAACTGCGGGAAGCCGCTGGATGCAGGAGGCAAGTGGTCGGTCAAAGTGGTGCTTTGTGGAGGGGATTTATATTCAGCAGTGGACGTCTTCAGGTTGTTTGATGATGACGTGCTGGCTTCAACTTTTGACTGCTGGATTCTTCATGCAACCACCTCGGCTTGGTTATGCTGTAAAGGTCAGTACAGACCAATAGTAATAACGATTGGTTAAAAAGGCTGGTCGACAGTCGGTGTGAGAGGCTATTGCTGAAGACTTAGGTACCTAGTCACAGAATGAGTATACTTACCCCAGGCAGCGTGAGCACGATGGTCTTCCGGTCGTACTTCCGCAGCGGGCTCTCGCGGCCATTCTCGTCGGGGATGCGGATGCCCTGCGGGGATGGCTTGTCGCCACGACCCACCCAGAACTTTGCGTCTGTTTAACAAAAATTACGGCATTCTATTAATTTGATTAATTATAGAAGCAAGAAATAAAAATAGAGAGCAACATAATACGGTGAAAGATAAAACATAGGCCAGCCTACAATCACTAGGTGACCCCACGATCTGGTCGAAACAGTGGGGAGCTGACGATGCAGGAGACCAGAAGTAGCTCAAAGCGGAGGCCATGTTTAGAAATGGACGTTTTCCGGCTGATGATGATGATTAAATATAATGGAACAAAACCTGAGAATAAATGGAATTAGAACTACGTTTATAAGTTTTTTCAAACATCAACAATCTCTGGTTTCGCAGTTGAACTTACAGCAAAAACTTTACACTCTTCATTACCATTATCAGTTTATTATAGGCACTTAAAGATTACTGATTTATCGAAATATCGCCTACTTAGCAAATCTATATAGGTATATAGGTGCTTGCCTACTAACTGGACCGTTCTAATAGCATGCTTCTAAGCTCGGTCTTCAGCTTTCTGCATCCACGTTCTATCAGATGCTTTTTGCTTTTTCACTCCCCTCGCCTGGCCACGAAGTTTCGTATGCTACGTTGGTAAATACCATTCATACCGTAATAGTTTCTCTTGATATAGCTCTAATGTTTGGTACTCAACTCATTACTTTTCCGTTTTAAATGATTGAAACCATCGAAATGAAACCAGTTTTACTTTGAGCCAAGACTTTGAAAGCCATCTCTAAATTTGCGGAAACCGTGTTTGAGTAACCAAACTTCGGCATCCAACTCGCACTCCTGAATATGACATAAAATCCATGCAAACTCAGACATCAGACGAGCATGACAAACTGCCCAACTTGGGCCAACTTAGCTCTAACTTAGGATGCAAGTTACAGTTTAAAGTTGGCGAGTAACATTCCTAGTGGGGAGTATATCATCGGTAAGTATTCGGAGCGGAGGTCGATGGCTCTGGAATAGTTTTAGGAGACCTATAATGTACCTATGGTGTGGTGTGGGAGATGCAGATGTTTGTTCTATTTATTGCAGAATTCATATCTAGTCAGAGAGTCGACTTAAAAAAAGTTTGCCTATTTCAATTCAATTGCATATTCGCATCCTTCATTCATGATTCGTCATCGTCATTCTCATCATAAAAATAAAATCAAAATAACGTTTTTGATTTAAAAAATCAATGAATAATAAACCAGTGTTCAAATGTGTATGAACAACACATTAATAAAAATAATAACCGGCCAAGTGCGAGTCGGACTCGTGCACAAAGGGTCCCGTACCATTATCTATCCCTGCCATCTAGTGTTGAGTAGCAGTACTATTTAAAGCAGTGCTATCTATGTCTCATCTGGAAAACTAGCAAAAAAATCACGTTTGTTGTATGGGAGCCCCACTAAAAAAATATATTTTATTCTGTTTTACAGACGGACAGACAGACCGACAGACAGCGGAGCCTTAGTAATAAAGTACATTTTACCCATTGGGTACGGAACCCTAAAAATAGTGAACTACGACATTCGTAACACTTTTTTAAATTGCCAGAAACAATGACAATAGTCGAAATACTACTAGGTGGGTTAAAAAAGGAAAAAAGGAAGGAAGGTGGGAAATACTACTAGGGTTTACTAGGTGGTAGGACTTTTCTGCAAAGTTCGTCTAGGTAGGTACCACCGCTTTGCCAGTTATTCTGCCGCCAAGCAGTAGTGTGCAAGCACTACTGTGTTCCGGTTTGAAGGGCATTGTAGCTAGTGACATTACTGGGCAAATGAGACTTTATGATCTGATCACTCAGTCTAGTAATCTGATTATTAGACTGGGTCTGGGATATGTCTCAGGATGACGTGCGCAGTGCAGTGTCGCGCGAAACTATTGTTTTAAAGTTCCGGGTGACACTGCAACTGTTATGGGCGGCCGTGTCACTTAACATCAGGTGAACGACTAGCTCGTCACGTCATTCAATCACATAAAAAAAAAAAAAAAAAAAAAAAATACAATCTGCTCAAAGTGGTGAGTATCTATTTCCGCGCTGCAAGTGTAAGCATTTGAACAAAGACTGGAGAGCGAGCATTCACATTGTTTCATTAGGAACATTTCATGAAGTGCTTGTTACGCGGCTGCAGTCTTCTGGAAATGCCTATAAGGGAGTTCACATTTCATAAAATGAATGTCGATGGGGTAGTACTGGTACTAACTATCACTATCAATCATAAATAATTGTTTCTCGTATGGTTTTGCAAAATTCACTTTTCGAGTTGATCAATACTCGATTAAGTACCTCATCGAAAATCATAATAAATAACTTCGCGTTTTTCTTTTCAATTTTATTCAATAAAGTCCTTTAATACGGGGAACACAAAGTCCACATCATAAAATACATGTCTGTTTTCCGTAACACTATCCGCAAAGTAATGAGCCATCCGTCACGCTCCAGGAATACCTCCCATAAACTGGTGGATCATTCCCGAAGTGTTGCTCAGGTGTTAAATGTGACTCTCCCAATTTCCGATAAAACAGATGGTCCTCATACAAAGTAGTCACAAGTTTTCTTACAAGTTTTTTCTGTCTTTTTAGGGTTCCGTACCCAAAGGGTAAAACGGACCCTACTACTAAGGCTCCGCTGTCTGTTTATCTATCTGTCCGTCTGCCACCAGGCTGTATCTCATAACCGTTATAGTCACAGTTGAAATTTTCACAGATGATGTATTTCTGATGCAGCTATAACAAATACTAAAAACCGAATAAAATAAATATTTAAGGGGGCTCCCATACAACAAACGTGGTTTTTTGCTCGTTTACATGATGAGTAAAAAAAAAGAGTCATAGATGGCGCTGCTTTAAATAATATTAGTTTGCATGATTCTTTTTTCATTCGGCAGAAAAGAATTTCACGCGTCGGTCCAATATTTTCTTTGACGATATGTTTTAAGCCCCGCTGGGTATTTTTAAACTGGCTTTTACATTTGCGGCTGGGGAAGTTTTTAGGAACTATAAAATTATCTTCACAATGGTTTTCGTATTTTTCATAACATGTTCCACTAGAAAATTGTTTTAAGAAAAATCCTTAATGGATTCAGTGTTTTTCTACTCACCTTAATATCATATGAGTTTGATCAGACCTCCTTAGCACAATAAAGCGATTAAACCATCTCCCCGTCCTGGATGGTAAGTGGGGTGTTTACCGCGAATATTGAGCGTTGTTTACGGCCACAGATAAGCGCCGCGTCGCGTAATACATCACGCTCACCTGACTATATTGCTGTTCTATACACACTACAGCGTGCAGTACCTCACGTATTGTATATTAACGCCTAAAGATCACATACATAGATCGTGGTACCCTAACTAGGATACCCTGTATCTACAGACCTAGGAACTACTAAGACTAATTCCCTGTATGTAGGGACCCAGAACCATGGACCCGCAACACCCAGGCACAGAACAAGTATTCGTGGGAATTGAACCCACGTACGAATAGTCGAATATCTAGCTCTATTACTGACTCATTCATCTAAATTACACTTATGTGTCACTTATGTGAATAAAATAAAACTGTTTACACCAAGATGACCTACTGTGTTGCACTGTGACTAGCCTATACATTGCGATGTAGTATACCAGTATAATTATATTGCACTGTGACAACTGATCCCTTGTTCGCCTCTACCGTTACACAGTGTAATCACAACCAGTAGGGTGCGGGTGCGGGTGCGGGTGCGGGGGGGGACATACAAGATGACAACATAGATAAATGTCACTACATATACCTAGAAAAAGATATAGAAGCAGAGAAAAATAGGTAAACACAAAAATATACTGTTATACTAGTTAGTTACTACTGTTTGAATTTCAATTTACAATCTGGTGTTACCGGTCAAGTGATTCCTTCCCGACAACTTTCACCTCTCACCAAAATACATCTTCGTAAAAAGATTATGTTTTAATGCTACAGAATAATTAAAACTTACCTAAAATTTTCATAAAGAATCATTGTTTGCATCCGTACCAAATCGAGACCACTACCTAAACATTTATAGCCCATAAAGTTGTTCCACTGCCACAGTGCCTGTGGTAGCAAAGATCACAACACGTGAACGTTTCGGCGAACATTAGCATACTCTATGGTAATGCGCTGTTCGCTGGCGCGGTGTAAACGGGCCTTAACTACCACAGCGGGAAGTGTGGATGTGCCTTAATATTACACGCGTTTAACTAAGTAATTTTAGCATATTGAGCAATAACGATTGAGTTTTGGGAAGTCAAACTTTATCTAGAAAACCCTTTTCTTATACGAGCTTTTCTTTCTTTTACAAGCTTTCTCAATAGGTATAGGACTTTATGTAACTGCATACACACATCGTGCGCAATGCATATTTATGCGCACCAAGTGCTAAAAATCAATAATTTCCTATTTTGTAGCAAACTAGCTAAAACACCTTTGAAATATGTGTAATTTTTATAGCCCTTCACTAATTCCACTGACCGTTTATTTTTACGAGAACAATGGTGGATTCCAGGGTGGGAATAATTCTTTTCAAAAGAGGGAAATTATGGGAAATTCTATGGTTATTTTGCAATGCAGTTTTTTTCTGACAATTCATTGTTACAGCAACTACCTAGAGCTCGGCAGTAGCTTGTGCTACGTTCAATCCAACCCACCATGCTTTGAATCCTGCTCAGCCCCGCACTAAGGTCTTTTTATGTTATGAGAGGAACTGAGGCTCGCTCTTACAACGGTGTAGGAAACTGTATTGAAGAAACCGGCAAGTTCAGGAAAACCAAAAATAAAGGGACATGGTCTCATACACTAATCCGCAATGGGCCAACATGGAGGATTATGGCTACACTCTCTCTGTAAGAAAAATAAAACCGGTTAAGTTCGAGTGGGACTCGCGCACGGTGGATTCCGTACCATTATCTATCCCTACCATCTAGTGTTGAGTACCAGTACAATAGTACTGCTACTCAACACTGACTGACTGCTGCTTTATATTTAAAGCAGCGCCATCTATGACTCATCTGGTAAACGAGCAAAAAAATCAATTTTGTTGTATGGGAGCCCCCTTAAATATTTATCTTATTCTGTTTTTAGTATTTGTTCTTATAGCGGCAACAGAAATAAATCATCTGTGAAAATTTCAACTGTCTAACTAGCACAGTTCATAAGATACAGCCTGGTGACAGACAGACGGACTAACAGACAGACAGACCGGGCAGTGGAGCCTTAGTAATAGGATCCATTTTACCCTTTGGGTACGGAACCTTATAAAATTTGACCCAGCAGTGGGAACGCATGAGACGACAACGACGTGTATTTTATCATGAATTTTAAGTATGTCATGTAGCATTATGAAAGCGGTAGCTGATAGAGCCATTTTACGAGCCCCTCTGTTCTTCTTCCGCGCTTGAAATACGGCCGGCCGCTGGGAGAGACAAGCCATTGAGGCTGAATAACGGCCGTTATTTTACAAAAGACGTTCATAATTTGACATTTATCGCTACATAACGGCGACTTGGGCCGCTTTTAAAATGCTACTTGTTTACTGGATTTAAATTGTTTAGGTTGTTTGTAATTTTTTTTTAATTTATGTATGTACCTATTTTTGTCAGGCCATCTACATTTTAACCAACGTATTTTCCTTTATGATCAGACTGCCTACAAAGCAAGAAGACTACGAGGGCCGATTGACTAAAAATCAGAAAGTCTAAAATGCAGAGTGACTAAAACGAGAAGTAAGCTCGTGAAGTATTGTTATTTTATTTGGCAAAGTTAGGCACAATGATTACTATTGATGTTTTTGAGTCATGTTAAACTCAACTGTCATTTGTGCAGGACTAGGATTAGTAATCTTAATAACTGTGCTGATGTCTCAGGATGCGCAGTGCAGTGCCACGCAAAACTTTATATTATAGAGTTCCGAGTGGCAACTGTAATTATGGGTAGCGGTAGCGCTTACCATCAGGAGAATGACTGTCTCGTCACGTCAATCAATTATATTATAAATAGATTGGTAACTAACTCTGTGTCAGCGTCTTATAAAACGCTCGAGATAAATTGTCCAACAATTCCTCTCCCAGGACCTTAGCAGATAAACAAGGCTCTATTCAGGCTCCAAGTCCTCGCATATTTAGAGCAAACATCGTAAATCGGCACCCTCACGCCGCGACCGCATCCGCCTCCTCGCTCTATATTGTATCGAGTAAATTGAGACGCTTCGTATAATAGTCATTCTAATAGTTCACTAGGTAGGTACATATTTATTTGACTGGCCTGTTAGCTCAGTTGGTAGTTCTCCTTCTGAACTATAGGTTGTGGGTTTGATTCCCATCCAGGACAAACATTTGTGTGATGAACATAGGTGTCTGTTCTGTGTCTGGGTGTTATATTGTATTCTAAGTAATCTATCAGTTATCTGGTTCCCATAGTACAAGCTATGCTTAGTTTGCAGCTAGATGGCGCTGTGTGAAATGTCCACACAATTTTTTTTTTTATTATCCCTTTAATGTCACGCCAGGCAAGGGTAATGTTTGACAGGTCACCTAAGTTTTGACCGATGGTGGCGGTTACGTTAAGTATGAAGTTGGAACTGGCTCTCAGACGAGGCTGCCGGATGACTCTCAGCTTTATAGTTACTGCTGGCCGGTGTGTTATAATTAAATGCTCTATCATTAAGAAAACTAATGGTAGTGTTACATAACTATACATTAATGCAACATTGCAAGGATAATAAAAAAGCATTTATTATTTTACATTAATAATAATATCATCAGCCCATACATTCCCACTGCTGGGACAAGGGCATTCATTCAGAGGAAAAGAGAGTATACTGGGTGTAATTTAATTCATTAGCATCTTTTGGAACTAGGTACCTACTCCTGACACACCGATTGCGTGATTATTGATTAATTGATCACGTGTGGACCAAAATTTATGAAATCTAACGCATCGATTTCGTATCGACAATAATTCCAAAAAATGAGATAACGTACTTAATGAACTGCAACAATACAAAATTGCATTAAAATATTTAATCTCTGTTTGTAACTGCTGCATACAAGGCAAAAAAACTTTAATAACGAGGTATCTAAATCATTCCTGCCAACGTTAGGCACCGCAAGCCGTTGCAATCTTCATAATTTTCAATAAAAAACATTTCCATTTGGACCCTTTAATAATCATCAATAATTACTATCGTGCACTCAATTTATGCTAATGAATTAAATTTCACCCTGTATAGGCCATCATCAACCGCGCTGCGCATGTGTTGTGCTTGCGGTGGATAAGTACTTATGTCCTCGAATTTTAGTGATTCTTGAACATATGTCGATTCCCTCGCGATGGTTTCCTTCACCGTTGTAAGAGCGAGTGCAAAATCCACACTTGAAAGTCATTGGTCGAGCGGAATACAAACCAGGATGTGTATGGTCTAAAAGTCACAAGAGTTACCGCTGCTCCACGCTCTCCACTATTTTGTTTTACTCAAAAAATCTCGAGTTGTGCACCGAAATTACGACTGAGCGTCATTCTTGCATACGGGTCGTCATTAGTCAACCTAGCATGCCTAAAATTAATTTAGTATCAATATTAATTAACTGCCTGCAGGTAGCATAGATGATAGACATGATAATTATTATCATGCATACTACATCTAATTAAAGTCAGCCGATGACGTTTAATTAAAATATTTCGCTTCACACTTCATTAGCCGGGTATTATGCAGCAGGAGATGATAATTATATTTATTGGAAACCATGCCGTTGTATAACTCCTATGGATAGGTTTTACGTACGGATTTAAGCTGCTTATTCAAAACATTATATACACATACATTACATTAACATATCACATACCGAGTAGATAATAATTCGAGTACAGTATTTTGTTGGTATTAAGCTACATGGCTGGAAGATTATGGACTATCTATCAGCGCAGCACTTAGTGTACAGTCCAAATGTTATTTCAACACATTTGCTCAAAAAATGCATTTACAAAGCCTGTATACATTGTTCGAAAGTTAAACATTACGCACCATACAACGAAGCGTGCGGTAAAATAGGTACTCTCACCTAAGTATCTATTTTACCGCATCGTTCCTTGTATAGCGCCGTGCGTAACCTTTACGGTTTTTTTTTAATTTCAATAAAACATATAAAATAATTTCACCAAGGAGTTTCACAGTACGAGAATAAATAAGCTGAATGATGGAAACTCCTTGGAAGTGATTTTGCTCAATACGTTTGTCTCACTTTAATACTAAAGAGAAAATGAAACTAGAGATGTAGTTCTAATTTTCATCTCACGCACGTGGCGCCATTTGCATTGTAAATGCCCGCCATTTTAGGCCATTTTCATATTAGTTAGATAAGGAACGTCAAAGGTTGTTTGTTGCGACTTTCCCACTAATAAACGAAAGTTTGTTTCTTTACCTATTGTACTGTTTTCTCGCGAATGTGTTGAAAAACGTTGTATGATACACGTGCGGAAATTGGTTTCTACAACTTACCGCCCTAATATCATAAATAACTATTATAGGTGGGTTGTTAAAGTATTCAAAAAAATGAAGCAGAACATGGTATTGTGCATAAAATAAGGATCATCAGGATCTGAACATCCGCCTGCCAGAGCATCTCTTTTAAACTGTTCATTCATCATTCTAAATCTAAAATTATTATATTAAAAAAGTAGTAACATTTATTATTGAGGGTGATAAAAAGTAGGTAGGTTACTTGTCGTGATTTTTTTAAATGGTTTCGAAATTTTGTTAGTTGTATCGTTTGTTTTCTGGTTGGCAACTGACTGGTGCGCGATTGTACGAGTGGCGGGGGATTGGGCAGAAAAAGCGGTTAGTCTTAACCCTTTGCTTACTAATAAAAAGTTATTGTTATTAAAGAATATTCTTTGAAAATAAAATGCTTGAATTTTAAAAAAAAATGAAGCACAATATAGTATTGTGCATAAAACCAGGATAATATCATCTGCCTGCCAGAGCATCTCTTTTAAACTTCTGTTCATTCATCATAATAATGATGAATCTCTTTTAATCTGTTTATTCATCATTATGATGAATTAACAGTTTAAAAGAGATGCTCTGGGAGGCATATGATCAGATCCTGATGATCCTGGTTGTATGCGCAACATAATAATATGTTGTGCTTCATTTTTTTTTTCAAATTCATATTTTACATTTCATAATAAAAGTAATACAAACTGAACATAAATTACATAACAGAGCAGCCAGACTAAATGTATAACTTCGTCTACCATCTAAGGTACATACCTGGAGCCTCTCCATCATACGAGAAGTTGGGTATGAGCAGCGTCTGCGCATCCACGACGACGATGGGGTCGGACGACACCCCGTGCACGCCGCGCAGGCCTGACACCTTCACCGGCTTCGGGTACTCCAGCTCGCGGGGGATGGACACGTCACCGAAGTTTACCTGCACAAACATACCTTATATAAATGAGTGTGCAGATGGCATAGTCTTAAATGATAATAATGAAAATGTAAACAAGACTACAATGAGTATTCATCATCATTCATCAGCCTTTACAACTGTTGAGCTCGCAGCACGGAGGCCTACAAGAGCTTGGGAGAGCCCTAGGTATGCCACTGAGTCCATTATTCTCATCCAACTGCTGCTATACCCCTCGACCAGACATGGGTTCCTAACTTGGCATTGGCACTGAAGGCAGTATGTATTGGTTAAATTTGACTGGCCTATTAGTAGCTCTGCCTTCTAAACTACAGGTTGTGGGTTTGATTCCCATCCAGGATAAACATTTATGTGATGAACATAGGTGTTTGTTCTGTGTCCGGGTGCTATATTGTATTCTATGTATGTATTTACAAACAAAAGTATCTAAGTATTGTACCAGTTATCTGGTTGCCATAGTACAAGCTATGCTTAGTTTGGGGCTAGATGGCGCTGTGTCAAATGTCCACACATATTAAAAAAATGTCCGATAACCGTCTTATTTGTCTGAATAAACGTTTTTTTTAGAGTTGGGCGGATACTTTCAATCTTAGAAAGACAAGTTCTTAAACGAGTAAAAGTCAGTATAAGTCAGCGAGTGCTCTACTTAATATGTCCAGCTAAATATTACGGATTGACGCAAGAAGTAATAACGCTATGGTATATTATAACCACCCCATGTACTTGGTGACGAGTATATCGGAACGTGTAGCAGTTCCTCACAGAACCAACAATCAACATTCCTCGACAGCGCGAGGCGTCACCTGTCGCCGCGATCGGAATGCCATGTAATTACACCTTAGCTATTTACTACTAAAATTCAGGCCACAGGATACTCTACCTAAAACTTAGGATAAGGTTCGTTAAAAATTACAATAAAAGTACTACTGTCTAATGTTATTTCGTCTTGGAAGCAACCGCGTCGTTGGTGTAGTGGTCGAGATTTTAAACCCTGTTGCAGTCCTTAGGCTGCCAGGCCTATGGGAGGGGTCGGGGGGGTACATGGTCGTTCCCGAGAGCAAAGTGCCCCGGTACCACACTGCAGTCATCTACATACCGGATTTCGGACGAGGCAGGGAGGAACTCACCAGGAGGCCGGATCTGCTGAGGAATTTCCTGGTGGCCCTTAATCCGGGAGTAGGGGTAGAAAGGTGGCAAATGTTCACCCACGAAGTCCGCCCAGTGGGCGGTACTTATAATCACATACTGGTAATGGGCATAGCGCCTGAAGACCTGGAGAATATCCGTCGCGAAAACTTTCGTCACTATATAACAGCGCGAGTTTTCGTGAAGGTTAGAGGACATAGACCCGGGGGTGTATCGACGGCGACGGCGGGAGAAGTGGGCACGGTCCACGCCGCAGCAAGCGGCGGGGTGGTGCCGGCAACTCCCGGGGCTGACGATGAGAGCCTCACGGAGAGCATGGGGTGGACGCGGGAGGAGGTAGATCGGCTGTTGGATGTGGGTGATGAGGGCGAGGAGGATATTGCAGGCGATATAATGGGCCTCAATATCTTCTCGCCGGCATCGTCCATGGACACGGACCGGCCCGCCGGCTCCTCCGTAAACCCCATGGCGGAATAAAGAGGATGGTCAGTGAGATCATCACACACTCTAAAAATTTTAATAATGGATTCCCACGATAATAAAAATCCACATAACACTAAAAAACCAACTGCTACGGCAGCTGGGAGCACACATAGGCTAGGTATCAGTAGTAAATTTGGAATCGAAATTATACAAGCCAACATCCAACACAGCATCACAGGTTTCGCCGCCCTGCGAAGAACCCTGGAGGAGCAACCGAACACAATAGCACTGGTCCAGGAACCGTACCTAAGTCGTGGAAAGGTGAGTGGCTTCAACGCCTTGCGAGGCAATGTTTTTGCTCCACCCAGACATAACAAAACGCGAACATTTATATACGTGCCTAACCCATATAAGGCGTCTTTGGTAACTCATTTGTGTACTGACGACCTCACTGTAGTTAAAATGGAGACGGGACTGCTGGGCAATCTTAGCACCATTGTCATAGCCTCGGCTTACATGGATATTGGAGCCGAAGCGCCGCCTCCAGCACTTGAAGAGCTAATGCGGTTCTGCGCAAACAACAAACTAGAATGTGTGGTGGGATGTGATTCAAACGCCCACTGTACTGTCTGGGGATGTCAAGACTCAAACGAGAGAGGAAAGGATATCCTTGATTTTATATTGAGACATAACCTGAATATACTGAATCGAGGGTCGGAACCAACGTTTGTCACGTCCTGGGCAAGGACCATAGTTGACATAACAATAGCCACCAGCGAGATCGCAGAGACGATAACAGACTGGCGCGTAGCTACAAGCGATATTTCTTGTGCGGACCACAGGAGGGTCAGGTTCAGCTTGCAGGTAGGGGAGCACAAACCACGCACGTATAGAAATCCGAAGAAAACCGATGGAGCGGTGTTTAGAGAATTGCTAGAGAACACACTGGCAGAATTACCAGAAGTTGAAACGACCACGGAGTTTTCGCCCAACGAAATTGAAAGTACAATCGAGTCTATAACTGACTCGATGAAGAAAAGTTACGAAGGATCCTGTCCTTTGAAAACAGAAAGCAGTAAAATACTGGACAAAAAAGACAAATGGTGGAATAAAAAGCTCAGCAAGCTGAGGAAGACGTCAAGACACCATTTTAACAGAGCCATGAACACAGATCTCGAAAAAGATTGGCAAGATTATAGAAAAACTAGGCACAAACTCAAAGTGAGTGTAAATAAGAGTCGTGACAACTCGTGGATAAAATACAGTAACTCCATACAATCTGAGAGTGAGACCGCGAGGCTCAGAAAAGTATTATCCAGAGATAGCCAGATGAAACTGGGCACTCTGAAGAAAGCCGATGGCACCTACACAGCATCGGAGCGGGAACAGTTTGAACTCCTGCTAGAGACCCATTTCCCCGGCTGCCGCATGGATAGCGATAAGGGATGGGTAACAGAGATAATGCAAAAACCGGATAGCGAAGACTGGGCTTTTGCAGACTTAATAGTCACAGAAGAAGCCCTTCTGTGGGCCGTAAGCTCGTTTAAACCATATAAAGCCGCTGGGACAGATGAAATCTTTCCAGCACTTCTGCAATGGAGTTTAAACAAGATCAAAACACATTTAATTGCCATCTTCAGGGCATGCCTTGCGTGGAAGTATATACCCAAAGCATGGAGAGAAGTCAAAGTAGTTTTCCTACCAAAACCAGGTAAAGCAGACTACACCAATCCCAAGTCTTTCAGGCCTATAAGCTTGAGCTCGTTCCTCCTGAAAACTCTGGAGAGACTTTGCGACAAATATATTAGAGGTGAACCGTTGATTAAAAATCCGGTGCACAGGAACCAACATGCCTATCAATCAGGCAAATCCACGGAGACAGCTCTTCACCAGGTCGTCCATAAGATCGAATCGGCACTGGAGAACAAGCAGTCTTGTTTGGCGACCTTCATTGACATTGAAGGGGCCTTTGATAAAACTACGTTTTCAAGCATTGAGAACGGACTTAATAACCAGGGAGTGGATAACAGAGTGAATAAATGGGTCACAAGCATGCTCTCAAACAGAGCTGCGATGATAGAAACCTCAAATGCAACACGATGTCTTGTCACGAGAGGCTGTCCGCAGGGAGGAGTTCTGTCACCATTGCTTTGGGTTGTGGTGGCAAATGAACTCATCCAACTTCTAAATAAAGATGGCATCATGACCGTAGGCTATGCTGATGACCTAGCTATTATGGTCTCCGGACTATTCGAAGCGACCCTCTGCGAAAAGATGCAGAGGGCACTCCGGGTTGTCGAGAAATGGTGTGAAAGCCACAGTCTGTCTGTGAACCCACAGAAGACAGAGATGGTTCTGTTCACTAGGAAAACAAAAACAGCAGGACTTAAACTTCCGACTTTGTTTGGTACACAGTTGACCCTTAGTAAGGAGGTAAAATATCTAGGCATTTGGTTAGACAGTAAGCTTTTGTGGTCAAAACACCTTGATCACATTGTCACGAAAGCTACAAACATTTTATGGCAAAGCACCAGAGCCGTCGGCAAGGACTGGGGTCTAAAACCGAAGCTTTGCCGCTGGCTATACACAGTCATAGTGAGACCGGTCCTCACATATGGTTGCGTAGTATGGTGGGCTCGCACAAATCTGGTGACAACAATCGCCAAACTACAGCAAATCCAAAGGTTGGCTTGTACCCTGATCTGTGGGTGTACAAAAACGACACCTTCGGCAGCGTTGGACGTTATTCTGGGTCTGACTCCCTTGCACCTGCATATACAGCAGGAGGCAATGGCATCAGCTCTGAGAATAAAATCTACAAACCAGTGGAAAGGCAATTCACCTATCACTACTCATAGCAGAATCTTAGAGAGAGCGATAAAAATCATTCCAGAAGCAAAGCATGGTACTGATAAGATAGCCAGCACACACCTTGATGGTAAGAGGTATGAGCTGATTACGGAGGAGGGTGCCCTGGAAGGTCTCTCACCCTCTTGGAACATGTACATAGATGGTGCAAAAAATAAAACAGGGGCAGGTTGCGGCTATCATTCGCCGGAACTTGGGATCTCGGACTCCAAGGCCCTGCACAAAAACACCTCTGCGTTTCAAGCAGAGAACATGGGTCTGTTACTGGCGGCTAGAGCACTCCTGTCATTGGATGCAATAACTGTCCCACAGCGGCAAAGTGAGAAGGAGATTCTCATTTTCACCACTGATAGCGCAGCAACAGTCTATGCACTCAGAAGGCCCACAACCAGGTCGAGAGTTCTGGCAGAGTGCCACGCAACTCTACAAGAATTGTCTCACAAATGCAGAACAATAGTAAGATGGACGAAGGGCCATGGCTCATGCTCGGGTAATTTTAAGGCGGATCTTCTTGCCAAAGAAGGAACCAAGAAAGAAGTCAATGACGACGTTGTAGGTCTCTGCAAACCATCAGCGATGGAAGTGCGGGACTCATTGCGTCAGCATACTGAAGAAGAGCAGCAAAAAATCTGGGATAAGAAAACAGACTGCAAACATGCAAAAGCTGTTTTTCCGACCATTAACAGGAAAATCACTAATAACTTGCTAAAGTTGCAACGGCAGGATCTTCGGCTTATGGTAGGTCTCATTACTGGTCACTGTAATTTGAACTACCATCTGTATAAGACCGGAGCGACGGATAGCCCCCTATGCAGAGGGTGCCTGAAAGAAAACGAGACTGTGGAACACGTGCTGAGATACTGCACAGCTACAGAGAAAGCCAGATACACGTCAGGACTGCTAACACGAGAAGACACACAACATTCTACCCAAGAAATTTCGAATGCCTCATCATCATCACTCCATCACCCAACATCAGTGCCACTGGAGCAGCTGTGCCAGCAGCCTAGAGCCACACTCCGCTATTTTACGGAGCTGGGGTGGCTCGGGTAGATACTGGCAGGGGGGAATGCACAATACACCCCAAGCGGGACGTCAGTGCAGGACTTATCGCCCCCATGTAGAATAAGAATAAGAATAAGAATAAGAAACCCTGTTGCAATTACATTCACATACGTAACCTGCAATGAACAGGAGTTTTAGGTGAAGTGACAAAACCATAGCTTGGTGGTTCCAGACGCAGCACACAGTAATCTTATTACTATACTGTGTGAAGTCTCAGGATGACGTGCGCAGTGCAGTGTCACGCGAAACCTTATTATTTTAAAGTTCCGAGTGACACTGTTACTGTTATGGGCGGCCGTGTCACTTAACATCAGGTGAACGACTAGCTCGTCACGTCATTCATTCTCATAAAAAAAATTAACTTACTAATTCTAAGAGCTATATCGGTCACTTTAGTTCTCCTGCGGATCTTCTCATTCCGGAGCATTCATTTACTTAAAATAAATTTAAAGTGAAGAAAAAGCTTGAATCACGATCGGGATTTGAACCTGCATTCATCAGTCTCTAAAGCCGAGACATACCGTGAAAGGATAATAAGATTTCATGTTATTTATCCTTCACCTTTCGTAACGAACTTACTTCTCTTTTCTGTTCATTAAGTATCTTTAAAATTAACATCGTATGTGGCACTTAACAATAAATACTATACACTTAATTTGCTCTACAATTTACATCAGACGAGTCTGTAATGTGTAAATGCAAGCAGGTTCTTGCAAAACCTATTACTGAGGTGTAATTACTGAAAGAACAGCTCTCAAGTGAAGGCAGATTACTACCTAGGAAGCGCAGTTAATCGCGCCAGCGACGGTGGCGTCAGCTGACCCACGCCATTTGTGTATGCAGTGCACAGATAATGAAAACTAGATGAGCTATGACTGTTTAAATGGAATGCTAACAAGTGGAAAGTAATGTCGAAAGTGGAGTTCAAAAACGGTATTTCATATTATGCTTACTCTGATCGGGAGAGTACATCGCATCATCAGCCGGAGGACGACCACTGCTGAACCCAGGTCTCTCCCATAAAACGCCACTTTGGACGCTTTATCTTCTGATCGCAGAAGATTTTAATGTACCAAGGAGAATACTGCTGCTAATTCCCTGGATATTCCCTTAGCCGGCTCTTTACGGCACCCACGGGAAGAGATAGGGTGGTCCTGTTTGAACACCGCCGGAATCACATGGCCTCTGTCATCTACGGACTGTTTATTTAAAAAGGAGCGAAATCTAATACATTGAACAGACACGATGTTTATCTAATCTAAGGATTAGATATAACCTCCCGGGTGCGGGCATTGCGAATTTTGCGAGGAAAAGTTAGGCTAAATAGTGTGATTTTCCAATTGAAATAAATTATGTTTTTTTCGCTTTCCAGTTCTAAGCTTAGCGTCTATATCGTTCTACTATCCTATGTTGTAATTACTTTAGAAGCTCCTTGACTATACTTAAGCAATCAGTGCAACGGAATACTGTAAGTTTAACAGTTAGTATTCTTGGCTGTAAGTGAGAGGCGATGCTTCAGAAATCTATTTTTCAAAATAGTTACCATTGTGCAAACCGTTTTTTGCACTAATCTGGTAACATTTTAAGAATTGTAGTAACTGCTCTCAACTTTTGGTTTGTTTCTAATGTAGTTGGGTTCTAACTTGACTCTCATTCATCAATGTTTTAAGGAAATCCACCCTACAGCCTACACCACTACCTCCCTACAACATTATTGCAACGTATCCTCTCACCCCCTTGTTTTATCATTTCGAGATATATTTGATTCTGTTTTCCTCAATTAGTGCTCTGAACATAATAGAGCGGGTGTAACGCGTAGACCCACATGAGAAACGTGTAGGTCGGGTACACATACACATGTGAAAAACATTGTAAGAGCTGCCTTCATACACAAAATGTTATAGGAAAAGATATTCTTAGAAGGAAGGACATCTCTGTTTTAGTTCAGTTTTGGCAAATACAGATGCGATTCGGCGAATGCTGTTGGGGTTACTCTTGAACCTACACTGAGCTTCCACTGCTCAACATAGGCCTCCTTCAGAGAGCGCCACTTTAAGCGGCTGCTCGCTTCCTGCATCCATCGGCTCCCCGCGCTTATTAGCTACATACAATCACAGAAAACTCATTGAACGAGACGAAGAATAAGTGACGTCCAAAAAGATAAGACTAGGTCGTCGGTCTACCTAGTGGAGAGCCACCTTAAGAATGGAAGAATGGTTGAACTGGATTACACAGGAACTAGCTCAACCTTTCTTCCCGCCCGATACGGTGCGTAGACACCACTCGAGAGCTTTTCTTCCTTCATGATTTTTATAGCAGTATCGCCTGCTTGGCTTAATCAACAAATTAATCTGCAAAGGAAAACTCCTACCCCGAAAATTGGTTGTAAAAGCTTGAGATCACTTGTCACAGTAGCTTAAATAAAGCATGTCCCAGCTTTCATAGGGACGGGTGGATGCGGGTTCAAATCCTGTTCGTTATTCAATTTTTTCTTTTACCTACAGATAATTTGTTTATTCCTTTCTTCAATGGCTATACTCACAGAGAACTCATCGCACCAGACGGAGAACCATTTGACGTCACGCAGCGTCTTCCCGTCAGGCAGCGCGAGCGTGACAGCCTCGCCACGGTACCGCCGCAGCGGCTCGGTCCCGCCGCGTTCGTCACGCAAGCGTGTCGCGCCAGCAGCGGTCGGGGTCGCGCTTGTTCCCACGTAGAAGTACGCCGCTGTGGGAGATATGGCCACGGGTTAGACATATCAATGTAAATTTATAATAGAAACAAAGGTGCTTCGCTGTTTCAGTAGGGAGCTAAATCAGCTGAGGATGTACTTATTGTAAACTGCCTTCGTATTTCAAAGACAAAAGCAATAAAAATATTGCAGACAAACTTTCGCCTTTATAATATTATTTATTAAATTATTATTTATTTATTTATTTATTCAAATTACAACTAGTGACTAGTGTGTTTATTAGTGTGATAGTGTGACTACAGTAGGATAGCCGTGACGCTTAACATCAGGTGACTAACTAGCTTGTCACGTCATTCATTTACATTCAAAAAAATAGTAGGATGTAAGCAAGGCAACAGCCTGAAGACGTCCACTGCTGAACACAGGCCTCCCCCGTAGAGTGCCACTTCGACAAGGCTAGTGGTGATGAACCGATGAAGGCAACACAGCCAGTTTTCAGAACCATTAATTGAAATCCAAATTTCATCAAAATTTGGTTAGGTAGTCCTAACCAAATGTTGATGTTTGGAATGCAGGTAGTTTATACTTTTTATCCGCGGGTAAAACCAGGGGAGCGCAACTAGTAAACAATATACAAAACACTGGCAAACAAAAATGGTTGCTTGCCAGTGTTGTGGTACTAAATTAATGTGAATTTATACAAAACCTCTTAACTTTTCGATATCATAGACTGCATCATCGCTTTCTTTAATAACTTTACATGACAAACCTAATAATAATGACTATGAAACGTTTCATAAAGTCGAAACGACTTAAAGTTTTCCATTACTCATTAAACTTGTGTCGTTTGCAACCTTCTTGGAACATTAAAAGAACGCCAAAGGAAAGAAAGTTAATGTTGCAAGTAGTTTGAACCAGTTCGGTGACCTTGCGCGGCTCCATCCATCATACACGAGATCTCAGCGAAAGTGACTGCATCATTCACCTGTCATTAGCAGCTGGCTCACCAATCTGGACCTTACCCACCGGTGATAAAGGCTATGTTACTTTTGAAAGGAATGTGCGATGATGGATATCGGTAAGTAGATCTTATGAACATGAATATTAGTATGGTGAGGGCGAGCGGTGCCGCGGCTTTATCTAAAAGTTTCGATAGAAATAAAAATAAAAACATCTGGTTCACTTTAGTTCGCTTTAGCTCTAGATTGGATACTTAAATGAATGAAGACTAAACTTTATTGAGCTATAGCTTCTTTACCTATTTAAAGAGATAATCACATCATCACACTAATATTATAAAGACGAAAGTTTGTGCGTATGTGTGTATGTTTGTTAATCTTTCACGCTGTAACAGCTGGACGGATTTGGATGAAATTTGGTATGGAAGTAGCTTATAACCTGGATTAAAACATAGGCTTTTTATTCCGAGAACGGGAACGGTTCCTGTAGGAACGTGGGTGGAACCGCGGGGCGCTGCTCGTATTATAATAATTGGTGACTGGATTTTAAATACCACATGCACTGTGACTTTGCATGTAGTTTACTTATTTCCCTTGAAGTATGTTGTATATTTATGGAAGGATAGTTATGGCCGGGCAGCTGCAGCTGATTAGTCTTGTAACCAAGACCTAACTATATTTAAAATGTTCGAAATTTGTATACTAAACTTATAGAGTTTGACCACTCTTTTGTCCGTTTTGCAGTCCTTAAAACGAACAACGAATCAGAAGGATCAATTCTTAATCTAGCTTTTTATTAAAATAACTAATTTAAACAAGACAGACAGTTAATTAAAGCCAGAGTATTACAGTAGAAGTAGAGCGGAAACGTGTGATATCCGGCAGTTGGGTGTCGATGGAATGCTTCACAGAATTCGCGGAATTCGACCGAATACGTCCTAACGGGAATCCGCTGCTCGTTCAATGTATCGATACCAACGCTTTGGTGAATTGGGGATTAATGCCAATACCATTCTGTTGAAACGACTAGATTACGGATGTAGTACACATGCCGTTATTATGTACACTAGTTTGCCCGCGGTCGGTATCTATCTTTGTTCTATTAGTTTTAGACCATTGCAGGTTGGGAGTTTTTACAATTTTGTGTAATGAATGGCGAATGATAGCATGATTTATATACTTGCAGACTTGCCGGGATTCTTACCTTAAGCTTTGATGAAGATGGCGTTGGATCACCATCTCCCTTCAGTCGATATTGAATAAATAAATAGATATTTGTGTACTTTTAGTTTTTTAAATATTTTCATCATGATATAAATATACCTGGTCTACTATTTGTAGACATTCAATTACGCGTACATTATCTGATACTCGGCTCGATTTAATAGTTTCCTCAGCTAAGACGTTGTGAGTGGTAGCAAATTTGACAAAACGTATCGCCGGTGCAGCTGCGGGTGTCGGAAACGCCGCGATTTATAGTTGTAGCTTACTGAAGCTGGCTCTAGCTAGAGATAATAATCTAGAGTAGTGTGCTGTCTACTGCGGCTCTACCAAAAACAAAGTTTATGAAGTAACATCGAGAGAACTAGTATGAGTTTGACTGATTATTTTGATTTATCATTAATCCTGTAAAAGGAGTTGTTTCTTCCCATTGTGTGACAATTTCATTAAAAAAGTATCCTTGGATCCACATGTGGATCCTAGCTGTGGATCCAAGTGGAGGGAGCCAAGATTTTTATGTAATTTTAATAAAAGCAAGTCTCATTTTTTTTTTCAAAAAAGATTTGCTTATAGTGGCGGTAGTTTGGTTAACTTGCTTGACTTGCTGACTTTTAGAAATCTAAAACTAACGAAACCATTTTAAAATCATAAAATGCAAAGTTATATTTTATAAAAGACTCGTCATTTGTTGCCTGAACGCATACGAAATTATAAGAAGCTATCCTTAGTGGAGGCTGTCTGTACTAACTCTATGAACCTAAAATGATGTAAGCTGCATGTTCAGTCAGAGAAGAAAATTGCCGATCAAAACAAATTAGTTTAGAGCTTTGATTATCTACCATTTTAAGACTAAATGATAAAAGTTCAGCAACTATTGAACCTGGCCTTACTACTACAGAGTGGTATGGTGGAGTGGAGTGGCGGCCCGGTTCAAAAGTTGCAAATAACGCATATGTACGACGCAAGCTCACAATATGCGTTATTCGCAATGAGATTTCCCTTTGTAAACCAAAGCCATTTGTAACACCGCTTTAAGCGCTATTTATTATAAACGTTCGCTGCAAACACCGATTTTGGTATAATCTTACAGATAACGCAAAAACCGGCAAAAAACACGGGCTTTAATGGCGTTGTTATTATTTATGAAGGTATTATGAAAAGGCAGAATAATGCGATATTTGTTTGTGGGAAGTGGGTCGGTGGCCTATTTCATGTTGTGTGGCTGCAGCGTGCACGTGTCAGCACACGATTTACGAGCCAGCTCAGCCCGGCCGGGTATACCCGGGCAGGGTTCACCCGACCCGAGTAGTTACCCGGTATTGTAGCGCAGGAGTTATGGCAACTGGGAATACCAAACGACGTGAAAGTTCTATCTCAAACGCTCTTAAGCTCGCGAGGTATTTAGGTAATCGTCTGTGCTGGATTGCGGTGCCGTACTGGCTAACAGGGCTCGAAAATATACAGGAATGTTACATAGGAAGCATCTACCAGATCTTGTGGCTTTTTTTGATTTGTCAGAAGTTTTAATATGAAAAATAATAATGTTTTAATGTTCTTGTATGGTTTATATTTAGGGACATATCATAATGATGATGGTCATAATGATGATCATAATGATGATGGTGAATCTATTCATCAGAATATATAATGTTTCAAACACACACAACTTCACTAAGAGCTCCCATGGCTCCGCTAGTGGTCACCACCAACTTGTATTAATTAACCCACTGCTGGAGACATGCCGATTCTACGCCACAAACCAGCCCCGTTTCAGCAGTTCTCATCTACCTACAAGCCAGGCACACGGTGCAAGTCGTCGCTCCACCCTAGTCGGACGTTGTATACGCTACGTTAACTTGTCAAGACGAGGTCTCCACTCCCGAGCACTTCCCCCCTTTGATTGTATGTTTGATGTATTGCAAAACTGTGAGATTTAACAACCTGCCCAATGATGCTGTAAAGGTCAGTAAAGACCAGAAAATTAGTTCAAAAAAGTGAAGTCAGCAAGGAATAGCCCAACATGAACGGGTATTTTTAGTTGGATTTTAAGTAGATTCTTTTACATAAAAGTGTAACAGCGTGGTCACGAAATGTTGCATTTTATGAATAAACAGAAGTCAAAGGCATTGAGAGTCACACGCTCGGGTGGTATAGGACAACAAGCACGTGTGAAGTGCTGGCTTTGTGTGCCGACTACTGACAATGTGAAAATATTAGCTGGAAATGACAGTCCTCAGAGCAAGCCTTTTAGGTTAACTCAAAAAGGCAGAAAACTTGGATTACAACAGTAGTTTTATTCTTACTGTCATGTCTGTCTGTTCGTATTGTTACTGTCCACTCACTGTGTGTCCCTATTTTTTTACATGGGGACTGATAGCCATAACGGAACAGTACTGGCAGACGCAGCTCCGGCCCCCCACTAGGTGGACTGACGACATAGTCAGAACCGCGGCGAGCCGATGGATGCAGGAGGCAAGCAGCCGCTCAAAGTGGCGCTCTTTGTGGGAGGCCTATGTTCAGCAGTGGACGTCTTCAGGCTGTTGATGATGATGATGATAGCCATAATATTTTACTGTCAAGCACAGCATGGAGGGTTGCCTTGATCTCAATGGGGCAGCGAGAAAATAAAAGATATAGTCAGAAGAATTTTCATTCTCCCCAACAATCTATCCCTATTTTTAGGGAGTTAGGACAGATGGTAGGTATGTCCTGGAGTTGAAGCGGCGTGAGATCTGTATTCAAGCTGTGATGTTACACAGTTATCTCTTCCACTTACTATATATAGCCTGTGCAATCCGCTTTTAAAAACGGTAATATTATCTGCTAACAATGCAATTTCATTTCCGCGAAGAAGAGCAAAGTTTTATTTGCATTTAATCTCTACGTTAAAGTTTCAATGAGCGCTAGTTGGAAGAAACAGCGGAGAGCAAACAATATGGAAAATTTCAATAACCTCCGAATACGAACGGTAGAGCTACGTAGAGCTCGGTAGAGCCCCGTGGTATAGAGCCCACAACATGCAGAACTCTGCACTTCAATTTGAAGAACTCTCCTTTCATTACATTTTACGCGGTGCACATCTGGTACACGTATTAATCGTACTAACAGTGTTGACACGTAGAGTACGTACTTGTCCCCTAACAAATAGCCAATTCTATATTCTAATTTTGTTTTGTTTTGTAATTTGTGTGTTTGTGAAGAAACTACTGTTTTCCCTCTTCCACTATTGTGTTTAAGTGGAAAAGGACTGAGATAGCAATAGAAATGTCTGGTCTTTTCAAATAACGTTTCGTTCCGAAAGAGTATACGTCATCGTGCCGAGTTGAGGTGAACAATATTTGTATTTTAATTTTCGTTATACTGGGTTAGGACTGTGACAATTTTTATGTTTTCTGATTGTAGTGTAAGCAAATTCATTTAATTTTCAACTAAACTTAATCATACATTATGATTAGAAACCTATTTTTGAATAAAATAAACCCTACACTCAATTATTTTTAAATAAGAATAGTGAAGTTAATGTTTTTTTTAATCTGTGTCTATGTTATAGGAGATTGTGTGTGTGTAGAACTGCTTTACTGCTAATATAAACTGACATTGTATCTATCCACAAACAAAACGATTTAATAATCTGCTGTTATATCGTTCATAAATATAAATAGTCCCTCGTACACCCGAGCAGGGTGCGGTTTCCCTTGGCAGGGTGCAGCAGCTGCTGAGTGCATAAGTTTTCTGCACACTCAGGATTACAAGAAGCTTAGTGGCGGCAGAACTGCGGGCACACTGCTCACATGTTAACAAATACAAGATAGTTATGTTAACAATATCATATCAGCTATTTATATAAAGCATTGTCATTTGTGTTATTATGGGCATCTGTTATAACCACGGGGAACCGATGGATACAGGAGGCAAGCAGCCGCTCAAAGTGGCGCTCTATGGGCTCTATGTTCATGGACGTCTATGGGTATCCCTTATACCTTTGAGCTAGTGCTTCCCATTTTTGGGCGTCTAGTGTCTACCAAAATCGTGCCGGGTCCTTCTCACAAGTCTTGCGTGTGGCTGTCGATCGCGTGATATCCACATGACCCACACGTGAGTCCCTAGTGACGTCACAGTGCTGTATAGACAGGCGTACGTACCGGGTCCCTGGCCGTCATAGTGGAAGTCCCTCAGGAACAGCGTGCGGCTATCAATGGCGTAGACTCGGCCGCGCACAGCGTGGTGTAGCTCGGATAAGGCGCCGATCTCCTTGCCGTAGTACGGACTCTGCGCGCGGCAACACCCTGTGACAAACAAATATGTTACATTAATGATAACGCCCAACGGTCACATATATCTTACAGATACTGGCTCCCAGAATACTGCTCGATTACTACCCATAGTACTTAATGGTGTTCTGCTAGTCTCACTTGAAAGTAGTTGAGAGTCAGTAAGGTATAAAACTGACATAATAATATCTCTCTCTTCTCAAGAAAATGTTTGTCCAATGAAAACGCAAGAAAAGGTTTTGACGTGATCCGCGTGATCGTTCATTCGAAATTCATCACGGCTCCCTCGGGAGAGGGGATGAAAGTTATAACGTGTACTTAGTTGTAATTCATTAACGCGTTTTCCGATTTCATTCATTCTTTTGTTTTAGAAAGGGGGTACTATAAATATTGTCCCGTAAATATTTCAAAGTCGTCGGTTTTGTAGTTAACAAATTACAGACATCCTACCTTTAGTATTAGGTACAAATTGCTTAAAACCCGGGATGTACAGGAAACATAGAACGTATGGTGCATCTTAAACTGCCGTGTACGTTTTATTGTATAAGCTTAATGGATAGGCCTATTGTCAAAACCAAAGCACTCCAAAAGAGTCAGATATTACCGAAAAATTACTAAGTTTCGTGATTTCATGATAATTGTGGCTGGCCTACGCAGAGTGTACAATTGTACATATAGAATAGATACACATAATTTAAGCCGTGCGAAGCCGGGGCGGATCAGCTAGTCCTTAAAAAAATTATTGATGTCTACCTTAGTTTTGGATTCGTCAACCGACTTCGGAAACGGTGGAGGTTCTCAATTCATTTTGTTTAATAAATAGAACGTATTATTGAATAATCTAAGAAAAATGTATCTACATAATCAATATCAATCAAATATACAATCATTTAACCTCTTTTTTGAGGTTTTCGCACACCTAAATGAAACACAATACTATAACGATAAGTAGATAGCTATGATCTTCTAGCTTATTTTGCTATAAAAAAGTGAGCAAAAGGTCAACGAGGTAAACAGATACCATAGACACATTATATTGTAGACCCTGGCAATGATCGTGCCTGATCGGAACCTGGCCTATATTCTTCACCGGCCGTTTCATAAATCTGATCGCTTCTCAGAAGACCGCTGACATTTGTCGGTCGTGTAAACTGGCAAGTACAGTGGCCGGTGTGAATACCGCGCAAATGTCCTCAGCTCGCCTTGTGCCAGTTACTGGCGCGACAGCTTGCTTCGTGCGAACGCTGTTCTTTGCGTACATTTGTAAGCTTTATTACAGCTTGCAGATGATAAAATTATAAAAATTTCTTAACTTTAACAAGCGTTTTCCTCATTTTACTTATGAAGTGGATAATAGATTCTATTAGTGCGATAATAAAATCGATAACGCCCAACGATCACATACATAGATCCTGGACGCTAACAAGGATTCCCTGTATCTAGGGACCAGGACACGCAGAACCAGTACCTTCTGTACACAAACAACTTTACTTAGTTAACATTTTAATATTAGACTTTTCCGAAAGCTAATATACATTTTTAAACATGTTAACGTCATGGATTTGGTCAAACGTCAAACAAATAAAAGTTACCAAAATGGTCACAGTTTTTGTTCACTTCACAGTTCGTATCATTCAATCAATCATCTGCTATTAACTTTTGCCCGTAAAAGAAAGTGTTTAAATTAATTTTATAGTAAAAGCAAAAGAAGTATTATTATTTAGAAGAGATCCCTAACTTTATTACTTTAAATGTAATTACCGTGTCGCAGATGAAATCTCAATGTTTATAATTGTGGCGGACGTTGAACATAAACTTTTAGATAAAACTTATACTAATAATGACAATGACAGTCGCAGAGCAGCAACCCCCAAAAATATTAGACTTTATCGCTTCGCAACATGGTTTAATATCCTCTGTCACAAAGACAGGTTAAGGTCCGTTTTGTTAAGGTTAATGTTCGATAGCGATCGGTTACGGCGCTTACAGCATAATCGTAATCATGTAAATTAGACTTTACATCTTCGAGATACAGTTTATATTCCTCTCCCGTGACCATGGTGTATTATTCAGTAAAGAACGATTAGTTAATGTTACAGTATACATGTCAGTGCGTGATGTGAGCGCGACCTCAAACTCTACTTTCTAGTGAGATTAGGTACTGGTTTGGTTTTTTCGTCACTTTCCCTTCTCTAATTGTTGTAGCTATTAATAAATGTACCATAACAATAGAAACTTAGTTTAGGCAGTTTATAACTTGGAAACACGTTTCAGATTTGGTTATAGCCATGGTTATAGTGATGTGCTACTCATGTGCGTCCGTCTTAACCATTGAAATAATACGTCTTTACTAAAACATAGTCCTAGTTTTTCATGTTTTATAGTATTTTAAAAGGATTTGTCGTTAATCATCTGTGCATATCATTGATACAAGTTAATTAATACTTTTTATTTATTTATTAATTACAGTGGTATTGCCTGCTTAACTATTAAAAAAAATCCACATATTAATTTTAATGTGAAGAGTCACGAGCGAGTTTAAAAGTAATTTGGTCGTAAAAGGTGAAGGATTTTGTACATAAGATCACTTGTCTTGTCACGGCAGCTTGAGTAAAGCATGTCCCGGCTAAAGAGACGGATGGATGCGGGTTCAAATTCCGTTCAACCTTTCGTTCAAGCTTCCACGGGGGCCGATAGAAGTAGGACGCAAGCAGCCACTCAAAGTGGCGCTCTGTAGGAGAGGCCTCAGCAGCAGACGTCTTCCGGCCGTTGATGATGATTCATACTTAAACCTATGCATGTCGAGTGCATACTTTTCATCTGTATGCTTTGTTATGCAGTGCGTTGACAGTCGACAAAGATAAGCATGGTATACTGACTATCATGAAATGTTTTCCTAACGCCTAAAACGTTACACTCTGTGAAATTTTAATGTCAAAGTAGATAATAACTCTACATTGTTCCAAGACGAACGTTATCACACGATTAAAACAAGCGCCTCGGTTTTACGACTCTGACCCGATTTCAGCGACTCGAGTCTAACGCAGATGTCAAAAATGTAGTCTTAAATTGTGCAAGCACTAGTCCGGAGCTAGCCATCATTGTTCAGTGTTTACTTTCAATATGCTAATTGCACTGGAAAGCGCAGCTTGCAGTGCGTCGCATCTTGCCAAACTTGCGTAACCGCTGACATAACGCTATTTCAACGCTGATTTAAATTTAACCTTATTGCGAAGTGGTAAAGCTAAAGATAGCACATTCAGACCAAGTTTGTGCTAAGAATTTGACTTAAAGGGAAAGTAGACTTTAAACCGCTTGCTAGAAGGTGGAAAATCTGGTTGTCATGCATTATTTGTGAGTATTTTTGTGATGATCCTCGGAAGCGGAACTTATTTGAATGGCAACAAAACATCGTTCTTGGTTGCATTCGACATGAAGTCGACAATAGTGTTTGTTCTTACCATATAATATTAAAATCATTTTTTATTATATGCGCAAAAAACGAACGAAAAAAAACCAAGCAATCCGACAGATTGAAGTAAAAAGTACTCTCTGTCCTACATAAACCACAGTGGAATTATTCCTTGCTAGGAACCTAACGAACTCTGAAAAACTGAAACAGGTTATCCATGAAATATTTTTATCAAAGTAATTTAAAACACAAACCTGATAGACCAGACTAGGATCGAGAGTATTACCATAATTCCAGAGCCTAACTATCATTACTGCTCATTTCGTATTCTATTCCTAAATTACGCAAAGAAAATTGGGTATTCAGCGGCAACTAACGGGCTTCCAACGTCCCGGTGACGTCCCGGTGTCGTCCCCGGCCCGCGTCGCTCCCGGTCCGGTGTAATGTAAGCTCCAATCTGCATAATGAACGGTTCATTGCAAGGCCAACCTCGTTATTTGTGACAGAAGCATGTGACTATAATACTAGCTGGAAAACAACTGCTTGGAACTATGTTTATAGTTTCTTTTTTATATCAACAAATGACGTGACGAGCTACCTAGTCGTCGGCCGCCTATAGCAGATTGCAGTGTCACTTGGAACTCTAAATTAAAGTTTGTGACACTGCAGTGCACGTCAGCCTGAGTATCAGTCTAGTAATAAGATATCTAGACTGCAAGGTTAGATCATAAGTCTCATTTGCCCAGTAATTTCACTAGCTACAATGCCCTTCGAACCGGAACACAGTAATGCTTGCACACTACTGCTTGGCGGCAGAATAACTGGCAAATCGGTGGTACCTACCTAGACAAACTTTACAGAAAAGTCCTACCACTTAGATGACATAGATGGAATCGTTTTAGAGTATGTCATTGAAAATACTGTTGCAAAGGCTGTTTCTGAACAAATAAGAAAGTTAAAAATTGTAGGTTTCTGAGCTTAAGTGCTAAGTACGATACTAGTATTAGTACTAGTGTTAGTATTAGTACTAATACTAGTATTTTCAGGTTTCGTTACATACTTAGCTACTTTAAAACGTTTCTATATTCTCTATAGACAATAGTTGTTAAGCCATTAAGTCAGAAGCCTCTGACCTAAAAATTCTGACCCTAGGGGCTACTTGCCTTTCACGAGAAGAAGAAGAAGAAGAAGAATATTCTTTATCAACTTTTTTACAAAGTTAACTTGTTCTTCACATATTAGTCCCCGTCCCGTCTGGCGGCCGCCCGCCCCCGCATGCTAACGGCTCTATATTTCCGCCGCCTACAATTCTACAAACTAATTGCGCCGTTGGTCGGCAGAGCTTTTTCTTTTTCATTTAGAAATGTTTGCAGTTTCCCCTCGCTTTGGTTTGAGTGAGCTCGCTACAGTTGCGTGCCTTGATGCGGTGTGCAGTGCGCGGAGGCCTTAATGGGGTTCTACTTTTTTAATTACAGGGAAATAGTAGACACTTTAATTAAAGTGGTGATGTACAGGTGCTTCGCGGTCTGTTTCATGACGTTATGTTTCTAGATTAAAAACCAATAAGCTTACTGTAGGCACTTGGTCAGCAGTGGCACTATTTTGTCGCTTTCAGTCTAAGGAATTTAGCCACAGTTCATCTTAGTGTTAAGGCCAACATAAACTGTGCATTTTAGTGATATAGATAATATAAAAAAATAAACGTTGTTTTTTGGTATGTTTGTGTGACTTTCAGACCAAAACGGCTGAACCTTATTGTAAGACTGCACCACTGAAAATAAAATAGGAATCTTTTGTTTTGCAAAGCATATATCTGCAGGAGCGCGTTTTACTAATGCTCATACAGGGTGTCGGCTGAAACAATTCTAAAAGAGATCATTCTCTAAAATAACAAGAACTTCTATTTAAAGTACAGTATGTATTATATTACGCTGGAAGCTCATAACACTCCATCAGCTCCGAGCGAACGTCCTCTCTTCCAGTAGGAACAGTGGTTCTATATTGCTACCGCGACGTGTGACGGAAGCTGTAAGACGGCGTCGTCGGCTCGGGTACCATCCGGAGAGATCCGGAGAGATCCGGAGCCAACGTTAATCTAACAACTGTTGCTGCATCGGCGTTGATCTATTTATATTTTGTTGCGTTACTAGGTATTAAGCAGCATTTTATCACTAACTTGTTGGGGTTGGTAAAATATTCATTGCGTCGCACAGTTTATCTCTAAGGGTAATTATCACAAGGAAATGGCTAGTATCTAAATCCATAAATTATAGTTTAAACTAACAGAGTAGTCCGTTGATGTTATTTCTTTAGTTTTTATAAAACTCTATACTTATTGATAAAAAAATTGCCAGTGATATTATAACGTCATCATCATCATCATCAGCCTGAAGACGTCTACTGCTGAACATAGGCCTCTCCCCCAGAGACCGCCACTTTGAGCGGCTGCTTGCCTCCTGCATCCATCGGCTCCCCACGGTTCTGACCAGATCGTCGGTCCACCTAGTGGGATGCTGGCCTACGCTGTGTCTTCCGGTTCGTTCCCGCGTGCAAACACTAAGTACCTACGTTAGAAGTAAATTACACCACAATCAGTCAATGACTTATCTTTTATTTTACGCTTTTGTTTTAAAAAGGATCCTTGTTGTGGTACCCGTTGGGAGCTACCCGATTTTTATGCTATTTACTTATTCATCAGTGTCCACCAAATACGTAACGCAGTAAAGGTCGGTAGAGAGCAACAGCATACAACCGTCTAGTAAAATCTTACATGTAACTACGTGGTGTGGTTGAGTAAGCCACGATCCACGCACAGATCGGCCGGCGGACGCAGCGGATCACTTTCCCCGCGTGCGTTCACTTTCACACATTTTTGCGCTCGTGTGTAATGTGTAATGTACTCGCACTCGTCTTAAATATGTCACCGGCGGATACTTCACTTTGACTTTTATCTGTCGCCATCATACGTGAGAACACTTACTCAGCTAAATTAATTAATAAATCATTTGTAATGACACAGGAGATTAGTGATTCGATAGCCACATAATTTACTCAATCAGCTTGATTTTTTTTAGTGAATGACGTGATGAGTTAGTCGTTCGCCTGATGCTAAGCGTCATGGCTGCCCATAACAGCAGCTTCCTTCCTCCTCCTTTGATCCTTCTGATTTACACGACTAATGTCAAAAAAGAAAAATGGCTAAGATTTTCCGATTGGGCGTTTTTATAATTGGCCTACCAAGTATAGAAACATCCAATGGATTTTTGCTAGTTTTAAAATCACTATGTTTTTTAAAGAAGTGTCTAGAGGTGGTTGTACAGCTATTTTCCTTTTATCAAAGACTTTTTTAGAGATTAGTATGGGAGTAAGGCATTGAAGATGATAACTTGTTTGAGATATTTTTATAACGTAAATATCAAATAAGTTAATAGATTAATTTGTAAAGGAATAATTCGAATAACGAACGGGATTTGAACCCGCTACAATAAAAACAAAAAAATTTACGGTTACTTTTTACGAATTAACTTATTAGATTCCTTTTTATGTTGAATTTTTGCTTAATATAAAGCAAAGTACGTCATTACAATGACACATTAATATGGAATTCAAGACTAAATTCAGATTTTATCATTCCAACATGGCGTGCATCAATCTCATTTGCCTTCCTAATCGTCCATCGGATGGAAGAGAGAGTATATTAGATATTTAAGATCATTTAGCAGTTTTTTATTTATGTATGTATGTATGTATGTATGTATATACGGCAATCAACGGCTTAGTTTAAGGGGGAAATAAATAAATGCAAGAGAATTAATGAATAAGCTTCGTAGCGTACGCGGCGCGTATAAAAGACTTCAACGCGCGCGCGCAACTACGAGAATGTGTGTGTTTGTTCTGTGTCTGGGTGTTTATATTGTATTCCATGTATGTATTTACAAACAAAAAGTATGTAAGTATTGTATCAGTTATCTGGCTATATCGTATCATACACATCCCGTTCATGTCCCACTCCTATATCCTCCTATCTCAATCCCATTCCGATTTAATCCGGTTACCATCCCATTCAGTTATCTGCTCATGTCCCGTTTTAAGTTGGCTTTAGTTATGTAGGTAGAGAAATAATGACCACAATTATTTATTTGATTATTTAATTCGTAGATTTGAGGGGCAATATTGTTAGGTTATCCTTGTTTTTATGCAGTCTTTAACATTAATTAAATTAATGATCCAATTAAAATTAAAAGCCTTTTTTGTTTTATTGAAAGCTTAAACTAAAAGGAGACCCGACACAGTCTCGCCACCGACCGATAATATGTAGCACGCGCACGTCAATTACCGTGAAAGCGTAGATTCATCACCGGAGCGTCATGGCGTGCCATGCAAATGTACTGATCCAGTGATCTACATCTGTACTGTTGGAACGAGTAATACGTCGCGCTGCACTATGCATGACCACTTCACTGATGGAAACCTACACTGATGATAATATAGGCTAGTTTTTAAATAATGTGTTTTTTAACCCGTTGTCAAAGTAACGTAATACCTAATTCAACAGTAACATTATTAACTACGCAAGATCTTTTTAAAAAAGCTGTCAAACATTTTAGTAAAGATCGCATGACGTAAAACTTCATAGCGTTTTAACTATGCTAGTAACTTTAACCGGGATTACGGTGTAACTCAGCCTAACAGTTACAATTGAACACACTAAACCATCAAACTGTCACGCAACCATTTCTCAACACCACACACAACAGCAACACAATCCTATTGTCTCTCACCACCCACCACACCACTCATCATTCATCATCCGCCGCGAGGCGTAACGGGAGTCATCACAGCTTGTCACCGTCACGGTGATGTCATCCGTACTAAATGATCGTTATCGAGGTGATGAAATGAAAGTGTCATGTAATGCGTAATATGGTGGCTTGTGGTATTTGATCACGTTTATCACAATGGTGACGCCGTCAATGGTGGGAGAGTGCTATAACAACCACTTGTTTCGTAATGAAACCATTGCAGTGATAGTGAGATAGGGTCTAGTATGCAAGAATAGAAATGCATCAAGTTCTCACGAAATAATGAGTGTACGGCACTCTGGTTTGGTTTCATCTGTGATATCCTGTTGATCTATGACAAATTATTATCAATGGTTATATATAAATATAAAAATACGTGGAAAGATAAAGAACTTTTCTCTACTCTCTCTTTCGCATCCATGCGAAACTGATGCAAAAGAAAGAGTAAGCAACACGTGTCTTGAACGACCAAAAAAGTGCGATTTAAGGCCAGTTTTTGAGGGATGTAGGGCATGAAACATCTTTCTGCTTTTAATACCAAAACGGTAAAATAACGTTACTCCTTTAAAGTTGAATAATTAATCGGTTAAAATACAGTTAAAGCTAAGCCATATATTTATGATACACATGTGTGCAACACGCGGAAAGTAGTTCAGGAATGTCAATGGCAGGCAGAATATGCAAACTGATGCACAAACATCAGCTTGTATCATACGTGGCCCGTGACCCCTTGCGCCGCGCCGGTGCCGTCCGGTACGGTTACATAACATACACTCAATATTCATGTACTGCTTAAAATGAATTCATTAGAATAGCTTCTATCGTACTTAGTCTTAGCTTTTGTGTTTTTAGCTAAAGACATTATTTTAATTAGAAATCATCGTCATCAATCGTTCCATATTCTACAGTAATTGGTACGGGATGTGCTCTTTCACACTCTTCTGACACCCATTGTCACATTTTTTTTTCTATAGGCATATAAGTATAGAAAAAAATAAAGACTCTCTTGACTTGAGGCAGCATCTATGTAAAACCAAAGTTACTACTTCAAATCAATCAATGACTTACTGACTGACTCACTGATTGACTGACTGACACCGTACTGGTGGACGTAGAGGCTTCATATTTAGAGGTTGTTTTCAATTTATATTGTAAGCATGTTGTACTGACAAAGAGTTAATTGTAGAGTTTAAAAATTTAACCTTTAATTCAAATAGACAGTAAAAATTTCTAAAAATCGCTTATTTCCAATTAATTCAGTAGTTGTCTTTAATGTTAAACGGTTGAAACGGTGGAAACTTGTAATTGGCCTAATTTCTTTTATTGTTTACCTTTTTACTGTTTATTTGGTGGCAAGTTTTCCTATGATGAAATAATAAATAAATTAAATAAAGTCTGGGTAAAACGCACTGCACTTCTTTTTTATAAAAAACACTACTTATTGGTTTTTATAACAAATTTTTCTTCCCTTCTCATATAAGCGGGTAGCGGTCTTACATGGTTTTACATCATCGAGCATTTCCGTAGCACCATGGTGCTCGGTTCTAAGCTGGGCTGTGGTTGTATGTATATGTAAAACCCACAGACCTAGAACATGTTTGTTACTCTCGGTCTGTGGCACTTATAACCTTTTTTTAAAAACAGTCATGCACCAAGTAATGGCCCAACGAATATGTTTATCAAGCGCCGAGTGATTGTGTTGAGTTTTAACAAAAATTGAGCGTTTTTTAAAATAAATTGATATCCTAGCTTCCGTAAGTATAATCCCCATCCCAAAGCCCAACACATCCAATTACCCATCAATATAATTACAAATGAAACCGTGAGTCATGGAGGCTGCCCTCCCCGCACCACCATGATATCATACTGCACCTGTTCTCAGAAACTTTTCGCGGCTCATCTCTATGCTAATCTTAATTAATTACAAAAACTAATTTAAGCAATGATGGCGGAGATCCTCGCGGGCGGTCTCATCGAATTAGCTATTAGCCGATGTTGTTGAAACCAGAACATACCGATTCCTTGAATACTGCCCTGAACTCCACGGGTGTCGAACTGGGTATACGAATTGATCGTTAAGTAATTAATATTTACAAAAGTTTTATATTATTTTTATTTTTATTTTTTTATAAAGTAAAGTCTGTATATAATTTAGAAATGTGGAAACCTAAGATTATGTCCGACTTTTACCATCGTCCGTTAACGATAAGACCGCTCATTTTTTGAATATTACGCACACCAATGTTATATTATTATGTACTTTAATTATATATAGAGATACCATTTTTGAAGTGCACCACTTTTACTTACGCATACAATTTTCTGAACGAGTGTAGTGTAAGACCGGAACGAGACAGAGTGATGACATCCGCAGGGTAGCTGGCAGCGACTGGAAGCTACTAAGCTACAGCCGAAGAGCGGGCTCAGTGGAAGCGTGAGAGGCTGGTGGTCCAGTAGGACCAGTAGAAGCTGACGATGATAACACCACCTCTTGTGAGAGGGTGTGTGTGATGTATGTACTACACCCGCACATCTGTCGCACCACACCTGGAGTTTATATCTCCAGTGACGTCACCAGCAACACACGAGGTGTCGGGTTACCCTTTGATGATTATCTTTATTGGCACTTCATTAAAATTTGAATAATTAAATCCACATAATAATAAAGTATGTAATGGTTTATTTTTAGATAATTATATGAGGTAATATAATTTAATTTATAACTGTTTTTATTAATTTAGCTTCTTCAATAACAAGAGAGAAAAGTGTTGAACATTTTACAATTCTTACAATTATCTTGGTTTAAGGTTTTTTTGGAGTAAAACATCATGATGCAACCCATTTTATAGAATGCACGCCTGCGCACCTTGCTCAAGTATCTATCGCGGAACACAACCGTATCACAAAATAGTACAGAACTCAATCAACATAGTAAGTGCGCTCGAGCAGCGCACACATAGACACCGCTCACCGACACGATGTCTCGGAGTCTTTCGGAGTAGTGCGAGCGCGAGTGCCATCCGCTTGAGACACGCGTCTGTGAACTACCTTGTGCAAAAATGGAGCAACAAAAAAAAGCTATTATAATTGTTTAGTGGACGGTTGTTTAAATTCAACATTAAACAGTGAATTGTTGTTTTTTAAGCTACCAGTTGTTTCAGAGAGGTAAGGTATTTGTTTGTATTTCGACGGTTTGTTTTAACGTAACACAGAACAGTTAGGTAGGTAAGTAAATAATTAAAGGTAAGGTAGGTTTCGCACATTTAAAAGTAAATCTAGATAAGACCCGTTAAATTTCAGTGGGGGCTGGGGGCCCTTTATCTCCACGGCGCGCTGGGCTGAAGCTCAAATTGCCCTTATACAAGATCTGGCCCTGAGTGACTGCCATCTGATCTCACAACCCATAAGGAACCAGTAACAAGGATGGTTAGACCTGGTATCAGATTCTATCAGGCGTCTGACTACCCGTAACGATTGCCATAGATGGTCTTATGACAACCGGGACCGACGGCTCTCGGAGGCACGGATGGCATCGAAAACTGCACATAACTTACTAGATAAATCATCGGTGCAAGGCCGAGGATCGAACCTGGTGCCGTAAGATTGCGAAGTGCACATGTTACCGCTCTGCCACCATCGCTCTAATTTCAAATTATATACCAATTAACTTAATCAGTTGAGCATGGGCAGTGACTATGGTTATTGAGCAGTAACATGTGGTTACTGCTCTGCTACCATCGCTCTTACTTCAAAATATATACCAATTATCTTAATCAGTTGAGCATGGGCAGTGACTATGGTTATTGATCAACACTATGGCGACGCGAAAATGTCATGTTGAAGCTTGCAACTAATAAAACTCATCGCCTGTTAAGTATCCCAAGGGACGATAAATTACGCGAATCATGGTTGTCTTTTCTGATTCCTACAAATACTGAGCTCAGTGGCCTGTCTTAGTGAACAAACGTGTTCGCCAAAATCACTTTGATATACCCCCAATTTGATGGGATGGGTAACCGTCTTCTGCATGGATATCCTTGTTCACTGCAAATGAAGTGTTGCACGGGATTCCCTTGAGCTTATCTGGTGAGTAAACTCAATTTGAATAGCAAAAATAAATAATTAAAATAAAAATGGTTTCAACCCAAAAAATGGCCTAAAAATGGCAGTAAAAATACAAAGCTTAGGCTAAGAAATAAAAATAAATAAAAGCTATTTCAGTCTCTTGTTTCATTTAATCCTTATTAGCGGGTGCTTCATCTTCCTGTAGTATTAAAATGTAATAGGTTAAAATAATAATAATAACTTCCTATGTAACTTCCATGTCGATATTTTTTTGGCGTGGCGCGTCACTATGGTATCGATATCGATATTTGAATATGGAGCTAGGTACATCACTATGGCGACACCAGCGTTTCGTGGATACACGGGAACTAATTGTCGATCATATAGAGCTGTCCTATCTGTCTCTGACTAGTATAGTAGATATCTGTGCAGTGACTATAGAGGCTTTTTAATATTAAAATGCTGCCTTATAGTAGAAATATCGTGATTATAATTATACTTCTGTTCCTATTTCTTATATTAGAGAATAAAGAATATACCGATTTTCAAAAGGTCCTCCTGGTTTTATTTTCAACAGAGCTGTATAGTATGTCAACATCTTTGCATTTTTGGAGCAAAACACTACTATCTTAATGGCTTTCCCTATTTACTTTTGAATGGAGATTTTTAAATTAGGTAAGCCGTTTGTTCGCATCCATCCATATTTGGTTTGGATACCTTCGTCACCGGTCTCTTGATGTCAAACGATGGATACACAACCTTAGAAGGTTGTAAAGTATGATATTTACTGCCAAGCCAACGCGCTTGTCCTAAGCAAACACGATATTGGCAAACATTTTAACTACCTATGTAACTTACGATGATTAGACTTTATGTTACCGACACAAATCTTGCTGAGCTGAGCTTTTTGCATAAAATTTCAAATTATAATAACTGATCTTAGAACGATATAATTATCTACATGTGACATACAACAAAATCATTCGTCAATTGTTTCACATATATGACAGGTATAGTAATGCTCTATTTTGTCGGGATACATAATCACTAAGAAAAACGTAATTATCAACTTGCGTTTGTGTTAAGATGATGTAAGTACCTACCTATAATGTGTTGTAATGTGAGGTACCGTTTTGTGAGACAAATGCTATCTGAGCGCGCACAGCGCTGTGCACTGCACAGTGCACACCACTAGAACAATGTTGCAGGCACATAGTTTCTCTTGATTAGAGTAACTTTATATTCATTTAATCTTGATATATGATAATTCGTTAAATACATACAAGGTGACATAATATAAATTACAATACATTCAAATAAATTAGATCATTAAATTAGAATTAAGTAAATCACTACATCATACATTATTAACATTACAGACATAAACATAATTAGAATAAATACTACACATTTATTGATTATAACTATTAAAAGCAATGTCCACATTAATTTATTATTCAAATAGGCCGCCCCTCACTGTCCGCGGTGCAAAGGTGCCCACTACACTGGCAGCATTACCACGCTAAATGGCGATGGCCAAGAACGAGCCGGAGCGGGAGTCACCACCTTTGTGTCAAATCCTATTTATTTAACTTTAAAATTAGGTTTTCAGATGCATTCTTGATACCGCTTGAAAGTTAAAGCTAATTAGATCTATGTGTTTCGAGAACAGCTTTTTTAAGCTAAAGCCGAAGCTGCGCAAGTGCGCAGGCAAAACCGATTATTGTATAACATGAATAACAAATAATACATGACTGTGTATTGTGCCGAGTTCCCACGCGGCTCGTGTGAGCACGCCTTTACAATGCACATAACCAAACTTGCGCAACTCGGATCGGCCTTAAACGTATTCAAAGTTTAATCTTATTTGTCCTTTTACAAGTATTTAATAGTGCGCTTTTTGGTGATCTAGTCGATCTAACTCCCACGGTCTTGAATGTAATATTGCTTTTTTGCTAATTAGTAAAACTTGGGTCAACACAAACAAATTTGGTACCTATTACTTGGAGATACATTTAGTTTGACCTGATTATGTATTTGGTGAAATTGCACAACGATCGCATTAATGTATACCTACTGTGCGACTATAACTTATAGGTTAATTAATATCGTTTTGGTACAATTTCTACATTGAAATTAATTATACACTCTAGATGCATAATATCTAGGTATATAATCCTCTAAATAAACAGGTAGCCGAAGCTGTAGAGGCAATAAATTGAGTAATGCTTGTTGATGCAATAGTAGTTTCCAGTGAGATCTAACAAGTTTATAGCCATGTGAAACCACTCGTGCCGCGTCTACTGCAGCACATGCTGAACATAAATGTTTGTTATAAGTATTTAATGTATTTCGAGTATTAGATATATTAATAAGTAGCAGCGCATGCGCTCTCGAGATTAGAAAGTAAATAGTACAGACACAAACACATCTTCATTCTATCATTTCACCACTTCGAGATTCCTTCTAATTAGTAATTGCAGGCTGCTATAATAATTATGCTATATTTTTCTATGCGGCAACATGTTCGCTGGTTACTACATTGGACAGCAGTTGATTGATGAATGAAAATACTGTGCACCTATAATATATGCAAGGTTTATAAGGGCAGTCAATTGTTCTACTCGGAAAAGCTGCTGATCTAGAAAGTAGAACTGTGAACCACTTATATTTTTCAAGCACAGTCTTTGTTTATCTGACATGCCTAAAATAAATAAAAACATAGCATTTTATTTCCTCTTTCTTTTACAGTTTTGCATGTTGCTTTCTTACTTAGGTACTATCTTTGACGGGCACCTTAATTTTATTTACTTTAAAATTAAGGTTAGGACATACTAGCTTTATTTTTTCTTTTTTTTTGTTAACTAGGTACATACATATTCGAATTGGAAAGCATGCTCATCTGACATGCAAACTGAAAAAAAAGAATAGCAACAGATAATGTTAGACCGTCAACAACATATTTTATGATAAATGTCATCTATTAAGTGAGGCCCATCAATCATAATAAATCATTACATGAGAACAATACAGACAAAGGCGTTTAAGTTAATCAAGTCACAGAAACAAAGTCGCGTCGCTCTAGGATAGTAAGATGAGAAAAGAGATACAAAATAATTAGCTAAGCTCACAGCAACGGACAGGTGATCATCATCATCATCATCATCATTAACAGCCTGAAGACGTCCACTGCTGAACATAGGCCTCCCCCAGAGCACGCCACCTTGAGCGGCTGCTCGCCTCCTGCATCCATCGGCTCCCCGCGGCTCTCACCAGGTCGTCGGTCCACCGAGTGGGGGGCCGGCCCACGCTGCGTCTTCCGGTTCGTGGTCGCCACTCGAGAACCTTTCTTCCCCATCGGTTGTCAGTTCTACGAGCGATGTGGCCTGCCCATTGCCACTTCAACTTACTAACTCTAAGAGCTATATCGGTCACTTTAGTTCTCCTGCGGATCTCCTCGTTCCGGAGCTTATCTCGCAGGGAAACACCGAGCATAGCTCGCTCCATAGCTCGCTGCGCGACTTTGAGCTTACTAATGAGGCCAACAGTAAGAGACCATGTCTCAGTTCCATAAGTCATCACTGGCAACACACACTGATTGAAAACTTTCGTTTTCAGGCTCTGCGGTATTTTGGACGAAAAGATAGGACGAAGCTTCCCGAACGCTGCCCAGCCGAGTTGGATTCTTCGCGCCACCTCTTTGTCGAAGTTGGACCTACCTAATTGGACAATCTGTCCTAGGTAGACATACTTGTCGACAACTTCGAGAGTATCGTTCCCAACAATTACCGGTATAGGTGGAACATGAGCATTAGACATGATCTTTGTCTTGTCCATATTCATCTTAAGACCAACCTGCTGGGAGACTCTACTGAGGTCGTTGAGCATGGTGCTAAGGTCCTCGAGCGATTCCGCCATTATGACTATATCATCGGCAAAACGAAGGTTAGTGATGTACTCGCCATTTATGTTGATGCCAGATCTTTTCCACTCCAAGAGCTTGAAAACATCCTCCAATGCGTTTGTGAACAGTTTCGGAGAAATAACGTCTCCCTGTCTCACGCCTCTTTGCAATGGAATTTGTTCCGTACTCTGGTCCTGTAGTCGGACTGACATAGTGGCCTTACTGTACAAACACTTCAAAACTTCGATATACCTATAGTCAATTTGGCATCGCTGCAAGGACTGCAGCACCGCCCAAGTCTCGATTGAATCGAAGGCTTTCTCATAGTCCACAAACGCTAGGCATAACGGCCGATTATACTCTTCGGTCTTCTGTATAATCTGGCGCAGCGTATGGATGTGGTCTATGGTGCTAAAGCCTTTTCGGAAACCGGCTTGTTCGGGAGGCTGGAATTCATCAAACCTGCGTGCGAGACGATTCGTAATGACTCTCGAAAACAGCTTATACACATGACTCAAGAGCGAGATGGGCCTATAGTTCTTCAATAAGGTGTTATCGCCTTTTTTGAAGAAGAGCACCACCACGCTCTTGTGCCATGCCTCTGGCGTTGTACCTTCAAGGATGACAGAATTAAATAACTTCTGGAGGACTAAAAGTACCGGTCTACCACCCGCTCTCAGAAGTTCAGTCGTAATTCCATCTTCACCTGGTGCCTTGTTGTTTTTAAGCTGTTTGAGGGCCATTCTAATCTCGTACAGGCTGACGTCCGGGATATCTTCGGTATAGTGTCGGACTAACTTGGCTCTGATGTCCTGAGCTGTGTTAGTAGCGGGCTTACGTGTCGAGGTGTATAACTGTCCATAGAAGTTCTCGATCTCTCTCAGAATCTCAGGCTTGGATGAAATGATGCTACCATTTTCGGTCTTCAGTTTTGTCATTTGGTGTTGCCCAATAGACGAATCCTTTGCGAACACTTTAGAGCCTTGGTTCCGCTCAATTGCGGCCTCAATACGTGAAGTACTAAGAGCACGCAAGTCGTGTCGCAAGGAACTCCAGATTCGTCTATTGAGTTCATCGTAGGCTGACATATCAACTGAAGACTGCAGCTTCATTTCGCTCCGGTCGGCCATTAGCTCAAGAGTTTTTTCTGAGAGCTTTTGAGTCTTCTTTCGGCGTTGGGTCTTAAAGAATTTCGATCCAACAGCTTGGACAGTTTCCACCAACCCGTCGTTTAGCTCGTCCACTGTGTTACAGTCGGCTAGGCACTGGAAGCGATTTTGGAGTTCCAGCTGAAAGCCTTCGGGGTTTTGGATTTGGACAGGATTTGGACGGAGCGTAGACTTCACCAGACGTGACCTTTCGAGCTTAACATTGATATTCAATGTGCCTCTAACAATACGGTGTGGTCCCGGTTACGAATATGCCGTGTGGTCCCGGTTACGAATAGGACCACCCCATCTCTTCCCGTGGGTGCCGTAGAAGGCGGCTAAAGGAATATCCAGGGAATGGGTCGCAGCGTTCCCCTCGGTCTTGGTGGCAATCAATCTTCACCTACTGCGATCACCAAGCCGCCTGCCAAGCGTGGTGATTATGGCAAACCCCCCCCCCCCCCCCCCTAATGACAAGCACAAATAAAAACGGCCCCCAGTCCCCGGCAGCTCTGCTATCCCGTGGCTACGGTAGCGGCCACGGTAACGGCAGGGCAAGGGGTGCGAAGAATCCCCGGCAGACGCCCGGCTACCAACCCCAACGACGACCCCTGGCCCTGGCAACACATAACGTGCGCACACTGAAGGCTGACGAAAGGATGGTCGAGCTAGAGGCGGAGATGGGTAAGTTACGCTGGGATGTAATGGGATTGTCTGAAGTCCGAAGACAGGGACAGGACACGATAATCCTAAATTCCGGTAACTTATTCTTCTACCGGGAGGGAGACCAACTCTCCCAAGGAGGTGTCGGGTTTCTCGTCCGCAAGTCTCTCGTCAACAACGTGGTCAAAGTCGACAGTGTGTCGGCCAGGGTAGCGTACCTGGTACTCCGAATAACCAAACGGTATTCGTTGAAGGTTATACAGGTATACGCGCCGACGTCGGCACACTCAGACGATGAAGTAGAAGCTATGTATGAGGACATATCCGAAGCCATGCATACTTCCGAAACATACTTCACCGTTGTGATGGGAGACTTCAATGCGAAGTTGGGCACAAGGAATAGCGATGAGCTGAGAGTGGGGCCATTTGGATACGGGCAGCGGAACCCTCGAGGACAGAGGCTGGCTGACTTCATGGAGAAGGAGGAACTCTTTATGATGAACTCCTTCTACGAGAAGCGGCCATCCAGGAAGTGGACGTGGATAAGTCCCGACGGTTCCACTAAAAATGAGATAGACTTCATCATGACGACCAAGAAGCACATATTCGATGATGTCTCTGTGATCAGCAAGGTGAAAACCGGTAGCGATCACCGTATTGTTAGACAGGTGATCATACGAAGAAAATTCTTAGTGAATACGTGACCGGACAATGATATCGATTATGAGAAATGTAGGTACATACCTACAACGACCCTAGAATAAAAATTAACAATAATTGTCTGGAAAGTATCTACAGGCGTAAACTGGAAGCGTAGGTACCTGTGTTTTAGTATTAAAGTGTACCTAGCCTAGGTATCTACGTGTATGAGTACTATTCTTGATACTAGATTACTCAAAGGCATTCCTGGATAACGTTATGAGATGTGCGATCTACTGTATGCTCGCAAGGGTTGTCACTGAAGCAATAGTGGCGGTGAATATAATATTATGTTTAGGTATTATATTCATTTTTTATTATGCTCTGCTACATAATTGTATTCATTCGTTGATGTGATATAGATATAAAGTAAGTAATCAGGAATATTATTAAAGATAACTAAAACCAATAGCATAGTACCTACTCTTTTTAGTGCAGCTGGTATGACAGTACTTAGTATGTATCGTGCAGTTTGCCAGGCGTGTCAGGTGTCAGCTATAAATATGACGTGATATGAATAGGTCGGTCAGCCGCGCAGCCCTGCTCTCGGCTCGAGCGACCGGTGCACCGCGCGAGGGTACCGCTGCAGGTACCGTTGCAGGCAGGTCGGGGCGGCCTCTACCACTGTGACCGGTGGGCTTCTGGGGGATATGTATATTTGATTGAAGGGGATAAGTGACTTAGATATCAAAGACTTTTACCGAGCGAGTGTAGCTCAGGAGTCAGGAGTATAATTATCATATGAGTTCGAACCCTACGCATCATGATTTGACTTCCACTCAGCTCAAAAACAATATTCTTCCAAGTATAATGTGAAATTTGCATTCTTTTTGCATTTTAAGAACAGCCGTGAAAGAAAGCATCATGAGAAAACTGGCATGTTTAAAAATCACAAAAGTTAAGGACGTATGTATAGGATAGGATACTGTGTCATCTACATCTACCAACCCGCTTTGGCTTTGCTGGATTATGGCGGTGATTAAGTATTCACTAGTCGTTCTCACTGCTGCGACATGAAACCAAAGATAAAAAAAGCAGGGACAAGTTATTAGTCTTGACGGTGATCCCCACACGTCTTGTCTGTAGAGCCGCACAAGATTAGATCGGTACGGCCCTTCGGTGTACTTGTCTGCAATCATTAATTAGTCTTGACATCACTATCAGCCGGATTACATCCTCCATTGAACATAATAGGCTGCACCGTTAAATACTACAATGAGCGATTGATCGCCAACCATGTAGCCGCAACATATGTCTAACCGAACCACCTAACCGACAAGTTTCGAACCAAAACACGGTTCTCAATTTACCTCGTAGAAGTTTTACAGTTCCGTTTCTCAGCCCATTTACATCATCAACCAAGATCCTAGAATCTCAAGTGATTTCACTGACTTCATTCATCCCTTTTAAATTAGTTTTTATTCAAGCGGGTAGGAAATATATTTGAAAGTATTACTATAACATTGTCAAATACTGAATGAAAACCATAAATTCACATTTACACATTTAAATTTACCGGAAGAAATCTTTCTGCTCAAGCTTTCGGATCTTATAATTTTTATGTAAGTTACGTACGATCATCATACGTTTCATGACAGCTCGTATAAATATTTATATAATGGTAGCACCACAGACCTAGAATTTTTTCGTTACTCTCAAAAGACTCGAGAAGCGTGGAAGTGAGAAGTACAAATCAAGTACACACTGCCCAAGAGGAAAAGAGATAGTGAACCACCAGTATCATAATTTTCAGCGAGTATTAGAACATATTAACACAATCTGTTCTGTCTAAACCTACCTGTAGGTAGGTTCAATATTTAGTGAAAAGTATAGTATATATTAATGACGCAAATATTATTGAAGAAACTTAAGAAATTTAAAAGTTAAGATTTTTTTTGACTTATTTTTAATTCACTAATTTATTAAATTTCTTGTCCCATTTTGAAACTGTTGGTCTTGTGCATCCTAGGTCCATGATCGCGTGATGGGTCGCGCGTGCGCAGTGGTGTCGGTAACGGTTCCACCCGCGCTGCCGTTACACCGTATTACGCTTTAATTACTCCACTGTGGGAACGGAACACTGGGTTAAGGTCACCTATGCTATAAATAGGATTGCATATATTTGCTCTTAACTCTCTTAATGGCTTAAAAATGTTTATCATCATTGGCGATAATTGATTTCACGATCGCTAACTGGAGAATACAGATGCACGTATTCTTTTTTAATAAACACACAAAGTTGATGTTGCGAGGTAGATTATTGCACTAAATTGGTTGTTTTCACGTTTATATTGTTAGTATTATCTCACAGTTGATATCCTTGACCGGAGCACACTCAACTGATCCTGCCGTTGCAAATATGTAGGTACCTAATTTATTTTTTAGTAGGCTGCTTGTTCGAGAATTTAAAAGCTAGGAGTCTAGACTCTTGACACAAATTGTAAGCATAAGCTAAATTATTTATGGAACGGGTTTTCTTTTATACGAGCAGATTAAAATATTTGGGTTCGGTATTGGACGGATAAGTTGATACTAAAACAAATACAAGGGCATCATTTCAACGAATGATATAATAATACAGAATTGAAATGTTTAGCGACTGTGCATTTGTTTTTAATGTTCTACAGGATGCAATTTAATTGATTAGCATAAATTGTATGCATGGTAGTATAACATTTATTGATGATTATTAAAAGGTAAAGAGTGCAACTGAAAATATTTTTTATTAAATTATGAAGATTGCCGTGGCGTCTAATGTAGCTGGCACGAATGATTTAGAGAATGATCCAATAATTAAAAACAGTATTTAATTGTTTTAATTAAATTTTGTACTGTAGAAGTCGTTTAATAATTAGTCGTGATAATTTATGACATTTTTTAGAGTTATTATCAATAGCAAATCGATGTATAAGATTTTAAAATTGATGGTCCACACGTGACCGGTGTCAGGAGTAGGTACCTAGTTTCAAAGGATGCTAATGAATTCAATTACACGCGGTATAATTTACGTTTGAAACATTTATGTGAGTATACTTATTATGTATACCTACAACTACATGCTAGAGCTATGGATTGAAATAAAAAATAAAATTCGAAACCTAAGAATAAGAATAAGAATCATTTATTTGCTTAAATGCGGTACATAAGGTCAAACAGTACATCATTAGTGCCTAGTTCATGTAGCCACCATCAGCGGCAGCATGCAAATATTGTAAATATGAATAATGATATAAATAAATGAATTTTGCTATTATTAATGTAGATAAGTACTTACTACGATGAGTATCGAATGAAATCTATAGTGTTATTATTTTCTCCATGAGCTGATGCTGTTGTTCTCTATTACCTTCACAGCGTCACACATGTATGACGCCTATATAGCAATCTAAAATGGAAGGCAACTATGTAGATCAAGATCACCCTTGTGAGTTGTGACTCTCAGCGTGGGCCTTCGCCTTCAGAAGAGGATCGAGCAGACGTGAAGCACTGGAAGAGTGGACATTTATTAAACGCGTGTTACCTGGGTGACCCGCTGCGGTCGTAGCTAGTGTACAGACAGGAAGGGAAACTACGGAAGGTCCGATCTCGTAGATACATGTACTGAGTAGCTTGAACTGGCGCTGTTTACTGCGTGTGCTGCAAGGTTCACTCGCTGTTACGGGAAAAACTTGTTTGCCAGCTGCCAGTGGCATTTCTTAGACAAGCGAAAGAGAGAATTTTTTTTTAAAAGAATAGGACTTGCCCACGTTACTTAACATTTTTTTTAAAGTGGCATAGCGTTGCGATGTGTCGAAGAATACGAACGAATCAGCCGAGACGTTCTGAGGGTACTCTCCCATACGCTAGCGTGCGCGTGCATTATTATAATGTAGCAATAGAACCTGCCTTCAGCTGCAACCCGGTGACCTTTCACGCACACTAACATTTGCACATACAGACGTATTAGTACTTGTATCAAATAATTTCAAGTAGAGTATTATTGCCTTGTATAGAGTAAGTACTAGTGGCCTTACAGCGCGCTTGGTTGGAAGTAGCTCTGCCTTCAGAACTGTAGGTTGTGGGTTCGATCCCCACTCAGGATAAACATTTGTGTGGTGAACATCGATGTTTTGTTCTGTGGCTGGATGTTATCAATGTGTTCTAAGTAGGCATGTATTACAATTAAAAAAGTAAGTATTTAAATATTCTATCAGCTATCTGATTCTTATAATTATTATGTGGTAGGTACAAGCTAAGCTAGATGGCGCTATGTAAAATGTCCAAAGTATTTATTTATTTTATTGAACTGTGTGGTAAACTAACAACTCCGCGATATTCACTTTGTACATGTTCATTTTCTTATTCCTTGGTTGTTTCCGCTGAAACTATATGTATTGGATATTTACGCCCTTTCGGCCTTGCCTCAAGTTGCCTTTCTCTCAATAGTGAAAAAAACGTTACGTTGGTCTACTAAACAAATAGAATAATAGTATGGTATTTGCATACGTACGATCCAAATGTCAAGGTTTCCACATAAATAATGCATTTAGTCGGTGTCGGCGCGTGTCGGTCGGCGCCAGAGTTTGTTTATTGTTTCATTTGTTAAATGCTCTTGTTTTTTTATTAAAGAACGTGATCATAGTTCATAGTAAATAGTAGTAAAAACTGTAACGCACCATTCGCTAAATCAGACTAACCAAGGTCATGATCCACTTGCTCAGCTCAGCTGCTTAGTTCGTGTGTCCATAGTTCGGTGGAAAACTGAGATCAAACGCTCGTGGTGGCGAACGGCCCAATTAACTAATCTAATAAACTATTGAATTTTTGGAAATGACGGCCACTGACTTCTTCAAACCAGACTCGAAAGACCACACAAAATACAATGAAGGGCATCATGTCAAACCGAATCATCATGAAAAATCATTTTCATGATGTGCGACATTTACGAATTTGAGTAAAGATCAAGATCACAAGGATTAAATGTAAGTGTAAAAGCCGTTATATGTAACGACTCACATTAACGTTACTGTCGCATGGCCCGAAACTTTCTATAACGATTTCTCATTGAGAAAATTATATTATTTCTAAAGTTTCCTCGCAACCGTCGCATTACGTAGATATTATTAACCGTTGCGGCAACGGCGGCGCACGTTCAGAACGCGTATAGTCCCGCTTTCTACGTGACGGTGCACTCCGTGTCATCTTGTTTTAAGAAAATTTGAGGAAACAGTGCGTAAAGATATTCCGCAACACAACACAACAGGCTCACGCTGGCATGCAGCTTCCTTCGTGGTAGCGCATCGCCCGTCGGCTCGGCTGGTCAGACTGTAGTAGGTAAACATTTTGAAAACGAAGCTTCAGTGATAGTAGGTAGGTACGTGCTAATAAAGGAAAGGTTGTTCATTCAAGCTGTCTTTTCAAATAATGACGTTCTTTTGTATGATGGAACCTGTGACAAATGTAATGCACAGTACAAGCGCAAAGTGAAACAGAAATCGTTTGATTCGTTTGCAACAAAAAATGAGGACAGGCACATATTTTCTAATAACACGGGTAAGTACCAATATTGGCAAGAAAATGTTCTCACGCTCTGTAATCATGGCTCGTATATTTTCCCAGCATCTTTACTTTTCCTTATTGAAATCTGTTATCTGATGCTAGTCAACCGTTACATCGCTTGTGTTGTGCCTGTACGCATTAGGTATCTATACTCACCGCGGCGCGGGTAGATATAAATCATTATTTATATCTACCCGCGCCGCACAACAGTGGAGCCGATGGATATCGCATTCGATATCCATCGGCTCCACTGTTTTCAATTTCGCTGTGGCACAACAAAACGTTGCCTTGGATGTTTCCATCGGCGTTTTTATATCTTTTCATCTCCGTAATGAAAATATATTGTTGAAAATAGTTTCGTCGGGTGCGCGCCCGTGAAGAACAACGAAAATAAGTTTAGTTTTTCTCAATTTATTTTAGATTATTGCAGTGTACTTTAGCTGCATCACTAACAACTGGTGAAACAAATAATATTACAATGAAACTCTCTACTCCAGTACCTACTACTCTGAGCACCAAGTCAGCAACTAGTTGAGTAATGTGCACAACTACCCCCGAATTATTACGTTATCACATCACAATTTCGTATATTATTCACATAATTCACAAATAAAATAAAACGAGCTCAAACTGCAATAAAATGTTTAGGTATCAGCGACAAAATACATGGCATCTAAAAGGATATCTCGTCTTATGGAAATACTATAATTTCACGAGTCCCAATTTATAGAAATAGGCGTTTTATATAAATATGTATCATTTTCAGGCTCTATTGTGTAATGTAAATATAAACTGTTATATACATTTTGTACGTATTTTATATCGAGAACTACGCAAATAAGTAACTAATATACCCAATGAAAGCTTTTCAGTGTAAGTCTTTAAAAATGTAATTACTTCTTTTTTATCTTTCAAATATTTATTTGCTCGAGTGGCTTGGCGTTGCCGCGAGGGAGTCTCTCCAGTAAGTAAATAACTTCAGTAGAAGCAGAGGCCCTTGGACCGAATCCCAGTAAAACACGTCACTTTGGATCGTGTGCAACTTCTTCCACTGCTGCAGGACCTTCTCAACGTGATCCTTCCAGCGGTACATGGCACTACCAAACGGAATCAACCATACGGGTGGTTCCAAGTCCAAGTCGGTAAGCATACTACAGAGGATGAGGAGAGGAGAGGTCTGTCAAGTAATTAATAAAATATGTGGAAGGTTGTATTAGTAAATAAACAAACCTAGATCATTTTCCAAAGCCAAGCCAAAGTGCTCCTGCCTGGCGTGCCGGCTGTTATTGCGCATAGCATATGCGAGTGTTTATACCTCCGCACATATCGCAATTAGTAACACGTACATTTGGCAATAAACAAATAGTATTTGGTAGTTTCACAGCACTGTAGAGATGCTTGCGACAACCCGCGCCGGCCGCCGGCTATCTCTTGATACATTGCGCAACCAATCGCATCGAGAACGGATGCACAACTAGACGCTGTGAGTGTGAGGCAACCAGACGCGAATCACTTCGACCAACTGTAAACACAGGTACGTACTTGGTTCATGAAGTTATGCACGAGTTGCATGACCGTCACCAGTGATGCCGGGAAGGAAGTCGTAAGGAAATCCTAATGCTCCAAAATCATATAATAAAAACTTTACCATCAATAAATGCTACCGGATCTGTTATTAGCTTTCTTTGCAGTAGCTACTTACGTATTCTAAGCTTTGCAGCTCTTTTTTCTGAAACATTTTTCAGTCATAAGATTGTTTTCTTTTTTGTTAGGAAAATGGATCACACGGTGTCGGCGATAAGTTCTATATTCCTACGTCTCCACGCCCACTACAGTTTATGGATCTAAAACATACTTAGTCTAGGTACCTACGGCGCATCCCTTTACTCTACCACAGCACAAACCTACTACACTACACTGGTAGAGTGACTCTACACTTTACTTTTAATTATGTTGGTGGTTGGTGGATAAAGTTACGAAACCAACACTAATGGTCGAATCTCACTTATTACGCTAGGACTAAGTACGTATGACTTATTCTGTGCTTGTTCTCACGGTACGTAGTTTGGTCGATACCTCCGCCCCTGCCGGATGATGATTGCACTAATTTGATTTGTCCGCCGCGCGGTTCGTTGTGACGTAACCATCAGCTAATCTGTGCGAACTCTACAATTGTAGGTACCTATACTTTCTCCTCCAGTCACGGCTTCTTTTTTATTTCGTCAATGTAAGCTGATGTTGGCCTTTTCATTTTTATTTTGTAGAACATACCTAAGTACCACCGCTTAATAAAACATGTATTTAATGGGGAGTCCAATATAAAGATCTTAGAGCAGAAGCACTTCAAGCCGACCTTCAAATGTAAAGTGTAGCACTTATGCGGTTGCAAGCAGTTATAATACTGCAAAAGATCGTATTAGTAGAGAATGTTTGCGGTGGACTGAAGATGATACAGGTCCTCCATGCTTGGACCACACGGCGCGCGGCGCCGGCGCCAACATTCCCGCGACGCCGGCGCCGGCGCCGCACGCTGTTCTTTTTGCACGCTTCAAACCGGCGCGCCGGCGCCCGACACCCGCCTGACCACCTCATCACTATGTATTTTTATTACAATACGACGTGTTTCCATAATCCAATAAAATAAACTAACAATTTTGATACCTTCCTTCTATACCTAAACTAGCTGTTCTAAGAACATCATGTTGTCTATTTATATGTTTTGAATGAGCGCGTCAGAAGGTTAGGTAACTGTAACTGCAGCCCGTAGCCTCCTCAGTTTGTACCTTAACTGTAGAGCTTGGCGGCCCTGCTTTACGTCACGTATTATTGCTGGAATGGGCCAGGGTACGAATAAGAACCAACGAACCAGGGTACCACTAGAGAATGATCCTCAATAACTCCACCGCACAATACAGTTACTTTCCTACTGGTTGCCTTTACAAAACAAAATGAAGGCAATTTCCATAATACCTACCCAAAATGGCGTGATGTCGGGGAGTTCAACTAAAGATTAAACATTTAATTTTATTGTAATAACTTCATTAAAAAGGTTTCTAATGATAAAAGGGGAGCAGAACTGACAACCGATGGGGAAGAAAGGTTCTCGAGTGGTGACCACGAACCGAAAAACGCAGCGTAGGCCCCCACTAGGTGGCCCGACGATCTCGTGAAAACCGCGCGAAAGCCGATGGATGCAGGTGGCGAGTAGCTGCTCAAACTGGCGCCGTCTTCAGACTGTTGATGATGAACTTCATAGAAGAAAACTATACAAGAGTGCAGCTTGTATTCAAGTGACTGACCGGTGATTATAGAAGCGGGCTGCATCGTGCAGGGGTGACTCTCATGGCTTTCAATTACTTACATATATACTATCAGACTAGGTTTGTGAAGACATAGGCACTTGCTGCTCGTTACTCTAACAAGCCAATGTATATTTTATTATCTATACAGAATGCCAGAGGGATTGCAACAAAAATTACACACATCAGCTGATTGTGTGGGCTTGTTTTCTTATACTTTGACTAATCGTTCGTAGAGCCGAAACCCCTACACTATATTACCGCAGATATTTAAAATTACTAAATGTACCATGAAAATCAATAAGCATTCGTGTTGCTGGAATGCAGAAAATAACCAGTTTACTTTTGGTTATTCTTGAGAAACCAAGAATGCAACTTGATAAACAGTAAACAGTATTTCATTCACACAACCTGCCAATATCTCTAGTACGAACATAGCTGTAGCTTTAGCCCTCTGCTATTTCCAGATGCCATAGATCAATCAATTTTAAAATCAATCAATCAATCAATGATTTCAATCTTACAGCAGCACTCAGCTTGCTCAGCTCTATAACCATAGCTCTCTATAGCCATGGCCGGTGACCGCGCCTCGTCCACGACTCCACGCCGCGCAGCAGTGGTTGTCTGGCCTCTGGCTGACCGCTGTCCTGTTATGACTCTAATCCTGATTCTTTGAACCTTGACCTTAAATTGCACAGTGGCACATTCCGAATTATAATAATATCAAATACCTTTAAAACATTACGTAATCGTCGTCGTGTGAGTGTGGATCGGATTTGTGACTGAAAACTATGCGCACACATAGTTTTCAATGAAAAATCCATTGATATGCAGTTCTCCAAAACTCGAAGCTAGTTTATAAAAAACGTCTACCAGTCAATCTAATCTTTCTATGTTGCTCTAACGTCCCTTGCAGAAATTCGTCTACTCTCCTACGCTGCGACTGTCAAATGAATGACCTCTTTTCTTTTCTATTACAAATAGGATGAATATTCCTTTCACACTCCTATACTGTTAAGTACTGTTAGTTTTGTACTCGAGTCGAGTGTTAGCCATAATATGGCTATGGCTCATATTATGAGCCATAACTGGAGCATCCAGCTTGTTCTGCATCACAAATGGACATATTATAATCGGATCTGTATGTAAGTAGCACTGGCCACCGTTACCCGCGCGCTTTCTACCGAGCTCCGCCGTGCCGCAGCTCATCCGTCCGCCGACACTGCTAACAACGGCATTATCTCATGTTTATTAGGCCTTACCAAACCAAGTGGAGTGCATTTAATTTCATGATTTCATTTGATAGCAAAGTTAATTATTTTTTGTTTTAAAAAAATTGCAACTTCCAGACTGAAATTCAGTTTTCCAGTGAAGATCTCGTCAAGTGGTCAGGGTGCGTTTCTTGGTTAAGATAATGGAATGTTTGGATTTAGCTGGAGCTGTATGTCTTCATTTGTAGGTAATGGAACCTGGGTTAAGTCGCTTGATGCGACATGACCGCCCGTTGCTCTACGGTTTCTGGAGACGCGTTACCTATGCGTTCATTGTAGATTGGTGTTCAGTAATTTGTAAGTAAGTACAGGAATGATGGTAGGTATCTCTGAAAACTTCTGTTCGACCTGGACATTTTAGTAGGTATTCCTTCATCAACTGAAAGATGGTCATCTTCCTAAAACTTTTAAGTTTTATGAAAGCTATTAGACACAACTCATTTGTTGATGCACTTTCTTACTAATTGAGCTAGTACTGCTAGTAGGTACTGTCTAAGCAATGCTTACCGATGGCGAGCAGCAGCAGCAGCAGCAGCAGCGGCGCTCCGGGTCGCATGTTGTAGAACATCACTGAACTCACGAGTGGCGAGACGCGAGTGGAGGCGCGGGCTAGTCGCGCGGCAACCGGCGGGACACTGGCGCGTGCGCCGCTCGCTCTACACCAGCCGCCCCAACCATCGCCAGCCAGCTGAGGTGAGGCTACGAGCTGCTCGTGTAAGTTCATACATCATCATCATACATCACTTTGAAAGCCCTGAGGAAATCTATAGGTAAGATGCGTTGAAGTGGCAATGGCAAAGGCGGAGTAGTCTCGAGTAGAAAGGAATTCTTCCCAGTGGAGCAGTGGTTCACCCTGGTGTCAGCATTTTTAAGCTAGCTTCTTACATGTAGATACTGCGACTTGACGTGCTGTTAGGAACACGATAAACGCTTAAATATTAATATACAGCACTAAGGCAATTTGTAGTGGTCACCCATCTAATTAAGTGCCTAATAGTTGCCGTCGGTTGAGGTTATGATACCCTTCTGTGTTAGCTGTGATATTTGGTCATCCGACAAATCCGCATATGTAGGTATACCTACCAGCTGCCGACTCTAGGAACGGAACAACCGTATCACACGGTCGTGGAAGTCACGATGTGGTGCCAGGATGTGACGGCCGCCTGCTGAAGGCCTCCGTCACGGTTCACTGGCTGCTGTCGAACCACCAGTTCATGGTGACACATGCGAAACGTGGATTACCTACACTATATATTCTTTTTATATCAGTTAAAGACCGCGTTGGACCACATTTTCACGTCTGATGTTAAGTCTATGACAATATATAATACATACGGCAACAGCTAAAGCTTCAATGCAAGATTTGGACCAACGACCCCCTAGCCCCAAATCGACGTAGCATTACTAAAACGGAGTCATTAACATCATTTTATCATATATTTTTTTACTATCTAGGTACCTATCTAATAGCTGAACATTCATATTCTGAGGCAATACTTACCCCAGAGAAATCAGAACTAAGTATTATTAGGTAATTTTTAAATAATCAAAGCGTAAACTAGGTACCTAATATTCTACTTATTTTATACAAAACAAATTAATGACTTCTTCAACATAGACAAAGGTAAGTGACCTACCACTTACCTAAGTGTGTATTATATATTTACTAACCGAAAAGGGGCTTGTTTGTTTCTGAAACTGTTTTAGAATAATAGGTAGGCAGGTAGGTACTGTACCTATTTCCTGTTTTTTAAACTACTAAAATTAGGTACGTACGTAACAGTTTTGAAGGGCTGGTAGGTATAATATTATTAATCTCATCGAAATGTAAATCCAAACTCGATTTTTGCTGCTTCTCTATGGTTATTGATGGAGCAATAGTTGTTTCAGTCTACCCGCATTTTTCATATTTGCTATATGTTTACCACCAACCTATGTTTAGCTAAATCAAACTTATCAAACTTAAATCTATAACATAACAGCTGAAAAAGTAATTCTGTAGAATAACTAGGTATAATAAAAGTATTAACATTAAGTACTGTACCCCTTGTTTCTACTGTATTTTATTTTCTATCAAGCGCGTTTGTACTGACTGACATGTAATTTGTGTTTGAATTGCCATAAGCGTTTTTGAAATGCAATACGGAAAATATCAAAATTAAAATGTAAAAATGTTTATACTGTAAGTACCTAGGTATTTTGTTTTGTAGCAAGAGCGTCTGTACTGACAGACATGTAAGTCATGTTTGAATTACCATAACGCGTTTCCTGAAATACAATACGGCAAACATAGACCTAATAAAAAAAAGAAGGATGGAGTCCCAATTGATCCCGAACCGAGGTACCCATAGGAAGTCGGAACGCTAATAAGTACGAGCGGACACGCACACACTCACATCATAGGAAGTCTATTGCCTGCCATTACTGCTCCGAACCTCGCCCAAGACGCATAGAAAAAAATATTATAAAATGCCGTCTTGCGTTGTGAAAAGTTGTCGGAATCATAGTGATTTGATAAAAAAAAGTCAGGGGATCACTTTTCACAAGTAAGCTTGTTAATATTTCGCTAATTTCTTGCTTTTTCGATAAAACTATTGAGGTGCAATCAATACACAAAACCAGCTAGTGTTACCAACAATCAAACTGGCAAATTACCCGGAAGCGTGGGAGAATGACCAAATTATGTTCGAATACAACTTATTCACCTTTATTGATCATAATTAGAGATCTAACTATATGCAAATGCATATTTCCATTATGCATATGCATGTGCTGGTCTTTGCAGGTTAATAAATATTGTACCGGTAATGGACCTACTAACCGTGCATATTCGTGCAGGTTTTCTATAATGTAGAAAAAGTAAAGTAACGTAGAAGAATACGATTTATGTGTTCATAAAACATTTTAAGCAACACTCTGGCTATAAATCTTTGTGCCAAATAAACAGTTTTATTAACTGACTGGCTGACCCCACCCGGTTAGTTAGTTTTACGCCCTAACCCTGTCCAAAGGAAGAAAGAACTGGGAGGGGAAAAGGATGAATGGAGGCAGGTGCGCCTCTCTTCACCGTCATACATTCATCCTTTTTCCCTATCTTTTACGCTCTCCCTTCTCTCTTCGCTATAGCGTACAGGGTATATTCCCAGTTGCCCCACATGCTTCGCCCCGTGGAGACTGGGAAGCTATTGCTCTCACTTCATTCGCCGTACATTGCTGCGTAGATCGCCAACCCCTTCATTACTGTCCAAATGTAATCTATACATGGTTCTTGGGGGGAGGGGTGCAAGTGCGGAGGGAGGCAGGGCAAGTAGGGGGGGCGGACTAAGTGAGTGGGGAGGGGGGGCAAGTGCAGGGGAGGTAGGGCAAGTGCGGGGGAGGTGGGGCAAGTGCGGTGGAGGTGGGGCAAATGTGGGGGGACGCAGAATAAGTGGGGGGCAGGTGGGGGCAAGTGTGGGGGAGGGAAGATTGCAGATTCCTTTATTGTGCGTGTGGCTAGGGAAAGGAACTCACTCCTGGCGTCGGTATTTCCATCCACTTACAACTTAAGTGTCTTCAAATCAAAAGTAAATAGGTTAATTTTTTTTTTTTTTTTTTTATGTGATTGAATGACGTGACGAGCTAGTCGTTCACCTGATGTTAAGTGACACGGCCGCCCATAACAGTTGCAGTGTCACCCGGAACTTTAAAACAATAGTTTCGCGCGACACTGCACTGCGCACGTCATCCTGAGACATCACCCAATCTAATAATCAGATTACTAGACTGAGTGATCAGATCACAAAGTCTCATTTGCCCAGTAATTTCACTAGCTACAATGCCCTTCAAACCGGAACACAGTAGTGCTTGCACACTACTGCTTGGCGGCAGAATAACTGGCAAAGCGGTGGTACCTACCTAGACGAACTTTGCAGAAAAGTCCTACCACCTAGTTAATTTTAAGTTAATTCTAGGTAGGCGTGCTCCACTTTCTACCTCATCATCACTTACCATCAGGTGAGATGTAGTCAAACGCTAACCTATCGAAAGTAAAAATAAAAAATAAGCCATTCAATTTTGACTACTCTGTTATAAGCTCACGTAGCTTTTTGGTCATACGAAAAGTCACACCAACAACAGATTTTTTTTTTGTCGGATTCGGGTAATTTTCTTCACATGGCAATCCTTTAATCAGTCACACATATTTATGCGGCCGCTATTGCTGTACGTCAGTTCGATGTCAATCAAGATTCATTCCTGCTTTTTTTTATAATTCTATGACGGCAAATATAAAGAAATTTGCGCTCGCTTCGCTCAGCATTTAATATTTTTACTGTGAGTATTTTGTTTTGTAGCAAGCGTGTTTGTACTGACTGACATCTAATTCATGTTTTTTTTTTTTTTTTTTTCTTATAGTTTGGCTCCACACATAGTGTATTTAGCCAGTGTCAAGTATTGTAGTTTTTCGTCGTATTATGAAATATTTCATGTAAAGTCAGTCTTAGTCACAGTCAGTCAGGGTAGTCATAGTCCAGTCTAAGTCAGGTAGTCACAACCCAGTCTAAGTCATGCCCTAGTAAAGTAGTGGCAACTTTACTAGAGGCTTCTATGGAATTTTGGAAGCAACACGAAAAACCACGTTTCACTACATTATATACTTGCCCACACTTATACTCATAATTCAGCACTTAATGCGTAAAATGCCACTAATTTTATACATTAACACTAAAAAAAGCATAAGTTTTGTGAAATAATACAATGCAACGACGTGAACTTTTTCACGTTCCCGCCAAAACTCTAATTCATGTTTATTCAGACATGAATTACATGTCAGTCAGTACAAATAATATACCATACGCCACGTATGGCTATCTGTCAGTATGCACGTAATCGCGCAGGTCGCATCAAAAAATGTTCAACGTTTAAAAAATTGGTGCCTCCCACTTTGTCGGCTGGGTGCACCTCCTGTCCTCCCGCCCGGTGCCGCTGCAAAGGTCAGTAGAGACCAACAGCATTAGCCCGTTCAAAAGAAAAAAACCTACACACCTTCCATGACAATCTCTTGACAAAAAGCTGTGAAAGTGGGTGTGGCTTGTGTGACTTTTAATTTTAAAACAACACATCCTGGTTCGACCCCACAACAATGACTTTTCATTCAAGTCATGTGCGGAATTTGCACTTGCTCGCTCTAACGGGGTTGGAAAACATCGTAACCGCGCGGCCGCGTGTTTTAGAATTATACATTCGAGGACATGTTTTAGGTAGGTACCTATGTAACGTATTCAGTAATCTGTGATGATTGTTGTGTTGCGTCATCCACCAACTCGGCCAACTTGGGCAGCGTTGTGGATTCAAGTTTGGATGACTGGAGAAAGCAATACGGTATTTTCTAATTTCTTATTGTCAAGTCTTAGCGCGCGGGTTACGGGTTTTATTGTATTTTTTTTACCTTGCAACTCTGCACTCGTATGAAACGTCATCAGCTGTCAAACGTCACAAATATCAGTACCTTCTATTTGACACGAAGAAAGAGAAAGTGAAAGTTACTGTGCGTTCATTGGTCATGTGGAGCTTTGAGTGTTTTTATAACCAATCACACCGAAGTCCTTGTACTTAGGTTACCTTTTGTTGGGGTATGAAAACAAAGTGAGCGAAACAAGTTGTCATAAACCGGAAACGTACGTGCAGAATTAATTATTTGAAATGTTTTAAATCGTAGTAATATGTTACAAAGTATACAAAGTTTATTTTAAGTGAAATTGGTGTTTATACAAGGCGAAAAATGTTAATGTTAGGCATAGTGCTACTCGCACTAGTTACTCAAGGTACGCAACAAGGTGTTTTTAGAGTTACAGCAAGTTTAGTGTCGAGCGTAAACTTTCTCCCAGTGTTTTGTTAAAGGCTTTGTTGCATTCAATGCCATTTGAAATGCTTTTCAGACTGCTCGTCGCAGGAAGAAGAGGATGGCCCCTACCGAGGGAAGTTCATTGGGAAGCTCAACTCGTATCACCACCAGGTATCTATTCTTACTTAATTATTACATATATCATCCAGTTACACAAGTAGTAAGAGTGGAAGGTCAAAATATTTCTGTAGGTACAATATTCCAGCCAGACTGAAACATTTCATATTCTGTTAATCAGTTAAATGATTGATGTGTGTTTTTATGATAATGGTCCTTGATCGGTGACTCATATAGAAAGTTTTTTTCTGAGTTACTACCTAGCTACATCACTTAGGATCATGTAGGTACATGCTAACGTTTGAGCTTGAGTGTGTTGCTAAAAATATTGCTGAATATATTATGTGTTTGCATTGGAATGCAAGCACATTTTACCATTTTCATCTAATGTTAAACTGACAATGCAGGTGTTGTTGTAATGATGCAGCAAACTCACAATGAAAAAAAAAATCACATAAAAAAAAAATACTCATAATAATCTACTTGATTAAGTAGTATTGTATTAAGTAAACAAAATTACACAAAACTTGTTACTTTTCTGCTTAATTAACTATTGTGATACTTCCAGGTGTCAGGTGATGTGTACGCAGTGGACGAGTGGACGGTGCTGCTGGTGAACTTCAACTATGACGGCACCGGGGATGATACATTCTTCTGGGCCGGAGACTCGGGCCGGCCCGGGCCTCAGGGGTTCATTGTTCCTGACCAACATGGGAAGTCAGTATAACTATAACTGTTACCTACCTAACAAATTTAATTATAATAATTCAGTTTATGTACTTATGTATAAGTACTTACAATTTATCACCTACTTAAGTCATCATTATTTATTATAGAATTTTGGAATATTAGATCAACTATGTATGTTATTATTTTTTAAGTGTTCCAGATTTGACATAATTAATTATATAGAATCTACTCATGTAGTTTCATGTAATATTGATTCCAAAGGTGAAGCATTATTGGGTATATAACAAAATACCCGTAAACGGATAAGGCTCATGATTTTTGTTATGGATATTAAGAAAATGTATGATAGTAAATATTATTCTTATAATTTAAAAAAGGGTTAAACTTTCAATCGTCTTAATTTTGTACATTTGGCTGTATTTTTTTAATGTTTGTTTCTCATATCTCTGTCATTTCAATGATAACGAGCCGCGCGATGCTATCGTGCCGACGCGCGACTCTTCTTCGCTGTCGTTTTTTGCGTAGGTATAATATTAAAACTAAAACGCTGACGCGGGAAGACGTTCGGTTGCATCATATAATATAATATTATATATGGCATGTTCCAGGACGAACATCCTGGAGCGGTACTACAACGCGGAGGTGCGCCTGCGCATGCCGGCGGGCAAGCGCGTGTCGCGCACGCGGTGGCTCGCCGTGTACGACATCGACACACAGAACACGTACGGCGACGTGTACATCCCGGACGAGCTGGCGGCGCCGGCGCCCACCGCCGGGCCCGCCCTAGCCGGCCCGGGAGTCTCCAGCCAGCCCGTGCGGTTCCTCACGGCCACCACGCTGCTGTGGGTACATGTTGCACCGGTACACCTCGCAGCCACAGTGGACCTCACGTAATGCCTGTCCCGTTGTGTTGTGGCGCAGGATCCCGGAGCTGCGGTACGATGGCAGCGGGGAGGTGTACCTGTGGGCCGGCGTGGGGCCGCAGCCTTCTGCCAAGGGGTTCATTATACCGGACGAGGATGGATAGTGAGTGCATGCTTTTGGTATTTATGTTATATTAGCAGGTCCCACCCATGCAAATGGGCTCCTTAAACATCTAAATGAACTACAGGTAGTCCTCGACACTGAAAACATTGATGTGTGTCTTATATCTAAGTCACATTTCACAACTGAATCGTTTATTAAAATCAAAGGGTACAAAATTTATCATGCGCGACACCCCGATAATACTGCCAGAGGAGGTAGCGCCATCATCATAAAAGAAAATATTTACCATTACGAAGAACTTAAGTATGAAGAACAGCATATACAAGCTGTAGCTGTTTGTGTCCGAACTAAGTGCTATCCTGTCATCATATCAGCTATCTATTGTCCATCCAAACACGCTCTGAAAGTAGAGCAATACAAGAGCTTTTTGGAAAAGCTTGGTGACAGATTCCTATTGGGAGGTGATTTCAATGCAAAGAACACCTTTTGGGGATCTAGACTAACAACAACCAAAGGAAAAGAGCTACTCAATGCAGTTAAAGAAATCAAATGTGACGTCATATCAATGGGTAAACCTACCTATTGGCCCACTGATCCTCAAAAGGTACCAGACCTTATTGATTTTTTCATTTATAAAAACATCTCACCTAGCTTTCTTCATATTGAGGAAGGCTATGATATGAACTCAGATCATTCGCCGATATTATTAACTTTAAGCGATAGCATAGTTCAAAGAGAGAACCATCCATACTTGGTGAATCAAAAAACGGACTGGGAAAGCTTTCAGCTAGATCTAGACCAAACTGCTGACTTAAAAGTTCCTCTAAAACACCAGAACAATTAGAGTTAGAAGTTAGAAAACTAATAAAAGATATTCAACGTTGTGCCTGGTGTAATACGCCTGAGTCCAAAACCGTAATCAGAAGTAATTATTATCCTACAAAAATCAGACTTCATAGCCAATAAAAGAAACCAGCGGCAGAAGTGGCATACTACAAGAAGCCCAAATGATAAAAGACTATTAAATAATCTTACAAAACAACTGAAAAGAGAAATTCAAAATTTTAAGGACAATAGTATGGATAGTTATGTACCTAAAACAATTAACAAGTGACCGTTCGACAGATTATTCTCTATGGAAGACAACCAAAAACCTGAAAAAGCCAATTATGCAAGTTCCACCTATAAAGAAAGTCAACAGCTGTTGGGCCATAAACAATAAACAGAAAGCAAGCTGGTTTGCTGAACATCTGGAGCAGATTTTTCAACCAAACAGAAACACCGATGGTGTTAAGCTGGTTCAAACCTCGCACATCGGCTTAGAAATCAGACTTGTAACCCCAAAAGAGGTGTACAATGAAATTAAGCATCTGAACCTAAAGAAATCTCCAGGTTACGATCTTATTACTGGAGAAGTACTTGTGAGCCTTCCACGGAAGGCCGTAATTAAGCTGACAGCTCTAATTAATGCTACATTCAGACTTCAATATGTACCTGATGTATGGAAAGTAGCAGAAGTTATAATGATACCAAAACCAGGTAAACCACCACATGAGGCAACATCACACAGACCGATATCACTGCTGCCAACAATGTCAAAACTATTTGAAAAACTACTTCTGAGGCGATTAAAACCTATTATAGAAGATAAAAAGCTAATCCCTGACTACCAATTCGGTTTTAGAGAAAAACACTCTACCATAGATCAGGTACATAGAATCACTAACATTCTTGAAAATGCATTAGAAGAAAAGAAAGTTTGTGCTACTATTTTCCTGGATGTCGCGCAAGCATTTGACAAAGTTTGGCATGAGGGACTCATATACAAATTGAGAAGTATGCTTCCAAAACAATTTTCTGATATATTGGAGTCTTACATAACAGAAAGGATGTTCAGGGTAAGACAAGAAGACGCCTATTCCGAACTTAAGCAAATAAAAGCTGGAGTACCACAGGGGAGTGTACTAGGTTCAATCCTGTACTTATTGTACACTTGTGATAGGCCAGAAATAGAAAATCAACCCATTGCAACCTTTGCGGATGACACTGCCATTATGGCTACAGGAATCGACCAAAAGGAAGCCATTGAAAAAGTCCAATCAGCCATAAACAAAATTTATGATTGGACTAGCAAATGGAGAATAAAACTTAACGAAAGCAAGTCTATACACATTGATTTTACTAACAAGAGACAAATTCATTATCCGGTGTTTATAAACCATCAAGAAATACCGTACGAAAATACAGCCAAGTATTTAGGCATGACACTCGATGCGAAGCTTCGCTGGAAGGCGCATGTCAAAAAGAAACGCGATGAACTAGAGCTTCGCTACAGGAAGATGCACTGGTTGCTTGGGAAGCATTCTTCGTTGTCAGTGCACAATAAAATACTCTTATATAAACAAGTCCTCATGCCAATATGGACTTACGGTATTCAGCTATGGGGCTGTACCACACAAAACAATATCCAGATCATACAACGTTTCTAAAACAAAGTACTTCGGTGCGCTGTAAATGCACCGTGGTATATTAGAAATGAGGACCTACATCGGGACTTAAAGGTCGACCTCGTCGTTAACATAATAAAAAAGTTTGCCGAAGCTCATGAACGAAGGCTTCACCACCATGTGAATGTCGAGGCTATCCAGCTCCTCGATAACACGGATATAGTGAGAAGACTAAAAAGGGTAAAACCTTTCGAGTTAGTTTAGTGATAGTGACATTGAACCGTTGCCGTTTTGGGGGTAACAAGTATTTACCAAATTTCATTCAAATTCATCCAGCTGTTAGAACGTGAGAGAATTACAAACACATACACATGCACACTACTGTTTGTATAATATTAGTGTGATGTGACTATTTTAACCGACTTCAGAAAAGGAGGTTCTCGGTTTGTTTGTTTTTTTTTTATATTTGTTACCTCAGAACTGCGTCATTTCTTTTTCTTATGTTTTGGCTCCACACATTTAATGTATTTAACCAGCTCCAAGTATTGCAATTTTTTTTATTAATCGTGTTATAGAATATTTCACGTAAAGTCTAGTCTTAGTCACAGTTTGGGTAGTCATAGTCCAGTCTAAGTCATGACCTAGTAAAATGGTGGCAACATTACTAGAAAGAAGCTTCTATGGAATTTTGGAAGCACCATGGAAAACCACATTTCACCACATTATATCACTTGCCCACACTCATGCTCGTAATTCAGCACTTAATGCGTAAAACGCCATCAGGAAAAAATTAGTGTTGGTTTTTTTTTTAAATAATACAATGCAACGACTTGAACTTTTCCGCGTTTCCGCCAAATTGTAATGTTGGGGCGTTCGGTGTAAGAAAAAGACAACCTTCTCACTTGGCGTTGGTTTATTGTCTAAACAACCTAAATACATCGTCGTGCCGTAAAGTACTGCATTAGCAGATTTATACTTAAAGGAGCGTTCCTACTTAATAATATAAAGAACCTAACACACTAAATATTATATTATTGCTACACTTCACCTCCCGGGGGTGAATGAAAAAAAAAATGTTTACGAACCTTTTTTTTTATCAATTAATATCCTACCGAAATAATTTTATTACTACGCAATACAATATAATTATACATTTACGATTATGCTAACAACAAAAAAAAATCGAATAAAAATATTTATGTAGGACTTACATTCTTATAGTATACTTAGGTAAACATGTTAATATTATATTATAGTTCTAGTTACGTACATTATTTATTGATAAAATGGTCTTGTTCTATTCTTATGAACTGTATCAAACTTATTATTATTATTAATTTTAACATTACATCCTAAATCTTCTACAACAATATAAGGACCTTTATACAGTGGATCTAATTTTCGACCTGTTTCATTTTTTACAAGAATCAAATCATCCTTTTCGTACTTAATTGAATTGACAGAGCTATCATACATTTCTTTTCTTTTATATTTGCTGTTCAACAAATTGTTCCTAGCGTCAGAGTGAGCCAACTGTAATCTGTACTTTAATTGTAATGGATAGTCATCAACGTTGTATAGTGGTTCTACTGTATCTAAAACTTTAGAAGGTATGCGGCAAAGTTTACCAAAAACTAGTTCGTATGGTGTGTAATTGGTTTCTGTGTGAACTGTAGTATTGAAACTAAAGCTCCAAAAAGGTAACCAATAGCTCCATGTATCTGTATGATTCTCACATTGGATTCTCAAAAATGCACCTAATGATTTATGTGTATTTTCTAATGCTCCAATTGATTGGTGGTGATACGAAGTAGATGTCAATTTTTCAATATTCAAAAGTTTACATACCTGTTCCATAGTTGCTGAGATGAACTCCGTTCCTCGATCTGTCGCGATTCTTTCTGGGATACCAAACGTTAAAATAAAATGTCGTACGAAAGCATCAGCAATGGACTTTGTTTCTTTGTTTTTTAAAGGAATAGCTTGAACAAATTTCGTTAATTCGCACTGTATGGTCAATATGTAGCAATTATCATCTACATCCCTATCTAATGGTCCTACTACGTCTAAATATATTTTCTCAAATGCCGAGGAAGCAGTTGTAGTTACTTCCATCGGTTCCTTAATATAACGAAAATACTTCATTTTCTGACATTTAGTACACTTCTTTACAAATTCTTGGACGTCTATTTCAATATTGGCAAAAAGTGGTGGAGCTTAGTGAAAGATGTCTTTCGCATGTGACTAATTGGCTTGAAGATAGTCTCCTCTCACTCAATACGAATAAGACTAAGTACATGTGCTTCAGTAAAAGTCACTTGGGCCCAAGAGATAACACCAATGTAAAAATACATACGTACCCTTGTAATCGGTGTAACCCTCCACCAGCTCAGTGTAGCTGCGCAATGTTGTCACGTGTTAATACAATTAAATATCTTGGGGTGACGATCGATGAAAAGCTTAATTGGTGCTCTCATATTACAACATTAGCATCACGGGTTAGAAAGCTTATCTATGCTTTTAAAAATCTCAGAGCAGTTGCAGACTTTAAAATTCTTATTCAAACATATAAGGCCTTGTGTGAGTGCCTCGTGAGGTATTGTATATGTACATGGGGAAGTGCAGCAAAAACTCACCTTATAACTGCTGAACGTGCCCAGCGTGCTGTTCTGAAGGTGCTTCAATGCTTGCCTTTTCGACACCCTACTACTGATGTCTACACTAGAGCCGGTGTTCTTAGCGTAAGAAAAATGTTCATATACGAAAGTATACGCAGGTATCACAGAAAAACTGTGCCAACTCTACCCGAGAATACCAAAAGAGTAGACCGGTGCCCTGCCCCTAGAGTTAAAAGTAGGTTTGCACAGAAGCAGTACAATGTTGTTGCTCCTCACTTATATGACAAAATAAATCAATTATATAAGATTAAGAAGATGAGTAATAACGAAATTAAAAGCATTATATTTAACTGGCTTAAACAGTTTGACTATGAAGGGGTAGAAAATCTTTTAAAAAGCTTTTACTTTTAGTGTGGTTATTATACACATATACATAATTACACAAACACATACACACCCTCACGTACAACTATGCATAAACAAACACACTTTCACACACATACACATAAACATGCAAATACACATACTCATATACATACACATACACATACACATACATACGTACATACACATACTCATACACATACACATACATACTTATATAACACGGCATCAGCTAAAATACTTATCTTATATACATTATATTATTTTATATTACATTTTGATTTCATTAGTGAAAATGTTAAATACTTAAACATAAAACTATGAATTATTTTGTATGACATAATTTATGTGATTCATTTATAAGGGGAGAAGCCATGGCTCCTGAAATACAGTTTTAAACTAGTTCAGGAGTCTATGGACTCAACAATATAAAATGTAAAAACCTTTATGTCAATAAAATATTATTTGATTTGATTTGATTTGATTTGATATTTGGCCAATAATATCGTCTTTTAATGGTATTTATCATTCTACGCACTCCAGCATGACCACTGGATGGTAATATATGAAAATCATTCATTATAAGCGTCTTTTCTTTATCATTAGTAACTCTCTTTACTCCTCTTAATATGCATATTCGTGGTCCGGACCAATTTGTTAGTAATTTTATTTCATCACATAAATTCTTAATAAACTCTATATTATCTTTCTCTTTTATTATGCAAACTTCTTCAATATGCACCTTATTACAAAATAAACTCAATTTCTGCACAAATTCGGCTCGCGAGAAATGCGCCTTGAAATCAAGATTAATACATAACATCCTTTTACTCATTATGAATACTAAACATTCGAATTCTTCAGTTACCAAACTTTTATCTCTCATCTTCTTAATTTGTCTTCCTTCCATGAATACCATCTCAACTGAGTCACACGGTTTTCTTAATACATCCACGATTCTTGGTTGATCAGGCCAATTATCGGTAGATTTACTAAGATCCGTATCATCCTTACCACTCTTCTCTTCTTCACTTTTACTCTTGTTATCTAATTCATCCATTCTTCTCTTTTGTGCCCTTGTCATCACATTTACAACTTGCTCATGCATACTTTTCAGTTCATCTGATGTTATACTAATACGAGATAGAAAATCTGCCACAGCATTATCTTTACCTTTCACGTAAATTATTTGAAAATTATACTCTTCCAACGTTAGTCTAAATTTTAGCAGTCTACTAGATGGGTCCTTCATACCAAAAAGATATATTAAAGGTTTGTGATCGGTCATTATTTTAAAAGTTCTACCATAAACATAAGGTCTAAAGTATTTGACTGACCAAACTATTGCGAGAAGCTCTTTTTGTATTGTTGGATAGTTTCTCTCAGCTTTATTTAAAGGCCTACTGGCATAAGCCACTGGTCGTAAGTCTTTATTGCACAATACTGCACCTATAGCTGTACCTGAAGCATCTGTCTGTATCACAAATTCATTATTTTCGGAAAAATCTGGATATTGTAAGATAGGTGGTGAAATTAAGGCATTTTTTAAATATTCAAATCATCATCATCATCAACAGCCTGAAGACGTCCACTGCTGAACATAGGCCTCCCCCAGAGCACGCCACCTTGAGCGGCTGCTCGCCTCCTGCATCCATCGGCTCCCCGCGGCTTTCACCAGGTCGTCGGTCCACCGAGTGGGGGGCCGGCCTACGCTGCGTCTTCCGGTTCGTGGTCGCCACTCGAGAACCTTTCTTCCCCATCGGTTGTCAGTTCTACGAGCGATGTGGCCTGCCCATTGCCACTTCAACTTACTAACTCTAAGAGCTATATCGGTCACTTTAGTTCTCCTGCGGATCTCCTCGTTCCGGAGCCTATCTCGCAGGGAAACACCGAGCATAGCTCGCTCCATAGCTCGCTGCGCGACTTTGAGCTTACTAATGAGGCCAACAGTAAGAGACCATGTCTCAGTTCCATAAATCATCACTGGCAACACACACTGATTGAAAACTTTCGTTTTCAGGCTCTGCGGTATTTTAAATATTCAAATGCTTGTTGACATTCATCGGTCCAAATAAATCTTTCATTTTTCCTAGTCAGTTTATTTAAAGGCATAGTTATATCAGCAAATGATTTTACAAATTTTCGATAGTAATTACAAAATGCTACGAAGCGTTTAACTTCGTCTGCACTTTTTGGAGTAGTATAGCTTTTTAATACTTTTGTCTTATCTGGATCAGGTGAAACTCCCTTTTCTGAAACTACATGACCCAAATACAAAATTTCTTTCTTTAAAAAATCACACTTCTGTGGGATCAATTTTAAATTTACTTTTCTTAGTCTTTCCATTACATTTATTAAATTTTGGTTATGCGTAGTCAAATTACGTCCGAAAACAATTAGATCATCTAAATAAATGAAACATTTATCAAATGCTAGGCCAGACATAGCAACAGACATCATCCGGCTAAATGCACTTGGACTTGTCTTTAATCCCATAGGTAAACGCTTCATTTGGTATTTACCTGTGCTAGTTGTGAACGCTGTTAGCTTACGACTCTCTGAATCCAAGGTCACTTGGTAATAACCTTGGTGAAGGTCAAGGTGACTAAAGTGAATTGCCCCTGAAAGTGAGTCTAATATCTCATTTATATTTGGCAAAGGGAACTTATCATCACAAATCACTTCATTCAATTTTCTGTAATCAATTACTAATCTCCATTTCTTTTCTTTACCTTCTATATCTTTCTTCGGAACTAGTAATATTGGACTTGACCATTCGCTATTACATTCTTCTATAATGTCATTTTCTTTCATTCTATTTATCTCTTTAGCTATTTCCGGTTTTAATGCTTGTGGTAATCGGTAAGGTTTGACATAAACTGATGTAGAATTAGGCTTTAATGTGATAGATTGTTCATATATGTTTGTTGTTGTCAGTTTGTCGCCTGTCATGTGAAACACATCAGAATATTTTGCACAAATCGATTCAATAGTTTTTTTGTTCTTCTTCATTTAAGTGATTTAAGTGTTTTAAATTCAATTCAGCTAGTAGTTTTTGAACTCTATCAACGTCAATATTACATTTGTTAAATTCACAAATACTATAGTCACTTAAAGGTTGTAAACCTGGGATGAAATGTGGTAAAAATACATCTTCTTCTGTCACATTCAATATTTTTATAGGAATTCTATTATTTTTCACCTTTGCTATTGTGTTTGCTAGAAACACGTCCTTCGCTAACTCTTTCCCACATACAATCACTTCATCATTCACACAATTCTCTAAATAAATGTAATGTATCGATTCAGAACGTGCTGGAATAGTTAGTACCTCTTTGCTTCTATCGTGCTTACTTTCAAGTTTTAAATTATACGGAACTCCATTGTTGTTGAGCGTTAAAATATTTGTGTTTAAACTTATATTTGCATCATATTTTTTCAAAAAGTCTAAACCCAAAATTCCATCTACCTGTAGTGGCAATGAATCAAAAATCAAAAATTTATGTTGATATATTACGTTGTTGTTACTTTTCAAAGTTAAGTCTACAGAACCCTGTGATCGTTTCTGTCCTCCTATTCCATTAATTAAGGTGTTATCTCTATGCACTAAGATGTTACTTGGTAAAACACCACTCTTTACAACTGATAGTGTAGCGCCTGTGTCGATAAGCCAATAGTTTTTGATGTTATTTATATAGAACGCTACATATTTTGCATTATCGTTGCATGACAATATAAATTGTTTAAGAACGAAAAAACTGGTTTGGATTACTAGTATCATCAGCATCAGAATTTCCACTTTTTTGCGAGTCATTAACATGTTCTGCCACATACACATTACTACGAACGCCTCCACGATTTCTATCATTCATCATAGCTCTATTACCTCTTCCTCGTTGTGTTCCATAAAATGTTGAGGGTCTACGGTAGTTGTTGCCTCTATAATGCGTGAAATTGCCCCTTGAACCACGTCCTACCTGTCCTCGATAGCTGTTTCTATATTGACCATAATTGTTATGACTTTGTTGGTACTGAATTCGCGCCCGTCTTGCATAAAAACCTCGTCCTCTATTAGATGCATACGACATGATGTTACCTGGTGGATGAGAGGATGCAATATCTTCATCCTTGGCTGCCTGGATTGCGTCTTTCAAGCTGTTGTAGTTGCGCGCAGTGATGATGGTCGCTAGCCTCGAACTCCGCAGGCCATCTGAAAACCGTTTAATAGCAACTTTTTCATTGATTGGCTTTAATATGGTATACGCCTGAGAGTCTCCATCAGCCTGTGAAATTGTCATGTCTGTAAATAACTTTTCAATTTCTGTTCCATATTCGTCAATTGATTTTAAATTTTGACGAATACTTTGCAGCTGTGTTTGTATAGATACATATGATTTTTTAGTTAAAAGATGCTGCTTTAAATCTTTAACTAAATCTTCGACGGTTTTATAGCTGCTCGACATACGCAGCTTTGCGTTTTCCGACAGTCTACTTTTGAGGACAAATGTAATCAATAAGGCCTTACCTTTTTCTTCTACTGGGTGGCGCAAAAGTAAAGACCCTATTTGGTTCAGCTATAACATTTTTTCTAAATTAGAAAACTAGATTTAGGTTTTTTTAAATGTATATTTGTGCCATTAAATTTCGTACCATTAGGATTTAAAGATGATGTCTTTTAAATGGTGACCTCCAGAGTTGATACACATTTGAGCCCTATTTATGACATTTTGCATAACTTGCCGTAACACTTCCTGCGATATGTTCGTTATTTCTTGACGAATGTTTTCTTTTAGAGCTGCGAGAGTCTGTGGCTTGTTCACATACACCCGAGATTTCAAAAAACCCCAAAGAAAGAAGTCTGGACTGGTCAGATCGGGTGATCTTGCAGGCCAAGGCAAATCGCCAAAACGAGAGATAACTCGGCTTGGAAAAGCGTCCCTCACTAAGTCCATAGTGTCGCGCGCTGTGTGTGCCGTAGCGCCGTCTTGTTGAAACCAGATGTGCTCCAGCCCCAATTCGTCCAAACTGGGTATCAAAAACTCACGTAACATGGTTCTGTAGCGTTCTCCAGTGACAGTTATCGCATTGCCTCCAGCGTCTTCGAAAAAATAGGGTCCGATCACTCTGTCAACACAGATGCCACACCATACAGTAACTTTTAGTGGGTGTAGAGGTGTTTCTTGAATAATGCGCGGATTATCAGTGCCCCAGAACCGAGTATTCTGCTTATTGACATGCCCTGAGAGATGGAAATGCGCTTCGTCACTCATAACCAATTTTGAAGGAAAATCATCTTGCAAAATGTCATAAATAGGGCTCAAATGTGTATCAACTCTGGAGGTCACCATTTAAAAGACATCATCTTTAAATCCTAATGGTACGAAATTTAATGGCACAAATATACATTTAAAAAAACCTAAATCTAGTTTTCTAATTTAGAAAAAATGTTATAGCTGAACCAAATAGGGTCTTTACTTTTGCGCCACCCAGTATCATGCTGCCGTACATTTCGACTGCCTCAATCATCCGCTTAGTGGTCACCTCCATGCTGTCCATAACTGGAATCAGACTACACGCCACCTTTAAATCAAATTCCATTTTGTTTTCTGTTTTGGGTACAACACATAAAGTATTAATTTCGTCGTATATATTCCTAATTCTATATAAAAGATCCGCCGCTGTAGAAACTATTGCCGCATCCTTATTTGTTTCTAAAATCGAAAATAATTCCTTACATATATCGAAGATACTGTTAGCGTCACTCAACTTACTTTCAGTAGTTTTACATTTATATCTACTTTGTCCTTTTTTAATTAAATATTTGCGAATTTCTATTAACTGATCATAATATTCCTTTAAATTTTCAATCATACCTCTTATTCACATTATTATATCATACTCTTATTTTCATTACTTAATTACCATATCTAACTATTCTTAGCTCTATGTATTTTTTAAACTTATTATCAAGTACATAAATTTTATTTGGACGATACAAAGTTCATCATTAACTTGCGCAATATCGCGAAGACCCGGTGCAGAATGCCCGACGTATGCAGTTTACGCGCCCGGTATCGAATTCACTGAGTTTCTGTGCATGTTTTAAGTAATTTTAAATTGCACTGTTATAAAACTTTTGTCCATTTTCAAATTTAAATATTTACTCACGCATTTTAAAAACACTCACGCACTGCATGCACTGTTAAGTACTTATATATATTTTTCTTTTTTTTTTGGGAAAAGAAAATATTAATCGGTTAAGCCGTTTCGCCTCCACTTACTCGACCTCTTATGGAGTTTTGTATGCGCTGGATCCTGGTGAGCCCAATTTCTTCCTGCATCCATTGGCGGTGACATCGCTTGTATACACGGCTGGCGAAGTATATAAATAGCAATCCCACTATTGCTAAGATGACGAACATTACGATATTGATGCGCTCCAGGTGACCTCCAATATTCCCCAGCGTGGCCTGGTTGGCGCCATCAGCAGCATTTTGGTTTATAAAAACGTCTTCCTTCTCTACAGTGGACCGGCACATTTCGAATTTCTTTTTTTTTTCTTGTGTTTTACTGAAAAACAAAAAACGCGGGCCCCTTGGCAGAGCCCTTTGGCAGGGTCGCCATGTAATGTTGGGGCGTTCGGTGTAAGAAAAAGACAACCTTCTCACTTGGCGTTGGTTTATTGTCTAAACAACCTAAATACATCGTCGTGCCGTAAAGTACTGCATTAGCAGATTTATACTTAAAGGAGCGTTCCTACTTAATAATATAAAGAACCTAACACACTAAATATTATATTATTGCTACACTTCAAAATCGCGCGGGATCCCGCGTGGTATTTTGTATTGAAGTTCCGCGGCTAGCACGAAACTTGAGCGAAATTTCATACAAAACACCCGGGCGGAAACCCACAGCGGTACGAATAACGCGCCGGTTTGAATAGGGCTTAAGAAAGTCTAAAAATTGGTGTTGAGAAAACACTATTTATCATTTTCATAGCAGTATTGCCTGTTTCCGTAATTTACAGATTTTTGTAAAGGAAAAATAGATGGGTTAAATCCCGTTTTATGGGTTTAAATTTTTCTTTTACAAAGGAATAATTATTTAGCTATTCCACTGTTGTACAGTGTGTATTAGCTAAAGTGTGTCGACATTAACTGGTTCACTCCGGTGTAGCCTGGAGCCGCTGCGGGCCTACTCCGGCGAGGACCTGACCGTGGAGCTCCCGGGCGGGAAGACCTGGTTCGACGTGAGCTGGGTGAGCCTGTGGGACCGGTCCTCCCGGGCCTCGCGGGCCGCCGCGCTGGTCCCCGAGGGGCTGAGCGTGCCCCCCGCGGCCCGCCCCGACCACCCCTACCGCACGGCGCTGCCGGCCTGCAGGCAGCTGCACCGGGACCTGCAGCTCTCCTGGGAGGTGTTCGGGCCCCAGGTCACCTTCGAGCTAGCCGGCCAGGTGAGCACTGTGCGCACCGCCGCAGCGTGGCGTCGACTGCTCGTGTGCCAGGTGCACCGGCGGCGTGCTCGGAGCCGCGGGGACGAGGGATGCCGCCGCTCGCCGCTGCTCTAGTGTTCTGTTCTTTATTCGAGTGCAATGTTTCAGTAAACTATTTGATTACTACTAAATATGAACGAGGGGGTTGTACAGTTCGAGTACAATAAAGCTTACAACGACACGTTCCCGCGGGTCAGCACTTCAACTCGACAACAATGATTTTATATTATTTTGAAGTCGGTACACGTCGCGCCTCCGAACCATCAGCACTCATCTAACTATCGCTATGCTATACACTCACGCGGCTAAATAAACGAAAAACAATAATTCGTAAACTTATTTAAAGTATTTCACTATTTTAAAGAGTGTAGGGTGGATGCGAGCGTAGGATACATCTTGCATATTGTTTGTGTTTTTATTTTATCCATAAGTCGCTGGTTCAAATCCGGCTCGAAGGACCAAAAAGATGTATGGTTCGCACCCTGTGCCGCTGCGCCGCTACCGGCACAGCGGTTGTTCTATTGACCGGACTATACTGGGCTATGGACGTCTTCAGTCATACGAACGTGAAGCGTTATTAGGTAGTCCAGCGATGTGCATGAAGTGCGCGCCGCGTGTGATATAAATAATTACAATATATTATTATCTTCACTATTTGTATTACTTTGCGTGTATCCATAATGTACAAACCCCCCCCCCCCCCCCCCCCCTCTCCCCCCCTAGATCGGCGAGGACGAGTACATGGCGCTGGGCATCTCCGGCAGCAGCAACTCGTCCGTGATGCTGGGGGCCGACGCAGCTGTCGTCAGCTACAACAGCCGCGAGAGGCGCGGCCTGGCTGTCGACTACAACATCACCGCCTACAGCCCTGTGAGTACCCTCACGGCTGTGCTGTTCCACCAGGTGCTGGACCAGTGCGCGTGCATGTAACGTGACGGTTGTGGTGTTCCAGTGTCACCAGGTGCTGGACCAGTGGGCTGGAGTCTGCAGGGACTCGGTGCTGGGCGCGCAGGACTCCAACCAGGTGTTCCAGGCCAAGCGGGAGGACGGCCTCACTGTGGTCGCCTACCGCCGCACGCTGCAGCCCAGTGAGTGCTCTATGTCCGTACGCATAAGGTTCACAGTCGTACCGAGCAGGTGTTCCGGGCCCGCGGGAGGCCGGCCTCGCTAGCTGCAACCCAGTGAGAGAGCGCTCTATGTCGGTACACATAAGGTTTACAGTCGCGTGCGTGCCCACAGACGAGCCGATGGACCGGGAGTGGCCGACGGAGCGCGGCGTGCACGTGGTGTGGGCGGTGGGGCGGCTGGACCGCTGGGGCGAGCCGGCCTACCACCGCCTGGCCCCGCGGCAGGACGTGCTGCTGCAGCTGGCCCAGCAGCCGCCCGAGCGGGACTGCTTCCCCTTCACCGTGTGAGTACCTGCGCCACACTGCCGCCCGGCGCCAGCTGTGCTGCACTACCCATTCAGACTTAACGATCGATTCGTGATGACTTTAATGGTACTTTTACTATCCTTATATGTTAGAGATATTACCGTTCCTCTATTAATCCCAGCTATATCTGTACTAATTAATATGACGGCGTCTCCTATTACCGTATCTTTATATTCCGATTACTGTAAAACTTATCTGACCTGGCGACACCGCTTCGACATAACGCCGAGTACTGGAGAGGTGACCATTTTTGAAGTCGGTTTGATTTCAGCCTCGGACAAGAACGGTCGTTCCAGCCGGCGGACACTCCACGTTTTCGGTGGAGTGTGATTTTGCGGTTTTTCTAGTCATTACAAAAATGTAGTTTTCAACTTAACCCTGTTTTATTTTGTAGCAGGGCTAGCGCGAACCCAACGCGCGTGTTCTTTCGAGAAGGCGTTTGACCGCCCGAGCGTTCATCGTTCAACGCTCTCTCGAGAGAAGAGATATTCACGTGTCGGTTTTCGCAGCTCACGCTGGTCCTGCTGATACGGTTCGGTTAGCGAATTATTATCCATGATTTTATCGTAGTATCCCTGAAGGGCATGAAATGACTTTTCACGTACTGATACCTCGCGTGTCGGCAGCGGGGCGCGCGCGGCGCCGGCGGCGTGGGAGCGCGCGCAGCTGTTCGACCCGGCGCTGCGCGCGCTGGAGTTCCTGGTGGGGCCGGCGGGCGGCGCGCGCGGGCTGGCGGGCCGGCGGGGCGCGCCCGCCGCGCCGCTGGCGTGGTACGTCAACGGGCAGCTGGCGCCCGACCTGCAGCTGCGGCGCGGCCTCACCTACACGCTGCGCGTGCGCGGGGGCGACGACCCGCACTCGCCCACGGACTACCACCCGCTCGTCGTCACCGCGGAGGCCACGGTAACTATGCCGCGCCGCTGTATGTGTGCGTCCGCCTGCTGCCGGAGCGGCGCCTCCTTGTAACCTCGATGTTATGAAGCGGAGAGCGAACAGGCTCCTCGTAGTGCAGGTGAGCGCTGCGTCGTCCACCGCCGGCGCCGCGCTCGCTTGATATCTAAGTAAATGGCGTTGACCGCAAATTTATCTAGTAAAGTACAGGTTTAGGTTTTCCTGAAAATTAGTGCCATGTACGCAGGCATGAATGCTGAATTGAGACCTTGCCGACACCGTTGTTAACTATTCACCGCTGTGGACTATCTACTTTTTATTTCTCTTTTAAACTACGTTTCTTATTATCATCATCATCATGATAATAATAAGAACAATAATTGGAGGGAAAAAAAGATATTTCCTACCGCGCGGATGCAGGGGGTAACAGAGGTAAACAAAGAAATTTCTGTAAGACCTGACGAGGGATCGACTCTCAATTTCGACACAAAATCTATGAAAAATTGTACATACCAATACAGCGTCGTCCTCCAGAGGTTCCAGGGTGCCTAGGTGCAGTCCTTGGCCTGATATATGCGCCGCGGTTGTATGTGCGCGGGTGCAGTCCTTTACGCTTTCACTGCACTATTTTCACTATCTATTGTATCGAATTACATCTCAAAAGAAGGCGGGTGTCGCGGTGCGGAGGGAGGGATATATCGACCTTTAAATTCGCCGGTATTGGAATAACTTCACCAGAAAACAAAACTGCGGTGCGAGCGCGGTGAGGTGCAACGATCGACTCCTTCAACAGAGGGCGGTGCGAGCGCATCTCACAGCTGCGACCTAACGTGGATTAGCATGTTTTCAATTTACATAGATTATGCATAGAGCCAGTGATATAAACCGTTGCCCGAAGATGTCCATCGGCTGAACACGGCCCCCCCCCCCCGCAGTCGGCGGGGTGACACGCGACACGCGACACGCGACACGCCCCGCAGGTGACGCAGGACGCGGTGCTGGCGGGCGTGGCGGTGACGCGGCGCGGGCGGCCGGCGCCGGTGGCGGCGGGGCGGCGGTGCGCGGCGGCGCGGCGGGGCGGCGCGGACCCGCGGCGGGACGCGGCGTACCGCACCTTCCGCGCGTACAACCGCTCGCTGCAGTGGGAGGCTTGCAGCGGCCCGCCCGCCCTGCTGCACGTCACGCCCAACTCCTCGTGGCCCGACCTCGTCTACTACAACTCCTTCACGCTCCCAGGTGCGTGCCGTGTGCTGTCTCCCTCGCACGCGTATGTACTGTGTACCGACTGTCTGCCACCGAGGGTAGCGCCCATGGCGAAGCACGACTAGCCGTTCCTAACCGATCGGTTGAGTAGAGCAACGTTCGCTGCGGTCGCTACTTAGATGGGTGACCGCTACAAAAGCGGGGCCCCGAGTCGACTAACGAAACTGCGATTGAATTATTATTCTAGATCGTTACTGTTTGACTGATTTCCCATGGAAAGTCTGTCTATAATCGACAATTATAGAATCGCAATTATATTAGTAGACTTGGTGCCCTGATATGTACAAGTGAACGCTACCTCGTTTCCAAGGACACATTATGCCATCTGTCCCAGCTGCTGTCGTAAGACAACGGTCGTTAAGCGAAATGAAAGCATTCGATTATTTGTTATTCTGTTATGCAAAATCCTTTTCGATCGCTAACATCGGCCCACAGGTATGGGCGGCCGTATCTACGTAGTGGACCGACACCGCCGCAACCTCGGCCGTGCCACTTCCGCCGCCACAACCGCTGTGGCCACCACTGTGGCCACCGTGGCCGCGGTCATCACTGTGGCCGCTGTGGTCGCCACGAGGGCCCTCTAGCGGACACTGCTGGAGTGACGCGCTGCTAGGAACATCTCGGCGGTATAAGTAGTTCCTGCTAAGCTTCAATATCGCCATCTCACTTGCTCGTTCTCATCTACTCTCGCTCCCGCGCGATCTACGGTATCGATAATCTCAAAATATTACAAAAGGAAAAGAAAGAGAGGTCGTCAGTGAACGAGATAGCGATAGTGGATATGAAGCGTTAGCGTTGATACGGCAAATGTTCGCGGGCGCTACTTTATGGTTAATTCGAAGGAACTTTGCCGCTTTGAAGTTGGGTGATGAAGGCAAAAGGTTTTCTAACTGCAAAATTTTAAAAAAATAGTTCTTAAAAATCCGTTAGATGGCGTTGACGAGACACGACGTGAATAATTACCACTACCATGTTTGTGGTTCTGAAGATTTATGCCACAGATTAGAGAAAAAAACCGATACTGTGATGTATGCGTAGACTATGTGAAAGTGACACTGCGCTATGAAAGAGGGCAAAGCCACCTTGTGAGAAAAAGTTTGCTATGTCCGCCATGTGTCGTCAGCGCCATCTATCGTTGGCTGTAGAACTACGTTCCGTCCAGCTGTCAGAAATATAGTTTCTAGAATGCTTTATCTATAAGTTTGGAGTGTATTTAAAGAATCTCATTTTTATGATCTGTATATTTTTGAATTCCAGAAAATGTAAAGGGACATTTAAGATTTGTATTTATTTTCGTAAATAATTAGATGTAAATGAATCGGCAGCTTTTTATATTGTACCATAATTTAATTATAGTTTCTGGCAGTTATAATGTTCTATTATGAACCTTAGTATTACTATCGCAAGTGTTCAGTTTATACAAGAGGTGCACACTCGTGCTGTGATTGAGTCTCACCTCTACATCTCTCGCTCATTTACATTTTAAGGATCTCCTATTTTTGTACAATGTGGTTATTTGTTTATGTTTAGAAAAATAATTAACGAAATACTTTTATATACAATTATTTTATATACAAATATACCATTTATATACAAATATTTTTGTGTTTTTCTCACATTTTCAAGTGAAGCGAGTATAAGTTGAGCTTTTGTTGTGACACTCCACGTGACCTGCGCAAGCGCATCATCTATAATAAATGTAAATATACATCTATAAGCTGCTAGTACCTACCTATGTCTGTGCGAATGTACTTGTGCATGCTGACATGACGCTACTACGTACACGCAGACGGTAGAACGTGAAGTGGCAACATTACTGTGACCGTTTCTCAGTCTAGATATAAAGAATGCAAATGGGCAGGTTTTGTTGCCGCCTATTTGTTTTATCAAAAGCTAATGGGTATTATTCCAATCCATTAGGTGTCTATATATATTATACGACAATAGGATCGTGTACACTATTCAGTCCAAATGATTATTGTAGTAATTTTATATTGCGTCAGGGACTTTATCACTGTATGTTACACGTCGGTCACATCGTATCCGCGACTAGTAGTCACAAATCTGAACACCTCAAGTAGTATAGTAGCTATAATAGGTGCAGCCATATTATTATAGAAGTGTTAGTAGTTAGGTTGGTATTATTGCAGCAGTTTGGGATAAAGGCACTTTATTCCTATTTAAAACAATAGGCAACCGGAATACGCAGTTTGCGAGGCAATGAAAGATAATTTATGGATAAATAATATTTTATTGTATTTTTATAAATATATGGTTTTACTTATTAAATAATGTTTAAATAATAGCACTATATGCGTATAGGTATACGAATAACACAGCAAAGACTACCTACTTGATTGGTAAGTGATTACATTACATTGAATAAGTAATAATCAAATGATAGGGGAGTTGTGTTGGGTGGGTTGTGTGTGCTTCAGACATTGTCACATTGTACCTAAACATCACCAATAGGCACAAATTATTAGAGGGAGGGCACGGTACCTACAGCTCGAGACTAGTCTGGGTTGTCGTGGCGTCTATGGAGCCCAGGGAACCTAAACATTTTACTATATTATGAAGCAACTAGCGCTCCGCCCCGGCTTCGCACGGGTATAATAGTTTTTGCAGCGCACGCAATGTAAAGGTATCATTTTAACACCTTGGGTCACATTATTGGAGTTAAAGTAAGGATCCGTAATTTTTTTGAAAATATAATATAGCCTATGTTCTTCTTCTTCTTCGCGTGTAGGCAAGTGGCAAGTCACCCGGGGATAGTGTAGCTTCCCAACAGTGAAAGAATTTTTCAAATCGGTAAAACGTGTACTTACGGTTAAATTTCAAGCACGGAACTTTAAAAATACGTATGAAAAGGTACTGGATTTAGACTAATATTACAGCTGTTCCAATCAATACCAATAATCCCATCAATATTTTTTTATAAATGGTATATCATTAGAAAGCCATCGACATGGACATGATTCTAAAACAATTTACAGAAAAAAATATTCAGTCAACTTTTTGAAATAAATCAACTTATTGCCAGGGTCATCATTTTCAGGAAAAAAACTGTTTCACGTTTAAGCACTTTTAAAAAAACTATGGTTAATTATGATTACATTTTAAATGTCAATAGTCATTCAGGTTGACTTTATGTAATTAAAATCAAAAACTTATGAGTTAATATTTGTACTTTCAGAAATCAGTGATTCAAGGTCGAACGTGGGGAGTTTTTTTGAACTTTCACAAAATTTTGAATAACTCAAAAATAAAAAAAATCGCGGAACTAATGTTACGCTTAAAAGATAGCCCAATATCGGCCTAAACGCACCCTGAAAGGATACGGTCTACGAACCAATCACCCTGTATATGGCGCAGTCGGATATTAAAGATACTTGTAATGCCACACGATATAAGAAGAAAAATGGATCATCTTCGTCAGCTTCCACCATTGTTATTGGCGTCGGGTGATCTTTGTGGAAACTGTAATAAATTCAAGCAAAATATCATTTTGTAGGTAGTATAGAGCGTCAGGAGTCAGGAGTCAGGAGTCAGGAGTCAGGAGCCAGTGAGCAACGCCTCACTGAGGAGGAACAAGTCTCATTGCTACTTACTTCATTATAATGGAGGAAGCTATCGAATTACGTATACCTACCTACCTAGTACGTTCGAGTTTGTAGATGGCGACACGATGGTAAAACTATTGATCAAATTGGAAAACTATTGTACCAAAATAAACTAATAATACTTGGCGAGACCAAATTCTATAATTATTTGTAGGTATGGCAGCAAAGCGGTTCCAACACCACGTAATATTACTATCCACTTTTAAATGTCATTACATTAGGGATATAAAAATCACATTGCGGATTATTTGTCTAGGACAACCCCTGACACAGACAATAAAGAGAATTACAAAACCAATAATTACCATCCCCTGTATGTACTATGCTAACAGTAATAGTGATTATTAAGTAACGTAGACTTGAAAGTTATACAGAACACAGATAGATAGATAGATAGATAGATCTATTGTACACGTAAAATAACAAAAATTTTCAAATAGAAAAATCTTAATTAACTTATACTAGTACAATAGGCGGTCTTATCGCTTAGAGCGATCTCTTCCAGACAACCTTTGTATAGGAAGGATATCAGTACTTCAAGTTATGGGCTTCGGTGTACAGGTCAATCAAAACAACATAAAAATAAATAATAGAATGATACATGGAAATACTATTACAAAAGTTTTATTCTACTTAGAATATAATGCAAAAAAATATATATAAATAATAAACATACAAACAAAAATACATACTGTATGAAATAAAGTAAATATATACCAATCAATAAACATACTTATAGATACCTACTTTATTTACTACCTAACATATTATGATTGGATTTATACAAGTAGTAACAACTACCGATAAGTACCTTACTTCATACCAATTTGCAACAAGTAGAAATTTCTTACTTGATCCTTAAAAATTTGCTGTGACTCAGCGTGCCGCACCGACACCGGCAAACTGTTCCAAAGGCGAACAGATTCTATAGTGAAAGAGGCATCATAATAAGAACGTGTATGCAGAGGCATATGTAGAAAAAGGGTTTTGGTCGACCTCAACGTGCGGGAGTGCTGAGCGTGAGCAAACCCAAATCTTTCTTTTAGATAGTCTGTCCCCAGACAAGGGGTTAAACAGTATACTATACAGCAGTGAGAGAATACGAGTATTCGGGCGAAGGCGTATAGGAAGCCACTTGAGCTTGTGACGAAAATTGGAAACGTGGTCATATTTGCGTAAACCAAATATGAACCGGATGCAGCTCATCGTATATATCGAACGATATTTCAAGAAGAGCAAGAAGAAGAAAATACGGATTTATTCGTGGCACGAATTCGAGCGCTCCTAGCAAAATTGCCACAAAATGATATTTCGTCGAAAGCAGAGTCGGACATAACATATGCGCTGCTAAATAAACGCATTCGGAAACGGGTACCGCGCGATGATATCGTTTCTTTCGACGAGCCGATCCGGCGTGCTCGAGTCGTGCAAGGCTCGCTCGCCGAGGGAGAAGACGCATCGAGGCGGGGCTGCCCGCAGACCGCTGGCCGGCTCATCGACGCCGCTGGCGCCTGCCGCGCCTCTCCCAGTGGCCACACGAGAGACACATGCCGTAAGTTGCACCCTTCGTCTGGAGGCGAGTCTCCACAATACATACTTTCATGCTACCGGTGTGGTCAATTAAATACAACGCGTGACAAGTGCCCCAAATACTAAAAATGACAAAAATGATTGTACTCACAGCAATGTTACCGATGTTATGATAAATGAGATTTGTTCCAGTAGTTTATAATAATATGAATAATCTAATGGAGAAGGTAGCCTTGTGGTTAGCGGTGAGTCGCTACGTCCCATCCTTGCTATTGAAATTGTAGGTGTGCACAGCATTCATTGACACTGCTGCGAAACGGTGTGTTGCTGGGCATATACTGTATGCCCTCCTTAAATCCAGAAACCATCCATGTTAGCCGGTTTCAATGCATGTTAAGCTTGCAAATGGACATGCCCGGACAATGTGCCTATTGGAAACAAAAGTGGAGGTGAGCCTCATGGGAAGTCTTTTGTGGTGCCGTTTATTATCTTTCCAGACTCGGTAAACAATGAAACATTGCTGGTAATAAATTTTCTAAGCACAGCAAAAATTGTAATTGATTTCACAGAAAAAAATATGGCATTTTTCAGGAAGTCCTGATAGCTTACATCACCTCCAGCTTGAAGCATCCCAGTCACCACGAGCAACTTCCTGCGCTGCACTTCAGCTGCTGAGAGATGATGAAGACCTGGACCTGGATCTCGAAGACCGGGAGATGCTTTCCCAGCTGCTTTATAATAATGAAGATGTCTTCAAGCCAGGGGGAGAGCCTACACCTTTAGCCACCCACCGGATTGACACAGGTGACCATGTTCCAATTGCTGTACCTCTGTAGCGACACATATTGCACATGCATTGATTTCTACTGACACTAGCGAACGTAATGCATGATGCGAGTAGAGCACATCAGTCGTCACCCCCCCGGCACGTTAGGTAGTCGTAGGTTGTTAACATAGTAATTTGTGGTGAATATTAAACAATACCATAATAACTATCTGGTGCTCTGATTTCCTCTCACGCAGTAGTTAGGCATCAGGTAGTATATTACATACATCTTATGGTAAATTGGTGACCCCGCATTTTTCGGGTGGCGGCTCACCTTTGTTAACGACCTCCTATCGTGCCTCGGGAAATATTACCGATCGTATTTTGTTCGGCGGACATTATAAACTAAATTTTGCACAAACTATTGTGTAGTGAATTTAATTGTGTGGACTGAAAGGTGATTTATTGTAAACTGCTGTGACTTTTAGTGACGTTTGGACATTTAATATCTAATATGCTGCCCACGCCTCTACCGGGACAGGGCCCTGCGCTCGGGCCGTTATCTAGCCCAGCGCCCGCCCCGATGCCTGGCGCGGCGCCCGCGTCTTTGGCTGGCCCAGCGCCCGCCCTCGCAGGCCAGGTGAAGGAAGAGAGGTTAGCGGAGATGGCCGCTATTTCGGTCACGTCTAGGGTTCCTGAGTTTTGGACTGATCACCCGAGGCTCTGGTTTCTTCAGACGGAGGCCGTCCTAGCGCCGCAGAAACTTTCTGACGAGGCGAAGTACAACCTCGTCGTCACCAAGTTGTCAAAGGAAGCCATACAGCAGGTAACAGACGTGCTCATCTCTCCACCGCAATCACAGAAATACGACGTCTTGAAGAGTCGACTCCTTGCAATCTACGAAGAATCCGAGACGCGCCAGCTTCAAAAATTAATTGGCGAGATGGAACTGGGTGACCAGCGGCCTTCCCACTTGCTGAGGCGAATGAGGGACCTGGCCAGGTCGAAGGTGCCGGACGAGACGCTGAAGATACTGTGGCAGGGCCACCTCCCCCCGTCGGTCCGTGGCATCATCGCGGTTACGGAGGCGAGTGAGTTGGACGTCCAAGCCCGGATAGCGGACAAGGTGATGGAGACTGCCGCACCCCCACACGTGGAGGAAGTGAGGGTTGTGGGATCATCAGCCGTCTCCCCTACCAGCTCCACTGACTTAATCATTTCGGAGATTCGCAAGATTAATAGGAGAATTGACAACCTGCAGAATACGCGTGTTTCCCGTTCTCACCAGCCACGGTCCAGGGATTGCAGCCGGGGCCGGAGCAGTACCCCAGCTGATACCAGCGCGACAAGGAGATCGCGGAGGCCGGATTGGAAATGTTTTTACCATTTCCGCTATGGAGTGAAGGCGCATAAGTGCATTTCTCCATGCAGCTGGAAGTCGGACGCGGGAAACTAAGTGCGGTACAGGTAATGACGGGCTCCTGTGCGGACGCGGTCAGTAATAACCGTCTGTGTGTCACGGATCGTACTACCGGACTTCGATTTTTGGTAGATACCGGAGCTAACGTTTCGGTGCTCCCCGCGCGTAGGTCAACTTATGTAGGGTCAAAGTGGGAACAGTGACAACAGTGGGTACAGTGAAATTTTTCTGTTTTCACGAATGGGATAGGTATATGTGTGCGTCTTTTTCACATTAGCACCGCCCTCCGACGACATTACGCTTGCATTAGCCAGCGAGCCGCTCCCGCGCTAGTTGTTTACGAGAAGAGTGTCTATTGATTTTTGGTAGTCAAAAGTTGTAAAAAAAGGTAAGGTTTCACGTTTTTTGCTTCTATGCTAATCCCAAATAAGACATAAGTCGTAATTTTTCTAGAAAACACATACATTTGGTAATATTATAGCATAAACCGATCTAACCTAACTAAAGTAGAATCTCGTTGGCACGTGTTTGATACAAAAAAAGTGGATCAGTACTCAGTGGCTCAATATTTCTCGGTACACAGTGGATCACGATTCACTGTGTACTCCAATTGATTCAGTGTGTACTCTATAGATTAAAACATAAAATTATTGATTTTTTTATTACAGAATGCCTAAAAAATGGAAAGAAATGGATGGGAGGAAAATAGGTGCCACGTCAAAAGAAAATATGAATTCAATATGCCAACTGTCCCAGACTTATCTTATGTCAAAAAATGCGACGTTCGTCTGATTAGCCTGCTCCTCGCGTTGGAGGTAGCACAGTACGCCAGCAATCCTACTTTTACTTTGAAAAAGACTTTTCTCACATTCGCTAACGTGCGATAAGCTTCATTGATAGTTTGAAGGTGATGAAGATACCATCCTAATAGGTATCCATTACCCAACTAGTTTACATAAATTGTTGTTATGTTTTTGTTTATTATATAGTTTCAGAAAGACACTGAAAGACTGATTAGTGTTAAGCACTATTTAATAAGAATAAAGACTTTTAGGAAAGATATGGAAAAACTGATTAGATGCCAAAATATTATGTTCAATTATTATAAGGATGATTGACAATATTAAAGACGTGATTGATTGATCTCATAATTAGGTATACAGTGTTTTATTTTGTAATATTATTAAATTTTATGACATTCTGCATGTGGGTCTTTGAAGAAAATCCGACAATGGCGGTTGTAAATTTCGAATTTTTTACCAAAGCCTGTGTATTTTTGAATTTTAATGTGTAATAAGGGTGGATTATTATTCGTTAAGTGTTCGTGAACGTGCACGAGTGTTGGCAAATGGTTCCAAGTTTATATAACCATGCATTTTCGTTTTCTCTTCAACGGCTTTATAGAGCCTTCAGTAAAATATCCACCATCTTACTGTTGCCATTTTGACTGACAAAATAGGACTTTGACGTGACATAACCGTACAAATTTTTACCTACTTGACATTGGCAGAATTATCGCTTAAAAGCGATAGAAAGCCATAACGAAGAAGAAGAAGAAGACATTCTGCATTCCCAAATCACGCCATAACCAGTAAATGCACAATCAGGCACAGTGGATTAGAATAATTTCATACATTTTTTGCTTGATCCACTGTATAATTGGGCATGTGTCACTGTGTACACCCCCATGCACACAGTGGATCAAATGGAATCTTTTAAAAAAACGCTAATAACTTAAGTGCTGTTTGTCGTAGCTGTTTAATATCTTAAAAAAAAACAAAGCCATTGAAGATACCTAAAGTTTAGTAAAGATTTCACTTCAATAATTTGAAAATCTTGGTAGCTACTGACGTCTGAAAAAAAATGAGCCACTGATCCCACTTTGACCCTAAGTAATAGTGCCGGTTATAAACTTTACGCTGCCAACGGAACGGAAATAAGCACGTTCGGTATAAAGACTCTTGTTTTGGACTTGAGAATGCGTAGACCGTACCGTTGGACGTTCGTGCTAGCAGCAGTGAACCAGCCAATTTTAGGTGCAGACTTTTTATTACACCACAGACTTTTAGTTGACCTAAGTAATCGTAGATTAGTAGATGCCGTGACCAATATAAATATTATAGGTTCCATTGTGTCGTGTACCGAACCTACTTTAAGTACTTTGGACGAGACTCATCCATATTATAACCTTTTATCTAGATACCCTGATATAACGAAACCTGTTTCTTTCAAGGATACTCCTAAGCATACGGTGTTTCATCATATAGAGACGTCTGGGCCGCCCGTGCACGCACGCGCCCGCCCACTGCCTCCCGATAGGTATAAAAAGGTTAGTGAAGAATTCCGTACTATGCAGGAACTGGGAATTTGTCGGCCATCGAAGAGTCCATGGTCCAGTCCGTTGCACGTTGTTCCGAAAAAGAATGGAGAAATCCGTCCTTGTGGAGATTACAGGCAACTGAACGCGGTTACGAAGCCCGACAGATACCCGATTCCCCGTTTACATGATTTTACTTATATCTTGTCGGGCAAGAGTGTGTTTAGTAAAATCGACGTAAACAGAGCTTACCACTGTATTCCCGTTGCTCCGGAAGATGTTGAAAAGACTGCGAATATTACGCCGTTTGGATTATTTGAATTCCCGCGAATGTCGTTCGGGTTGCGTAACGCTGCACAGTCCTTTCAACGCTTCATGAACAACACTGTTTTACAGGGACTAGGAATCGAACGAGAGGACGGAACCTTTGAACCTAGTTCAGAGTTCATATTCTGCTATATCGATGACGTCATTGTGGCCAGCGAATCGAGATTACGTCATGAACAGCACTTGGAAGTCTTGTTCAGACGTCTGGATGATTTTGGCATTACAATTAATTTATCGAAGTGTGCATTTGGACAATCGAATATCGAGTTTCTAGGACATGAGGTTACTGTCGAAGGCATAAAGCCGGCGCTCGACAAGGTCAAGGCCATTGTCGATTTTCCTAGACCAGATACAGTGGCGGGACTTAGACGTTTTATAGGTATGGTGAACTTTTACCGACCACACATGCCAAATGCTATGGTTTATCAAGCTGAGCTTGTGAAACACGTTGGTAGTGCGAAGAAAAATGACGGGACTCTAGTTGTTTGGGACGATACGGCCAATGAAGCGTTCTTGGGGTGTAAGCAGAGTCTTCAGGAGGCCGCGACTTTAACTTATCCCGTGCCAGACACCCCTTTAGCGTTGATGTGTGATGCGTCAAATACTTGTGTAGGGGGCGTTCTTCAACAGTTAGTCCAAGGTCATTGGAAACCATTGGGTTATTTTTCGCGAAAACTGACAGACGCACAAGCAAAGTATAGCACGTACGATCGCGAGTTGTTGGCTATCTATCTAGCGATCATTCACTTCAGAAAGATGTTCGAGGGTAGAGCGCTTACCATCTACACAGATCATAAGCCTCTTACTTTTGCTTTCTCGAAGTTAAGTAGTGACAAAGAAACGCCGCGTAGAACCAGACAACTTATGTACATTAGTGAATTTACAACTGATATTCGTTTCATTGTAGGTAATGATAATCTAGTTGCAGACTCTCTGAGCAGGGTAGAGACGATAACGTGTCCAGCTAGTTTAGATTTCTCAGAAATTGCAACCGCCCAATGTGCTGATACCTACGTGACACAGTGGCAACACGAGGCAAGTAGCAACGTAAACATTAAAAAGGTATCTGTACCTAGTATTGCGACACACATTTATTGCGAAGTGTCAACTGCAAATATTAGACCTTATTTACCTATAGCGTTTCGCAAGCTTGCTTTTGATGCTGTTCACAATCTAAGTCACCCCGGGATCAACACCACGCGTAAATTAGTGAGCCAGCGATTTTTCTGGCCCGGTATGAATAAAGATGTTAGTCAATGGGCAAAGACGTGCATCCAATGCCAGAGATCGAAGGTTCAACGACATACCGTATCTTTTCTGAGTCAATTTGCACCAGCAGGTCGTTTTGAACATATCCACGTAGATTTGGTCGGGCCCTTAATAACCACTTCTGATGGATATAGGTATTTGTTGACCATCATAGATCGAGCCACGCACTGGCCTGAGGCGTTTCCTCTGAAAGAGATAACTGCAGAGGCGGTAGCCAAGGTAATCTATGACGGTTGGTTTACCAGATTCGGCATTTGCAATTATTTAACGACAGATCAAGGTCGTCAGTTTGAGAGTTCGTTATTCTCGGAACTTTTGAAATGTATGGGTGTTCACAGGATTCGGAGCAGTCCCTACCATCCTCAGAGCAATGGTGCTATAGAGCGATGGCATAGGTCGCTCAAAGTCGCTCTCAAAGCTCGCTTAAATACTACGTCATGGGTAGATGAGTTACCAACCGTACTATTGGGACTCAGAACCACACTACGTAGCGATTCCAACCTTAGCGCCGCGGAATTAACTTACGGCTGCTCTTTAAGATTGCCAGGCGAATTTTTTGTGTCAGCGAGATCCGAATCCTCAGATCCTCATACATTAGTGCAGGACTTACGGGATAAAATACGTAAGTTGAGAGCCGTTCCTGTCAGACATCGTGACTCACGGACTTTGTTCATCCATCCGGATCTAAAGTCTTGTGAATATGTTTTTATGAGGAACGACGCGGTTCGTAAGCCCTTACAGGCTCCTTACGACGGTCCTTATCGCGTGCTAAGTAGGAATGATAAGGTTTATAAGGTGCAATTACCTACTAGGCGGCTCAACGTCTCTATTGACCGTCTAAAACCTGCATACTTACTTAGCGAAGAGCATACGGGGCAGTCTGAAGTCGCGCCCGATAAGCCTGGTGACGTAACGTGCAACCGCGCTCCGATTGCATCTAGTGACTCTACGTCACCGTCTACGTCATGTATGAGGACTCGGAGTGGTCGCGCCGTACGTCCACCGATAAGATTTAATATTTAAACGTTTAATATCGTGTAATATTTATATCGGTCACGATGATTTAGTTAGGTACTACTTATTTTTTTACACTCGTTTTACTTTTTATATACATTTTATACCTATATACAACTTTTGTTTATAACTATTGTCTATAATAATGTATTTGTGTTATGTTGTGTGTTGTAAATTTATTAGTCTATACGACGGCATTTATTATAAACTTGTTGCACTAAGTAGGTTTTAACTCAGCATCGAAACGGTAAGAACGCAGAATCGTATGATTGCATAATTTCTGTACAAAGTTCAAATGTTTTTAGCTCACATCGGAATAATGTGATGAAGCTGTGATCTGGGTTAAGAGTTTACTTGATGTGGATGTAATTTTTGGAGTGGCATTAACTAGTTATATTTTGTGCCAATAACACGGCTCATGATTTTGACGAACATGGGAGCGTCACCGTCTAAGACTGAGCAGATCATCATTGCTCAGAACTCCGCCGATGTAGAGGCGCACATATCACGGCAGAGCACGTGGACGATGGTCATCATCGGGTTGCTTTTATTTATAGTGGGGTGTTCCATGTTACGGAGGGTACGAAGGTGCATTCAGCGGCAGTTCCGTAGCCGTATGGAATCATGGCTCCGCGCGGGACCTAGCGGGCCGGTAGCAGCACCACCTCTCTCCCACGTGCAAGTGCTCCAGCCGGTAGCAGCACCAGCAACGGTCGCGAGTCTTGTAACCAATTCCGCACCTGTTGCTACCCACTACGCGTGATGGTAACTTATGCGTGTTCCTGATTCTGAGCTACGTATGCCAACTTCAAAAATTATATCCAGTGCCGTGTGTGTGTTAGTTATTACCTATGTGCGTGATTTTTGTATAATAGCGTATGCGAGTGGTGATCTATATATTTCATTGTTTATTTAAATGTGTACCTACCTATAATATTATGTGTTTTTTTTTTGTTAAAATGTTTCTGTTACCTATGTATAAATACCGTGCCGGTACGAATTTTATAATGATGTAATTTTTTAGCAGGCAAAAGTTCTAGGTAGATAGCGGGTGCACCGGGCTTGAGTCATGCCTCACAGCTGACGCGCGCTCAAGTTTCAGCGATGTCAGCAAGATCAAGGTGCACCACCGGTGTTTACGCTCTGTTTTAGAGCGATGTATTTTTACCTACAGCTTTTGCATATGCAGTAGAGTTTTATTTTGAATTTTGGTTTTATTTTTGTAATTTTTTTTCTTTTCAAAAAGGGGGCGGTTGATGTAGCGACACATATTGCACATGCATTGATTTCTACTGACACTAGCGAACGTAATGCATGATGCGAGTAGAGCACATCAGTCGTCACCCCCCCGGCACGTTAGGTAGTCGTAGGTTGTTAACATAGTAATTTGTGGTGAATATTAAACAATACCATAATAACTATCTGGTGCTCTGATTTCCTCTCACGCAGTAGTTAGGCATCAGGTAGTATATTACATACATTTTATGGTAAACCTCCATACAGACTTGCTCCTGCTAAAAAGGCTGACAATCCCGACATAACACGATAATGTGAAAAAAAAATCATTAAGGGCTTGTGCAAAGCCAGCGCGAATTCAAGCCAAAGCCACAGAATAGATGTATAGTACTAGGCCAAAGCGGGGACGAGCCAGGGGCCGAGCGGCAGGGGCGGTCTAAGTTAAACTGGTTCCAACGCGAAACAGTTTAGGTAATTTATTATTACACTGAATATAAAGGGTTATTTAAAAATCCGCTATACATAAGCCCTCCATTATATTTAGTTCAACTACTACACAAAGTTTCATGATCTTATTTAAAGTATTCATTGAATAATCGCTGTTTATTTGTACGGTTTGGAGGTAACTTTGTAATTTTTTTCTATCGAGAAAATTTTATTAATTCGTGTTTTCACTATACATTTGCAGTAGCATTAGTCCTGAACTTTATCATATATTAATTTCAAAGTCATTGTTGCAATATTGTTGACAGGACACTGCCTCAAGCTAAGCCTTTTTAAGCATTTTGGCGTTGTATTGGCTCTTAACTTAAATAACAAAACTGTTGATTTGAATTACTTAGAGAATTGTTACATAAAATACAATCTGAAGGAGGCTAATAACTTCAAAAACGAACATTTTAACATTAACAAAAAATGAAGGTTCGGCTAGCCAGTAGCCACACAAGTCGACATCAGGGCCTCGTTTTATAAAGCTACAAGTCTTGTACTTGTAGCGAAAAACTGGCAACACAGCCAAAAAAAAAGTGAAATAATGCGTTTTATAAAGCTACAAGACAACAAGTTACAAGCTACATCCCCCGATATATTGCTTTACTCTATGAATTACAAGCACTTGTTCTTAGACCATAGACAATCCATAGTGTGTTTTCATTTTTAAAATGTAAAATCGAACAATTGTTTTGGTCATTACAAGTGTACGGAACTACAACTTGTAAAGTTTTTTACCTGACTAAAGAGCTAGGTAAAATGAAGTACAAGTTTAGATAAATTTATTGAAAGTGTATTGTATTGGTCGTGTCACGTATTAATTAATGTTCAATTCGTTAAATTAGGTAAATATGAACTGATTATGTTTAAATAATTAGATATTCAGGTTGAGCGAAGCCCATGAAAAATGAGCGTAGCTGTATATAACAAAACCTATTGTGAGAACAGTGACTGAGACCCAACTTTGTTTACTTAAATAGCTTTACTTAAAAATAGAGACGCCCCGCGATTTCACCCAAAACTTGCATAATTTTCCGCGGGATTTCATGAATTTCCGAAAAAAACCGCATCTATCCCGGTAATATAAGTTCATCTAAAAAAGGTCATCCAATTTGGCATGAAAGCCACAACAAACAAATAGGTAATGTTTTTAATTTCTATATTATGTAGGGATGTAATGTAAAATTCACACCGGCTAAATTCACTAATGAATGGGAGCCAAACTAAAAAAAGCTATTGACCGTGACGTTCATTCATAGTGATGTGCAACTTGTAATATCATAATCTACACTTTATCCTCTACTTAGTCTGTGGTCCCCGCCGTGAGGCCTCAGTGACGTTCATAGTGATGTGCATTATTTATTTATTTATTTATTTATTTATTGGAAAACCAACAGCTTATTTTTACAAAACTAATTGGTAATGTAGCCATAGAAAGCCAATTACAGGTTCTCACGAGTAGAACTAACGTAGTCATACGTGTAAACACGAGCATAATAAGGTAGAACAGCTGTTACACAAACTACCTACATAATTGTGGAAAATTTAAAGGTTACAAAGTAAGTACCTACCTATATGCAGGTACTTAAAAAAAACACATCAACATTACAACTATCGCCAAACATCAAACATCCGCTACGAAAAATTCACTGCTCAACCATCGCCTGGCCGAGGAAGCGCTGGTGCAAAAGAGGTCAAGGTCAATTCGCTTGCTCAGTTTATTAAAGTTGTTGCCTGCTCGCCATAAGTAAGTGTTCTGCCTATAATTCGTTGAGGCTAATGGAATGTGCAATGGTGCATTGAATCTTTTTAATCTACGTGGAACATTTAGTCTAATTTTACTTGCGAGGTCTGAGCAATCAACGATATTGCTCGTAATATTCAAAAGGTATACAAGGTCTGCGATTTCACGTCTTTTTGAAAGAGGTAGAAGATGAAACTGTCTGCAAAGGTTATGGTAGTTGTCGGACGAATAAGGAATTCGCAGACGATAGCAGAGATACTTAAGAAATTTAATCTGGATTCGCTCAATTCTTGAGATGTATTTGTCATAACGAGGGCTCCAGATTTGGGATGCGTACTCAAGGTGACTCCGGACAAATGTGCAGTAAAGAATTTTAAATGTTTTTGCCCGCTTAAAATCGCCCGAAGATCGCATGATGAACCCCAAAGCTCTTGATGCTTTAGTAACAATGGACTCAACATGATCATCAAAAAGAAGTTTTGAGTCATGGATTACTCCAAGGTCTCTAACCACGCTACTTTTTTGTAGTAACTGTCCTTTCAACGTATATGGCGAAGATATCAATAGTCTTTTGCGGGTGAAAGTTACCACAGAACATTTAGAAGGGTTAAGGTCCAGCTTGTTGAGAGCACAGTACACATCAAGGCGTAACAAGTCAGCTTGGAGGCTCTTGGTATCGTCAATAGATCTAATAGTCCTGAATATTTTCATGTCGTCAGCAAAACACAACAGTTGACTATTATGAAAACATTCAGAGATGTCATTCACGAAAATCAAAAAGAGCAGAGGACCAAGCAGGGAACCTTGTGGAACGCCACTAGGTATGCGAACCCGTCCAGAAATATAATTATTTACCACCACCGCCTGGGATCGGTTATCTATATATGAAGAAAACCACCTGAGAAGATCGCCTCTTATGCCCGCATGTTCAAGCTTGGTTATTAGAAGCTTGTGGTCTATTCTGTCGAAACATTTGCTGTAATCTGTATACACTACGTCAACCTGATTACCTGAGTCCATAGCATCAGTCAAGTATTCATTAAAAAGAACTAGGTTAGAGACAGTTGAGCGACCTTTCAAGAACCCATGCTGATTGGGGTTAAAAGAAATACGCAGCGCGGAGTATACTTGTTCATAGACAACTCTTTCAAATACTTTAGCTATGATGCATAATTTGAAGATCGGTCTGTAGTTACTAACCTCAGTCTGAGGGCCCTTTTTGTGAACCGGTGTTACAAAAGCTGATTTCCAGATACTGGGAAAGACGCACACCGATAGCGATTTTTGAAAGAGGAAGCTGATTGGTACGGCTATGGTTTTAGCGCAGTTTATTAAAAGTATGGGACTTGCAAGATCTGGACCAGCCGACTTAGATGGGTCAAGTTTTAAAAGATGCCTGACGACGCTATCTACATCAATGTTAATTCTGCAAATATCGGAAATCTGTGCGTCTATGGATTTGTTAGAGGTGGCTTTATCAGGACTAGCATCAGAACATAAAAAAGTTGAGTAGAAATATTTGGAAAATATATCGCAGATAGTCTCTCCAGATGTCGCTACTGTGTCTTGGTATCTCATGCAGTTAGGGATTCCACCAGACTTCGAACGCGATTTAATGAATGACCAAAACTGCTTAGGATTGACTTCAATGGACTTTTCTATCGTTACTAAATAATTCTGATAGCATTGGTTTTCTAGACATTTTACCCTGTCACGTAAGAGCTTGTAGGTTTCCAGATTTACCCTGTTCCCATAAATTTTAAATTTTGAATGATACTTTGACTTTTCTTTGATTAACTTTTTAAGAGCCGGAGTGTACCAATCTGGATAGGACATATTATTTACACGTTTTGTGGGTATGCACTTATTTTTCAAACGCTCAAGCACCTTATAGAAAAAGTCGACCCCATCTTCAAGTGATCTGGAAGAAAGTTCTTTCTCCCAGCCAACCTTTTCCAATTCATAATTTAACGAATCATAGTCACCCTTATTAAAAAGATATTTTAAATATGTTTGAGGTTTCAAATCAGGCAAATCAAAGAATTCCACATGAATGAGGAGGGCTTTATGGTACGGATCAATAGTTACTAACGGCTCTTCACATTCGGACACAATGATATCGTCATTCGACAGGGCTAAGTCAAGAATCTTACCATGAACATTCCGAACTCCATTATATTGACGAAGATTATTAGTGTACAGGTCATCAATCAGAAGGTGCTCGTCACTACTAGACATATTTGAGGGATCCAGAAATGAGTCATTACCAGGCAGCCATTCAATGCTACTCAGATTAAAATCACCGAGCACAATAAACTTGTCAGATGGGTTCGACAGAACAATGTTGGAAAGTTGCGCTAGGAAAGATTGCAACTGTGTTGAAAAGGAGAAGCCCAAGTTTTGTTTGCACAAATAAATACTACAAATATGAATATGAATAGGTGGTCTATTCTTGTGTCTAACTAATATAGTTATCCACATGTCTTCCGCAGAGGAATGATAATTGGTCTGTGACATCGCGTGAATATCCTTCCTAACTGCAATCAAAACTCCCCCTCCCCGCGATTGTTGAGTTAAATTCAAATTCCTATCCCGGCGCCACACTGTATACCTGTTATCAAAAAGTTCTGAGTTACTCACACTATCCAAAAGCCAAGTCTCCGTTAAAACAATTACATCGTAAGAGCATAAGCAGAGATTGCGATAAAAAATGTTTGTTTTTGAGCGAAGTCCACGAACATTCTGATAGTATATTTTTAACTTAGTGTTTGTATCATCCATTTTTATTTGCAAAGAATAGCAATTGTCTAAATACATTATATAGCAAGTAAAAGATTAATAATATAATAATATAGTTGAACTCATATTCCAAACCAATAGCAAATCGCATTTTTAAAATAAAAACAAGGTAGAAAAATACGCGGCCGAGCAAAAGACAAAGCACGCAGAAAGTTATGGCAAGTAGTAATAGCGCGATAATGGTTCTTATCGCTACTAGCATAGATGCTACTGCATCATTAACAATGCGCACCAACGAGCGGTAATTAGTCCATATCTGCTGAGAACAAAAGCGACCTGGCCGAGCGACGGGCAAAGCAGAGATTACAAACCTTTTAGCACTGTGCATGTGAATTAAATTAAAATGATCATATCCAATAAGAAAGTCGAGCAAGATTTTATGACTTATCACACTATGTGGGGGGTTTACGATTACATAAAACCAGATTACACAATTTTGTTTAAATCCGCCTCCCTGTTGACGATGAACGCTGGCGAGGTGTCGTTTTTACGAACGTGGATTTTTCCATACTTCACCCACACGTAGTTGAACTTCCTTTCCTTCGCGAGCGACTTTGCCTTATTTAAAAGGTTTTTGGACTCAGCATTAAGATGGTCATTCACGAAAACGCGTTGATTTGAGCCAGAGAAACCGATATCAGCCGCTGACAAGGTCTTGCACGCTCGCGCTGACGCCACAAATTCCTCCTTCACATAGCGGTTAATGAAACTTACAACAATGGCCTTTTCTTTGGAGCCGTGCAGAGGTACTCTGTGCAGGTAATTAATTTGCGTTTTCGGAAATGTATAATTGATAGCCTTACTGATCGCATCGACGGTGGAGAACAGATTCTCATCCTTTTTGAGTGGTACACCTTTTATCTCCACATTATTTAAGCGGGATCTCTGCTCACTAGCTAGCAATTGAGACTTGAGAGACGTTATCTCTTTCTCCCAGGTGCCGACGGTTTCAGCAAGTAGCTCAACACTAAGCCACACGTTTTTCTACATCAGCAACTCTAGTGGTGACGTCATCGATTCTATTGTTCGTGAACTCACAGCTTGACTTTAGGTCCTTCAATTCGTCCTTGATGGACTTGACATCAATGATGAGAGTTGGCAGACCAACCAGCTGGCCTTTCACGTCACGAATTTCCTTAAGTACTGATTCCAAAGAGGCCGGCTCCGAAGTAGCAGTCGCGGGTACAGGAGACAAAGATCTGCACCCTGAGCACTTCCACACTGCTCTTCTATCACTGCCTAGCTTCCTCCATCCAATCTCCGTCATTTGAGCGCAGCCGAAGTCTAAGTGCTTTTTGCAAGTTGCGCACTGCACTCCGTCATTGAATGCATTTCCACACGCTGAGCACTTCATAGCGGAGTTTATAAAGAGACCAAAGGTTGACGATATATGACTAGCGAAATGATTCCACAACACGAGTGGTTTTAGCGAGTGTTCGCACCTGACTGCTTGTAATTTACACTTGTAATCGATAATTGTTGTTTATAAAACGCCGTAACTAGTAACTTGTAGTTACTTGTTCTTGTAGCTGCTACAATTGTTAGCTTGTACTAGTAGCTTTATAAAACGAGGCCCAGATGGTCTCGAGTGCCCACTGCGCCTGCAGGTGCCTACTGCAGACAGATACCGGTGCTGTAGGTTGTGACGGACAATCCTATTTATTCCACTGTTTAATATCTTTGACGTACCTGGTACCTAGTCAACAGCCGATCTATACATGCTAAAGGTTGGAAAAGAGCTTTAACAACACTTAATATAGAACAGACTAAAATATTTTTTTAAATGGCAATCTTTTATATGTATACCTATACAAATTTGAAATTCTCCGACGGTTCTCTTGTCATTGATTCAAATGGGTATTATTGGTCCACAGGATTTGCTGGGTTCATTACATGTAGGTATGGTATGCACTTGCAGTCTTCACTGAAATTATATCATAAATTGATCCAAAAGGACGATGATGATTTAAAGTATTTACATTATACATAAATAAATTTGAATAAAAACAATAAGTAAAAGACGAATGAGAAGCTGAAAAAGAGCAAAATAAACTTGAAAGGGATCTAAAAAATGCACATAGATTGCGAGGTATAGTCGCAGTGACATCAAAAATATATCAAGACATCAAAAAAATAAGACATCAGGTCCAAAGTCTCTATAGAGTCAGATTCTTAAGATGTAATGGATGGAAAAGATATGATACCAGCTTGTGCAGATAGCTGTAGGTAATCATGTTCAAAAAATTTCACAGAAGAGCAAAGGCGTCAAATGTTTAAGATGTGTTGGGCGTTAAGTACTTTATAAAGACAACGTGATTTTCTGAACTCAACAATTACAGTGTTACATCCAGTACAGCGTCGATTAATGTAGGTGTCGGAGAATAGACAGACAACCCAATACCTACTGTTCTAGTACAAGAAGGTAGAAGTATAAGGGTATGTAAAACATTCTTATTGAGCGCGCTGCCGCTTGGTACTGCATCAGATAGAACTGTAATTGAGAGTAAAACAAAAGATGATGGTCTGGACAAATGCACCGTGCGACAAACGCGGAAATCATAGCAAACACTCAAAATTAGCGCCTGAAATCATTTCCATTTTTCAAAAGCTGTTTGGAAAAAAGCAGATGATCGGACTTTACAAATACTTACAAAGGAAAACAAATCGTAAGACTGGTATGTAACTTACCATTACTGCCGTCATCACTGATAAAAGATGGCTGCAGCTCGATCATGGACTATGTGGCAAGTAGTGAAGGAATGAGTACATTCATTAATTATTTAGAGAAGCATTTGTCTTAAAAATACGGCTTTGATATCTTGATGTGAAGAGACACCGGACCGATAACGCGATGGAAGCTTGGCCCCACCGTATCGGCGTTCGAATACACATAAAATCAACATTGTTAAACCTGTATCAACGCAATAATGAGTCCAGGTAGACTGACTAGTCATTAATAATAATAATAATAATATTTATTTCTCTCATACACAAGCAGTCAACAATAATGCTATTTGATAATATTTTAGGTACAATAAATTAACATTGTTACCTGCTTTGTGAGAGACTGGTGCCTGATGTAGGTTTTAAAACCTGTATTACAAGTCACCAGGACCCCACTCCGCGGAGACACACTTGTTAACATAAGTCTTAAAAACAGAGGGTAGAACATAGTTGGACTGAGATTTAAGTGCAAATTGAAATGACTGACGGTAGGTGCTTCAACAAAAAATTGGACAAAACTGATGATTGGACACTTCACCTTTCTTCTATTATTCCAAGTGCTGCTTACGTGAAACACCTGGATGTAGCCCGATAGCTTCCGATACACCGCGGAAAATTGATAGAGCAAGAAAGAAATACGATCACAAGAAAGAATAATAATATAATAATAAATATGCGTGGACATTTCACACAGCGCAAACTAGCCCCAAACTAAGCATAGCTTGTACTATGGACACCAGTTAACTGATACGATACTTAGATACTTTTTGTATGTAAATACATACATAGAATACAATATAACACCCAGACACAGAACAAACATGGAAGAATGAAGCAAAGACACGTCAAATTGCCCGCACAATATTAAATAGCAACGAAGAAGACAAAATGAGATGAGATCAAGCTTGTAGCGCGATGTACGCGAACTTTTTGAAAGAGTGAAGAGTTTTTTTTAATTACTTACCGCCCTAGGGCTTTTCTAGCTACATTATTACCCTAGAGCGCTAATTGGTTACCTACAAGCCCCATTTGGGGGTAATAAGGACCTACTTACCGAATATGAGAGATGTAAATATTATTTATTTTATTTGGACAACCAACAGCTTACTTACTTGCTTGAAAAGCCCCAAAAAAAATTCCTGCGCTTTATCAACTTCAAGACTAAAATCTCTAACCGTAATTTTGATTATAATAAGGGTTGTAAGCATCACCACCTGCTACCTCTCCAAAGAAGGAGGGAGGCTGCTGACCTCTCCTGACGAGAGATGGCTGCCGGCCAGAGGTCCTGGAGCTTGGTGATGCTCCGACCAATATGCAGAGGTAAACAATACCGCTTCGAACTGTTACTACTTGTGCAGTAGGTTAACATTCAAGGTCCAAAGATCATTGGGTGAGGTGTAACTATGTGACACCGGTGGTATGGAAGAAATGTATTGATTAATAAATGTTGAGTCTCTTTGCAACTTACGTAATGATGTCTCGAAATAGAATATAGTGGCTCGAGATAGCTTCGTTTCGTACTGACGCGTACAAACGGCAGAACTTGTCAGGTAGGTACCTAGCTATCACCAGCTGACCAGCTAAGTGATCACGAATCTTGGTTGCAACCGATTGAAACACAGTATGGATTTAACAGTTTCTAAACGTAGTTTATGTGCTTAGTTTCCATGGAATTTTTTACATTATGAATAGAATTTCTCCTGTTTCCGTAATCACCCCACAGACATCTGCCAAGATATGTGTTGTGCTATCGGGCGAAAGTTTGTTTACTTTATAGTTTTTAATTTACGTTGGTATGTTGTAGGACTAGTACTCAAATCGGATACTGTTGATAGTTGTCGAGAACCATATGTCTGGATAAACCTAACCTAGGTTTAAGGCATATTTTTACCGAATGTAAGTTTGTTTTTTTCTGATGGTTAAATAAATAAATAAATTCCATTTTCATTAAAAGTTAAAACCAAAGCCAGAGGCGCAAATTGAGATATATCGTGCGAAGCTACCAGCCCACAGAACAACACAACTCCCCCTTTACACTATAAACAGACGCGATATGTTTCACATCGCGCTGTTATTATATTAACGACATACTGTGACTAGATAATACGTATATTGATAATTAACACACACATTCAGGAAACATTTACAGTGAGATCGTCGTGTGATGCATGCCGGTTAGTACCGCACGTCCCCGGCTTCCGGCGCGGGCATGTCGAGGTCGAGGTCCTCCTCGTCCTCGTCCTCGTCCTCGTCCTCGTCCTCGTCCTCGCCCTCAGCCTCGTCCTCGCGGCGTGCGGGGGGCGCCTCCGGGTCGGGCAGGGCGCGGTGCAGGTCGAGGAAGGCGCGCAGCTCGGCGGGCAGCGCGCCGGGCGGCGGCGCGGCCAGCGCGGCCAGCGCGCGGGCGGCCAGGCACGCCAGCGTCACGTGCCGCAGCACGCACACGCGCGAGCCGGCGCACAGCGGCACCAGCTCCGCCGGCACCTCGCCCAGCCGGTTGGGCGTGCACAGGTGCGCGCCGCCCGCCAGCAGCGCGCGCACCAGCTCCGTCGAGAAGTTGTACGGCACCGCGGCCGCGTGCAGCGCCGTGCCCAGCGCGCGGTTGCGCGCGCCCGCGTCCGCGCCCGCCGCCAGCAGCGCGCGCACCAGCCGCACGCTCGGCGCGCGCGCCGCCACCGCGCGCGGGAAGTACGGCGAGCGCGGCGCGCCCGCCCGCGCGCACGCCAGGTGCAGCAGCGTGTCGCCCCCCGCCGTGCGCGGCCGCGCGCGCACCAGCCGCGCCAGGCTCGCGGCCGCCGCCGCGCCCGCCAGCGCGGCCAGCTGCAGCGCGCACCGCAGCGCGCGCTCCCACGCGGCCAGCTGCGCGCGGCAGGCGGGGCGCGCGGCGGCCAGGCGCGCGGCGCGCGGCGCGGCGCGGGCCAGGCGCGCCAGCAGGCGGGCGGCGGGCGCGCGCGCGCAGCCGGCCGGCACGTCGTGCAGCAGGCGCGTGAGGGCGCACAGCGCGTGCGCGGTGTCGGCCGCCACCAGCGAGTGGCGCCGCACGCGCGCGCACACGGCGTACTCCCACAGCAGCAGCCCGCGCGCGTGGCGCATGGCGTCCACGTCCGCCGCGCCGCTGTGACGCACACACCCCCCCGCTCAGTACGCCACCGCTCAACGCGCGATGCGCCGTGACGACATCTTGCTAACTCTCATTTTCACACCATGTGTACTTAGATAAATTAAATTGAATTTTCATGCCATGAAACCGTAATAAATAACTTGTCTTAATGATAAAAAGAAAGAAGACCGGTCCAAAAATAGACCCCTGTGATACTCCAGCAAAAACTGAATATAAAAAGTAATAAAACGATTAGGCTGCTAAAAGTGTTACGATATCCGTAAGCACGATGCCATTTATTTCGGTAAGTTACGATGGATAGTGTAATCGGTTTAAGTTTATTATATTTACATAAACGTTTCCTTGTGTAACGCCTAGTTTAGTGACCAACAATAAAAAAAAAAAAAAAAAAAAAGTTTACCGTTTACCGCGTTCATTCAGATAGATTGGAGAAGGTCCAGAAGAAATTAGTACCATATAACTTATATGGTAATACGTGCAAATCATTGCGGTCTTATAAGTCTCGATTGAGACACTATAAAGTTATGCCTTTGGAAATTCGTCGGACTGCTTTTGACATTGTCATGTTATATAATAGTTATTTACATCTCTCATATTCGGTAAGTAGGTCCTTATTACACCCCCAAATGGGGCTTGTAGGTAACCAATTAGCGCTCTAGGGTAATAATGTAGCTAGAAAAGCCCTAGGGCGGTAAGTAACTATCATACAACGTTATTCAACACATTCGCGAGAAAACGGTACAATAGGTAATGAAACAAACTTTCGTTTATTAGCAAAGACTTCTATGTATACACTGGACAGGACATCTCTAACTTGCACTGTCAACCACTGCAAATATGCCAATGAGCATCTCCTCGCTCATACGATGCTCAGCTCTCAAAGCGACCGCACGTCCAGCAGTGAATAGCAGTAAAAATTATGATCCGAATGTGCCATGGCACTAGCGCTGCGTGTTGTGATCGTTGGTTAGACGATTTAATCTCGTAAAGCGCTGTAGCAGATTTTAGTTTAATTACGGAGTACATATACCTCTTTGTTTATTAGTGGGTAAGTCACAACCACTTTGTTTTTTTCTCTAATCTGTGGTCGCAACAAACAACCTTTGACGTTCCTTATCTAACTAATATGAAAATGGCCTAAAATGGCGCGCATTTACAATGCAAATGGCGCCACGTGCGTGTGGTGAAAATTAGAACTACATCTCTAGTTTCATTTTCTCTTTAGTATTAAAGCGAGACAAACGTATTGGGCAAAATCACTTCCAAGGAGTTTCCATCATTCAGCTTATTTATTCTCGTACTGTGAAACTCCTTGGTGAATCCTTCCTTTCCTTTTTTTTTCCTTTTTTTTTTTTTCTTTTTTTATTCCTTTTTGTTTTATTGAAATTTAAAAAAAACCGTAAAGGTTACGCACGGCGCTATACAAGGAACTATGCGGTAAAATAGGTACTTAGGTGAGAGTACCTATTTTACCGCACGCTTCGTTGTATGGTGCGTAATGTTTAACTTTCGAACAATGTATACAGGCTTTGTAAATGCATTTTATTTATTTATTTATTCATCATAGGAAAAACTTACAGCCAATTAAACAGTAAAAAAAAGAGTAAACAATAAAAGAAACTAGGCCAATTACAAGTTTCCACCTATAGAAGTAACTTATATAAATAATTAATCGCAGTAGGTAGCTAGTGACGTCCACGTGAAGCAACCGATAGAGTAATTTAATAATAACAGTACCGCTTAAGCTTGAGAACCGAAAAATTTGAAGCCGAATTTTTTGAGCAAATGTGTTGAAAAATAATTATTGGTTTAGTTGATTGTCCTGATATGTTGCATACAACATCACCCCGAGCACCTCGGCCAGGTAACCGCCTCTTGTCTAATAAGCACGTATTTGCTCTACCCATTTGCAAAACTAATATGTTAAAGCACTCTTCACTTTACCGAATGTGTGACTCTTATGATAGAGTAAAGTAACGTAGTTTCTGAGCCAAGAATTGTCCCTTCAGGAGTACCACAGGGGTCTCATTTGGGGCCCCTTTTCTTTATAGTCTTTATAAACGGCCTCTGTGGTAGTATTCAATCTAAATTTACACTATTTGCTGATGGTCTCAAGATCTACAGAGTTATTAAGACAACTCACGACGTATTAAGCCTGCAACAAGACTTAAATGAAATTCATAACTGGTGCAGTTGCAACAAAATGCTTCTCAATGCATCGAAATGCTACCATTTAAAATTTTCCAGGAAAAAACATCCCACTGAAACATCATATGCCATAAATAATACTAAGCTAAACGAAGTCTCCAGTGTTCGTGACTTAGGCGTCATATTTGATAAAAGGCTAGACTTTTGTGAGCATATTGACATGATCGTGAAGAAGGGAGCTCAAATTTCTGGTTTTGTAATCCAGAAAACTAAAATGTTCAAAGATCCGAGTATATCAACATTGCTATTTAGTTGTTATGTTCGAAGTTTGCTAGAGTATTGTAGCCCTGTTTGGAATCCATGTTATAATGTTCACGTTGCCAGAATTGAAACAATCCAAAAAAGATTTATCTACCACTTATGCTTTAACGAAAATAGATGCCGTGATCTCACATCCTACAATGCTAGATTACACTTCTATAAAATCACTCCGTTGACTTTGAGAAGAAAGGTGTCTGACATTACCTTTACATGTAAAATTGTTAATGGATTAGTTGATTGCCCTAACCTTATAGAGAGATCCAAACTATCTGTACCTCGTATAAATAGTCGTCTTCACAACCGTAAGACTTTCAATCTACCACTGTGCAGAACGAGTCATGGTCAACACTCGCCAGTCTACCGCATGTCCTCAGCTTGTAATGAAATCAATGACAAAGTTGATATCTTCAATGCATCGATCGCTACCATCAAAAACCTTTCATTATCTTTTTTTGTTTAAACTCAATATTTATGTAGGAGATGTTGCTACACCAAAACAATGCAAAGATGTGATTTGAGATTACACAGTTTATTGACACATACTACTTATAGATACAAATGGTGGAAGGTGAACTTATGAAGTGATCGAGCCGCGGTTGCTTGAGAACGACCTATGAACGACTGACGCGCCGCATTCGGAAACGATGCAATAATGATGAATTGGCACTCTGTGCGGTGCTACGGACCGTACAATTTAATTTAACTTCTTAATAATAATGATCGTAGGTAGTCACTTTGCTTCTCTGATACCTACAGTTTTGTCAAATTCATTAGTAAGTAGGTATCCATATTTTGTTTAGATTTTATTTTTTAGTTAAGGAGAACTTTAATAGAATGCATGTTGTGTTCACATCGAGTAGGTTGTTTGCCAGTGTTACACACATCAAAAAAGTCTAAGCAACTTGCATGATATTAATATAAGCAGTGCTGATCTGGATGTCCCTGGTGCACCACAAAGAGTGTTCTTCAATGAGAGGCTCACTAAAGAGAACAGAACTTTATTTCGTGATGCTAGGAGCAGGGCAAAAAAAGAAGGCTATGCGTTCTGCTGGTGTAATCGTGGAGCTATATATGTTAGACAGCGTGAAGGGAAGGCGGCTGTGCACATACGGAGGCGGGATGACTTGGATCGAATATTTGTTAATTCTACAAATTCTACTGATGCTCACGATAGCGAAGTTGCCGGCTCTTAACAATATTATGTGTATCATACAAACTTTGATGAATATTAGTATTCGCAGTATAAGCTATTGCATACTTTTCCTTCATAAGTGTACTCAAATTGAGATGTATGTCGCTATTCTTGAAATAATTGATAATCAATTTCTTTCTAAAGGTTTTTCTATACTTCTGTTTGAGTATGTGACTGCTCTGGGTATCTTGTATATGATCGGTCGGTATGGTACTTGGAAAATGTGTGTAAATACTGTAAATAAGGTTGCAGTCATGTTCTCTTTGTCATTTTTGGATTATAGTAGAGGAGTCAGGCGGGGGGTTTATATGTGCACGTTATTCAAAATAATATTTTGGAGAGTGTTATGCAGTTCACTAATTTTTGCTTTTGTAAACAGCGCATTACATCCTTTTAGACACAAATCTTATCACAATAATGATTTTAATAATTATAATAGTTCTTGTTTACCTCGTATATTAATTATTGCTATGTTGAATGTAATATTCCCTTACATAAAAAGAGTATTAATTTCCGTAGCTAATCATAAATTTAAAGTTAATACTGTAACCAAGTTAATAGTAGTTTTTATGTTAAATGCAAAATTGCTCAGATACCTAGTCTATCAAATTAAAATGGATGTTTCATTGATATTAGTTGTAATGTTAAACAGGTGTATATATATTTTCGAGGCATGGACAAGACTTTTTCACAATGATGCTAGATGATAATATCGGGGATGACTTGGACAGGGTCCGTATAAATTGTTATGTGGTAAAGGAACCTGAGCAATGTAAAAATATGTTTTTGGACGAGCACAATTTTAAGGTTTTAACTTTCAACATCAGAAGTATCATGAAAAACTTTGATCAATTTCTTGTGTATCTGTCTCGGTTAGATATACAGTACGACATAATTGTACTAACCGAGTGTTGGCTGAATGACACCACAATTGTTCCCCAGCTTCCAGGGTACAACGCATACCGCATACGCATTGTGCTCTGTAATAAACTCGCAGGTTTTGGCATTCATGGTTCTTTGCTTCGCTGGATCCAATCTTATTTGAGTCGCAGGAGTCAACTAGTCGCAGTAAAGGGTTACCTCTCTGAGCCAGTGATGGTCACGTCAGGAGTGCCGCAAGGAAGCCATTTGGGACCCTTACTTTTCATCATATTTATCAACGACTTAATAGAGTCACTCACTAGCCCATGTCTACTTTACGCTGATGACCTTAAGATGTTTAGCACAGTAATTAACAGAACTGATGCGCTTCGCTTACAAAATGATCTAAACACTCTCTCAGTGTGGTGTGACCAGAATTACATGCAGCTCAATGTTAGTAAATGCTTTGTAATCAGTTTCACTACGAAGACATGCAAATTTCTTTTTGACTACTCCATTAAAGGAAACGTTCTCTCACGCAAATACATCGCCAAAGATCTGGGTATCCTTTTCGATGATAAGCTGACGTTTCGCAATCACTATGATCATATCATAGAACGCAGTTCACGATTACTCGGTTTTATTTCAAGGTCCACGAAACACTTTCAAAACCCTAAAAGCTTCTTGTATCTGTATTACAGTCTCATACGCAGCGTACTTGAGTATAATTCATCAATTTGGTCTCCTTTTTATAATGTTCATAGTGACAGGATTGAACGCATTCAGAGGCGCTGCTTGAATATCCTCAGCTACCGGGCAGGCATTGGCCGTAAACTTACGTCCTATAGTGAACGGTTGAAACATTTTCATGTGACTCCTCTTTACGTGCGTCGTAGATATAGTGACTTCACCTTGTTGTACAAAATCATTCACTCATATATCGACTCCCCTTTACTTCTTTCCCTTTTGAATTTTAATACTCGGTTTAGGACCCGTAATCGTAATTATAATATTTTCACTTTACGAGTTTTCTCTAACAATACATCTTATTATAACCCGATAGTCAGAATGTGTCGCCAATACAATGATATACTTGTCTCCAACAGAGAAATTGATATATTTCACCTGGAGTTGTATCCATTTCAGAGGCAGATAAAAATCATACTACGGTTTAACAGTTAATCAATTATTTATTTTTTATGTTAATTTGATGATTTCACGAAATATTAATTTATTAATTAAGTAATTTAAAATGTGTATGTTATCAGTGTTTAACGTTTTGTTCACAAAACGTTAGTACCTAAATTAAATATTTTGAAATCGATAATTTCTTTGAAGTTGTAGCTAAGGCTTAATAATGATACCATTGTATTAATTACTAAAATTATTATCTATTATTTATATCTATAATAATGTATAACTAACTCTCTAGCGTATTTTTGTATAATCAATAAATTATAATGCAATTAGGCATACATAGTTTTGGAATGTAATTTAGAACAATAATAATAATTTTCTTAATATTTGTAGCTGTACAGATTGCATTCTGTTTTGTGTGCTATTAAATAAATAAATAAATAAATAAATAAATACCAAAATACTAGATATAGTAACCAAAATGGTGGCGTGGTTGCCTATGTCAAATCTTCTTGTAACTGTACAGTATCGGAACCTCAAATTGATGAAGCTGATTGCTTACAAATTCAAATATCAAAAGCTATGGTAGTGCTTGGTATCTATCGTTCACCCTCTTATAGGAACTTGGAAAACTTTTTAACATCGTTGGATACTTGCATACTGGCATTAAATAATCAACCTTTTATTATAGCCGGAGATCTCAATGTCAACATATTAGATATAGTACCTAATACACAGTGTCTTGAGTATGTAAGCTTTATGGCAGAAAATGGTTGTCTGCCTGCTATCACTGCGCCTACCAGAGAGGCTGCATGTCTCGATCATATTTATGTGAAAGGCAAAAGTCACTATTGTAGCGTCGGCATTGTGTGTGGGAGCTCAATAACTGATCACAATATGGCAATGTTCGGAACAAATGTGAGTAAAGCTAAAGCTCAAAGACCTAGCCGTTTTATTCTTAAAAGAAATGTCGTTGGTATTATAAAAGAACTTGAAACAGTTGATTGGTCAAACTTTAGGACACATGACGATGTTAATGAAGCCACTAATATTTTTACGGATATTTTAATGAATACTTTAGAAAAACATACACGCACTGTGAAGGTGTCCAGGTCTACTTATAATTTAAAACCCTGGATAACACCGGGTATAATGCGGTGCATGCGCCATCGTAACAGGCTTCACATGCAAACAAGAGCTGATCCAAAAAATGAGAGTTTGCGACTCTCGTATACCCGGTACAGGAATTTTTTCGTTGATTTATTGCGCAAACTGAAGTCTGAATATGAAATTGCTGAGTTAGAAGCAAACAAGAAGAACCCAAAAAAACTTTGAAAGACCATAAAAACTGTGTGCAATATTAACCCATCCAAGACTGAAACAACTGAACTTTTATCCCTTGATGGCAGTAAAAATGAACTAGAGTCTCTAGATATGTGTAACACTCACTTTACAACCGTAGGTCAAAAACTTGCAGATTCTATATTGCAAAATTTATCTAAGTCTGAAAACGAATTGGCAAGATCTGTCAGGATTTCCCGGACGCCAGCTGACTCCTTCTTCATGGAGCCAACAGACTTTAAAGAGATTGAGAGCCTAATCATAGGACTCTCAAATGATAAAGCGCCTGGTATAGATGGGTTAAGTAATTCACTGCTTAAAAATCTTAAAGATGTGATAATTGAACCATTGACAATAATTTTTAATAGCAGTATGGCGAGTGGTGTTTTTCCGGATGTTTGGAAAACTGCATTAGTATGCCCTATTCACAAGAGTGGTCACAAAAATAAGGTCGATAATTATCGGCCTATATCACTCTTGTGCGCTTTTTCTAAGTTACTTGAAAAGCTCGTAAATAACCGACTTATGAAATTCGTAGAGTCCCGTAATCTTATTTCTGATAGACAGTTTGGTTTTCGTAGAGGAAAGTCCACAGAAGATACTGTTTCCTTACTGACATCTATAGTGTCGTCACGTTTGAATGAGAAAAAATGCTGCGTAGGCGTATTTCTCGATTTAGCTAAAGCCTTCGACACTGTTTCCACTCCAATTTTATTGAAGAAGCTAGAGAGTATGGGTATTCGCGGTAGTGCTCTAAATTGGTTCAATAGCTATCTCAAACAGCGGAAACAGTGTGTTAGGGTTGGATCTGCCATCAGTGGGTTACAAGCTGTTCCGTTTGGTGTCCCACAAGGAAGCATTTTGGGGCCAACTCTGTTCATACTATATATTAACGATATCCACGAACTCCAAATAGCAAATGCAGATATATTGTGCTATGCCGATGACACTGCGATTTTATTCCATGGGTCAACATGGCAAGACACTTGCTCGGCTGCTGAAGAAGGGATGTCTAACATCCAGAAATGGTTGCAATGTAATCTTCTGACATTAAATACACAGAAGACTATGTATATTTGTTTCCACAAAACCTTAGTTTCTGCCCCAACATCGCCAAAAATTAGAATACACACTTGTAATGGCAGCCTTTCAGTATGCAATTGTGAAGAACTCAAAAGGGTTAAGGAAACCAAGTATCTCGGTGTCATATTGGATGAAAATCTTTCATTTAAAAGCCACATTCACACCTTGTCTGGTCGGATCAGAAAGATTATTAATGTCATGAGGCAGCTTCGGGACGTGGCAGGCTTCAACACCCTTAAGTCAGTGTACTACGCTCTGTGCCAGTCTCAAATAATGTATTGCATCACCTGCTGGGGGTCCGCAGCAAAAAGTGTCCTAATAGAAGCAGAAAGGGCTCAACGCTCTGTACTTAAAATTATGCTTAAAAAGCCGCGCAGATACCCCACAGAGTCTGTGTACAAAGACAGCGGTGTTCTAAACGTACGTCAGCTATTTATCTCTAAGATGTTTATATCAGTGCATAAAGTAGTTCTTTCTTCAGCCATCTATCAGGTCTTGTTAAAACGTAGAGTTTATCGGCTCCCCCAAATAGTTGTTTCCACAAAATTTGCTCAACGTTTCGGAGAATTCATAAAATCATATATTACAACTTGGTTATCAAATATTCTGATAAAAATCTTAAAAATTCAAATGTCCGTCAAGCGAAAATTCTGGTGCAAAAGTGGCTATTATCACTAAGCTACGAAGAAACCGAAAGAATTATTAAAGTCATTGAATAAGTAGCTCTTAGGAAGATTAAAATTTTTAAATAGTTTCATATTTACAATTTTTCTATTGTTTTTATATTTACCAGTTTCTTTTTAATATATATTATATTTATATAAAATAGTTTATATTCTTATTATTAGGCGACACAAAATTAAAGTGGTTGTATAATTATTTTTATTTTATGTGTGTATTTGTGTCGTATTAGTTGTTAGATGAGGTGTAATCTTCTTGTTAATTCGTACCCAGGTCCCCACGATACAGGCTGAGCCTAGTGTGGGGATCATTAGATAACTTTGTGTATCCGAAGACAAATCTTACTGCATAAATCCTGAGAAACCGAGAAACAGTGTGTAGCATGTTTACTTTATAAGTTTTTATGCAGCAAATAAATCATTTTCATTTTTTTCATTTTCATTTTCATTACAAATTTACCATTTATATTAATTAATTTCTAAGTATTTACTCACTCAAAGTGCGTAGGTAAGTAAACTTTTTTGTTATTGATGACATACTGGCTGGTTGTAAAAAAAAATTCAATTATGGTTTGTTTTTTCATAAAATTCAAATGACTGCGAATTTGTTTGAATTTAAGTGCGTTTTAATTGACACGTTTATTCTTGATTTTATAATTTTACCAACCATTTAAATAAAATTGAATCGTTAGATATTCTTCACGTCATGGAGCGACGTCATTTGACGGCAGATGAAATGCAAAGAGCTGTAGGGATGTTGCTATGTTTGTTAGGGATCAATCTCAGGTATCTCGACATTTTGGCATTCATAGAAGTGTTGTTTGTCGTCTTTGGCAGCGCTACAACAATACAGGGGAACCCGCTGAACAGCACCCAGGCCGTAGAAGGAGTACAACCACTCGGCAAGACCGGTACATACAACTGGCTGCAAGACGCCAGCCGATGTTAACCGCTCGAGAGCTAAGTTTGAGGCTACAAAATTCAAGTGGTGTTGATGTAAGTCCCCAAACTGAGTACGGCCTACGAGCTCGACGCCCAATCAGGTGCCCACCGATACGTCATGGGAATCGCGCTCGTCGAAATGAATGGTGTAGAGAACGCATAACATGTACCCAGGAACAATGGGATAAAATTATGTTTTCCGATGAGTCGCGATTCGGGTTCAGTATTTCCGGGCCGACGGTACACTCGCACCCTTCTTGTCCCACTTGCTTGTGTGTCCCTCGTGTCCTACCACCTGCACAAGCGACGACCTTCTTGAAGCCACTGACGACGACGGAGTAAAGGTGGCAAAATTTTGGTCATTATTTGTTTAAGGTACATTTTACGTTGTTGCCCATTGACACGCAAGAAGAAGACCCTTCTTGTATCAGGCCTAAACCCGAATCGTACCAGTATGTCATCAATAACAAAAAAGTTTACTTACCTACGCACTTTGAGTGAGTAAATACTTAGAAATTAATTAATATAAATGGTAGATTTGTAATATCATGCATGTTGCTTAGACCTTTTTGACGTGTGTACTTTTTAATTATCACAGTGTTTTTAAGTACCATATTATGTAGCATATTCCCAGTTTTGTAAACTTTCAATAAAAAAAAAGTTTACGACAAAATATAACGTCATACACTTGATCGAGAGCATCTGCATTATGTTTTTCATAAAAACTTGCCAGCAACTATTAGATCGTTTCATTTTAGAATTAATGAATGCATCTTAAAGTAAGTACCACCGGTGACTTTAAAAAACTCAGCAATAGAATTAAGGACAACGGATACCAGTGACGGATGCGGCGCCACGCGCGCGGCGCGATGCGTACTAACCGGTACATGAACCGGTTCAGCGTGTCGGGGTGGTGCGGCCCCAGCACGCGCACGGCCACCAGCAGCGCCTGCGTGCGCAGCGCGTCCCCGTCCAGCGCGTCCAGCTGCTCGCGCGTCTCCCACTCGCGCGCGCCGCCCAGCGCCGCGCGCGCGCCCGCCGGCACGCGGTGCCCGCGCTTGCGCAGGTAGCCCTCGGGCGCGGCGCGCAGCTCGGTGGCGCGGCGCCACGCGGCCAGCGCGGCGCCCGGCTCGCGCAGGCGCTCCAGCTGCGCGGCGCCCACCAGCTCGAGCGCGTCCGCCTCGCGCGCGGGCGGCGGGCGCGCGTGCGCCAGCAGCAGCGCGAGCGCCGCGCCCGCGCCGCGCCGGGCGCCCACGCGCACGGCGTCCTCCCCGGCCAGGCTGCGCGCGCGCGGGCTCGCGCCGGCGCGCAGCAGCACGCGCACCGCCTCCGTGTGCCGCTCGGCCGCCGCGTAGTGCAGCGCCGTCTTGCGGTCCGCGTCGCGCGCGTCCACCGGCACGCCGCGCGCCAGCAGGTAGCGCAGCAGGCGCGGGCACTGCACGCTGTTGATGAGGCAGGTCCCGCCGCGGTGGCTGGCGCGCGCCAGGTCGGCGCCGCGCTCCGCCAGCAGGCGCAGCACGTGCGCGTGCGACATGAAGCAGGCGGCGCGCGCGGGCGTGGAGCCCGAGTCGGAGGGCGCGTCCAGGTCGGCGCCCGCGTCGGCCAGCGCGCGCACGGTGCGCGCGCGGCCGGCCGCCGCCGCCGCCCACAGCGGCGTGACGCGGTGCGCGCGGTAGCGGCCGCGCTGCTCGAGCGGCGCGCAGCACACGTGCACCAGGTACTCCACCAGCTCGGTGGCCCCGCGCGCGGCCGCCACCAGCAGCGCGGCGCACCCGCCCGCGCGCCGCGACACCACCGCCGCGCGCACCGTCGGGGGCAGCCTGCAACACCGGGGTGTGGACTTGTGGAGATCCTGCGAGCGCCGCGGGGAGTGTTCTAGCTCACCGGCCTGTTTACCTGTTTATGATGGTGATGTGAAGGTGAAAACGATAATCACAGCGTAAAAAAAATAGTAGATTAGTAGCCAAGGGCTGTAAGGCATCAATTGCAGCCCGAGATATTTAGGCGCACGAGCGCAGCGAGGGCGCCTATAGTTCGAGGGTGCAATTGATGCTTACACCCGAGCTAACTACTCTGCTTTACATCTCGATTGTGAGGTAAGTAGAAAAAAACCGGCATTACAAGAATAAAACATTCTAAAGTAAAAGTTTTCTATTCCCGACTTTTTTCATCTTTTTTTTTAAATTTTTATTTTCAAGAACAAAACTGAGCTTCGCCGTTCGAAATTTAAAATTGATGACTATTATACTCATACGAAGACAAGGCTGAATAGCGAAGCGACCTCTTTTGTCATTGGGCTGAATCAAAGGGCTGAATGCATGATGTCTATTGCCAGTATGATGGTTAGATGTACGCGAACTTTTTGAAAGAGTGAGTAGTTTTTTTTTAATTACTTACCACCCTAGGGCTTTTCTAGCTACATTATTACCCTAGAGCGCTAATTGGTTACCTACAAGCCCCATTTGGGGGTAATAAGGACCTACTTACCGAATATGAGAGATGTAAATATTATTTATTTTATTTGGACAACCAACAGCTTACTTACTTGCTTGAAAAGCCCCAAAGAAAATTCCTGCGCTTTATCAACTTCAAGACTAAAATCTCTAATCGTAATTTTGATTATAATAAGGGTTGTAAGCATCATCACCTGCTCTCTCACCTCTCCAAAGAAGGAGGGAGGCTGCTGACCTCTCCTTCCTGCATAATATAGTGTCGGGTAGGATTGACTGTCCCTCCCTGCTGACTGAGATCAAACTTGTAGCGCCATGTTTCTCACCTCGCGCTCGCCACCTTCGACTATGTATCCCTCGCTGCCATGCAAACTATTGTAGATATTCTTTCTTTCCGCTTATGTTTAAAAGCTTTAACTGCAAATTTTCTGAGCTGGTAGACCTATTTACGACGAGGCAGAATATTTCACAAATTTAATTATTAGCGAATTCTTTGACTAGAATCCTTCTTTTACAAAAATAAAAAACTCTTCTGTCTATTATGTGAATCCTTTTACTTACGTTTAAAATATTATTCTGTTTGTATGGCTTTGTTAATAATAATTTTCTCTCTCTACTCTTTTGTTTTTCCATCTCTTGTATAATGTCACACAGAATATGTGGCGCCATCTACCATTTTTGTGAACACCTACTTATTAATTCTAAGTGATAACCTGTATTTGGCTTAAGAGTGTTTAGTATCCTGTTTCTTATATAATTTAGTAAGAAAGCTGCTGGTTGTCCAAATAACATAAAAATAAATAAAATAAATAATATAAGAACAGAACACTAAATACTCTTAAGCCATACACAAGTTATTACTCGTAGAGTTTTAGGTACAAGCTTTTGTTTAGGGTAGGGTGTAGTTTTATTTATTTAGGGTGGGTTGTTTAATCGGTAGTGAAGGTAACCGATGGTTATAAAGTCTGACAAATGTTGACCATTGGTTAGGATTTGTTAGAATTTTAACCATTGGTTACCTTAACTATGGATCAAATAACCCACCTTTAGTCATTCCCTCATCACATTTTGTAGCTTTGTTTGTCAAGACAGCAACCAATGCTGGCATGTGTATTACAGCAGTCTATTGTTTTTCAGTGTAACAACTATTGTTTTAGAGGTCACTAAGTCAGGTTTTTTTTTATCAAGAATTTTTTTGCAAATTGTGTTTTGATTTTATCAGTTGGAAAGAAGAAATATGACCAGTATTAACATGCATGTATTTCAGTTCTGTAAATGATATACATTTTGAGAAAATGACATTCAAGTTAGGTCGATTGGGAGCCTTCAGATGTACATTTAGTATTTCAAAATATTATTCCGAGTTTTATTTATAAATTAAAAAGTTTTACTACTTCACATTAAAAACATTTTGCAGTTAGGATGATCGGCTGGCCATCAGACATTAAGAAAGAGAACAACAGTTATTGTAGTTGTCAACAGTGTTTTTGAATAATCAGACAGGCTCTTTGCATGAGAAAAGGATCACGAAGAGGAAGACCACTGGAAGGTACCCTATGGAAAGTTGCAACTGTTCTAGCGAACCTGCGGGGAGTACCATCGATCGCCTCGCCAGCAAGGTCAGTATCTGATCCTCTACCAGTACCGGCGCCAGGAGGGCAAGCCCAGTCCGATGATGGAGTGATGCTAGTAGCGGCAGTAGATGCGTACCTCTCTAGCGCGGCCCGCAGCCTGGCGGAGAGGCGCGCGCCGGGCGGGCCGTGCTGCACCTCGTGCATCAGCTCCGCGAACAGCTCCGCCTGCAGCCGCGCGCCCGCCGCCGTTCGCGCCAGCACCGCCTCCGCCGGCACCGGCATCCGCTCGCACCGGCCCTCCGCTTGCTTCTCCGCGCGAACGATTATGGCACCTCCGGCACGATCACACTCCACACCCATTATATACAATGTAATGCAAATGGCAAGCGCCGTATTTATTACATTATGTAGCTAGCATATTTCAATTCTCTTTATTACAAAACTTCTTGCGGCAATGACGGTACCCAAAGAGTACAACGCGACGGTACCGATGTACAATACCAAAGATCAGTAATATGCAGCTAGCTAATTACCATGTATAAATTCCATTCGAATAAAAAGTACCTACCCTTTTATTTATGGAATGTAATAAATGTTTGTGTAAATAAATAAATAAAACACACACACATAGGCATGTTCCGATACTAGTAAATACGAGTAAGTACTCGATACTTTTCTTTCGATACCAAGTACTTTTTGGCATCGAATCTTTCTTTCGATACTTGTATACTTGACATTAAATTTAATTTAATATTTTTTACAATCAACGCTTTGAAATCTATTTTACGACCATTATGTACCATATCTAGGTAGCCTTCTTTTTCGGCTGTGATGAAATCACCATTTGCTATATTTGGTTTATCTAACTTTCTGACATTTGGCATATATTTTTCGTAATCGCCATTTACTAAATGATGGCTACAACCTGAATCTATAACCCAGTCTATTTTTACACTACTATCATTATTAAAGTTTTCTGTCATACCTGTGCTCATGAATGAAAAACCTTTATTTTCCTCGTTTGTTGCAACATAAGTTTCTCCTCTTCTCTCAAAAGTTTGCTGTGGCTGGTTCTGTCCTCGTCCTTGATAGTCTGGCGTTCTTTCGTAGCTCCTCGCTGTCCCTTGATAGTCATTTGCCATTCTTTCATTGCCTCGTGGCATTCCTCGATAGCCTCGTGTCACTCCTTCACAGACTCGTGTGGCTCCTTGATAGCCTCGTGTGGCTCCACGATAGCCTCGTGTGGCTCCTTGATAACCTCGTGTCGTGGCTTGATGAAACCTCGCTGATCCTCTATATCCTCGCGCTCTTCCACTATTTTGACCTCTTTTCTTAGAGTAGCAGTCTCTCTCTATGTGTCCCGGCTTGTTACAGTAGCAGCAGGTGACAAATGCAGACTCAGCTTCGTTCTCATTGAACCTCTTTTCGCTTACTTTCATTTCCTCATCTAAGAGACGTGCCTTTACAAATTCTAAGTGCATATCTGAAGATCTTCCTGTTATATCGGTGTTGCACTCTATAGCCGTAATCACCGTGTCAAATTTGGAGTCGAGACCGGTTAACAAACACGCTATTTTATCTTTTTCTCCCAATAACTCCTGTACGCTTTCCAGCTCATCTATCAGGCAGTCAAATTTATGAAAATAGTCTTCTAATTTCTATGTTGGAGTCTGTTTCAGATTCAGCAGCTTTCTACGTAGCTGTATAACCGTTATCATGCTTTTCCTTTGGAAAGTATTCGTGAGAACTTCGATCATATCATTGGCTGTATCGCAATGTTTTATTAAATTTAAATATTTGTCCGGAATACATTGTGTCAATATGCTTTTAGCTTTTGAATTTGCTATTTTATTACCTGTCTTTTCTAGAACATTTGTCAATTGTTTTTCTTCCAATAGTATTTTCACTCTAAATAGCCAATTACTAAAATTATTAATTCAAAGCGTTGAATACAGTTATAATACACACAAACACACACACACACACACACAGTACAGTTAAGGTAGTTGTTACACTTATTTAAAATCATTAAATGAAATAAAAACGAATCATTCTTGCGATATGTACACACTTGATATCGGAAAGAAAGTACTTGAATCGGAAAGAAAATACTTATATCGGAAAGAAAATACTTGTATTAAATAATATCAAATTAAAAGTCCCAAACGCATCCTTAGTGTTCGAATGTCTGATTCTTCACGCCAAAATACTTGGAAATGTAGTTCAGTCAAAGAAACAACATAACTTTGCTGCAATGCGGAAAAAAAAATTTTTCGGTTTTGATAGATTATAAAAAAATGTATCGATACTTTTAGAGTATTCATATGAGTAGTATCGAATCATGATTTGAGTACTACTCATATGAGTAGGTGTCGATACTTTGGTGGTATCGGAACATCTCTACACACACAGATCAACCAATTTATTGGCACGGGTGAGACCACAGAGTACCTACGGGTAAACTGACATTATAAATACGAGTGCTGCCACTTTTTCATGAATAGTGCTGGTTAAAGTACTATCTGAGTTTGAATTGGGGTATTATCCCGAAAAGGGGGGACTGGGACCATGATAGCCCACAAGTTATGAGAGCCTTAGTTGAAACTGCGTGTTTCCGAACCTCCATACTAAAAAATAAAACCACTCACAAAATTGCACATGCGATCGCTACGAGAGTTAACAAGATACTATAAATTCATTTCTAAACACAGGTCGTTAAACTCATTTAAAAGCATTCGGTCAAGGACGAAGTTCAACCACCCAGCTGCGCTAGGGCCATCTTCGAACGTAAACTTTACATGGCATTTCTTCAATGAAAAACTTTAGAAAAGTCGTAGAAGAAACATTTTCTATCTTGGGGAGTAGATTTACCCCCTTTCGGGATAATACCCCAATTCAAACTCACCTTGTATAGTCAACTGTTTTTTTTTCTCTAATCTGTGGTTAAAAGATACAGTTCGCTCACTGATTCATTTCAATGAGGCATTTCATTTAAAAAAAAATACTCGTTCCGCTTCTTTTCTAGATGGCGCTGTAAGTACATAGTTTAAACTTTTCAAACCACAGAGTAGTTTATGTTGGACATCACTAATTTCCACATCCCTAGGGTTATGTAGTCTGTAGTAGTATTTGGTAAGGTTATTACTCTACGATTGGTGACATTCTCTTTTGCAAAGATGGAAGATAGTGAATAAATGTGAACCGTATTTAAAAGTCAAAGTTGTTTCAATTTTCACCGTCCTTCGCTTAGAAAACCCAACAGTTTAAACATAAGAAAATGCTTAGACTACCTACAAAGAAATGTCAAATTCAGTTGAGTGGACCACGAGTACATTGTCTGTAGGGGTCTCTAGTATCTCTTAAGTAGTCTGTGGTGCATTCTTATTAAGTAAATTGAAGTGCAGATCTGCGAGATAAATAAACGTTAATATTATGATCCAAAATAAAGCCGAGGTATCCCACAACGAAACTAAAAAAAACGAAAGAGTTTAGAGTTGTCAGTCAGTATCGTGACACATTTCCTCTAACGTGGTCTATGCTTGAAACGGTGACAGTGACAGATTTTAGCAAAAACCACAACTGGCGCCATCTATTGCGTCATGCATAAAATACAATTACTTTTTTTCAATAAAACGTCTCATTTAGTGATCTACCTATATCATTCATTTATATTCCAAACATTTCCTAAAAATGTAACTCCTACCTGCCCCCGTATTGCGTAACTCAATTATCGATGAATGGGCTTCATTTGGTAATTTCCGGTTGTGTGAAATCCTCATCCAATGAAAAAATGAAATATTTGTAGTGAAAGTTGCAAATTAACAAAATAAATAAATGTTAACCTTTTTGTTATTTAATTATGTTATTCAGTATCAGAAGAACTGACTAGCACCAAGCCAGAAAGTTATTGGCGAGAGTATTTCGAACTTAAAGATGTGGCATTGTTGTAGTGGCAAATTATTTTATTTATTATTATTTTACATGGAAAACTAAAAGCTGCTTAGAAGCTAATAAATTATGATTATAAACATTTGAAAGCCTTAAACATGTAGGGACACACATTGTTTACGTTATTGCCGACGCCAGCGCCGACCTATATAAAGGGGCGCGAGTTTAAAATAGTTGGTTCGATCCTCTTATCCCGGCAACGGCCCAAGCCGAGGCTCGCACCCCAGGGGTGCCCTTGTGCTAGTTGCCTCCCACTTTTGACGGTTGGGCGCCTTAAGCGCCTGCCCTCCCGCCCGGTGACGCTGTAAAGGTCGGTAGAGACCAACAGCATTAGCCCGTTCAAAAAAAAAAAAAAAAAAAAAATAGTTGGTTCAAAGTAAGTCACGATGTTAGTCGCAAGTTAGTCGGAGTCTTAGACGCGTGTCCGAACATAGGTACCCCGAGATATTAAGTTTATTGGATTTCTGTGAATCGTAATTGTGTTCAGTTCAGTCGTGACAATATATATTATTTGGTAAAGAATAATAATATTTTTATCTATCCCATTTAGGTAGTGAAATTAGTAAAAAACTTATAACGCTAAACTGGTGACACCCGCGTTTTCACCTACCGGAATGGACGAATTGTGAAGTGCTTAAACTTTTTGTGTTCATTTTTTTGAATACTTTCTTTTGTTTGTGATAATAAAATGGCACGCGCGCACCCGTGCACTTAAGAACTGTATTTTGTGGAGAAGAGAAATTTTTTTATAAACATGATGGATCCACCACCCACGGACCCGTTAATTTTAGCAGCGGTAAAGGCGGAGGATATGGGACTTTCAGCCATATCTCTAGCCTCGCGAGTTCCAAAGTTTAGGATCGACCAGCCACGCGTTTGGTGTATACAGTTTTTACGACACGGATTCACGTAACGTGGCGAGAGGCGATACCTCGTCGATGATTTGCGACCCTCGACGGGTAAAGAAGATCTACCAGCGCAGCTTCAGCATGCTGTTCAGAGCAAGCTATGCATTTAGAAAAGTCAGTCAACGTGGAACGAAAGAAAACAGCCAGGATCAACGTATACTTACTTACCTATTATCCCTGGGCTATGTAGCTACTCGTAACGCGATTAGCCCACGGTATAAGAGTATACCGAAACGTTGAACAACACCAGCATTCGCCAGCAGCCGATAGTTTATAGGAAGCCAGAGACATCTGAGGTGCCAGCGCTGTTGAGGTATCCAGGCTGGACCTGCAGGTACTTTCACCCGAGGTTGGTCTCACCGTCCGAAGAAGATACTGGAGGTGCATGCAGGCGTAGACTTGAAGGGATCGCTCAGTCTCGCTTTACCATTGCCGAGTGACTGGTTTCAGCGGAATAGAAGGTGCACATCGATGGAACATGTGAGCTTAGTTCAGGCTTACGCTAGGAATGTAGAGAATGTAGCTCCTGATTTGATTTGTGAAAAATCCATCGTGTTTTTGTTCAGTGATGAGTGAAATAGAAAATTTATTTGGCTATTTATTGTGTTAAATTACAGTGCTTTTATGAAAATTTTGGTAGATCGGTATTTTTATAGAATTTATAATGTCTAGTTTTTTATATTAAACGTATTGGTACCTAATGTGCTTTGTAACGTAAAATGGTAATTTTCGACATTTTTGTACTCTATAATAAGTATGCTCTAGTGTTTATTTTAAATTCGTTATAATTACGTAGGTATACTTGAATTTCTTTTTTGGTATTTTATATTTTACAGGAACATTTTTTTTTGTCCCTATGTTTTATTGTTGATAGTTATGTTTTACTTTAATGTTTTTATTATGACTGTGTTACTGATCCGATTTTGTATTTACCTCTGTACGTGTTATTATGTGACCGACGTACCTAAGTGCTAGAGTTATATTACACTGATTGTTTCTGAATAATATAAACAGTCGGTGTCGGTGAGAACTGAGAGTAAGCAATATGAGTAGAGTCGAATTAAGTGGAAGACTATGAATTCTTTGTTTTAGAGCGGAAAACAATGAGTTACTTTGTAAATCGATCGTTTTGTTTTGTTTCTTTTGTTTGTACTGGGTGGCGCAAAAGTAAAGACCCTATTTGGTTCAGCTATAACATTTTTTCTAAATTAGAAAACTAGATTTAGGTTTTTTTAAATGTATATTTGTGCCATTAAATTTCGTACCATTAGGATTTAAAGATGATGTCTTTTAAATGGTGACCTCCAGAGTTGATACACATTTGAGCCCTATTTATGACATTTTGCATAACTTGCCGTAACACTTCCTGCGATATGTTCGTTATTTCTTGACGAATGTTTTCTTTTAGAGCTGCGAGAGTCTGTGGCTTGTTCACATACACCCGAGATTTCAAAAAACCCCAAAGAAAGAAGTCTGGACTGGTCAGATCGGGTGATCTTGCAGGCCAAGGCAAATCGCCAAAACGAGAGATAACTCGGCTTGGAAAAGCGTCCCTCACTAAGTCCATAGTGTCGCGCGCTGTGTGTGCCGTAGCGCCGTCTTGTTGAAACCAGATGTGCTCCAGCCCCAATTCGTCCAAACTGGGTATCAAAAACTCACGTAACATGGTTCTGTAGCGTTCTCCAGTGACAGTTATCGCATTGCCTCCAGCGTCTTCGAAAAAATAGGGTCCGATCACTCTGTCAACACAGATGCCACACCATACAGTAACTTTTAGTGGGTGTAGAGGTGTTTCTTGAATAATGCGCGGATTATCAGTGCCCCAGAACCGAGTATTCTGCTTATTGACATGCCCTGAGAGATGGAAATGCGCTTCGTCACTCATAACCAATTTTGAAGGAAAATCATCTTGCAAAATGTCATAAATAGGGCTCAAATGTGTATCAACTCTGGAGGTCACCATTTAAAAGACATCATCTTTAAATCCTAATGGTACGAAATTTAATGGCACAAATATACATTTAAAAAAACCTAAATCTAGTTTTCTAATTTAGAAAAAATGTTATAGCTGAACCAAATAGGGTCTTTACTTTTGCGCCACCCAGTATAAGTTAACGTGAGTAGAGTATTTGTGTATCGAATAACGTTATACTTGAGTTGAATTTTGAGAATGTAATTGAAAGATGTTTTGTTTATTGGATCGTTAATATTACGACTTTCTTTGTTCATTGTTGAGATATTTTTTGTGACTTTATTAGCGTGTATGACTTTTATTGTCGAATTTTGTGCCAAAATTATTTTTTAAGAAGGGGGTTGATATAGGGACACACATTGTTTACGTTATTGCCGACGCCAGCGCCAACCTATATAAAGGGGCGCGAGTTTAAAATAGTTAGTTCAAATTAAGTCACGATGTTAGTCGCAAGTTAGTCGGAGTCTTAGACGCGTGTCCGAACATAGGTACCCCGAGTTAATAAGTTTATTGGATTTCTGTGAATCGTAATTGTGTTCAGTTCAGTCGTGACAATATATATTATTTGGTAAAGAATAATACCATTTTTATTCATCCCATTCCGGTAGATGAAGTTAGTAATAAACATTGAACTCTAAAAATAGTTTCCGCTTGTAATTATAGAGTTTACAGCGTCCTAACAGATAAAAATACTAGCAGATAACGGTGATAGATAAATACCAGTTGAAGAGAAGGTATAAATATAAATCTTGAGCACATTATCTGTTATAGTTCCGCTGTTGTAGGAGCTAAATGAGTTGTTTTACTAAAAAAAGAAATTATATTTTATGCATGACCCAATAGATGGCGCCAGTTGGCCAAAAATTGTCACTGTCACTGTTCCAAGCATAAACCACAGGTTAGAGGAAATGTGTCACGATACTGACTGACAACTCTAAACTGTTTCGTTTGTTTTATTTTCGTTACGCGAAAACTCGGCTTTATTTTGGATCATAAGTTTAACGTTTATCTATCTTCCAGTTCTGCTGTACCTCAATTTACTAAAGAAAAATGCACCACAGACTACTTAGGAGATACTACAGACCTGTGCTACAGACAATGTACTCGTGGTCCTCTCAACTGAATTTAACATTTCTTTGTAGGTAGTCTAAGCATTTTCTTATGTTTCAAATACTCTGTGGTTTGAAAGGTTTAAACCATGTACTTACTGCGCCATCTAGTAAAAGAAGCGGAACTAGTTTCTTTTTTAATTAAATGGCTAATTGCTGTGTTGTGCAATATAGTAGGCCTAGCACGAATATTTGAGCGTTTTCCAAAAAAAGTGTACCACTCATATTTGGCCTGTCCCTCGAGTTTGAAGCCTAATAACAAGTAAAATTCGTATGTGGCTAATTATTTTAATTATTCAAAAGCATCAAATACTTTATATACTAGTTAGATTCAAAGAATAGATGTATTAAAACTGCGGTATATTTAAATAATAGCTATTTTTAAACACCAAAGTGTCACTTTTCGACTTGTCCCCTGCTCAAAATCCGCGATGCTAGAAGCTATTCTGAAAACTTTTTATACTGGGGTAGCATGATATTTTTCCATTTTTTGACAGTACTTGTTATCGCATATCGTTGCCCGTAGTTTATAATTTAAGTCTTACGCTCATTTAAATGCAGATTGATTTCAATAAATATCATAAAAAGTGGTACCGACCAGACATGTCAGTTTTGTCACGGATAAAACTGCCGTTTGAATATTTACCACACACTATTTAAGTATCTTAAATGGTATATAATCATTACGTCACCGACCGCCATTATAAAAAAGCTAGATTGTTATGATAGGTTTTTAGAAACAGACACGTTTTGTGTGAGTGCCGCGGACGTCAAGATTTCTTCTGTCGTATTTGAGACACATTATCTACTGATTCAGGTTAGTTTACATCATTTAACTATTTTCGTAGGTTTAACAATATTCTAGTGTAACGTTATTTACATTTGCTATCAAACGTAGGTATATATTTTCGTCAGAATATAATTTTGATTATAAAATGGAAACAAAGCGTCACGTCGGTTTTGCGACATTTTTCTCTGTGACCTACAAGCTGACTAACAAAGTCGCAAAATCGACACTATAAGGCAGGGACTAGGTACATTAGGGCTTAATTGTATTTTTAGGTTTCATAATGCCACTAGTAAGCTAGTGCAGAAATATCTCAAAGGTATAGAGAAAAATTGAAACGAAAAAATCCTGAATTGTTAGAAGCCCAAAGGCTTTAAAATTTGCAAAGAATAAAATCTAAGAAGAAAAAAATCTTAAATGACAGAAGAAGAAGCTGAAAAAAGGAGGAAAACTTGGCGTAAAGAAAAACAAGCTAGCAGACAGAAACAAAGAGAAAGTGAGCGTACAGTACATAATGATATCTCGTTTGAATTTGTAATACTTTCAAAAAGTTATTTTAAATTATAATTTAATTAAGGATTCCAATCCAAAAATTGGTCTCGAAGTAACCGTCATGACGACTATGTACTCCAAGACTTATTTTTGTTATTGTTTTGGATACGAGTAAGTACCTACCTATACCCCAAAGTATAAAAATATAATTGTGACTAAAGTTACCTATGTAATCTCAGATTTAGCCTTGATCTCAAGTTTATTGTGTATTTGTAATATATTTAATATTATGATGACTGAAGTACAATGTTAATATAAAATATGTTACTAATAATGTCTCATAGAAATTTAAATAAATGTGACTATAAAAGGTATTATTTCTGGTTTCAGTTTTCGCTTATGTGTGTACCCAGCCTTATAATAATTCGTCTGTCGATTTTGCGACTGTCCCTCGTATTGCGACGTTGCGAATTTTTAGTTTTGACCAATTTGAATATGTAGGTATCCTAGTAATTTGAATGCATTATTTGAAATTGTTATAATGTTCTGGAATATAATTATTACTTTTCCCGTTAAGCCACATTTCGATATTGTATCGTAAAAGTAACGGTTACTTTGATATCAGCTGTAACAAAACGGAACTTAAAACTAGCATAATTCATATTTTATTAATATGACGACTATATTGGCATTTTAATTAAATAATATCTATGATAATCTTCATAACAAAGTTAAAATAATTTGTTTTTTCTTCATATTTAGTACAAAATAAGCTTCTATGATAGTCGCAAAACTGACATCATTTTTTCTACAGTGCCATTTTAATTTGATGATTCTCGTTAAACAGATTAATCTGCCAAGCAAATAAATGTTTTTTCGTAAACTATCTGCTATCTTTATAATATCTAAAACAAAAAAATACCAAAACTATGATATTTAAAATATAGCCATGAATTTAGACATGGTACACTTTTTTTGGAAAACGCTCATTTGCGTTAACACGGATTTTCTTTCTGATACAAGAAATTTCAATCGATACTGAGTAGGTATCGCGAGAATGATTCGTGTTTATTCAATTTAACTATTTTAATAAAGTTTGATAACTATCTTCACTGTACTGTGTGTGTGGAGGTGTGTTTGTTCGTATTCACTGTATTTAACGCTTTGAATTAAATTTACATTCGATTTAATCATGCTTAAATTAAAAATAGGGTTGTTTTAGTCCTAACTGTACATTAAAAAATCACCTTTATAGGCTACTTGACTTAAAGTCAGGCCATGCTATGCTTCTCTAAAGTATAAATGTATAACGGTGAAACAAAGCTGCTTGGCACATTGAATTTTTGGCGATTCTATCCTGTGTTGACTTAGCAGCATTGATTCGATTCGATACTAGTACTTTCTTTCTGATACCAAGTGTATCGAAAGAATGATTCAATACCAAAAAGTACTTGGTATCGAAAAAAAAGTATCGAGTACTTACTCGTATTTACTAGTATCGGAACATCCCTATAGTAGTGTTCTGTGAACAAAACTATCTTACTTATCAGATGCAGATCACAGAACACTACTATCCTTACATGCAGATTAAGTTGTTAGTAGATAAATAGGTGTTAGGATGAACGAGGACGAAGAGGAGTACGATGAGCTGCCGCCGATCACAGTGAACTCTACTGCACGAGATGCGGTGAGTAACGGGGGTGCAACTGATGATAAATTGATAATATTTTTAAAGCAACTTTGAAAGGAGTCGTGCTATTGTTTTTTTTTGCTAGTTGATCAAATCGTGTCATGGGCTTTGAAGATACCCAATGGAACTCTTATGATATTTACCTAATATGTAATACCATCCAGCACATATTATGGTGATCTATAAGGTGGTAGCATCATTATGTTCAGCAGTGGAATTCTTCTGGCTCATGTGGATTAATTTTTAGTAACAAGTAAAGACAAAATTATATAGAAACATCTCGAGTATTTCTGCTTAAACCCCAAGTAAAGTATTCACAGCTGTACTGTACCTACCCCCAGCATCAACAAATGTTTTAATACAAAACATTAGAGTTAGAGGCTCTATATTTATTTAAAAAATGGTCTTGATTGTTTGTGAATGAAATGTTCTTGAGCACTGATCACATTTAATGAGCATCATTCTGTAATATTACTTTCACAGATTACAATAATGTAGGTCTGTATTATTACTATGGTACCTAGGTATTGTAAATGTTACTTTGTTGAGGTTATTTGTAAACTGTTAGCTAGTTTTTGCACTTTGGAGCAGTTACATATGGTAATATATTTTGTTAAAGTTATGAAACGATTAGTGTAGGTATGATTAACACGAGGAATTTACACTTCAGTATCTCTAATGTTTTGATTCTTAGAAATCATAATACAACACCTAATTTATCGTAACATTTTTCCAAATGTTGAAGCCCCACTACTCTACACCAATTGCAAACTCAACTTTATGAAGTTGATCAATGTCAAAGTATAAAGTATTTTCCACACCATTTGTGCAGTTGGACGAAGTTAAGCTAGTAAGGTTGCACGACGTACCCTTCCACACTATCACATTCACTTAACATCATCCAATTTGACGAACAGCGTGGAGGCCACTTAACATTATGTGAAAAAATTAATGGATAGTTTGGAACGGTAGATGCACCGCAGAAGTGTTGCAATGGTTGTCGACAGCGTTCGTTCCTGATGCCGTGCGCCAGCGAGGTGGCGGCGCAGCGCGCGCGCGCCGAGTACTGCGAGCTCGAGCTGCGGCGCATGCGCGCGCTCGAGCCCGCGCTCCCGAGTGCGCCCGCGCCCCCCGCCTGCCTGCTCCCCGCGCCGCGCTCCGACTCCTCCGGCTCGGAGGGCGAGGCGGCGCTCGCGGCCGCGGTCACCGCACTGCGCGTGCGCACGGCTCCGCCCCCCGAGCGCGGCCCGCGCCTGCCCGCGCTCGTGGCCGCCGTGGCCGCGCGCATGCGTCCCCCCGCGCCCGCCTTCCTCGCGGCGTACTCGCGCGCCGCGGCCCGCGCCCCCGGCGACGCCGCGCGCGCCGCGCTCGACGACCGCGTGAGTGGCCGCCCCCCGCCCCGCGTGCGCGTGCGCGTGCCGCCGCGCTCACCCGGGACGCACGCTCGCAGGTCCTGGAGAGCATCTGCGCGGCGCTGGGCGGCGGCACCCGCCCGTGGGAGGCGGACGCGGCGGCGGCGGCGGGCGCGTGGCTGTGCTGCGCGCTGGCGGCCCGCGAGGGCGCGCGGCTGGGCGTGCGCCTGCCGCGCGCCGCGCACCACCTGCTGGACGAGCTGGCCCCGGCGGCCGCGAGCCGCGAGCTGGCGCGCGTGCTGCCGCGCGCGGTGCGGGGCGCGCGCGCGCGGCTCGACCTCAGCGACGCGCTGCGCAGCGGCGGCGCCCGCGCCGAGGCCATAGCGGACGCACTGTGCGCGTGCGCGAGCGAGCGAGAGGAGAGCGAGCCGTACGTGTCGCTGCAGCTGGCGGGGAGGCTGCGCGCGCACGCGCAGGGAGCGGAGCGGGCGGACGCGGAGCGGGCGGACGTGGAGCGGGCGGACGCGGCGCTGGCGGCCGCAGTGCTCGCCGCGGCGCCGCCCGCGCGGGACACGCGTCCCGACGCGCTCAAGGTGACGCTGCACGTTATATTCGAGTGCGATGCTACGGTTGGAGATCGGATAGCTCACGATTGTTTCCTGTCGGCAGGTGTTGGTCGCGGCTTCGAAGCTTCGGGTGCTGTTTCATCTGAAGAAATGATGTTACCTTCCTTCGCTGCATCGAAGCGAGATCTCCAGTTGATCGTAATCGTAACATAAAAGAAACGGCTTCACTGTTAAGGTTAAGTTCCGCGGAGGGAGCCGTGCGCCGGGCGCGGCACTATCGAGCGAGGGTGGGTGCTTGCTGTTTGTTTGTACTTTAGATTTAGATTTCATAATGAAGAAGTGACTTAGTATTATAATAGAATCTCTGTGTGAGGCTGTGATGTTAATTAAACATAGTTTTAATTATACTAATCGTTTTATTTACTATTTACGTAAATGCCTACCCGACCTTATAAAAATCCTAGCTACTTAATATTATTTTACCTACATAATATGCAATGCCGACCTAATAACGATCCTAAGCGATATGTATTGTGGGTTGAAGCTGTGGGCATGACTAAGCCACATTACGGTCCCGGTGTGAGGACAGTACCGTCCCATCTCTTCCCGCGGATGCTGTAAGAGCCTGCTAAACACACCAAGAGAATGGGCAGCAGCATTCTCGTCGGCACATTGGAACCAGCGATCACCGAGCCACCTGCCAAGCGTAGTGATTTAGGTAATGGTAAGTCGTCCCTATGATACTAAGGCTGAGTTTTTTCAACAATAGTTAAGGTAACCAATGGTTAAAAACTCTTACAAATTTTGACCATTGGTTAGAGAAAGAATTTGTTTGTTTATAAAAAAAAACCCGTCCAAAGTGGTGTTTTATGGAGGTCTGTGTTCAACAGTAGACTTCCTCCGACTGATGATGTGGCCATCATTAGGTACCTATTTCTTTCTCGAGCAACGGCTAGCTTTATGAATATTTGTAATCTATTAAGTAGCGTATAGGTAGAGTTATAAATATTGTTCGAGACATTCGAACACCTTCAGGTAAACGCTGACATAGCATTGACCTAAATATTACACGCGGCGCCTGCGGTGTCCGCGGCCAGCAACAGTGCTCGATTAGCAGCGACCGAGGGCATTCATATTAGCAGCATCATTATCATTTTAGCATTTTACTACTAGTCTAATTAGCCATAGCGAACAATAATAAATAAGTGTATCTCAGTGCAAAGAACTCTTTAAATTCACTGCAACCTCGCCACGCACCCTACAACAGAAAAACTGTTTATATATTATTCCCAAAAACTAGGTTTAAAATGGTTAATGGTAATTAATGGTAGCGAGAACACGCGGAATGGTTGGTGTCCGATCGTGAACTGGTGACGCGCGATATGAAATGTGGCACGAATGGGTAAAATGCTGACCGCGCGTTTGGTGTGCGGTGCTTGCATCGTACATGCTCCCGAGGGAGGAAAGGGAGAGCTCATGGAGATCTGGATGCTGGTGATGATAATGGTACAAGGTGAATAAACAATATTTGGTGAAAATACAAGATGATTGCATAATAATAGGGTGATATACAAGGTGATCAAACAATGGTTAACTTAATAAAACTGTCTTTAGGATTGGTTACCGAAATGATTAACGCGTCCGCGTCCCTGTGCTTTGTCATGTATAGGATACCTTTATAGAGGAAGTGTATTGTCTATGGCAGTGAGGGTATTAGATTGGTAGATTAGAACATGTCGGTCGTCCTGATTTATGTTTCGATAATAAATGAATAATTAAACATACAAGTGTTTCTGTCTTGATGTCTACCGCTACCAAGAACATTATAATGGCGACGAAAAGTGGAAACGAACTATATATATAAAAGTGTAATCTAAAGTCATTAAGTCAGTGCAAAACGTGATTACGAAATGGCGTCTTATATTGGGAACTTACAACCATTTGATGAAAAAAGTCAAAGTTTCGTCTCATGGATGGAGTTATTTGAAGAGTATTGCATATTGAACAGAGTTCCTGCTGAACCAATTACGACTGAGTCACCGAACATAAGGCGAGCCTTATTTTTAACGCATGTCGGCGCACGACCTTACAGTTTTCTTCATACAGCGTGTCTGCCAGTCAAGCCAAATACAAAGTCAATTGAGCAGTTGTCACAAATTCTCAAGGCAAAGTATGATCCTCCGGGGCTACAAACTACGAACAAGTTCTTATTTCACCGCCGTAATCAACATGAAAATGAAAGTGCTGCTGAGTTTATTGCTGAATTACAGAAAATGTCAACAAAATGTGATTTCGGTACGTATGCGGACCAAGCATGCGCATTTCAGTTAATCTGCGGTATTAAAAATGAAAATACAAGACGAAAATTACTGGAAATTCCTAACCCTACATTCCAACAAGTAAAAGAACTTATTTTGCAAGAAGAAGCAATACAACATCAAATAGTGCAGATGTCTACAACAATGTCATTAAATAAAGTCAATTACAGTCAACAAAGAAGCAATCAGTCTCAAAATTATAACCGTCAGTCATGGAATCAACAAAATCCACGTCAATCAACATCAAGTTATCAGTCAACAAGTCAAAGTCAGGGTAAGAAACAACCATCTAAATTTCCTGTTCAAGAGAAACATTCCAGGGAATGCTATCGCTGTGGACGCTTCCATGACCCAACAACATGCCCGGCAAAAGGGTGGAAATGTTTTATTTGTCAACGCACTGGACACATATCTAGGAAATGTAGAAACCGGAATATTCATGAAATAAATAATGAAGACCAGTGTCAATATGAGTGTGACAATGAAGGTGAAATAGATTGCATTATAGAAAATATAAATAAGATAAATAGAGCATCCGACAACTGTAATTGTATTTCATCACATGATATCAATAATATTGCTCACAGATCACATCTAATACAACTAAATATCCATGGAAAAAGATTAGAAATGGAAGTGGATACTGGGGCAGCAATATCATTGATCTCATATAAATGTTATTGTGAAAATTTCATAAACAAAGAACTAAGTCATACTAATGTCAAGCTAAATACTGTGTCTGGGCCTATTGCAGTAAAAGGAAAAATTAATGTAAGTGTCTCTAATAACAAAACTACAAAACAGCTGTCATTGATTGTTTGTGCAGATAATACAAGCACATTTACCCCATTAGTTGGTCGTGATTGGTTAGACGAACTATGCCCTAACTGGAGAAGTCACTTTATGAACTCATTACAAATGAATGCATCTTACATCAACAATGAGTCTAAAGTCAGTCACAACAAATCAGGTCAAATTAATGAGTCAGGTCAACAGAATGAGTCGGTCCAAGTCTACAAGTCAGGACAAGGGAAGGAGTCCGTCCAAATCAAAGAGTCTATGCAAGTCATAAAGCCCGTAAAGTCACTAAGTCAGGGGGATAAAGTTGTTCAAGCCCATGAGCCTGTCCAAGTCTGTAAAGGTAAAAGTGAGTCCTCAAAGGTCAGTCAACCTATGGTCAAGGTAAGTCAGTTTAATAAGAAAGTCAAACCTAGTGTCAATGAGTCGGATAGTAAAGTATGTAGTCAGTCTAATGCCAAAGTACAGCAATACAATGTCAATTCTAATTCTAACAAGTCTGCCACTCCACGGAAGTCATCAAGTCAGGCAAGTGAGGTTCAAACTGTAGTACAAAACTTAAAAAATCAATACCCAAAGGTTTTTGCAAAAGATTCAGAAACTGGTATTGTAGGTTTTAAAGCTAACATCATTGTCAAAGAAAATTGTACACCAGTTTTTCAAAAACATTATCAAGTTCCATACAGTATTGTAGATACTATTTCAGATACATTAGACAAGTTAGAAAAAGAAGGAAAAATTTATAAAGTTAGTAATTCAGAGTGGGCTTCACCTTTAGTACCTGTCAAAAAACCAGATGGTTCATATAGACTTTGTGTTGATTTTAAGAAAACTGTCAATCCCAATATTGAAGTTGATTATTACCCGCTGCCCAGAGCAGAAGATGTCTTTGCTAGTATGTCAAACGGGAAAGTCTTTGTAGTGCTAGATTTGTCAGATGCATATACACAATTAATGGCTTCTAAAGACAGTCAGCACTTACTTACAGTCAATACCCACAAGGGATTATATAGATATACACGTCTTATTTATGGTATAGCTTCAGCACCAGCAATTTTTCAAAATGTCATGGACCAAGTGCTGTCTGGCATCAAAAATACCTGCTGTTACATCGATGATATTTTAATTAAAGGAGAGAGTTTTACAGATTGTTACGCAACTGTGGTAAAAGTATTGACCAAGTTAAACGAACACAACATTCGTGTCAATTTTGATAAATGCAAATGGTTCTCATTGTCAGTAGAATACTTGGGTCATGTCATTTCAGCTGATGGTAGGAAACCAAGTCCATCTTTAGTTGATGCAATAGTTAAGGCAAAATCACCACAGAATGTCAAAGAATTGAGATCATATTTAGGGTTATTAAACTTTTATAATAGGTATATTGAGAACCTCAGTACCATAATTAAACCCCTGCGAGAGTTAACTGAAAATAAGTCAAAATGGTGCTGGACAGAAATGCATCAAGAAATATTTGAAATGTCAAAACAGAAATTATTAAATAGCAACGTTTTAGTACATTATGATCCATGCCTGCCTATAGTTTTATGTACAGATGCAAGTCCAGTGGGGTTGGGAGTAGTCCTCTGTCATGTCATTGACCAAGGTGATGGCACCAAACCAGTAGAAAAACCCATTGCCTTTGCATCATGTTCGTTAACTAAAGTTCAACAAAGTTATTCTCAGCTAGACAGAGAAGCTTTAGGAATCATATATGGGGTAACCAAGTTTCATAAGTTTTTATGGGGAAGAAGTTTTACTATTGTCACAGATAATACACCTATAAAGCATATTTTACACCCTAGTAAGAATATACCTACATTAGCGGCTCAACGCCTTCAACATTGGGCACTGATATTAGAAAACTATAACTATCGAATTGAACATAGAAAAAGTGAGTTTTTGTCACATGCAGACGCCTTATCGAGACTGCCGATTAATAAGGTAACTGTAGATGTAAATTATAACTATAATTTAGAAAAGCTTCCCATTAGTCATATTGATATTGCAAATGAAACAATCAATGATCCAGTTTTGTCCAAAGTTTTTGATTTCACAAAAAATGGATGGCCAAACCATATGTCAGATGTGGCACTTACACAATTTTTTCGGTTGCGTCACCACATCTCGATAGTGGATAACTGTTTGTTGTTTGGGTCGCGACTAATAGTCCCACAGAAACATCAGGCACAAGTATTAGAATTATTGCATGATGGTCACCCTGGTATTGTAAGAACAAAAATGTTAGCCAGGTCTCTATTCTGGTGGCCTACTATGTCAAATGATATTGAGGTAAAATGTCAATCTTGTGAACCTTGTGCAAAAATAAATTTTAAGCCAAGTAATATAAAGGTACCATGGCCACAAAGTAATGTTCCCTTTGAGAGAGTACACATAGATTTCTTTGAATTTCAAAAGCAACATTTCTTTATTTACTGTGACTCTTATTCAAAGTGGTTGGATGTCAAAATTATGAACCAATGTAATGCAATGAGTGTAGTGAGGGCATTGTTTTCAATTTTTGCAACTGTAGGGTTGCCATGTGAACTGGTATCTGATAATGGACCACCTTTTGAGTCATTTCAATTTGTTGATTTTTGTACCACATTAAATATAAAGTTAACAAAGTCACCACCATATCACCCTGAAAGCAATGGCCTTGCAGAAAGGAATGTTCAAATTGCTAAAAAGGCATTAAAAAAGCTTGTCATGAGTAAGGATAACAATGATTCTAACTGGGACATTGATATGGAATTATCAAAGTTTTTGCTTAATTACCGGAATACTCATAATACTGTAAATTGTAAATCGCCTAATGCAATGTTACTGTCATATTTGCCTCGCACAATGTTGTCAATGTTGAATCCTGTCCATAATCCAAAGTCATCTAAACGACTGCCTACATATCCTCATTTTCTAGAAAATGATCATGTTCTTGTACGTATTGGTACAATGTGTCCTACTAAGAGTACTGTAGTAAAGGTTTTGAGTGCTACTCAATACCTTGTTCTGGTAAATGGGATTCTTAAAAAAGCCCATCTTAATCAGTTGTCTCATGCACCCTTACCAAATCCTCCTATACAACAGTCAGCGGTTTGTAACTACCCTGTACCCACACCTATTCAGACATATTTTTATCCAGAGGGAAGAGAGTCCAGTCGAGTCACACCTAATCCTATATTGAGGCCTAGTTCTATATACCCTACAGTGGCTCCCTCCAGGAATGACCCATCAGTTACACCTCATGTAGCTGCTACTCCAGCAGTTAGTCCATCTCAGGCTACTCCTGCAACTTCTGAACATGTAGTCTGTCCCTCTCAACCTTCAAGCAGGTCCTCTCCAGTGGTTACTCCTTCTCAACCTGTGCGTAGGTCTTGTAGAAGTAGACACCCACC